>LR990108.1:7709181-12509181 GCA_905147225.2 Euproctis similis | reverse complement strand
GTGATTTTAGCTATATATTGAAATTCGTGATAAATTTATTTGTATATTTCATCGAAATAAAAAGTACCAATGAATTAAGCACACAAAAATAGTGAGCCATTTACACAGAAGCCTTAGCACTGAGTGAGAAGTACACAATTATAAGTGATTATTGTACCAAAAGCAATGTTGGTACTTTTTACAGAAAAGCCCTTTAAAGCACAATATTGGCATTAGTTATAATTTAAATAATTCATTGTATACTTCTTCATTAATATTAAATCATTTGTTCATTGAATGTTTAAAATTCTCATAAAGGCAGGTTTAAGTATATTTATTAGTCATTTATAATAATGTTCTGCTATTTGTATGTTTTTACATATACTACCCATGATACAACAATGTAATTACATACAACATTATTCAGTCATCATTAAATGTTATGTAAAAGCGCCTTTTGCTTTCAGACACACAAATGTGGAATTGAATGAAAAAAATACCAAACTAAACCAAATATATATTAGTTCGGTGAAATTCAGTGTCATGATTTTTAGTGTACAAATACAACTTAACTAAAATTGTGTGACTGGAAGTTAGTAATGTATCATCATCATCATGTTAATTGAATTTAAGATAGATTAATTAATATTATGATATATAACACACCAAGAATTTTTATGATTTTTTAACTTATCAAAATCCAATGGAAACCAGAGTTTTAGAATATGTTGATTTTGGTATATTGTAAATATAACCAATCAATTTCTTCATGATGGATTTTTATTCAAAATACCTATATTGCATCAAGGCATTCCATTTGAACCATGTCTTTCTGATATTATTAATAATATTAGAACTTGCAATTTAGGTAGTCTTATGCCAAGAAAAATATAGATAATGTTACTTAACTCAGCTAATTATGACATGCAAATGATGCATGGATGAACAAATATTTATTGAACATGGAAATTGGAATCTTACTAAAATTGTAATCAAACTGTAAAGTTAAATTAGAAAAAAATCAAATCTTTCTAATTTTACTATACAGTTTGACAATATATTGTTGTTGTATAGAATTAGAGGAAAGAATGGGCCTAGTATTGGGTCATCAAGTCTCAAGAGGTAAGAGACAGATATGGGACCACAATCAGCAAGAAAGCCACTACAGTTTAAGATAATGTGTACATCTTTGCAAACAGAGCCTGGGTATGGAGAAAGTTTCAAACATAGACCTCAGGATTCAGAATTATATGTATAATACATACAATTCTGAAATACGCTAAAAACACTAAAATAATCATTGAAGCATGCCTGTCACATGGAATTGTGCATTGCTCTCTTTCCATTCCATTTAAAGCATATACAGTCCAGGATGTGGAAATTTAAAAGAGGAAGTGTTTAGGATGTTCAATAGAATTCAATTGACAAGTTAGTTTCATTAAACTAAAGCAGACAGAAAACCATGGCTTACAAATCAACATGCATATAAATGATAAAATGCTTGTCAAAATTGATTTTACTTATTTCTACAGCCAAACAATGTAGGAAAGTACATCAGGTACTCCCACTTACCATAGCAAATATACCAATACTCGTATCCAAGAGGTTTAAGCTGAAAAACATAATGTGTGTTTAACCTATAACAGTAACACAAAGATGCTGAATGGAAATAACTAGTATTTTTACATGCACTCTAGAAAAATGACGAAAATGATATAAAATTCTGAACAAGCCAGTTTTCACTATGAAGTATCGTGGCATTAGCAATAAGCTACTGATATCATTAGCTAACATTTCTTCTTCTAACTATTATACCTAAACATATGACATTCAATAGAACTTTGCTTTAATAATTTTATAAGACTTTTTTATAAGAGAATTTTATGTTGGGGTAATATCAGATTATAGATAAGATGGGTTGTTGTTGATGTGCTTTTGTTGATTAGTCCAACAAATTGAGTGTAGGTAATAATTTACATGTCTATTATTTATTACCAATAAACAAGGAATACTTGTTTGTATACATAATCTGAATCAAGAACGGCTCTTACAATTTTATATGCAAGGGTTTTCTGGCATAATAAACTGATTTAGTTGAAACTCATACAGGAAAAAACAACTGATACAATGCTGACAAGTAAATTTAAGAGGAACATAACACCATCTAATGGTTTATAACAGTTCGGAGAGGAATCAGGTGGACCCAAAACAAAAATGTATGTAAATCTATATTGCAAAGCCTTGATAATGCCAGATATTATGTCACAAACATACATTTGGTGAGTTCAAAGAAACACTGCTTGCACTTTAGGGTGTAAATATAAAACATTGAATTGATAATGACAATATTTAATTTATTACATAATAATACATAATAACTGAAAACATGTTTTCTCTTACTAGATAATAACATAAGATAAAATAAGTTTTCAGATCTATTTTGGGACTGTGAGATAGTTAACTAAAATTGGATATTACCTACTAACTGAATACAATGCAATCAATGCAAGTTCAGTAACTAGAAAGGTGTTAAATATCTCACAATATTACCATCATGATTATCAAGGTCTAATCTCAGACACATCAAAACATCAACATTTATTAAAAAAAAAAAACCTTATAAATTAATTATCCACCATATTAGGTAGTCAAGAAAATTAGCTGAATTGATAGATTTCTTTAAAACAGAGTAAATTTATTCAATTTTACCCCAACATAACTCATCTAAATGAAACACATTGACTGACACAGCTGCAACGCAAATACATTCAACACTGAGGGAAACTAAATGAAATGAAAACTAGTGACCAAGTTCAATAGTATGAAGAAATGACCATAACGACAATATTACGATTAAATTACTCTATTTAAAAAGCTTATCTTTTTAAAACATTGGTTATGTGGACAAAGCTATAAATGTCATAAGTTATTTACATGCTGTCGCCATATTGATTTCTCTAATACTCTGCTGGAGCCCTAAGTACTGGAGCTAAAATATAATTTATTCTTTAACTTACCCTTAATTCACGTAAATATTTCAATTTACACCAAAGTAATTGAGTAAAATTAGTAAGGTAATTCCAAGTTCGAGTTGCTGAACCTTGAAGAATGCTTCTTCGCAATAGAGGCCCGAACATCGATCCGAATCCTGGATTTTAGCTTGCTTGTTGGTTGGTTGATTGAACGCATCGTTGCGGTGTTGCCACCCTTAATAATTCATAGTAATGTATTTGAAAAAGTTATTATAAATAATGAGTTATTTAGTAGATACATTCTCATTTCAGTTAATTACATTAATTAAAATAAGAAAATTTAACAAGTTTATTAGAAAATATCAAATCATAACATTTCAAACGTTTTATAAACATTAGGCAGATGGGATAAACCAACGTGACCATGGAATGTTATTTTACTTAATGTTTGATGCTCCTATTTGATTATTTAGTGAAATTTTATTAATTTCGATATTATGAATTGATTAACAGGCATTTTATTTATTTTCTGGAATTTCATCGAAAAATGTTGAGTACATATTTTCGATTGAGTAACGGTTTAAACTAAATGATAAATATAAAATAATCAAAACGTAAAATTTTACGAAACAATTTAAATTAGAAATTAACACTTACCTTTGAGAAAGAACTAAAAAACACGGACACACTTACCCTACACTTGATGCCACGAGCGGCAAGTGTATGGAAGAAGTATAGGGCAAGAAACACATGTAAGAAATACTTTTTTAAATTAAGTAGGTAACTATTCTTCTCTCTAATATAGTATATAGTATAATTCTCGTGACACAGTGTTAGTTACCGAAACGGCTTCACCGATTCACAAGAAATTTAGTGTTATTTAGTTGAGTTTAGGTAAGTCTAAGTATAGGACAAGATTAAATTACAACACAACACAACATTACAACTACCACTAAATTTTTATTTTTATATTTTTGAAGTTTTGCCGGATGCAACGGAAAAACGACAGGTAAGAGACACAAATACAAATATGTGTAGGATGATGCCAGGAAAGAATGAGACAGAAATATACTACATATCTATACTTGTATTGGAGATGTATATGCAATTAGTACAGAGAAAAATAACACATCAATATAAATAAATGAAACGTGACATTCCAAATTTAAAATAATTTTCTTTTTAAAACATACTTAAAATAAACCCGTCTACGAACAATCTCCAGTTTTAATTTGTTTATCAAAACTTATTTTTTTCGGCAAGACAACGTTTGCTGGGTCAGCTAGTAATATATAAATTTGTGTGGCTACTGTGCATGAAAAAGGAGGCAGTTATTAAAGATGCGTTGAATATCAACAATATCATCAAGAAAATTTATTGTCAGGAGTAAATACAGACCAACATATGCTGTTGTGGATGCGATGCTTCAAGAGGGCTTTCAAGGCAAACCCTAAAAAACTCTATAATTTATCCAAAGGGCTCTCTCACGGAACGAAACGCGGCATAAACAAGACAGTTTACGTAGATATTCCATGGCCCATGCGTAGAACTGCGTGGCCATTGTTACCCATATTCTTAGTTATCTTTAGTTTTAGATGGGCTTACACCGCAAGGGAGTTGATGTGAAAGCTGTAAGCTGAGTCCTTAGTCATTACATAGAATACATAGGATAAAACAAAGTCGTTCGCCGATGGCTTTCCCCTTATATGTTTATATATTTAAAACTACGCAACGGATTTTGATGCGGTTTTTTCTAATCGATAGAAGGTGTCATCGGGGTGGTTTTTAGATATGTATCATTACATAGTATTTTTAAATAAAGTCACTTTCCGCTGTCTGTCCCTGTATGCGTATGTGGAGAGCGTATATCTTTAAGACTACGCAACGGATTTTGATGCAGTTTTTTTAATAGCTAGAGGGTGTCAACGGGGTGATTTTGATCTATAATTCATATATGATGTTGGAAAGAAAAAAATATTATTTTCAAGATTTAGCACTTTATTTGCAAACGCTGGCTTAACCCTAAGTGATAGATCAAAACAATGTTCTACATTATTAAACACCTTCAGAAGGTCTACAAAAAAGTCCGCGAGGGCATATGTCTATCTATTAGAGATATCCCGCAATGACCATTTTAATTTTTTTACTTTTTACGAGAAATAATGGCTTATATACGAAGCGATTTTATACATTACAGCATTAATTTTCATTCAATTAAGTGTCTTTAATAGATTGTGCTTGTAATATCACTGATCCTGGCCCTATACAGCATGCAATTTAAACGAATATTTTCGAAGATATTGCAGTATTAACCTAGCGGAACAGCAGTTAAAGCCGATAAATTGCACAATTTACTAATTTATTACTTTTGACGCGGAACAAAGTTCGTTATTGGGCTATTTGTCCACTGTGTGTTGTGACTATTCCTAAAAATAGTGAAAATTTTAACAAATAGGGTTTCATTGTGCTCTTTACACGGCATTGCATTACGTGTAAAAAATAACAACAGCACTAATACTAATAGGCTTCAATTAAGTAGGTCCTGTGTATAATATATAATGGCTACCCGGACAGACTCCGTACCCTGAAAATTTAATTAAAAAGGATAAGATTTAAATTAACCTATCTTTCCTGTTGGATCGAATTTTATTGTATAATTTGCACAAATTTATTAAAATCAATTTAATAGCCAAGGCACACCTGACACGTAATTGTTATCCGCATATTATAATTTAACGACTAATTAACTAATGTTTAACCTATATTTCATTTGCAAATCTACTATCTACTATGCACCAGGGGAGGTTCTGTTTCTTTATCTTAAGTAACTTTATAACACACATAACTTCACGCCAAATCCCTTGCGGGGTAAGCAGAGAGAACTGAGCGCCATAAGGCACGATTCTTACACGACTGGCTCGCTTTGTTGACTTTCTTAACTCTTTTCATGCACGCGCGTAGATTTTTGAGGCTCCTAACATCACCTTCCTCCAGAACACGTTCTATTTGGTCATGGAATGTGTGTCTTGGCCGTCCTCGACATCCATCCGCTTTTGCATTGTACATCCGCTTTGTCAGTCTTTCATCATCCATTCTTTCTACATGTCCGAACCACCGGAGCATGCCCTTTCCTACTTTTACGCCGACACTATCTTTCAATACAATAACTTTATCATTTGTATTTTACTACAGTACACATTTTACGTTAATTGTTTTAAGAATATATGTTAGGGTAATAAGCATGTATGGCTTCAGATCGGTTGGTATTAATTGAAGTTCTATGAAGGTAGTGGATGTTAAGAGTAGTGAAGGATGTGAGGAGGGCTGAGCTTCCGGCGGGAATCAGCTGATCGGGTTTGCGCAGTGCGCAAATCTGCGGGCGGGGGTGCGGGGGGCGGAGGTGTTGAGCTGGTTGCTGCGGCGGCGCCCGGACAGTCGCGCGCTTCCCGCGCTGCGCCCCGCGACTCGCTTCTACAAGTGAGGTCACGCCGCAGCCGCGCGACTCTACACCGATACAGATAAATAACAGAAAACCACCAATTTAACGTCCGTGACACCAAGGCGCTCCAAAATAACACTGTAACTGTGATATTTGTACAAAAACTTTCCAGTCTGTACCGCTGGCCATGCCTGTACGTAACGTAACAGATAAAAGAGTCGCGTCGCAGCCTCCGGCACCATGCGCCAAGCGTAGCGCATATACTCTTTTATGAAAGAAGTTCAGAGCGTACCTGATATATGTACAAAAATGTTCGACATGTCAATTCAAGAAATTAACGGGAAAGGTCCTAAAAAGAGGAAAAAGTCGTTGGAGAATATCTGTGATAATGAATGCGAAGCACCGAAAGGAGAGGAGCCCGTGAGCATTGAAAATGTTCAAAAACGGGTCGATGTTAATAGTAGTGATGTATCGAGTTCCAGTGGCGTGGAGTTGCTGCACTGGCGCGATATGCCTCAGCACCTGCAGTTCAATCCTTACGTACTCACCGGCTACCGACCGTTGCAGGGTTGGGCCGGTTGTGTCGGAAGCCTCTTCTACTTTCATAATGAAACCATCAACATACTGACACATGGTAAAATATTATTCATTTATTTAGAATCAGGATTCGTCCTAATTAGTAGGGGGGCCTTTGTTCAAGTTATATAAATGTATTTCACCTTGTTATAGAACTTAATCCAATTAAAAGTGCTAACAGTTTAAAGTACTTTAAACCAATAGAAATATTATTGAAACATTTGTTTGGCTTGAACCTGGTTGTATGTTACGCATATTATTACGACCACGTACTTATTATCAGATCGATTGTGTTCTGCAAAATTTGCATGATTGTGTAATATACAGTACCCTACAATATTACTAATAATAAGGCTTTACAATGAAACAATAACAATATTTTCACGAATGACTTACATACGACTCACATAAGAACAAACTGAATTAAGAAAAAACTACAGTTACATTACAGATTTTATAATTGAATCATTTATCTTGTATGTTTACTTACCAAAGGTCGATTTACAACAACCAAGATTTCTAAGTAAATTTACCTGTCTATTGAACTCTTACCTATCTATTAACATCTATTAATCTAAGTCCTTCGAAATTCGGAATTCCCTCATCAACTAATTACCTCACCTTTAAATTTATGCAGACGTAATTAATTTAATTCTTTTGCTAAATAAATCTATATTTTATTTGTAATTTAACAATTGTACACCTACCATTTTCATTAAAATGAAATCTCAATCTAACACGCTTCATTCCGAGTTGGGCAATAGTTACGTTCGTAGCACCTCGTAGCGCGTTGCGATCTAGTTGTTGTCCACGGATCCGCCGCCCTGAAAATTCAATAGTTTGACAATGCCTACAGTTACTATTATATGTAAATCTATATCAAAAGAAATAATTGCTAATAATTAATTGATTATTTAATTACTATAAATATTATTTATTTATAGTAATAAATTAATAACTATGAAACTAGACAAACATAATAGTTATTATTACATAATGAGGAAGTTTAGATACATTCCTTAAAAACAAATTATTCCACATTCAAAGTCACAGATGCTTTTAACACACTTAAGCGAGAACATGCTAAATAGGATAACATAACATAACATAACTTTACGCCTTTTTGTCACCCGAAGGTGTAGGCAGCGGCTGTTAAGCCTCGTCTCGCTGTTATGTTATGGATACAATACGACCCAAATGGAATAGGTGGCGAACCTATTGCCATACCGGTCACAAAGTTTTTCAGTCATCGATATTTATCACACATAACTTCCGAAAACAATTTCGAAAAATCATTGGTGTGAGCCAGTTTCTGGAATCGAACCCGGACCTCTGGATCAGAGTGTGCTCGACCACTGCGCCACCGAGACTGTTATGATAGGATAGTAGTAGTAATATAGATTTAAATTTATGACAATGATAAATATGTTAAATGATACCATTGACAAGAGGCAATTTTTTTTTACTTTACCTAACCTCCGTTTTAGGCTGTACTACATATACAGAGGCTTTCGCGGGCCATATAATATCATGTTGCAATTAAGGATTTTTTTTCAATTTTAAACCCACTTAAAAACGGTATCTAATGCAAGTGTTGTTCAGTTGTATACACCGAACCTCTTCGTAGTTCAATAGCGTGTTTGGTGAACAGGCAAGTTTCACTTGGGGTAGCTATAGTCCCCTTTTATTGCTCCCCTACCTCATTACTGCTTATTCACAGTACATATTCGCAGGTGAATCATTCATTGATCTGTTTTCCTCGACATGAAAGTTGATTATTTAGTAAAATATCAACTGAACAGTTGTTTTATTCTGGAATTTGTGACACAAAAAAAGGCGTGCTACGCTCGCGTAGCTACCGTGTTTTTTACACTCCGGATATTCTTTGAACGACATTGCACCATTTAAAACACAAACACAAACTATTTTTAACTGACATACAAATAATGGAAGATTTTAATACGGTTGTATATTTCTATTTCCCTATTTCGAGGTTTTCTTACATGAATTTTGTAAGTATGTTCTATATTAAAAGCTGGAGTGGTAAAGCTGGAAAAAAGAGTGGTAGAGCCACGCAGTTCACTGCATGCACGGGTCGGCTCGACCGGTGAAATACCACAACCTCTCAGAATATCGGCGTAAAATGGTTCATGCCGCGTTTCGCACGGTGAGAGAGGTATCCGGAGGCCCAAGACCTTCCCTTCTCTCCAACCCCTTCCCTTTCCTATCAATGAAAACATTCCCAAGGTGATGGACGTCACGTAGCCGGCTGGTCAAAAAACCACAGCCAAAGCTTTTGACAACGTGGATAGTTCGAAAGAATGATATTATAATGTACCGACCCCACTCAGAGTAGGCAGCAGAATGATGTTCTGTATTAAAAGCTGAAAAAAAAAATCGAACTAGAGATAAAATGCATAAAGTTTTAAAACTACTTGCTTTACTTTACTACAAAAATATACCTAATATATACGATCCAGTGTGGTATGCGTCCCTCGGTCTTAAAACGAGAGAGAGATTCCAAAGAGATCTCTTATATTTATAAAGCCGTTACACATTTCACTGTTTATTTTCTCCACTAAAACTCCTAATAATGTAATACTTTTAACCGAATAAGCTTTGGTGTGCCAAGTGTTATAGCTGTAAGTAGGTACTAGCGTACCTCATATATAATTCACATTATATCGGGACTGGTTAGGGAACTCAAAATGGGAGAGCAATATGAACCTTCACGGCTTTTTAATTGACTAATTTATAAAAGCTCACGACCCAACTAAATATTTTATACGGTCAAAAATAGATTGATTCTTGAAATATTTTCGTCTTGCGCACTAAGTTGGCATGATAACCTGGTCAGAGCACTAGGCTTTGGACTGTACACTTCTGATTGGATGATACTAGATTAAAATGTTTGTTAAAAACTAGTAAGTTTTCGAAAGTTATGTTTGAAAGGTATCAATAAATAAAGTAACTTACTATTAACTTCTTATTATTCCAGAGAAGCAAGCATTTTATTTAGCCGCAGGCATGCTGCCTTAATCTGATCTGAATGACAAGGATAATTTCAAGAATAATTACTTCTTATTACTAAATTCAACAAGTTCATTTAATTGTGCTAAATCTGATATTTAATATAGTTTAACATAATGCTAACATATTAGTATTATTAGTTTAATAATTAATTTTAAAGTTCAACAAAGAGTCGTATTTTAACTTTACTGAAATCATTACATAGTAATTATATGAAAAAGTAATTGAGATGGGATAATCCTAATTAGTTTTATCCTTCGTTTAAAAAAAATTCACACCGAATTTAATCTCAAAAGCCTTAGTACAAGATGTCCTAGACTTGAAGTGTCACGCCCCATGAATAAGTATGAATAATACATAAACATTGTCGCTCGACAGTGTATATGAGAGGGATTTTCAGCCCGTCGACCCCTTTCAAAGGGCAAAGAAAGATAAAAATGTCCTATTTTTTCTTACTTAAGGGCATCCAAATTTGGAATATATATATATATTTTTTAAATCCGGGCGGTTACTTTTCCTAAAAAAATATACCGGACGAAAAAAAAAAACTGGCACTTATAAATATATTTCAGAATTAAATAAATAATATTATTATAATCATAATTAAAATATAGATAATTTCAGAACTCAAACTTGATGATGATGATCCAAAAGCCTTAGAAAATTGGAGTTCCTGTAGGATACACAGTTAATTTAAAAGTAGTATCGCGAGAACTAATGGATGGAATCTAAAAATTGACAATTACACTGATAGGTCGTCTGATGTACGGGAAATCACCGAACGTGTAGGACGGAAATTAGAATCAGTTCCAGTGGGGATCGATCACTAACACCTGAATATTTATTTATGTATTCCTAATATTATTACATGGAAGGTTAATTTGTTACTCTTTGTCGTTTGAATTACTGAACCGATCATCATAAATTTGGTATATAGGTAACAAAGGTTTAGATTGATTAGATTAGTTTGTAATTGGAGCAAGTATTAAATAGGAGCAGATTTTGCTAGAGATTCAGAGATGCAGATTCGTATAGAATAGAGTTTTCACAACTAATTGTAGTAGACGTGTGCCATTAAGATTCGATGCGAATCGTCTGTGAAAATCTATTAATTTATTTCTCTAAGATTTTGATTATATATGTGCTCCCTTTTAAAATCATTATATGAAATAACTAGCTGACCCGGCGCACTTAGTTCTGCATCAAAAGTGATTTTACGGCGTATACAATTAAAGTGATAAATTTCAAAAATTAAAACTTTTTCTTTACTACATTATACATGAATTACACATAAAATCCACCCCATTGACACCCTCTATCTATTAAAAAAACGCACCAAAATCCGTTGCGAAGTTTCAAAGACCTAAGCATACAAGACAGACAGCGCAAAGCGTCTTTGTTTTATACTATGTATGTAATGATATTTTAAAATCAACCTGGCATAATGTTTGATGTTATATGTATACTCATATAAACGTGTCGGTCTTTCAAGGTTCAACCAAGATCGCAACAATACCAAGGCCGAAAATAACAAACGTATTGTATTCTACATTTGCATGAAAAACTGCTGATTTTGAGTTCAACTATAAATAATATTTTACTCAACTGTCTGTTGTTCTGTTGTCTGTCACACATATTTGTCACATGTTTTTCTGTCACAAACATCTCAGTGGTCACAATAGAGTCTCCAAATAAATATAAAGCTTTATACTTTGACGAAAGTAGCTCAAAGTAGATTTGAGTAGAAAGTAGATTTCATGAACATTAAGGGTATCTGGCAAGGTGTTGCCTAGATCTTAAGTCGCTGGCAATGAAAAAACTGGTTTATTATAACATTCCGAAGAAAATATTAAAAGTTTAACCTTCATAAAACAACGAGCGTAGATTTTTTTTACCCACCTTTCACCTTTGGTAACCAAAACCCCTATGATCCAAACTTCCTAATTGGCCACCGTTTTTACCCGAGTTGGGACTATGAGCTGACAAACGTCAGCCTTTATAAAATGACGAAGGTCCGGCATTCACGGGCTCTTTAGCTACATATCTCTACACAAAATGTAATTTATGTATGAATAGCTCTCTCTCTGTGGTCGGGCCCTCATATCTGAGGATCGTGATCAGCATCTTGGTTGCATCTGGCGTGGATAATCTGCCTCCACCGGTTTCTGTCCAGCGCATCCCTCACAGTCGTGCAAAACCTGGAGGACGACGAAACCTTCACTTGATCGGTCCATCTCGTTGGCGAACGACCACGTGATCGTATGAATAGATAACAGATCCAATTTGAGGAACGTCGTGGTGCATTGGTAAAGCTACTGACTGCAGAATCGAGGTTGGCGGGTTCGATTCCCGCCCGAGATATTTGTGCCAAGCATAAATGTTTGTGTGGCGTCTGAGTGTATTTTCTGTGTTTTATAAGTATATATTTACAAAATAAAGGAATATATATATTATTATCCGTTATACTAGTATCCATAGCACAAGCTTTAGTTGCTTAGTTTGGAACTAAAGGGCGCTGTGTGTAATGTGTCCAAGATATTATTATTATAAATTTTGTAATAAAAGCATAGTTCGCGCGAAACATTTCGACATGTCTCAGTTATAAAAAGAATTGATGTATGGTAAGCTGACTGACTTTGGTCAATTTTAGCAGTGAAACTTTTAATGCAGGAAATATGGTTTCTGATTCATAGGCAAGGCGATACATTAATTTTGTACGAGTACCATAAACTGTTATGACTGACAATTTTACTAATTCAAACATTAAAAGTCTCCAATCTTGTCGTTTGTAAAGTTCTGAGATTCAATGAGCATAAATATTACCTCAAATTGTGTAAATATAACCTTTACCGCCATACTTTAGGTATTTACTTTATCTTTATATTATTTTTTATTTATTTACCTGTATCCTTAAATCTAAGAACCAATTTGTCTTTTAGTCACAATTATTAAATAAGTTGTTAAGTAGGTATGTTATGTTATGTTTAATAAATAAGTTTACATTTTCTAATCTGGCAGGGAAATCTAGGTAGTGTTGTAGAGTTATAGATAATACGAGTAAATAGATGAAAAGTAAAAAGAAAAATAGAGCATGGACTTTGTATTTAACTTTTTGTGGCTGCAATGGGGCGTTAAAAGCGTTAAACAATTGCAAGGGATATTAGAAGTGCCACTTAAAAAAGCACTAGTGAAGAAAATATGAAACGGTAGTTAATATTTTATATAATTTGATGTTTGCTGAATAACGTAACATACGTATACCCAAGGACGATTATTACAAATCAACAGGTAAAATAGATAATTTATAATTGAACAAGGAACAAGGAAAAACTTTACTGTCGTCCAAGTTTTATTATCAGTATATAATAAAGAATAGATTAGTTGTTGAACTCAGTGCTTATATGATATTTGCTTTATATTTAATTATATTGTCATTATATTATTGATTATATTATATTTGACGGAGACGTTATATGCACTACGAAATCGTAGTGCATTAGTAAAACTACCGATTGCAGAATCGAGATTAGCAGGTTTGAGTACCAATAATATTTGTACTAGGGCATTACAAATATTTATGACAAGCATGAATATTTGTATGGCGTCTGAGTCTTTTCTAAGTTTTATAAGTATGTATTTACAAAAGTTTTAATTTAGTAGTAAGACTTTTAGTAGTAAGTAGAAAGACTTTTTGATCGCAACTGTGACTAAATTAATAACATCTCATATAGGTCAGTCGAACAGTTTCAATTGTCAAAAGCAAATCATAAACCCCCTTCATCAGTTGGGACAAAAAGCCACTCCTTCGCCATTTAATGGTTATAGCACGCACTACAAAGTAAATAATAGTAGGTCGATAAGAATTACAATTGGTTTACTCTAGGTTGCAAGGACAGAACGATCAATACAATTTTATACAAGGGGAAACGCAATGTATACTTAAACAAGTACTTGGTCGTGCACTTTCTGGGAAATTTCTCACACAGCTGCACTATTTAAAATACCTTCATTACATAGTATAAAAAAGAGTCTCCTTACATGCTTATATCTTTGAAACTACGCAACGGATTTTGACGCGTTTTTAATAGATAAATGTTCTCAACAGGGTGGATTCTATCTATAATTCATGTATTATATAGTAAAGAAAAAATAATAAATCTTTTAATGCGGAACAAAGTCCGCCGCGTCAACTAGTTACAAATAAATTAAATTCATATGATTCACGATCACGGGACATCCTGATTAAACTTGCCATCAGCCAGGCACTCAAGCAACGTGCATTTTGAACACAGATTGCATTAATAACAAGCCACTTAATATCTAATGCGGCTAAGCAATTTCATCAAAAGTGTGTGCAATTTAAGCGAGCTTTATGGAACTTCCGAGCAATTTCCAGGATACAATCGTGAATAGACTATTAATCATTATATATTAATATTATGTGCAAACGGAGGCGGACCTAAAATGGACTTTTAATAAAATTCACGAAAGTTACTAGTAGATTTATAAAAACAAGTAAGTATTACGTACATTGCTGCTTGAATTACACAACATACAACAAATACATATATATATTGCATACTAAATTTAGTCTGAAATAATAATATACAAAATATCAAAAATCACTTATTCTATAATATATTATAGTAACCAAAAATCCAAGACTATGATTTGTATGTATGTATATTTGTATTCCATAATAATTTATTATATGATTGTAGATATTAATTAATATTAACGTGGCATAGCGTCCACCAGTTTCCTTATTTATATAACAAACAATACCAAAATGGCCAAATTCATTAACGGCAAATTGTTCTTTGGTCTTCCGATGGATCTTATCAAATTTGGAATATTAAATTATAATTGGTAGATTTTTACAATCTTCTAGTTTCCTAGTTATTATTTTATTACTTAAATTGGCTCAGTGATTGTTTGCCATATTATTTTATTTGTACAAGTGTTGCAAGTACAGTAAATATAGGTACAATTGACATTTTGTAAATTTCTTGAATTTCATAGAAAAAAAAATTATTGCGGTGAATTTTATTGCCAAGCTGTTGGGCAGAAATGTATTATGCAATAAAATTTTAAGTTTAGACGCATTTCTTACATACATTTAAGTGTTTTTTTAATTATTTCTCTTTGTATGAGGCTTTTAAAAGAATCTGCGATGATATAAATTGATAATTAATGGAATTGGGTCCGATGGACCACCACCTATTCTACGGTACTAAACAAATCTGCGCGTACAGTTTTATAATTGCCGCCCGCCCACAACTGCGGCTGTGAAGGGCGCGAAGCTACAAGAACAATAGTTGGTTATAATTATGTCTTATGAGCATAGAATAGCTCAATCAACGTTTCAAACCGCACATCGTATATTCATTTCACGATCCTTTAGCTCGAGCTCCTTAGCGAGTACTTCGGAGACACATAAAATAGTGAAATTATAATAACAGTGGTCGGCATTAAAACATAATTAATTGAAGTTATACATACATACATAAGCTCACGCCTCTATCCCATAGGGGTAGGCAGAGATATTGGCTTTCCACAAGTTACGATCTTGACACACATCTTTCGCCTCATCCACAGTCATTCATCTCGTCATGAATTCACGTCGGTTTCGGGTGCTATGCATTTTGCCTTTTTGAAAGAGATCATTTATTTGGTCGTGGTAGCTCCGTCTTGGTCTCCCAATCCCGACCCTGCCACTTACATTGAAGTTATAAGTTTGAACATTATTGAGGTTGTATTTTAAAAGATACTTTTATCTAGAAGACTTCTATAATTACAGATTCTATATTAATTAATTTTAATTTCCCTATTTTTCGAACAAATTATTTGAATGTCTTCTATATGTCACGGAACTGAAACATAATCATGCTTTAGGCTACATTCCTAAAGAATGAATGTGCTTATTTACATATGTAGTTGTAATGACATGACCAAAAAGTGCCTAAGGTGAAACATAAATAGGTATGTCGAAAAATTAATTAAAATAAAATATACCTGTAATATCTATTTCATAAAACAAAAGACGGCCATTTTTTGACAGCTTTGACTTGCGAATTTCGATTATTTTCAAAAAAACCCAAATTCAAAATTCAATTGTTTTATTTCCACACAATGCATAAAACATTATTTACAAGTCAAAACTGCATAGTAAATGTTAAAATTGCCTGAAAATATTGTTTTTTTTATGGGACAGGAAGGCGAACGAGCAATTGGGTTACCTGATGGTAAGTAACTTCTCACCGCCCATGTGCACCGTGGTGCGTTGTCGCCCTTTAATTAGATTGGGCCTCTTGATACCTTTCTCTCCGAACGGAACGCGGCACAAGCCACTTCACGTGGATCTTCTGAGAGGTCGTGGTATTTCACCGGTCGAGCCGGCCTATTTATGCAGCGATCTGCAAGATTCTACCACTTGAATTTTTATTGACACTTGCATGGGTGTATAAATTAATGGCAATTAATGGCGGTGGTGTGTGTAGCGTTTTATTTATTATAAGTATTACTGTTCGTCGCCTCTCTGTTTAATACTCCTCTGACCGCTCAGTTTTCGTAAAAAAGGATCCAAAGTTTTCGCTTCTCGTATTGCCATCAAAAAAACTAACCAAATTAAATTATGACACGTGCTTATTAAGTGCTTCAATTTAAGTAGTGAAAAAGTTGAGTGGTAAATAAATTAGGCTGAATGTGTGGTCAACAGCCAATGCTTACACCTTGTGCTATAGAGGGCCTGATGTTTAATATAATATAATAATACATACATACTTAACTTCACGCCACTTTTGTACCCAAAGGCGTAGGCAGCGGCTGTTAAGCCTTCGTCTCGCCGTTATGTTTACGTCCCAAATGGAATATGTTTTCAGAAGAATAAGTTTTCAGTCATCGATATTTATCAAACATAACTTCCGAAAATAATTTCGAAAAGTCAGTGGTGTGAGCCAGGATTCGAACCCGTGACTTTTTGATTCAGAAGCGGGGTGCTTGACCATTGGACCACCGATCACAATATAATAATAGGTACTATCATAAAAGCTTCTTGAATTTATTTTGAAAAGGCATAGAAAGGAATCAATAAGCGTATATTAGTTCGCACATGAATAATTCGCATTTCATTCAGTATTATTGAATACGTGATAATAAAAACCAATGTGGTGACTGGTACGTCTGTCGTGACTGAATAATGGCCCATATATGCCCATATGAGCTTTTGTATCGATATAATTAAATCCTAAAAAGGTGAAGGTAAACACTATTTTACTATTGATATTAATCACAAGCCTTCTATAGATACTGGCATATTGTTTGTTTAACTATTTTTATTCTATTATTTTTTGCATTTTGGTTGTTTAATGTGGGTTAAGGGCAGGAGAATGATGATTCCTTACTAGTCATGCGTTACTCAAACAACCAACTGCGGAGTAGAGCTTCGACGGGTTCGATTTTAAACCGAATACAAATATTTATGATGGAAATGGGTGTTTTTACGGATTCTGGGGCGTTTTTCTCTGTATTATAAGTACTGCTGTGGGTTATATTAAAGTCGTTGTTCGGTTGTTGCTGGTTTATCTTCGAAAACTAGAACTAGATGACGCTGTGTGCACTAATTCCAAAATAAATATTACAGCATTAACAACAAGTGAAATAGAATAAAATAATGATGATACTTACTAGCTGGTAGTACTTTGAATCCGGTAGGTATATATAGGTTACTATATTCAAGCAGGTATAGAAACAAGATAGAGGCGGTGTGTTCGGTAGGTTTTCATTTGGCGCATGCAGGAGAAAACCTGACTTAAAATGGTTTCGGATATTAAAGGGATGAAGATATATAACTTATCTATGTTTTTCCTTTCAGTATAAACTAAAATAATGCTATAAGCATTGTTATTTAAACATCACGGTGCGCTTTTGTATTTTACTAAACTATATTACTAAATATCACAAAACCAAACATCAGGTCAATTTGTACGATAGAGCAATATGCAACATTACAATCTTAACTTAGCTCGGGGCATTTTTCTTATTACAGGTGTGTCATTGGTATACATGATGGCGGTTCTTCCGGGCCTGCTTCCTTGGGGCAGTGGTAGTGGTGCATGGTTCCTCTCGCTATGCCATCTCCTCGGAGCACTAGCGCCCTGGTGCGGCTCATTTCTCTACCACCTGTTCATGAATCACACTCGCGGGGCCAGGCTCTATCATCGGCTCTTACAACTAGACATGCTTGGGATCTGGGTCAGTCAGAGTATAGGTAAGTAACAAAAAATATTAATTATACTTTACGTTTTTAGTCTCGTCTCGTTTCGTAATCATTCTCGGTGGTCCAGTGGTTGAGCACCCTGTTTCTGAATCAAGAAGTAGCGGGTTCGAATCCTGGCTCACACCAATGTCTTTTCGAAATTATTTTCGGGAGTAATGCGTGATAAATATCGATGACTAGTGATGCATATAAGGTGACAGACAGCGGGAGGTGACTTTGTTTTATACTATGTAATGAAGGGTAATTATTCAGACAGATTAGAATCATTCTGAGTGGTTGTTACCAATAATGGTAAGTGTTACAATTGTATTACTATTGTTACCTCATTGTGGAGTAATTTGGGCCAGATTAACGCTGATAAGCAGGCATAGTTCTATTTAATGTATTACAAGTAATGTGAAGGGCTCTACATTTGGGGCAGGCAGATAACAAGGTGTGCCAAAGTGGCGGAAATGTACAAGTACTTATTCGATTTCCTTTTTAAGAGTATTCACATTTCTGATTAATTACAAATTAATGTATGTAGAACATTACCACTTGACAATTGGCCTCTACTAGATAAGTTAATTATTGGAATTCAGTGAAAGCCGAAAATCAAAAATAAATATTGGTCGGGGAAAAAGTCTTTTCGCATAACGTATTTATAAACTTATTATAAAATTTCTTTGACTGTACTATTTGTGTCTGGCTGGTTTTGGTAACATTAAAAAGGTTACATTATAAAGAAAAGAAAAAAAAAAGAAAAGTTGTTTCCCGCTATTTTTCATTTGTTTTTCTCTCCGTAAAAATGAGTGAATCTAATGAAGAAATTCGATACATTTTAAAATTTTATTATAAAAAAGGCAAAAATGCAACTCAAGCAGTGAAAAAAATTTGTGATGTTTATGGACCTGATGCAGTGTCAGTAAGAGTAGCACAAATTTGGTTCAAACGTTTTCAGTCCGGAAATTTTGATGTTAAAGATGCACCTTGCTCTGGTCGCCCTGTTACGAATAAAATGGACGCCATTTTTGAAAGAGTGGAGCAAGATCGGCATATTAGTAGTTACGATGTAGCTGAAGAACTGGGAATTGACCACAAAACAGTTTTGACCCATTTGAAGAAAGCTGGTTATACAAAAAAGCTCGATATTTGGGTGCCACACGAGCTCACTCAAAGAAACTTAATGAACCGTGTACTCATTTGCGATTCATTATTGAGACGTAATGAAACCGAGCCGTTTTTGAAGAGATTGATAACTGGCGATGAAAAGTGGATCACGTACGACAAGAACGTGCGAAAAAGGTAGTGGTCGAAAGTTGGCCAGGCTTCACAGACTGTGGCCAAACCTGGCCTAACACGAAATAAGGTGATGCTGTGTGTATGGTGGGATTGGAAGGGCATTGTTCATCATAATGAACAATGCCCTTCCAATCCCACCATACAGCTTTTACCGTCCGGCAAAACCATCGATTCTGATCTTTACTGCCAGCAACTGATGAGATTAAAGGAAGCAGTCGAGAGAAAACGGCCGGAATTGATCAACAGGAAGGGTGTGGTCTTTCATCACGATAACGCTAGACCACACACATCTTTAGCCACTCAGCAAAAATTAAGAGAGTTCGACTGGGAGGTCCTAGTGCATCCACCATATAGCCCTGACCTTGCGCCTTCAGATTTTCACCTGTTTCGGTCTCTTCAGAATTCTTTAGGTTCTGTAAGGTTGACCTCAAGAGAGGACTGCCAAAACTATTTGTCCCGTTTTTTTGATCAGAAGTCCCAAAGTTTCTACAGTAACGGGATAATGTCTCTGCCCACAAAATGGCAGAAAGTTATTCAACAAAACGGTACATATATATTGTAAATAAATGTAAATAAACTTTGAAAAAAATGTCTTGACTTTTCATACAAAAATACGAAAATACTTTTTCCCCAACCTATTAATTGTTCATGTCTCATTGCTGAATTAGTTTAGTTTATAATGACATTCAGATTTTCAGATCCGAATCCTGGCTGACTCCTGTTTCGGAAGTTGTACCTTCACATACATAGTTACATACTATAGACATTAAAACAACTTTTAGGATTATATCGCGTTTATTTATTACTAATTTTATTTATTTCCCGACGTTTCGAACTCTTTACAGAGATCATTTTCACGAGTAAAGAGAACTGCCGGTAGTTTCATTAGTCACGTGTTCGTCTCCCACGTGAATCTGGTGGTCGATTCCGACGCATGGTTGGACTTGGGGGGACACATACTATATATTATAATTGCAATATTAATACTAATTAATATTAATTAAACATAACTTTAAGTTTCTTCTGCAAGATTCCCTTTTGGAATAGAACGTTTCTTTCAAAAAAACTCCCACTCTATTGAGACAGAACAGCTGGGTGGTTGTTGGCTAGTGTAAGAGCCGTGCCGATTCAATTAGTGCAAGCCCATTGTGAAGGCGGAGTGCACTCGTCGTGGTCGCGTGTGCCAAGCTCGTTAGAGCAGAACCAACTGACACACCTGAAATATCGCTACCACTAACTAAATGAAAGTCGATTGGTTTACTTAGTCTATACTTACAATATTCTCTCTAAGCAGGTATGGGTGATAGCGTAAGCCCACCCACACGTTCGTGAGGCTTGCCTTAAATTAAGGCCCAGTGGTCGAGCACACGGCTTCTGAACCAGAGGTCCGGTTTCGATTCCTGGCACTGGCTCACTTCAATGACTTTTCAAAATTGTTTTCGTAAGTTATGTGTGATAAATATCGATGACTGAAAACTTTGTGCCCGTTATGGCAATAGATTCGCCACCTATTCCATTTGGGACGTAAACATAACGGCGAGACGAGGCTTAACAGCCGCTGCCTACACCTTCGGGTAACAAAAGGCGTGAAGTTATGTTATGAACTTATGTATATCTAAACAAGTTGATTGTTATACATCTTGATTCTTCGTTAGTTTGATGCGGAAGAATTCGGGTGTTATTATATTAGATACTAGTTGACCCGGCGGCGAACGTTGTTCCGCAGCAAAGTAACAAAGAAATGCATTTTGAATTTATCATTTTTTCTTTACTACATCATACATGAATTATGGATAAAAACCACACCGTTGACACACTCTATCTATTGAAAAAAAATGCACCAAAATCTGTTGCGTAGTTTTAAAAATATAAGCATATAAGGGGACGGACAGCGGAAAACGACTTTGTTTTATACTATGTAATGATTTGAGCTAGAAATAATAATACAATAATTGGATACAATAATTTGATTCTTTATGCTATGAAAACCACAGGTTATCTATAAAAACCACATTAGGACTCTTTCTCGTTAGGATTTTTTACATAGTATAAAACAAAGTCACTTTCCGCTGTCTGTCCCCTTATATGCGCATATCTTTAAAAATACGCAACGGATTTTGATGCGTTTTTGGAGTTTACTCCTTAAGAATCGATTTACATATATAGGCCCGGGGTATGAAAATTATGGGGACCAAAATCGTACTAGTCACGTGACTGTCACACGAAATGCGTTATGCAGTCACAGAGCATATAAATAAGAGTCGGCACTCCATACAATGTCCTGAGCTCTTTATAGTCACAGAGCATATAAATAAGAGTCGGCACTCCATACAATGTCCTGAGCTCTTTATAGTCACAGAGCATATAAATAAGAGTCGGCACTCCATACAATGTCCTGAGCTCTTTATAGAAACACTCTTTATAGCGATACGCCATTCTCTATTACGAAGAAATGTGTTCATATTTGTAGACAATAAATATTTATTTTTGTAAATAAATACCGTAAAAACATGTAGAAAAAAACACCCCCAGACGAGGGATCGAACCCGCCCCGACCTTGTGTTATCGGTAGTGCGGTTTACCGATGCACCACGAGGGCCGTATGTATAATCGTCTAATTACCGTCCTCTTTACCAATTTCGACACATTTTCTAGGATCGGGTTTGTTTGTTTGTTTGTTTTTTACATACATACATATACGTAAGTACGTATTGCAGGCGGAGAAAAAAAAAATTATATTATTTATAAATTGTGTTTTTATAAATTGTGTTTTTTGAAAATTATATTTAAGTACGAATTACATACTAATAAAATAATGAAATATCAATAATATTTTTCGATCTTTGGTAATGAAACGAGGGGCGCCACAGTAGCATCGCCAACATCGTACTCCTAATAAAAAGTGTGTGAATCTCGGAATCGGCTCCAACGATTTTCATGAAATTTAGTATATAGGGGGTTTCGGGGGCTATAAATCGATCTAGCTAGGAATCATTTTTAGAAAATTTCATTTTATCGTGTTTTATCGATAATTAACTTAAACATCAACTTACTTTTTTATTGGAATTCCTGACATCTATTGGCGAATGTGAATTATTTTAAATTGTGAGCACTTAACTTGCTTTAACGACAACAACACTAAAGCTATTCCAGCAGATGGCGTTGTTAACTAATTCTAAACTAATTACTATTTCTTTATTACTAAATTTCTTATTATATTACTATTTCTTTATTACTAAACTAATTACTATTTCTTTATTTCTTCTAAACTAATTACTATTTGTTTCTAATATAATATGTTAGTACATAGTATATATTAGTATATATTTATTATTGGAGTTTACTTATATTAATAAGAGTCGGCACTCCATACAATGTCCTGAGCTCTTTATAGTCACAGAGCATATAAATAAGAGTCGGCACTCCATACAATGTCCTGAGCTCTTTATAGTCACAGAGCATATAAATAAGAGTCGGTACTCCATACAATGTCCTGAGCTCTTTATAGTCACAGAGCATATAAATAAGAGTCGGCACTCCATACAATGTCCTGAGCTCTTTATAGAAACACTCTTTATAGCGATACGCCATTCTCTATTACGAAGAAATGTGTTCATATTTGTAGACAGTAAATATTTATTATTTTATTTTATAATCGTTCTTGAGGAGTAAACTCCAGTCGTGCGTCGGAGCGGACACACACTTTTATTTTTTAATAGTTAGAGGGTGTCAACGGGGTGCTTTTGATCTATAATTCATGTACAGTGTAGTAAAAAGAAGTGATAATTTTCAAGATTTAGAAGTTTAATCAAACGCTGCCTGAACCCTAAGTGATAAATCAAAACAACGTACTACATTATTATACACCTTTAAGAGGTCTACAAAAAAGTCCCCGAGGGCATATCTTCATCTCTTAGGGATAACCCACAATGACCATTTTTATTTTTTCACTTTTTACGAGAAATAATGGGCTATTTACGAAGCGATTTTAAACATTACAGTATTAATTTTCATCTAATTAAGTGTCTTAAATAGGTTGTGCATGTAATATAGATGATTCTGGCCCTTTACAGCATGCAATTTAAACAAATATTTACGAAGATATTACAGTATTAATATAGCGGGACATATCAGTTGTGTTGCGCGCCAAAACGCGTGCCGATAAATAACACAAATTTTTGATCAATGAGCACAAATTGAACTTAATAAAATACAAATTTTACTCATTCATTACTTTTGATGCGGAACAAAGTTCGCCGGGTCAGCTAGTTTTGTATATAATATTAGAAATGTTTAAATGAATCAATTGAATATTATCCAATGTATCAGAATATAGGCCAAAGTAACAACACCTATTTTTTAAAGAACAAGTTATTTACTGAAGGCAGAGTAGACAATAATGATTCTAGAGGAGAAAGTTGGCAAGCGTTGTGATAGCCTACAATAGACAAGTTAAACAAAAGCCACACAAAACCCATTGATTAAATAGGTATGAGAGTATATGTATCACCTAGAAACATACTAAAAAAAAAAATTTTGCAGTGGTAAAGTAACGCTGTTCTCTCCGTGAATAGGCCGCCTTGACAAGTGAAATATCAACTACGACAATACCCATGTAAAGTGACTCATTCTATCTTAAAGCCGGCAGCACAACTATAACACTATTTGTATTGCAGATGTCTTCACTAGATCTGTGACCAGGTGACCCACTTGCTCGTTTGCTCCCTGTATTACGCCAAAAAAACTAAGAATATAGTTTATCTTGTCACGCTAGCAGACGGCTAGAATTAGATTTATTTATTTCCAATACAAAAGTTCTAAGTCACATACGACATCGCATGTCACTCACAGATATCGTTCACAATATAGTGCCGTGGTCACAAAGTAACATTCCAAATGTCAGTAGGCCGTGCTGCGACTAACTGGGTCAACTTATTACGGGAATGCAGCCACATTTAACAGATCTTGACACGGACTCAATGGTATCCACAGTTAGTTCATATTTTTTCAGTCGGCGTGTTCAAAGAAACTAATTGGCGACCTGTCTGACAATAATGGTAGTCGTAAAATCTTGTCCGCCATATATAAATGCGCCAATGGTTCGGACATGTAGAAAGAATTGATGATGTAAGATTGACCAAGTTGATGCACAGTGCAAACGCGGGAAGATTGAGAGAGAGATGTCAAGGACGGCCACGATACGCACTCCGCAATGGACTACGCATGAAGTTAAGTAAGACGCCGTCCAATAATCATGACATGTTTTTAAAAAAATTTCAAACCGATTCCCTCTTGTTTTTATGTTTGTTTAAATTTTCAAAAGTCTCGAAACATAAAAGCTCTATTATAAGGCGTGAGCATATGCTATGTTGGTATAAAAGAAAACAGATAGCGCCAGTACTGTGTCCCATGATTGCTCATGACAAGAGGGAATGAGAACAAAAAATTCGGAATAAAAATTGACACATAAAAGCCATTTCTTATAAATCAATCATTTGTATCGGTAGAGTTAAACATGCAAGCCTATTTATTTATGAAAGTACATGTGTGATCAAAATGTTTACGAAAAAAAAATTGTGTAGGTAGTTAGGTACTTATTAATAAGCAAACCTAAAAATACATACTAATAACGCAACTGCTTTTTTGTAGATTTTTACCTCAACAGCCTTCTTAACAGCCTTTTTTGTTGAAAATCACGCGCTTTACACAAGAAAACTCTCACCCACCCTACTAATAAAAATAAGTATAAATTCTCTAACATTCGGTCCGAAAGCGAATAACTTTTAGCAGTTCGGTAACCCAATAAAGAGTTTTAGAGATATGTTTACAACGAGTTTTGTATTTGTTTATTACTTTTATTGTATATTTAATGACAAAAAGGTCTTTTTGAAATCTCCGAAATATCCAATTTATAGTTTGTATTTCGATTATTGTAAAATTTCATAGGATAAATTGTGTAAGGATGTTGTTTAATATAAGAAATTCATTTGCGCAATTTATCAGTTAATGGCGTTTGGCTTAAAATAATGAGAGAAACTTTGAAAGAAATCGTCCGAAATTATTATTATTACTTTTTTTCTAAACAAAATCCTGATTGGATAGCCGTCCAGTAGTGCACTGTAAGGCTGACTTTTAAATCCAACCACATCGTAATTAAATAAGCAACTTAGCTAGACTAAAACCATTGTATGTATAAACTCATTTAAGGCATTCGTGCGTGGGTAATCTGGGCTTAGATGTGATTAACGCGATGAGATTATACAATTAAGTCTGCTTTAATATTTATATCTAAAACTATGTTAATGTTTCTATTTAGTAAATAAATTCAACTATAGGTACACAAAAATATTACACTGCTACTGGCAGGTCCTTATTCAATTAGTTTTCAACCAGTCAAACTTCACCTTGTCCTAAAATAGACTTCCATTAGACCCTAATAAATTAAAGAAATTGCGACAGATATTGGATGAAAATTTTTGCCTGTGAATATTTATGATTTGAATTTATTTTGTATCATTCGTATTTGTCATCTATCTATTTAAATTAAACTACTAAATTTACGGTTCTGCTGTACCACACATAAAATTAACAAAGTTCGCAACGTAATTGCAGGAAACAATATTACTGTCAAGATTTAAGTAATAAATAAATAAATCATAGTTTTCTATCAAATAGGAAGGCAAACGAACAGGAGTAAAACTTGATAGTAAGCGAAATGGGCTAACATTGCGAGCATTTTACGGCTGACGTGGTGGGCGATTCTTAAATGTGTGGTAGACAAATTCAAGACCACCGGTTCGTTAAACAATAAGCCAATAACCGGACGTCAAAATAACGCCAGATCAGCCGAGAATATCGCTGTGGTCCGTGAAAGTGTGCAGGAGAACCCTAGACAGTCAATTCAATAGTTGATGCGGATTTTGGGCCGGTGGCGTCATTGTTCCGTGTTTTTGAAAAAACGACGTTGGTGACGTTGACGTTACTGTCCACGGCGAGCACTACAGAACAATGTTAATCGTTTTCCTATGGCCCAAAATGACCAATATGTACGTCAACATGGTGTTATGTGCCACACTGCGGACGCCAAGATGTAATATCTTGGACACAATACACGCAGCGCCCTCTAGTTCCAAAGTAAGCAACTAAATGCTTGTGTTATGGAAACTAGACAACGGAAATTCATACACATATACTTTTCTTTTGTAAATACATATTTATAATACATAGAAAAACACTTAAACGCCATACAAACATTCATGCTTGACACAAACATTCATGCTTGACACAAATATTTGTACTCGAGTGGGAATCGAACGAGCTATCCTCGTTTCTGCAATCGGTAGCTTTCCCAATGCACCACGAGGCTCGTCATGGGCACATCGTACAGAGATGATGTGAATTGGCCACCAAGATTGTGTGAATTGACACCGCTAGACTTTTTCCTGAAGTCATGGGTCTATACCATTAGGCCCGTTTCGCCCGATGTCTTTAAAGTGAACATAAACCAAGCCCTCGCCCAAATTCATCTGGATCTATGCGGCAGAGTCATTGGAAATTGGACCACTCGGATTAGTTTCACCGTGAGAAACCGCGGCGGTCAATTGAACGATATTATATTCCATTCATAATGGCATACAAGGGCTTTTCAAATTAATAAAAAAATCGTGACTACCTCACAAATACCTTGTTTGATTCCATTTTAACATTGGGTTACCTAGAATGCATAGAAAACATCCGGACGCCATACAAATATGTATTGCTTATCACAAATATTTGTACTGAGGTGGGGATCCAACCCGCCGACTTTTACCTCGTAGTCGGCTGTTTTACTGAAGCACCCCGAGGCCTGTTAAATATGTATAATAAGACAGGGAGAATCTGTGGAGGTACTAAATGAGGAAGGCGGGGCGTCCTCTTGGCCCAGTTGGCACTTGGCACTTGTCTCTTCATAATAAACACTGCACTTACCATATTTGCATTTGCCTTACGGTGCTTGAGATTATGATGTAATAAATTCAACGATAACATGTATCTACATAATATTTATATAAAATTCTCGTATCACGCTGTACGTTATTAAACTGAAACGGCTTGACCGATTCTTACGAAATTTTGTAGGCATATTATTATGGGGTAGGTCTAAGAATTGGGCATCTATTTTTTTTTTTATATATATTTTTATATTTCGTTATTAAACAGCATACAAAATACAAACAACAATATATTTTCTCTCTTCTACGATCCACCTCTTTTTTTATTTGTTTACTAAAAATTTTATATCTTTGCAAGTTAACGTCTACTATTATTACGTCTAATATTAATTTTTCTTGCCACGGTGTTTATAATTAAACTGCTTCGAAATGGCTCGACCTATATTTGTGAAATTTTGTATCAAATCCACTTTGTATACCCCTTAATTGTTGGACAGTCCATTCCAAAACAATGTTTAGTGCGTCAGCTACTACTTTAAATATGTGATATAGTTATTTTTCAAGATGACCATACAATATAGACAAAATTGCATTACTTATGTAAAACTTTAGTAAAATCGTTTCAGAGTTCCATATCGGACTAACAACATCACTCGTAATTTCAATATTATTGCTAAGAATTAAGGTTTTATTTGTTTGCTCAAATCTCAAAAATATTTCCACCCTGTATTCATTTAGCCAGCAGAATATGTCCTCTTTATTATTTATACTGTTACGTAAGAATAACATTATAAAAACGAGTAATAATACAACATAAGATATATTAGTGGTGATATGTTTATACGTACATAGTATGAAACAAAGTATGAAACACTTTCCGCTGTCTGTCCCCTTATATGCGCATATCTTTAAAACTACGCAACGGATTTTGATGCGTTTTAATAGTTATAGGGTGTTTATAGTAGTGGTTATAGGTTGTCAACGGAGTGGTTTTGATCTATAATTCATGTATAGTGTAGTAAAAAAAAGTGATAATTTTCAAGATCTAGAACTTTAATCGCAAACACTGCCTAAACCCTAAGTGATAAATCAAAACAACGTACTACAATATTATACACCTTTAAAAGGTCTACAAAAAAGTCCGCGAGTCTATATCTTAGGAATAACCCACAATGACCATTTTTATTTTTTTACTTTTTACGAGAAATAATGGCCTATTTACGAAGCGATTTTAAACATTACCCCATTAATTTTCATCCAATTAATTACTATATTAAATATATCACTATAAAATATACATGAATATGAAAAGCGAAGTGCGTCCCGATTATTTTCGAAAAATCTAACGGCTAAAATATTCATACAGCTACATTTTAGTGTGACATAAACTCATTAGCTTATAAAAGAAGTTATTGTTCAGTAGTGACGTGGTGGCACCTTGTTCTTCTGACACGCTAACGGGTCTAAAAGACAAGCATCCAAAGCCCATTGACAATCTTACTTTCCCAGATCCTCCAGATTTTTCGAACCAATCTTCTCATTTGATAACCACAGCTAAAGATGTACTTTCTGCAATTGGCTCCTTCAAGAGTGGTTCTGCCGGTGGCTTCGATGGTTTGACACCACAACATCTGAAAGATCTTGTATGTCCAACCGCCGGAGAAGCCGGTAATGCTCTTTTGAGGGAGCTTACTGCTTTAATGAACCTTATGCTGTCCGGCACTGTGAACGAATGCATAACCGATTTGCTTTATGGTGCAAATTTATGCGCCCTTTCAAAAAAGGATGGTGGCATTCGTCCCATTGCCGTGGGTTGCACTTACCGACGTATGGCAGCTAAATTATGTTGCCAATACTATAGAACATCTCTCGCCTCCAAATTTCAGCCTACCCAACTTGGTTTCGGGTCCAGAGGAGGCTGTGAGGCTGCCATACATGCTTTGGCCACATATTTGGGTTCTGGTGAAGGTGAGGTCGTTTTAAAGGTTGACATAAAAAATGCTTTCAACACTGTGAATAGGGATACTCTGCTGAGTCAAGCCAAAACAGAGACACCTGAAATTTTCAAATTCCTTTGGCAGTGCTATAGAAATCCTTCAAAATTATTATATAAAGATAACCTTTTGGAGTCAGCTGTTGGTTGTCAGCAGGGTGACCCTCTTGGACCAGTAATTTTCAGTTTAGCGATACATCCTATCATAAAACAGCTGAATTCAAAATTTAATGTCTGGTATCTAGATGATGGAACTCTTGGAGGTACAATAGATACAGTTTTAAAAGATTTGGCTATATTAAAAAGTAACTTTAAGTCTATTGGCTTGGAGTTAAATACATCAAAATGTGAAATCTATTTTAATGATAAAATAGATAAAATTTCGGCTTTGTCAAAATTTAATTCTTTGGCACCCAATATAAAAATAGTAGAAAACAGTTCATTACGCCTCTTAGGGTCTCCAATCTGTGAAGATGCCTACAACTCTTTCTTAGAGGAAAAAATTCAAAATTTTCATCAAGTTTCGGACCGCTTACTAAAAATTAACATGCATGCAGCTTTCACCATTATTCGTTATTGTTTGTTTGTTCCAAAATTTACACATACTATTAGATCATCACAATTTTTTAAACATCCGGCACTGTTAGAAAAAATAGATAATATTGTAAAAACCACACTCAGTAAAATTCTTAATGTATCGCTAAACGACCGGGCATGGCAACAGGCATCCCTACCAGTTCGTTTAGGGGGTTTAGGTATTCGAAAAATTTCTGATGTAAGTTTACCGGCTTTTCTGTCTTCAGTCCATAGCACAGAAGAATTAACCAGGAAAATTCTCACTCATACACTGGGTAATTCTGAAGTGTTATGCAAGACTGACGCAGTAAATGCCTGGAAACAGGCCTGTCCTAACTCAAATTTACCGACCAACCCATTTTCCCAGAGACAGTGGGACGACCCGCTCTGCGCCATCTTAAAAGAATCACTTATTAGTGGTTCTGTAGGAGATGCTGAGCGCGCTCGTTTACGGGCTGTGGGAGAGTGGGAGTCCGGTGTTTGGCTTGGGGCACTGCCATCGCCCAATATAGGAACATTATTAGATAATACGACTTTCCGTATCGCAATTTGTCTTCGTTTAGGTGCTCCCTGTGTTTCTTCGCATTTATGTCGCTGCGGAGAGGTGGTCGACAGCAAGGGACATCATGGCCTCTCATGCGCCAGGAGCGCCGGCCGCATTTCCCGTCACGCCAACATCAACGACATTATCCGTCGTGCTCTTGCCACCGCCGGTGTACCGGCAGTTCTGGAACCGAACGGTTTGGTGCGCGATGATGGCAGGAGACCGGACGGGATGTCTCTTTTGCCTTGGAGGATGGGTAGGCCTTTGGTGTGGGACGCTACTTGCGTAGACACCCTTGCGCCATCGCATCTTCCAAGCACGGTGGAGGTGGCCGGTGCTGCTGCTGCTTCGGCAGAAAATCTCAAGCGGCACAAATACAGAAACCTTGTAGGTGACTATGTGTTTGAGCCGTTTGGGGTTGAGACTTTGGGGACATGGGGTCCGAGTGCTCGTGCACTTTACAAAGATCTTGCAAAAAGGCTGATCGAAACCTCTCGCGACCAGAGGGCTGGTCTATTCTTCGCACAGAGGATTAGCATTGCCATTCAGCGTGGCAATGCGGCCAGTCTTCTGGGCACGCTGCCAGTAGACCGAGATGCGGAGAAATTTGATTTCAGGTAGTTTTTTAATTGTATATATTGTAAATAATGTAATTAATTTATTTGTTCTTATTATTGAAAGTGTATTAATTAGCTTATAATAAATTATACGTATTATTTGTGCTAGCCGTGATAATTATAGGTATTGTCACGATAACACGCCTCGAGCGCGTGACACCAGACAAATAATTACGGTACCCCTGAATATTACATGAAAATTGTTACACAGTTTTTGTGTTACCAGCTTTATTTTATTTGATCATAACCGGCCCATTAAAATTTTAGGTACGTGATATAACGTAAGTGAATTATTGCTGAGATTAGATACCTAAATACTAAACTATTTTGTAAGAGATTAAGTTTCTCTTGGTTTCTATTAGCTCATAGGTGAGAACAATCAGCGTAATACTTAGAATTTTACAGCAGATAGTAAAGGCAAATACAAAACTTTATAATAACACCATAATAAATAACATAACTCGAATATAACATAATAACAGATAACATAATTTGCGGGTTCGAAACCTGGCTCACACCAATGACTTTTCGAAATTAATTTCGAAAGTTATGTGTGATAAATATCAACTACTAAAAGCTTTATGTGTGTATGGCAATAGGTTCCACCTATTCAAATTAAACAGGATCAAAACTATACTATATCAAACTTATATATCTCAAAAACGGTGGCTCGTATAAAAAAAGTATTGGCAATTTTTTTGTAGATAATTTTATGATCTAAAATTTTGTCTCAGGTATTTTTGATAAAACTTCCGTTTTGCTGAAAATGACGAAAAACACATTTTTTTGACGTTTGACCTTGAATATTTTTTTCCTTACAGGGGAAAGATGGGGAACTTTCAAATATTGTTTTTAATGATATTTTAAACAATGTTACCGATTTTCAGCTTGGTGGAAATTTAGGTAATTTTACTCTTATTTTTTAGTCTAATTTGACCAGACTAAAAGCAATACCTAAATCCACTTATGTACCAGGTAATTGCGATTGCTAAGATCGAACCAAAACGATTGGTATTAATTACAAATATAATAACGGTTGGTTAGTAATTTATATGTACATATATATTTTTCTCTCCTATCATCGAGTACCTAATTATAGATATTCAGAATTAGTGAAACCAGCTACCAAACGGTTCAGTCTGTAGAGACATATTGTTGAGGGCCCATCGAGACTCTCGACGATTTCATTTTGTCCTCACTCTTGAAACAAGCACTCTCCACTGATATAAACGGACTTTGAATATTAAACTTGAGATTAATGCTCATCTTGTGTGGTCTGTCGAGATGTTCCGGTCGCGGGTCGAGAGCCTCGGCTGCTTTCTTTCTTTTGTATATATTAATCTGAATATTCCTAAAGTCTCTTTCTATGAAGAAAAGGTGAATGTTCTTATTTTTAATATTATTATATATTATATTTAAAATTATATATTATATTATTTTTAATTTTTAATATTTAGCATGCTCCTTTCCATGGCATACCGGCAATTTGCTAGTTTGTTTGAGGTCTCCTGATTTATGGATTGGTTTTATTTCCTTGCGTTAGAAAAAAAGGTAGTATGCAGGTGTTAAACAGTTTTCTTTTTAGTTTTATATGGAGCTCTTTTTCTTTCATAGCCTCTCATAATTGGTTGGAATACTGGATGTCTTCCAAACATTTGTATTCTTCTGTTCACTTCCTTCTGCATCTGATCTTTTTGAGTTATGAGCTGACCTAGATATATTTACTCGTCTGTATAGTTGATTTTGGTGTTACCAAGATCTACAGTATGTTTGCGACCATTTGTCATCTCTTTAGATTTTTCCGAATTCATTCCTAACTACTCTTTCGCTATCTTTCGCAAGTTCTTTTATCATTCTGGTTAGGTCTTCTGCTGTACTTGCCAGTAACACTATATCATTGGCTAATCTTAAATGTGACAGCAGTACACCGTCTATGTTTATTTTGAGATGTTCCCAATTAAGCGTCCGGAAGATTGATTCTAGTACTGCGGAGAATACTTTCGGAGATAGAGGGTCTCCGTGACTGGCGCATTTTTCTACTCTGAAAAAAGACTAAGACTATTATGACTACAGTATTATATTGAAAAGTGCTCATCTTTTCGTTATATTGCAGCTCTACAATCACCGACATGTGATGATTTTATAATATTGTCCTACTTATTGATTAAAACAACTTTTAGGATTGTATCGCGTTTATTTATTATTTATTTATATTTATTTCCCGACGTTTCGAACTCTTTACAGAGATCATTTTCACGAGTATCTGTGTAAAGTGATCTCTGTAAAGAGTTCGAAACGTCGGGAAATAAATATAAATAAATAATAAATAAACGCGATACAATCCTAAAAGTTGTTTTAATCAATGAGTGAGATTCGCGAAAATCTTAGAAACAAATATTGTCCTACTTCCTACTAATGTAAAAATGCATATGGATGAATGGAATGGATACGTGAATGAAAATTTTTACTTTATAAGACCAATTTCTCCGTTAAATATAAGATTTTTATCCCCCAGATTATTTATTTATTTGAAATGTTTCATATAGGCAAATCTGCGAGCAAAACCTAGCTATCAATATAAATCTAAAGTGTTTGTTCTGTGTGGTAAAAATCCGCCTTTAAACCCTGCAAAATTGGATATCAACTAAATATTCATAAAAGATTCATTCAACCCAAACCTGTTGCGATTTTTGTTTTAGGTGTCTTAACTTAATGTGAGTTTTATTATTTATCATAATTTATAAAAGAAGCATTAAACATTTCAGCACATAAATTCATCATTTATGAGATTACAAAAATATAATTTGGTGAGTGCAATATCCAGACCGGTGTGGTCGGCGTGTTTATGACTTTAACTACTAAATTTTGTAAATCTTTGAATAGGTAATGAAGGTTGTGCTGAAATATTTACGATATTTTGGATTACATTGGACGCGAAACCTTTGTAGTCGTGTATTTTTTTTTAAAGTATGCTTTTTGCTGTCGAGTGCAACATTACGTAAACTTTGTTATTAGCCAGTATTTAAGTTATATATAAGGCAACAATAAACGATATTCATATAATTTGGTCTCTATGGTTTGTGGTAAGTGTGCGCGGAAGCCTGTCGTGTAAGGATATGCATGCGAAAACTTTCCGCGCTTGCATTTGTAGGTACATGTTTGAAAGAAATACGTAAAACTAAGAAAATTAGCACAAAATTGTCCGAGACTGCGAAAAAATTATGTTACCAAAACTTTCTAAGTTTTTGTGGATCTCATAAGTTGATTTTAAACGACTTTGTTGATTACTACATGTAACTGTGATGAAAAGTTTTATAATTATAAAAGAGTATTGTTAAATTTCTAAAATATATTTTATTTTGTTGCTGCGTACACGTGCCCCACACGACTCTACAATAAAAACAGAAATATACAAAATGACTAAAATATAATACACATACCTTATTTAATCCATATTAGTGTCATGAATAAGTCAACATCTTTCATGAACAATTATGATCGCAAATAACGAACCTGGACGCAATGAAATGTTTTACTTTTCATTGCATCAAATATAGATTTTGTAACATGCTTTGAAGGCTACAAGAAGTAAGGTGTGGTGCTGCCTTGAACTTTTATTGTTAATGCGCTAAATCCATGATCGTTTATCAAATCGAAGGAGAGGTCATGTATTACCGAAATCAATGATTACTTTTTACCCGACAATGGTCAGACTTTGGGAACATTACGTAATAAATGTAAAAACTTTCAGGGACAGGAACAAGAAAACCGCTTTACTTAAAATAACCGAATAATTAATATAAACACATTATATAGCAGAGCCTTTAAAATTGCTAAAACATTACAATTATCAAAGTGATTATGATAAAATAAATACATATCAATTTAATATCAAATAGAAACTGCAGCAAGAGACCGATTGGATTAACTTGAACTTCTAAAATTTCAAGTATTTTAATTTGTGTTCTTTAACAATTTTCATAAATAAAATACTAATTGTAAAGTATTTATAACGACCTAATTAAATAAAAATACTGGCGTCAAAAATATGCGCGTATAATGTATACATTATATTTCAGCCTTTTCAAATGTTTTTTCTGTATGTGGGTTCTGACTCAATGCATTTCGAATGAATTCTTTCCTATATTTTAAACTATTTTTGTAAGATGTAATTTACTCTTAAGTTTCATTCTTATGTCTTGGCAGCTAATTTTTTATACCATGTTCCCTTAACGGCCAAGAGGCATCAGAAAATGATGGATGAGACATTTATCGATCCGCGTAAGTGAACCAGATAGAATTTCATTGTTACTTATGTTTACGAGGAAAATAAAAATTGAGTCCTAAACTGACTACTCTAGATAGATTCCTTTACATATGACAAAGTTTTATCTTCACACTTCATACATATCACACTTCTACTTCAGCAATGCTTTGCCAATGCTCCAAAACTTTCTGTTATTGAGCTATTTCTTCCGCTTTGATTTAAATATATCAAAGTAAATATATGGCGCTATTTGAAATTGAAAATTGCATGAATGGTGAAATACCACGATCTCTCAAAATAACGACTTAGTGATCATACCGTTGCGCTCGCCCCAACTTGAGCGGGATGTCAAGGGACCTTGACATCTCGTTCCTTTAAAGGCCGGCAACGCAGCTGTAACACCATCTATATTGCATGTGTTCATGGGTATTGACATCTTAGTTTCGCTCTAAAATAATGTATTTGTACGATGAAATATATAAAATAGTTGTATCATGAAGTCTACTGTAGTACGCTTGCTAGTACGCTTGCTAGTACGCTATGTAGCAATTGTGTTATAAATACAAAAAGCTATGTGATTCGTCAACTTAAAATATGAACCGTTCAGAACGAATCTTTATCAGATTGACTGTGTGCCGTTATAGCTGCTAGGTCGACACCATCGACCCCCACTTGACTCAGACTCGGAAAAAAACACTAAATGGCGCTGTAAGAATAAATAATATTATTGTTTAACATAATTTCCACGTTTACGGTACGCTGGACTCCTGATTTCTTCTTGTAGTGATTCAATCTACCTGTCTTATCGTCTTTATATTCTTTGAAGACGAATCTCTATCTCACAAAATGGAGTTAAGGATAAAGCAACGAATGGTTTTAGTGTGTTTTTTATGGACATTGGTATAAGTACCCAGCTGCATTTTACTGCTCTTTCCATTTTGGTTTAGATAGTTAACAATAAAATTATAAGTCCGCTATCGAGCCTATTAAAATTATTTGGCTCAAATTTGTTTAGGAATTTACTCCAACATAATAATGTTCGCGTGTGTTGATAAAAATATCAAAATAGCTCACATTTTGTAGATCGTTCAAATAACGCATGAAAACGTAATTTACTGAACTTATTTTACATTTTCATTCTTATCAAAATATTTTAATTATTTTAAGAAACTTTATGTTTTCTTAGTAGTACTTTAAAGGCCAACATGACAAGTGTAACACTATCTGTGTTTCAGGTGTCAGCTGTTTGTTTGTGGGATAAACAAGGAAGCGCCTTAATAAAATCGTAAATGAATTCAGCAATAGCTCACTCCAACGACTTTTCGAAATTAATTTCGAAAGTTAATTGTGATACATATCGATGCCTAAAACCTTTGTGCCCGGTGCGGCAATAGGATCATCACCTATTCCATTCGGGACGTAAACATAACGGCGAGTCGAGGCTTAACAGCCACTGTCTAAACCTTCGGGTAGAAAAAGGCGTGAAGTTATGTTATTTTGTTTGTGTTAAATTCAGCAATAGTAAAGTACTGTATACAATTTAATATTCAGGATAAATAGTGCAGTATGTCTCGTGTTTATCTAAACAACACTGGGCACAAAAAATAAACTGTAGTTTATACTGACAGAGTCTGAGTAAATGAACGGTGAAAGGGCTTGCTCACGTGAATAATTAAGTTAGGTTAGTAGTTGTACGGACCACGGAAGTGTTCTCATGAAGCTTCCGCCCCGTCCTCCAGTATAATGGCGAAACACTGTATTTACATTTATAACAATGTTTCCTTATACTTATTTAATAAAATTGGAATATATTTAAACGCGCATTCAAATAATTATCCTAGTTGTTTGGGGTTAGTTGGGGTGTTATAGTGTTTAACTATAACAACAACGAAAAATTCATTTATAAATTAGAGACTAATATATTAGTAGTAAGGAATCGTTATAAATTTTAACATAACATAACTTCACGCCATTGTTACCCGAAGGTGTAGGCAGCGGCTGTTAAGCCGCGTCTCGCCGTTATGTTTACGTCCCAAATGGAATAGGTGCCGAACCTATTGCCATACCGGGCACAAAGTTTTCAGTCATCGGTATTTATCATACATAACTTTCCGAAAACAATTTCGAGAAGTCATTGGTGTAAGCCAGTGTCAGGATTCGAACCACGACCTCTGGATTCAGAAACCGTGTGCTCGACCACTAGACCACCGAATCTGTTCAAATTTTAAAAAGTGAAAAAAGTTTAGTTTTAGATGCTTACGAAGAGATTTATGAAAAGGCTGTTTTTATTGACAGTAATAAATGAACTGTATAGAAGTTTTTTACAGACACATCTTATTCGATGTTTTTCTTGGTAAATATAAGTACCTAACTATATACTTTTTATTTCAAAGGTTGCATTGTGTAATTCACACCTAATGTATTTTTTCACAACAAGATTACTAAAATCATGTACTAGAAGTAAACTTATAAAAATTTACGAACAAAGGATACGTCAATTATTCACTAGCTGCCGAAACCAATAATCCCAATTCGAATTTTTCTACCTAAAATCAATATTTCAATCAATTTCTACTAATAAGTGTGCCAATAATTAATCCATGGATTAATTTTGTTTGGGGAATCGATTGACAGATAGGCAATCATCTTAGATTGGCTTCAATCTTAGATCGGAGATTGATTATTGATTTCGGCCGTTAATCATTGAATGAGAAGAACAATGCTGATAGGTACGTTTAAAAGACTTTAAGAATAATTTACACACCTCGAAATAATGTTAGAATGTATTCAAATTAAACAAATAGTACATAGTAAGTATAATCCAGAAACAAACGCAAGAGTGAATTTAGGGAATAGCGTGGAAGGAATGTTAATTTCTAGTGCTAAAAACGTAAGCCATATCATATAGCTTGCTGTACACGTTTAAAGTGATGACACTTACGCTTATCTAAGAAAGCCACTATTGAGTATGACAGAGAGCAAGTTAAATATCACAGAGATGCGAGCACTGCGCAAATTTTACGGAGTAGCACTTTCAGAGCGAGTTTGAATCGACAATATTCTCTCTTCTGCTTCATATGCACGAAGTTGTTGGAAGTTAAATCTCTTATACTGGCCGAAAAGTCGGAATTTTAGATAAACTCACAGTGCACAAGCTTATGTAAATTTGAATGAAATTTCTACTGTTTAAAATTTCCACCTATTACGTAAATTTCACGACGTCTTTAGACGTCGAAAGTCTACGATATTATTCATCATTAACATTTATCATTATTAATAATTACTATAGAGTCTATAGTGAATATTAATAAAGGATACAATTATGCAACTATTGAAAAAAAGATTGTGTGGTTTTATGAAACCACCGTAAAAGTGAAACTTTTTTTCCCATTATAGACATTTAACTAAAAATTTTCGAAATATTATTTTTTTCGAAAATCGAATGTAAGTCACTGTTCACGTATTTTAGTTACCATAAAATATTGGTTACATTTATAAACGATAATAGACGTGAAAGGCGCTCTGACGAGCGCCTTTCACTTTATCCCTACTCCGCGGCCGACCGTCACGCGACATGCAACACGCAGACGAAAAAGTTTGAGACGATGTAATAAAAGTTTCACTTTAAAAAAAAGTTCTCACTCTAACTTCACTCATAACCATAATTTGGGGCTTATTTGGAACGCTTCCATTAGGATCGATAGTGTTTACTTTCAAGATGGTCCCATTTTTACCAGGTCAGGATCTGATGATGGAAACCAGGAGAAATCGCAGGCAACCTCTGAAAATTGTATGCAAGTATGGTGTTTTTGTTACGAAATAGTGATGTCTTAGAGATATGCTTTATGGTGTCAACATCTGAAGCTGCTGTGCTGATGAAGAAGCCACCGATCTCCTCAACGGTTAGGAGTTTAAAGACAGCACTGCAATTTTTCGATAGAAACTACTTGGTAGTATGTAAGGCTAACGTGTTGCTTGTGAGATATACTTGAATATACGTCTGATGCTGCTGTGATGATGAAGAAGCCACAGAACTCCTTAACGGTTAAGAGTTGGGAGACAGTACCGCAGTTAGTCGATGGAAACTGTTTAGTGGTCTATAGGACTAACGTGGCTTGGAAGATAAGCTTAAATCCATATATGATACTGCTGTGCGGATGATGAAGCTACGGAACTCTAGAAAGAGTAACGAGTTAGGAGGTAACGAGTTAGGACACAATAATATAAATATGTTTTTTTTATCAATACTTTCAAGGCTATGATTGGTCTTCATTCGGGCTGCAGTGCTATTGTCTACCCATGATAATAACAAAAATATAAATACTTCACAAGTATTATCAAACTCTTTTAACTAAGTACTTATTAATAACAATTATATATTATATATTATAGCTCCCTAAAAATATCAACCATTTAACAAACGGACTTGTAATAAGCGATAACATAACTTCACGCCTTTTGTTACCCGAAGGTGTAGGTTGCGGTTGTTAAGCCTCGTCTCGCCGTTATGTTTAGGTCCCAAATGGAATAGGTGGCGAACCTATTGCCATACCAGGCACAAAGTTATTCAGTCATCAATAAGTATTTATCACACTTAACTTCCGAAAACAATTTCGAAAAGTCATTGGTGTGAAGCAGCCTCTGGATCAGAAGCCGTGTGCTCGACCACTGGACCACCGAGACTAAAATATATTTAATAAACCCATGTAAATAAACTAACTTCTATTGAAGTTCACAACTCATCAATATCACTAAAACTCGTCAAAAATTTTACTTTAAAAAAAAAGTTAAACCGACTTCTAGAAACGTAAACCACTCTACTTGTAAAATACCGACTGCATTGCACCGACTTCAATAATGAGATCACTATAAAAATATTTACATTTGTTATCTAATAATGAAGTAAGTATTCGTGAAAAGTTACCTCGTATTCTAATTTACCGTGTGACTTTGACGGCCGCGCATATCATACAACACAACAGACTACGTTACTGAGGCTGGCACCGACTCCAAAAATTAGTGACAATTGTAAATATTTTAATAGTTAAAGATTACTTTATAAAAGTATTACGTTTTTATATTGTATTAGGTATACAAATTAGTAAGTTTCGTTATTTATCGCTTTTTAATTATGAAGTTACTGTTTTCATTTACTTAAAGATTTGGTTTAAGTTTCTAGAAGTCGGGTTAACTTTTTTTTAAACTCATTTTTATTCACAATTTTTTTAGCTTTTATCGTCATATACAATTCACACTCAATCTTTATCTATTGTAGCCTATATGTTATTCTAATAATTATTAAAGCATTATAGTAAAGTTTTAAAATACAATCAGTATATTTTCGTGAAAAACTAACAAACCTCCATTCATCTCTACTTACAAACTCACAAACTTTCGTGTTTATAATGTTGGTAGGATATGTTATTTATAAAATGTGAATATATGCATGTGTTGTTTTGTTTCAGGTGCGATCCCCATGGTGACTGCGACAGTGTACTGCGCACCAACACTGCTACGGTACATTGCACTATCCGTCTACTGTCTGGGCAGTATGCTTGGTCTTTATAAGGTAGCCACGGAAACTCCCTTTACTCTGCCTTCCTTCATTACCATATTTATGTTCAATTAATTCAAACCTTTTTCAAATACTTAAGTTTTTCTGACCTTTGTTAAAATAATATAATACAATATTAAGTTTGTAAGCAAGTGTCTATGTTAGTACTAAAACATCCGGGATGTAGTCGTCATTCCAGTAATGTGTTCCCTTAGGATAACTTACTTCAACTTTAATACATATTATTTTAACAAAACTTAACTCGAAACTTTATTAGTACCCCTATGAAACGTAGGTACGAAAATTTTGGTGATACTCTTATACTCCTGTGGGATTACTGTTCAAATTTTTTATATAACTGTAAAAACAACTTTTTCCATTTAAAAAGTAGATGACGCGAATAAGCTGCATTACTCGCTGTAGTAGAACTATAATTTTACGCCTCCATTGAAGACATTTACTAGCAGTATGTCATCAGCAGATTCTTCTATTATGATATGCAGGCGATGCGTGCCTGGTCGCCGTGGGAGAGAAGACTTTGTTTTGCGGCTCCGTTCTGCATGCGCGTGCTGCTAGCAGGCGCTCGTGCAGCTCGCCTTGGAGGAGGTGATCCACAAGCTATACTCCATGTTTTCTTACAGGTACGAAATATTTTAATCCGAACTATTTCAAAGACTAGCATGTTAAGGTCAAAATACAGATCATGCAACTATTCTGAATTGCCGAGGGGTCTAGACCAGTGGGCCTATTATGAGCTCTTAATTCCAGCCAGCTTACGCTCTGCCTAGCGAATTCGTATCTGATTTCAGCTAGTCTAGACTACTCATCATTACATAGTATAAAACATCATTACATAGTATAAAAGAAAGTCACTTTCCGCTGTCTGTCCCCTTGTATGCGTATATCTTTAAAACTACGCAACGGATTTTGATGCAGTTTTTTTAATAGTTAGGAGGTGTCAACGGGGTGGTTTTGATCTATAAATTCATGTATAGTGTAATAAAAAAAGTGATAACTTTCAAAATATAGATCTTTAATCGCAAACGCTGGCTGAACCCTAAGTGATAAAAAAAAATGTACTACATTGTTAAACACCTTCAAAAGGTCTACAAAAAAGTCTGCGAGGGCATATGTCTATCTCTTAGGGATAACTCACAATGACCATTTTTATTTTTTTACTTTTTACGTGAAATAATGGCTTATATACGAAGCGATTTGAAACATTACAGCATTAATTTTTATCCAGTTAAGTGTATTAATTAGATTGTGCATTTAATATAGATCAATATTGCCCTTAACAGTATGTAATTTAAACGAATATTTACGAAGATATTACAGTATTAACGTAGCGGGACATAGTAGTAGCGTTGCGCGCCAAAACGAGTGCCGATAAATAGCACAAATTGAACTTTATAATATCCAAATTTTACTCATTTATTACTTTTGATGCGGAACAAAGTTCGCCGGGTCAGCTAGTGACTGACTAAATGGAATAAGTCGTTGGTAAATCGAATTAAGAGTGAATGTGACAGTGATTACTCGTCACCGACTAGCTAAAATTAGTCGTTGAAATTACGAATTTGCAAGGTAGCGCCTAAGCTGGCTGGAATTAAGAGTTCATAATACGCCGGCAGAAATGTACAGTTTTTCCAATTTTCAGCTGTATTTTGCTTGGTTTTGGTAAAATAATTTATAATGCATATACACTTAATAATCGTGTTTTTGTTTTGTACGATGAATGCTATGGTAAATACAATTATGTGTTTTAAGTTTCTTTTCATTATGTAGCAATAATTTGTTACTGACATATATTTTTCATATCTGTCTCTTGTCTATATCTAGCTTGACTATGGTACAGATTAATTAAATCGGGGTTATCTACTTGAGAGTCACGACTACCACTCAAAACTCTAGTAGATTGACACAACACCCACGGATGTAAATGAAGTTTATAAAGTTAGCTTATTATGAGAGCGGATTTGTTGACATGACCTTCTATTTCGAGAGTTTACAAATTACAGTTCATTAACTATAATGAGCGGTTTCATCGAACGGTAAAACACAAATCCTATTCAGACAATACATCCAAATATTGATAGAGTTTATTTATTACAGTAAATAAATTATTTTACAACATTGTGAACGAATAATACGAATATATTGCACGGAAACCTTATATTTCCCCCCCCCCCCCCCTAAATAAATATAAAACATCTATCATGGAGTGACCAGGCTCAGTTAATATTCTATTTTTAATGCAATACAAATTGATACAGTGACTTTAAGCGTGAGGCTGTTTAATATCAGAGAACGAAAAATTCTTTTTATATTAAATTCGAGTTAGGATTTATCCCAGATGGCACATCCATCACTAGTAAGTAGTTTACATTTGTCCATAATACCAACTCATGACAACCCTCAGAGAGCCCTTGCTATTAGCATCAAAAAGGCTAGTAATTTATTGAAGTACATCTCGAGAACTTCTTAAATAAACCCTACATATAGCGGCATCTATGGACGATAAGAGTATACCTACTGTAAATAAAGAATACCAGTACATATAGATTAGAACGACGTCGTTTGTATTACACATTGTAAACTAAGATATTTTTTTTTTATAATTGTTATAATTGTCTCGATGGTCCAGTGGTCGACCACGGTTCGAATTCTGACACTAGCTCACACCAATGACTTTTCGAAATTGTTTTCGGAAGTTAAGTGTGATAAATATCGATGACTGAAAACTTTGTGCCTGGTATGGCAATAGGTTCGCCACCAATTCCATTTAAGACATTAACATAACGGCGAGACAAGCCTTAACAGCTGCTGCCTCACCTTCGGGTAATAAAAGGTGTGAAGTTATGTTATACATATATGTTTATTTGATGCTTAAATCATATCTGAGAAACAAATCTTATTGTATCTATACAGAGTTTGTAAATAAAATGCAAAACAACTAGTTCTAGTCTCAGTGGTCCAGTGGTCGAGCACCCCGTTTCAGAATCCAGAGGTCGCGGATTGGAATACTTGGTTGGTTGGTTTATTAAGATTATCAGAAATGATAACTTTCCATTTTTAAAGTGTAAACTTAAGATTCGTGATACGATTTTAATACCCTAACGCCCGAATACTGAACCGCCACTCAAATCTGACAATCAATAAAGTGCTACTTACTGCTCAAATTTCACGTATTCTGTCTAATGTGACAGCTACTTAAACGCTTAAGTAGCGCTTATATATTTGAGTGGCTGTTCAGTATTTGGGCTTTAATCCGATATCTTCTTATAAAAAACCCATTACCACCCATATTACCCATTTCTTACCCGCAATTAAGAAATACTTTATAGCAAGAAATACTGTATAAATAGTAATTACTGTAGCAGATGTAGACAGCATTAAACAAAACATGGAAGGAAGAAAAGCAAGTTTATCTGAAACAAAGTCTGTATATGAAGGTACGAAAGGGCAGGCATAAATACAGAACGTATTTTATTCAAGTACAAAATTAAATGTATTTTGTCTATACAAATATTCTATTGGAAATTGTTATTTATAATGTTTGTGAGGACGTTATAATAGACAATCGATGCAACGCCACGAGGAAAATATTTGTGTTTGATCACGCGATCAATCGACCCGGAATTACAAACTAATCATTAAGTTTTTATTTAATAATACAATCTGAAAACAACATTTTATATAGGAATGTTCTTTTTGTTTGCACACACAAAACCTTTATGATTTATAGAATATATTGTACTAACTGACTCAGCAGACGTTGTCTTGTCAAAAAAATAAAGTTGGAAAAGTAGGGGTTGATCGTAGACAAGTGAAAATTAAGGGTTGTATGTATTTTGTATGTTGTTCTATAAAAATATAAACGAAAAAATTATCGAAAAATTAAAAAAATACCTTAACATTTTCGGGAATGAAAAATCTATGTTTTCCTATTCTCAGACCTACCCGATAGGCACACAAAGTTTATGAGAATCGGTCAAGCCGTTTCGGAGGGGTATAGTTACCTACTAACACTGTGCCACGAGAATTTATGATTATTAAATTTATTGATTAAGATTATGTAACATATTAATGATTATGTAGCATATTAATATTAGAAAACAAGGGAAGAAATACTTATATGTACAACTCACATCCCTATACATCTTTAAACTAAGTACTTTCCCGTAGTTCCATTTGGATATTCTATAATCCTTTTGGATATTCACCATCAGGCTGGAGGTAAAACGCCAGTCTGTATAAAAAACATATTAGTGTATAAACATAACTTCACGCCTTTTGTTACCCGAAGGTGTAGGCAGCGACTGTTAAGCCTCGTCTCGCCGTTATGTTTACGTCCCAAATAGAATAGGTGGCGAACCTATTGCCATACCGGGCCCAAAGTTTTCAGTCATCAATATTTATCACACTTAACTTCCGAAAAAAATTTCGAAAAGTCATTGGTGTGAGCCAGCGTCAGGATACGAACCCGGACCTCTGGATCAGAAGCCGTGTACTCGTACCACTGGACCACCGAGACTTTAGTGTATGTACTCAGAAATTAATTAATCTTGGTTTCTTACGGTTACAATGTACAGCAAAATCAATTCCTGTTAGTTTTAGTGGGGCATATAGCCATTTGGCTCTTAGCCAAATGGTTCTAAGTGCAGCCACTTTTTCCATTGGGATTACAAACACGCTGAAATACGCAGGAAAATAATAGCACTTCAAAAGATATATCCAGTAGTTATTCTTTTATTGCAGAATAAAAATTCAAATGTTTCCCAATCCGGTTTTTATATATTGTAATTCTTTATGTATAACGTCGGTCTAGATGCATAAATGAGACACTCGGTGCAGTTCAAACTTCGGACGGATAGTTTTACGATCGATGCCATTCTGTCTTCTCGTTCAATTCTCTTATCATCTACTTTAAGGTTTATTATTATTACAGGTTGACTGGAGGTATAAACAGTACCGTCATTGTTTTCCCCACGTATGTCTTATCACACAGAAGCCACGAAGTAAAGGCCCGTAAATTGCCTAAGAGCTCTCAGAGGTTGTGACCGTAGTCTCAACCCGTAGTTTCAAAAGTGGTAGAGCCAAGCAGTTCGCTGCATGAATGGGCTGGCTCGACCGGTGAGATACCACGACCTCTCAAAGACCCAAGCCCACCCCCCCTTCCCCATCCTTCCCTATCCTCTATCCATTAAAGGTCGGCAACGCAATAGTAACACTATATGTGTTGCTGGTGTTCATAGGCGGCGTTGGTTGCTTACCATCAGGTGGCACGCCTGCTCGTTTGCCTTCCTATCCCATAAAAAAAGTCTATTTTGGTCTCATTTTTATTCACTTCGTCTATTTCGGAGACTAGTAATCTCAAAAATGCCTATATTCATATGTTATTACCAAAATTAGACATTATTATTTGATTCTATCATATCTGACAATCCTTTTGTAACTGTTAATATAATTATTTTTTGTTAAATACCATCACTTTTAAATGTTTGCATGCCAGGTACTGGGATAAGGTGTGATATTATATTTAAAACTAAGATCTATTTTGTTTATCTATCGGCAAAATACATACATACAAGCTCACCGCTGTATCCTACCGGGTAGGCAGAGACTTGGGCTTTCCACGCCTCATCCAGTCATTTCGTCATGCATTCACGTCGGTTTCGGGTATCATTACGCATTTTGCCTTTTTAAACAGACCATTTATTTGGTTGTGGTAGCTCCGTCTTGGTCTCTCGAACCCCACCCTGCCACTTACATTCGCTTCGTATACTTGACCAAATCATCTTAACATACCTACTTCTCTCCACCTTGGTATGGCCAATATTGGCAAAATAAATTATTTGAATTAGAATTTCTATAAAAAGAATTTGTCAATTTGTATTAGCAATTCCTGAGACGATCGTATTCCAACAAACAAAGGATCTCCAACTATATGATAATTATTATTCTAGATAAATATGTTCATAAAAACGGGTATCTATGAGGAAATAATAGGTTGGGGAAAAAGTATTTTCGTATTTTTGTATGAAAAGTCAAGACATTTTTTTCAAAGTTTATTTACATTTATTTACAATATATATGTACCGTTTTGTTGAATAACTTTCTGCCATTTTGTGGGCAGAGACATTATCCCGTTACTGTAGAAACTTTGGGACTTCTGATCAAAAAAACGGGACAAATAGTTTTGGCAGTCCTCTCTTGAGGTCAACCTTACAGAACCTAAAGAATTCTGAAGAGACCGAAACAGGTGAAAATCTGAAGGCGCAAGGTCAGGGCTATATGGTGGATGCACTAGGACCTCCCAGTCGAACTCTCTTAATTTTTGCTGAGTGGCTAAAGATGTGTGTGGTCTAGCGTTATCGTGATGAAAGACCACACCCTTCCTGTTGATCAATTCCGGCCGTTTTCTCTCGACTACTTCCTTTAATCTCATCAGTTGCTGGCAGTAAAGATCAGAATCGATAGTTTTGCCGGACGGTAAAAGCTCATAATGAACAATGCCCTTCCAATCCCACCATACACACAGCATCACCTTATTTCGTGTTAGGCCAGGTTTGGCCACAGTCTGTGAAGCCTGGCCAACTTTCGACCACGACCTTTTTCGCACGTTCTTGTCGTACGTGATCCACTTTTCATCGCCAGTTATCAATCTCTTCAAAAACGGCTCGGTTTCATTACGTCTCAATAATGAATCGCAAATGAGTACACGGTTCATTAAGTTTCTTTGAGTGAGCTCGTGTGGCACCCAAATATCGAGCTTTTTTGTATAACCAGCTTTCTTCAAATGGGTCAAAACTGTTTTGTGGTCAATTCCCAGTTCTTCAGCTACATCGTGACTACTAATATGCCGATCTTGCTCCACTCTTTCAAAAATGGCGTCCATTTTATTCGTAACAGGGCGACCAGAGCGAGGTGCATCTTTAACATCAAAATTTCCGGACTGAAAACGTTTGAACCAAATTTGTGCTACTCTTACTGACACTGCATCAGGTCCATAAACATCACAAATTTTTTTCACTGCTTGAGTTGCATTTTTGCCTTTTTTATAATAAAATTTTAAAATGTATCGAATTTCTTCATTAGATTCACTCATTTTTACGGAGAGAAAAACAAATGAAAAATAGCGGGAAACAACTTTTTTTTATTTTTTTCTTTTCTTTATAATGTAACCTTTTTAATGTTACCAAAACCAGCCAGACACAAATAGTACAGTCAAAGAAATTTTATAATAAGTTTATACCTACGTTATGCGAAAAGACTTTTTCCCCGACCTAATATAAGAATAGATTAATAATAATGGTTGTAATCGAAATCTATCCAATAGTTTTTGTGCCATGCGTGTTTTATATATAGGTACATCTAGATATATCTACACTGGATGGTGAGATATTACTGAACATAACACTGATAGGTTTTATTATTATTTAAAGTAGTAAAAATTTCAATATTCATACAATTTATACAAAAACATACCAAGATTGAAAGGGAGGAATCCAGAACGGATACTAGGATAATGGTCGATGATATAGTGCTGAAACAGGTTAATGAAATTGTATATCTTGGAAGGTACACCGCCGATGTAGAAAGAAGAATGGCGTTACGAAATAGCTTAAATGGAGCGTTGGGCAGATTCCTGGGCGCAAAGAACGTTAGCAGTAAAGTCCACGCTAGCTTATGGAAGCGAGAGTTGGGTATAGCAGAGTGTGCATGAAAGTAGGATAAACGCGGTCGAAATCTGCGCAGTAACTCTCGCTGACCGCGTCGAAAACAAGCTTGTAATGAAGGAAGTTGGATTGAAAGAGAGTGCCGGTGTAAAAGTAAGAAAGGGCATGCTCCGATGGTGCGGACAGGTAGAAAGAATAGATCATGCAAGTTTGACTAAGCAAATATACAATACAAAAGCGGATGGATGTAGAACTCGAGGACGGCCAAGACATACATTCCATGACCAAATAGAACGTGTTCTGGAGGAAGGTGATGTTAGGAGCCTCAAATACCGACGCGCGTGCATGAAAAGAGTCATGAAAGTCAACGAAGCGAGTGAGGCGTGTAAGAATCGTGCCTTATGGCGCTTTGTACTCCCTGCCTACCCCGCAAGGGATTTGGTGTGAAGTTATGTATGTATGTATGTATGTGTGTATGTATGTATGTAATCATAATTCCCTGTAAGAACTCAATCATAATTACTTTTATTTCATTGTTTCGTATGAATCGAAGTATGTTTTTTGTTTTTGCATATGATGAGCGTATGAAAACATTATTAAAAAGAGGAAAGATTTATATTTTTGTATGTAACGAATAAACTCAAAAACTACTGGACCAATTTCCAATATTCTTTCACCATTGGAAAGCTGCATTCACTCGGAGTAACATAGGCTATATTAAATCATTATCCTCATTGTCATTATGTTTCTAAACTAGTAACACCGCGAGGTGGAAATATACGCCAAGATACATGTGGAGTATTGATTTTAGATTGCAGTTTTTAGAAATGAATCTTAGAAACCAATCTTTGTATAAATATAAATATACATGTTTAATTTTGTTAAAATTTAAAATGACCTGGCAGTGTATTCCCTATTGCATAGAGGAGGCTATTAGTTCATCGAGGTTACGCAATACTGTCGCACTAGAGTGCAGCATAAGTCTTTGAATAAACAACACGTCTGTCGATAGCCATTCTATTATTGGTTCGTATTGATCTTTATTTGCCCATTTCTCTGCAAGGTATTGTTACCTGACTCGAATGTTTAGGTATATTTAAAACTAGTGAACCTTTCGGCTTCGTTTCGCTTTGACCCAGTTGGGGAACCAAACCGTGACGTAAACACGTTACTAAATTTGTATCAGATAAATGTAGAAGATTTATGCACTGACATTTCGCCTTCGCCTTTATGTATGGCTATTAAAATTATTTTTGTTATAGAACTAATGTTCTATAAAAACTGATAAAAAGATTACTTGAAAGATTTTCTGCTGTTCTAGGATGCAGTCTCACTGGGCGGTGGTGTGATCGGCGCCATGCACATCCCCGAGAAATGGTTCCCTGGCTCCGTGGACCGGTGCCTCAACTCACACAACATCATGCACGTACTAGTCGTTCTTGCCGTATACTCCATGCATCAAGTATGTATATACCTACTACTTTCAACATAAAATTAACAGTGGTCATCATCTTCCTGCCCTGTTCCCATTATTTGAGGTCGGCACAACGGGTTTTCCTTTTCCACACTTCCCTATCATTATCATATCACTTCTTCCACACTAACACCCGTTTTAATCATAGGATCGTCTTTCACACAATCTATGCATATTTTGTTAGGTTTTTCTCTTCTCTTATTCACAATCAGCTCTAACAGTTTATTTCTAAGATTTTAATCAATGAGCTCTAACAGTAATAGTAGTGTAGTAGTAAATTTATTAATTGATGTTAATCTATTCAACTTGGGCTCTTGTTGGCTTCTTAGCTTGATAGACTTGGCTAAATATCAGAGATGTGACTTATTTGAAATACAAATACTAAATGCAAAATACCTATTTTGTATTTAAATACCTTTTAGTTGAAAGCATTTTGTATTTTATTTGAAATACCTCTCGAGATGTATTTTGTATTTTTAATAGTCATTTCAAAATGCAAAATACTTTGTGATAAATATTTGCATAAAATTACCAACCGAACAAAATGAAAGAAAAGAATGACGCATCTACTGTCGAATTTGTGATCCCAACGCTAACTTATGTAAGTGAGAGCTGGGTATGGCAGAGTGTGCATGAAAGTAGGATAAACGCGGTCGAAATGAGGGCATCGCTGACCGCGTGGTAAACAAGGTTATAAGGAAGGAAGTCGGATTGAAAGAGAGTGTCGGTGTAAAAGTATAAAAGGACATGCTCCGATGGTTCGGACATGTAGAATGGATGCATGATCCTTTCTATCCTTCTAATCCTAAGCAAATATACAATGCAAAAGCGGATGGATGTTGTCGAGGACGGCCTAGACACACATAGCATATGGCGTCGCGGCGCTATATTGAGCGTCGCGGCGCTGCGCTAGGCGTCGCGGCGCTATATTGAGCGTCGCGGCGCTGCGTTAGGCGTCGCGGCGCTATATTGAGCGTTGCGGCGCTGTGTTAGGCGTCGCGGCGCTATATAGAGCGTCGCGGCGCTGCGCTAGGCGTCGCGGCGCTATATTGAGCGTCGCGGCGCTGCGTTAGGCGTCGCGGCACTATATTGAGCGTTGCGGCGCTGTGTTTGGCGTCGCGGCGCTATATTGAGCGTCGCGGCGCTGTGCTAGGCGTCGCGGCGCTATATTGAGCGTCGCGGCGCTGCGTTAGGCGTCGCGGCGCTATATTGAGCGTCGCGGCGCTGCGTTAGGCGTCACGGCGCTATATTGAGCATATACATATAAGTATAGAATGGGATAAATACATTAGGTATCTATTAATTCATAGTAAATCACTCTGCCTGTTAAGTAAAGAGCTTGCTGTATAATATGTTTATCATATTAAAATTTACTGACTCTATCCCTAATATATAAAAAAAAATCTCATGGATCTGTCACTTTTTTAGTCTTTAATATGAAGACTTTTAAAACTCACAAGCTTATCTCTGAAATATGTTTGTATTATTCTGAGCAGTGGGTTTGTTGACATTGTTAGAAACCTTAAAGTTTTAATCTAAGAAAATAAAGAAATAATCATAATATCATTCGACAGGTGACAACTCGTGACCTGGAGTGGATGTCGCAGGTAGACTGCCGAGCGCGCAGTCTCTGACGTAAAGTACTGCACTACATCACAAGTTCCAGCGTCTTCTACTGCTTTAGCTCATCGCCTCCGTCTATTCAAATACTTAACTCACTTCTACTGAACACGTGCACGCTGCTTCCTAAGCCATCTCGACTTAGTGTTGCCTAGAACCGTAAGACCAAACCAGTGTACTATATATATGTAACTATAGGTATATAAGGCAACAAACATATTCTCATATTCGTAAAAATTTGGTTATAAAAGTTTTGATGTTTTAGTACTAAGATTTTTGCTATAAAAAAGTTATTTTATCTAAGATGGTGGTATGAACGTGTGGTTTTCCAAAATCGCGAATGTCTTTGTTATGAATTGAATTAGTCTTCCGAAATACTATGTTAGGTTCGGATAGATAATTATCGAAATCTTAAGACGAAAGACGTACGCTAAAATGGATCACGGATTGTACAATATAAAACTGCCTAAAATTTGTAAATTGAAACATTCCGGAAATTGGTCAGTGGGAAAATGTGTTGCAGTTAACTTTAGCCTGTTTACGTCAACAACAGTTAGCGTTTGGTCTTATGGAAAGTAGCTGTTCAAGCTTAAATATTAAGTAGGTTAATATCGTAGAGCCGGCCAGTATATACAGTTCGTTATAATATTACAAATATTGACATATCTACCAAACAAATGTTAGAATGATTGATGATAATAATTATCTAATTACCACCTACAAAATATTTTTGGTTAAAAGTGTGGGCTCGTGACTTACCAATACTGAGAATACCTATGAAGGAAAATATTTAAATGTTGATATAATACAACGTATTAAGTAGGCGATAGTTATTGAAGTAGGACTAGCACTCACAGTCTTAGAGTGAACTGAAGATTAACTCATATTTGATTGCATTGCGCGCAACACATTTAAGTAACAATCAAAGCCTTTCCTAAATTTAGCTACCTATATACATCTGTGATACAACTAGGTCACATTTTAAGAGCATTTTCACCCTTCAAGATATTTTTCCAACTTTATCACAGCTTTGCGCTGAGAAATTAATATTAATGTTTAAAAAGCAATGTTGTGAGTATGACCCCCTGGTATTTATATGATCGATTCTATTATATTTCACGAATCGATCAGTCAATGAAATAATAGTTCTAGATTCATCGAATCTACGTTAGTTTTTTTTTTATGGGATAGGAGGGCAAACGAGCAGGCGTGTCACCTGATGTTAAGTGACCAACGCCGCCCATGGACACCTGCAACACATATAGTGTTACAGTTGCGTTGCCAACCTTTAAAGGAGTAGGATAGGAAGGGATGGGGAAGGGGGATGGGCCTCCGGGTACCTTTCTCACCGAACGAAACGCGGCATGAGCCACTTTACATCGATCTTCTGAGAGGTGGTGGTATTTCACCGGTCGAGCCGGCCCATTCATGCAGCGAACTTCTTGGCTCTACCACTCTAGTGGTCGATTATTCTAACAATACAAACTATAATCATTTTGTTCTTACAGTTACATGCACGGTTCAAATTAAGTTATTGAGAATCTTCGATATGTTTATAGAGCTTTATTCTCATTTCTCATTTCGCGCAACGCACATACAAACAGACACACATCGTCACATTACACTTTCCTACTAAAAAAATACATTCCTTAACACGGAAAATCTGTAAAATTTTTAACAGTCCACTAATCTATATCCAAAATAATAAAAGCGATGTTATATATATCGTCAGCCCGGGGGCCGATGTTTTAAGTCACCACCCCCATGGGCCCCAAATAGGTAGATGTTATGATAAATGGTGATTGGCATGCGACACATGACAGCTACATGGATACATTATAATAAACACACCCCGTTAGTAAATAACCTACAATAGGTACAAGCTTTAGACTCATGGAAAATTATTATTTTTTCTTATGGGATAGGAGGCCAAACGAGCAGGCGTGTCACCTGATGGTGAGTGACCAGCGCCGCCCATGGACACCACCTACAGCGTTACAGTTGCGTTGCCGACCTTAAGGGAGTGGGATGGAGTAGGATGGAGGAAGGGATGGGGAAACGGGGGTGGGCCTCCGGGTACGAAACGCGGCATGAGCCACTTTACGTCGATCTTCTGGGAGGTCGTGGTATTTCACCGGTCGAGCCATTCATGCAGCGAACTGCTTGGCTCTACCACTGTATTACTATTTTATCATAATATGAAGAAGACAGTGCAGTGTCAACTATGGCTGTAAAAACAAATTAAAATCATTAGAAGACAATATAGCGGCCTATTGAATAATTTATTAGATAATATTGTCATTATTTTATCTATCTACTTAGTACAAGTTCGAATAGAGATCATTTTATAATAATTAGTTAATTATTACTTAGGTTGTTTTATTTATTATCTAGTTAATAAATTAAGGCGATAAGTCACTAGATATGGTTTCAAAAGGTTACGTCGACGGAACAATACGAACCACATTAAAAATTATTTAAATTTAACTTGAAATTATCGTTAAGTAATAATGTTAGCAAATCGAAATACACAATTTTTATAATCTAAGTTATGTAGAAGTTTCAATTGCAGTCGCTTTTTAATACGCGATGCAAGTTTTGAATCCTAGTTGATAACGTATAAAGTAGTTATTAAGCTGAGGCTTCCATAAGTGAAAAATGTTTGAGGACCGATTACAGTACAATCAGCACTAGTATTTGACTTAAAGTTGCACTTTTACATATACATTGTCGTAAAACCTAAATTGATAATTTCGATATAAGTTTTCCACTTATGGCAGCTTAAGGCGCCATTCCCTTAGGATCAATCCTTTTAATCCTTCCTTAGTGTTATTAGTCCTATGATACATATTAAATTTATATCTCTGCTGATGAATTTCCTGGAAAAATTTCCTGGAAACAATTTTATATAGCTCTTCAAAACTATTAAACAATTATCTATACGCTGTAGATTGTACAGTTAAATAATTATACAGTCATTATTAAGTATTAAAGTAGCTTTAAAGTATATAAAATTGTGAATTAAAAACTTCGGAAAGTCGAGTTCGCCGTATATCGTGCTTCAAGAATGTTGTAACTAAAGTTATTTACAATTACATCAGTGGATATCTTTCACTTATTACAAATATTAAGCTAATGGAATGGCTACAGAAATGACGATGCTGTTTTCACATGGTTCCTTATATTTACATCTAACAATATTTTACAAAATACACTTACCTATTCGTAGAAAAGGAAGCTGGAAAGCATCTGAGTGAGTTGTTAAGATAATTAAATGAAATGAGTTCAATAATTGCGATAAAATCAGCAATTATTATTGTTACGCATATCTCAAAGAGAGCAAATTAAATCTTTCAGTTTCAGTAGATCTTTCAGTTATTCAATTGCTTAAATTTAAATATTAGCAGTTAATAGTGACATTCTAAAAGAACCAGTTGGAATGAAAGAGAGTGAGAAGGAAAGAAGAACATGCTACTTCAGGAATGTAAGAAGAATGTAAGATGAAATAATGACTAGCAGATATTGAGTGATCGACGAAACTATGAAAGCTTTCTCGACCATATTGACGTTGTCCTAACGGAAGGTGACAAAGAATCATGTATGACAAGAGTTCTGAAGGAAACCAGTGATATATGTAAGAATCAGGAATCGGAGTGAATTTATTTTAAATTGGGTTGTGATTTTATTAAATTTTCTATTAAGATTATTTTGAACATATTTTTATTAGAAATAATCATTTATTATTATTAAATTTAAAAATGTGATCATTTACAACAATATCAAATTAATTGTTAAATATTTCTTCTTATGTTTAATCAATATTTCTAGTCATGCGATTGTACTGTTGTTATTTCTAAGCACTTTTATACTTTTCTGGTTACTGTGTGTTTTGCTGCTTACATACAGATAGATATCTCAAAAGACCTAAGAACTCTTCTAACCAGTTAGCTTGTCTACTTAAACTCTAGTTGTAGTGTGTCTAGTTAGTACTTTATGAGCAATAATAGATGACTATAGTTACGAAATTTGACAAAAGTAGCCAGTAAGTGAATATAACCTTCGTCGAAATATAGATATAAACATTTTTTATAAATATTCGAGTTCATTTTGAACGCGACATTATTGATGATTACTATTCGGTATTCTACTTTTGTCAAGTTTCTATTATTTTAATAAAATGTTAATTGTTATATTATTAATCGAAGTAGTTTTAGGTGAAAATAAAGTTTTTTTACTATAAGTATGTGATTGCGTGCCCACATCTCATAGAATTCTCGCCGTTTGTAACAAGTTATAGTCACTATGTATTTGAAAAATATTGAGTTTTTTAAACACACAACAATAACAATTAGTAAATAAAACTATTTCACTTATTCCCTATCTTTGCAATCGATCTGCCGCCTGTTCAGTAGGGGCTGATGCATTCGACCAAAGCAAAAAAAAATGTCTTCAGAAATCAATGACGCTAAGGTCCTAAATTCGTAGCATACATTTGAAACTCACACATTAATGTTGTGATAGGATTTTATCAATACATCATTTCATAAGTATTTTTTATAGTAATTACGTTTTGCTGCTAATGTTGATATTTATATATCTTCCTAGGAATTCGAAAATATATTAGCTATTGACATTTAAATATTAACATATAATGTTTACATACATGACAACACTCTAAATAAAAAAAAATCCAAATTCTTATCTAAAAGCACTAAATAATCTTATAAATATTATGGCTTCTTTACGTTGTGTATTGTTTTCCATTTTCAATTAGATAAACCGTTTATTAAAGAAGGACTAACTACTAATCACCGAAGCGATTCCGCTTCAGTTCATTGTTACCTATTACAATTAACTGTGATTCGTCCAAGATTAACTAGCACAAGAGAAAACTAGTGATCCAAGCGACAAATATCCAAATAGTCTGTTCTGTAAATTATTGGCACCGAGCCCAAACCACAAATATCAGTCAGATGACGTTACCAATTGCCACTACCTATGGTTATTTTGTTCACAGTATTTATGGAAGAAGTGAAACAGTGCAATTGCGAATAAACACATCTGTAGATGGTTTCGTACGTATTTGAACTTCTTTACCGATATCTCTTAAATAACATGAAAACTATGTCAGTAATCTTGTCACTTATCATATAATATATTCTGAATACGTTTAACAAACTTACAAATAATATCTGGTATTGCTATAGCATCATCAATAGCAGATATAGTCTGTAACGTTCTACCATTATAAGGAGAATCAGGTACTTTGAGTATAATTTGCATCTCAAGTCATATGACATCAGATATACTCCAGATCTAGGTTACAGTTGTCAATGATTTAGTGATTCGGAAGTGACTGATTCTGTGGTGATGACAGGCCGGTGTTTACTATTTGAAAAACCTTTCTGATTTTCTAGAGATAAGTAAGGGGGAGGATAATAAAATAAAGTCATAATTACGTATATGTAAGACTTATCGTGCTTAGGTGATAAATGAAGCAATACTTAATAGAAACAATGATTATGGTTGTATGGCGATATGTTAATTTAGTGAATCTCAAATTGTTACAACTTGACGCATTTATATCTTGAAATTATTATTATTATAACTGATCAAAATTGTAAAGCCGTAGACGTTGACGAGACCATTAAAGTTTATTTGAATTCATATTGAATAGTTTTATTTGGTGACTACCCTTAGAATAAATCCCTGGAGTTTTTGGTAATGTAATTTAGTTTTATATAGAAAAACCTAAATCTACATACTGACTTATATTGTATTTTTTAATTTAATTAGAATGCGATTGGCTCATCTTGTACAGTGCAATAAGCTAGCAAAAATGGTTTTTCTTAGTATCCATTGATTGGTGTATTCTTGGAGCTTTCAACTTGTAGCTACTTATGGACTGACACTATAAAACCACGAGAAAAACCGCTCCATACTTTTCTGCAGAGATGTGACTTATTTGAAATACTTCTATTTAAAATACAAATACAAAATGCAAAATACCTATTGTGTATTTTGTATTTAAATACCTTTTTGTTGAAAGCATTTTGTATTTTATTTGAAATACCTCACAAGAGGTATTTTGTATTTTTGAAAGTCATTTCAAAATACAAAATACTTTGTGATTAATTTTAGCCAAATTCATTCAAAAGATGCAATTTCTTTTTGTAAGCACAATTTTAGTATAGTTTGTTATTTATCGTATGTATTCATGTCGTGCCCGGACCGATAAGCGTCGAAGGGTCAGTTCTCGAAGTCGTAAACAAATACGTCTACCTGGGCCAAACTATCCAGTTATCCAGAAACTTCGAGAAGGAGGCCGAAAGGAGGATTTAGCTGGATTGGGCTGCATTCGGCAAACTGCGTCGGGTCTTCAGCTCGCCTATACCGCAATGTCTGAAGACCAAAGTCTTTGACTAGTGCGTCCTGTGGTAGAGCCAAGCAGTTCGCTGCATGAATGGGCCGGCTCGACCGGTGAAATACCACGACCTCTCAGAAGACCGACGTAAAGTGGCTCATGCCGCGTTTCGTTCGGTGAGAGAGGTACCCGGAGCCCCACCTCCTTCCCCATCCTTTCCTATCCCCTATCCCTTAAAGGTCGGCAACGCAACAGTAACACTATATGTGTTGCTGGTGTCCATGGGCGGCGTTGGTTGCTTACCATCAGGTGACACGCCTGCTCGTTTGCCCTCCTATACCATAAAAAAAAAGTCCTACCGGTGATGACCTACGGTGCCGAAACGTGGACACTCACGGTGGAGCTAGTCCACAAATTTTTAAGTCGCTCAGCGAGCTATGTAGCGGGCTATACTCGGGGTATCTCTGAAGGATAAACTCAGGAATGAGTATATCCGCCAGTGAACTGGGGTGACCGACATAGCTCGCAGAATAAGCTCGCTGAAGTGGCAATGGGCTGGTCATATCTGCCGAAGGACCGACGGTAGATGGAGTAAGAAGGTCATTGAGTGGAGACCGCGTCTTGGTACACGTAGCGTAGGACGCCCACCAGCCCGATGGTCAGACGACCTCAGAAAGGCTGCTGGAAAAGACTGGATGCGAAAGGCAGAGAATCGGATGTTGGCCACAACAAATTGGGACAGCACATTGGGAGAGGCCTGTGTCCAGCAGTGGACTGCAACAGGCTGATGATGATGATGATTAAAATTTTAAAGTTTTTATAGGTTATTATAATTTTATAGGCAACATTTAATAGGTGGTCCAGTAGTCGAGCACCCCGCTTTTGAATCAAGAAGTTGTTGTGGGTTCAAATCCTGGCTCACACTAATGACTTCGAAATGATTTTTGACAGTTATACATACATACATAACTTCACGCCAAATCCCTTGCGAAGTAGGCAAAGAGAACAGAGCACATAAGGCATGAGTCTTGAACGCCTCACTCGCTTAATTGATTTTAATAGTTTTTTTTAATAATATAAGGAGGCAAACGAGCTTGCGGGTCACCTGATGGAAAGCGACTACCGCCGCCCATGGACATCTGCAACACCAGGGGTATCACATCAGCGTTGCCAGCCTTTAAGGTGGGAATAGGCTCGTTTCTTGAAGGTGCCTAGGTCGTAGTGGTCCGGAAATATCATTGCCGGCAACTCGTTCCACAACGGAACAGTGCGTGGCAAGAAGTGCCAAGGGGCTAAGCCGAGATCGGCTTAGCCCCTTGGCACTTCTGTCAGATGACAGAGCTTGGTTGTCGACAAGCCGAACCGCGCGTCGTTGGATGCGTTCAAATGGCGTAAGCTGGTGCTTATCTTTGGGAAGAGGCACCCCGCCCAAAGATGAGAACAGTATTCCACGTGAGGACGGAAATGCGCTTCTTATAGCTGCAAGTGATTACCTGACGTGAAATACCGTCCTTTTTCGAAGCCAATTTGGCCTTGCCCTCCAAATAACCGCGAAACCGGACGTCACTCGACAAGTCGACCCCAAGAATTCCGATATCGGTTGTGCCTCAACCGATATCGGTAACGGAGTGCCCTCAAAAAAGGGACCTACAACAAAGGGTGCCGTTTCAGCGGTAAACGCGCAGACCTGTGGCTTCTTAGGGTTGAATTAGACTAAGTTGAGTCGGCCTCAGTCCGAAATCTGACTATGCAGAGTTTCGATTGTAGACACAGTTTATTCCGGTACGAATCGATGTTCTCCCGAGAAATCCGCGGGTGGCCGGTATATATGGCATCCGCCGTACCGCAAAGCCCCGTACCGTATCCGCATAAAAATGAAGATTGCTGTAATGCAGCATGTCAATGATATGCAGAAGAAACAGCATAGGGCACACAGCCCTGGGGGACTCCAGCACTCACGGATTTTAAGTCCGAGCATAACCCGTCGACAACGACCTTAATGCGCCGAACCGCGAGAAAACTGGAGACCCAATCGCATAATTTCAAATCTGCTTCCCGATCTACTGGCAGAGTGCCCCGAAGACCGACCGCATTGCCACGTCAAATGGCAATGCTAATTCCCTGTGCAAAGAATAGAACCAGCCCCCTGGTCGAGAGAGCCCTCAATCTGTTTCTTTGCAAGATCTTTATAGAGTGCACGAGGACTCGGGCCCCATGTTCCTAGAGTCTCAACCCCAAACGTTCAATCACTGAGACTCATTGAAGATTTCGTCAAAAAGTATTTTATTTTGAAAAAAGTATTTTGAAAATACCTATTTTGAATTTTGAAATACAAAACGAAAAACTATTTAGTATTTTGCATTTGAAGTAGTAAATCTGAAATGTATTTTGTATTTAAATGCTTTTTAAAACCATTTTGTACAGCTCTGCTTTTCTGGTGGTCAAAGTTATATGTAATAAATGATTGGCTAAATATAGAGTCATAATTTTCCTGCCCACTCTAAATGGGGTCGGCACAACATGTCATTCTTTTCCATTCTCTTCTGTCGCTCGTCGTATTCACACTTACTCCCTTCATATTAAACTTTTATACAGTCCATCCATCTCTTTTTCGGCCTTTCTCTACTAATGTGTCCATCCACAGTCATTCTCATCGTTCTCCTTGTGACATGGCTTCGTCCCTTCTTATAATGTGGCCATACCACGCCAATCTACAACTTCTAATTTTTTCCGTAATTGATGCTACTTACATGCTTCCTCTTATATACTCATTTCTTATTCTATCCCTTTTCGTCACACCACACATCCATCTTAACATTCGCATTTCTGTTGCATGCACTCTCCTTTCATCCACTTCTTTCATAGGCCAACATTCAGACCTTTTGTAAGGGGTCTGAATGTTGGCCTATGAACCGCGATGCGACACGCCTGACAACCGATTTGTATATTTTCCCCTTTAATTTAAGGGGCATCCGTGGGTCGCATCCTGTTCCTAAGACCTGTGTAATTTCATCTATCCCGCATTCATTCTGTTATTCATATCCCGGTCAATATTGCCATCGCATTAAATAAACGAACCAAGATACACTCGAGAGCAATGAATCCGGGTCACTTAAAGAATCCTAAAAATCTCGGAAACTAAAAATGCTAGGTTAATGCAATAAATTGTATTTAATAGACAATGTAATACTCCTTAAATGAAGGTATTAAAACTTCTTAGTTATTGTAAAGTTATATCATTAAAAAATCAAATTTGAAAAAGGGCCACTTTCGAAGATGGAACTACGAAATTACAGCATTTGGTTTTGCTTTTGTTTGTAATCTGTCATTTATGTGGGTACATAAACCATGTTGATAGTGCTCTATATTCATTATTCAAGCTGAAATTATGTCGCTTACGCCTGAAGAATGCACCAGAATACTTACAATGCTGGAAACCGGCCGGAGTCAGCGCGATACAGCCAGGACTGTTGGTGTGTCGCTGTCAACAGTACAAAGAGTTCTCCGACGTTACGAAGAAACTGGTTCTAACCTACGCAGACCAGGAACGGGCAGAACCAGGTATACCACAGCACGAGAAGACCGATACTTGGTGAACACCATGCTTGAAATCGCTTTCTCACAGGAACTGAACTCACCAATCAGTTTCGACGCCTCGGAGGAAGTAACCCAAGTGCATGGACAGTAAGACGTCGGCTTGCTGAATCTAACTTAAAACCCCTTAGACCTGCAAACGGCCCTAAACTGGAGCGTGGGCATCGTATTTCAAGACTAAGATATGCCCAGAGCCACGTAAATTGGAGTATTGAAGATTGGTCAAAAGTTATGTTCTCCGACGAATCAAAATTTATGCTCTACAAGCACGATGGAAGACACAGAGTGTATCGAAGACCAGGGGAAAGATTCAAGCAAGCATGCATCGAGGAAAAAGTAGCCTACGGTGGTGGGTCTGTACTTGTGTGGGCCGGAATTTCTTCTGAAAGTCGCACAGAGCTGGTGATCATAGAAAACGGCTCTTTAACTAGCGTAAGATATGTGGAAGAAATCCTCAATGATCACGTTAGTCCATTTATGGTCAATTTAGGTGAGGATGCTATATTTATGCATGACAATGCCCGACCTCATACAGGTAGGATTGTGAATAACTACCTTCAAGAGATGAACATTACTCGTATGGAGTGGCCAGCGCGCAGCCCGGATATCAACCCGATCGAGCATGCTTGGGACGAGCTAGGCAGATGCGTAAAACAACGAAACCCTCCCCCAATCACGCTTCGTGAGCTCAAAATTGCTCTCACAGAGGAATGGGAGAATATTCCCCAAAATCGTATAAGGAACTTGGTGTACAGCATGCCAAACCGCGTAAACGCAGTAATGGAAGCACGAGGAGGCAATACGAAGTATTAAAATTCAAGAAAATCGTAATAAAGTTCAAAAATTTCATGTTTCCTATTTTTGTTTTAAGGAGAGATCAGCAGATTTTTTCTTTATGTAATTTTGTGTTAATAAAATGTATGGTGACTCATATTTTTTTTTACTTTCATTTAAGGAGTATTACATTGTCTATTAAATACACTTTATTGCATTAACCTATCATTTTTAGTTTCCGAGATTTTTAACATTCTTTAAGTGACCCGGATTCATTGCTCTCGAGAGTATTTGAAGTTTGACGTAACCAGAGGAGCCACCAAAGTCACAGAAAAGGTGCTCAGTTTTATCGCGGCTGATCTTAAAACCGACTCTCTCTAGCATATTCTGCCATCTATTCAGCCTACTTTCTACCTCGGCCTTCCTCTCCTACCAGAACAATGTTGTCTGCAAAGAGCATGCACCAGGGTGCGTCCTCCAGAATATCCGATGTAAGGGCATCGATTATCAGGAGGAACAAATAAGGGCTTAAAGCCGATCCCTGGTGTAAGTCCACATACACACTGAACTGGTCGGTGATACCGGCTACGCACCGGACACTAGTATACGCTCCTGCATACATCGCCTGCACCAGCCTAACATACTTCCCAGGCACTCTTTTTTCTTTTAAAGCCCACCACAGAACTTTACGAGGAACTCTGTCATATGCCTTTTCTAGGTCAATAAAAACCATATGCAAGTTCTTGTGTGCATGCGAAAATCGCATCTGTTGTTCTTCGTCCCGGCATAAAGAGTAAATAATGTAATGTGAGTGAATGGTGAGTACATCTCACATCTTCGGTTTGCCGACGACATCGTTGTGATGGCAGAGTCGCTGGAACAGTTAAGCGGAATGCTGCGCAGCCTAGACGAGTCCTCCCGGCGTGTCGGTTTGGGCATGAACTTGGACAAGACCAAGGTCATGTTCAATGAACATGTCGTGCCCGGACCGATAAGCGTCGAAGGGTCAGTTCTCGAAGTTGTAAACAAATACGACTACCTAGGCCAAACTATCCAGTTAGGTAGACGAAACTTCGAGAAGGAGGCCGAAAGGAGGATTCAGCTGGGTTGGGCTGCATATGGCAAACTGCGTCGGGTCTTCAGCTCGCCTATACCGCAATGCCTGAAGACCAAGGTCTTTGACTAGTGCGTCCTACCGGTGATGACCTACGGTGCCGAAACTAGTTAGGCTAGTCCACAAATTTAAAGTCGCTCAGCGAGCTATGGAGCGGGCTATGCTCGGGGTATCTCTGAAGGATAAACTCAGGAATGAGTATATCCGCCAGAGAACTGGGGTAACCGACGTAGCTCGTAGGATAAGCTCGCTGAAGTGGCAATGGGCTGGTCACATCTGCCGAAGGACCGACGGTAGATGGAGCAAGAAGGTCATAGAGTGGAGACCGCGTCTTGGTAAACGTAGTGTAGGACACCCACCAGCCAGATGGTCAGACGACCTCAGAAAGGCTGCTGGAAAAGACTGGATGCGGAAGGCAGAGAATCGGATGTTGTGGCGCAAATTGGGAGAGGCCTATGTCCAGCAGTGGACTGCAATAGGCTGATGATGATGATGATGAATGTAATGTTATGTCTTCGTGGTTCAGTGGTCAAGCACCCTGCTTTTGAATCAACAAGTCATGGGATCGAATCCGGGCTCACACCAATGACTTTTCGAAATTATTTTCGGAAGTTATGTGTGATAAATATCGATGACTGACAACTTTGTGCCCGACGTATGGCAATAGTTTCGCCACCTATTCCATTTGGGTCGTAACGTAACGGCAAGTCGAGGCTTTAAGAGCCGCTGCCTACACCTTTGGGTCCATATATGTACCAATATGTATGTGTATAGCATATATATACCCATACTTACCATAGTAATTACTATATAGTATATCCAGTAGCAGTGATGATAACAAGATCACAGATCACAAGAGATCACAGATCACAAGAGATCACAGATCAATGTCACCAAAATTACTTATCAGTGATTTGTTACGTAGGTATCTGACATTAACGTTTCGCGAAGTTATCACATCACAAGGGAAAAAAAATAGTTTTATCATCATTATTAGTTCCGTATTCCTGAATATATAAAAAGGGATCTGACTCTATAGCACAATGCGCTGAAGTATTAGTCTTTGTCCAGTAGTTATTAGTATCTAGAATAAATTCCGAACACTTGGCTAGAATTTCGGACAGAAACCTTATATTACTCTAAATACGTAATATAGCTGATATTCACAAAAACTTTCAGCGGTAGAGCCTCTGCATGAATGTGTCGGCTTGGCTGGTGAAATACAACGGCCTCTCAGAATATCGACGTAAAGTGGCACATTTCGGAACGTTTTGCTTACCACTCTCTTTCCATATGATTCCCGTAAATACTAGCAACGCAACTGTAACATCATCTGTGGTGCAGGTGTAGATGGACGGCGCTAGTTACATACCACCAAGTGACCAGCAAATTCACTTACCCGCTATCCCTTAAAAAAATATATAGAATAGAATAGAATATACTTTATTGCACACCAATTATATAATAGATAACAGTAAGTAGTACATGGTAAATATTTGGCAAGTACAATAGGCGGTCTTATCGCGTGCTGCGATATCTTCCAGACAACCTTTGGATGGACATGTTAAACTGGAAATAGTAATACGCGGTGTACAGTTGCATTATAGAAATATATATAAAATTAATTCTACATAAATAGATACTTAAACACACATACATAAAAATATATACATACAGATACCTACATACATAAACGAAATAATATATATAATATAGATATACAAATGATACATAATGATATATATAATTATATACACCCACAAGAAGGCAGAATAGATAACATGTGAAGTTATTTAGAGAGACAGGTAGTGCTCTTTAAGAAATCTTTTAAAAGTAGACAATGACTGTGCTTTTCGAATAGTCAGTGGCAGCTCGTTCCACAAGCGTGCTGCCTGGACTAAAAATGAATTGTCAAGGAAATTTGTAGAGTGTGCTGGTATTTCCAGAGTCAAGCCTGCCGATGATCTCAAGCATCTCCCATGTGTGTCATGGAGAAACGTGAAACGTTTTTTAAGATAATGAGGAGCAGCAGGATTGAAAAGAGTATTGTACAAAAGACAGAGAATATGAGTATTCCTTCGAAATCGAATGGGCCACCACTTGAGCTTATTGCGAAATTCGGTAATGTGGTCATATTTGCGCAAGCCAAATATAAACCTAATACAAATGTTCTGAAGACGCTCAAGTTTATCAAGTAGCTTTTCATTGAGATCGAGATAGCTGGTATCGGCATAGTCAAGAATAGGAAGGAGAATAGATTGGGCAAGCGCAGTCTTAGTGGTAACGGGTAGAAGATTACGCAATCTTCTTAACGATCCTGCAGAACCGAACACCTTACGGCTAACGTTCTCTACTTGTACTGACCATGAAAGTGTATACTTATATATTTTACTATGTTAACTAATAGTCTGAAATTGAATTAGTCTTATTGAAAATAATGCTGTTAATCTGAAAGCTAGACGAAAAGAGAATGTTCAAAATGAACATTGAAAAATCGAAAGGACGTGGGAGCACAGGAAAGCCAACAGACAGTTTTCATGACCATTTTATCATTGGTTTCTTCAGAAGACATAAAACGGACGAATATGTATGACGAGAGTTATGAATATCCAAAAAGCATGAAATCCCATCGTATAGTGACTATTTCAGTCAGTCTAAGCTCACAAAGGTTGCGGAGTTATTTTTATTGGTATTTTGTGTTGCGTCAAGAAAAAAATTATAAATCCACGTTAGCCCGTGTTTAGTTTAGTTTTAATCTCATGAATTCCGTTTCATAATTATTATAAATTAGGTGATTATTAGTGATGCCGTTAATGCTAATACCTTGTGAATAATAATGGCACGATACCATACCTACTGCCCGTATGTAGTGTCAGTTCATAAGAATCGCAATAGCAAGGTAACAGATATAAATATAATATTTACGTCACCAATCTCTTTGATCATTAATATTCGGGATCCTATAATTTATAATGTTTTTTTTTGTTCAACGACCATGTTCTAAGAAAATTATTTACATCTATCTGATAATATGTGCGATTTTCCTTGTATGATTTTGCCGAGGTTTAATTCACGATGATAAATAAAAATATTATTACGGAGAGATAATATGACGTCTTGTCCCTGCAGCTCTTCCACAATATCCGTGCAACAGACTAATAAAATAAGTAAATAATAAAATATTTACAATTAAATAAAAAATAAATTATTTGCAAAAAAATGGGTTTTACACTTGGTTACGGGATTAAACATAGTCAAGTAGTAGAAGTTAAAACATGAAGGAAATTAAATTGTTTTTTTCAACGAGCCTTTTCTTTTGTCATAAGCAAGTACTTACGTAAATATTTTCATTTACTTTGAAAGCCAACAGCTCAAGTACTGTTTATCACAAATTCCACGATACTGAGTTATTTACAGTGAAATTAATAAGGATAGATAGCTAATGCATCTAATGTATCCATAAGGAAATGGCCGCAGCACATTTTCAAGAAATTCGCATGAATGACATGAAAAACGTAATACAAATTTTAATAAAAGATTGATACCTAGTTAACTTTTTGTATCAATGAAAATAGCTTCTGAACGACTACCAGCTTTTTGTTCATTACTCATGAAAATGATCTGTGTAAAGAGTTCGAAACGTCGGGAAATAAATAGACAATAAGTTTTAAATAAACGCGATATAATCCATAAAAAGTTGTGTCAATGTTAAGAATGTGATTCGGGAAAATCTAAGCGATAAATAGATTTTGTGTTATAAAAATCAGAGGGAATTGAAGACAGCTATTGTAATTCTGTTGGTTCTGTCTCTCAAAAGGATAACAAGATTTAAGTCATTCTCTCTAAAACTACGAGATCAAAATTCGATGACACTGCAAAAATTACCGCTCGCCTTCTATAAATTGCATAGCAAAATGAAACTACACCGGTCGCTTCCAAAGCGCCTTCCCTGGAGTATTACCATTTGAAAGTTTCGGAATTATAAAAATTTAAAATTAAGGAAATAAACTACGATTTTTACTTATTAGCATACTAGTGAAAGTAATAAAGTACTTACATACCTGAAACCCCCGAAGCTATTAATGTTTTTTATAAGTTGCGATTACCTATTACTTAAAAACACCACACCTAAAGTTATTATTTAAGTATAGCATAAAAAATGCGGTTATAAAGTACATGCATATGTAACAAAATAGCGTGTTTGATGGAAATATTTTAATTTAAGAGGGTAGGTTCCCTTTATTATGTTATTACTAATCCAAACGCTCCACAGGAAACGCACAAGTAAATAGTTTTATTGTGTTCAGAGTTTCCTTTTGATATTGGATTGTATTGATATTAAAGTATATGTATAGCGATGAGCAATGTCAGATAGCAATTAAGTAAATGACGTTCGATGTTCCGATGGCAGTTAGTGTAGGTACAATATAAAGAGTGTCGGGGCAACGCAGACGCAACGAAACGTAAGGATGCACGCTAGCTGGTTGATCGTGTCCGCCGCTGTGGCCGTGCTCGCCGGGGCCGGGCGGGCCATGCCCAGCACACCCGCGGGCAGCTCGCAGAACACCCTGGACAAATGTGAGTGATACACACATTATTACATATTTAAATTTTATCAAACAATTTAATTGTGAATTGATCGAAAACGTGTTGAAAATATGTATTGAGTTTACCTGACCCAAGCGAAAACGTAAGTCAGAAGTTTCGGTGATTCTTAACTATTAAAAAAATACATAGAACAAGCTCGCGTCAATTAATTAATCTGAATATATATATTTCCTTTTAAAGTTTTAATAACAGAATGAGTTTCGCACATGCTTTAAGTAAAAATGTCGTCGTGAGTTGCAGAGAAAAATACGTAATTATAGCATTAGTAAACATAATAACTATGTAAATCAATGACGACACAAGAAAATCTAACTAAGTATCCCAATCACGCAATGCACAGGTGGTTCTAATATATTCAATTACGTTGCTAGTATCAGATCATAGCAATTATTTTACTCGTTTAGCGATTTAGGGCGTGTTCCCTTTCTGATGTAAAATTACAGAATAGAGCTAAACATATATATTTCACATTAGTTTGACAAGATTGTGTCCTATGTCAGAGTTTATAAAAAGGAACTAATTAGTACCTACGTAAGTTAAAACTTCACCACATATGTATAAAGAAAATCCGATCACAAGCCGAATACTGAAATAAAAGTAGAAAAAAAATGTGAGATTCTAAACTTTTCGTTAAATTTATGTTGTAATTTTAAAAAAGCCATGAAACAATTGTTAATACTTGATAAAGATATCGCATCACAGGGACTTAATAACAAAAATACCAGTCAAATAACTTCATCCTTTACTAGGCTGAGCTTTTTCAACCACCAGTCATAAGTTTAGTTGATACTAACTTTCCCTTATGATAAAAGTAATGTTAATTTCCAATTAAATTTAAATTGTTAACTTCAGATTTGTTAAACCCTAAAAGGGTTCGGTACACAAAGGGTGCCCTATTAATATTACTCTCTTTTCGCCCTCCATCCGTTCTTCCTTAGCAGGGTTGTTTTACTAAGTCTGTTTACATAATGAATAGAAAGTTTTAATTAATTCAGTTGCTGCGGCTAACGCAAATATCTACTAAACATAATTAAAGGTATAATAAATAATCATAAAATAATTAATTTGTAACTATGTGATTAAAATCGAATAAAGGTCCAAAATCTTGAACTAAAAGAACTAAAAACATGATACGATTTAAAAGTACAATTATGTTTAATACTGTCGTTACATAATATTTAGCATAAAATAATTTTATAAAGTCCTTAGATAAAACTCGCGTATAATGGTTTTTATTTAATTTATTTGAAATAAAATTTTTATCCATGCAAATAATTATACTATTGTGCTATATGTAACTGTCAAAATTAAATAAAAACCTATATTATGTACAGATAAATCAATTTAAAGTCATATAGGTCACACTATCGTGCAAATAAAAGTCAAAGTCGCACTTATAATTTAGGTACCTAAATAAAACGTAAGGTTATCATACTTATCACCAAGTTTATAGGTAGTTCCTGAACGAATTGTAAATAAACGTGTTTACAATAATTAATGTACTTTAAATTATCGATAGGGAAATTCCACAAGTAATAATGAGGATTTCACAACCAGATAAAAACATGAAAATTTCGGAAACTTAAGATTGTCTTAGATTTATTTTAAAATGTAGTAATAGATTGGACAATTTAGTTTTCTAGTCCCAAAAAATGTATACTCAAGTCTTTTTTTGGTAACGTCTATCATGCTATCTATATCATCTGGCCTACTGGTATTACCTGGACCTGTACCTTGACAACTGTAGATACGTGTTTACTATCATTTACAGGCCCTACTAACCATATGAATACTTTACTCCTAATCTCCTAAATTTACCGGAAACTAAAGAGATTAAACAAAAAGATATAAAAATATATTAACATCAACTGCTTAGCTGTAGTAGGGTAGCGGCCTAGTAAGCCCTTAGCTAGTAGGGCACACTAGACAACTACAGCTAAGCAAACACCTACTCCATGCCATGATGTCTGCTTACTTTTAATGATAAAGCGAGACAAACTATACTCAGGAATGCAATTGTTACGTTTCCGTTATCGATGGTTATGTTTCTAACCACTATCACCTACGTATAAGACAAAAAATATATTTTAGTATGTTTAATTCAAACTCAAAACTATTCGATTCTTCCATATAAACCAATTTTCGATCATTGTAGTTGTGATTCAATATTATTACTTATACTCTCGATGGCCTTCCTTTATACAATTGACAATACAATATAAACTTTTGGTTGTGTACAATACAGATCCGTTATGTCCTCATTCATAACATACATCTGTGAATGAACAAATCTTGGAGCCATAGAATCGTTCTTCAAACTGATTGCGTCCTATATACAGTAACAGTACCGTAACAAAGTAATACAATTACATGGATACAATTTAGATTTTAAACCAAAGCCATTGACAAATAAACATTCAGCCCGTCTGTTGGTTAGCCGCGGAGGTGCCGTAACTCACGCATCACGAGAGGCACAACATTATATATTTTTGTTAACCATTTCACTCCCCTTTTGATTAGGCAAACGTATAGAAAACTATTTATTCATATATCATCAGCTTAATAGGCTCTCGTTATCAAGATAGCGAATGTAAATTCAACCCTGGATCCATGCATGTTACTACAAAAAGATTGCAATTTGGCTGTAATGATGAATACTCCACGTTGATTTGAAGTTGTAAAGATCTCTTGCATCCAGTCGGCCTAAAACATTGGCAAAGATATGTCGAACAAAGGATTGAATACACAATTTTGTTATTAAAATATCTCTCAATAAACTCAATATATAGATATACAATATAGACGATATAATCTGGTATCTATAGATCTGTCTGTGGCTAATTCCAATACCCATTAAAATATTCATCATCATAACTTCCATCTTCCTTATAACGGCAAAATGAAACAGAGAATAGATTACCTTGAAAATAACACGTTCAATGAAGCAATATAATGACTAGATTTAACACTACGAATCTGTCTACATAAATAAAAAGTTCAAAAATTTCCGTTGCTTGAATTCTTTATTCATGAGGTAATTATTTTTTTCGAGATGAAAATTCAAATTATTTTTGAGTATAATGTTCGATAAGTCCGCACACATCACCATTCACGGCTATTTTTACGCCCCCCAGTGTATTTAGTCATTTTTGTTGGCCCTACGTCCTATCGAGTTTAGACAGCCCTCAGACAGTTTACAGTGGTAGAGCCAAGCAGTTCGCTGCATGAATGGGCCGGCTCGTACGGTGAAATACCACGACCTCTCAGAAGATCGACGTAAAGTGGCATATGCCGCGTTTCGCTCGGTGAGAGAGGTACCCGGAGGCCCACCCCCCTTCTCCATCCATCCCTATCCCCTAGCCCTAAAGGTCGGCAACGCAACAGTAACACTATATGTGTTGCTGGTGTCCATGGGCGGCGTTGGTTGCTTACCATCAGGTGACACGCCTGCTCGTTTGCCCTCCTATCACATAAAAAAAAGACGAACACTACTTACATACATTACATATTCAAGTTTGGTAGATAAAACATATGTCTCAATAATATGTTTATGTTACGGGGAAATCCGACGAGGTCAAAATCTTGACGTAGGCAGTTGTCATACAAGTATTTCTTGTACGACTGGTATTCTTTGACGTGTACACATCCTGACCAAAATATAACTTTATTTATTAGGTATATTTTCATACTTTGCCACAATTTTGTTAGTATTTATCACACAAATCTTCCGAAAAGTTTGGAATCGATCCCACCTTCATTTTTACTTCCCACGACTTATTAATTTAGAAGCGCGAGCTCGACCACTGAAGCACAGAGACCGTTAGGTATATTTCATTATTTAAAAAAGCGAACTGCATGCATTTCCTCAATGATAACAATATAATTATAGAACGCTAATTACAGGTTCGATAACAATCTTTCTTAACAATATCTGTATTACAACCCTGGATAATGGTTAAGTAAATTTCTAGCGTATTTAATTTTTCTTCCGAATATTTTTGGTGTGGTATGGCAAATATCAGACAATCATGTATTAAAGTCATACTCTCTCATCTCTCTGAGATCTGTCCTAGAATTAACCGGTTAAAAAACTAAATTTAATTTAATTTAAAAATAAAATAAATTAAATTTTTAAATAAATTAAACGGACTAACGTACGAATATTTATGAAAAAAAAATTTTTTATGTATTAATGTATCTTGTTATACCTGCATTTATATTTAGAAAAACACAAGAGATATCTCCTGTTTTTCTATATGTGTATTTCTATGTTACAAAGTTATACCTGTGTAGATATAACAATATACCAATTAAGTATAATAAACATAATGACTAGTCGTACCTCAAAAACTGGTTTGGTGAAACTATAAACAAAAGTTTGACGCAGACTATTTTGTGTTATTTTGGGAAGCAATATGTCTATTATAAACCATAGGTTGCTTTATTGTAACATGTAAAATATTCGGACGGTGTGAAGTTATTGCTGATAACATACATAACTTCACACCTTTTTCTACCAGAAGGTGTAGGCAGTGGCTGTGATGGTGACCCCATTGCCATACCGGGCACTAAGTTTTCCGTCATCGATATTAAAATTTATCATACATAACTTTCGAAGAGAAATTTGAAAACTCATTGGTATGAGACCGCGACTTCTTGATTCACAAGCGAGGTACTAGACCACCACCGAGACTGTTATATCCGCCTTTGATTGCTGATAAGACATGAGTATACCGATTTCTTAAACAAAGGTAGAAAAGACTACTGGAGACTACTTCTTCTATAAGTACCTATAATCGTGATCGTCGTTAAGACACAAACACAACTTACAACGAACCCTACTGCCTTAAGAGAATTAGTAATTTAACTATTTGATATATATATATCGTCGGTGAATATCGGTATTGTTAATATCACGTGATACTTACTTTAGAGATTATCCATATTATTCGTTTAGTATGTATGTGGCCTTTTCAATTAACGAAATCAATGATACCTACCAATTATAATATCTATCACCAATAAGAAACAGTTGGCAAGTTTTAATGCAAGATGCATTAGCTTTTAATATTATATGTATAAACATTAATTCCTTAAACTGAGACTTGATGCCGTCATATTTTAGATTTTTTTCACTGCTAAACAGCGCTTTTTACGTTACAAATTGAATTAAATTATGAACAATTTGTTTCAAAGAGATCCGCCTTTGATGGCGTAATAGTGGAAACACGTAAATGCTGTGCAGATAAATATTATGTATTATGAAGATTTAACAAACGGAGAGAAATAATTTCACATTTATGACTGGTTAACCACAATATTATAAAAGTACCTGTGAGTAAATAATTTCCTACTGAAAATCAACGCTAAGAAGAAATACCACAACTTACCTTACTAATAGAAAACATGACTTTCTGTTATCGCTCAATATTTCGTTATATAATAATCAAACCATTAGTTTCAGAATTATAAATAGTATAGTTCACAAATAGAAGTAGATATTTTTCTCGACATCATTTAACAGATTATTAAAAAGACAAAGTTGTTAATAATTTCGATGAATTGCAACATTCATAAATACTGTTCGCAGATTATTAGTCGATAAGATATCAATCGTTATATCAATTCCCATTTAGCTATTATCACTACAAATAACATGATTTGCAGCTAGAAGTGTAGCGATTGAAATGCCAGAAAAGTGTTTTCTTGTTTGTGTCGTGTTTATGCTGTGTACACGTGGTCAGTTTAAACACATTATATTGAGACTGTCCACTAATTTATTTCTCGTTTGTCTCTAACCGTTAGTTGGTAATGTTCTTTTTATTGTGGATATTTGTTAACAGCGGACGTGCCCAGCAAAGTTGTAGAAGGAACCAAATCTTTACCTACTGTACCCGAAGTGAAGGCGGTGAATGAAAGATTCCCTCATGCGGTACTTTTTGGTAGGACATGCGGAGGCACCATCATCAGTCCAAACTGGATCCTCACCGCAGGACATTGGTAAGTTAAGTTTTGCAATTATCAAATTATATTGAGCTGAATATAGAAATTAACTGACTTAAAAACAATAAAACATATCCAGCGAATATACTCGTATATTCATCATAACAAAAAAGAAAATAGTTAAATCAAATATGCAACCCATTTATTTGATAACCTTTTTAATCAGCTCTCTAAATAATGCAGTTGGTAAAACCTGTGAATAAACAAGAGATAAGTTACCATATACTGATAGTAGTCATCAAGTTAACGTTATCAAATAAATAATTTTAAGAATTCATTTATCTACAACGAGAAACTTAACATTTTTTAGCTCCCGTTAGCTCCCGTTAGCTCCGCGGATCCCCGCGAACTCGAGGAGTTTTGGGAAACTGTTAGGGACATTCTGGATCTAGCTGAGGGAAATGAAAGGATAATTCTGTGTGGTGATCTTAATGGGTGGGTCGGAACCAAGCGAGACGGCCTGGAGGCTGTCCTTGGTCCGAATGGTGACAAGAGAGTGAATGATGCTGGTAAGCCGATATTGGACGTATGCCTGGAACGGAACCTCCTTGTGTCTAACACATTATTCCGTCATAAAGATATTCACACGTATACGTGGAGACGGAATGAGCAAAAGAGTATGATAGATTTGATTTTGATAGATAGTCGTCTCCGAAATACTCTAAGGGATACAAGAGCCTACAGAGGCCCCACTCTTGATACGGACCACTACCTGGTGGTAAGCCGATTCGTGGGCCTTTTCAAGAAGTGGAGACACTGGCGAGTGCGTACCCATTTCGGAGAGCTTGAAAGGATAAAATGTGAGAAATTAGAAGATGAAAGTGTACGGAGTATGTATGTAGGCCTAGTCAGTAATAGACTCAATGAGACGAGTCTTTCTGACCTAGGTGTTGAAGAATGCTGGGAAAGAATGAAAGAAAGTATAGTGAATAGTGCAAAAGAAGTATGTGGTAGTGCAAAGAGGCATAAGATTCTGAGAGGTGACGCCTGGTGGGACGCGGATGTGAAATCCAGCGTCGAAAGAAAGAAAAAAGCATGGTTGGATTATGTCTCAAGTTTGAATCAGAATGATAGTATGACAGAGAAAATGTATGAGAGCTACCGCCGCTGCAGGAATGTTACCAAAGCCTTAGTGAAAGAGAAGCGTGAAAGACTTGTTGCGAATGAGGAAGTGAGGTTGACGGAGAACTTCGAGGCAAATAACAAACTCTTCTGGAGGGAAGTTAGAAAGTCTCGGGGTTCTTCGTCGACATCCAGAATGGACAAAATTATGTCTAAGTTTGGTGACATTCTTGCAAACCCAAGTGATGTATTGGGCAGGTGGAGTGAGTATTTTGGGGAAATGTACGAGTATGTTCCGGATGTGGGCGCCGCGAGTGAGCCTACGGCTGACACCGCTGCGCCAACATCTGATGAGGACATTACTATGGAAGAGATTGAATGGTCGATACGAAGTATGAAAAATGGTAAGGCAGCTGGAATTGATATGATGTCTGCTGAAATGATCAAACACGGTGGAACCTGTGTCCGGGACGCTTTCCTGACCTTGAGCAATCTGTGCTGGAGGTCGGGTAAGGTTCCCATGGACTGGAGGCGCGCTGTCATCGTGCCCTTGTATAAAGGTAAGGGATCACGTATGCAGTGCGCCAGTTACAGGGCCATTAGTTTGATCAGTTTAGCAGCAAAAGTGTATGGGAAAATTATTGAAAGGAGAATGAGGGTGATATCTGATGGAGTGTTGTGGGAGGCTCAGGGTGGTTTCAGAAGCGGACGAGGGTGCATGGATCAGATTTTTTCTCTCCGCAACATCGTGGAGAAACAACTGGCTGTTAACCGGAAGGTTTTCTGCGGTTTTGTGGATCTGGAAAAAGCGTTTGACAGAGTGTTACGAAAGGATCTGTGGGATATACTCCGAGGCTACGGGGTGAGCGGAGCACTGCTGCGCGCTGTGCAGTCCACTTATGAGGGCTGCACAGCGTGTGTGCGTGTTGACGGCGGCTTGTCCCCCTGGTTTGACGTCAATATCGGCGTCAGACAGGGTTGCGTGCTGTCCGCTCGACTGTTCATCCTGTACCTGGACAGTTGTCTCCAGAGAATGAGATCGATGGATGTAGGGATGCGAATGGGTGACCTAGTTGTGAGCTGCCTGCTTTACGCAGATGACGCCGTGCTTCTAGCCGAATCGCCGTCGGACCTGCAAACACTAGTCACTACTATGAAAGATGATTGCATGATTAAAGGCTTGCAGTTGAATGCGACGAAAACGAAAGTAATGGTGTTTGAAAGGGAGGAATCCAGAACAGATGCAAGGATAATGGTTGATGATGTAGTGCTGGAACAGGTGAATGAAATTGTATATCTTGGATGCGCTTTTAGCAGAGATGGAAGGTACACCGCGGATGTAGAAAGACGAGTGGCGATAGGAAATAGCGTAAACGGAGTGTTGGGCAGATTCCTGGGCGCAAAAAATATTAGCAGAAAGGCCCAGTTAGCAATCCACAATGCAGTCCTGATCCCAACACTAACTTATGGAAGCGAGAGCTGGGTATGGCAGAGTGTACATGAAAGTAGAATAAACGCGGTAGAAATGAGGGCTCTACGCAAAATCTGCGGAGTGACTCTCGCTGACCGCGTAGAAAACAAGGTTGTAAGGAAGGAAGTTGGTTTGAAAGAGAGTGTCGGTGTAAAAGTAAGAAAGGGCATGCTCCGATGGTTCGGACATGTAGAAAGAATGGTTGACGCAAGACTGGCTAAGCAGATATACAATGCAAAAGCGGACGGATGTAGGAGTCGAGGACGGCCAAGACACACATTCCAAGACCAAATAGAACGTGTTCTGGAGGAAGGTGATGTTAAGAGCCTCAAAAACCGACGCGCGTGCATGAAAAGAGTTATGAAAGTCAACGAAGCGAGTGAGGTGTGTAAGAATCGTGCCCTATGGCGCTCTGTTCTCTCTGCCTACCCCGCAAGGGATTTGGCGTGAAGTTATGTGTGTATGTGTATGTGTACAACGAGAAACTTAACATTTTTTTCAAATTAATTGCAAACCTAATATGCTAATACTAACTATTTACTAATACTTACAATATCTGAGGCATATTCGTAACAGCTCGTGTCGTGATAAATGCTTGTACTCGCATCGAACCACGATTTTTTTACCGATCCACCACTAGGCCCTCGCAATGCAATACTATTATCGTTTTTTTTAGATTCATTTTCGTTCAAATAAATTTGTTCTTTAATCTCTACTTAAATGTTAAATTAGGTTAGTTGATAATCAACCCGCGCAGATATAGGTGCCTGTGTAGGTCAATGTGTTTTACCTTCGTTGGATAATGTAATTATATAATTAAATACTCTATTTCTACTACTGGTAAATAAGTTGCTCTCATATCACCACTCTGTGACCGACGATAACCCCGCCCAACAACGTCTATAGCCTCACAGCTGGCCCGTGGTATTACGATGTATGTAATATTAAGAATATAGCAGGTTTTGTGAGCTTAAAAAATGCTCGAAACTTATGCTTCAAAATCTCTGCTGAACAATTTTTTTTTCAGAATAGGTCCAGTAGTTACAGAGATATTGTAGTTAACAATTAATACTGATTAATACTTCTTTGCGAACAATCTTATCCAGTTACAATAATAACCCACATAAAAATAAGTATTGTAGAATGGCGATAGTGGTTTGAAACTTATTTATATGTTTTCAGCACATTATTCGGCAACGGATATACCGTATTAGCTGGAACAAACAATACTATAGATGGGAGCGGTGTTACGCGCTATGTCAAGAGGCAGGTGATCCACCCTCTCTTTTCAGTGGGTCCCTACTGGCTAGACGCAGATGATTTTAATATCACACAGGTACGGTATATTTTTTAAACATGTACCTAATTGTTGTCGATTCACGGAGATCACAAAATAAAGCCTCTAAGTAAATCCATGGGTCTAACTCCGTTTACCAAGGATATCTTATGGGCAAACAAACAAACTTTGAGATATAAACCATCCACAATCAATCTAATATTTTTTTTACTTACCTACCTATAGGTAGCGGCACGATGGGATTTCCTCCTGGTTGAGTTGGAAGAGCCATTACCACTTGATGGTAAAACCATGGCAGCAGCCAAGATTAATGATGAAGCTTCTCTGCCCGATGGACTTCACGTCGGGTATGGCGGTTACGGAACTGATCACCATGGGGTTAGTCAACTTTGGTGACATGATTTTTTTTTGACGTAAAAAATATTACCTATCTTAAATTTATGTTTAAGAATAATAACAAAAAAATCCACTTCGAGAAGATTTAAATAACACCTGCGACTTTAGTGTAGGTGAAGCAGTTGCCTACGTGATAGTTTTCACTAGAATTGCTTTTTGTCGATTCATAACTTTTATCACAAATTCTGCTGACTTTCGTCTTCTGATTAAACACAATTAATTTGGACATGGTGTAGCCTTCTTCGACTGCGCTTCACTTTATAGATTCTTAGATTTCGTGCCTTAAAATCATTACATAGTATAAAATAATGTCGATTTCCGCTGTCTATCCACTTATATGCTTATATCTTTGAAACTATGTAACGGATTTAGATGGGGGTTTTTTAATAGATAGAGGGTTTCAGCGGCGTGGGCTCATAATTCATGTACCATGTAGTAAATAAAAAGTGTAGTGTCTAAAATTTACTTATTTCTTAGGCTTGATTCGGAACAAAGTTTGCAAATATTTATAATAGGCATGAATATTTGTATGACGTCTGAATCTTTTTCTTTGTACTCTAATATATTGACTCGGATATCTATGACATTGATAAACAAAAGGTATATATACATTTATATCCATTATATATTAGGATTAGTAGGTATCCATAACACAAGCATTTAGTTGCTTGGAACTAGAGGGCACTGTGTGTATTGTGTAGGTATATATATTTTCATCATTTATCTGTGCGTCCGGTTGTCACAGTCAATTTAACCCGTAACTACTGCACCGGAAAATGTGTTAAAATTCGACGGACGTAAGTAAATGAATTTTATCCACGGGGGCCACCTTGGGGAGTTAATGAGAAAAATAAAAAAAAACCTGACAAACTTCATCTCTCTAAAACAACTTTCCCGTATCAGGGTACTATGCGACATGAAATGCACGGGATGGAGTTGGCCGTGCAGGCCGACGACGTTTGCAAGTCCTTAGAACAATTCAATCCAGAGGACATGTTGTGCGTCAAGGGTCGTCCACCACGATATGACTCCGCTTGCAACGTAAGTTACTCAATAAAGCCGATATTACTCCTCAAATTATTTGCGAACGACTTATCTATACTTCATTACATAGTTTAAAATAAAGTCGCTTTCCGCTGTCGGTTCCCTTTTAAGCTTATATCTTTGAAACAACTACTCAACGGATTTTGATGCGGTTTTTTTAATAGACAGGGGGTGTCAACAGGGTGGGATTTATATTAGGTACATATATGATATAGTAAAGAAAAAGTTATAATTCCAAACAAAATGCTTATTTATTACTTTTGATGCCGAACAAAGTTCGTCGGGTCAGCTAGTAATATTATAAAGAGGAAAGATTTGTATGTTTGAATGTAATGAATAAACTCAAAAACTACTGAATCGATTTCAAAAATTCTTTCACCTTTGGAAACCTACGTTCAACCAGAGTAACATACGCTATAAGTTCATCGCCATTTTCTTTGTACGCTACGCGAGTAACACCGCGACGCGGATAGCTAGTTGAATATATATTATATATATGATCATAACTCCTCCTGCTCCTTACATCCAATAGTAATAGAAAAAACCTTCTTATTGACTTTATAAATGTTATTATATTCCCAGGGTGACAGCGGTAGCGGTCTAGTTGACGAGACCGGCCGAATAGTAGGCATAGCCTCCTGGGTAGAGAACGACGCTCACGCCTGTTTCAATGGAGCCCTCGTGGTCTTCTCTCGGGTGTCCAGTGTTCGAGATTGGATTAAAACTGTTACAGGACTCTAACTTATAGCATACATTAATACATAAGTATACAAAATAATATTTAGATTAAATTTTAGCATACATGAAACATAACCTTGCATTCAAAATTCAATTTAAGTTAGTATATTATTATGTAATTTAAATAAACAAGTTAACGTACATCTATCTCTTGTTGACTAGTCAAGTAGGTAATCATTATTAATATTGGTTCTCATATTTTGAGGCAGCAATATTGAGTAATTTACGGTACCAACACAGACTTTATAAAAAGATGATTTACAAACGGTAAATAAAATAAGTAATACCTTCATTACCGACCCTACAGTACTAAAGACAATAAATAAATTATGTTTTGACTAAATGACAATGCGTAGTATTTAATCAAATACTGAATCCTTGATGAAAACACGCATATATATTTATTTCTTTCTTATTTATTTCTTCAGCAAATAGGAAGGTTTAGCTTTTGACAATGAGTAATTTGAAACACAATTAAGGCTCTTTGTAACAGCTACTAAATAGCGACAGTATATTCTAGTTGTGCTAAGCAGTACATTGATATTTTCTTGTGAGACTTGAATACAAGGTTGGTATTTTAATATACATATAACTAATTGACATGAAAATGTACAGACATTTATTTAGGATCAAATTGTGATATGTTTTATTTTTGTTATTTACAGTTGCCATACTATTGTTTTAATTAAACGACTATAAAATTATATCTGCTTTTATTAAAAGCTTTTATTTAGCTTACACTGTATGTATATATGTATGTAAGTATGTATGTTCGGTGGAATCTTGCAATTCAATTTTGAAGTAGATATCTTCAACCGATTGAGCTGAAATTTTGTATACACGTTTACTTTGGATGACAATGCATGATATGATGTGTGACATTATTCTATATCCAATATGGCGGACCACCCAAGACGGAGGAATGGATATTTTGAATGCATATCTGCAATATGGGTTTTTTTTTTTTGGATATGGATATCAAATGAAAGGGCTCATTGAGAGTAACTGAAAAAATGATGTGACGTCATTCTAAATCCAATATGGCGGATCATCCAACATAGAGGAACTGTTTTTTTAATGCATTTCTACAATATGGGTATCAAATGAATGAAAGGGCTTGTTAATAGTAACTCGAAAAAAAATATGACGTCATTCCAAATCCAATATGGCGGGAAAAATATTTGCGTTTCTACAATATGGGTATCAAATGAAAGGGCTTGTTAATAGTAACTCAAAAAATAATATGACGTCATTATAAATCCAATATGGTGGAATATCCAAGATGGAGGAAAACATATTTTAAGCTTCTGTACAATATGGGTATCAAATGAAAGGGCTCATTGAGAGTAACTGAAAAAATAATGTGACGTCATTCTAAATCCAATATAACGGATCATCCAAGATGGAGGAACAGTTTTTTTTTTAATGCATTTCTACAATATAGGTATCAAATGAAAGGGCTTGTTGAGAATAACTCGAAAAATAATGTGACGTCATTCTAAATACAATACGGTGGACCATCCATATAGATGACGGCATACATATTTTTGATGCATTTCTACAATATGGCTATGAATTAAAAATCATCATTGCGATTAAATGGAAAAGAAAGCTCTAAGCTGAAATTGAATAAGATGATCGCCTTATTGAAGAGCTGGACTGTTTGAAATTAAGCGGTAAACTAACTTGCAATAATGATGCGTTGAATGAAATGACACTAACCTAGCCAGCTATAACTAAAAATAAGAAAATAAATTAAAAGCAAAAATCCTTTTTAAAGAAGCTTTTATTTAAGCGCTCTAAAAATAAAAAAATAATATTTCCTTAAAAATTTCAAGTATCAACTTAGAGCCTCAGTATGTACAATTTATATAATAATAAAAGCTTGTCGCGAGGTTTGACTCCCTATCAGTAGGTAATTAAATTGCAATAGATAATATAGTAAAGTTAGTAGATTAATTTACATGAGTGTTTTGCCCATTTCTTCTCATGACAACCCTACACTCAGAATCGTCCGTGCGTTTTTGTTCCAATGAGGCAATTTTCTCAAGCGCTCGTGTTTTAATATGTTATGCTTTAAATATAATAATAAGTTAAATATCTGTATTTACGGACTATATTTAACTGTGTGTGAAGACCCAAGAAAATAAAGCTATTTTGATTAGATTTGACATTATAAAATTAGTACAGTTTATTTACAATTCCTTCTGGAGCATGACTGCTTCGCAGAAGGAGATCACGACCCTCCACTTCTCCTCTCCCGCCAACATTGCCGCGATCAACGCCGGCGGGGACAAGTCTCGCCCGATCCCGTCGACCAGAATCCGGCGCTCGGCCGCCCAGGCCGGGCAGACTTCCAGCGTGTGCTGGGCCGAGTCCAGTTCGGATGTGCAATGGTGGCATCTCACCGTCTCTTCACGTTTTATTCGACGCAGATACTCACCGAAGCACCCGTGCCCGGTGAGTATCTGAGTCAACCTATAGGTGACAGTGCCCCATTTACGGAGCACCCAGGACTCGAGATGGCGCAGGATGGCACCAACGGCGCGCTGACGCGCAAAGCCCTTGAGCCCTGGAGCGGGAGGCCCCGCGAGGTCTCTCGACCAAACGGGGGCCCCGTACAAGGCCACGGACAGCACGACGCCACCGCAGAGGCGGCGAACTCCCTTTCCCGGTCCCCACAAATTGGGCAGCAGGCGATGCAACGCGCCTGCCACCCGTCGCGCTCGGGGGACCATCCTCACGAAGTGCTCCTCGAAGCTCCAGCGGCTGTCCAAGGTGAGGCCGAGGTACTTAATTTATGCCTCTATACCGCCCTCTCAACTTGCCGGGGCTGCTGTAGATCTGCTTAATCAATCTTGCATCATCTATTCTTTCTACCAGTCCAAACCATAGGAGTATGCACTTCCTTAATTTTAAATCACACTCTTCCAATCCTATTTTAAACCTTCCTTCCTTATAACCTTTTTTTTTGACGTGATCGGTGAAACTCATACCGCAAATTTTGCGCAGTGACCTCATTTCGACTGCTTTCTCTTTATTTTCACGGACCCTCGCCATGCCCCACTCTCGCTTTCATAAAATAGTGTTGGGTACAGTACCGCACTGTGAATAACGAGCTGGGTTTTGTTGCACAGATTGTTTGCGCCCAGGTGGCAGATACCAACGCTCTATTTATACCATTTTCTAACTTTACTCTTCTTTCTACATTTCCGGTGTAACAGTAATTTAATTCATTATTATTATTAGATGAGTGGTAGAGCCTACGTGGCTGTTTCCCTGCATGAATGAATGCGCCGGCTCGAGCGGTTAGATACGATACCTGGAGGCCCAACTTCTACCACTCTGCCCTCCTCATTCCATTTCCAACTCCTTTCCTATCCCACTAACGAAAATATTCCCAAGGAAGGTGCGTTGACGTCAGGCGGCCGGTCAAACCCGCAGCTAAATATTTTGATTACATGGATAGTTCGAAAGGATGCCGTTTTGCCGACCCCATTTAAAGTGGGAAAGGGCAGGAAAGTGATGATCATTTTTAGTTAAGTGGTATCTCAAAAAATCAATGAAAATAGCTTTTGAACGGATACCATCTTTTTGTTCATCACTCGTGAAAATGATCTCCGTAAAGAGTTCGAAACGTCGGGAAATTAATAAAATTGGTAATAAATAAACGCGATATAATCTAAAGTTTGTTTTGATGTCACCTCAAAAAAGATTAATTATTTTTCCCAGTACAAATATAAAACAAATAATTAAATAGTATGGGAGGTAGGGGAGAGATGGGCAGTTCGGAGATATGGGCACCCCCCTTTTATTCCGATTTGATCAAAGATTTTATTTTTTTCTTGATTTGTTAGTTTTATTTATTGACTGGAAACACTTTTAATCCATAGGGTATATATATTTTCTGTAAGTTGAAAAAACAAACACGTATAAAGATTATGAGCTGGTAAAAGTAAATATTTTTTGTGGTTTCGGATCATATCAAAGAGAAAACTAATCAAAGGTATGCGTATCTTTTATTATTTATCTATGGTATATTTACTAATCTATAAATTAAACTGAAATCCAAGCCTAAATACGAAGAGTCAAAAAAATACCGGTAACCTTTGTCCAAAATGATGGGGTGGTTTGGGCATGCCCAATGCTCCCTCTTACTATGTTCAGTATAAGAAGATTTTTAACTATTGGTTTAATTACAGAAAGATGCCGTTTAAATTGAAAAATACAGGTTTGCGACGGGAAATTTCTAAAGATTTAATATTACGAGCTATAGAAGAGGTATCAAAAAGGTCAAAAATAAAAACAACAGCTGAAAAATATGAAATCAGATAATTTAAGACACTGTCGATGTTTTTTAATTGTTAAGTTTTATTAATTGTTTCTGATATTGTTATAATTTAATAAAAGTCTATTTGATAACTAATTTTAAAATTCCATTATGAATGTAAACTGATTTATAGGCAGTGCCCAAGCCTCCCACAGCATATGCCCAAGCCTCCCTACCATGGGAGAATTGGGCACTTTGGACTTAGTTTATAAAATATCTCGTAATGTTGTGACTGATTGTAATTTTTAAGAAAGCTCTTTAATTATATCTAGCCAAATGTGTGGTGCAATAAAAATTTACAACAAAAGTTGATTATCTATAAATTCTGTTTTTTTATGCAATAAACAGTGAAAAATTGCCCGTCCCTCCCCTACCTCCCCTAATATCTCAAAAGGTACAAGGTAAAGGTACTTAGTATACCATGAAACAAAAACAATTACTGATTTGAAAATTGTTTTTTTATCTATTCCAGTTTTTACCTATTTCTTTTGGGTTGTTACGATTCGGTGAGAGGCTTGACAGCCTCTGCCTACATCTTAGAATAGAAAAAAGCGTGAAGTTATGTTGTTTACTGGAACAAAATTAATACATAATATGTATTATGGGTATATTATACCCATTGTTTTTCATTTCATGTTTTAATTACATACATAACTTCATGCCAAATCCCTTGCGGTGTAGACAGTGAGAACAGAAAATCGACGCGCGTGCATAAAAAGTGTTATGAAAGTCAACGAAGAGAGTGAGGTGTATAAGAATCGAGCCTTAAAGCAGAAGAAAGAATAGGCAGAACAAAGAATGGATGATGTAAGATTGACTAAGCAGATATACAATGCAAAAAGTGTCGAGGATGGCCAAGACACACATTCCATGACCAAATAGAACGTGCTCTGGAGGAAACTGATGTTAGGAGCATCAAATATCGACGCGCGTGCGTAAAAAGAGTTATATAAGTCAACGAAGCGAGTGAGGTGTCTAAGAATCGTGCCTTAAGGCGCTCTGCCTTTTATGCAATATTTGAGGCTCCTAACATCAGCTTCCTCCAGAGCACGTTCTATTTGGTCATGGAATGTGTGTCTTAGCCGTCCTCGACTCTTTTCCCATTGTATATCTGCTTAGTCAATCTTGCATCATCCATTCTTTCTACAGTTCCGAAGCATCGTTGCATGCCCTTTCTTACTTTTACACCGACACTCTCTTTCAATTTGAGTTCCTTCCTTACAACCTTGTTTTCGACGCGGTCAGCGAGGGTCACTCCGCAGATTTTGCGCAGTGTTCTAATTAATGCAAAATAACGGGGAAAATGTATCAAATTTTAGTATTTTAAGGAATTTTAAACTTGACCACGTGAGGTTCGGTTTCGGCCGAAACTGAAGTGACGGCCGAATATTCGGTTTCGGTTTCGGCCGGAAAACCAGTTTCGGCCGGACTCTAACGACAGTATAACAATTTAAAAATTCAATACCTCCTTGTTTATAAAAAATAACTATTTTTACTCAGAATACATAGATTTTAACAGTGGTAGAGCAAAGATTTCAGCTGCATGAATAGGCCGGCTGGATCGAAATACTGAAATACAACGGCCTCTCCGAATAACGACGTAAAGTGGCTCATGCCGCGTTTCGTTGGGTGAGAGAGGTACTCGGAGGCCCACCCCCGTTCCCCATTCTTACTCTCTTAAAGGTCAGCAACGCAACGGTAACACTATATGTGATGCTGGTGTCCATGGGCGGCGTAGGTCGCTTACCATCAGGTGACACGCTTGCTCGTTTACAGGCCTATCCCATAATATATATATATATAGTTGTTAAAACTATCAAAGCAATACTATGGACTATAACTCATCTAGGTGTAAACACTTTTAATAGCTGCAGTTTATAATTATTTGAGCTTTTTTGGTGCTTGTGTTGCTTATTTCTGAATCAAATTGTAACCCTTTTTAAAAGCTTTTATTTATCTTGCACTGTATGTATGTATGTATGTAACAACTTTTTGGTAGTCACTGACAGATACTTTCTATAACAAATTTACGATGAACAGGCGTTTAGATTCTTAAGAAATATTGGCCTACGAAATACTGAAGTTTGTGGGAGGTATTCATGTAATATTAGGAATATTAGATTCAGGAGGAAATGCGCTGTATTTGAGGATTAAATAAAAGTGCTTATAATGTCCTGAAAATTTAATGACTTTAATAAGAGAATAACTAAATTAAAACAGCGAGATATAAGAAAATTATAATGAATCTGATTATGTTCACGATAAAAGACAAAAATTAATCAATGACCTAACAAAATATACAACAAAAGTCATTCAATAATTAAGTCCAACCAATCAGTTTGTCTAAATACAGTGAACGAGGATCGAAGCGACATACGATAATATTTGTTTCTCCAACACTAAAACGAACAAAATACATAAAACTTACAATTTTGAATAATATTGTGATTAAAGAAAAAAAAAGCTAAACAATTGTTTTTCTACTTACATGTGTAATAATATAAAGTGTCGACTACTTATAATATTTAATTTTATATCTATCCATATGCTTACTTTAAATTTTCACACAAAGAGCGAAGCGGGGACGGGTGAGCGCGGGCGCCGCGTCGCGCCGGGCGCGCGAGCTCCGCGCGGGCGAGACTGGCTCGCCTCTGGCTCGACACTAGCTCGCCTGTAGCTCGTCGCTAGCTCGCCGCTAGCTCGCCTCTAGCTCGCCTCTAGCTCGCCTCTAGCTCGCCTCTAGCTCGCCCCTAGCTCACCGGCACCTCACTGGCCGGCACACACCATCTCACCAACTCACTCGACACACTAGCTCGCTTATTACTCAAATAAGAAAGCGACCGAATCCCGCCAACGATAATGAACAGTACTAACAATTTGATGCACACGCTCCGAGTGGTGTGCACGCCGGGTGTTTCGCGAACTAATCCTCGTGGCGCCACCTACACTATCATAAATCACGAATGTTCCTTATAAACACGAGTCAAGTGGCGTCTCTATAATATATCATTTACATAGCAGCATACCATTGTTACGTCGATATAGTCAAGCGCGCTACGCTCTCCGTTAGAAACATAACAATGTAGCTTTTTTTGGGAGTTTTAGTTTTTTTACAATATATAGCATTTGTTTTACTATAATTAATTATACCTAATATTTACAATGGAGGTGTGAACGGATAATATTCAAACTACTTAATATATCAAAAATTAAACCTGAATTCCTACCCGAAATGAACATTATCTACAACTTTTCATAAAAATTTAAAAGTAAAACTTTCGCCACAAATAAATCTAAATACATTACGATCGAGATGTGTTTCCCAAACGGTAGTGCGTCGTTCTCTTATTAAAATTGTAACATGTAGTCAACTGCTCAAGTTACATACGCATATATAATTAATGAAGCTGGCTGAATTGCCGCCTGTCATAGATGTAAAAAGGCAATGGGAAACATTGGCTCGATCGTACGTTTAGTTACAATAAATCATAGTTATAATTGTTGTGTGTACATATTATATCTGTGGGGTGGCGATGGCGGTGGCACATGCGCTCGAGGTCAGTTCAAATCTTGTGAATCTTCTGTGAGACAACGACGGGGTTGTTGCGACGGATTTCCTGCGCGCCAAACTCTCGGTAATCGAACGAGCAATCGTGCTTGTCGCTGTACCGGTGCACCGCACAGAACAAACCACTGCATCTGCACTCAAACCCTGGAACAACGTATACACCCAGTCAACATTACATTGGACTTATGTAATTGATTAATGTTTGTACACGTGAAACTTATTTAAAAAACTAATGGAGAATGTTTACAAGCCTAAAGATTCAAAAAATATCCTACATAACACCCCCATGGCGCATCCAATCCAAATCTTTCTGGAGCAGGCAAAAGGAACTAGCCGTCATAAGACATGGTCCCTAAACTTATATATTAGAACACATGACAGTGGTTTAGGTAGTGCTCCTTCTGACATGTCCTAACAATCTAACTTTCGTTTAACTTGACATGGTGATCTTTCAGTTCAGTGACACAACCATGCCCAATTCATTTTTTTAAAGTATATAGTGGGCTAATATATTTAACTGCATCAATTTTCTTATTAAGAAATTAATTCAAAATAATGAAATGATATTGCAAAATATAATAAGTAATCAACATAAATGAGAACAAAAACATGTACTATAGTATAGATCATTATTTTTCAAGAATTGAACGAAACTGATTCTAACCTAATAAAAAACATTTTACATTACAAACTTTTTTATAATAGTAATAGTCTTCATGTAGTCATTGTCAATCAAAATAATATTATTCACGCGATCTTTTCACATATTTTAACCCTTCTGATTGTGCGCGATTAACTGATATTTCAAATTGCTGTACTTTCGTAAAGAAACGATAATAAATGAAATAATATTGACATTCTGGACATGGTTTATTTTGCGTCAGTGATAAATATATAGGTAATGGTATCTACTAACATCCGCATAAGTCTCAAATAAATCATCCATGCATTGCATTGCATACCTGCGCATAGTCGCTTGGACTAGTGTATAATTCAAAGGTTTATTTATCACGAGGAACTAACAGCTGCATAAGGTCCCACTGGAAGTCCACACAAAGGACACATTTTTTTCAGTCCTCTATATTGTTCACACAAAACGTGCGACAATCATTGTTGTGTACTCGAAATACCAACTGCGACCTACCATCTTTACATGGTATAAAATAAAGTAGCTTTCCGCTGTCTGTCCCATCATAAGCTTAGAACTTTGAAACAAATTTCATGAATAATGTAGTAAAGATTTAATTATAAATGCTGTAAAAAATACTTTTGATGCGGAACAAAGTTCGCCGGGTCAGCTAGTTTATAATAAGTTGTAATTGTTAATATCGCCGCTGACTTGTAGCAATCCCAACCTATATCATTATTATATACCACCACGTTGCACTTCCATAGTGATTCCAATATGTTCAGTGTGTAATCGTTTAAATTAGACACTTGTTACTCAATCATGGGTCAGCCGTCGATCAGAACTAGATGATCATTTACATAAAGATAGCACATTTTATATACATATTACCGGAAATGTATGTTATCAAGGAATTGCATACAAATCCTAAGAAATGTGTACAATTCCAATACTATTTAGAAAGGAAATGTATAACATATAGTTTGAAAAACTATTTAATGCATAGATATCCTAGGAAATGTATAAATTTCCTCGGAATTGTATATAATTCCAATATCGTATTAGGAAATGTACAAAATAAATCGTCTGCATCAACACTGCATCTAATAAGCCAAGCAACAAGAACCAAGCAGTTCGCTGCATAAATGGGCCGGCTCTACCGGTGAAATACCACGACCACTCAGAAGATCCACGTAAAGTGGCTCATGGCGCGTTTCGTTCGGTGAGAGAGGTACCCGGAGGCCCACCCCCCCCTTCCCCATCCCTTCCTATCCCCTATCCCTTAAAGGTCGGCAACGAAACAGTAACACTATGTGTGTTGCTGGTGTCCATGGGCGGCGTTAGTTGCTTACCATCAGTTGACACGCCCACTCGTTTGCCCTCCTATCGCATAAAAAAAATCAAGATTATTGAAAGGAGAATGAGGGTAAAATCTGACGGAGTGCTCTGTTGATTACAACACGGCTCAGGGTGGTTTCAGAAGCGGAAGAGAGTGCATGGATCAGATTTTTTCTCTCCGCAACATCGTGGAGAAACAACTGGCTGTTAACAGGAAGGTTTTCTGCGGTTTGTGGATCTGGAAAAAGCGTTTGACAGGGTGCTACGAAAGGATCTGTGGGACATACTCCCGGGCTACGGGGTGAGCGGCGCACTGCAGCGCGATGTGCAGTTCACTTAAGAGGGCTGCACAGCGCACGTGCGTGTTGACGGCAGCTTGTCGCCCTGGTTTGACGTCAATATCGGCGTCAGACAGGATTGCGTGCTGTCCGCTCGGCTATTCATTCTGTGCCGGGACAGTTGTCTCCATAGAGTGAGATCGACGAATGTACGGATGTGAATGGGTGACCTAGTTGTGAGCTGCCTACTTTACGCAGATGACACCGTGCTCTTAACCGAATCACCGTCTGATCTGCAAATACTAGTTACTATTATGAAAGATGATTGTTTGATGAAAGGCTTACAATTGAATGTGATGAAAACGAAAGTTATGGTGTTTGAAAGGGAGGAATCCAGAACGGATGCAAGGATAATGGTTGATGATGTAGTGCTGGATCAGGTGAATTAAATTGTATATCTTGGATGCGCTTTTAGCAGGGATGGAAGGTACACCGCGGATGTACAAAGAAGAGTGGCGTTAGGAAATAAAGTAAATGGGGCATTGGGCAGATTCCTGGGCGCAAAAAATATTAGCAGAAAAGCCCAGCTAGCAATGCACAATGTAATACTGATCCCAACGCTAACTTATGGAAGCGAGAGCTGGGTATGGCAGAGCGTGCATGAAAGTAGGATAAACGCGGTCGAAATGAGGGCATTGCGCAAAATCTGCGGAGTGACCCTCGCTGACCGCGTGGAAAACAAGGTTATAAGGAAGGAAGTTGGATTGAAAGAGAGTGTCGGTGTAAAAGTAAGAATGGGCATGCTCCGATGGTTCGGACATGTAGAAAGGACGGATAAAGCAAGATTGACTAAGCAGATATACAATGCAAAAGCGGATGGATGTAGGAGTCCAGGCCTAGACACACATTCCATGACCAAATAGAACGTGTTCTAGAGGAAGGTGATGTTAGGAGCCTCAAAAATCGACGCGCGAGCATGAAAAGAGTTATGAAAGTCAGCGAAGCGAGTGAGGTGTAAGAATCGTGCCTTATGGCGCTCCGTTCTCTCTGCGTACCCCGCAAAAGATTTGGCGTGAAGTTATGTATGTATGGCTACATCTAGAAAAACTCTTGGACACAGATTAATCTGAGATCGAGCACATAATATTGTTTTAAGGTACCGTTATTGGTACCAATCTGATAGAGTACGTCATTGGTTTTAGTCAAAACTAGACCAATAATGTTACGTGCATCACCTCGTCCTCTATCAACCTCAGGAACTGCAAATAGTACTAAAGCGCCAATAGGTACAGGGGCCAACTTCTTTTCACTCAATTTCAGCATTTTTTCGGCTTGTTCTTGTAGGTTATATGTTTTTTTTTTAAACCAAGAACCTACATATTTCCGATTGCTATTTAGGAAATGTATAGATTTCCTAGGAAATGTGTAATTTATTTCACACATTTCCGTGCGATTTTAGGAATTACATACATTTCCTAGGAATTGTATACAAAGGACGGATTACATACATTTCTGTTAACATATACATATTATACAGTCAGTGTTAAGTGTACATACCTGTGAGTCCAACCTTCTTGCGGCAAACGGAGCACCTGTTCTTTTTCTTTTTATCCTTGCTGGGGTCCTTGTCGTCGGCGTCAGTGTCCGACGTGCCAGTACTCGTTCCGCTCGTACCCGCTCCGCTGTCTTCTTCTAATTTCTGTAAAAAATATTATGTTTTTTTATTTCAATATGGGATGGTTTCACCCACAGGCGTAAGTAGAAGATGCCTCGACTCATCGAATTTTTAAGTCGAAATAGGTGGCGGCACTTATTTTCACTATTCCGTGATTTATTTCTTGATTGTCTATATTTTTTACATAACATAACATAACTTCACGCCTGTTTCCACCCGAAGGTGTAGGCAGTGGCTGTTAAAGCGTCGACTCGCCGTTATGTTTACGTCCTAAATGGAATAGGTGGCGAACCTATTGCTATACTGGGCACAAGGTTTATATTTTTTAGTATTATTTTTACGTTTATGGAATAGTTTAATAAACGACAAACATATTCCTCGGTATAAGGAAATAACATCCCGAATAAGGCGAAACAAAATAAACGAGTAATTAGTTGTAAAATAAGTTTTAAAAAATACGAACTACTGAATTATATCAGCAAATACATAGAACGAAAATATAAGGCTACAAGAATAAAAAATCTATACAAGTTCGGTTTAAATTTTTTAAACTCTGGAGCCAATTAATTCTACTATTTGCGAACTATTTAAACACATAAGAAGGGTTTCATATTATCACTAGATAATACAAAACACTCACTTACCGCGGTCAGTCTGTCTGTCCCTATCTATGCTTAGATCTCTAAAACTATGCAACGAACTTTATTAAGAGTGAAGAAGTGAAAAAGGTTTATATTGTATCATTACATAGTATAAAATAAAGCTTTCCGCTGACTGTCCCCTTATATGCTTATATCTTATATCTTTAAACGAGCAATTCTTGTATATATATATGTATATACAGTGTGTTAGGTTAAACGAGGGACATATTGAAGGAGGGTATTCAGTATTCGATTCTCGTCCTAAATATGTGAAAAACCTACAACCTAAATTTTTGAGGTAATTGTCCAATAAAATAAATCATCATGGACACTGAGCGCGCAACAAGCGAACTTGTAAATAGAAACAACTTAGAGCAGCTACTGAAAGTAAGTCACGTTGCACAGCACGCGCCGACCTTGCCGAAAAGGATAGAGCGCGCGTAACCCCCCTCCCGCCTTTCTTTGTGTTGTCCCGATGCGCCGACAGGACACGCGCCCGCGCTGACCGCAGTCTTTGCGAGTGCGCCGCCATTTCCGTATGTAAATTGCACTTCCGCGTATCTCAAAACGACCCCGCTTCGCGATTAGTGTGTTCCGTACGTAACGTGTCAAAAATGCCGTCGTTTCAATATTCCAATGAAGAATATTGGGATATGGTTCGTGCTTACGCGTTGTCGAACGATAGTGTACGAGGCGCTATTAATTTGTACCGAGAGATGTTTCCCGACCGCCAGATTCCGTCGTACAACCTTATGCTTGGTGTCAACCAACGGTTGCGAACGTTTGGTCAGTTCACCGTACCGACACATGCCCAAGGGCGAGGAAGGGAGCCTTACGCAGTACACCTCCAAGAAGCCATCTTGGAATACTTCGAGCATCACCCACAAGAAAGCACTCGAAACGCTGCAAGACGATTCGGCGTATCACACTGGACTGTGTGGAAGCTGATGCATGAAGAAGGGATGCACCCATATCATTTTAGACCCGTTCAAGAACTTGGGGTCAACGACCGCGAACCACGGGTGAACTTTTGCCGCTGGTTTTTGTCTAATTTAGACAAAAACATTTTATTTACCGATGAAGCCACATTTACACGAATGGGGATATTTAATGTGCACAACGAACATTGGTGGAGTTATCAAAATCCCTATGTTACGCGACAGGACGCTTATCAACACCGATTTAGTGTGAATGTGTGGGCGGGTATTTTAAATAATTGCCTAATAGGCCCGTACTTTATTGACGGAAGACTTGACAGTGTTTCATACCTTAACATTTTAAATAGTGTGGTGGATGAAATGTTGGACGATGTGCCTCTTAGTGTTAACCGAAACCTTTATTATCAACACGACGGAGCGCCCGCGCACTATCAGGTGCGCGTACGTGAGTTTTTAGACAATAATTTTGGTGACAGATGGATAGGTCGTGGTGGGCCAGTGCCATGGCCTGCTCGCTCCCCGGATCTCACTCCATTAGACTTTTATTTATGGGGTGAAGTGAAAAGAATTGTGTACGCTACGGAGTACTCAAACCGGGAAGAGTTAAAGGTACGTATCACGAACGCTTTTAATAGTGTAAGAAGTGATCCGTTTATTCTTAACCGCGTTAAAGACAATATGAAAAAACGTGCTGAACTCTGCATATCACGAGGAGGTGCGCATTTTGAACAGTTTTTAAGATTAGTTTAAAATTATTGTGTAAATAATCAAATTAATTATTGTAAATAGACAATCAAGTTAATCATTGTAAATGGGTATGATTCCATTTTTTAAATACGCCAAAAATACTAAGTAAGCCTAATAACGTTATTGCGGAACACAATTCAGATAGATTACACATTAGACATTTTTGCCTGTCCTAAGCCAGGTTTAAAGTATGAAGGAAAAATGGATTCTACCTAACGTCACCCGGTTGATCCGCGCCCCGCGCCCCGCGCCCCGCGCACATCAATATCTGCGATAATATTAAATCGTTGCGTTGGCGCTAGGGTGCATATACTTTTTGAGACTTTTGCGAATTTTTGTTTATGGTTTTGTCTGTTATTTATCAGTGTATTTGTTTCGTTCATATGTTTGTTAGGTTCATATAAGCATACACTATTGTGGGTTTGAATATGTCCCTCGTTTAAACTAACATACTGTATATATGTATATATGTATATATGTATAATTGGAATCTCGGAATCGGCTCCAACGATTTTCATGAAATTTAGTATATAGGGGGTTTCGGGGGCGATAAATCGATCTAGCTAGGAATCATTTTTAGAAAATTTCATTTTATCGTGTTTTATCGATAATCAACTTAAACATCAACTTACTTTTTGGAATTCCTGACATCTATTGGCGAATGCTATTATTATTTTAAATTGTGAGCAACTAACTTGCTTTAACGACAACAACACTAAAGCTATTCCAGCAGATGGCGCTGTTTATAAAAAAAAAAGAAAATACCGAGCATGGAATTCCTGACATCTATTGGCGAATGCTATTATTATTTTAAATTGTGAGCAACTAACTTGCTTTAACGACAACAACACTAAAGCTATTCCAGCAGATGGCGTTGTTTATAATAAAAAAGAAAATACCGAGCAAAGCTCGGTCATCCAGATATTATTTGTAAATACTCAAATGCCGTTTTTTTAATAGATAGATAGCGCGGGGTGGTGTTTATCTATAATTCTTAAATATGAGTTAGTAAAGAAAAAGTGATAAATCTCAAATTCACTCATTTATTTTTAATGCGGAACAAAGTCCGCCGGGTCCAATAGTGTTAATATAATGGAGAGAAACATTAATAACTTATGAGATTTTACGCTTACATTGCACACGCAAACCTTAAATATGTCGATAAAATTGTCTGCCATGGTATATGTCGCATCTTAGGGCCAACCCACACCCACTATTTAACAAACTTTTATTCTAACTTTTTACTACAAAGAATGCTTATTTACGAAGTGGTTTTAGGCATTAAATAAGGTCTTTTGGGGCTCAGGACGCATGGTCAGTGGACTGAATAAACAGGGTACCGTTTCTTTGTATATGGAATGTTAAAAAGGCTTTTTTTGCTGAGGCCTTTAACGGCACATCATGACAACATACGACAAAACGCACGTGAGTCGGCTACGTAAGTTTTAAAATTAGTAGACTAAATAATGTAACATCAATACGATGTAACATTCATTAAGTCATTATATAATTTGCAAGGAGCATCCATAATTAGAAAGTCAGAAAGTAAAACTTTAATAAAATCTAGGTTCATATTATAATAATATACACGATAACTTGTTCAATGTAAAATAAACAAATAAGGCCGAGACCGGACCGAACATAAAACTTAATAATAATCTCAATAATCTTTCCTCTCGTTGACACTATTATAAAAAGTTTTAGGTATATCAAATAGGAAAATCGGTCACTTGCCACATAACATAACTTCACACCTTTGTTACCTGAAGGTGTAGGCAGCGGCTGTTAAGCCTCGTCTAGCTGTTATGTTTACGTCCCAAATGGAATAGGTGGCAAACCTATTGCCATACCGGGCACAAAGTTTTCAGTCATCGATAATTATCACACTTAACTTCCGAAAACAATTTCGAAAGTCATTGGTGTGAGCCAGGGTCAGGATTCGAACCCGGACTTCTAGATCAGAAGCCGTGTGCTTGTCCACTGGGCTACCGAGACTTTAAACGGGTGTTAAAGTATACACTTTTAAAGTTGAAATAAAGTTTAAAATATATACCATAGTAATATATATATATATATATAAGGCTGCTTTATCATCTACAATAGTTGTCATTATAAAATAAACAAACAGAATTTCGGAATTATTTTACATCTAATTACAATCTTTATAAAAAAATAAACCTTTAGAACCAGAAAATGTAGACAACAGCAGTTATGACACGCCGCATAATTATTTGGTCCAAGGCATAGGTTGTGGAGTAAATAATACATCGGGTGCCATGTTGTTAGTCATCCATATTTATCACACGTAACGTAAAAAATTTCTAAAAAATCATTACTGAGTGTACCCAGATTCGAGCACAGCTTAAAATATATAGGAGTCAGCGGTGACCAACTGTGAAGTTGGAAACTACTAATGGAGTGAAGTCTTACTTGGAGTATCTTTAGTCATATTATTAGAAATGCGACTGTGATTGTATTATTTTGTTAATTACGTTTAAACAATTACACGAGTCAACTGATTATTATGGAATTTTATACAATAAATTCAGCGGTCGAAAATAAAACACTGTAGTTTAATAAAAATGTGGCCTCACGTCTGTATGAGCCTGCGGCTGGGTAGGGAGGCTGGGAACTGTGGGTGCGGCCGCAGCGAGAGGAGTCGATGGCGCCGCCGCCACGTAAGGAGCCGACACAGGGGACGGCGAGCTCGCGGGCGGTTGCTGCTTCTTTTTCAAAGCCTCCTGAAACATAGAAAACACAACTCTGTAAATTTCAAAACGATTGCATTCATATACTACTACCATATACAAATAATTTATCTACTATACTATTATAGCTATCTTACAACAATTCCACCACCGACACCGCCCCTTTTGTTGCTCGTAGGTAAAGTTAAACATCACATAGTAAAGTAAATAGGTAAATATAAAAAAATGGTTGCAGCAGGAAATATCAAGATTCGTGACTAGCATCGATGTTATCGCCGGCATTATCGCTATCAGTCACATAACAAAGCAGATATCTATACAAACAAATTTTATAGATGGGACGGACATAATGACCGAGTATATTCCCAAGTTACACCAGTCACAATCCAAGAGAATAATGATCTTATTAGGAGATAAAACTAATTATTTACATTAACATTGCATAAGGAGCTCATGTTAAAAGCCAGCTTGCAAAAATGTCAGTGTCAGGATAAACGTCTTCCGGTGGTGGAGCGTGTACAAAGAATATGAATGACTAATCAGATATAACATGCCAAAGCATTCAGGTAAGATAAAATTTGAAATTTTAAAATTGTCAGTGTTTTATTTAAGTGATGCCTTAATAATATAATCGACGAGCGTGCATGACTGACGTGGCCGGCAGCGGTTGCAAACGAACAGCCGAATATCGAGCTCAGTGGTATGCCAAAGGAGACGCCTATGTACAGCGGTGGACGGAGATAGCTTAATGATGATGATGATCATAATTAATTAACATAAAGAAAGGTGCAGTCTTTCATCACGATAACTCCATGATAGACAACACATTTTTTTTAATCACTCAGCAATAATTAATTGAGTTTCCATATGCATCATCAATTAAATATTTTAAGAGAGTATTCGTATTAAAAAAAAACCTATGCTATACCAAAAGCTTGGAAAAGAGGAAACAGTGAAATTGGTAGAGTATCTAGTATGTTGCTTTAAAATTGGTCAAGCTCCTGCTTCTGAGCAGAAATCGTGGGATAGATACCGGGCTCGAACCAATGATTTCTCTAAATTGGCACCGGACTGACAACTTTGTGCCCGGCACACGGTTCGCCATCTATTCAATTTGGGACGTAACATAACGATTCCTCGAGTTGACGCTTAACAGCCGCTGCCCACACTTTTGCGTATAAAATGGCGTGAAGTTATATATTTATACATAACTCATAGTCGAAATTTAACCAATACCCTGTGAAGCCAAATTGGTTCTCATGAAAGATTTAGTTAGTGTTACCCATAATTCTGCGTCCCCTTTCTAATAGCAATATTTTTTTTTCACTGAACTTACATTTCCTCACCCTACGTAAAACGTACTACGGCCATAGTACCATAAAAAAGAGTCGCTCTACCATGTTCCAAGAGATCGGAAAATACTACTCCGACATGTTATTATACTACCGACATCTGCGTTTACTGGTCGTGTTTCTTTAATGTTGGTTAAGGAGCAATAGCATGAATCATTGGTTATGGTTATTCATTCATTAGAGTTAACTATTATAACAGACATACCAATACATCCCAATCAAGAGTTCAGAGAATCCCAAGAGATATCAAATTATGCACAAAAATATACACATAAAGTGTGATTTTGGACACACTTTGTGGATAAGAATTTTCCAAAATTCACATTTAAATTTCACTAACTAATCTACTGTTGTCACCGTGTAAATAAACGTAATGTTTACCTTAAAGCAAACTGAACAGAGGCCGTCTGTGGAGGGATTGCCATAGAAGCCACATCCCGAACGGCACAGCGTCTCCATCGGATTTGATTCACGCTCCATTGTTACGCGATAATTTCACTTCAATACAATAAAATCACTTCACTTGAGGTAAGTCAAAAGTACGATTGCACTAATTGTATATTGCACTTGTATTTCGTAACACAATGTTCTACAATAGTAACTGCAAGTTTCGTGCACCTAGTAACGTTTTAATTTAGACGTAATTGTCTCTGGCTTGCAATGTACTCGGCTAGTGGTTCTCCTTGGTAATCAGTCAAGTTCCTTTTATGTCAGGATCGCAGCGGGTCCTGAAACAAAAATATTAAATATCATTTACTAATGTGATGATAGTACGATAACATTAGTAAATGATGTTAAATATATTCTTAATGAGCCAGATCTATTAAGAAAATATTAAACATCATTGACTAACATGGCAGGCCATTACCCCATCAATGGGACTGTACATTTCCCTCTAATGAAAGACAGTAGTCATAAATAATTTCAAAAATGTTATTCCATCAAATAGTGTTCAACTTGTCTTGTGTCCATCAAATAATGTTTCAGTATTATATACATCACACCATCTGGTCAGCATTCAACCAGACTCAGATGATGACATTCCACAAATTAGTTGTGATCATTCTGGCTAAAAATGAGCACGTCAAGGTAATTCAAAGGCTAGAAAGTGATGTCAGATCTATGGTTTCGTACAGGTAATAAACATAATTATGCATAACGACTGATTTGCGTAACAAGAGAGAGCTAAGGCAAAAGTGGAACGTACCCGCGATACGGATCACCCGCCCTGCCCCGCGACACATTTCAAGGTCGCTCAACTAACAACATCAGTGTTTGCAAACGTTTTTACAAAAAAAATCTGTATTAGTACAAAATTTGCATCAACGAAAGAATGGTAAAATCTAATCATTTGTGATTGTATTGTTGTCTATGTTTAGAAAAAATCCATGAAGCATATAAACTCAGATATAAATAGAAAATTAACAAACTACAGCACAAAGTTACATTGCTAGAAAACGTTTAATCTAGTGTGTGCATTGATGCCCTCATCCAATGCAAGTAAACATCAACATCATAAAAGAATAATAGTTATTATAGTATTTATGAGTGGAAAGTACTGTAAAGGTCATTAACATCGGGCCTCGGGCACTTGGGGAGTCATCGACCGACCTGCACGCAGGGGTGCAAAGTATCGGCGACGACAGACGCCCGCGCACACCACTGGGTATTTTTATCTACACACATACTAAACTATATGTATGATATTTTCCCATTAAAATGGATCTCATCATCATCATCATTAGCCTGTTGCAGTCCACTGCTGGACATAGGCCTCTCCCAATGTGCGCCACAACATCCGATTCTCTGCCTTCCGCATCCAGTCTTTTCCAGCAGCCCTTTTGAGGTCGTCTGACCATCGGGCTGGTGGGCGTCCTGCACTACGCTCTAAACTACTACGCTCTAAACTACTACGCTCTAAACGCTACTAAAATGAATCTAATTGATTTAAATTCATGTAACGTTACGTACGTGCACCTCCACCCAACCCACTGGGGGGCGGAAGTGCTCTAATCTTATTTTGTTCTCTGACACATACTCAGTGTTCAGACACGAATTTTCTATTTATTTATTAAATTATATCGCCTACAAATATTTAGTGAGTTTTCTATAGTCAAGGAATTTAATCTGTAGGATTGGTAATAAGTTAAGTTGCCAGGAAGAAATCTCTGCAATAATAAAGCCACAATAAATATTACACTGGCTGCCCAGACAGATTTCGTTCTGTAATAAGACTGTGGTTAAAGGCTGTTGTTTTATTTAAATAATTATTGATTCTGCACAGACAATTAAAAACCCCAGAAATTGTGAACATAATTATATTTCTACGAGAATGCTATTTTAACTTTAAATTTCGGGTATGTGTTGTTTCTTATTGAGATTATACCAAATGATAACAAGTAGAGCATAGAAGGATAATAGGCAACTGAACATTAACGATTCGAATGGCACAAAGTTCTTTCAATTTTATGACATACTAGCTGACTCGGCGAACTTTGTTCCTAAGTAATTTTTACACAGTTTATAATTAAGTGCTAAATCTCGAAAATTATCACTTTCTTCACTACATGATTTATAGATAAAAACCACCCCGTTGATACCCTCTATCTATTATAAAAACCGCATCAAAATCCGTTGCGTAGTTTCAAGGATATGGGACAGCCAGTGGAAAGCAACTTTGTTTTATACTATGTAATGATGATTGACTCAGTGGGTAAATGCCAATAAATTGTTTGATTGATAATGTTGTAGGTACATAATCCAAGTAGTCGTATCATCGTATTCATAATTATTTTCATTATTTATTGTAACAATTCTAATTTAAAATAGAAATACAGATAAGTTCCGAGATATTTCGGAGTAGCGACTATGCACGCCTCTGTGTGGCTAGTCGGCTCGCAACGGTGGAGCACTGGAGCCATCGTACATGAGCCGTGCCCCGGTGACCTACTTTATCATGTGTTCGCCACGCAACTCGAGCGCGCGACCCGCTCCGCAATGCATTGACGGACAATAAGTCAAATAATACGACAGCAATGGCACAGTCATGTTATTGCCCTAAGATATGACACTTGACGAACATATTTACCTCGAGATAAGTGAATTTAAAACTTTGTAAAGAGTTGTGAAGGGCCATCGGCCGTAAAATGGTCGCAATGCTCGCAATGTTGGCAGCACTAACAAACACTCATTTTGACGCACTGCTCAGCCGTGTAACTTCGAACGGTGATTTAGCATCAGTGACTGAATAGTAAACAACAAATTAAACACCGCCAACATTTACCTGCTCGTACTAAAAACCTTCTATATAGACAGATCCAATAATTCCCCACTAAAAAAGAAAGTAAAATGCATGTTATAGAGTTCAATATCTGCAATTTTATATTTATAACCCGTAATATTATTTCAAGAAAAATCAAGAGAAGTCCCGGATGTGTGAGTCAGTCAGGCTCCGTGCTAGGAGCACCATCTAACGCTGTACATTTACAAAAATGACGAACGAATATTAATCAGCTAATCAGTGTTGTGATCGTGTTTGTGTGAAATTTCTAACGCTTTATAGTTGTTTACTTTTATAAAATAAGGAATAAAACAATAAATGCGTAGGTTTAAATAAATTCACAATTTCCTATCATGTACCAATGCTGTATGGATACACATATTTACTTAACATTGGCATTATTTTGTCATTGAGTGTTAACAAACAGATCTTTTAGTTTTAGCAATACTGACGGTTTGCATTTTGTTATAGATTGGAGGGATCGATATCTGTCGATAACAGTGTAGCTCTGGTCTCAAATAGGTGATCGCTATTTTCGTAGGTAATTAAAACTCGCCGCGTTCAACCATGAAATCACCATTGAGAAGTGTCCCACAAAAATGATATTGACAGATGACAGTTTTTGTTGGCCTGATAAAGTTAATAAAGTTTGTCGTCAATTGTTTTGCTACTAATGAAGTCCTTTGTTGCTCCTAGGTAATGAAAACCTGTACATTGACTCAAAGAATTATTTAAATCAAATTATTATTATTTCTCTTGCATAAAAGGGTACAATCAAAAAAATTTAAGGTTTATAATATTAATATAGATTCGTTACAATGCGTCCCTGTATTAAGGAAGTTGCTAGTTACAAGTTTTTATTACTAAAAAACTGGGGTTTTTTCTTTCAATTATTTTAGCCATAGCTTTGACAGCAGCCAAGATGAATGTGCAAGATTCTAAGTTTATACATATTCATCTAAAGGAAAAACAAAAATACACGAAGCTTGGCACAATGTGTAAGGAATATGAGCAAATTTTAGGAAGGGTGCAGACGACAGGAGGATTTTCCGAATTACCTCGTACAGCACAATAAATATGTAGGCCGGCAGACATACTGATTAACAACATAACACTGGTATGAAAGCTACACACGGACCACAGTATACAAATTTTCGTCTGGTTAAGACAAGATACAGGTCTGACTACTCGAGCAACGGTAACAATAACGGTACCTTAGCCACAAAAATCGTGCAGCGCTAAGAAAAATCTTAAGAAAAGCCGATATTTTCAACTAATGATTGAGTAAAACTGACATAATATTTAGTGATAAGGTCCGAGTCTCTAATTAACTACATCGTACGATATTTCTAAGATACCTTCAAATATACAGTTCTTGCCACACTATATTCCGTCTATTATACATATATGTATATCAAAAGTTATCCGAATTAGATATAAATTCCATTAGATTTAACGGACAAGATTAAAGAGACAGTATTTCTAACTTAATTACCTAATAATAAACAAAATATAAAACTCATAATTTGTATTATAAAATTATTTGATAATTTTTTATTTTTGTTGTTCAAAACATTCGCCATACATTCGCAATGTTTGTTGTAAATGCGAATAACCCAAAACATAGGAATATACGTTAGATACATCACTATAAATTCACAATCAAAAGATTTTATTGCTCCTGCTCAACCTACCCAAATACCTATTACAATTAAATTATGATACACTGATGAGCTATGTTTTATCGTTAAATGCGCAATTCCTCTGCGGGCACGAAGCGGCTATTTTAAAATTTCAAGATCCGACTTGAAACGAGAAATGAGCACAACGACATTATAAACATCACTATATATTATTAACGTTAAAAAACGGAAACGTAATAAGAAAAACCCACAAAATGAAAACTATTCGGCAGAGAACTCTTATGAGATTAAAGAAGTCTAAAGCCCTTTCCTTGGTATAGTAACATCATTATCATCATTAGCTTGTTGCAGTCCACTGCAGGACATAGGCCACTCCCAATGTGCGCCACAACATCCGATTCTCTGCCTTCCGCATCCAGTCTTTTCCAGCTGCCCTTCTGAGGTCGTCTGACCATCGGGCTGGTGGGCGTCCTACACTACGCTTACCAAGTCGCTATAGTAACATGCTGAAAATTAATCTGATAAATCTAACTAGCGATTGCAATCCGGAATTACTTTTTTTGCAAAATCCGAATTAAATATTTGTTCTATTTTTTAATAGGGTAAAAAGTTGGTAGACCTACTGGAGTAGCGAATACTCGTAATTTCTTTTCCTGATTCCGAATTACAATGACATTGAAGTCAAATACTTTCTTGAGAAAACTAAGTTTTTAAAACAATAACTAAGCTATACCAGCTATAGCAGAAAGACCTAAGAGCAAGCGTTATTAGACCTTATATAGCCTTAAGCAGGCCCTGACAACACTACTTCCGTTAGATGCAGATAGTTCCGGTAAATAATAAATTATAAATACACAATGGAGATCTTAATCGAGGCTTAGAGCTTATTCGAGAACAATGACATTATGTATCAAAGGGAACAATTTTGCGTCACCAACAGCACAATGACGAGGTGTAAACGATCACACACACGGCAAGATGGCCGCCGCAACATCAGCTGATCGCGCACACGCATCGCTTCTGTGACACTCGGCGAGCAGTCTTCGTGAGAATATATCGCTCTCTCTTTCAGTCGCAACGAATCAACACAATAAAGGCCGCTCAACTCATTGTTTGAAACAATGCGCAGTGAGCAAGTATAGCAATACACTATGTATTACTGTTGTTTATTGTTTGAAAAAAAAATTATCAGGTGGGTTGGAATCTATTTTCAATTCTTTCATAATGCAATTTGATATAAAAAAAAAATGATTTCTAATATGACGGAAATAATTTTAAATTTTTGTCTTATCAGTTTGTAGTTGAGACGATAACACTTTTCTTGCACCCATCCTTGACACACATTAAAGTCTCATATGTAACTGTCATTAATATATGAAGACATTTTAAGAACAAATAATGAAAAAAAAATCAGAAACCTGTTATTAGACAAAAACATAATTCTCCAAAATATACTACCGCAATATTTTTTTGCACAATAGTATATTTCACACGTCTCACTGCTGTAACACGGTAAATTGAATGCGCAATAATATGATGGAGAGGATTATAAATTAGGATAACATTGGCTCACTGAAAATATGAGTGCGCATTAATTAACTCGAAAAAAATACATCTTTTTTTTAAACTTGATAAACACGAACAGATCAACCAATTGGAAGCCCTAATATATTACGATTTATTCACATTAGCTACGCATTATGTGCCTATTCTATAGTACTACCTACCAGCTCTTAATCATTCGTTAAAAATTAGTTTCCTGACATGCAAATTTGAGGCCAAACAGTTTCTTAAACAATACTGACGACGTTGTAATAATCTCCTTGAAGTAGGCCATGATAAATTTAATTCTTACATACATCATCAAATATGACTAATACAATTGAACATTTTCTTGGAATAGGAGTTATTATTATTTATTAAATATTATAAGAATGACAAATAAAAAATTGACAGATTTTATTACACGATTATGATTTAAATTTACTAACCGTACAAATAAGAAGATAGTTGAAAAATGGATGTTGTTTGTAGATTCTAAATAGGTAACGCACAGTTGAAAACTTGGCATTGTATCTATCTATACGGGACAACACTAGGACGGTTATGGTTTATTTGGCACGCCAAATATCCCAAACTAAACTAAACTTTTAGTTTTGAGGTGCCGTTAGAATTCTGTTTATAATAAAGTGCTATGTCACTGTACGCTTATTTTATTTCCAAGAAATAGAACTGTATAAAAATATTGCAGTAGTAACCGGGTAGTTAGTTATATTTTAGTTGCGGTTGCGTTTCATTCAGTTCAGCGTATGTTTAGAGACTAATAAAGGAGATAGGTGTTAATTCCAATATTTGATTAAATGTAAGAAATTAATTTGTTAAACATAATATCTTCTTAGTTATTTTTAAAGTTCCTAACTAGTCGCTATTAAACGTTGGTCACGTTTAATGTGCATTTAAGTGTAAAAGCCATTATAAAAACTCAAAGTTATGATATTTGCGCTGTTTATAAATATAATAGGTAATATGCGCAATCACACCAAACTTTTTCCAATAAAACCCTGATGACTTGGAAGAATTTCCACACGTACTGGTACAAGAGCTACAATGTCTGTTCAAATCAATCACAACTTTATTGCGGGAATAGAAATATGAGACTTCACAAATATCAAAGATACTAACAGATGTTACCTACAAATTACAAAAACTTTTGAACGTTACAAGGACGTTGACCTTCTGACACCAAGGTCGGGGCGGCGGCCTTCAATCAGTCTCGTTTATGTCGCACATAAGACTCGTCCTATCATAAAAATAGGTGCACAAAAACATTTCTCACTTAGCTACATTACCTTCGTGTGGAAACAAGTGCCCATGGCCACGTAGAAACTACGCTCGAAAGCGTTCTGATCCACTAAATTGTTATCACTGACACATAAAATCGTATTAGAGTAACACGGGACACTAATTCGCACAGTTATCATGAAAGATAAGGTGCAATAGCAGCACCCTATGTTGAAACAATATTTGTAACATTTAATATTGGATCGGCCACACGAGTGCGAGCTCCGACGCGCTCGACGTGCTGGCGAGAACTGAGAAAGCGAGGCGAGGGGCCGCCCGCTGACGTCGTCAGAAACTATTCGCGTCATTTGATTCTATTCTACACGCGCTCGTGCACGCACTTATTAACAAAAACACTGCTCGCTGAATAACAAACATACATAATAATAGTCCACGTCTAATACGACGCATCCAGGTATCTCACAACAACGTAGGTAGGTGGTGCTTTAATCTGGTAGAATGAGGCATCTGAGACCAAAACACCGCACATCGTATCCCCAAAAAGTATTACTACTGTCCGTATTTTTACGGATTCCTTCTTTTAAGAATCATCTTTATAATAGGTAGCTAGCGGAGTCAGGCATCAAATCACATTTATTGATTTTTGTCTGTACATAATATTAATAAGCAAAATGAACGTAACGGACAAAATAATGCAGGAAGGTTTTTTTAATGTGTTATGTTCGCGATGCGGATGTAGACTCGAAACGATTAAATGCATTTTTTCCCATCTGTTGGTGATTGGTAGATTTGAGTTTTGAACAAAAGGTATTATTTTATTAAAAATATTATGTACTTATGTTAACTCTTTGGAGTATTTTTATACTAAATAAAACCTTGCCTTTGTGAAAATCTTTTAAATTAACAACATAAGGTAAATACCGCATTACCAATTTATCCCTATGCAAGTAAAACGCCCGAAATCCCAGGTAACGCAGTATGGTTAGTAGTATAACATAACTTCACGCCTTTTGTTACCCGAAGGTGTAGGCAGCGGCTGTTAAGCCTCGTCTCGCCGTTATGTTTACGTCCCAAATGGAATAGGTGGCGAACCTATTGCCATACCGGGCACAAAGTTTGTCAGTCATCGATATTTATGACACATAAGTTCCGAAAACCATTTCGAAAAGTCATTGGTGTGAGCCAGTGTCTGGAATCGAACCCGAACCTCTGGATCAGAAGCCGTGTGCACGACCACTGCGCCACCGAGACTGTTGTTAGTTTCAGAGTCAGAGTTAGTAGTATCTATTTAATATTTATCTCAATTGTTTACTGTAGCAGATGCATATCAAATGTATTACATACTTCCATATTCGACAAAAATAAATAATAGGGTAATCAAAGTAAAACAACTGAAAACTAGTTTACAATGTATGGCATAATTAACAGGGATGTCAAGAATTTTGATGAAAAGGTGATCTGAATCGCTACAAACAGAAACATACAGCCAGAGGGGTATCAAGAGACGACGGACGCAGACAAAGCCACCGCACGAACGGTCGTCGATCGCCCCCAAATTAGTCCTGGCCAGGGCGGTGACCTCACGCGTCGCCGCCACCGCAACGACTCCTCTGTTCGGTATGGAAATTATCAGCACGCGGGATGGGATTATAAAGAACGATACCCAATCATCCCATAGTAATGATCTAATCATCATTAGGCCAGATCTAAAGTTTTACTTTAAAAAATATCACATTATCTTGAAACAGGTTCACTTCTAATATAATGACAAGGAGACAAAGGCCGAGAAATTAAAATTAAGTAAGGTCAATGAAACAGTACCACGTGGCGCTTGGAAGTAAATATATTGAGACGACGTAAACGTCACGTGTTTTCCTCGAATGTTTCAGCAGCCGTACATTTGGCATTCACCAAGATGATTCAGTAATAACTAAATAAATAATAAATTCGTTCTAATATGCAAGACTGGTAAAATTTTAAGCATTACTCTCGTTCAAAATTTACGATATTTTACCGACAGAATTTAAGTTGTGTTTGATTAAAATTCTTTGTCTTTAACGTGCTGCGCACTAACCCACACATTTGTTTACTTATGATTACAGAAAACAAAGATAAACTATTGGAACAACGAAATTATACAAGTTAGACAGATATGCCACACGAGAAATATTCAAGTGTTTTAAACTTGGAAAAGAGCATAACTAACCAGAGGAGTGGCGCTTTCTCCGAGCGACGCTTTACTGGAAGTACATACCTGATATTGGAAGAGTGAGTTTCGTACCAAACAAATGTCTTTCCAAGTGCGCAGGCCCTTCAGTTCACAAGCAGGCGACACCACGTCTGTGCGGTTGAGGTCAGCATCCACCGGCATCACAATGAATGGTAACACCACCTATGACAGAGATTTTTATAACTCAAATATGATCCATATCTACTAGTATATCTTTTATTTTACGGTAGATAGTAATTGCTAGATTTACTTGATTTCGCTGAGGTGATGGAAAAACTCATAATACGTTGACAGAACAAGATTTCCCATCATGAGTGAGTATTTAGGAAGGCCATATTAAAAACTAAATTATTAACAGCCAAGACACACATTCCATGTCCAAATAGAATGTGTACTGGAGGAAGGTGAGGTTAGGAGCCTCAAAAATCGACACGCGTGTTTGAAAAGAGTTATGAAAGTCAACAAAGTGAGTGAGGCATGTAAGAATCGTGGCTTATAGCGCTCTGTTCTCTCTGCCTACCCCGCAAGGGATTTGGCATGAAGTTATGTATATATGTCCTGCATGAAATAGTGCCTAACATTATGTTTCTAAGTTTTCAGGTTGGTTCCATATAGCTTCTGGTATGGCAATACAAAACCTTGCCTGGAAACTGGCATCATAAATAGGGAATTGTTTTTATGTTTTTATACCAAATCATACAAAAATAAAATCTACATGTCACAAATAGATGGTAATAGATAGAAATATTGAAGAAGAATTAATATACATTTCCTTTATATAATTCATGTTTCTTATTTTGAACTCCACAAACTTATTTATTAGACCAGCTATACTCTAACTGTGTTCCGCGGAACCCTAGGGTTCCGTGATACCTCTGTCGGGGTTCCGCAAGAATTTAGAAATAAAAAAATCAAAACACCTCTCTCTGGTCGCTCCGCGGCTGTGCGGACTCCGCGGCCGCGCGGAGACAAAACGCTATGAATGTTATTTAATTATTTATTTGTGTTTGTATAAGCTTGTGTTACATTAGCTGGTACAATCTATACTTATATTATAAAGCGGAAAAGTTTGTTTGTTTGAACGAGGTAATCTCAGAAGCCACCAGTCCGATTTCAAAAATTCTTTTAATGGCGTATAGTCCATTTATCGAGGAAGGTTTTAGGCTATATTATATTTTCAAATAAATTAGGGATCCCTACTATAAAACCAATAATGTAACCCAAGGTGTAAGTACGTGACCCTTACATTGCGAACGCTGCGAAAACTATTGAGTACAGAACAAAACAATGTACTACACTTTTATAGAGCGTATAATTGTCTACGAAAAAGGTCGCGAGAGCATATATCTAACTATTATAGTTATCGCACAATAAGGGTTTTTTGATTTTTTAAAATTAATTAAAATGATGTCGTTTTTCAAATTCTTTTTTTGTACCTTGGTATTAACTCTCCACAAAATAATTTGCTTCATTAAAAAGATAAATTTAAGGCCTTTCTAGAACTTTTTGAATGATCACATTTGGACATTTAATTCAAAAGATATTCACCGTGTACAAAATTTAAGTATTCAATTTCTAAGACAAATATGTTGCGCGGGGTCATGAGTGGATTTTTTTTACCTTTTTTAGGCGATACGAAGTTCGCGCGGTCTGCTAGTATCTCATAAGTTTGGTCTCAACAATTTTATACTTGTACAACGCGTTCGCTCTAAGTTTGCCGGTCTGTGGAATGCGCGTACCCTCCCCCACGTGACAACAAAACTTATAATGTGTCATAGTTTTACCCAAATATCTAACGTACACAATTTTTATTGTTACAATTAAATAAAAAATTTCGAACGTCATACACTCATACCTATCGCCAGCGGCAAACTTAAAACGAGCGGGTAGTATACTTGTAAGCGCTCAGTCTCTTTGATAAAAGCCGCCTCTGAATTAGACGCTATAGTTGTCAACAAGCGACTTTCGTCTCTAACTTCAAAGGATAAAGTCGATATTGTTTACAACGCTATTTTTAAATATCTGTTTTTATTTTTGCTTTTTGTTTATGAAAGGTGCCGACTCGAGTATTTTCGAGAATATTTGAGATCGAGTCTAGGACTAAGTATAAAAGCGGCGATCGCGCGTTGGCGTCGTCAGTTGATGATTAGCGTTCGGAGCGATAAGTTACTACCTACTTACAAGCTCGCTAGCGAGAAACTAGTGTCCATTGTTTTACTGCCTGCTGTATTCTGTTGTCTCAGTTTTGTACATTTCTTCCCTGTAGGTTCTAAATTTAGTCTCTTATACGCAGTAACGATTGTGCATTATTTAAACCCCACTATCCTGACTTGTAACATTATAAATAAAGAAGAATGGAACGTTGGCTTAAAGGTGTTAAACGTGTTCCAACAACATCTTCTAATGACGCTGAATGTTCAAAAGCAATGCTCGCGGAGAATTTAGCAATCACCGATCCAGAAGATGATGCCACGAGTGCCACGACGTCAAGCTCGACGGTTTCAAAGACGAAAAAAAGGAAGTATGATGAATCTTATATCAGTTTCGGATTTGTTGATTCCAACGGCTCACCTCTCTGCATGCTCTGTAGTAAACTGCTTCCTAATAGTTCCATGGCACCTGCCAAATTGCGTCGACATTTAGAAACCGTACACCCCGAGACTAAAGACAAGAATAAAGAATTTTTTGTTCGCAAAAAAGATCAGATATTAGAAAGTCAAAAAAATATGATGCATGTAACACAAACTACCAACGAAAAGGCCACGGAGGCATCATATTTAGTTAGCTATCGCATTGCACAAGCAGGTGAAGCGCACACTATCGCTGAGAAATTAATAAAACCATGTGTATTAGACATAACAAAATGTATGCTTGATGAAAAATCTGCAAAGCAACTTTCTACTGTTCCGCTATCAAACGATACTGTTTCACGACGAATCCATGATCTGGCAAGCTACGTCAAACAAGAACTAGTTACACGTCTACAAAATACACGATTCGCTTTGCAAATGGACGAGTCGACTGATGTCGCTGGTTTGGCTATCCTGCTGATTATTGTGAGATATCCATATAAAAGTTCTTTTGAAGAAGACATGCTTATGTGTTCATCGCTGCTTACAGACACTACCGGGGAAGAAATTTTTAATAAAATAAATATATTTTTTGAAGAACATAATCTCAGTTGGAACAATTGCATTGACATTTGTACAGATGGGGCCAAGGCGATGACAGGTAAAACAGCAGGAGCAGTGTCACGAATGAAAAATAAAGCGCCTAATTGTAGTTCCAGTCATTGTATTCTGCATAGACAAGCACTTGCGATGAAGCAAATGCCGTCTAATCTAAAATTAGTTATGGATGAAGCGGTAAAAATAATTAATTTTATCAAATCACGACCACTACAATCCCGATTTTTCTCATTATTGTGTGAAGATTATGGCAGCAAACATAAAACACTGCTGCTCCATACAGAAGTGCGATGGCTGTCTCGGGGAAAAACTTTAACAAGGCTATTTGAACTTAGAGCCGAGTTACAAATGTTTTTTTCAGCAGATACTTCTTTTAATTTGAAGGACCGTTTGTATGATAAAACTTGGTTGTTCCGATTGTCTTTTATGGCGGATATCTTTCAAAAACTTAACGAATTAAATTTATCGTTGCAAGGTAAACAGACAACAGTGTTTCAGGCCTATAATAAAATAACTGCTTTTAAAATAAAATTAGATTTTTGGATCATTTGCATTGGTAAGAAAGAAATAGAAAGTTTTACGTTACTCAGTGAGTTTGTTAGCGAAAACGACTCAGAAATGTTTGAAGATAATGTGTTTGAAGAATTGGTCCAATATCTCAGTTCGATGCGCGCATCTTTTGAAAAGTATTTTCCCGAAGAACACAATACAAAAATTAAAGTGAACTCCTGGATTCATAATCCTTTTTTACCCAACTTGGAAAAGCCTGAAAACATGTCAAATGAGATATATGAATCTCTTTTAGAAATGTCATCAGACACAAGTATGGAGTCATTGTTCAAAACGACGCCTCTTAATGATTTTTGGTGCAGAATCCAAGATGAATATGCAATGCTTGGCCAAATGGCTCTGGATATTCTTCTCCCGTTCCCAACTACATATTTGTGCGAAACAGGATTCTCTACCTACGCAGCCACGAAAACAAAATATCGCAATAGACTGGACGCCGAAGCTGATATGAGACTCCAACTTTCTTCCATCAAACCTGATATCAAGCAATTGATGAAAAATAAAAAACAGTTTCATACCTCCCACTAGTTAGATTTTTTCTTTTTTAATGTTTTCTATTATTGTCCTTACCAAGTGGTGAAGTAAACAATAATTAGTAACTGATACATTGTACTTTTATTATGCTGATTAATAAAGAATACACTTATAAAAATAATTGTTTTATTGTAGGGTTCCATCAAGTATTTTGCTTCCCAAAAGGGTTCCGTCATTTAAAAGTTTGAGAACCACTGTATTAGACTAATTAACAAAGTGTACATAAATATGATAGCACAGGAGTTATACTTGTGTGCAACTCCAACCACTTGATAACTTATTCTAGCAACCAGCCATCTACAATTTGATCTTGCCTGGATAGCATAAGTATGATCATGTTTACTATGGGTGTGTTGTGAATGAGACCCTGTTCTTGAATTATTGTTTTTGTGTATTATTTGCAGTTTCTCATTTCTTTACGGATTGTCATATTCTTGACATATCTCTAAATTTTAAATTTTGTATGATGTATTTAGATTTGGATTTAAGAATATAACTGAAGGAACTATTATATTTTTCTATTGTTGTTTTCGCTTATGTAAGATTCTAAAAACAAGACAAGGACAATTAATTCCATAATCAGGGAATCTGTTCTATCTGAATTTTAATTTGGGAATTTAGAATTCATATGAATGTTCAAGACTATTATTTTAAACTAGAAGGAAAGTAGAACCCATCTGCATTTATAATTCTGGATAATAAAAATTAATAATTAGTTCAAGACATTAGCTTGCCTATTGCAGTTTGTATTGCTATATCTAGTCTTAAAGTCTCGGTGGCCCAGTGGTCGAGCACACGGCTTCTGATCCAGAAGTCCGGGTTCGATTCCTGACACTAGCTCACACCGATGACTTTCCGAAATTGTTTTTCGAAAGTTATGTCATGTTATGTTATCTAGTCTTAAAATATGAATACAGCTGTGTGTAAATAAATAGTACAACCAAAAAAGTGTGCTGATTATTAGTATTATAATTAAAACATTAGTTTCACTGCAAAAAATCAAAATGCGAGACCTAAACAAATAACAAAAACAAGTCAACACTAATCTGTAAATTTATTTTAATTCACTTGAAATTGTGCCAATTGGGTGTAAACTTTATTGAAAATATAAAATGCCTGAGTGTAGTGTGACTGAAGTCAACCATAAGCTTATGCTACATATTTATGTTTATTTAATTAAATAGATCATGTATCTAAAACATGGTCTTAATTAGGAACTCTGAGAAGTCCTAGAGAATTCTACCTAATAATAGTTAGGGAGATAAAAGGTTTCCTTATGGTATGTGTGTTAAATATTGAAGACTAACAAAATTTACCTAATGTATTACAGACAGCAGAGAGGCATAAATACTCATGCCAAATTCTTTTGAGTATCAAAGATATATGAAATATAATAAGCATTTAAAGATCTTTAATATCTCAGGGATCAAAACTAACTCAACTTGCAGCTACAAGTAAATTGCTCATTTGACTCCAGAGTGCTCATTAGACCCACATGTGTTTAGCTTTTCAAAATAATGTCAGTCAATGTTTTATTTAAAAATTTACAAATATGGCAATCATTATATTGGTCTTAACAGCCAAATAATTGAGATGGCAGAAAAATAACAATGAAATTATGATTTTGAGACATATTAATATGTTATAATTACTTAAATGTTAAAATAGTATGACTGAATTTAGTACACATGTCAGTCGAGGTAACCAATTTACTTCAGTACTACTATTTATTAGAGAGCTCCTTCTTACTACCTCTCCACTAAGTAGGTAATATTAAGCACTCTTAAAAAAGACTAAGATAATTAATGCAGCATGTCCACTTATTACTTACAATTAATATGCACAAATTTATACTCATAAAAATGCTAAATAATCCTCACTCTTACACCATGTCATCACCACCACCTTGAGTTCTGTTTCCTTGTATTACATTATCATGCAACTTTCTGTTATGTGTAGAGGGATATGCAGGTCAGGTCTAGTGATAAATATATATTTTTGTAGAAAATCTACTCTAAAAGAAGCAAATCTAATAATAAATACCATCTTGAATAAAGTACATATATATTTATAGGGAACATAAAACTTGCTAGTAATGGTTCAACTAAGCTACTGAGGAAAAAACTACAAAGCCTCTGTGTCATGCAAAAAAAATGCGTACCTACTATCAAATGCACTTTTGAATGGGAAAAAAGGATAAGCCTTTAGGTAAGTGTCATACGTATACTATTCAGATTTAATATGTTAACACTGCCAAGTCCTGATAAAAGACAGCAGACAAAGAAATACAGAAGAATTTAATAATTGGCATTCATGAAGAAAATGGCGTCATAGCACTAGTCACGGAACAAGGTACAATTTCGTCATTTGTGTCTAAGGCTCACAATCACAATTAAACACCACAATTAAACAAATACATGCTTAACGAATAATTTTGTTCATCAAATTACTCACTTTGAATAAAAATTCCAAAGAAAATCATCCAAAAACTCAATTATCTGATGACAAGGCACTCCACTCACCGTTTGCAAAACCAGACTGATATCACGTGACCTTACAGTGTTGCCCTGTGTTGCTAGTAATGCCAGTTTATGGCATAAACATAAACCTTTAAGCCGAATTGGAACGACAGCGAGAAGAACACGGATTAGTACTATTTATTTATTTTATTTATTTATTCATGCGATCGGAGGGCAAAGGGCGTGTCACCTGATGGTAAGCAACCAACGCCGCCCATGGACACCAGCAACACATATAGTGTTACCGTTGCGTTGCCGACCTTTAAGAGATAGGGGATAGAAAAGGATGGGGAAGGTTACTCCTCCGGGTACCTCTCTCACCGAACGAAACGCGGCATGAGCCACTTTACGTCAGTCTTCTGAGAGGTCGTGGTATTTTACCGGTCGAGCCGGCCCATTCATGAAGTGAACTGCTTGGCTCTACCACTCTGTACAGATGTTATTTCATATATTGGTTGTGTATCTCCTATTAACTAAATGTAAGTGTTTGACATAAAATAAGTTATATAAATTAGAAAAAATCCTTGAGACAAGTTCTCATGACCATTGATGAACCAGCATTGATGAGCATTGATCAACTTGGAAGCGCTGTAACATCGTTATAAAATAATGTAATTATACATTTAAAAAGAACAAAATTCTTCAAAAGACTACATATTTACAAGATTGCTCTGAGCTATTTTTGTATAACATATATAAAAAATAAGGAGAGAAAAAAAAAAAATTTATATAAATTTTCTCATTTTTTGCTTATAACTTCTTTAATTCAAAGTATAAGGAAAAGCTACAGGAACATAAAAGTAAACAAAGCGATTTGCTACAAATTATGTCTTAATAAATTTGTTGTATGACTGACGACGACGACAAATTTCCAAGACACCACGAAAAAGTAGTTTGGGTCCGTTTTTCAAGATGGCGGCTGGGGGACAAAGGTGGCAACTCGGAAAACTTGGAGTAACCTAAATACATACTTTCACGATAAATCGCTTTACACGCCTAATTCGCTTCTTTGACTTTCCTAACTCTTTCATGCACGCGCGTCGATTTTTAAAGCTCCTAACATCACGGTCCTCCCGAACACGTTCTATTTGGTCTTGGAATGTGTGTTCTGGCCGTCCTCGACTCGTACATCTATCCGCTTTTGCATTGTATATCTGCTTATTAAATATTGCTTCAATTATTCTTTCTACATGTCCGAACCATCGGACCATGTCCTTTCTTTCTTTTACACCGAAACTCTCTTTCAATCCAACTTCCTTCCAACTTACAACCTCTTTTTGGACGCAGTCAGCGAGAGTCACTCCGCAGATTTTGCGCAGTGGCTTGATTTAGACCGCGTTCATCCTACTTTCATGCACACTCTGCCACACCCGCTGTCGCTCCCATAAGTTATCGCTGCGATTAGTACCGCATTGTGAATTGCTAACTCCATTTAAGCTGTTTCCTAACGCCACTCTTCTTTATACATCCGCAGTGTATCTGCCATTCCTGCAAAAGCGCATCCAAGATATACAATTTCAATCACCAGCTCCAGCACTACATCTTCAACCATCCTTTTTATTAGCTTTTTATTAGCTTCACCTGTATGTTTGTATGTTTGTTTGTAACCGACTTCTTTTTAGTGTTCATAGTTCACTTCTCGCACCATCTAGTGGCAATCAGCGGAAAGTCTACGTTATCAACTTGAAACGAGTTCCTTGTATAATTCACAGATGGCGCTATTCCTCAAATTCGGTTTTGATATCCGTTGTTAGCACGCTTTAAAATAGTTAAGCAATAGTTTAAAAAACTAAGAAACGCGCTTGTTATAGAAAACCGAACTAAAAAAATATAAAATAAATAATAGTTTAAAAAAACTAAAAAACACGCTTTTTATAGAAAACCGAACTAAAAAATAGAAAATAAATTTTAATGAATTTAAATTAAGAAAATAGTGTTAAAAATTTCAATGAATATAAATTAATAATAGTGTGAATAAAAAAAAAAAAATATTTTAAAAAAAGCGTGGGGTGCTTTTTAAGATATTAACGAAATGATAATCACTCTACTCATATCTGTCAATAAAATATTTATAACTATTGACACCATGCACCCCACGCTTTTTTTAAAATAATTTTTTTTTTTTATTCACACTATTATTAATTTATATTCATTGAAATTTTTAACACTATTTTCTTATTTTAAATTCATTAAAATTTATTTTCTATTTTTAGTTCGGTTTTCTATAAAAAGCGTGTTTTTTAGTTTTTTTTAAACTATTATTTATTCTGTAGTATGGTCTCGCGATCATTTTTGCCGACATCAATGGTCTTTAATATTATAAGAACATGTTTTTTAATTTATAATTTTCGCAGCTTACGCGTTAAACGACATTTCATGATTAATTTTCTTAATATTTATTGCCGTATTTTCAACAATAAACACCGTACCGTTATAAGATGTTGCCTATGTGTTGTTCTGGTGTTTAAGCTGTGTCTTGTACAGTTGCATTAAAATTCATTTAGTAGTTTTTACATGAAAGTGTTAGAAACATGCATACATCCATACTTACAAACTTTGGCCTTTTTAAGTAAAATTTTCATAGTTGAGATTGATCATTATCTTAATTTTCTACAACAATGTGTTTTTATATTGATACCGTACTGATTGTCAAATGTAGCACCAGCTTTAATGGAATACTGCCACCCCATCTCCACCCATGGATGTCGTAAAAGGCGACTAAGGGTTTGGTCTTTAATCCGATGCTGACTACCTATTGCATCTGGTGGTAGGCTAAGGCCGCGGGCAAATTACCATCCACCTGGCAAAGCCATACCGCCATGCGACCCATGTCGTGTTCCGGTATGATGCTAGGTGAAGCCCAGTTACAAGGAGGATGGGTCTAGTCGTGACGCTGTACTCGGGTACTGATCGGAACATGACAGTCCTAACGTATCTGGTATCTAGTACAGGATACTAGCGGGATCCGAGGCACGGTTTGCTGCTGGCCGACCGCAGATAGTAGGGGGCCCAAGTAGTGTCAACGCCACGCAAGAACGGCTGCCCCGCCATCTTGCGAAAAATCCTGGAATGGCTCCACCATACCGGTTGGCGTCCGGAAGAGAGGGCCAGGTGGCGATTTTCAGGGGGTTCGGGCGTCCCCGCAGTGTCCATGCTAGATCCCAAAGATACTGTTTATCTGTTCACGTTGTTGAGTTACCAGTCCAGCGTTGCTATTAACTGCCATTTTCCTTCCTATTCACCCCTAAACAACATAACATGAAGAAAAATAAGAAGAGAACGTTAGGACAGCGGCAGCACTCCCTCTCATTAAAAGTACACTTTGCAAACATCAGAGGTCTGCACTCAAATCTCGATGCAGTCCATCACCACCTCGAAACTGATAAGCCGCACATCCTCTTCTTGACGGAGACGCAGATTCGAAACCCTGCGGATACAGCGTACCTCAACTACCCCAGATTCTTACTTGAGCACAATTTTAAACAGCGAGCAGGAGTCTGTGTGTATGTACGCAATGATATCTGCTGTCAGCGTCTCTGTCGTTTTGAAGACCCTACATTCTCTACCTTATGGATGGAGGTAGACACTGGTATAAAAAGAAATATATATTGCTATGTTTACAGATCGCATCGGAGTGATCAGGAGACGGCTCGGCTATTTCAACATCTAAGTGAGACTGCTGATATGGCCCAACAAAGGTACCCCTCTGCTGAGCTAGCTTTTTTGGGGGACTTCAACGCCCTTAATCAAGAGTGGCTATTCCCGTACCAAAAGACTGACTTTGCGGGTAGAGAAGCATGGAATTTTCCCATTACATTAAATCTCTCCCTACTAGTCAATGAAGCCACTGGGTACCAGATGTTGAAAGCCATTCTGCTAATTGCCTGGACATTCTGCTGACAACAAACCCAGACAGATACATGGTGACCGTTACTTCTCCATTAGGAAAGTCTGACCATTATCTAGTGAAGTCTGTATCGTCCTATTCTCCACCAGAGCAGAACGAGGAGACTATGGCGGTACAAGTCGGCAGAATGGGATGAAATGCGGCATTTTTTTTGCTGTATATCCATGGCGGCAGGTTTGCTTCTCTCCTCCAGATCCAACGCAATGCGCTGATGCACTAACCCAAGTGGTCCGTCAGGCAATGGAATATTTCATTACATTTACTGACGTACGAATTGGAGGTAAAGCTCGTCCATGGTACAGCAATGAGTGTACTCTTGCTGAGCAGGAGAAACAGGCAGCGTACCTGGCCTGGGTGGAAGCTCGACATCGCAAAGCCATATTAGCTCCAAGAAGAGGGCCTTTAACCGTGCTGCCAAGTCCCATAAAAAGGCGCTAAAGAAGGCTCGTCTTGATCGCATTCAACCCATTGGCACAAAGCTCTCTGCCGCTCCATCTGGCAGCAGAGCTTTCTGGTCACTTGCCAAAGCGGTTGAGGCGAACTTCTGTCAGGCATCAACATCTCCGCTGATTAAACCCGACGGAACATTGGCCCATGCAGTAAGGGAGAAAGCAGATCTTTTTGCATCTCTCTTTGCGAGCAATTCCCGTCTGGATGTTGGCTCTGCTACTCAACAACCATTATCTCACTACGGTTTTTCACTACCAGAGTTCACCGTTAAAAATAAGGAGCTACTGAGAGCTCTGAAGAGTCTAGATGTGAACAAGGCCAGTAGACGGTATACCAGCCGTAGCACTTAAAACCTGTGCTCCTGAGTTGTCTCCTGTTTTGACACATTTGTTTCGCCTCTCACTTAAGACCGGAACTGTTCTGAAATCCTGGAAGCTTGCCAATGTACAACCCGTGCCCAAAAAGGGTAGTCCAGCTGACCCAGCGAATTATCGCCCCATTTCAGTTACCTCTATACTCTGCAAGATTATGGAGCATATTGACGAGCCTCGTGGCGCATTGGTAAAAAACTACCGGCTGCAGCAACGAGGTCGGGGGTTCGATTCCCATCCGAGCACAAATATTTGTGACAAACATGAATAATTGTGTGGCGTCTGGGTGTTTTTTTATGTATTATAAGTATGTATTTACAAAAGAAAAGTATATATTATTATGTATTATTATCCGTTAACTAGTATCTACAACACAAGCACTTAGTTGCTTAGCTTGGAACTAGAGGGCGCTGTGTGATTTGTGTCCAAGATATTATTATTATTATTATTAAATCCAAACAGTATATATTGAACCAGCACCTCATGGCATACCTAGAGCATAACGACCTTCTCAGTGATCGACAATACGGTTTCCGCCGAAATCGATCAACTGGAGACTGCCTTGTGTATGCCATTCACACATGCTCTCAAACCTTGGAGAGAAACGGCGAGGCTCTTACTGTCTCTCTAGACATCTCCAAGGCCTTTGACTGAGTTTGGCATGACAGTCTTATTGGCAAGCTTCCAGCATTCGGGATATCCTCTGGCCTGACTGGATAAGGGACTTCCTGAGTGAACGATCACTTCGTGTTGTAGTTGATGGCTGTGCATCAGAGCCTTTAGTGACCAACGCTGGTGTTCCTCAGGGGTCAGTACTATCTGCAACGCTCTTTTTAATACATATCAACGACCTGCTTAAATCCGGTATTTATGGATATGCGGATGATACCACCATCGTTGATATGTACGAATTAGGAGCTCGGGCCAGTCAGGAGCAGATACGGATTGAGCGGCAGGCCATGGAAGAGCGAATGAATCTCACACTCAAGGCAGTCTCCGATTGGGGCGATGCCAATCTTGTGAAATTCAATGCCACCAAAACTCAAATGTGTCTTATCACTGCCAAAAGGAGCCTTTTCAGCTTGGCTCCTACTTTCCAGGGTGTGGCATTGGAATACTCCGACCGCCTACAGTTATTGAGTGTTGAAATATCTCAAAACCTTAACTTCGGGCGGTTCATCGAGTCCAAAGCAGGGATAGCAGGAAGGAAGCTTGGCATTCTTGCGAAGGTTAAGCAGTATTTCACGCCAGGACAGCTTCTAACACTGTACAAAGCTCAAGTCTGGTCTTGCGTGGAATACTGTAGTCACATTTGGGCTGGTGCTGCCAAATGTCACCTATCGTTGCTGGATTCGATGGAGAGGCGGGCCAAAAGATTAATTGGTGATCCTGTGATGGTCGACAATGATCTGCAAAGCCTCGAGCACAGGCGGAAGGTGGCCAGCCTCTTGGTGTTCTATAGGCTACACTCTGGTGAGTGTGCGCAAGAGTTCCACAACTTGATACCTCCATCCCCATTCTATCGGCGAACTACCCGACGTACCTACCGTCTACACCCGTACGTTGTTGAAATCCCACCCGTACGAACTAAGCGCTTTGGATTTTCCTTCATCATCCGTACGGCTGGTGAATGGAACAAACTTCAAGGTCTCTTCAAAAGGAGAGTGAATAGTCTACTAACTGGACAGTGCGCTTCACCATCAACGGCCTCGTCGTCACTTACCATCAGGTGAAACGAGGTCAAGCGCTGCCCAGAAAGATATAAAAAAAAATATATGCTATTGTTTTCAATCCATTCTCTGATTACTACACCAAGGAAAATTACCCACATCACTTTTCACTTTTGGATGCGTCTGGCAGAATGTTAGCAACCAAAAACCGGTCTGGAAAAATTAATCTAGGTTTTTAGATATTCATGTAACATCATATCAAAATTTCAGGCATACTAATTTTTTTTTTATGTGATAGCAGGGCAAACGAGCAGGCGTGTCACCTGATGGTAAGCAACCAACGCCGCCCATGGACACCAGCAACACATAGTGTTACTGTTGCGTTGCCAACCTTTAAGGGATAGGGGATAGGGAAGGATGGGGAAGGGGGGTAGGCCTCCGGATACCTCTCTCACCGAACGAAACGCGGCATGAGCCACTTTACGTCGGTCTTCTGAGAGGTCGTGATATTTCACCGGTCGAGCCGGCCCATTCATGCAGCGAACTGCTTGGCTCTACCACTGTCAATCAAAATTTTGACCAACTAAAATTGCGTCTGGCACAGCTTTAGCAACATCAGAACGGTCTGGCAAAATATATGTTGGCTTACTATATGTTGCAAAAACTTCATTGAACATAATGTAACAAATAAAAATTTCCTTTAAAAAAAAGAGTTAAACCGACTTCTAGAAACGTAAACCACAAAATCTTTAAGTATATGAAAACAGTACTTCTAAAACTAAAAAGCGATAAATAACGTAATTAACTAATTTTTATACTTAATACAATATACAAAACGTAATACCTTAATAAAGTCATCTTTAACTATTATAATATTTACAAATATCACTTATTTTTGAAGTCGGTGCAACACAATAGAGTACGCCTACCGTTACCTAACCTAGGCCTACCTATCGCTTTTTAGTAATAGAAGTACTGTTTTCATACACTTAAAAATTTTAATTTAAGTTTAACTTTTTTTTTAAAGTAATTTTTTTCACGAGTTTTAGTGATATTAATGAGTTGTGAACTTCAATAGAAATTAGTTAATTTACATGGCTTTCAGTTAATTAAATATGTTATCAATAATTACAATTCCGTTTATTAAATGGTATTTTTAGGGAGCTATAAGCTATGAGCTTTTTGTTGTATAGTGTTTACCTCCGACATATTCCCATTTTCACCCGGTCAGGATCTGATGATGGGCACCAGGAGCAATCGAAGGCATCCACCAAAAGTTGTATGCAGGTATGGTGTTTTTGATACGTAATAGTGATGTCTTAGGGATATTCTTTATGGTGTCAACATTTGATACTGCTGTACTGGTGAAGAAGTCACAAAACTCCTCAACGGTTAGGAGTTTGAAGACAGCACTGCAATTGGTCAACAGAAACTACTTGGTACTATGTAGTGCTAACTTGTTTCTTGTGAAGTATGCTTGAATATACACCTGATGCTGCTATGCTGAAGAAGAAGCCACAGAACTTCTTAACAGTTAGGAGTTGGGAGACAGTACTGCAGTTAGTCGATGGAAACTGTTTCGTAGTATATAGGAATAACGTGTTGCTTGGAAGGTATGCTTGAATCATCGTCTGATACTGCTGTGGTGATGATGAAGCTACAGAACTCTTATATGGTTAGGAGTTAGGACACAATTCTGTAAAAATGTTTTTTATTTTCTGCAATAGTTTCCAGGCTACGGTTGGCCTTCATTCGGGCTGCAGTGTTATTGGGTCTAAGTATTATACTCTTTTATCTAAGTACCTATTTATGACAATTATAGCTCCCTAAAAATATCAACCGTTTAACAAACGGATTTGTAATTATTGATAATATATTTAACTAACTGAAAGCCATGTAAATGATTTAATTTCTATTGAAGTTCACAACTCATTAATATCACTAAAACTCGTGAAAAAAATACTTGAAAAAAAGTTAAGCCGACTTCTAGAAACGAAAATCACAAAATCTTTAAGTATATGAAAACTGTACTTCTATTACTAAAAAGCGATAGGTAGGCCTAGGTAACGTAGGTAAGTAAGGGTAGGCGTACTCTATTGTGTTGTACCGACTTAAAAATAAGAAAGTGATATTTGTAGATATTATAATAGTTAAAGATGACTTTATTAAAGTATTACGTTTTATATATTGTATTAAGTATAGAAATTAGTAAATTACGTTATTTATCGCTTTTTAGTTTTAGAAGTACTGTTTTCATATACTTAAAGGTTTTGTGGTGGGTTTTGATTGTTACATTATGTTCAATGAAGTTTATGCAACATAAAGTAAGCCAACATATATTTTGCCAGACCGTTCTGATGTTGCTAAAGCTGTGCCAGACGCAATTTTAGTTGGACATAATTTTGATTTTTCAAATCTATTTAGTATGGCTGAAATTTTGTTATGATGTTAAATGAGTATCTAAAAACCTAGATTAATTTTTCCAGACCGGTATTTGGTTGCTAAGATTCTGCCAGACGCATCCAAAAGTGAAAAGTGATGTGGATAATTTTCCTTGGTGTAGTAATCAGAGAAAGGATTGAAAACAATGGCTACACAGAAGCGAACGCAACCACTAGTGCTAGCCAAACTGCCTCAGTTACCAAAGAGTATATAAATAGTCAGTTACGGTCAGGAGAGTGAGAGGAATGTCTTAAAACAAATCGCGATATCCATCAACCAGATACGAAGGCTCGTGCGCAGGTTTCGGCTGTGATGTCTGCTATAGGAAAAACTTCCGGCCAGCGTGTGAAACGATCGATTGCAGTTAAACAGTACCTGTAACCATTAGAGTATGGCAAGGGGCCTATTAAGTCAATGTGGACTTGTGAAAAATGTTGGGAAGGAATAGGGAATGTGGATAAAGAAGAATAAATATGGCGGGTTACTTTGGATATTTGGCAATCTGTGCATTCTTTTGTCCATCTCTTGCAGTCTTTTTGAACTCCGGGCCAAACAAATCTTTCGGCCACATGTCTTAAAACTGGCCGACCTAAATTCCTTGTTTTCCCGACGATGCTAGCTCTCGTAAATATGTATTTTTGATTGTTAAATTTCGAAAATGAATTAGCATCCATGATCTATAAAGTCGGTCTTGTCGGTCTAACCTAGGACTGTTGATAAAATATCGATATATCGAAATATCGATATTTTTCCTTAAAAATATCGATATTTATAGCCGATATTTTTTTTCACGATATATCGATAGTTCGATATTGAAATGTACATATCGACTTTCGATATTTTTATGAAAATATTTTTTTTGGACACAATAACTTAAATTATATCGTCATCGCAAACTTAAGGTTGTCTGGAAGAGATCGCAACATGTGATAAGTACTGCCTTTTGTACTTGATCGACATTTACTATGTACTAATTACTTCAATGTAATGTATAAAAATTGCGTACAATAAAGCGTATTCTAGTCTAATCTTAATATACTGTATTTAAAAAACTAATAAACAATCGTCAAGTCATCCCATAAGCAATGACAAACAGCTCCCCTTTACGAGTTCAAGCTAATTCTTGGCAATGAAAAAATTTTGCATCAAATTATAACTGATTAGTGTATATAGGTATCGCGTATTTTTTTTTTTGCTTAAAGACACTTTCACAGGGGCCCGCAGGGCTTATGGAAAACTCTTTGAACAACACCCTCTTTCTATTAATAGACGTAACATATGAATTTTCTGTACATGCATTTTTAGGAGTATGTATTTTTATATGTACCTACATAATTGATTAGTATCTATAATTTTAATTTCCCTAAATTATCTTATGTCATGTCATAAATACATAGTGAAACATTTGTCAATGAATGTGTTAAACCACTGTTAACTATCACAATGATATAATTTACGTTAATATTTACGTTTATATGTTCGCTGGACGCAGCTGCGGCAAAAAAAAATCTATTATATGCATGTATTTTAAGAAATTATATTCAAGTAGTATTTTTTGCACTTTGTCGTGAAAAGTTATCAAAGATGTGGAAATGCAACAAATTTAGCAACCCGTTTGAAAAGGAAATCCATCATGCATTTGCAAAACTATCCATCAGAGTAAGTATAAATACTAAGAAAATAATCACGAAAAATGCAGAAGGAAACTATCATAATGAGTCAGTCGTATAGTTACTACCACCAAATCATCAAATCATCAATCAAATCAAATATTGACCTTACTGACAACGATACCGAAAACTAAATACATGGTATATGAAAGAGAAGATATCTTAATAAATAGATTTTTACGATCTTAATTTACTACCTTTCGTCCATAGATGTCACTACATCTGAAATGAAATCAATTCTACATCGGTAATCTTTAGAGTAGTTTTAGCTTATGGACATAGATGGCGATACGTTAGAATAAATGGTTAATATATTGACTGGTTAATTTACTGCCTCTATAACCAACGCCCATAGTATATTGGACTCGCTGGTCTTCACCGATCACAAAGTTAAGCTACGTTGGGCGTGGTAAACACTTGGATGAGTAACCGTTTTTATTTGGGTAAAATTGTTCACAAACGATATTTTAAAGCATTGTAGTAAATACGATTTAAAACGGCAGCAAACGGGGCGTTTAACGTTTGCATGTCGTTTAAGAAGTTTCACTCAAAATATCGATATATCGAAATATCGATATTTTTTTTCGATATATCATACCCCGATATTGATATTTTTAAAAATATCGATATATCGAAAATCCGATATTTTTAAAAATATCAACAGTCCTAGTCTAACCTTAAGATCAGGGTTACCAACCCTACTGTTTTAACAGTAAATTTACTGTTTTGCAATTGATGTCCCTGTTTTCGATTTATTCATATTTTTTATAGTTTTTTTCAATGAGCTTACATCACCACCTCAAATCTCAGACCCAAATGGGATAGGTGACGTATTACCATGCCGGGCACATAGTTTTCAGTCATCGATTTTTATCACACATAACTTCCGAAAAAAATATCGGAAATTTATTTGTGTCAGCCATAATTTGAATCCGCGACTTCTTGATTCCAAAGCGAAATACTTGACCACTGGACCACTCAGAGCTCAATAAAAAGAGTGTTTAATATACTATTTATACACAATTAATACTGTTTAACATACAATTATTACTTTAGTAGGTATAATGTATATTGTTATGCTAGCTATGCTGTTTTGGAAATCAAAATAAAGGTATGTTTATATGTTTTTCTTAGACTACTTACCTATCTCTATTTTATAAACAAATTTAAATAAGTTGCTGACTTTAAAGTACTTACTTACTATTCTCTCTGCCTACCTCGCAAGGGATTTGGCGTGAAGTTATGTATGCGTATGTACTCTAAAAAATAAACTCTTTAAAGAATACCGGCTACTACATAACAGAAGATTTCCCAAAAAAATTTCTAGAAAAGAGAAAAGAGCTCCAAGAACAGGCAAGAATAGAAAGGGAGAAGGGAAACCTTGTTAAAATAAAATACGACAAACTTGTTTTAAGTGGGAAAAACAAAACCACTGGAAGTAACAAAAGAATGCTTTCAACTTCGCCTGAAAACAAGACCACAAAAGGAGCTGAAAGAAACGCACAGGCCAGCAAGAAAAATGAATCACAAACCCAAATAAGAAGAACTTCAAGCCTGTCGGAAGGCATTGTGAAAACGGGCATGCTGAACTACCTGGTCAACAAGAATACAAATAACTCATCTCATCTAATCCACAGCAAAATATTAACGTTAACATATAGCAACCATCCCCCCCCTCTCGCAAAATCAACATACCACAACGAATACCAGAAAAACAAAATTATCTTCCAAGCCGGCTGGTCACCGTGGAAGATCATGACCAAAACCCTCCGAACAACCCTCTTAAAAATGAAACCCAACAAAAAAAGTTATTTATTCTGACATACAACGTTAGAACACTTTCATCATATGAACGCCTGATAGAGCTAAACGAAGCTCTTAAAGAAATCAAATACGACGTCTTAGGCTTGGCTGAAACAAGATGTTTTGGAAACAAAATCGAAGAGCATGAAAACTTCATCTTTTGCTATACAGGGCACACACCTGGAAGACATGGCATAGGTTTTATAGTTAAACACCACCTTAAAAATAATATAGAAAGCTACCTCGGCATTTCTGAAAGAGTAGCCATATTGAACGTGAAATTTGAGAGTTCTAGTCTGTCCATTATTCAAGTCTACGCCCCCACTGCTCAAGCAAGCGATGCGGAAATTGATAGTTTTTATGCGACAGTCAGTAAGGCAATGGAGCTGGCACATAAAGACTTCGTACTGATGGGCGACCTAAATGCCAAAATTGGGACGCCAAAAAAAGAGGAACACTTAATCATGAAAGAACACGGTTATGGAACTAGAAACGACAGAGGTCAAAAATTAATTGATTTCGCCAGCGAAAACAAACTATCAATTATGAACACTTTTTTCAATAAAAAAAACAAAAAAAAGTGGACCTGGCGATCACCTGACGGAGCCAACAAAAATGAAATCGACTTTGTACTGTCAAATCGACCAAATTTGTTCCAAAACATAGAAGTACTGAACATTAACTTCCCTTCGGATCACAGACCAGTAAGAGCTACATTATCTTTTGACACAAATTTCAAAAAAAATAGAACAAGGTTTACTAACCGTCAACAGAGCACATTAACGAGTGAAGAAGAAATCACCAAGTTCAAAGACAACCTGACTTCTTACATATCGAAAGATAAAACGTTCGCTAAGGTTCAGTCAGTCCAGAATTATTACGACAAGTTAATTAAAACCATCACCTCAAGCTTGCAAAAGGCCCGAGTTGAACAAAATCCAAAGAAAGCCCACAAAATATTTTCAGAGTGTACATTAAAACTATTTAGAAGAAGACAAGACCTACAAAAATGTTCGCACAAAAATAGAGCAACGAGAAACGAAATTTCGGCACTTTACAAGCTTGTCAATAAATACATAAAAAAAGATTACGCTAACTACAGATAAAAAACAATAGAAAAACACCTAATCCAAACGGGAAGTACGAAAAAGGCATACAAAGCGTTAAAACCTAATAAATCTTGGATAGAAGGGTTAACACGAGGCGAAACAACCAAAACTAACCGCTGCGACGTCATCAGCATAGCGACAGACTTCTATAGAGAGCTCTACAACTCAAAAGAACCAGAAGACACTAGTCACGAGAACATGAATAACGACGATAACACGCAAAAAATATCTCAAATTTCAGTAAATGACACCATTCAAGCATTGAACAAACTGAAACTAGACAAGAGTCCGGGTTCGGACAACCTAACAAACGAGACTCTAAAGATAGCGGCTCCAATAATAGCTACAGCCTTTACATCCTAAAATCTAGCGAGACGCCCATGCAATGGTCTAAATCTAACATAATTCTTTTATATAAAAAAGGCGACCCAAATGATATTGCGAACTACAGGCCAATAAGCATGCTGCCAAGTACATATAAGCTATTTTCTACAATCCTAACTAAAAAAATAAGCTCTACATTAGAAACAAGACAGCCCGTCGAACAGGCAGGATTCAGAAAAAGTTTCTCTACTACAGACCACATCCATACACTCGAACTTATAATAGAGAAATATCAGGAGAGATGTAGACCATTGTACTTGGCATTTATCAATTATAAAAAAGCATTCGACTCTGTCTCACACAGCTATATCTGGGAAACCCTGGTAGCACAAAATGTAGACAAGGAATATATGAGAGCTATCAAAAGTATATACAGAAAAAGCAAAAGCAGAGTTAAACTAGAAACAGCCGGTCCTTGGTTTTCTGTCAAGAGAGGTGTGAGACAAGGAGACCCACTGTCTCCTATAATATTTATAGCCATATTAGAGTCAATAATAAGCAAGCTCACCTGGAATGAGTACGGCATTAAAATAGAAACAAAATACTTAAGCCACCTACGTTTTGCCGACGACTTGGTTCTGATATCAGAGAAGGGAAATGAATTACAGCACATGGTAGAGTCACTAAACAAAGCTAGCCAGCCCGCCGGGCTAGAAATTAACTTGACTAAAACTATGATAATGACCAACAGCACCAAGATACCAATTTACGTCGACCGCGTGCCTCTTCCATACACCGAAACATACATTTATCTAGGCAAGCAAATAAGCTTCGACAGACAGAACAACTTCCAGGAGATTGAGCGCAGGGCCCAGTTGACATGGAATAAATACTGGAGTTTAAAAGAGATATTCAAGAGCACCATGCCAATCAAACTGAAGACCAAGGTAATGAATTCCTGCCTTATACCAAGCCTGATTTATGCTTGTCAGACATGGAAGTTTAACAAAAAGGTCAGAGATAAAATATCACATGTCAGCGAGGAATGGAACGGAGTATGTTAAACATAAAACGAATAGACAAAATAAGGCATACAAAAATACGCAGCATCACAAAAGCGACAGACGGATTAGCTCAAGCTCTTGGACTAAAGTGGAAGTGGGCCGGGCACATAGCACGCTTGCAAGATCAAAGGTGGACAAAAAGAGTATCAGAATGGAGGGGGCCAGTGGGCAAAAGAAAAAAGGGGAGACCTTTCAACAGATGGGAGGACGAAATCATACGCATAGCGGGTCCAAACTGGATGCATGAAGCACAATCTAGAGAAAACTGGCTCAATTTGGAGGAGGCCTTTACCTGCAGAGGGGTTCTTGCAGAATATTAAATATTGTATTTAACCTAATGTATCAAATATTCGTATAATACAGTTTATTATTTTAACTAATACTTCTACTTTGATGCTAACTAAGCAAATTTGTAAACATTTTCTGGAAGAAATAAAAGGCTTTTTATTTTTATTTATTTATTTATTTATATGTACTCTAAAGTAAATAACACACTACAAGATAGGTGCACCGAACAGATAATGAGAATAGTTAAAATTTTCAACTTATCAAGGGACCGCGCGATAAGAAAAACAAAACATCTTCAGAACATTTTTAAAGACAAAAGACATTACTTAAGACTTCCAGTCTAAAATCAGTTAGAATGAAATTTCCAATAGTTTTTTACTCGTTACGGAATGAAACTATAAAATTATTATACATACTTTATTTAAATAATAAAAAATATTTTTTTTTACGTAGTGATATAACAATGTAAATGAGTCTAGTAACGGAATGTATTCGATATTATTATTCACATTGGAGCAGGCCGGGTTTCGAAAAGGCTTTAGTACCGTGGACCACATCCATACTTTTCGGCAGATTATACAGAAGACCGAAGAGTACAATCAGCCGTTGTGTATGGCATTCGTGGATTACGAAAAAGCCTTCGACTCCATCGAAACTTGGGCAGTTCTGGATGCATTGCAGCGATGTCGGATTGACTGGCGATATATCGAGGTGTTGAGATGCTTGTATGACACCGCCACGATGGCTGTCCAGATCCAGGATCAAGTGACGAACTCCATCAAGCTGAATCGAGGTGTAAGACAGATAGGTGTAATTTTATGAGAACACACCTTCTGTTTTTTACTGTTTTTTTTATTAATTAAGGAACTGTTTCTTTGGTTTGTTAGGATTGGCAATAATGGCAACACTCCTAACCAGTGCTGTCAACCCTACTGTTTTAACAGTAGATTTACTCTTTTGCCATGGATGTCCCTTTTTTTTGTTTTATTCTTTTTATTATTTTTTCAATTAGGGTACAGAGTCACCTCATCCCATGCGAATAATTTACTTCATTATTTCTATGTAATAAAACGCTACGTCACTAGATATTTTAATACACGGCCATATGCTAGTGACTATTACAAGTTAAAAAATTATTGGAGTCATAACAACTTAGAAATTTTGAATTTGTCAAATTTCGACCATTATATAAAAAGATAAATAAAGTTACGTCTTTTGTCTCTCTCTTCTTATTGTTTAGAAGTGGTAGAGCCACGCAGTTCGCTGCATAAATAGGCCGGCTTTATCGGTGAAATACCAATGCCTCTGCGTATATCGACGTAAAGTGGCTCATACCGCGTTTCAGGTGGGGAGCGAGGTATCCGGAGGTCCACCCCCTTCCTCTTCCTCCACCCTTTAAGGGCTGGCAGCGCAACTGTGACACTATCAATGGGCGGCAGTAGTTACTTTCCCTCAGGTGACACGCTTCTAATTTGCCTTCCTGTTCCTCTTGGTTATTTTTATTGACATTGGTTATTGTTTTAATTATAATGTATGTGGAAAGTATGAAATCTGCTTTTTTTAACCCATCTACTGTTTTCTACTGTTTTTTCATTGGGGAACTGTTGTATTTTTGTTTCTTGGGGTTGGCAACTCTGCTCCTAACCTAGCCATGAAATCTGCCTGCCTGAAACCTGAATGAACTAACTAAATTATCTTTTGTGGCCGATAGCAATTGGCGACCGAGGGTTTTATTTATTACTTTTTAACTTATTTACCGGCTTCAATCTAATTTATTTAAAAAATGCCTACTATATCAGTAAAACGTGACACTCTCTTTGCAGCACTTGGCAGGACCTACAGTAAGATCTATTTGCCGTATTCCAATGAGAACCTTATCAGTATTAACCAATACTCAAGTTTATTTTCATGTTTGTTTCAGCTGACGATGAATTTCAAGATCTTTGCTTTGAATTTGGTTTAGAACTAGATGAAGTAGTAAGTGCAATTTACACAACATTTTCAGCTATGTGTATGAATATTTCTTTTATTATTGTTTTTATTTTCTTACCACTAATTGTTAGTATCGTTCAGATGTGGTTTCTAGGGAAGGAGTTTTTATAACCTTAGGTGTAAGTAGGATTTCCTTATAACCCTGGCCTTGGGATTAAGTTCCAGACTTTTTGGATTTTGCCTTCATAGGTTATATAGTTTGTTGAAATACATAAGTGTTTGTCAGGATACTTACAGTTGTAGCTTAGGTTTGAACCTTATCAGAGAGGCCTCAAAATTCTAAATTACTAAAGTAATAGATTATTATGATATGTTTATTCAATGTTGTTTAATAGTTGTTCACTGTGTTAATAATATAATATTTAAAACAGTAAGTAGTTTAGTATATTTTGAATATCAAATAAGATACAGTCAATATTTCTTTAAAGCCAAATTAATGTTTTTTATTTCTCAGACTTTCGTGAATCCCACTCATAGATCAAAACAACTTTTAGGACTATATCGCGTTTATTTACTACTTATTCTTATTTATTTCTAGATGTTTCGAACTCTTTACAGAGATCATTTTCACGAGTGATGAACAAAAAGATGGTAGTCGTTCAAAAGCTATATTCATTGATACAGAGAGCACTCACTTTTTGGAAATAATTTTGATTTTTATTTCCAAAAAGTGGGTGCTCTCTGTAAATAAACGCGATATAATCCTAAAAGTTGTTTTAATCTACAAATTAATGTTTTTGTGGACTGATTTTTAATAATTATTATTAATAATACAGACTACAGAGAAGCAGATGTTAATGAAAGAGCAGGGTGATCTAGCAGGTGCTGGTGTATCTGAAGAAATACTCTACAGAATTGACATACCCGCAAATAGATATGATCTTCTTTGTCTGGAAGGATTGGTTGATGGCCTTTTAGTGTTTCAAGGAAAGTAAGTTACTCTAATGTAATTTTGAATACTTGGTTAGCTTCTTAAACATAAATTTTATAACTCTTGTATAGCTGCTGATGTTTCTTGAGTAGGCGGCTTATTTTTCCCTATATTTCTTATCTAGAAAATTTCTTATATAAAAATTATTGTAAGGACAAATAAAGTATGGCTATGTACAAGTAGAAGATAATAAGAATCAAATTAATAATTAATGATTAATGAAATTATTATAAATTTTAGGAAATCACCACCAAAATTCCTACTCAAGAAAAATGAAGACTGTCACTCATTGCATCTAACACCTGCTACATCAGAAATTAGACCTTATGCTGTTGCTGCTGTTCTTAAAGGCATTAAATTTACAAAAAGCTCATATGACAGTTTCATAGACTTACAGGTATGTACCTATTTGTGTAATCATGTTTTTTTTTTATGGTACAGGACGGTAGAAGCGTAGTGTAGGACGCCCACCAGCCTGATGGTCAGACAACCTTAGAAAGGCTGCTGGAAAAGACTGGATGCGGAAGGCAGAGAATCGGATATTGTGGCGTAAATTGGGAGAGGCCTATGTCCAGCAGTGGACCGCAATAGGCTAATGATGATAAGAAGGTAACTGGTAAACTAGCAAGCGCGTCACCTGATGGTAAGCAACCTGCGCCGCCCAGACACCAGCAACACATCGTGTTACCGTTGCCGGTTGCATTGCCGACGTTAAGGGAGTACGCTTGGGGAGGATGGGGTGGGCCACCGGGTATCTCTCTCACCGAATGAAACGCGGCAAGCGCTACATCACGTCGATTGTCTGAGAGGTCGTGGTATTTCACCGGTCGAGCATGCAGCATGCAGCAAACTGCTTGGCTCTTCCACTATTCTAAAAGTGAATGTTTACATTGAAATACTTCAGTAAATGATAGTTCTTACATAATTTTAAAACCTAGACTAAACAAATCTAACACCCATTTTCAAAGACTTTCAGTTTGTGTGTATTATATATATAAACTTCTGATTGGATTCACTGTAATAGTAGCTACAGTGATGCTTGTTTGCTTTTACTAACCAGTACTCGGTACTGAGGTAAGTTTCAGCCAGTTTAATTTTCTGAGAGACATTTTGCCCCTGTGTTGTGGTTGTCTGCTAAAACTGAACTGCAACTCTTTGTCTTGTCTTAACTGTGCCATATCTGAAATTTCGGTCGGACACTATTAGTCTATACTCAATGTAAATAAATAAAATTGGAGTGTGATTTGCAATATATGTATTGCAGAGGAAGTTGCAGATGTAGTTAGTAACTCATAATATTTCTCTTACAGGACAAACTACATCAAAATATTTGTAGAAAGAGAACATTAGTGGCTATTGGTACACATGACTTAGACACCATACAAGGACCATTTGTTTATGATTCATTGCCTCCAAGTGAGATCAAGTTTAAAGCTCTCAACCAACCAAAAGACACCACAGCATCAGAACTCATGGAATTATATTCTGTAAGTAGATAACTTGGAATGATACATTTCAGGAATTGTTTGTTTAGGTAGAAATTTTGCTGATATCAGTAGTAGGCCATTACTCAAAGCATGTAAAATACTGTCAAAATTACTATTTACTGCTTGATTTCTTTTTTAAATTCGAAAAGTTTTCAAAACATAGAAATGTTGTATAAAGCTCAGAGAGTAACTATGCCAGCTCATAGCTTATATATATAAGTAGGCCATCGACTATGGTGACATTTATAATCTTCCACCATCAGTTAACACCACCTATCTGTTAAAAAAAAACCACATCAAAATCTGTTGTATAGTTTCAAAGATATAAGGAGACAGACAGCGGAAAATGACTTTGTTTTAAACTATGTAATGATATTACTATTCCCTATGAGCTTATTTCATAGAAATCAATATAGACTCTAATCTGTATCTTTAAATGATCTACACTTATCATTTTTCACAAAAATATTTGTTATATCAATTGATAAAGTCTCCTTTATTCACTTTCAGACGCATGCTCAACTGAAGCAGTATCTAGGCATTATCAAAGACAGTCCAGTGTACCCGATAATCAAGGATAAGAATGGAGTAGTGTTATCGATGCCTCCTATTATAAATGGGGATCACTCTAAGATTACACTTGACACTAAAAATGTGTTCATAGAATGCACTGCGACGGATTTGACAAAGGTTTATATATTTAACTTATATGAAATAATGTAGATATAAGAATCACACCTGAAGAAAAATTTATGTGGGATAATAATAATAATATCTTGGACACAATACACAGCGCCCTCTAGTTCCAAGCTAAGCAACTAAATGCTTGTGTTATGGATACTAGCTAACGGATATACATACATATATACTTTTCTTTTGTAAATACGTACTTATAATACATAGAAAAACACCCAGACACCACACAAATATTCATGTTTGTCACAAATATTTGTGCTCGGGTGGGAATCGAACCCCCGACCTCATTGCTATAGCCGGTAGTTTTACCAATGCGCCACGAGACCCGTCAAGTCCGGATGTCTTTATAGTAGGAGTGGTAACATCAGAATTTAGGTATTTTTGTCTGTTTGTGTTTCTTAATATTTATAAATTACGTGTCACGTTTGTCCGCAATGGACGCCTAAACTACGTAACCTATTTTATTCTAATTTGCACACTGTAGGCAGTTTGGTCCAACTTAATACATAAGATCTTAATTTTATCCTAATTTATAGTCGCGATTTTATTTTATTGCAAAATAATTGTTTATTAATTTTACCTAACGATAATTCAACCGCGTCGTTTAGAAGTTTATTGTAAAAGCATATACATTGACCTGGAAACGCGTTAGAAATTTTATGGAGCCTAGTAGTGGACACAGCAAGTTTGTTTTTATTTCTTAAGTTTAATTGATGGATATCACTGTTTTTCTTAAATTTAGTTATATTTTTATGAACATAGACTAAATTATCATAAATAATATGTTGAATGTAACGTCATTATTTGTATCTCTTCGAATTTACTTCTCAGTGTATCCCTGGGACTCATCATATAGATAGCACGAATAGCTCGTTTCTGGAGCACAAAGATCGAGTCTACATCCGCAGCACTACCCCAAAGCAATAAACCATATGACATAATGCTGTGAAAATTACTAAAATAAACTAAACGTGCAGTATCAACGTCGGTCAGTTGACGTATTTTCTTTACAGCGTAAGCGGCTGAGCTAAGTCTACCAGATAACGTCTCTATATGTGGGCCCCACTGTAGTTTAGAATCTAATGTTATACCAAGAAAGACAACCTTATTGACCAATTCCAGTCTCCTGTTGTCCATCACGACACTGGTTTTTACTTGTTTAACATTTTTTGTAAAAAATCTAACATATTTGGTTTTGCTACCATTTAAAAGGAAATTATTAGCACTAAACCAGTTTACTATCTTTGAAAGAGCATTGTTTACATCGTCAATTACTGATTGTTGTCTCTTTACCTTAAAAACTAAAGAAGTATCATCTGCAAACAAAACTATTTCATGATTGTCCTTTACAAGATAAGGTAGATCATTAATGTACAAAAGAAACAGGAAAGGTCCCAAGATAGAGCCCTGCGGCACCCCCATTGCTAGAGCTGATCCATGTGATCGCTTTCCGTTAACATCTACTGTTTGGATCCTATCACGTAGGTAAGAAGTAAGAAGATCCAAAGCAATGCCCCTTATGCCATAGTGATGTAATTTTCTGACCAGAGTCTTATGCTGGACACAATCAAAAGCTTTAGATAAGTCACAAAATACCCCATAGGCATCCTGCGACTCCTCCCAAGCCTCAAATATACTTTCGAGTAATTTTACCCCAGCATCACATGTTGACCGTCCTCGAGTGAAACCGAATTGTTTATTATGCAGCAGACTATTTTCATTAAAGTATTTAAGTAACTGAGCGAGGATTAGTTTTTCGAAAATTTTACTTAATTTTACATATATTGGTCTAAAGTTAATGGGATCTAATGTACTACCTGTTTTATGCAACGGAATAATCTTCCTTAATTTCATCAGGCCAGGAAACACACCACAATCAATACATCTATTAAAAATCACAATTAAAGCGGGAGCGATAGTGCTAAATAAAGATTTTATAATATATACAGAAATGCCCCACAAATCAGCCGACCTCTTAATATTAATTGATTTAAGCGCGAAATTTAGATCAAACCTATCGACATGACGAAAATTAAAACCGTTATAAAATTCAGGCACGTTTTCTTTAAGTAACGAGTCTGCAATGGAGGTGGAAGAGCCTAGAGCACTAGTAAGATTGACGGGGAAAACAGAAAAAAAAAATTCAAAAGCATTGGCCACTGAGATGTCTCGTCGGAGGGTCACAAATAATAATACGGGTACTCGTTGCACTGGCTTTATTCCGACTAACTGGCATACCTCCACCCTTAAATCTTAACTAATTTACTAACAACAGATACAATTACCACAACGACTGTAATGTATAAAATCTTACTTCTAATCACATTCAAGACCATATCTCATTACCGGCTTACGTTGCCGTTTGGTTCGTGAATCGGGTGTCATCGGGGATGGCGAATCTTCCCGAGCCGGTGGATTGGATGTTAATGGCCTTCGCGGACTAATAATAAAGGGTGATGGTCGACTGACCTCATGTTGAATGCTGGGACCTTCATCATCCTTATCCACCACCTCGTCCCCGCGTGACGGCAGGGCATCCTCATCCACATTCACCACCAAGTCACCGGTGTCACTCTTAGGACAGGCAACATCAGACAAATGCGAGTGACGCCTCATTTGGTCCACGTGACGATTTACAAATTGACCGTTATCCCCCTGTACGATGTATCTACGTGAACCCTGTTGTTCGCTCACTTGGCCTTTCATCCACCTGTCTTGTTGACCATAGCCCCTTATCCAGACCCTATCACCTTGTGTGAAGTTACGAACTGCCCCGCCCGCTCTCTGAGCTTGTTTACTCTGTGCGGCGTGTACCCTATCTGTCAATGCATGATCGTTCCTCAACAGGTCTAACCGTGAACGTAACCTACGTTTTTGTAACATCATTGCGGGCGTCTCCCCTGTGGTGCTGTGTACAGTGTTCCTATAATTAAAGAGAAATGTTTGCAACGCCTTGTCTATATCTGTATTATCCCATGTGCCTTTTGGATGGCCCGCTTACATAGTTTCACCGCGTTTTCAGCGGCACCGTTGGATGAAGGATGATAAATTGGTGAAAAGCTTTGCTTGATTCCGTTCATTTTTAAGAAATCTTTAAATTCCATACTGGTAAATGGAGGTCCCTGATCCGAAACCAGTTCTACAGGTAGACCGAACCTAGCGAAAGTAGCTCGAAGGATTTTTATTATGGCGAACGCATTAGTGCGTTGCATCTGAAATGCTTCGAGCCACTTAGATGTTGAATCTACTAATATCAAAAATGTTTTACCCATAAGAGGACCTAGAAAATCAATATGTAAGCGTGTCCATGGCTGGGGTGAATATGGCCAATGTTGGGGCACCGAACGTGGTGGTGCGTCTGCTTCAAGAGCACACGTCTCACAGCTGTGACACATGGCCTCTATATCCTCATCAATACGTGGCCACCATACGTAACTCCGCGCCCAGCCTTTCATTTTAAAAATGCCCATATGACTACTATGTAACTGCTTCAATACAATTTGCCTCAAAGATTGAGGTATGACCATTCGATACAACACAACACGTACGACATGATACAACCACCTTCAAGGTATAATTCGTTTCGCCTGATGAAAAATGGTTTAAGTTCATTATCGTTACAACTATGCGGCTAGCCTGATTCTACGTAAACCCTAATTTTACTTAACGTAATATCTCTAGATGTAGACTTCCTGACGTCATAATTTGTTATGGGTAAAAAGTTTTCCACAAAATTTAAATAAGTTACTTCATCGATCGAGTTATTACTTGTTACTTTGGATGGTAACCGCGACAACGCGTCGGCACAATTATTCTTAGATGACACGTACTCTATATCGTAGTTGTACCCCGATAATAAAACGGCCCAAAGTTGTAACCGAGAAGCTGACATGATTGGTATCCCGACCTTGTCCCCAAATATGTATGTGAGAGGCTTATGGTCCGTTCTTAGTGTAAACTTCCTTCCATACAAATATTGGTGATATTTACGTATACCAAAAACAATTGCTAACGCTTCCCTATCAATTTGCGAATAGTTGCGTTCCGCTGCCGTCAATGAGCGCGAAGCGTACGCGACGGGCCGCTCACCGGTCGCCGTCAGCTGCGACAAGATGGCGCTCACCCCTACACTGCTGGCGTCAGCCGTGAGCACCAGTGGTAGCTCGGGGGAGTAATGTGCCAATACTTCACTACTAGCTAGTGCCCCCTTAAGTCTTTCGAAGGCCCTGTCACAACGGACACTCCAATCAAACTTTGTGCCCAACTTTAATAACTCATAAAGAGGTGCAACAATGGTACTAAAATTTTTAATGAACTTCGAATAATACATGACCATGCCCAGGAATGACCGTAACTCTGCTACATTTACGGGAGCGGGTGTATCCGAAATAGCTTTGATCTTATTGGGACAAGTGTGAACACTCTCCTGGCTTATTACATAACCAAGGTAACTAATGGATTTAGCGAAAAATACGCACTTCTCCTCTTTTACCTTCAGACCATACTTTTCTAAACGTTGGAATACTTTGTGTAAATTTTGTAAGTGATCGCTATCTGACGCACCGGTTATGATGACGTCTTCCAAGAATACTCCTACCGGTAGTGGTAAATCTGCAAATAACTCTTCCAACCGACGTTGGAAAATTCCAGGACTAGATGCCAAACCATATACTAGACGATTGTACATAAATAAACCCTTATGGGTGTTAATAACCGTGTATTTCTTAGAATCATCCAATAAAAATTGTGCATAAGCCTGCGATAAATCAATTTTACTAAACCTTTGACCCCCGTGCAAACGAATTAATAAATCATCTACCCGCGGAATTGGATAACGGTCAATTTCTAAAACCTTATTTAGTGTTAATTTGTAATCTGCACAAATTCTGATGCTACCGTCCAAAGAAATAGATCAAGATAGAACGGCGAATAGGCGTGGCAAGCGTGCCAAAACCATGCACTATATTGCATGCTTTTCGAAACTCGCTCTCATTACGCAACGAGCGTTCCTGCCATGCGTTCAGGACGTAAAAAAATAGATAAAACGTCACATATATGCCTTATTATGCTGTGAAAAATTGTAAAAACAAAAGTAGTGAATCAAATATGAAAAAAGGAAATATTTCGTGTGATCAGTAAGTACAGAAAATCAGTAGAAAGTATTTTTTTGAGATTATAAATTATTGTTTTACTTTTACTATGTTCAATAATTACGATCACAAGTTGTATATTTTTTCGTTATGATAAATATCCATTGCTGTCCGCATTCAACGCTCGTATACAAAAACATTGCGCGTATAAATTATACGCGTAATGTACGTCGAATCGAACGAAATACACAATACACCTGCCAGTTGATCGCTGTGTCTGTTAATCGCTGTGATTGGGCTTCGAATGTTAGAGATGGGCACTCCATGTATCGTTGAGTCTTAGGACTTATCGATAAATTAATTCTATAATAATTTGAGTATCAGCTCATATCTTGCTTTGTCCCTACTTTATTCTAACACCACAAATTTCAACCAAAGTGTTTCGTAATTACATTGGCAGCAGTTTATTTGACAGTATAAGTTTTCACCAATTTGACCAATCGCCGATGGAAAATCATCTCGTTCTTCTCAAATGGGCAGTAACCGAGGTATATGTAGACGTTCGGCTTCGTTATTTAACCAGGACTGTGAGGCCAACCCTTACAAAAAGGCAAATATTTAATAAATATGTATAGTTTCAAGGACAGTAAAATATTTATAATTAAATTTTATATACTGTTGGAAAAATATGTTTTAGGTTTTAATATGTCGGATTAAAGTATTTAACATGTTTTACTTTCTATGATTATCGTTACAGAAAATCAATAAAGTTGGTAAAATATAAAAATAATAAAATTAACACACGTTGCCGATATTAACATCGATAATCTAATGTGTGTGTCTCCTAACTAGTCGCCCCGCTCACAATGAAAATGACGTCACGCTGTGGGCGTGGTTTTTCAAAAAAGTGACACGCTCGAAATGTATGGAAATATGACATCGCGGCCGTTCTATCTTGATCTATTTCTGTGCTACCGTCCTTCTTGAGTACCGGTACAATTGGTGTGGCCCAATCGGAGCGCTCGACGGGGGTAAGGATGCCATCCCGCACATGCTGCTGCAGGGCCCGCTCCACCGGCTCGCGCAGTGCGTACGCCAGCGGGCGCGCGCGCATATACACGGGCTCGCGCCCTCCCGCAAGCGCACGCTCACCGCCGGGCCGGTGAATCGCCCCAGTCCCTCCGCAAAAACATTATTATATCTGGAACGAAAAGCACTTAAATTGAATTTCTCATTCGATATTTTATGCACATTTACTGTAGGTAACTGAATACCTAATTCTAGTATCCATTGTCTCCCTAGCAAAGATGTCTTCCCATTACTAATTATATATAAATCTAAGTCCTTAACTTTATCTTTATATCGAACTTGTGTTCTTACAATACCTACAGGGCGCACGGTTTCACCCGTATAATAACGTAGCTTATTGTTGCACTTCATAATTTCTAAACACTGAAATAATTTCCGATACATATTATAACTAATGCACGATACCGCACTGCCAGTATAGCACTCCATAGTTAATTTCTTTTCTTGTACTAATAAGGTTATTATAAAAGGTTTACACTGATCTAAATTTAATAGGTTAACATTAATGTCTATTACCTCTTCGCTGCTATCAATCTCACGTCCCGTTACCGTGTCCGTATCCACACAATGTTGAACCGCCACACTGGGACACATCCGCTGGAGATGCCCTGCTTTGTAGCAAACGCGGCACACGTAACATGCGAATTTACATGTAGCCACAGCATGCGCCCCGCCGCATGCTCGACATTGTAGCTGACGGCGGGCCCCTACGCTCGGCACCGTCGTCGTCGACAGCCGCGCTCTCTGGCGCGCGCTGTTTTCTCGAACATTCCGCGGACACGAGTCCTCCCCGCCCGCGCCTCGTGTTTCACCCCTCCAGTTCGTGTTGCCTGCTGCTCCCATGGCGCGGTCCCGGCGCCATGGTGTCTTCTCAATTGCTTTGCAGTCCACCGTTGCCGTCACGCCGCTTGACCTTTGGACTACGCTCGCTGCATCCTTTTCAGCCGCTTCTAAGCTGATTGCCAAGCTGTATGCCTTCGAAAAATTCAACTCGGGTTCAGCAAATAATAGTAGTAAACATTCTTCTAACCACCCGTCAAATCCACACGATTTCGACATTTTTTTTAATATCGCCATATATTCTATAATAGTTTCGCCTTCCTGCTGAGATCTTTTTCTAAATTTATATATTTCGGCGAGCTCACTGGGCTTAGGTTGAAGATGTTTCTCCATTATCTCAACAATTTCCGAGAATTTTTTCCTTTTCGGTTTCTCCGGAGTACACAGGTTAACCAACAGTTCGTAACTTTCCGCACCCATGAGTGTAATTAATGTTGGCACATGAAGCTCTGTCCTCACTTCATTCACTACAAAATACTGTTCTAGCCGTTCAGTATACAGCCGCCAATCGTCCTTGTTTAAATCGAATTCGCTGATTCTGCCGATCATTTTTTTTTTATCCTCGTCGCCACTGAAATGTCTCGTCGGAGGGTCACAAATAATAATACGGGTACTCGTTGCACTGGCTTTCTTACGACTAACTGGCATACATCTGCTCGGAGCAGTCGCGGCACATACACGATATGCAATGTAGAACTACCTACATTACAGCCACCTCTTAATCTGAGTTGGTATCATGGCCATTGATACATACGAGTAACTTAAATTCTGAATCCCTAGCTGGACTCTTACCAGTGTCTTCACTGATGACTCTCCAAGTGGCTTTGATTGTGTTACTACTATTTCTTATTTTACACTTAATGAAAATAGATTTCGCCACTTTACAAACGCGTTTGAAAATCTTTGAATATGATTTTACATAATTTCCAAACTCTTCACTGCGGTTGAATTGTCTTTCATAGTACAACATGTACAAAGTTTGCCTACTTTTATGAATCCCTGTGGTTGCCCAGTCGCCAAAGACAGGGCTATTAGCAACAGTGATCTTGGGACTAAATATTTGGTTTAATTCGCGAAGAAAACAATTAAAAAATAAACTATACATTGAATTCGGTTCTAATTCATTATCTAAAAAAGGTAAGTTAATGGCTAAGTTAGCTTTCATACATTCCAAGCGACCGGCTGTTACTGGCACAAAAGTATTTTTTTTTCCTTCATTTTTTTTTAAATTTTATTGTAATCATTTGCCCAGAATGATCAGAATCTAATTTATTAATAATACTTTCTTTGTGTAGGACTAATATCTGTATATATATTATCCAAACAGGTAGCTGTAGTAGTAGTAGTTCTAGTAGGCTCCATAAATAAATTAAACCAAATTATGGGATTTAAAAATACTTAGAATTTTACAAGTTGCAGTTGTATTAGCAAGAATATTGACATTAAAATCTCCACATACTAAAATACTTTTATCTGAATTACCAACTTTGCATAGGGCTTCATCCATGATTTCTATGAAAGAGTTAAGATCCGCGGCAGGTGGTTTGTATGTATACATATAAAATAATGAACTGCTCCAATTGTACACAGGACAGTTCTATGGAACATTCTACAGAGGGGGCATAATATCTTTCCGTTCTTTAAATTTAAGGTTTTTATTGAGCAAGATTAGCGACCCCCCATGTACTGTGTTGACCCTGCAGAATGAACTGCCTACCTGGTGGTTGCTGAAATTAAAATATATATATAATATACATATATATTTTTTAAATAAAATATTTAAAAAATGTGATGTGTGTAAAAAGTTGTGATTCATAAGATTTACTTTATACAATATTAGAAGAATATGTTTCGAAACTATGTGATTGCTGGCTGACCCGTGACCGGCGTACCAAGTAGCAGAAAATGTATAAAAAAAAAATGAAGAATCGAATGTTAACTGATGCGAAGATAGCAGGTCAGCTATCTATCGCCCATTTGTGAATGAACTCATAAGGAAACCTCAGGAATTAGAAGGCCGACTGGCATGAAATTTGGTTGGAGTAATCCTTACGCGGTAAAGCGTAACGGTTAACGAATAACTCCATTTTTTTAGGCTAAACAACGTTTGCCGGGTCGGCTAGTAGGTTAATATGTATGTTTGTGCACGCATCGCATAAAAACTATTGCATAGTTTTTAATTGTCGCCTATGTATTGCTATCATATATAGGACATATGCATAAAATAAAGGCACAGACTCTCCTTTCGAAATATAATTTTATCTTTCACGCAAAGCAATCAAATGTGCTTGTTATATTTTTATTATACAGGCCATCGTCGTGTTGGATACATTGGTTAGTGCGTTTTCTAAATACTGTACAGAGGAGTACTCAGTGGAACAATGCAAAGTGTTTGCTCCGGATGGTACTTACGAGCTATACCCCAAAATGCAATCACGAGAGGAACTGATCTCTGTGGACCTAGCTAACCGTTATATAGGTATCAAGTAAGTATCCCCTCACATTCCCTGCTTACTGACGATGATATCATTAAAGTAATAACGTCTACCATTATGATTATCTGTTACATTATTATTATTATTTGTGATGGTCGAGTATTCAGGCTGCTACACCTTTTATGCTCGAGCCTACTGCTATGTTTTCAGTAGCTATATTAATATTATTGTTATTAATCTTAAATGGTTTTGAAAAGAGTATTTGGCACATGAGTTTCTTGCCGATGATAGCCCCTACATCCGCCGCTTGTGGCGCTTGCGGTTCGTGTTTTCTTGTTCCACGAAGACACATTCCTCAAGCGCTCGTGTTTAAGGATTTCATTTTAAATAATAAGTTATATTTTTGTACTTTAACTATTTTTAAGTGTCTGTGAACATCTATGAATATAAAGCTTTTTTGACTTTCACTAAGGGTTATTTATAACATCGCGTTAATGTCTTAATTTGTTTTAAGGCCCTGTTATAATTTTGAACCCATTAATAATATAACATTTAAACAATTTAACCTTGAAAACGTCAATAAATACAAAAAAAAACTAGTTTGACGAAGAAACTTTAAAAATGAGAGAAAGGCTATATTAATGTTTGACACTTGTCCATTATTCCAACAGCTTGTTTAATAAATGGTTACGTTTGTCAGTGAGAGCGGCGAGAGCATAGCGCACATGTTGTCGCGCATGTGCCTGTCGGCGTCGAGCGACGGCGCCGCAGTGCGCGTGCACGTGCCGCCCACCCGCCATGACGTCATACACGCCTGCGACATCTACGAGGATATCGCCATAGCCTATGGGTATGTATTATTATTACAAGTGTTTATAAATTTATAATTATTTTAATGTGTTTATAAATAAAAAAGTAATACTTACTGTCTATGCCACTATTTTCAATGGTCATTAAAACACAATTGTATTCAGTAATTAACTATACATAAACTGCACGTATAGGGTCATTTCGCCTCTTCGCGTCCATTTAGTGCAGTTGGCAAGTTTGGCGGCGATAATAAAAATGCCCTAGCACTCTTTTCTCTGACAAATTTGTGTAATGTATTCATTATATATTCTATTTTAAGATTAATTTTCAGTTGTATTAGAAACATCTTGCGTTTTCTTTTTAAATAGATAAACTTCAGAATTAGGCGTTATACCCATTTTGCGTCCACAAAATCCAAATTGCGTCCACCCGTGGACCATTTAGCGTCCAGCAGCTTAGAAAAGGAATATAGGGGTGATATTTTTAAGAATTAATAAAGAAAGATTGTATTTGAACATTTTCTTTATTTAACAATAAACATAATTATTAAAATCAACATTTAAAATTCACTTTAAAGAATAAAAATTATTCTTCTCAACATAGGTTTAAGTAACTTAAAATTAGGCAAATAATTACTGCAACTTGAAGAATAAACAGTTAATCAGTTCTGTTAATTTTACCCTAAAATCACAAAGAACGCTTAAAACACGCCTAATCTAGGCGTGTTTTGTGTATAATAAGTTTTGGCCATATTAAATTAACAAAACAATATAACAATTTTGTCTAATCATACAACTAAAAAAAGTGTTGAGTCAATAAATAATTAGACAAGGTATGTTTATTATAGACTTAGGAATTAAATTAATAACACAGCTCACACAACAAAAGACTTATCTTTAGCCTCTAAATAACTTAATCCTAAAAATCGCGTGCATTTCAGATGATACCATCTAATACACTTGTCACAGCCTATATTTTTCTCATCGTCGTCTTCTACATCTGAAATTAATACATCGTCACATTTAGAACATTTCACTCGCTGCAAAGCTGGTAAATTTTCTTTCTCAAATTCCTCGTTAACTATTTCCTGTGTGACTTCTATTTTCTTTTTTCGTTTTGGAGCAGTTTTACGAACCGTTTGGCAATCTTTCTTAGTCTTTTCCTGTTTTTGTTTTTCTACTCGTTCTAACTTTCTTTTTCGTATTGCTTCCTTCTTTTCATTCTTGGTTTGCTCTTTATCTTCATAATACTTTCTCCATGCAGCAGAAGATATGGATGCCGGAGTTCTTTGATTCTTTTTTCGTATTTCGTTAGTAATTTCAGGTAGCATCAGGTGGTCTTTAAATGGATCAGAGGATTTCTTTTTTGTTGCTGCTGAAGCTGGTTGTACTAGAGATTCTGTAGGTAAAAAGGATGGTAGGGATGTTGATGATGAAGTTAGCGGCAGTTCTGGAGGTAGTTGCTTGATTAGACTTTCTTTTTCAACATTTAATAAGGTTGGTGTTGATTCAGTATCTTCTAACGGTAGAATTAGAACGTCGTCTAAGGACACCACAGAGCCGACGTCGAGGTAACTGCCAGAAAGATGTACCGTCGAAAGGGACAACTCAGGGAGCGAATAGTTAGTGTTGGTGTCAGGAGTTGAAATTTCACCTGGATATACTGTGATTTTATCGTAATCAATATCAGCAGATGCTACAGTTCTACTGCTGGCGGTTATTTTTGATGTGCAAGGTTCGGTAATTTGTTTTGGTGCAGGTGCAGGATGTATTTCGGCTGATACTGTTTGAACCTGTACAGTAGGATATGAGTTAGCTCCATCATTTTTGGTTTCAGCGTCTTCTTGAAATGAAGAGATTGTGATTTCTTGAGTTGCATCCAATTCTTCCATCCAAATCCATCCATATCTTGATAAAAAAAGTACATTAATATCAAACAGCACATTTTTTTTTCTAAGCAAACGAAAACAGTGGACGCAATTTGGTTTATTATTATAGAGGATAGGTTTCGTTTGCGTCCATTGTGGACGCAAAGTGGAAGTTTTGTATAATTCGATGTAGTAATTCGCGTCCACCTTATTTTATTCGTTAAATATAAAAAAACATTACCAAATTCATAATAAACATTATACCTTTTTTCATCATTAAACTGTAGAAATAGCTATCTATCCTTAAATTCACATAAAACAATATAAAACTTACCATCAAACACGCCGCTGCACACTAATTTTTATCTAAACATGCAGCGTGTGTGCGCTTCCTTGTTGAACAGCCGACACTAACTATTTTTTCTTAACAGGACTTTTTCCTTGGTTGGAATTCCAGAAGGATTTTTTCTTGGTTGGACGCACAGAACTTTTTTCTGTGTGTGCGTGTCTCTTATACATTGACGTATTAGCGGTAATGACTTTTCGTTTTATTGGTGTGTTAGTTGACTTATTTTCGAGGATTTGTAAAAGGAGATCGGCAAAATGGGCGCGAATTGGGCGATGGACGCGAACAGGCGAAATGACCCTACCTAAGTTGTAAAAAAACAAAAATCAGAAATATTTACCCTCAAACGCACAAAGCTGTTATCCCATCTATAATTCCGCCACCTTGTACCAATTTGTGATTATATATATATAGCTCAAATTTATATATTTCAAATCAGTTCCGTGTGACTATAACCCAAACAAATATTTTATATATAAAAAGTAAAACCTTCGGAATCGTGACACTTTTCTCACAAAAACATACTTTATTCTTATTTACAGTTACAATCGTATAGATCGTCGTCCAGCCAGGGTGGTGACAGAGGGCGGGCAGGATCCAGTGAACAAATTAACTGAACAATTGCGTCAGGAATGCGCTCACTCAGGTTATACCGAAGCACTCACATTCACTCTGGTAAGTATTATTTGCCTTTTGCTAAATACCTATATTTTTATTATCATAATATAGAACCATCTCAAAGTTTTAACATAATATTACTTTAATATAAAATCATTAGTATATATTATAAAACCGTTATCAGACCTGTTGTCATGTATAAATCAGAATGTTGGGCAATGAAAGGGAATTTCTCTTTGGGTATTTACCCATGGATGAAAAATAGACACACGCTACGGAAATCGATATATACGCAATGAATAAAGGGTGTGGATGGAGTGACGAAAGTGGAAACTTGAAAGTTACGCCAATAACTGAGAGGAAATCGCCTTGCGTGGTATGTATAAGAAGGTATGGTACAAACGTTGCCAGAGGAATAACAAACTTGAATGTAGAAGGAAAAGAAACCGAAAAATAGTGACTAAGAAAATGCGGATAGATTGTCTGAAAGATGATATGATTAAGAAAGGTGTTACTCCGTGTTACGTGTGGAAGAAGCGAATCATAGAGAAATGTGGAAAAGTAAACCTGTTGTGCCGCTTCAATGGCCCTGTCTGTATTACAGCTTTAATTACAATAGTTAAACGTGTGTGTTAAAGATACAGGCGTTTAGTTAAACACAATACTTCATATGAACTTTGTTAAGAGAATGTTAACTAAAACATTGTTGTATGATGTAATTTATAACAACCAACCAGAAATAATTTGTTCAGTGTTCTAGAGATGACGTGGCAACGAAGCTGGGTGTTAAAATAGAAGATGTGCCTGCTGCTCACATCTCTAATCCTAAAACTCTGGAATTCCAAGTAGTTCGTACCCTGTTGCTTCCTGGCTTGCTGAAGACATTAGCTGCTAATAAGAAAATGCCTCTGCCCCTGAAGTTGTTTGAGATCAGTGATGTGGTGTTGCAAGACATCACTGTTGGTATGTAGAGCACTTGCCCGTTGATAAATACATCATTAAAGAAAGAATTGTAAAGATATGAAATGCATAAAATGTGAAGTAGACAATGTTCCATAATCACTCCATCAGCCAGCAGCATGATGGTTAATCCCTTTTTTCCTAGAAGCCAAATTCTGCACTACCTTTTAAAAGAGGAGTGAAGAATAGATTTTGTAAGGCTTTTCTCATATTTACTTACATAAGCTCTTTATCTCTCTCTACCCCGCAAGGGATTTGGCGTGAAGTTATGTATGTACTTAAATAAGCCACGGTAACAGCTAATAATCCTGGCTTGTTTGCCACCGTCGTAGTTTAAAAAAATTATGCCAGTTTCTACGCATATCATCACTTTCTCTTTGTTGATATTGACATTGGATTATTACCAAAATATAGGTGACTGAAACGTATCAGTTACTGAAAACAAAACATTTAATCTACATCATTACTCCCGAACTATCATAAGTTTAGGTTTGGCCTAAGTTTACTTATTGTCAATAAATATTAATATTTTGGTTTGCTCAAAGAAACTGGTGCAAGCAACGAGCGGCGTCTGTGCGCAGTGCATTGCGGCCGTTCAGCTGGATTTCAATTCGTTCATGGGTTGCTGGATCGTGTCATGGGTTTACTAAGAGAACCCTGGGACAAACAGAAAGGATACTGTTTACGACAATGTGATGGTATGTTTAATACAATATTTATTTCGATTTATCCATCAAGTCCAGTCCTATTAAGTTGTGAAAATCGTTTACTATTTGATATTTAACTAGCTATGTGCCACCTGTATGTACTTAAACTTTTCAAAGACGCCATGAGTTGCTTACATGTCATACGACTGTTGGTTTTCAATACGCCATTGATAAGTAGCAAAGGTATGATAAGTAAGCAATTCATGACGTCGAACACTCACTCCGTTCGCCATCGGGACCAATGCTTTCTATCGGCAGGTTGCTTGCACTTATTGTGCGCTTGGAGTGATAGTTTGCAATACCTGTGTAACACTTCTATTAATCCATATTCAATGGTTGCACTGAACATGCACTAGTTTATAATTAGGATTTAAAAATAATAATATCATTATTATGTACTCAGATCCTGCTTATTTCCCGGGACGTTGTGCAGAAGTATTATTACGAGGACGCACCATCGGCAAAATAGGAGTTATACATCCAAACGTTCTGACATCCTTCGATCTAACAAACCCATGCTCTGCTGTAGAAATCAACATAGAGCCATTTGTTTAATGACATTTATATTTAACAAGATTATATAAATATGTAATAATATGTATATATTTGTTACAATAAAGAAAGTTTTTTTTAACTACCTAGTTTTTTTATTTCTATTTATTTGACATCAAGTTTTTGATTTTTATTTCCAAAAAGTGGATGCTCTCTGTATCAATGAAAATAGCTTTTGAACAACTACCATCTTTTTGTTCATCACTCGTGAAAATGATCTCTGTAAAGAGTTCGAAACGTCGGGAAATAAATATAAATGAATAATGAATAAATGCGATATAATCCTGAAAGTTGTTTTGATCAATCTACCTAGTTTTTATTAGGGGCCGTTCAAGTATTACGTAAGCAGATTTATTACAATTTTATTTAGCAATAAAGCATCTGCAGCCATAATACAGGAAACTATCTATCTACAACATTTACATTTTTTGGAAAAATATAGGTGAACAGGAAAATTAAATGCTTGTATGTTGTTCACAAATTTAATTTCAATTTATATGTGAAGTCTAAAAAAAATAAATATTAATAACATGTTAGATGTACACACTGAACATACGTAATTATATATATATATATATATACACATAACACATAACTTCACGCCTTTTGTTACCCGAAGGTGTAGGCAGCGGCTGTTAAGCCTCGTCTCGCCATTATGTTTACGTCCCAAATGGAATAGGTGGCGAATCTAGTGCCATACCGGGCACAAAGTAAGTTTTCAGTCATCGATATTTATCACACATAACTTCCGAAAACAATTTCGAAAAGTCATTGGTGTGAGCCAGTGTCTGGAATCGAACCCGGACCTCTGGATCAGAAGCCGTGTGCTCGACCACTGCGTCACCGAGACTGTATATATACCTATGTAATTTTTCTTAGGACTGAACGTCAAAATAAAATAAATATTATATTTTTTGTACATAAATAAAACCAATTCATCAATATACAACCAATAAAAGCATGGACACAATTAAGGTTAATTTTAAATAAATATATGCTAATACTAATATTCGATACCGTCACATTTATTAATTACAGAGCATTTTTAAAATATACCATTATAAAATATATATTTTTTTAATAATATCACTTTGACAATGTGGTTTTGTTATGCATGAATTTTAGATGTTTTAGAAGTCCAAAAAAAGTCTGCCAGCTAAAGCAATGAAACAAAAATTTACTTACTTCAGTTAAAATATGTTGGAAATACAGGTGTGTCAAGCTGGCAATACACAATTTACGTATTTATTGTCTTATTCTCCCCAAATTAGTGATTAAAATTTATTTAATCTCCGAGTATATTCAAAAATAAAAGTTCATGCATTGCAGCATATTTAAGGTCAAAATAATAGGTATCCGATCCCTTTTAATTATATTTATGTATAACAAAAAAATTGCACAGAATTTATTTAAAATAAGATTTTTAATATATGTATTTTGTAATAGTAATAGGTACTAATAATGACTGAGCTTTCAGCTACTACAAAAATTATATTGACTTGAAACATAAGTTACTCTTTAATTAAATTACTAATGAAGTATATTGTTATAGTCATTAAACAACATAATATGTTAAATTATGTGATTTTCAGCAGCAGGTTTGGATTGATTTAGCAATAAATAATACAACACACCTATACCAAATCAATATGCCATTAAATCATCATACTAATACTTTTATTGTTTCTGTATTTTGATTAAAAGCATTTGTGGACATTGTTATTACATGGAATAAAACAAAGTTGCTTTCCACTGTCTGTCCCCATAATAATGATATAGAATGTTAAGCCAGACATTAGCCCTTAGATAACAATAATGTTTTTATAATTTTCAATCAATCAACAATCTTGACAATTTGCATTTGACTATTACTAATAGCAGTGAAAATCGAAATTAATTTTTATATATGCCATGAGAAAAAATTGGAAATGAAACCAACCCTACCAATCGGATCTTTGATGAAATTAGCCATTTTATGTTTAATTTATTCTGATGGCACTAATTAATTCATATAGATGCTTCAATACTCACTAAAGTAAAATTTCACATCATTAAAACCCAGGATTCCTTTCAGTTTCATCATTCACAAGGCTTTATACAAAAAAATATTTTGATTACATTATTGTACAGTATTGCAATTGTCAAGGTATGGGGTATATACTCATTTTAAATCTTAGTATAAGGTTGAAACTGAGATTTTGTAACAATAAATATATAATAACAGAATTAAAAAAACACAATACAACACTAAAACAAATATGTATCTACCTTGTAGATATTAATTTAATAATACTTGTTTATTTAAACAATACTGAAAAAAATAATTGATACACAAATTACAACACAACCAACACATAAGAAAGATATATATACGGTAATGATTATCACCTGATCAAGTTTTCTTTTTATTCTATTTACATAATAGTAATTTTGTGTTACATATTTTCAAATCTGAATAGTTTAAAACGGTTCTGACCCCATTTAAACTACTAATGAGTTTTAAGGTAATAAAATATTTTGTTTTACCTAAGTAATTCGGACGGATAAGGAAATGAACCTACCCTAAATATTTCAATCTAATAATAATTGTATTTTGAACATTCTCTCTAGTTCCGTTCTGTTAAAATTAGGCGCAATAATGAATGGACAGAGATAGAATGACAATTCTTGTAAATTAGGAGCACTAGTTTTTATGGCTTTAGCCACCTGCATTGTCACATGAAGACATCTTGACAAACTTAAGTAAGTTAAGTTCTGAAAAGAGTTATTGGTAAAATATGCTAGGAGAGCACTGGTGGAGAAGTAACCATGTCGCAATTTAAGGGACTGTAAATTTTTTAGTTGGTACAAGTGTAGTAAACTAGAATCAAATAATGTTTTACATGTCATTATGTGAAGAACCTGCAAGATCTTACAATTGGATATGTAGCAGACTATATTATCATTTAAGGTATCACCATATATATGTAAAGCTCTTAATGTTGTCTGTTTTGTTCTCAAAAGAGATTCCAGAAAATCTGCAGGTATATTTTTCATTTTCTCCATACTAATACTGTTCAAATTAGTGCATTGTAACATACTGTACAAACTATCGGGAGTTAAAGCAAAATTAGATAAAATAAGAGTTTCCAAACTTTTCAATTTATCAAATGGTAAGTTATAAACAAAATTTCCATTTGCATTCTCTGGGTTTTGGACTATGAGAGAGTTACGAAAACTTAGAAATTTCAAATTAGGCCAATGACCTAAATCATCAAAAATACAGCTATCAACCTGAGATATACTTATTTCTAAATGAGTCAGATTAGGACAATAGCTTAGCAATGAAGACCTTACTTGGGAATACAATTTGAAATACTGTAATTTAACATTTTTCAAATACTTAGCAACAAAAGGCACTATGTTCTCACTTATCCTGGTGTAATTCTTCATACATACTATAAGGCGTGTCTTATCCCATACACAGGGTGTAAGACAAAGTTGGTGCCATCTCATACATACTTTAGCGACTGCCACTAATGATTCGAAATCCACCATGGAAAATATGTAGATAAGTATTTCATTTGGTAAGTCATTGATGGTGAGTGTGTTTAGTTGAGCACCTGTCACATCAAGGTGCACCATCGTCGCTGGCAGCAACCCTCGCAACCACAATTCTGCAAGGATGTAATACTTTTTGTTTATTCTATGACCAATTCTGATCTATTCATTATATTAGTGATGACAGATAACACAAGTTACACTAACTATATGTTCACAAATTGTAACCTTTTTCGTAACTAATATAATTCAAGTGTTAATTTTTTATTATAGATAAACATTGAATATTAATTATGCCAGTAAGGTCATGAACCTTGAACAACCGTCGTAAATACCTTCATATAATACGGAAATAAATCGATAGACAACTTGTTTGAAAAGTACCTAATGCAGAATTTTCAGTTACCTCAAGCTCTCTCTACTTATTTGAGAAAATTTTAATTTTTGCCTTAATAAAAACATAACGATACAAAAATTTGTATAATGCGCAGGCACTACGATCACATAAGTATTGTTATTGTGCTTTTAAATGATAAGTAATATTTCACATTTAGATTCTATTTATTTGTTTTTTATACTTTATGATGGTTTGAAAATATTTTATATAAAATAAAAATAACTCATCTTCGATGCTATTTTTGTATCATTTTATTTTTAACAATTTTACGACCTGGATACTTGAACCTTTGAGTTGAGTCTTTTTTTTACCGTGTGACGACCACGGGGATACCGGTTTCCCAAATGGACATCATGGCCTCTCATGCGCCAGCAGCACAGGCCGCATTTCTCGTCACGCCAATATCAAAGACATTATCCGTCGTGCTCTTGTCACTGCCGGTGTACCAGCCGATCTAGAACCGAACGGTTTTGTGCGCGATGATGACAAGAGACCGGACGGGATGTCCCTTTTGCCTTGGAAGATGGGTAGGCCTTTGGTGTGGGACGGTACTTGCCATCACACCTTTCAAGCACGGTAGATTTTCTCAAACATCAAGCGACCCAAATATGGAAACCTTGTAGGTGATTATGTTTTTGAGCCGTTTATAAAGGCCCTCTATAAAGATCTTGCAAAGAGACTGATCGAGGCTTCTCGCGCCCGGTAGGCTGGTATTCTTTGCACAGAGGATTAGCATTGCCATTAAGCGTGGCAATGTGGCCAATTTTCTGGGCACGCCACCAGATGACCAAGATGCGGAGAAACTTGATTTCAGCTAGTTTTGTAATTGTATTTATTGTAAATTTTTATTATGTTTCTTCTTATTATTGTAAATTTTTTTAATGTAGTAGGTAAATTATTTTTTTCATTATTTTGAGGTTCTTCAATTGACATTTTTAAAATATTGGTTCCATTATTAAAAGCAAAATTCAAATTCAGTTTGGTAGTACACTAAGACCTCTTTTTAATTTCTGACTTTACTCTATGGAATCATCATCATAATCAACCTATCTCCGTCCACTGCTAGACATAAGTCTCTCCCTTGGCACGCCACTGAGCTCGATTTTTGGCCATGCGTTTCCAACCGCTGCCAGCCACCTTACGTATATCGTCGCTCCCCTAGCCTGAGGGCGCCCCACACTACGTTTTCCGAGACGCGGTCTCCACTCCAGAACACGTTTTCCCCATCGGGAATCAGATCTACGACAAATATAACCTACCCAGTGCCCATTACCACTCCAGCGTGCTTATTCTTTGGGCTATCGAGACTTTAGTTCCCTGTCGGATTTCTTCATTTCTAATCCTATCCTTCAGAGAAACTTCTAACATAGCCCTTTCCATAGCTCGCTGAGCGACATTAAATTGGTGGACCAGCCGCACTATCAGTGTCCAAGTGTCGGCTCCGTAAGTCATAACGGGTAGGACGCACTCCTTGAAGACCTTAGTCTGAGGAGTCTGAGTCTGAGGCTTTGCGGGATGGGTGACGAAAAGACTCGACGAAGTAAGAAGAAGAAGTGGAATACTATCATTCGTTTTTAAAGAAGTTCTTGTACAAGTGAGAGTGTTTGTTTTGTCTTTGTGTGAAGACAAAACATATCATTAAAATATTTTTTGAGTTTCGTAATCCGATTTTTTAGCAAAATAAGATCCAGACGTCTCCAGCTTCTTTTATCCAATATTCCGTCGAACTCTGTCCCACTTTTTGTAAAATTTTGAACCGACCATCCATAATCATGACGGAATTTTAATAATCACTCAATTGATAACATTTTCGTTTATCATTTCGTTTAGCCACACAGTTCGCGCTGCATGAATAGGCCAGCTAGATCGATGAAATACTACCACGATATCTCAGAATGTCGATGTAAAGTGGGCCATGCCGCATTTCTTTCTATGAGACAGATATGTGGAGAGCTAAACTCTCCCCTTCCTACTGTCGATTAACTAAATCATCAACGGCCAATATTTCTAAAATCTGTTAAAAGAAGTCTTCTCCTGTCATTCCAGCAACTTCTATCACAGGATGTCTTGAATAAACACTCTTTGTGAATTTGAGTTACCTACTTCATGTTCGGTTAATCTCTCTGAAACCTACTTTCTAATTAAAAAAAATCCTGGCAAACACAATACAGGTGTGGACAGAAGACGATTCCTGGTAAATCTTGCAGCACGCACAATAATTGCATTTTTGGTATCAGAAAATATTAGCCCAGATCCTTTAACCTCTTTGCTATTAGCCCACCTCCTATCATGCCCTACTGACTTAAAGGTCGGCAATTCAACTGTAACCCTGTATGTGTTGCAGATATCCATGGGCGGCGCTGGTCACTTAAAATCAGGCGACACGCCTGCTCGATTGCCCTCCTATCCCATAAATTTAATATTCCCTTCCATTGCGTTAAGTAGATCTAAATTCAATGTTTCCGGATTGATTTTCGGCTAATAATACAGCCTCATTGCTAGAAAGACCGTTGTTGGTCCGTCATTTTTTTTTACTTTTACTGTTATTCATTCCGTCAAAGTTAATTAATTTAGGAGTCTGTAAAATGTGGATTTTCCCGTCCTCTGTACTTGCCGCCCGGGGCATGTGCCCCGGCTTGCCCCCCCCCCCCTGGATCCGGGGCTGATTAGCGCACACTTTTAACCGCTGATTGTCGACACCTAAAACTTGGAAGGTGTGTTATTCCTCTATTGTAGGTAGAAATCCTTATAACAGGTTTTTGTAATTCTACAACTAAGAAAGTAAAAGGGGGGAGGGGGGTGCAAAGTTTATGTGACGAATTGCAATTACTTGATCTAATAGTCTTCATTTTTTATACACAAATGCCCGAATTATGCTACTTTGTATATTAATCACACTACGTACGCACGTACCTACTAATTATTATGTGTAGAAAACTAGCCTTTTTCGTTTAATAGCTAGACGGTGCGAAGTTCGCAGGGTCAGCGAGTTTATCATATTAAACAATACTAGCTGACCCAACAAACGTCGTCTTCCCAAAAAAATAAGCTTTTGATCAACAAAAAACAATAGAGGTTGGTCGTAGAGATGTGAAAATTTAGAGTTGTATGTATTTTTAGATGCTGTTTCATAAAAAAAATAATAATAATTTAGGGGTGGACAATCCTTAACACATGGGGGGATGAAAATTAAATGTTGTCCTATTCTCATACCTACCCGATATGCACACAAAATTTCATGAGAATCAGTCAAGCCGATTTGGGCAAGTACGGTAGCTAACACTGTGACACGAGAAGTTTATAACATAACATAGATTCACGCCCTTTTCTACCCGAAGGTAAAGGCAGCGGCTTTTAAGCGTCGACTCGCCGTTATGTTTACGTCACTAATAAAATAGGTGGCGGACCTATAGACATACACCGGACACGAAGTTTTCAGTAATCGATATTTATGACACTCTTCTTTCTCTTCTTTGTCGTTCCCTCACTGATGAGGATCGTGACCACATAATTGTTTCCACCCAGTGCGATCATATGCTGCGTGGACTGCTCGACATAACTTTAAAAATTAGTTTCGAAAAGTCATTGGTGTGAGCCAGGATTGGAACCCGCGACTTCTTGATTCAGAAGCGGAGTGCTCGACCACCGAGACTCCTCTAAGAGCCTTTTCTTACTTCAATAATTTTAGGTAGATCGATAGATTCTTGTTTTATGACTGCAGAGGCGTATTAGCTTTATTTTTTCAAACTTTTCGTTTACCTTTACGAACATTTGCAAAAAGTATGGGACGTCATTTTGCAATAAGTGTCTATTTAATAGTGTCCGACCGAAGGTCTATTTTTGGCCGAAGCCGAAGCCGATTAATCGGCAATTTCCACAACATTCGGCCGAAGCCGAACTCGAAGGTTTATAAACTATTAGTAATTTAATAATTTTCTTCAATATTATCCACAGCCAAAAAAGAATATCAGCGTGAAGTGTCTCATGCCGCTTTTCTCTCGGTGATAGAGGTATCCGCACTGAATTATGTGCAGTCCGATCTGTCAGTCACTCACTCTTTCGTAACAGTTCGCTTAGTTCCGATTGTTTTCGGACCTTCGGCAAGACCTTCGGCTTCGGCCGGAATCTCGCCGAAGATGAATTTAAGGCTGAAGGTGGCCGAAGCCGAAGCCAAAGCTACGTCGGACAATACTATTTAATGAAGAGCTCTTCTTCCACCAACAGGTCCTTATTAATTGGTTCATTTGATTTTATAAGATTATTCTCATATAATTAAAATTTATTGTTTTGTTGGTAGTCTTATTTACTTTCAAAAAATGACTACATATTAAATCCTGATTAAAAATGGAGATGACATTGTGGTCGGTAGTCACACGTAGAAAGAAAAGATATTATGTAGTAAAATAATATATATTCTCAATTCACAGTGATCTATACTAGCGTGTATACTATATACAAATTACAAATAAATAAATTGGACTGTCTGTAAAATCAAAATAAGCTCTTTTCACAAAATACTTATGTACTATGTACCTATATCAAAATATATTTTTTTACAGTTTTTATCCATCTGTCTGCTTGTTTCTGCTGACCGCTGAAATGTCTAGACCGACTTTGAAGAAATAAAAGAGCATATATTAGAATTTGATTTATATGAATTCCACGCAGACGATATCGCGGATACATCTAGTTATACATATAATTAATATACTTATGTTTAAACATTGTTTATAGCTATATGTACAAAGTACACAATAATTTTACATTATATTAAATGAAATTAATAAAAAATACACTCAAGTTTAAAAGAATGCCTGTGGTAGATATTGCGGTGCAGGAGTCGATACAGTTCCTTTCGTTGGTGGAAGGTAAGCTCCAGTCGGTGTAGACGGCTTAGTCGTAGTAAAAGGTGATGGTGTTGAAATTGATGCTGATGGAATTGGTGGTAAATATGCCGCATTTGGTATAATATTTGGACCAGTTAAACTTTTTTGACTACCACTTGTAATTGATGTTTGTGAGTTGACCGTTTGTCCAGTAGGAACCGCGTTATTGCTCAGTGGCGCTAAATAATTATTTGACGGATTATCTATAGATGGAGCTATCTGTTCTGATGTACTCACTGCACCTATCCTACCCGAGCTTCCATTTCCATCTCCCATGATAGGTGGTAAATATTTAGGAGCGCTTGTGGACACTAAAGGTGGTCCTTGAAGAGTCGGGGACAAGGCAGGTGATGGGACGTTTCTGTTATATCCAGAGCTGGCTTGGGAAGAGCCAATATTTCCAGATAACGTATTGACGTTAGAGATTTCAGTGCCAGTGCTGGTAGTAACCGATGCGCCGGTATTTTCCTGAAGTCCTGAAGAACTAGACGGTCCATAATCGTAACCAGAGCCAGCTTGATTCGATGATTGGTAGTTATAGCCATTAGTTACACCAGCTGATGATGAGGAAATGACACCGGCACCGGCGCTACTAACGATGTCAGCTGTGCCGCCCGTGTTGATGTTCCCACCGGACGCTGGAGCAGGGTATGCATAAAGTGTGTTCTGCGCCATTGTCCTGTTAACAATCTGCGCTTGAGTGGAATCAATGTTGGGCCGCGAGGGCAGGTCAAACGATACATTTGGCTTGTTATAAACGTACCCATCTTGTCGTTTCATACGAACACGAAGTTCAACTGTCGCAAACTCATTTTGAAGAGTTATTACATTATACGGAATTACTATTAAAACAAGAAAGAAAATACAAGAAAACGTAAATCTCATTTTAACCAAGGAGCTTATTGCAAAAAAACATTATGCGCCTGTTTCTTTAGTATTTATAATAGTTTTGAGGAAATTCGAGAACTTTACGGATCATATTAAGCGTGACTTCCAACCGTCAAATGGTTTATAGGGGTCAAAAAATCCAACCCAAAAAACACGCCTCGTGAAAATATTATGCAAAAAGTATTTTATTATCCTTCTGTGCACTGTTTATAATTAAATATTTCTTTACCGCTTTCCTGATAAAATATTCAAAATTGCAATATCTAAATTGCACCGTCTAACGTCAAAATTAATTTACTATTTACTACGTAGCAAATAAAGTCGCTTTCAGTTGTCTTTTTATTTTATATATTAGTGACTAGCTGACACGGCGAACTTTGTTCCGCATCAAAAGTAATAAATGAGTAAATTTTGGATATCATGAGGTTCAATTTGTGCTATTTATCGGCTTTAACTGCTGTCTCGCTATGTTAATACTGCAATATCTTCGAAAATATTCGTTTAAATTGCATGTTGAAAGGGGCCAGGATTATATATATTACATGCACAATCTAGTTAAGACACTTAATTGGATGAAAATTAATGCTGTAATGTTTAAAATCGCTTCGTAAATAAGCCATTATTTCTCATAAAAAGTAAAAAAATAAAAATGGTCATTGTGGGTTATCCCTAAGAGATAGACGTATGCCCTCGCGGACTTTTTTGTACATACATACATACATAACTTCACGCCAAATCCCTTGCGGGGTAGGCAGAGAGAACAGAGCGCCATAGGGCACGATTCTTACACACCTCACTCGCTTCGTTGACTTTCATAACTCTTTTCATGCACGCGCGTCGGTTTTTGAGGCTCTTAACATCACCTTCCTCCAGAACACGTTCTATTTGGTCTTGGAATGTGTGTCTTGGCCGTCCTCGACTCCTACATCCGTCCGCTTTTGCATTGTATATCTGCTTAGTCAGTCTTGCGTCAACCATTCTTTCTACATGTCCGAACCATCGGAGCATGCCCTTTCTGACTTTTACACCGACACTCTCTTTCAAACCAACTTCCTTCCTTACAACCTTGTTTTCTACGCGGTCAGCGAGAGTCACTCCGCAGATTTTGCGTAGAGCCCTCATTTCTACCGCGTTTATTCTACTTTCATGCACACTCTGCCATACCCAGCTCTCGCTTCCATAAGTTAGTGTTGGGATCAGGACTGCATTGTGGATTGCTAACTGGGCCTTTCTGCTAATATTTTTTGCGCCCAGGAATCTGCCCAACACTCCGTTTACGCTATTTCCTATCGCCACTCGTCTTTCTACATCCGCGGTGTACCTTCCATCTCTGCTAAAAGCGCATCCAAGATATACAATTTCATTCACCTGTTCCAGCACTACATCATCAACCATTATCCTTGCATCTGTTCTGGATTCCTCCCTTTCAAACACCATTACTTTCGTTTTCGTCGCATTCAACTGCAAGCCTTTAATCATGCAATCATCTTTCATAGTAGTGACTAGTGTTTGCAGGTCCGACGGCGATTCGGCTAGAAGCACGGCGTCATCTGCGTAAAGCAGGCAGCTCACAACTAGGTCACCCATTCGCATCCCTACATCCATCGATCTCATTCTCTGGAGACAACTGTCCAGGTACAGGATGAACAGTCGAGCGGACAGCACGCAACCCTGTCTGACGCCGATATTGACGTCAAACCAGGGGGACAAGCCGCCGTCAACACGCACACATGCTGTGCAGCCCTCATAAGTGGACTGCACAGCGCGCAGCAGTGCTCCGCTCACCCCGCAGCCTGGGAGTATATCCCACAGATCCTTTCGTAACTTCTGAAGGTGCTTAATAATGTAGAACATTGTTGTGATCCATTTAGGGTTCAGCCAGCGTTTGCAATTAAAGTCCTAAATCTCGAAAATTATGTTGTTTTTCTTTACATCATCTATATTAATTATAGTTCAAAACCACCCCGTTGACACCCTCTAACTAATAAAAAAAACCGCATCAAAATCCGTTGCGTAGTTTTAAAGTTTTAAATTCACTCAGTCTTTCAACTTTTATTCGGCCAAGGCTCGTTGTTGGCTTTTTGTTCCAGTGACGCCAGACTTTAAACACATTCCTAATTTGGCATACCACCAAATAGTGATCTGTTCCCACACTGACGCCACGATAGCTCCTGGTATCTACGACTTTACTTTTGAGCCTATGGTCTACAATCACAAAATCGATCATACTCCTACTTTCATTCCTCTCCCATGTATACTTATGGATATCTTTGTGGTGGAACAGAGTATTCGTAACCACAAGGTCCTTTTCCACACACACTTATAACAAACTGGAGCCACTCTCGTTTATTCTTTCATCACCATGCGGCACTCCACGCTCCGCTTTCCGCCCCGTGGAATACCTTGGCGTGATATGTGTCGAGCATTATCGCCGCCTTCGGTATATTTTCTTTTAGTTGTCATTTTGTTCTCACGAATAGCAAGGGAAATGATGTGTCACTACAATGCAGAGCCCCGCATGCAAAGGGAAGGTTAAAAAGTATCTGTGTACTCATATATTACTTTTGAGGCGAAACAATGTTCGCCGGGTCAGCGAGTTTGATATTATATTAATATTTTGAAAAACAAACGACCTATTTTTTACAACTAGTAAACATACATAACATAAATGCAAGACTCGGTGGTCCAGTGGTCGCTCACACGGCTTCTGATCCAGAGGTCCGGGTTCGATTCCAGACACTGGCTCACACCAATGACTTTTTGAAATTGTTTTCGGAAGTTAAGTGTGATGAATATCGATGACTGAATACTTTGCGCCCGTATGGCAATAGGTTCGCCATCTATTCCGTTTGGGACGTAAACATAACGGCGAGACGAGGCTTAGCAGCCGCTGCCTACAACTTCGAGTAACAAAGGCGTAAATACTTTTAATCAGGAATATTATCATTTTTTGTAGAATGATAGACCATCTAAAAATCTAGAGATTGTGCTTCGAAGGGTTATTTTGTAGAATTCCGTTGTTAATTCTTTACCGCAATTGTAAATGACACCAACTACATTATAAACCGTATTATTATGTGGCTTTAGCTGTTGTTGTTTATGTTTTCACATTTTACGAATGACTTTCCTTTTATTTACCTACTATTAAATATTATGTAATCATTTTAAACGGCAGTCTAAATGAAAGGAAATGTGTTCATTTACTATTTAAAAATGTAATAATTTTAAACGGCAGTCTGAATGAAATAAAATACATAGTCATACAGCTAAGAAACTCAATTAAAATATAGTACTAAACAGCCTAGACAGGTTTAGTAGTGAAAGGAAATTATTGTAACTCTTAAACAGTGTCAAGGCCCTAGTGTTGTTAGTGGGCTTTATATACAAACTCAATTGTGTATTCTGACGATAAAGACGTATCATATTCATTTATTTCATTGGTAAGTAGAGTTATTTAATATATAATAAACTATTTTAATCAGTTAAAAGATGTGTTTATATCAATTTTTTCGGCACCATAATATATTTGTCATATTCGAAATGGTTTATGATGTATTTCTACATCATAAAACTTCTCATTCTGTAAAATGTTATCAAAAGTCCTTTCGCTAGTGGTCCAGCACTCCGCTTGTGTTTTCCCTACTACTCACAAGATTTCTAAATAGTAATTTAGTGTTTTTACCAAAGTTATGTGCGAGAAATTTCTGCCATATGTGCCTATGGCATAGCTTGCGGTGCAAAGAAATAGTTAACTACTATATATAACAATAATTAATACTTTATGCGCTTTATTATTGTCAAGACAAAATACAATACTTTCAGTAACCGCAATGGTACTCAAGCTGTACGCTGTATCTGATGGTCCCCCGTCGCTGTCCTGCAGACAAGTGTTGGCTGCTTTAGACATTCCCTTCGACTTAATAAATGTCAATTTTAACAACGGGGAACACATGACTGAGGAATATGCGAAGGTACAAGTTCAATAATATTAGTTATATTCTCGGTGTTAAGGAGGTGGGGTACCCACTTTTGAATCATGAAATATCGGAATTCGGTTTGGATTCCCGGAATCCTGGCTGTCAGCCATGACTTTCCGTTTGGGACTTTTTTCTATAGTATAGCCCGGATAGTTGACCCAGCGAACTTTGTTTCGCCTTAGATGAAATAAGAAGAAATAAAAATGGTCAACATTTGGAAGGTGTATAATAACATAGTATGTACATTATTTGGGTTCAGCCTGCGTTTGTAATTAAAATGATAAATCAAGAAAATTATCACTTTTTACTAAATGATACATGAATTATACATACAAACCACCCCGTTGACATCCTGTATCTATTAAAAAAAAAACAAATCAAAATCCGTTGGATGGTTTCAAAGAGAACTTAACAGCTTTAGGTATTTGCCTCCATGACCGCTTACCTTGTTGTAGGTTCGTAAGATAATTAATCTAATATATAAAAATACATATAACACATATTTTTCTTTGGGACAAATTTTGCCAGATGAATCCTCAAAAAGAGATTCCAGTGCTTGTCGACGAGGATTTCTGTCTAGGCGAAAGCGTTGCCATAATGCAGTACATATGTGACAGATATAAACCAAATTCATCACTTTATCCAGTGGACTCCAAAAACAGGTAATATATACCAGGATATTAATACAATTTCAGAAATGTTACATGATATTTTATTAATCTGACTCGACCGATTAAATATCACGACCATTCAGAAAATCGACATAAAATGGCCCTCGCCGCTTTGGAGAGAGGGGTTTATCGGTCCGTCCTTTTTAGCTGACCACCATGCGACAGTTCGTGGGCTTGGGGCGACCTTTTTCGGGGCTCTACTCGAGGCTACTACTTAACTTCCTAATAAATATTTACAGAGCTATGATAAACCATCGGTTGCTGTTTAATTTGACCACATACTACGCTAACGTTTCAGCTTACACGGTAAGAAATAATTTTACAGTACTATTATTAGATATATACTTAAGTAGAGTGGTAGAGCCATGCAGTTCGCTGCATGAATGGGCCGGCTCGACCCGTGAAATACCATGTTCTCGCAAATTATCGGCGTAAAGTGGCTTATGCCGCATTTCGCTCCATAAGAGAGGCATTATTATCTGGGGGCACAATCCCTTTCCCTCCCCCCTCCCCATCCCACTTCAAACCCCTTCCCTATTCCACCAATGAAAACATTCCCAAGGAGGGTCTCCTTGGGAATGTTTTCGTAAGTTCTGTATAAAACCAGCATAATATTTTAAAAACATGGATAGTTTGAAAGGACGACCCCACTTAAAGTGGGATGAGGCAGGAAAATGATGTAGTATGAAAATAAACCGAATATTTCTATGTTGTACAATGATTTATAGATAACAATATGGTTTATGATGTAACATTCCCTCGGCTAAATCTAATGACGTGTTATAAATATCGAAAGGACTCTAAAATGTACAAACGAACTCTTAAATAAAGTGCTACTAATTGGAAGTGTTGATATTTAAGAGAAAAGAAGATATTTAAGAACAGAAAGAGGTTCTTATGTGCTTATCTGAGATAATTTACACTACCTAAAGATTTTTGAGTTCGAGACTTTGTTAAAGATACTAATGTCACAAAGAAACCGAATTAATATCTAATAATTAATTTTAATAAGGTTTAATTATAATGTGAGATAAATTTCTTTACCAATGAGCATAAAAACTTTTCATTACACTCAACAATATAGTAGATATTTCATGTTGCCAGTATGTCATTACAGATGGCGCCTATATTTTTTGATTATGAGCGAACTGCTGGTGGTTTGAAGAGAGTACACATGGCCCTAGAAGTCTTAGAGACGTATCTTACTCGAACTGGTACAAATTACGCGGCAGCTGATCACCTGACTATTGCTGACTTCCCCCTGGTCAATACAACAATGACATTGGAAGCTGTTGCCGTTGATTTTTCTAAATATACAAATGTAAGTAACATTTTAACAGTGGTAGACCCAAGCAGTTCGCTGCATGAATGGGCCGACTCGACCGGTGAAATACCACGACCTCTCAGAAGACCGACGTAAAGTGGCTCATGCCGTGTTTCGTTCGGTGAGAGAGGTACCCGGAGGCCCACCCCCCTTCCCCGTCCTTTCCTATCCCCTATCCCTTAAAGGTCGGCAACGCAATAGTAACACTATATGTGTTGCTGGTGTCCATGGGCGGCGTTGGTTGCTTACCATCAGGTGACACGCCTGCTCGTTTGCCCTCCTAGCCCATAAAAAAAAAAACATAACATAACTTCACGCCTTTGGTACCCGAAAGTGTAGGCAGCGGCTGTTAAGCCTCTTCTCGCCGTTATGTTTACGTCCCCTATTGCCATACCGGGCTCAAAGTTTTTTAGTCATCGATATTTGTCACACTTACATAACTACACATACATAACATAACTTCACGCCTTTTGTTACCCGAAAGTGTAGGCAGCGGCTGTTAAGCCTCGTCTCGCCGTTATGTTTACGTCCCAAATGGAATAGGTGGCGAACCTATTGCCATACCGGGTACAAAGTTTCTCAGTCATCGATATTTATCACACATAACTTCCGAAAACCAATTCGAAAAGTCATTGGTGTGAGCCAGTGTCTGGAATCGAACCCCGGACCTCTGGCTCAGAAGCCGTGTGCTCAACAACTGCGCCACCGAGACTGTTCACACTTACCTTCCGAAAAAATTTCGAAAAGCCATTTGTGTGTCAAGATTTGAACCCGGACCTCTGGATCAGAGACCACTAGACCACCGAGACAAATGTAAGTAACTACAAATAACCTAGAGCTGCATTTCCTTAACAAATTTTTATGATTCTACAGCGAATATTTTTGATTTAAACTTGGCTCTCATTACTACTTTAGGTTAAGATTTCAACATTGACTTCACTTAAATAATTTAAAATTAAACTATAGAGGTAACTATTGTCTTTGGAAAACCTTGCTTGCGCTACCTATACACAACTACAAGAATGTTGTTTGGTGTAGTTCTTCTTTAATGCTTCGCACTGATATTTCATCCGGCGGATTGGGGCATATAGTTGTCGCCATCACAGCATCTAGGTGTGGCACTCCCCTGACTCGCTATATACTAAAGTAGATATGTTTTTGTATATGTATTTTCAAAAGCATCACTAATGTTTATAGATAAGCAAGTGGTACAACGATTTCAAGAAGAACCACCCTGAGCTGTGGAAGATCTCTGCTGACGCAATGAAAGAAATCCAGTACTTCGATGCCAATCCGCCAGACTTATCACATCTGAACCATCCTATTCATCCTGCTCGTAAAATTTTAAAATAATCTTAATCTTTGGAAAATAATTTCTGCACCAATTGCAGGTGCACCACAGAATTTATCAAAGTATTAAAAAAATGTACAATAATAAGAAGAAACTTAATAAAAATTTACAATATGTACAATTAAAAAACTAGCTGAAATCAAATTTCTTCGTATCTCGGTTTACGGACTGGCCGCATTGCCTCGCTGAATGGCAATGCTAATCCTCTGTGCGAAGAATAGACCAGCCCTCTGGTCGCGAGAGGCCCTATCAATAAAAAATATTAAAAGTAAAGTAAATCTTTATGTTTCAAGTATAAAAGCGAAGTCAATCCTAGTTAAGTGTTGTAACGAACATTCGCATTCGCAAGAAACATTCACAATGTTTGGCGAATATTTTTAACAACAAAACAATAAAATTATATATTGAATGATATTACGGCGAATAAGAGTTATAATTTTTTTTATTATTTTACCCACCTACGTTAGTATAAAAATTAGAATTATAAAAACTAATTTAGAACTTCCCGCCTTTTTCTACCCGAAAGTGCAGGCGCCGGCTGGTAAAGCCTCGACTCGCGGAACCGCTACTTTACGTCCTGATGGGAATAAGTGGGGAACTTATTGCTATACACCGGACACAAAGTTGTTACAGTTATCTATACTAGTCTATACTAATATTATAAAGAGGAAAGATTTGTATTTTGTGTATTTTTGTATGTAACGAATAAACTCAAAAAGTACTGGACCGATTTTAATAATTAGACCGATTTTAACATTATCACTGAGTAACATAGGCTATATGTAATCATCGTCGTCATCGACATTTGGTTTGTACGCGAGTAACACCGTGAGGCGGGAAGCTACATAGACTACATACAATATATTATAGCGGTACGAAGTTCGCGCGGTCTGCTAGTGTTAATATCTAAAATTTAAATTAAAAAATAACTAGGATTTTTAAAAGTAATTCGTGGATTATAACTATTTTTTTAATAAAAAAAAATGCTCGTAAACCACCGAGACTAATAAGTCATAATAACCACCGTACCAACCATATGAAACCACCGTAAAAGTGAAACTTTTTTTCACATTATAGACATTTAACTAAAAATTTTCGGAATAATATTCCATTAAGGGTATAAAAATTGCTTCATCAATCTTAATTTTATACTTAGAAAATGGGAATGATAATGGGAAATGATAAAAGTAGACTAGGTCTCCAACTAATATTTTTATTGAACTCTGTGTCTTAGAGTACGACATACATAATACTTAACAATTATTTAGATGATATACACATATTAAAACACTGAAAATAATATTTTATAATCGTTGAGTCATTTTGATCCGTTTTTTCAATTATTTTCAATCATTCTATTATCAATTCCATCTTCATCATGAGTTTCACAGTTTATAAATGTAACCAATATTTTATGGTAACTAAAATACGTGAACAGTGACTTACATTCGATTTTTTCAATGTATCTAGTAAAAACCGCATCGATCGTTGTACCATATCTCGTGGTGGGTATATTTCTATCATTTATCATTTCAAGATTAAATACATTTCTCAAGTATTCAATGAGTGGAGCAGATTCTTCTTTCTTGAAGTCTGTATTAAAATCACCAGACAAAATAACAGGCATTCGTGAATATATTTCTCGAGAACGGAAGATTTGTGCCGATGACGTAGCAAATGGAGCTAGATGAAAACCTAGAAAATCCATTACATCATCTATTTTTTGATTTACTTTAATATATATTTTTTTAGAGTGCAACAGTGTAAAACAGTTACTTCACAGCAATTTTTTTAAAAGTTTGCTTTGGCTTCGTTTTCGAACCGGACGTCACCGGCTTTCAGGGGATTGTGCGATAAGGGCTATTTTAATTTACTTGCCATCTAGTATTTGTTAATAGGGTTTCATAAATGTTTTTTATTTTACGTGGTCACGACAATAATTCCTAGATGGCGCTACTAGGTTGCTACTATTGATGATTCTGCCGTAATATCGTATTATATCGATAGATGTCGCCCGAATCGACAAGTATTCCAGCTACGGCACTAGGGATAACGCGACACCTATTAAACGTTAACAACATTACAACAAAGGATCTTTACAAAACAAAACGATATTTTTTCCTCCAGTAAATATGATATTTCGATTTATTATGAAAATGTGACAAATACATATATAAAGAGCACTATCTTATCTTATATCTTTAAACGAGCAATTCTTGTATATATATAAAATTGGAATCTCGGAATCGGCTCCAACGATTTTCATGAAATTTCTATTCCAGCAGATGGCGTTGTTAACTAACACGAAGTCAATGTGTGTTTGCTTTGCTTTTATTACAGTTTATCACTGCAAAAAATTAAGTATATGTTTCTAATATAATATGTTAGTACATAGTATATATTAGTATATATTTATTATTCTGTCGGTAAGATCGAAAAATATTATTGATATTTCATTATTTTATTAGTATGTAATTCGTACTTAAATATAATTTTCAAAAAACACAATTTATAAAAACACAATTTATAAATAATATTTTTTTTTTTCTCCGCCTGCAATACGTACGTACGTATATGTATGTATGTAAAAAACAAACAAACAAACAAACCCGATCCTAGAAAATGTGTCGAAATTGGTAAAGAGGACGGTAATTAGACGATTATACATACGGCCCTCGTGGTGCATCGGTAAACCGCACTACCGATAACACAAGGTCGGGGCGGGTTCGATCCCTCGTCTGGGGGTGTTTTTCTACATGTTTTTTCTACATGTTTTTACGGTATTTATTTACAAAAATAAAGTGTATATTTGGGTAATTAATTAATATAAATAAACGATAATAGACGTGAAAGGCGCTCTGACGAGCGCCTTCACGTCACCGTCACGCGACATGCAACACGCAGACGAAAAAGTTTGAGACGATGTAATAAAAGTTTCACTTTAATAACTAATAATCCTAGTCTAATTAATTAAATTCTCGTCTCATATATTATATTCTCAATATATAAAATTCACGTGTCAAAGTGTTAGTTACCATACTCCTCCGAAATGACTTGACCTATTCTCATGAAATTTTGTGTGCGTATGGGGTTTTGTGTGCATAATATTAAGGGCACACCCATATTTTTCTAAATTACTTTTTTTATGAAACAGCGTACGCTCTCGCTCTACGATCAACCCCTATTTTAGATTTGTTGATTAGATTAAAAACTTTTTTTTTGGCAAGACAGCGTTTGCTGGGTCTGCTAGTAATAATATATTATTTATAAGTATATAGTATGTACGTGTCACATTGCTTTTGCACGATGCACTCCAAAACAACTAAAACGAATTTAACGAACCGATTATACCGATTATAACCGAGCCCTGTATATATATGTCTGACTATTGTAGTTATCGCACCATAAGTGTTTTTTGAATTTTTAAAAATAATTATAATGGTCGTTTTAAATGTTCTTTATTTTGTACCTTAGTATTAACTCTCCTCAAAATAAATTACTTCAATATAAAGATAGATTCAATACCTTTCTAGAACTTTTTGAATGATTCAATTCGGACATTTAATTCAAAAGATATTGCAAAATACAAAATGTAAGTATTCGTTTCTTAGGCAAATATTCCGCGCACTTATATATGACCAGGAGTCCCGTCCCGCCCGACTCGGTAATGAGCGCCGCTCATAGCTGGCACGTATTTTTTTTTAAATTTTCTTAGACATTTTTTTGAAGTGTAACTTCTAATGTCTCGTGCAAACGTTTAACGCTTTTAACGCCCCCTTGCGGCCACAAAACATAATATATATTATTTATAGGGACAAATTTGAACCAGTCTATATATAAATCTAGGAGGAGAATCGCTTAAGCGTGATTTTTATCTGTACATAGACATCTAGTAGCTAGTGGCACGGTGGCACTATACCACTCATTTAATACTTATAAAGCATAATAGTTTGTTTCTTTAAGCGCGCTAATCTCAGAAACCGCTGGTTCTATTTTAAAAATTTTTTCAGTGGTGGATAGTCCATTTATAGAGGAAGGAATTAGGCTATATTATATTTTCTAAACAATTAGGGATCTTTACTAAAAGTCCGATAATGTAACCCAAGGTGTAAAAAAAGGACCTAAAAAAATGATTACATCACGTACGCTGCAAAAAGTATTGATTGTAGAGCAGAAAAATGTACTACAACTTTGCAGAATATATAGTTGTCTACACAAATGGTCGCGACACCATGTGTCTAACTATTGTAGTTATCTCACAATAAGTGTTTATTTAATTTTTGAAAATAATTTGAATGATGATGTTTTAAAAGCCCTTTATTTTAAACTTTGGTATTAATTCTGACTAAAATAAATTATTTACAATTCAAGATAGATTCAATAGCTTCCTAGAACTTTTTGAATTATTTAATTCGGACATTTCATTCAAAAGATATCGCAATATACACGATATAAGTATTAGATTATTAGGCAAATATGTATTGCGCGCACATATAGTAACATAACTTCACGCCTTTTCTACCCCTAGGCAGTGGCTTTCAAGTCTCCACTCGCCGTTATGTTTACGTCCCAAATAGAATAGGTGGCCATACCGGGCAAACGAGTTAGCGCGTCACCTGATGGTAAATGACCAGCGCCGCCCATGGACACCTGCAACACATAGTGTTACAGTTGCGTTGCCGACCTTTAAGGTAGTGGGAAATAGGTAAGGATGGGAAAGGGGGGTGGCCCTCCAGGTACCTCTCTCACCGAACGAAACGCGGCCTCAGCCTCTTTACGTCGATCTTCTGAGAGGTGGTGGTATTTTACCAGTAGAGCCGGCCCATTCATGCAGCTGCTTATTATTTTAACTGCTATTATTTTCATCATATCTTGGTTGTTAGTCGCTAATATCAACAGCTAAGCAATTAAGGTGTGTAATAATCGTGCCTTATGGCGCTTTGTACTCTCTACCTACCCCGCAAGGGATCTGGCGTGAAGTTATGTATGTATGTATCAGAAACTTGAATTGAAAAAAAAAATAGTGTTAGATAGTGCATTAATAAGGAAAGCTTTGGGGTATTAGTATGATCGCGGCAATAATCTTTTTAGTGGAAATTGTATAAAATATGGCGGTACGAAGTTCGCGCGGTCTGCTAGTTTTTTTATAATACTCCGACCGCAAAATTCGAGAGCTCGCCAGAAAATGACACATTTTGTAAGTATCAAACCTGGTCAGTAACAAATTGCACCAGAATGGCTCGATCAATATGATGAAATTTTGTGTGAAATTTAGGTCTGAGAATCATTGGGACCCGTTCGCGAAGGATTAAAAGAAATATTCAATTTCGGGAATGTGCAAAATCTTAATCTAACATTCGTTGCATCACTATTAGGTACGCTTAGGTATTACATATTTATTATACTTATACACGCAAAGTATTTTTATGAAATATTCGAAACAGATAGAGCGATTACATAGGAAGGATATACGTACCTACTTAGAAATAGAGACAGTGGATAATTGTTTGACCATTACGTTCTTACAAGAACTATTTTTGTATCTACTACTGATAAAGCAAAACTATTGCTTACTATGAAAGATGTGCTCATGAACCATACAGCAACATACAGTGCTTATTTTAACAATTGCCTCAATATTAAAATAAAATATATGCGAAAGTAAGTTAGTTTGTTTACAATAAGAAGTGCGCACACATGAAGGATCTGCTCCGTAAACATGACAGTTTCAATTCCCATAAACACATTAAAGGAATGATAGGTCGAGGAAGAAAATCATTTTATGTGTTGACTGACTCTAGTGGTAATCTGTCAACGCAATTAACGAAAGCAATAAGAGAGCCGGACTATCAATAACCATCAGCAATCATCTAGCCGTTAATTTGTATCAGAGATATAACAAAACGCATTCTGCGCATTGATTGACTGTTCTGAGGAACGAAGTTCACCAGGTCTGCTAGTTAATTTGTGTTTTATTCCTCACTGGCATTGATTTTGTCATTTTATGTGGAAATATGTTTCTCTATCTCTATATGGTGGGTTCTTACAGTAGAATGAATTATGAGATCATTCCGACTGTGCAATTTTAAAAAAAAAAAACTAAATTAAGCTGTTATTGTATTTTATTCATAATTAAATTTGGAAATAAGGTTTGAGTATATAATGTACAAATGAGTAGAACATTACCGCGTGATAAGAAAGCGTTAATTAACATGGCCAAGGACACCAATTCGTGGCTTCTTTTTAAAATATACTGTGTCAATAGTTAATCATATTATTGTTTTATTACATAAACACGAGTTTATTTTTTATTTAAAAATCAAATGGTAACCCAAATGAAGGTCTCTTCTTCTGTTGGCCTGCTTTGTTGTTATTCATTAACCCCCCTAATCCACCACCTATAGGAATATTTCCTTGTGTAGGCAAAAGCTGTCCATTTTGCATAGGCAGCTGTTGTCCAGATTGCATGGGCAATAACTGACCCAATTGACCTGTGCCTTGAGACAAAGTCCCCGTTAAGTCTTGCGTTATTTTATTTTGTGGCAATAATTGATCCGGTAACTTTCCAGGTAATTGTGCTATATTTAATAAATTGCCCAATAAATCCTTGCACAGTACACCTGTTACTCTGTCTGCCATATTTCCCCACAGACCGATTTGACAGAACCTGAAAAATTAACAAGTAAATGAAATTATCACTAATAAAAGTAGGTAAAGTGAGTAATTTTATAGAATTTGGTCTTACCTGAAATTTTTATCAGGTGTTATTTCTTCACCAATTTTTAAATATTGATCATTTTTATCGTCAGCTTTAAGCAATGAATCGAATATATTTCCGCCAGATGAACCCGTCTTCTTAGCAGCTTTATTTTCATCAACGCCATGTGCGAATTTAGAAATTAACCCAACAAAGTTATCTCTAACTCTAGCATCAGTACTCGAAACTTTCTCTCCACTTAGCTGGCCTTTATTACCTAATGGCTCGAAGATGTAAGCCAATTCGTCACCGTGAGAAGGGCCTGTCACTTTCTGGGGCACTTGCGCTTGTCCCTCATCAATCTTCTCTGGAATAGAAAATCAATTTATTACCTAGAAACTGTTTTCAGCTATTGTTATTGTATTACAACTTATATTTGTTAGTCTTAGTTGTGACGCATATTTTATCTCGTAGATTGAATATCAAAATAACGTGACAGTAGTAGAGTGCATGCAGTTCGCTGCATGAATGAAATACCACGACCTCTCAGAATATCGACGTAAAGTGTCTTTTGCCGCGTTTCGCTCGGTGAGAGAGGTAGCCAGAGGCTCTACCCCTTTCTCCCTCCCCTTCGCATCCGACTCCTATTGTAAGTGCCGGCAACGCAACTGTAACACTATATGTGTTCAGGTGTCCATGGGCGGCGTTTGTTGCTCACGATCAGGTGACACGTCTGCTCCTTTGTCCCCTAAACCATTAAAAAACGTAGTTTTAGACTACTACATTAGATTCGATTTAAATTTCTTGAAATTTATTTTAGGCGAATCAAATCCAGCCCTGGTAAAACAAATAAGTATCACACCTGCTAAAGGAACTCCAGGTAAAAAGTGCCATCCTTTGGAAAGATTTCCAACATGTTCAAAGCTATACAGGAAAGCTTTCCCTCCAGAACTCCACTGTTTAACGCTTTGATAAGCTGGCAGATTGAATAGAGCATCGCCTGAATGGAGAAAATATTGTATGAATTCATTATTGTCGTCGTTGTCGTCGAAATTAAAGCTAAAGCTAGTCGTCATACTGTTCTTAATTTAATAGAAATCCCGCTTTTATATTTTCATAGGCTTGTTTTTACGTAAATAAATAATAACCCTACCTGTCCTAGTTTTCGTTTGGCGTAGCCTTTGTATCTAAGAAATAAGAAAATTCAGCCGTCCCCAACCCCCCGCTTGGTTTAAAGCTGTTCACGGTAAACATAATAATAAACTTAACGGTAAACATGATAGAAACTAAACATACTGCAATATGCTTATGAGTTCAATTAAAACGAAACTAAACCTCAATACTCTAACTTTAAAGATAACTTAAAACATAATTGCAAAAATGTAAATGCCAAAATATATGCTTTGCCTTCAAAAACACAAAATAGCTGCATATAAGCATACACAGTGCCCAAAGAACGACGTAATATTATAATTAGTCTTTGGATTTTGCCGCCAGCTTCGTTCTTCCCTTGAAACCCTCACCTCATCATGCACTGTTCACGAAATATGCACTTTGTTTCAACCGTACCCACTCTACCCTCCTCAATTTACCCACTTACACGATAACTTAATTTTTATATAAAACAACCATTTTACAGCCTTATATGTTTCATACTTTTTGAAAATTATTGTAATTTTATCCATATTATTTTTAATTGAAAGCATAAATTGCCAATAGATAAACATTAGTTTATTATAAATAAATAGTAATCTAAATTTCTAATTTTTGTGAGTTTGCATTGATGTTGTTTTGATAAATGCTATATATAAGTTTTATTATTGTACATACTTGTTGCACAACGTTACCATTCTAAATTGAAGATGTCGCGTCCATTGTGCTCGGCTAATATCATATAATTTTAATCATTCTCTCATTAACTTTTAGGACGATGATTTTAAGTTGGTTGGATCATAACTATGATGGTCGAGTATTCTGGCTGCTACACCTTTTATGCACGAGCCTACTGCTATGTTTTCAGTAGCGAGAAAAATATTATTGCATCAATTTTAAATGGTTTTGAAAAGAGTATTTGACACATGAGTTTCTTGCCCGATTCTTCTCATGAAATCCCCTACACTCGGCATCGGGCCGATTGTGGCGATTGCGTCCGTGTTTTCTTGTTCCACGGAGGCACTTTCCGCAAGCGCTTGTGTTTAAGAATTTAAATTTTAAATATTTTTGTACATTGACTATTTGTAAGTGTCTGTGAAGACCTATGAAAATAAAACCACTTTGACTTTGACTATACCTATTATTAGTTATGCATTCCAATTTTTTTTTATTTTCATCATGTGTAACAAAAATCCGAGGTTTGTATGATTCTGACGCTCTAGGCTCACCACTACTTTGCTTAAATAGTTTTGTTATGTTAGTGCCCAAACGAATTGGGTTGATCATTTTACGAAGAAGAAAGCGTAACCTAATATTAATGAAGTATTTTCTAACCATACCTTACTGGCCAATTATAAGGGGTCACAGCCATACTCTCAACATATTTAAAAAAATAACTTACCTGTAGCTTCGGCGACCTTGGCAAGGCCATCGGCTATTGAGAATGACTTCTCCAAAAACTCAAAAGCGTAATAATCAGCAATAGGCAAGAGCGATTTGACTTCACCAGCGAAGGGTATTAAGCCCGCTACATCGCTCACCATATTTTGTAAACCACCAACCAAGTCCTTCTTTATGAAGTCTTTCACATCTTGGAGTTGTTTTGCCAGAAATTTATTATACTTTCCTGAAAAATAATGCGTATTAAAAATCTTTATAGTAGTTAACCTATCTATATGAGATTAAATATATATATTTCTTGTGTCCATGTGTATGTCACAAAACTCCTCCTAGACGGCTAGACCGATTTTTATGACTTTTTTGTGTGGGTTCAAGGGGATTCGAGTATGGTTTAGATTCACAAATAAGCCCGGCAGATGGTGCGACAGTCGGTATCTAGGTTATTTAAATGTACTACTAGTAAACTGCCGGGCTTATTTGTGAATATAAACTATCAACAAATCCTCTTGAACACCCATAGAAAAATTCATTTTAATCGCTCCAGTGGTTTAGGATTTTAATGTAAAAAATACCTACTGGGAATCTAAGTTAACAACAACGAAACGCAAGGAACTTCTCAGAGCTATCAAAGGTCATTCTATATCAACTGGAAAGCCTACCTATCGGCCACCGATCCTAATAAGATTCCTGACGTATATACTTGACACTATCATTAAAAAGTACCTATACAACAAAGTCGCTTTCCGCTGTATGTCCCCTTATATGCTTAGATCTTTGAAACTAAGCAACGGATTTTGATGCAACCTTTATTTAATAGACATAGGGTGTCGACAGGGTGGTTTTTATGTATAATTGATGTATAATATATTAAAGAAAAACTGATACTTTTTTTAAATTTAGCAGTATTATTATAAACGCAATAAAAATTACTCTCGATGCGGAACAAAGTTCGCCGAATCAACTAGTACTATATAAAGAAGGAAACTCAACTCTGGTAAAGAGAAACAGAGATTGGGAATAGTTAACAACAACAGCTGTTAACACCATATTAAGTGGCAAAGTTTAATTGGATTAAAAAGTGGCGAATAAAATTATATGAGTCAAAATCCATTTATATAGACTTCTCTAACAAAAGGTCAAACTTTAGACGCATAGCTTCACTGGGAGGCACACGTCAAAAAGAAACCCCATGAATTAGAGCTTCGCTATAAGATATATCGGTTACTTGAAAAACGTTCTGCGTTATCATTGCACTACAAAACACTCCTATACAAACAAGTCCTTGTGCCTTAATGGACTTATGGTATCCAGCTGTGGGGCGGTATCAAACAAAGCAATACTCTGCAATACACAGATGATACAGAGATTTCAAAACAAAGTAGGTGCTTAGAGGGATTTTGGACGCACTCACCAGTATGCGTCCACAATGCAATTAGAAATGACGACCTGTATCGGCACCTCAAAGTAGAATGGTTCGAAAAAAATATTAAAAAAACATGCTGAAGTTCACGAACAAAGGCTTCACCATCACTTGAATGTCGAGGCTATCCAGCTCCTCGATAATACAGATCTAGTGAGAAGACTAAAAAGGACAAAGCCTTTTGAATTGAATTTGTTAAAGTGCAAGTGATTGTGCAGGAAGTGCTAATTATAAAGAACACATACATAATGTAACATAACATAACATAACTTCACGTCTTTTTCTTCCCGAAGGTGTAGGCAGCGGCTGTTAAGCCTCGTCTCGCCGTTATGTTTACGTCCCAAATGGAATAGGTGGCGAACCTATGGCCATACCGGGCACAAAGTTGTCAGTCATCATATTTATCACACGTAACTTCCGAAAATTTCGAAAAGTCATTTGTGTGTGCCAGTATTTGAACCCACTACTTCTTTAATCAGAAGCGGGGTGCTAGCCACTGCGCCACCGAGACTGTTATTATAATGTAACTTCCCCTTATTAGAGACAATCAAAAATGTGTTAATGCACGCATTGTTAATTTAACTCTGCGTAGCAATTTAAGTTATAGGTAAATTACCTATTAGCTTTGCAAGGCTAGATTGTAATATTAACTAGAGATACTTCATTTATGGAAAAATAATAGTTTAAAAAAACTAAAAAACACGCTTTTTATAGAAAACCGAACTAAAAAACAGAAAAATAAAAAAAAATATTTTATTTTAAAAAAAGCGTGGGGTGCTTTTTAAGATATTATCGAAATGATAATCACTCTACTCATATCTGTCAATAAAATATTTATAACTATTGACACCATGCACCCCACGCTTTTTTTAAAATAAAATATTTTTTTTTATTTTTCTGTTTTTTAGTTCGGTTTTCTATAAAAAGCGTGTTTTTTAGTTTTTTTAAACTATTATTTATTTTATATTTTTTAGTTCGGGTTTCTAAAACAAGCGCGTTTCTTAGTTTCGAATTTGAGGAATAGCGCCATCTGTGACTTTTATAAGGAACTCGTTTCAAGTTGATAACGTAAACTTTCCGCTGATTGCCACTAGATGGTGCGATTTATGAACTTTCATAGTTCACAAATCGCACCATCTATCGTTCAAAAAAGCGTGGGGTGCATAGTGTCAATAGTTATAAATATTTTATTGACAGATATGAGTAGAGTGATTATAATTATCATTTCGATAATATTCTAAAAGTTAGAAGTAGATATAATCCTAAAGTTGTTTTAATCAATGAGTGAGATTCGCGAAAATCTTAGAAACAACTATTTTCTTAATTTAAATTCATTAAAATTTAAAATTAAAATTTAAAATTTATTTTCTATTTTTTAGTTCGGTTTTCTATAAAAAGCGTGTTTTTTAGTTTTTTTAAACTATTATTTACATAGTTCACAAATCGCACCATCTAGTGGCAATCAGCGGAAACTAAAAAAGAAGTCGGTTACAAACAAACCTACAAACATACAAATATACAAACATACAAACATACAAACATACATACAGGTGAAGCTAATAAAAAGCTAATAAAAACAAACATGGAATGTGAGTCCTACCAAACACGGCCCTTGATGTTTCCGCGGACGTAACTCCTGTGAGCATAGGGACACGTTTCTTTTTTTGGCTGAGTGTTGTGGCTGGTGGTTCGGCAATTATTGGCGGTAGACCTCGAGCGTCATCCTCTCCTTCAACTCTGGCACCGGCACCTACAAAATGAGATTCAGTATAAAGCGCAAGTTATTAAAAGGAATTAACACATACTATTATGAAATAATCTACCAAGTCGTCCAGATACTTCTTGTAAAAATTTCTCGGTATCCAAGTCCATATTTAAATCTTCTTCTGCCTGAAAATTAAATAATTTATGATTTAATTCTTTTTATCTTATCAAAAACTTAACTGTAGAAGTTTTTACATCTAAGAAACAAATGAAGTGATTTGTCAATAGTACCCGAGCATTAAAAACAACACGGGTGAATCGAAATTGAAAACTTCTTTAATGTCGTACGGATTTTTTAAGGTCCTGTTTAATAATTTTCTTCAATATTATCTACAGCTAAAGAAGAATATCGGCGTAAAGTGGCTCATGCCGCTTTTCTCTCAGTGATAGAGGTATCTGCACTGCGCTGTCCGACTGAAGCTTCGGCTTAAAAGACACCTACCTAATACAAGTAAATGGTAAATTAATTAGTAGAAAGCCGAGAATAAAGGTCTTTTTGCCATTACTAGATTACTACTGAACTCTTTAATAAAATTACCAGCACAATTTTCTCGTGTGGAAGTTGACGCAAGCACATCATCAATCTCTCAGCCGATGTTTTAGGGCAGCCAGTACGTTCAGCGATGATCTCTGCATGTTTCGCGGGATCTGTTCTTATGGCTCCGGGCGACAGTGGTGTGCCAGACAGAGCAACCACACCAGCAGCACTGCGACCTTCCGGGGATATTGCTAGAAGTGACGCAGCGCTGGCACCAGAGCCTTGACCCATTACAATGACACGTTTTGGATCACCTCCAAAGAACTGAATGTAATCTTGAATCTGTAAGAGTCACAGCAATTCATACAGCAGGCGTATTGCAATTAATAAAATATAATCATTAATAATAATCCAAATACATAAATTCTCTTTTTTTAACCTACTTCTTATAGCCACGTATTCCAAATGATATAATTGATTTAGATTTTTGTACTTTGTACTTTGTTGAACGCAAGATCAAGATGAACCGAAAGAAACCTCTTATAGTAACAACATCTGTCTAGCAGTTCAGGCTAGAAAAATTGACAAAGAAATACAAAATTCACACACATGCACTCTGAATATATTCTCTCTTTTTGCGCAGCACATAACATTCATCCACAAAAATTCGTCATACACAAATATTATATTTACATTAACAATAATTAATTAAATTATGTATTGAAAAAAATTTGACAGTTTTTGACTTGTATACTTACCCATATCATAGCTGTATGCAAATCGAAAAGACCAAGGTTACCACTAGCATCCTTCTCTCCAGTGCTGAGATATCCAAGTGATCCTAAGCGGTACTGAGGTGTTACAAGAATGGTGTCCTTCTGGGTTAAATGTTGACCCTAACAAAGAGACAGATATGATTGTGGGATTAGGTACTAATAACAATTTTTTTCATTATATCTATATTTCGTTACTATAACATAACATTATTTCACGCCTATTTCCTTCGTGTGGACAGTAGACAGCGGCTGTTAAACCTCGACTCGCCGAATCGTTATGTTACATCCCAAATTGAATAGGCGGCGAACCTATTGCCATTTACTGGGCCGTAAATTATCAGTCATCGATGTTTATCACAAATAACTTCCGAAAAGAATTCCGAGAAATCTTTGGTGTCAGCTCGGTATCGAACCCACGACTCTGAATCAGAGGTAGGCAGCACGACCACTGGACCACCGAGACTAATAATCACCATAACAATAGTAATACAATGATAATGGTATAAATAAATAGGAAGTAAGCCATCATATCAAGAATATGCCAGTCAGAATCATGGATTAATTACTGAATCTCTAAACGAATCTTAACATACAGATTTATATCTTACAGGCATGTCGTTGATTCGAAATATTGGCCCAATTTATCACAAACCTCTTATTAAACGAAATAGAACATCAGAGACATTACACAAAGAACTTAAAGGTACTTACACCATAACTATTTGTCGAACCCGACCTGTAGTTGCCACCATGGATAAAGAACACCACAGGACTACCTGCCAATGAAATGACGCGAATGCATTTAAAGCATAGATTTCTTGCAATACAATTATTTAATATTTTATACTGTACAGCCGTGTCATTCGGACGGGCCTTGTGAGACGTGGTTGCATTGGTAAAACAACAGACTCCGAAATCGAGATCGGGCGGGTTCGATGTCCATCCTTGTGGAATTATTCATAAGAAAGTAATAATCCTCCGGATGCCATACATCGGCATGAATGTTTGTATTTGAATGCATGTTTTTCTAGGTATTATAAGTACCTATGTATTTATAAACGAAAACTATCTAAGTATTAAGATCCTATCTGGTTTTGATCCAAGCATTTAGTTGCTTACCTTGGAAAACTGGATGGCACAACTAGGTGTCCGAAAATATTATATTATATCCTGTATATACTACAAATATACTGCTAAAATAATACCACCTGATTGAAGTCTAAATTATATCGACTTCCTGCTAGTCAAAGTCTCGTCAAAAATGAACTACATAATAGCTAAACACACACTTCACAGTCAAACATAGGTATGACACCTAATACAAACAGTCTCCAAGAATATATGTGCTGTTACGGCAAATATGCATTAGCAGTAGTAAAGAATCAAAAGTTAGGTACAAAAACTATCTACTTCTAACTTTTGCTACCAATCAGTATTGGTAAATTATTTAGCCCAAGTTAGAAAAGCTAATGATAATAATATACCTTGTTCTTCAGCAGGCATTTTAGGAGCATAAATATTAAGACACAAACAGTCCTCGTGGCCTATGATTCGTTGCGGTACGTATGGGTCACGCTGAGGACACGGAAGACACTGGTCCGTCGCCATCATCTCTCCAGCTAGGTAGCGTCGGACGGCACGTTGAAATCTTCGCGGCCCCACCGGTGGCTCTGCATATCTACATATTTAACAAGGCTGACTATAGAACATATCATTGTTTTTTTATGGGATAGGAGGGCTAACGAGCAAGACTGTCAGCTGATGGTAAGCAACCTGCGCTACCCATGGACACCAGCAACACATATAGTGTTACCGTTGCGTTGCCTTTAAGGGAGTAGGAATGGGAAGGAGGTTGGGCCTCCGGGTACCTCTCTCACCGAACGAAACGCGGCATGAGCACTTTACGTCGATCTTCTGAGAGGTCGTGGTATTTCACCGGTCGAGCCGGCCCATTCATGCAGCGAACAGCTTGGCTCTACTACTGTTTGTGCAACATTTTGGTTTTAATAAAATTTTGCCTTAAATTAAATCCATTCTAAATATATTTCCGTCCTCCGATAATAAAATAATCTACCACCTACATTATAAATTAAACAAAAACGCTTAGATATGTGTTTTATGTTTAATCTCATACGGCGGAAATCATTATCAGAGCATCCGTTAAACAGTATATTATTATAGTAAATTTGATTTACATAGTTTAAAACTGTATTATTACTATTTTTAGTATAGGCACTAAAAAGTATATGGAGTCGTAGACAATTTTTTTAATTTCTAAGGGGCTGATGGTCATGACATCATGTACCTATCAGAAATATTTTTCTTTTTGCAAAACATTTATTATTTGCAGCACCCATAACGAAAGCTCTTGAGAGGAATAACTTCTTATAAATTTTTAATGATGCTCCGCTCCTGTTAGTGACTGCGTGATTTTAGCCTTCCTGGATATTACTCATTAACTTTTTTCGTGGACAGACCGTTTATTTAGAATAAACGGTCTGTCCAACAAAAAAGTTAACTGTGATTAGAGCGTCCATCTAAACTAAACAAACTCTTTAGCTTTAAAATGTTAATAATCAAGTGAATATGCTGTATGTTCCCACCAACAATTGAACAAGATATCTAAATAGAAAAGTATAAAAAACGTTTGAGATATATATGGTTTTAACAGGAATAGTAGTTGTATCGCAGATTTAAAAAGAAGAATTACGTCAGTAAGCAGCATGAGCGCGAACCACATCTTTAAAGATTGTAAGACAGCCGTTGATAATTAAATGGGCTTAATTCGGTGGTTCAGGCATGTGGAAAGAATGGAATATGCAGGACTGACTTAGCCGATATAAAATATGAAGTCGGAGTAGGCCATGTCACACATTCCACGATCAAATTCGACCGCAAATCAACAAGTGTGTACCTATGTCAAGAATTACATAAGTTACAGCATTGTGTAAGAATCGCTCTGTTATTTCTGCTTACCCCGCATGGTAGTTGGCGTAAAGTAAGTAAATATTAGGTACTATATTGATATCTTGGATATATATTGGCATATCTTGGCATGTCATAAATTTAATATCTTTGGAGTTGTGGGCAACAGCCAGTGTTGACCAAAAATACAAATTAACGCGGCACACGTCACTAGTCACAAATTCACCATCTTCTGCATAATCAATGCATACTACTACATTTCCAAAAATAATGTTACCTTAAACCAAAGAAGCTATAATATCCGAGCCTATCATCCTTAACGCCCTCCACGCGGGCGCTCAAGCCGTGAAGTTGGGTAAAAACAACAGCTGCATCAGGCTCCGGAGGCGAAGCTGGCTTACCACCAACAACAGCTTTCGCTGGTATTGCTAAGGTCACTACAATACCAGCTATGTAGAATATTAAACGTGGATACATTGTCGTATCAATAAATTTAATTAAAGCTACGTGCGTTACTGGATGCTACTGTATCCAGACTATTCCTGTTTCGCGAAAATTAAAAACTTGTTGACACTCTGTCATTATCAACTCGCTCTTGATAAAGCAAAATCCTGTCCGATATTTAAATTTGCCCACACTTTTTTACATATAAAAAATAATAATAGTGTCGGGGTTACAAAAATGTATGGCACTTTTGTGTATTAAAATATAATAGATACTAGCTGACCCGGCGAACTTTGTTCCGCATCAAAAGTAATAACTGCTGTCCCGCTATATTAATAGTGCAATATCTTCGAAAATGTTCGTTTAAATTGCATGCTGTAAAGGGCCAGGATCATCTATATTGCATGCACAATCTATTTAAGACACTTAATTGGAAAAATTAACGCTGTAATGTTTAAAATCGCTTCGTAAATAGGCCCTTATTTCTCGTAAAAAATAAAAATGGTAATTGTAGGTTATCCCTAAGAGTCAGACATATGCCCTCGCGGACCTTTGTAGACCCTTTAAAGATGTATAATAATGTAGTACGTTGTTTTGATCTATCACTTAGGGTTCAGGCAGCGTTTCCAATTAAAGTTCTAAATCTTGAAAATTAACACTTTTTTTTACTACTTACGTTGACACCCTCTAACTATTAAAAAAACCGCATCAAAATCCGTTGCGTAGTTTAAAAGATATGCGCATATAAGGGGACAGACAGCGGAAAGTGACTTTCTTTATACTATGTAATGATGATAAATAGAACATTCTCATTAACACGTTCACTGCGTTATGAATCGAATTGGTACATGCGTGACTTCTCGCTGGTGCGGCAGACAAAATCGCGTTCTTTCACTCTGTGCGGGAGACAGGTAGCTGTCTCTGTTATACTCGTAGAAATGTTAACGTAGGTTAACATTTCTACGAGTATAACAGAGACAAATATACATATTTGATTCTCTCACGAAGCTTAGCCTGATGGCGTAGTTAGTACAATATGAGGTTAAATAGGCCCCAAACGCACTGAATAAAAATAATTACCGCTTAGTGCGAAGGAAGGTCTAATCCGCCTAAGTGGCAGGCTTCATAAACGCACAGAGCGGGGTGCGGGCGTCGCGAGCACAGCGCATTTTAGCTTAGTGTTGGGACAAGTCACGATAAATAACGATAAAGGGATTTTTTCAAATAACCTCTAGCCAAATATTCGCTGCCGTTTTCATACTAGCATGACCTAAATATTTCACGACAACAAAATGTTCTTTATTCTGCACAAATACCCTTACACATGCACACATTCATAACATTTATATCTTTACACTGATAGAGACTGACGGCAAGTGATTATTTCAGGATTTCCTCCTGGCAAATGTGCTGATCATGTGCTTCAAAAAGGTGGTCAGCGTTGCATAGGTTGCTATGACAAATTAAGGCGTACCTTAAATAGCAGTCAGGCAGCAAATAAAAAAAAATAACTTTTTGTGTCCATCTTTTTGTTTACCCTGTTTTAATGAAAAATATTTTGTTTAAAGTACTCCAATAAATATGTTTTATCTTAGTTTCAACTTCCCATCCCTAATGTAGATACAAATCATACTTTCTTTCAATGCGATGTGGGGCAGAACACATCCTTACATAGTATAAAATAAAGTCACTTTCCGCTGTCTGTCCCCTTATATGCGTATATCTTTAAAACTAGGCAACGGATTTTGATGCGGTTTATTTTAATAGTTAGAGGGTGTCAACGGGGTGGTTTTGATCTATAAGTCATGTATGATGTTGAAAAAAAAAGATGATAATTTTCGAGATTTAGCACTAAATTGCAAACGCTGGCTGAACTCTAAGTGATAGATCAAAACAATGTTCTACATTATTAAACACCTTCAGAAGTGCACCTACAAAAAAGTCCGCGAGGGTATATATCTATCTCTTACGGATAACACACAATGACCATTTTTATTTTTTAACTTTTTACTACAAATAATGGCTTATATATAATAAGCAATTTTAAACATTTCAGCATTAGTTTTCATCCAATTAAGTGTTTTAAATAGATTATGCATGTACTATAGATGATCCTGGCCCTTTACAGCATGCAATTTAAACTAATATTTTCGGAGATAGTGCAGTGTTAACATAGCGGGACTAGTTAAAGTCGATAAATAGCACAAATTGAACCTCATGATATCCTAAATTTACTCATTTATTACTTTTGATGCGGAACAAAGTTCGCGGGGTCAGCTAGTGTCATATACATTTGTGTTGTTTATTCAATACTCAAAAGTCGTAACTGAGGGCAAAGCCGGATACAATTTTAGTATGTATATATATATATATATATATTTATATGATAGGAGGGCAAACGAGCAGGCGAACAACCAACGCCGTCCATGGACACCAGCAACACATATAGTGTTACTGTTGCGTTGCCGACCCTTAAGGGATAGGGGATAGGGAAGGATGGGGAAGGGGGGTGGGCCTCTGGGTACCTCTCTCACCGACCGAAACGCGGCATGAGCCACTTTACATCGATCTTCTCAGAGGTCATGTTATTTCACCTGTCGAGCCGGCCCATTCATGCAGCGAACTGCTTGGCTCTACCACTGTTTCAAGCAAATATAGTCACATTTGGGGTATTTGGAGGTGTTTTAGAGAAACGATATTTTATGAGGCCGGCGAGGTCTCATACGCACTGCAAATAAGTTCAGCTGTGCCTCTAAAATGCCTCCTACGCACCTGCCGAAAGGCTATGAAAATTGGCGCCGCAGTGAACGTGCTAATCTATATTTATAATAAAATCGTAGAAAAGTTGATACTGTACATTTTTAGAATACTTTAGACATTATCTACAATCGATACCACACCCAAAAACATGGATTTAAGATTTTTTGTTTATTTATACTGTTTGTTTGTTATGGGTAAACTCTAAAAGTACCGCATGCTTTTATTTCCAATTTTGCATGAATATTACCAAGAGGTCGGGTCAACTTATAGGCTAAATATTATAACGGTATTACTAATTGGGAGGGAGTATTGAACCCTTATATCTTCTATATATATTACATACCTATAATAAATTCGTAGGAAAGTGGAATCTGTATATTATTATTTTTTCAACTTGAGACATGATCTACGATCGATACCTACATCCGAAGTATTCTAGAAAAATAAATTTCCTAAAAATCATTTATCAAACCTATGACTTCAAAATCAGAAGCGGGGAGTTCGACCACTGCACCACCGCGACCATTAAATTGACGGAGTATATTACAATACTTGTTGATTGTTCTTTTAGTACGGAACTCTTCATTTGAAAATTTATTAAAAGTAAAGAGTTAATATTGTGGCAACGTTTCGGCCAATTAGAGCGGAAGAACACTTACGTGTAGAGTTGGTTGCCATCTTTACTTTATGCTGTTTGACAGTTTAGTCCAGTCATTATAAATATAAGCAAAGTCACGATAGCCACACTCAAAGAAGAAGAAGAAGTAAATATAAGCAGGCGTGTCAGTTGATGGTGAGCAACAAACGTCATCCATGAACCAGATAGTGTTACAGTTGCATCGCCGGCCCATATAATGGGATATGGAAGGGCTCGGAAATGGGATGGGAAGGAGAGGGAGAAAAGAGTTGGATTGTTCATTAGACTAACAAGATTAAAGAGACAATGCCTATATCTAATTCAAAACAAGGTTGTAAAGAAGGAAGTTGCATTAAAAGAGTGTCGGTGTAAAAGAAAGACAGGGCATGCTCCGATTAGATGGTTCGGACATGTAGAAAGAATGGATGATATATGATTGAAATTAAGCAGATATACCCTGCAATATAAATTTGATTTATTTGTAAAGTTAGTAACAGAAACCTAACTGCGCCATCAGTCGGAAGCGAGAGGATGACTCTCCATATTAAATAACGACAACCACAATCGCCTGTAAAACGTTACATATTTTCCGCTAGCTGTTGCCCCCGACTTCGTCTGCGTGGACGCCATGAAGCAGCAAAAATACTATTCCTGTGCTAATCCTAAAGGATTCAGCTGGGTTGGGCTGCATTCGGCAAACTGCGTCGAGTCTTCAGCTCGCCTATACCGCAAAGTCTGAAGACCAAAGTCTTTGACCAGTGCGTCTTACCGGTAATGACCTACGGTGCCGTCTTGGTAAACGTAGCGTAGGACGCCCACCAAACCAATGGTCACATGACCTCCGAAAGGCTGCTGGAAAATACTGGATGCGGAAGGCAGAAAATGGGATGTTGGGGGATACATTGGGGGAGGCCTATGTCCAGCAGTGGACTGCATTAGGCTGGTGATGAAATGTTCATTACTCACCCCTAATTTGCATTTAAAAGCCTTTTAGTTGAAAGCATTTTGTATTATATTTGAAATACCTCCCTAGATGTGTTTTGTATTTTTATTAGTCATTTCAAACTGCAAAATATGTTGTGATTAAGTTTAGCAACATTACCAGTCGAAAAAATTAATGAAATGATGATTCGGTTCGGTTCGGCTCGGCATTGTGTATCTATTTCTCATGATAGACCTTAACATAATATTATTAATATCTATATATATATAAAAGAAAGTCGTGTTTGTTACAACACTTATAACTCAAGAACGGCCATACAGGTTTGGCTGAAAATTGGTGGAGAGGTAGTTTAGAGCCAGGAAAATATGGATAAATTGCGAGTAAAATACTAAAAAATACAATTTAATTTTCCCGTACAAACGATCTGTAACTATGGAAACATCAAAACAATGGGATGAATGTTGACATTACACTTTAAATCAAATGTCAAAATTTGTTGTGTCATGTCATATGTTTGAAGGTTTGCAATTTTTAATTAATATAGTATAAATATTTGGAAAAGTTATTTTTGAAGTAATAAAACTGTAATAAAATTTAAATAATGCATTGGTTTGGAGGGAGCATCGCAGTGGCGGTAACATTATCAAGCAACGGAATGCCATTTTTGTCTAAGTTGTTGAAGGTTACCACGAAGAAAGTGACGATGATTTATCAGTTCAGATGGTATCCACTATAGATAAAAAAGATGTGGTGAGCCGTCTCTTTCTCTCTTATCAGTCCAACTTTCTCATCGCGAAACTTAAGAACGGATCAACAAATTACGAGTACACACATTTCACACAAATTTATCAATTTGTACCGATACCATCACTATTCTAGATCATCACTATAATAGAAGGAACGGTACTCCTTTGGAAGTGTTGTTTTTAACATAGCAACCTGGCGACTAGGATCGAAAGGATACTGGAAGAGTACCGCATAGACCACCAACTATTAGGACAATTGAAGGAGCCAAAACTTTTGACAACATGGATAGTTGGAAAGAATGACATGTTGTGCCGACCCCACTAAGAATGGGACAAGGGCAGAAAAATGATGATGAGTTTGTATGGGAAAATAAAAAAGCTATAGTCAAATAACTACAATTAAAAATTGTAACAATATACGTTACGTAATTTATTTTTGTTGAACTTTTCTTACTATGATTAATTAGATATTATGATATGATATTATGAAGACGATGCAGCGATGGTAGTCGAGCGGTATCGGGAGAGAGCCGATCTCGCTCGAAGGCGGCGGCGGCGAGCTCAGTGATTGCCGCCGCCGATCGTTTCTTGGCCAATCAATATCTATATCTATACTTTAAATAAAATCGGAGTGTCGGTTTGTAATATTGACATAACCGCTTTAATTTGTGTGTAAAAAAGTGCATGTATTTACTGTATATATTCATTTAATATACATATATACGGTATATACGCCAAAATATTTTTTATTTATTTTTTGTCTCTTTGTTTGCTCCGTCTAATCTCTGTGACATGGCTGGACCGATTTTGACGGGACTTTTTAGTGGGTTTAGAAGTAACTATTAATAGTTACTTTTATTATGGAAAAAGCATTTATTAACTCATAAAATGCTTTTGAGGCGAATCAAAGTTTGCCGGGTCAGCTAGTCAAGAATAAAAACTGAGATTTGGTCAAAAGAAAATACATAGTTTGCATTTCAAATACAAAACGCAAAACTATTAACTATTTTGCACTTGAAATGGTAAATAAGAAAAGTATTTTGTATTTTAAAGCCATTTTGTACATCTCTGGTAAATTATTACACATCTTACGGTATACAAAAAAATCTGCGATATATCAGGGCATGTCGTGTATATATTTATTTCAGGAATAAGTGGAATAACTCACAATCATAGTTTTAGTCTGACAAGAAAGTCTTGAAACGGTACTATAAATTATAAATATTATTTTCTTTGGATTTTATTATTCCAATGGCGCTATTTATAAGTACCACGGGTATAATAATTAAAATTAATTTATGTTACTATAATTCAATAGTTTTACTAATTATTGTCATATTTTAACTATATGATGAAGGTGAAATATGTCATTGAATAAAAAAAATATTTAAATCAAAGCATCTAAACCGTTATTTTAGTACCTACTGTATAGTGTACTTATACTTAGAGTAGTGTAGTAGATAGTGGGGTCGCTATTAATTTCAAGAATTTTTGCAACGGATTTTGATGTGTTTTTTTTAATAGATAGAGGTTCAAAAAAATCATTAATTAACAGGCTAGTTTGTATGCATATTTCATGTACTACGGAGTAAAAAATGTGATAATTATGCATTTTTAAATTTAGCATTTTTATTGCAATCGTTGTCTGAACCCTAAGTGATAAATCAAGACAATGTACTAAGTATTACATTAATATACATCATAACATACATCATTAATTTTCTTTTTAATAACTTTACACCTTTTTTAGCCGAAGGTGTAAGCAGCGACTGTTAAACCTCGACTCTCAGAACTATTACGTCTCAAGTGGAATAGGTGACGGAACATAACATAACATTTCTTACATCTATAAATATCTACCCACTTTGTGGCAATAGGGTCGCCAAAACCGCACAAAAATAAATACAAAAATCTGAAATATACAATACCTATTCTCAAAAAGCACATAGCTACGTATTTAACCTAGGTAGGTGCTGCTTTTGTCACATTTTAATTCCCCCCCACCCCTCACATTTGTACCTGCAGTCCCGTGAGACCCGAAGGCCAGATTTGTAATTGTTCTACTTTTCAAAATATAACTTTAAAGTAATAAAAGAAAATACCGTTTTTTTTTTATAATTAAGATCGGGAGATTTTTTGCTGTTAGAAATGCAATTCAAAAATTTGTATGATGATTCATGGCCCTGGATTCCAAGGTGAAAATCTAACGCCCCTCCCCTAATTGTGATTAGGTAATACCCACAACCATTCAGGATGCTTTGAAATTCTAAATTGCTAACAATAAGAAATCTGTGGAAGGTATATTTATAAAAAACGACCCTAAAAATCTGTAAACTAGTAGTGACTCTATGGGTGCGTTCCACTTATGGCCCGCAACGACCGCGACCGCGACCGCGGAAATTGCCGTTCCACCAACGTAAGAACGCCCCGAGCAAAGTGAATATAATTAAGAGGCGGCACTCCAAGTTAGGGATGTGAAAAATAATTGATTATGGAAATAATTGATTACAAAACGATTTTTTTAAAGTAAAAAAAAATATTTTAATTTGTGACTATTTTTATATGACTAATCGATTAATAGTCGATTTTTTTCGTAATCATTAAATTACATATTACTGATTTTTCATCTGCAACGCCCCGATATTAAAATTGGTCTTCTGGCCCGGAACGAAAACTATTAAAGAATACTTTCTCCATAATGTTATTTTTTTACGCCATCTATGACCCCATTCCTTCTATACCTTTGAAACAGTTTAGTTATTCCTTTAAAAAAATATTCACTAGATGGAGTCAATGAATAATACTATTTTATTTGCCGACATTTGGTTGTTTTTTTTTTATATTGTTTATTTCTTTCCTAAATTACTAAATATTACATGGAGACTTTTCTAGTGACATACCACAAAAACCATCTGGGGTTTACCAATGGTATATCACCCATCCCACCAACAGCTAACAACAATTATGTGATGACTAGGTCGGTTGCAGACAAAAGTTCCTTAAGACTATTTTACAGTTCTTCTTAGTTAGTGTGTCACGAATTTCGGCAGGCAGACATTAATTATGTCTGCCTGCGAAATTAACGAAAATAATTATAATAAATTAACGATTATAATTAACGAATAATTAATGACATTATTATACATGTCATTAATTATTCGTGTATAAAACTTCATTTTTCAAACGAGTTTTTCGTGACTAAAAGTTTTGTTAAAGTTTATAAAAGTCTTTTTTGGTTTTGTTTTTGAATAATTTATTTATTTATTTATTTATCCAAAAAAAAAAAAATTACAACTATCCTTACAGGCTAACCCAATACAATAGTGTAACAACTAACTAAATCTAATATTATCATATATATTATAGTACAATAAATTAAAGCGTCCTATATGCGACCTTTGTGAACTCGCTCAGTGAGCATGAGAATAGATCCAAGTTCTCGGAGAGCGCGTTGAGCGCCCGCAGTGCTCGCGTCACAGGCGCCTGCTGCAGCAGGTTGGTGCGCGCTCGCGGCACGGCCAGCAGTGCCGGCCGCCGCCGCCGACCTCTGTACTCGTCCGGTACACATAAACCTAGTATCTCCAATATAGCCGGGTTATGTATCTTCCCGCGCAGGACTTGAAATAAATACATTGCTAGGGCAACGTCTCTTCTAATTTCCAGCTTCGTGTAACCTACCATCCCTAACACAAATAGGGTCGGATATAGAAGTGGATAACCCGGGTATACTCCATACATTTTAAAATACAAAAATCTGAGAAATTTATTTTGGATTCTCTCCAACATAATTTTATACTTGTGCTCGTGAGGAGACCATATAACTGAATTGTATTCTAAGTGGCTTCTCACAAGAGCTTCATAAAGCATTTTTAATGCCCTAAAATTCGTGAATTGACTCCCATGACGTAAGACAAATCCTAAATTTCTAAAAGCCTTCTTGCAAACTACAGTTATATGCTTCCGAAAATTTAAATCAACATTAAAAACTATGCCTAAATCTTTAACTTCAGAAGCGCGTGCGAATGGAGCCCGTTTATGTGATACTGGTGGAGACGATGAACACGGGCGCGGCTGTACGACATCACTGAACATTTGTCTATGTTAAAATAAAGTCTGTTCTTTTCACTCCACGACACAATACTATCAATGTCTTCCTGAAGTTCTCTATGGTCTATATCTTGTTTTACCTTATGAATCAGTTTTAAATCATCAGCAAATAATAGACTTGTGGAATTACTCACAACTGAATTCAAATCGTTAATTATAATGATAAAGAGCAGAGGTCCTAGATTACTTCCTTGACTTACTCCAGATCTAGTAAAATATGGCTCAGAGAGGTGTCCACCACAGTCGACATACTGACGTCTGTTTCGCAGATAGTCGGCGAAAAAGTTTAACAGGTGTGGTGTACATCCAAAGCTAGCCAATTTTGAAAGCAGTACATCGTTGTCTACTGTGTCGAAAGCCTTGTCTAATGTCTACGACTAAAAGGACGACAAGTAGATGGCGTCAATATTTCCATTTTGACAGTAAATCTGGCAATGCCAATTGTACATATTGCGTAAAAATTTTAAAATCGATTAATTTAAATAAATTGATTATTTTCTTAATTAAAATCGATTATTAATTTATCGATTTTTTCATAGAAATAAATTAATCGATTAATTAAAAATCGATCTTGTATGTTAAATGTCACATCCCGACTCCAAGTACTGGCCTGAGCTCATTTACACTGCAACTTTCACCAACATAATAATGTAGAAACTACTCATTCGTTCTTCCTCTATAATGTTGGCATCGTTGTCGACACGAGCGAATGGTTGCCAACCATTCGTTGTTACTGCCAAACGTCAGTGTCACTGTCAAATGTCAGTGTCACTGTCAAACGGCTGTCCGTGAATAGTGATGTGCTGTATCGATATTTGGATACGATAAATTAGTGCAGTACGATATCGATATACTCGAGTACTCACTAATACCGCATCCATATTTTGTCGTAGGAAAAAATAAAACATGGGTTGGTTATGTTATCTCTAAGAGATGGACACATACAATTTTGATGCAATTAATATATTTCGTAATAGATATCCCAAATATCTAACAATGACTTTAATGACATTTTAAACCCTTTCAGACAACGTACATTCTTAAGCTGCAATATAGGATCAGATTTTATAAACTTTATACTCTCTATTTTGTTAAAAATAGTGTGCTGTGTGCTAGCAATATATTTTTTTTTATGGGATAGGAGTGCAAACGAGCAGGCGTGTCACCTGATGGTAAGCAACCAACGCCGCCCATGGACACCAGCAACACATATAGTGTTACTGTTGCGTTGCCGACCTTTAAGGGATAGGGGATAGGAAAGGATGGGGAAGGGGGGTGGGCCTCCGGGTACCTCTCTCACCAAACGAAACGCGGCATGAGCCACCGTATTGCACCGGTCGAGCCGGTCCATTCACGCAGCGAACTGCTTGGCTCTACCACTGTTAATATGGCGACATGGTGAAAACTTTCAGCAAAGTTATGATGAATATTTCGGATGAATATGAAATATATAAAATATAATTTAATTCAATATGGATTCTCGTGTATTTAAAGTAGCGTTTTTGACAAAACGACTGAGAGTTGACTCGTAAAATTTATCAAGTTCTAATGACATAATATGTCATTTTGGAATTCCCGTCATTTTATTGAAAGCCCACTAGGACCTACCAATATTTTGCGGGCGAAGCGGGCGCGATGTGGTCGCGAACAGTGCCGTCATATATGACGTCGAGCGATCGCTCGCAACGACCACGGGCCTTATGTGGAACGATACTTTGGGCGTTACAGTCGTTGTGGGCTCTAAGTGGAACGCACTCTATGCGGCCTAGATATTCAGAAGTCTGCCAAAGAGAATATAAATGAAGTCTGCTTTTGATTCTCAGCATTTTAAAGTCCGCGTAAAATTGTAACAGCCGTAAGGCTAACAATTAGAAGCCATTAAAAAAAAAAAAAAAAATTCTCAGCATTGGCTCACTGAATTTGGCCCCACATTTTTCGATTTTTGAATTTTTTTTAATTTTAATTATTTGTTCGTTATTGTTCGAATGTAAAAATTATTTGTTCGTTTTTTATTTATTTATAATTAATTAAACAAATGTTCACCCTTAAGTTGGCCCCCCTTACTAGATATCTTCATTTTTGTAGCTCAGATTAATTAATTTTGATTAATTATCGTTTGTTCGACTACTATTGATGATTGTTCGATCATAAAAACAATTAAATTCTTAATTATTAATCATTTTTTATCTAATAAACAAGCCATCACCTTACGGCTGCATTGCGCATGCGCTTGTGTTGTCAGTCAGCTTGCAATGGCACTAAGTCAATAATGCTATGTATTTCAGTAAATATGAATTGAGTAAAAGTCAAAATTGTATTATTTGTGTTAATTTGTGGATACAATCCACCTTTTTACCATTATTAAGAATACAGAACTCTTTTGTTCTATAAGCAGCCTCTTTTGTTCTATAAGCAAGCAATGCAGCCGTAAGGTGATGGCTTGTTTATTAGATAAAAAATAATTAATAATTTAATTGTTTTTATGATCGAACAATCATCAATAGTAGTCGAACAAACGATAATTAATCAAAATTAATTAATCTGAGCTACAAAAATGAAGATATCTAGTAAGGGGGCCAACTTAAGGGTGAACATTTGTTTAATTAATTATAAATAAATAAAAAACGAACAAATAATTTTTACATTCGAACAATTAAATACATAGCATTATTGACTTAGTGCCATTGCAAGCTGACTGACAACACAAGCGCATGCGCAATGCAGCCGTAAGGTGATGGCTTGTTTATTAGATAAAAAATGATTAATAATTAAGAATTTAATTGTTTTTATGATCGAACAATCATCAATAGTAGTCGAACAAACGATAATTAATCAAAATTAATTAATCTGAGCTACAAAAATGAAGATATCTAGTAAGGGGGGCCAACTTAAGGGTGAACATTTGTTTAATTAATTATAAATAAATAAAAAACGAACAAATAATTTTTACATTCGAACAATAACGAACAAACGACGAACAAATAATTAAAATTAAAAAAAATTAAAAAATCGAAAAATGTGGGGCCAAATTCAGTGAGCCCTCAGCATTGCAGTCAATTTATCAATATGGAAAAAAAATAGTTTGTAATTATTAAAAGTATTAACTGCTGCCACATTCTTGAGTATAAAGAACATGAAATTACAAACTGAAAAATTAAAAACACATTAATATTTACAGGGAACTGATAAACCAATAGTTATACTTTGACTACTACATAACACAAATGTATAGAATCTTCCAGTTATCTTATTAATTCTCAATTCACATACATGATTAATTGTAGCTTAATATAACTACTAGAAGTACTAGATATGCTATTTTAAAGCGCATATTGTCAAACGCAATCGCGGTAAAACAACTTCTCCAATACGAAACGTCATTAATGATCTCTGTCTGACTGATCCGATAGAAGTATCTAGTACCTACTATTGTTCTGTCTGTGGACTGATCACTCCAAATAATTTTCAAAGCAAAACAAACAAATACAAAAGTACATATTTTACATAGCATATGTATAACTTTGCACATTCATCATGTTTTGATAATAATGTACAGCATACCCTATAGTTACTTTATATTTGGTGCCCACAGAGCATATAAAAAGTGGTGCCTATAAAAAGTAAATAAATGATTTATTAATGATATGATAAGATTTATTGAAGAGTGTAAATGAACTTCATTCATATTCTTCAATAAATCTAGAGTATTTTTAGTGCACAAATATGATTGTTTGTTTTAGTTAATTAAGATTTTTGTTAAAACAAACAATCATATTTGTGCATTTCGAAATTGCACAAGATCAAATTGAATTCATTATCCTGGCAACACTAAAAAATACTCTTATAAAGTGGCAGTACTTAGTCCATGAATCAAAAATAGAGTCTTATTGCAATGACAAAGAGTACATTTTCAAACGAATTAGTTCAATAGAATGAGAGAGTAGAAAGAGAGAAAAATACTAGCGAGTACAGTTTAGAAGTAACAGGAGTGATTCACATAATACGACGTGGCTATCTTAATTTTGTTGCAATAAAGCTAGAAATAACATAAATTTAGTATAAATTAGGCGCTAGGGGTGTTACTTTTCTCTGGTATAGCAACCCTCTATTTTAAAATAAATCCTCGATGCGTTTCGATCTCGACGATTTTGATTTTACGGTAGCTAGAATTCATAAACTTATCATATTTAGTGAGATAATTAACTCGGCAAATTATGTGCTATTTTTTCTTAATCTATTATGGTTATCAGTTTTTATTCTCTTCTATTACCCGTTATCAGGTCATAATGCTTATATCCATTATTAGATCATCCGTTTATTATTATTAACCTAGGTTATTTCCTCCTTTGAACATATCTTTACTACATTGAACAACCACTTTGAATAATGTGATTATTTCTAATTTGAAAATCTTCAAGGAAATTTCAAGCAGGAGATGCTTCTGCCTTATTGTAAAAATAACTGGCGAGAAGAGAAGCAATTTTGAGCAAATCAAGAACAAAAGCAATTTTGAGTAGCAGTAAAGCTGCAGTAAAAGTATATTATAAGGAAAATGACTCAAAACTGACCTTTAAATTCATTATTAAGAAAAAAATGTATCGTATAAACGTTACGAAAAGTATGGAAAATTAGTTTTTATTTTGTGATAATGTAACCATCTCGCATAATAGTATCACTTTTATGTGATTTAAATGAATTTTATTGAAGAATTGTACCAGCCGTTCCATAACCGAACGTTTCGGTGCGTGATTGGTGTGGGACGCTACTTGCGTCGACACTCTTGCGCCATCACACGTTCCTCGCACGGTAAAGGTGGCGTATGTTGTCGCTGCTTCAGCAGAAAATCTAAAGCGGCAAATTCAGAAATCTTGTAGCCACTTGTAGGTAATTAAGTTTTTGAGCCGTTTAGGGTTGAGACTCTAGGGACATGGGGTCCGAATGTTCGTGCACTCTGTAAAGATCTTGCAAAGAGACTGATCGAGGCATCTAGCGACCCGATGGCTAATCTTTTCCTCGCACAGAGGATTGGGCACGATGCTAGTAGACCAAGATGCAACGAAATTTGGCTTGTCTTTTTATTGTAAATAATGTAATAAATTTATATATTCTTGCTATTGTAAATAAATACTATTTGATTTTAATAAAATTCTTTACCGTTATATTTTTATATATTTTATCATATATTTTATACCACTGATTTTAAATATGTTCTGCGGTAAATTCCCCCGAATTCTAACCTGATGCTTAATTCAATCTTTTGCTAGAATAAACAAATATAGTATTTGAAGATACATCGCGTCGTCCGTATTTAATGTCGAATTATTACTACTTTATGTAATTTTGTCTTTATGACCTGAATAATGTTTTATTTGTATTTATTTTGCTATATTATTACGGGCAATTATAAACACGACCTATGACAAGCCATATTTATTTTAATAAAATGCTGATTGAATCAAAATTACGTTAAAAATACTTCGTGCAATTCCTTGTGCAAACGATTCCGTTGTGACGACACACATTACGTCGCTTCTGCGTCATCAGTACGATTACAGCATTCAAACTGGGAGGACGTTTATCTTATGGGATGTCTGAATATCAATAACCGTGTATACTAGTTTCAATTTCATTTTCAATGAAGGAATTATAAGTACAAAGGCTTAGGATAGGTATGTACAATTCGCTTTTCTTATGTGGTCTGGTGTTGTGTTGTTTCTAGCTACTAATTCCGATTTTTGTTTACAGGTTCCACTCTGTAACGCCGCCATCATGGCGTCGGACGAACAATTTTCATTATGTTGGAACAATTTCCACGCGAACATGTCAGCAGGCTTCCATGGCCTGCTGTCGCGTGGGGATCTCGTAGATGTTACTTTAGCTGCCGAAGGCAGATTACTTCAAGCCCACAAACTAGTTTTATCAGTATGTTCTCCCTACTTTCAAGAAATGTTCAAAATGAACCCCACTCAGCATCCCATAGGTAAGTTATCTTTGTGTATTGAGTAATTGAACAATTGCTTTTTTTTTTTACGTTGGTAACTAATTGAACTTTATTTGTTTCAGTATTTTTAAAAGATGTTAGTCATTCGGCGTTAAGGGATTTATTACAGTTTATGTACCAAGGTGAAGTTAATGTTAAGCAAGAAGAATTAGCATCGTTTATTAGTACCGCGGAACAACTTCAAGTTAAAGGTTTAACCGGTAACCAAAATGAAGAAAGTTCCACGCCATCTAAACCAAAGCCGACCTCCAGGCCAGGCCCAAGGTCGTCGCAACAACGGCAAATTATGACTAAGTTAGAGACTGATATAGATTCTAAGCCCTCCTCAACTCCAATAGCAATTAAGAGACCAAATAGGCCATCAATAGCATCAAATAATTCATCATCTTCACAAAGTGGACCCGCGAAACGGAAATGCGTAGACCCATTGGAAGCTGGACCATCTGGATCTGCTAAAGACGAATTTGTAACGATACCTGATGAAGACGAAAACAATGCTGTTGCACCCAAAATGGAACCTGAATTTGTAAATGAGAGTATGTGGGATGACGATGATGATGGCGCTAATAATGAGGAAACTACTTTTGGCGAAGACGACTCTAATATGGAATTAACTGGTGAGTTTTACACGATTTATATTTTTTTCTAGTTCACATTGTATTTCAGTGTCGTGTCATAACAAATATTCTTGTTTCAGGATTTGATGGTTCTACTACTGGAGATGGCAATTTAACTAGCGGCGAAGGTGGTGCTGTAGGAGATGCACAAGGTAGGTTTGAAATTTTCGTATGTAAAGGCAGTTTGTTCAAGTATCAATGTGTACTTACTACAAACTGTCTAATCGGGCCAATGATCCTCACTGGCCCTTTTAGTAGTAGAAATGAAATTTGTAAGGTAGTTTTAAGTAGTTAGATAAGCAGTGATCCCTTATTTGTTACATAAATATAGGTAAGGTTTTAACGGTAAATAACAAAGGTATTGACATAAGGTAATGGTATGGGTAAAAAAGGTTGGAATTTCAAATGGTAAAGGTAAAGGTTTGAACAATGGTGAATGTGCAATAGGTAAACATACAAGGATGGTAAAACTATGGTAAGGTAAATATCGCTGGTGCGCAATAATTTTGGTATCTTGTTAAGTCGCAAAATTGTCATAGTATGAGGCAATTTGTGACATAGTAAGTATATAAAATTTAATCAAAACTTCTGTAAGCGGTAAAGTCAACCGATGGCATAAAAAGCAAGCAGGTAAAGATAAGAAAACTGATGGTAAAAGTATATTAACAATTGGCATGGTACGGGTTTTAACTAGGCGAATTGCACGCCGTTGTCTGAGATGCGAAAGCTGACTTGGCGAAATTTGCTACAAATTTTGGTTTGTCCACTACCTAACCAAACAATATGAATGGATTTCGATGCAAGGTTCTGTAGGTAACACTGGACTAAGACAGATTAGTTGTCTGACTGCAGCTGTCAAAGTATGTTAGATTTTTTTCTTTTAGAAACCTGGCTAACGCATTAACAAAGACTTACGTACGAAGTCGAGCAGCAAATCTTATGAAGTGACTGGACTGATTTAGACAGGACTTGGGCAGGTAGCTGGTGTAATAAGGGTAACTAAGGCTGTTTTTAACGGACTTCGTTTTATAAAAATATTGCTTCCGAAGCGAAAAAGTTTACAGGCCAGCTAGTAGGTATGTAATAATAGGGGGCGACCTATTGATAAACATTGGGCACAAATTTGTCAGACATCGACTTACCACAAGTTTACTACAAAACTACTCAACTTTCCACAAGTTTATTACAAAATTCGAATTGTTATTGGTATGGATTCGAAACCGAGACTTCTGAATCGGAAGCTGAGTTTTTAAGGCTGGACACTGCTGCATCTATGCCTACTGTAATCGTGATTCCACTCAAATCGTGGTTTCTTGTTTAACAAAAGATGCTTGCTTATCCGAGGGTCAATTGCGTTTTGCCTCTAACTCTTAAGTACCTATGTATTACTTTGGTAACGAGGCACATTGGGCAAGTACCATTACACATGCGGCATAATTTTTACAAATTTGATTCCCAATGTTTGGTATGTGGAATTTGGACCGAGTGCCCTCAAGACGAATAAGCGCTGTTACGCACTAGCGGCTAGCCGCGCGGTTAGCCACCCTGCGGTTAGCCGCTAGTGCGTAGGTAACAGCGCTAAGTAGTTAAAAGGAAGGAAATCCTCTTTCCTTCAAAGCCAGTCCTCGTGGTGCCTTGGAATTCACCATAATTAGCTAAGCCTTGATGTACTCCCTTCGAGGTGAAGATCGAAGATTTTTAAGCTGGGATTTTTACAATCAAAAGGATATTAGCTAGTGCTAGCTTTCTGTACGGAAACCATAATTAAATCATCGTATTTCCTAGGTTATGATAAAATTGCAATAGGGTCGTGTATAGGTACGTGGAAGACATGGTCCAAAACTAACTTATGGGGGATAGTCTATACACAAGTTAGCTTTTTTCATGGGCTTGTAGTCTAAACTATAGACTTTAGTACGGCACTAGGACATTAATATACCATATGTAGGAGAAAAAAAAATCATAAGCAATAAATAGACATATATTTACGTACCGACATCTGAACCGCTAAGGAATGACAGTATAATGCTCAGTTTTTTATAATTATTGTTTATGGGATAGGGGGCAAACGAGCAGGCGTGTCACCTGGTGGTAAGCAGCTAACGCCAACAGCTTAATACCTCTCTCACCGAGCGAAACGCGGCATAAGCCACTGTCGATATTCAGCGAGGTCGTGGTATTTCTCAGGTCAAAACCACTGTTTAAAGTAATTAATATTAAATTAAAATAGAAGTATTAAATTAATGCGATATTCAAGTTGGATCATTTGACATGTTATTTTTGTTTTGATGCTTGTAGTCAAGTAGTTTAGGTATATATTTTTTCGTTATACATGTATGCACTCGTGTTTCGTAAAAAAGATTTCCTCATCCTGCCATGGGAATCGCTTAACTGTTTTTTATAAGACAATGAAAGGGGCTGGCGGGTGAGATACGCTGAAAACTTGCTTAGGGGTGAGATACGCTGAAAACTTGCTTAGTCGTTAGGTAAAATTCAACAATTCCAACTGTAAATGTTAGAAATTAGAACTGCAATTTTCTATGACCAATGACAGCCAACAAGACAGTTCTCAGAATGTTTGTCTGCCTGCACCCATCGCATCGCATGTAGTCGCATCGTGTAAAACTATAGCAGTCTTTGATATGGTATTCGCAGTATTAATATGTACAGATGAAGCTGCAGGTTTAACATAAAATACAGCCACTCGTTTAAACCAGGAACATCACCATCATTAGAGAACATTATTTATTGCTAGATTTCCACACATTTCTCCACAGCTGTGAGGAAGTGATAAAGTTATAGGTAGTCGTCAAATAGAAAAAACGCGAAGCGAAGCCACGCAACTAGGCACTAGTAATTTATATAGATAGACTCGCACAGATCGAACTTAATCAAATACACATGTGAACCAACGTGTGTTTGCATTACATTTTTAAATTTTTCATCTATACGGTAAGTAGTTGGCAATTGAATGGAAATATAAGGTATTTTGTTTCGAGTTAGCCCTCTCTACCTACCACTAGATGGCGTTAAGCTCTTCATAAATTGAAATATTTTTATGAAAATTGATAGATTGGTTAGTCGAGTATTTAATTCTAGAATGTGTGAGTAGGCTGAAAGAGAATTTTGCCATAAATACATAATGAAAATACAAGGCAGTTATATACCATGTATCTAAATTGTCATAAAAGAAGTTTTTGAACAAATAAGTATAAATGATATTGTATAAAATACAATTTATTTGAGGCATGAGTGGCCCTTGTACACAATTAAGTTTAAGGTGGTACACTAAGATATAGTTGTAGTTTAAGATATAGTATACAAACTATTTCATAACTTTTATATCATCCGATAGATTGCGCTAAGCGGTATTTAGAGAGCTAATATTTTCTCCATGATACCTAGTAAGTTTATCTTTTAAATTTATACGCCCGTGTAAAATTGTGGAACTGATACAGCTCATAGGAGTAAAATTTTTAACTACCCACTAAAAGTTTGGTATGAAATAAGTCATTCCGAATTAGATCGTAGATTTTTTTTTTGTATGTTTGTATATTTACTTGGCACGCCCTGAAGCTGAAGCAGCTTGATAAATTTTAGCTAGAGCGGTGTCTTTACGTTCATCCAAAAAAATAGGATTGTTATTAATAGTGCAGGATAGCGAGCCGGTTAAGTTACATAAAAATATTATAAATGTATACATATTTCAGACGTAACTAGATCATAGACAGAATTGGAAGTTTATCTTGGGTATTACAAAAATTGCAACTGCATGGCTCAAAGTCAAAATTCATTATAACTAGGGATCATAAATTACATTTATTATCACATAGTTATTATGGTCAAAACCTTGTTATACGTACGTAGTCTTATTAGTATGAAAATTATTTAAACGCAAAATATAATACCACAGATGCGAAATTAATCATCATTAAATAATAATTGCGATATTATGCCTAAATTTAACAAGACCTATTGAAAAATAAATCAACTCAAAATTAATACGCATGTGTAATAAATTTGCGTTACACGAAACGTAGTTCCGTTATTTGTGGTCGTCCGTCTAAACGCCGTAGGATCTATGGTTGCATTTGTGTCACTCCGAGGTTGTTTACTAATTTAGGAATTAGAGAAAGTTTGTTGTGATTCGAATCTAATGTTTATGAGTAAAATATTAGTGTACAATTAGCTAATGACTGTAGTGTATACGTTTTCGATGAATATTGTGTGTAAATTGTGATAAGTGCCACAGTGTCAGATGTGGAGGTGTTTACGTGATGATAAGTGTTTCGTGTTCATAAAATAGTTATTTGTGATTGGTGTGCACGAATATTAATTTTTACACAATTTTCATGTGGTATGTACATTATTTTTATTTAGTTATGTGGATAAGGAAGGTTATATCGCGATTTGAAAACGAAAGCAGGTTGCTGTTCAGACGACCAGATTTAACACTCTTGTTATAAGTATTCAATCCATGATTTTTTTCTTTCAGAATCTATTTTAAAGATAAATATTCAGTTTGAGGATAGTATATTAGAAATTACTTTATTTTACTACTTATTTTCTGGCAACTTGTAAACATAACCTATAAATTTGAAGTATGAGACAAAAAGCTCGGCGTCTCCCAAGATTTTAGCTAAACCACTGAATTGGTGGTCAGCAGTAGGTAACTTAGATTGGAGACCTAAATAAATATTTACCTACATAATATATACCTATGCCAAGCACTAAACAAACAACAGAAAATAAATATAGTTTCTAATGAAAAAAGTTCGATAATAAACATGTTTATGTTGTCCTATTTATGAAAGAAAAGGTATTTTAATTTAAAAACCAAAACTATATGGAAGTTATATACAGAAGAGATTTTTTAAGATAAATTGTGATTTCATATTTTAAATTCCATTGCACTTATTTATAAGTGTATTAAAAAAAATGAATTTTTATATTTGCCCAATATTGTTCTCTTTGATCGAATGATTTTATCTGTGACTCTGGTTACTACTATTAGTAATTAATATTATTACATATTTTTGTTTTTAAACATTTGAGTTATATTATTGTGGTCCATACTGTAGTATTAAAATATTTGGATTGTCAATTTCAGTCTTGTTCAGGACTAAAGTTTTGCTGTGAGAATTTTAAGGCCTGTTATGCGATACAAATGGAACAATCTGTTATTATGCCAGAGTTGGGAAACTTAATGGAATATATCCAACAAACTTGATTGGTATAGATAGGGAGATCAAGAGATGGAACTACCAATAGCTTGAAAGTAACAAGTAAACCGTCATAGATAGTGGCCTCTCTTTATAAAAATCTTTAAGTTTTTAAAAATATGAACTTCCTGAAAATTATTTAATATGTATCTAAAAAGATAGGTCTTTTAACTTCTCTAAAAGCCTATTTTAAGACACATAATTGGCAATGGTTTTAAATAAATATGGTTTACTTTCACCTCACGGAAAAGCTACAGATGATTACAATGGTGGATAGTAGCTTAGGGTGAAAAATGCTTTGGAGGATTCTTGGAATGTAACCTTGGTGGTAAATGAAAAATAAATCAATCAAAATAATCTTTACTATTAATTTACTAAATACTAATAAAATTAACATTCTGAGATCTTTTAGTGAGTACAATTTGAAATAATTAAGTAACATTAATATATAGTTTTCAGTTGAAGATTTTTTAAAGTCTTCTTAAAGTGCAACAGTGCTTTTTGTATATTCGAGAAATTTCATTGCCATTGCCATTTTATATACTTAGTCTGGCCATAAATACTGTTACAACTAAAAATAAAAAATATTACATTTGAATTTGGAATCTGTCATTTTTATAAGATTGTTCATTGTGTTTTCTCGTTTTGGCGCCGCCAATACATTGTACAATATTTTGCGATATTAAAATGGAGTAGGGTGATAAAGAGAACCGAATCGCTGTGATTGCATTACACAAAGTAGGTATGGAGCCAAATGCAATTTTTAAAACTATCCATACACTTGGTATTAGTCAAATGTTTGTGTACCGGGCTATTAATAGGTACAATGAGACCTCCTCTGTTTGTGACAGAAAAAGACCTGGCCGTCCACGTAGTGTTCGTACGAAAAAGGTGGTCGGAGCAGTAAGGGAAAGAATTCGAAGAAATCCTCTCCGCAAGCAAAAGATTTTATCTCGGGAGATGAAGATAGCACCTAGAACAATGTCGCGTATTTTAAAAGATGACTTAGGGCTTGCAGCCTATAAGAGGCGCACTGGTCATTTATTAACTGATAATTTAAAAAAGAATAGGGTGTTAAAATCTAAACAACTACTGAAGCGGTACGCTAAGGGAGGTCACAGAAAAATATTGTTTACGGATGAAAAAGTTTTTACTATTGAGCAACATTTTAACAAACAAAATGACCGTATTTATGCTCAAAGCTTCCCAATTAGTTGACAGAGTGCAATGTGGGCATTCTCCGACTTCAATGATGGTTTGGTGGGGTGTTAGCTAGGAAGGAGTGACTGAGCCATATTTTTGTGAAAAAGGTATCAAAACATCGGCACAAATGTATCAAGATAGCATTCTTGAAAAGGTAGTCAAGCCCCTTAACAACACCATCTTCAATAACGAAGTATGGCCCTTCCAGCAAGACTCGGCACCGGGTCATAAAGCTCGGTCCACGCAATCTTGGTTGGAAGCGAACGTTTCGGACTTCATTAGAGCTGGAGACTGGCCGTCGTCTAGTCCCAATCTTAATCCACTGGATTATGATTTGTGGTCAGTTTTAGAGAGTACGGCTGGCTCTAAACGTCATAATAATTTAGAGTCCCTGAAATAATCCATATGATTGGCGGTGAAGAATTTTCCCATGGAAAGAGTGCGTGTTTCTATTGATAACTGGCCTCAACATTTAAAGGCCTGTATTGCAGCCAATGGAGACCACTTCGAATAAGCTTTTTATATTTTATATCGTTTTATATTTATGATTTAAAGTAACACAGTATAAAAGTAATAAATGTTATTTGCAATTAAAAAAAAGCATTTATGGCATGACTAAGTATATTGCAAATAAAAAAAGGAATGCAAATAAAAATATTTCTCGATAAATAACAAAACTATAAATAATAAACAATAATATTTAAACTCTAATGCAAGCAAAGAAACAAAATAAGTAACAAACATATTCCATAAAGATTACTTACCAATACACTTATAATGCCTGTCTATGTTTCGTCATAGAAGATATTTGGTCATACAAACAAGACAGCCACACCAATCCCAATGGCCCAATGACTTTAAAGTTTGCAGGGTGTCACTATTCATAGCAGTAAAGCACCAACACAAACTTGATTGACTACATAAAATTAGGAAGAAAACTCATGGCTTATACTGATAAACACACAACATACATGACTTTGATGATTTTCAATATTAATAACTAGATATCTGGAAAGTCTTGGTGGTCCAGTGGTTGAGCACTCCGCTCCAGCAGTCCACTAAAGAATCAACAGGTCGCGAGTTTGAATCTTTGCTCATACCAATGACTTTTCCAAATTAATTCTGTGTTATGTGTGATTAATAAAGCAATTGTAATAAATTTGCTTGTACTTAAAATCTTACTACAGATTTTTAAAGAGTTTTATTTAGATTTAAGGTGAAGGTTTTAATTTGTTTAAATATGTTAGTTTCGTGAAGTCATAGAAGTAGAAATACAAGAAGTAAGCCATCTCGAAGATTTATTCAAGACACTGCATAATCCCTTTTAGACGTTTAAATGCTTCTCATCTATAGCTCTATATGGTCTGTGGTGACTCAGGTCTAGCTTTTAAGGACACCTTATTAAATTCATATATGACACTGACTCAACTGCACTCTTTTTGAAAGCTGTCCAATAAGAAGAAATAGGTAGAAACCATAGTATTCCAATTAATTAAATATGGTAATTAATGGAATTAAATTTGAATTAAAGGTTTCAGGCTTTCTTTGGATAGCTGAGAATCAAACATTGAATCTTGCTATTTTATGGATATAAATATATTATAAGGTTATTAATTCATATTGATTATTTTGATCCTAATTTGGTTGGGAACTGAAAAAACACCAATGGACTGGAGTTTTTTTTTTTCATGGCTGCATTGGATTATTGATATGAGTATGTAGTGCTTGAGTCATCTTATTAGGATAAGCAAATTACTAGGATGAGAGGGAGCTTTAATCATGCAACATTGGACCAGCAAATATAGTCAGGTGGATAATAGATAGATGGTGTTTGCAAACATCATTAAGAGACTCAGTTACATACACTTTCACATACATAAAAGAGTAGTGAAGATGTTTAGAGCAAAATATGAATGGAACAATAAATGTTTAAACATATATATATATACATTGCATAATTTAAACATATGAGTGTCCATGAATTATGTGAATGTGTGCAAGCGATATTGAATGAAGATGAATGTATGTATGTACCTCCCCTGATGGTACTCAACTACCACTGCCCATGGACACCTGTAACATATAGTGTTACAGTTGCATTACCAGCCTTTAAGGGAGTAGGATGGGACAGGAGAGGGATGGGGTGATCCTCTGGATACCTCTCTCAACGAACGAAATGTGGCGTTAGCCACTTTACGTCAATATTCTGAGACTGTGATATTTTACTGGTTAATACTAAAAATAAAAATTGCCTACTGGCTTCTTAACTCAATGTAATCACTATGCTTTGAAATTTCTATAACTAAAAAGACATGGTGATATTCAGAGATCTGAACTGATCTTTATAAATGATATCATGATCAGTTTATGATTGACAAATTCAGATGGAGTTTTAAAGCCAAACATTTCTAACTTTTAAAACACTTCTTTCTGTTTCGTGGTTAATAATATAAAAATAGTATTGACAAGAATTATATAGGTACTATGTGTAATTAGAATATGATGTTATTTTCATAAAATGTTTTTTTGTTTTTTGTCTGTCTTTCTTCCTTATAGTTTTTATTTCAATGTTCTAATTTTAATTGCTTAATGTTCATTGTATTGTTATTTTAGTGTTCTAATAAATATTAATACACTTTATGTGACTGGGTAACACTCAAATTCAAATATATTTGAATATTCTCATGAATATAAATTATTTATTTCTTTATTAAAACAATTTAATTTCAGTTTATTAGTTTCAATTGGACTAAATAGAAACATTGTGTTTTTCATTTTTGGTACTTGTAAACCTTTACCCTGCCTACCTATCAAAAATTAACTCTGATTCTTAGAGACTAAATGGATCTATTATGTTTTCTGTAGACTAGTCATGGAGGCTGCAAATAGTCTGAAAACTCAGGATCTTAAAAATATTATTATTACTACATTATTTTCTCAAAAATGTTAGTGTACCTGACACAATTATAGTTATACTAAATGAACAAATAGCGAGTGTGGCACTCCGGATTGTATAGGACATTAGGAGGTTTTTGCATCAAGATTTGATGATACTAGTTTTCAGATTATATTACTTTCATGCACTATTTTAAGTCAGCATGTCGGACTAATTATAGCCTTCAAGATTTAGAGCAGGTGTACAGTGATACTTATAATGACCAAAAGTCATTACACCTCTTTGGGGGTTTATAATGTGATGAAGAGAGTGGATATAAATGTTTGACAGGGTGAGTAAGCTTTTTTTCTAACAATAATTAATGAGTTATTAATTTTCAGTAATGGGAGCATTAATCAACAACATTAAGAGTGAACTTCATTTTATACAGACAAAAAGTGGACACCTTCAGTTAATACATGAGCCTTACATATTTGTGACGGATAGTGTCCGAAGTGGAAGGACATTTTGGAGGTGCATGGATTATGGAAAACGTTGTAGAGCCAGAATTACATCTAAAAATAATGTTTTAAAAATCACTAACCCCGTTCATAATCACACCGATAATCATATGCGGAAGATTAGTCGTAAATACGAATTAGGTGAAGTAGTCTCTTGTCCCACAGTATAGTAAGTCAAGTTTTTAAAAACCCAACTCTTTGCAGAACATCTTGCGCATCTTGCGCTGCTGCTACATTGATGTAGTAACTACATATAAGTGAGAATACATTACTATGTACTACTATACTTAGTAGTAGGCTTTTTTTTACAGATACATTTAAATGTCAATAAAATACAGTAAAATACAATAATGTACAGTTAAAACAAAATAAAATTCGTCTTAATAATTCAAACTGTGAAATTTATTTCATAAATAAAATACTTCTACCGTTGTCTGTTTGCTTAAACCATTTAAACTAGTCATCTGATATATTATAACAACTTTTAGGATTATATCGCGTTTATTTATTACTTATTTATATTTATTTCCCGACGTTTCGAACTCGTGAAAAAGACCTCTGTAAAGAGTTCGAAACGTCGGGAAATAAATATAAATAAGTAATAAATAAACGCGATATAATCCTAAAAGTTGTTTTAATCTATGAGTGAGATTCGCGAAAGTCTTAGAACTAAATAGTCATCTGATTTTAAAGCAGATTTAGCAATAGATAGAGTGAGTCAAGAGAAATGTGTGATAAATGCGTATTTAGTAGAGAAATGCTAAGAAAGTCAAAAATCAAAAGATAGTATGGCGATACAAAATTCCTTCAAGTCGTTAGCTAGTTTAATCATTATATTAATCAAGTTCACACCGGAGGACTTAGACCTGCCTATTTAAATAACATGCACCCGTAGATTAGTTTTCACAATTCCCAGTAAATTTGTAGAAAATAATCATGTCAGATTCTTTATCTAAATTATTTAATTCAATTTATTAATTGTTCAGATATTTGATTGATTGTGGTTTTATTTTTTAAAGTAAAATCTTGAATGGAACATTCCGCTCTTTGTTAAAACTTAACGGAACATGGAATCGAACCGTAAAGCTTGGGCCGTTTATTTTGAATCGGTAATATTTCACATCGTTTGCTATTTAGCAAGCCTACAGGGATTTGTGAAACTAATGACATGAACGAGCCCAAACAGAATTTACTTATATATATTTAGGCTACAAGCGCCGGCCGTGTAACCCGCTTGTTTGTTCCCGTTTTGTTCACGTGCGATCTAAATGGTTTATTTTGAATTTTTTAAAGTGTAATTGTACGTTTAATATTAATTATAGTTATTTTAATTGTCTCTGAAACGATTACACGGATTAATAGTTGTCATCAAATTTTGTAATGTTTAATTTTACTTACTATTTTTCTGAAGAATGTGATTAGGTATTTTAATGCGTAGCCATAAGATTTTAATAAATTGATACAAACTGATAAATTCTTTTCTTGTGCCAACAGTCTCTATATACACATAACTTGTCATGATACATTCCTGTAATCCTCATCATCTGATATCTTCGAATTTATTAATAAATAGCTGCCCTGCGGTTCGTCTACAATGAATTCAAAAGATATGAATAAAACTTCGGTCAAATAAGAGTACTCTATGTTACTCCTAAATACTAAACAAGATAAATAAATCCTAAATAAACCGGTTGTTGATAATACAAAAAAATGGTAGCTTTGATATAATATGTTCAATCTTAGATTGAAGTACATTACAGTACATACATTGTATACTAGAGAGGTGTTTGTGGTAAGGATGATTATATTATGAAACAAAAACTCTATGATAGTCGGTATATGAATGTAATAGGGTCCTAACTATAACAGGACTAGGAGGATTGCAAGTGTGTTACACAGTGACAAGAAGAGGGGCACCGTCTCTCCTGGTAGACGGGTACGGCTATGTAGCCCGCAAGAGACGCGGCCCACGCGTCTACTGGTCTTGTCGTTGTCGAGCGCTCGGGTGCACCGCTAGAGCTCTCACCGCCCACGGGTGTCTCCAGGCACGAACCGGGGAGCACACCCATCCACCACAAGCGGTCACCAGCACCAATGATGAGGGCCTCGACATGCGCATCGAGAACCTTATAGAGACCATCACAACTAATAAATCATATTAATATATACTTGTTTTTTTCCTAATAAGTTATCATTAACTAGGTTTATTTATTTATTGCTCACGAAAATTGTGCTATTATATTTATAATAGGTTGGGGAAAAAGTATTTTCGTATTTTTGTATGAAAAGTCAAGACATTTTTTTCAAAGTTTATTTACATTTATTTACAATATATATGTACCGTTTTGTTGAATAACTTTCTGCCATTTTGTGGGCAGAGACATTATCCCGTTACTGTAGAAACTTTGGGACTTCTGATCAAAAAAACGGGACAAATAGTTTTGGCAGTCCTCTCTTGAGGTCAACCTTACAGAACCTAAAGAATTCTGAAGAGACCGAAACAGGTGAAAATCTGAAGGCGCAAGGTCAGGGCTATATGGTGGATGCACTAGGACCTCCCAGTCGAACTCTCTTAATTTTTGCTGAGTGGCTAAATATGTGTGTGGTCTAGCGTTATCGTGATGAAAGACCACACCCTTCCTGTTGATCAATTCCGGCCGTTTTCTCTCGACTGCTTCCTATAATCTCATCAGTTGCTGGCAGTAAAGATCAGAATCGATGGTTTTGCCGGACGGTAAAAGCTCATAATGAACAATGCCCTTCCAATCCCACCATACACACAGCATCACCTTATTTCGTGTTAGGCCAGGTTTGGCCACAGTCTGTGAAGCCTGGCCAACTTTCGACCACGACCTTTTTCGCACGTTTCGCAACATCACAAATTTTTTTCACTGCTTGAGTTGCATTTTTGCCTTTTTTATAATAAAATTTTAAAATGTATCGAATTTCTTCATTAGATTCACTCATTTTTACGGAGAGAAAAACAAATGAAAAATATCGGGAAACAACTTTTTTTTATTTTTTTCTTTTCTTTATAATGTAACCTTTTTAATGTTACCAAAACCAGCCAGACACAAATAGTACAGTCAAAGAAATTTTATAATAAGTTTATACCTACGTTATGCGAAAAGACTTTTTCCCCGACCTAATATATACGGTGTTGTTAGTTCAGGGATTCAATACAGGGGCTTCTATTTTAGTTACGAAAAGCGGTCCTGATGTATATATACGCATATATATACGCATACATATATCCCAATCGTGGAGGGTATATACGCATATACCCTCCACGATTGGGATCTATTATTTCATTATTTCGTTTGACACCATACGATAACGCTGTACTGATAATACGGTAGGAGCAGAGGTTCAATGGTCTATCATTAGTACACTAATACTAGACCAGTAAAGACTACTGCTCAATTTGAATCCACTCATCCATTTAATATATTTATTCGACGAGCCTCGTGGCGCATTGGTAAAAAACTACCGGCTGCAGCAACGAGGTCGGGGGTTCGATTCCCACCCGAGCACAAATATTTGTGACAAACATGAATATTTGTGTGGCGTCTGGGTGTTTTTCTATGTATTATAAGTATGTATTTACAAAAAAAAAGTATATATATGTATTATTATCCGTTGTCTAGTATCCATAACACAAGCATTTAGTTGCTTAGCTTGGAACTAGAGGGCGCTGTGTGATTTGTGTCCAAGATATTATTATTATTATTATAATATACGAGTATGTTTAATAATTGCATGTCAAATAGTGTTACCGATTTTAACCTTCATAAGTTTGCTTGCGGATAAATTGCATTTTTTGGGTGTATGTAATGATGTGCCTATTTAAAAAGTTCCACTCATATTGATGTAGCGTTCATGTTTAAGATCATTTGTTACTATGATCTATATATTCTTGAATATAACTAATTTCATTAATTTATGAAGTGAAATTGGTAATATCCCATTCAAGATGCAATTTTTCTATTTCACAAAAAAAATTGATATGATTTAATTTCTACTCTTGACAATAAATTGGTTAAAATAACTGTCAAAACAGGAGCATGCGGGTTCACTTAGATAGGGTATTTACTATTTATTCAGTTTCGGATAGTTATGGTGGTGGTATTTTGCAGTGGAATTCGTGATATCGAACCGCGGGCGGCGGCACATGCGGCTTGACGGGTTCTCATTTTATGCAGAGAAAGTGTTTCCCGAGAAGAATAAAGTTCGATGGAGATGTACTCGGCGCACTTGTCGTGCGTACGCGCACACGCTGCACGATCGTATCTTCGCGATCAGTAACGTCCACTCGCACGAGCCGCCCGCCCTCCACACCTCGGCCAACCGGGGATTCACTCACGCCTCTATCGCCACGCAAGCCAAAGCTCTGCTCGACGCGTAATTCTACTAATACGATAAACGCAACATTACCAACTAATTACTAACACACTATTTATTACACTTATGCTTGAGTTGTAATTGTTGTACCTACTAATACTATATCATAATATGTATACATGTAAACTGATATACATGAATCATTCAAAATGAAATGTCCCGTGAGTGACATAGCTGGTGCATGTAAGCAGTAACGCATAGAACTGATAGTTAATAATTTGTCATTTAATAATTATGAATAAACTAGAGTCTCCATTTGAGGGATTTGCACAAATTATGTTAGTCGAATTGAATATAGGTTCATTCATTCTGAACTTCAGAATTGTCTACAATCTAGTCATAAATTATTTATGGATCTCATAATGTAATTGTCTTTGTATCGAGAAAATTTGATGTATCGGGAGTGCCCAATGGAGATAATTGTTTTATAACCAGTGAAAGAAAAGTTCATAGACCACCAATAGGTAGTAGGTAAATGTTTGCTGGTATCAGAGCACCGGACACAAAAACAAACAGATTTAAAAACCTTCAAGCAATAGAACCGGGACGAAAAGTATTAAGGCTCACACACACACACACACACACACACACACACACACACACCAACAAAGACACACACACAGACACACACTCACACACACACACACACTCACAAAGACACACTCACACAGACACAGACACACACACAGACACACACACACACACTCACACAGACACACAGACACACACTCACACAGACACACAGACACACACTCACACAGACACACACTCACACAGACACACACACTCACACAGACACACACTCACACAGACACACACACACACACTCACACAGACACACACTCACACACAGACACACACTCACACAGACACAGACACACACTCACACACACACACTCACAAAGACACACTCACACAGACACAGACACACTCACACAGACACAGACACACTCACACAGACACAGACACACACTCACACAGACACAGACACACACTCACACAGACACACACACTCACACAGACACACACTCACACAGACACACACTCACACAGACACACACTCACACAGACACACACTCACACAGACACACACTCACATAGACACACACACTCACATAGACACACACACTCAACACACACTCAAAACACACTCACATAGACACACACACTCACACAGACACACACTCACATAGACACACACACACTCAACACACACTCAAAACACACTCACATAGACACACACACTCAACACACACTCAAAACACACACACACACACACACACACACACACAACACACACACACACGCGCGCGCGCACACACACACACACGCACACACACACGCGCACGCACGCACGCACGCACTTTCTCTCTCTCACACACACACACACACACACACACACACACACACACACACACACACTAGTTGGATTGTTGACAATGAGATCCTTATGTATAAGTGTATACATGTAAAAACTTATAAAAAATATTGGAAATGGTAATAATTTATCTAAATGTTTAATGCACTCCTAACATAAACCTGTAGTTATTTTTTACTTACTAACGGTTGTTCGCTTTATGGTTGTTCTGTAGCTTACTATTCGATATTTTTTTGTATTATCGTTAAATAATATATTTATTACTATGTGATTGCAATAACTATACTAGTCATTAGATTATAACTCTATCAGTATGAGTTTATTCACTTAATAAATATGTTCTGAATTAGAATTCCAAAAAAATTTACTTAATATAACTGCAAGGCCAAATACGGCATTAAGTATTTGCAAATTACAACAATACAATTTAATACGGACACATATTAACTCCTGTCAAATAAATAAAAAACACTTAACAAAACTCCTTTTAAAGAGTTGAAATAATTTTTCAGACTTTTTGTTTTTGATTAGTAATTTATTTAACTTGAGGTCTAGAAACCATTCAAGCTGTAAGATGTCCGATGCATCGGGATAAACATATTTTTATAAGTATTAATGTCGAAAACATAAAAAGCAAATTATTCTAAACACTCTATTTAACAATTAATATCACTAATGGCGTGTACTAGCTTTACTTACATTTAATTTGGTAGCAATGTTAATGTCTATAATAATAAATATGGAAATATCCGCTTTTGCATGATGTTAAGGTGTTGTGTATAGATGGTATTTAGTATGATATTATTGTAATTGTATGGTAATTCCGGTAGAGAAGAACGTGCGACTTTGCGTGGGTCCAGGTGGGCGCCCTCGACTGTGGGTGCGCGGACGAAGCTTCTACGCTGCACACACGATGCGTTCGGGTATCGTTCGTTGGCGCTGCACCATGGGCGGTTGTGGCTGCAAAGCGTACACACAAAAAGGAACCCTACACAAGCTGGTCGGAGATCACAATCACACCGGTCGCTGTGGCCGGCGACCACCCATCAAGTCGTTCAATTTTTCAACAGTTTATGGTAACTCTGGTAGAGTATCATCGTCATCTAATTGCTCACCACCCACACCGTTGTTAGTACCTCGTATTCCAAATCTTGACTTCGATCAATTCGATCCTGAAGCTTGGGTTGCCCATTATTAGCTTGCAAACTTAGCTATATCACTCATATCAAGTAGGGAGCTATTGAAACTTTTACATTATAGCTTTACTTTTCCTTCGTCTGATATTACTAATGCGGGTATATGCCTGAATAAACCAAAGGAAAATGAACAATTAGAAAATATTCTCGGTATTATTTGTATATAAACGTACCATATTAAGGTAAACGCGTATTTATTTGTTAAGACCTGTGATAATTATATGCTCATTTTGTGCCAGTTGCCACTCGCTCTCATTTGAGGGGGAAAATGTTAGATTATATTGTACGGATCTGTCGATTTATTTATTAAGTGTATTTGAAACAAATTTATTGATTAAGCATATTTGAAACAAATTTACTACCAATTATAGTGAAACCAATCAATATATTGTAAGTTATGTCTATTTTATAAATACCAGTTGGTAATTTTAGAATTAGAATCTAGTAGAAGTTTCGCCTAGAACGGAAAACCACGTATGGAGTGTATTTTTTCCCATAAACTTTTCAAGTTCAGCGAGCAGATATTTGAAATCTAGCTACTACTTATTTGACAAGACAGTTACTTACGGCTTCCCGTAAGTTATGGTACCAAAAAATTGTTAATGTTTAGTTTCTACAAAGAAAATAAAATGTCGTATATCGTCGATATAGTATTTAGCATAAGTGTAATATAAAAAAATACCTCATAAAAATAGTTTGAATGGCGTAAAAATTGATTATGACGTGTCTGTAGTCTTCCTTGTTTTTATTTTGATGTTAAATATATTATAGTACTTATTTATTTATTTGTTTAGTAAGAAACCTTAGCGACATTGAATGAATGATTTTTTTATTAAATGTTTTAAGCACCATGCGACAATCTCTTCTGGATATATCAATATGCTTTTCTATTTTTTTGCATTACTTTGCTTTAATATTTTATTGTTTGGAATTTCAATAAGTAAATATTCTGTAGAATACTTGTATTGACTGAGTAATCTGACTAAAATAGATTTATTTACTGCTATTTTATATTTGAATTACGTACAAAAACAAATGTGATCGTAATTAACACTTCCGTGGGATTTTGTGGCAATGGGGCAGGTTATTTACATCTTACAAAAATATATATTTTAGCCATCAATGTTGTTATTTTAACAAAATTTACTATTCCTTAATTCTATGCCAAAGTTGTTGTGTGCCAAAGTATATAATATTATTGCTCATGAAATTATATCTCCAAGAGAAATATCTTTTAGGTTTAGTTATAAAATCTGTTTATGCATTTTATTATTTAGTCTCTTTTAAGTATAGAATTGGAGTTGTGGATGAATTGCAGCTGTGTGTATAATTTCAGGATACTCGTAAATAAATATATTGAACAAGACAGTTTTTCATTTTCTAATTAATATATTAAACAATTGCAGACTTAACTTAGTCGTTTTTATTACCTACTCCTAAACTCCTTCCAATATGTGACAAGTAACACTCTATGAAAACAATACTATAAGTTAATTTCCATGACTAATTTATTTTGATATATTAGAAAACTAATGTATTAACCTGGCAATTTTTAACTATTGTGTTTCATTTTTAGCGCGCTTCATCCGCGCTGGCAAGGGTCGCCTGTTACTTCACCGCGGTTACACTTTCCGGCTGAAAAACAATCTGGCTCATGGAAGGAAGCAATGGTATTGTTCATCGCGCTTGACTTCGCGCTGCCTGGCTGACGTTAACACCGAAGGACCAGAGGGTCAAGAGCGTATTGTGCGTTCACGTTACGCACACAACCATGCACCTCCAAATGTTCGGCGCTTTGCTGACGGGCGCTATGTGGTGCGTACGCCGCACCAGAGCGGACACCGTGCCCCCGCCCCTCTCGATCCCCACCACCAGCTGCTGCAACTGCAACATGCGCTGGCTCTGTATGCGGCCACCGCACACGCCACCGCCACCGCCAGTGCATCCGCGGCCGTCTCTACCAGCACCGGCCCTCCATCGCAGCAGTCCCCGAATGCTCTCCCACCTCCTCCTCAGCATACTAATACTGCCAAGCCCTTGCTGGTGGATACCCCATGCAAGGAGGAGGATTGAACTAATATTTCGGCTCTACCAGAAACATCGATCGATTTTAGTATAGTGATTTTGACAATGATAAATTATCGAGTATTGGATATTTTCTGACCGCATTTTGGCGAATATAGCATAATTTATAGTAGGCTAAGCTTTATGTAAGTTGTGAGGGGATATGGTGTCATTTACTTAAGATTCAGCGATGGCTATTGTTGGTTATTAAATATTGGTAATCTGATTGTATGTCAACATATATAAATATTATGTAGATGTTGTGTTGTATTGGATGTTTTAACGACCAGTGACGGGAACACAGGAAAAACCCAGTAATATGGGTGAATATGTCGGTGTCGTATCGTAGGTTAAGCGGTCTCATCAAGACCTAATCAACTTATCCGTGTAGGTGTGGGCTATTTATCGGATCGTTTAGGGCTAGTTATGTATACGTAGGAAACTTCTAAATGTGTCACGGTGTAACGAGTGAAGTTACAGCAGATGGTTATTATCCGGAGTATGGACGCTTTCAGCGATTCATTTAACGTTTAGCACCCGTGCAGTAACAATCAGCTAGGATAAGCGCTAGGCGGACATAGCACGATATTGACAGGCTGGTTTTTGTCAGGCAGGGCAGGATAGTGCGCGCGCGAGCGTTGCCGAGTCAGATGTCGAGCCGAATGTTGGTAAGGTCGATGGTTCGTCGCGAGTTCGCGAACCGTCGACAACGAGTCGGTGACTGATATAGAGAGAAACCTCGTTCGGTTTAAAGCAATATGACGTCCCCTGGACTGTACTTAGAATTACTTAATTTATTTTGAGAAATTATAAACTTTACACTTTTCAAATACTTATTGCTACTTAGACATTTAGATGTCCGCCTCTTTTTAAGTATAAGAATTTACAGTAAAGTACTTTATGTCTTTTATGGATACTGGTAGCGCACGCCGCACGGGCTACGTACTGTCGGCGATGCGCCCTTTAGGATTGATTTATAATACTTAGCTCAATCATCTACCTCTTCAATTTTATACGGGTTTTTACATATTAGTTTAATTATACAATGTTTATATACAAGAATGAATACTCAGAAGCTTTACTCGAGTAAGGTGTTTAGATTAAGTTTTAGGTTTAATGTAGGCTATGCAGGGTGGCGCGTCGAGGCGGTTCACCGCTCAGGGTCCGACGCGCCGCCTCAGCTATCTCTAGTTATTCAAGAAACTAACTACCTCTTTTAGTTTTATTTACGTAATTTTATCTTGCGAGTCGTTGTTGTTCACGATGTTTAATAATTATTATATTATTACAACTTCTTATTGGAAACTGTCGTCTCTAAGCATTATATGGATTGTTTTTTTAATTTTGTTGTTTGTCAATAAGTTATGAGTGAATAATAATCTGCTTCGATAAATGACTCTGATTTAAGTACAAATTTTTTGCTAATTTAATTGTTATTTAGACTTAGCTCTGTGGGGATTTTTAGGTTATGTGTGTTTTTACTTAATTATGACAACTTTTATATAAATGTTAAATATGATCGTGTCAAACTTGGCTATGTAATAAGAATAATAAACGGATCAGGCGTAATATAAAACCAAAAAAAAAATCATTTGCTTCAATATATGTAATCAAAATATAGTATACTTCCTTTGAGGCTGGCTTTACTATACAGCGATTATCTGGTTTGAACTGGTTTGTTTTTACATTTGGCACGCTCTATTGTACCTGAACTGTCACCAAGCCAAATAAATAATATGTGGGCTATACTTTATGACTTAATTATGAAACCGTGGCGATAGTTTGTTCGTAATTGTAAATGTAACATTAGTACGTTTTATATACATGTATGTTTATTATATTTTAGAGCAATGACAATATACGTCAATTATATAAGATATGATACACGAGTTGATTGATGTGTATGTATGTATGTATGTAATGTGTAATGTAATGTCGTAAGATTTGCAATTTTAACTCTGTAAACATTGTTTATTATATATATCTCGTAATCAATATTTATACCTCTTTTATATAACCATACCCTATAAGTGTTTGTCGTTTATGAATATTTGACTGTTCAACTCCACGTGGTCGGTGCCGTCTAGTGGTGTTCTGTTGCTCATGTTGTTAATATTATGAATCTCTTAGGCAGTGAACGATGACGGTGTGATGTTTGTTATTAAGCCCTACCGCCACGGGTTCATCCATTGGTTACAATACTTTTCTATATATTGACTGTCTATGTGTACCTACCCCCTTTCCCATTGTAATAGTTACTCATCATAATATACGTATACATACAACTCTAATATGAATAATTATGTAATTTTATACTTATACCATTATAGATTTTTTTTTAGTTCATTGTACTGGGTATGTTTTTTGTGAAATCATATTAAATTGTACTTATAAATAAACCGTTTGTTTTGTTTCACGCTACTGTACTTAAATTTTTATCCACAACACAATCACAAAAGTAATTAATTAATTAAATACATGTAACAATACCTGTTATTTCCTGATTATCTCTTGTAATCCTCTTTACAGATTATACATCAGTGTAGGCCTAACACGTACTAATAACGGGCTGCACGTAATATTAATAGCTTATGGGCTATGACAGTAAACTGCTATTTGTTATTATATTCAGTTATCTGACCTTTTGTTTTCCCACAGGTATTCAGTTTCTAAAATCACGTCGTGGAAAAGTGATAATGATGGTGAATACATTCCCGTTCTGCGAGGAATCAAAGTTGGGCACCAAAGTAATATGGCGATGTACATCGAAGAAAACGAATTGCAAGGCGAGGATCCACATGCTGGGAGCGAACGTGATTGCAGTGAAGGGAATGCACAATCACCCACCTCGAGCGTACTGCCTGCCCGCGCGCAAACAAAACACACGCAAACAAATCGATGTTAATACAAGCCCTAACGTTATTCCCAACGCAAATTTAGAGACACCGTCGATGCAGTCCACAGAACTTGAATGAATTTATGCAAATTTAAGACGTTACCACGAACTTCTTTTGAAGCAGTGTTCTTTTGGCTTCCTAAAAGTAAACACAGATCTAAAGCTTCATAATCTTAGAGACTTACAAATAAAGTTTTATTTTAGGTTTAATTGTTTGCTCACTGACATTCGGTTAGAGGTGCCGACTGTGCCGTCAGTAAATTTTGTACATAGCTGGTCAATGTGCCGAAATGTACACCAAGTTTTAAGTGCATCGATGACTCGTTAAAAAGACGATATTTAAATAAATCTGTGAAATAAATAATTCATTCCTTTGAACCTCAGTTTATTGAAATAACGTTAATTGAGCAAATCCCTTGAAGATGAATATGTCAACTAAAACAGTAAAATATAGACAATATGTAATGTTAAGTATAGATTAGTTATTAAATTAAAAAGAACTAGAGTGCAGTGTTCAATGGCAATATATCCCACATATCTTGAGTTTAGATTAACATATAATACCAACATTTATGGCTGGTTAAATTTGTATTGTATTATTTAATACTACATATTTGTAATCGAAAAAGTTTTTGTATGTTTTATTCTATGGGTTAGATACTGTTACTATGATGAATGTTAATCTATTTGTCGCTTACTATTAGTAGGTATCATATAGAACTTGTATTGTTAATACTTGGTGCTTCAATTGATAGGTAGTGATTATCATTTTTGATACAAATTTTAAATAAATATCATTTTTGACGATTTCGGCACTGAGGTTTATATATATATATATACATACTATTGTTAATTAGGCTAATTATTGCAATAAGAATATTTTATTATTAGTTATACGCATTTAAAAAGTTCAGCGATCATTGGATTACGCTATCAAATAGTATTTTTTAGACGGCGGTGTTATGACTTAATATTTTTTGTTACTTGCACCGTCAATGCCAACTTGTGATAAGATACGATAATTAAATAGACTTAGTTTTTATATTGAACACATTTTTATGTACTTACGATAAGGTTATTTACTCAAGTATTTATTAAATGTTGATATTTGGCGTATATGATGTTATCCCTAAAATTAAGTATAAACGTGCCTTTTGTATTACAATTGGACCAATTTACACTGTTAATTAATATAATATTGTGACGTACTGTACATTCCCTAATGAAAAATTAAGCTGTGCTTTATATTTTTACTGCATGTATTTTTGATGTTTATTATTAAATATCGGTATAAAAGACTTCGTTACATTTATCGAGAGTATTACTCCATTACATTTTATAGATTAAACAATATATATATTTTTAACTAATGTGTTTTATTTGAAAAAAAATTCCTTTATTTCTCATTTATTATATTTAGCTATTGCTTATTAGTTTTTCAGGTATATCTTGCGAAATTAATTTTTATATTGTCCATGCATAAGCACAACTAAACAGATTCTATATTGCTTGAATATGTGTAAGAAACCATAATATTAGGTCGGGGAAAAAGTCTTTTCGCATAACGTAGGTATAAACTTATTATAAAATTTCTTTGACTGTACTATTTGTGTCTGGCTGGTTTTGGTAACATTAAAAAGGTTACATTATAAAGAAAAGAAAAAAATAAAAAAAAAGTTGTTTCCCGCTATTTTTCATTTGTTTTTCTCTCCGTAAAAATGAGTGAATCTAATGAAGAAATTCGATACATTTTAAAATTTTATTATAAAAAAGGCAAAAATGCAACTCAAGCAGTGAAAAAAATTTGTGATGTTTATGGACCTGATGCAGTGTCAGTAAGAGTAGCACAAATTTGGTTCAAACGTTTTCAGTCCGGAAATTTTGATGTTAAAGATGCACCTCGCTCTGGTCGCCCTGTTACGAATAAAATGGACGCCATTTTTGAAAGAGTGGAGCAAGATCGGCATATTAGTAGTTACGATGTAGCTGAAGAACTGGGAATTGACCACAAAACAGTTTTGACCCATTTGAAGAAAGCTGGTTATACAAAAAAGCTCGATATTTGGGTGCCACACGAGCTCACTCAAAGAAACTTAATGAACCGTGTACTCATTTGCGATTCATTATTGAGACGTAATGAAACCGAGCCGTTTTTGAAGAGATTGATAACTGGCGATGAAAAGTGGATCACGTACGACAAGAACGTGCGAAAAAGGTCGTGGTCGAAAGTTGGCCAGGCTTCACAGACTGTGGCCAAACCTGGCCTAACACGAAATAAGGTGATGCTGTGTGTATGGTGGGATTGGAAGGGCATTGTTCATTATGAGCTTTTACCGTCCGGAAAAACCATCGATTCTGATCTTTACTGCCAGCAACTGATGAGATTAAAGGAAGCAGTCGAGAGAAAACGGCCGGAATTGATCAACAGGAAGGGTGTGGTCTTTCATCACGATAACGCTAGACCACACACATCTTTAGCCACTCAGCAAAAATTAAGAGAGTTCGACTGGGAGGTCCTAGTGCATCCACCATATAGCCCTGACCTTGCGCCTTCAGATTTTCACCTGTTTCGGTCTCTTCAGAATTCTTTAGGTTCTGTAAGGTTGACCTCAAGAGAGGACTGCCAAAACTATTTGTCCCGTTTTTTTGATCAGAAGTCCCAAAGTTTCTACAGTAACGGGATAATGTCTCTGCCCAAAAAATGGCAGAAAGTTATTCAACAAAACGGTACATATATATTGTAAATAAATGTAAATAAACTTTGAAAAAAATGTCTTGACTTTTCATACAAAAATACGAAAATACTTTTTTCCCAACCTATTATATTTGTAGCACTTAAGTTATAACTACAGTATTGCTCCATGGTGAGTGGAGAATGACATATGGGTGAACCTTATATACAATTCCTAGAAACTTATTTCTTCTCTTCTCTTCTTATTCGTACCTTTATCATCTTCGCCGGGACCACATCAACGAATGAATTGAATTTTGATTCAATACATTTCTACCATGTTATAAATAAACGAGTATTTTCTATCTAGCTCTGACTGAACTGTCGTAGATAAAAATAATAATAAATTCTTTTCTGAATTAAATAATAATAGACAATGGTTTTGTTTTATTCTGTATCCATGATAATGTGTTTACGTAATAAAAGGTGGTTTAGTTGAAACGTGTAACTCTTTAAGAGCAACAAACGTACTCAAGAAGTTTTTAGGAAATTTTATTGGACAACTATGTATTGGTAATGTTTTATGGATATTGTATGCAGTAGTATGCACTACTCATAATCTGACTCTAAAATTTGTTTAATGTTTCTATGTGTGTTGTTGTATATTATGGCCCGGCCTATTGTGTCAGTGGTTATACATTTTATATTATTTATTTATTTATATGTAAATAAAAAGGTTTGAGGTTATTAATGTTCTCGTTTCTAAAATGAGAACATTGATGGAAAATATACGAAACGACTTTGGCACCGGTTACGTTGCGCGTGCGCGCAGTAGAATTCTAAATATCTAAAAATATCTAATCTTAATGATGAATCATCTTATTAAACGGTTATATGATGACTTATATTATTATTCAATGGCTATTAAAATATACAGTTACGCCAAAATTCCAAACTGACACGTAATTGAATAATATGATGTGCTATCTGTACTTGTGTTTATTTAATATAAGTAACTAAGTATTTTTTCTTTAGAATTTTGCTCCTTTATTAAGCAAGGTAATTACGCCCAACATCCATTTTTCCCATGTGAAAGGTAGCAGAGCCTATTATAACCATATTATTGAGTATTACTTTGTTTATTGTTGTCATTACTTATTCTCGAATTCGGAGTCGAAATCTGTATATAAATATTACTGATTATATTCATATGAAAATATTATTTTGTAAATATATTGTAAGTTATTGTGAGTTAGTGAAGTAATTTTACCAATTTCATTTCACGTAGTAATTAGAAAATTAAGTTAAACGTATTTTGCTTTATGTATTATATCGGCCCATCGCACACCATGAAATGCATGTGTAGTTGTCATGAGGTAATAAGACCAACCGGGACGTTACCGATCCAGTCTAGCGGGTTTTGTAAGCTAATTTCAAAATACTGAAAAAATATGTAGTCCATTGAAATGTTTAAGAGCCAAATATTGCATGTCCCAAAAATAACAATGCGCCATCTTGGAGCAAGGGGTTTGCAAACACCTTTTTCTTTATATATATATATATATATATCTGAAACTGTGTGTCCTACTAAAAATCGCGAAGACTTTATTTGTAGGAAATGGCTTCGCTTAAAATATGTTCTTACAATTCTTTGCCCTAATTGTAAAATTGGAGAAGTCATAATCATCAATCATCAATATTTTACAAAAAATATACCTTAGACCATTTTTGTTGACAGTCTATAAGGAAAACTTATAAATATAACATTTTCATGTTTTTTAAGATATTTTAGATCATAAACTAATTTAAATATTTCGCTGTGACCGGTTTCTCGTGAGCATAGACGAATCCGGGCAGGAAACTTGAGGCGTTGTAATAGTTAAATTAGTAAAATTAAAAAAAATATGGAGCAAACCTTTTTTCAAACGACCATGAACATGATTACATTGAGGAATGTTCTTGTAAAATGTAAACGGTATATGTATAGAAATTCACTTTTTTGGTTATTTATAACTGCTTTAATTTTAAGTTTAGTAAGTCTTCTATAACGCATAGTTTCCGAGATGTCCCGCATATATCTGCATCCCTTTTTTAAGATGGCAGCTTGGGGACAAGAGCGGCGACCCCGAAAATTTCGGATTAAGCTTCTATTTATCCCCACACATGTCCCAAGAATAAAATATAAAATTGAAGAATCTCAATTAAAATGTTGTAAAATGTAACAGTGGTAGAGCCAAGCAGTTCGCTGCATGAATGGGCCGGCTCGACCGGTGAAATACCACGACCTCTCAGAAGACCGACGTAAAGTGGCTCATGCCGCGTTTCGTTCGGTGAGAGAGGTACCCGGAGGCCCACCCCCCTCCCCCTCCTTTCCTATCCCCTATCCCTTAAAGGTCGGCAACGCTACAGTAACACTATATGTGTTGCTGGTGTCCATGGGCGGCGTTGATTGCTTACCATCAGGTGACACGCCTGCTCGTTTGCCCTCCTATCCCATAAAAAAAAAAAACTACTAGTTTGTAATTGATAAAGCATGAAAATAATAAACCGATTAATTACTGATTCACCAATAAATTAAGATTCAGTATAAAAACACTACTCTTGTGTTAATCACGACGATCTACATCTGTGATGAGGGAGAGCAAATTATTTTAAACTTTTTGCCTGCCTTGGAACTAAAGTAATCATTATAATAGCCTCTCATTATATAGTCAGGTTTTATGGCTTTTACATTTCTCATATGTAACTTCCCTTAATATTCAAAATTGCAGCAACGATATTTACGGTACGTCGAAATTCTGGGTCTCATGTGGTGGTGATCCTCACGTGGTGATCCTATTGCTATAATTTTGCAAATCATAATATCTGTTATTTAATGGTAAATGGCAGGGCATGCACGAAAATAGGATAAACGCGATGGAAATGAGGGTCTGCAAAAAATCTGCAGTGACACTCGCTGACCGCGTCGAAAACAAGGTTGTAAGGAAGGAAGTTGGAATGAAAAAGAGTGTCGGTGTAAAATTAATAAAAGGCATGCTCTGATGGTTCGAACTTGTAGAAGAAGATTGACTAAGCAGATATTCAATACAAAAGCAGATGCATGTAGGAGTCGATGACGTTCACGACACACCTCCCGTAGTTAAATAGAACATGTTCTGGTGGCAGGGAATGTCAGAAATATTAAAAATCAACGTGCCCGTATGAATCGTGCCTTATGGCGCTCTGTGTAGGCACAGATCTGTGTAGGCGGTAGGCCCCGCAAGGGATTTGGCGTGAAGTTATGTGTGCGTGTATAGTAAAAACGTTTCTGGTTATCTTTGTGTACTATGTGTCCTTGAGGCATTGTCAACTATTGTCAACGAGCAATGCGAACCATTTCTTCCAGTATGAACAAGGCTATAGCTACTTGTATATCTTTTTAATGACCTCGAATGAAAAATTACTGTGAATCTCCTTTATATAAATTTAATAATTACTAAGCCCTTTGTCAGGTTCAAAAGGGGAGACGGTGTTCAAATTTGACCGGAGCTCCCAACCGCAGACTCCGCTGATTTCCACTGGAAAGTTCACCTTCTATAAAGATCGTGAATTCTCTAATGGGAAGACCCGTTGGAAGTGTACTCATGCTAGCGGCACCTGCCTTGCGAATATTTACACCATGGGTGCGGACGTAGTGCTGTTCTATGATAAGCATAACCATAACTAGTATTATTTTTATTATTAGAAACTATAAGTCTTATATTTTCCGTTTAGTTAAAAAAAAAATGCAATATAAATTATTAATTTAAATTGAACCTTATAGAGCTCTGCTCCCTCTGCCTACCCTGCAAGGGATTTGGTGTGAAGTTATATATGTGTGTGTGTGTGTGTGTATCTGATGATATCTTATGTTTGGCTTGTTATTGATTAAGTCGACTTTCTAGATGTAATATATCATTGTATCTATTTAGGATAAAGATAATAATATGTTATATGTAGGAGAGTTGGTATAGCCCGCTTTATTAATTTTTATTTTCATTCTTTGCCAAGAAATAACATTCTTAATGTGTATACATTTGTTTACATGTAAACTTACTATATTATTTCTTCGCATTTCTTCGCACCAATTTTAATGGTCAATGTGAATTGAATATTTTGGGTATACTTACTATTTAGAATTTAGTAGATTCACATTTTAATTGGGATTATTTAGTGCAGAAATTTATGCACAGGACCTGTTGAGAAATCGTGGTACAGGTAAATTAGCTTGGAGAAATTTTTGCATATGTAGTAGTGTATGGTCACGTGGCACCTGCGGACAGCGTAAACTGGTTTATTCTGCTTTGTGCGTGTTTCCACTTTCCACTATCAAGTGACGATTTATTTGTTTGTTTTGTTTCGTAATTATTATGGTCAAAACTTTTTACCTATAGCTAAACTACTATCATCTAAAGAACGACACGATATTTTATTGTTTCACGGTAGTCGCCTTGTCGTTTGCTCAAGGACGTGAAATAGAATGAAATTTTTTTATTATAATGTCAATACCTTTTTCTTTAAAATAAAAACTTGTTTTTATTGAAAACAAAAATCAGAGTGTTGCTAGGGATAAGTATAAAATTAAATAGTAATGTAAGGATATCGAAACATTTTTGTATAGGCCAGAACGATATAGTGGAAACACGCTCTAAGATTTGAGTAATATACACACCACTACATATGCAAACATTTCTCCAAGCTAATTTACCTGTAAATTCTTATGTATCAAGGCGAGGCGACAGTGAGATAAATAGTCCCGTACATGTTTTCATACTGCCATGTTTGTTTAATTTGAAGAGCTTGTTTGTTACATTACATACCACCCATGTTCAATTAATGCTTCAAAATTACAGCTTCAAAAAGCTACGGAAATACTGTCTATTTAACTTCGTATATTTGTTGTATTTTGGAAACCCACATAAATATTCTCAATTAAAGATCTCTTATTTATGCTAAGTTGAAAGTGCTATACCATATACATATTATTAACAAACTTGCTGTTTACTTGTAAGAATCGATTGTCCTACATGAACATGTAAATCTAACCTATTATATTTGATTTAGATTTAGACGTAGGAACAATTATCCAAGAGGAATGCACAGGATTATTCTATAGTTAATGGTTAAATTGCTATCTATTAACAAAGATAAGGCTAAAGTACTTATTCAGGAAATGTTCTATCTATATGCAAATTTTCATATATTTCGAATCAACCCGTTATTGAGAGACAAACATGTTCATCTTGTTTGTCGAGGATGATACGGGCTAGATACATTATTCCTATTTATTACCCGGGACCACCACAGCAATAAAAATAATTTGGAAGGCGTCTAATACCTTAGTAAGCTCTAGAGTGTAGGAAAATCTAATTCTAACACCATAAAGCAAACTCGGATGAATGAAAGAAATTGTAAGGAAGGTTAGAAGACAGACAAAACTTAGTGTGACATTATCTGCAACAGTGTTGGGATATTTAATAATAAACTTATATTTTCCAACTAATTGATTAATAAAATAATTAACTAATTTTTCTTAGTTATAATATTTATATTGGGTATTATTATTTATCTAATTAATATATAAATTAAAATAAGTTACTCTAAATTTATTATTACGAACTTAATTTTATTCATTCGTTAAATTTCGTCGTCAATTGTTCAAAGACAACCGATTTTGCGACGCCAGTTTTTGGTGATAATATTCTTTTTTTCTTCGTGCTGTACGTAGCGTCTCCCTGCATTCAGAGTAGTGGAGAAAGAGTCCCATCGAACTCTATTCTATACAAATAATATGTGGAGTTCCGATGTTCCAGAGTGTTGGTTTACAAATGGATTTGATTACTAATGATCCATATGTTTAGGTGAGGTGGTGCATGCTTGGGTCTTTAATATATTTAACACATAAAGAGAAAGACTCAGGCACGTTTTTATATATAGAGGTTTAAGTGAAAAGTCCAAAATAAATTTAATTTTGAAAACGTATTAATAAGCCCTAAAATAGGATACTCAAATTTTCTTTCCCAATAGTTTATACAATAATACCCATATTATGTGCATGGGTTTTGTTTCTAACTAATTTGGGGTTTTTACATTACTTTTCTTTTACTCAATAGTCTTTCAAATTGGTCTGTTAATTTTTGGTTGTACCTACTGGTATTTTTTTAAATCATGTAGTCTTTATATATCGTCGAGATATTTTGTACAGCACTTTCATTATTATAAAACATAGACATAAAGCCTATGTTTCTTTCCATAAAGTGCCTACTTTTCTAACGGTGAAAGAATGATTAATAAAAGGATTCATCACTTTCAGAGTTTGTGTCATAATAATTAACATACAAATATTCGCCCTTTATTATATGTATTAATATAATATACTTGAATGATATAAAATAAATATAAGTATGACGTTATTTTTAAGAAATAGGTACCTACAAGTATAAAACTTTTTGACATCTGTCAAGTTATTTTGCATAATTCGCGGTCAACGTTTCAGCGCCTATTCTATTTTTTATACGGAAGGACAATTACTCGGATACCGTACTAACCTTCCAATTTATAGTATGTTTATAAAATTTTGATTTACATTAAATCAATTTTGTGTTTTTGACATGTGGTTGTTTTCTTTTTGGTTATAGATAAAATATATTTCGTAGCGCAGTTAAATGTACATTGTTGCATTTAATTATTTGAAATTATTTGACGTAGCTTTATATACAGGGTGTTTATAGGAAATATAACGGCGGCATACATTCCTACGGGGCGCGGTAAGAAGAATCTCATTCTCGATGGATATTCATTTTGCGAAAGTCCTCCAACATATTGGATGTGTTCCAGACGAAAACATTTGGGATGTAGGGCGTCAGCTCGCACTAACAAACGGGGAGAAGTGATTCGCATAAACAATATCCATAACCATGAAAAACCAAAATTGTACAGCAAAACAACTAAAAATGCTATAATTATTTAGTTATCTAGATCGTTCGATCTCGACTTATCCCGCACTTGACTTGAAGTAAGGTTTGCTTTATTAGTATGTTTTTAGTATATTGTATTTTTTATTTTAAGGTCTGGAATGTTTCTGTTAATATCTGTGTTTATGTTGTAAGTTTATGTTAATAATACTTATAAAAAACGATTAACCAATTCATTTGATGGCACATATCTTAACAGTCAGTAATTACTGATGATTACTTGTTGTAATTATTTATTATTTTTGTGCACCTCAGAAAAAGTTAAGAAAACATAAGACAATTCTGAGAATATTTTGAGATACGTATCGATACGCACGCACTTTATCATTTTTTTTTCGGGATTTCGAGTATAAAATTTAAATGCTCGATTTACAATTCTCTTACTTTCTATGTGCTCTTTTTATAAAAATGTTTCAAATGTAATTTTTGGAATGATTTCCAAAAATTACATTTGAAACAAATTTTATACTCGAAATCCCTAAAAAAAAATGATAAAGTGCGTGCGTATCGATACGTATCTCAAAATATTCTCAGAATTGTCTTATGTTTTGTTAACTTTTTCTGAGGTGCACAAAAATAGTAAATAATTACAACAAGTAATCATCAGTAATTACTTTGACATATAATTAATTGAATCAAAAAATGCAAGGTTTGTGTTTATATCGATTAAAAAAAATGTTTACTTTGGTGTGTTCTCTTTTGTACTTTTATATATATTCAATCCTTGTAGATACATCTTTCAGGAACAATTATCTTAGTATCAAACGAGACAAAAATACCACTGTGCCAATTAAAAAAGATGTATTTATACAAACATCTGTACTACAAATTGGTGTATTTTGCAATAAAGTTTAAAATACGAATATTATTTTTACAGAAGCATTCTATCTGCCATCAAGAGCTGGAAAAATGGTCCTCATATTCAAGAATAATAAATTTTGGGTTAATAACCAGTATAGGGATAAATTGAATTGGGCTTGCCGTGATAAGGATTCTAAAGGCTGCCTATGTAGAGTTCAAACTACCACAGAAGGTCGTTTTATTCGCGTCAAAGGTCTACACAGCCACACACCAAACTTTACTGTCGATAATTTCAATTCATCTAATCTCTTGCAAAATAATTTTAAACATGAGGCTAGTTCTATAACTTTCAATAATGTAGAAACTCACGTGTGAGACATTACCCAGAATATCCGTTCCTGATTTATAATTTTATCACAGAAAAATAATATATTTAAGGTTTTATTTTTCTACGTTTTCATATCATTGGACTTGTGATCATATTACTTTCACATTTAAATAAAACTGAGTTCAAAAATTTCAGTCAGTTTATTATTATTTACTTCAAATCCTTGTAAGAAACTGTAATCAACTTACACGTTATATAGATAGGTACCTGCAGCAATATATCTGTCAAAATTAAAAAAAAATCGCAGACGATATGTATCTAATAATGTCAGAATAAAATCTCAGTTGCAATCACACTGCAACTAAGATTTTTTTCGTACATTAATCGATCGAATGATTTGAAGCTAGGGATGACACCATCTGTCGACCCACCTTAAAACAACTTTTTAAGAAAGTTTTTAACATAACAAAACTTCGCGCCTTTTTCTACCCGAAGGTGTAGGCAGCGGCTGTTAAGCCTCGTCTCGCCGTTATGTTTACGTCCCAAATGGAATAGGTCGCGAACCTATTGCCATACCACACAAGGCAAGCCAAGGCACAAAGTTGTCAGTCATCTATATTTATCACACGTAACTTCCGAAAAAAATCGAAAAGTCATTGGTGTGTGCCAGGATTTGAACCCACTACTTCTTGAATCAGAAGCGCCACCTGCGCCACCGAGACTGTTTAATAACCAAAATTTTTTAAATCAATCAATTTTTAAAAGAAATACAATAAGAAAAAGATTAAATTGGTAAATAAGAACAAAGATTATCTGGTCGGCAATGGTATGAAGCTAAGCGTGACCTATAGAACACATAGATAACACCAGAAAAAAAGCTGTTATTTCTGTTATCAACTGGAAATCTGAGCAAGAAATTAAAGGCCAGATAGAACTTGCCGGGTGACTTCTAAAAAGATGAGAAAAGTGCCATGTGTCACCTGAATATGAAGCTTCTAGTTAGTACATATTCAGTTGATAGTCCTGTGTTATGTTGTGCATCGACGTGAAATCTTGAAGAACGATATTAGAAAACCCTTAGGATCTTTTAAAAAGAAGTTTTACCACCGTATTATACGCTTTGGCTGGGCGCAGAAAGTCAAAGAAATGAGAGGGTTCAACAGTCTATCTGTATCACCGGAAATAAAATACTGACTATCAAAAAGTGTAATAACGTGAAAATGTTATTCGGAGCGACGAAGAAAGAAATTCTGGCCAAATATCCAAACGTGGACTGGCATAAAATCTGTAGGACGACTGCTTTACATGGCATAGGTCAAAGATAAAAATGTATTAACACCCAGGAGGCTGACGGCCAGTTATTGAAGAGAAGAGACAAAATGACTTAAGATATATACATGTTTGTTTTGTGAAATTATGCTTAGTTGAGTAGGTTGAGTGACACCAATATTTTTGGTTAAAATATAGATATTTTTTATGTTTATCTATGAAATCAAGTCGAAATTGAAACAAAATATTTTGAATCCTCCAAAGATTGTGAGTGGTTTGATGGCATGGACAAAAAAGCTGAAAAAAAGGTTCATACATATTGCAGTTGAAGTGGCATAGCGCAACAAAAGAAACACGTGGACGAAAAAGCAAGCACTGTGTATGACATTTTAATGGAAGGGTTGAAAAGAACGGTAGAAACGAAAATATTTGGAAGAATAGAGGAATAGAAGATTGATAAAAACGTGTATGACTGAATGAATGTATAAAATATACTCACAGATAGACACACATAGACAGACAAAATCTGTAAAATGCAATTGAGACTAAAACGGTTTTATTTATTGAAACAATGACGTTAGTTAAAGGTTATCAACATGACCAAGCCCACGGGGCTATCCTGAAAAAAACTATCATCGTTAGAAGAGCTAATTGAATAAGTTAGGCCACGCGTGCAAAAATAAAATAATTGTAAAACTGAATATTGAACGGACGAATTAAATTACTGTATGATACTACTGTTAAAACTGCTACGCCTCTCACACGCTCCGATCTAATCCTGATTATGTTTATAGATCAAGAATTTTAGCGATACTTTACTATGTATTGTAAATAATATAATGTTACCCTACCAGGCAACCTGGGAACCATTATGTAGTCATCAATAAGTAGGATAGAGAGTATTCAGAGAGTGAGGGTTGTGAGAGGTGCAGATGTTTGGTGATACTCACATGATCTGAAAATAACACACAGGGCATACGCAGGTACTAAGCTGTGTGCGTTATTTTTTTGTGTAGTTAGTTGTTAGTTGTGTATGACGAGGCTCAGTTGGGTATACAGAGCGGTGGGCTGCGCTGTAATTGGAGGTATGATATGTAAAGTACTAGGTACGCCGAACTCGTAGGTAAATCCTTAAGTTTTGTAATAGCCATTAGTGTAGATATTCATATTTTTTTTTTGATGCGATACCATTGTTGGTACCAAGGAATACATATAAAGAGGTTCATTAATAAATAAGCCATAATATTACCATATTTATATTTTGAATATCTTGGAGATTAGAACTTGCCAACCATGAGAAAAACTTACGGTGTTTTAGTTCCTCATCCAACTCACCAAATCATTGTGGATTGTTTGTTTTGAAAAGGTTATTGGGACTAAGATACGGGCTCTATTAAATGTGTATATTTATTCAGTTCAGTTTATTAATTAACCTTTACTAATTTAAAAGTTTCTCTATTATATTAATATGAATAGCTTATATTTGGATCAAAAATTAATGTTATACTTATATTATATTTAAGGTCATTTGTTATGTGCTTATGTTAATTTAACTTAATTGATGTCTAATCTGTTTACATCCAATTTGCTTACTAAAATGTTGTGTTGGTAAGATTTTGCTGTGTTATATGATTAACAATTAACAAAAAATATTAATATTCTTTCTTATTTTGTAGTGTAGCGTATAGCGATGTAGTTCGTTGTGATCTAAGTAATTGGCAGCGTAAATGTGTTTGCAGTATACTGGAGTGTATCAAAGTACGGGAATCCAGTTCTTGTTGTTGGGGGATGTAGGTTCCGGCGATGCGGGAAGCCAACCGGCAATCGTAGTACCTGGATCTGCATCAAATCTGACACTGGCTGCAGGTGTCATGTTGTTACTATGAATAATAGCATAGTGAGTATGGGACGTCAACATGAACACTACACAAAAATGCGAAAGCCACAATATCGTCGTAAGTCAAATTCTAAACGGAAACGTCGTCCTACCATGAATAGGATAGTAGAGCATATTGATGTCAATCCCATTACTTTTTCGTCACCTGATAGCTACGATTCGCATAATTGCTTTTCGTAAGATTTTAAACCAAAGTCAAAATATTATTTTTTTATAATAAATTTACGTACAGTTTTATATTAATAGTCTTTACGCATAAAATGCGACCCAAAATTGTCCATAATATAAATAATTATAAATAATCTTCATTAAGCACGGATTTATTTGTAAGAAGTGAAGCATTTATTGTATTTAGAAAGTTTTGTCTCGATGTTACAGTACAGTGTGTTTTAGGGAATTGCAAATTTAGTCCAAGTATCTACATAATTAGTTTGATTGATCCTATAAAAGTCACAACTACGTTCGTGGTTGTGTTGTTTGCTGGCATCAAACCCATTTTCTCAAGTGCTAGGTGGAAAATTTAATTACATAATTTATATATTTTAACGCCATAACGTATTGCTCGTTAAATCAATCAATTATAAAAAAATACTTCTTACATTTACTCCATGATGCTAATGGATACATAGCCCTAAGGCTAGCCTTGTCCTATTTTATTTAGGTAATATTGAATATGATTCAATAAATCATGTGATATTATGATTAAAAAATCAGTAGGAATCTACTTTAGTCCAATCTTAACGTATATTTCTTAAAGTTATCGATTGCATTGTTAATCAATAAATATATTTTTTATACCGTTATCTTTTTATATATAGCAGTAGTATATTAATAACGTAGCGTAGATGTGGCCGTAGACATGCATATTTTCGTTCAAGTGTTATATTTGAGTTATTATTAACAGTGAGGTAATTGGTTAGTTTCAGGCACTGTCAACTTCGAAGCACCACCAACGCTGGGCCTGCCATTTCCATTTCCTTGCTTTCCTGGGCAATTTCGTTACTGTTTGAGCAAGAGAGGAAAGCCCGCCATAGAAGTGGGAGCACACAGGTTTTGTTTCAACGGGCGCGCCGCTAGCGGCAAGGTGTGGTGGCGTTGTTCCCGCAATCCCCGTTGTAGAGCTGCAGTGCACACTTTTGGACTGCGCGTGGTACAAATGAATAGTGCGCACACGTGTGGCGTTAGAGCCACGCCGTTGACACCGATGTTCTAAAACTATTTATTTATTTACCGTTGAACGGCCTTCTCGTAAGTTCAACCGAAAAGTCAATTTGTATTATCATCGAAGGACCATCGGCTCACTATAATGATGTTGGTTTGTTTACGGCACAGATGTTGATCTCTATAGATATTGATAGGAATGTAGCGACTGAAAATACTATTTATAAATTGGATGGGAATAAGATTTATTGAATGTCGAATGTTTGAACTTGACGACGCGTGGACAGTTGGAAAATTGCTCTTGTGCCTTCATGCCGGTGGTCTGTAACTTGAGCTCTGTACACGCCTTTTGACGATTACCTGGATGAAGACGATTTATATTTTGCAAACTATAGTTTGCTAATTTATTCATATTATAATCATGCCTCCGTGTTCATAATGTATACCCTAAGAAAATAAAGTGATAAATAACACATAGACGAAATATTAACTGAGAAAACTTTTATATGGAGTTCGGGATTGTCGGTCGAAAACATGTTATTTCTCTCAGTATTTTCTTTATACTATTATGAATATGGGGGTTTTCCCCAAAGAGATTATTAGGATGTATAACCTGCGTTGTATTCAGTGTGTATTCATACATTCAAGTGGGTAGATATTTTTGAGCCCTATAATGTATACGATTAGAATATAATTTCTATAAAACGACCGTCTACTATCAACGAGTTGAGACTGATATTTTTTGTTGAAGATTGTTCTACACTATTTGTTACACACCACAAATTTATTAGTTTCACCATATTATCTATAAACCTTCGGAATCGCTAATAGGATTTGAATAAATAATAATATTTACATATAAAATAGCCCATTAAAGAGGTATGTAACTCATTCAAATTAACTTGAAGTTATCTGTTCTGAAGTGATACGAAGTTCTCCAAGTCACTTGGAGCTGTATTATCATCAGCCTATTGCAGTGCACTGGTGGACATAGGCCTCTCCCAATTTGCGTCACTACATCCGATTTCTCTGCCTTCCGCATCCAGTCTTTTCCAGAAGCCTATCTAGGGTCGTCTGACCATTGGGCTAGTAGGCGCCCTACACTACGCTTACCAAGACGCGATCTTCACTATATGACCTTCTTGCTCCATCTACCATCGGTCCTGAGTATGGCTCGGTCTATAGCTCGCTGAGCGACTTTAAAATTGTGGAGTAGCCCCACCATAAGTGCCCACGTTTCGGTCCGGGCACATTCAAGTTTATGTCCAAACCGACACGCCAAGAGGATTCGTCTAGCCTGCACATTATTCCGCTTAACTGTTCCAGCGACTGGGCCATTACAACGAAGTCGACGGCGAATTGAAGATGCGTGATGTACTCACTATTCACATGACACATAACATCGCACTGTCTTACACTACGATTCAAGTATAGGAGTTGTATACCCCCTACCATTTTTAATATACAAAATACATTAATATCACGTTTTTAAATTATAATATTTATATTACTTGGAGTAGACAATTTACCCATACCGTGTAATTTAATGGTTTCTATAAATGTTTCAATACGGTTCTTCCAATTAAGACGGTCTATTTATAGTTCATTGTACAAAGTGATAGTTCTCTTATGATATCCTAAGTATTTTTATACATTATTTTTTACATTTATTTTTTTACAGTTTTATTCGTGAATTTATACATAAAATGTATCATTGTTGGTATCGGAGTGTGTCTATATCTGTGTGCGCACTCCGAAATGATCGGTTTGTGTTTCAGCGTCTGATATAAGTCACGGTTATTTCGTCAAAATACCCGGCACGTAAGTTTATCGCTGTAGACTGGCAGACAATTTTTACTTCAATAAATTGAATTTTTTAATCAAAGCCAATATCTAATTTATGTTTTTAATGTGTAACTTGTGCTGGTATTCATTTGCACATTTAAATAATTAAATATATGTATATATATCTATCAAGTACATGGGTAATTCCTGTGCTACAATTTTACGACTTTGATACCTTACACCAGCGGAACCTGCGGCATCCCCTTGCTTCCAACTGACTCCCCTTAAAATACCTTACTTATTAGTACAATAATGCGTAAGACTTTCGTGCCGGTGTTTTAGTTAGTTTTACATCAGAGATACGAAAGGAAAGGTTCTCTTGTCGAACTCTTGTCACGTCATGTATACGATTAGGAATGTAATGTTTACAATTTTAGTAGAAAACTGCATTTAAAAAAAATGATTAAATTATAATACTCATTTATATATATATACGTTTTAGTTGTAAGATAAAGTGAGATCATATTGTATATTATAATTTCTAAGATGTATTATTTTACAATGTATTTGATTGATAATTTAATGTATGTACTTAAAAACGTTTATAAGAATGTCGTTAGTGTTTACGAAGAGATTTGTCATAATAGTATATTAACGTAATAGTTAGTATACACCAGTTATCAACTGACTACCATACAAATGTATACGATTATATTATGTTAACCTTGAAAGTATTATTTTTAAAGTATTATATTTTTTTGTGATAAGTGATACTTTGTTGTATTTTAATGTTTATTCATGAAAGTATTATGGAATAATGGTAGCTGTAAGCGACAGTGGTCGGTCAAAGAATGTTTATGTTGTTTAGATAGATGGTAGCGGAGAGATGCGTCATGTATAGAGGTACAAAGAAGAAATTATTATATTGCGCTGAACTAAACACTGATTTTCATTTGACGTCCAAATCATATATATATATTTATTCTATATAGGTACGGCGAATTTTCTATCACATAATCATAGAAGCGTGATTTATGGTTATGTTTATTTTATGACTTTATCACATGATTCGTCATAAAATACGCACAACCTTAATAAAAAAAATGACCAAGATCGGGTTGACCACCTCCACCACTTGGGGGTAAACAATAACGATTCTCAGTATATAAAATGTAAACTCTCCTATGTTACAATTTGCGTAAAACTGCGCGAAGTGTATAAAATTTGATAAAAAATAATTTTGTAGAGTTAATAGAGGACAAACAACATGAGACGTAATTTATATTTATTTTCATTGCTCGCATCTAGTCTCAGGTGATTTCTGTACCTCAAACTAAGAACAATTTGTCAGTTTACGTAAATTGCACCAAATACCAATGTTTTCCAGTTTCAGATTTTTTAATTACGTGGTTTATGGTTTAGGAACTCTATACATATATTGAATCAGTAGAAAATCCTTTACGGCGTTACACTATGAACGTCTTTCAAACGTCTTTGTCTGTCCTGGTAGATACCCCAGCATTACTGAAAACCGCAGTCGAATCAAGGTAGTTTCTGGTTGTTTTCATTGCGTTTCTTTGTGTAAGGAAGGTTATAGGGCGTCATGAGTATTTGGTATGTTGGATCGCTGAAATTGGATTGCCTGTCACACCACGCACTCCGACGCTTGGTTTATACATTTTGCGAGCAGAGTAACATCAAGTATACCTTCAATCAATCTACTAAAGTTGCTGGTAAAGATTGGTTTATGGCATTCGTGAGAAGATACCCAAAACTATACAGGAGAAAAGCTCATAATATTATTAACGGCTTCAGAGCAGCTGGTTTGTATCCATTTGAAACAGCTTTTGCACTATCTACACTAACAGAAATACGATCTCCTGTGCCAGATGATGATAACAAGAAAATACCCAACCTCTAACATCAATACCATCGACATCAAGAATGGGAGAAGAAGAAATTGGGCAAACTATTAGCAGACGATCTGGGATGTTTTACCATACGGTTTATGATAGTTCAAGTGCAGATGTTTCAAGTGGAACATTATCATCATCATCATCGTTGATAATGTCCCACTTGAAAACAATAAAAACGACAAAATTTAAAGAACGGTATAAGTTCACCAGTTAAAAATACAGAAAAACATCAGTCGAAAGGAGTAAAGCCTTAAATTACAGGGGAACTCCATTCACCATAGACCTTTGTGGTCAAAAAAGAGAAAAAAAAACCATTAAAAATGACGTCAAGTACAGGTGCTACTAAGTGCTACAAAGAAACGTAAGTTGGTACTGTCATGAGTGTGAGTTGAATATATGATGCAATGTGCTAAATTTGGCAAGTGGGCAACCATTAAGAGTACGTCGGTATTATAAAAATTTTTTTAAGACTTCATGCTTAATTAATGCTTAAATATGATTATTGATCTCAATAACTAAATACAGGAGCCTATTTTGTTTGTTTATGTAAGTTAAAATCTGCGGCCTACCATAGTGTAAAAACATATAAATAGACCGATTTTTTTAAAATGTTTTTCCAGTGGTTGAGTACCCCGCTTCCAAATCAAGAAGTCGTCGGGTTCGAATCCGGGCTCACACCAACGACTTTTTGAAATTATTTTGGCAAGTTATGTGTGATAAATATCAATGACTGAAAACTTTGTGCCCGGAGTATGGCAATAGATTTGCCACTAATTATTCTATTTGAGAGGTAAACATAACGGCGAGGCGAGGCTTAACAGCCGTTGTCTACACCTTCGAGTAGAAAAAGACGTGAAGTTTTGTTTTAATTTTGCTTTCGTACAGGTACGGGAAAAAGGTTTCAGTTTTATTGTAATAGTTCTAAAGATTAAACTTAGTGATTTGGATGAATAGTTAATTTTATTTCAAACTAGTTAACCTAATGAGCTTTGTTTCGCCTCAGAAAATAAATAAAAATGCGCACTGTAGGCTATCCCTAAGAGGTAGACATACACCATCGCTGATTTTTTTGTCGACCTTTTTGAGGTGTATAATAATGAATTTGGATCTATCATTTAGGGTTCAACCAGCGTTTGCAATTAAACTCCTAAATCTCGAAAATTAACCCTTTTTATTTACTACAATAGACAATTATATATAGAAACTACCCCCTTGACATCCTCTACGTATTAAAAATAACCCCATCAAAATCCGTTGCGTAGTTACAAAGATATAAGTGGACAGACAGCAGAAAGTGACTTTGTTTTATACTATGTAATGATTTCCCTTCGCTAGGCCTTATTACCCGAACCTAGCTTAGAGGCTGTTTTTATTAGGTATAAACCCAAACAGATTTAGTAGTCACAACACTCCTCTTCCGATTCAAACGTCCTGGTTGCTAGTGTGATGACTACCAACAACTGAGAAATTCTGCCGTAACGAAATGGGTTTCAATACCAAATATATGAAACTAATGAACTCCGTGTATCAAGACAAAATTATTGCTGATGCATACATATACCCCGTATTCGTAATTTATTTTAAAATGTTCGTGCATCAAATTTGAAATTAACGTGTGTCGAGTCATAGAAATTTAACTTTATAAATATAATGTGTAAAAATGGTCCTATATGCGGTAGTTTTTTTTTTTCACTTTAAAAGTAAAAGGGACCAAATCTGCAACGCTGAGGGCGTCACAAATGGGTTGCCGGCCTTCAAGATTTGGTAAGGAGGGGCGGGAAAAAAAGATGGGATCAAGTCTATTTTCCGAAAATTTGTGGTATAATTGTGGTAGAACCTGCACATTTATGCAGCAATCTCCGTGCCTTTATCAAAATTAGCCTCAACGGAGCCCTATGTTTAGTTACTATACGTTACAAAAACTGAGCAATCCTAATCGACCAGTTGGAGGGTGAAGGGTTTTCTTTCTTGTCTATTCGTGAAGTAGTGACTCCCTTAAAGTCATTTCTGTCTTGAACTGCCTACACGTGATTAATTATATGACAAAATCATCGGATAATTTTTACATATATCAGTTTGAGTAGCCATCTAGAAACTGAGCCATCTCGATTATCCCTAGAAGATCGTTATGAATATAGATATTACTACTTGAGAAATATTTATAAAGTTGTGTCCAGTTTTAAGTGAATAAATTATTGTACGGCTTTTATAATTTCTGCTGAAAAGAAGAGAAGTAGGTACTTTCCAAGTGAATGAAGGAATCTCTTATATTTGTTTGCTGGCCTCACACATTAGGAATAATTATAGATGAATTGTTTAATTTTGTAGTATATTAAATATGTTCTAACTAAATTTTCGTTCCAGGTTGGTTCTACATAAGGTCTGCTCGTGGGGGTCTGCACTTGGTTGCTGACGGCCATATATTTTATGAGGACGGTGGCTCACACCCTCGACGTGTCACGTGGAGATGTGCTCGTTCATATCAAAAAGCTGAGAGATGCCAAGTTGCCTTATGTTTGAGAGACGGACGCCTGGTATATTTTCGTGGTGCACATAACCATCCGGCGACTTTTAACGCAGCGAAACATGAGTCGAGGCGTTTTCAAGTGGATCCTATGGGCAAGTACAAGATAGTAGCTAGTCCAGCGCCTAGGGCAGGCGCGGTGATCGCTGCTCCTGCACCACTGGTGCCACCGGCACCTCATGCCGCGCTTCTACTCTAGGCCTGGCGCGACCTCCTTGTGCGTGGTCTGCTAGATAGTAGGCATTAATCGCGTACAAAGAGCGTCGCACACCATAAACTAAGTTAAAAGTTATACACCGATATTTTGTCATGAAAGAACCAAGCGATAGTTGTCAAAGTCATCATACTTAGAATTTAATTCCTCGCTTTGTTCTTCCGTAAAATTTGAAAGTCGGCTTATGTTGTTACACCAAAGATCATTGAGATTTGGATATCCGTGTACACTAAAAATGATTGTTTGTATAAAAAAAAATGCTATCGCTCGATACATGAGTACCATTCAATTAGTTAAAATTATAATTACATCAAATACTAAATAGGTTTTTATGTACCTACATGTTTAGTCAAGACGAGATAACACGCGATTCATTACCAAGTGATGACGATATTTTTATTAAACAATCTTCCATTAAAGATAGTTATCGTGAGAAGTACATTAGATTTGGATGGTATTTAGACTTAAGTGTTTATAGATTTTTTGGAAATGTATAGTAATTATATGTACTTATTATATTAGAGTAAATGAACGGATTGCCATAGAGGCTTTAACGTCGCCTTGTAATACCTTCCTAAGAAGGCTATTTATTGTGAAACTATAAAGCAATGATTATGAAATTGTATAACATAACATTGTATGAAGTGATTGTGCAATATTCTCTTACCAAAATGATTAGAAATTATGTATACAAAATGTATAGCTTTAATGAATAGCGTAGCCGTCTTGTTGATGCTTTTTTATGAAGATTCTATATAATAAGTATTTACCGCTGTGTAGTACGCGGAACGACTGATAGATGATGTTATCAAATACTCCAATATTTATGATTCGTATTTAGTCGTAGAATAGACCATAGTAGTAGTTATAATCACAATATTACTATATACCAGCTTATGAACAGAATATTAAAAGCATAGTTTTTATATTAGAAACTTATACAGATATACCTACATTTAGTGTAGACTAGGCATTTCAATCTTATACTATAACCGGGTTTACTTAGTATTATTTTAATTGTCCTGTTTACCTTGTCTACTTGAATTAAGTTATTTATAATATTTTTTTTTTATTAATTCTTCATAAATACTCAGTACATTTAGTGATCTCGTTTCTATGCCAAAGTATTATAAATATGTATTTGTTTTACAACGTGTTATTGTTAAATTCGTGTTTATTTGTTGATGTTTTGTGTAAATGTTTTATAATAAGATTTTATTTTGTCGATTTAAAAAAAAAACAAATTTATTTTGAATGATTTTTTTTTATTTTGTGCCTGAATCTCACAAATTGTTATGGATGAATAACGACAACTAGAACATCACATGGGTGATGGGTATTTTTAAACATTAATTGAGTTTTTTTTACTTTTGAAACATATTGAATTTAATTGACAGTCCATAAATTATTATTGTACAGCATTTTTGACGACGAGTTGTTATGGAAAAGACACAGGGCCGTTGTTGAAGATCGGAGGATTCTGGTATGGCCTGGATGGGCATTATAAGGCCAAACGACGATGGGTTTGCGCAAGCGGCTGCGGTGCCCGATTACACACTGTGGGAAAAAGAGTGGTGTTCTCAGAGTTGCGACATTTGTGTACGCCCAATAACAATACAATTTGATTGACATTTTTTACTGTATAATTGTCAATCTAAATACATTCTATCGGCGTGTGATTTGCCATCGTTTAAGATCTGAATGCATCTAAGGGTAGGATAAAATGTAAAAGGTAAAAGAACACATACCTAATAAAAAGCTGTACTATTTTTGACCCACTTCAAAGAGGTTATTAGATGTGTATATTTATACATGCTTTTATATTTAGATTAATTTAATATTTTTATTAAAAAATAGTTTGCTCTACTACACTAATCTTGCCTCTTATTTATTAAAAAGAAGTTTTCTTTTTATAAAGGTACACAAATTTAAGTGTGTTTTCTTTTCAGTCATCGATATTTACAACGCAACTTTTGTGTTGTTAATATCGATGTTTGACGAATTGTGGTCGGTATGTACTAGTATGTAGTGATTGATTTCGCCACCAATTATTTTAAGATATATTTATGTTAAGTTTTTTAAAACGTCTATTTGTAAAGTAAAAATATGGATTAAGTAAAGTTATAGAAAAAAAAAACCTTTCTTTATTTACAAAACTATCCTGAACAGAATATTAATGATAAACTTGATGATTATTGTGCAAGAGAATTGCGTGATCTCTTCGTAGATGGACAGGTATGATAATTATGAATTGACAAAAAATAAACATGTAAATTAAAGTAGATAAGTGCGGATACTTTATTTTATTATATTTTTACATTCACTATAGTAGCTATTTGTTCTCAGGCAGAAAATATTTGTGCTGAAAATAACAGTTTTGTCTCTTATTATTAACTCCTAATATTTATCTTAATATTATATGGTATCAAAAACGTTATATTATATGCTAGTATTTATCAAGATCTTTCTTATTATGCCTCGAAATAACAAAGACTAACAAATATAACAAAAAAAAAAAAGAAAATGGTCAGAAATATCATTAAATATCATATATCATTATTAAGTATGTATGTAATTTGAAATAAAACTAATAAGGTGTGTAATTTACAGTGAAGGTTATACAGTCGAACTCGGGCTATCCTAAGCTGTCTTTAAACGGTTACAAATATAGACCGCACAATGCATATAGAAAACAACCAAAAATGCTGTGGTATTGTGCAGCGAGAAATAGATTTCAATGTTCGGCAACTCTGAGGACATACAATACTGAAATTATAGCTATAACGGGCACCCACAATCATGAACGTCGCTGACTGGTAACTCCGCGCGGTCCATCGGACTGCCTATTACAATACTATTACGAAAAACATCCTTGTCAGCCCATTTAGACAGATGCTAACATTATTCGCAAAGGTACGCTTTGTGCCATCAAAAAAAATAACACAATAGCCTTTTTTTCTTGTTTAGGTTTAACGATGAAACTAGCAAAAATATTTCAATTTTATTCTATTTTATTACTAACAATGTGCAGCGACTATAAGATGCATTATATTGGAATTACGTTTACGCCTAACAATTACAGCAATACTTTATGTAATTATCCCTACTAATATTATAAATGCGAAAGTAACTCTGTCTGTCTGTCTGTTACGCGTTCCCGCTTATACCTCTCAACCGATTTTGATGAAATTTGGCACAGATTTACCAGAGAGCCAGCACAGATACCTTTTATTGCGAAAAAAAGGGATAAAGAGGTTGAAATAGAGGTTGTAAGTTTGTATTGAATTTCTTAATTTTAAAAGATAAAACCATGAGACATAAGCACTTCTTAAAGCACTTGATAAGAAATAATTAAAAATGAGTTCTAGCGTTTTTGCAATTTCGACCTGTGAGGGGATGAAATCGGGGTTGAAAGTTTGTTAATATTAATTATAATTGAGGCGAAACGTAGTTCGCTGGGTCAGCTAGTTAATTAATATTGGTACAAACGGATGTTCCTATTATTGTTTACCTTATCGTTTACCAAATTTAATAAAAAAATGTTTTATACGGTATAATTATTGTTATATAATTAAAATTTACAGTGTCGCGGATTAAAACTCGGATATTGATAAATATTGGACCAGGTTATATTGCGACTATATTTTTATAGATTAGTTATAAATTATAATATAATATCGAGGTAGCCTCGTTAAAAGCAATAAAATAATTGTAAAATATGTAAATAGTAGTATGTTAGTCGTAGCCCAAGTATAAGAAGAATTTGATTAAGCGATCACATCTGTCCGGTGTATAGATGGCAAGTTGATTTCTTTACTTATAATATATTACTGGAAATATATTTTTATTGAAACTCTGGATGTTTTATATTGCATATTATGTCTCCTATCAGGTGTGTGCGATAAAATTCATAATTTAAAATTGAAAATACGCTACTTTGGACGGTGACGACAAAAATATCGATGCAAAATGACCTGTTGAAGAATCTTTACATTTTTTTAAAATTTATATTGGAGAATGCAGTATTAATTTAATAAAACTGATGGATTTCGTGACATCTAGATGCGGTATTCAATATCTTAGTGGCCAATGTAGATTAATTTAGTGGCCTCGTGGTTTATCTTTTAGAAATTGAATTGAGGGGTCCTGAGTACGTACGAGTTATAGAAGGATATATACAAAATAGTGTTTTTATATGTACCATGTGCATTGTTATGTTTTTATATGTACCCGATAACTTTAATTAAATGCTTCACACGCGATTTTCTGTTATTACACTCCCCTACATCTGCAGGTAATGATATGCAGTAGATACAAACAGAAATATTAGGACATACCTATTCAAAATATGTAATAATAGTCATATATTTTTGTAGAATACTGTATTCTGGGAATGTATGGTTGTAATTTATGGCTGGATGTAGTTGAGAGTATGACGACTTAGATTCAGTTGATGGTGTTGTTATAATACCATTGGAATATGAGTTGTCAAGTGTTCGGTATTTGACGCAGTGCCGGCAACGTACGTGCCATCGAGGACCGGCAAGTCACTGTTGCTGCACGACGGCTACACATTCTACTTGAAGAATCACCAGGCGCACGGCAGGAAGCAGTGGTACTGTTCATCGCGAGACATGGCCGGCTGCCGCGCCGACGTCCTCACGGCGCCAGCTCGCGCCGGGACCGGCGATATACTCTTCCTTGTTCGAGGAAGGCATATACATCAACCACCTAGTTATTACTTCACCCCCGATGGCAAATATGTTCGAAAGAAGGACATATATCATAGATATAGATAACGGCGTAACACAATATCACTGAGCTTTATTTTTGTTTTTTTTTTTTACTAATTTTGTTTTTTTTTTCTAGTATTATTTTTTTGTATTACTTAAAAATATATTTTTTGTATATTTTTTTTTTACTCTTTTGTAATCATTTTCATATATATATCTAATTACTCGAAACTTATATATAAAGATAAAGAGAGTTCCTAAAAACTAAAAAGCTATTTTTTAAGATTTGTCTTAACTACTACGAGTTGATGTTTGTAAATGTTGGCATTTGAGTTTCGGTCAATATATTATATATTTTGGTTGCATCTGTTAAAATGATGCAAACAAATTTGTTTGTAACTAATAAAAGGAAATGTACTTAATAATTTTGTTTGAGCGATAAAGACTGGACAATGTTATTCTGTGTTTTAATAGCTACTTAATTCTATTTCATACATACTAACATCGCGGCAAATCTGTCGAGCTAGCTCGAGTCTAGCGGGTCTAGTCTTTCATTTCATCTTTATAACCGTGGTATTTATGTACATGTATATTTTTTTATTTCTTAGAAAAATCATAAGTTTATGTAACTAGTCCGGACGTACTGATTGATTGCTGCGGAAAAAGTGGCGTACATGCCCCATCTATGTGTAAACATTATGGCGACTTCATATGTCTAAGTCCATGAAGATATAAGAACCGAAGTGAGTTGTCTTTAAAATAATTACAAAATTATTTTAAACTCTTTTTTTGATTAATTATAAAAATCAAATCTTTGGGTAGAAGAAATGGTAGTCATAATTATTAAATTAAGAAATGGTAAACATTTGCAGCGGAGGCGCTTCTGCAAAACACATGACGATGAACACGTCTCAAAATTACTGTGGGAAAGGTACAAATTTTCTATGTAATGAAATAATCTAAAAGCTATATTAAAGGATATGAATGAATGACCAGTATTTCCTTACATCTGGGTAACGTGACCGGGAGGAGTTGGGTGGCGTGGGCTTACGACGTAGTTGTCGTACTACGCAATAGCCTACCAAAAATATTATGTTTTGTATGTATACAGTACAGTACCTCTTTTAGATCTTACAGACCTTAACCTATTTAACAACTTGTATTTTCTGAAAATGTTTAACTTTTATGGCTTTACTATACATACGTAATAATAAATAGGTATAGTGAAATATCTAGTAAAATGACAGATATCGGTTACTGTTAAATGGATTTTATTTCAGTTAAAAAATGACTAGAATTTTTAATAGGTAACTAAGTTTTGTAATGATTCATTATAAAACTAACTTTCTTAAAAATATCGCATCTGTTTAAATGTGTGAGTTTTATATCGATACTACCCTGAAAGGTATAACGACAATAACAAAATGAAATAACCGTTAGACGTATAATGCGCGAGTCAGTTATTATTGCAATATCGGTTTTATTCGTGAGGACATGAATTGCGCAGTTGTGACGGATCAATACCTACAAAGTTATGAAAGAAGAAAGTTCCGCAGGGCACGGGGAATCGCATGGGCGTGCCCTCCATCTCCCGCTATAGCCTAGTTACACCCTGTATGCCCTAATTTGACGTACTACACCCTCAGTCCTCTCACCCCCGCCTCCCTGAGGGGGCCGGTGTCAGTGTGTGAGTAAACATTGTGCGTAGTACGCCTCCCGTGACGTAGCACGTTTAGAAACGTAACAGGCCTACTATGATTTATTTATAGATTTGTGTTACCTACTCACGAACGAGGTTATATTATACTAACGATTTAGTTACAAGTTGCTACACGTGAAACGTACCTACTCACGTTTGTATTTGATTTGACCAGAGCTGAATGGTCACATTTTTCATTTTAATAAGCACCTATGTTATTAGGGTCTAACGGTACTACCACTGACTAATAAAGTTTGATAGCAGTCGCGCCGGTTATGTTTAACGGTGACGTCAAGTTTTAGGCTAATTAATGTTAGCCGCATTGAATGCAGCAGCTATGACATGGAATTGAGCAAAATTTGGGGTAGACGTAGCCGGGTGGGTCGTGGGGCGCGCTAGCTAGGTCCCACCGCACGCGATCCCACGGAGCCGCGCGAGACATGCGCGCCGCGCCACTCGCATCCTGGTGATGGGGCCCCCAATCGATAATGCCCCAGAATCTTACTCAGAGTGCCCCTCTCCTCTCCTCTCGCGACCCTAGGCACTCCAGGCCCTTCAAATTATAACATCCTATTGTAATAATAAGGTTGCTTTTACATTCCCGCTTCCGTTAATGTTTCCGTTATGGTTAATAGGCGCCATAAAGAATCTTTTGAAGAAATTGTTGTTTCTTTATGTCAGAGTATCTTTAAAAGTTTATAGATCAAAAACCTGTAGTCTCTCTCTCGGTACTCGGTTAAGGATGTATGAATTATGAATATTATAAGTCTATTTTTAGACTTAGATTTATCTAAAACTATATTAAAACATGCGTTTGCGTGTTGTTAATTAACTAGCATATACAGTATATTTATATAGTAAATTGTATATTTGGATTGCTTGGTGATTGTAGCTGGTGTTTGGGAGAGTCTGTCCTGGCGTGTGAAGGTGATCTTGCCGTCGTGGAGGTGTCGCAGCGTGTCGCTCGTCCACGCGCCCTCCTGTTACGTCACCGTCCACAACAAACACCTGTGCGATTGTCTACTTAGAAGATATCAACTTCAAACGGATAGCTACGTCTCTTATGGAAAATACGGGTCATAAGTTTAATATTAGATCCCCATGCAATATATAGAAAACTTAAATTAATATTACAGATTTAACTTACACTACCTACTTAATCCAATTTTAATAGTGACAACTGAAAATTGTTATTGAGTTATTAATATTGTTTTTAATAGTTATTTAGATTTAGATGTAATGTTAATGTTTTAATTTGAATACTTCATGAATGTTTATTGTAGTTAATTTGTGAATAATTTTAGATGAATGAAACAATAGCGGCAAAAGTCCAAATACCATAATATAAATTAAATAGTTACCTATCTGTCTAGAAACAAACGCCAAAAAGTCTAGAATATTGGCTGCCACGGAATGCGGTGTAGCACAGAATAACTCTTAATTTTCTACTATGCCGGTATTTTTGTATGCACCATTTCCAACCTCGCCCGGTCACTACAGTGCTTTACAAAAACGAACTGAATGTAGGCTGATTAAAGCTTAAGTTCGAAGACTGTGCCTCTTGCAGGTAAATTAATGATCGTCATCGCTCCGGGGTCGGACTGCTCATAGCTAAATGGATTTATATGATTGTTTAATCTTAGTGTTGACTTTTATTTTATATAACACAGCTGTATTATGGTATAGATTTAATAACTTTGACCATTTTCTCTAATCTGATTCACCAAATTAATAATGGAAGCATATTTAAAGGACCTAGTCAAATTATCGAGTTTAAAAAATATATTATTATAATATAAAAACAAGATGATGAAGGCAGGCAGGTACAATTATGTTCGAACACGTCAAATTGATTTTCTAGTTCCAAATGTAACGAGATAGCCATCGATATCAATCACATCTAATTTCTGGCAAGTCATTGGTTAAAGCCAGGATTCGAGGTATACACCTTTGAACTAGATGTTGAACTACTTGGCCGTCGTCACTTCTGATGCGAAAGAAGGTAAGGTACAGGTCAAAGTTCAGGTGACATCCCTTACAAGCATTTTACGAAACCCATGGGATGAGATGGGGTGGTATTATTGTAGATATATAGCACATGATTAAGATTGGTATTGAATTTTGCTATTTAACCCCAATTATGAAGTGGTTTTTTTAAGCTTCTGCCGACTATCCCAGGTTAGGTAGCTTGCAATATTTATGATTACTTGCTACATCCTTGTTATGTAAATATAATATTACCAGATTGCACACTAATATAGATTTAAGTATTATATTAAATATTAAGATAATTTTAAAAGAAGTTATTAAGTCCGTCCATTGGATATAAATGATGATCCTTATCGTAGATGTCGAATCAAGGGCCTCCTGCTGGACAGGGAACTGTTCACAGTACTTATTGTGTCGAACACACTGTACCTACACCTTACACTATATACATAGTAAGTCTTGTTTTGTTTACTTGTTCTCAACTGTTAACTATTAAACTATTTACTGAAGTAAATAAAGATTTTATTAATATCTATGAGTTTATTCGTAAAAGTATATTGTACAAGCACCAAATCTTTCCTTTAAAAACGCACACTATAGAAAACCAGGCATAAAAAATAACCACGTGCATAGCACAATTATCTGGTCTAGAGTCGCCGTTCGGTTTCATCCCGACCGGTTTAATCCCCATTTCTGTTCATTGTTCAGTATTATTACGCTACAACGTAGTTATACAGCCATTAATAAGTACATGCACTCTGATGGGATGATTTCCACACTAAAAACTAGAATATCTCCTTCCCCGGGTAACATATAGGATGTAGTAGATTACATCAATTAACAATTTTATAAAAAACAGTTTGCGCCGTGTGTTTGTGTGTGAAAGAGAGAGAGAAAAAATATAGACATCACCTACAAATTCAAATAGCCTTAAATTATTTCATTTTTACTTTGATACAAAAATGACAATGACAAACTGTAACTACCTATTATTCACTGAACTTATTGTTAAATCAATTAATTAACCTTTACAATACTATTACGAATCATATAATACGCTTGTTTCCACTAAGAATTTATTAGAGTTTCTAAATATTGATGTAAAGGTTTTAAAACGTATAACAGTTTATCAAATAAAAATAAAGATTATTAGAAAGAAAATCTTAAAGATTGGGCATTGAGTCAGGTAAAAGTGAACAGAATCAAAAAAAGTCGTCTCGAATAACGTAATGCCATGCTAAAAAGCACTAAAAACTAGTAAATTAATAACAACATTGACAGGTCCCTGCACCTACACATGTTTGCCACGGCGAGACGTCATTCAAGACGCCATGACAGTCTGGAGCGTTACTGTGCAGAATATATATGATGTTTTAAAATGCAAAATACGTTACGTAAGTTTTTTAAAAATATAGGTGGTCCGAAATAATATAGAATTAAGCTATAGTAAGAACCAATTGTTTAAATTTACTAAACAAGCCTATCGTGTAACCAAGTCAAGATATTACATAAAACAACAATCACCCGACACAGATACAACGTGAGGTCATAGCTCAGTCCCTTGTACGCCCTTAGTTCAATGTTCTATTTTTAGGACAGAACTGAAATCGTAAGACGCAGTTGTAATGTTTAGGAATAATATCCAGTACGCAGGCGCGCTCATCAATGAAATTGTTCCCGAATACTTGATAGTACTACGCAGGGCGTCCAACCTGTTTTTTAATGTTACGTAACCATCTAACGCGTTCTACAGATGTTTTGGAATATTTGAGAACGCTATACCTACCAGGAACTTGAGCTCCCCAAACCGGATCTCGGTTTAGAATTCTAGCATCACATTAACTACGTTCCGAATAATTTGAGGTCATATATCATAAAACAACTTCAAAACAATAACAACATCTAAAATTTTAAACATTTTTTTTTAATTTCAAAATATCTAGTAGATTATTTATATTGATATTCTTGAATGTTATGAAAAAACATTTTAGTTCTTTAGTAAACGAACGGGCCTTTTTAATATGTAATAGGTATAATTTATCCGTGTAGTACTAGTTTTATTTGTTTTATGTTTTTCCTACCTTAACTATTACAGAAAACGTTTACATTTATTTTTGTTCAGTGGGTAACTGCGATCCTAAGTCACGCATCTTAATACACAATTGCGTAGTAGTAGTAGGAAACGATCATAACCTGTGGTAAAGTGGCGTACGAACACAAGGAACATATTATGTATCTAATACATCATATGTACACTATCTGTATCCAATTCAAATTTAAGCAGGACCTGGATTTATTAAAAAAATATATAACAAAAGCGAATACCAATACTAGCGAATTTTAATTAGTCGATCTTTCCAGGGTTTATTGATTAGAATATAACTTAATGGAATATTTATTGTTTATAAGGTGCTCAACTCAAGGCAACACATACTTCATAAATTCCAGAAAAAGGAGGGACCAGACCCGTGTATTGTGGTATTGTTCGTCGCGTAAGTCACGTAACTGCTATGCCACATTACTTACATATAACGATATGATTATTGGGGAAGCGCCAGTTCACACACATCCACCAAAACTACCCAAATGAACGAAATTCTTAACACCAAGGCCTAGAAATATTTATATTGTCTTATACATCGAATACCTGGAAATTCGTCTATGTATTTAATTATAAATAGGCTATAATAATCTGATAAAAATTTACCTATTTTCCGTTATCACCATAATTTTACCACGAAAGTACAAAATTATTAAATTTAATTCATATAGCTTCGAGTAGGAAACCAATCAAATACATAAAACGTAAGTCAATAGATTGAAATTTCTATAAACGTAAAAATAAATCTATACAATTTAATTCCATACACAATAGTTCCAGTAGTTCAATATTTAAAACCAAGATAAGCAATAAAACATGTAATAAAATAAATACCTAATCTTTTAGAGTTCTTACAGCTAACCAATAGTAAGACACTTGTTTACTTTATCAAAAACCTATTAATTGACAATTGGAAATTTGTAATGATAGCTTATCAGTTTTAATGCTTGTTGGTATAGTCTGAACGCTAAATATTCTATTTGATAAATACGTAAAATGAAATGAATTGAATTTCAAACCCTCGTTTCTACTCTGCAGGCAATAATAGTTCGTATCTGGAAGGATCCATCCAGGTGCGTTATTGTACAGATTATTACCTGCTCTAGCTAGGAATTTGAAGAAAAAAAAGAAGATTGTCTAGACGTCCTGCCTTTCGATGCTTTCTCTATAAAACTCGTTTTTTTTTCGGTAGAATCCATCGATTTCTTTGAATGTTCTAGCGTCTCAGGTAGAGACCCATATCCCATTGAATATACTTAAAATATATTTTTGTTAGTGTCAACTGAGGCTTCTATACATTTGTAAGAGATATTTTTTGTAGACTCTTGATAGGAGACCTTATTGTTGCATTTTAGGTCCAACAACATTCTTTACTTGTCGTGAAAAAATTTTTGCCCACAGGTAATATGTTTGCTTTTATGATGAACAAATTAAATTTGACTATATCATATCAGAATGTAGTTGCTAGGCACTGTTTTGGTCGAGGGTATTCGTTAATTATTTATTAATTATCAAATAATAATATGCCCTGTAGTCATCATTACATAGTAGGTATTACCAGGTATATAAAACGTTATTAAACACGTATAGTAGAAGGATGTTGACAAAAATATTTTAAATATGTGATATACTTTTAACAAATAGATTTTATGTTAATCTAAGTACAAAATTTTGATAAAGACTTTCCGAATTTATGTGCCAAATTGATTAGTTTTTGAAGGGTTTTTGTAAATGTTTTGTTACTAGGTATAATAATGTTACCATATTAGATTATTTTTAAATTAATATTTTATTTAAAATATAATTTATTACAGTAGTCATAGTTTACACTCAATTTGAATAGGAGTCTGTGCTCCTATAATATATTTAGTGTATCTGAATGCTCGCATTGATACAAACATCGAAATAATTAAAAGTAATTGAGTAAGAATCTTTAGAAAGTAAACCATAGGAAATTAATCTTATGTATTCGTAATAAGGGAAATCGTGGTAGCTTTTCAATTAAAAGTACAGTTGTACAAGTGGTTCTGGTGGCTTCGTGGTTTCTAGAATATTTTGAATAGTATTTTCGTACTGCTCGCCCAACAGGTATAAACTTGAAGAGTACCCACAGGTAGGTAATCTACGTACCGTTACGGTGAACAAACTGGATAGGCCGCCTCTTGTTTAGTTCAGTTGAAATGTTAACTTGATTAGATTACATTTCTTTTTCTCTCTACGGTAACAGCGACGTATGCCAACCAACCATAAATTGAATAATAGTTTCTATGTATATGGCAATAGTGTCTAAATCTATGGTTTACGTTTCATGCTATAATTCTTAAAATATAAGTATATACCAAACCTAAATTAGAGTAACCGTCAGACCTTTCTTAAACTTTCGCTGGTTTACGAATATCTAGTCATGTTTGTGTTAAGTCGTAATAAATTATAACAAAAGACTATTAACTTTAAATGAATGATAACCAATTAAGATATAATTCTTACTGTGTTAAATACTTACTTAAGCTTAATTGGTTTAGCTTAGAAATTGATGGTGATATGAAAATTGGCTTCAAAGTGATATATTTATTACCCTACATATAACTAAATCGTTATAAAAATGGTTAATACATTGAAAACATATGAGGAAATAAAACGCAGCAAACTTAACAACTAAACTAAATAGTGACTTTTTATAATTTCAATTCAATCTTTATAATATGAAAATCAGGCAAGTAGCGAAGATATTGCAAGAGCACGATGTTGAGCAATTGCACGAATAGTCAAATCAGCCAACGTTGACTTTATTTCCATTCCAACACCAGATTTTCAATAAAATGAAGTGTTTAATTTTAGTATTTACTACTTGACAAGTATTATTATTGTTTTATTACTTTTAAGCTTTCACGATGAACTCGTATCTATTATGTATGTCGAGGCTTGATAACGATATAATTATCAGAAGGGTCCCAAAATTACATAAAATTATGGAGACCACGTGTTTGTTGGTGAACTTTGGGGCATCAGTGTTGCATTAGAGCATCACTATTGTCATAATTTCACCCCGACATTATTTTGTCAAGTCTTAATTTCTAAACTAAAACAGTGCCATATATATATATATTAATTTAATTGTTATAACATTTAATTTTAGGTACCTAAATAATGTTTTTTTTTGTATGTTTGTGCAGGTTTATATTGTTCTACGTAAATAAAATGAACTTAGCTTATTAAAATTATAATAATATTATTAACGGTACTATAGGCTCACGATACTTTTCAAGCAGATTTTTATATTGAGGGTCAACTCATGTCTGCGGCTATTGCAACACCTTCTAAATCGTGAGTTCAACCTGAATAAAATTGTTTAAAATAATATCATGCGTATATAGAACCGCTAAGAATGCCATAATAAACGTAACGCAAGTAAGCACGTGTAAGTCGGCGTGTAGGGTGAGGTTGCTAGGCATTCTGGGAGCGGGGGGGTTGGCTCCCTTGTTCATATTGGGGGAGCCCGGTTTAGGTATCATGTCATCGGTACACACTCCGTTTGTGATGCTGTTTATTGTAAATACACACGTATACATTCTCAAATTAATATTAAGAGAAATGTTTACGGTATAAAACATGACAGCTAAACACATACCCATTTTTAATGTATTTTTTTTTGGTTAATCTCAATGTGACATGCGTATGCTATTGCGTTGTTCTGAATTACTGAATTCGAAGAATTTTGAAGATCGAAAATCCGTTCTTATCTTATAAATTTTTTACTTTACTTGACTCAACTGATGCTTAACGGGTAGTTTAACGGTGTTTTCAATCATTGTTAAAAGTAGGTGTCCTCGTGTCTTCCACTAATACACAAATAGCAGAAATACTCATGTTCTGCTAATGCCAAATATACATCCAATTTATCTTAACTGAATATGTCACGCTATACTTTGTTTTGAATTGATCGCACCAACATTACCTAAATAAAATGAAATTTTTAAGGTTGAAAGTTACTTGGTATCTAAATGCTACTTCGATGAATTCGTTTCATATTAATGTCAGTTTTTAACTATTTTTATACCAGAACTAAATTTCAGACTTATAATCGATCTGACTATACACCATTCAATATTTTTTTACGTACTTTAAATGCTGATACATTTAATGGATAGATTTGAAGAGCATCTCACGGCTTCAACTATTTTTAAATGAGTACAGAAATATCTTTAATAATATTGTCAGGTTTTCATGAAATTGCTTAATATTGCTTCATTCAACATGCAATAGGGACCACCGAAGTATAATAAGTACCAATAAGTAGGTATGTTTTAGGTTGTCTAACCAAAATATTTTCTTTTTAACTATATATAATACTTGCTGAATAAGGTTATTGTTTTTAGACTGATTTTAGATTTAATTCAGAGAATTTAATAAATTGTGTTACAAATTTATGTATGTACCAAAAATGTTATTGTTAAAAATGATTAAAGTATATTAAGCTAGATGTGTACATATTGTTATGGATTGCGTAATAAAGTGAGTGATAAATTGCAACGTTGTCAGTTCACTTTTCATAATCAAACGTCTTCCACATTTTTAAGCACGTTTGAGAAAACTACTATTTATGTTTTTATGTTAAAAGGGGTGGTACCCAGATGTTTTTGTATTGTTCCGTGAGAATGGCCGCGCAATTAGCGGTGGCAACACACCGTTATTCATTGTTTTAAACAAGTGCGCAATACGCATCTATTTTTTAACCCCTCAAGCAAAAAGAACGATGTTTTAAGTCGAAGTCTATTTGTCTTTCTGTATCTTTTACAGCGCCAAATCGTAATACCCATAGTTTACCCATCTGCTAAGACACACTTAATACACTCTCCACCAGCACCATCCGCTGAATTCGGAGCTTATATTTCCTGCTTCAACAATAACAGAAGCGGTGTGAGTTTATTGTGAAGAATATTGGCTAGCTTTGTTTATATAAACACGATATTAACTAATGTGTGAAAAGTTAAAACTGTGTGGTATATATTCTGAAAAGTCATTAATGAGCCAGAGATCTCCCGTTGAAATATCTACGACGCTATTGAAACGTTAAAATTTAGTTATTAACAAAAATAAATAATGGAATGAATTTCAATAAAACGCATAGATCTATCTATAGCCAACTTATAGTGGCGTTCAATAAACTCATCTATCTTTACAGTATAAACGGGTCAGATGCGATTACCCAAATTCCATTAAAGAAACTAAAGAGTGCTGCCTCTGTGACGGTCGTTAAATGAAGCATTAAGCTATGATGATAATCTTTCTAACGGTACACTGCATTTTTCCAACTTGTTTCTCGCTTTGCAATCGGTATGTTGTTCACGTATATATGCATATTTGTAAATACACTGACATGCTAACATGTTACTATCCGATACACATGCGATGCTAAGGAAATCTTCATTATAATGGTTTCTACATACTACTATCAATAATTGGGGTATGTATGCATAGTATAATATAAAGAAATCTATGTTGCTAGCGCCCCTGGACGCTTCGACGGAATATTTTCGAAACGGAACGGACTTAATTCTAGTCTCTGTGTAAATATTTTTGATGAATTTGTCTAGATGGCGTTATGAGTTGGAAAAAGCCTTACCGAAGGTTACCGCTGTTCGTTAAGATCTCAGGATTGTTTTTTTATGATGATTTAGGAATTGTAGAAATGAATTTTGATGCTTATAGTCGTATACATATTTTGTTCATATGAGATGGTATTAGCGTTAGTAAACAAAAAAATGATATTTATCTATAAAATATCCATAAAAATACCATGACATTTGTAACTTAGTAATAACTAACATTGCGACTTTCTTAATTTTCTCTTTTGTTAACGGTAGATGGCACTAGTAGTTACAAAAATTCATACATTACTTTGTGTATATGAGTAATCATCGTTGGCACATACATTGATACATACATATTTATAGTTTATACGTGTTTATATATTTTTCTTTGGAATACTCTGTAATGATAATAAGTCTAAAACCGTGAGGAGTTTAGCTCGAAAATAAACAGAACAATAATTATTTTGTACAATGTGATAGTTACCTATATTTTTTAAAATTACAGTCCTATGTATAATTATAGCAAGAAATGAAGTGCGTACCTAAACAATATAAATTGTGTTTTCATATAATGAATATAGAGCATTTTTTATCATTTTTTAAATATAGAGCTTAGTTGTGTTGGGTGTGATTTAAATGTTGTGATCAACATTAAAATAGCAATTGCGAATAAGTACACAATAAGAAACAGAAAAAAATATTTGGAAAAAAAATTTTTTCGTAATCTATTCGTAATCTATCATCAACTAAGGGATACTTACCATCACAATATAGAAATTATATTTTAATAACATAACATAACTTCACGCCTTTTCCACCCGAAGGTGTAGGCAGTGGCTGTTAAGCCTCGACTCGCCGTTATGTTTACGTCCCAAATGGTGGCGAACCTATACCGTGCACAAAGTTTTTATATACATTATATTTTAATAAGCTGTGCTTTTTGGTTTTGGTATACAAAGATGTTATGTTGCTATGAAATCTATTTTTAGATCAATTCTCAACATTGCAGGTGCGCTGTACGTAATGTCTCGTCGTGGTAATCCTATGATAATTTATGAAGGAGTAAACTTCATTAAGGAGCGGTCCCGAGGGCTTCAAACCAGATGGGTGTGCGGCAGGAAGCGGCGTATGCAGTGCATTGCTTCACTTACGACTGTCGACGGAGTGCTCGTCAAGCAATATGGCTATCACAATCATAGTTAGCGTTTGATTTAATTTATTTTAACTTGTCATCAGATTTAACCAAGATAATATAATGATATACAGGGTTATTAGTTGTGTAGAATTTCATTTTAAGTTAAAGTATTAGTACAAGCTCGTAAATAGTACTTAAAATGTAATGTTAAACCTACGAACAGTATGGACAGGTTCACATTTATATGTATTTCTTTGTAATTTGTGGAGAATTTATCTCAATTATATCATCTAATTATATCATGCTCATTGTTTGTCTCTTAAAACGCATTCAAGCAACTATTTTAAATTATGTGAACATAACGAAACCGCGTGCAGCTCTCACTTTGTTTACGGGCAGCAAATCAAAACCATCTCCAAAATTTTTAATTTTTCATGTTAGGTTAAGATAACTACCACGATCGGCTGCTCCATTCTGACTAAAATAAATATAACTCGTACCAGTACTGGAGCCCACATTGCTAAATGGGTATCTACTCGAGCATCTTAGAGACCTTTTGGGTGGCAAAGCTTACATGATAAGAAGAAAAAGAAAATGTTATGTTATTTTTATGAGTAGCGGAAGTGACAGTAGATTTTTAAATATGTTAAAAAATACCGTTGCATGTACATACTCAAGCGCATCAGATATTGATAGTATCTATGCTCCTACGTTTTTTAAATAGTGTACGTGTGTTACTCTGATCGTTTACTCGATGGGGTTTGTTGTACGTAAGAATTCAAAATGAAATTATTGCCCGATAGCCTGGTCTCTTAATAAGTTGTAAAATTGTTGCATATTTTGCTAAGGACCGACGAAACTTGGATAGTGAAAACATTGTGACCACCAAAGAAAGCCAAGTTGCATCCGTCAATCCGTTGCTTCTCCATTGCCTCCCCAAAGTACAAACATTTATAGGAACCTACTGCGCTAATCTGTTCAATAAATTAAAAGAAAATATTTAAGAAAAACGGTCAGAATCCGCCAAAAAGATCTCTTTCCACCGGAATATTTACCGCCGCATAAATAGGTTGTCGCCATGGCTAAGCTACATAAACTTCAATTTAAAGTACCATGCAATTTAATCATTCCATTTGGCACCATTAGACCTAATAAAAAATAAATGGTTGGGTGTAAATTTTCCACAAACGAAGAGGTGATAGCAGAAACGGAGTGGTTTTTCGAAATATTTTTTATAACTTTGCTGTCGTCCGCTTTCTTTAAGTCATCACTCTCGAAGTTCAGATTATATAGATTATATATGTATATACTAGCTGACCCGACGAACTTTGTTCCGCATCAAAAGTAATAAATAGGTAAATTTCGGATATCATGAGGTTCAATTTGTGCTATTTATCGGCTTTAACTGCCGTTCCGCTATGTTAATACTGCAATATCTTTGAAAATATTCGTCTAAATTGCATGCTGTAAACGGCCAGGATCATCTATATTACATGCACAATCTATTTAAGACACTTAATTGGATGAAAATTATTGCTGTAATGTTCAAAATCCATGCAATTCAACCTAATCACCCTACCCTAATCTGACGCGTTCAAGAATGTCTCATGAGTAGTTTTTTTTTTAACTAATCTGAGCCTTTATCCTTCACGGGTGGCTTTATATATGGGGCTCATATCTGGTGGAGGTACTCAGCCGAGTACAAGTAACAAGTACCTGTATATTAATCTGTCGCGCTTTAGTAAATCCCGAAATCTCTTCATGGGCTTCCCTGCTACTACGTTACAAATGCATTTTATATGTAACGTATGTGGGTCCACTTATACAAAGGGCATTTGTAGAAAATGTTGTATTATCTATCTAAACTTTTATCGATTTCTTCCTAGGAAATCAATCTAAGTAGAGAGAAAAGGTGGTAATTTGCAACCCGCTTATAATTTGGAACCCCTGAATATCCCAGGAAAATACATATAATTAAGTGATTGGTAATTTACATATGTAGGTATGATACAAATTCGGTACATTTATTTGAAATCACGAATTTTGAAGAAATTTGCATTTTAATAATCATCTAAATGATAATAATTTGAATGAAGTGGTGCTATGTGAGTATATATATTAGCCATAATGATTTGAGATTAAGCTATTAAATTGATATGTATGAATTATATATTGTTTATTCAAAGTAATATTTAGTTTATTATAAATTATAGTTAATGTTTTGTATGGTAGTTTCTACTCATGATCAGGATTTGATAGAAAGATTAAGAATCGAACAGAAATTAAATTGTGCTAAATAGAAATAAAATTATACTGAAAATTATTGTAAATTTGTGAACGACTATATAAATGTAATAAGGAATTGTTATTGGCTAATGTATCATTAAAGTACATATAATATATAATTATATAAACAAATATAAAATGCACATACTTGTTTCATTATAATGCTCTATTTGCTCTATAAATGAATTATTTTTATAGTATTTTTTGTTTATATTATTTACAGATACATCCTGTATCGTTATACCCCCAGGAGAAAGGGAGTTCCTTGTAAGACCTTACTTATTTCATGATTTGGAAATAGCTTTGCAACATTGTTCCAGTGATTGAAAATTACGAAGCTTTATTTGGAACAGTTACTTGCCATCAGTTTGATTCATTTGCCTTAAGCTTATCTAAATTTACAGTACAGTAGAAAATGCGTTTTAAAAGAATTACTATTTTTTTTTTTTTATTTGTGCGCTTGATATATTCTATACTAATATTATAAAAATGAAACCTTTGTTAGTTTGTTTGTAATCGACTAATTCTATGATAAATGAAATAATATCAATGGCCAATAGAAAGCTTCTTTATTCAGTATTAACACAGGCTATATTGTTTCAACCGGAATTTTGATCAGGCACACTAACCTCAAGGTTTGTTACAATTTTGTTACAAAATTAGGGCAAAATTATTATATCGAATATTGAAAATTCTATTATTAGTTCTGCTATTAATCTATCACTGAAATCGGTTATTAATTAAACCTTTCTAAAAATCACAGCGTAATCACAGGTAGCAACTTGTATACAATACTGTATTGCCTTATTGCCTATTTTTAATATTGCGTCTTGTGGTGAATTTTTTTGTATTCTCTTTTAGTTACACCTGTTGTGTATTGATGGAGGCTATTACTCTTGATCTCCCAATTCTCCATTGGGCTCCGACAGATATTTACCCGAGCAATGTTTGTGCCATGCAATATTAAATAACAATTATAAATCTGATTTTTTATTTAATTACCAACCAAACCCATCCTATAAATTAAAATTGTATCTTTATTGCATTGTATCTTTATAAAAGAGAAAGTTGAATGAGACCGTGGTTTTTGAGGTTTATATTTACGACTATACTTTACGGCACTAAAAGTTATTGGTGTTACAGACGTACAGTTCATTCCTACTGAAAAAGGCAAGTACATCCTGGTGCTAAAAGGTTTTACGTATTCACAAGTCGGAGGGCGATTTTTCTACTGCTCTTCGAAACATATGGGGTGCAGAGCCAGGGTACGTCTTATATCAGGGAAGCTGGTAGCTTCGGGAGACAAACATAATCATGCACCGCCATCACATGCTCGATGTGGAAATGGCGCCTTCGTTCAACTCCGCCCTAGAATTCCAAATCTTACAGCTTTATCTACTTCCAGTGCCATATTCCCTTCCCCAATAACATCTCCTGTAGCTGCAGCCTTAGCATTTCACAGTTTAAACTTTCCTCGCATACTTCCCAAAACAGACCTGTGGTTGCGGCCTCCTGCCGTAAATAGAGATCCATAATAATATTGAGTATGATTACTGTAAAAGGTGTAACAACTATGAAAGTGATAATAGTGTGCTGATATAGTTTCTGATGGCAGACAGTAATATTATCTGTAGAATGTTATGAGATGAAAACCGAAAAGGTCTCTTTGAGCCACCAACTTTTTAATAATTTATCTTTTGTGGTAAATTTATTTGGGTTTTGTAAAGCCAAGATTAAATACACATAAAAGAGAGTATGTGGATTTAAGAAGTAGATGGATATCGCGCTGCGTAGATAACAAAAATTTAATCTACTAGACTTAGCGCCAAATTATATGAATGCATGTACTCACACCAACACTAAGTTCTCGACGGCCATTTTTCCGTGAGTGCTTTTTTTACGTAATAAATGCTGTTTTAAATCAAATCAAGTTTTAAAATTTTATAAAAATAACATTAAAATGAAGAACAAAAGTCACGAAGTTAAATATTAGTGGTAAATACTAAATAGTCATGGCATAAAGCATGGCATAAGTCATAAGGAATTTGGCTTTACACTTTTGTTTGTATGGCGACGCGGAGTCCTTGGTACCTCTACTTCTTTGGTCCATGGTGGATTGCCGATAAGTCTATTGTTAGATAGTCTCAATAGCCTCGTTTAGCGTGGAGACTTCTATATGGAAAGTCTCGGTTTCGAATCTTGGTGGGGTGTTGCTGCATTACTTTTCGTAAAGAACAACTAAATTATGTGAGATAATCATCGCTAAAAACCTGTGGATTTATCTTTAATTATTTACATTAATTCACACTTCAGGATCTTCTGTAATAAAGGAATAGTTGTATACTTTTAATATTGATGAATATAATAATTTCAACTGCAAACTATTACAGATTATAATATAGTTATCAAAATTTATTTAAATTATTTTTATGGAAATCAGAACTGTAAATATCAGTTGACAGGGTGCTTTAGTTATAGATGTGAAGTTTATAAAATTTGTTGATCTCGAAATTGTGTATATATTTGTATTTTGTCAAGTTTAATTAAGCAATAAGCTTCGCTTACAGTGATATTTCAACGCGATACGTATTCGGTGATATTTTTAAATACTATAATTATTATGAGCCTTATTAATTAAATATATATTAGTTGTAACATTAGATATACGAAAACGTATGGTTTCAATGTTTTAATCCTTCATAGAGACTGTTCCTTTTATAAAATCCTATATTGATGCTTGAAAACTGTCTTTTATTTCATTATTATTAGGTTCCCTTTAGTAATTCTGAAATAACACATGTAAAAGGACTTACATAAATTAATACAGTACCTATATATAATATATATGCTCATTCACAATATCACATCACTTGACGTCCTGCTGATGTTACCATATGCTAATATCTCTTTTGTCTATTTAGAAATGGTCACATTTTCAAATGTTGTGTGCAGATTCTATTATTTTATACTTTTTCATTTACATACATAGTAAATAAAGTACATAAACAGTGGTATCTGGGTGGTGAGAGATGTATCTGGAAGCTCTTTCCCCCTCCACCTTTAACATCGCCCTGCCTATATAATTTTAAAGGCTGGCAACACAACTGTAACTATCTCAGCGCTGTATACCGTCCATGGGTCGCACTAGTCTCTTATTATCAGGTGGACCGTGCTAGTTTTTCTTTCTTGGTATAAAAAATCTACCAAGTAAATTTAATAATTGGACAAGCTGTTTTCTCCTAGACGATAATAAATGTGCCAATTTCCTACTTTAGGACTGTTATTCGCTGTTAATGAACGCGGGACAGCTCGGCTTCTTCTAAATAATTACAGTTATAGAAAGGAATATACCGCGGGGCCCAGAATATCTTGGAGATGCTCCAAGAGAGGATGCCCAGCCACGGCAATCACAATTGATAAGAAAATATTTGGTACTAAATATAAGCATACGCATTGATTGCATTTAAAGCGCATCAACGCACGAGGACCGTGGTTGGCGTCACTTTGAAGTTCCCGGATTAATGTCAACTTTGTCTTCTGTTTGTGATGTGCAACTGGGACGTATACTTGTAAATAAAATTTTGATAAACCCTAGGATAAAGAGAAACCGCCGCAATCGGATAACTATGTGTATCTTGACTATAATGGGCTAGTTCCGAACTGTCATGGCGTCGTGCATCCCAGTGGCAAACATAATATGAGTTTTTGTAAGGACGTTGTCAATGTTGTCAGTGATGCTTAGCACATTGACTGATTGCCGCGCATTAATGCTAATGTCTAATTTTTAAGATTTATTTTTAATACTATTGTATCAATTTTAAATGGTTTTGAAAAGAGTATCTGGCACATGAGTTTCTTGCCCAATTCTTCTCATGAAAGCTCCTACACTCGGAATCGGGCTGCTCGTGGCAATTGCTTCCGTGTTTTCTTGTTCCACGGAGGCACTTGCCTCAAGCGCTCGTGTTTAAGCAGTTTAATTATTATTTTAATTTTAAACATTTTTGTATATTGACTATTTTTAAGTGTCTGTGAAGACCTATGAAAATAAAACCACTTTGACTTTAAGAATATTAATAGCCTTTAATCATTTTTATTTTTAAAACTGTATATCTTAATCAATAGGGATCGTGCGTCTAGACTTTTACGCCAACTAGTGGCAAGCATCCGAAACAGTTGGGATCATGTATTCAACGTAAACATATGTGATTAACTTTTAAATAATTATAAATAAAAAATAAAACATTTTTTTAAACAATGCCTGCTTCGAGAAAAATATGTTGTATTCTAGGATGTAATAATACATCACGTCGAGTATGTGGATTTGGTGTGGAAGTGAAATTTTATAAATTTCCAGAGAGCGTGTTAGGAGCCTCATGGAAAATATTAAAACGTAAACAGTGGATAAATGCAGTGAAAAATTACGTGTAAGTACAATATTAATTAAAATTTATAAAATCGAAATGCACCATTCAGTAAAATTATAACATTTAAAATACGACGTATGTAATAATTGATCATTTAATTGATGAAATTTCAAATATTTGTGACATTTATTTTATAGTTATGACTTAACCATTTACCTTTCTCATCATTCCGGCCATGTATTATATTATTGACTACAGGTTGAAATCCGTATTTTATGATTTTTTCCATTGTTATAACTTTTTTAATGTTATTAAATGTTTGTTTTGATCCCACTAAGTTCACGAATAAAACACCAGAGAGCGCTAATTATGACAGTAGTGCTGCCTCTATGTTTCACGCACGATCCCTATAGATAGAAACAATAATCTATGCGTTTCATTTTTAATGGAAACAAGCCTTTTTACACCTATTGTTATAACTGTAACTATATAACTACTGTAACTTATAATATAATATATACCTAGTGTGTGTTTGTCACAACATGATGATAATGATTCCATAAGAATCATTATACTATATTGGTTACAAGTTTATTAAAATTCATTAGATTTTAAAAGTAGTTTCGTTTTTAGGAACTCCTCGGTGTCTGTCTAAACTCAGTTCCCATGATCTTTTGCAGTTTGCGTACAGAACTTGGAGTGATGTTGTATTGTTTTGGTATCTTATTATATAGTTTATATATTACATCGATTTTGTGATTGTGAGACGACCTGATTTCAAGATAACTTGAAATCAGTTCGACTATAAAGTCGTTTACGTAATAAAGCTAGTTTATCAAAGCACCATCGAATAGCAAAATTATTCTGTGTAGGTACGGTATGTGTCTTCAATGCTCTTATTTTTAAAATATGTTTTAGAGCGCATTGATTTTTTTACAACTGGTCGCGGCTTTCTTGCGGCACGATACGCTGGTCACAAATACTACAAGAATTATGAAAGGGAAGACGGTGTAGTCTCTTGGATTTGTCACAATAAATACATTTGTCATTGCATGCTCAAAACCAAGGGTCATTCTGTTTTTGGATTTTCTAAAGAACATTCTCAAGCTTGTTTATCTTTAACGCACAATAAAACAAGTTCATGTTAATATTTTTTATTTAAAACTTGGTTGGTTAAATCCAGAGGAAATGTGAGTATAATTTAAAAGTTAATAATAATTGACTGAAGAACTTCCCTTTTTAATAATAAATGTTTGTTTCTTACCAGTTTTGGAAGCCACTTAATGCCTGTAATAGTAAAATTTAATTCAAATTATACAAATTGAATTATTAAAGAAATTAATGAAACTGGTACACACAACAAGCTCTACTAAAGTCGATGCCGTCACTTTCGTTGATACGCATAAGGACACACTGAGTAACGTAAAATTTGATTATTTTTGTTTTGAAATTTATTTTTCTAAAAAGGCCTTTTAAAAATTGCTTGAAATTAGCCTTTTCCTTCTATTTCAAATTTGAAAAGGATGTTTGTCTACCACTTAGCAATGTGACTTGTCCTTATCTGAGAATGTTTCAAAGTAGCTTTAATCCTCAGGCCTTATGACCCATGAAATAAATTTACTAAGGGCCTATGTTCGTCTTTTAGATTATACACAGAGGCTAATCAGACGGCCGAAAATCATTAGAATCAGACGACATGCAATACCTCAAACCGGCAGCAGCGATATATCGAAGAGCAACCTTAGAAAATACCTAGATGAAATCAAATCTATTAATGACCACTGGAATGAAGAGATCGATGACTTTGACGGAGAAGAGGCATTGGAGAAACTCGCATTTCTGGAAATGATATGATTACACAAATTCTGTTATCTTTCAATTCACAATAATTTAAGTGTTTTCACCGTTATACATTGTGAACTATTAAACAAATTATGTTACGAAGATTTCTATGAAGTGCAGTTGACGACAGTGAAAATATATTTTACGCAATATATTTATATATATGATTTGTTTTGTTATTTTGAAAAATTTGAAGACCAAAATTATTACATTCTTGAAGAATAAATCTGTATTAATAATTAGTTAATATTCATTAATATTATTAGTCATAATTAATACTTGTATTTTACACTGTTAACGCAATGCTTATATTGGTAATTTCTTAGGCCGTAGATCAAATCGAACAAGACGAGGAAGAATTATTAAAATTGGACGACATAAGTTCCATCTAGACAAAGACAGCGAGGAATCGAAAAAGGATTATAAAAATAGCGCAAAGAAAAAGAGTAACTTGAATAGTGATTTAGACGATGAAAATGAGGACGAAGAACATTTGGAAAGACTGGCGTTTCTGGATTTGATATGATATAATCGCGAACAATTAATGACTGATTAAAAAATATTTCAGTCATTTAAGCGACTAATTTTGTTACAAAAATTATGAATGAATAAATTGTATACAATATTTTTAACAGTATTTATTGATTTCTTGATTGATTGATTGACAAATTCTTTTAGGATGATTTCTATGAAGTGCAGTTGGCGACAGTGAAAATATTTTGACGCAATATATTTGTATATATGATTTGTTTTAGTATTTTTTAAAATCTCAAGTCAAACACTATTACATTCTTGATGAATAAATCTATATTAATTATTAGTTAGTATTTATTCATACCTGTATTTCACACTGTTAACGCAATTTTAAATTTGGTAATTTCTTAGACCGTAGGTCAAATCGAGCAAGACAACGAAGAATTGTTAAAATTGGACGATATGCATTCCATCTAGACGAAGACAGCAAGGAATCGGAAAACGATTATAAAAATAGCACAAAGAAAAAGAGTAACAATAAAGACGGTACTATCGAAGTTGGAAATGACGAGCTCACAAATAACTCGAATAGTGATTTAGACGATGAAAATGACGACGAAGAAGATTTGGAGAGACTGGCGTTTCTGGATTTGATATGATATAATCGCGAACAATAAATGACTGATTAAAAAATATTTCAGTTATTTAAGCGACTAATTTTGTTACAAAGATTATGAATGAATAAATTGAATATAATTTTTTTAACAGTATTTATTGATTTCTTGATTGATTTATTGACAAATTCTTTTATGAAGTGCAGTTGGCGACAGTAAAAATATTTTAACGCAATATATACGTATATAATGTATATATGATTTATTTTGATATTTTTAAAAATCTTAAGTCAAACACTATTACATTGATTAATAAATCTATATTAATAATTAGTTAGTATTAATTCATACTTGTAATTCACTCTGTTAATACAAAATTGAATTTGGTAATTTCTTAGACCGTAGGTCAAATCCAGCAGAGCGACAAAGAATTATTCAAATTGGACGATATGCGTTCCGTCTAGACGAAGACAGCGAGAAATCAAACGAGGATTATAAAAATAGCGCCAAGAAAAAGAATAACAATAAAGACGTTACTGTCGAAGTTGGAAATGATGAGCTCACAAATAACTCGAATAGTGATTTAGAGGATGAAAATGGAGATTCGAATGAGGATTATAAAAATAGCGTCAAGAAAAAGAGTAACAATAAAGACGTTACTATTGAAGATAGAAATGATGAGCTCACAAATAACTCGAATAGTGATTTAGACGATGAAAATGACGACGAAGATGAGTTGGAGAGACTGATATTCCTGGATTTAATATGATGTAATCACGAACAATTAATGACTGATTAACATCCATTTCAGTTATTTAAGCGACTAAGTTGGTAAAAAATTTATGAATCAATAAAGTTTATTGATTAATTTACAGCGGTGAATTAATCAACATATTCAGAATTAATCAACAAATTTTGTTACGAAGATTTCTATTAAGTGCAGTTGGCGACAGTGAAAATAGTTTGGCGCAATATATTTGTATATATGATTTGCTTTGTTATTTTAATAATAATAAATCTACATTAATAATCAGTTAATATTTTTAGTATTACCATATTAATACATTTCACACTATTAACGCAATGGTGAATTTGGTCATTTCTTAGACTCTAGGTCAAATCGAGCAAGACGACGTAGAATTATTAAAATTGGACGATATGCGGTCCCTTTAGACGAGGACAGCGAAGAAACTAAAGAGAATAATAAAAATTGCGCAAAGAAAGGAAGTAACAACAAAGATGGTACTATCGAAATTGGAAATGAAGAGCTCACAAATAACTCGAATAGTGATTTAGACGATGAAAATGACGACGAAGAAGAGTTTGAGAGGCTGACATTTCTGGATTTGATGATATGATTACAAATTTTTCAGTTATTTAAGCGAGCAATTATATGACAATAATTATGAATCAATAAATTTTAGATACAATTATAGCTTTTATTTGAAACAAAAATATAAAGATGATTGTATTGTTGATAGTTATCATTCGTTATATTTATCCTTGCTTCTTCTTCCAATAATAATTCAATTCCGTAAATATCAAACGAAATATAACTTGTCAAAAAAAATAGGAAATGATTCAGTGATTGATTGCGTAGCTTCTATTTTCGTTGATTCTGTTATAACGCTTGAACGCGTATTAAAAGTATTTATTATTACCTGTATGAAGTTACAGCATACTATGTATTACCTTAAAGTAACAGTGGCTGTAAACTTATTTTATCTTATCTTACTTCTTCTTCTTCTTATCTTTATCTTACTTTTAGCGATATTATGATAGTGGTTACACAAACTTACAAGATAGAACATGGTAAAAAGGTAGTGGTTTTCAGATGGAACACCATCTTTTGGTTTATCAAGATTTGGAAAGCCCATAATGCATCTTGGACGCAATCGATTCTGCCATCAATCAAAACACGACTCTATGATTAAATGGAGATGCACAAGACAGCCGAGAGGCTGTCGGGCTAAAGTAACTACAGTTGAAAATACCGTTGTAAGCATTCTAGACGTGCACAATCATCATTAAATAAATATAACGTCTTAAATTTTTCGACCCTTTATTTTTCTTAACAGGATTTGGTTTTGTAAAAACGAAATTATTCTTTACACAGTTCACTCATTTGTTATTGTAATTATTAGTGAATGTAAGTAAAAAAATAATTCAACTTTGTTAGGAATCAACATGTATATATGTAAATTTATTTATTCGAACTTTGAACTTATTTGTGGCATTGCTGAATTTGTAAAATAACTGAACTTGTTACAGGTTTAGTGCCTACATTTACTCTGTCTAGGTATGGAAATAGAGTGCTAATTTTGGGCTCAAGACGTTTTAGACGTGCAGGAGGTCAGACTGCGAATAATTCTAAAACCAGATGGGTGTGTATCAAAGACTCTTGTCGAACATCTGTTATTACTATAGAAGATGTTATCGTCAATATAACAAATTATCATAATCACAATTAACTTGAGTTATAATTAAGTTATATATATATATTAATAGTAATACATAATGTAATATCCATATCAATACATTCCTGTGAATATGGCCTACAAAAATACTACTACACGTATATTTTTTTTCTTTAATCTGTAACTCAACGAAATTTGTTTCGCATCAAAAGTAATAAATGAGTAAAATCGGGATAAAATGAGGATCAATTTGTCCTATTTATCGGAACGCGTCTTGGCCGGTACTACTGCGCGATGTAACCGCTGTCCCGCTATGTTAATACTGCAATATCTTCGAAAATATTTGTTTAAATTACATACTGTAAAGGGCCATAATCATTTATATTACATGCACAATCTATTTAAGACACTTAATTAGATGAAATATAATGCTGTAATAATTAAAATCATAACATAACTTCTTCACGCCTTTTGTTACCCGAAGGTGTAGGCAGCGGATGTTAAGCCTCGTCTCGCCGTTACGTTTACGTCCCAAATGGAATAGGTGGCGACCCTATTGCCATACCGGGCACAAAGTTTTCAGTCATCGATATTTATCACACATAACTTCCGAAAATAATTTCGAAAAGTCATTGGTGTGAACCAATGTCTGGAATCGAACCCGGACCTCTGGATCAGAAGCCGTGTGCTCGACCACTGTGCCACCGCTTTGTAAATATGCCATTATTTCTCGTAAAATGTAAACAAATAAAAATAGTCATTGTGGGTTATCCCTAAGAGATAGACATAAGCCATAGCGGTCTTTTTTATAGATCTTTTAAAGGTGTATAATAATGTAGTACATTGTTTGATTTATCACTTAGGGTTCAGGCAGCGTTTATAATTAAAGTTCTAAATCTTGAAAATTAACACTTTTTTACTACACTATACATGAATTATAGATCAAATTCAAAACCAACCCGTTGATACCCTCTTTGTATTAAAAAAAACACATAAAAATCCGTAGCGTAGTTTCAAAGATATGAAGGGACAGACAGTGGGAAGTGACTTAATTTAATACTATGTAATGGTGTACCGGTGTGTCTATGAGAAATTTATAAATAACATATTTAACTTTCATAACACATAACTTCACGCCTTTGTTACCGGAAGTTATGTTTACGTCCCAAAGGGATTATGTGGCGAACCTATTGCCATACCGGGCACAAAGTTTTCACTCATCGATATTTATCACACTTACCTTTCGAAATCAATTTCGAAGAGTCATTGGTGTGACCCAGTGTCGCTGCATGAATGGGCCGACTCGAACGACCATTTAGGTTGGTGATAGAGGTATCTGGAGGCCCAACCCCTCCTTGCATTCTTCTCCCAATGCACCTTCCAACCCCTTGCCTATCCCATTTTAAAAGCGGGCTGAGCAACTGTCTATGTTGCAATTGTCCATGGGCGGCGTTAATTGCTTACCATCACGTGACACGCCTGCTCGTTTGCCCCCCTGTCCAATAGAAAAGCCGATCCCTGGTGCAAGCCCACATCCAAATTGAACTAGTCGATCACACCGGCTTCGGACCGCACACTAGTAGGTATACGCTCGTGCATACATTGCTTTTACAAGTCCATCTTTCGCTTTCAAATTTCTACCTTTACGGTAAATTTTCACGTAATTCTCGCATTAGGGGAAGGGGTTGTTCTTCGGAGTTCTCTAACGCTTTAGGCACTTACTTGTTTCTACTGATGATGACTCTTAGGACGCATGAAAAAAGCACTAATCATGAAAAAAATTAGAACTGGTAGATTGGCGTGGTATAGACATGTTTTGAGAAGAGAAGCAACTCATGTTACAGTAGCTGGGGAAGTGGGGAGAATGACTGTGGATGGTTATATGGGTAGAGGAAGAAAAGAGATAAATAGACTGTATATAAAAGGCAGGACATATTGTAATGTATTTAATGAAAGAACATAAAAAGCTTCCGCGGGCCGCAACAGTTGAAGGCCATGGTTTGGACAGGCCTGATATAGAATATTGGCGTCATTTAATCCACGAAAAATAACGATTACTTATAGTATAAAATTTGATGTTTGGGTGAATCTCGGGGCACGTGTTTGAAAGAAATCGTACATTCATTGTAATAAAATCTAGATTATTGATCAGAGTTGCAGGGTGCAATATTCTGCGTATAAATCGGGGTTCAAGCAGGTAAAATCTGTCAGATTCGCAATGAATGTTGAAATCAACGTTATCATGGCTGTCGGTTAGTTTTGAGGCAAGGGGATAATGCAGCAAATAACAGGGTGTGAAGTTATGTTAGTTGGCGTTTTATATTATCACAGTCGTCGTTATCTAGTGTTTATAATTTTTAGATACAGAGTCAGATTTATCGGTCCATTCAGAGGAATATTATTTTGCAACCAGCAAAAGAGGAAATCCCGTTCTAGTCGTATCAGGACATGGTTTAAATTGATGAAATCTTATGGTGGGAAAAAGCGTTGGATCTGTATCAAGACTAGGGAACGTTGTAATTCTTTCGTCATTACCGAAGGCGAAGATGTTATTAAAATGAACGTAAGTCATACACACTGACACTGATGATTAGGATGATTAGGGCTGCCAGAAATCTAAAGAAGTCTTTATCGATAAATATCAATTTCAGTTTGATATTAATCGCTTATATTGAAAAAACGACTTAGTAGGCTGCTATCGATATATCAATATTTTATAGAAATCAAGTTACAGTAACAAAATTTAACAAAATAATTTGACTAAATATCTAAAAAAAAGATTATAGCCACGCACTTTTTCATGCAAGTCGTAATATTTTTGATATGTGGAAAAACGATATATCGAAAATTTCGATGTTGATATATCGAAAAATGTCCATATGGTTATATCGATATTGCCTTATAGGCGATATAAATATCAATATTTTGAGGTGTCGATATATTGATATTTATCAGCTTTCCGATATATCGTTGCATACCTACTGATGATGGTGATAATGTTTCTATTGTTGTTAAAACAGTTTTTACTTTAGGGAAGGATGTATTTATGTTTAATATGTTGAGTTTAAAATTATATTTTTCATATTTTCTACCAATAAACAAATAAATATGTTTGAAGAGACAACTTGTGATTTCTAAATAAATTTTCTTTATTGAGTTTAGAACTTTAGAATTTTCTTCATTACACAGCGGTAGAGCTCCGTAGTTCGTAGTAGAGAGGTACGTAGTTCGATGCATGAATGGGTCCGCTCGACCGGTGAAATACCACGACCTCTCAGGATATCGACGTAAAGTGGCTCAAGCCCCGTTACGCTTCATTAATTTGCAACCTTATCCTATAGTAAAAGAGTTACTTGTTACTTGATAATCTTCAACAATTTTTTATATGGTAGCTCATCTTCTTAGCTGAAACTGCTATCGGTTGTAGGCTTTCATATTGCCTAAGCCTTAGACAGACTTATAATAGTGTTTACCTATCAATATATATATTTAGTACGTTTATTCGAATTATTTAAGTTATTATATAGTATTTTATATTGCATATAGGTCAGTAAATTGACGAAAAGAGGTAACTTACCACTGTATATATATATTTCAGAACCTAAGTTTGATCTATCTCAGCGTGGCAATCTGGTTATACAAATTGGTGAATGGCGCTTCAACAAACACGCATGTTGGGGCTCCAAAGTGCGTTGGACTTGTATCAAGAAGAAGTACGGATGTAATGCTGCTATCACTACCGTTGATAATATCATCGTTAAAACTCTAGGGAAACATAATCATTAGTTTTTCCTCATCATCACATCTTCTATCATTCCACAGTAGGTTATGTCGGCGTCGCGTCAGAGGCATCAGTTAGGATCTAGCTATGATCTAGTATCTAATTTAATTACCTACACTTAATTCATTTAACTATCGCTGAGCTTAGTTATTGACAGAAAGTGTTACATACCTATTTACAAATATTTTATAATTCATTTGTGACATGTATGCCGCTGAATTCTTTGTAAACGGCTGGACAGCCCGTAATAAAATTTTATATGTACATATATAGATTAGATTCACAATTGGGAACTCATATTAAAAATTAAAAGTTTTTGTGTTAGTGATGAAATCTAAGGCCTACAAAAACTGATGCTTTGTACTTAGTAGGAATTTTTGTTTGGTTTTCTGTGTCATGGAAACTACTGAGTATTATTAGTTACATAATGTTATTATTAATAGATATACATGATCTCGACACTGTAACCGATTAAGTTGATACTCCTTAATATGTTGCATTAAGTCATGAGAAAGTGGTTTTTAAATCTCATCATTTGAAGTTCATCTCATCATCATCATCATCAATTTTGTTGTTTTAATATTAATTGTGGTTGACGTATTAATTTAATTATGAACGAGTATCTTTTTAATGACCAGTGTGATCAATGATGCCAAGACTTAATTGTAGACATTGAAAAGTTTAATTACATTAAAATATGATTTATTTTGAGTACATGTGTATTTTGTCGTGCCCATAAGAATAAGAAATTTCACCATCCCATTTATATTCTGAAGCTGTGATAACCAATATGATAGAGATTGCAATCTCGTATAAAAATTAAGGAAAAGGAGGGTTAAGGAAATAAAATTTGATAATATGATAAGAATTTGCATACATGCAAAGTACAGCCTATGAAAACCGCGTATAACCAGTTCAGCGGTTTTTCGTTTGTTCTATGGTAAAGTTACTAAATATACTGTTTTATAATTATTACAGACCTAAATCCAGTATTCGGTCAATCTCAACGAGGAAACCCTGTCATTATGATCGGCCGATATCGTTTCAACCGTGTGAACAAGTTTGGAAGCAGAATTAGATGGGTATGCGTGAAAGCAAAAGCTGGTTGTAGGGCGTCTCTTCACACAATGGAAAATGCTATAGTCCGAGTGTGGGGCTTCCATGACCCTCAAGCGCACACAAGTGCTAATAGATTTTGAAACAGAATACCCAGTTCAAAATGGAACATAATTAATTATGTCGCTTTTATTATAGTGTTGCCAAATCATGTCAGACAGGAATTCGGGCGACTGTCCAAACATTAAACATGATAAATGGTAACAAAAATTGTCCGTCCTTATTGGGTGAAGCAGAAGTAAACTACTGTACCTATAGTAATATCATATAGATATATCCTTATTGCGTACATTCCAATATTATTATCGGAATTGGCGAAAATTCTACAGAATACGTTTAGGGTGTTTTTGGAAATGTACATCTAAGTAAATACGATAATTAGATATAGATTTCGTTATGATAATATTAAAAGAATATAATATATTAAGTTGATAAATTGATATTATTGTTATATCGACTATAAGCAAGTGATATTGTAAATCGCATTGACTGCAATTTCCTATTGATTATAACAAAAGTTTTATTGGTTTATAAAGAAAATCAAGGATTTATTTTAAAGGTTCACTTGATTCTGAAAAAAGGTGCTCCACTTTGAAACTTATTATTAGAATAATGTACTTAACAATTAATGAATGGCTTTTAGAGTACCCAAGTGTTATTATGAAATAATGTGCCTTACTTCCAGAGAATCGAATGAACTACAAATCTCAATTTCGAGTAGGCCCTTTTTTTTACAATGGTCTATATAGGTATTCTCAGATAATTTTATAGCACGTATATAAATTATAAAACATTTGAATTCCAATGATTAGCATATAGAATTACTCAAATTTTGGTGGTGGATGAATTAGATTAATTTTTATTCGATAGTTTTATCACAAGTTATTCTTTTGTTACTAATTTTGGTATGAACCTTAGATAAAATGACTCTAATTTTTTATATATATTTTTCATTTAGCCCTGATATTGTTGACGTCAGGTAGTAGGCCGGTCATAAAACCACAGCCAAAGTTTTTCACTGTATATATAGTTCGAAAGAGGTTGTGGCGACCCCACTTACAATGCGATAATGGTAAGAGAGGCAGCGGGTGTCAAGCCTCAACTCGCCTTTGTGTTGTAAATGCAATAGGTGGAGTAACCTATTTTTTTTTTTTATGTGATTGGAGGGCAAACGAGCAGGCGTGTCACCTGATGGTAAGCAACCAACGCCGCCTATGGACACGGGGGACAAGGGATAGGGGATAGGAAAGGATGGGGAAGGGGGGTGGGCCTCCGGGTACCTCTCTCACCGAACGAAACGCGGCATGAGCCACTTTACGTCGATCTTCTGAGAGGTCGTGGTATTTCACCAGTTGAGCCGGCCCATTCATGCAGCGAACTGCTTGGCTCTACCACTGCCATGCAACGGGCTCAACGTTGTCGTCGAAACGATCGATCGATATGTACACATAACTTCCGAAAATAATTTTGAATTGTCATTGGTGTGAGCCAGAATTTGATATATGTTATAACAATATTTTAAATAATCGATAATATTTTTTAGTAATGCAGGTGGTAACTAGAAGAGGTACGCAGATGTTGTTGGTTGGCGGTTACCGGTTTTCAAAGGATAAAGTGTCAGGAGCAAAAATTAGATGGCAATGTTCCGTGAGAGCAAGAACAAAATGTAGAGCATTCATAACAACAATAGAGAATAATGTTGTGAAATGTTCTCACGAACATAATCATAATTTTTTGAAGTATTTAGAATGAGGTCAAGACTATCAAGAACGAAAATGATCATTTTAAAACTGAATGAAACAAAATTGTGATACTTATATTTACTTCGATATGATCATAAGAGCACATGTTAAATTGTATTTTTATTTTATTGTCATATGGATTAATATGTCATATATAATTAAAAGTTAAGGACCATGGTACCTACATAAGGTACCTGTATATATATCCTTTGATAGAAAATTGACGAATTATATATTACGAGTATGTTACAATTTCGAACAGTTTTCTTACTATGAATATATATATTAAAATATGTATCTGAACTGATTGCTAATAAATACCCGTAGATGTGTTATTCGAATCGATGTCATATATTGAAAGTAGCCCAGAGTCGCTAAGACCGTGCTCAGTACAGGGTCTTCTGTTAACGAACGATATAAGCGTAGCGTAGGCTGTCCCCCCACTAGATGGACAGACGACCTAACAAAAACAGCTGGAAGTCAACAGAAGAATGCAGCTGGCACAGGATCGGGAGTTATGGCATGCTAAGAGGGAGGCCTATGTTCAGCAGTGGACTAATCTGGGCTCATGGTGATGATGATAATAAATACATCGGTTAGGGAAAAAAAATCTTTGGATTCTATATAAAAGTTCAAAAGGTTTTTACATAAAGTTAGTCTTTATAGGGTAAAGGAGCCATTTTGTTGAATGACTTTTTCCATCTTATGGGTAGGGACGTGATACCATTGCTATAGTATAAATATTGAGACATACATACATAACCTGACGCCGAATCGTTTGCTGGTTAGCCAGAGAGAACAGACCGCCATAAGGCACGATTCTTACATGCTTCGCTCTCTTCGTAGACTTTTTTTTCCTTTTTTTATGGGATAGGGCGGCAAACGAGCAGGCGTGTCACTTGACGTTAACTGATCAGCGCCGCCTATGGACACCTGCAACACATACAGTGTTACAGTCGCGTTGCCGACCTTTAAGGGAGTAGGATAGGAAATGATGGGGAGGGGGTTGGGCCTCCGGGTACCTCACTCACCGCATGAAATGCGGCATGAGCCATTGTACGACGATCTTCTGAAAGGGCGTGGTATTTCACCGGTCGAGCCGGCCCATTCCGGCAGTATAAAAAGTGTAGCAGTTAGAGCACATAGTATTTTCATGACACTCATTGTCATTAAAAATGTGTAATTTTTGTGGATAGAGAGATATCTATTTGATCGGTTTGATTTACTTTTGTTGTTTACTGACATCTTTGCCTAATGAATATTGGTTTAGAAAATTGGATTTATGATTCTAGGCACCAATAATTTTATATTTTTGAAATATTGTTTTATTTTCTAATATTAACAGAAAATTTGATTTGTAACTGATTTGGTTTAATTTTATTATTAAATATTTTTATTTGTTTAATATATTTTTATTTTCAGTATTAGAAATGGTCACGAACAGAGGTACCCAAATGCTTTTAGCAGAAGGTTTTCGGTTTTCCCGCTCATACGTTAATGGCAGAAAGACTAGATGGCAGTGCTCTACCAGAACACGTACAAGATGCTCAGCATTTTTGATTACTGTCGGCGGTATTATTCTAAGAAGCAATTTGATACACAATCATAAATGTTGAAGTTACGTTACAGAGAAATTATAGTTTTATTTTTTAAAAATTGTTTTCACCTATATGGTATATATTATTAGATGTATATCATCTAAGAAAGGATACCATATTGAATGATTTACTTCAAATTCAAAATTAAATAAGAATTAAGTCAACCCATTTTTATTTTTCAAATACACCTGATTTATTTCCAAATACCCCTTTAGTCAGTATCTGTATTAAACTATATTTCTTAATTTTCATTTATATTTTTGTCTAATGTTTTTGTCGCTAATTGTACTTGTTTTAATGTAGTTTCGTGTTTAATTGTAGCAGATTATGCCTTCAGTACAACAAAAGCCGGCAACCCTGTTCTTTTAATGGGTGCGTATCGTTACAATCGAGCCGATAATCACAAAGTTGGTGTAAAGACGCGGTGGACTTGCACTCGGAAACCGAATGGCTGTCGTTCTGCCATTTTCACTATTTACAATAAAATTGTTCATGTGCGAAATGAACATAATCATTAAATAATCAAAAATAATCATAATAAATGATATTTATAAATGCATGAATCTACAATATTTTCTTTACAATATACGTGTTTTGTTCTAACTTTACATTCTTATTCTTTAACCAAATAAATGTTACATTACAGATCATATGTACAGTACGACAAAAAATGGTAACCCTGTTATTATAATGGGCTCTTACCGCTACAACCGGGCACGAGAGAACAAAAAGGGCCCACAACGATGGACCTGCACTGGGACGCCGAGAGGATGTCGTTCAACTATTGTCACTTTCGATAGCACAATTGTGCATCACAAAAATGAGCATAATCATTGATTTTTTTTATGGGATTGGAGGGAAAACGAGCAGGCGTGTCACCTGATGGTAAGCATCCAACGCCGCCCATGGACACCAGCAACAGTGTAGTGTTACTGTTGCGTTGCCGACCCCTAAGGGATAGGGGATAGGAAAGGATAGGGAAGGGAGGTGGGCCTCCGGGTACCTCTCTCACCGAATGAAACGCGCCATGAGCCACTTTACGTCGGTCTTGTTACATCAGTCTATATTTTAAAAATTTTCGCAAAATATATTTTTTTTTCAATAAATAAAACTATTCCATCATTAATTACCGTGTATACACATGCATACTCTTCCACTTTATTTACTACGACCCACGATCTACTCACCTGATTGTATAAAAGGCCAATATTTGTTTCAATATTATTACAGAAAAATAAGGAAGACATATTCAGGAAACAAGAGGCACGCTATTAGATTATAACATTTTAGATGTTACTCATCATATGCTGGGTATATGCAATTAAAAGGCTCGATTATATTTTCTCTTACTATGTTTCTTCTTTTACGAACGTTTGTTATATTTTACAAACGGTCTCGCACTGGACCGAGTTCATTTCCTGTTCCCATATTTATAGTATGACTAAGGCTGGTAATCCTGTTCTTGAGATTGGTCTTTATGATTTACTTAAGATTGGTCTGCACCGGTATAATTGTGTGAAACGTAAAAAATGACCTCAAGTGCGATGAGTCTGTACTAGAACTTCACTTGGATGGCGGTCAACCATAAGAACAATCAGCAAAACCTTTATCTTACACAACGATCTGCATCACTTCTACATCATTTTTTTTCTTTACAATTTGTGTGATTTGTCCAAATATTACATTCTATCTATTTCTTTAATTAAATGAATGGTTTCATTTCAGATGTCATTTTCAGTATGACGAAAAATGGCAACCCTGTTATTATTAAAGGCCTATACCGCTACAACCGGGCAGGAGCGAACAAAAAAGGCCAACAACGATGGGCCTGCACTGGTACGCCGAGAGGATGTCGTTCATTTATTGTCACTGTCGATAACACAATTGTGCATCACAAAAATGAGCATAATCATTGATTTTTTTATGGGATTGGAGGGCAAACGAGCAGGCGTGTCACCTGATGGTAAGCATCCAACGCCGCCCATGGACACCAGCAACATATATAGTGTTACTGTTGTCAGCATCAGTCTATATTTTAAAATTTTTCGCAAAATAGTTTTTTTTTTCAGTAAATAAAACTATTCCATCATTAATTACCGTGTATACACATGCATACTCTTTTGCTTATTTTGAATTCTTAGTCCGGGAGGTAATGTTGCAAATGGAAAAGTAATATTACATACCTACATACATAACTTCACGCCAAATCCCTTGCGGGGTAGGCAGAGAGACCAGAGCGCCATAAGGGACAATTCTTACACGCCTCACTCGCTTCATTGACTTTCATAACTGTTTTCATGCATGCGCGTCGATTTTTGAGGCTCCTAACAGCACCTTCCTCCAGAACGCGTTCTATTTGGTCTTGGAATGTGTCTTGGCCGTCCTCGACTTCCTACATCCATCTGCTTTTACATTGTATATCTGCCTAGTCAGTCTTGCATGTTTTTTTTTTTATAATAATATCTTGGCCACAATACACACAGCGCCCTCTAGTTCCAAGCTAAGCAACTAAATGGTTGTGTTATGCATACTAGTTAACGGATATTAATACATATATAATTTTCTTTTGTAAATAAATACTTATAATACATAGAAAACACCCAGACGCCACACAAATATTCATGTTTGTCACAAATATTTGTGCTCGGGTAGGCACCGAACCCCCGATCTCATTGCTGCAGCCGGTAGTTTTACCAATGCGCCACGAGGCCCGTCGAATTCATTCTTTCTACATGCCCGAACCATCGGAACATGCCCTTTCTTATTTTTACACCGACACTCTCTTTCAATCCAACTTCCTTCCTTACAACCATGGCGAGGGAAACATTGAACACGTGCGACTTGACATGATCTACAACTGTCAAACTTGTCAACTTGGCAATTGGTAATTGCTAGTGATGCCCACCTACTACGTGCATGCATCTTCATTCCGGTCACCACCAATTGATTTATGGTGTTGTCTTACAGGACTTTACAAAATGACAAATTCTATAATGTAATGTTTTTTTGTTCCGCATTTTTAGATAGTTATAATATATAGGTTTTAGGTTAAGTTTAGTTGTACTGTGTCACCTGTGGAGAGGAAACTGTCAGCTGAAACACAGCCACGGCTAGCTCAGCTGACAGGGAACTTACCATTTTGTATGTACCTTTGGAAACTAATAAAATAAATTTCATTTCAAATAAATAAAAATAAATTTCATTTCAAATGTTTTCGACGCGGTCAGCGAGGGTCACTCCGCAGATTTTGCGCAGTGCCCTCATTTCTACCGCGTTTATCCTACTTTCATACTCACTTTACCATACCCAGTTCTCGCTTCCGTAAGTTAGCGTTGGGATCAGGACTGCATTATGGATGGCTAGCTGGGCTTTTCTGCTAATGTTTTTTGCGCCCAACTAAGTAGCGCAAAATAAGTAATTTTTTACGTACTAATTTGAAAATACATCATCAGCTGGGTCCGCCGGGCCCAGCTTTATAGTATTAAAATAAGGAACTAATTAATACGCGGTTTAAAGAACTAAACGAAAAGTTATCAGACGCAGAAAAACACAATTATTATTTATTTTTTAATTATTACAAACACAAAACATTATTAATTAAGTAAGTTGACAAAAATCTTGCGATGAGCTATTGGAACTAGAATTTTCACCGTTATTGACGGGCTTACATTAATTTTCATCAAATGACTTCAATCGTTTTACCAAAAAAGGAATCAATACCAAGAAAAAATGTCGTGACTACGGCGTCTTATTGACGAGAAAATTATTTAGAGGTTTTGAGTGGACAAAATATGCGAATTTGAGGTATTTACACTTATTTTGATAGTCAAAGATTCGTTACAAAGAGATTGTTTATGGACAATTCAAGAGTATTACTCAAAATTTTTGAAATCGAGGATATCGTCAAATTTAGGTTCGTTACTACATTAGTAACCTGAGTGAAAACTAATAATTAACACAAGTTCGGAATTGTTTGCATTTGTTTTAGTATTTTGACTTCACCGACCACGTTATTTACTACGACCTACGATCTACTCACCTGATTGTATAAAAGGCCAATATTTGTTTCAATAATATTACAGAAAAATAAGGAAGACATATTCAGGAAACAAGAGGAACGCTATTTGATTATAACATTTTAGATGTTACTCATCATATGCTGGGTATATGCAATTAAAAGGCTCGTTTATATCTTCTCTTACTATGTTTCTTCTTTTACGAACGTTTGTTATATTTTAGAAACGGTCTCGCACTGGACCGAGTTCATTTCTTGTTCCCATATTTATAGTATGACTAAGGCTGGTAATCCTGTTCTTGAGATTGGTCTTTATGATTTACTTAAGATTGGTCTGCACCGGTATAATTGTGTGAAACGTAAAAAATGACCTCAAGTGCGATGAGTCTGTACTAGAACTTCACTTGGATGCCGGTCAACCATAAGAACAATCAGCAAAACCTTTATCTTACACAACGATCTGCATCACCTCTACATCATTTTTTTTCTTTACAATTTGTGTGATTTGTCCAAATATTACATTCTATCTATTTCTTTAATTAAATGAATGGTTTCATTTCAGATGTCATTTTCAGTATGACGAAAAATGGCAACCCTGTTATTATTAAAGGCCTATACCGCTACAACCGGGCAGGAGCGAACAAAAAAGGCCAACAACGATGGGCCTGCACTGGTACGCCGAGAGGATGTCGTTCATTTATTGTCACTGTCGATAACACAATTGTGCATCACAAAAATGAGCATAATCATTGATTTTTTTATGGGATTGGAGGGCAAACGAGCAGGCGTGTCACCTGATGGTAAGCATCCAACGCCGCCCATGGACACCAGCAACATATATAGTGTTACTGTTGTCAGCATCAGTCTATATTTTAAAATTTTTCGCAAAATAGTTTTTTTTTTCAGTAAATAAAACTATTCCATCATTAATTACCGTGTATACACATGCATACTCTTTTGCTTATTTTGAATTCTTAGTCCGGGAGGTAATGTTGCAAATGGAAAAGTAATATTACATACATACATACATAACTTCACGCCAAATCCCTTGCGGGGTAGGCAGAGAGACCAGAGCGCCATAAGGGACAATTCTTACACGCCTCACTCGCTTCATTGACTTTCATAACTCTTTTCATGCATGCGCGTCGTTTTTTGAGGCTCCTAACAGCACCTTCGTCCAGAACACGTTCTATTTGGTCTTGGAATGTGTGTCTTGGCCGTCCTCGACTTCCTACATCCATCTGCTTTTGCATTGTATATCTGCCTAGTCAGTCTTGCATGTTTTTTTTTTATAATAATATCTTAGACACAATACACACAGCGCCCTCTAGTTCCAAGCTAAGCAACTAAATGGTTATGTTATGGATACTAGTTAACGGATATTAATACATATATACTTTTCTTTTGTAAATAAATACTTATAATACATAGAAAAACACCCAGACGCCACACAAATATTCATGTTTGTCACAAATATTTGTGCTCGGGAAGGAACCGAACCCCCGACCTCATTGCTGCAGCCGGTAGTTTTACCAATGTGCCACGAGGCCAGTCGAATTCATTCTTTCTACATGCCCGAACCATCGGAACATGCCCTTTCTTATTTTTACACCGACACTCTCTTTCAATCCAACTTCCTTCCTTACAACCATTGCGAGGGAAACATTGAACACGTGCGACTTGACATGATCTACAACTGTCAAACTTGTCAACTTGGCAATTGGTAATTGCTAGTGATGCCCACCTACTACGTGCATGCATCTTCATTCCGGTCACCACCAATTGATTTATGGTGTTGTCTTACAGGACTTTACAAAATGACAAATTCTATAATGTAATGTTTTTTTGTTCCGCATTTTTAGATAGTTATAATATATAGGTTTTAGGTTAAGTTTAGTTGTACTGTGTCACCTGTGGAGAGGAAACTGTCAGCTGAAACACAGCCACGGCTAGCTCAGCTGACAGGGAACTTACCATTTTGTATGTACCTTTGGAAACTAATAAAATAAATTTCATTTCAAATAAATAAAAATAAATTTCATTTCAAATGTTTTCGACGCGGTCAGCGAGGGTCACTCCGCAGATTTTGCGCAGTGCCCTCATTTCTACCGCGTTTATCCTACTTTCATACTCACTTTACCATACCCAGTTCTCGCTTCCGTAAGTTAGCGTTGGGATCAGGACTGCATTATGGATGGCTAGCTGGGCTTTTCTGCTAATGTTTTTTGCGCCCAACTAAGTAGCGCAAAATAAGTAATTTTTTACGTACTAATTTGAAAATACATCATCAGCTGGGTCCGCCGGGCCCAGCTTTATAGTATTAAAATAAGGAACTAATTAATACGCGGTTTAAAGAACTAAACGAAAAGTTATCAGACGCAGAAAAACACAATTATTATTTATTTTTTAATTATTACAAACACAAAACATTATTAATTAAGTAAGTTGACAAAAATCTTGCGATGAGCTATTGGAACTAGAATTTTCACCGTTATTGACGGGCTTACATTAATTTTCATCAAATGACTTCAATCGTTTTACCAAAAAAGGAATCAATACCAAGAAAAAATGTCGTGACTACGGCGTCTTATTGACGAGAAAATTATTTAGAGGTTTTGAGTGGACAAAATATGCGAATTTGAGGTATTTACACTTATTTTGATAGTCAAAGATTCGTTACAAAGAGATTGTTTATGGACAATTCAAGAGTATTACTCAAAATTTTTGAAATCGAGGATATCGTCAAATTTAGGTTCGTTACTACATTAGTAACCTGAGTGAAAACTAATAATTAACACAAGTTCGGAATTGTTTGCATTTGTTTTAGTATTTTGACTTCACCGACCACGTTATTTACTACGACCTACGATCTACTCACCTGATTGTATAAAAGGCCAATATTTGTTTCAATGTTATTACAGAAAAATAAGGAAGACATATTCAGGAAACAAGAGGCACGCTATTTGATTATAACATTTTAGATGTTACTCATCATATGCTGGGTATATGCAATTAAAAGGCTCGTTTATATTTTCTCTTACTATGTTTCTTCTTTTACGAACGTTTGTTATATTTTAGAAACGGTCTCGCACTGGACCGAGTTCATTTCTTGTTCCCATATTTATAGTATGACTAAGGCTGGTAATCCTGTTCTTGAGATTGGTCTTTATGATTTACTTAAGATTGGTCTGCACCGGTATAATTGTGTGAAACGTAAAAAATGACCTCAAGTGCGATGAGTCTGTACTAGAACTTCACTTGGATGCCGGTCAACCATAAGAACAATCAGCAAAACCTTTATCTTACACAACGATCTGCATCACCTCTACATCATTTTTTTTCTTTACAATTTGTGTGATTTGTCCAAATATTACATTCTATCTATTTCTTTAATTAAATGAATGGTTTCATTTCAGATGTCATTTTCAGTATGACGAAAAATGGCAACCCTGTTATTATTAAAGGCCTATACCGCTACAACCGGGCAGGAGCGAACAAAAAAGGCCAACAACGATGGGCCTGCACTGGTACGCCGAGAGGATGTCGTTCATTTATTGTCACTGTCGATAACACAATTGTGCATCACAAAAATGAGCATAATCATTGATTTTTTTTTATGGGATTGGAGGGCAAACGAGCAGGCGTGTCACCTGATGGTGAGCATCCAACGCCGCCCATGGACACCAGCAACACATATAGTGTTACTGTTGTCAGCATCAGTCTATATTTTAAAATTTTTCGCAAAATATATATTTTTTTCAATAAGTAAAACTATTCCATCATTAATTACCGTGTATACACATGCATACTCTTTTGCTTATTTTGAATTCTTAGTCCGGGAGGTAATGTTGCAAATGGAAAAGTAATATTACATACATACATACATAACTTCACGCCAAATCCCTTGCGGGGTAGGCAGAGAGACCAGAGCGCCATAAGGGACAATTCTTACACGCCTCACTCGCTTCATTGACTTTCATAACTCTTTTCATGCATGCGCGTCGTTTTTTGAGGCTCCTAACAGCACCTTCCTCCAGAACACGTTCTATTTGGTCTTGGAATGTGTGTCTTGGCCGTCCTCGACTTCCTACATCCATCTGCTTTTGCATTGTATATCTGCCTAGTCAGTCTTGCATGTTTTTTTTTTATAATAATATCTTAGACACAATACACACAGCGCCCTCTAGTTCCAAGCTAAGCAACTAAATGGTTGTGTTATGGATACTAGTTAACGGATATTAATACATATATACTTTTCTTTTGTAAATAAATACTTATAATACATAGAAAAACACCCAGACGCCACACAAATATTCATGTTTGTCACAAATATTTGTGCTCGGGTAGGAACCGAACCCCCGACCTCATTGCTGCAGCCGGTAGTTTTACCAATGTGCCACGAGGCCAGTCGAATTCATTCTTTCTACATGCCCGAACCATCGGAACATGCCCTTTCTTATTTTTACACCGACACTCTCTTTCAATCCAACTTCCTTCCTTACAACCATTGCGAGGGAAACATTAAACACGTGCGACTTGACATGATCTACAACTGTCAAACTTGTCAACTTGGCAATTGGTAATTGCTAGTGATGCCCACCTACTACGTGCATGCATCTTCATTCCGGTCACCACCAATTGATTTATGGTGTTGTCTTACAGGACTTTACAAAATGACAAATTCTATAATGTAATGTTTTTTTGTTCCGCATTTTTAGATAGTTATAATATATAGGTTTTAGGTTAAGTTTAGTTGTACTGTGTCACCTGTGGAGAGGAAACTGTCAGCTGAAACACAGCCACGGCTAGCTCAGCTGACAGGGAACTTACCATTTTGTATGTGCCTTTGGAAACTAATAAAATAAATTTCATTTCAAATAAATAAAAATAAATTTCATTTCAAATGTTTTCGACGCGGTCAGCGAGGGTCACTCCGCAGATTTTGCGCAGTGCCCTCATTTCTACCGCGTTTATCCTACTTTCATACTCACTTTACCATACCCAGTTCTCGCTTCCGTAAGTTAGCGTTGGGATCAGGACTGCATTATGGATGGCTAGCTGGGCTTTTCTGCTAATGTTTTTTGCGCCCAACTAAGTAGCGCAAAATAAGTAATTTTTTACGTACTAATTTGAAAATACATCATCAGCTGGGTCCGCCGGGCCCAGCTTTATAGTATTAAAATAAGGAACTAATTAATACGCGGTTTAAAGAACTAAACGAAAAGTTATCAGACGCAGAAAAACACAATTATTATTTATTTTTTAATTATTACAAACACAAAACATTATTAATTAAGTAAGTTGACAAAAATCTTGCGATGAGCTATTGGAACTAGAATTTTCACCGTTATTGACGGGCTTACATTAATTTTCATCAAATGACTTCAATCGTTTTACCAAAAAAGGAATCAATACCAAGAAAAAATGTCGTGACTACGGCGTCTTATTGACGAGAAAATTATTTAGAGGTTTTGAGTGGACAAAATATGCGAATTTGAGGTATTTACACTTATTTTGATAGTCAAAGATTCGTTACAAAGAGATTGTTTATGGACAATTCAAGAGTATTACTCAAAATTTTTGAAATCGAGGATATCGTAAAATTTAGGTTCGTTACTACATTAGTAACCTGAGTGAAAACTAATAATTAACACAAGTTCGGAATTGTTTGCATCTGTTTTAGTATTTTGACTTCACCGACCACTTTATTTACTACGACCTACAATCTACTCACCTGATTGTATAAAAGGCCAATATTTGTTTCAATGTTATTACAGAAAAATAAGGAAGACATATTCAGGAAACAAGAGGCACGCTATTTGATTATAACATTTTAGATGTTACTCATCATATGCTGGGTATATGCAATTAAAAGGCTCGTTTATATCTTCTCTTACTATGTTTCTTCTTTTACGAACGTTTGTTATATTTTAGAAACGGTCTCGCACTGGACCGAGTTCATTTCTTGTTCCCATATTTATAGTATGACTAAGGCTGGTAATCCTGTTCTTGAGATTGGTCTTTATGATTTACTTAAGATTGGTCTGCACCGGTATAATTGTGTGAAACGTAAAAAATGACCTCAAGTGCGATGAGTCTGTACTAGAACTTCACTTGGATGCCGGTCAACCATAAGAACAATCAGCAAAACCTTTATCTTACACAACGATCTGCATCACCTCTACATCATTTTTTTTCTTTACAATTTGTGTGATTTGTCCAAATATTACATTCTATCTATTTCTTTAATTAAATGAATGGTTTCATTTCAGATGTCATTTTCAGTATGACGAAAAATGGCAACCCTGTTATTATTAAAGGCCTATACCGCTACAACCGGGCAGGAGCGAACAAAAAAGGCCAACAACGATGGGCCTGCACTGGTACGCCGAGAGGATGTCGTTCATTTATTGTCACTGTCGATAACACAATTGTGCATCACAAAAATGAGCATAATCATTGATTTTTTTTATGGGATTGGAGGGCAAACGAGCAGGCGTGTCACCTGATGGTGAGCATCCAACGCCGCCCATGGACACCAGCAACACATATAGTGTTACTGTTGTCAGCATCAGTCTATATTTTAAAATTTTTCGCAAAATATATATTTTTTTCAATAAATAAAACTATTCCATCATTAATTACCGTGTATACACATGCATACTCTTTTGCTTATTTTGAATTCTTAGTCCGGGAGGTAATGTTGCAAATGGAAAAGTAATATTACATACATACATACATAACTTCACGCCAAATCCCTTGCGGGGTAGGCAGAGAGACCAGAGCGCCATAAGGGACAATTCTTACACGCCTCACTCGCTTCATTGACTTTCATAACTCTTTTCATGCATGCGCGTCGTTTTTTGAGGCTCCTAACAGCACCTTCCTCCAGAACACGTTCTATTTGGTCTTGGAATGTGTGTCTTGGCCGTCCTCGACTTCCTACATCCATCTGCTTTTGCATTGTATATCTGCCTAGTCAGTCTTGCATGTTTTTTTTTTATAATAATATCTTAGACACAATACACACAGCGCTCTCTAGTTCCAAGCTAAGCAACTAAATGGTTGTGTTATGGATACTAGTTAACGGATATTAATACATATATACTTTTCTTTTGTAAATAAATACTTATAATACATAGAAAAACACCCAGACGCCACACAAATATTCATGTTTGTCACAAATATTTGTGCTCGGGTAGGAACCGAACCCCCGACCTCATTGCTGCAGCCGGTAGTTTTACCAATGTGCCACGAGGCCAGTCGAATTCATTCTTTCTACATGCCCGAACCATCGGAACATGCCCTTTCTTATTTTTACACCGACACTCTCTTTCAATCCAACTTCCTTCCTTACAACCATTGCGAGGGAAACATTGAACACGTGCGACTTGACATGATCTACAACTGTCAAACTTGTCAACTTGGCAATTGGTAATTGCTAGTGATGCCCACCTACTACGTGCATGCATCTTCATTCCGGTCACCACCAATTGATTTATGGTGTTGTCTTACAGGACTTTACAAAATGACAAATTCTATAATGTAATGTTTTTTTGTTCCGCATTTTTAGATAGTTATAATATATAGGTTTTAGGTTAAGTTTAGTTGTACTGTGTCACCTGTGGAGAGGAAACTGTCAGCTGAAACACAGCCACGGCTAGCTCAGCTGACAGGGAATTTACCATTTTGTATGTACCTTTGGAAACTAATAAAATAAATTTCATTTCAAATAAATAAAAATAAATTTCATTTCAAATGTTTTCGACGCGGTCAGCGAGGGTCACTCCGCAGATTTTGCGCAGTGCCCTCATTTCTACCGCGTTTATCCTACTTTCATACTCACTTTACCATACCCAGTTCTCGCTTCCGTAAGTTAGCGTTGGGATCAGGACTGCATTATGGATGGCTAGCTGGGCTTTTCTGCTAATGTTTTTTGCGCCCAACTAAGTAGCGCAAAATAAGTAATTTTTTACGTACTAATTTGAAAATACATCATCAGCTGGGTCCGCCGGGCCCAGCTTTATAGTATTAAAATAAGGAACTAATTAATACGCGGTTTAAAGAACTAAACGAAAAGTTATCAGACGCAGAAAAACACAATTATTATTTATTTTTTAATTATTACAAACACAAAACATTATTAATTAAGTAAGTTGACAAAAATCTTGCGATGAGCTATTGGAACTAGAATTTTCACCGTTATTGACGGGCTTACATTAATTTTCATCAAATGACTTCAATCGTTTTACCAAAAAAGGAATCAATACCAAGAAAAAATGTCGTGACTACGGCGTCTTATTGACGAGAAAATTATTTAGAGGTTTTGAGTGGACAAAATATGCGAATTTGAGGTATTTACACTTATTTTGATAGTCAAAGATTCGTTACAAAGAGATTGTTTATGGACAATTCAAGAGTATTACTCAAAATTTTTGAAATCGAGGATATCGTAAAATTTAGGTTCGTTACTACATTAGTAACCTGAGTGAAAACTAATAATTAACACAAGTTCGGAATTGTTTGCATCTGTTTTAGTATTTTGACTTCACCGACCACTTTATTTACTACGACCTACAATCTACTCACCTGATTGTATAAAAGGCCAATATTTGTTTCAATGTTATTACAGAAAAATAAGGAAGACATATTCAGGAAACAAGAGGCACGCTATTTGATTATAACATTTTAGATGTTACTCATCATATGCTGGGTATATGCAATTAAAAGGCTCGTTTATATCTTCTCTTACTATGTTTCTTCTTTTACGAACGTTTGTTATATTTTAGAAACGGTCTCGCACTGGACCGAGTTCATTTCTTGTTCCCATATTTATAGTATGACTAAGGCTGGTAATCCTGTTCTTGAGATTGGTCTTTATGATTTACTTAAGATTGGTCTGCACCGGTATAATTGTGTGAAACGTAAAAAATGACCTCAAGTGCGATGAGTCTGTACTAGAACTTCACTTGGATGCCGGTCAACCATAAGAACAATCAGCAAAACCTTTATCTTACACAACGATCTGCATCACCTCTACATCATTTTTTTTCTTTACAATTTGTGTGATTTGTCCAAATATTACATTCTATCTATTTCTTTAATTAAATGAATGGTTTCATTTCAGATGTCATTTTCAGTATGACGAAAAATGGCAACCCTGTTATTATTAAAGGCCTATACCGCTACAACCGGGCAGGAGCGAACAAAAAAGGCCAACAACGATGGGCCTGCACTGGTACGCCGAGAGGATGTCGTTCATTTATTGTCACTGTCGATAACACAATTGTGCATCACAAAAATGAGCATAATCATTGATTTTTTTTATGGGATTGGAGGGCAAACGAGCAGGCGTGTCACCTGATGGTGAGCATCCAACGCCGCCCATGGACACCAGCAACACATATAGTGTTACTGTTGTCAGCATCAGTCTATATTTTAAAATTTTTCGCAAAATATATATTTTTTTCAATAAATAAAACTATTCCATCATTAATTACCGTGTATACACATGCATACTCTTTTGCTTATTTTGAATTCTTAGTCCGGGAGGTAATGTTGCAAATGGAAAAGTAATATTACATACATACATACATAACTTCACGCCAAATCCCTTGCGGGGTAGGCAGAGAGACCAGAGCGCCATAAGGGACAATTCTTACACGCCTCACTCGCTTCATTGACTTTCATAACTCTTTTCATGCATGCGCGTCGTTTTTTGAGGCTCCTAACAGCACCTTCCTCCAGAACACGTTCTATTTGGTCTTGGAATGTGTGTCTTGGCCGTCCTCGACTTCCTACATCCATCTGCTTTTGCATTGTATATCTGCCTAGTCAGTCTTGCATGTTTTTTTTTTATAATAATATCTTAGACACAATACACACAGCGCCCTCTAGTTCCAAGCTAAGCAACTAAATGGTTGTGTTATGGATACTAGTTAACGGATATTAATACATATATACTTTTCTTTTGTAAATAAATACTTATAATACATAGAAAAACACCCAGACGCCACACAAATATTCATGTTTGTCACAAATATTTGTGCTCGGGAAGGAACCGAACCCCCGACCTCATTGCTGCAGCCGGTAGTTTTACCAATGTGCCACGAGGCCAGTCGAATTCATTCTTTCTACATGCCCGAACCATCGGAACATGCCCTTTCTTATTTTTACACCGACACTCTCTTTCAATCCAACTTCCTTCCTTACAACCATTGCGAGGGAAACATTGAACACGTGCGACTTGACATGATCTACAACTGTCAAACTTGTCAACTTGGCAATTGGTAATTGCTAGTGATGCCCACCTACTACGTGCATGCATCTTCATTCCGGTCACCACCAATTGATTTATGGTGTTGTCTTACAGGACTTTACAAAATGACAAATTCTATAATGTAATGTTTTTTTGTTCCGCATTTTTAGATAGTTATAATATATAGGTTTTAGGTTAAGTTTAGTTGTACTGTGTCACCTGTGGAGAGGAAACTGTCAGCTGAAACACAGCCACGGCTAGCTCAGCTGACAGGGAACTTACCATTTTGTATGTACCTTTGGAAACTAATAAAATAAATTTCATTTCAAATAAATAAAAATAAATTTCATTTCAAATGTTTTCGACGCGGTCAGCGAGGGTCACTCCGCAGATTTTGCGCAGTGCCCTCATTTCTACCGCGTTTATCCTACTTTCATACTCACTTTACCATACCCAGTTCTCGCTTCCGTAAGTTAGCGTTGGGATCAGGACTGCATTATGGATGGCTAGCTGGGCTTTTCTGCTAATGTTTTTTGCGCCCAACTAAGTAGCGCAAAATAAGTAATTTTTTACGTACTAATTTGAAAATACATCATCAGCTGGGTCCGCCGGGCCCAGCTTTATAGTATTAAAATAAGGAACTAATTAATACGCGGTTTAAAGAACTAAACGAAAAGTTATCAGACGCAGAAAAACACAATTATTATTTATTTTTTAATTATTACAAACACAAAACATTATTAATTAAGTAAGTTGACAAAAATCTTGCGATGAGCTATTGGAACTAGAATTTTCACCGTTATTGACGGGCTTACATTAATTTTCATCAAATGACTTCAATCGTTTTACCAAAAAAGGAATCAATACCAAGAAAAAATGTCGTGACTACGGCGTCTTATTGACGAGAAAATTATTTAGAGGTTTTGAGTGGACAAAATATGCGAATTTGAGGTATTTACACTTATTTTGATAGTCAAAGATTCGTTACAAAGAGATTGTTTATGGACAATTCAAGAGTATTACTCAAAATTTTTGAAATCGAGGATATCGTCAAATTTAGGTTCGTTACTACATTAGTAACCTGAGTGAAAACTAATAATTAACACAAGTTCGGAATTGTTTGCATTTGTTTTAGTATTTTGACTTCACCGACCACGTTATTTACTACGACCTACGATCTACTCACCTGATTGTATAAAAGGCCAATATTTGTTTCAATGTTATTACAGAAAAATAAGGAAGACATATTCAGGAAACAAGAGGCACGCTATTTGATTATAACATTTTAGATGTTACTCATCATATGCTGGGTATATGCAATTAAAAGGCTCGTTTATATTTTCTCTTACTATGTTTCTTCTTTTACGAACGTTTGTTATATTTTAGAAACGGTCTCGCACTGGACCGAGTTCATTTCTTGTTCCCATATTTATAGTATGACTAAGGCTGGTAATCCTGTTCTTGAGATTGGTCTTTATGATTTACTTAAGATTGGTCTGCACCGGTATAATTGTGTGAAACGTAAAAAATGACCTCAAGTGCGATGAGTCTGTACTAGAACTTCACTTGGATGCCGGTCAACCATAAGAACAATCAGCAAAACCTTTATCTTACACAACGATCTGCATCACCTCTACATCATTTTTTTTCTTTACAATTTGTGTGATTTGTCCAAATATTACATTCTATCTATTTCTTTAATTAAATGAATGGTTTCATTTCAGATGTCATTTTCAGTATGACGAAAAATGGCAACCCTGTTATTATTAAAGGCCTATACCGCTACAACCGGGCAGGAGCGAACAAAAAAGGCCAACAACGATGGGCCTGCACTGGTACGCCGAGAGGATGTCGTTCATTTATTGTCACTGTCGATAACACAATTGTGCATCACAAAAATGAGCATAATCATTGATTTTTTTTTATGGGATTGGAGGGCAAACGAGCAGGCGTGTCACCTGATGGTGAGCATCCAACGCCGCCCATGGACACCAGCAACACATATAGTGTTACTGTTGTCAGCATCAGTCTATATTTTAAAATTTTTCGCAAAATATATATTTTTTTCAATAAATAAAACTATTCCATCATTAATTACCGTGTATACACATGCATACTCTTTTGCTTATTTTGAATTCTTAGTCCGGGAGGTAATGTTGCAAATGGAAAAGTAATATTACATACATACATACATAACTTCACGCCAAATCCCTTGCGGGGTAGGCAGAGAGACCCTCTGGTCTCTCTGCCTACCCCTGCCCCTGCCTACCTGGCCCTCTGGCCATAAGGGACAATTCTTACACGCCTCACTCGCTTCATTGACTTTCATAACTCTTTTAATGCATGCGCGTCGATTTTTGAGGCTCCTAACAGCACCTTCCTCCAGAACGCGTTCTTTTTGGTCTTGGAATGTGTGTCTTGGCCGTCCTCGACTTCCTACATTCATCTGCTTTTGCATTGTATATCTGCCTAGTCAGTCTTGCATGGTTTTTTTTTATAATAATATCTTGGACACAATACACACAGCGCCCTCTAGTTCCAAGCTAAACAACTAAATGGTTGTGTTATGGATACTAGTAAACGGATATTAATACATATATACTTTTCTTTTGTAAATTATTACTTATAATACATAGAAAAACACCCAGACGCCACACAAATATTCGTGTTTGTCACAAATATTTGTGCTCGGGTAGGAATCGAACTCCCGACCTCATTGCTGCAGCCGGTAGTTTTACCAATGCGCCACGAGGCCCGTCGAATTCATTCTTTCTATATGCCCGAACCATCGGAACATGCCCTTTCTTATTTTTACACCGACACTCTCTTTCAATCCAACTTCCTTCCGTGCGACCATGGCGAGGGAAACATTGAACACGTGCGACTTGACATGATCTACAACTGTAAAACTTGTCAACTTGGCAATTGGTAATTGCTAGTGATGCCCACCTACTACGTGCATGCATCTTCATTCCGGTCACCACCAATTGATTTATGGTGTTGTCTTACAGGACTTTACAAAATGACAAAGTCTATAATGTAATGTTTTTTTGTTCCGCATTTTTAGATAGTTATATTAAATAGGTTTTAGGTTAAGTTTAGTTGTACTGTGTCACCTGTGGAGAGGAAACTGTCAGCTGAAACACAGCCACGGCTAGCTCAGCTGACAGGGAACTTACCATTTTGTATGTACATTTGGAAACTAATAAAATAAATTTCATTTCAAATAAATAAAAATAAATTTCATTTCAAATAAATAAAAATAAATTTCATTTCAAATAAATTTCATTTCAAATGTTTTCGACGCGGTCAGCGAGAGTCACTCCGCAGATTTTGCGCAGTGCCCTCATTTCTACCGCGTTTATCCTACTTTCATGCACACTTTGCCATACCCAGCTCTCTCTTCCATAAGTTAGCGTTGGGATCAGGACTGCATTATGGATGGCTAGCTGGGCTTTTCTGCTAATGTTTTTTGCGCCCAACTAAGTAGCGCAAAATAAGTAATTTTTTACGTACTGATTTGAAAATACATCATCAGCTGGGTCCGCCGGGCCCAGCTTTATAGTATTAAAATAAGGAACTAATTAATACGCGGTTTAAAGAACTAAACGAAAAGTTATCAGACGCAGAAAAACACAATTATTAATTATTTTTTAATTATTACAAACAAAAAACATTATTAATTAAGTAAGTTGACAAAAATCTTGCGATGAGCCATTGGAACTAGAATTTTCATAGTCTAGTCATTTAAGGTTAAATTAGGTAAGAATCTCGGAATTTGAGATACCCGGCTGTAACTCTGTAAATATTTATATATTGACACCCTAAAAGTTGTCTCAAAACCTACATATGGTAGGGTGTTCGCAACTATTAAATTTTAAGGTCAAAAGTCACAAAAATCAGTATTCTTCGTAAATATCTCCTTTCCAATGAGATTTTTGCTATATGTATTATTTATCAATATTGTAGATTATTAAATTCTTTACAAATTTTAATGAAAAAGTATTTTTTTACGGTGAACCGTTTTAGAGATACTGCGCGGAGAGCGCGCAGTCACAGGACCACTTCAGGTCAACCAGTGCCTCCGTTCGAAAACGCGCCATATATAGTTGTTGAACTATCGTTAAATCAATGACTATAAATATTTGTAAATTTTTACGTAACTTGAAATTATACCTTAACGTGGAATTATCCCAGAAAATTGTATTTAGCTAATCGTCTGGAGCAGGTGGTAAAATTGTCAATGGGCAATACGGTGGTTAGAAAGTTAGGAAGTTTGAACTGATAATATACTGGTGGAATATTTGAAAACTATCCAGGTTTATTAGGTTTTGAAGACTTGACATAACGAAGATGATCGAGACTTTTCACAGATTTCAGATTAACAGCTACTGCCTAAACCTTCGGGTATAAAAAGGCGTGAAGTTATGTAAAAATTGACAATTCATCAACTATAATGGCGCATTTTTAACCGCAGGTACCGGTCCAGTGACCGCGCGCTCTCCGCCTTTTATTTCTAAAACGGTTCACCATATAAAAATAATTTTATACAAAATTCGTAGAGAATTTAGTAATCTACAATATTGATACTGAATACAAATCGCAAAAATCCCATTGGAAATGAAATATTAACGAAGAAAGCGCAAAATACCGATTTTCGTGACTTTGGACCTTAAAATTTAATAGTTGCTCACACCCTACCATATGTAGGTTTTGAGACAACTTTTAGGGTGTCAATATATAAGTATTTACAGAGTTACAGCCGGGTATCAAATTCCGAGGTGAACTTACTATAATGACTGGACTATCACCGTTATTGACGGGCTTACATTAATTTTCATCAAATGACTTCAATTGTTTTACCAAAAAAGGAATCAATACCAAGAAAAATTGTCGTGACTACGGCGTCTTATTGACGAGAAAATTATTTAGAGGTTTTGAGTGGACAAAATATGCGAATTTGAGGTATTTACACTTATTTTGATAGTCAAAGATTCGTTACAAAGAGATTGTTTATGGACAATTCAAGAGTATTACTCAAAATTTTGGAAAACGAGGATATCGTAAAATTTAGGTTCGTTACTACCTTAGTAACCTGATTGAAAACTAATAATTAACAGAAGTTTGGAATTGTTTGCATTTGTTTTAGTATTTTGACTTCACCGACCACTTTATTTACTACGACCTACGATCTACTCACCTGATCGTATAAAAGGCCAATATTTGTTTCAATGTTATTACAGAAAAATAAGGAAGACATATTCAGGAAACAAGAGGCACGCTATTTGATTATAACATTTTAGATGTTACTCATCATATGCTGGGTATATGCAATTAAAAGGCTCGTTTATATTTTCTCTTACTATGTTTCTTATTTTACGAACGTTTGTTATATTTTAGAAACGGTGTCGCACTGGACCGAGTTCATTTCCTGTTCCCATATTTATAGTATGACTAAGGCTGGTAATCCTGTTCTTAAGATTGGTCTTTATGATTTACTTAAGATTGGTCTGCACCGGTACAATTGTGTGAAACGTAAAAAATGACCTCAAGTGCGATGAGTCTGTACTAGAACTTCACTTGGATGCCGGTCAACCATAAGAACAATCAGCAAAACCTTTATCTTACACAACGATCTGCATCACCACTACATCATTTTTTTTCTTTACAATTTGTGTGATTTGTCCAAATGTTACATTCTATTTCTTTAATTAAAGGAATGGTTTCATTTCAGATGTCATTTTCAGTATGACTAAAAATGGCAACCCTGTTATTATTAAAGGCTTATACCGCTACAACCGGGCAAGAGCGAACAAAAAAGGCCAACAACGATGGGTCTGCACTTGGACACCGAGAGGATGTCGTTCCACTATTATCACTGTCGATAACTCAATTATGCATCACAGAACTGAGCATAATCATTGATTTTATTTTATTTTTTTACTAAATAAATGACCCCGAATGAAAATAATTATGTAGAGAAAGTTTTTATTTATATATGTATATTTTGGCCGATTCCTAGACCTAACCCCAATCTAACAAAAGCCATTTTGGATGAGTTAAATAATTACAGACACCGTGTCACTAGACTTTTTTATATTTTTCTATTTGTATGTATGTGAAGCGAAATCTTCTGGATCCCTTTTTATGAAAATTAATCACACGGATGAGTTTCAAATTTCTCACACATGTAGCTTATAAATAGAAGTGACGAAAGATAAAATTTTGCGTATAAATTCTTTTTTTTCTATGAATGCACTAGACACTACCATTATTAATTACTGTGTAGTTGTGCACACATGCATGGATACTCTTTTGTTTATTTGAAATTTTTAGTCAGTTCCGTAATATATGGAAGAAATTAAAAGAATTTCTTTCAGAAATAGGGAAATTAACCTTAATCTTGATATTGAATGTGCAATTATAAAAGTATAGTCTTGGATAATATACCTTAAAAATTTTGAAACTTAAAACTTCTATTAATTGTGGTCGAATGTCGACCACTAGTTAGATATATAATATGTCCTAAAATATTAATTCCATTTTCCGTGGTAAAGTGGACAATGAGTTTGTGCTATGTTTCGGTAGTAAGGTGAAAGTTATATTTCAAGATTACAAATAACTATACTCTCGATTCAATTAAACTTTCAAATCGAGTAAGAATCGCGCCTTATGTTTTGTACTCTCTGGCTAACCCGCAAAAGACTCGGCGTGAAGTTATGTTATTATCCTATGTTTTTATGATAAAAACAGCTACGCTATGGACACCAACACAGCCATAATTAAATTTTTGATGAAACTGGTACGAAATATTTTATTTAGGGCTCTTTCTTTTAAGACTTTAATATTAATTTCATTGAAAACAGTGTACTTTTTTATGTGATAGGAGGGCAAACGAGCAGGCGTGTCACCTGATAGTAAGCAACTAACGCCGCCAATGGACATCAGTAACACATATAGCGTTACTGTTGCGTTGCCGTCCTTTAAGGGATAGTATAGGGAAGGATGGGGAAGGGGGTGGGCCTCCGGGTACCTTTCTCACCGAACGAAACGCGGCATGAGCCACTTTACGTCGATCTTCTGAAAGGTCGTGGTATTTCACCGGTCGAGCCGGCCCATTCATGCAGCGAACTGCTTGGCTCTACCACTGTATAAACTCCACTTGAATATCATGACTAATGATTAACAGAATTTTCGGAATTTCTCCCATTTGTTTTAGTATTTATATTGAGTATCGGGCTGATTCCAATTTACTTCTGGGACATTCTCAACTTTTGAAAGCTTAAGCACCATACTCTAATTTCAATATATCTAATACCTATCATTACCTATTGCAATGATTTTGTGAATTGTATTTTTTTTCGTCTCAATATGTTTTCAACAGACGTTTGTTAAATTACAAAACGGTCTTGCACTTGACCGTATTATTTTATTTTCAGTGCCCATATTTAGTACGACTAAGGCTGGTAATCCTGTGCTCATGATTGGTCTGCATCGGTACAATTGTGTGAAACGTAACAAAGGACCTCAAGTGCGATGGGTCTGTACTAGAACTTCACTTGGATGTCGTTCAACCATTAGAACAATCGGCAACACCATTATCTTACATAATGATCTGCATAACCACTAAAAAGACACTGATTATTTTATGCAGGTATTTATTAAAAATACTAAATGTATTTATAAATATTATTAAATTGTAATTATGTTATTTTATTTCATTATCTACTATAAGAAATATAAATATGTAGGTACTTTATTTGAGTGCAAAGAGACAACAACATTAAGATTTGAGCCAATCGTATAAATGAGTATCTTACCTTAAAAACGTAATGATATGATATATACACCCCCTTCCCCATCCTTCCCTATACCCTATCCCTTAAAGGACGGCAACGCAACAGTAATGCTATATGTGTTACTGATGTCCATTGGCGGCGTTAGTTGCTTACCATCAGGTGACACGATATGACTAGATGTATATTTTTGCTTTCAGCCCCAATATTTGGTACAACGTGGTCTGGTAATCCTGTTATTAATTTTGGAAGATATCGTTACAATCGTGCGAGTAACAGTAGAGGAAGAAAGAGAACACGATGGACGTGTGTCAAGTTTCCTATTGGATGTAGATCAACTTTGTACACAGTTGATAACCAGATAATACTACATAACAACCAACACTCTCATACGTAGTGTTAGGAGCCACAGGCCAGGAGCCACGGGTTATGAGTAACGACAAGCGGTGCACGGGACGGCTCACTTTTTCACAGTCAATTCAAGTAAATCTGTGAGACTCTGTGCGAAGGAAATCGATTTGAGGAGAACAGCGAGTTCATTGTTGCGATTTAAATAGTGTTATATTGAGCTTGTTAACAAAAATATAATAAAAAGTTGCTCTAATTCTATGAGTTCAGCTTATAAATTTATTGCTATAAATACGGCTGCCGTCTTTGTAGTCAAAAAGTTTTACGCGAATTATAAATATTCAAATATAATCAATTTTACGGCTTTTATTGCGTTTAATTTATCACGATAACTTTATTTCTTGTAACCTCGGCCTTTCTTCTATAACGCAAGGAGTCAAAATTTTTACATGTGTGTCCATGGGTGATGGTAGTTTCATGCAACTCCTGCAAATGATTTTATTCTGATGATCTTTAAACTACTTGTGACTATGGCTACAGAAATATATTGCGGAATTATCTTTATAATTTTATCATTATGTTAACTACTAATTAGGACAACTTTTAAGAGTGTTGAGACAATATGAAACTTATTGTTTGATAAATTAGTTTGGTTCTATTAATTTTTATCTCAATACACAAATTTGGCATTTAGTACATCAATAAAACACAAAACATAGATTGCTATTTCGTAACTAACGGCACATTAATTGCGTTTGTTGGATCATTAGAACCCAAGGTGATGTCTGAAAATTGAGAAAATAGAAATGCCATAAAACAGTGGTTCTATTAGTAGGTATTAAACATTATGATCTGTTTTACTTTTTTCTTATCTGTACTGTTACAGAATTGTATTTTGTGGAATCGCGATGGGGTAAAAATATCGTGCTATGTTACCAGGGCTATCGTTTTACTAAACACTCTTCAAGTAGACCACCAATGACGCGATGGACCTGTATAAAGGCACGCAGCAAGGATCGATGTAAATGTACTATAGTGCTAATAAATCAAACAATACATAAAATTCTGCATAAACATAATCATTATTGACTATTTTTAGAGGTGTTTGATAATTATATTTTTTACTTAGTAAAATGTATAAAACTAATCTTTTTCTTGTTGGACATAAGCGATCACTTACAATTTGATTAAAAAAGTCAGCATATTTGTTATGACTTAATTATTATAACATATAACCATATTGCTATTTTAAAAGCAGAGAAAGAGGCAGAAAAAGGTTTAAAAATCACAGTTTAAAAGATATCAAATGATACTATTTAATGTTATAGGGTTCACGCCATGTAAGTTTGAAACGACGCGGTTTGGGAATCCCGTGATTGTAGTAGGAAAATATCGCTACAATAAATGGAGTGGCAGCAAAGGTATTCAAGTACGATGGACATGTGTGAAGAATCAGCAAGGCTGTAGGGCAACCATCACTACCATAGATAATGTAATAGTTAAAATGAAAAATTATCATACGCATATGTGATTATTTCCGTTGCATGGTAAAGAAAGACTTAAGAAGTTATGTTTTGTAAAAACAACAGCAGCCATTAAATTAATAATATATACCTACTTTATGTAGTGAAATTTATACAGTTGTGACATTTATATCTAAATATAATCATTGCATTTGTAAATGTTAAGTGACAGTCTTATTTAGAAATATGGTCACCATTAATTTTAACGTTATGAATATAATGTTATACTAATATCTTGCATTCGATAGGGTAGACAGAGTGTACATGTTTTAGCAAATTGTCTATTATCTTATAGATTATGTTATTTTTTTCATCTACGCCCTCAAATTCTAATAATGACACATTCATCATTAAACATTATCATTAAACATCTGCAAATATTTGCAAGATATAATTTAGAAAAATAATGCTCTGGAGCAATATAAACTAAATTATGAATAGATGTGCGCTCTGGGTCATTGATAATACATAATAATATATGCTGTGGGACCCTATCCCACAGCATATATTATAGATCTAATAGATAGAACCGAGCGCACGCATTATTTATTTTGGTGCCCATAAAAAATATTTAGATTAAACGGTCAGTATTTAAAGTGTGATAAGCTGTGTATAAAATATTATGTAGTATAATTTTGTCAGTTAAGTTATTAAATGCAATTAAACTATCATTATCATTATTTTTCTGTTATTTAAAACTGGTTTCAAATAACACCTACGGATTACAGCTACCAACTAAAAACCCGGGTGTGGTTCGGATTCATCACTTTGCATAAATATTCACTCTATTCTACACTTATTTAATAAGGCTACTTCTCGCGCAGGTTACTGGTAGATTAAATTATCTGAGGCTATTGTTCTAGATGATTTGGAATGGCACCTGCAGTGAATACAACTATTCGTATTTAGACCCTATTTGCTTTTCCTACTCTACGGGGATGGAATTAGTTGTTTTTTCAGAACTATTTCAGCTAGTATATAGCTAAAAGTTCATGTAAATTGTAAAATTCTTAGAAATTGTTACACAGTCTAATTTGTACATTGTACAAAGTCACTTATCAACCCACTTCTTTAACCTAGAAGTTTTCATCTATGTTTTCCCCTGAGCTCTTGTATAATAAGGAAGCCAATGATTAATCTACCGATTAAAATGTTTTAAAGGTAATTCGTTAATCTGATAAAATATATAAAATTCTCGTGTCAGTGTTAGTTACCGCACTCCTCCGAAACGGCTTGATTGATTCTCTTGAAGTAAGTAGCCTTGAAAATGGGACAACATCTATTTTTCATCCCTTTAATCTTTAGGGTAATTTGTATTATTATTACTTTGTTGTACACCACAACAAAATTACAGACATTTGTAAATTTCCAATAAATTAATGTACAAACTCAAACTCAATTATGAATTAAGCTACCCAGCTTAATTCATAATTGAGTTTTCCCCCAGCAAAACCCGGGTCAAAAAGTGAACATTTTATGAGTATATAAACTATGAAATAAGTATGTCATCTTTCACCTAAATACATATATGTATATGTGTTCCATACCACGACTTTTTTCATTTTATTTCACGTCTGTACTAGAAAATTCCTGGATGTATTTTACGGTGAGTAGAAATTTATACCACTGTGCAAAATAGTTGTTACATATTAGCTATATTGAGTATAGATTGCTTATAGGGATTTGGCTTGTGTCAAGTATTAGGTAAGCAAATCTGTTACAATTATTTACCCCTCCACGCCCCTTGTCAATAAAAGTAAGCAAAGCTCTAACCCTCTCCCCCATAACTACGTAAACATTAAAAGAATCTCAAGAGATCATCTAGAAGATTAGTCTTAGCTTTTTTTCTAAAATTAAATAACGATTGATGACGTCACTACCTGAACCCCCTACCCCCCATGTCTTCTAAAATAAGCAAAGCAAAGACCCACCCGCTCCCCTATAGTGCTTACGTAATACTTGAACGGCCCCTTTAAAAGTTAATTGAAAGTTTAAAACGTTCACAAATGTATTAATCAAATGTTTTATACGCCATATAAATATTAATTTTTATACTCAGGATTTTCGATTTTGAATAATTCGAACTGAAAAGGAAATTTGAAAATATTTTTTTATAAATTAAGGAGTCAGAGTTTGCTTGGTCATTAATCGCATCTTCAATTCTGCCAGTTCTTCATTTGCAAGTTTCGAAAATATCCATTTTATGCGTAAAATAATATGGTACTGCTAAAGATATATATATTTATTTTTTTGTTCAGTGATTTTCACGATGTCCCGTTATGGAAAGCCAGTTATGGAGATTGATGGACGACGTTTCAATAAGGTCCACAAATACAAGGGTCGAAAGGCACGATGGGTTTGTACGAAAAAAAGCAGAGGATGTAAAGCTTATGTAGTTACTGTAGACCAAACGATAATTAAGTGTCACGGTTATCACACTCATACCAACAATATGTTTGACTAAATGAATGAAGATTCAATCTCAACTGCTATATGCACTCAGTGTTTTATTTAACTCCTTGTGACATTTAGATATTATAGATAAACTAATGTCTAAGACTAAGAGTCTCGGTGGTCCAGTGGTCGAGCACACGGCTTCTGATCCAGAGGTCCGGGTACGACTTCAGACGCCAATGAATTTTCCAAATTGTTTTTGGAAGTTAAGTGTGATAAATATCGATGACTGAAAATTTTGTGCCCGGTCTGGCAATAGGTTCGCCACCTACTCCATTTGGGACGTCAACATAATGGCGAGACAAGGCTTAACAGCCACTGTCTACACCTTCGGGTAACAAAGACGTCATGTTATTTTTATTTTATGTATGTAATGTCTAAGTCTTTATTTCATCAAAAATGTTACGAGATTTTTTCTGACGCTATGTTTGCCTGTATGTTTGTACTGATATGCCTCTACTCTCTGAATTAAAAAAAAAAAACAAAAATTCAGTGGTCTAAGCCAAGATTGAAACCCTAAACAATTCGATTCAGGGACGTAGTGTTTAGTTACCCTACAGACATACCTCTGGGCTTCTAGGACATGTTTTGGCAATAGTTACCAATTATGGGGAAAAACTAACAAGCTTGTCTCTACGTTGATTGTGGACTGAATAGGAGTCACTTAAAAGTTGAGTTCATCTATTACAAGTTATATATTACTAATATTCTATTTATTATTAATTGTAGGTGCTGTGTTCACGGTAAGCCGTTTCGGCAATCCAGTGATCGAGTGTGGCGGATTCAAGTATTTCTGGAACAAGGATCGCAAAAATGATGCGAAGAAAACATTTCGTTGCAGCCATTGGGATCAAGGTTGCCGAGCTGTCATCACAACTATACACAGCCAAATTGTCAAGTATAGGGCTACACATACAACTCTATGTACTTTTAAAACTGAACGCCGACTAAAGCGTCGTGCTGCTGTCATAGGTGACACAGGATAAAGACATACTTCGTATTATAATATAATCTTTGTTCATTGTATTTTCTGTTATAACTTTAAAAAACTTAATAACATAAGCAGATAATATTTTATTTTGCATACGTAGTTTTTGAAAAGGTTTTATTATAACTGTTATTGAATCTATCAGTTACAAAATCTATCAATGATTTGGTCGTTTTGTATTTGTAATTATGAACTTTGTTATGAACATTATTTGTTTTGTTTAATATTCTGTTAAATTAATTAAGATTTATTATGAGAACGTTGTTTTTTTCAACTCCATATTTATTAGGGTTCTGTTGGTCTGTAAATTATTGAAAACATGAAAAATTCAATAAATTATTGAAATTTACAGCCTAAATGACCTGAGCGTTGGTATTAATTATATTATGTAGTGATCATTAATGAATTAATTCCAGTATTCGAGATGATCGTGTCCAACAAGGGTAAGCCCATGATACAGACGGGCACGTACAGGTTTTCTCAACATAGCAGCTACAGAAATAAAGGTCCAAAAGTTAGATGGGTTTGTACCAAATTTAGACAGGGATGTCTAGCAACGTTATATACATTTAATGATATTATTACTAAAATAAACGCAATACATAATCATTATTTCAATTATTTTTTATTTTACCTTTTCTAAGCAGATATACATACAACATATATTTATTTTTCTAATACAAAATACTGTAAAATTTGCATGCTTTGAATCTGTTATGTCTCTTTTGTTTAACCTGAGCTCGTTTTTGTGTTCCAATTGAATTATAAAAACTATATTTTGTGCAGATATTCGATTGATACAATCAAGACGAGGCAAACCGATGTTAGAGATGGGTGAATATCGCTTCTGTCAACACAGTCGATACCGAAATGGAGGTCCGAAGGTGCTGTGGGTCTGCATCAAGTGCTGTTCAGGATGTCGAGCTGCTATCACTACAGTCAATGGTGTCATTATGAAAATGAACACTATTCACAATCACACAAAAATAACACGGTGAAAATTTTGAAATATCAAGATATATCTTTTATATATAATGATATAACTGTAACTTAATTAATATTTCAACTGTAAAGCGCAATTACATTCGTAATTATTTATAATATAATCTAGGCCGTGAAGAGTGGTCTAGATTTATTATTTAATAATTAATTCAGTGTAAAGTATTTCTTCATCTATCATATTTCAGACTGGCTCATCAAATCTCATAGTCCTTACATTAGTTGTGAAAGTCAAGTCAAAGTATTAGTTTCATGTTTTAATTTAAGGAACTCATATATTTTTAATTATCTTTTCATAAGAATCACATTTAATAATGTCTCTACAAATATCAATACAAAATAAAGTATATACAATTATATCATCATTTTCTTGCCCTTATCTCACTCTCAGTAACTCTAATTCATATTGATTTCTACACAGTTTAAACATCTTTTTTTTTTGCCCTTCCTCTACTGACACGTGCATACACTGTGATTAAGTATTTTGCATGGGATTGATGATCAATACTTTATTGCAAAAATGGCATATTTTAGTAGCTTTTGATTTGGAATCTTTCCTGAAGTTATTCATGTCATCGAAATGACTGTACAAATAAATTATGATGTATGAAAATAAACTCAAATTTATTTTTAAGAATATTAAAATCTTAAACCCAAAAAGCTTTTTCTACTTTTTCATTATTCATTTTGTTCATTGGTAGTTAAATTATAGTTTATATTTTTGTTGGCTACTATGGTATTCATAATTGTCTATGTATTACAGATATAAAAATAGTTACATCGAGAATGGGCAGGCCGATGTTGCAGATGGGCGACTACCGTTATCACCAGCACGCCCGCTATCGTGACAGGCCGAGGGTATTGTGGGTGTGCCTGAAATGGTGCAACGGTTGTCGGGCTTCGATCACAACATACAACGATGAAGTTGTGCAAATTAAAAGCAAACATAATCATTAAATTTCAAAATGAAGTCTTACAGTGCAATCATAATCATCTTCTTGCCCTGTTCTCGGATTTTTCTTGTCTACATATCCTTGTCATCATTCCTTTTTCGACACTCACTCTCGTCTTATCCATATTGTCTCTCACATAACCCATCCATGTTTTCTTAGCTCTTTCTCTTCTCTGTTTCATTGTATATTCAGATTTATCATTCTTCTCGCAGCATGTGTATATTCCCACAACTGTTACAATACAATGTTTACTGTAAAATTAATGTGATAAGTTTCTTCAGATAATAGAAATGTATATATCTATCATTACATATTAAAAAATAAAGTCACTTTTCACTGTCCTTCTTCTAATATGCGTTGATCTTTGAAACCAAACACAGGATTTTGATGTTGATGTTTTTTTTGTAGTTTATTTGGGTTTCAATAGGGTCGTTTGAATGTATAATCCAAGCATATTATAGTTGAAGATCGGTGAAATTTTCGAGGTATTGGAGTCTTATTTCCAAAAGCCGGTTGAACCCTAAGTGATAGATCAAAATAATGTTCTACATTATTTTACATCTTTAGAAGTTCAACAAAAAAGGCCGGAATGGTGTATGTTTATCTCTCAGGCATAATGTAAATTTTTTCTTTCATATTTTTTTACGGGAAAGAATCACTTATTTATTACTAAACGATATGATGTATTAAATATTACAGAATTAATCATTTTTCAACCAAGTATATACAAATTCATCGTTGCTCTCTTATTTTTCTTCGAAGGTTGTTTACGTTTTCTTTGAAGGTGCGACGACAACAGGTGGACCCGGCGATCGGTGGCATGGACAGGGCCACTTGGAAAAAGGGCGAGAGGCCGTCCGCCCACCAGATGGGCTGATGAAATCGTTGCAACAGCAGGTAGAGAGTGGATGAACACCGCCAAAGATAGAGACAAGTGGCACGCCTTGGAGGAGGCTTTTACCCGAGAGGGGTCCGTGCAAAAATAATGAATTAACATACTACTGCTTACACAACTTTATCGTTAATCGAAATAATGCATAGTAAAACTCATTAATTTAAATAATATTTAATTACCCTTTTGATGAATTATGAATTAATGAATGTATCGTATTAATTTGTTTGATTTTCAATGATTTTATATTAATGAACGTCCTAAAATATTTATTCAGGTATACAGGTATAACAGTCTCGGTGGCGCAGTGGCTAGCACCCTGCTTCTGATCCAAGAAGTAGTGGGTTCAAATCCTGGCACACACCAATGACTTTTCGAAATTTTCGGAAGTTACGTGTGATAAATATCGATGACTGACAACTTTGTGCCCGGTATGGCGATAGGTTCGCCACCTATTCCATTTGGGACGTAAACATAACGGCGAGACGAGGCTTAACAGCCGCTGCCTACACCTTCGGGTAGAAAAAGGCGTGAAGTTATGTTATGTTATGTTATGTTATGTTATGTATAATACCTAATGTTAGTATTTGTAAGTGTTATAGAATGCACAAAATCATATAAAAAAAAACTAACTTATAACATAAGTACAAAATGAATTATATTGTATTGCTGAAATCTTTATTTCGATTGTTGAATGTATAATGCTTTTATTTATTTATTTATTTTAGTTAACTACTGTGATGTTTTGTTTTGCATGGAATAAATGAGCTTTATTATTATTATTATATACAAATACATTGTAGATTTAATATAGATCAATATGTGTCTATACAGTACGTAATTTAAATGAACATTTTCGAAGATATATGAGTACGCTATGACATATAGGTCGCGTTGAGCAGCTGAACCGGCCGACGCGACGCGTGCCGATAAATAGCGACAATAGAACTAAATAAAATGTAAAATTGACACTTATTTATTGTTTCTTAGGCGAAGCGAAATTTGTGGAGATAACTAGTATAAAGTGACTAAAGCGTAACTCTTGTATCTATATCTTATATCTCTTGTACTAGAAATAGTTGATGACTTCCTTTAACGTTCACCTGATCGGAATACGATGATTTTTATTTGTTTTAAATCTATGAGTGCATTTTTGCTTCCCTAACCCGAATTCATGAAAATTTATTACTGTAAAAGCTAGTTAAAATGAGTATATCCTTATCAAAATTATCAAGGGTGAAATAATGGATAATGGAATAACCGAGTGTATTTTGAATTCAAAATGTCATTTCAGCAGGAGTTTGGTTTTCAACATCAAGATTAGGAAGGCCGATAATGAATATAGGCAACTACAGATACAATAGGCACAGATTTGATGGTCACAAAGGATACTGGGTATGTATCAAATGGTCCTCCATGCACAATTGTAGAGCGAGCGTCACCACTGTTGATAATTATATTGTAAAAACTTCAAAGAACAGACACACTCATTTATAATAGTTTTATTGTTAATTAATATATTGTTAGTTTATTAATAGTCAATTCATATATTTGTGATAAAATGATCTCAATCATAAGCCGCTACAAGTGTATTGATGTAACTATACGTATTAAACGAAAAGAGTTTCAATTGGGGCATGCCTACTTAAAGAATTGAAATTCGTGTTAAAAAGAAGTTCAGCCACTTTCTTTCTTGTGCCATTAATTAAGGTTTTTAGTTATAATTACGTTATATGAAATGTATTCGCAAATTATTTAATATTGTAAGACAATTGAGTTGCCGTTTCAATTTATTTATCGTAATAAATATGTTTATAATTTAACCTATATTTTGTGTTATAATCTTGTGCTGTAACATTATAATGTAGCGTATTAGCAGAAGATATTATGCTAATATGACTTTTTAAAAGAATTAGGTATGTGAGGAATAAATTTTATAAGAACAACTAAAGAAAATAAAATAAAATTTAAAGAACACGTCTCTGTTACATATTGGTTGAGACTAGACTACACTTTAGACGCAAGGTACTGAGAAATTTTAGAAAGAAAAAAAACCCTTAGTTTCGAATCCGAACGCTGCCCAATCGAGTTGAATCCGTCGGTCAACCACTTACTACAAGTTGACTCTACCTACTCGTAGTTGGACAGTTTGTTCTAGGTAAAAAAAAGTGTTTGACAACTTCGAGGATCGTATCGCCGTCAGTTACCGGTGCTTGCATGACATGTGCATTGGACATTAGCTTGGTCTTTAGCAAGTGTCTTCGCCTTAGAACATATAGATTCATAACTGTCCATAGAACTTCTGAATATCTCCTAGATTGTCATCTTTGGATTAAATAGCCTTTTGAAATTTAAAGCCTTAGTTCCGCCCTACAGCTTTTCGTATACGCTTATGTTATATTACTCGTGAATATCTCGTCAAACACACTTTGTGATCTGCCTATTTAAGTGTCTGAGTTAGGAACATTCGGCCAATGACTGCGTCGAAATTACTTGTCCCCCTTGCATGAGCTTGAAATTAGGTTTAGATAGTTTTTGAGTTCTGTTTGCACATTGCATACTAAAAAAAATAGTACTGATAGCATGGGCTGTTCCTCAACTCCTTGTCCAAGTCCGGTAAATTGTAAAAAAGTTACCTTCAACACTAGAATGATATAGAATATAGGCTTAGAAAGATAACATAAAGATATAGGATTTTCACTAGAATGATAAAAATTTAAAAATTACACGTCTTTAAGCAGAAAAATGATAAGGTTTTTTATTATTATTTCCTATTGTAAACGAGCAGGCGGGTCACCTAATGGTAAGAGACTAACCCACCTACATATTATACAGTTGTGTTGCCACTTTTTTTGGTAACATTCTTATCTTACCGAAAAAGTCGCGATCGGGAATGAGAGAGTATGTGGAAGAGGTTAGGCCTCCGGATTTCTCTCGATTCCTCTCCACCGAACGAAATGCGCCTTGAGTACTTTTACGTCGATATTCCGAGAAGTCGTGGTATTTCACCGGTCGAGCCTGCCCATACATGCAGCGATTGACAAGCAAACATTTTGAGCTGATTGAGTTTAATGTAAAATAGTGGTCGGATTCAGTTTGTGTATTGTTTTCCAGAAGTATTTTATACTACCAATAGATCGGGGAGGCCGGCCATATGTCATAACAATTATCGATACAACTTGTATGTGCAACCACAACAAAGGAATAAAGGAGAAGTTAATATGCCAAAGAAACACTGGCGATGCTGCAAATGGCGAGGAAGCGGCTGTCGAGCGGCAATAATCACAGTTGAAGATGTCATTGTCAAGACTATTAATTCTCATAATCATTAACATTACAAAAAAAAAAAACAAATATTTAACTACCTGTATGCTATTTATGTACCAAGTTTATTTTTGTTATACAGAGTTTGTTTGTTTATTTGATCATGTCATGCACCATGTCATAATGTCAGGAATGACTATTAATTGACTTTATTTCATCGTGCTGGTATTCGAGTTCAGCTGCAATCGGAAAAAAATAGCAAATCTCCCAATAATTCCTTTAAAAATGTGAAGGTTTCTGTACTTATTGATATTTAGGTGATTTGAAGCAAACAATAAAAAAATGGATATAGGTAAGAAGTAATATGATATGTAATATAATACGTAGATCGTGTACCTACTGGAATTTAATTTTTAATTTAATTGTATTTTAATTAGCAAGCCGAGCTCCGACTGCATTTTTTTATGTACGTTTCAGGTTTTCCTTTTATGTTATTAGTTTTAATTTTTTTTTCACACAAGTATGTTTGCCTAAATTCATTGTGTTATTTCCCCGTGCCGGCGGTCTTCTTATTATGTTCCAGGTTAGTATATTTATTATACGTGAATTATATCAAAAATTTATAATTTATCCGCCAATGAGTAGGTATAATATTCTCGAATGCGTTATGAAGTTATTACCATTAAAGCTAAAGTTAAAGTAATATTCTCTAGCTATTGTATATATACTAGTTGTTTCGCATCAGGAGCAACAAGAAAAAATAAAAACCGTTGAAACCTTAAATCTATTAAAAATCCATTGCGTGGTTTCAAAGATGTGACTTTGTTTTATGCTATGTAATGATGATGATAAAATAAAATTAAAAAAAGAAAATAACAATACTGCATTAGTTTATGTTTAACTTTATGTTTAAGTAATTTAATCTCATTGAGTTCTGACTATTTAAAATACTTCAGTTTTATTTTTTCTGATCTTTACGTCCACTAAATTGATTAAATGCCTGTATTCAAGTTTATCATGAAAATTTTATTGCAGCGCTATTTACACCTTCGCGTTGTGGTAAGCCTGTGATATTGATGGGTCTTTATAGATATAATAAAAATAACCAAAGTCGTGGTCCCAAAGGGTTTTGGACTGGCAGTAGGGCGAGCAATAGAGGATGTCCGGCAACCCTCAGCAGATCTTATGAAGACGTGATCATCTATAGCAAAGGACACCATAACCATTAATATATTCTTAGGATGCTATTGTTATTTGTTTCAAGTAGTTTTTATAAAGAAAATAGAAAATATTTTAAATGTCACTTAAAATATTTAGCCGTAGCCGGGTCAGCTAGTAATGAAATAAAATATTTAATATAAGAACTGGTTGTTCTGTTTTCATATAAATTGTCTGTTAACAAAGTTAAAACCACAAATCGTGATTACAGTAACTTAATTTAACATTTTAAATTTATCAAAGAAATTATTATTTTTCTTTTTGTAAATTTTACTGTCGTGAAAAACGAAAGTAAGTAAGAAATAGTAAAGCATAGTTTTATATTTTAAAAACTACTTTAGTCAGAAGCAGTAAAGGTGATTTTTTTTTTAATTGGTATTCCACATTAAAATTAAACACATCTGTCATTGTTTTTATTTCAACAATATATGTTTCCAGCAGGAAAGTATTATTTTATACATATACATATACTAGTATATGACAAAATTAATGATACACTAAATACATTTAAATTTGTTATCTATTTAAATAAAGAAATCTTAGTTAAATTATTTTATAGGTATACTAGTTGACCTTTGTTTCGCATCAGAAGCAATAAATAAGTAAAATTAAGATTTTATTAAATTTAACTGGCGGCCGGGGCCGCTGCGTGACGCAACCGCTATATATTTTCGAAAATATTTGTTTTAATTACATGATGTAAAAAGCCATATTAATCAATATAATATGCAAATTATGGTTAAGATACTTAATTGGATGAAAATTAATGCTGAATTGTTTAAAATCGCTTCGTAAATAAGCCATTATTTCTAGTTAAAAGTAAAGAAATAATGGTAATTGTAGGTTACCCCTAAGAGATAGACATACACTATCCGTGACTTTTTTGTAGACCTTCTAAAGGTGTATAATAATGCAGTTTATAAATTGTTTTGATGTAATACTTAAGGTTTAGCCAGCATTTGCAAGTATTTAAGTACAAAAGTAAGTTTAAAGTTTAGTACTAAATCTCAAAAAATTATCACTTTTACTTTAAGACATTATACAAGTTTTCTATATACAAACTACCCTGTTGACACCCTTATCTATTTAAAAAAGCACATCAAAGTTCGTTGCGTAGTTTTAAATATATAAGCATGTTATAAGTGGACAGACAGCGGAAGCGACCTTGTTTTATACCATGTAATGAAAATGTTAATGATGACGATAATAAGCCTTATAATCTTCATTCTTTCAAATGTTAATATTAAAAATTAAAAAAGGAACAGATTATGTATACCAGAACACGTTCTTTTTGGTCGTGGAATGTGTGTCTAGGCCGTCCTCGACTCCGACATCCATCCGCTTTTGCATTGTATATCTGCTTCGTCTATCTTGCATCATCCATCCTTTCTACGTTCTATGCCCTTTCTTATTTTTACACCGACACTCTCTTTCAATCCGACTTCCTTCCTTATAACCTTGTTTTGCACGCGGTCAGCGATGATGTTAGGAGCCTCAAAAATCGACGCGCGTGCATGAAAAGAGTTATGAAAGTCAACGAAGCGAGTGAGGTGTGTAAGAATCGTGTCTTATGGTCTTCTCACTGTCTACCCCGCAAGGGATATGGCGTGAAGTTATGTATTATGTATATCTACAGAGTATACTTTCTATCAAGTTAAATTACACTGTACAGTTGGTAAATTTTATTGCATGTTTCAGTAGTTTACGAGCCGTACTGGTTAAACGTGTGATACGCAATTAGGACAAAATCAATAATTTTCTGTCTTTATACAGGCTCATGGGACGACATGGAATCCGTGCCGAGATTTACATTGTCCAGAAAAGGACAACAAGTGTTAGATATTGGTTCATACCGTTACTACAAAAATAATAGAAGTCGTGGTTTGAAGGCGGCCTGGTTTTGCAGCAAGAGGCGACTGGGCTGTAAAGCATCGCTTATAATAGCTGATAGCACTATCTTAGCCGTCAGAAATACACATACTCTACATTAATCTTCATAGCATTAATCTTACTTCTGTGCTTCGAATATATCCTACATTCACTACCATATATAAGTGTAGGAAGCAATACTCATCTGTGTATAGCCAGTCGAGCTTTTTTCGCAACTTTCTGGCATTCATGAAGTTGTTCAGGGCGCCATTCTCTTTCTTACCAGCCAAACCCCGTCGTTCTATATCTCGTAATCATACTCGTTACCTCTTGTAAATTTTGTACCCTGATACACAAACTCTTTCACCAGTTCCACTTTCTCCTTAATCCATAATGTAATATGTTAATAATCAACAACTACTACAACTCTTCCTCCGATGATGCCATAATGAGCTGATCATACAAACTCCTTTGAATCCTTTAAAAAACTGAATAACAAACAGGGCAAGTTATATAAAATAGTTAAATAAATTTAATTATACAATTTACTTTATTCAGGTATAACTAAATTATTAGTTGTTATGAGAATATTGATTTATAAACAAAGTCCGTCGGTTTACGGCGGACTTTGTTTCGCATCAAAAGTATTTTTACAGAGTTTACAATTAAAGTGGTAAATCTCGAAAATTATCACCTCTTCTTGACTTCATTATACATGAATTATATATACAAACAACCCCGTTGTCACCCTCTATCTATTAAAAAAAAACCACATCATATTTGTTTCGTAGTTTCAAAGATCTCAGCAGATATATGGGGACAGACAGCGGAAAACGACTTTGTTTTACACTATCAAATGATTTGTTTACCTCTAAAAATTTGAACAATTTGAAATGTCCTCACATTTATATTAACCGTTAGAGTTACTACAACAGTAAACATTAATTAAAATATTGATAATACCATAGATAAATGTGGCAAGAAATGGGTTTTAAATGTTTTAATTTACCTGAAACTAAATACAAGTATAATTTACAAATAGCTCTTTTATTTACTTAATTCCCAAAATTAATCATATGTAGTTATATCGGCCAATCTGTCATTATTTATATTTGAAATATGTTTTTGAAGTCTACTAATTCATAAGTATTTTCTAGGTGCAATATTTACGATGACACGCTTTGGTAAACCTGCGATTCAATTGGGACAATATCGATTTAATCGTAACAACAGGAGCAACGGTCCAAAGTCTCTGTGGGTGTGTACAAGAGTCAGTACTGGGTGTCGAGCTACCATCACCACTCTGGATGACGTCATTATTAAAGAAAAACCTGAACATAACCATTAAACTAAGTTAGGGTAATCATCAAATAAAATATATTTGTAGATTTGAATTCTTTTGATTCTTTCGATTTGACAGTCAGTTTTGAATTCGTTGCATGCTGCGTTTTGATTTCGTTGCGTTTAAGACGTAAGAGGTATGTTTTATAAAATTTTTATGTCATAAAGCAATAACAGTTTTTAACTAAACTATTATCAAGAGATAACAATAAATAAACAGTCTCGGTGGCGCAGTGGCTAGCACCCCGCTTCTGATTCAAAAAGTAGTGGGTTAAAATCCTGGCACACACCAATGACTTTTCGAAATTTTCGGAAGTTACGTGTGATAAATGTCGATGACTGACGACTTTGTGCCCGGTATGGCAATAGGTTCGCCACCTATTCCATTTGGGACGTAAACATAACGGCGAGACGAGGCTTAACAGCCGCTGCCTACACCTTCGGGTAGAAAAAGGCGTGAAGTTATATTATGTTATGTTTTTGTTAACAATAAATAATTAATTAAAATTTTGATATCTGTAATTCAGTGGTAAGACGTAAACACCCATGGTACGATTTAAAAACTTACTATTAAAACGACTTTTCGGCTAAATCGGCATTATACAAAGAAATAATGTTGGAGTGAATATATGGGACTTATTTCTCCAGCTTAGCAAGGTAAAATATAAAATTTTAGATTGCATACCCATTTATTAATCTAAGTCTTGTCTAATTGTCGAATTTTTTAAATTAAAGTAAATAGTAGTACGATAGATCTGGCTTACCCCTACATATGCTTCGCATTTATGCTTTTAAACACGCAGCAGATGACAGTTCGCATGCAATATTTAAAATATTCTTTGAGCATTCAAACAAATAATACATTTTAGGACCAATTATTACATATACCAAGAGAGGAGCACCGCTTCTTGATGTTAACGGATCCAGGTTCAACTGTAAAAGAAAGCATGGAGCTAGGACATATTGGGTTTGTAACCAGGCCCCTCACGGATGTCGCGTGTCCATAGTCACATATGAAGATGTCATTGTCAAGGTAAAAAATGATCACAATCATGGGTATAATTAAATTATTTATTACTGTTCCTGGTATACATGTCCATCTTAAGGTTGACTGGAAGAGATCGCAGCATGCGATAAGACCACCTTTGTACTAGCCTAAAATTTACCATTTACTACTCACTATAATTTATTCTTTTAATGGTGTACAATAAAGTGTATTTATTATTATTATAATTAAATTATTTAACAGGTCTCTAATCACACTGATTTCTCATAAATTTTATTCATAAAATAAATGTAAAATTGTAAATATTGTTTGTATTACCGTCTCCCTGCTTTTATATCAATATTTGGGAAGGAAAATGCAATTTGGCCTTACAATCAAAACATTTGCTTTTATAAAAAAATGTGAAGCTAAAAGTTGTTTATTAAAATATAATTATGATTAGCGAAATATATTTGAGTAGTGCGTAAATGTAACAATGTAAATGTAGTGTAGTTTATTGTAAAATGTATCTAAAAAATACGAAGGGCACGAACGAAAATTAAATTTCTCTCGAAATTTTACGAGATATTTGAAAGAAACTTTATAATATTATAGACCAGGGTAGATGCCTTCAAAAATAATAAAAAGTGAAAAAAAATAACCTTAGGATGAAACCCATTAGAAAAGGAGGAGAATATTACAAAAATGAAAGGAAAAATAATTTACGAGGTCGGGAAGGGGGTGGGGGTGAGTTTTTAAGGGTAAAAAACGGTTTTTCTCGATTTCCGGCAAAACTAAAAGTCCTATTGATAAAAGTTTAATGGCAAAGTTGTAGGTAATAAAAAGATCTAAAACTTTTGTATTTACACTTTTTTCACATAACCTCAAAATTTAGATGAAAAATGAGTGAAGTAAAAATGAGTATTTATCGATTTTGATTTACATTTTCTGAGAAAATTTACTACAATAGCACATTTTTTTTTGTATCATCGGAAAGTAGACTTTTCAGCAAACAGATAACATACCAACTTTTTGAAAAAAGCTGATATTTTGACGGGTGAATTTTCGATTGAAAATTAGGGTGCTTCTTCGATAATAATTCAATATAAGGCAAAAAAAAAAATATATTTTTAAACAAATAAATTATAGCGTATTTGGGACATAAAAAGGCAACTTTTTACAAAATATCGTGGGGAAAAAAAATATTTTTGTAAAAGATAAAAATAAAAATCCAAAAACTTGGTTTTTTGAATTTTTCATCTAAATTTTGAGGTTCTGTGAAAAAAGTGTAAATACAAAAGTTTTAGATCTTTTTATTACCTACAACTTTGCCATTAAACTTTTTTTCATAGGACTTTTAGTTTTGCCGGAAATCGAGAAAAACCGTTTTTTACCCTTAAAAACTCACCCCCACCCCCTTCCCGACCTCAGATCGCCCGTAAATTATTTTTCCTTTCATTTTTGTAATATTCTCCTCCTTTTCTAATGTGTTTCATCCTACTATTATTTTTTTTGGTTTTAAAAATTATCTACCCTGGTCTATTAGCTCTTCTTGTTATTGAAATATTTAATACATACATGCTAAACACTTTTCAAATATTTAACACTTGCCACAAATACATAAAATAATTCTTCATTGAAATACAGTACTTGAGACATTAAATAATTTAAATAATTTGTGCTAAAAATATCCCAATATGATTAAATTTAGTTTTTTCTGGCTTCCTGCCTTGATTGATATTTCTGCGTCGCATGGAAGGCGGTTTGCTTGGGTAAAAAGAAAAACAAAATCCTTCATAATAAAATAACTATATCTTTTCTTTATAATGGCGAAAGAATTGCCAAAATCGGTTCACTAATTTCAGAGTCTATTACAAATCAACAATTACATCTTACCTTTTTATAATATTAATAATTAAAGACCGCGAAGACTGTTAGAACAAATTAAGACACTTAGAGGAAAAAAGCTAAGAAAAATTAGAGGCGAAGATCATCTATTGTTGCATGTTACTCATGGTAGGAGTTAAACCACCATCAGGCAGGCAACTAATCATAAAACCACTGCGTTCATATCATGAGAAACTCCGAAAAAAGTTTAAAAGATGTGATTTTTTTTCTGTAAAAATATGATATTTTTTTTCAATTATTCATAACATAACTTCACGCCTTTTGTTACCCGAAGGTGTAGGCAGCGGCTGTTAAGCCTTGTCTCGCCGTTATGTTTACGTCCCAAATGGAATAGGTGGCGAACATATTGCCATACCGGGCACAAAAAAATTTTCAGTCATCGATATTTGTTATTATTCATAGATTAATTATTTATTCATTTTTTAATTTTAAATTAATTTATTAATTTATTATTCATAGTTTATTTATAATTTCAGTAATATTTTCAACGACGCGTAGAGGCAAGCCTCTTCTGTTGTACGGAACCAACAAGTTTAATTATAAGAATGGTTATGGCGAGAGATTATATTGGAGTTGTAATCAAGCACCGCGTGGATGCCGTGTGACGGTAGTAACTTCCGGGGACTCCATCAGTAAAATTAAATATTCTCATAATCATTATTAAATATTGTTATGTTAATAAATAATTAGAATTAGGCAACGAATCCGCCCTATATTAAATGCCAACGGGGATTGGTGAACACAATAGTTTTGTAAAACAATGATCAGTTATCCTAGTCGAATTTTAATGATTTGCCTTCATCTTCAGTCTCCTGTCTTTGTACCCTATCTGAGTGGGGTCCCTATCCTTTTACACAATCCATGCATCTCATTCTCGGTTTTCTATGCGGACATGGCGATTACAATGAAGATGGTTAGACATATCGGCATATGTCCAGCCATATTCACTGTCATCGCTCCCCTAGTAGTAAGACTTTTTATTTCTTTTACCATACCATGCTAACACTTGGCATGCTCTTGTTACGGGGGGATAGGATTATGTATATATGGCCTCAATTTCAGGTCCTCAATAATATATAAAAGGAGAAAAATGTTTTCAGTGGTATAATTAAATAAAAGGTAAAGATTTATGAATAAATGTTAAAAGTTAAATATTTCTTTTTGTTTTCGCTTGTTATCAAATTAGGCATCCGTATCTGTACTTCTCACAGTAGCTACATAAGAATTAAAAAAAAGCTGCTGTTATATTTTTGAATAAAAATACCAATTTTACTTAACAGTGACATTTGTTAGAAGTTTTGGTAATGGTAAAGTCACGTTTCTTTAGTTTCATTACACTTGAAAATGGCGTCAGAGGATGAAACCGCAGAAGTGCGATGCGCGATCCCTTGCGGGGTAGGCAGAGAGAACAGAGCGCCATAAGGTACGATTCTTACACGCCTCACTCGCTTCGGTGACTTTCATAACTTTTCATGCACGCGCGTCGATTGTTGAGGCTCTTAACCTCCTTCATTGTAATCATATAAATTTCTTAATAAATTTATATTTTGTTATAACTTGTATTTAAAACTCGACACATGTTACGATACAGTGATATTTATAGGTTAAAGTAACCAATATTGAAGTAGCCTTGAATTGAGTTTCCATATCCCATGCAAATAATGAATGTAGGTAATTAAATTTTATAAAAATAATAGTAATACTCAAGATTGTGAATGGTACAATTTCTACGATCAATATATTGACCATTATCTTGAAAATTATGGTTGATTGTTCAAATAGGACCCATATTTTAGAGACAGGTCGATCGAAAATGATCGAAAATTATATTATGGTATTATTACTTTAATAATGTTGGCATTGCAGTACCACGAATTTGATATGCACTGTTCTTAAAAAAATTAAGGTTCCTGTTATTATAAAGACAACAGAAACCTTCCGGCTATGACGAAAAACGTATTTTATTTCACAAGATGCCTAATGATACGTTTATGATTCTGACCGGCGACAGGACATATTTATTGTTATAAATAAAATATACAGTGATGTACGAGGTACGCCATGCAAAGTATCTGAGATAATGACTATTCGAGGTGTTATTCTAGAGCTATTTACTATTTATAACATTCTATAAAAATTTGAGATAATTGTTTTTAGTTAAAGTCTCGGTGACCGAGACTTAGTTAAAGTCTCGGTGGTCCAGTGGTCGAGCACACGGCTTCTGAATCTAGAAGTCGCGGGTTGGAATCCTGGTTCACACCAATGACTTTTCGAAATTAATTTCGAAGAAATGTGTGATAAATATCGATGACTAAAAACTTTTTGGCTGGTATGGCAATAGGTTCGCCACCTATTCCATTTCGGACGTAAACAGTAACGGCGAGTTGAGGCTATACAGCCACTGCCTACACCTTTGGGTAGAAAATGCGAGAAGTTACGTTTATGTTATGCATTAATGAAATTATTTACCCTACAAAATAAAATTCAAAAAGTAAGAAATGTAATATTAGGTCTTTTTAAATTAAGTACAGTATTTATTCCAGATTGTTAATTGCTTGTCTCATACCGAACATTTTATATATTTTTCAGTATTCTACGAGAATTACCATGGTAATGCTTATCTTTGGTATAAAGGTTTCTGGTACAGACAATATAAGACATTCGAGAAGACTGTATGGTGGGTCTGCTATAGGAGATCTTCTTTAAGATGTACTGCCTCCCTTATCACACACAACTGTAAGCTTGTGAAAACTAGTGAACAACATTCTCACGAGAAAAATATATGGCAAAATGCTTTTAATGGACTGCTTCGTTAATTTAGGCAGTAGTTAATGATTTCATTGTGTAGGTAGATTTCAATAAAGTTCAACCACACTTTAGGGTTACTAAGTGAAATTAGACAAAATACAAAATGATATGTAAGCCCAAACATAAATTAGCCCTAAACAATACGTTGTGTGTGTATTTTGTCACAGTCTTGTCCTGATATATTATATTAGTCCAGTCTGCTGTTACAGCATCTCTGTTTGACGAACTATTTTGTTTATACAAATGTTCATAATAAATTATCTTTAGATTGCTGTGGTGGCCAGAACGCCATTGTATGCCTGCAATGCACCTTTAGGGACATGCTCATATTCACTATAATACGATACCCTTACTTTATATTTCTTTTCCTTAAAGTACCTACAGTTCTTAGCCATAATATTATTCAGTGTCTCATCATCGAATTTGAGGTAGAGAAGGTCAATTTCTCCCAGTTCTAATTTTGGTCAGCTGAGATCGCATACTTTCATTCTTAATTTAAATTTTGTAAAGATTTTAGACAATGTTTCAGAAATTTTTAGCCTGGTCGGATTTATTATTTTATACCCATTTTTTTAATAAATTTAATGCTACTAACAGATGGTAATTTAACTTATATTAATAATGTAATAGTTCCTGTTGTACTATGAGGATCATTTACATTAACATCTAGTTATAATTCGAACTTGAATTTCATCCCTTAAAAATGATTTAAGAAGGTTAATGCATCCTGTGTTTTATAATAAATTAAGAACACTAGTTTCAAGTTCTTTTCTTGCAATTTTATGTATAATATAGTTGGTTATTTCAAATTTTTATTATTACACAAATTTGTATATGTATATGTTTTCTATTTTTTAATTTGCTAGCTAATAAATAGCTTTTGTACTGTATATAAGGACTTATGCTTATTTCTGTAATAATCAGCAAAAAAAAATAATAGTTTACATCCTGCTCCTTTTTTGCTGTCCCTGATCGTTTTATCAAAGTGTATGCCCAAAAATTGCTCAGTAACTGGTGAAGACACGTGCTGGTGTTAACAAATCATCTGGAAAACGTCATCATTCGTGAAGGTAATATAAATGAAAGGTCCATAAAATTAAAATTACTAAAATAGATACATTACTATTACTACTAGATATATTACATTTGTCTAATTGCGATTTTCTCCAGGTTGTCATGAAAATTGTTTACCCCAAAGGAAAGACAAAAGACTGCTTCTTATCTTTTCTATTTTTCTAGATTTGGATCCCATATATATGCACTCTAGATACGGCAAGCCGGTCATAGAAGTTGGTGGGTACAGATACAACAAGCGATCTGATAGGAGCGGACGTCGTGCAGTTTGGCGGTGTGTGAAGAAAAGGATTCTCTGTCCGGCGATGCTGGTTACTTTAGACGACGATGTGATCGATATAAAGAATTGTCACAATCATTGAAAATTGCTCCTAAATATATATATGTGTGTCGGAAATAGAGAGCATGTGATATCTCAAATATATATATTTGAGTTGTCAGAATAGCATCCACACATATCAGCATACTTGGTTGTGTGACTAGTCAGAATGGGCTTGCCGTGGCTGCCGTCACTGTAGTTCACGCTCTGGCAGATAGAGTATTTTTAAAGCAGATGATCGATCTTGGATCTGCGTGGATGCTGTATTATATCTAGACTTTTTAGTCCCAAGGAGTGCGGTTGCGCTGACCTGGCTAGTTGTGAAAAATGCTAACGTTGCGACAGCGCAACAGTTGACTTTGAACGCGTGTTCGTATTTTTATTAAATAAACTGCATTCTAACTGTGATGTCACATAATCTAATACTTAATTTAATCTAAATGATTTTCTTTTCATTTCGGTTAGATAGAAAACATAAAGCTGACTAAACAGAAGTCAGGACAAAATTCAGTAAAAAGATCCAGTTATTTCTCCATGTAAAAAAGGATTGCACCATAGCGTTCGCACCAGAAAACGTGTTGGCAAATATATGTTGTTTAATTTCCATAGGTATACCTTCTTTCTGTGATTTCTTTGTTAATAAATATGTCAGTTTATCAATTTCCGTGTTTGTTTTTATTATCATACTATATAATCTTCTGAAGAAAACGGTGTATTGTATGAAATTGGTGTATTGTAACGGAAATGGTGACAATTTCTTTTGTTCGTATAAATTATATTTATGGTCTGAGATCCGCTGAACAACGACCTTCCCCGTCGTGTTTTTTTAAAGAGACCTATTTCATACGAAATTTAATTTAGCCATCAAGTATATTCCAAGTGGGGTGGGGGTACCTAAAAAAAATTAGTCCAGTATATTAATTAACAATTTCTTTTTCCGCGATTTTTACACCTCGTGCTTTTTTTACCAATACTATAAACTAATCAAAATGTCGCTTTCATGGTATTGTTGAAAGTGTTATTAATATTCAGATTACACAATCCAGTTTCAATGGTATTAGTGAATTTAACCAATAATTTAATTACCTTTATTTTTGTGCCACTATTTATATTTTTGGATATTTTGGTTAAACCAGAAACGTTCACGAGAAATAAAGTATGGTTCAATATCGGCTATAGAAGGGGATCTTGTTTATGAAGCAACAGGCCAATAAATGTCAAAACTTTTAAATATTTAATTAAAAATAATACGAAATAAAACGACTCCTCGCATTACAGTGGTAACTATGTGAGGTGTGTAAGAATCGTGCCATATGGCGCCTTGTTCTCTCTGCCTACCCCGCAAGGGATTTGGCCGGAAGTTATGTATGTATACAAATTAGTATTATTTCCAAGTATAAAATTATGTTCAATATCATTTCTGTGAGTTGCAGGTCACTTCTATGCCACAGGAAATCGGAAACGTTATTTGTTTATCGATTCATATCGATACAGTGTACATCAACATGAGGGCCTAAAGACTAGGTGGCGGTGCCAGTACAAGAAGAGAGGATGTAAAGCTTTCGTGATGACTTTTGATAATCACATTATAAAAGCACGTAATAATCATAATCATTAACTCGCTTCTTTGAGAATAGTGTAAAATGTTTAATATAATAAAACTATGTAATATATAGATGTTGTATTCGCTGTAAATAATATAAATATTGAAAAATAACTACTTATGAGTTCTTTTTTTTAACAGTGGTAGAGCCAAGCAGTTCGCTGCATGAATGGGCCGGCTCGACCGGTGAAATAACACGACCTATTAGAAGATCGACGTAAAGTGGCTCATGCCGCGTTTTGTTCGGTGAGACAGGTACCCGGAGGCCCACCACCCTTTCCCCATCCTTTCCTTTCCCCTATCCCTTAAAGGTCGGGAACTTAACAGTAACACTATATGTGTTGCTGGTGTCCATGGGCGGCGTTGGTTGCTTCAGGTGACATGCCTGCTCGTTTGCCCTCCTATCCCATAAAAAATACTATGTAATGTAAGAAGCTTTTTTCATTTACTATAATATTATAGTTTTTACTAGAATTGCTGCTTTAAGTGGAGATGAACGATAAAGAGAAACCCATGAAAGAATAGAAAAATCATAAATCTAACTATGTGTTGCATATACTTATTCAAAATTATACTAAGAAGTCAATGACGAAATATATAATAAATAAGGCATATAGCGTAGTGTAGTGACCGTTAATTTCCTGCTATAAATAACAATGATATGATATGGCCTGCGACATCGCAAAAGTAGAGTCACAATTTTCTGGATGAAATATTTTATTCGCTAAATCGCAGAAACGATGTTCATAATTTGAAGTATTAAAATTCTCGAGGATGTAAAAAATTTCTTACACTCCATAAAATTTTGAAAATTATTAACATTAAAATCATTGCAGTGTTCTGTTTTCAATTATATTATTCCATTTCAGAATACGTATATGCAAAATCTAGGCGAGGTCATCAAACAATTGTCGCTAAAGGACATACATTTTTAAAAGAGAGACAACGTGGCCTTAAGGTTGAATGGAGATGTGGTCAAAGAAAGAAAGGATGTAAAGCTCATATTATAACAGTTGAAGATACTATCGTTAAATGCGTGGACGAACATGACCATTATTGAAAAGAAAATCAAGTAGAAGAAGAAGTATCAAAATGAGTCACTTTAAGATTCACCTGTAATGATAATGCAAATAACAATCTAAGTGTAGTATGCTGTACCACAGGAGATTTTTTTTTACCATAGTCCACACCATGTTGTTGAGAAGAGAGAGCTTTGCCACGAGTCTGGCTCTAAAACGCACATTATTATCAGATTCACACTCCCTTTTTCGAACCCACTTACGCTTTACAATATTTCTACTTATAGAAATGTCGACAATCTCCCAAGCCTTGTTGGTTTCAAAGCTTGTAGGATGTCTTTTTCCCTCAAACTAGACTGAAAAGGGCCTGTCATAAACACAAATCGCGAGTACATTATTTAACAACTGAAATTTGCAGACGATATCGTTATCATAACTGAAACTAGTCAGGATCTATAAATGCACGATTCTAACTAAAGTTGTGTAATTATCATATCATCTTGGAGAATATTATGCTCAGTGGAATACCTCTCGAAGTCATTCACGAATACATATACCTAGGATAAAAAGAACAAGTACGTAAGAACAACTTCGAGAAGGAAGCCCATACAAGGAGACAGCTTGGTTGGGCACTATTTGGGATACTTTGCCCAGTCAAAGATAAAAATATCTTAATAGGCAACAGAACAGCTGATATTGAAGTGACCAGTTTAAAGCAAGCATGTTCTGAATTAACTGCTATCAGCAAATCTTTACTAGCAGATTTTACTCAGTAAATGTTTAAATTGAAGCCATTCCTGCTCACCATCATTCATTTTCAAGCTGAAATGATAACCCATAATATAATAGTAGTATTGAATTGATTATTTTCTTTCATTTAATTGATAAATAGTTTTTTTTAAATCACAAAGCCATGGTTTCATTGAGATTTTTATTCCTTTATATATATATATCTTTTTATATATATATATCTTTTTATCCATATATATATATATTTATTTACTTTATATATATATATATCTTTTTATCCATATATATATATATATACACTCGAGAGCAATGAATCCGGGTCACTTAAAGAATCCTAAAAATCTCGGAAACTAAAAATGCTAGGTTAATGCAATAAATTGTATTTAATAGACAATGTAATACTCCTTAAATGAAGGTATTAAAACTTCTTAGTTATTGTAAAGTTATATCATAAAAAAATCAAATTTGAAAAAGGGCCACTTTCGAAGACGGAACTACGAAATTACAGCATTTGGTTTTGCTTTTGTTTGTAATCTGTCATTTATGTGGGTACATAAACCATGTTGATAGTGCTCTATATTCATTATTCAAGCTGAAATTATGTCGCTTACGCCTGAAGAATGCACCAGAATACTTACAATGCTGGAAACCGGCCGGAGTCAGCGCGATACAGCCAGGACTGTTGGTGTGTCGCTGTCAACAGTACAAAGAGTTCTCCGACGTTACGAAGAAACTGGTTCTAACCTACGCAGACCAGGTACGGGCAGAACCAGGTATACCACAGCACGAGAAGACCGATACTTGGTGAACACCATGCTTCGAAATCGCTTTCTCACAGGAACTGAACTCACCAATCAGTTTCGACGCCTCGGAGGAAGTAACCCAAGTGCATGGACAGTAAGACGTCGGCTTGCTGAATCTAACTTAAAACCCCTTAGACCTGCAAACGGCCCTAAACTGGAGCGTGGGCATCGTATTTCAAGACTAAGATATGCCCAGAGCCACGTAAATTGGAGTATTGAAGATTGGTCAAAAGTTATGTTCTCCGACGAATCAAAATTTATGCTCTACAAGCACGATGGAAGACACAGAGTGTATCGAAGACCAGGGGAAAGATTCAAGCAAGCATGCATCGAGGAAAAAGTAGCCTACGGTGGTGGGTCTGTACTTGTGTGCCCCGGAATTTCTTCTGAAAGTCGCACAGAGCTGGTGATCATAGAAAACGGCTCTTTAACTAGCGTAAGATATGTGGAAGAAATCCTCAATGATCACGTTGGTCCATTTATGGTCAATTTAGGTGAGGATGCTATATTTATGCATGACAATGCCCGACCTCATACAGGTAGGATTGTGAATGACTACCTTCAAGAGATGAACATTACTCGTATGGAGTGGCCAGCGCGCAGCCCGGATATCAACCCGATCGAGCATGCTTGGGACGAGCTAGGCAGATGCGTAAAACAACGAAACCCTCCCCCAATCACGCTTCGTGAGCTCAAAATTGCTCTCACAGAGGAATGGGAGAATATTCCCCAAAATCGTATAAGGAACTTGGTGTACAGCATGCCAAACCGCGTAAACGCAGTAATGGAAGCACGAGGAGGCAATACGAAGTATTAAAATTCAAGAAAATCGTAATAAAGTTCAAAAATTTCATGTTTCCTATTTTTGTTTTAAGGAGAGATCAGCAGATTTTTTCTTTATGTAATTTTGTGTTAATAAAATGTATGGTGACTCATATTTTTTTTACTTTCATTTAAGGAGTATTACATTGTCTATTAAATACAATTTATTGCATTAACCTATCATTTTTAGTTTCCGAGATTTTTAACATTCTTTAAGTGACCCGGATTCATTGCTCTCGAGAGTATATATATATATCTTTTTGATACTACTTTATAGGCAATTTATTAAGTGGTATTAAAATAATAAAAGTCTTTACGCGAATTATATTGCTATACTGTTATGCCAAAAGATATATATATATATATATATATATGTCCTGTATTTTAAGTAAAACATATATATCTAATAAATACTTACAAATCAGACGATTCTTTAAAAATAGATTTCATTTGAAGAATAAATCATTGTCACAAATTGAAAATCTTGAAACAATCGTAAAAAGACTGTTTTATGTTTCCTGTGAAACATATATATATATATAATGTATTTTGAGTAAAACATATATATCTAATAAATACTTACAAATGAGACGATTCTTTAAAAATAGATTTCATTTGAAGAATAAATCATTGTCATAAATTGAAAATCTTGAAACAATCGTAAAAAGACTGTTTTATGTTTCCAGTGAAACTTTAATTTATCGATAAAATGATATTAATTGCAGGAAGTATTGATACCTACTTAGTAATATACTTACTTACTTATGATATAATACTTCACATATTGTATCACGACGAATTAGTTATTAACATTTTTTAAAATAATTTTAATATATGTATTTACAAAAGAAAATAAATAAGTAAATTATTTATTTACTTATTTATTTTCTACTTATTTATTATTTAAATAAATAATTTACTTATTTATTTTCTTTTGTAAATACATATATTAAAATTATTTAAAAAAATGTTATATCGAAACTTGTATACGCATATTTTTTAAAAATTATTGCCTATTTTAAACCTACTTCAATTTCGACTTCTCAATTAATATTTTAATGTACAATTTTTAGAATTCATGGTAGAGACTCCTCGTGGTTGTTACTTGATGGTCAATAATCACAAGTTTCACAAGAAAAGAGTGAGGGGTTCCAAAATCGAATGGTCCTGCTCTAAAAGAAGATCCAAGGGTTGCAAGGCCACTGTAATTACGTTGAGTCGGAATATTGTGAAGATGCCTGTGCCACATAGCCATGAATAATCTGCACGAGAACTAACTTTCTTCTACAGCGACGTAGTTTAAATATACATTGAGAATTTAACAAAAGTAATATATGTCCTTTGTTATTTGTATGAAAATTTACGTAATAAAGGGTAAGAAATTTATATTTCTCAGTTTAAACAACTTCAGTGAACGCTTATCATTTTATTATTATTGCTAATGCCCTGAAAACTTCGACACATCCTATATTTGGTCCCGTTGAGTATAAGGCGGAGGTAAGGTGGAACTTGGAAGGCCACTTGACTCTGAACTCCAAAATTATTGGGATGTTTTTTGGAAAGTATTATGCTTAAATCTCACAACAGAAAAAAACGCTTCAGATCTCAAACAAAGTTCTGTTTCGTTTGCGAAAATAAATGAGTGAAATGGTTCTTTGATTGGAATTTTATTTAGTTGTAAATATTAAAGTTATTTGATTTAACTAGATAAATAATAGTTTTTTGAAGATTTTTATCAATAATACAGCAGATGTATACAAAAATACATTTAACCGCGTTATATTAAACTCCTTATTTTAATCTTTTTCAGTACAATTTGTCCATAACTTAAGCGGTAAGAAACTGGCGTTACGAAATGGCTACACCTATTACTACGTTGGTAAACCTGGTGCAAGGGATGGTATGTGGAGATGTAACTTTGGTACTCCTTGTAAGGCGCGGTTCAGAGCCACGAGGAAGGGAGTGGTTATCAAATCAAATTCACTGGAACACACTCATGGACCACCGAGCGTTCTTGTGAAAGATGGAGTACTGTACAAGTTGGCCAGGACTAAATAAATCAAGTTTGTTGATTTGGGTTAAATATAATTATGGAGCTTATATGTGTCTTGACAACTGATTTTCGAGAAGAATCTCGTGCATTTTTTATCCCAAATTGGATGAAATTAATTGTTTGATATTAAGTTAACGGTAAACGGGTAAACAGGCAGTCATTGGACAATTAAGCGAATAAAATAGTTTAAAGATTTTTTTTCCTTCGACTATTTCAGTATCTCATAAACTGTAGAGATATTTGGAAACTAGATAAAATGAGCTATCATAACAATTAATTAAAATCCTTACTTCTTGTGAACAGCTGAAAAATATTATTATATTTAAAAAAATGAACAAAAAACACAGTTATTGGACAAAAATTATGATTATTGGACGGTCAGAAACAATTATTGGACAGTCAATTGATATAGTGAAATTATAGTTAAACACGTTATAGAACAATAAGAACATTATGTATAATATTATTAGAACAAAAATAGCTTTTTTAATTCAAAAAATATATAAACACCTCTGAAAACTAAGTCATATGTAAATTATTCATTACTAAACTCTAAAAGAAAATACATACACACATACATAACTTCACGCCAAATCCCTTGCGGGGTAGGCAGAGAGAACAGAGCGCCATAGGGCACGATTCTTACACACCTCACTCGCTTCGTTGACTTTCATAACTCTTTTCATGCACGCGCGTCGGTTTTTGAGGCTCTTAACATCACCTTGCTCCAGAACACGTTCTATTTGGTCTTGGAATGTGTGTCTTGGCCGACCTCGACTCCTACATCCGTCCGCTTTTGCATTGTATATCTGCTTAGTCAGTCTTGCGTCAACCATTCTTTCTACATGTCCGAACCATAATATTTACTTATTTATTTTCTTTTGTAAATACATATATTAAAATTATTAAAAAAAAATGTTAATAACTAATTCGTCGTGATACAATATGTGAAGTATTATATCATAAGTAAGTAAGTATATATCGAAACTTGTATACGCATATTTTTTTTAAATTATTGCTTATTTTAAACCTACTTCAATTTCGACTTCACAATTAATATTTTAATGTACAATTTTCAGAATTCATGGTAGAGACTCTTCGTGGTTGTTACTTAATGGTCAATAATCACAAGTTTCACAAGAGAAGAGTGACGGGTCCCAAAATCGAATGGTCCTGCTCTAAAAGAAGATCTAAAGGTTGCAAGGCCACTGTAATGACGTTGAGTGGGAATATTGTGAAGATGCCTGTGCCACATAGCCATGAATAATCTGCACGAGAACTAACTTTCTTCTACAGCGACGTAGTTTAAATATACATTGAGAATTTAACAAAAATAATATATGTCCTTTGTTATTTGTATGAAAATTTACGTAATAAAGGGTAAGAAATTTATATTTCTCAGTTTAAACAACTTCAGTGAACGCTTATCATTTTATTATTATTGCTAATGCCCTGAAAACTTCGACACATCGTATATTTGGTCCCGTTGAGTATGAGGCGGAGGTAAGGTGGAACTTGGAAGTCCACTTGACTCTGAACTCCAAAATTATTGGGATGTGTATTGGAAAGTATTATGCTTAAATCTCACAACAGAAAAAAACGCTTCAGATCTCAAATAAAGTTCTGTTTCGTTTGCGAAAATAAATGAGTGAAATGGTTCTTTGATTGGAATTTTATTTAGTTGTAAATATTAAAGTTATTTGATTTAACTAGATAAATAATAGTTTTTTGAAGATTTTTATCAATAATACAGCAGATGTATACAAAAATACATTTAACCGCGTTATATTAAACTCCTTATTTTAATCTTTTTCAGTACAATTTGTCCATAACTTAAGCGGTAAGAAACTGGCGTTACGAAATGGCTACACCTATTACTACGTTGGTAAACCTGGTGCAAGGGATGGTATGTGGAGATGTAACTTTGGTACTCCTTGTAAGGCGCGGTTCAGAGCCACGAGGAAGGGAGTGGTTATCAAATCAAATTCACTGGAACACACTCATGGACCACCGAGCGTTCTTGTGAAAGATGGAGTACTGTACAAGTTGGCCAGGACTAAATAAATCAAGTTTGTTGATTTGGGTTAAATATAATTATGGATGTTCTGTACAAACAAGTACCTATGTTTTGAGTTTCGCGGTTTATAATTTTATGTAAGTTGAGGGTAGTTATTTTTATGGCTATCTACTGGTAAGATTTGATCGATTTGAACAGACGTTGTTCGGTCGTTCGTAATTGTAATTGTTAAGAAGAACAGTTTGCTTTTTATTGATTTGCTTTTAATGAAAGTATTGTGTAAATTGGGAAACTATATTTGTGAGTAGTGTCGACTCGAGTTGTGGGGCCCTATTGTGTCGTCGGTCGCTGCTTTTAAGATAAGTCCTAACAGTTTTCTATTTTGATTGGCCAATCCGAGATTAACTGAGTAGGTTTAACAGGTAGCAGACCCTTACTTCGGTAAGTCTATTGCCCTTTTTTTAAGTACATTTAACCACCAATAATATTAGCCTTGCGCAACGCAAGCTTTAGTTCGTGCCCCTTTGCACCCTCACTGCCCTGGTGTATCTTCCACTGCGCACCCTGGGTCAGCGAGGGACGGTACTGAACATAATTGTGGTAGCAGAGCGTGGTTGGTGTAGTTAGTACTTAGCGAAATAATCGCAGTTATGAATAGTTGTTTTGTTCAGCCCGCGCTGAAAATGTGTAATTAATTTGTTATAATACATCAATGCTTGGGTAATTGTTTGTAGTTTTTTAAATTCAGTAATTTAGTTTACCGTTAGAAGCAAGTTTAATATAAATTGAGTTCACTGCAGCCTAAGTAAGTACCTACCATTTTACAAAAAAAATAATTCTGCTTAATGATTTGTATTTGTTTGACTGTCTGTTAATATTTACTGAACATATTGGGTCATTGCTTATTCTATATTTTCATATATTTGTGCAACCATATTAGGCAATAATTTAACTTTTTTTTATATCGTAGGTATTTGCTCAAGTTATAAAATCGTTGGTCACAGAGTAGCATCGATCAATCGAGACAGCATAAGTCCACAGTGTAGTGAAAGAAATTAATTGTTTTGAGTATCGATTATCGTTTCACTTGATTCGATTACAATAATCGATTATATTTTTTATTTTTTTTTTAATTTTGGAATTGTTTATTTGTTTTAAATAAAAATGTCTGCCTTTGCTTCCGTTAAGGACTCGGCGGGTAAAATCCGCTCAGAATTGAGATGGTTCTCAACTGCAGCCGCTTTGGTGGACAGGCACGATAGGAACGAGTCATTGCTGGACCGGTACAGCAAATTGGATAAACGTCAAGAGTTTGTGGATGACATGTACCGCAAATTTAATACCTATATACAGGATGTTACCTTTGATGAATACTCGGAATCGCATCGTAAGTTAGTACATGCTGATTATGACCAAATTCTGGAGTGTGTTGATCGAATCTCCCAGCGTGCACGAAATATCTTGGCTTCCAAAGGAAGTGAGCCTCACCTCACCACAGAGGTCAAGTGTTCCTCGATAGGTTTGTTGAGTAAACTCCCTACGTTAGATTTGCCGCGTTTTGACGGGCGTTTGGACCGCTGGCTGGGCTTTATTAACTTGTTTGAAAGCTTAGTCCACGCAAGACCAGATTTAGGTTCAGCACAGAAGTTAGCGTACTTGTTTTCCGTATTGGATGGCGAGGCAAGGGGTCTGGTACAGCATCTAGAAATCAACGATGACAATTACATGGTTGCACGAACGTTATTGTTAAAACGCTACCAAAATAAGCGCTGTCTGGCAGATACACATATTTGCCAGCTTTTAAATTTGCCATTGGTTTCCAGGGTCTCGACATTGAGGTCCGATTTGTTGAACCCTCTGATGATAGCCATTAACGCACTGGAGAGGTTGGAACTACCAGTTGGCGCTTGGTCATACATGCTCGTTCACATGGTTTTGAAAAAACTGCCTTCTGATCTTAGGGCTCGATTCGAACAGAAATATGGTGGTGACGATGCCACATATCTTCCTTCATTTGAAGAACTGAAAAAGTTTTTAGAGGACGAGTGTCGTATGTGTGACATGACAGTCACTGACAGGCTAGTTAGGCAACAGCTGCCACAGCCGCGTTTACCGAATCGTAACCTCGCCCATGGTGGACCAGAGGGACGCCGGCCCCCTCGTTTTGCGGTTACTCATTCTAGGCTGGAGTGTGCCTATTGTAAGGCGTCTGGGCACAAGGTTGCAAATTGTCTGGAGTTTGCTGCGCTGCATGTGGCCTCACGCCGTCGTTTGGCCAAGGCTCGAGGTTGGTGTTTCTCCTGTTTAGGGGATCACTTCCAGCGCTCTTGTGCGGACCCTCGCCTATGTGTTGTTTGTGGAGGGCAGCATCTGAAGCTATTGTGTGCGAATGCGAATAGAATTGAGCATCATCATGACGGCCGGGGATCAGTCACAGGCGGGTATCAGCGGAATCAAAATCGTAGTTTAGAGCCACGCCCATGCTCTCCTCGCATTGTCGACCATGGTATCGTGAGCCATCCACAGACTCGTCACACTCCGTCTCCACCCCGTGACCACCGTCTCCGTCTTGAGTCCAGCTCGCCCAATTACAGGCGGGTAGAACAGGCTTCGTCGTCGCGTGGTGTCACTGATAACCGCTCTCGACGGGTTGTTCGCTCACCTATTCGAGGTGATTGTTTGCTACCTAGGCGTGAATAGGAACCAGGCGTCTGCCCCCGCTATGTACCTCCCCCATTTGAGACCGTACTCCTGCCTACTGCATATGTCAGAGTCTGGGGACGGACGGGTGCCTCTGTTGTGGTTCGGGCAATTCTGGACACAGGCTCTCAGGGGTGCATAGTGTCTTCTTGGTTGGCGGGGCAGATACGCCTACAGGTTCGAAGGTATCCTTTTGTTACAAGAGGAGTCGGGAACGCAGTTGTGGCCAATGTGGGGGGCCAAGCCTTGTTTGCGTTCTCTCCGATTGAGTCATCAGAGCCGTCCATTGGATCGTCGGCTATAGTGATGGACAACATTTTGGGTAACCATCCAGAGAAACAGTTGTCTCCGGCGGTTATCAATTTGGCTTCAAATTTGAACTTGGCAGATCCCAATTTTGGTACACCTGGATCGGTCGACTTGTTGCTTGGCGCCGATGTCTTGGGTAAAATAGTATTAGGCAATATAAGGTTTTTGCAGCCAGGTGGCATGGTGATTGTGCCTACAATATTCGGCAAGGCATTAATGGGGCCTGTACTTACTACAGCCACCCCTCCACTTGAACCAGACACTGTATTGTCTGTTGGCTCTGCTCTTTCTGATGCAGTTCAGAAGTTTTGGGAGACCGAGGAGCCACCACAAGCGTCACGCGTAAACCCGGAACACGAGGAGTGTGAACGGTTCTACAAAAAACACACTAGTCGTCTCCATTCTGGCCGTATTATGACCCGATTGCCGTTTCTTGCTGTACGGCCGCCGCTTGGCATCTCGCGACCTACAGCAGAAAAGCGTTTGTTGGCTATGGAGCGTCGCATGAGCAGGGATCCACTTCTCAAGGAGAAGTATGTCGAATTTATGCGTGAGTATGAAGAATTGGGACACATGTCTGTGTCAAAATTAGATTGGGCTTCAGAGGAGCACTTTTTTCTACCCCATCATGCGGTGATCAAACCATCCAATGGCAAGTTGCGCACTGTGTTTGATGGTTCTGCGCAGACTTCAACGGGTGTTTCTTTGAATCACTGCCTACATGGTGGTCCCAAATTGCTTAAGGATCTATGCGACGTCATCACGCGTTTTAGACGTCACCAGGTCGTTTTTGTTGCTGACATCAAAATGATGTTCAGACAAACGATTATACACCCTGACGACCGACGTTATCAGTTAATATTGTGGCGAGAAAACCCTCACGATCCCATCATTGTTTATGAGCTCAATACGAACACATACGGGCTAAAGTCAAGCCCCTTTTTGGCAATTCGTTCGCTTTGGGAGCTTTCGGATCGGGAGCGGTCTGCCTACCCTCGAGCGTCAGCTATCTTGAAGGAGGATCTGTACGTTGACGACATTTGTACTGGTGCCTCTTCAAATGAGGAGGCTGTCCAGCTACGGAATGAAATTATCGGTATTTTGGCCTCCGCAGGTTATGAGTTGCGTAAATGGATGTCCAACTCACCTGCTCTTCTAAATGATCTACCCGACGACCATCAGCAGGACCCATATTTATTTGAAAATGTGGAAAACCCTGCTATGATCACTGTCCTTGGCATTCAATACAAACCAGTCCAAGATATTTTCACATACAACGTTGATTTAGAGATCCCGTACACTTGGTCTAAACGATTGGTGTTGTCCACCGTTGCCAGGACCTTTGACCCTAATGGGTGGGTATGTCCTGTGATATTTTGGGCGAAATGCTTTCTGCAAAGGCTTTGGACTGCAGGACTCACCTGGGACGAGCCTCTTAGAGGAACTTTTGTGGAGGACTGGCTTGAATTCGTGTCATCTCTTCCTGACATCAACAAAATCTCGCTCCCTCGATGCATACTTCCTTCTGGGAAGTATACAGCAACCCTTCATGGGTTCTCGGATGCCTCTGAACGCGGTTATGCTGCGGTGGTATTCTTGCGTGCTGTTTGTTCGAATGGCGACGTAATGGTTTCGCTGGTCATGGCAAAGAGCAAGGTCGCACCGCTTAGAACCGCGTTGACGATACCAAAATTAGAGTTATCGGGTGCCACTCTTCTTGTTCGACTATTAAACCACGTACATCAATTGTTGTGCCAGACGGTAAATATCAGAGCCACCTATGCCTGGACTGACAGTCAAATTGTTTTATGTTGGTTGAAGGCGTCAGTTCACACCTTGGAAGTTTTTGTGGCCAACCGGGTCTCTCAGATACAAAGTTCTGAGGTGCCGTTGATTTGGAGACACGTACCTGGTGAGATCAATCCAGCTGATTGCGCGTCTCGGGGTTGTATGGCCTCTAGTTTGATTGACCACCCTCTTTGGTGGGGACCAGACTGGTTAAAGTGTCCAGAAGCTGACTGGCCCCAAACGCCCGCCTTGGAGGTTAATTCGTTGCCTGGATTGCGAACCCTTGCTATCGAAAAGAGAGACTGTTTGTTTGATCCTGATTTCTTGCTGAATCGTTACGGCTGTTTAGATAAATTGGTGTGTGTCACCGCTTGGATTAGGCGCTTCTATTACAATTGTAGACACCCGAATAGTAGGCACGTAGACCCATTCTTGACACCACAAGAGCGACAGGATGCTCTTTTGTATTGGGTTCGATTACTGCAAGGAGTCCATTTCGAAAATGAAATTGATATTTTAAAATCTGGAAATTCTAAATTGTCTGGCACTATTCGCAAGTTGAGCCCTTTTCTTGACGACTCTGGTATCTTACGTGTTGGAGGACGTTTGAAAAACGCGAACATACCATATGGTGCACGTCATCCCATATTGTTACCCAAAGGGGGACACTTTGTACAATTGTTGGTGTCCGATCGTCACATTAAAAACTCTCACGCTGGATGCAATGCCCTATTGGCTATATTGCAACGAGAATTTTGGATACTTGCAGCTCGAAGAGTTATACGTAGTGTGGTCTTCCGTTGCATGCCTTGTTATCGGCTTAAAGCCGCTACCATGCAACCTATGATGGGTGACCTCCCCTCAGATCGTGTCACAGAGGCAAGACCATTTGCTGGAGTTGGTACAGACTTCGCTGGCCCCTTTTGTATCAAGACTTCTACTTTACGCAATAGTAAGACGGTCAAGGCTTATTTGTGTGTCTTCGTTTGTTTGTCCACTAAGGCGGTGCATTTAGAGTTAGTCTCATCCCTCTCTACTGAGGCCTTTGTTGCGACACTAGACCGATTTGTTTCAAGAAGGGGACTGCCTACTTTGATTAGATCCGACTGCGGAACAAACTTTAAGGGTACAAATAATTATTTAAAGGATGTACATGAGTTCTTGACAAACAACCAAACAAATATTGGCCACAGATTATCTAGCCGCAGGATAGCTTGGCGTTTCAGTCCGGCAGCCTGCCCACATTGGGGCGGCATTTTTGAAGCCGTAGTTAAAATCACAAAAACACATTTACGACGAGTTATCGGTGACTCAATATTAACATTTGAAGAACTCGCCACTGTCTTTTGTAAAATCGAGGCCGTATTGAACTCACGCCCATTGTGCCCGATCTCTTCAGATCCGAATGATTTGGAGGCCCTTACGCCGGGTCATTTTTTGATAGGACAGCCACTCAACGCCCTGCCGGAATATCCTTTTGACAATGTACAACCTAATCGTCTCTCGCGATTTGAACTAGTGCAACAGCTCACTCAAAGCTTTTGGAAACGTTGGAATTTAGAGTATCTACATATTTTACAACAGCGCGTTAAGTGGACTGACAAAACTGATCCACCTCGGGTTGGTGACCTCGTTTTGGTAAAAGATGTCAACTTGCCGCCATTATCTTGGCGTAGAGGGCGCATCCTTAATTTAGTTTATGGCACCGATGGTGTGCCTCGATTTGCCGAAGTTAAGGTGGACGGTTCGGTACTGAAGAGAGCGGTGGCAACGTTATCGCGATTGCCAGTTGAATAACGGCCAGGTTGACCTGGCCGAGGCGGGTAGATGTTCTGTACAAACAAGTACCTATGTTTTGAGTTTCGCGGTTTATAATTTTATGTAAGTTGAGGGTAGTTATTTTTATGGCTATCTACTGGTAAGATTTGATCGATTTGAACAGACGTTGTTCGGTCGTTCGTAATTGTAATTGTTAAGAAGAACAGTTTGCTTTTTATTGATTTGCTTTTAATGAAAGTATTGTGTAAATTGGGAAACTATATTTGTGAGTAGTGTCGACTCGAGTTGTGGGGCCCTATTGTGTCGTCGGTCGCTGCTTTTAAGATAAGTCCTAACAGTTTTCTATTTTGATTGGCCAATCCGAGATTAACTGAGTAGGTTTAACAGGTAGCAGACCCTTACTTCGGTAAGTCTATTGCCCTTTTTTTAAGTACATTTAACCACCAATAATATTAGCCTTGCGCAACGCAAGCTTTAGTTCGTGCCCCTTTGCACCCTCACTGCCCTGGTGTATCTTCCACTGCGCACCCTGGGTCAGCGAGGGACGGTACTGAACAATGGAGCTTATATGTGTCTTGACAACTGATTTTCGAGAAGAATCTCGTGCATTTTTTATCCCAAATTGGATGAAATTAATTGTTTGATATTAAGTTAACGGTAAACGGGTAAACAGGCAGTCATTGGACAATTAAGCGAATAAAATAGTTTAAAGATTTTTTTTCCTTCGACTATTTCAGTATCTCATAAACTGTAGAGATATTTGGAAACTAGATAAAATGAGCTATCATAACAATTAATTAAAATCCTTACTTCTTGTGAACAGCTGAAAAATATTATTATATTTAAAAAAATGAACAAAAAACACAGTTATTGGACAAAAATTATGATTATTGGACGGTCAGAAACAATTATTGGACAGTCAATTGATATAGTGAAATTATAGTTAAACACGTTATAGAACAATAAGAACATTATGTATAATATTATTAGAACAAAAATAGCTTTTTTAATTCAAAAAATATATAAACACCTCTGAAAACTAAGTCATATGTAAATTATTCATTACTAAACTCTAAAAGAAAATACATACACACATACATAACTTCACGCCAAATCCCTTGCGGGGTAGGCAGAGAGAACAGAGCGCCATAGGGCACGATTCTTACACACCTCACTCGCTTCGTTGACTTTCATAACTCTTTTCATGCACGCGCGTCGGTTTTTGAGGCTCTTAACATCACCTTGCTCCAGAACACGTTCTATTTGGTCTTGGAATGTGTGTCTTGGCCGACCTCGACTCCTACATCCGTCCGCTTTTGCATTGTATATCTGCTTAGTCAGTCTTGCGTCAACCATTCTTTCTACATGTCCGAACCATAATATTTACTTATTTATTTTCTTTTGTAAATACATATATTAAAATTATTTAAAAAAAATGTTAATAACTAATTCGTCGTGATACAATATGTGAAGTATTATATCATAAGTAAGTAAGTATATATCGAAACTTGTATACGCATATTTTTTTTAAATTATTGCTTATTTTAAACCTACTTCAATTTCGACTTCACAATTAATATTTTAATGTACAATTTTCAGAATTCATGGTAGAGACTCTTCGTGGTTGTTACTTAATGGTCAATAATCACAAGTTTCACAAGAGAAGAGTGACGGGTCCCAAAATCGAATGGTCCTGCTCTAAAAGAAGATCTAAAGGTTGCAAGGCCACTGTAATGACGTTGAGTGGGAATATTGTGAAGATGCCTGTGCCACATAGCCATGAATAATCTGCACGAGAACTAACTTTCTTCTACAGCGACGTAGTTTAAATATACATTGAGAATTTAACAAAAATAATATATGTCCTTTGTTATTTGTATGAAAATTTACGTAATAAAGGGTAAGAAATTTATATTTCTCAGTTTAAACAACTTCAGTGAACGCTTATCATTTTATTATTATTGCTAATGCCCTGAAAACTTCGACACATCGTATATTTGGTCCCGTTGAGTATGAGGCGGAGGTAAGGTGGAACTTGGAAGTCCACTTGACTCTGAACTCCAAAATTATTGGGATGTGTTTTGGAAAGTATTATGCTTAAATCTCACAACAGAAAAAAACGCTTCAGATCTCAAACAAAGTTCTGTTTCGTTTGCGAAAATAAATGAGTGAAATGGTTCTTTGATTGGAATTTTATTTAGTTGTAAATATTAAAGTTATTTGATTTAACTAGATAAATAATAGTTTTTTGAAGATTTTTATCAATAATACAGCAGATGTATACAAAAATACATTTAACCGCGTTATATTAAACTCCTTATTTTAATCTTTTTCAGTACAATTTGTCCATAACTTAAGCGGTAAGAAACTGGCGTTACGAAATGGCTACACCTATTACTACGTTGGTAAACCTGGTGCAAGGGATGGTATGTGGAGATGTAACTTTGGTACTCCTTGTAAGGCGCGGTTCAGAGCCACGAGGAAGGGAGTGGTTATCAAATCAAATTCACTGGAACACACTCATGGACCACCGAGCGTTCTTGTGAAAGATGGAGTACTGTACAAGTTGGCCAGGACTAAATAAATCAAGTTTGTTGATTTGGGTTAAATATAATTATGGAGCTTATATATGTCTTGACAACTGATTTTCGAGAAGAATCTCGTGCATTTTTTATCCCAAATTGGATGAAATTAATTGTTTGATATTAAGTTAACGGTAAACGGGTAAACAGGCAGTCATTGGACAATTAAGCGAATAAAATAGTTTGAAGATTTTTTTTTCCTTCGACTATTTCAGTATCTCATAAACTGTAGAGATATTTGGAAACTAGATAAAATGAGCTATCATAACAATTAATTAAAATCCTTACTTATTGTGAACAGTTGAAAAATATTATTATATTTAAAAAAAAATATATTTCTCAGTTTAAACAACTTCAGTGAACGCTTATCATTTTATTATTATTGCTAATGCCCTGAAAACTTCGACACATCGTATATTTGGTCCCGTTGAGTATGAGGCGGAGGTAAGGTGGAACTTGGAAGTCCACTTGACTCTGAACTCCAAAATTATTGGGATGTGTTTTGGAAAGTATTATGCTTAAATCTCACAACAGAAAAAAACGCTTCAGATCTCAAACAAAGTTCTGTTTCGTTTGCGAAAATAAATGAGTGAAATGGTTCTTTGATTGGAATTTTATTTAGTTGTAAATATTAAAGTTATTTGATTTAACTAGATAAATAATAGTTTTTTGAAGATTTTTATCAATAATACAGCAGATGTATACAAAAATACATTTAACCGCGTTATATTAAACTCCTTATTTTAATCTTTTTCAGTACAATTTGTCCATAACTTAAGCGGTAAGAAACTGGCGTTACGAAATGGCTACACCTATTACTACGTTGGTAAACCTGGTGCAAGGGATGGTATGTGGAGATGTAACTTTGGTACTCCTTGTAAGGCGCGGTTCAGAGCCACGAGGAAGGGAGTGGTTATCAAATCAAATTCACTGGAACACACTCATGGACCACCGAGCGTTCTTGTGAAAGATGGAGTACTGTACAAGTTGGCCAGGACTAAATAAATCAAGTTTGTTGATTTGGGTTAAATATAATTATGGAGCTTATATGTGTCTTGACAACTGATTTTCGAGAAGAATCTCGTGCATTTTTTATCCCAAATTGGATGAAATTAATTGTTTGATATCAAGTTAACGGTAAACGGGTAAACAGGCAGTCATTGGACAACTAAGCGAATAAAATAGTTTGAAGATTTTTTTTCCTTCGACTATTTCAGTATCTCATAAACTGTAGAGATATTTGGAAACTAGATAAAATGAGCTATCATAACAATTAATTAAAAACCTTACTTCTTGTGAACAGCTGAAAAATATTATTATATTTAAAAAAATGAACAAAAAACACAGTTATTGGACAAAAATTATAATTATTGGACGGTCAGAAACAATTATTGGACAGTCAATTGATATAGTGAAATTATAGTTAAACACGCAATAGAACAATAAGAACATTATGTATAATATTATTAGAACAAAAATAGCTTTTTTAATTCAAAAAATATATAAACACCTCTGAAAACTAAGTCATATGTAAATTATTCATTACTAAACTCTAATCAGTCTCAAACGTTAGAGATCATAAATATTTAAAGAAATAAAATCTGAAAAATAAAGTTTATGAAAAACTTAAGAAGAGTAACAACTTAAAATTATTATTTGGAACTTATTGGTCACAAAATAAATTAATAAAATAGGAAAATTGCAAGAAAAATTACAAGTTCAGAACTTCTTGTTTTGGTACATATCGAATATTGGCCGTGGATTTTCCTCGAGAAATTTGGATACACTACGTTTCAAATTTTCAATTTTTAAAGGAAAACCCTTCTTCATTAACCTTATAATCCAAAGTTCTAAGATAGACTCTTCATCATTTGTTAAAACTGGTTGTGGTCCGAAGGAAGTCCTATGATCAGGATTTTTTAATTTAAAATGCAGTGTGGACTTTGGAATGTCATATTTTCGGGCAATTTCTCTTATCTTTGGGTTTTCCGTTTCCTGTAATTCCCTGAGTGCTAAAAGCATATTATTAGAGTCATAATATTTCTTTTTTCCCTTAGGCATTTTTGAGACCTCAACCTGCAAGCAAACTATTATTGGACACAATAAGTGACAATTATTGGACAGTGTCCAATAACTGACAGAATAGTCTGTGATACTTGAAATTGAAAGTACGTCATAAGGAATTTAAATGTTTAAAATGAACGCAAAAAACATCATAGAAACTCAAAACTCTGAAAAAAAATAGTTATTGGACACTGTCCAATAATAGATTTTTTCAAATTGTACCATACATAATTACTGGACAGGTGAAAATAACCTCAAAATATAACATTTATGAGATAAAAGTCCATTTAACATGTAAATTGTATGATATATTACCAATATCCGAGGTGCCAAAACAATATCAATCACCACTATGCCTAAATCGTAACAAAACTCTAGACTCAATCTTATAAAAATAATTATTTTTCAAGACAATTATCCGTTTCCCTGACAGCCGCCGGGAAATATTTTTTTTGACAGTTTACTACTGCCATCTGTTACAAAATATATGAACAATGTTAGAAACTTATAGATTTAAGTAATAGATATAGATGTCGCTTTTTACTTGTTGTTATCTTATTTTTAGCAAATCAAAAGGTACTGTCCAATAACTATTCAGTGTCCAATGACTGTCTATTTACCCTATTTAAGAATTATTATTTTTAAGGACTGTTATGAACAATAGTCTCGGTGGCGCAGTGGGCGAGCGCACGGCCTCTGATCCAGAGGTCCGGGGTTCGATTCCAGACACTGGCTCACACCAATGACTTTTCGAAATTGTTTTCGGAAGTTATGTGTGATAAATATCGATGGCTGACAAACTTTGTGCCCGGTATGGCAATAGGTTCACCACCTATTCCATTTGGGACGTAAACATAACGGCGAGACGAGGCTTAACAGCCGCTGCCTACACCTTCGGGTAACAAAAGGCGTGAAGTTATGTTATGTTATGAACAAAATAATTATGTAAGATATTTTAATTTAAACATTAAAATACAGCTCGTCGTTGTAGAAATGATTTTTGTGTATAAACGGCGAAATAAACATAGCAAGTATTAAATGAGTATGAGAAAATATTTTTAATTATTTAAATTCAATTACTTCAAATTAGCATCCAAAATTAGCAAATTAGGCAATGTTATTTTATTAAGTCTTAAGAACTCCTTAGGGGTCAACATCAGCCGGCATGCACTTGCAACGCTACCTCCCGGAGTAATTCCAAATAAACAAAAGAATATCTATGCGAGTGTGTAATATCTATACATGGCAGTGAATGGCGGTAGTGTGTGTTTAGTGTTATTTATTAAAAATAATGCATTTTTATTCATGATTATTAAATTATTGGCATTCGTCACTTCTTCACTATACAAACCTTAAATGACCAAAATTTCATTCAATGTTCGTAAAAGGGATCCTAAGTCTCCTCTATTAATAATTAATTAATTACGTTTTATAAAATAAAGTCGCAATCCACTGTCTGTCCCCTTATATGCTTATATATTTGAAACTTCGCAACGGATTCTGTTGCGGTTTTTTTATAGATAGAGGTTGTCAACGGAGTGGTTTGTATTTATAATTTATGTATGATATAAAGAAAAAGTGATAAATCTAAAATTTACTTATTTATTACTAGCTACCAGTCAACTAGTATAACATAATATCACGCCTTTGTTACCCGAAGGTGTAGGCCGCCCTTATGTTTACGTCCCAAATGGAATAGGTGGCGAACCTATTGCCATAACGGGCAAAAAGTTTTCAGTCATCGTTATTACGGTCAACTAGTATATTATACTTAAACGCTTTTGTTAAATTCCACGCATGCGTGATGTAAAATGCAGGCTTAGATTAACTTTAAGGAGCGGCGATGTTTTTTACTTGTACCTACTATTATCATTACTGTTGTGTCTCTGAAGTATTGTTGTCATGTATTTCTCTATTAACTATTATAGTTGGACAGTTGTATGAATTACTTTGATATTAAATGATATACACGATATTACGCGAGTATTTGTTGTATTTACTTATACTCAAGATAAAAGTGACGTTAACTCGTCTCGTCGAGTAATTATTATGCACTTAGCGAGCCATTATAGGAGGCATTACCCATGGAAGGTTTCTTTTCCTATTTTTAAAAAAAGATTAACGGTTTTTAATTTGGAAAAGTCAACAGAAAAACGAAAGGCTGTTATTAAAGACCTTTATAGCCTTCCGTTTTCGTTTTTTTATATCTATGATAATATTCTCAGTCTTTTGCTTTTTTCAATTCTTTTTGTTCTGTGATAAGAACGTTAAACGTAAAGACTTTTAGAGAAAACAACTTTTGCCGGGTCGGCTAACTAGATATGTTTTACACTTGCAATTAAATTTATATATTTATTCTTATATTTTTCACTCTAATTGTGCTGTTTGATTACAGTTCACTGGGTTGTAAACAAACTAGGCAAGGAAATAGGACTTCTCAATGGTTTTACATTTTACCGACACAAAGGTAGCGCCAGCAAGGCGACCGACATATGGCGTTGCACTTACGGTAGGGGATGTCCAGCACGAATTGTGACAACGAAGATGAAAGAAATGTTGACGTTCAATGACGAACATTCACATCTTGCTGTTAGGTATATAATAAGTGAAGGTGTATATTGTAAATTATAATCAAGAAATTTAATTATTAAAATCTGAAACCGTACATCAGAAAAATCAGTCAGGATGGATGAAATTCAGCTGTCACGTCGGCAAGCTCTTGCACAGGAACCCTGGTTTGGTGCTGGTATTTTAACTAATAAATTAGTTAAATTAATTAACTAAAATAGCTATAATATATATACATGTATATAGATATATCTTATAAACGTTAACTGCAAAATATTTTTAGAGTCCGGTGTAATGCATAAGAAAACAAAATAACATGTTTTGTTTTCATAAAACTGTGAAACGAATTCTGTGTTTTGTTTATTCTAGTATGAACATATTCCTTGTACTTAATTACTATATTTTACTTTAATTATTAATAATAATTACTATAAATCAATACAATTCTGTACAAGTATCCTATTGTATTTCTATTTAATTTTCAGTGTCGTGGGTAAAAAACGGCAGCGGCAGAACCTGGGGCATAGTACAACAATATCCCTTCTATTGCGACAAATTCATACACCGAAATAACACATCAATATGGAGATGTACAAAGGGTTCATTTTGTAAGGCGAGATTTACTATGGCTGGAGGGCGCATGGTCAGATCTTTCTTGATTCATACTCACTCGCCGAGAAATTTTGTCATTCGTAACGGGGTTTATGTTAAAATTTAATTTCTCTCACTCAATCTAACGCAGAAAATTTGCAAATAAATAAATCTCAACTTTGTATATGATTACATATATACAAAAAAATACCAACAGCCAGTAAATGAAGATAGATACTACTGTAAAAGATTCTACTAAGTATATGGTGCTCTTAAAATTTAAGTTTACTATTAAGTATACAAGGTACACCATTCCTTAGGAAAATTATGGCAAACTGTCTTGTGGCTATAACTCCACGCTCTTAATTCCTGAAAGTGTCAGGCAGCAAAGTTATGATGCGGATTTATTCCTTTAGCCTTAAGTTGTCTCTTACTATAATTAACGGAAAGAGATGAGAGATAAAATAAGAGAAATTCCATAATCTATCGATTTATCTTAAAAAAATCCATGGCAAATTGGAAAATAATTAATAATGATGTTAAATTTAGCAAAAAACATAATATAACATATCATAATTTCACGACTATGTTACCCGAAGGTGTAGGAAGCGGCTGTTAAGCCTCTTCTCGCCGTTATGTTTACATCCTAAATGGAATAGGTGGTGAATCTATTGCCATACCGGCACAAAGTTTTCAGTCATCGATATTTATCACACTTAACTTCCGAAAACAATTTCGAAAAGTCATTGGTGTGAGTCAGTGTCAGGATTCGAACCCGGGCCTCTGGATCAGAAGCCATGTGCTCGACCACTGGACCACCGAGACTATAAATTTAACAAAAAATAATAATATTTTGTGTCTAAACAATAAAATGAAAGAAAAAACTAAGGATTTTATATGCAACTGACAGCATAAAACTATTAGTTAAGAGAGTTATAAAATTAAATGTATATTATTGCAAATATCTTTTTATTTACATTAAATCATCCATTTAAGTTCGTGTATATTGAGGTGACTGGGCGCCTGTTGCACAGTTGCTGGGATGTGGAAATACTCTTGGAAAAAATAATAATTAACGAGTTACATAATCAAAACCTGAAGAGCGTATTCACTAGTTATTGATATGTGACACTTATAAATCAGCATTTGTGAGATGTGTCCGCTTCTGCCTAACCTGTGGGAAACTTGGCGTGATGTTACATTATAGTAACAAATACATGGTAGGTAAATATTACTTATTATATTAAGGTAGCTTGGTTATGAAATATCGCCGTAAATGCATATGAAGTAGTTATCATTATGCGATATTTGTTTCAATAAAATTTGAACGCTAAGTGTGAAATTTAAAATCAAGTCACACAGAATGAATGGATAGAAAGAGAATTGCAAAAAAAAATGCAGAACGTTTTATTTAACTTGTTATTTTAATTGTCCACTGTAATTTTAGTAATAAAACGGTACCTGATAATATTGTTTACTTTTCAGTAATATTGTTGGCGAAATCCCGTTACTCCGGCAAACATCTTGTGATGTATAATGATTATACTTACTACTGTAAGAAGCAATGCAAGAAAACGAGAAACTTTCACTGGTATTGTTCAACACACAATTGTAGAGGTTGCAATGCCAAATTGAAATTAGACGAAAAGTTCGCTATAGTTGGCATAGAGAATGTACACACACATCCACCAGCTAAGTACTGCATCCATCGTGGACAGTATATCAAAATATAACTGGTGACTACCTCTTTTACACACATGTTATGTTACAAGTTAGTCTTCGTTTGAAATTTAATATACAAGTTTCATAGGCATATAATATACAGCAAAACATATTTAAAAGTATATGTAAGATTATTTCTAATGTGGTGTTAATTTTAGTTAATCTCTTGTACATTTAATCACAAATAAATAAATGACTTACGTATAACGTCATGATGCAATAGTAAATTCTTAATTATTGTCTAAATTTTTGGCAAATACGATGAATATTAATAATAAAGTCCTTCTTGATTGTTAACATTATTATCTATGAAATATATCCTTTTACATTTTTACTTACTATGAAATATCAATGCGTTGTTATAGTGTCACAGACACTAAATTGCGCGTAGGTGCGTATGGCTGCAGATGTAGTATTAACAGTATTACCCTAAGTAAAATATAGGTAGAGATAGCAGCAAGGTGATCTTTACCTGTTTTGTGTCCATGTCTAGCCGCACTCATTCTCTGCGAGAACCGTTGAGCAGTTTTAACTATTATTTTTTATTATGCTTGACGCTAGAACTAGAAACAATGATAATTGAACATATTCTTAAGATATCGCCTTCTTCTACAGTAGAATAGCGTCAATGACTTACATACATTGCAAACATCTAAATTAAGAACTTGAGTGTATTTTTTTACAAATGAAGTCATAAAAATATTCTTTGTTAAATGTTACATTATTAGATTATTATATGCGATCTTTTTAAATATAAACTTTTTTTTATTTGGTTTATTCACAAGTCTTCTTAGAATTTTTATAGAAGAGTGTCAAATAAAATGGTTTGAAACGAACTTCTCACGGAATTTAGTATGTTGATGCACACTAATGATTTTGTAAATTTTAAGTGTTGTGTATGTGTCAACATTGTTATCTAAGCTAACTGAAGCGGGGAAATACGTACCGCCATATACCATATACATACCTTTACCAGTAAAAAGAATCATCAGTATTCTAAATTTATAAATTAAATGTGAATTTAATTACAGACATAACTTTTGTGCAAGCTTCAGGCAAGAAGTTGTTACTACATAGGGACTACACGTATTCACATTTTCGTTATTTCCCCACCAAGGGTACCAATCACTGGCGCTGTTTAAGTCACACCAGCAGACAATGTTCGGCTAAGTTTATCCTGGACTGCGATGATAATGTAGTCCACGCGAGGCTTAACCATACTCATCCACCACGAAACTATGTCATACGTCATGGTGAATATATAAAACTATAGAAGTGTTTAGTACTTAAGTTTTAGCCACCAGTGTCTGTTTCATAAATTAATTTATCAAATATGTTTTTTTATTTTTTTGCCAAGACACACATTCCGTGACCTAATAGAACGTGTTCTCGAGGAAGGTGATGTTAGGAGCTTCAAAAATCGACGCTCGTGCATGAAAGGAATAATTAAAGGCGACGAAGCGAGATAGGCGTGTAAGAATTGTGTCTTAATGCGCTCTGTTCTCTCTGCCTACCCCGCAAGAGATTTGGTGTGAAGATATTTAAAAAAAGAATTAGTGAAATCAGTCCAGCTGTTCATGCGTGATGCCATGACCAAGGCAAATGTGGATTCATGTTTATATATATCTATGCATTAGTTTGTGTAGAATATAAAAATAAAACTATAATAACTCTGCCATTTCTAATGGCAATTATTTTGCTATATTTAACATAAACTAACCAATACTACTGCTGCTATAGAATGATGCTACACGTAAGATTTAATTTATGTGCTTAGATCATATGAAGGTACTAAATGAAGTGTAATTGAAGTATCATACTAATTCTAACTGACATAATTAAAGAGTTCATTCCTTATTTTTCCAGGGTTCCATCTAATTCCTCTCGCCAGTGGCAGTTACATTCTTCAAATTGGTAGCCACACTTACTCTACTAACAAAGTTAAATTTGTCGGTTCTTGTATATGGTATTGCTCCAAACGGAAGAGTAAGAGATGTCAGGTTAGGGTTAAGATGTTCAACAAAGAAGTTATACATTGTTCTGGTCAGCACACGCATTCATCCTGTAAATTAAGAAATAAGTCGCAAGACCCCCGTGGTGCATTTTTTAAACTACCGACTGTGGTGTAGAGGTTGGCCGGTTGGATGCCCACCTGAATACAAATATTTATGTTACGTATATATGACATCTGGGTGTTTTTATTTATTATTATCCAAAATCTAGGTTCTATAACACAGAAATACTGTTTTTTAAAAATTATGTATATATAATTATCTATTTAAGATAACTTTACTCGTGCATTTAGTCAATGGATTCGTGAATACAAAATCGTAATAACTATCCATAGTCATGTGTAGTAAATTTTTGAATAGTAATTAATTTAATAAAAAGTCATTATTTTATTAAATTCAATGTGCAGTCTAAAACTCTGTATAAGAAAAAATATGTAGAGGACAATGCTTGTTCCTATTAGACTAAAGCCCGAATACTAAACCGCCACTCAAATATATAAGCGCTACTTAAGCGTTTAAGTAGCTGTCACATTAGACAGAATACGTGAAAGTTGAGCAGTAAGTAGCACTTATTGATTGTCATATTTGAGTGGCGGTTCAGTATTCGGGCGTAAGCGTGTAATTTGTCATATGAGTGTGAAAAATGTATTTGATGGCGCTTATTTATATTAAAACAGATGTAAATAATAGGCATATATAATGACCGTTGCCATTTGTATAACTGGTATTAATATGATTATGATATTATTTTCAAATTCATAAAAGAACCTTTGAGTTTTCTGTAGAATAAAGATAAATTCTAGTTTGACTTTTTGACAGTCCCGAATTAAATATACCTAATTACCTACGATCACAGCTTCTACTACTATTTACTCGTGTACATGTATAATAAAGACTTAATAACTATTTATAGATCATATAAAATGTATTTTAACATTCAAGATTACACTTCATCTTTAAATTTCATTTTTCAGAATATACATTGTTACCTCTCGCAACCGGCAATTTCCTGCTACGACATGGTGCTTATACATTCTCCACAAAAAGAACGAACGTGTACGGACACTCCACCTGGACCTGTTCCAAGAAAAGAAGTAAAAAGTGTAAAGTGCAAATCAAGATGGTCAACCAGGAGATTATAAGCATCACAGGAAAACACAACCACTAAGCCCGATATTAATTTACTTATACGTACTTTTTATAATACTTCAAAATATTACTGTTAATAAAACAATACTAGAAACATTGTTTAAAAAAATAGGAAATTTATCATGGGAATTTATGATTTTTATATATATCAATAATATTAAGAATGTTCGAATGGCGAACACGACATGTCAAACAGCAAGAAATATGGACACCGAGTTGCCCAGCGAAATTAGTTCATCTCTATCACCATTTAGATTTTTCACGTCACCAGGTTCACATCCCATCCCGTTTATGTCATCGTCACTGTCATAATCATCTACATTGTCACTTATGTCTAAGGACTTTGTTTAGAGTGCTCAGGCTGTATCTGCACCAGCCTCAAACCAAATTCGTGCGCGTAAAAAAATGAACAAGATATGAATGAATTCATTTGGCGTACCTTACAGCGACAAAATTAAACTTAAGCCAAAAATACTTCAATCATCTTCATCAATAGTTATAACTAACCACAGATGCAAGCATTTAGGCAGAGACTTGGAGACTAATGTAGAGCCATAGTTCGTAACAATTTATTTTACGGTACCACGGTCCGCCACTCCCTTCTTCTTGTGCCTCTTCATTGCTGAAAGTTGGCCGTCAGTTTCTCAAACTTGTCTCTGTTTTTGGCTAAGTAAAAGAGTTGCTCCATGAAGTCATTCTTGTCCAAAATCAATATGATATATTACTTTCGACTGTAGATCCATTGAACCAAATTATTACAAACAGCAACTTCCACACATCAATATCTTGCAAATAAACACAAATGAATTTGTGACGAAGAAAAGACAGCAAGAACAAAAACAACTAATATTTTCTATTGTTATGATTCTATGCCCTTGATGTTTCCTAGTTTATAGATATCTTGTATAGAATATGATGAAGAGTGACCATTATGCAGGTATACAGCATGCAAAATATTATTGTATAAATATAATCATATTCAAATAAATTTCTACAGCTGCCAATAAGTTTGGAGGCACAGTTTTATTAAATTTAATAATTTTAAATTACTGTATATTTATAATAATAATAATAATTAATAATAATTTTAACTACTTAGCTTCGAATGGCTCAATGCATGTCTTATGCGTCATGCAAACATGCCTTCGGCACGATGTGTGCCTACGACATGGTTGTGTGGTTATTGTGTTGTTTGTGTGTAAATTTGGTTTGTGACTGTGTTGCGAGAGTGTCTGTGTTACTGATTTTACTTACTTTTGTGATTATATTTATTACTTATGTAATTCCATTTTAATGATACACACTAAGATATGTATACTTTTAGGGTATAAACGCTATTACAGCTAGAAAATAAAGAAATTGTTAATGATGAAATAATAAAAATTACAACTAGTGAAATGTAAAATAAAGTTGTAAAACAACTCATAACTCTGTTTGGGTAGTAAGTAAATAGTTGTATTTTTAAACTTGTCTTTTCCGGCTATTTATTTATCTATATATTTACCAATACCAAACCACAATTAGCATATTTACTCTTAGGCTATAAATCTAAGCCAAATTCCTGATTATATTTGTCTGAACAATAATAAGTTAATTTGTAATTTAGATTGTAATTAATTTTATGTGTTATTTATATGAACAAGCGTACAAGTGTGAACTTCATTTAATTGAATTTAATTAATTATGCATAACTTAAAACTCGTCTTTTTGCTGTTTCAAAATATAATGTGTCTAATTTTTAAACTAAATCTCTTATTTTAATTTACAACCTAACTCCATTTTGTATATGAATTTTTATTATTTAAGTGAAAACTACTGTGTGATGTTTAAAAAATGAGACTGTTGGTATGATGATTTGAGGATTTGGTGGCCAAAAAAAAGTTACATATAAGGCTATAAAATACTAAGTAAACCTTCATTTTAAACAGTTATTAATAATTCGATCAATGAGTTCTGACAATTATCTAATCATTTCAAAGTGTCCAAATATGTCACATAGAGAAAGTTAAAATTAACTTTATTAAGTCCTTTCTATCCTGTATAATTTCATGTTTGGTCCGTTTAATATCTCTGGAAATAATGGCTGAAAAGTGAAACCTATAGCACTTTACAGTTTGTTTTTAGCGTAACTTTTACATATAAATAAAACTTACTAATAAAATGACCGCAATATTTCATCTCTCTTGGTAAGTATATTATTATCTGTAAAAAAAATTTTGTTGAATCGTATAAAATTTATATAGCACAAAGTTTAGCTGCATAGGTTATGCGTTATTAATTGTGATTTTACGAAAACAATATCTTTAGTATATATATTTTTCAGCTAAGTTCGTGTTGTCAAAACGTGGAAATGTTGTGCTGAAGTACGCAGCATTCACTTATTACAAACAAACTGAAAGGCGAGATGTGATTAGATGGGCTTGTTCCTCGCATTATACGAAAGGGTGTCGCGCAAGGATCCTTACCCATCAAAATCAGTTATTATCCATCAAGGATACTCACAGTCATGACCCTTCTTCACGTGCAAATATTTAAAATAAAATTACCTAATCATACGTCATTACTTACAATCAATAAAATTATGTTTGGAATTGTAATGCACACCATCGCTCGCTTTTAAGATATACCTGTTTAATAAATTGTGATAGTTCCTAGTAATTTTCACTTTATTTATGTATACTTACTATGAAATTTATAGCAAAAATGTATCATTATCTTTCTGGTAAATATTCTAACGTTCTTCTATCTTAACGTCCAGTATACCAAAAGGGCATATTATTTTTCGCTTACAGTTTATTCTACGCATATGTACTTAATTTTTATTTTCTATCACATCCAGATTTTTCTAAAAAGGTATAAATTGAGAACACAAGTTTATAAAACACAAAAAATAGAAATTTAAAAAAGTAGGTTATTTGTATATTAAAAAGCTGTAAAAATGTAATAACAAGTTATTGCTAGTCTAAATTACATGTAGGTACATTTTATTTGTTGACCCTCGACCTTTTTTCCTGGAAGCTTCGGTTGTGCGATTTTCTCAGAAAAAATCTGTTTATCCAAAACATCCTCCTTTTTTTTAAAAAGCTGTTATTTTGATATGGATATTTGCGATTAAAAATAAAGGCAATTTTTCTATATTTATTCAAAATAAATTTAAAAAACAAAGTGTCTTTGAGACATAATAAGGTGAGCTTTCACCAAATATCGTGAAAAATAGCAAAACATGAGATAAAAATCAAAACCAAAAGCTTTATTTTTGGGATTTTTCACAGTAGGAAGTAATTTATTTCTTATATTTTGGCGAATCACATTCATAACATTAAAACAACTCTTTATGGATTATATCTTGTTTGGTAAATGGTATTATTGATGGTTCATCTTTTTGTTCATCACTCGTGAAAATTATCTCTGTAAAGAGTTCGAAACGTCGGGAAATTAATAGAAAATAGAGAGTTGTTTTAATTTTAAGTAGGAAGTAATATAAAAAAAGTGTAATCACAAAAGTTGTAAGTCTCTTTATTATCTACAACTTTCTCATTTACTGTTTTCCCACAGGACTTGTAGTTTTGTCAGAAGTCGAGGTAAACCAACCAAAGTAAACCAAACCCTTAAAAACTCACCGGATTCACCATCTCAGATCGCCTGAAAATTATTTTTCTTTTATTTTTTGTCGTATTCTTGTCTTTTGTAATGGCTTTCATCCTAGTATTTTTTTTTTGTTTCAAATTTTATCAACCCTGGTTCTAATTGTGGTTCTAAAAAATTAAACTGTTATTCTAGGTCTGGAGTCATGCATGTTTTATTTCATTAACGGCATACGTGGTGGAAGAATGCTAATGGTCGGTGATATAAGATATCGTTTGGGCGGTCCTATTCAAGGAAACAGAGTTAGTTGGAGATGTGCTTCACATGAAAAGAACGGATGCAAGGCCAGAGTGCATACTCTTGAGGACCAGATAGTGTATGTCGGGGACAATCATACTATCAACTTTGAAGATGCTCAGCAGTAGTTAATAAGCCATGTTGTACCTGATTTTAATGTTACTTATTATAAGTATCTGTTACTGTACTCATGTTCTCACAATATTGTGTAACGTTTTTATTTATTCTCAATTCCTCAAGGAACATTTGGAGTTCTCACATGACACACATACGAAATATCTCAGGTCACCGGACAACTTAAGATTAGCTGTCTAAAAGCATTTCAGAGTGGTTGCTCATTGCAAACTGGTGGCCTGTGTAGATACAGGCAAAGCATGCCATAGCAGCACTGCCTGGACGGCAAACGATCCACAGAATAAGAACACGAAATCTATCACGTCTTAAAACTCTTCTGACACAACACTTTGGAAGGTTAGTCCGTTTAGTTAATTTTTATTAGATTTCCGTTTCTTTTAAGTATAGACGTGGACCTGTAGTTGTGTATGTTTATATTACTTTATATCTCTATTTTTATTCTTATTATTTAATATATTTAAAAATCTATTTATGAATTATGTTTTCTTTATTATTACGATTACGATTACCCAAATACCCATGTCTTACGTTCATTGTCCTTCCAAAGGTTGCCTGAAATTGATTTTAACGTAAATGCCGCCACTTTCACTAATGATGTTTTTCCTAGTTTATATAGTGTATAAGTAAAGAGTTATTGTCTGTTCCATTATATTTCCTAATATATATAGAGCTGTCATATTTTTAATGTATTAAATGGTATCTCTAAATAATTTATTGTTCATTACATCATCTTTAGTCACTTCAATAAAATTACGAAATGTTATTAGACTATTGATCTGTCTGTCTGTAGAACTGTGACCATATTAGACGAATATATACAGCAAGTATCGCGACTATCTGGCAAACACTGCGGCTACCGATACTGATAGAAGTTACAAATTGCGTGTTAAAATAAGCGTTTGCTGTTAAGTAGACGAGTTATAAGTTCGTAAGTTCAGAGTTATAAGAAGAGTAATAAGTTCTGTATTTATTAGCATTTTTTTATGTGACTAAATATCTGTTAGTTTTCTTTAAACTTCGCGCAAAATATGTATGTCTTTATTGTTATGTACTAGTAGCTAAGAAGGAAAGAACTTACTTGTACCATAACACCAATCAACGCCATCAACAAACTACGTAAATAAATCTGTTTCAAAAATGTACTTTTGTTTACATTTTCTTTCATTTGCTATTTACAATGGTAAATAGCAAATGGTATAACTTTTCTCTCTATATAGATTACTTTTAAATCACTTGACCGTTGCATTGTATATTAAAATACGGTCATTTTTAAACCTATAACACTAATAACTTTTTATTGTAAACAGGTATAGAAGCGATTTTCGAAACAAATAAAAATGGTTCAAGAATTCTTACGGTCAATGGATTTAGATTCAGAAAGAACTGCGCTGAGAATTCTTATAAGTTACGCTGGAGATGTACCACACATGCCAAATATGGTTGTAAAGCGGTCGTTCATACCATTAATGATGAGGTGGTATACTATATGAATATCCATACAACGGATTTTGACCATATGTCTAGTTGAAACAAATTAACAATGTAAAAAAAGACTTTCACCATAACCCCAATCAACGCCATCAACAAACCATGTAAATAAATTTGTTTCAAAAATATACTTTTTTACATTTTGTTTAATTTTCATTTCATTTTCTTTCATTTCAGCTATTTACAATGAATAGGTATAACTTTTCTCTCTATATAGATTACTTTTAAATAACTTGACCGTTGCATTGTATCATAAAATACGCTCATGTTTAAACCTATAACACTAATAACTTTTTGTTGTAAACAGGTTTAGTAGCGATTTTCGAAACAAATAAATATGGTTCAAGAGTTCTTACGGTCAATGGATTTAGATTCAGGAAGAACTGCGCTGAGAATTCTTACAAGTTACGCTGGAGATGTACCACACATGCCAAATATGGTTGTAAAGCGGTCGTTCACACCATTAATGATGAGGTGGTATACTATATGAATATCCATACAACGGATTTCAACGATATGTCTAGTTGAAACAAATTAACAATGTAAAAAAAAAGACTTATAATATGAAATCAAGCTGAAATTATATGGAAAGGCAGACATTTAAAATATCTAAATCCTAACAATACATATGACTGCTCAAAAAACATTATCTTATATGTGGTTTGCTGCAAGTGTATTGTAATTTACATTTGCAAAACAAAAATAGCTACACAATTTTATTACGCTAGTAAGTTTTGTGTATTGTTGTTTGTCTAGTAATGTATGATTATAAATTCTCAATCAAGTTTATGGATATATCTTGTAATTTAGTTATTTTATGCAAAATATTATAAAATCAATGAAAGTTTGTTTGTAAATTATATAAATAAATGTATAAAAAATGTTTTCTTTTATCATTTAACAAAACAGACTTTGCAATTTATGCAAAGTTTGAAAAGACAGCGAGAATGTCTTGATGTCTGGCTTAATCCAAATACTAAAGTTTATTTATCCATTTTTTTATTAGTATTTTCGACCTGATTGTGTCTCAAGGAATGTTTTATTATACATTGTTTGGTACGGTTGTTCTCTGTAGCTAGTGAATACTTGATTTAAGTTAGATTCAGAAGTATTATTTAATTCCTTTTTACTAGGACAGTGATTGTATGCTAAAATCTTTGCGACGAGTATCATCTATGGCGAAGACTAACGATGCTATTGAGGTTGGATTGGATTTGGTATTTAGCAATAGTGTTCGACAACTTCATTTACATCACCAACAAGCTTTCTGCAGAGAAATTTAGATTTGGCGAAACTAAAAATTTTCTGGGTGTTTGTTTTAAATGCACAATTATAGAAACTAATTAATTATATATAATTTTTAATTCTGTAAAATATTTTGTACATAAGTAATAAAATGTTGTTACATTTCAGTATCATATGTTGTATCTCGACGAGGTCGTCAGTTAATCCAGATAGGGCTGTATACGTTTTGCAAGAAGTACACTGCGCCCAATAACAAGATACGTTGGGTGTGCTCAACGCATAACCACAAAGGCTGTAGCGCAACACTCACCACCGCCGATCATGACGTCATAATTAAATTAAAAAACTATCACAATCATTGATTCATTTGTTATTCATACCATAATTATTCATTCCATTGATTTATCGGTTATTAAAAATGATTTGTGTGATCATAGAACAATTAAGTATAGATTCTTACTTTACAACTGAAAGAAAACTTGACAAAAAAATAAGTCCATGGCAGTATTGTGAGTGCCGTTATCTGTAGTCAGTTGTTTTTTTTTAATTTACAGTATGATCCTGTAATTCTTTATTGATGATCTCAGAATGTAGAATAGAATGTAGTGGTTTTTCCTCAAACAAAATAACGGTTAAAGTTTTGATCTCTTAATTTATAAGAATTGCGTGTTCTCCTTGACACGATTAGGTAATATTTCAATATTGTGACGTCTCTAATATTTTCTAGTCATGATAAGAACTTTAAAGTTATAACTGTGTTAAATTATATAATATCTAGTCTGGGATATGCGGGAAACACATGAGCTACATGTACTATTAAATTTTGATAGGGAAATATTAATAACTAGAGGATTGTATATAAAATAATATATAAATGGCGAGTTTTAAGGAATTACTGCTTTCTAAAGAAATTGTCCTAAATTAAAAAAAATGATGACAAAATATCTCAATTCATAGCACCAAAATTAATTGATTAATTTCAAACTTTTATACTATAGATGTTAAGCAACTGTTTAAATATTATTTATAAAAATGGAATTGTGATCTAACGATATATGTACTAAACCGTATAAAAAAATAAATAATTATTATCATGAAACAGATGAGGGTTTCGCTATCGTGCTCAGAAAATTTGGTCGTTATTAGCTAAAGTCTAGAAATTAACTTTAAACGAAAAGTAGTTCTATTTGATATGTTTATGCTTTTTTTTATTAATTCTGCTGGCAAGTGAGCATTTTATTGTAAGCGTTGTGTCTAGCGCGCTTTGCCAACTGTGAACAAATTATTACTGTTAAGTTTTTATAGTTTATTTTTAGTGACTCTAGTGAAATCCCGTCGTGGCAGAGATCTTTTAAGAATAGGAGGTTACACATTTTGTGTGCAGTCGATGACGGGGTTAAAAGCAAGATGGGTGTGCTCCACTCACAACCACAAGAGGTGCCGCGCAACCGTACACACCTACGATAATGAAATTCTAAGGATAAACAATTCCCATGTCCATTAAAATGATTTCTATCGTATTATAAAGATTTAATTGTTTTCCTTAAACCGTATTTATTTTCTGTATAATTTATTTCAAAAAAATCTATATCTACATGTAAATTATCGCCAACATTCTCGTTGCCAAACTACTAATTCTGAACCCTTTTAAGGCTGCTGTTACCAATACTACTATTCTAAAATATACCTTTGTGAAAGTTAAAAAAAATAATTACACGTGTTTAAAAGTTGTATTGTTTAAAATTGAAATAAATAACATCATTGTATATATATGTAAAAATAGTCAATCTTAAATAAGAATTATTACAAGTAACAGCGTAATATTCTCAATGTATATAGATATTAGGTTCAATTCCAACCTCTTAATAAATATTTATGTAATTAACATAGATAGTTGTATAGCGTTTTTATTTAATAGAAATATGCCTATGCCTATATTTGCATAACTATTATTGGTATGTTATCATATGTTCTAACATTGACAGAGTCTTGCAGCTCGCTGCATGAATGGGCCGGCTCGACCTGTGAAATACTACGACCTCTCGGAATATCGGCATGGCTCGTACCGCGTCTCGTTCGGTGAGACAGGTATCCGGAAAAACTCGATCAACTCTCCCCTTTCCATCCCGTCCTATTTCCTTAAACGATGGCAACGCACCACGGTGTTCATGGGCGGTGGGAAGTTACTTTCCATCAGGTGACAAACTCTCACCAGTAAAAAGCCTTCGACCAGTGCGTCTTACCGGTAATGACCTACGGTGCCGAAACGTGGACACTCACGGTAGGGCTAGTCCACAAATTTAAAGTCGCTCAGCGAGCTATGGAGCAACCTATGCTGGGGGAAAGATGAACTCAGGAATGAGTATACCCGCCAGAGAACTAGGGTAACCGACATAGGTCGTCGAATAAGCTCGCTGAAGTGGTAATGGGCTGGTCGTATCTTTTTTTTTTTTTAATAATATTTTATTTATTAAAAACAAAGTACATTATTTTGGACAAGTTAACAATAATGGTTTCTTTTATTTAAATGTATTTGACAGTTGATTGAGGTCCTGTGTAACCTAGCTAGGCTAACTAACTAGCCTGTGTTTAGGTCACAGTCCCATTCCTCTATGATTGGTAAGAATACATAAATATAAGACTTCATACACAATACAAAATACCACTCAATTCCAGCTGCAAGATAATAACAAAATTAATATTTATTAAACTAATTATATATCTATAGAACCATGAACATAGATGGTATTCATTTATTTGTGAGGTAAACTTTTATGAAATTTAAGTTAAGACAATGTAAACAAATACTGTTCGGTTTCTTCATATGATTTTGTGTACAGATAGTCATGTATAACTGATTTACATCGGGTACGTGGTAAGTGATAAATATAGGTTTCTTTATTAAATTTATTATAAAGATATGGACCCAAGAAATAGAAAAATCGTTTACTAAAACTATAAGAGATATTAGGAATGGTGCATATTAAATCTTTACGTCGTTTAAATGTCTCGCTGTATGGAGTTATGGAGTGCTGGGTTAAAATTGTGTGTAGAATAAAAAGTTGTCGCACGTTAAGTAAATTGCATTTGCTATAGAGGTCGCTAGTAGGGTATGTTATAGGACGAAAAGTGGCAATCTTCAAAATGAGCCTATGTGCTATCTCTAGAGGCTTGAGTGTCGTTTTATGAGTCCCACCCCAGCAAGAAATACAGTAGGAGATGATAGACTGGCATAAGGCCTGATAGACTCGACGTATTGTGTCATAGTTTGCGACATGACGTAAGGTTTTAAATATGTAGATAAGTTTGCGGACTCTAGAGGTTAACTGATTAACTTGAGCTTTGAAATTGAGGGTACTATCCAATACTACACCAAGATATTTAATGCTATCAACTGAATTTATAACATGACACTGACAAGGTTCAACTTTAGTGGGACATGTGTGTGCAAGAAGATTTATAAGGAGTATTTGGTTGAGATTTGGACGAGGTTGAGAAAGTTATATATTTTGTTTTTGAGGTGTTCAATGTTAATGTATGAGCTAAAAGCCAATCATTAATACGATTTAAGCCCGATTGGGTATACCGGGATAGGTTTTTAAAAGAATTTGCAGTAAATGTAACAGCAGTATCATCTGCATAAGAAATAATTTTTGAGTTGGGAACTGCTAAATTACAAAGGTCATTTATAAAGATCAGAAACAATGTTGGTCCAAGAATACTTCCCTGAGGCACACCATATTTAATAGGTAACTCGTTACTCACGTGATTACCCATCTTCACTATTTGTGTCCTATCAGTAAGGTAACTTTTAAACAAGTTCAGCTGAGCGCCCCTGACACCAACTCTCTCTAGCTTTGTTAGTAGAGTATTGATAGGAACTGTGTCAAAAGCTTTTTTTAGATCAAGGAAAATAGTGAGCACTTTTTTTTTTGTTATTCAAGTTTTTGACAATATGTGTGGTAAGTTCATGTACTGCATCAGATGTTGATTTATTTTTACGAAAGCCATATTGTTGGGAAGATAAAATATTAAAGTCTTCAAGGAATTTTACTAGGCGATTATTAATCAGTCGTTCCAGGATTTTAGAAATTGATCTAAGAACAGCAATGGGACGATAGTTAGTGACAGAGCTTTTATCCCCAACTTTGAAAATCGGATGTATTATTGCTCGTTTTAAGGAAGTTGGAAAGGAAGATGTTTGGAAACAAAGATTAAATATAGTACTAAGAATTGGTGCCAGGGCAACAGCATATCTTTTTAAAACTAAAGAGGGGATACCATCCCAGCCTGTTGCAGCGCTCGCTCTAAGAGTACTTATAATACTTTTAATCTCACCAGGGTCTGTGTCTTCTAGAGTAAAAGATTTTAGGGGGGTGTTAGTATTATTATTAATAATCCGGTGCCCATCGATATAACTATTATTTATTTTACCTGCAAGGTCCTTTCCAATACTAACGAAGAACTCATTAACTTTATTACATGACTCGATAGGCGAATTAGATAGGTTCAGTAGTTGCGTTGCGGTATTTTGAGGTCGGTTTGAGTTAGTAATATTCTGGATTGTGTTCCAGAGAGCTTTAGAATTTTTCCCTGCTTTGTTTAGCTGCTCCGCATCGTATGTTCTTTTAACTCTTTTAAGAATCCGAGTACAAAATCCTCTATATCTTTTATAAGTAAGACAAAGTATGTGATTTGTAGGCGAAAGTTGCACTTGTCTATGTAAAGAGTCTCTATGTCTAATACACCTCAAAAGACCTGGTGTTATCCAGGGCTTAATGATGCGTTTTTTAGCAGAAGAGGTAAAGGTAGAACAATTAACAAGAATAGCTGAAGAGATGGATGTCGTAAAATATTCGATAGCGTTGTCAGGGTCCGAAATTTGTAGCAATGGGGAAAAATCAAGCTCCTTTATAGATTTATCTAAGGTTTGAAAGTTTATATTAGTCACTGTTCTAGATTCCGTTTTAGTTTTTATTGAATCAAGAGATATGATAGTGGGATAGTGGTCTGTAGTGGCAGTTTCCAGAACAATGGAAGTAGCGGGATGCTTTGTACGCAAGAAAGTGTGATCGAGACATTTTTCGCCTCTGGTTGGTAAGCTGTGTGCGGGCAAGAAACCATGGAAAGCTAGCAAGTTCAAGTACTCGTGCGATCGACAGTCGGAAGAAGATTTAATGTCAAGATTTATGTCTCCGGTCAGGACAACGGTTTTAAATGTGGATAGGGAAGGTAAAATCTGGGCGAGTGCTGACAAAAATACATCAATGTTAGTAATAGATGGGGATCGATAAATACACAATATGGCCGTATTATTATTGATTTGAATGATTAAACCAGAGGCTGAATTTTGAAAGTCCGGTTCTACAACGGTGGGTGAAAGATTCGATTTAACGTACGCTACAACACCATCACTCTGGTTAATATGTTTTGAAGTGATGAAATTAGTATAAGTTTTTAAATTAGGAATATTTTTGTTACCCGAGCAATCCAACCAGCATTCCGACAGTACCAGAATATCGCAATCAAAAGAGAAGCGTGCCAGACTCGTTTGTAGACTTAAGTTACAGTTAATGGACCGTATATTTTGTAAAAATATTTTTAAGAAATGATTTGATTTGTTAAAAATTTTATTACATTCTTCAGGTGTACAAAACATTGCCTCAGATATCGTTAATTGGTCGACGCTTTCCATCAGATTGGTAATGTTGTCAGGCATTTTTGATTGAGCAAGAGATGACTGGGTAGAAATTGTTGTATTTAAAATTAATGGAATATGTTATGACTTTATTATGACATGACAGTTTACCTGAATTATATAAATTGAAAACAAATGAATTATAGAGAGTTAATGTAAACAAGTTTTTAGTTCGGAATCGGTAACGGTTCACTTTGCTTGCGGTTTTTAGTATTTGCAACTTATATTCTATATTAATAATAGTGTTCGAAATATGGTATGGCTTCAATGAGGTATTGGCATGCAGGAAATATTTTTTGTGAGTGTATGACGTGCAATAATGTAACAAATCAGCAAACAACGCTGCAATATAAAAAAAGAATAGCCTATGTTTAACGCTAACAAATAAAAATAGAAATGAAGTACAGCCCCATATCAGTCACGCTTCGTTTTTTGTATTAATATTTTTCAGCTGCATTTCATCTTTGACTATTATGTAAGGGCCTTCATTTTCTTTTCTCAGAAAAATTTGCCCGTTTTTTATCCAACAAAACTTGAATTGGTTTGATTTAGCAAAATTCCTTGACAAAAAGTACAGTCTTTTTGAAGACGGAGTGAGTAATTCAGCAATATAAATTGGCGTGGATGTACCATAAACTCCAATGTGAGTTGAATTAAGCTTATTATTGGGGTTTTGCTTGTTGTAACCCTTGGATGAAGAGAGAAAGTTACTCTTTATAAGAGTATTCGCAAACTCAATGGTAATAGAAGAAGTTTTGATTTCACGTTTTGAAGCTTGTCTCGAGATGTCCCGAATATCCGAAATATGCAATTCAACTTTCAATAGTTTGGACAATTGATGTATCATGTTACATAGATCCTTTTTCGTTTCACCTGATGCTTTCGGCACATTACGTATCTCGATACAGGTTTTAATAAGATTTTTATCGAACAGCTCTAATCTTTGCTCAACTGCAGACAATTTATTACTTAGACAAGTGCGTTCCTTTTCTATCTGCCGAAGGACCGATGGTAGTGGAGACTTGGTAAACATAGCGTAGGACGCCCACCAGCCCGATGGTCAGACGACCTCAGAAAGGCTGCTGGAAAAGTCTGGATGCGGAAGGCAGAGAATCGGATGTTGTGGCGCACATTGGGAGAGGCCTATGTCCAGCAGTGGACTGCAATAGGCTGATGATGATGATGAGGTGACATACTTGCTTGTTTGCCCTCCTACCCAAAAAAATCCTCATCAATATGTACTAATAGCATATTAATAATGCTTTGTGTTAATACCTTTATGTATCTTATTAATTCATCAATTAATCTGTATTGAACAATTTTCAGTTAAATTTATTCTTTCCCAAAAAGGTCGGTTGTTGATCAGCTACAACGGATATACTTATTTCAAGTACAAGCGTAATCCAAAAGTCGAGACTTTGAAACAAGAATGGAGATGTTCAACCCACCATGCCAGAGGATGTAAAGCTACGATAATAACAGTACAGAAACAAATAGTATGTCTTAGATCGTGTCACAATCATTAATGTATAAATCTAAAACAAATATTTGAATAAATACTTACTGTCATTTTATACTATTTGCTATTTAATAATAATAATAATAGTAGCTTTTTACTTTTATACATTATAACATAACATAACTTCACGCCTTTTTTTACCCGAAGGTGTAGGCAGCGGCTGTTAAGCCTCGTCTCGCCGTTATGTTTACGTCCCAAATGGAATAGGTGGCGAACCTATTGCCATACCGGGCACAAAGTTATCAGTCATCGATTTTTATCACACCTAACTTCCGAAAATTTCGAAAAGTCATTGGTGTGTGCCAGTATTTGAACCTACTACTTCTTGAATCAGAAGCGGGGTGGTAGCCACTGCGCCACCGAGACTGACTTTACACATTATATTATTTTTGATATTAATTTTATATGTTGTTAATTCGTGTCTGTATACCTCTTCTAGACAAAAGCCTCCCCTAATTGTCTTCAATCCTGTGTAATTGTTGGCCATCTTATACCCGTTACTGCCTCTATCTCGTCTGCTCACCTGCTATGTGGCCTACCTTTTTTGAACCAGCATATTATTATTTTTTACCATCTCTGTCCCTCTAATGATGTGTCCGGCTCATCTCCATTTTAGTTTATTTATAGTTACCGTCTTTTCTTTTAGTAATATGTTGTAGTTTTGATTTTGTCTTATAGCCTTTTTCCTAGTAAGATCCTTTTCATATCATTATGGCAGCTTTCATTTTTTTTTATTTGTGACTTGCTAAGCGCCTAGTTCTGGCAGCCGTGTGGGAGTACTGACAATATCCAACAATTGCTTTTTGATCTTCACACTGACTCTTTTGTTTTTCATAACCTTCCTTTAGACCCGAAGTTAATAGGAAACCCTGTTACATCTAGGAGACGCAGATGACTTGATCATAATCTCACAATCGAAAGATATACTTAAAACTATGCTGAATGACCTAGATAAAGAGAGTCGGAAGGTAGGACTAGTTATTAACACCGAAAAAATAAAGGTCATGACAAAAGAAACTCCAGGACCGATCATAGCCAACATTTCGAAAATTGATTACGTAGAGGAGTCTACGAATACCTGGGACAAACAATTTCAACCACAGATCTTACCTCTAAGGAAATCAATAGACGCAATTGGTAACGCATGGAAACAATGCTTTCTCTTTTTTATACAACTTCATTTTAAAACCAGTTTGATATTGATGACCAGACATATTGATCTCTCTATGTTCAAAATACACTTAGGTACACTCGCACGAATGCTTCTTTTAGAGACTATTAATGTAGCCGAAGTATATTATGTACAATGTACATGTACCAAGTAGGCAGCGGCAATTAATTTCCCACATGCAATATTATTTTTCTGGTCTCAAATGTAACATTAACTATAACCTATATGTATATATAACTATGCTATAAATCGGTTTATTCAGGTATATAATCCTCTTTCTCAGATAATAATTAAGTTTTTATACATCGTTTTAACTCATTCTCAAAGAAATATGTGTTATTTTTTTCCAGTTTTCTGTGCTGTTTCCAAAAGAGGTAAAATAATGATGAGTTACGCAGGTTACACGTTTTTCAGAAAAAAAGTATCACACAGCGATAGGCAACTGTGGAAATGTTCTACGCACCATAGCAAAGGATGTAAAGCGTATTTGATATCAGTCAGGGAGAGCGTAGTATTTATTAGTGCCAAACATAACCATGAGTTACCTGTCAAACTTTGTCAAGGAGCAACGAATAATAAGTTTTTGAAAAACAATTTAGTTGGTCGCATATCTAACTTATAAAACAGGTGTAACTGGAGTGTATTTTGCTTGATAATCTTTATGCTCTTTATTAGTATATTATGATGATTATATATATATTTTATATATATATAATCTGATTCTATTACAATGTCTTGTAGATTGTGTATTTTAAAATCAACGTGTTAACTTTTATCTTTAGGCATTTCTCAGCAACGATTGTATTTATCTATTTATTATAATATTTATTATGACCGGAGTCAGTTTATATCTTAAATCTAAAACCCTAGGAAACACGTGATGTCACGCGAGTAATTTTGAAACCACTGTATTAAATACGCTGTGTTAGTTCCGTAATTAAGTGTAATACAATACCTTGTAATCTTTTATTTGTTTTACTTTTCATTTATTTGATTTTTTGAGCAGCTTGAAATTTAATATTTGTCTAATGGTTCTATTATATCTTTATTTCAATCTTACTTAAATGAAGTTAGATGTCACAGAAGTGAGCGATAGAGAACTGTAGCAAAGGTAAAACATATTTTGAAGGCATCAAATATATGGTTTTGTGGGACTCTGTATAATAAATGTAATAATAAATGAAAAAAAAAAGAATATGATTCATAAATGCAGTGAAAATATTTCTTTATTTATAGTTACATTCATGGTATCGAAGAAAGGAAAAATTATAATGACGTGTGGTGGATTTACTTTCTACAAGAAGGCTTCGTACGGTTGCAAAGAGTTTTGGAAGTGTTCTACACACAACAACAAAGGTTGTCGCGCTTCCATCACTTGTATCGATAATATTGTCATGAAAGTTCAGAATGAACATAATCATCATATCAAGAGATAATTCTTGTTTGCATCATGGTGTTAGTGGTTGCTTTACCTTTATTATTTATTAATTAAACCAAAATTTATCATAAGTTAAAATATTGATGAGCTATGAGTTAGTAAAATGATTATATGATTACTATGCATAATATGTAGTTATTATATTTTTTGAATTGTGTTATTGGTTCTGCAAAATGTGTTATTGCAAAATGTAATCTGTTTTTTTCTTCGAGACGTAAGCACTTTGCTTCGAAATTACTTTCATTACTATTTATGATGTGTGATATTCTGTACCCATTACTGTGAGGAAATATTTTTAATATGATTATATATTTCTTTATATTCATAGACATGGTCTCCAGATATCTATGAAGAATCAGCAACTCCATGAGTATTCGCTATGTTGAGAACGGATCAGTTTCCCTGTAGCTGTTAATTCGGCAAATTCATAAACATTCTAAACCTTTTCATTGAACGCTTATTTTTAAGTCTTTCCTTGTGTAATATCCCCTGATTCATTCAGGTGTCCATAAGCCAAGCTAACCGATTACAATCAGGAGGGTGTGTCACCGCATCAATGTGCCACACACAAGCATTTTACTACTTCCTTGACCATAGTTAAAAAATGTATAATATTATATACGTAAGGTAGATCGTGAAGCAAGTAGTATTACTTGGTGGTTGATGATGCTTATCTGTAAAAGCAGTAAATACTTACATTCAAAAATATATATTTGAACAAATTATTCGATTATTCTTGAATAAAATTTTATAAATTTGTTTACAGTTTCTTTTGCTTTGTCGAAGAAAGGAAAAATAATAATGAGCTACGAAGGTTACACGTTTTACAAGAAAAATGTTAATGGGCTCAAGAGTTTTTGGAAATGTTCAACACATGAAAGTAAGGGTTGTCGCGCGTCGATAACCTGCCTCGATAATACCGTAGTAAAAGTTAAGAATAGTCACAACCATATTATTAGTGTTGGCAACATCAATACATTATTATAATTAAAAAATATCAAATTACTGTTTATTGTTAAAATTAACGTCAAACCTGCTAAATTATTTACACTATCACATTATTATATCACTGAAATTACGAAAATTAGAGACACCACACCCACCTTATCTGAAGGTATTATTTTAAAAGCTAGGAGCTATATGTAAATGGAGTTTCAGAATAACATGGGATGAGCGACAGAATAAAGACCGTTCATAATATATTTAATATACAATATGGATTTTACTTTTATGATATAAACGAAATCAGATGTAGTACTAGTCCATAGGAGTCTCTTAAAAATAACATTTTAACTCCTGGGCGAATTAAAAAAAAATACAAATTTCAAACAAACTAAATCGCATTAAAATGCATCAAAATTAAATCACCCGTATAGAGAACGTACCTTGACCTCTGGCGGTGTGGCAACGTGTACGTGTGCCACGTGTGGCACTGACTTTTCTTTTGACTATTAAATTTCACTGTCACTAGTGTGATAGTAATTTGTCATTTTATGAATAGGTACCTACGTCTATTGTTAACATGAATTAATGTTAACTACACTGAACTAACTAAATTCCGTTAAAGCGGATTATGTAGGCACAAAATTAAATCTTCAAGTTTTCAAAATGTCCACCACGAGCAGCAATACATAGCGTACATCGTCTCATTATGTTTCTGCGAATTTTATTAAATAGATTCCGTGCGGGATCGGAGGCCATGGCTTTTAATTTGTCAAAGGCGATGACTATACGGTTCCGCAATTCGACTTCACTATTGAAAACTTGGGAGTAAACTTAATTTTTAATGAACCCCCACAAAAAGAAATCAATCCCACACTCACCATACATAAGTACCATGTCCGTATATTCACTAGCGGTATAAAAATGTCGTGGCATTTTATAAAAGTTGCACAAAAGTGTTTTACTATAAATAACACTATAACACACACAAAACTCAAATAACTAAGTGTTAATAAAAAAAAATCAATAAAATAACTTAGACTAATAAATAATACAAATTCGAAAAGAGTAATTTTCGAAAAGAGTAATGCAAATTTCAGCGATACGTCACACACAAAGCGGAACAGGCGGTCAACTAAAAGCAAAATTATTGGAAATAAAATATCTGTCGAAAATCATAGGTAAATAGGGTAAACGACCATATTTATGTCAATGCGCTTTAGAAAAATTATAATTACATTAGAATAAGAATATTTGTGTTATTACGTTTTTAAAAGTTGTATCATAAAAGAAATGATAATAAAGGGTTTTTTCACGATTTATCTTATTCTACTATGTAATAAACTAAGGTACCTACCTACTGTCTAATTAGATTTGATTTGTCCAGGGGATATTTCCATAAATAACATTGTCATAAATACAATTCTTTAAACTGTTCTCCTTTGTTCAGAAATATCATAACAACAAATAAATGTAAGCTTTTTGTACTTTGTAGTTTTGTACTTTATTTAGATATTTAGTCAATTCTTTAAAATGATTACTTTTAATTATAAATTAATATTTTCCATTAATTATAAATTGAATGAAAATCCCAACACATAAAACTACTTCAGTATTTTTTATTAATTTCTAAGGTGAGACGGACGTTAATTGTTTCGTGCCCCTAATTTCAAACGGAGGACGAACAGCTGAGAAGAGTTTATTCCAGTTCATACATTTATAGGGAGTGTTCAATTACATGAAAATGAAAACTGTCGTTATTGACCTAATTACTGTACCGATCGTCTTAATATTTTGTACAACGTTTACTGAAATTATGATCTACATCTGGTATCAATTATTACATATGAGTGGATTCCACCCTGTATATAGACTTTTGCGACGTATTTTTAATTTTGCCGTAATATAGTTATCAATTATTAATGTGACAGTAACAAATGACTTCTTTTGCAGTCGGTGCTATTAAGCATTTCACACAACAATGTAAACTTTTTGCTGCTTATTTTAAGTTTATCGTGATCGGATTCAACACTCTTTGTGAACTTCGCTAAGAACGAAGGTGTATGAAAGAAATTTTTTTATTTTTTTTATTTGCCAAAGTCATATAGTCAAATTTTTCAATAGTCATATAGACAAATTACATAACTCGTTATTATTTTTCAGAAGTCGAGTTTACGGAATCCAGTACAACGGGCCGGACCATGTTACGAGTCGGTGGTTACCTCTTTACTAATAAATCGTCATCTGGAATTAAAACGCGATGGGTGTGCTCCAGCCACTGTTTCAGAGGGTGCAAAGCGCAGATATACACAGTTGAACGTGAAATAATTCGGGTCAATAACTTTCACAATCATCCAAGTAGGAGACACCATTGCTAAATAGTCACTATCATTTGCATTTTGTTAATTGTTTGTTTAAAAAATTGTATTTTTTTTGCTCAAGCTAATTGGCATATACATCAATATCTATATAAACATTACAAAGATGGAGAGGGAAGTTTGCTAGTGTTTTCGTATGTCTATGTGGTACCAACTTTGGAACCAACATAGTTCCCTCTACAATTATCTTATGATATGGACTGTATAATATTGCATATGGTACATACATATTTTAGGTTATATATTATCTGTCTATATGGTTATTACAGGTTAAGGGACACAGAGCAAGTTAAATATTGGTAGAGTATCTACATATCAATTTAGTGTTTGTGATATTCGTGTACTGTTTATCAGAACACTTTTAAGACCTGGGGGGGGGGGGGGCTATTATGAGCTCTTAATTCCAGCCAGCCAACGGGCTGCCTAGCGAATTCGTATTTCCAACGACTAATTTCAGCTAGTCTATACTACTCATAACTGACTAAATGGAATTAGTCGTTGATAAATCGATTTTAGAGGATTTGCAAGACAGCACGTCGGCAGCGGGAATTGAGAGTTCATAATACGCCAGCAGGGCACACTTAAGTACAATCTAATGTTATTTTTTAGTTTTTATAATATTGTATTATATTAGATTATATCTAGTAGAGTATTTTCTAGTCTCAAAATCATAATGGATATAAAAATCATTACATCGTATAAAATAAAGTCACTTTCCGCTGTCTGTCCGCTTATATGCGCATAACTTTAAAACTACGCAACGGATTTTGATGCGGTTTCTTTTAATAGTTAGAGGGTGTCAACGGGGTGGTTTTGATCTTTAATTCATGTATAGTGTTGAAATAAAAAGTGATAATTTTCAAGATTTAGAACTTTAATCGCAAACGCTGCCTGAACCCTAAATGATAGATCAAAACTATGTTCTGCATTATTAAAGACCTCCAAAAGGTTTACAAAAAAGTCCGCGAGGGCATATGTCTATCTCTTAGAGATGAACAACAATGATCATTTATATTCCTTTAATTTTTACGAGGTATAATGGCTTATTTACAAAGCGATTTTAAACATTACAGCATTTATTTTCATCAAATTAAGTGTCTTAAATAGATTGTGTATGTAATATATCTATATTACATACACAATCTATTTAAGACACTTAAGGAAGAAGGATCATCTGATCCTGGCCCTTTACAGCATGTAATTTAAACGTATATTTACGAAGATATTACAGTATTAACATAGCGGGACATAGCAATTTCGTTCCGCGCCAAAACGCGATTTAATAAATAGCATTTTGATGCGGAACAAAGTTCGCCGGGTCAGCTAGTATAACATAAATTGGTCGAACGAGTCAAAGGTTCGAATGTCGAAGTCGAAGGTTGTAACACTGTTTTAATTAAAAATAGTAGTAATAGGTAATAATCATGAATTCATTTTTTTGCCCATGTTGTCGAGTCTGGAATAAATAAAGCTTAAACTGTTAATTTAATCAAGGACGTGAAAGTACAAAATAATATACAAGTATACCATTTGTCGTAGCTCCCTGCTTTGAGAGCACTCCCTTAGCCGTCTCAGCCAATATCGGAATTCTTGGTGTCGACTTGTCGAGTGACGTCCAATTTCGCGGTCATCTGGAGGGCAAGGCCAAATTGGCCTCCAAAAAGCTTGGTGTACTCAATAGAGCGGGACGGTATTTCACGTCAGGTCATCGCTTGCAACTGTATAAAGCGCAGGTCCGGCCTCACGTGGAATACTGTTCTCATCTTTGGGCGGGGGCACCCCACTACCAGCTTTCTCCATTTGACCGCATTCAACGACGCGCGGTTCGGCTTGTCGACAACCAAGCTCTTTCCGATCGGCTTGATCCGTTGGCATTGCGGAGAGATGTTGCATCTCCATGCATCATGTACCGCTTATACCACGGGGAGTGCTCTGAGGAATTGTTCGGACTTATACCGCCTGCTGACTTTCGCAATCGCCCGACTCGCCAGTGTCTCCATCCACATCGGCTGAATAGTTGGCGATCTACGACAGTGCGATTCAGCCGTCACTTCCTGCCACGCACTGCTCCTATATGGAACCAGCTGCCGGCAACGGTATTCCCGGACCGCTACGACCTTGGTACCTTCAAGAAACGAGCGTATTCCTATCTTAAAGGCCGGCAACGCTGATGCGACGCCCCTGGTGTTGCGGATGTCCATGGGCGGCGGTGATCGCTTTCCACCAGGTGACCCGCTCGCTCGTTTGCCCCTTTTTTCCATAAAAAAAATAAAAAAATATACAAGTATTATTTGATTTAGAGATTATGTGTATAATGATAAGTGATCATGATAATATTAGTAAATTAGTCTATACTTTGTGGTTATATAAATATAACATATAATAATAATAAGAAATAAATAAATTACATTATTTACAATATATATAATTACATACACATACATAACTTCACGCCATATCCCTTGCGGGGTAGGCACAGAGAACGGAGCGCCATAAGTCACGATTCTTACACACCTCACTCGCGTCGTTGACTTTCTTAACTCTTCATGCACGCGCGTCGATTTTTTAAGCTCCTAACATCACCTACCTTATTTGTAATTTGCTTAATAGTAACATGTAAATGGGAGATGAATTATTACTGTATAGTAACTAGACTATACTGTAAACGTAGACGGTATAGTCTAATAATTGTTATTAGCAATCAACTAAAATGAGTCTTTTGTCATATTTCATTTAGTTACCATATAGGGTGATACGAATCTGTATTGCTAATACTAAAACATATTTATTGTAATTGTAACAAAAGTTTTTGAGTCGTGTCGATCAGAAACAAATATACATATAAAGAACTGAAGCTTGAAATAAAATACTTTTTAGTACTTATTTAAATTGCAAACAATGTTGGTGTTTGTCTATCTAACTACCAACTTTTACTAACAATTAATTTGACTATTTTCACGAATTTAAATATATAATATAATTTAATTTTAATAAATATTATTTACATTATATAATATATTGACAACCCTATTTTGGTTTCAGTAACTTTAATCAAAACTCAAAAAGGAAAGACTCACATAAAAGTCGGTGATTACACTTTCTATTTGAAAGCAGGCAATGATACAAAATTAAAAAAGCGATGGAGCTGTTCGCGAAATAAATATTGCAAAGCATGTCTTCACGTTGTTGATAATAAAATAATAGCTATTTACAACGAACATAATCATGAGAAAAAATAAAAGAATGTATATTCAATTGCTTTTATTTATGCCTCCATTTTCTTAGCCAGAAATATTTCCATCAATGCATAATGCATTGATGGAAATATTTTTAATTAATTAATATTAATAGTTTAGAAATGTATAAATTCTTACCTGACATATTAATTTGTTTTTCCAATATAACATTACTTCACGCCTTTTGTTACCCGAAGGTGTAGGTAGCGGCTGTTAAGCCTCGTCTCGCCGTTATGTTTACGTCCCAAATGGAATAGGTGGCTAACCTGTTGCCACCTATTCCATTATATATTGCACAAAGTTTTCAGTCATCGATATTTATCACACCGAACTTCCGAAAACAATTTCGAAAAGTCATTGGTGTGAGCCAGTATCAGGATTTTTTCCAATAAGCTGCATTATTTAAATTTTAATATGTTAATACCAATTATAACATATGACAATAGTACATTGTCTATTATATCTATTGTGTTATAAACCTAGTGAGTATCCCGCTATATAACTCACATGTTTGAATGTTACATTTTAAGTTAAAGAAATATAACAATTTTTTGTATAATTTAATCTAAATCCTGTTAATTGAACAATAAATACTTCTGATTCCATTGGTTCTCTAAATACAGCTGTATTTCAGGTTCAGCTACATTTATTATTTCAAATCGAGGTAACAGACAACTTGTATACGGCAACGACATTTATATCAACATCAGCGATTCCAGAAGAAGAGATTCCACGAGATACATCTGGGGATGTTCGAAACGTTCCTCACATCGCTGCAAAGCAAAGATCTACACTTATCTAAATGAAATCGTTAAAGTTTTTGATGTACATACTCACTAATCTATATTTTTTACATATTAAAAAATATTTTCTTATTAGATTTTGTTGTTTCGATACACGAATAATTTGATATTTTTAAAGTGAAACTTTTATTACATCGTCTCAAACTTTTTCGTCTGCGTGTTGCATGTCGCGTGACGGTCGGCCGCGGAGTAGGGATAAAGTGAAAGGCGCTCGTCAGAGCGCCTTTCACGTCTATTATCGTTTATAAATGTAACCAATATTTTATGGTAACTAAAATACGTGAACAGTGACTTACATTCGATTTTCGAAAAAAATAATATTTCGAAAATTTTTAGTTAAATGTCTATAATGTGAAAAAAAGTTTCACTTTTACGGTGGTTTCATAAAACCACACAATCTTTTGTTTAATGCTTTCTTTTGCATTTGTTACATGCATTTAGGCATTTTAAACGCCTTATACACTTAAATTGAAAACCTCGCAAGCGCTACATCAGCATTTCCGGCCTTTAGGATATGAATACGGTCGTTTCTTGAAGGTGTCTTGGTCAGAGCGGTTCCACAGAGAGGCAATGCGTTACAAGAAGTGCCGATTGAAGCGCACAGTTCTTGATTGTGAACCATTAAGCCGATGCGGATGGTAGTATTGGCGCGTCGAGCGATGGTGGAAATAAGCACGCAGTATTAAACTGGAGAATTCCTCACAACACTCACCGTGGTAGTCGTGGTACCTGATGCATATAGATAGATGCAACATCTCTCCCAAAAAGATCAAGCCCATTGGAAAGTGCTTGGTTAGCGACATGTCGAACCGTACGTCATTGGATGCGGTTAAATGGAAGGGGCTGGTACCAGGGTGCCCCCTCCCAAGTCGACAAGTCCAAGAATTAAGATATTGGCTGAGGCGGGTAGGGGAGTATTCTTAAAACAGGGAACCTGTGTCTTCTTATGGTTGATTGGGATTAAGTTTAGTCGGACCCATTCCTAGAATCGGAAAGAAGTTTCGGTTTCCGGCACGAGTTTGTTACAGTGCTCATTGACGTTTTCCCGTATATAAAGCATCTCCTGTGCTGTCCTTCGCCTAGCAATGGTGACTGTATGTAGAAGAAACAGCATACAGTATAAGCACACAGCCCTGGGTGACTCTAGCTTTCACTTTTTTCAAATACTTTACTTAAAGTTAGCCTTACATTCCTAACTTTTTTATTTAAGTAATATCATATACCGCCTATTTATTAATTTGCTTACAACATTAGCTTCTGGATTTGTAATTTTAATTTAATTAATCCAATATTCTTTTTCAGCCACTTTCGTTGTATCTCAAAGAGGTAACACTATGATTAGGCTGCACGGCTACACATTTTACCATAAGAAAGCAAAGTATAGCGGTACAGTTAAAAAGAGATGGGTCTGTTCTACACATTTCGCTAAAGGTTGTAAAGCTGTTATCTATACTATAGAGGATATCATAGTTTCTGTGAAGAACGTCCACAACCATGAACTATACAAGGTGAATTAAGATAAAATATTTAATCGATTTTAGTTGCCTAGGTTTTTATTGGAAAATGTAAGTACAGCATTCAAAGTTTTGCTTTATTGGTATTGTTTTCTAGGGCTCAGACTACACTTTGACTTCGTGGCTGGATGATTCAACTTGAATGGAGTAGTTTGGAATTTTACATATTGTAATATCTGTAATTGATTTTACGGATATATAATTAAGAGCGGAGTTGTACAAGTTCTCACATACATGAGTTATGGGAAATGTTTGAGCAACGGGTCATGTATTTAGTTTTTCTTTTCTAGGCTATCATTCGCTTCTTCCACAGCAACACCCTTCCTAGTCATATCATCTTTCACACAATTCATCATGTTTTTTCGATCTGCATGTTTTCGTGTTTTCTTCCTCATTCAGGTTCATCATTCTTATCGTGACATGTGTATCATCCCTCCTCATTACATGCCCATACCATACCAGGTGATTTCTTCTTATTTCTCAGTTAAAGGCGCAACTTTCAAGCTTTAAGTAACTTTCAAGCAATAAGTATTTTATCCATTTTCGTCACTGCACCCATCGATCTCAACATTCTCATCTCCGTAGCATGTATTCCTTTTTCATCCGTCCCTATCATTCTGATCCATACATAACGACTAGTCTGATAATCATTTTATATATTTGCAATGCAGCTGGAAAAAAACTATCATATTTTGTAAAATCTAAGTTTTTATCTAAGTAAATTAGTTTGTATTCCTGAACTAAATCGATGTTAATTGTCCAATATCAAAATACTAGAGTATACTAAGAAGTAGCTCACCTACTTGATATGTTAAATACGAGTAACAATGTATTTTTATTTTATTATTGGCCGAGATTGCGAATTTTGTACCGCTGTATTAGAATATATAGAATAATATATTTAATTTAATATTTATTAATAAAATGTTGAATTTCTTTCTCCACTATGTTATGCATTTACTATTTATAAAACCTTGCTCTGTAAGACTTCTATGCTGAACCGAATTATAGTCCATCGCGTATTTCAAAACATCTAAGTAAAAATATAGAGACTATATTTATTCCGCCATACAAAACTTATTACTATAGAATATGATAAGAGAAATCACTGTATATTGTTGCTTTTTTGTATTCTAAGATGTATATTATTTGTTTCAGCTAAATTCGTTTTATCTACTAGAGGAAATATTATGGTGTTATACGATGGATACACATATACTCACATGCGGGACAAGCGCCCGGGCCGTCAAGCAATGAGATGGACTTGTTCGAATCGGAATGCATCTCGGTGTACAGCTAAACTAAGGACGTTAAATGGCGTTATAGACTCAGTCTTTAATGTTCACAATCACCCTCGACTACCTTACCACAACTATCTTCCTTATGATAATGCAGATGCTCTCCACTTACAAAAAAGTATCAAAGAAGCTGCACGTAAAAAGAAAATCTACATAGAAACAGATGATATTTCGCAAAATTAATGCTCAAGAATCTCAATTGTCTCCAGAATGTCTATCCTACTACCCACTTTAACTAGAACTATTGATTTAAGCTTAATGTAGTTTATGCTGTAGATTTTTTTTGTGAATAAAGTCTTTGCTTCGTTTTCTCGCATCATTAATCAATAATTGTTAATCAACAATTTGTGTTTTATTTTCAATTTTCTTAACCGAACATGATAAAAATATTTTTGTAATCTACAAGCTTTGTTGCATTATAACTCCTAAGTACATGTTATTATGATGTATATATAAACAAATTTTTAAAATTTAATGGAATAATACTTAGTAGGTATAATGCCTTCGTTTTTATGTAAAACATGTATGTTACAGATCAATGTGAATTCATTATATCAACGAGGGGTACCAGACTTATAAGATTGGGTGGCTACAGATTTTCAGAGCGAAAGAAAAATAATTTAAAAGGAAATCCAAAGATACATTGGAGATGTTCAACACATAGTTTCATGGGGTGTAGAGCGCGATTGTACACTGTTTGTGATCAAGTTGTCCATGTCGATAATCACCACATTCACCCACCTCCAAAGATTAAGAGAAATGTGATGTTACTCTGAAGTGCATGAATGAATCGGCTCTACTGGTGAAATACCACGACCTCTCAAAATTGTGTAATATGAGTGTAGCGCCGCTGGTCACTTTACACCAGGGGGCATATTATGAGTTTTTAATTCCAGCTAGCTTGTTCGCTGCCTAGTGAATTCGTATTTCCAACGACTAATTGACTAATTTCAGCTAGTCTAGACTACTGATGACTGACTAAATGGAATTAGTCGTTGACAAATCGAATTTAGAGTGACAGTGATTCCTCGTCACCAACTAGCTGAAATTAGTCGTTGAAAATACAAATTTGCAAGGCAGCGCGTAAGCTGGTTGGGATTAAGAGTCCATAATACGCTAGCAGGTGTCTTGATTGCTCGTTTGCCCTCTATAGCATAAAACATAGGTATATACCTATGTTATATACCTATGCTAGATAAATTCTGTATAAATTAGAATATATAACATATGTTATATATTCAAATTTATACAGAATTTATCTTCTTCAGTACAATATATTTGTATTTTTATGATTGTAAAGTTAGTTAAAGTGTATTTCTAAAGTTTTAGTGGATTACTAGTTTTTTATAATGTTGTTGTACCAATATTGGCTCTTCTGAGGCGTTAAAATGTATACCGTATTTGTAGTAAATTTACAAAAATACAAATAAATGTAAGAAGAGTATCATTTCAAAGTTTTTGTTTGACTATATTTCTATAATAAACCATGTCTTTAATTTTATATGTTTTGTGTCACGGATTTCGGATATCTATGATTTGTGCTATACATGTACAATAATTTATTGACTTCTTTGATTAATGGTTGGTACCCACTGAAGTGTACGTTGGCAGATTATAAACCAACTTGATATTTATGTGGAATTTTGATGTACTTACTTTAGTAAGTATATCTAAATTATACAAACATAGATACATAACTTCACATCAGAGCGCCATGAGGCATGATTCTTACACGCCTCAATCGCTTCATTGACTTCCATCACTCTTTTCAAAAACGTGCGTCGATTTTTGAGCCTTGTAACATCGACTTCCTCCAGAACACGTTATATTGTTCTAATCATCATCATCAGCCTATTGCAGTCCACTGCTGGACATAGGCCTCTCCCAATCTGCGCCACAACATCCGATTCTCTGCCTTCCGCATCCAGTCTTTACCAGCAGCCTTTCTGAGGTCATCTGACCATCGGGCTGGTGGGCGTCCTACGCTGCGTTTGCCAAGACGCGGTCTCCACTCTATGACCTTCTTGCTCCATCTACCGTCGGTCCTTCGGCAGATGTGACCAGCCCATTGCCACTTCAGCGAGCTTATTCTACGAGCTATGTCGGTTACTCCAGTTCTCTGGCGGATATACTCATTCCTGAGTTTATCTTTCAGAGATACCCCGAGCATAGCCCGCTCCATAGCTCGCTGAGCGACTTTGAATTTGTGGACTAGCCCCACCGTGAGTGTCCACGTCTCGGCACCGTAGGTCATTACCGGTAAGACGCACTGGTCAAAGACTTTGGTCTTCAGACATTGCGGTATAGGCGAGCTGAAGACTCGACGCAGTTTGCCGAATGCAGCCCAACCAAGCTGAATCCTCCTTTCGGCCTCCTTCTCGAAGTTTCGTCTACCTAACTGGATGATTTGGCCTAGGTAGACGTATTTGTTAACGACTTCGAGAATTGACCCTTCGACGCTTATCGGTCCGGGCACGACATGTTCATTGAACATGACCTTGGTCTTGTCCAAGTTCATGCCCAAACCGACGCGCCGGGAGGACTCGTCCAGGCTGCGCAGCATTCCGCTTAACTGTTCCAGCGACTCTGCCATTACAACAATGTCGTCGGCAAACCGAAGATGCGAGATGTACTCACCGTTCACGTTGATACCCTGTCCAGTCCAATCCAGTGTCTTAAAAACGTCCTCCAGAGCATTGGTGAAGAGTTTGGGAGATATAACATCTCCCTGTCTTACACCTCTATTCAGCTCAATGGCGGTCGTCGCCTGGTCCTGTATCTGGACAGCCATCGTGGCGGTGTCATACAAGCATCTCAACACCTCGATATAACGCCAGTCAATCCGACATCGCTGCAGTGCATCCAGAACTGCCCAAGTTTCGATGGAGTCGAAGGCTTTTTCGTAGTCCACGAATGCCATACACAGCGGCTGATTGTACTCTTCGGTCTTCTGTACAATCTGCCGAACAGTATGGATGTGGTCCACGGTACTAAAGCCTTTTCGAAACCCGGCCTGCTCCGGAGGCTGGAATTCGTCGAGTCTTGCAGCGAGACGATTCGTGACGACCCTCGAGAACAACTTGTAGATATGGCTCAGGAGTGAGATGGGTCTGTAATTCTTCAGTAAGGTTTTATCACCTTTTTTGAAGAACAGCACCACCGCACTCCTGCCCCAAGCCTGTGGTGTTATGCCCTGGTGTATGACGGAATTAAAAAGACTTGCTAATTCCTTTAGGATAGGAGTCCCGCCGGCTTTTAGAAGCTCTGTAGTAATTCCGTCATCACCGGGTGCCTTGTTGTTCTGAAGTTGCCCGAGAGCCGCACTAACCTCGCTTTCAGTGACATCGGGAATGTCCTCACTATAGTGACGCGTTAGCGGGGCTCTGTGGTCATCATCGCTGTGTCTCGTCGGCTTGGTCATCCGTGTGGAATAAAGGAGCCCATAAAAAGATTCTATCTCTGCGAGAATCTCAGGCTTAGAGGTGACGACACGTCCATCCGCAGTTTTCAGCTTCGTCAGATGGGGCCTTCCAAGCTGCTGAGCGAACACTTTCGACCCTTTGTTGCGGTCGATCGCGTCCTCGATTGCTCGAGTATTCGATCGACGAAGGTCACGCCGCATCAGCTTTCTAATACGCTGGTTTAGGCTTTTCCATTCTGACGAAGACAGCTGGTCGGATGGAGTTTCTCGTCTTTGCCTCATCAGCTCGAGTGTCTCAGCAGAGAGCTTGGACTCCTTTTTCTGCGATATCGGGAACAGCCTTTGAGACACTTTCCTCAGCGTGCTGACCACAGTGTCGACTTTTTCGTCCACGTTGCCTGTGGTTTCCAGCAGATCGAATCGATTTTTAAGTTCCGTTTGGAACTTTTCGGTTTCGGCTATTTGGAGTGGCGTAGGTCGGAGAATAGACCTTATCTTCCGGGTCCTTTCAGCTTTGAAGTTAATGTTTAGAGAGCCTCGAAGAAGTCGGTGATCACTTCCAGTATTGAACCTGTTGATCACAGAGACATCTCTAAATATATGCTTACTATCCGTAATGATAAAATCTATCTCGTTCCTTGTCACAGAATCGGGGCTTCGCCAAGTCCACCTCCTGTGGAGACTCTTCTTGAAGAATGAATTCATCAAGAAAAGCCCTTCAGACTCCAGGAAGTTGACCAGCATCTGGCCCCTGTGATTCCGGCACCCCAAGCCATATGGACCGATTTTCGATTCGCCGCGTTCTTGTACTCCCACTTTGGCATTGAAGTCCCCCATAACAACGTTGTAGTGAGCCTTGGCCGTACAATGTATTGCTTTCGCAATATCCTCGTACATAGCCTCGGCTATCTCGTCAGAGTATGTCGAGGTCGGCGCATATACCTGTATAACCTTCAGGGTGTACCTGTTGGTGAGTTTCAGTACAAGGTACGCTACCCTGGTCGACACACTACTGATCTCCACAACGCTGCTAACGAGGTCTTTGTGAACGAGGAAACCGACACCCCCCTGGGAGAGCTGATCACCTTCCCGAAAGTAGAGTAAGTTGCCTGACTGTAGGGTTATCGTGTCCTCCCCCTCTCGCCGGACTTCAGATAGCCCTAGAATATGCCAGTTCAAGCAACTCAGCTCTACCTCGAGTTCGGTGAGGTGTTGGTCCAGCCGAAGACTGCGTCCATTATAAGTGGCCACGAGTAGTTGTTTTTGGCAGCCTGCCGTAACCCGGAGATTCTTCGCACCCCCTGTCCCACCGTTACCACGACCGCTGCCTTGGCCGGGAATAGCGGGACCACCGGGAACTGGGGGCCGTTGTTTTGGTGCTTTTTCCATAGGGAGGTTTATGCCCATAGTCCCCACGCTGGGCAAACGGGTTGGAGACCGCAGGGGTAAACCTCTTGTAGATAGGGACGCTGCTGCCCGCCCCCATCAAGAACATTTAGGTTGACCCAAATTTTTGAATGGTTATCCCGCCATTTTTCGGTGTTGTGCTGTGTAAGCTTGTCAGCCATATGTTTTTATTTCGCTCCCGGCTGACTGAGAGACTGATTGTTCTAAACCATCATCTAAAGACTAAATATTTCATTAGATAATTTAATATTTATTCTTAACTGTGTTAGAAATTGATCCCTATTTCAAAGAAGCGAGTCAGATTTGTAAGTCTTCCAGTGCTGCATTTTTTCTGCCTACAATACAAGGGACTCGGGGTAAAATTATTGTAGATATTTAGTTTTAACTCGTAAACTATTTATTAATACTGAATATTATATATTTCTCTATTATTATATAGTTGCTACTGTAATTTAATCACAAGTTCTTTATTTTTATAATTTAGACTTTTTATTTGTTTTAGGCGGAATGGAATACCAGTTTGTTAAATCTTTACGAGGCAACTGGATGATATTGATTGATGGCTACAGGTTTTCCAGAAAGACTATCAAGAACAGAGAATCGGCAAAGAGTCGTTGGCAGTGCTCGACTCACACAATACACGGATGTAAAGCACATTTGTACACTGTTTGTAATGAAGTCATTCTCGTAAATAATAAACATTCTCATCCACCACCTAAAAGCGTTCGACAGTAGCAATATGTTTTTTTATAACTATAATATTTGTTTCTAACGAAGCTATCTCCGATAGCCTAGACGTTCTTTGTTAAGAATGATACATAGTTCTATTAGTCTCTCGACTTCTTCTAATAATAATTCGCATTTAGACATTTTTGAATTCACTTGCAGAGTAATAGTTAATGTCTGTAATGAAAGTGCGGAATGAAGCACGGATTTTGTCACGGTAATAAAAATAGTCATTGTTGGTTATCCCTAAGAGGCAGACATATAATATTGCAGACTTTTTTGTAGACCGTCTGATATGGATGGATGGTGTGTAATAATGTTGTACATTGATATGATCTATCACTTAGAGTTCAGCCAGCGTTCGCAATGTAAGTGCTAAGTTTAGAAAACTATTACTTCTTTATCACATTATACATGAATTATATAAACACACAACATTGTTGACATCCTATCTATTAAAAAAAAACATCTAAATTCGTTGCGTAGTTTCCAACATCTAAGCACGTTAGGTCACAGCCAGCAGAATGCGAATGTGTTTTGTACTATGTATAAAGATAAACATAAAAGTATCGACAAATAAACTAATATGAGATTTGTTTTTTAATTGTGTTGTTATTTTCTCTTGCTGAGACTTGCCCAAGTTACCATATTGTAATTTCAGGTCTTGGTATTGAATTATGTTTCATAAACTTATATTTGACTCACTGCACAAAATGCATGATGACAATACAAAAAACATAAATATCGCTTACTTCATAATTTTTTTTTTCAGCTATATTTGTCACAGCTCGGCGAGGATGCAAACTACTCAGTTTTAAGGGGAACACGTATAGTTTCAAACATTTCAGTGGTCCGAAAGCCTTATGGAGATGTTCCAAATACTTTTCACGTGGATGCAAAGTGACAATAACTACTTTGGGTAATAAAATAGTGTCTATTAAAAACGAACACAGCCACGCAGCGCTACCATCTTGCTATATGTTAGAGGGTACAGGGATACCTTACTTGAAAGGAGGAATTTGATTCAATAACGCTGATCACCCAAAGATTTAGTTAATATTTGACAAATGTTTAATAACATGTCAAAACTGAACCTATCACTCAACTCACACTCACCTGCTTTCAATTAAAAGGAGTTGTCATGGAAATAAGTTCATTGTTATAACATTGAAACAACTTTTTTATGGATTATATCGCGTTTATTTAGAACTTAATTTTATTGTTTCTGGTGAAGTTTTGTATTAGCTTAGTAACTACAATATTAAATAAAAATAGTGATATAATAGAAAATTAAATCTTCCCAATTGTGTAAGTTACAGAATGTGCCAAAGAAATATATCTATACACAATCTAAAAACTTAATTCGACTTCTCGCTCTTTAGGGTGAAGAGTACGAGTCTATACGAGTGAAGCAGAGATTAATAGCTAGTTAAGCTTTGGTCTTGATATATTATAATAATAATAAGTTTTTATTAGTTGACTTTAAAAAAGTCCACTTGTTACTATACATAAAAAAACATAACATAACTACACGCCTTTGTTACCCATGGGCCATACTGCCATACACATTTGCCATACTGGGCACAAAGTTTTCAATCATCGATATTTATCACACCTAACTTCCGTAAACAATTTCGAAAATTCATGGGTGTGAGCCAGTGTCATGAATCGAATCTCGACCGCTGGATTAGAAGCCGTGAGCTCGATCACTAGACCACCGAGACTATTTGTATACATTTGCTTACAAAACTGTCTCGTAATATAGGTATAATGTCGTATAGTTTAAATTTAAACTTAGTCTGAATGAGAAGTTACCTGCCGAGTTTAAATTAAAATTAATAATTATCAGATATAAAAGGGATTCTAATTATACATACAAATAAAAATATTAAATGTCTTCTACATAAATATCTAATAAACAAGTAGTAAAAATATTTTTTTAGTAAGATATTCTTCATCGCAATTTGATTTTATTTTTCTATAAGAGTTGCAGAAAGAAACGATTTTATTAGTGGTAGATGATATAAATTATAGTTAGTTATAAATAAATGGGATGTTAAAAGTTTCATACTTAACTAGAACTTTTTAAATTAATTTTTTACTTCTATTGTAGTTGAATATAATATTAAAATGTAGGAAAATATTAGGAATCTTTAAATTAGAGCAATTTTATATTCTACTAAATTGTTTTAGCATTATAATAGACTTGAAATTGATTGGATAGTTAATGATTATGATTTGGGTACCTATTTGAAAACTTGGAGTGGTTCCTTTTTTATATTATTACTTGCATATATCATGTCTGTTAAATCTTTCATAATAAATTTGAGAATATTTATGTACTTATGTGTATACTTAAAACTATATGTTAAGTATATAAGTTAAAGGGTAAAGGGTCGTCGAAGAGTGCAAGAGCTACCGAGGCATCAGCTTGTTAAGCATCGTCGGCAAACTTTATGCAAGAATATTGGTCAAAAGGGTGATGAATGAAACTGATCAGAAAATATGGGATGTGCAAGCAGGATTTAGGAAAGGAAGGAGTTGTATGGATCAAGTTTTCTCCTTACGAAGCATAGTCGAAAAATTTCTGGCTAAAAGTCAAAAGGTTCACTGTGCTTTCGTAGATTTGGAGAAGGCTTATGACAGAGTGGTGAGGAATGATTTATGGTTGACACTATCCTTATATGGGGTGAGCAGTGGCTTGATAAGAGCGATGAAATCACTTTACAGCGATTCCAGAGCTTGTGTCAGGATAGGAGGGGCATATACGGACTGGTTTAACATCGAAAAGGGTGTTAGACAGGGATGTGTAGCTTCGCCAGGACTGTTTAACCTATATATTGATAATTGTTTAAAAGATTTGAAAGAGAGTGTGTATGGATTAAAAATAAACGATTTAATCATCAAATGCCTTATTAAAACAACTTTTAGGATTATATCGCGTTTATTTCTTATTTATTTATATTTATTTCCCGACGTTTCGAACTCTTTACAGAGATCACTTTCACGAGTGATGAACAAAAAATAAATATAAATAAATAAGAAATAAACGCGATATAATCCTAAAAGTTGTTTTAATGAGTGAGATTCGCGAAAGTCTTAGAAATAAATATCAAATGCCTTCTTTACGCTGATAATCAGATCCTCCTGGCGTCATCTGAGGAAGAATTGCAGTTGATGATTAATATATTACATGGGTCTTTGAGAGAGAAAGGAATGAAAGTGAATGTATGTAAGACTAAAGCAATGGTTTTTGAAAGAGATGAAAATATGTCTAAATGCGAGGCATGCGAGGCATGAATGTTGGGTATGGCAGGAGAAGCACAGAAGTAAGATTAATGCTGAGTCTGAGGAGTCTGAGGAGTATAGCTGGAGTAAGCTTGGTGGATAAAATGAGAAACAGTGTAATTCGAGAACGTTGTGGTGTGAAAGAAGATATAGTGACAAGGATAGAGAAAGGAATGCTTAGATGGTTCGGACATGTAGAAAGGATGGACGAAAGTAGACTGACTAAACGAATTTATAAGACAAGTGTGAAAGGGCGAACCGGTAAAGGACGACCTAGGCGGACCTTCCACCAACAAATCTACGATGTGTTGGTGAGGGGCCAGGTCAGGAGTGGTCACAACCGACGAGCATGTATGAACGCGATAATGAGAGTGGAGGAAGCAAGAAACGTATGTCAAGATCGTTGCAAGTGGAAAGAATTAGTCTCTGCCTACCCCCATGGGAAAAAGGCGTGATTGTATGTATGTATGTATAAGTTAGCTAGGTACACAGCAGACAGCACTTTGTTTAGAAGTGTTTGAAAAAAAGTAATTGAAATAATGCTATTATTATTAAATGAAATAATAACGAAAAACTTAAGAGAGACCTACATCTTTGAAGAAAAGTTTTGTTTAAATAATGTTTATCAGTGTACAAAATATAATTAAATATAAAATAATTATTTGTTTTTAATTAAACTGATTAATTAATTTTTTGCGGTTTATTACTCATTAATTATTGTACATCTACACCTGCAAAGGGTCATGTTATTTACTATTTCATTAATGTTTTAAACTATTATATACATATTTGATATTAGTAATATGATTTAGTCAGAAACTTCTAGAAAATCACATAGTCGACTCTAAAAATCGTGAATTCTTAATATTTAATTACTAGAGCTAAATATGGCCTGGGCACTTGTTGTACTATTTTTTACATTATGTATATATATCTTATGTTGTGTGTGTATATATCTGATATTGTGGCGCACATTGGGAGAGGCCTATGTCCAGCAGTGGACTGCAATAGGCTGATGATGATGATGATATATATCTTGGGGATAGGTATTCCACAAAAAATCTTGAAGTTTTTGTATCATCATATTGAAATATTGATAAATATTTATAATATTTTGTACTTTGATTTCATATTGGATTTTATAATATTATGCCGGGCCTAGTTTAAAGTATCGACTACTGAATAAAGATCGAATGGATTCCATATCTAAATGCAAACATTTGTGATGTATGCTTGAATGACATCTGGGAGTAAGGAACCATCATTAAAACATATGAAAAAATATTGAATAAAAAGATTTTTAGTGAACAATAGTATTATTTTGATTACAGATGTAACCAGATACGTGTTGAACAGTAAAGGCAAACACCAACTTATTAGTGGAGGATATTCGTTCAATGCTCATGTGACGAAATCATTTGAAGGATACGAAAAAGTTAGATGGCGGTGTATTAAACATAAGCAAGGCTGTGTCAGCTGCGTTTACACGATAAATAAAGTTATTGTAAAAAATACAAACACACACAACCATCATCCAGACTATATTATATTGTGAGAAAAAAAACTGTTCATTTTGTGTAGAATATGCGTAACAAAGCATTAAAAATATCTAAATAAATGAAAGAAATAGTGCGTGGAGTCCCTCCGCGCTAAAGAAGTGAAACTTTGTAACAAACATACATATATAACACACTAAATGTAAACGGAGCACATCTTACATTACGGCGTGTCTCGTGGTGTATTCGAATATAAATCTTTGTCTGGTTCTGGTTATACTCTGGTAGAATAACTAATGCTATTTTGGATGATCTGTCATATTGGATTTAAAATGAATGAAAATTTTTCGAGTTACTCTCAGCAAGCTCAAACATTTGATACCCATATTTTAGAAATGCATTCAAAATATCTTTTTTCGGATTTCTCTGGATTTAGAATGACGTCACATTATTTATAGAGGTACTCTTGACAACCCTTTTATTTGATACCCATATTGCAGAAAACATCTCGAGATGAGAGGTCATGGTGTTTCACGGGTTGAGGCAGCCCATTCATGCAGAAAACTCCGTGGCTCTACCACTGTTATTATTATTATCATGTAAACTTTGCGTGTATACAAAATTTCAGCCCAATCGGTTGAAAATATCTGCTTCAAAATTGAGTTCTAAGTTTCAAGGACATACGCTTTACAAATTTTCTTAGTTGGTTATTATATTGACCGGTTTATATTCTACTGTTAAATAATACTTATTTTACCCGCGACAGGCCGTTGAATGCGTTAAACGATTGCTCATCCATTCATCCATCCATTTCTGATCCTTGTATAAAATTTACGTAGCATGAACTATTCTAATTTATGATATGTTATTTTTAAAATGGTGTTTTGTTAAGACATTTAATTTTTTGAATTTTAAGTTCACTCGCATTTAGATCTTTTTATGTATAAAATTATTCAATATGTTTTGTGAATCCCTCGTTACTAAGTATATTGCTTCTTATAGTATCTTTATTAATCCAACAATCATAAATAAATAGTCACAGTAAAGAATAATTAATATCCAGGTTATTCTGGTAAACGTGGTTTGTGCGCAGAAATAAAATCGTAGATATGTGGCTAGTTTCTTCGTGCTTAGCTTAGATTGACATCTTCTATATTATATTATAAAGAAGTAAAGTTTGTGTGTTTGTATATTTGTTAAATTGTAAGGGGTAATCTCGGGATCTACTGAAAAATACTTTTACCACTAGAAAGCCACATTATTGCTAAGTGGCATAGGCTGTGGTAGTCCGGTTTGCAAAGTGAATCGGACAAAAAAAACGCTCGAATGAAAGCGTTTCTTACGAACTCTGCCTTAACTATGAAAGATATATTTTCGAGTTCTAGAGAAAAGATGTGGAGCTTAAAAATGCCTTCAAAAAAGTCAACGACAAAATATGTCTAACTTTTATATTCAAGTTACAAAAATAAGTTTTTAATATTAGTATATAGTAAGGCCAACGAGACGAGATAAAAACTATATACAAACGAATCCTTAACGAGTTATCGAGTTACAGTTACCGATTAACACGAATATCCGCGCGATTGATATACAGATATATCAATCGCGCGGATATTCGTGTTAATCCTTTGTTGTTAATCCTATGCAGTAAAAACGTCACTTAGTCGAAAACAGCTGTCAAGTTCATTTCTGTATGAAAAGCGTTCTAAGTGACTCGTATTTGTGTTATTAATCCGTTACTGTTTTAGTTATCTTGTTAATTTTTGCTGTTATTGTTACTAATTAGTAGTTGGTTTTAATCATGGAGAAATGATAAATATTTTGAAACCCTGAAACTTTGTTTATATTTGTTATCTCGTCTCGTTGGCCTTACTAAAGGTGATTAAATTTTTAATATTAATAAAATAATTTAAATTGTTAGTTCAGTTATTAGTCCTATTACCAAAAATGATTAATCTTTATGAAAATAAGTAAACTCATCGTCTTATGGGCAGTTATATGTTGTCTTATCTCGGGTTGGAACCCCTGATAGATGCCCCTGAGAACTACCAAATGATAACATTAGATCCAATATAGTTTACAGAAAAGTTTTGAACAATTAAAATTACCATAACCAAACTAACTTTTCCCGCGACTTGGTCCTCATGGAATTCATTTATAGCAAATCTCGCAGAATATGATTTTTATTTCGGAGAGAGTTACTTTCGAATTTTGGATAAGCATGCAAATACAAACTATAGCTACTACACCCCTCCTTTCGGCAGTCAGAAATTAAAATATTACACTCTATACTAAAAAGGATTATTAACATTATGCCCAACGAAGTGGGCACGGATCAGCTAGTTTTAAATATTAAAATGATATTAATTCATTCAGCGAACTAGGCTTTTGTAGACTGACCTGGGCTCTTGTGCTCTGAATACCTTTCTCACCGAGCTCCTAACAACACCTTCCTCCAGAACACATTCTATTTGGTCATGAAATGTGTGTCTTGGCCGTCCTCGATCCTTCATCCATCCGCTTTTGCATTGTATATCTGCTTAGTCAATCTTGCATAATCTATTCCTTCTACAATGTGCGAACCATCGGAGCTTGACCTTTCTTACTTTCACACCGATACTCTCTTTCATTCCAACTTCCTTCCTTACAACCTTGTTTTCGATGCGGTCAGCGAAAGTCACTCCGCAGGTTTTGCACAACAATGTTTACTTTCGTGCACCTAGCGACTTAATGTCGACTTTGCGAGAGGTCGTGGGATTTCACCGATCGAGTTGGCCCTAATTCCACGAGGTTCACACTGTTTACATCGCTGCATAGTAAAAAAATAAAACTCGCGCATATTTTCGACTCGCTCTCTGCCTTTCGTCCTTTCTACCTGTGTGAATATTTTTTTGTCCCTCTTGCATTGAAATATTTTGTTGGCAGAAGAAACAACTAACATTTTAACGTGTCAACGTATCATAATTAGATGGAGTCGGCTGCATGTATAAAAAAATACTCTATGCGGCGTTAGACCTATGTGGCGTTACCTCACTCTGAGACATCTGCACCTCAAACTGCTGGCTTGAAGTGCATCTTGACTGAGCGATGCGTCCGCGTGGAAAGCTGCTATACATAAACTATAAGTAATTTAAATTGTAATTTAAATACATTTTTTTTTGAAAATTGAAACCATTCCATCAGCATTTTTTGTGACGTTCTCACGTTCGTTGAGTTACTTTCATGTTTGCAATCAGGTAATAACATTCTTTATACCAATATTTTTAGAATCGCTACAATAAAAAGTACATTAAGCTCAAAGGGCAGCAAAAGTAAATCTGACTCACATTACGACTGGCCTCGTAGTGAGATTGGTGGGTTCAATCCCCACTCTAATATACAAATTTATGATTAATGTGAATGCTTGTAAGGTGCTTGGACGCTATGTTTTTCAATATACTCTTAGTGTGTACTTACAAAAAAAGTATATGTATTACGTGTGTATATAAATTATTTACTTGCTTTACTTAGAAGTAGAGGGCGCTGTATATTCTGTCCAAAATACATAAAAAACAGTAAGAGCGTAAAGAAACTGGCTGAAACTGGCCTGTTGTTCGATTTTAATTTATAATATTCATTAACTCATTTATTATTATTTTGTTCAATTATACGTGTAACGAATCAAAATAACAAGACTAGTTTATTTTAATCTGTTATACGTTTAATTTAATTGAGCAGTATTATTTATTTTCAAATTTAGCGAATAAGAATTATAAAGTTTCACTTGTTTAGCGCACAGGGACTCCACTTACTGTTTATTTTTTACATGTTACCACCTACTTTTATTTGTCTTGCTACCAATGCTCTTTATAATTTTATTAAGCTCCTTGTATTTTAGATCTGTTTATTGCATAAAATAATTAATTGCTTGTTTTTTTTCTATTGCAATTGTAATAAATGTACAATAGGTAATATTTTTAATTTTTATCGGCTATATTTTCAGGACCAGTAGTAGTCCAGACAGCACGAGGGAAACGTCAACTATACTACAATGGTTTTAAATATTCTTGTCGCAAAAGATATGAAGGTAAATTAGACATTCGCTGGTACTGCTCCTCACATCATTCCAAGGGTTGTCGAGCCTCCGTCAGAACTATACAATATAAGGTTGTCTGTATCTCAGAAATACACAATCATGAACCATCATTACTAAGTTCTTCTAAAAGATATTGAACCTTTTGGAAGAATCGCACGATAGGATATGGTGATGATGTACGGAAAAAATCAATGCTTGCATACAATCACGCCTTACGAAAGGCGGTGTCCAGTTCTATTCTGTTAACGAAATATTTGGTGCCATTGTATAAGTATAGGTAGGTATAATAATCGGCATACTTTCTTTATTTTTTTATGGAATATGAGGGCAAACGAGCAAGTGGGTCATCTATAAAGATAACATACGTACTAATCCAAGTGCTTCAGTTTACCGCCGCTTCTGAATTAGTTCCCTGACTGTAACATATGCAATGGTTTTTCGGAATTGTTTTTAAAACTCTTGTTTCGCTTTAATCTTGCTGCTTCGGTTAAGGATTTTTTCATGTTACCTCTACAGGAAAATGGAAAATGGATGACGCGGATGATGATAATTTTGATGCGTTTTTTTAAATACATAGAGCGTGTCAATGCGTGGTATTTATTTATAATTCATGTATGATATAGAAAATAAAAAGTGATAAATCCGAAATTTACTTATTTACTACTTTTTATGCGGAACTAAGTTCGCGAAATAAATAAATAAATAACTTCACGCCAAATCCCTTGCGGGGTAGGCAGAGAGAACGGAGCGCCATAAGGCACGATTCTTACACACCTTACTTCGCTTCTTTGACTTTCATAACTCTTGTCATGCACGCGCGTCGATTTTAATAGTTGTTATAATAAAAACTTTAAAACATAAATTCGACTTCCAAATATCAGACTGATATCGTTAACATTCCCAATTTATCATAGATTTTAATTTAGATAGCAAAAAATCTTGGAAAAATATGAACTTTATATTGGTCTTTTGTCGCAATCAATACTTACAGTAATTTAACATAACATAACTTCACGCCTCTTTCTATCCGAAGGTGCTGGCAGCGGCGGTTAAGCCCCTACTCGCCGTTGTTTTTAAGTCCTAAATGAAATAGCGTACCTATTGCCATACACCGGGCACAAAGTTGTCAGTCATCAATATTTATCATACATAGCTTCCGAAAAAAAATCGAAAAGTCATTGTTGTGAGCCCGGATTCGAACCCACGACTTCATTCAAAAGCGGGGTGCTCGACCACTGGTCAACCGAGAAACACCCGACTCCGCAATTTCTCTTACAACCCTTGTTCATGTAAGAATCTCGATAAATATTATTTAAAACAACACATAAAAAATCCATGAAGCTATTGATGTTACAGTACAATACTATTTATTATTAGTTCCAGAATGACTGTTCCAAGTAATTTTTTGTTGTTATTTTATATTGTTTCAAAAATTTAATTGATATTTAAAGAAAATTCTCGAAATATAATATTATTGATGTTTTGTAATTTTTATTACATTTTTATAAAACAAATCGCTCGCACTCGTTACGTTTTCAAGAACTTGTTCTATTTATGTATAAATCGATTAAAATGTTGTGATTAGCACGTTGTGATATTTTATCAATATGTTATAGTAGGTACATATACAATAGTACATATAACTATAACATATCATTAAATATGTAGTTATATATTTTATATACAGAATTTATATAAATATAACATAACTTCACGCCTTTTGTTACCCGAAGGTGTAGGCAGCGGCTGTTAAGCCTCGTCTCGCCGTTATGTTTTACGTCCCAAATGAGATAGGTGGCGAACCTATTGCCATGCCGGGCACAAAGTTTTTCCGTCATCGATATTTATCACACATAACTTCCGAAAACAATTTCGAAAAGTCATTGGTGTGAGCTAGTGTCTGGAATCGAACCCGGACCTGGATCAGAAGCCGTGTGCTCGACCACTGCGCCATAGAGACAAATTTATATAAATATGTTATGTTTATAATTATTTGTTTTAATTATATTAATATTTTATGAATAAAGATAATCTTTCCCGTTTTCATTAGACTTTTTATTTTTATTTATCCATTTTAGGTGAAATTAAAAAGTGCAATGTAATGAATTTTCCTTAATAATACCAAAAAACATTCAAGAAAAAACTTTGCCAAGTTCATTGCTTCAGAAACTATTTTAAAAAGTGACTGTAGCAGGTAGGTACGGTACACATGTTGGTAAGTAACTAACGGTCTTCAAACACAACACCAGGAAAATCAGATACATATTGTTTAACGTCCAAAAACTTTTGTTCTCCCTTATGAAAAAGTCTAACTAAGAATTATCTTATAGTTTACATCAATAAACTAAACACAGGTATCACTTTGTCAGTAATAAAACTTCGTGGATTCCTGCAAGAATCGCATGCAGAAATAAAAAATTGACAAATTTACTATGCACGTTTTTTGTTTAATTTTGCAATTTTCAAAGCATAAATCGAATGTTTATATTTTAGGAGAATTTATTACATCACGCCGAGGAAAACGTATGATAAGATTGAACGGTTTTACATATTACCTGGCACGAGACAGTGGGAAGGTGGCAAGATGGCCGTGCTCCACCCATCACCGGCAGGGCTGCAGGGCGGCAGTAAAAACTATAGCCGATGTTATCGTTTGGTACAACGATGATCATAACCACGGGAAAACGGCTTAACTGCCAATATTTTAGAAATAATTACGAACGGTTTTGGTGGTTGAAGATTTTTTTTATTATTATGGTAAGCAACCAACGCCGCCCATGGACAATGGCACGCACATGGGCAATACTGATAGTATTATAGTTGCGTTGCCGGCCTTTTAAATGGGATGGGATGGATTGGAAAAGGGATGGGAAGGGTAGAGAGGAAAGGCCTCTGTTAACCTCACTCACTGAACCAAACGCGGCATCAGCTCCTTTACATCGATATTTTGAGAGGTGGTATTTCATTGGTCGAGTCGGCATTCATGCAGCGAACTGCATTATATGTATTATACTATTTCATGTCAATATACATAATACCTGTCATTTTTATTCTTAGGAGTAAATCATGCGATGTATGATTCTGTATATATTTAAATGTGCTCAATATAATTTTTTTCTATAATCGTGATTTAACAGCCGCTGGCTACGGTTTAGGGTAAAATAGGCGTGAGGTGAAAGACCATTATTGAAATATACATGCAGTGGCGGGTAAAAGTTTGTCATAACATATACCTGGTCTAGAAGAAATCGCAGCTGGTGAAAAGACCCCCTATTGTACCTGTATATGAAGATTTTCTGTAATATGGTCATTTATTAATGTATAATAAAGTGTCGTCTATTATTATTTATTTCTTGGAGAATTTAACTCCGTTTCATAATATATAACAATATTACATACATATGTTCTGTTCCTTTATTTGTAGTTTTAATGCTGATCCATTATAAGAATGAAGGAACCCTGATTGCTTATGATACAAATAATACTATACTTTACATTCTTATCCAATCGCTGTCTATAGTTTTAACAATACCAATGAAAATATTCTCAATCCGAGCTGCAACTACTACTGCTACTTCTTGCAGGAAAATCTAAGAAATGGCTTTCCATCAAGTGACCCGCATGCTGGTTTGCCTCCTTTTCCCATAAAAAAGAATATCAGGCCGGAGATGCTATATTTTTTTAGAGTGTTATATATAGACGTGTTACTGTAATTATTGTATTACTCAAATTTTATGATATTTATTGGAAGCTTCCTTTCTTTCTTTCAAGCCACCTTTCTTACAAGTACCCGTGTGAGAAATGATTACATATTGTATAGGGTTTTCAATAAGAGCGGGTAGATGTTGGTGGCCTGTACGGAGCAGCTCTTTTGGGCGGTGTCTCTCTTATGTATTATTTACTATTTAGTCACTGATGCCAAATTATCATGTTCACGGTTGAGCAGCGCGTCCAAATAATAAAACTTGAGGATCAAAATGGGGTTTTGGTTGGATTTTAAAATGGTTGTACCGCTTGCAGCGCCGGGGCATTTTAGTGACGAAAGATTACATTATTTTGACAAATAGGAACGTGGCTCCTTCCATTTCTTAAAGAATTTCTTCAATAACTCACTGTAGAGCGGTGCCCTATAATGTAAAACACAAATGTGAACATTAATAAAATTAATGTGTAATATATATGAAGAAAACAATATCAAAGCATATTATAAATTCGAAAAGTGGGTAGGATATGATTATTGGCCACTGTGCGGCCGGGTTGGGTCGTCGGGGGTGCGCAGTTAGAGCCGCCCCGCCCTGGGGAGCATCACACCGTGGCTCCCCGAGGATGAGCCCCCCTCGTAACAGGGGGGAGGCGACGGCAGGGTGGTCCAGAGTGCTGAAGCATTGTCCTGGACCACCCTAACGCCGGAGGATGGCTGCCGCAAGGTTTTAGTGGGTAGCCCTAGGATCGGATTGCAGTGTACTATGTACCGTACCCAGGCGGGGGTGTGCATAAAGCATTTTCCTCGCGTGATAAAAAAAAAGGATATGATTATTGTACGTATCCGATACAGAACAAGCGAACTAATTTTAAAACGCATACTACACAATCCGTGTTGAGTAAGCAACTTAACAATCCCCAGATCGACTTGTCAGTCATTAGGTCATTGATGGTGTAATAAGCATCACTAACAGGACGATCGGTCACAGCCCGCCTAAACTGATCGAAAGACAAAGTCAGAATATACGCAGGTATAGGTATAGGTATATATTATAAAACTGTATACCCATTGTCAGAAAAGACTTGTGCACTTTGCGCCGGCGATCATACGGTAACATATGTTATATAAATTCCCGAATAACTCGTTTCTGTAAGGTCACTTGTACACTGCATATAGAATTCTATTAATCAGATATATATTTATTTCCGGATCTATATTACTAGGCATGATAAAATTGATTATTTTGATTTTATTCGAATTGAGCACTAAATTATTAGCTATTCATGTACTTGCGTTAGAGAACGATTCACATAATCAAATATAGTCTTTTTATGGTCTACCTTGAAGAGAAGTGAAGTATCATCGGCTATTAGTACAACGTTACAAAATTTCTATATGCAAAAATCTAAATCATTGATATGGATAATAAACAATAAGGGGCCGAGAATGGAACCCTGTGGAATGCCCATAGTCACCGAGGATCCAGAGGATCTCACTGCGCTTATATCAACAAACTTTAACCTGCTATTTAAGTACGATTCAGCAAGCCGGAGTGTAGCGTTATGAATGCCATTATGACTAAGTTGATGTAAAAGTTTCTTAAGTTCCACGCAGTCAAAAGCTTTGGAGAAACCACTTAATACCCCAATTGCATACTGCGAGTTCTCCTAAGCATCGAATATATATTTTTTAAGAGCTGCCGCAGCATTAATAACCTCAAATCTATTTTTTATTAATCTTATTATACCTATCTTTGATAACTCTTATTGTAACATTTACTTAAACACTTCATCTAAATTCACAAATTCAAAGAGTTTACGAAATATTTCACAAGTAAGAAATAGTTATAACTATTCATATAAAAAACTTATAAACATTTAAATGACAACAAATACCAATATATAAACTATTTGTAATATATATATATATACAGGGTTAATTTTAATATACTAATACTATTCTACACATAGCTCCTTTGTGTCATTCTAAACAACTTTTCTTTTATCAGTTTTACAAAAACCTAAAACTCTAGTAAAAAAACGATTTTTAAGATTTAATTGTACCATCTGACACTTTGTAACTCTGTATTTTGTACTAAACGTACCTATTTCACCCGATTTTCATTCAGAGTAGCAGCTCTGTTTATGCATCTAAACAAGAGAAGCGAGTTCCCGCGCTTTCTACACGAAACTGCTTTTAATTCACATACCCAATCGGATATCGTGTAGATTACGAAATTAAAGGTGTTAGAAATGTATTTTTAGGCTAATACACTTAAAATTTAATGTATTCCAGGAAATTTGAATTATTTACCTACCTATTTAATGTGGGTATTTAAGTGAAAACTTGATTATTCCGCCCACGATATTAAGCATTCGAGATTATTCAGACATACCAACTGCGACTAATTACATTTATTAAATACTTGCTTACTCCAACGTTGTTTACTCCAACTGAATTCTGAATGGCATTCGTCACTTTACCAATTCGCACACAATGAGATGACACGCGCGGTACATCAAACGTCACGGGCGGTAACATAAGGGCGACTAACATATGTTTGGCTAATGACCTACGGGAGCAATCAAAGTACAAATGCCGCGTGACCTTGCCCCGCTACCCCCCCATACCGTTGTCACTCGGTGCGCTCAATGCAATACGTAGACTTAGTTAATATTTTACAACTACCGATTTTAATTATTTAAATTTGCTTGAAATGAAAAAAAAATTAAAATTGTGATTTTTAAAAAGTCGTAGAACAAAAGTGTTAGGTAATTACCTACAGAATATACCCTTAGCTAATTATTAGTATATTTGAAATAACCCTGTATATGACTGAGACTAGACGTAGACTATATAGAGACTAGACGTAGACTATATAGATATTGCTCGTGTACTCGTTGTGTCTGTGTTTTTATTTCCGTTTACCGGTAAAAATGTCTAAATTTAACTTGGAAAGTGCTTTTGGCGAGCTGCATAATCAAGTGGCCGAGTTATCGACAAAAATTACGGCCCAGTCTGCAATTATTGTGGCGCAAAGTAAGAAAATAGATCATCAAAAATCCCTAATCAATAACTTTTCGACCATTATTTTGGAACAAAAGAGGGTAGTGGAACAACTGCTTAACAGAGTCGAGGAGCTCTCTAGGTCTACGATTGGCGGTGCGAGAACGGGCACGAATGAACCGATTGCGCCGGCACCGGCTGTTGTGGCGAGTGCGAGCGGGACAGCTGACTTCACTTCGCTATCACAAAATGTAACGGTGCGTCCACACCGGCTTACTGGAAAGTCGAAGAGAAATGTTTCGGAAATTTTGCCCAAGGATAAGCTTTATTCTGACATAGTCCAAATAAATAAAGGATTGCCTCTTCTAAGTCAATCTGTAGCCTCTAATGATTGGACTGCCGTGGATTATCCGAAAAAAACCAAGAAGGTGCAATCTAATATATATCAAAAAGGCGGAAATTCTCAGATTGAATCTTTTCAAGCTATTGAAAAGAAGAAATTCTTACATATCTGGTCACTCCATCCGGATACATCTGAGGAAGCTATTACTGAGCACGTAACCAAAACCTGTAGTTCAACGGATGTAAAAGTTGAAAAAATTATCCCTAAAACTAAAAGAGACTACGCTTCTTTTATGGTTGGCGTCCCTGAGTCGTCTTTTGAGAAAATCAATGACATTGTTTGTTGGCCAGTAAGCACGAAATTTAAGGAGTGGGTGTGGTTTCGAGCCCCCCGCAATGCAGAAAAAAATCCCTAAACCCTCCAATAGATTAATTCAGATATACTACCAAATAGAAGAGGGCTTCGTACGAAAACCGCCGCTATATTTACTAATATTCTAAACTCATCCTACGATTTATTTGCAATTAGTGAATCGGGTCTACATAGTTCTATACATGACGGGGAACTCATACCTTCCGGCTTCAGCATTTTGCGTTGTGATCGAGCGGACGGTCGCAAGTTGGGAGGTGTATTTTTAGCGGCATCGCGGCATCGTCGCGATATGAACTTAGGAGTGTTTCGGTCGGCAATGTGAACGCTACCTTATTTGAGATTGTGTGTGCGACGGTGCACTTGAAAAATATATTTTTATTTATGTGTTGTGTTGTATATATCCCACCAGGTGCTGAAGATAGTCAATATATGCATTTATTTAATATTATAGAAACAGTTTGTGTTAACTATGACAAGGTTATTGTGTTGGGAGATTTTAATTTGCCGTCAACATCTATAGAAATACATAGCTACATGGAATATGTGAATGCTTACTGTGGATTTCGGCAGGTAAATACTATACTCAATGTTAACGATCGTGTCTTAGATTTAATATTAACTTCTCTGCCGAGTAGCGACTTCGAGGTGTTATTGTCTGATGAGCATTTGGTTAGTGTTGACGAGCAGCACCCTCCGCTGATCGCTTGTGTTACATCTAAAGTGGGCCGAGGCAGCCGTGATGATAGTCATACATCCCCCAATAAAGTTGGCGATCTAAGTTATCGTCGTTGGAATTTTTCTAAATGTGATTTCTCACTTTTATATTACAAATTGGAGTGTAGTGATTATAATAAATTGTATGAAATTGATAATTCTGAGGCCGGTTTGTCTTACTTGTACGAGATAATCAACAAAGCTATAGATGAGTCTGTGCCAACTCGGCGACCTGGTCACAGCAAGCATTGGTCTTATCCCGAATGGTTCACCGCAGATTTAATACACGATATTCAACGTAAATGGCGATATCACAGACTGTATAAAGTATCAACATTGCGTAGCGATTATGAAGTTTTTTCTCGGTACCGCGCCATAGTAAAAGATAAGATCAAGGTTGCATATGATGCTTACCAGGAAAGGCTCCAAATAAATTTTATAAATGACCCCAAGTCTTTCTGGAATTTTATTAGGCATAAACAGAAAAACCACAATAAGACTAAAGTCACTAAAGACGGGGTCGAATTGAGAGATCGGGAGTGTGCCGAGAGTTTTGCCTCATATTTTCACTCCGTGTACAGCTCAGAACAACCCAAACTTGACCCGAGGGAGGCAGAGCGTGCGGGCAGCGCGGCTGCCGGCGCGGACGCAGCGCGGGTCTGTATTGCCCAGCTCAGCGCTAGCGACGTACGTGGTGCCCTCCGCACACTCAAGCCAAAACACTCTGTGGGTCCTGACGGCATTCCTCCGTATATTGTCAAGGACTGTGGTATGGTTTTAGAGAACCCTTTATTACATATTTTTAATTTATGTTTAAATGAATGTCATTATCCAGACAGGTGGAAAATTACCCGTGTCATACCGGTTCCTAAGGCCGAGTTCGGGTCTGACGTGAGCGGATACCGGCCGATCGCCGTGCTGTCGGCGTTCTCTAAGGTATTCGAAACCGTCTTACATAGATGTATCTACTCGCAAGTCAGAGTGCGATTGAGCGACGAGCAGCACGGCTTTCGGCCGGGCCGCAGTACGGGGAGCAATTTGCTTTCATTCGTGTCAGATCTTGCTCCGGCCGTGGACGCTGGCGGGCAGGTGGACTCCGCGTATTTTGACTTCCGAAAAGCTTTTGATGCCGTGGATAATGACGTTCTTTTGTCAAAATTTTCTACGATAGGCTTTACACCACACTTGCTTAATTTTTTTGCCAGCTACCTGGCTGACCGCCGGCAATATGTTGAATACGCTGGATTCTATTCGAATCCTTATTTCACGTATTCTGGTGTGAGCCAAGGAAGTAATCTTGGACCTTTAATGTTCGTTATTGTGATTAATGACCTTCCGAACGTCATACAATACGCGCAGTGTTTACTGTTTGCTGACGACTTAAAGGTGTTTCTCACTGTAGCGGACTCTTCAGATTGTGTTAAACTCCAGCATGATATCGATAGGGTAGTTCAATGGAGTTTATCTAACAAGTTACTATTTAATTTGTCTAAGTGTTGCGTAATGAGCTATGGCCGCGCGCACCACCCGCTTCTCTCTCGCGGTGGGTGGCGTGGTAATGCCTCGAGTAGATCGTGTGCGTGACCTAGGCCTCCAGATGGTACGTGATTTATCTTTTAGAGACCATGTTATCAGTGTCTGCAGCAAAGCATTTAGAAATCTTGGTTTCATATTGAGGCAATGCACTAATTTTAAAAGAACACACGCGGTTAGAATATTGTACAATTCCCTGGTGCGGAGCCATTTGGAGACCAATGCAATTATTTGGAATCCCCACCATGCTAAATATAACCTCATGATAGAGAGAATTCAAAATAAATTTACGCGCTTTCTCTATTTAAAGGAGTTTGGGGTGTATCCGTATTACCCGCTAATGTACCCGAGTCTATTCGTGTTGGGTATGGTAGGCTACTGCAGGCTGTCAGTCCGAAGGCGGGTGGCTCTTGTGAAGTATGTGGCGAGGGTGCTGCGGGGCGAGTTGCACCACCCGGGGGTGCTGATGGCCCTGAGGCTGTGTGCACCAGACGGGGCGGTGGGCGCGCGCCGTCGCCCCGCTATGCTCGATGTTCCTTTGTCAAGAACGAACCTGCTCAAGTTTGCTCCGTTGTCTTGTGCTGTTCGTCTAATAAACGCGTTGTCGGCGAACGGTATTGATATTTTTGCTCTCAGCCTGCCGAAACTCACAGCAGCCTCTCAGCTCCTAATTGAAGCTTTACATTTATAATATATATATATATATATATGTTTATAGTATTGTTAATTGTATTATTTATTATGTAACAATATATTTAATGTATCTTTCTTGTAACACTGCTTTGGTTATACTGTTATGGTGTTATAATGCTTAAAAATAAATAAATAAATAAATAAAACAAATATATATATATATATATTACAAATAGTTTAATAATAATATATATAACTATTCTTATTTATATATAGCTATATAAATATCAGTATTTTAGTTAAGCATTCTCTTCGCTAGCTATTTAACAGTTTTCAAATATTATAAGCTTGAATTAATTATTTTTACAGATTTTCGATTTATTGTGTCTCGAAGAGGAAGACAAATGATTCAGTTAAATAGATACACATATTCAGCTAGACCATCTAGGGGTCGCAAGGTGAGGTGGAGATGCTCCACACATTCGCCGATGGGCTGCTATGCCCATGTGTACACTATAGATGACCAAGTAATAATGGCTGATGGACTACATAATCATCCCCCGACCAGATGAAAATATTCTATTTTAAAACTAACCAAATCTTAACATTAGTTATACTCCGTTCATTCAATTATTGTATTTTAGACAGCTCACGAATTCTTGATGTATAGCATCAAGAATTCGTGAGCTGACTTTTGTTTCTTTGTTGTTGTTAACTTTGTTTTAGGCTTTGTTGCGCTATCACAACCTAAAAGTCCGATTTTATTTCCGATATATCATTTATCATTCACAACTGCGATGTTTAGGGATGTGGTTAGTCGTTCGACGATTTTTCGAAAATACGCTAGAACAAACCCTCAGTATCGTTGTCAAGAAATATTTTTTATCGGATGAAAAAAGTTCTACAGACGAGTGATGATTAATTAATAGTTATTGTAACAGTAAACATTTATAAATTTATGTGGCTATACAATTTTCGACTTATAAAATAAGACGCCACAAATTCTGTTTCATCCGCCTCTCTCGCTTACGTCCAAGCAAATCCAATGAGATGGGATGGGATCCTGTATCGGGATGAAATGTACATCTTTATTCCAAATTTCAGCCAAATTCGTTTTATCATGCATTTATAATACGACAGAAAATACCTGCAGATTTATTATTATGTACTTCTAGATAGATAATTCGATGTACAATCATGTTACCAATATTTTCATTTATCGACTTATGAGGTTTTAAATCAAGGTTATCGATATTTTGAATTCTCTTGTATGAAATATAATGGACGGAGTATGGTCTTAAACTAACATTATAAAATATCTTGTTGCAGTAGTAGATAGATCTAATGTTTTTTTGTAGGATATTTATTATATCCTTTAAAACTACTCATATGTGTGTAGAGTGTTTATGCATTAATTGCTTATTTATTTTTCTGTTAAGATACACAAGGTACCCCAATGAGTACCTACTTTTTATTAAGATAAGTTAATTTGTTGGTATTGTTGAGGTTTATAGGCTTGTAAAGTTACTTAATAGCTTTAAAAGTTAGGTAAGAAATTTATTAAAAGTGTTATCAATATTTAATACTGTTATTGAAAATGTTGCTTGTATAATATATTTATTTACTCCATTATTTTAGTTACATATTGTAATGAATAAGTAAAGTAGAAACCACCTACGAAATCTTTTAAAAGAGGAAATAGCCCATACATACATAACTTCACGCCAAATCCCTTGCGGGGTAGGCAGAGAGAACAGAGCGCCATAGGCCACGATTCTTACACGCCTCACTCGCTTCGTTGACATTCATGACTCTTTTCATGCACGCGCGTCGGTTTTTGAGGCTCTTAACATCACCCATGGAAATAGCCCATATATATGATAAAATTGTTTTATTTTTAATTAGGTGAATATATGATTGAATTTTGTGACTTATTTTTTCTGGAATAGGGAGGCAAACACAAAAGCGTGTCACCGGATGGTAAGCAAATACCGCCGGCCATGGACACCTGCAACACATTTAGTGTTAGTATTACAGTTGCATTTCCGGTATAAATAAATGAGAATAAAAAAAATGAGATAGGGCTGGGGTTGGAAGAGGGATGAGGCTGGATCTCTCTCTCCAATCGACATCCGGTATTTACAACGATATTCTGATATAGTTTATGGTATTTCACCAGTCGAGCTGAGTTATATAATATGAGTACTTGAAAGAAATAGGCCAATAAATATAATTTATTATAATAATTTGTTTTACTAACAACTTAAAGTTTAATGTTTTGTAAAATACTGTAAAATAATTTTGCAAACACGTGTGAGATCCAGAATTTAATATAAAATTTAATCTAATGATTTTCATTTTTTTAAATCACCCAAGAACACTACAGCTGAATATCGTATTCGTGTTTACGTTAACTTAATATAAATTCTTTTATAAATTAGTTTTTATGTTTCAGTGCAAATAATAAAATCAATGAAAGGTAAACCTTTGATTCGACTGAACGGTTATTCATACCATTCTCTAGCATCGAGAACACCAAAAATAAGATGGCGATGTTCCACTCATCATGCTCAGGGATGTCGTGCATTTCTGATCAGGATTGAAAATGAAACTATAACATCAAATTTGATACATAACCATCCTCCTACCCGACCTCAATAATGGATAATGTATTGTAATTATTATCCATTACAACAATAAGAATTTATTCTATCTTTCGTGCCATTATGTCTTCATTTTTTTATGGGAAAGAAGAGCGAACGAGCAATCGGGTCGCCTATAGAAAAGCAAATAATCACCATGAACGCCCATGAACACCGTAGTGCGTTGCTTTTCTTTATGGGTGTAGGAGGGGAAAGGAAGGGCAAACGGTATTGGGCCTTCGCATACCTTTCTTACTGAACGAAACGCGACACGAGCCACTTCACGCCGATATTTCGAGAGGTAGTGGTATTTCACCGGTCGAGCCGAGCCGACCCATTCATGTAGCGAAACACCACAGCTCTTTAAAAAAAATCGACTTAAAGTGCCTAATACCGCATTTTGTTCTGTGAGAAAGGTATCCAGAGGCCCAATTCCCTTACCCCTCCTTTTTAAATTACACTACACTTTTTAGCGAATAAATAACTCAATATAACAAAGATGTTATTATAGCATAAATATGATTATAACAGAAGCATGCAGGATTGAAAATGAAACTATAACATCAAATTTGATACATAACCATCCTCCTACCCGACCTCAATAATGGATAATGTATTGTAATATTATCCATTACAACAATAAGAATTTATTCTATCTTTCGTGCCATTATGTCTTCATTTTTTTATGGGAAAGAAGAGCGAACGAGCAATCGGGTCGCCTATAGAAAAGCAAATAATCACCATGAACGCCCATGAACACCGTAGTGCGTTGCTTTTCTTTATGGGTGTAGGAGGGGAAAGGAAGGGGAAACGGTATTGGGCCTTCGCATACCTCTCTTACTGAACGAAACGCGACACTAGCCACTTCACGCCGATATTTCGAGAGTTAGTGGTATTTCACCGGTCGAGCCGAGCCGACCCATTCATGTAGCGAAACACCACAGCTCTTTAAAAAAATCGACTTAAAGTGCCTAATACCGCATTTTGTTCTGTGAGAAAGGTATCCAGAGGCCCAATTCCCTTACCCCTCCTTTTTAAATTACACTACACTTTTTAGCGAATAAATAACTCAATATAACAAAGATGTTATTATAGCATAAATATGATTATAACAGAAGCATGCGTACGAGATTTGTAGGTATTTCGATGAATGTATACTGAACAAGACACAATTACTACCATAGTATATATACTCTATCTATCTCTCTTACTCGCATGTGAATTCTAAAGATTTGCATGAGCGTAAGAGAGATAGAGCTAGTCGGAAACATATTGTTGAATCCTGGTGAATCTTATTAAGACAATCGGATGTTTTGAACGAATTATTGCATTGTGATCGGTCTCTAATCGGTGTGCAAAGTTCATATAATATAGGTGGTTGAAAGTAGGAGAAAACCGAGCTCAAGGGAGTTTGATTACACACATACTCACATATAATATACAGGTGAAGTTAATAAAAGCGTATTAAAAGAAAATTAGTCTCACGATGTTACACTCCAAAGGAGTTCAGGACGTTATAAAAAGCTTTATTTTCTTGTACATTTAGTGGGTATTTATAGGCCTAAAGATACATTTCGTTAATTGTATTTTAGTTCTTGTTCTTATATTTGTTGTGTAATGAAGAAAATTGTAATCTTTTTATTTTTCTCCCTGAAATCTTCTGCTTCAAAATATGCGTAGTTTTACTGTACTCAACAAAAAGAAACAATCGATATCAGAGTCTATAAACTAATTAAGTATTTTTATTCTAAAAAATAATTATAATTATTTTTTTGAATAATATTTGTTTCATTCCTCAAAATAAATAATAGCTTACACAGTATCCATCCCCACACATTTAAAGGTTAGCATTGAAAATCACTAACATTTTTAGTTTTTTTTTGCAGCACAATTAATAAAGTCTCAAAAGGGAAATATTTTGATGTTGTTCAAAGGCTTCACATTTTGCCCGAACCCTTCAAAAACACCCAAGATACGATGGCGTTGCTCTACACATTCCCCTAGAGGCTGTAGAGCTTTCATAATAACAGTTGATGATGAAATCATAGCAGCGGACCATACACACAATCACCTGCCTAAATCCATTATGCCTCAATAAAATATAAAATTATTTAATTACTAACCAGGCATACAGCATGAACCGTACAGTCATTTACAACGGCTTAAACGGTACCAAAATTTTCTAAAGTCCTGCAAGAATTGATATCGCTTTTTAAATCAAGACCCGCTATAAAGTATATGTGAGTTTGAGTACCTACATACATAGTTAATGTATGATAATATTTATGTCTATATATTTGTGTAATTAAATAGGTTTAACAAGTTTTCTAAAACTATGATTTTTTAAATATCATTTAAGGTACATAATACAATTTATGCAATTGTAAATAAGCAATATTTACTGTTAAATAAATATTATTACATTATTATTACGTAAATTAAATGTATTTGATATGAATTATAAATATAGTAGATATTTATATAGATTTTTTTTTTAAATTTCGCTTACATGTACATCGAGAAATGTTGTGTTTCAGTAGAATTAATAACATCACGAAAAGGCAAACCCCTAATACGTCACAACAGCTATACTTACCAGACTGCGCAGTCAGCTAATCAAAAATGTAAACTTCGTTGGCGATGCTCTACGCATAATTCAAAAGGATGTAAAGCATTTATCGTCACAGTGAACGAAGAGATTGTAACAGTACGTGGAAGTCATAACCATCCACCACCAAAAGCGGAATGTACTATTACACATATATATCACTATTAGTGTTGATAAAGTTTATCCAAATGAATGTCCATTTTCGATATGACATGATCTAAAACTGATAAAAATATATATTTGGCAGATTAGTATTATTAGTAATTGCTAGTGTATGTAATCTACTACGTGTATGTTTCCATATGTATCCGCACTCCACTGCTTCATTTATTTTTAAAAGCCGTTGTCATACTGCAGGTTAAAAACTGTTATCATCTATAACTTTTTTTGGGTTATTATTATTATTTCTTTGATCACACTTGATTTATTTTCCGACGTTTCGAACTCTTTACAAAATGATCTCTGTAATGAGTTCGAATCGTCGGGAAATAAATAGAACTTGACAAAATGATCTCAGTAAAGAGTTCGAAACGTTGAGAAATAAATAGAAAATAAGTTCTAAATAAACGCGATATAATCCATAAAAAGTTGTTATAATGTTGTGGTTTTAGGTTAAGTTTATTTGTAGTGGCTATCTGTGGACAAGAAACTGTCAGCTGAAACACAGCCACGGTTAGCTCAGCTGACAGGGAACTTACCACTTTGTGTTAATGAAATTACATTAATAAAATTAATAAACGTTTTTCATTTCATTTTATTTAAAATGAAATCTTGCGTGTCATAATATAATAATTTATGATGTTGGCTACATACAAGGACTGTTGACATTTTCACCTTTTTCAGTGTCATTTCTTTTATTCTCAATTAGGTCATAACTATATTTTAATAAAATAAACATAATTCAGTTTACTCTTTTTATAAATTATTGGTTTAATATTTTAACATATATAAAAAATATGATGCATTATGACAATATAAAAATAAGTTTTGGTTTCATTCAATAGATTTTTTATGTTAATATTTTCTTTACAGCGCAAATTATTTATTCTCAAAGAGGAAAACCACTTATTTTGCATAATAAATACACTTACCGTCCCACTCCGTCCAAGACAAAGAAAATAAGATGGAGATGCTCTACCCATAATCCGCAAGGATGTCCAGCATTCTTGATTACAGTGGAGGGTAGCGTAGTGGTGTCAGAGAATAGTCACACACATCCACCTTCAAGATTTGCCTATGATCAGAACATTAACTAACGCAGGGAAATAAAAAGTAAATATATATATCAGTTATAAAAGGAATAGGGAAGTAATCTAGGTACTACCAAAGGTGTAGGCAACAGCTGTTAAGCCTCGTCTTGCCGTTACATATCAAATGGAATAGGTGGCAAACCCATACCGGGCACAAAGTTTTCAGTCATCGATATTTATCACACTTAACTTATGAAAACAATTTCGAAAAATCATTGGTCAGTGTCAAGATTCGAACCCGGACCTCTGGATCAGAAGCCGTGTGCTCGACCACTGGACCACCAAGACTTGTACTTCAATACCTCTAGTCTATAATTTTGTTTGGACAGTTCTTAAGTTATTTTATCACGAACGTATACAAAACCTGAAACTACATGTACAATGTAATTAAAAACATGTAATGACTCTATTAAAATGTTTGTCATGATTATTCTGTTTTTGTAGCTGTAAGCTTAAATTATTATACACGTTTCTCAGTAAATATGTAACACACACATAACATAACTTCACGCCATTGTGTAGGCAGCGGCTGTTAAGCCTTGTCTCGGCTTTATGTTTACGTCCCAAATGGAATAGGAGGCGAACCTATTGCCATACCGGGCACAAAGTTTTCAGTCATCGATATTTATTACACATAACTTCCCAGAACAATTTCGAAAAGTCATTGGTGTGAGCCAGTGTCAGGAATCGGACCCGGACCTCTGGATCAGAAGCCGCGTACTCGGTCACTGCGCCACCAAGACTGTTTTTTTTTTTATCAGATTTTAAATTGATGATATAAATACAAGCTATATACAAACACATACAACAGACGTAGGGGTTATCTGGATATTCTAAGGCTGGTATTCCATATACTTAGTCATGCCATACATGTTGTAACAAAGAATTTATTTTAATTTTTTTTAATTGCAATTAACATTTATTACATTTACAGTGTGTTACTTTAATACATAAATATAAAACGATATTAAATATAAAAAGCTTATTCGAAGTGGTCTCCATTGGCTGCAATACAGGCCTTTAAACGTTGAGGCCAGTCATCGATAGAAACACGCACTCTTTCCATGGGAAAATTCTTCACTGCCAATCGTATGGATTATTTTAGGGACTCTAAATTATTATGACGTTTAGAGCAAGCCGTACTCTCTAAAACTGACCACAAATCATAATTCAGTGGATTAAGATCGGGACTAGACGACGGCCAGTCTTCAGCTCTAATGAAGTCCGAAACCATCGCTTCCAACCAAGATTGCGTGGACCGATCTTTATGACCCGGTGCCGAGTCTTGCTGGAAGGACCATACTTCGTTATTGAACATGGTGTTGTTAAGGGGCTTGACTACCTTTTCAAGAATGGTATCTTGATACACTTGTGCCGATGTTTTGATACCTTTTTCACAAAAATATGGCTCAATCACTCCTTCGTAGCTAACACCCCACCAAACCATCACTGAAGTTGGATAATGCCTACGTTGCACTCTGGCAACTAATTGGAAAGCTTCTTTAGAGCTTTGAGCATAAATACGGTCATTTTGTTTGTTAAAATGTTGCTCAATTGTAAAAACTTTTACATCCGTAAACAATATTTTTTTGTGACCTCCCTTTGCGTACCGCTTCAGTAGTTGTAAAGATTTTAACACCCTATTCTTTTTTAAATTATCAGTTAGTAAATGAGCAGTGCGCCTCTTATAGGTTGCAAGTCCTAAGTCATCTTTTAAAATACGCGACATTGTTCTAGCTGCTATCTTCATCTCCCGAGATAAAATATTTTGCTTGCGGACAGGATTTCTTCGAATTCTTTCCCTTACTGCTTTGATCACTTTTTTCGTACGGACACTACTTGGACGGCGAGGATTTTTTCTGTCACAAACAGAGGAGGTCTCATTGTACCTATTAATAGCCCGGTATACAAACATTTGACTAATACCAAGTGTATGGAGAGTTTTAAAAATTGCATTTGGCTCCATATCTACTTTGTGTAATGCAATCACATCGATTCGGTACTCTTTATCATCCCACTCCATTTTAATATCGCAAAATATTGTACAATGTATTGGCGCCAAAACGAGAAAACACAATGAACAATCGTATAAAAATGACAGATTCCAAATTGAAATGTAATATATATTTTTATTTTTAGTTGTAACACTATTTATGGCCAGACTAGGTATATTCCAATCTCTTACGATTAATTTTCCAAAGAAAGACCCATCCAGTTTCCAACTTAGACGCACGTTTACTATTGTATTACTTGATTTTTATCAGAAAAAATTAACATCAGATATATTAATCGCAATGCGGCCCCACTTTCATGATTAAACATTCCTTTGTGCTCTATCAACTCTTTTGCTTCTTCCAAGTTATGATTACTCTAAGTAGGGACAAATATTACAGAGCTCATATTTTCAGATATACAATTCGTCATGTCTAACAAAAGAAACAGGCTACTCCTCAAAGACGGTTACACATATTATGAAGATGGAGGCAAGAAAGATATCGGACCCCAAACGAAAACCAGGTGGAGGTGCTCAACTCACCAAGGGAAAAAAGGTTGTAACGCCAGAATAAATATGCTGGGCGATCAAGTAGTCCACGGTAACTTTGCCCACAATCATCCACCAACCAAAGGCGAATACTGGACGAATCAATATTTGTACTGAAAATAATATTAAAAATAATATTTACATGTCATATTTACTTATAATGTTGTAAAGATTTTTTTATTTATTATGTTATTTCAGTCATGCCTTACTGTTAAGCAATTTTAATATAATCTGAATGCTTTTTATGAGACATAAATAGTCTGAAATTTCATGCATAGTTGAAATCGTTTGTGAACATATTTTGGTGAAAATAAATAATTTTGTTGTTGTATTTTTAAAATTGATAATAATAGCTGTATGATTAATCCTCACTTGACACTCGTACTTTAAGTTTAGACATTGACTAATTTAAACATGCAGTTGAGAGTTTGGTTAGTTTTGGTAATTGGTTATTCTTAGCACCTGTTCAAGGAAAAAATCATGACATGACAAAAAAAATACAAACCAAGTAGTTAACAAATATGGCCAATCGATTCATTTGACCCTGGAATTCGTGATAAGATCATATGTAATCACTAACTGAAGAATAGGTATATTTGTGTTAAACTTTTTTTTAACACTTTGCCAAGTTAAGTGATTAATTGTAAAAGAATATGCAATAAAGAAATATATACACGTAGATTTGATTCTGTTACATATTTTTTAATAGTTATTCACGATTTAGACGGGAAGAAATACACACTGCAAAAGAATACCTATACTACGTGGTATTTTAATAGACTAATATATACTACATTATGACCATCTTGTTATTTGTTTTGCAGGTTCCCTGGCTTATGTAATGTCTAAGAGGGGCAATTTGATGCTTACCTACCACGGGTATACTTACCATTTAAAGTATACAAAGGGCATGAGGAAGACTTGGCGATGTTCACGACACTGCTCGTTTCAATGCCGCGCCACAATTTCTACTATTTTCGATCGTATTGTCAGAGTCAAGAACGAACATAATCATCCTTGTCTTTACAAATATTATTAATGATACTTTATACTGATGTAAGACTTAATTTTTAATCCTCGTACTAACTTTACGCCAGTTACTGGTTCAATCTGGATTTATGCGGTTCGCCGTACTAATACTTTGTTTGATATTGTGATATTGTGAGCTCTTATTGATCGGCTTGATCCTCTGGCGTTGCGGAGAGAGGTGGCATCTCTATGCATTCTCTACCGCATATACCACGGGGAGTGCTCTGAGGAATTGTTCGGATTAATACCGCCAGCTGACTACCGCCACCGTTCGACGCGCCAACGCCACCACCCGCATTGGCTGAATGGTTGGCGATCGACAACAGTCCGTTTTGACAGGCACTTTTACCACGCACTATTCCTTCATGGAACCAGTTGCCGGCGACGGTATTTCCGGACGACCGCTACGACCTAGGAATCTTCAAGAAACGAGCCTATTCTCATCTGAAAGGCCGGCAACGCTGATGTGATGCCCCTGGTATTGCAGACGCCATGGGCGGCGGTGATTGCTTTCCATCAGGTGACCCGCAAGCTCGTTTGCCCCTTCTCCCATAAAAAAAAACATTATAAACTATACTTTTTTAAGTCGGGTGATATTTTTACTTACTATTTTACACTTTTATGTGAGACTTCATTCGAAGTATATGTAGTCGTTAGAATTATTTATTGTTTTGTATTTTGCTATTTATATATATATTATTTATATCTATTCATGATACAATAATATATTTAGATCTATATCTTATTATATTATTATCTTATTACATTATGTTTAGATTTTGTTACAAATAACTTATTAATAATTATTTATTTCTTAGAAGATGAAAGTGTACGGAGTATGTATGTAGACCTAGTCAGCAAAAGTCTCAACGACCCGAGTCTTTCTGTCTTAGGTTTTGAATAATGCTGGAAAGAATGAAAGAAAGTATAGTGGATAGTGCAAAAGTATGTGGTTGTGCAAAGAGACATAAGATTCTGAGAGGTGATGTCTGGTGGGACGCGGATGTAAAATCCAGCGTCGAAAGAAAGAAAAAAGCATGGTTGGATTATGTCTCAAGTTTGAATCAGAATGATAGTATGACAGAGAAAAAGTATGAGAGCTACCGCCGCTGCAAGAATGTTACCAAAGCCTTAGAGAAAGAGAAGCGTGAAAGATTAGTTGCGAATGAGGAAGTGAGGTTGACGGAGAACTTTGAGGCCAATAGAAAACTACTTTGGAGGAAAGTTAGAAAGTCTCGGGGTTCTTCGTCAACATCCAGGATGCTATTAATAAATTCTTGAAAACCCAAACGATGTATTGGGTCGGTAGAGTGAATATTTTGGGGAAATGTACGAGTATCTTCCGGACGTGGGCGCCGCGAGTGAGTCTACGACTGACGCCGCTGCGCCAACATCTAACGAGGACTATGGAATCTAACTATGGAAGAGATTGAATGGTCGATAGGAAGTATAAAAACTGATAAGGCAGTTGGAATTAATATGATGTCTGCTGAAATGATCAAACACGGTGGAACCTGTGTCCGGGATGCTTTCCTGACCTTGAGCAATCTTTGCTGGAGGTCGGGTAAGGTCCTCATGGACTGGAGGCGTGCTGTCATCGTGCCCTTGGATAAAGGTAAGGGATCACGTATGCAGTGCGCCAGCACAGAGCTATCAGTTTGATCAGCTTAGCAGCGAAAGTGTATGGGAAGATTATTGAAAGGAGAATGAGGGTGATATCTGACGGAGTGTTCTGGGAAGCTCAGGGTGGTTTCAGAAGCGGAAGAGGGTGCATGGATCAGATTTTTTCTCTCCGCAACATCGTGGAGAAACAACTGGCTGTCAGCCGGAAGGTTTTCTGCGGTTTTGTGGATCTGGAAAAAGCGTTTGACAGGGTATTACGGAAGGATCTGTGGGACATACTCCCTGGCTACGAGTGCTGCGCGCCGTGCAGTCCACTTATGAGGGCTGCACAGCGTGTGTGCGTGTTGACGGCGGCTTGTCGCCCTGTTTGACGTCAATATCGGCGTCAGACAGGGTTGCGTGCTGTCCGCTCGGCTGTTCATCCTGTACCTGAACAGTTGTCTCCAGAGAGTGAGATCGACGAATGTAGGGATGCGAATGGGTGACCTAGTTGTGAGCTGCATGCTTTACGCAGATGACGCCGTGCTCTTAGCCGAATCGCCGTCTGATCTGCAAACACTAGTCACTATTATGAAAGATGATTGTTTGATGAAAGGCTTACAATTAAATGTGATAAAAAGGAAAGTTATGGTGTTTGAAAGGGAGGAATCCAGAACGGATGCAAGGATAATGGTTGAGGATGTAGTGCTGGAAAAGGTGAATGAAATTGTATATCTTGGATGCGCTTTTAGCAGGGATGGAAGGTACACCGCTGATGTAGAAAGAAGAGTAGCGTTAGGAAATAAAGTAAAAAGTAGTAAGTAATAAAGTGGAAAGTAAGAAAGGTTATGCTGCGGTGGTTGGCACATTGTAGAAATAATAGATTATGCAAGATTGACTAAGCAGATATACAATGCAAAAGCGGATGGATGAAGGATCGAGGACGGCCAAGACACACATTTCATGACCAAATAGAACGTGTTCTGGAGGAAGGTGATGTTAGGAGCCTCAAAAAGCGACGCACGTGCATGAAAAGAGTTATGAAAGTCAACGAAGCGACTCAGGTGTGTAAGAATCGTGTCTTATGGCGCTCCGTTCTCTCTGCAAGGGATTTGGCGTGAAGTTATGTTTATTTCTTAGATTTTCGCGAATCACATTCATAACATTGAAATAACTTTTTATGGATTATATCGCGTTTATTTAGAACTTATTTTCTATTAATTTGACGTTTCGAACTCTTTAGAGAGATCATTTTCATGGCTGTTAAGAGTTTGAGACGTCGGGAAATAAATAGAAAATAAGGTCTCGGGTAACAGTCTCGGTGGCGCAGTGGGCGAGCGCACGGCCTCTGATCCAGAGGTCCGGGGTTCGATTCCAGACACTGGCTCACACCAATGACTTTTCGAAATAGTTTTCGGAAGTTATGTGTGATAAATATCGATGACTGACAAACTTTGTGCCCGGTATGGCAATAGGTTCGCCACCTATTCCATTTGGGACGTAAACATAACGGCGAGACGAGGCTTAACAGCCGCTGCCTACACATTCGGGTAACAAAAGGCGTGAAGTTATGTTATGTATGTTATGCTATAATCCATAAAAAGTTGTTTCAATGTTATAAACTTATTAATAAGTTGAAGTGAATTGGAATGTATTCTATAAATTAGACCTAATTCTATTATTTACAATTGTATATAGATATGTATATTTAATATAGATCTCGATTATAAAATTGAAATTGTGGTGCTTACGGGTTTTCCTAAACCCGGATTTTTGGTGATATGGGACTGGTATAATTATTATAAACGAATTAGAAATTGATAGGTAAAGAGGGGTAGTAATAACGTAATATATTTATCGTTAAATATTGTTTCATGTCAAGTTTTATGTAGGCATTTTACATTGTATGTAAATTTAGTACACTTGATATAAAATGAGTACAGGAAACCAAAACTTTTTTGTTTCAAGTTTATTGCATTAATTTTATTTATTTATTCCGATGACGTATTTCAACTCGAATTTGAACTCGACTTGATAATTTTATCTTTTTTATGTATGCTATCATATATTATGCATAATAATGTCTGGCCACCGTTAAAAGCCCATTAATAAAAAATGAGTATTTAAAATTACCAAGCTTATAACGTGAAATTATTAGATTAAAAAGGACAGAGAAAAAAAGAGGTTGTATTAAAAAAATATAGAGCCTCCAAGGAATGAATTTATGGAAAAGAGAGTGAGGTTTTTTTGGGTTCCTATTAAAGAGAATATAAGATATTTATTTTTATTATATATTAAATAATAATGTGATAATTTCTAATTTTTATATGGGTTTCTTGGCGTTATTAATCTCAAGTAATTTTGAGCAGAAGCTTGAACTTCATCTGGGTAAAAGTATTTGAATATCTGTATGGCTGCCCGATGTGTTCGTGGGTCCATTAGCCGCTGTGCCGATCTGAATGCGAGTATTACATTCGTCAAATTTTATGGCATTCACCTTACAACTTAGAGTATTAAAATTAGTGATATATAAAAAAAATAATATTTGTTGAGGATTTAATTATGAAAGCATTTTTTAAATGTATACTTTATTATAAATGTAATTTCAGAATAATATATCGAGCAAAATTCGTCTTAATCTGCATAAAACAAAACAATATGATAAATTAAAATAAACAATACAAATGTTATGTATGACATAAGTTTGTATAACTTATTTGTTGTAATTTTTAAAAATAGAGATATATTCAAATATTAACTGTGTTTGTTCGTTGTAATCTACACTTCACATACTTTGCGACAAAGTTTATGTCGCCATATTTCATTTCAACCTAATATTTAACTTCTACATGTGGTAGAGCCAAGCAGTTCGCTGCATAATTGGGCCGGCTCGACCGGTGAAATACCACCACCTCTCAGAAGATCGACGTAAAGTGGCTGATGCCACGTTTCGTACGGTGAGAGAGGTACCCGGAGGCCCATCCCCCTTCCCCATCCCTTCCTATCCTACTCCTTTAAAGGATGGCAACGCAACTGTAACACTATATGTGTTTCAGGTGTCCATGGGCGGCGTTGGTCACTTAATATCAGGTGACAGGCCTGCTCGTTTGCCCTCCTATCCCATAAAAAAAAATTAACTGTTATCTAAACTGCAATAAAACTTAATTAGACTTGCCTGTTTAGTTTATAGGATTGAATTGTACCAGAACAGCCGAGTTATGAAACTACCGCTATCCACGGGCCACGGACACGCGTTGCCGGCCTTTAAGGGATGGGAGAAGAAGGGATGGGGGCGCGGGGCTCTTGATACTCTATCAGCGAAAGAAACACGATAATATGAGCCACATTATGTTGATATTCTGAGAGGCCGTGGTATTTCACCGATCGACCGCGAGTGAGGTGTGTAAAAATCTTGCCTTATGGCGCTCCGTTCTCTCTGCCTACCCCGCAAGGGATTTGGCGTGAAGTTATGTATGTGTATGTATGTAAAGGAAAATCATGGTCTTTACTATAGGTTAGATTATAATTTTAATTATTGTTGCAGGTTTCATGATAACTACATCATCGAGAGGGGCGCGTGTTGTTGTCTTGGGTGGCTACAAATTTCGCAAGCAACTGACACTCGGGTCTAAAGTCAGGTGGTTTTGTAACAGCCAAAATCTGGGATGTAAAGCAGTTGTGTATACAATAAATGAACAATTAGTTTATTCCAAGAATGAACATAACCATGATCCACCGTTTGTAATATAATATGATACAGTAAACAATATTACGTACGCGAGAGACTTTTCGAAAATTGACTGAGAGCTATCTTCGTGTATGGCTATCTTTCTTTTTTTGCGACGATATAATCATTTAATAAAATGTTGTATAGATTTTAATCAAGCTAAAGCATTCCTAGTCTTGGGATATGTATCTATTAAAATGTCTACTTCAAACTAGTTCCTTTACGTGCTTTATAACTTATTTGTAACTAATTTACCGCATGATTATCACGACGTAACATCTACTACTTTATCTTACTATCTTAGTAGTAGCCTTAATAAATAAATGGTGTAATATTATATTAATACATTTCAAATTAATTTATACCTTTATTTATCTCCTGATACATTCACAAAGTTAGGTATACGTTTAAAATTAATCTTAATACATTTTAACCAATCATAGACTTAATTATATATTGTAACTGAAATTTCTATTAGTATGCATCAGCAAACTTTTCTAGTGAAGGCCTCCTTCAAGGCATTCCATATTAATCTATCCCGAGCTATTTGGAAAGTCCATTTGTGGACCTACGATTTTTTTGATGTCATCATCCCATTTAGAGTAGGGTCTGTTTCTGTAGCGGTCTCTGTGTCTCTTCATGTGGTTACTATTTTTTTTTCTTTTTACATGTCTGGCATGCATATGTCAGGCATGGAATAAGCATGCCAATCACTTTTTTTTAGATATCATCGTTGAAGTTCTAACTACACGTAAGTCACTTTTTGACTATTTTGACATTTTGATCATTGATTGTCATTACATTAGGGATAATAGCTGTTTTTTCTTATAAAAAGTTAATGATTCTACATTAAATAGAACTGCAATTAAGTATACGCAAACTGTAAATTCATATTATTATAATAACTATCCAAAATTTTGCAGTTTTTTTCTCTCTCTTGAAAAGTCACTATTTTTGACTTACTTGGTGTTAGAACTTCGACGACGATATGTCGCTCTTAAAACGCAATATGCATAATTCTATCGCTTTTAATAATTTCTTAGCCAAGAAATGTTTTTTCTAGATACTTTTTACCCTTCTTTCGATTTCTTAATAATTTCTGTCACGGCTGAATCTAATTTCTATACCCAAGTAAATAGCTTTTCAACAAAGTCTTATGTCAAAGTCACCCTCCAAAGTCAAAGTAAAAATGGGCACCAGATAAATGCTGCACTATTCAGTGGGAATCATTTCCTCATGCAGCAACTTATCGAAAAACAAAGTCATCCATCTACACCCAATATCTTTCACATTCTGCAGGTATTCCATCTGTCCCTAATACTTTTCCATTCATCATACTATTGACATCCTTTTGTCCCTTTCATACGCATCTCTCTAACTATTCTCTCATTCTTGTTAAAATCTTTCCATATTTATCTTTTTGACATTTAACGTGCATTAATAAAAATACAGAAATCTGTGAGAATACATTAAAATTGTCTTAAAAATTAAACTGAAAAGTCTTCTAATGCTGCAACGAAATAAAAAGCCCAACCAGCTTATTACTATTAGTTAGTTATCAGATAGGCTCTACAGACTTGGAATCGAATTAGACCACCAATTCATTAGAACCAGTCCAAACTCTACTTCCACCTGCGCCGGTGAAAAGCTGCTGAATACAACTTTCACAACAACTACAAAAAGGAGTGCAATGCTGAATATGGTTGTAAAAAAGTGAGACTGTTTTATTCCAACGAGGCGACATACAATACGTCGCTATCAACGAAGTTTTTATGATGAACATAAAGAAGAGCAAGAAGAACAAGATAAATAAAAACCATGCGAAAAAAAGAAGAATCTGAAAGTTGTGACTCGGAAGATTAAATTTCACTTCTTTTTAAAACTTAATTTGCTTTTATCTTTTCACTCTCTGCTAGTATCCATTATTTTCCAACAGTTTCAAATTAAACGGGTTTTATGATGTACAATTTATGTCATAGGTTTGCTAAAAATATCGAAAAACTATTTTTGACAATGTTTTGTTTTGAATGTATTAATGGAAAATATTTGTATTTCCTTATAAATGTAGTATCATAGTAATATAAATGTATGTATGTCTTCTTTTTTGCTTCTTTTATAATGATGTGATATGATTTTATTTTATGCTTTAGTTATATTAACTTAATTCTTTCAGGCCCGATATTTGCGCAGACATCTCGAGGTGCACGTGTGATTATCTTGAACGGATACAAATTCTTCAAGCATCTAGTCAATGCACATAAAGTGCGATGGTACTGCAGTCAACATCAGTACGGTTGTAAGGCTGTCATTTTCACCATTGAAGACAAGATTGCTTCCATGAAACATGAACATAATCACATGCCACCGAAAAAATCGTTCTATTGAAGAACATATTATTAAAGTGTGTGATGCAAGTTAAAAAACAAAATAAGGTTTTCCCAACGAAAATTGTAACTAATGTGTCTTTTTGTCATTCATATTAAATCATATTATTTCAGGTTGTGCCAAGCTTTCTTGAATTTCCTTATCCGATCACTTTTTCATTTTTAAGAGCAATTCATTCGTTGATGTTAAAATAATTTGTCTTTTATTAGTCTTTAGAGTTGCAGTAGTAGCAGTTAAAGAGAGTATAGTAATACTTAGATTATTCTTACTGATATTTGTGATCAAATCAAAGCAGTTCGTCTAAGATAGATTCTTTTAGACCCTTTTAATTTTGCTTATATACAAAATTTCATTTATAATTCAAAAGGTTTAGTGCAGCACAATCGAGCAAATACTTATACTACGATTTTGTATTTTTCTCTATCATTTCACTTAATCAGAGTACGCAATTATTAATTTCATTATTATATTTAAATTTCAGATCCTATGTTTATAAATACACCAAGAGGTAATCGGTTTTTGATTTTTAGCGGCTATAAATTCATAAGGCATAGAAAAAACGGAGTGAAAGTGAGATGGTGTTGTAATCGCCATATAAATGGCTGTAAAGCGGTAATTTTCACTATAGAAGATGAAATTATTTCTATCTGGAAGGGGCACAACCACCCGCCACCAGACAGCACACCGTGCAACATACAAATATTGTTATAATATGAATATAGATGAAACATTTCTCTACTGTGATCTAAAATATAACAAGGATGTTATTCAGCATTTCAATTATATTGTACTTGTTAACCCGGCGAAATTTCTTTCTCTTCATAAGTCAAATGGTCATTGTGGGTTATCCATAAGAGATACACAACCGCGCACTTTTTTGGAGATCGTTTGAAGGTGTATAATAATACACTTTGTAATTAATACATTGTTTTCATTTATAACTTAAGGTTCAGCCTGTGTCAGCCAGAGGGTGTCAATGGGATGGTTTTTATCTATAATTCATTTATGATGTAATTAAGAAAATGTGGTAAATATAAAATTTACCTATTTATTACTTATTTGCGGAACAAAGTTCGCCGGGTCAACTAGTTATACATAAAAACTACCCCGTTGATACCCTCTATCTATAAAAAAACCGCATCAAAATCCGTTGCGTGGTTTCAAGGATCTAAACATATTTGGATACAAACAGCAGAAAACCACTTTGTTTTATACTATGTAATGATGATTCCACAATATTGACCTAAGTCTCTTGTCTGATTTTTGTAAAAGTCGTTAGCCAGTTAAGAGATAAGTTTAGTATTAATTTAAAATATTTGATCTCTATTATATATTACATCGAGTTCCTTATTGTGAGTTCTGAGAAAAGAGTATGCCGTAATTGTTTGAATGAACTGCTTGCAGTTGTTCAATGAAGAACTGCAAGCGGTTTTAAAATAATTGCCAGAACAATATAATTTTATCAGTAGGTATTTTATATACATTTGTAAATTTTAATTGACTTGACATACATGTGTCTGTATGCGATATAAACTTATTGTAAAATAATGAAATAAATAAAATACACTTTCTTAATGTAATGTTTTAATGTAACTAATTTAGAATAGTGAAAAAATTTCATGAACAGAGTACATTATAATGTTTTAACTAATCAATGACAAAATCTTCTCGGTTCAGAAATTACCGTTAAAAAAATTGAGATAGTATTTCAAATGGTCTAGACTTTACCAATGTTTTCAAGCTACGGTCGTATCTGTTGTGGATTTAAGTAGATGTCTATTTGAATGTCTAAAATATTAGTATATTTTGAAGGTTCCAAGTTCGATGGTCGGTACTCTCTAATAATATTTTAGAAATACTTTCGAAGTTTTGTGACTATGATGATTAACCGAGCTGTGACCTACACATAATAAAAAGCTTACTGCTAAAATGGATTATTTTAGCAGTAAGTTTTTTATTATGTGTAGGTCACAGCTCGTTTAGTCAATCATTATAGTCACATTACAGACTAAATATTTGATTTATTTGCAAATTCATATTTCCAACCACTACTACAAATGAGTAGTCATTGTCAAATTCACTACAAATTCAACTACTAATTCCAGCTAATAATAGATAATTACTCTAGAATAGGTGGAATTATTCATTGGAAATACGAATTTTCAAGACAGCGCGTAAGCTGGCTGGAATTAGTAGGCCCGCAACTGACAAAAATAATATACGATATGAATGTGATATGAGGGCAGGGTCGAGATCGAGAAACAAACAACGAGCTACCACGACTAAATAAATAATCTGTTTTTTTTTGTATCTCCAATTAATTAATTCCAACTTATTGTTGTTTAACAAATTATTAACTTTCAGGTGCCATCTTCATACAGAACACAAGAGGTACTAGATTTATAGTTTTAACTGGTTACAAGTTTATAAAGCACAGAGCCAACGGGTACAAAGTGAGATGGTACTGCAATCGCCACGCACATGGCTGTAAGGCGGTGATCTTCACAATAGAAGATCAAATTATATCAATAAGGAATGGACACAACCACTCGCCACCACATAATTCCTTTTGAAACAACGTAACATAACTTTACGCCTTTTTCGACCCAATAGCAATCACCACGTCCAAATGGAATAAGTGGAGGAACCTATTGCCCATACCCAGACAGATAGTTGTCGGTCATTGATTATTTTATTAGGCATTACTTCCGAAAATGATTTCGAGAAATCTTCGGTGTGAGCCCGGTATCGATCCCACGACTTCTGAATCATAAGCGAGAAGCTAACCAATAGACTACCGAGATTATGGTTTTTGTTTGTTACAATTGATTGATAACTTTATTTGGGTATTGCAAAAATTCATGAACTACATATCGTTTTTTATGATGTAGTTTCTTATATCAATCGATCAAAGTTCTTACAATATCGATAAAGGATTGATTAAAAATACGATACAATACTGATAATACTTAGTGACTACTTACTACTAGTGATCACATAGATCAATCAATAAAATTAAACATATTATTGATAAATTGTATAACACATATAACCATATTTTATTTTATTAAATACATAATAAATATTTGTTTAACTTCTTGCCATGTTTACTCTAAGTACCTACGCCTCGTATCTCGAGATCCTTGATTAATAAATCAATGGAGACAAATCCAAAAAATCACACGTCATTGCAATCGATTTGGCATTTATTGAATCGTAGAAATATATTTTTAAGAATGTCATCAGTTTTAATATAGATGTACATTTAACCTGTAAATTCTATTTCAGGAAATCTGATCGCACACGTTCATGATTATACGAATGTACGTTTTTTGTTCTACCAAGGTTACAAGTTCACGAAACATCAGGTGAGAGGTCCTAAGGTGAGATGGCACTGCGCCAGGCAGAAAAATGGATGTCGGGCAGCAATTTATACTGTAGAAAAAAATATCATCAAGCGTAGTATATTGCATAACCATCCACCCCCAAACATGATATAATGTTTTCTCCTGTTTAACTCTCTTGTACACTCAGATGGAGCCTAAAAATTTTCGCTCGTACACATTTAATACTCAAAATTATTTTAGAAATTTTATACTAATAAATAAATAGAGTTGAAATTATAATTTTATGAAAATAATATTAAAGTTTATTTGAGTATTATCTCAAGAATATGTTTCTCTGGATTTTTGTCTATTTTTTTTATGGGATAGGAGGCCAAACGAGCAGGCGTGTCACATGATGGTAAGCAATCAACGCCGCCCATGGACACCAGCAACACATATAGTGTAACAGTTGCGTTGCCGACCTTTAAGGGATAGGGGAAAGGAAACGATGGGGAAAGGGGGATGGGCCTCCGGGTACCTCTCTCACCGAACGAAACGCGGCATGAGCCACTTTACGTCGATTTTCTGAGAGGTCGTGGTATTTCACCGGTCGAGCCGGCCCAGTCATGCAGCGAACTTTTCATCTTATTCTGTACATATATATAATGAAAGACTAGCTGAAATAAAATTTCTCCACATCTGGATCTACTGGCAGCGTGCCCAGAAGACTGGCCGCATTACTACGCTGAATGACACTACTTATCCAATGTTGGAAGAATAAACCAGCCCTCTGGTCGCGAGTGGCCTCCATCAGTCTAGTTGTAATTCTCTTCAACGGTTGTCCCGTGATTGAGTAACAAATATGGTATATGGTTGCCTGGCAGAAATTGCTAAAAGCAATAAGGCCGCCCATTGTACTATATTGTATTTCAGTTCCATTTTGTATTCCTTTATTATGTGTGCAATAAAGAGTATATAAATAAATAAATATTTAAATTTTAACATTATAACAATCCTAAGTAATATAGTTTACATTTCATTATTAGTAAACATTTATATCGCTAGATGTCGTTGGTACTAACTTAACTAAAGTTATTTTATATTATTAAACACATTTTAATAATTTATAGTAGCTGCAAGCGATGTTATTTTTTATTTTATTTTTAATGCTTAAATAATCTTTACATAAAAATAACGAAAAAGAAATTAACATACAATTAGGAAATATCGTTATTTGTTAGAAACGATAATGTTATTGATAGTTATTATAAAGAGGTATATAATTCCATGTGCGCTGAATAAGTTCACTAAGATATCACTAGATATAATATGTTTTACTGAATATGTTTTTTATTCTGTTATTATTTACATTTGCATTGGGTATGTACCTATGCATGTAAAACTAGTTATAAGTTTTTATATTATCATATAAATAAATGTACACTTATTTTAGTATTAATAAGCACCCTAGAAGTCTGCGCCAAGTCCATATCTAAAGTCAATTTTATTTTCAATTTTCCAAGCAAAATGAACCCAGAAAATGTAGAATCTTTAAGATTTGTCGCAGAATTCGGTTTTTTTTAACAATAAATAATACTTATTAATGCGATTTGTTTTTATCATTTGATGAGAATTTGTAACTATCTAGCCAGTAAAATGTAGGTATATAAAGAAGGTTTTCTACCCGAAGGTGTAGGCAGTGGCTGTAAAGCCTCGACTCGCCGTTATGTTTATGTCCCAAATAGGTGAACCTATTGCCATACCGGGCACAAAGTTTTTAGTCATCGATATTTATCACACATAACTTTCGAAATTATTTTCATTTTGAAAAGTCATTGGTGTGTGCCAGGATTCGAACTCGCAACCTGCTTAGACCATCAATATAATAATAATACATAATATTTTTCTATTATATTATTTCAGGGCCGATCTTTATAGAGTCGTCAAGGGGCGCTCGGTTGTTGATATTAAAGGGATATAAGTTTTTTAAACAGAGAATGAGTGGATTTAAAACAAGATGGTTCTGTAGTCACCAGCGTTACGGATGCAAGTCTGTAATATTCACCGTAGAGGATAGCATAGTCAAGATGAAACACGAACATAATCATTTACCCCCTGCAATAAAGCGCTTTAATATACGGAACACAAAAACTGCTAAACTTGTTCATGTTAATGATTTTTAATATATATTAGTTTTTAAGTATACACTCGTATATATCATGTGTTTATTTTATTTATTGACGAATGTGAAATCGATAATTTTATACCCCTTCATGTATTTTTTTTTAACAGAAGAAGCCAGTATTTATTGTAGATTTTTTTATTTATAGGGTTCTCATTATCACGCTCTTCTAGAGGTGGCCTCGTTATAATTGTAGATGGGTACAGATATAGTCAACACCTTACCTCAGGAATAAAAACACGATGGCATTGTTCCAAGCACAGCAGAGGATGTAAAGCAGCACTGTATACGGTGAACGATCAAATTGTAAAGGTCATAAATGTTCATAATCATTGAACTTGAAGAAAATAATTCGCAACTGATAGCAACAATTATATTTATTATAGTTTACTATTAAGCTATTTTATTAAACACACCTGTGACGAGCTAACAGAAGATGCAGTTATTCATTGTTTTCTATGAGCAGACCTTGTATAGAACTACTAATACTACTTACTGTTACTACTGATCTTGTGAATATGATATCTTAAAATTAGCATTGGGATTTTTTTGCTTTTGAATGTATGTATAATGATTTAAAATGATATTAGAAAAATAATTGTAAATGCAATCAATGTCAAACTCAAAAATTACTGTTCCATTAAATCATCTTACACAATATCAAGATTTTATCAACTCGTGTTTTTTTATTTTACCAACGTTTTTTTGTTCTACCAAGGTTACAAGTTCAGGAAACATCAAGTGAGAGGTTCTAAAGTGAGATGGCACTGCGCCAGGCAGAAAAATGGATTTCGGGCAGAAATTCAGTCTTAATTCAGTTTAAAACTCACTGGTATAATAATAATAATCGTTTATTTCGGGCAAGCCCATATAGTGTTAGTTACAATGATCTTATAAACTAATGTTAGTAAAGAAAAACATTATTTTTGAAAACTAGTGTGGAGTTTCATCCAACGTTGCGTCATCGGAGGCTCCCATTTGTCTACACATCCCTCAGGGTACCGTTGTACCGCCTCTTATACGCGCGAGAAAGGAGGCTCACCTTTTACGAATTATTGCCGAAAAGTCATCAATATACCGCTGAGAAAACATTCCTGATGCACTGCAGCGCCACTGCAGCCCCAACAATACCCTGAGCATATTATTGTACTGGACCCGCAGGTCACTGTATACGCGCCGACCATAACTGGTCCACAGACTGCATATATAGAATGTTTGGCAGAATGCTTTAAACAATGTTATTTTAACAGGTTCTGTGCACCTCGCAAATCTGCGGGCAAGCATGTTACACCGCATAGCCAGCGATTACCTTTTAATATCCTTGTTGTCACTTAGATCCTCGGTGACCCAGTGACCCAAGTACTTAAATCTGATAAACCAAAAAACTTAAAGGCTTAAACAAAGTAGCATCTCGGGCATACTTTGGTATACTCTGGTACCTGTTTTGAATATCAAAAACTCACTTTTTTGACATTGTACCTGAGCCCATTGACTCATGGGCTCAGGTACAATGCCAGAAATTCATTCCTTCACATACCGACAGTAATTTCCTCATGGCAGCGATCGATGGGCTCAGCAGCACCATGTCGTCTGCGTAACTACTCGTAACATTGTTTATACAGACACCATCAATATAGCATCCGACGCTGGCGTTGTCGAGCTCGACGATCAGCTGATTCAAGTAAAGGTTGAATATTATGTGTCCGCGTACTAGAGAATAGCGAGGTAACCATATTTTTTAACATACAATATTTCGGAATACCTCCGAATAATAATCTAATCTAAATCTGGAAAATACGAGTTTTACACTGTTCCTTGTAACTAAAGGTTGACTAGACTCCTGATTATTGATTTTCAGTGTAGTAGATGTAGTTTATTTACTCTCTCTTACTCATGCAACGCGCATATGCTGCTACAGACTGTTATTGATTTTCTCCACGGTGCACTGCTTTGCAAACAGGACAGCGTCCTGTAAATCTATAAGCCCGGAGTCATGCGCGTGGAGCTATCTGCACGCTGCCCGTTTTCCAACCCTATGTACTAGAACCAACAATTTAAATATTGTCGTAGCTTATAACTGGCGATTGAAAGTGAAAAATAGTATACTATCTAGACATAACTGTGGGCGTAGTTGATGCAAAGCGTAATTTTAAGAATGCTTTAAAATAATTTGTCCCAAAAAGTCAGCAAACAATAATGTGAATTATGTTTCAAGTGAATAGCGAAAGTTTAACTCTTTTTAACTCTTTATTTTTCAAATCTGTGTACAAATTTTTACATTGGTATACTGACCTCTATGCTAGTTAAGAAACTGTGTTACAGAGGCCAGTTTATCCAAAATGAGGGTAGATCTAAATAAAACAAATGAGTTAGCTTACTAATATGTGAGCGCCGAATCAAAATTTTTTTTTCATTTTGATAATTTGTTCTATTTTTTAAAAAAAGAACAAGTAAGCTTCTACGGTAGGTACTAAGGTTCACTATATATGTTTTTTAATAAGCTTTAGGCTCGTATGAGTTTTATTGGATTTTTTTCTAACTAGAACTGGGACTAGGACTGCCTTCTAGTTAGAAAAAATATATATTGAGAACGTAAAGTTGTGTTATGTTATTTTTTTATTGCAATAATTTTGTATGGAGATTATTTGATGAATATTATTTGACCGAAGACCTTATGTAGACTATTATACCCTTGTTCTGAACTTGTAAATGATGTTTTATAAGATTATTTAATCATAAAGTTGTTGAAAATGTTTATTATGTCTGTTTTTACATACATACATGAAAATTATTTCTTTTTTTAAATAAAAAATGTAAATTATACACCAATTTACATGTTATGTAACATATTACGAAGTAATATACTAAAAGGAATAATGTTCCTAGTAAACTATAAATTGCAATATTTTACCAATTTTACCAATTTAAATTGTTTCCCACATATATTATGCAAAAAATAGTATACTTAATTCTTATATAGTTTTAATTAATGAATTGTGTAGTAGAACAACAGTATTCTGAAAACCAATAAAAATGAAGTAAGAAATATTTTCCAAGGTCTCGGTGGTCCAGTGGTCGAGCACTCCGCTTCGGAATCAAGAGGTTGCGTGTTCAAATCCTGGCTCACACCAATGACTTCGAAATTGTTTTCTGAAGTTATGTATGATGAATATCGATGAATGAAAACTTTGTGCCCGGTATGGCAATAGGTTCGCAAAATAAACATATGGTGGCAAAAATGTTTGTACGTCGTTTGCATCATGGCATCATTGCGATCTTTATTTACTAGAATACCCTTTCGTCCATAGATGTCGCTACTAAATGAAATTAAGAATAGTCGTTTAAATCTACATCGGTAATATTTACAGTAGTTGTAAGCTCTTGGATGGATGACCGTTTTTGTTCGAGTAAAATTGTTCATAAAAATGCTTCATAACATGGTAATTAATGCGGTTATTTCTAAAATTAAAAAAAATGTAACAGCCATCTGTAGTTAAACGGTTTAAAAGTTTACACATTGCGTAAGAAGTTTCACTCCAATACAAGATTGTACTTAAAACTTATTTACGATACGACTTTTACGACGATAATGTATATGACGCTAAAAACAATCTCTTTTATACGAAAGTATTCATAATTTACAGTTGGAAAAGTTGTAGAATATCTTTATTTTTTTTTAACCACTCACTAAATCCTTCTAAATATTTTATATAACAGTAGTATATATTTTTTAATAAAATTATAGTAGATAAAAATATACAAATAATGTTGTCATTTCAGAACCTAAATATGTTAAGTCGCAACGCGGAGCGAGACAGTTAGTGTTCGAAGGCTTCACATATTGTTTAAAGAAAAATTATGGTGTTAGAGCACATTGGATATGTTCCACCCACCATAGTAAAGGCTGTCGAGCTAAGGTGCATACGGATGATGATTGCGTAAGCTTCATTCTGGGAGAACATACACATTCCCCCAGAAATAAAAAAGAAGATTGAATATTGCAGAAAGACCCATCCTAATGATGTTTATTATCAGTTTCACCAGTTGTACCTGAATGTTATTTTGTATTAATTTTATTCTTCAAAAGAAGTAACGTTGTACCACTGTTTCTTTCTCTTCCATCAGAATGAATGCACCCAAAGTTGAGAGCCATCTAGATTTCTTTATTAGTTTTATAACTCTTATTCTCAGTAGTAGTTATTTTGCAAGGCAAATTGTTCTAGAATAAGTCAAATACCTACTGCTGGTTAACCTGCTGGCTATTTTTATATAAATAACAAGTAGATAACTCTTTAATCATCATTTAATCTAAGATAATTTCAGAGGCGAAGTTTGTAACAACTAGTCGAGGAGCTCGTGTCATCATTGCATCGGGCTATAAGTTCCTACGGCATCGCAACTCCTCACAAAAAGTAAGGTGGTACTGTGCCACCCATGGAAGTAGAGGTTGTCGGGCATTTGTTTATAGTATCATAGGTTTTGATGTCATTGTAAAACTTTTCAATGTACATAATCATCCTCCTCCACTTTATGATTCCAACTATAAATTCAGATTGTAGTTGAACGTAGCCAGCTGCGAATTAAAATTGTGATAAGTATAGCAAATACCTTACCAATTAGAACTATGTATATTATTTTTCCTTTAAATGTATTCAAATGTAAGTTTCAGTGTGTAGTGTTGATTAGTGGAAATAATACGAGATTATTGTTTTTTTTTTTAACTAGTCTCAATAAATCCAAGTAGCAAAGTTTCAAAGTAACTCTCTACAATTTTGTGGATCGATTATAGGAATATTGTATAAATTTATGTAGGCTAAGCTGACTCGTGTTACCAATGAAACCTTTTCATTAAACCTTGTAAAAAATAAAATGTTTTAAACATATGATAAAAAAATGTTATGAATAATACTGTGTTGTTAATTAATATACCTATTTATATTCAATACTGTCAATTAAAGCAAAATCATGCCTGTTACATCATTTTGTACTTAAATGAGTTCATTAAAATTATGAGAAAATTTAATTAAAGTATTAAATGTCCTTTCAGAATCACCAGAATCATTGGAAGCTGAACGCCACTGGGATGTTTATAAGTCTATGTATGATCACTCCTTGCCCAATAGTAGCGTCGAAAGTAATGATTGCACAACGAGTATTCCCGAAGTTGCAACCAATAATACCGGTGAGTATCAAAACCATTGGTTTATTTTTTATTTTTGTATGTTTAAACTAAACACAAATGTGCAAGGGGGTGAAGGTTGGGCCTATTATACTGTGCCTATTTTCAATGTACCTACATAATGCAAACGACCTGTATTAAAATGTATTTAAAGGTGGTATGTTCGCGTGACGAACGTATATGTAAATAAATAACATTTATATAGACAATAAACGAATTTGTCTTTTCAGACCGGCCCGTTTTTTATACATCAGAGATTGGTGCCAAAATAATGAAGATCAGGGGCTACCGTTATACACGTCATTCGGTTTGTTCGTCGCGGGTAAAATGGCTATGTACCGAGAGCCGAGCATGGGATTGCCACGCGATAGTAGTCACGATAGGTCACACTATGGTCGATAAACAGAATAAACACACGCATCCACCAAGTTAATTTCTATATTAAACTGCACTAGTTTATTTGAATTTCAATATTTTGTATTTTTTTTTGTTGTTGTTCAAATACCTGACGCATATTGATATTACAAGTGATTAATATCACATTTTGCTAAGACACGTTCGATTTGGTCATAGAAAGTATGTCTTTTAATTTTGCATTTTTATCTGCTTAGTCACTCCTGCATCATCAATTTTACGAACTATAGGAGCATGCCTTTCTTTACTTTTTTTTTTAACGATGACGCTCTCTTTTAATCCGACTTCCTGCATTACAACCTTGTTTCCGACACCATTTTGCGCAGCGTTTTCATTTTGATCATATTTTACTTTCAAGCGCACTTTAGCAAACCCAGCACTAGCTTCTCAATCAGTATAGCAATCTGGGCTGTTCTGATTAGGTGGTACTTACTTTTCAGAACCAAACTCAATTATTGCAACTCAAACGCTCCATTCACTCTGTTTCCTTACGGTACTCTATTTTCTACATCTGCTGTGAACTTTTTGTTTGTGCTAAATCTAAGGTATATTTTTTTATGGACTCATTATAATAACTATTCGACGTGTTAACAATATTACTCAGATATTTATTTTAAAGTGAGTCGTGAAAATAATTTCAATATATTTTAAATCTTTTTATTTTGCTGGTTGCGTATTTACCAATTGAAGAATCTTAGATAAAAATTTATAATAATTTCAAACATATATTTTAATTGCACATTCAATAATAATAATATATGTGTTCCTTTTAAAGAATTTTATAACAATGTTATTTCAGGCAGCCTAAATGTAGGATATAACCTCGGTTCCTGAACACTATTAGGTAATTTTTTGAAAACTACGTAGTTACAGATTAATGTCCATTGAATTTGACATAACATTATTAGTCCATTGAAATGTTACAATTCGACGGGCCTTGTGGCACATTGGTAAAACTACCGGCTGTAGCAATAAGGGGTTTCGAATCCCACCCGAGCACAAATATTTGTGACAAACATGAATACATGTGTGGCGTCTGGGTGTTTTCTATGTATTATAAGTATGTATTTACAAAAAAAGTATATTTGTATATCCGTATCTAGTAATATCGTAATATCCGCTATCTAGTATTCATAACACAAGCATTTAGTTGCTTAGCTTGAAACTAGAGGGCGCTGTGTGTATTGTGTCCAAGATATATTATATTATTATTATAATTTTAGGACCGAATATTGAAATGTAACATTTCCATGGACTATATATTATTTTTCAAACTTATCCGTGCAATTTTTAGCTTAACAATTATAAATGTAAATACTATATTAATAAAATATTTTAATATGCAATGTCGAAGTGACTGTTATTCATAAAAATAATATTTAATTATTGTTTATAATTTATTTCGGGAATATTCACTTTACAGAAATATAATAATTTATTCCACATTACGTTTAAGATTCAGGATAAAAAAAATGACTTCATTTAAAATACTTCGTAAAAACCTTTGTGTATGAAGTTGTTGTAATATTATTTATTTATGCCTGTTGTTCCTATTATTCTTGCATTCTCTATAAGAGTGTGTGTTGGTATTGAATATTATAATAAATATTGGTAATGTATAGTTTATGGTTGTGGAAATTGGTGGCTAAATTTTTATTATATTCAGACCTAGTGGTGTAATTCTGAATGCCTATTTAATTTTCGTCTTTTAATTTTATTCAATCTAACCAGTATCCTTCTGACTGTTGTTCTAAGCTAAGACATAAATTATAAATTAATAGCATTTATAAAAAATGTGGTTTGATGTTGGTGTTAGATCTCGGAATCAAAGTGTATGGTTTGGTCAAAGTGTATGGTGTCGAATAGGCCGCGCTAGATTTGCTTGTACATTATACATATATATTGAAGAGGTTCCATACAATATGGCTCGTGATTATGTATATAAATTGTTAAGACCTCACTTTATTGTTATCTTTGTACGTATTGTAATTAAATTTATTAATGTATAGCTTTGTAACGTAACAGTATCAAAATTTAAAGTTATGTAACATACATAATTCATTTAACTGTATTTTGTTTGAATGTAAAGAAAGATTTATGTATAATATATATACATATAAGTAAAAGTGAACTCCATCTTTGAATATATACAAAATATTAAAAGTTCAAGCAAAATTAAATTGAAACCCCGCCAGACTCGCAAGTAGTTACTTACTGCCTATAACGACTGAAAGGCCTTCTTTATCCTACTAATTTTTCTGGATATTTTATTGAATATTATTGGTATTCCAGACGTGCAATTTATTCCCACTGAAAAGGGAAAATACATTCTCGTGCTACGAGGCTATACTTACTCACAAGTTGGAGGACGATTTTTCTATTGTTCTTCAAAACATATGGGATGCAGAGCGAGAGTACGGCTAACATCAGGTAAATTGGTGGCTTCAGGCGAGGATCATAATCACGCACCACCTTCACACGCTCGGTACGGGAATGGAGCCTTCATTCAACTCCGTCCTAGAATAATGCCAAATCTTACGGAGTTGGCGACATCCACAGCAATTCTGCCTTCTCCTATAACATCGCCCAATGCTGCAGCTTTAGCACTTCACGCTCTCAATTTTCCTAGATTATTCCCACGTACAGATCTTTGGTTTCGACCGCAAAAACCTGAAACTAAGAAAGATCTATAATTACAAAATATGTAATTTTTTGACAACCGTCCACTAACGCGAATGAGTAATTGTTGCAGAATTATATGTACCGTTGTAAGAATATAGGTAAATATATTTCATACATTTGCCCGTTGAATGCAATTTCTTTTTATATATACTGGTTATATTTTATATGATAAGGTACTAAATACATACTCATATGTAATTTTAAAATAATGTAATTTTTTATATTGTTTAAATGGATTTTCAGCTATTAAATGGAATTTATACCCAATGTGATGTATCATAATGTCTTAATATTGAATTAATAATTTTTAAGATATTCCTTATATTTTCGATTAAATATAGTTTGTTTTTGTATAGTTTAGTCATAAGATGTAAAATCGAATTTCTTGATCTCTAAATTAATAAGGTTTCTTTCTCAGTGATATTTGAACGCTATACGTAAATTGGTGATATTTTCTCAAACTAGTTATTTAAGGATGTTTCTATATTAGACGTACATTTATTAGATACTTCTATTTATAGGAATGTTACAACTAAACATGTACTATTTTGTTTATAGAATCATAAGCATAAAATATTAATGTTCCTTTTTAAATAATATTGCGCTTCAATAAATATGTGTGTTTTTTTTCTTTGGCTTCGATATATTAGTATTAGAACTGCTCCTTTTTGTTTACTTTAGTCTTTGGACTGGTAACATTATCTGTGTGAATTAGGTGTGTCTGTGTGTGCCTTGTTGTGTGAATCTTGTGCTCGAAGGAAATCATCCTTTGGCCACAAGATTAATCAAATTTTACATATATTTGAGTGGGATTATTAATATTTACTTTTACAATATAAATAAGATTTTTGTAATTACTACAAAATTTTATAAATTACAAAATATGACAATAGAAACCTTGTTCTTCGAAAAATGAATAAATGTGTAAGCACCGTACCATACAGCAGAACACCAAGCTACTCAAACTGTTTAGTACTAAATTATAATTACAATATATGTAGTTTGTGGGGTGGCCACCTTTTTGCCAAGATGGCGGCCGAATGACAACCGTGGCGACCCCATAAACTTCAACTTAAGCTTCTATTGACCCCTCCCCCCACATGTCCCAAAATAAAATTGCGTCCTTTAAGAAATGAAATTCGGTCCTAAAATTGTAACATATCATTGGACTATTTACAAAAGTCATCACAAAACACCGTACAACAACTTGACAACATTATATCAGTGCTCTACTTACATGCGAAATGTGTTGAGTATTTATATCTGTTAATAGCGTTTAGTTCTGGGACATCTGTATTAAATTATACAGAGTGTCCCAAAACTAAACGCTATTTCACAATTAAACAAACTCTCTATTATATTTTACAGTTCAATTTGTCCAGATGAGTAAAGGTACCACGATGCTTTTCTATAACGGATTCCGCTACTCCAAAAATTATCAAAATGGTCAACGTATCTCATGGAGATGTAATAAGCCCAGGTGTATAGCTCGAATCAGTACATTTGATAATCAAATTGTCATGACAAAGAATGAACATAATCATTCTTCTCACTAGGTCCGAGGTGGTTTTGTAGATTGTATTGTATCAAATTCATGAAATATAATGAATTTGTTTTTGTATTATTGTAGAGAAATATTTACGTCATAATTTATCAAAATGGCAAAAGCCTTAGAATTCTTTTGGATCTGTATAATTTCATCAAATGTTGTGTGATACTTATTTTACATAGATTAGAAATTATTTTTTTTCTTTACTAAATTAATGTTTCGATAATCCTTCTAAATCCTTCTTTAGAAGTCATCTATCCGAGATTAAATGTTTATTTTATGTACAATAAGAAAACGTATTTTGAATTTAAAACGACTATCAGAAATATAAAAATTTATAAAGAAAATATGACCACGATGTTTAATTTAGAAATTTATTTTATTTGTTTAATTTTCTTTCATAACAGAACTAAACCGTTTCGTTTAATTTAGGATTATTACGCACTTGTGTGCATTTTGTGAAGCTGTAGAATATTGTTGTCTTTCGGCAATTTTAAGGTATATAGTTTCTATGTGAGATTTGCTAATTATTAGTTGAGCACCCCGCTTCTGAATCTAAAAGTCGCAGGTTCGAATCCTAGCTCCCACCGATGACTTTTTGAAGTTGTTTTCGGAAGTTTTGTGTGTTAAATATGGATGACTGAAAACTTTGTGCCTGGTATGGCATAACGGCGAGACGAGGCTTGGCAGCCGCTGCCTACACCTTCTGGTAGAAAAGGCGTGGAGTTATGTTATGTTTTGTTGTTATCAAAATGAATAAAATTCTGGAATTATTGAAATATATAAAGAAAAACTATAGTAGAAATTTTGTCGAATGGGTAAAGTGACAGAGTAACTGATTGTTTCAGTAAAATGTAGTCTATAAAATGGGTATTGTTATTATGTTTCAATCCTCATAAATTTTAATGATATAATTAGAAAAGTGTGTAGCACAGTTTTTCAAAGTAATGTTGTAAATAAAATTAATCCATTTCAAGTTGTGATATAGAACATTTTCTTTTCAGAATGCCAATCAAGCCCCCTTATATTTGGCACAACCAGGTTCGGTAATCCAACCATTTCTTGGGGAAACTATCGGTTTAATAAGAAGCTATCTCGTCGAGTGAAGACTTGGTGGGAGTGTACAGCAAGGAAGAGTAATGGCTGTCGTTGTATGGCAGTAACTGTTAACGACCGACTTGTGAAACTTAACGGATGGCATAATCATTAAATATTGTTTCTAGGTGCCAATATCAATCAATCATTAGCCTATTGCAGTCCACTGCTGAACATAGGCCTCTCACAATGTGCGCCACAACATCCGATTCTCTGCCTTCCGTACCAGCAGCCTTTCTGAGGTCGTCTGACCATCGGGCTGGTGGGCGTCCTACGCTACGTTTACCAAGTTGGTGATCACTTCCAGTATTGAACCTGTTGATCACAGAGACATCTCTAAATATTGGCTTACTATCCGTAATGATAAAATCTATCTCATTTCTTGTCACAGAATCGGGGCTTCGCCAAGTCCACCTCCTGTGGAGACTTTTCTTGAGAAAGAATTCATCAAGAAAAGCCCTTCAGACTCCAGGAAGTTGACCAGCATCTGGCCCCTGTGATTTCGGCACTCCAAGCCATATGGACAGATTTTCGGTTCGCCGCGTTCTTGTACTCCCACTTTGGCATTAAAGTCTCCCATTACAACGTTGTAGTGAGCCTTGGCGGTACTATGTATTGCTTTCGCAATATCCTCGTACATCGCCTCCGCTATCTCGTCAAAGTATGTCGAGGTCGGCGCATATACCTGTATTACCTTCAGGGTATTTACCTTGTATTACCTGTTGGTGAGTTTTAGTACAAGGTACGCTACCCTGGACGACACACTACTGATATCCACAACGCTGCTAACGAGCTCCTTTTGAACGAGGAAACCGACACCCCCCTGGGAGAGCTGGTAACCTTCCCGAAAGTAGAGCTAGTTGCCTGACTGTAGGGTTATCGTGTACTCCCCCTCTCGCCGGACTTCAGATAGCCCTAGAATATGCCAGTTCAAACAACCCAGCTCTACCTCGAGTTCGGTGAGGTGTTGGTCCAGCCGAAGACTGCATCCATTACAAGTGGCAACGAATAGTTGTTTTTGGCAGCCTGCCGTAACCCGGAGATTATTAGCAACCCCTGTCCCACCGTTACCACGGCCGCTGCCTTGGCCGGGAATAGTGGGACCACCGGGAACTGGGGGCCGTTGGATTGGTGCTTTTTTCTTTGGGAGGTTTTTGCCCATAGTCCCCACGCTGGGCAAACGGGTTGGAGACCGCAGGGGTAAACCTTTTTTAGATAGGGACGCTGCTCCCCGCCCCTACCAAGAACATTCCACCGCCATTCTTCGGTGTTGTGCTGTGTAAGCTTGTCAGCCATATGTTTTTCTTTCGCTCCCGACTGACTGAGAGTAGGTGCCAATATATATCTCTAAAAATCAAAGCTAATTTACAATAAGTTTATGCTATTAATGTTTTTTTTAGCCAAAGAAACTTAGGCCCGTGTTCGCGAAGAGATAATTAAATATTATTCAGCCGATTACGTCGTAAACGGGTTTTTATCAATATTTTGCTGTTCACCAAGCACTTAACATTGATTAAGTACTGTAATCGACCGATTATCTTAATGAACCTCAACGACCTCGTTTAACTGGCGGTTATTGTAAACTAATGTGACATTTCATAAATAAAGTAAGGTGAAGGATCTAATAATGGACACTTGTACTATAGTGTTCAGCATAAAAACAATACAAGCAATTAGTACAAAACACAGACCAAGAGTCATTAATAAAATATCATATCAATATTCTCTCTATCTATAATAAATTCTAAGAAATTTGAGAAGGTATAGGAAAATCTAAAATCACCATTGATAGACATTTAGGATCCAGTTGTCTATTCCCAGTGATGGACACTACCCAGCTTTAGATATCCAGTCGTTGACATTGTTTTTTGTCGTGTCATATACATAATTATGACAAATTTAAACAGTATTTAGGAGGCGAATAAATGAAATCCCATTTAATTAAATTTATTTAAAACTTAACTAGTTTAACAATATAACCATTCAGTTTATAACTTTAAAACCATCGAAAAGCTATGGTTTCTTTGAATACATAAAAAAAATATCCATCGCTGGTTTATAGTACATTATTGGAACTTCTACCCTAAATAAAATATAATGGAAGTCGCTATAAATTACATTTTAGATGAAAATAATGTTTTAGACGATTTTAAATGCTCGTTAACTACCATTAACCAGTCTCGGTGGCGCAGTGGGCGAGCGCAAAGCCTCTGATCCAGAGGTCCGGGGTTCGATTCCAGACACTGGCTCACACCAATGACTTTTCGAAATTGTTTTCGGAAGTTATGTGTGATAAATACCGATGACTGACATACTTTGTGCCCCGTATGGCAATAGGTTCGCCACCTATTCCATTTGGGATGTAAACATAACGGCGAGACGAGGTTTAACAGCCGCTGCCTACACCTTCGGGTAACAAAAGGCGTGAAGTTATGTTATGTTATGTTAAATGCTCGTAAGCGAATTATACGGGCACCCCGTTTATTCCAAATACGACGAAATTATTTCTAAAATATGACGAGAAAGCAAAATAATAAAACGCATTTCAGACGTTACCATGACAACGTAGATCAACAGAATAAAACATTATGCTAATAAATAACAAAGGCGTTTATGGCGACTAAATCGCATTGCCATAACACGGAGCACATTTTGCAGTATATTATTATCCTAATATTTTTGGATGTCGCTCGGATGTAAGCGAATGTATACAAATTGCACACATTTTACGTTATTTTAATAAGTAGCTATACCACTCATTCTTTTACAATTCATTCGTTCTAATTACAACTGATACGTAACAGTCCCCAGTTTATTTTTGGTGAACAGCATTAACTTTATAGGCCCGATTACATTTAAAGCTATATTTAGCTAACAAATCATTATGTAATAGTTGGCGAACTCCAACCTTAGTATAGTAAATATTATGGTGTTTGTTATGTTACAGATTATTGTAATTTTATTTATAAACTATTAAAATATGTACACCGACAAATTAGTTAGTATTATTATTAGTATATTGCAAAAGTTTTTTTAGTTCTCATAACTCTGTCAACAACATTTTTATTTTGTTTCATAAACATAAAGTGAGATTTGGTGAGTATTAATATTTCAACCAGCCCAGCCTCGTTATAGTTTTCATACCTTTGGAGGCTAGAAATGAAGCGAATTGCTAGATTCTGCAGCCGCTCGAGTTTATTCAGAAATTCCTCAGTAGCATCAAGAAAACAGATAACAGCATAGTCTAGAAGGGGTAAAAGAAGAGATCGAGCAAATATTATTTTAGTTGGATAAGAAACTTTGGAGACGCTTAAGGTACCGAAACGAGTAAAAAATTCTTTTACTTACTCCGGCAGTGTGTACAGACCAAGAAAGGTCCATCCAGGCCGTCCATGTAGACCCCCAGATTCTTGGCACTACTGGAGTTGGCTATTGTTGTGAAGTCGTACACAATTTTGGGGAGACAATGTAAGCCAGGAAGCCAAAATAGTATTTAACCCATTGGGGTTCTCAGGAAATCTCGAGCTATCATTATTGAATGAGAGCTCGAGATTTAGCTGGATTAACCGTAAGGCTAAATGACAATTAATATAGTCTATAAAATAGATTAGAAATTTTTAAAATCATTATTGATGGAATCCAAGGCCACCTCAAATCCAGTCAAATACAGTCAATTAATGATTAAAACGAATTGGTGTTAGAAGAAATATTTTCATATATATATGTGATATAACTTCATGCCAAGTCCCTTGTGTGGTAGGCAGAGGGATAATAACAATATCATAATATAAACATAATATAACTTCACGGCTTTTTCTACCCGCCAGTGTAAGCAGCTGCTGTTAAGCCTCAACTCGCTTCGTTATGTTTACCGAAAAGAATTTCGAAAAGTCATTGATGTGAGCCCGGATTGGAACCCATGACCACCGGACTGCCGAGGCTATATCATTATGATATTTTTTGTTTTTCATGTCTTACCTAGTTTAATATCCTAATTCTAATGGGTATATCATGCTGATAACCTCTATAGAGCCCGATAGTATATATTAATGTGTTTCAGAACCTCAATTTGATCTATCTCAGCGTGGCAATCTGGTTATACAAATTGGTGAATGGCGCTTCAACAAACACGCATGTTGGGGCTCCAAAGTGCGTTGGACTTGTATCAAGAAGAAGTACGGATGTAATGCTGCTATCACTACCGTTGATAATGTCATCGTTAAAACTCTAGGGAAACATAATCATTGACTCATCATGTGATTATTTGTTTTATTTTCCTATCAATATCATTGTTATGATCTCTTTACTGTTCAATTTCAGTAATAATATTGTGATTTATTATAATATAATCTATATAATAATGTGTTTTCTTGTAAAATAAAATATTATTGTGTCGGATAAGTTCACAACTGTGAATGCAGTGTCTTATGCGGTATACCTAAAGTACCTAACAATAATTTAATCCGGGCTATGTATGACCTGGCAAAAATAGTTTTATATGTAGTTTTAGTAAATAGAATAGCTACATTTAAACTCATGTATGCCCCATAGCACCAACCGAATTCAACTGCAAGTAGTATCATAGTATTTAAAAACACAAAACATGTATGTGGTACTAAATTACAATACATTTTTTTGCGTTTATTTATTTCCCATTTCCATAATTGTATATATTGTAATCCTCTCCGGGTGATAGAATATAGTCTTTATCCCATAAAAATCATCAACGATCTTCTATCATATCATCTATATCACTGTAGAACCTTTGACAATAATTATAATTATTTACTCAACCAAAATTTGATTTTTAGAAAGCCTAAGCCCTGTATTCGCGCGGTCACAGCGAGGCAATCCTGTAATAATGATCGGTCGGTACCGTTTCAACCGTGTCAACAAGTATGGCAACAAGATCAGATGGGTATGCGTGAAGGCTAAAGCTGGCTGCAAGGCAACTCTTCATACCATGAACAATGCTATAGTCCGAGTATGGGGCTTTCATGACCCATTCGCACATACAAGTGCTAACAGATTTTAAGTACACCATGTAACTATTTAATTTAAAGTTACAGTTAAACGTCCATAGAAAGTGCAAAAATATCACGATATTGCTTTTTTTATTTGCTATAGAGCAAATATCATAGATGTTTATTATACCATGAGTTAAATTTAACGCAAGGTGCTTTTTCTCCTGATATTTTTTTTAGGTGAAGTTATATAAGATATAAGTGCCTGGATTATAAAATTGTATAATGAATTACAAATATGATAATATTATGAATTTATATTTAGGTAGACAGAAGAGAGAGGACCTTTACGTTAATTTTTGTTATAAGTGTTAAAGCTACTCACATATTCTTTAGGAAAAATTATAATGGTTTTTTTTATATAGGTCCTTTATATTTTAATTATTTAAATAACTTAAATTTTAGTGGCGGTTCCGCACCGAAATATATATAAATACAATTATATTCCTTTGGCACCTTGAGGGTAAAACAATTAACAATACTGTAACGCTCGTATTATTAAAATAAAATATAGATTTTAAAAATTTCACTGAAGTCTAATTAATTGAAATGTAGGCAGGATACTTAAATAGATTGAATGTTTTTACGATTATGCAGATAGTACGGATGAAATCACTTACAATAATAATTTAAATTCATTTGTAAGAAGTAACTTAGGTTTAATTTTATACGAGATGCTAAATACTTTAATAACTGTTAATATTGTTATATTTAGTTATGTAAAACTTGTTTAATCTTGTTCTAAGTTAAACATTTCCACGCAGCTGTTTATTTTTAGTAAATGGTAATTTAAATGAACACTGTTTCACTGGTTACGATTAAAATTCCTGTTATCTTTTTGTAATAATAATATACGAGATAGCACCCTAAATTGTTATTGCTAGATCAACTGACCGTTAGAGAAAACTGGCCTTACTTCGTCGGTGTTAATAATACAGTATATCATTACTATGTTACTTTAGATTAAATTTATATTTTATAATTGTTATTTCATTTAAATCCTATTTTATAATTAAACCGATATGAATATCAATATGCTCATGAACTATCCTCAGTTAGAACTATTGTATCCTACTATATGTATTATATTATACTATTGTATTGTACTATATGTCCTTTTTATGCGATACAGGCCAAACGAGCAAGAAACACCTGATGGTAAGCAAGTGGCGCCAGCCATGGACACCTGCAACAGAGATAGTGTTACAGTGGCGTTGTCGGCCCTTGGGGGAGTGAGATGGATCACCGAACGAAACGCGACATGTGCCACTGTAGGTCGACATTCTGAGAGGCCGTGGCATTTCACCGGTCGAGCGGGCCCATTTACGCAACAAACTGCGTGGTTCTATCACATCATTGTCACCATCAAGACTCGTTATATAAGCGCTCGCCTCTGGTACAATTAGCCAGCATCTGAAATAATATACATGATGATAGCTAGTTGAGGTACAGTTTTGTTGCGTGATCAGATCAATGTTAATTTATTTATATTTCAGTTAAAAAAATTAGTACTTCAAGAGGAACATTAATGCTGGACGTGGGAGGGTATCGGTTTACTAAGGGTAATTCAAAAGGTATAAAAACTAGATGGTGTTGTTCCCATCGGACCAGGAAGAAATGCCGAGCATTTGTTACCACTATAGGAGGCGAGGTGGTGAAATGCAGTTTTGATCACAATCATACTTTATCTTAATTATAAATTAGTAGTAGGCTATGACTTATAAATAGATAATAAATATTATTTGAAAAATAGTTTTTAATAATAAGTGTTGATCATACGTGAAATAAAGAGAATACAATAAAGCCTGTAAAGTATGTTCACTATTAATTAGCCGTCTCTTCTTAATGACAATTTTGATTACTTAATATACTCGTATGTTGTTAGTCTTTTGTACATTGATAATATCATATTTTTTTCAGGTTATTTAAAATGTTTCATGGTAATATATAATAATATTAACTTCGTTCAAAAATCCTGTCAAGAACCTGTAAACTAATCGGATTATCATTTCATTTATCATTTGTAACTAACTCCTAGTGTTCGACTGTCTCAAATTGATTTACAGGCGCAAGTCCTATTGCATCTTTAATTTTTTTTTGTGCATTGAATAACCCATGAACCACAATAACCTGTCTATTTTTTCATTTCAGTCGTGATTATGAGATCAAGCCGCGGTTGTGACATGCTACTGGCAGAAAATCATAGGTTTAGCAGAGCCTCCTCATGTAATGGCAAAATTAGGTGGCGTTGTTCTAGAAAGACACGTACTAAATGTAAGGCAACCGTTACCACCATAGGAGGCACAGTAATAAAGGCAAACTTAGAACACAATCATACTCAAAAATAAATAAAACTGCACTTTCAACCTATAAAAATATTTATGTATTTACAATATTTAATTGAACGTTTTTTAATTGAACAAGACGAAAATATTTATTTCTTAGATTTTCGCGAACCACATTCATAAAATTAAATCAACTTTTTAAGATTATATCGCGTTAATTTAGAACTTATTTTCATTTATAAATCGATGTTTTGAACTTTTTACAGAGCTCGTATTCACGATGATCTCTATAATATATCTCTATTAGATTAAGTTAAAACAACTTTTAGGATTATAGCGCGTTTATACCTCTATATTTCTAAATAAACGCGATATAATCCTAAAAAGTTTTTTTAATGTTAAGACGAAAATATTCCACGAATATCGAAGAGCAAGAAGTAATGACAAAACTTTGAGTAAATTGAAGATTCTTTATTTTTAGAAGGAAAACTAAAGCTAGAGACAAAATGGCATAAGTTTATATAGCATTGCGGAGACTATATCGAGAAATAAAATATTCATTGTAAAAAAAGTTTTTTAAGGTCGGGCTCCAATTTTACAATGTGCTTTTGCATAATATTTTAGTTCCTGGTTCAGGTCGGGACGTACGTGAGTACCGTATCTGAACTAAGATTTCGTAATAAGTATAATAGTAATAATGTATAATACATTGCATACGCATAATCTTATTACTATAGGTAGTATTTATTTTTATTGTATTGTAATTAAAATATTTGATTTAAGCTCATTTTATTGTATTCATAGTATATAAGTTCATTTATAGTTGATAATAGAAATAAATACCGTATCATAACTAAGATTTCGTAATAAGTTTCTATTAACATAACTTCACGCCATTGTTACCCGAAGTCACTTACCTTACCTTATCAGCCAGCGGCTGATAAGCCTCCTCTCGCCGTTATGTTTACTTCCCCAATGGAATAGGTAGCGAACCTATTGCCATACCGGGCACAAAGTTTTCAGTCATCTATATTTATCACACATAACTTCCAAACAATTTGAAAAGTCATTGGTGTGAGCCAGCGTCTGGATTCGAACCCCGACTTCCGGATCAGAAGTTGTGTGCTGGACCACCTAGACTAAAGTTTCTATTAATATAGTATTTTATTTTTCACTGTATTGTAATTGTAATATTGGATTTTAGATCTTTCCTATTTTTATCCTTAAAATGTATAGACTATATATATATATATATATCTATAGACTGTATTAACTGTATTAAGAAAAAACTACTGGTATCTTCCACGAACGGTAACGAAGTGGGGGCAAAATTTATCACTTAAGGTCGACAAAGCACATAAAGTGCTTGTGATAATACACGTGTCCTAATGATAATAACTACTTACCATAAGGCGAGCTTGTGCCTATCTGATACCATTTCTGTTTAAAGTAATAATATGCAAACAGTGGCTCAGCTAAACGTTGCTCTAATGATTCTTTTTTTCCTTTTAAGATGTTACTTTTAGTACAACAAGAAATGGAAATCCTGTTATTTTGATAGGACCCTACCGTTACAATCGGACTCGTATTAACAACAAGAGCCCAAGAGCACGTTGGACCTGCATCCATGCTCCGAAGGGATGTCGATCAACCGTCATTACTTATGAAGATGTAATTTACCAGCACAGAAAAGAACATAACCATTAAATATAGTGGAAACATCATTTATAAAGCATTTGTTATTGAAAATAAGCAAAGAAATTTAAAAAAATAATAAGTAGTTATTTTTTTCAACCGTTTTCAAGTAACTGTTAACACAATATCATATTATAAATTTAAGGCAATGAATTATTACGAAAAATATAAGCGATATTAAAATGTGGTTTTTAATTTTTGTACTCATTGATTACATGAAACAAAAATGATCGGGAACAGCACGGTTTCAGTAGAACTACTGGTATCTGCCACGAAAGCTAACATTGTGAAAAGAGATGATCATTGCTTAGGTATGGCATTGCAGAGTACTTTTAGGAGAAGACGTGCCGAATTAATTACTATAGGTGGACAAATCACAATAGTTGCTCGTGATATTAGGCGTGTCTTAAGTCCATGGTTACCACTTACAATTAGGCGAGCATGTGGCTGTCTGACACATTTGCTGTTCAAAATAATAACGTTTGTATTTTTAATTTCAGAAGCTATTTTTAGTACAACAAGAAATGGAAATCCTGTAATTTTATTAGGTCCATATCGTTACAACATAACGAAGACACTTACCAAAGGGCCAAAAGCCAGATGGGTGTGTACCAAGTGGGCTAAGGGCTGTCGATCAAGAATCATCACAATGAACAAAGAAGTTATGCACCACAGACATGAACACAATCATTAGTCCCTAAAATATATTTTCTTGTATATTGGAACATAGCCATAGCACAAGAATTTAGTTGCTTAGTTTGGAACTAGTTGGCGCTGTGTGTATTGTGTCCAAGATATTATTATTATTTATCATGTTTATACATACAATAAAATTCAACATTTAATTTTCCTTTTTTTGGAGTTTTAAATTTCAGAATAGTCTCGGTGGCGCAGTGGTCGAGCACTTGGCTTCTGATCCAGAGGTCCGGGTTCGATTCCTGACACTAGCTCACACCAATGACTTTTCGAAATTGTTTTTGGAAGTTATATGTGATAAATATCGATGGCTAAAAAACTTTGTGCCCGGTATGGCAATAGGTTCGCCACCTATTCCATTTCGGACGTAAACATAACGGCGAGACGAGGCTTAACAGCCGCTGCCTACACCTTCGGGTAACAAAGGCGTGAAGTTATGTTAAATTTCAGAAACAAGTACGTTGAAGTGATGTCTCATATATTCATTAAAATACTCCATAATTACTAATAACCAAATTTAAAATTTAAAATATCTTTTCATTGGAATTCTTAAAGCGCCTAGAATAAGCGAAGTGTCAGTGCTGGCGTTAGAGCTTCTTGAGAAGAAGTGGGAAGAAACTCAAGACCTCGTTGTTTTTATCATTTTTGTATTCTGAGATAAAATAATATGTAGTATAGTTTTAACATATTTCTTTAATTTACTAATCGATACTATATAAACGCGTCGTAAAAGCGTATACATAGACTTAGGAACAATACGACGTTAGAGAATTTGTGAAGCCTACTAGTGGACGGACACAGCGAGTTTGTTTTTATTCCTTATATTGAACTAATGGATATCACTGTTTTTCTTAAAATTTAGTTTTATTTTTATGAATGTGTATAAGATTTTCATCAATAATAATGTAATGTCATTATTAGTATCTCTTGAAATTTATTTCTTAGTGTATCCTTGGGACTCATCATATAGATAGCACGACCAGCTGGTTTATGTAGCACAAAATTTTTTTTGTCTATGGGATAGGAGGGCAAACGAGCAGGCGTGTCACCTGATGGTAAGCAACCAACGCCGCCCATGGACACCAGCAACACATATAGTGCTACTGTTGTGTGCCAACCTTTAAGGGATAGGGGATAGGAAAGGATGGGGAAGGGGGCTGGGCCCTCCGGGTACCTCTCTCACTGTACGAAACGCGGCATGAGCCACTTTACGTCGGTCTTCTAAGAGGTCGTGGTATTTCACCGGTCGAGCCGGCCCATTCATGCAGCGAACTGCTTATCTTAAATAGACTAAGCATCATTATCAACATCGATCAGTTGGCGTATTTTCCTCATTGAGTACGCTTTATGAGTTGATGAGCTAAACCTACCAGATATCATTTTTATATTTGTGCCCCACTGTAATTTAGAGTCTAATGTTACACCAACGAAGACAATCTTATTGACCAATTCAATGAATTCAATATTATTGTGCAGCAGCCTACTTTCATCGAAATATTTAAGTAACTGAGCGAGGATAAGTCAAATAAAACCCGTTATAAAATTTACGTACGTTAACTTTAAGTAATGACTCTAAAGTGGAAGTGGAAGAGCCTAGGGCACTAGTAAGATTGGCAGGAAAATTGAAAAATAATTTCAAATGTATTGGCCACCTCATGATCTGACTTGGTATTATGACCATGCCCTTCTATTCCATAAAAAAAAATCTATAACAAATTATCTTCTATGCCTTGAGATTGTTTAGTAGTGGTTCTATGTGATAAAATGTGAGTTTCTATTTCAGAACCAATATTCGGTGTTACGAAAGCTGGTAACCCAGTTATAACATGCGGCACGTACCGATACAATCGTGCTAGTAACAGCAAGGGTGCAAAGACAAGATGGACTTGTGTCAAGTTTCCTTCTGGATGCCGATCAACAATTTATACAATCGATAACATTGTTGTATGTCACAAGAATGAACATTCCCATTATTAAATTTACTATAATCGTTATGATAAATCATTTTTTAGTTATTATATAGTATATATTATATAGTATAAAACGAAGTCACTTTCTGCTGTCTGTCCCATTATAATATGCTGTGATGTTTGAAACTACGCAACGGATTTTGATGTGGTTTATTTTAATAGATAGAAGATTACATTAGGCCGGTTTATTTTGATGTATATAATATAATTCATTCATAATACATAGGTGACGTCAACGTCTTGCAAAAAAAATAAAGTTAAAAAGGGGTTGTTCGTGGAGAGTTAAATGTGTAGGGTTGTATGTATTTTTATATGCTGTTTCATAAAAAAAAACCTGAACTACCCGATATGTACGAAATTTCATTACAATCGGTCAATCCGTTTCTGAGGAGTATGGTAAATAATACTGTGACGCGAGAATTTCATATACAGTCGGCTCTCGTTAATTCCAACTTGCGATAATTCGAACCTCTCTATAATTCAGTCATCACGAGTTCCATACAAAATCTCTTTATATTTCGAACTAATCCAATACATTTTTATGCACTTGGTAATTCGAACGAAAAAATCATTGCTACTTAACAAAAACGACGCGTTAATTCGAACACATCGGCGTCCAACACTTGATAATGCAAATTTACAGAGAGAGAAAGAAGTGATAAGATTGTAAAATCATTTCGCGATACGATACGCGTTGTTTAGTCTCGGTGGTAAAGTGGTCTAGCACCCCGCTTCTGAATCCAGCGGTCGCGGGTTCGAATCCTAATTCTTCAAAAAACTTAATTTGGAATTTTCCGAATACTTTCTCAGCTATAAAAGAGCATAAGGAGAAAATTAATGCTGCTCAAACTGCTGGAGAATGGGAAAAAACGAACAGTTCTTCCGAAAGATTACTTAATTCACCTCAAAAGTCCGTCATTGTTATAGAATAGCAGTATCAGCAGTTAACATATAATGAATTAATAAACATTTAATAATTCGATATTTTATTTATTTTTTCGCACGAGTACAAAATCATTTGATATTTCAAACACTCGATAATTCGTAATATTTTAAGAGACCCTCGAGTTTCGAATTAACGAGAGTCGACTGTATTAGATTACAGATTAAAAATGTAGGGACATAGCGGTTGCGTCGCGCAGCGGTACCGGTCACTGCATACCGATAACTTTCACCAATTGTACTTAATAAAAACCAAAATTTACTCATTTATTGCTTTTAAGGCGAAACAAAGTTCATCAGGTCAACTTGTAAATTTACCTTATGTTTAATTGTAACTGATTATTTTGTCTAATAATTAATAATTATAAATTATAATTGCTCAAAAATATTATGGCCAACAATGTTTGCTTCTTTTTTTATTTCGTAGATGCACTTTTTGATATGTAGTTCGCTCTTATATTTCTGCTTTGACATGTTAATGAGTCTTAGAAATAAATATGTTAATGAGAGTTTTCTTATGGAAGTTTTGAATCGATTTCTTTGTTTATATTAATCTGACTTATATTAATATATTTATTGTTTCACTATTATTGTTTCTTTTAATAGATAGTTCCCGTATCCAATTATTTCTTTTTATTTAAACTGTCTAGTCTGTACCTAATTTATATATAATAAAAATTCACTACTACTTATTTCTATATAATTAATTTCATTGGGTATATTTTAGTTTAATAATTTTCTTGTAGTGCCAGTTTTTGGAAAATCCAAGAATGGGAATCCAGTTATACTAGTGGGTGGCTATGCATTTAATAAATCTTCAAAGAAGGGTGAACTTGTACGCTGGCGATGTGGCCACAGGACCTGTAAAGCGATGCTGTTTACCAAAGAAGATGTTATCACCCAAACATCTGGAGATCATAACCATACCGTACGAATGAAAAAGAAATAACGTAAACGATTTTTTTTTTTTTATAGAAGTGTGACCAACTTTTCGGTATGAAACATTAAACAATTACTAGATAAATATTATATTATAAAAATATCGGTTGACGTAGCAATAAATGTATAAGTGCTTATCTTATATTTAGGCGGTGTCGGGGCATACATTTTTTTTATAATCCTTAGTCTTGATTAGTGTCCGTGGTCCAGTGGTCGAGAAGAAGTCGTGGGTTCAAAACCGGGCTCAGACCAATGACTTTTCGAAATTCTTTTCGGAAGTTATGTGTGATATATACTGACTGAAAACTCTGTGCCCAGTGTATGGCAATTCGACCCATTTCCATTTAGGACGTAAACGGTAAACGGCGAGTCGAGGCTTAATGGCCGTTGCCTGTGTTATGTTATGTTTGATTATATATATATAACTTTTAAATGCTAGGTTATATTAATATTCAGGGTAAAATATGCCTATCAATAACAGGGTTAATATGTTAGTTGTGATCAGTATAAATTTGAACTTTTCCGAGTTTTTGGATGATATATTATTGTTTGTGTTAAAATGTTCGTATTGATCAGGGTCAAAGTTAGCCTTTAAATGTTATGGAGGAGGTAATTTGATTGTTTGATTTTGTGATATATTTTATGTTTATTCGTGTTTATTTTCTATAAATTTTGATTATTTTTTTGATATTTTTCACTAGGTTGGCTCAGATGCAATCTACGCACAATTTGTTATTAAAATATATATGACTCAAAAACTTTGTGCCCGGTATGGCAATAGGTGCGCCACCTATTCCATTTGGGACGTAAGCAAACGGCGAGACGAGGCTTAACAGCCGCTGCCTACACCTTCGGGTTAAAAAAGGCGTGAAGTTATGTTGTTTATGCTCATTTCAGGTTATTAGTTAAATAAGTTACCAATTTAATTTGTGTTCCAATTTTTATGATTAAAAGATTTTGAATTTAGTAATAGTCTCTTAAACTGTTTTATTTGTAGGTGTAAGCGTGCGTTCAGAATGAACATACTATTTCTGCCTTTTAATATGTAAAAAGGTATAGTAATAGAGTAACAGTAAGAGAGTAATTGGTAACAAGTGGTAGAGTCTTGCAGGTCGCTGTTTAAATGGGCCGGCTCGAAAGGTGAAATACCACGACCTCTCGGAATATCGACGTAAAGTGGCTCGTGTCGCGTTTCGTTCGGTGATAGAGGTATGCAGAGGCCCGATCCCCTTCCCCTCCTTTTCCCTCCTACTCCCTTAAAGGACGGCAAAGCACCATCATGTTCATGGGCGGTGAGAAGTTATTTAACATTAAGGGACCCAGTTGCTCGTTTGCCCTCCTATCGCATAAACAAAGTATTTTGATAAATTTGCTAAGACTATAATTTAAGAGAGAGAAAATTCCATAATATGTATATTAAACTACTAAAGTATATTTGGGTAAGATAGATAACAATATAAATCAATACCTACTTATAAACTTAAAGTGCTTAGAACTGAGAGAATAAATAACACTATATAAAATCGTACTTTTTTATGTTTTTAAAATGTTAGTATCATGCCAAAAAGCGCTTATACTAGAAGTACAGTAACTACAGTAATAGTAACTTTTTTACACATCGATTGCCTAGAAAAGTAGTTCGGTAGTGGACTTTTAGCAATAATGTTACTTATTTGTGGCCTGATAAGTATCGATTGCCATCTTTTTCAATGTGACAAAATTTTATATACCAGACATAGTAATAATGCCTTTGGATATTTAAGGCTGGCAGTATTTTTTTTTAATTAGAAAAAAAATAGGTATATTTAGAAATCTAAAATGTAGTGCCCTAATCGGACACCCAATAATGCCACCCAAAGAAAGTTCTGAAAAGAGCTGTCTCAAATTGAATGTTTGGTAAATTATAAAAGAAATTAAATATTGTAGATGCTGTGTATACGGTGACACAACGTGGGAATCCTGCAATTCAAATAGGTCCATACAGATTTACTAAATGGAGTGGCAGCAAAGGTGTCAGAGCACGATGGGTGTGCATTAAAGACCACTACGGCTGTCGTGCTAAGATCATTACTGTGGAAGAAACCATTGTTCATTGTTACAATATACATAATCATGAATAATAAAAAAATACATGCATACACGTAAAGCGAACGCTAGTGTTAGGCTTTATTTTTGTTACATAAGTTCTTGATTCGGTCGTCACGTCACGCTCAAAGCCCGCGATAAAAGCCATGCAATAGTTTAAATAATATTTATTTGTAATTTATTCAAAGAGAAATAGTTCAAAAAATATTTAAAAGCGTATTCCCATTGTTAAATTTAGGTAATAGGGTTAGTATAAAATTATTACTAATATCTATAATGGAAAAAAAATCGGAATGAAAAGAGTATCGTAAGCTATTTATTGCGCCGTGGAGGTAACAGTTGTTTAAAAGCCTTCTCACGATGTTTCAAAGTTATTATTTTTCTAGTTTTCTAATTTTATTATGTTCATCACAATATTAGTAAATATTTCATGTACCTTTTACAACACATATTAAATAATAAATTTCATAGATGACGATACCTGGTGTTGTTTTGGTTATCTGTGAAATATGTTTATATATATATATTTGACCACAACAGAAGTGGACTGAACCGAAAAACTAAAAATAGTTTGTTTCAGTCTAAAATTTACACGAAATCGCTTATACCTATTGTGGTGTTGGTTTCTCACGCTTGGCTCAACCAAAGCGTTCAACATACATTTTTTTGAATATATGTATGTTCAACATACATTTACAACACACATTTTTTTGAATTTGTGCATCAAATATTTCAGATCCCATTTTTACGGTGACTAAACGTGGGAATCCTGCTATCCAAGTAGGCCGTTACAGGTTTACCAAATGGAGCGGCAGTAAAGGGCCCAAAGTACGATGGGTGTGTATCAAAAATCATGGAGGATGTCACGCTAAGATTATCACTGTGGAGGAAACCATCGTTGACTGTGATAATAATCATAACCATTAAATCATGGAATCGATGTTATTTGTAAAGTTCCTTTTTATTTTTTTAAGGTGTGTGTGTGTTTTTTTTTTACTCGTATGTTTGAAATATATTGTTCGGTTCTTACTATACTTTAATTATATTATTTTAATGGAATCCAATCAAAAATGTAATAAAAAAAAACATAATTGTAAAAGAAATGATAAAAAGAGGTAATCATATTTTTATTTTGATAACATCAATTAAACATAAGTTAAAATAAGTTATTATATGAATAGCATAGATGTTTAAATGAATTTTAATGTCGAAATATTGCAATAGCTTCAAATCAATCTTAATATGGTCTCATAATTGTACACCTAATATTATTTTCAGCGCCTGTATTTTCCGTATCGCAGCGCGGCAAACCAGTTATAATTATAGGTAAATACAGATTTAACAAATGGGCTGGAAGTCGAGGGTCACGAGCTCGATGGGTCTGTGGGAAAGTGAACGCCTTAAAGTGTCAAGCAACTCTGATCACCTACGATGATGTTATAATACGGCAAACGCCTCACAATCACTGATATTGTTTAATATTTATGATATTTTTATGGTTAAAATTATCCTGGTGCTGAATATCCTCTTTCATGAGGTATGATGTATGAAAATAAATATAATAAGCGAAAAAATCTCCGTCTACAGCAACTAATATAGTATTGTAATTATATTTGTGATGTAGTTGTTACAACAAAGTATGATAAATGATAGAAAGTAAATGTATGCTTTTCAATTAGTGTTTAATCTTTAGTTAGAATTTTAAAATTAATATCTACAGAGATAATAAAACTTGTTTTGCAAATTATTTCTTAACTAGTTATTAGTTGACGAGCGTCGTGGGGCATTGGTAAAACTACTGACTGCAGAATGGAGGTTGGCGGGTTCGAATCCCACCTAGTACAAATATTAATCTAGTTAGTTAGAAACTAGAGGGCGCTGTGTGTATTGTGTAGGATATTATTATATGTTTATTATATATATTTTATCATATTATTTAAGTTTATTAATATTCCTGCCTTAATCCCACTTTAAGTTAGGTCGGCGCAATATGTCAGCCTTTCCAGCTACCGGAGTTGTCAAAAGGTTTGGCTGTCGTTTTACGACTGGCGGCCTACCTGACGTCAATCCTCCTAGGGAATGTTTTCGTTTTTGGGATCGAAAGGGGATGGGGGACGGGTTCGGAGTCCAGATACTTACATACATACATAACTTCACGCCAAATCCCATACTATACATACATATTTTACATACATCCCATACATCACATCGTCCGGATACTTCACCAATCAAACGGCGGCATGAACCACTTTTCGCTGGAATTTCGGGAGATCGTGGTATTTCCCCCCCTATTTAAGCAGCGAACTGCGTGACTCTACTATGTCATATTATTTAAATACATAGAAAAAGAACATGTCTCAAAACTAATCCCTATAACCATCAAAATTGTGATTTTAACTTTGTAACTAATAACCATCAAAGTTGGGATTATTTCAACTTCAGGTTAGTTTTTTTCTTACTTAGTTTTGATTATAATTCATACGATAGTTTCTCAATACCTCTTCAATTTAAAGTACCTATATATAGTTTAAAGTACCCATATTTGATGAAGATGAAGATCACTGAAGTGCCAACGATTGATGGATATAAATTTTATGTTTTTTTTTTCATAGACCCGATGACTTACATAACATCAAAAAGAGGAAACAAATGATATTATACAGAAACAACATGTTAATATACAATTTGACTAACAGCAAATATCCGAAGAGGAGATGGATTCGTAGTAAATGGGCTGGTGGTTGTTGAGCTTACATCGTCACTTACGATGACGTTGTATTAACATGTAAAGCCGAACATAAACATCCTAAAAGACGAATTAATGAATTTAACGATTTTCGATGAACGCCATTGAATCTATAAATAAGTCAAGTAAAGAGTATAAATCATTTACTCATGGCATTCTAATGTTCGGACAATACAACAACCGATAATATTGTTATATTTTTTTTATTTTAATTTGAATTTACCTATTTAATTTTAATAACTAACTCTTCATTCCCTGATCTTCTGTTTGTTATTTAGTACTTTGTGTTTCACTAAATAATTTATGTTAAAAAGGTGACAAGTATGAGTTGATATTCAATAAAATGATGTTTATTTTTAGGTGCTGTATTTATGTTAACCCGTTATGGCAACCCCTTCATCGAATTCGATGGATTTAAATTTTTCGTGAAGAAAGAACGTAACAGTGGGAATCTTAAGAAATCGTTTCGGTGCAGATACTGGGATCATGGCTGCCGGTCTACTATCATCGCTGTAGACACGTGTGTGGTGAAGTCTAGAATAGCTCATACGGAATATTGTTATTTTAAAAGAAGACTATTGAATAGAAAAGAGTATTAATGTAAAAAAAGAGAAACAGAAGAAGAATAATATTGACGGATACGACGTAAAAGGCTAATCCGAAAAGTGACGAATGTTTGGATAAGGTTTGCCAGATGGAATGTAGGGACGTTGACGAGCGAGAGAGTTCGCTGAGGTGTTGACCAGCTAGCACTGCGGTAATGATCCCAAACTTAACTTACGCAAGCAAGAATTGGGTATGGCAAAGTGTACATGAAAGTAGCATAAACGCGTAAAAAGGAATCATCTTACGTGACGGACGGATAATACCTCTCGGTGGCGCAGTGGTCGAGCACACGGCTTCTGATCCAGAGGTCTGGGTTCGATTCCAGACACTGCCTCACACCAATGACTTTTCGAAAAATTGTTTTCGGAAGTTATGTGTGATAAATATTGATGACTGAAAAACTTTGTGCCCGGTACCCGGTAGGTTCGCCACCTATTCCATTTGGGATGTAAACATAACGGCGAGACGAGGCTTAACAGCTGCTGCCTACACCTTCGGGTAACAAAAGGCGTGAAGTTATGTTATGTTATATATTGAGGGAAAAACGTGAATAGGAAGACTTAAAAAAATCACAATGGATTTATTTCTTAGATTTTCGCGAATCACATTCATAACATTGAAACAACTCTTTATGGATTATATCGCGTTTATTTCGAACTTATTTTCTATTTATTTTCCGACGTTTCGAACTCTTTACATCATCACGATCATTTACACGAGACATTTTCTCGTGAAAATATATAATCCATAAAAAGTTATTTCAATGTTATAAATGGATTTCTTGAAAGACGACCTGATTAAGAAAGGCGTTCGTGTTAAATGAGTGAATGATAGGGAAATATGAAAAAGAAAAACCTATGGTGCCAATAGTAATCGGAACAGGGCAGGAAAGGGAATGATATAAGGTTCAATGTTAATTACATTTAGACAGATTCTAATTTTTACGCCGCAATTCATGTATAATTTCTTATTAAAATGATATATATTTTTAAGGTTACTTTGACGAGCTTTTTCCTAGTGTGATATATAACCCGGTGTAAGATGAGAAATATTAAAAAAAATCCATTTTCTTTTGAATCACCATAATTTGGACCTACTTGTTAAAAATAATTTTAGATATACCTTATTAGTTGTTGAAATGTTACTGCATAATATCTGTACTGATTTCAATTATGACGACAATGGCTACTACAGAGGGATGTACAGGACAGAGTAATAAATATTCAAGTTTCGTATATATTATATAATTATGTTTGTTTTTTTTTTTTGTAATTTTAAAGTAAATTTATACGCTAAATGTAAAATATATAAGAATTCTGTAAATAATTGCTTTTGTGGTAACTATAATTGCTAACATTTTAAAATATAAGATTTGATTAAACCGACGTAGCAAATAAAAAATATTATGGAATGTTTCACCCGAATTCATCAACACAGGTACAGAATATCGCCGCAAAGTGGCGATTAGGGAGGTTTTTGGAGGCCTACACCTCTATCCCCTCACTTCCAATCACACTTCTTTAAAGTCACGCAACTGTACCACTACCTGTGTGGAAGGTATTCATGTGCGGAACTAATTTCTAACCATCAGGTGATTCGCTTGCTCGTTTGCCCTGTCCCATAGAGTCCCGTGTCCCATGGAACTATATCCACTCGACAGTGCAACGATGAGAAAAATAATCTTAATTTATTAGTAATCACATGGAAGTCTGTCTTAAAAGATCTCTTTCGTTATTAAAATATGTTTATTACATTTTATTAAGCATCTCACTATCTAGTGCTTTTTGTATATTAATGCCGATTTATTTGAGTACTTACATCAGCTTGTACCTGAAATTATTTCTTGAGTACCTGGATGAATGAGCTTTTCTTACTTTAACAACTAAACTTTATTTCAGCCTAACTTTGTGTTGATCTGTATGCTTCACTTTGCCGATTATTTGTGCATAACCTGCGAGGAGAAGCATACACTCTGGGCAATTTACCCAGTGTGTATGCTTGAAATCTGCTTGCTCCTTCCTTCTACTGGTTCACTGCTTCCTTTATATGGTATCCATTGGACTTTATTAGTAGTTTTTTTTCAGATATACAATTCCTGTTCTCTAGAGCTGGAAAGCCATTGCTCATTGTTGGACATCACACGTATAACATACACAAAAATGTAGGCTCGAAGACTATTTGGCGATGTAAAAGATGGCGATGGGGGCAATGTCGAACTGCTCTCACTACACTCGATGACTGTGTTATCAGAATGAATAAACCACATAATCATGAATGATAGAACACATCAAGAGAAGATGGATGGAGTATTTATTCCTGAGAGTGCACTGCCATCTGAAAGGCGGCTGTGAAATCTAATCATATTGTTTGTTGTTTCAAGTATCCGATGTAGACTAAATTGAATTACGTTTACTGTTCTATAAAATCTGAATAATACTTATAAATAAAATGTTTAAAAGCGGCGTGACAATTGCTACACAAATTTCTATTTTTATTTGGTAGCAAGCTATCAGTACACTACACATTAAGCTGTAAGTGCTGTAACTAATAGCTGTGTATTGTTGTACTACAGTGACAAATTTTTATTTTGTGCTATATTTGAAGATGCTATTATATCCAAAAATTACCATGTTTCACACAAATATATTAATGCGGGTACATATTATTTAGTTTAATTTATACCTCAAAAATACCTTAAATAAATAATAGTTTAAAAAAACTAAAAAACACGCTTTTTATAGAAAACCGAACTAAAAAATAGAAAAATAAAAACAAAAAAAAATTATTTTAAAAAAAGCGTGGGGTGCTTTTTAAGATATTATCGAAATGATAATCACTCTACTCATATCTGTCAATAAAATATTTATAACTATTGACACCATGCACCCCACGCTTTTTTTAAAATATTTTTTTTTTCTATTTTTTAGTTCGGTTTTCTTAAAAAGCGTGTTTTTTAGTTTTTTTAAACTATTATTTATTTTATATTTTTTAGTTCGGTTTTCTATAACAAGCGCGTTTCTTAGTTTTTTAAACTATTGCTTAACTATTTTAAAGCGTGCTAACAACGGATATCAAAACCGAATTCGAGGAATAGCGCCATCTGTGACTTATACAAGGAACTCGTTTCAAGTTGATAACGTAGACTTTCCGCTGATTGCTACTAGATGGTGCGAGAAGTGAACTATGAACACTAAAAAGAAGTCGGTTACAAACAAACATACAAACATACAGGTGAAGCTAATAAAAAGCTAATAAAATAGGGCATTGGTATCCTTGTAGCTTTAAAAGTAAGTAAACAAAACCGCTTACACTTATTATATCATAATAATAATAACATAGTTTAAAATAAAGTCGCTTTCCGCTGTCTATCCCATTATATGCTTAGATTTTTAAAACTACCTAACTAAAAAAGCCTCAGCAGTCCAGTGATCCAGTACCCTGCTTCCGAATCAAGGCTTCACCTAAATTAATTTTGGAAGTTATGTGTGAAAATAAAAAAATAAATATCGATGACTGAAAACTTTGTGCCCGGTATAACCCACAATGACCATTTTTATCTCTTTTTATTACCTCTGAGACGAATCAAAGTTCGCTGGGTCAACTAGTTTTTTATCAGACATCATTGCCATTCCTTGAGTGTTGCCCGGTCAACAATCAGTATCGTCCTGTAAAAAAGTAACACTGCTTCAAGGGTGCAAATATCCGATCAACAATAAGAAGATTCGGGGGGATACTCGAGGCACAACGAGTTAGATAATTAGAGACTTAACATAACATAAATAGCTAACAACCATTAAAATATTTGTTTTAGAATTTTAAATCCAATTTTATTACAAATTATAAACTTAAATAATTTATTTTGTTTTTTGTTAGGTCCTCATACTAGAACTAATTTTAGTAACTTAAGGGGGAAAATGAAACATGTACTTTCAACGTAGCGGATTGAAGATATTTAATTGTGTGTTTATTGCATGATTAGCTAAACTAATACCGGATTGTATAATTATTTATATAACAGTACGGCACAATTTTGTGCCATTAAAATTTTCTGTCTCTAAAAGAGGTCTTTGTTTTTAGCATGGAAACAATAGACAACTAATAACAGCAGCTAATTATACTATATTAAAATTAAACTTATGAAGCTATGGATATTTTTTCTTTACAGAAATTAGACAGATCGAATCCCGACTCGGTAAACCCATGTTACAAATGGGTGAAAATCGTTTCTACCGTCACAGTAGTTACCGCCAAGGTGCACTCAGAGTCCTTTGGGTCTGTGTTAAATGGAGTTCAGGGTGCCGTGCATCAATAACTACTTTTCAAGACGAAGTTGTCAAGATTAATAGTTCTCACAATCATTAGATTATAGGATTTCATCTGATTTAGATTTATATAGATTTCTTTCTCAATGAATCCTACTTAGTTGGTTGGCTAAACTTATGTACCAATAAGTTAATTAACGGACGTTCTTTTTATAACTTAAGAGATTCATGATATGTTGATGACTTATTGTAATCCGCGGCTTTGCTTGAATACATATGGTCATGACTTAAATCAAAATCATTTAAATAACATAAAGGTGGAAATTACTATCCCATGCGAATGTATAATCGGGATTATCGTATGTTTTACGTGCCATTTACTAATATAGTTGAAACCAAAGTCTTTTCTTTGTGCTTTTACAGAAGTATTCAGAGTATGAATGTGTTCTTGTTCTTTCATCATAGTAATAATACATACTTTATCTTTTTTCACAAAAAATATATCGTTTTATTAAATATCTTTTCTATAAATTATAAAATCGTTACTTTTTTAACTAAAACAAATCTCACCAATTTTCTTTGGCTAGATCTTACTAAATTTAGTAAGATCTGTTGAGTTGTGATCTGTGAGTTGTGTTGCCCACAAAAGCAAATTGTTTCTAAATAGCTTACAACCATTAAAATATTTGTTTTAGAATTTTAAATGTAATTTTATTATAAATTATAAAATTAAATAGTCTAGTAAACTTAGATCCTAATACTAGAACTAATTTTAGTTACTTAAGGGGGAAAATGAAACATTTACTTTCAACATAGCGTTTTGAAGATATGTTATATACCAGCAGCTAATTATAATATATTAAAATTAAACTTATTAAACTATGAAAAATGAAAAATATATGTTATTGCATTTTCATTTTCATTAAACTATGGATATTTTTTCTTTACAGAAATTCGACAGATCGGATCCCGACCGGGTAAACCCATGTTACAAATGGGTGAAAATCGTTTCTACCGTCACAGTAGTTACCGGCAAGGTGCACTAAGAGTCCTTTGGGTCTGTGTTAAATGCAGCTCTAGGTGCCGTGCATCAATCATCACTTTTGAAGACGAAGTTGTCAAGATTAATAGTTCTCACAATCATTAGATTAAAGGATTTGATCTGATTTAGATTTATATAGATTTCTTTCTCATTGAATTCCACCTAGTTGGTTAGATATTTTCTTTAGTTAGATCTTACTAAATTTTTGTTTACATCCATTATTTCATGTAATTTATTTGTCAGGTCACCCGATGACACCTACTTTTATGTTATTTTAACACATGTGTAACTAACTAACCAGTATGATAATTGCAATTTGCTTCATAAATTACGATGGTCGTGTCAAGATTAGGAAAAGCAATTTTTTCAATAAGCACAATATTTATCGCGAAGGAGGGCGTAAAGTTTTCAATAGTAATTAAATTTGTGATTTCGGATGTAATGTCTCTAAAAATTATCACAAACTAATGAGTAATACTAATTCTATTTTATTATGTGACATAAAAGAGAAAATAAACTGGATGCGCTCGTGTGGAAATTTTAGATGTATGGAATTTAAAGAAACGCACATTTTTCTAAGGGTTTTATTGGCCGTATAACATCTGAATGAATTTAGAATATGCTGTTTAAAATATGATGTCTGAATTTTTATTTGTATGTAATTTTCAACAGAGTACATTTTCACATTATCGCGCAATGGGAGGCCCGCTATAAAGTGCGGTAAATATCGGTACAATTTGTATGTGCCGCAAAATGAAAGGCGCAAAGGTATTTTCGACCCTCTCAAGAAAAATTGGCGCTGCGTGCGGTGGGTCACGAGTCGCTGTCGATCGAGGATTGTCACAGTCAGTGGTTCCATCGTCACCGCGTTCAAAGAACACACACATTGATATTAATATATCTCTTTTAATCATGTTTCAATGTGCGCAATAGAATTAAGTAAATTTACTTGCCATTAGAAATCTGCCTGGATGTATTACTTTTTTGTTATTATAAATGTAAATTAAAACGGGAAATGTTGAAGATTTAATTTTATTGACGGAAAGCACTTTTTATTTTTGGGTTCTAAGATAGTTTAATACATTTAACGTAAAACAAACCTAGTATTAAATAGATGTTGTAAACCATTGTTTTATTCAAGTTTCACTCGCATTCCATCTTCGTTTTACACTTTCTTAAACTATGCCTAATTTAATATCATTTTAGAGTCTAGCTAGAGTATTATCATTAGTAGAGCCAAGCAGTTCGCTGCAGGAATAGGCCGGTTCGACCGGTGGAATATCACGACCTCTCAGAAGATCGACGTAAAGTGGCTCATGCTGCGTTTCGTTCGGTGAGAGAGGTACCCGGAAGCCCCACCCCCCTTCCTCATCGTTCTCTATCCCCTATCCCTTAACGGTCGGCAACGCAACAGTGACACTATATGTGTTGTTGGTGTCCACGGGTGGCGTTGGTTGCTTACCATTAGGTAACACGCCTGCTAGTTTGCCTATCTACCTATCCCATAAAAAAAAGATTAGCTATTCGCTACAGAACCCTTAACACGTTCGGAAATTCTCTGTACCAAACTAAATTTTACAAATTGATTTCAGCACTTTTTGACTACAATTATTAGTGAGGTGTTTATTGTATAATTTGTAATCGCTCTACTTGTTTCAGATGACACAGTGCGTATTAGATATACGAAAGCAGGAAAACCTTTGCTCGAGCTCAACGGATTCAGATACAACTCTAAAAACAGTTCAGGAAAAAGAGCTTATTGGGTGTGCAATAAAGCTTTTCGTGGTTGTCGAGTTACAGTAATAACTTACGATAATACTATCTTAAAAATTAATAATGAACATAACCATCAATAAACTGTGTTCAAAAAATGTAATTAAACATTTTACTTAACATATTTTGTAAACTATTTTTTTTCCTCGATTACAGCATTATGTATTTATCTGGTCTATTCATTCTGTTTCATTAAAAAAATATCAAAATGTAGAGGTAATTGTTATTATTATAATAGCTTTTTGATACATTTTATGCTTCTTGTTTTCCGTATAGTAATTGAAAAGTTATATGCTTGTTATTTTGTAGTTTGTGGTTCAAAATTTACTATAGCTTTTATATATAATATCTTGATCAAATAATTTCTGCAAATAATATATATTTTGTTCTCAGGAGCTATCGTATTCTCAAAAACTATACACGGCAAGCCATCCTTAAACATTAATCGGTTCAGATACAATTTCAAACACATGGTTAATAACAGGGCATATTGGCAATGTAATCAGGCCTGGAGAGGTTGTCGTGTATCTATCACCACACTTGGAAAAGTTGTCGTCAGAATAAAAAATTCGCACAATCACAGTTAATAATATCTAATCTTCTATCGGATCTAATCAAAATTATCTGTTTACTCCACCATAATTATAGATGGAATTTTATTAGGTTTTTTTTTAATTGTGCCTTACCTTAAAAGCATACTGGACTCAGCAGATGTAGCTTGAATGAAGAACAAACCAAAAACAACAAAGCGACCGTATCGCAATGAAATAATAATATTATTTCGCTGTATCACACAATAGGAGTATTTTTTTGTTTGTACCAATACCATATGATCACTTTGATTGTAATTGTATTATTCAATTTTAACAGTGGTAGAGCCAAGCAGTTCGCTGCATGGATGGGCTGGTTTGACCGGTGAAATACCACGACCTCTCAGAAAATCGACGTAAAGTAGCTCATGCCGCGTTTCCTTCGGTGAGAGAGGTACCCGGAGGCCCACCCCTTCCCCGTACTTTCATAACCTACTCCCTTAAAGGTCGGCAACGCAACGGTAACACCATATGTGTTGCTGGTGTCTCAAATCCAAAATTGGAATTTCCTCTCTCATACCATACAGTTATTAAATTTGGAGAACTACTAATACTTCAGTTGTAAAACGAATTACCTAGTGTTGTTTCTTTTTACAGGTACATATTTGGAGCACAAAGGTAAAACACATCTGTATTACGGTGGATATCGATATAGGAAAAACAATCAATCAGCCCGTAAGAAATGGTGGGTATGCATAAATAGAGCTTCGCAAATTTGTTCCGCATCCGTGGTAACTGATGGTCCTCGAATAAAAGTGTTGCGACATCACTCACATCCTCCATTTGGCGTACAAAATGTGATCGACGATTCAAGTGCCTTACATCCACTACTCAACAGAGATATCCCCTCATAATAACTTCACAAGAAGCGTTAAATTCTACGCTTCACTTTATTATTCATGGGTTACCGACTTGTCTGGTTGAAGGTCCGTTCGATCAATCTGTTAAACAATTGTATATATGTAACTCTAATTATTGTACCTAAACAGTATGTTATTAATTACACACATAATATTTATCGATAAAATGTATTTCTTTTATGGCCTTTTTTGTATTTTCATACTACGACCAAAAACAGTATTATAATTTGAGTGGTTCTGCGATTAATTCGATTAGATGTTATTATTGATTTCGTTGCAATCTATAACATAATTGTCTTAACACTGTCTCAAAAATAAATGTCATTTTTTAATATTAGATTTTTCAGTATTTATCATATCAAGATTTTAGAAACTATTTTTTAATTTTTTTAACCCATACACATCAATTGTTAGAGATGATTTTTAATAGTTATTATATTATATTTTATTATATTTAATTATGTATTTCAGGAGAACTCTACAGACTGGTTAAGAATAGCCGCGGGAATAAAACTCTTATATTATGGAACCAACGTTTTAATAAAGCAAATGAATGCAGAGGTCGTATTTCCTGGCGATGTGTCAAGAGAAACATAGGCTGCAAATCTGTAGTCGTCACTTATATGGGCTCTGTAATACGACATTCAGAGCATAATCATTATAATTAAACATTTTATAATATATCAGAAATCTCATTTCATTATATTTATTATAGAACAAAAACTGACGCATTGTCACGTAAGATAGTAGTAATAAATGAATTATTTTTTTCCGTTTCTTGATCTTTGCGAAATTTGAAGCTTATACTCAATTATTATGTTTACAAGTAAGATCACCAGTTTCTGGAATATCTTCTCATGTTTGTTGTGGTGTTAGTGGCAGGTTATCCAGGTGTTATTTGGTTAGGTAATTACCAACTTTGAGTTTTTCACCCTCTGTATGCAATGACCAAGCAATCAATCATATCAGAGATCATAATCAATATATGTAATTTATATAACATGGAATCCATTTGATGTTTCTTGTATATTTTTGTTTCGTTTGGTCTAATTTAAAGTGCCCATTCATATTATATTATTCAAATAATATTTTTTTTATTAATTTCCAGTGACCATGATACCAAGCAAGAGGAATAAAAGTAAAAATTTGATGATGGTGAACGGTTTTACATTTTCTCAATATTTTCCTAGGTTTTGGTATTGTACAAAAAGGAAGAGCGGTTGTCCAGCTAAAGCTAGAACAAATGAGGAAGGCATTTTGAAATATCTGCACGAAGACCACAATCATGAACCTCCCAAATATCACTTGACCTCATGCGGTGTATATTTCAAAATTCCATAAATATTGTAGAGAGTAATTATTATTATTTATATTTTTATGATCCTTGTATCACAATCAAATGTATTTCCGACTGAAATAGATTTGGAATTAAATCTTACATTATTAAGCGTAATTTTGTGCAGTGTTCTTTAATTATCATAGTTATCGGCTGTAAAGTCGATGGTGCCTGGGCTATTGTAAATACTTGAAAGTAGTTAAATAATTTTAAGATTTATTATTAAAAATAGTAAGTGAACATAGATAGATTTTTTAAGATATATAAGGTGGTGACTTCGTCTGGACTACCTAAAATATGTTGTTACAAGTATACTGTCTTTTTCAGCCGTCTTGTTATATTTGCAATTAAAATTAAAAATCTGGCTGAGATTGCGACCCCACTTCATGTATTAGCAAAAATGTTAAAATATCAGAGACCTAGATTGTATTTTTTTGAGTAAATGTTCTGCCACACCATCAATTCTTGGATACTTCTAACCGGATTCATAAAGACGAAACAAATTAAAAAATAAATAAATGAAACTTTGTAATAATTAAAATGACTTTCATGTTCTTGAATTTCTCTGTAAATATGAACTTTTAGTATTTTTTTCCTTTACAGTAAAATAAAATCCTCGTTTATTTTTTGTTCACAGAATATTTTTTACACGGACTAACACATGAAAAGGAAGCCACTAATATATTGATTGGAGGTTTTAAGTACTGTAGACATTCGAGATCCCTTATTGGCAACAGGATACGGTGGGTGTGTTCAAAAAAACACAAATATAAATGCAAGGCCTCAGCAGTGACTGTTGACGGCATTGTGGCTTCTACAGCCGGCTTCCACTGTCATTATTAAATATATACTGGCGTTAATTTGTTTTCTGATAAATTGTGTCGAATACTGTAACGAGATATTTTTAAGCGGATTTACAAATAAAGTAGATGACAGAATGGTTCCAAATAATTTATCGACAAATTAACGAGGAAAAATTTTAGCCTGTTTTTCCCTAGCTCTCCTCCTTTTATCGGCGGTAGAGCCACGCAGTACGCTGTATGATTGGACAGGCTCGACCGGTGAAATACCACGGCCCCTCAGAATTTCGTAAAATGGCTCATATCGTGTTTAGTTCGGTTATCCGGAGGCCCACTCCCTTTCTCCCTTCCTTTCCCATCCTACTCCCTTAAAGGTGCCTTTAAGGGAGTAGGATGGGAAAGGAAGGGAGAAAGGGAGCACCTGCAACACATATAGTGTTACAGTTGTGCAACTGTAACACTATATGTGTTGCAGGTGTCTATGGGCGGCGGTAGTTACTTACCAACAGGTGACCCGTGTGCACGTTTGCCTTCCTATTACATAAAAAAAGTAAATAAAAATGACAAATATATTTTACCTGTGTAAAAAAATCGCGTTAAAAATTATAGTCACAGTGCTTCTGAATAAATATCGATGTCTGACAACTATTCCATTTAGGACGTAAATCATAATGGCAAAGTATAATGGCAAGTCGAGGTTTAACAACCGCTGCCTAGACCTTCGGGTAGAAAAAGAGCAGTTATGTTATGTTAAAAAACTGGGCAGCTATGTGTATGAGTATATTGTACCATAAGATGAAAGATGCAACTAGACTATATATAATATTATATTAATTGTTAATTGTTATAAAAAAAATTGACCACCATAAGTTAAAGTAATTGAAAATTGACAAAATTTAGATTTAGTTTGATTAATTGTAATGTTTGGAATTTTTAAATGTGCCTTAAGAATTTTTTTGCCATGTAATGACATTTAGTGTTGTTATGCTGGGCTTTAAAAAAAATAATATCCATGTAAAGTTATTAATTCTATTGATCGATGTATCAAAACATAAAGATAATAATATAGTTGTTATATGTAATGGACATTTGGTCTTGAAATTACAAACAAATCGGTTGAACAGAGTAATTGTTTGTATTAAATGCCGTTAATAATTTTTCACAATGTTAATGTTAAACAATAATACAAACAGTAAAAACTGTATCCTAGTAAATTAAAATAAATATTGAAAGTACATAATAATAGAAAAAATAAGCCATGGAAATGTTTGTTAAAATGTAAAATAAGTTATAAAATAAATGTGTATAATATGCGTATGATTATAAAGTCATCAACAATTATTTCTAAATTTTCAAATGTCAATTTCCTTATCTACTAATGTAATTAATACGGTAAAATAAATTTCAAAAAAATTATATATTCAAGTTAACTTCATTTTTTTTTACAATTCTAACTTATTTTTAGCAAATAAATGTTGTAAATAATTTTGATAACTATTAAATACGTGTTTCAATTGTTTAAACTTCATTTGAAACATCACAGTGAGTGTTGCATTTTTAATTTTTAAATTTAGCTTCTAGTAGTTGCTTTTTTCTATGTTGATTTCTAGATAGCACGAAAGTAAATTATATATTTAATTATTGCAGCTCGAGCGATCCAAACAACGAGAGGTGTTAAAGCGTTACTAGCCTTTGGATATACGTACAATCGCCGACAGAATTCAAAGAATGACATGTCTCGATGGTACTGTACGTTGTACCACGCAGGTTGTAAGGCAGCCGTGATCACCAATCCAGAACTGGTTGTCACACATATAGTAGGCGAACATGCACACCCGAAGCCCAAACTATTCAAAACTGCTGATGGTTTATACCATAAAATCACATAATGTATTGTGGTACATATAGATTTTACCGTCATCACGGTTGCTTGGAGGTCGTCTGATGCCACGTTCTGGCTGACTCCAAAGATTTTTTTAAAAGTTATTAAGTGGGATGAATTTTGATCATCATCATCTTTGAGCATAAAAAGAGTGGGGATATAAATAAAACACAAGCCTTGATTGTAAAGTAAATTATACGTAGATATAAAATAGCTTTTATTTATTATACAATTTAAACACAGCTGATTTCAGAATCTATTGCGTTTTCGCTAATATACTTTTATCCCGGCTTTGTAGACACTATGTTTATATATTATTTGGGAGATTTTAGAAGACAAAGAGAGTTGGGATTTAAACAATCAGTTAATTTTATCGAGATTATTATGTAAAAAACTTGTAATTGTTGTAAAAAACTAATTGTTAAAACATTGATAGTTACATGCTTACATAGAGTGAAATGAAATGAAATGAATTGAAATGAATTTTTATTGGCACTTTCCAATTACAATTGTTTCTTAACAATGTCATAATTATTTATTTCCTATAATTAGAGTATTCATCTAATAGTGATATGTGTTTATTTTATAGTAATGTTTTTAAAAAATGGAAATGGAAAGGCGGTAGCTTTACATAACGGTTATAATTTTTACCTGTCACGTGGGGGAGACTCGGTTGGAAAGAGTATTTGGCGATGCAGCAGTTGTAGAGCGAGGTTCACGTACAGTCAGGAATCCGGAGTGAGCAGAGCAAATTTTCAACATGATCATGAGCCAGCACAATTTATAATCAGGAACGGCTTATACATTAGATTGTAAAATAATATGATATAATATATATAAATAAAATAATAAATAAATAAAAAAGCCTTTTATTTCTTGCGTTATCACATTACAATTTGCATCATTATTATTAATTTCCAATTTACATTCCCATTAATATAATGTTTGATATTATATCTGTATTCTATATTATTATGTTAAATATTATATTATCCATAGTAGTTATTGGATTATATAAATTAATAAAGATAAATAATTAATAAGATAAATTAAATTCATAATAATCATTGGGTTTGGCAAATTAAATCATATTGTATAGTTAAAATGATTAAAATAATTGAATTGGATAATGTCAATTAAATAATATTTTATAATTAAATTCATAAATAAATAATATATATATATATATATATATATATGATATATAATAATATATATAATATATGTAGTACTCACTAATGTTTGTTGTTTGTTTAAATAATACATTACAATCACACAATCATCATGAGTGATTTCAGTACTTGTTTGCTAAAAAATAATTGTCATGCTTTCTCTCTAAAATCAATTATACCATCTAGGACATTGGAACCTAGATCATAAAAATCTAGGGCCTTACATAGATAATATTGCTTCAGCAGTATTCTTGCATAGATTATAAAACTTTTTGCTTACTGTCCCTAAAATTGCGTTCGCTCTGTTTCATCCTCCGTATTCTTGATAATGCCGATTTAAGCTTCTTAAATCTTTCTGAAGCACAACTTGATAAACTTGAGCGGCCTTATAATGTTTGTATTAGATTTTTATTTTGTCTTCGCAATTAAGATCACATTATTATTTCGGAATTTGCAGAAAGCTCAAGTGGCTTCCTGTTCGTTTTCGCCGGAATATTCACGTTCTCACATTGTTATATAAACGTTCTATTTAATCATATTTCATCAGTATCTTAAAGAACGTTCTAAGTTCTTGCATGAAACATATTCGGTCCCAAATCATTCCACGCATTTTTATGGTTTGTCATTTTCCGCTCAAACTGTAGAATGTTTTACCCGAGAACATAAGGAAAGGCTAGAAGTCATAGGTTACACAGTACTATTTAGTATTACAATTATCTAACTAATCTATTATTGGTACACATTTAGGTATGTCTTTTTGTATATTTTTGTTTATGTAGATATGTTTATATGTATTTTTTGTTGTTACGTATGTATTTTAATATTGTAGGTATGTATGTTTATGAATATATTGGATATTTGGTTATTACAGTACTACAAAATTAAATGTTTTTTTTAGCATTTCTGTTCTTCCAAAGGTTTTCTGGAAGACATTGCTCTTAGAGATTTTATTTATTTAGATATAAGACATGTTCTATGTATTTTTGTATTCCATATAAAATTTAATGTCTATAAGTAATGTACAAATAAAATGCAATATCTAAATAAAAGCGTTTGGAAAGATACCATAGTGTAATATGACTTTGTTAACTTATTGAAATCGTGTTGGCGTACAATTTATTATGTACCAAAATCATTTTTCACCTACAACCTCTATCTACAGAATCTCTTGATACACAATCTAGTCTGTAATCAACATTTATTTTTAAACACATCAATTTCAAGGAAATAAAGTATTAATGTAATTATTTTATAAAGAAGTAGTCTCGGTGCCCCAGTGGTCGAGCACACGCTTCTGATCTAGAGGTCCGGGTTCGATTCCTGACACTGGCTCACACCAATAACCGTACGAAATTGTTTTTCGGAAGTTATGTGTGATAAATATCGATGACTGAAAACTTTGTGCCCGGTATGGCAATAGGTTCGCCACCTAGTCCATTTGGGACGTAAACATAAAGGCGAGACGAGGCTTAACAGCCGCTGCCTACACCTTCGGGTAACAAAAGGCGTGAAGTTATGTTATTTTATAAAGAAATCGCGATAATAATTAATTTTACTATTTTAAATTATGTATGTTAAATGTTAATCTTAATTATTTTTGCAGTGAATTTTCTGCGGAACAAAGCTGGTAATACAGTAGCAGTATATAAAGGATATTCATATTCTCGCGGCAGGCAATCCCAAGGCAGGTACACTTGGCGCTGCAGTAAAGGATGCAAGGCCAGATTCATATGCAACCAAGAAGGAAAAATGATATATAAAGCTCAATTGGAGCACACCCATGATCCACCCAGTTTTGTTGCTAAGAATGGCTTTTATATACGATTGTAAAAGTTATTATTAATTTGAGTAAATTAAAATAATATGAAAATATAAAAAAGACAATTAAAATTATTATTAACTCATGAGTAGTTTATGAATGTATAGTTTGATGATATGTGTTTGTATTGTGTATGTATGTATATGTAATACGTATGTATCAATATTGAATTACATACGTAATATATATATTTATTTTATATGAAAACGACGTGGTTTACAATTCTATCTTCTCATATTGAAAGTCTCTCTGTAAAGAGTCGCGTCGTAAAATTCACTGAAAAACGTTTCTGTGGTTCTATTTAAATTTATAATATTCATTATTTCATTCATTTAATTGTGTTTTTTGTTTGATTTAAAGCACGCATTATTTAAAAGGGCAGTATCTTTTATTTTCAAATTTAGTAATAAAGAATTATAAATTTTACTTCTTTAGCGTCGAGGGTGTCCACGCACTATGTTTTTATTCTATATTATTTATATTATAAATAAAATTTAATGTCTATAAGTAATGTACAAATAAAATGTAATATCTAAATAAAAGCGTTTGGAAAGATACCATAGTGTAATATGACTTTGTTAACTTATTGAAATCGTGCTGGCGTACAATTTATTAAGTGCCAAATCATTTTTCACCTACAACCTCTATCTACAGAATCTCTTGATACACAATCTAGTCTGTAATCAACATTTATTATTAAACACATCAATTTCAAAGAAATAAGTATTAATGTTAATTTTATAAAGAAGTAGTTTTGGTGCCCCAGTGGTCGAGCACACGGCTTCTGATCTAGAGGTCCGGGTTCGATTCCTGACACTGGCTCACACTAATGACTTTACGAAATTGTTATTCGGAAGTTATCGATGACTGAAAACTTTGTGCCCGGTATGGCAATAGGTTCGCCACCTATTCCATTTGGAACGTAAACATAACGGCGAGACGAGGCTTAACAGCCGCTGCCTACACCTTCGGGTAACAAAAGGCGTGAAGTTATGTTATTTTATAAAGAAATCGCGATAATAATTAATTTAACTATTTTAAATTATGTATGTTAAATGTTAATCTTAATTATTTTTGCAGTGAATTTTCTGCGGAACATAGCTGGTAATACAGTAGCAGTATATAAAGGATATTCATATTCTCGCGGCAGGCAATCCCAAGGCAGGTACACTTGGCGCTGCAGTAAAGGATGCAAGGCGAGATTCATATGCAACCAAGAAGGAAAAATGATATATAAAGCTCAATTGGAGCACACCCATGATCCACCCAGTTTTGTTGCTAAGAATGGCCTTTATATACGATTGTGAAAGTTATTATTAATTTGAGTAAATTAAAATAATATAAAAATATAAAAAAGACAATTAAAATTATTATTAACTCATGAGTAGTTTATGAATGTATAGTTTGATGTTAAGTGTTTGTATTGTGTATGTATGTATATGTAATACGTATGTATCAATATTTAATTACATACGTAATATATATATTTATTGTACATGAAAACGATGTTGTATACAATTCTATCTTCTCATATTGAAAGTCTCTCTCTAAAGAGTCGCGTCGTAAAATTCACTGAAAAACGTTTCTGTTGTTCTATTTAAATTTATTATACTCATTATTTCATTTAATTGTGTTTTTTGTTTGATTTAAAGCGCGCATTATTTAAAAGGGCAGTATGTTTTATTTTCAAATTTAGTAAATAAGAATTACAAAGTTTTACTTCTTTAGCGCCGAGGGTGTCCACGCACTATGTTTTTATTCTTTTGTTATCTCTGATTCGGTTCTTCAGTCTGTTTATCATATTATCATTTTCGCAACTTTCTTTTAAATTTACTTACAATGCGTGTGCTCTGTGACTAAAAGAGACATTGCACGAGTATAAATTTAGTCTGCGACTAAAACTATACTCGTGCAATCTCCTCTTTTGTAAGCTGGCATAAAATTTTGTAACCTTCATAAGGACCCCGAAGATGCAAACAGCTTGCGGTTAACTTTTTTCAGTTGAGGACCCCAGGATAAAGTGCTATCTATATAGACACCTAGATTTTTAAACCTCAGTGGTAGGTTGGTTCCGTTGAAACAAACCTGAGACAACAGTTACAAATTTACGCTAGCTTGGTAGCTTAGGTATAGCATGGTTCCTTGGACTCCAGTAAGTTGAGCCTTCGAAGCCTATTATCTAATCTAGATTCATTGACATTATAGCTTGCCATATTTTGTCAAATGGAGCTTGCACATAAGCAAGAGAGATAAGAAGTTCCACTTCAAAACATTACAGTCTTAGTTAAATACATCAGTTGAGTTTTAATATTGTTCCTTTTTACAGAAATTTCATTTGTCCATTGTTCGGGTGGTCGTTGGTTGTTTCACGATCACTACACATATTTTCATGTAAGTCATTACCCAAAAAAACGCAGCGACCACTGGCGATATGTGAGCCTCACCAGCAAATACTGTCTAGTAAATATCGTATTGGATCCCGACTGCAATATACTACACGGCAAATTTAACCACACCCATCCACCAAGAAAATATATTATTCGAAATGAAAGTTATATAAAAATATAATCATTATATATAACATAACTTCACGCCTTTTGTTACCCGAAGGTGTAGGCAGCGGCTGTTAAGCCTCGTCTCGCCGTTATGTTTACGTCCCAAATGGAATAGGTGGCGAACCTATTGCCATACCAGGCACAAATCATTATATATGAAAGAATAATAATAACATTATAGTATTTTTCTCCACAATATACATTAAAAATAAAATCTAACTTACTAATCTAAATTGAAATAGTGACATTGAGATAAAAATCAGTTCGTTGCATAAATGGCAATGCATAGATTGGTGAAATACCACCGCCTCTCAGAATATCGACGTAAAGTGGTTCTTACTCCGTTACTTCGTTCGGTGAGAGAGGTTTGCGGAGGCCCACCCTCTTTCCCATTCTATCCTCTTCAAATTAAGGCCACCCAACTGTAACACTATATGTGTTGCAAGTGTCGATGGGCGGCCGTAGTTGCTTCACATCAGGTGACCCGCTTACTCGTTTGGCCTCCTATTCTATAAAAAATATAATAATATAATCATCCTATATAGATCTGCCAATAAGTTAATAACTCGCATAACATAGTAGAGTACTGAAAAGTTTTTATAAAGCGCTAAAAATGTACATATTTTTTATAATTTCTAATAATATAAATAATAGCTCTAAATAAAATACATTTTTGAGTAAATTTGTAAAAAAATAGCATCTTTACTATTTACAAATGTGATTCTTACTTGATTTTCCTTATATTTCAGAAACTGAACTAATATATATCAAGTCAAGACTAGGAAAGGAAAAACTGTTATATGATGGGTACACATATAATTTTGTTAGAACAAGTACAGTGAGGAGTAACTGGCGTTGTTCATCTTTCACTAGCAAAAGTTGCAGAGTAAGGTTAACTGTTTGTAATAAAACTAAGGGTATTTCTGTGAAAGGGCAACATGTACACGTTAGACCAAAGTTTGTAAAAACAAAAGATGGATCATATGTTCAGATAAATTAGTTTTCATGTTATCTGTAAACGAGCCAATATTTTCATTTTATAATGGTTTCCTAAATGTAGAGAGGTATTTCATGTTAATCGCAAATAATAAATTTAACTCTTTAATAATATACTAATTTTTTTTATGACTGGAACTGGTCGAGTTGTTGTTTTAACTTATATTATATTAATGTGAATTTCCGCGCAAGTTGCGTTTGTTTTTACCATTTTGTTTCTTAAAATCCATTCTACATGTATCTGGTTTCGTATATACCTCATTGACATTAATTTTTAGCGTAGAAAATCTAACAGGTCATTAAAATATAAACTTAATAACTGCACTTTTCTTATTATTTCTATTAAGGGGGACTCGCATTGTTTTCGTGTTGTTAATAGTTAGCAGTCACTGCATATTCACTTGCACATTACTAAACTAATTCAAAAGGCAATGTACTTTAAAGACTTTTTACTAGACCTGTATTGTCTAGGAGCTGGATAGACTCGATGTTCACATAATGTCGAAGTGTTTTTTGTGAGTTTAAACATATAAAAAATTCCACTATTATATAGACAGATAGATAGATAATCCTTTATTTGTACATCTTATAAAACAAAATAACATATATTAATGACAAATTAAATATAATAATAATACTTATAATGGGGGCCTTATCGCTAAAAGCAATTTTTTCAGGCAATCTTTGAAAGGACAATAGTGCATGAAAGGTAGGGTTAAAGTTCAAAAGTTTTTAAAAATCTGCTAAATGCATTGACATTATTGCTTGCCATATTTTGTTAGATGGAGCTTGCGTATAAAAAGAGAGACTAGAAGTTCCACTTCAAAACATGCATCTATACAGACGCCCATGCAGTAATTATATTCCTAGTAAAAGACATTACTTAAATTTTAAACTATTTTTTTTACAGAAATAATTTCATTTGTAAATTGTTCGGGTCGTCGTTTGTTGTTTCACGATCACTACACATATTTTCATGTACGTCATTTCCCAAAGAAACGCAGCGACCACTGGCGCTGTGTGAGCCACACCAGCAAACACTGTCTAGCAAATATCGTATTGGATCCTGACTGCAATATACTACACGGCAAATTTAACCACACCCATCCACCAAGAAAATATATCATTCGAAATGGAAATTATATAAAAATATAATCATTATATATGAGAGAATATTAATAGCTTTATTGTATTGTTCTCCACTATAAAAACTAACTATCTAAATTAAAATAGTGGTATTGAGATAAAAATCAATTCCTTGCATAAATAATCATCCTGCCTATATAGGTCTACCAATACGTTTATAATTTGTATAATATAATCGAGCATCTAATAAGATATTTATCATTATTTTCTTATAATAATATAATTATTAGCTCTAAATAAAATACATAAAAATGTGTAAATAGTAAAGCATTTTTACTATTTACAAATGTAATTCTTAACTGATTTCGGTGATTCCCTTTATTTCAGGAACTGAACTAATATATATCAAGTCAAGACTTGGAGAGGAAAAGGTGTTATATGACGGGTACACATATAATTTTGATACACTGAGTACTGTGGAGTGCACTACCAACTGGCGTTGTTCATCTTCTACTACTAAAAGTTGCAGTGTAAGGTTAACTGTTTGTAATAAAAGTAAGAATATTTTTGTGAGTGGGCAACATATACACGTTAGACCAAAGATTACACTGCTCAACACTGATATTGCCACATGAACTCCCGTTATGATTCTCATTTATGTATTTGTATCCTTAATAAAACTCCATAACAGTTTTGTTTCTATCACCCCCACTTTGCTTATGACAGATACAAATTCATTTTTCTATCCATTCTCTTCATTGCGTTCCTTTGTTTCAATAACAGCATTTAGTTGACTCTGTAGATATTGTGTTTACGAAATTAAATTTTATTTACTTTAGTTAGATCGTAAATATAGTACAAGAGTTTAATTGCAAACGCTGACTGAACCCTAAGTGATAGATCGAAACAATGTACTACATCATTAAACACCTTCAAAAGGATTGTATCGCGTTTATTTCCATTTATTTATATTTATTTCCCGACGTTTCGAACTCTTTACAGAGATCATTTTCACGAGTGGAAATGATCTCTGTAAAGAGTTCGAGTCCATCCTAAAAAGTTGTTTTAATGAGTGAGATTCGCGAAAACCTTAGAAACAAATACCTTCAAAAGGTCTACAAAAAGTCTGCGATGGTTTATGTTTACCACTTAGGTATAACTCACAATTATAATTTTTATTTCTAATTTTTTTACGTTAAATATGAACTTATTTACGAAGCGATTTTTAAAATTACAGTCTTTATTATTGATATGCACTATGATTATTTAATATATTATTATACTTAACGTGTCAAATGGTTTTTGTTCTTTTTATGTTAATATTTATTTAGAATTTTATATGGGTATATATTATATTATAACCAGTAAAAATTGGTGACCCTAGCATATTGAAAATTTGATATAAGTTTTCATGTGGCAAATAAAAATTTAAGAAGGGTTGACCAGTGTTAATAACACAAAGGATGGATCATATGTTCAGATATATTGGTTTTCATGTTATTTCTAAACAAGCTAAAATTTTATTTTTTTATATAAATGTATTATCTTTATTTCTATGTGTAGAGAAATATTTCATGTGAATTGCAAATAATAAAATAAACTTATTTTTAGTCTACTTATTCTCTTAATGACTGGAACTGGTGGAGTTGTTATTTTTACTTACATTGTATCAATATAAATTTGCGCGCAAATTGTGTTTGTTTCTATCATTTTTTTTTCCTTAAATGTTATTGTCTGTTTCCTAGATACCTCATTGAAATTTCATTCTAGTCTTTAAAAGCTATTAGGGAAATAATGATGTGAAGAGAACTGGTCGATATGTTATGAAACATAGATCAGATCAGAAATCTTATTAGGACTGTTAGACCAATAGGTTGTGTTTCTAGTTGTTATCAACTTCAATTGTTATATCTCTAATAGCACTGAGAAGTTCCTTTCCTTTTGTTGTTGCTAACCCAAGTAGGTGTTGCTATCATAAAAATCACCACCATCATCATGATTTTTAACGGCATTTACTATTTACAAATGTAATTCTAAACTAATTTTCGTTTTTCTTTTTATTTCAGAATCTGAACTAATATATATCAAGTCAAGACTTGGAGAGGAAAAGGTGTTATATGACGGGTACTCATATAATTTTGATAGACTGAGTACTGTGGAGTGTACTACCAACTGGCGTTGTTCATCTTTTGCTAGTAAAAGTTGCAGTGTAAGGTTAACTGTATGTAATAAAAGTAAGAATATTTTTGTGAGTGGGCAACATATACACGTTAGACCAAAGATTAGACTGGTCAACACTAATTTTGCCACATGCACTTCGTTTTGATTTTTATTTATGTATGTTTCTGTCATCCCCAGTTTTCTTGTGACCGATACAAATTCATTTTTACACTACATTCTATTCATTACGTTTCCTTTTTTTCAACAACTGCATTTAATAGTTAAATATTTAAGAAAATCTTATGTAATGCTAATAAGCTTTCCGCCTCGCGGTGTTAGTCGCGTACAAACAAAATGACGATGACGATGATGATTAAATATAGCCTATAAGAATATCTGCTAAGATCCTTGAGCATTCTCGAGGCGACGGGACCGATTACGCGGCAGTGGGGTTACATGCGCATCCAGCGAAGGTGGCCGCCACCGTTTACGCAGCGCCAAACCTGGCGGGACGAGGAGAGCGGAGTGTTGTATAGGCACTTGGAATGTTAGAGTGGTAGAGCAGGTAGAGCCAAGCAGTTCGCTGCATGAATAGTCCGGCTCAACCAGTGAAATACCACGATCTCTCAGAAGACCGACGTAAAGTGGCTCATGCCGCGTTTCGTTCGGTGAGAGAGGTGCCCGGAAGCCCACCCCCCTTCCCCATCTTTTCCTATCGCCTATCCCTTAAAGGTCGGCAACGCAACAATAACACTATAGGTGTAGCAGGTGTCAATGGGCGGCGTTGGTTGCTTACCATCAGGTGACACGCCTGCTCGTATGCCCTACTATCTCATAAATAAATAAAATAAAGCGGAAGGGGAGTGCGTCCGGAGACCTCCCAGGTAGTATGGTAGCCCTATGGTCCGGAGTGGACCTGAACGTCAGAGTTAATGGGGGGGGGGGGGTATGGGAGTCGTTCTTTTCTCCCGCTTTGCTCCCGGAGTGAAAGACTATGAGTTGGTAGGCCCAAGACATCTTCGTATAAAACTAAGAATCACACGAGTCTTCTTGGTCGCAGCTTACGCTCCCGTCAGCTCCGCTGATCCCCATAAACTCGGGGTGTTTTGGGAAACCATTCGGGATATTCTAGATTTGTTTGAAGGAAATGAAAAGATACTTCTGTGTCGTGATCGGAATAGATGGGTTGGAACCAAGTGAGATGGTCTGGAGGCTGTCCTTGGTCCGTATGTTAAGCAGATTTACAATGCAAAAGCGGATGGATGTAGGAGTCGAGGATGGTCAAGACACACATTCAATGACCAAATAGAACGTGTTCTGAAGGAAAGTGCATGAAAGGAGTTATGAAAGTCAACGAAACGAGTGAGGTGTGTAAAAATCCTGCCTGATGGCGCTCCATTCTCTCTGCCCACCCTGACAAGAATTTGGCGTGAAGTCACGTGTGTTTATAATATTAGTTTAGATTAGGAAATAACTCTATAAGTGTGGCTGAGTTTTGTACTTTTTACAGTAATAGTTTTTAAGTTACTACAAAACCCGTGTTCAGTAGTTTTTCATTAATGTATTGTTGTTGGGCGACCCTAGTATATTATTCAAAATTTGATATTATGTTTTCATGTGGCAATGAAAAAATAAAAAAATGTTGACAAGTGTTAATAACACAAAGGATGGATTATATGCTCTGAATGAGCCATTTTTATTTTATTTTATATATATTTTTTATATAGTTATATATAGTTTTTTTTTCCAAATGTAGACATGTATTTTATGTGAATCGCAAATAATAAAAAATATATTTCTTAATTGTCTACTTATTCTCATAATAACTGGAACTGATGGATCTGTTATAAAATAGAATATACTCTATTGTAAACCACTTAAAGAATACATGCCGGTAACTAGCACATGGTAAATGTAAATGCAAATGCGGTCTTACCGCATGCTGCGATCTCTTCCAGACAACCTTAGGATAGACATGTTGAACTAGACAGAGTACTTATTTGTGTACTTAGTGTACTTATTTGAAAATTAATTAGGAAGGTGTGTAAGAATCGTCCCTTATGGCGCTCTGTTCTCTCTGCCTACCTCGCAAGGGATTTGGCGTGAAGCTTATTTGAAATCTATTATGGAACCATGGAATATATAGATACATGTATACATACATGCACAAATATATTGATACACACATAGATTAAAACAACTTTTAGGATTATATCGCGTTTATTTATTACTATTTATTTCCCGACGTTTCGAACTCTTTACAGAGATCATTTTCATGAGTTTCATTTCATTCATTTTCTCGTGAAAATGATCTCTGTAAAGAGTTCGAAACGTCGGGAAATAAATATAAATAAATAAGAAATGGACGCGATATAGTCCTAAAAGTTGTTTTAACAAATATAAGTGACTTTAAAATTTCGAAATATAGGTGACAGTGCCTAGGGACTTTTGGTGGGATTGGCCAGTCGGCAGAAACCTTAAAACTTGACATACGGGGAAATCTTGGTGATGTTACGTACTTACGAGATAAGGAGAGAATTTGGTTCCAGCTTAAATGACTACTTGAGAATTTGTGTGTGCACACTCCTGCCTGATTGTCAAGGTCCAATTTTAAAGTACCTACCTTGTTGCCACTGTAGTATTCCAGCGATAGGAGTCAGATATTGGGAGTAACATTCTAAGACAGCCGTTATTCAGTTTATTGGTTTTCAACTAGCGTATTTAAATATACCTTACAACTAGTCAATAAATATAAAATAGTTCTACCTACACTACGGTATAAATGGGTCTAGTTGGATTTATATTTTTGTGTATTTAGGACTACCTGTAGTTCCTTTTAATATTTAAATAGTCGATTTGAATTGCATATCATATTTTTTAATGAATTAGTCATGAAATTTGAGTAGCTAATATATAGCTACTTTCAGGTTTTTTTAAACGTTGATTGGATGGGGTTAGGCAATTTAGAATTTCATTCAATCATCCATCGTCGATTGTGCTCGACTAATATCATAAACTAATATCTTATAATTTATCTCATTAACTTGTAGGACGATGATTTTAAGTTGGTTGGGTCATAACTGTGATAGTCGAGTATTACTGGCTACTACACCTTTTATGCACGAGCCTACTGCTATAATCAGTAGCTATAATAATACTATTGTATCAATTTTAAATGGTTTTAAAAAGAGTATTTGGCACACGAGTTTCTTGCCCGATTCTTCTCATGAAAGCCCCTACACTCGGAATCGGGCCGCTCGTGGCGATTGGGTCCGTGTTTTCTTGTTCCACGGGGGCATTTTCCTCAAGCGCTCCTGTTTAAGAATTAATTTTAAATATTTTTTTTACATTGACTATTTTTAAGTGTCTGTGAAGACCTATGAAAATAAAATTACTTTGAGTTTGAGTTTAACCGTTCAGTGTTCATACTTACTGGCTTAGATTGTCGCTGGGGGGCTGGTTTAGCTAATTTTCCACATTTGTGCATGAGAGATATTCTTTATGATATGGCTGGTGTTTGGTTTCTTGCCTTGGTTTGCAGTTGAACCCGAGGTGTAATCCTGGGTGTAAGATTATTTTTCAGAGATTGATATTTTTGATTTTGTAGTTCTTTTTCTGTTTAACAACCTCTGTAACTATCTGGGTGGAATTCTGATTCATGGGGTTGAGGTGTTTCCCTGTGCATTTTACACCACTTGTATCTTTTGTACAATATTTTTGTGTGTGACCGTAATCTTGACACCAATTAAATAGCTCTGTATGAGTCTTCGCTGTTGGCATAATAATGGTATGTTATAATATATGGTATAATTTACTTTTACCATCCATGATCTTTGTAATAAATGAGTATTTGGCTACGTTCGTTGAAAGGAGATCATAGAGCTCTGTTTGATATTTTCTGACTATAGAGGGCAGACGAACTTCCTACACTTTTCTATGTTTCTTTATTTATTTTGCTGGGACAGGATTTTGGTGGTAAGGATAGTGATGAGTTTAGTTTTATTTTTTCCTGCTCTTTTCTTGATCCCACTCAGTTTCTTTGGCAAGCTCTTCATCGTCTGCCTCATACTGGACGCCCTCCAAGCATTTGAGTTTTGTTATCTTGATTTTTTGACGGAATATTTTGCTCATTGACTTTATTTAGTTACTGCTGAAGGGTTTCTATTTAACGTTGAAGTCATTGACTGGGAATTAAAATTTTCACGTGCTGCTTGTTCTTTGGTGTAATATTTATACCGCCGACTCTCTGTTTCTGTTTTGATATTTACTGTGGTCTAAGCAGCACACACATTAGGAGAGCACACGGCTTCTGATCCAGAGGCCCGGGTTCGATTCCAGACACTGGCTCACACCAATGATTTTTCGAAATTGTTTTCTGAAGTTATGTCTGATAAATATCGTTGACTGAAAACTTTGTGCCCGGTATGGTTATAGGTTCGCCACCTATTCCATTTGGGACGTAAACATAACGGCGAGACGAGGCTTAATAGCCGTTACTTACACCTTCGGGTAACAAAAGGCGTGAAGTTATGTATGTTCTAAGCAGCCATGTTAATTTAGTAATTAAAACAGCTTCGATTTAACAGTTGTTGTTAATTTCTTATTAAATCCGATGAGATAACTGAGTCATTTCGTTGACTGTGGCTGTCAGGACACGCCTGGTTTCATTATTGCGTCATACTTGCTTATAGCACATAAGCGAGTACGTTCTAATTAATTTTGTTCACTTTTATTATGCATTAATCTTTTATTCGTATTAAACAAAAGCAGATCAATTTTTATGATTAGACCTAATATATTTATTTATAGCTTCAGTTTAGCCTTTTTCATCCGAAAGTGTGGTGGCTGTTAAGCCTCGACTCACTATTTTTTTATTTTCCAAATGGATTTCTAATGGCAAAACTTATGGCAATATACCGGCCACAATTTTCTCAGGCATCGATGTTTCTCACACATAACTTCCGATAATAGGTTCTGAAAAGACATTGGTCTGATTCCAGAGACGATCTTACGACTTCTTGATTAAGGAACGAGATCTCTACCCCTGGACCACCGAAATCGAGAGATTATAAGTCACATAGTTACAACGAAAATCTTCAAAATAACGACATATTCATTAAATTATTATTATTTTACCCTAATTTTATAATTTTAGTTGTGTCACGTCATTGTTAAAAGTTACTATGGTATTAATTTAGGATTGGTCTGCACGAAGTATTTAGAAATCCTCTGATCTGATAAAAAATATAAAGAGAATGTTTATACAGATATCTCTCCCACTTTTGTGAATAACTATATTATCTACCTACATATATTTCAGAAACAGTGCCAATATATATCAAATCAAGATTTGGCCACGAGAAAGTATTGTACGATGGTTACACATATAATTTTGAAAGAGTAGCTACTGTGAAGAACACGACTAACTGGCGCTGCTCTTCGTCCACAAGTAAAAAGTGCAGAGTTAAATTATCTATTTGCAAGGAAACTAATTTGACATTAGTCAAAGGGGAACATCAACATGAGAAACCAAAAATTCTTATCACTGAAGATGGAACTCATGTACAGTTGTAAGGGTACTGTATGCTGTTTACTTCATAATGTCTGTAATATGTCTGTTGATATTTTGTAGTTTTATGTTTATTGATGCTTCAACTCACTTACTTAGTGAACGATCTGAAGCAGCTTATTTAAGACAATAAGACGGCAAAAATTAAAAATACAGTACATCCATTTACAATAGAATATTTTTCTTAAAATATCTCAACATTATTTATATGTTCTGTGATTTTGCAAACTATGTGTTTTTTGCAATATATAGATAGTATCATTTTTTGGAACTCAATATATTTTGTAATACATCCGATGTTATTGGAAGAAGTAAAGGTGCTTTAAACAAGAATGTTTATTATTATTTAAGAAATTATAAATCTTGTTTAATACTTTATTAATTAGTAACTATATAACTGAAACGAATTTTTATTTTGTGGTTGTTTTAGATTATGAACTTATACCCACAAAAGGGGGTAATTATATGCTACGTTTTGACAACAATACATTTTGGACCGACAAACCTGTTCATATAGTGGTCACAAATCGTCGTTGGTATTGTTCTAAGAAGAAAAGTAAAAAATGTCCCTGCACTGTCAGAACTAACAATTTTGATGCGGTTATAGCAGTTCTCGGTAAACATACACATTAAAAGTAAAAACAGTATAAAAATATAAACTAAAAGTCTAGCAATAGATCAGAAGAAAGACAACGTATTTCTTGTGGAAGACTAAAAATAGGAGAAGCATAAAAAACAATATAGACAAAAACAAGTCAATATTACGCTTATCATAACATGAAGATGATGATGAAAGCTTAAGGTAGCCTTCTCAAATACGTTAATGGACATCACACAAGGTCGTCATATGTTAGTTCGTATTGTGATTTTAGAGTTCGATAATTTATATTTCGTTAATTGTTTATGGATGTTAAGAATTTACGAATGTTTCGAAAGAATTAAAGAAAAAAATATTGTTGAAACTAAAATGAATTGGAAAACCTCCTAAACATCGTTTTAGAGGTTAAACAATGTTTTGCAGATTTTTCCAATTCATTTTATTTTCAACAATATTTTTTGTACTTTTTAATATTATTTACTGTATTATTTGTGTGTTATTAGAAAATAAAATATATTTTTATTCCACATACAATATTTTATTTTCTTAGATCCTATTCTAGGTTGGCTGGCTATCATAGGAGACGTCAAATAGTCTGTTTAACAGTAAGCATTATTTTATAGTATTTATATTTAAAGTTGTGTTTAATCTTCTCTGAAACTCTCCTCTTTCATCATCATCATCATTTCTTTTTATTTCAGTAATTTTTTATTTGCTCTCATCTCTCATGCACTTTGTGGATGTTCCCTAGAATTTGTTAATATTTTACTATTTTCTCGTTTTATTAATATGTTAATATTTTTCAGTAGCGTTCTACGAATTTGTTACTAATCGTGGTAAGATGGGGATGCTGTACAAAAATCACAAATACTACAGAGAGTATGGAGTAAAAGGTATCAGATGGAGATGTAACAAGAGAAATTGCAAGGCCTTTTATTATCAAACAAAACACGGTGTTATTGTTAGCAAACAGGAGTTACACAACCATGTATAAATGTATTTTGGCCCAACTTATAGTTATCCAGATGTTTGATTCTTATGTGCTGATAAAATCTATTATTTCAATGCCATCTAGTTAAAGTGTAGTAGTATGTTTAATTTTTTGCCCTTTAGATGCAATGCATATATAATATTTTAGAAATGGAAATGGAATTCACCCTCAATAAGCGTTCGCAAAGTATTTAATGTGTGCATGTTACCAGTTTCAAATTTTATCTTAGATATAACTATTTATTGAATATTAAATGTATAATAATTATAGTAGATATAGCACTACTGTGTTAGTCGTTACTTAATTATTTGAATTATGTAATATACCAAAAGTTAATTATGAAAGTTTGCTTTTTTAATTTATTTATTCATAAAACAGTTTTTTTAAATGGTCTATACACGTCTTTATTTACAATTGATAAATTCTTATCTTTATACAATTACTGTTAATACAATATTATATTATATATATAAATGTAAACTATTTTCTGAATTAATTTTGTTTGTAGAATGTTCTTGTAGATGTACATCTACGCAGAATGCTGACATTTTCATTAAAAAAAGATATCAAAAATAATATACATATCAACACATTGATTAAATGATATTTAGAAAAATGATTGGTAGTTAAATATATATTAATCGAATAATTAGATTATTTATAATATATACAATTAAAAAACTATACAATCAAATTTCTCCGCATCTCGGTCTACTGGCAGCGTGCCCAGAATATCGGCCGCATTGCCACGCTGAATGGCAATGCTAATCCTCTGCGCGAAGAATAGACCAGCACTCTGGTCGCGAGAGGCTTCGATCAGCCTCTTTGCAAGATCTTTGTAAAGTGCACGAGCACTCGGACCTCATGTCCCCAAATGGCTCAAACACATAATCACCTACAAGGTTTCTGTATTTGTGCTGCTTGAGATTTTTTGCCGAAGCAGCAGCAGCACCAGCCACCTCTACCGTGCTTGGAAGATGCGATGGCGCAAGGGTGTCGACGCAAGTAGCGTCCCACACCAAAGGCCTACCCATCCTCCAAGGCAAAAGAGACATCCCGTCGGGTCTCCTGACTTCATCGCGCACCAAACCGTTCGGTTCCAGAACGGCTGGTATACCGGCGGTGGCAAGAGCACGTCGGATAATGTCGTTGATGTTGGCGTGACTTGTTGAGTGGTAGTTGGAATAATTTATTTAATTTTAAACTAAAACTACTTTAACATGTTCTATCTTAATTATGTAAAATAAGCAAAATTAAATGAATATTATTTATTTCCCCAATATTAACTTATCTTGTTTGGAGTCGAACTTGCAAAGCATATTCAACGCGCACATTTTATCGTGAGGAAACAGCCTTCAGCCGTCGTGAAATTTATAACTGGCAGCTTTCTTTCGCCCTAGAATAGTGCGCTTTGCTTACAATTATCAAAAATGCGCAGAAAAAAAGACAACTTTTTTACAGACTGGTAAAAAGATCACCAGGCTACGTTGCAGACATGTTGAAACAATATCAACTTTTAAAAAAGAAACCAAGGACTGAAATAAGATTATGAGAGGACTCACTGTGTTAAAAGAGGAAAAAAGTGTACTTCTCAGAAGTTCTTCCTTAGTTGTCAAACTAGTGAATTGTCATTCAGAATCTGAAACTGGAGGCACGGAACTATCAATCAACTGTTAGTTATCTGTGGTCATCGGATAGATATCTTGAAAATTGTATGAAATGAAAACCTACCCTTTTATATTGTGCAAATAGTAAAAGCGATATTTTTTCTTACAGTTTCTTACGTAATGTCGAACAAGGGCAAGGTCATAATGAGCTACGAGGGTTTTAGGTTCTACAAGAAAAGTGTTAACGGTATCAAGAGCTTCTGGAAATGTTCTACACACGAAAAAAAGGGATGCAGAGCATCTATTACTTGTCTTTATGATACTGTAGTGAATGTTAAAAATAACCACAACCATCTAGTTAAGTGTAACAATTACTTCAGGTCTGAGTAAACTTTAATATAATATTACAGTATATATGGGTATGAATTGGAGTTTTCATATTTTTCTAAAGTCATTGTCAGTGGTAATATTTAGTAATATAAATAAGTCTCAGATATTAAAAGATTTTATCAAAGCAATCAAAATCTATATTGGGATTTGAATATCTGGTGAAAGTTAGTGAGGGCGACTCAGGACGGCATTAAAAACGATTATAACTTTCATTATCGGAATAAAATAAAAATCAAATTTTTATTCATATTACGAATGAGTCAATTAACACGTGAGTTACTTGCACAAACTGTCATATTTTCTCCTGAACCTACTAGGTACTTACTCATGATTTATTTTTTGCTTTACTTGTTTTAAATAATTGAACTGTTTGCTTAGATCAGTTGTTAATATTAATGTAACTATTACAATAATAAAGAAGCAATAATTATGTAATATATTAAAATTAAACCACATCGAAAGTAACGCTGTTTTTAATATGAAATTTACGACTATATGTTAGGAAACCAAGTTGTATTTAATATTTGTTTAGAATGTGACATTACCCTGTAATTTATTGAGTTCGATACAATACAGCAGATCCACAGGCTTTATTATCAATTAAGCCAAAATTATAAATATTTTTACTGAAAAAATAGAGGCAAAAACTGCAAGAGTGACGTTTATCTATACTTCTAATTGTGATTGTAACAATCTTCAAATTAATACAAATGAATTCACACTTTTTAAACATAATCTAATGACTCTCCACTTAATTACTTTCAGCAATATTTGTCACATCGCGAAAAGGTAACACCTTAATTCAGCTGGAGGGATATACTTTCTACTACAAAAAGACAGGAATTCACTCTGTTAAAAAGAGATGGGTGTGTTCCACTCATTTCACCAGAGGTTGCAAAGCTGTTATATACACAGTAGACCAAGTTATAGTGTCAGTAAAAAATGTTCATAATCATTAATTATTATTACTTTCGTATTTTCTCATTATTATAAATTAAGCTTTTGAATCACAAACAGAACCAAAGTATTATTTTCAATTATGTTATAATATTATGTATGTATATATTTCTACGTCGATTTAAAATGTAAAATATAATGTGAGCATATTTTATTTGGGTTACCGTTCGCTAATAGGGGTTCGGCCTAGTACGATCGACGTCATGGATATCGGGTCTTACCAACAAAACGAAACCTACCAGTACTACAAGTCGCCAGTCGGTTGTTCTACCCGGTCTGGGACCCCGGAATCAGAAGTGGAGAAGTTAATTTAAGTTGTTATTGTAATATTATTAGTAATTTAGTTATTGTTATATTATAAATAGTTAAATTAGTGTTACGAAAATGAATATCAAGACACTATTAATTATATACTTAGTCGGTACTTAGTGTACCGATTTGAAGAGTTTTACATGATCGCTTTTTTATTGTAATAAATGTCAAATGTGTTTTGTCATAAATGTCAAAAGGCTATGTGTTCAAATATTATATTTTAGGTTATTGTAATTAAATTTGTATAAAAAACGCCTTTTTAAATTATTTTATTTTATACTTATAAAATAAAATAATTAAATGAGGCGTTTTTTTTCACTACATTTTGTAAATAGCTGAAGCGATTTTCATGAAAATTTGTTATAGTTAATTAAGTAGACATAATGTGATATAGTACTGCAGGATGGGACCTCGTCAAAAGAAATACCACTATTTATATTTAATATAATTTGACAATAACTTTAGTAGTTGTACACAACTTCACGCCGTTATCTACCCGGAGGTATGGATAGCGACTGTTAAACTTCGGCTCGCTAAATTTTTACTTTACGAATATAAATAGGTGACGAAACCTATTGCCATTTACCGAGCACAACGTTGTCAGTCATTGATAATTATCATACCGAACTTCCGAAAAGAATTCCAAGAGGCAATTGGTGTGAGCCCGGAATCGAACCCACAACTTCTTGAAACAGAAGCGAGACCGTCGACCACTGGTCCACTGAGACGATATAATTAGCAGAGAGTTTATAGAATTTAGCAGAGAATTTTATAGAATTTTGTAGAAAATTTGTAAAATAAATGGATGAATATATTATTTGCTTAAATGTACATGCATGTGTTTTTTTATATATTATAACACTGTCAAGTTTTTAAACGTTTATATAATTAATTACAAATGTACTTTCAGCTACATTTGTGCTCTCGATGCGAGGCAATGTAATGATTCTTTATGATGGATACACGTTCACGGAAATGAGAGATAAAGAGAGAAGGCATTGTCGTACAAAAAGGTGGACATGCTCCATAAGAAAGAAATATCGGTGCACAGCGAAACTGAGGACCATTGATGGTATCTTGGTGTCTATTGATAATATTCACAATCATCCACGACGTGAAGATTCCTATTAAATTCTAATGAATGTTTTGCGTACCGAGTTAATACGTTCTATCATTATGAACGAAAGAATGTTAATTTATTAAAAAAAACCAGATTAATACGGACGGGCCTTGTGGTGTATTGTGAAAACAACCAACTGTGGAATCATGGTCGGTGGGTTTGATACTCACCCGAATACAAATATCTGTGACATGCATTAATGTAATAAGTAAATTTATAAAAAAACCAGTATATATGAATTAATATCTGATTTTCTAGTTTCCATAACACAATCATTTACTTGCTTAGCTTGGAGCTAGAGGGCGTGGTGTTTATTGTGTCCAAAATATTAAAATACTGAGTTTTGAAGATGGATGTATGTATAAACAAATGAAAATATATTTATTCTGAGCATAAATGAATTTCTATGCATGTCACATTGATTAACCTCGAATGGAATGTCCGTGTTTTTTTGTTAAAATACTTGCATTCACTTGTGGTAATTGGCACTAGTTTTTGAGCTAATATTGAAATCTGAATAATAATAGTAGTCTATTGAAATGTTACATGAGATTTGCATTTCTTTGAGGACGCAATTTTATTTTTGTGCTGCAAAAACACAATTTTTCGCTAATAACTTCTTTGAATTTCAATTTAGGGCAAAATTTATGGGAATATATTAGTAGGCAAAATAATTTGCTACAAATTATGTCTTGACAAATTGCTAGTAAGACGCAAAGATTCCGAGATATCGCGAAAAATGTGTTTTCACCCCTTTTTCAAGATGGCGGCCAAATGACAAGGGTGGCGACCCCACACACTTCAAGTTAAGTTTTTATTAACCCCCCACATGCCCCAAAAATAAAATTGCGTCCTCTAAGAAATGCAATATTCAGTCCTAAAATAGTAACATTTCAAGGGACTAAAGGACTTATATTAGGTAATGCAATAACAAATAAATGTAGTATTTCCTGATTCTTATGCATTTAAGATGTTTGAATTAGATATTTTGATTCTAAAATTTATTTATACTTCTTTGTTGTCGGTTCTATGATTTCAAACATCTTGAATTTTGCAGAATAACACAAGGTGAGTTATTTAACAGTTCAGTTTTTTTAGCCTTCCATTTTTTAGCATCACTAACTGCATGCTTTATGTCATCGGATTTCCGTAATACTAACTGGATGAGGATTTTTACATATATTATTATATGTTTACTATGAAGTTTACATTGTGGGGTAAGAGATGGAAAATGTATGGCTATGGCTCTTGAGTATCATTGATGTGGCCCATACTATAGCGGAGTTATCGTAGCTAAAAGTGGCCTTAGAAATCAGTGTCCATGGGCGAGCGGAGTGCGGTCTTTGGATTACGGTAGGGTTCGGGTATTTGGCTGAATTAATAATCCAGAACAGTGACATTCGTAGTAGTTTACACCTGATTTGGTAAATGTCCAGATAATATGAGTTGATAACGCAATAAACGTGATTATCTTTACTGTCGTTGCTACGGGAAAAAGATGAGACGTTGTAGCAATAACTGCATGGTTACACAACATGCTTTTGACATACACCATGACACCTTGTTTCCGTAGAAGCGGGAACGTGATGTGATGTCATGACGTGATGGCATAATTATCCTTGTTCGCTTGATGAGGGTTTGGGATCTATTGTTGGTGCGATGGTATGGTTTCACAACAAGATACTATGACCTTGTTTCTGCTGGTTCAAGAATTAGATGAATGGTGCAATGGCCATTGACGAATAGATACGGTGATCTGCTTTCTTGATGTTGCGTCTTAATTTTGTTAAGAAAATGAAAAGGGTCGTTGGTGCGACTTAGTATTTTCATAATTATTCTTGTTTACCCGGTTGGTGCATTGGTGATGATTAGTAGTCTTTGGTACAATGACAATAACATGATTTGAAATGAGGAACCATAATGTTTAAGTTTGTTTTTTTAGGCAACAGCTACTAAACCTCGGCTCGCCGTTTTATTTACGTCCCGAATGGAAAAGGTGGCGAACCTATTGCCATGACGGGCTCAAAATTGTCAGTTATCGATATTTATCACCCATAACTTCCGAAAAGGATTTCGAAAAGTCATGGGTGTGAGCCAGGATTTGAACCCGCGACTTCCGGATTCAGAAGCGCGGTACTGTGGTAAGGTAATGGGTGGTCACATAACCACCGAGACATAAATGAATAATTACCTTCTGTTGAAATGATTTTAATCATGTGTGTTGTTTATTTACAACTTAATCTTAGAGCAATTTCAGTAGTCAGGTAGAGTTAGGTTTAAGGTATTATATTGGCATATCATTAACTTACAGGAAAGCAAGACTATTCGTTTGTGCTCTCGTCCAAAGGAAATCCAATGATACTGTTTGGGGGTTACACGTTTTCCAGAACACATGACAAAAGGCACAAAACCAGTGGGAAATATAGATGGCGTTGTTCCACACACCACAACCACGGGTGTAGAGCTGTGATCTACACAATTGATACACATATCGTGTTTTGTAAAAATGAACACAACCATTAGTTATTTAAGAAATATAATATTTGTAATTGCATGTTTTTGTACATAAGTTAATATAAGTTATTATGTCAATAAATTTGATGATTAATTATTTTTATTAATATTTTTTAGCAATTTTCATTATTTAATTTCATTCCTTTACACATATCAATAATGTTTTTAATTAAGTCTTATTAAATGTGCGGTTTAAAATTTCAGATATTCCTGAGTATCACTTCGTCCAGTCCTTAAGAAGGAATCGTCGTTTGATACTGATCGGTGGCTATAAGTTTTCAATGAGAAAGAAGCCAAGTGGAAGAGCCACCCATAAGAGACTCTGGCGATGTTCTACCCACAATTGTCTAGGTTGTACGGCAAAATTGTATACAGTTTTCGATAAAGTGATATTTTTACAAAACATACACAACCATCCGCCTCCACCGACCTGCTTTAACTTTGCATATTTGAGCACTACAAGACTTGAATGATAAAAAAAATTTAGATCGCTATCTACACAATTTTTATGATTATTTGAAAAAAGATTGTGTTTACTCAAACACCCAAAAAAGTTGAACTATATCTAACATGGTAAAAAAGATTTGATGTACAGTTTTTGTTACAAAATCATCATTTATGTAGTAAAATTAATTAGGACATATATATGTTTGCAATAGTATAGTATAGTATATAGTATAGCCTAAACACATTTTATATTATAATAGGTAACATTCAGAGATTAACTTTTCAGTTATGTAATTTTAAATGTGGGTTTTTTTTATTAAAGTATTATTTCGTATTTAATTATTGTTTTTTTTAAAAATCTTATTAACGTTTAGAAAGTACTTTCTCAAGTTTATGTACATCCTCCTATAAATAAATGTTAAATCTTAAGCTTGATAATGGGTTTATAACCTTGTACTAACGGTGGTCTAACTAATGATATGCGATAACCCTGCTATGTTATTACTATATAACACTATATAGCATTGCTATGTGTTTGATAAGCATAAGTGTCAGTACTGTATAAGTAAACTTTACATCGACTTGTTGATTACTTAATTATCAGTTGTATTTTTCGTATTCTTAAACTTAATAGTAATGAAACATATTTTTTTTTATTGTTAGGCCAAATATATTTTTTAGATAGTAAAAATGTTTATCAATTATTTTTTTTTAGATTTACTTAGATTCCACGGCGTGCGCAATCATTTTCAAATGCCAAGCTTTTATATACACTCGGAATAAAACGAAATTGAAATAATTGATAAACCACGTGAAGGTTCTAAAAGGTGGTTTCAATCCAAAATAAACATCAAAAAATGGTGTGGAGAAACACTGAACCTACTACTACTGACTACTTACTTACTTAAATTACCGCAGGTACATTACTAACTTAAATCTACTGTAATACATATTATATTTGGGAGCAGAACGGAACTTATAAATGTTTGTATTGTATAGAACTACTTTTATAACTCAGGTTAAAGTATTCCAAATTTCATATAATTAAACTGCAATAATTGGCAAATGGTTATTAAATTAATATGTGAAATTTTCATCTTGTCGGTATGTTTACAATTTAAGAGGTATATTCTTTTCAGGTACATGGAGCGATCTGCATAGTATGAATGGAAGCCAGAAGATTGTAGTAACCACAGGGTACTTTGTTTGAGAGTAGCCCAAAAATAGTTTCACCGTATTCCTTTCTTTTTTTTACACGAGGAAATGCTTTATGCACACCTCCTGCCTGGGGACGGCAGGGGGTAGTGTGGGACTCCCAAAACAGTAAACTGTAATCCGATCCTAGAGTTACCCACTAAAACCTCGCGGCGGCCTTCCTCCGGCGTTGGGGTGGCCCAGGACAGTGCGTCGGCCCTCTGGTCCAGCCCGCCGTCGCCCCCCCTCTGTTGCGAGGGGGTGCTCATCCTCAGGGAGCCTCGGCGAAGCTCCCCCGGGCGGGGGGGCTCCGACCGCGCGCTGTAAAGAGGCACGCGGCCGGCGGCGCCCCCGACGGCCCTCCGCGGCCGCACCGGGGGATCATCCTTCCCGGGCCGCAACCCGGGCTCACCCGCGGGGTGTGCGCCCTCGTGGCACACCGGCGGCGGCGGCGATCACTGAGCTCGCCGCCGCCGCCGCCTTCCAGTGGGATCGGCTCTCACAATGTCGTAATGTCGATTTCTATGACGATTAAAATTCTTAATTAAAAATCAGGCGATTTATTAAAATATTTTTTTTATAATAATAAATAATTTTTTTTATAGACAATAAATTGAAAATTAAATACAAATATGGACGTAATTAAGGTAAACATCAAAAAAACATTTCCTCCTACCAAAGAAATTCAAGTTATGAAGCTTATGTAAAAAACCAGACAACGACTTTAAGTTCATAACTGTTCTTTGATTTTTTAATGTCAAATATATTTTAAACTGAAATGGAATATATCAGATTTTTAATTGCAACATTGCAATCACATATTGAGATAGATAGTAATTTGTGTTGTCTTATGTACATGCTTGAAAAAATAGACGAAATTAAAGAAAATAAATTTAGCAACAATAGTTAAATATCAGTAATAATAGTTTTATTTTTTGAGTCTGGACGTATATCGTAATTCTTTTTACTATATTTCCAGCCCGCTTCGTCATGTCGCAAAAGGGGAAACGCATGGTAAAAATACAAGGATACACTTACTCAGCTATACATTCTAGAAGTCAGAGAATAAGATGGAGATGTTCTACGCACAAGAATAAAGGATGCCAGGCTTACCTTTACACGTTTGGCAACCACTTGACCTCAGTATATGGTGTTCATAATCACGAACCAAAATTCTAAGAACTAAATAATTATATTTAATTTTATAAAAAAATTATAATTTTATAAACTAAGCATGAATTCGAATCTATAAACTGAAGTGTTTTTTTTTAATGCTTAATTTATTTTTTTTATTTATTGGCGATTGAAATTGAGTCAAAGTTATAGTTTACTTGTAAGAGTTATTTTTTATCAACATCTAAAAACTATTGCGTGCCAAAAGCAAATTTACTCGTGATTATGTGATTCTTGTAACAATACTTCGCGAAATTACACTCACGCTATATGATTACTAAAACAAAATCGTTAAGAGTGAATGGGATGTGTAAATATCACCCTTCTATATAAGATACGTACTCACGTACGTGTGCTCACGTACGTGTACTCACGTGCGTTTTAACATCAATGTTTTAAAAATTCTCGTAGAGCTGCTGTTAGTAAGTGTTAATCTTATGAAGGTCACAAAATTTTATCAAATCATAATTCATGCTTTGATAACTTTAAAGTACTAATGCAGATATAAAGATCTTGTTAATTCCTAGTCTGTTACGCTTCCTAAGCCATTTTTAAATTTGCCTCTGCAATTATTTAACTAATTATATGACTTATTGGATGAAATTTTGGAGTCGTAAAGTAACATTCAAATTACCTTTATGTGAGTTTTATAAAGGAATTATTTAACGTCTATTAGTCGTGAGTTGAAGTTGGAAAGCATGAGAAACATAGAGATAAATTAATAAAATAAGTCGAACTATATTTTAAATATTAGAATTATACGTATATATTTACATATATAACTATATTCGTCATCTGTGCCTAAATGTTTTACTTGCTATAATTATTTATAATATTATCTCCTATATATTATATAATATTATGGTCTCGGTGGCGCAGTGGTCCAGCACACGGCTTTTGATCCAGAGGTCCGGGATCGATTCCAGACACTGGCTCACACCAATGACTTTTCGAAATTGTTTTCGGAAGTTATGTGTGATAAATACCGATGACTGAAATACTTTGTACCCGGTACGGCAATAGGTTCGCCACCTATTCCATTTGGGACGTAAACATAACGGCGAGACGAGGCTTAACAGCCGCTGCCTACACCTTCGGGTAACAAAAGCCGTGAAGTTATGTTATGTTATTATATCCGTAGATATTTTGTACAATGACTATAGTTATAGTACTATAGTACCCTGTAGTTTTTCTAGATAGTTTTATGAAAAGGTACATATTTGATATTTAACAATTTCGTGCTTGATGTAATTGACATAGAAGAATTGATAAAAATAGTTATTACTTATTGCTTGATAATTATCCAACTGTAATAAATAAGATACCTACAACTCGCGTTTAATTATTTTTAAATACGACAATTCTTCTGTGTTTCCCTTTTTCTGAGGAAAATTTGAAAAGTTGGAACATAATCGTGATAGTTTTTTTAAATTTTTATTTTAAATTTTATATAAATTAGGTATATTTCTGTGTTTCTGTTAAATAAATTTATACCTTCCCCTTTTTTACGTCCGTTGCTTGTTTTCTCTTTTAAATAACTTTTGAAACACTTAGTTTTGATATTGTTGATAATACAAGACAAATAACTTATGGAAATATTACCTACAAATAATGCAACTAATTGTGAAGATTACAAATTATTTTAAGATGTATACATCAACACTAGAAAAGGTAAAAGACTTGTAAAACGTAACGGGTATATACTTTATATGATATAGAAATATGTCTGACAGAAAAATATCTTGTATCTTGCAGATATTCTACGTATAATACCCAAGATCGTGTGGCGCGTGTGATAACTGCTAAGAAGAAGCTAACATCGTTCAAAATATTCACAGCCACACATCACCTAGTTATTGATAGATTTTGTTTCTTTTTTAGTAAATCTCGTTAAAGTTCCTTTTTTGATTACGATTAATCTAGTTAACTATTTAAATATATCTCTGCCGGTTATTTTTATTAATAGTCTGCTATATAGAAGTTGAGCAGTTGTCATCTTCGTACCCTGCCCTTTGGGATCGGCACAACAGGTTTTCCTTTTCATAACTTTCCTATCATTTGCATCTTCCACAATAACACCCTTCTTTATCTTGTCGTCTTTCACACAATTCATCCATATTATTTTAAGTCTTCCTTCTCTCTTATTTCCTTCCACATTCGGATTCATCATTCTTCTCGCATCATGTGTACCACCCCTCCTCATTACATCCCCATACTACGCAAGATGATTTGGTCTTATCCTCTCAATTATTGGCGAAACTTGGAAACTTTTATTGTTGTGTCTATTTGAAAAGGTTTTTAGTTAAAATTATGATGTGATGTAAATATTATTTTTGTGAAGCTAGAAGATGCAAAACATCGTACATTTTGAATGGATATGGGTGATACAACTTACATTAAACGTGGTTTGTTCTGTAAATGCATTTTTATTTCGATGCTTATTTGGTGAATTTTTAGATAAATGTATGTTCCACTTATTATATATTATAAGCATTAAATTTTAATATATGACAAGTTTTAATAATAACTTTGTTTGATTTTAGCGCAAATTATTAAAACTACCAAAGGCAAGAGTCTGATGTGGCTGAACGGCTATACTTATCGTGCTAGTGATTCTCAAACTAAAAAGATACGGAATTGGCAATGTTCCACACATCTTCCTGAAGGTTGCAAGGCGTTCATCATCACGGATGATGAGAAGATAACAGCAATAAATGACTTTCATAATCATTCACTCTCGTAAAATTCTTCTTAATTTAGTTGCTATTAAAAGTTTTTGTAAACAAGAGGACTACTTATATATCATTATTTCAGGAGCAAGTAAATGATCGAAATATTTAATTGTCAATAAATATTACAGCAACTACATGCCGTCGGATTTTTCGGAATTCATTTCTACTTTGGTTCCGCTTAAGAAAAACTAAAATTTCTTATTTTAATGGAGTCATAATAATATGTCCGGTTATCGTAAGATTTAAGAGAAATTGTACTTCTGCAACAGGTGATTGTATATTTAATCACTAATAGATTCCCAATAAGATAGAATTCTTAATATTCGCTCAAGCCCAGCAGTGTAACCCTGTTACCTGGCCAACATATAACATATAATTAAAAAAAATATAAGAAAGATATGTAGGTACACTGCTTGAAATATGTGCGTTTCGATTTCATCTGGACATAATAATTATTTTTTTACAAAATCTCGATACATATTGCAACTTAGAACACAATCATCAGGGTTTATTGTAAAATTAATTAAATAAAATTTAACAGGCAGAAAATACTATTAGTTATAGTAATATAGTATAGTTTTCATAATATTCTAAGCCAGTAAGTCAGCTCAAATACGAGTTTAAATTATTTCTTAAGGAAACTGTGTACACTAAAATAACAAGTTCTTAATTCTTAGCCATCCTTATTTAATAGATCAGTATCTTACTTAAGGTTAGGAAGGAATTTGACTTTATGAGCAGCTGTACACTGAGGAGTTTTGGTGTCCACTTTATGTATGGTATGTTGGGTATGGCAAGAGAAGCATAGTAGTAAAATTAATGTTGTAGAGTTGATAAGTCTGAAAAGTATAACTGAAGTAAGCCTGGTGGACAAAATGAGAAATAGGGTAATTCGAAAACGTTGTAGATATTGTCACAAGGATAAAGAAAGCATTGCTTAGATGGTTGGTTATGTAGAAAGGACGGACGACTGAAGATGACAAAGCGTAAAAGGGCAAACCGATAATGGTCGACCTAGGTGAAGCTAGGTCATCATCAAATCAATAATGTATTAGAGAAAGGTCAGATCAAGAGTGGCCATAGCCGACAAGAATGTATGACAACGATAAGGAGAGAGAAATGTGTGTGAGGATCGTAGCAAATGGAGAGCATTAATCTCTGCCTACCCCCATGGCAAAAAGGCGTAATTGTATGTATGTGTATTAAGTATATAGTATTTTTTGTAGCAATTTATGTTCTTATTTGTTTCAATATCGTCACTTTAAACATATAACATTGTTGGATTTATAATACGTGGAGCATAATTTATACACCGTGAATTTATAGTCGTTTTGGAAACGAAACAGGTGAATTTGGAATAACTCATAGAACTATTAAGAATGGATAAATTAATTGTAATACTTAATATTAAAAAGTTTTAATTTTAATAAATATTTTCACTCGTTCGAGTTAGGAAATAGTAACGCATCGCCATTTTATTCAAACACATTGTGAATGAAGCACGCCATAAGAAAGGACAACGCACCGCAGCTCAGCTGATACCTACCTACCTACCTACGGCGGCGCGACAGAACGAGCGAGCGAGTACTTACCTATCGTATTTCAAAGTTATTATTTAAAATAAAATACATAAAGTAGGTTCAAGTTTTAAGTAGAAATATTTAAATGTGATGTATGATAGAAATATTTAAAAAAGGAATTAATTCAATACACTAGTCCCTCAGCACAGAATAATCAACTTTTAAAATAGGAAAAAAAAACATAGCATCACGCCTGTATTCCTGAAAGAGTAGGTAGAGGTGTATTACACACCCACGGTTTCAATCAACTTTTACATACCTCTAACAGTTTGTTTACATTTCTCTGTATCGAAGCAACTGCTCGAAATGGAGTCCCCCGCGTTCAATACACAAACGTGCACGTTTTACACTGTTGTCTTTTAGTTTTCTCAATGTATTTCTATTGCTTTTAACTTTATCAAATGCGTCCACTATCGCTCTGCGTAACTCATCACGGCTTTCGTGTTCACGTGTGTAAACGAGTCTCTTTATTTCCGACCACAAGAAAAAATCCAGGGGTCCGGGCTTCTCGGTGGCCAAGTCACAGGCCCGCCCCGGCCTATCCACCGATCACTAAACTGATTATTTAAGTATGTACGCACTGCACTTGCGTAATGAGCCGGACAGCCGTCGTGTTGGTAGTACATACCTCTTGTGTACGCTAACGGCACATCCTCTAGTAACTCAGATATGACTGTTTGTAACATCTCTAAGTACGAGTTGCCGGTTAGATGACCTTCGATAAAAATAGGCCCTATTAACTCATATCATCCCAGTGTTCCATTTTTAAAACGGTTACTTTTTTATTTTTTACTAGAAATGTTGAACGCATTTTTAAATTAATGTTTTTATGTTGATATTACTGACAGTTCTAGCTGTCACTTAATTAGATGTCATTTCACTTCGCGCGGTTTTTCAAACTATAAAACAATATTGTAATTGGAAGTTTTTAGTCAAAATTATGGCGCACAGAAAAATGTAAGTAATTATTGTGTTTTTATTATACTACTGACTGTTTAGTTTTTATGCACATGTAATAATAATGTGGTATCAGGTCATAATACGTTTTTAGAAAAAAAAATGCTAAATTGTGGGTAAGTGTAAGTTTTATAAACCGTTCCATTATTTGAGCAGTAGGAACATACGCATACATATATTCTATACATTAGGATTTTTACTCTATCAGTATTATGTTGTAATTATGATATAATTTCATTGTAGATTGAATGTGGATCAGATAATCTTGCAGTTGGAAGAAGATGACGACGTGTTCGAAGCTGATATTTTCATCACACCTCCTGATAATGGGCAAAATAGCGACGGAGACAGTGGTGACGAAGAGTTTGCAAATATAAATAATTTTTCAAGACATCAGTTACTTGCAGAAGCTGAACTCCGTGTCACCAGATCGTCTCAAGCTGAGTCTAGGATAGTGAATGAGCTCGTCGAAGATGAAGCACAAGTGGATACAATACCCTCCACATCGTCAGTATCGCAGCCACTACAGCCCAACTACGGTCACAAAGCCACCGCCAAAAAAAAGACGTATAGATGTCACAAGAAAATGGAGGTTTGTTGATACGTCAGAAAAGGCTGAGAAGGAGTACAGTGAACCAGATTTTCTGGAAAACCTGGAAAACCCTGTCCAGTTTTTTGAGCTATTTTTCGATGAAGAGGTGTTGGAATTACTGCGCTCAAAGACGGAAAAAAATGCGATTCAGAAGGGTAAACATACATTTCGGGTTACTAAAACGGATATCAAACATTTTCTTGCTATTTTATTACTGTCGGGATATAACAGTGTACCGAGATACCGAATGTATTGGGAACAAAAAGTTGACTGCAGTTATCCAACAGTGGCTGCTCTCATGTCAAGAAATAGATTTGAAGATTTGTTACGTTATTTCCATGTTGCCGATAATAATAATCTTGACCCTAAAGATAAATTCGCTAAAGTGCGCCCTCTATGGAAACTTCTCAATGCAAGATGGGTGAAATATTACCCTGGAGACAAAAATTTGAGCATTGATGAGTCTATGATTCCATATTACGGGAAACATGGTACTAAGCAGCATATCCATGGAAAGCCAATAAGATTTGGATATAAATGTTGGTCAATTTGTACACGACTTGGCTACTTGATTTATGGTGAGCTTTATCAGGGAGCTAGTACCGGAAATACCCATCCTGAGTTAGGTGTTGGTGCCTCAGTTGTCTTGGATTTAATATCAAAGCTGCCGCATTGTAGCTATAGTTTCTATTTTGATAATTTTTTTACATCCTTACCGCTTCTTGACGAGCTACAAAAAATGGGTCATGATGGAACGGGGACTATAGGAGCTAACCGAACTGAGAAAGCACCTCTCAAAGATGCGAAAGAAATGAAGAAAACTAGCAGAGGATCTCATCATCAATGTACTGATATATTATCTAATATCACTCTTGTTAGATATAATGATAATAATATTGTCACAGTGGCCTCGACTCAATGTGGTTCAGAACCCGTAACCAAAGTTAAACGTTATTGTGATAAACAGAAGAAAGACGTTGATCAACCCCGTTGCTTCGTAAACTATAATAAATTTATGGGCGGCGTGGATCGACTTGATCAAAATGTGGGTTGTTATCGAATCGCGATTCGTCTGAAGAGATGGTACTGGCAGTTACTCATGTTTCCACTAAATGTTGCAGTCAATAACGCTTTCCAGCTGTACAAAATATCTCCAGCTGGAAAGAAAGGTAACGGCACGCCTCATGATCTTTTATCGTTTACGAGAAATATTGTTTCTACATACTTTCTAATGAAAGATTCAACCCCTAATATTTTATCTATGTCAAACCCTAGATCTTCACTAGCAGTAATAAAACGTGTGCCTGATGCTATTAGATTGGATGGTAAAGGACATCTAATTGACAAACAGAATAAACAAACTCGTTGTGGCCTATGCCACTAAAATACAACTATGAAGTGTATCAAATGTAATGTTGCATTACATAGTAAATGTTCTATTATTTTTCACACTGAACAGCGCACCTAATAATACGTTTTTACGTAATAATTAAAGAATATTTTGTATTTAATTTAAGTTTTTTCTGTCTAATAAATATAAAAGTTAATAAAATAGTTTTATTTCCAAACGAAATCCATAGGCACTTACAGTATCTTACATGTATGTATAATCCTACTGTTCCATTATTGGAACGGTTCCGAAACTAAATATATAAATGAGATATATATTTTTTTTATATGTAGGTCTCATTAAACACCTATAAAGGTGCTCTGATTCAATTTTCATAAAAAATGGACTTGTTTTACTATGGTTGGGATGATACGAGTTAATTGGTCGTTAATAATACCGGCCCAAACATTTACACTGAAACGAACCTGATGGTGGTCTTCTCGGATCAAAAGGGGGTTAATAAGAGCCCAGTAATGTTCATTATGCACATTGTACAGTCCCACTCGAGTAAACAGTGATTCATCCGTCCACAGTATGTTGGCGTTTGTATTATTTAAAAACCACTGACAAAAGGCGATTCTTGCTGGTGCATCACTGTTGTTAATTACGTGAGCCTTACGGAAATGGTACGGGTGTAGTCCGTGAGTATTTAATATTTTCCATACAAAATATTGGCTAACATCAAATTCTCGTGCCGCCATTCTCGTGCTTCGCCGCGGATCGCGCTCGAAGTACTCCAGAATATCTTCTTCAATCTCCGGCGAATAATTTAAACTTCCTCGGCCTTGCGCATGAGTCGGCGCACGGAATTGTCCATGGTCGAGAAGGCGCTGGGTTACAGCTAAGATGGTGGGCGTAGAGGGAACTTGAGGACTTTCAATTCCTCGCAGCCGTAGCGCATCCAAGTGCTCTGGCTGGGAATACAAACGCCGGGCCTCTTCTAGATTGTAGTTGGCAATAGCATACAGCTGTACCATTGCCAAGTACTCCACATTTGAGTATTCGTACTGACGACTCATTTTCGCGCGGAACGTAAACAATACAAGCGTGTCAACACGGGATTGTCACACAGTACTAAAGAGAAGGAAGAAAGGACGCCTGTTGTGCGGAAGTGCGGGGATGCGCAAGAGTGGTGGTAGGTGCGTGATTGGCTGGCGGCGCCGACATAGCGGTTGTCGGTGTCTTTAATGGTGAATTTGATTTTGTGTGAAAAATTGTGAATGACATCGATAGTAAAATACATAGTATTTGATTTACGTGAGATTGAGTAGCGTTACTACCGTTTCTCACTTTTTCACTATAAGAGATATGAATCTCGATGTTGATAAAATAAAGTATTTTTATTTTATGAAATTAACGTTATATATAGCTTCTCTTATTGATATATAATTCAAATTTTTCGTTTCCAAAACGACCTTAAATTCACGGTGTATAAGTATGTATGCTGAAATGTCATGTTATTAGTAGTTAGTGTTGTATAAAATGTGACAATTGAGTCTTACTATTTACAGCAAAAAATATTAGTCACTGTATGTCTAGTCAAACTATATTACTTATTTATTGAGCCTGTGCTCTGTATTCAGTTAGATATAAGGCGACGTAATTGAATGTGATTTATTATTATTAAACATGAATACGGGTATATTGTATTCGATCTGAATAAATGAGTGTTGTTTATTGCTTTTTTAATTGCTATATTTGTGTTAATTAACTTGAAATCTTGTCGTAAATCAACTTCGAACGTCGAATTGTTAAATATTTTACAAACTACATATTTATATTTTCATATTTTTTTACTTTTCCTGACTTGCTATTGTTAGGCTAAATCTATATTTTAAGAAAATATAACTAAATGTTGTATATGAGATTCCTTTCACAATCCTAAGATCGAATACCGTCAATGTGGCGGCATAAAGAGGCAGCGATAAGAATATTGAATGTAAGACCAGTGTTTATGAAAACCATGAGGCAAAATTTCAGCTTGAACAAATTACTTCTTCATCATAAGACTCTGAGGTATATTTCTCTTCAACTTGTAGAAGAGAAATATACCTCAGAGTCTATAGAGAGATAATATCAGAGAGATAATATTATTGAGAATTCGCGCAGAGGACGCGGGGTATTTGTAGATCCAAGTAGCAAGGGACGGTACATATTGGACTTAAATTTCAGCACACTCTGGTGGAGTAGCACGTCAACGCCAGCGAAATGTACTAGAGGAAATCCCAGAGCCTACTCGATACGCCAAAATATACATAGAAAATAACAATTTATTGAAAATACACGCCAAGCATATGACAAGAGTGAAATCCCTAGTTGTAATTTAGCCCAAGATAAACTAAATGCATTAATTTCGCCTTGATTTATCTGGATGTAGCTAATACCATGAGCCTAGATTTAGATTGTTTGTCCTCGCAAGATATAAACATTTATAAACTCGCGGATAATATACAGACAAGTCACTGGAACAAATATTTATTATTTTTATATTTTAGCCATCAACTAGCGAGTGATTTAGGTGCAAAATATGTGAAAAAGAAACGTACTTCAACTGCGACTCTAAGACAGCAAATTAATTCTGAAAAAAAACCAACGAAGTCTCATTAAAAGGCGCCAATGTCAAGTCAATCGTAATTGTAAAAAAAACGCATAAAAACTGCACAACCAGTAAAAAGCTGTTTGTGGAAAATGTATAAAAGGTTATACTAAAACTATTACATATAATATAAGCACTTAAACTGTGTAACATTTGTAAATGTTACACAGTTTAAGTGCTTATATTGTCATTTTTTCAATGAAAAGATATATTTGATCTTCATGCAATAAACGCAATAAATGCATAACTATAAGTCTACCGTCAAATTGACCGCTGAGGTTTTTGAAGCCTAGCATTGTTAGCGTTATTCAAAAGTATAATAATAAAAAAATGGTTAATTTAACTAGCAGTAGAAGAAACTATTCATTGATTTATATAAAGATATTATACTTGTTTCTAACACTGACAAAATAATATAATAATAATAATATCTTGGACACAAATCACACAGCGCCCTCCAGTTCCAAACTAAGCAACTAAATGCTTGTGCTATGGATACTAGATAACGGATACTAATACATATATACTTTTCTTTTGTAAATACATACTTATAATACATAGAAAAACACCCAGACGTATAATATATGTATCTGTTTTGTAGTTCGAACACTAATACATGTACAAAATACAATTTCTACAGTACCTGATGATGGAATATTTTCCAAACAACCGCAAATCCAATCCGCAATACACTTGAACTCATTAAAATCTTATAAATGTTACTATACAATGTAGAATCTATGAATCTACAATACGTTATAATTTTTTTTTTCGTTCTTGTAATCCAGAAAACGTCGTATAATGCTCAAGTTAATTTATACAAATGTAGGATACATTATTGTCAACTTTCCGCTCTATTTGTTTTTAATTAATACCTATTAAATACAATCCATTTTCTTTTACAGCACACTATGTAACTTCCCAAAGAGGCAAACGCTTAATTCAGCTGAATGGATATACCTACAATGCTCTACCTTCTAAAACTAGCAAGCAACGATGGCGTTGCTCTACTCATCTATTTATGGGGTGTAAAGCGTACATTATCACTGTTGATGAAGAAATTATATCTTTGAATAGCGAACATATTCATAAGCCCACTAAATCAAACTTCTAGAATTAAGTATAATTATTTGTGATGCCAATACATGTTTAAATGCGAATTTGACTTTAGATTTAAATCTCCTCGTATTTTCATAATTTTAACATAGTAAATAATTTGTCGTTTTCCAGCGTTCTTTGTAACTTCTAGAAGAGGCAGAAGTTTGATTTTACACGGGGGATATACATACAATGCTCGACCTTCTAAATCCAGCAGAATACGATGGCGTTGTTCCACCCATATAAGTCTAGGATGCAAAGCTAATATGATAACTTATGGCGAAAAAATTATATGTCTCAATGACCAACATATACATAAACCTACTAAATTAGATCCATATGATATATAAAATGCTCATCTTATAATTAATTTGGTGAGAGAGGTCGGGGGAAGAGGGTGGTGTGGTGAATTTTGTTCGTTTGTTTGCATGAAAATAAATAAATGAGTAACTCTGCATCCCGAAAAATATTACTTTTCTTCACACGTATTATACTAAACATATAAACCACCTCCTTGACACACTTTATCCATTAAAAAATACCGCATTAAAATGCGTAGTTTCAAAGATTTTAAATCTTTGAAACTAGATCTTTGATCTGATAGAGTGTAAGGCGACAGAAGCGTAAAGCGACATTGTTTTACACTATGTAATTATATAATAACAGGGACGAATGACATTTAAAAAGTAGTCGTCAACTAATTTACGCATCAATCATAAAAACTGGTTTAAAAAAAACTGTACAGGGTTGCATCTGACGTATCCTGCAAATTTTATTTCAGCCAAACAATTGCATATTCAATGAACCTATGCAAGTTAAAGATGATATTAAAATGTGTTGATGCTTTCTTTGTTTTTTTTTACAGACATAATATACGTGTATTCAAGACGCGGACACAAGATGATTTTATCTACAACGGGCTACACTTACTATCACAATAGAACGTACAAAAATAATAAAAAGGTGTGGCTTTGCGCTACTCATCATTCTAGGGGATGTAAGGCCAGAATGACCACTATTGAGAATGTTATCTTATCAGAGAAAAACATTCACGATCATTGCCCGAGTGTTAATTATTTTTATAGGAAACATGTGTCGCATATATAGCTATTTTAAGCAAAATCTAATTTACTTCATTGCAATATAATTAAGCTTATTAAATAAGAGACTTTTATAGTAATTCTAATATTGACGAAATCTGCATCGGCGATTTTCAAACATAATATAATACATAAATTCATATCTCTGACAAATATGTTGAAATTATCAAAACGTGTATGTAGCTTAAAAATAATTCACATAAAGTTTATACTGGTTCTGTTTCTGCATTATTAATTTAAGAATAAATTTAAAAAATCAGGCAGTTTCATATAATATTTTTTCAATAATAATATCTTGGACACAAATCACACAGCCCCCTCCAGTTCCAAACTAAGCAACTAAATGCTTGTGCTATGTATACTAGATAACCGATACTAATACATATATACTTTTCTTTTGTAAATACATACTTATAATACATAGAGAAACACCCAGACGCCGCACAAATATTCATGTTTGTCACAAATATTTGTGCTCGGGTGGGAATCGAACCCCCGAGCTCAGTGCTGCAGCCGGTAGTTTTACCAATACGCCACGAGGCCCGTTAATTTATATTCATTTGTTGGTGGTGTAGGTTCATGTATTCGAAGCTGGGGAAAAAATTTGTTATGGTGAAGTCTGGATATAGATATTATTTCCAAAGAAAATATTCAAACAACACGAGCCGATGACTCTGTGCTAGTCATCAATGGAAAGTATGCAGGGCTGATATCATAATATCAGGTAACTTTATAGTAAAAGAAAAAAATATGTACACGGTCCCAAACATATCCTGCTAAACGTCTAGCCAGTTCCTAGAAAAACTGCACTGTTTTATTTTATTTAACGGTACATTCAAACATTTAATAGCTCTTTTATAATTACTCTGTGTGATTCTCTGGTACATATATAGGTTTTTACGAGTCAAACTAACAATTCATATTTCAAAACCGATTTAATGAAGATAATTTCGTACATATTGATTGCATTAAAAAAATAGATTATATATTTACATAAAAAGTATTATTGTTAATAAATTTGCATATAGACACTTAAATTTAAGTTTATTTATATAATATGTATTTTTACTATTAACTGGAATTGCGAATGCGAAGTTCGCAATGTTCGCATTTATAATGGTAGGGTTTTATAATTTTGATTACTAAATAAAATTGAATTTGATGTGTTCTTTTTGAAAACGATAGCGTGAGAATAAAACATGATTGAATTGATTGAAGAAGTTTTGACGAAGACATTGTCTTTCATCAGCGAAGTTAACTGGTTTTATTTTCAAATTTCATTTTCATTTCTAAATTTTTTTGACATCGTCCAAAGTTCAAAAAATATGTTTGAGAACTCAAACACGCACTGCGTTTTAACCTATTGTCTACAAAAAGTGCGATAGACCTAAATTCTTCATACATATCCTACTGTATAAAGAATTTAGGTTATTTACTGTTTCGGTCCAAAACAGTGGTAGCGCCAAGCAGTTCGCTGCATGAATGGTCCGGCTCGACCGGTGTACGACCTCTCCTCTCAAAAGATCGACGTAAAGTGGCTCATTCCGCGTTTCGTTCTGGGAGTGAGGTACCGGGAGGCCCACCCCCCTTCCCCATCCTTTCCTATCCCCTATCCCTTAAAGATCGGCAACGCACGTCGGCAGTAACACTATATGTGTCGCTGGTGTCCATGACCGGCGCATGTCTAATTATCTATCTCTAATTATGGTCTCTGAAAAGAATGGAACGACTGGTTTAGAATAAACTTTACCTGCGTAAGGCCCTATAGCCTTTTCTTAGCTAAGTCGTAACCTTTATCGGTACCACCAGCTTTTCGGAGGATATTACCAATAAATATTGCTGTTTCGGTGAACTACATTATTTTGTATTATATATCCATGCGTTATACCGCGCTGGTTAAATTCATGTTAAATTCAAGAAAATAAATTATTTTTAGTTTTATTAATATTAGTTATTTTATATATAACATTTTTTTTTTAAATAACGATAATCTATGATGCAGCAAACAAAAAGTGATAAATCCAAAATTTGCTTATTTGTTAATTTTGTAAAGTTCGTCGGGTCAACTAATTTTTGTATTAAATTTAATAACTTTGAATTGTTTAAATGTTATATACTCGTAATAACATAGCAATATGTTTTCCAGGAACGTCGGCATCGTATGTGTATTCGAAACGTGGTAACAAACTGCTTTTAGTATCAGGGTACTCCTTTTATCGTCAGAAATCTTACTTGAGTAACAAATCGAGATGGTTATGCTCTACCCACTACACAAAGGGATGTAGAGCAGTTGTCCATACCTTGGAAGACTGTATCCTCAGTCTAAAAGGTGGTCATAATCATCTACCGAAAGTGAATTGGACTACTGATACGCCTAGTATTCTGTATTTTTAGAATTTTCAAATTCAACTGCAGCACAGTTTTTGCACAAAAAACTTCAAACAATTGCATGTATATTATCAAAAAAATGCTCTCTATCTGAATCAAGGGCAAGGCTAACTGTATTGTATTTGGAAATACCAGCGACACACTAATTTTCTCAACTAGTACTTGTGAATAGAACACTAGATAGGTTAATTTGACCAATTCACATTTCATCGTATTAATCACATACATTTATTAATTATGAGATTAATTGATTAACACGTGAGATGATGTTGATGATATTTCAATAAATTTTGATATTTAGGTTTATGTTAATATCAAAATTTTAAGAAAGTAAGCCAAAAGCTACTGCATTTTTAAACAAGATTATATTTTTTTATATTTGTTTCTAAGGTTTTCGCGAATCTCACTCATTAAAACAACTTTTTAGGATTGTATCGCGTTTATTTCTTATTTATTTATATTTATTTCGCGACGTTTCGAACTCTTTACAGAGATCATTTTCACGAGTGACGAACAAAAAAGATGGTAGTTGTTCAAAAGCTATCCCTATCACAAAGCTATCCCAAAAGCTATGTATCGGTGGGGATAGCTTTTGAACAACTACCATCTTTTTTGTTCGTCACTCGTGAAAATGATCTCTGTAAAGAGTTCGAAACGTCGGGAAATAAATATAAATAAATAAGAAATAAACGCGATACAATCCTAAAAAGTTGTTTTAAAGATTATATTTATATTAGTTGCCAAAATTGAAAGTAAAAAAGCATCTATTGTAAATTACTTTTCAATAAATTGGTTTTTCTGTAAATATTTGTGTTGTTTCATTACACTGTGTTTAATTAAGAACCCTGATTATAAAAGGGAACACTTTATTAAGTTATTTGCATGCTTCATAATGTTTATCATCTAATCAATTAATTATTGTACATAATAATTAGATCAATCTCTTCAAATTTTAGTCTTTACCTGATATTATACATTGTTTAATTACAGTTTGGATGGCCAGCCAGCTTACATTTGGTACCACGAGGTTCGGCAACCCGATTATAACTTGGGGTGATTATCGGTTCATTAAGAAGTTGTCTGGTCGAGTCAAGACTTGGTGGGAGTGTACTGCAAGGAAGAGACACAGCTGCAGATGTGTTGCTGTCACCATGAACGATCGTCTTGTCAAGCTTACAGGATGGCATAATCATTAGTCATATATTTATATGTTTCGAGAGAGACACATCCGTATTAGCTTGTTTTAGTATCAATATTTATTCTGTACTTCAATCATATCCAGATTGTATTAATTAATCTATGCATTAGTAGGTACATAAAAAAAAATAGACGCTGGTTGTTTTGATGCATTATTAACTATTGATGTTCAAGATTAAATATTGTAATAAATATGTAAGATGTAACTTTTAAAAATAGATTTTTTCCCAATATTGTGTGTGATAAAAAAGTAAATGAAAAAAGAAACAGTTGTCACATATATAAGTCAAAAGGTGATGACATATTTTTATTTCTTTTATATTTTGGCAACATCAATTAAGTGAAATTGATGATAGTAGATGATAGGTAAGTAGGAAATGTATGACTGCATTTTAAACGTTATTTATTAGATTTACTGAGGATTTTGGAAAATATATCCAAACCGTAATGTTTATTAAGCATTTACGATTAGCATACGCTATTAATATTTTATTGGAAATGTGTGTATTTGCGTTTATATCACCCACTACATATAGTAAATTTAGACTTCTATCCTTACCAGTCATATATGATACATTAATTATTAATAGATTAATCTGCATAATATTTATTCGTAATTAGTCATTTAATTATTTCTTGCATGCGAATCCCATTGCGATTTTAGTGTATAATTATAAGAACTGTTCATATTTAATTGAGTGTGTTTTTAAATTCGAATGATGACCTAGAATTAAATATTGTAATTGAACATTACAAAGATTGCAAAAATAAAATAAAGAGTAGAGAAAAAAGATATGATTTTATTTTAATAATTTATATATGTTTTTGCAAAATAATCTTTGTGTTTGTGTTTATGTTCTGTATATCTGTGTATTTATAATTTTGTAAAAGAATTTTTCCTTGAAACCCAATTTTTTTAAATATTTTTCTAATCACTGGATGTATTCTAAATTAGATTTTATATTCGTGAACTTTTTATTTAACAGAAAATCTACGAAATATCTTTAATATCCTAAAATATTGTTTGTATGTTAAGTAAAGTAAGGTGAGCTTTAGTTAAAAATAAAATTAATGTTCTTGTTTATGTTTATGTTATGTTTAGCGCTAAAATTATTCACTATCTCATCGAAACACTGGACTGATTCACGGTAACTTTTCAGCCATCCCAGGCATACCAAGATACGGCACTTCGATGTTCGGTAATCCGCTTATCTTCTGGAACAATTATCGATTCAGAAAAAAGTTAGCCAGCGGTCTCAAGACTTGGTGGGAGTGTACGGAGAGGAAAAAGAGTGGGTGCCGATGTGTCGCCGTCACATGTAACAACCGAGTTATCAAACTGGTTGGTGTACATAATCATTAACAAATTCAAGTATCTTCTCTACATAATGAGAGTGTTTATGTAAATGAATCGTGGTTTTACTAAGAAATATGTATGTGTGCTTTTAGTATTACTCCTTAATCGTATTTGATCTGCTGTTGAAAAGAAAAAGAACATGAAATTCTAGTCACCATGTCATTATTCTAGTCATATCATTATACTCTAGTTGTTATATATTATAGGTATGATTAGTGTTTAAATGTGGCGCAGTGGTTAGCGCTTCTGATTCAAAAAGTAGTGGGTTCAAATCCTGGCACACGACAATGACATTTCAAAATTTTCGAAAATTACGTGTGATAAATATCGATGACTGACAATTTTGTGCCCGGTATGGCAATAGGTTCGCCACCTATTCCATTTGGGACGTAAACATAACGGCGAGACGAGGCTTAACAGCGGCTGCCTACACCTTAGGGTAACAAAAGGTGTGAAGTTATGTATGTTATGTGTATGTATTTACATATTATTATTTTTATTTCAATTACTTATTGAGATTTTTTACTGATTTCTTTATGTCTGGCATAAAAAAAAGCTGATGTTATTGTTCTGGGAAGATATGTGTGATTGTGCCCAGTGAATGGCGTAAAAATTCGGGAAACTGATATTTTAAAAAATACAACAATTTGACGTGCTCAAGTGTTAATAATAAGCATTCGTTCCAAATTTATTTTTATTGTGTTATAAATGTTGGTAATGCATTTATTTATAGTTGTAGTAATAATTTCATTTAATTTAAATAGTAAATTATTTAAAATTAGAAAGTAAATATTTACGGCACTATAAAATTATCTATTTAAAATTGTGAATATTTATAATCTAAACTAGACTAGGATCAATTCCTACTAAATTAAATAATATAATATGCAATATTTTAACGTCCTCTTTAATAGTTAGTTGTGGTATCATTACATAGTATAAAACAAAGTCACTTTCCGCTGTCTGTCCCCTTATATGCGCATATCTTTAAAACTACGCAACGGTTTTTGATATGGTTTTTTTAATAGTTAGAAGGTGTCAACGGGGTGGTTTTGATCTGTAATTCATGTTTAGTGTAGTAAAGAAAGTGATAATTTTCAAGATTTAAAACTTTAATCGCTAACGCTGCCTGAACCCTAAGTGATAAATCAAACCAACGTACTATATTATTACACACCTTTAAAAGGTCTATAAAAAACTCCGCGAGGGCATATGTCTATCTCTTAGGGATAACCCACAATGACCATTTTTATTTTTTTACTTTTTACGAGAAATAATGACCTATTTACGAAACGATTTTTAACATTACAGCATTAATTTTCATCCAATTAAGTGTCTTAAATAGATTGTGCATGTAATATAAATGATCCTGGCTCTTTACAGCATGTAATTTAAACGAATATTTTCGAAGATATTGCAGTATTAACATTAACAGCGGGACAGCAGTTATTACTTTTGATGCGAAAGAAAGTTCGCCGGGTCAGCTAGTTTAATATATATGTACTTACTTATCATTAGTGTCTCTAATCCTTCTAAGGCTTAATATTTAAAAGTTCTAGTCTTGTCTAGTCTATTTGCTGTAAATATTTGTCTCCATAATTATATTCAGAGTAAATACTCCTTAGGATCATATTGTGATGTTATATACATAGCCAGGTTCTGTAATAAATTCATTATTTAGCGAGAGTGTTATTTTTTTGTTTCGTCTGTATGTATTAAGTCCCCGAATTGATAAAACTGTTCATATTATTGATTAAAACAACTTTTAGGATTATATCGCGTTTATTTCTTACTATTTATATTTATTTCCCGACGTTTCGAACTCTTTAAGAGATCATTTTCACGAAACGAAAACGTCGGGAAATAAATATAAATAGTAAGAGATTTTTAGAGCAGTACAAAGGGCGGCCTTGTTGCTGTAAGCAAGCTTAGGATGGACAAAAATAGAAGAAGAGTGGGCAGTAACGTTGTGTACATTATATTAAATGATAAATCTTATCGATCTAAATAGTTAAATATACTAATCATTAATAACTACATATACCTACACACATTAATCAATATACACATATTTACATAGACGTACATATACATAGTTCGTGATGAAAGTACCGCACTTGATTTGGTCCTATGAATTATAAAAAAATATATATTACGGAAAAATATAGTGTTACAGTGGTAGAGCCAAGCAGTTCGCTGCATGAAAAATGCAATTAACTTCGCTCTTATTGTGAAAACGCTGTCTGCTCCGCCAGGTATTAAGGGCTTGAAATAAAAAAATAGAAATCCATGGTTCATAAAGTTTGTTAACATAACGCTAAACTAAAATAGAATTAAATATAATATAAAGTATTTTTAAATAGATATTTTAACTCACATTCATTTCATTTCAGATTTGAGCCCAGTATTTGCGAAATCACAGCGAGGCAACCCAGTAATCATGATCGGCCGGTATCGTTTCAATCGCGTCACCAAGTACGGCAACAAAATTAGATGGGTGTGCGTCAAAGCTAAAGCTGGATGCAGAGCATCTCTTCACACCATGAACAATGCTGTGGTTCGTGTGTGGGGCTTTCACAATCCATTGGCTCACACTAGTGCTAACCGATTTTAAAAGTTTCATGTCCTCAAGAATGTATTTTTTTAGGGAATTTGATAACATATTGTATCCATTCTACACCTGTACTCTCTACATACGTCATAAAATTGGTTAGGAAAACAATAAATTTAAAAAATATTTTCATTTACTACTAATACAAACAAAATATTGGAATGATTTATAAATCTTAAATCCTTTAATTTGTTCTGTTAGGACTCCACGTTATTTACGTTTACGTAAATATAAAAAAAAATACTTTACCGTAACGGTGAAGTATAAAAAAGAACAAAATTTACTTTAGTATAAAGTCTATACTTGAATTAATGAATAACTTACATGCAGCTAAAATACTGTAAGGAAAAAACAGGAGGTTAAAGGCCGATAGACATATGTAGTCATTTGTAAATAATAAAATTTTATTATAGGTAAAACTGCTATTGCAGTATGATCGAATGGTGCTGACTATATGGTAAAATATTATAGAACTAGCTTATTGCGTGTGTAAAATACTACTGGACATTTTCAAAGTTAAGTTAGTAATATATCGCGGACGTTTGTTTAAAAAATGTATTAACAAATACTGTTTAATTAAAATTAAAGTTTGGGATGGTCATAAGGGTAAAATTCCTCAAGTTAGACTGTCTTTGAGAGAACTGAGGAGTGAATGTTGCGGAATGGCTAAGTGGGTCTGGAAAAAAAAATAGTTATTCTGAGGATAATGAATGATGTGAGAACGGTGAATGCTTTGTAAAGACTCGCTTGCCAAGTCCAGAAATCCTACATACTACTATAAATTGCCTTTCTTGTGTAAAATGTAAACAAGATAAGTCTACATTTGGTATCTTTTTGTACTTTGTAGTTCCGTGCAGCTCTATTCCTAGACGCATAAATGATATACAGGCAATTCGTACCTTACCTTTAACACAAAATTTTCCACGTAAATATAGCTTAGCTTATGCTTAGTGCATAGTATGATTAATACTAGTATTCACTAGTATCTAGAATTATTACTTATAATAGATCAATATAAGATACACTGGGTGAATGGTAGCTGAGTCTTATAGTTATAAAATAATTTAGTTTTAATTGTAATAATTAGAATTTTGTTAATTCGTGCAATGTACAAAACGTTTTGTATCTATGTCCGGTCGGCTGCCGGTACTGGTGATGAACTCGGTGTCGCTGTGGGTCTGCACCAAGGATCCGCTTTGAGCCTCACCTCTTTCTGCTAGTTATGGATGCTTTGACTTCAAATGCATGGTTTTTGCGAATGACATCGTGCTGATTTATACGATACGGAAGATAGACAAGATGTACAGAGCAGACTGGAGAGGTGGAGGCAGAAGATGGAGAGTTGTGGCCCACGTATCAGCAGAACCAAAACTGAATACTTTTTTGCAATTTTGGGGTTTTTCTCATTCTGTTTCCATATTGCTGGACGGCGAGCTGTTAGCTCTGACTTTACATACCTGGGATCTAAAGTTCAAAGCGATGGCAAAATCGACATATTGCATCGGACTAGCGTTGGATAGATGAAGCGGCGATAAGTAACGAGAAATATTTCCGACTCCTGTCGCCTCTCTAATTGAAGCCAAAAATATGTAAAACTATAATCAGACCTGTATGTATCAGAATGATGTGGGGTGAAAAAAGAATACATGCTAAGGAGATGAAAATGTTGTGATGGATGTGTGAATTGGCGAAAGTGGTTAAAATTGAATTGAATGTATGTGAGAGTAAGCTTGAAAGTTGCGCCTATAACGGAGGACATGAGAGAAAATCGCCTTGCGTAGGTGGGGAATGTAGTGAGGAGGGATGATACATATGTCACGAAAAGGATCATGAACCTGAATGTGGAAGGAAACAAGAGAAGAGGGAGACCGAGGAAAACATGGTTGAATTGTGTGCTATGGAAGAAGCGAATGATAGGGAAGTGTAGAGAAGGAAAACTTGTTGTGCCGACCCCAAATGATGGGAACAGGGCAGGAAGATAATATAATAATTAGAATGTTGCGAGGGCTATGCTGAATTACAAACTGCTATGTTATAAGTAGGTTCATTTGATATTACACTCGGGCTACCTTTGAACGACATTCCACTGATTCTCTACAGAATCTATTATATACTTCTGAACTAAAAAAAACTTGGATGTAATAATTCAAAGCAAAATACTTAAATTTAATTATTTATTTTAATGATAAGTCACGTAACTATTCCTAATTTACGCACTCTCTAGCGCAGCGCAACAATATCTTGGTTTCTATAATTGAAAGCTACCTAAATTGTTTATTTTTTTTATGATTCCAAGAAAGTCCCTTATGGCAGAGAGAACAGAGCGCCTTTCACGACTCGTACACATCTCGATTTACTAGTTTCTTCGATTTTCATGACTATTGGTCTACTCACTCGTCGGTTTGTAAAGCATAACCATCATCATATCCCGCCAAGACACATCGAATGCAGTGGAAAGATAAATTCCTTCTACGTGTTCGAATCGTGATCAAGCCCTTCCTCACCCTGCGTGAAGATATGTTATTATTTTTATCCATTATTATAAATCAGTATTCGATAAACGTGCGCTAGATACTTACAAAGCGATGATAGATTAATTTGTATTATTTCCGTTAATTGACGGAAATGATATAGAATTGAATTTTAAATACTTTAATATTAAGTACATCATCGTACAGCTCCTTAGAAATTGCATCTACTAAAAGCATTAATCTCCTGCGAAGTTTAATAGGGAAATTATCCCATTTAAAAGTGTCAGAAACAAATCTAATTCTAAATCAATTTAATGTTTATAACTCAGTTCACACATAGTTCACTCCGGAGAAATATATTTTTTCTGTCAAATGAAAGTGATTTGGAGGGGGGAGAAAAAAGAAAAGGAAAAATATGAAAGGGCACAGATACGATATTATTATTTAATATATATTACATACAGAATTACATTAATAATACTTACACATTATTATTAATTTCTACAATTAATATGTACGTCGTACGTGAACTTAATATCATTAAGTTACTTTTATTATCTACAATTTAATAAGGCGTAAAATAATTTTCATATAATTTATCTATTTATTGTCACAATTTTGACTAAGTGTGACAATTTCACAAATCACATTTTTTTTTCAAATTGTACTTAAAAAAACGAATGTTTAACATATCTTGAATTAAGAGCTCTTATATTAAAAGCTATAAAATCACTTAAATACTAAGATATTTCTTTTATTGACGATTTTTTTTTCAGTCTTATAGTAAATTTTAAATATATAAAATAATTTTTCTATTTCATTTGTGACGAGCATAAGGGGCTGTTAAGGTATACTATGATTGTAATGTAATTAATTTATTTTAGAATTACTAATATAAGTACTTAATTTTTATTTTTGATGTTTTGGTGGCGGATCAAATATTATATTATAATAGTATTTATCAAGTGTTAAAATATTAATAAAGCTTATTAATTTTGAAATACTGAAGTATTTGTAATCTGGAGTAAAATTATTGATTTATTAATTTTTATAACGAGTGTTTTTTTAACCCATTCCTTAGGTGTAGGTCTTTACTTTATTTCTGTGAAAAATTTTCAAGACTATTTGGTCAACTTACAGAAGTGTGAATTGTATATTATTGGGAACCTATTGAAATACAATAATTTTAAATGAAATACTTCATCACATCTTCTTACATCACAATCATTCAAGGATGTAACCTGCATTTACGTTTAAACGAGCACTTTCATGAACGGGTTGGCTCGAGTGGTGTAATACCAGGGCCTTTCAAAAGATTACGTTGATCAAATAATCTTGATATTTTTTTTGGCTCATACCGCGTTTCGTTCGGCGAGAGAGGTACCCGGAGGTACCTCTGTTTTTTGGGGGTAGGAGGGAAAATGAACTCTGCTTTCCTCCTTCCTGAGCTCGTTTAAAATCTTGTTAAATCACTAGATATTAGATATTATAATTTTGAGATTAATTGCAAACGTATTGAACGTAGAGTTGAGAGTGCGATTTCTATACAAAAGATGAGTCTAGTTAATAATAGTGGGCACAAAAATCACATATAAATAACAGTCTCCACATCCCGGGATCCTTCCTATCCCATACTAGACATTAAATATTTTTATCTTTGCTGGCATTAAGGAAACGGTAAAATTAATGGATACCGCTGGTTCCTATTATATTTATATTACCTGTTATTATTTTTATTATTATTGGTCTAAGACTAGCGGATAGAAATACAATACCTAAAAAACTACTAAAATTAAAAAAGTCGCGTAGTATAGTCGGTTTTTGTTTTCAGTTTCCATCCAGTTCGATGTCACAAAAGCTGGCAATCCTGTTCTGATTCTTGGTCAGTATCGATATAATCGTGTGAAAAATAACAAGGACTGTGCCAAGATGCGATGGGTTTGTAGTCGAAAAACACTCGGGTGTCGGGCGAAACTCGTGACAATCGATAATCACATTGTGTGTTCCAGAAGTGAACATAATCATTAATTAAATAAATAATCATTAATTAAATGATTTAATCATTAATTAAATGATTTAACTGTTAATTGAAAGATTTAATAATTAATTAAAAGAACATTTCTGAGCACTTTATTATTATTTATTATTTATGTTAAAAGCATTCCATTTCATACAAGTTTCTAATTGAATTATGGTTGATATATTAGGCGTATCAATATAATGAAAAGTTCTTGTGTTATATAAAACAATTTGTATAAATAAAACCTATAATAAAATACTATATAACTTAATTCGAAACGTCATCAATATTGTGTATATGTAGTATAGTACCTTTTATTTAGAAATTAAGTGAGCTAAAGCTTTTTATAAACATGTTACAGTTGAATGTGAACGAAAATAATTTAATATTTATCTTAAAAAATATATTAAAGTTGAATCCGCTTGTTATTATTTTATTTATTGCAATAAATAGTAATCACCTGTTACAAAATATATGGTGAAATTAAGTATAGAATAAAAATTATCTTGTCACGTTTATCATCAAAAACTCCCCACTCTCCAGGTATTTTTTAGTAGGAAGTTTTTGATGGTATAAAATCTCCTTGTTATAAAAAGTATAATATTTACTACGATGTTACATTTAATAATATGAATGCTTTAAAATTTAATCTTTAAACAACATTTATATAATATCGATAAAACTGTATAAATATAATCAGCCATTTTAACAACTATCAATAAAAATCTTTTATAAAATTTATTAATATACTTTAGCATACTTTTCATGTTTATTTATCTTCAGCACCAGTTCCACTATTCAACGACAATCACAATGCTAACTTTGTCATTGAATTTGGTACGTACCAGTTCCGCTGCTCGCGAGTTTCCAAATGTGCTCGTTGTAAAATATGGATATGTTCCAAAGGACCTGGAGGATGTCGTGCCACAGTTGTGACCTTAGACGACGTTGTCATTGAAACCTCCAATCAACATACTCATTAATAACTGATATGTAATGTCTTTCAAGCATTTATGTCCTTCCAAAGGTTGCCTGGAAGAGATTGCGTTATGCGATAATGCCGCCGTTTGTAATAGCTTTAAGACTTATCTGTAATTTAATTTTTATGAAATTTTATGTTTATGGTGCAAATAATACACCTAATGAATACACCGTTATTGCCATAAGTCAAAATTATGTCTAATAATTCACGTCAAGATCTTCAGCTGTCTATATTAGATAAGTCTATATAAGTTGGTCAATTGACTAATGATTATTTAAAAATAAAACAGGTATCACCATAAAATAATATTTAGTTTTGTTATATTTTTAATTTTGTTTTTTCTAGTAGAGAATTAAAGAGTTATTTTAATGATAAATATATATAGTTTAATATCATACCTTGAATACAGCGCTTGAATGTTTGATACAAAATAATAAAAAAAAATACAAAAGTTCCTTTATGTCTATTTTTTCAGGTTTCATTTATACAACAACAAGGTCGGGAAGGCCGGCTATATTATATGGCAATTGTAGATATAACCTATCACAGTACTACACGAGGAAAAACCTTCATGCTTATAAGAAACACTGGCGATGTTTTAAATCGGGCAGTAACAGCTGTCGGGCAGGACTGTTCACGATTGGTGATCGCATTGTAAATGTCAGAAACATACATAACCACTAACTTAGCAACTGGTGATATTTTTGCGCTCGGAAACTTATAGCTGATATGCAGTAGTGTTTTATTTAATAATTTAAATGTTGATATTGTTAAAATTATTTACAAATTAAATTGAAAAAGCATAAAACGTAACGTCACAATGGAATTCAATCTTACGACCACCGTCAATATCAAGGTATCTCCTTCACTGAGCCTTAATTATTAAAAATGAGTAGTTGACTTCTCATCTGAGTTATTTTTTTAGCGCTCCATGTTGTATAATAGTATATAGTACTAGTATTGATTAATTAATGAAATTAATGATTATTTTTTAAAGCAATATTTTAAAGTCTTTTTTTTTGTAACGAAATTAAGTTTTCATTTTATAAGATTATCTTATTTAAGCAAATTGTGTTGTTTACAGACCAAATTATTGAAACATTTTCATAAATAAACATCAAAATAAAAAGGATCATAAACCTGGGGGCCTGCGAATTCGTATTTCCAACGACTAATTTCAGCTAGTCTAGACTACTCATGATTGACTAAACGGAATTAGTCGTTGATAAATCAAATTTAGAGTTAATTTGACAGTGACTATTCGTCACCGACTAGCTGAAAATAGTCGTTGAAAATACGAATTTGCAAGACAGCGCGTTGGCTGGCTGGAATTAAGAGTTCATTATACGCCAGCTGGAGCCAGACCACCCCGTTTCAGAAATTGTCTGTTTCTAAGCCAGTCCAACGACAATAACCCTTTGATATTATTTTCCAACACAGTGTTTCTATATAAATTGATGACTAACGGAATTCTTCCCCGTGTACCAGTGACGGCATATTTGGAACTATAAACAAATATTGCAATAAAATTCATTGTAATATTGACTTCTGTTTGAAATAATAAGATTATTCTCAATGTTCCAGTTATAAAGCTCTCGTTGACACCTAAAGGCAGGCCAGTACTGAGCATAGACCACTACAGATATTACAAGAATAACAGGAGTCGTGGCCCGAAAGCCACGTGGTTCTGCGCACGTAACAGTCTCGGCTGCAAGGCATCAGTCACAACCTGCGGCGAGGTCATCGTAAACACCAAACATTTACATAACCACAGTTAATCAGAAATAATTTACTATTTGTATGATATTGTCTTGTTGTTATTTTTTGTTTGTAGAGTACACTTGTAATTAAGAACTTATGAATAATACAATCTCTCATTGTGATATATATATATTTAATTTATTGTTTTTAAAAAACTTATACGTAGGTACTGTCTCGGTGGCGCAGTGGTCGAGCACACGGCTTCTGATCCAGAGGTCCGGGTTCGATTCCAGAAACTGGCTCACACCAATGACTTTTCGAAATTGTTTACGGAAGTTATGTGTGATAAATATCGATGACTAAAAAACTTTGTGCCCGGTATGGCAATAGGTTCCCCACCTATTCCATTTGGGACGTAAACATAACGGCGAGACGAGGCTTAGCAGCCGCTGCCTACACCTTCGGGTAACAAAAGGCGTGAAGTTATGTTATGTTTATACGTACCACGTACTAGTAAATAAGGGAAACCCTTTTTAATGTTCTATCCCCAAAGTATTTGATCACTTTGGGTACAATATACTTGCCGTCATAATTATTCTTTACATTATTAAAGCTGTGCTCTTCCTTGCCATGGTTGTTAAGAACAAATGAGGTTAATTATAAATTTGACATTTATGAAAAAGTTTTCTGAAATCGTTAATATGGCAATGTAATGCTTTTTTATTTACTAAATGTTGGAATTTAATTTGAAGTGCTTAGAGTTTATCTATATTAGTTTTGAATGTAAGCCATAGCGATCAAGAGCATAACTTAAAATTAAGTGCACTAAGGACATCATGTACCTAAAGACGAATGAAGATGTATTGTTCTGACTTTATATTTCAGGTTTTAGAATTTAGCTAAAATTATTCTCAACTTATTAGGTACATAAAAAATTTACGTTAGCCCACCATTAAAAATACCTACCTATATCTAAGTAGTACATGTTTTACATTTATAATTAGAACTATTTGTATGGAAACTAGGATATCCGTGAGCAATTAACATGATAGGAGGTGTTAGATCATAGAAAGTTAGGGTTTTAGCGTTCAATGCCGTGCCATTTCCATGAGTCCATTTGACCACAGCGTCTATATCTTGATGGCCAAGTGTGCAGGAAAACGCCGACATAGAGGATGCTCAGGTCGTTCGCGTATATATAGGCGCAGCAGTGAAGCAATACACTGGACAAACTATTTATAGACATCGACAAACTAAACATTTCATCATCGTCTCCATCAATCTTTTCATGTCTACTGTTGGACGTACGCCTACCCCATTGAACGTCACTACTCTCGATCTTCTTTTTCTGTAAGGTTTTCGGGTAAATTGAGCCCTTATGCTATTGTAACTAATAAATATAATAATGGATTATGATTTTCATAACTACCCGCTTTGGCACTCTGGCCATTCATATTGTATCATATCGCTTATAAGTACCTAGTGGCAGCCATGTTTTTAGGAGTATATATGTGTTTATCGACTGTAAAGTCGATGCTGGACATTGAGATGAAGGAGCAGAAAATCAAATAGCCAAAGAATACACTAAACTATTAGAACACTGCCTCACATCTGGCTACCTACTGTGGAAGGACAAATTCTACAAGCAAGTAGATGGAGTGGCCATGGGCTCACCGGTCTCTCCTGTGGTGGCCGACATATCACGGAGGACTTCGAGAAGGCTGCTTTGGTGAGTTCACCTGTAAAGCCCCGTTTCTACAAGCGGTATGTAGATGACACTTTCACAATTTTACCATCTGACAAAGTAACTGTATTCTTAGACCATCTTAACTCTATAAATCCCAAAATAAAATTCACAATGGAACTGGAGTCTAACAATTCTCTAGCATTCTTAGATGTGTTAGTTATTCGTAACTCTAATAACACCTTGAGTCACACTGTGTATAGAAATATGTATATAGAAAACCCATACAGATAGATACCTGAATGGTGAATCTTACCACCATCCTTCACAGTTAGCTGCCGTGTCAAAATCTTTGTTTCAGAGAGCACGAGGGATTTGTGACCAGGAACTCATAGCAGAGGAGATTCAGCATGTGAAAAAAAGTCTTACATGCCAATCAGCTTAAAGTTCCCAGAAATTATCACAAAAACTATGTGAATCGAGCCACAGTTGAGTTCACAGTTTCAGTTTAGTTTCACAGTTGAGCCACAGTTCTTGATGATGGGGCTAACTGATAGCGAGCTAAGCGACTAGCAACGCCGATGGAAATGTGCTGCACTGAGAAGGTCACAGTTGCGTCGCGCATTCTTATCTTGAGGGATGGGACGGGCAGATGATGAAAAGCCCTTCCTCAGTATCTTTCTACGTTATTCTAAATAGATCAAATTTATTCTAAGTAGATTATTTTTTCAGCTGTATATCTTGAACATAAAGGAAAACTACGTCTATACTTCGGCGGTTACCGTTATAGACAAAATTGTAAAACAGCTTATAAGACATGGTGGATATGCATCAACAGATCTCAAGGCTGTTCAGCATCAGTCGTCACTTATGGATCAGCAGTCAAGATACTTCACGATCACACACATCCACCGTCTGAAGATTAATATGACTGGCGGTGATTTTATTATTACTACTTATAAATACAGTTTTTACATTTATAATTTATAGAATACTATATTGTGTTATAACTAATATTTTCTAGATGTATTAATATTTTTCATAAAAATTCTAAATAACTAATCTAACACTAGTAATATAATTATATTTATAGACACAATACACACAGCACTCTCTAATTTTCCAAGTTAAGCAACTAAATTGTGTTATGGAAACTAAATAAATATATATATTTATATATATTATATATTACTGACAGCAATATACTGAAACAGGCTGTTATGAAGATTAAGTTTTTTTTTCTAGAATTTGTTATTGTTCCATAATATTCCCAATGAAATGTAAAACAAAATTGGCATGATGTAAATATAATAACCCAATCATATTATTTTTATAAAAACTATTATATACATTGATACATTTACAGATTTCCGATTTGTAGAATCAAGTAAAAGCAAAAATCTTTTACTTGTGAATGACTACACGTATTGTCGTTCGAAACGGTTTAAAGCGACAAATCACTGGCGCTGCTCATCCCATAACTGCAAGGGTTGCAAGGGGAAGCTTGTAATGGACTCTGAGAATACCAAAATTGTCGCAGCTACATTTGAACATAATCACCCACCTCCAAGGTATAATGTTACCAATGGGAAATATTATAAAATAAAATAATTGAATTAATAGAGTTCTGTAATTATAAAATGTTACTCAGAGAGACTCTACTTGTGTTTATTTTAGTTTATTCTTCCGTACTCAACGGTGTATTGCACACCGCTTCTGAATCTCACGACTTTTCTACCCGAAGGTGTAGGCAGTGACTGTTAAGCCTCGCCAAATAGACATGTTACGTCCCAAAAGGAATGGGAGGCAAATTGACAGTTATCGATATTTATCACACACAACTTTCGAAATGAATTCCGAGAAATGATTGGTATGAGCCCGGGCTCATTCCGGAATTGGGGAGTTTCACCACTGGACCACCGAGTCCCTACGGGTCGAAAAATTACGATAGTATTTATCCTTTTCCATTCTCTTCTATCACTCGTCATTTCATTAAACACCGCTTATACGTATATACTAACTACTACACGATCCATCTATCTCTTTTTTCAGCCTCTTCTAGTAACACGACTTTCTTCTTTTCTCATGACAAGTCCAGTGCCATTCTTATAATAAGATGGGATTTATGGCTTAGAAGGGCAAACCAGCAAGTGGGTCACCTGATGGTAAGCAACTTCTCACCGCTCATGAACACTGTGGTGCGCTGCCGTCTTGTAGAGTAGTAGGAGAGGAAAGTGGGTGGATACAATACCTATGTCACTGAACGAAACGCGGCACAAGCCACTTTACGTCGAGATTCTGTGAGATGATACGTCAGCGCTCGAACCCGTTTATCGCGCATCGTTCGTTAAATTTAAGTTTTTTACTGAGCAAGATTAGCGACCCCGAGAACGAACTAGCTACCTGGTAGTTGATGAAATTAACCACCAGTGATCAGTAATACACACAATACTAATATTATACTGATACGCAACTGGAACTGTAATCATTTGCAACTGAAGTCATACAAAAGATATTCGGATGCACCAGGTTAAAATCAACATCATCATTAATTGCAATTTTTTTTTAACATTTTGTGTAGACATATTGACCTGTTATAGTTTCTGTTTGATTGCATTACTATATCAACCAATTATGAATGTAATAAATTAGAGCTAGAGGTGGTTAACTCTGTTGTCTCATTAACTAATTTAAATTATTAAAACTAAGCTTATCAGTGTAATGCGCAATAGAAGCCAAATTATAAATAATTTGGCTTCTAATGATTCTATGAAAATAGTCTTCTCAAAAAAGTGCCATCTTTCGCTTAAAACTAGAAGAAAGCTAATATCTACCTTTTGTCCAATTATATAATTTGATGCTAGCATCGATCAAACTGATGACAGACATGTGTGCTCTTTTTACACTTAGTGTGGTATAAATGTATGTATGTCACAAAGTTTCACTTCTTTAGCGTGGAGGGACTCTACGAACTATTTTTTTGTATTTTTATGATTTATCAGTGTAATATTTTCAGCTGCTTTTGTAATATCACAAAGAGGTCAAAAACTGATTACTTATGATGGCTACAAATATTCTAAGCTGAAGCACTTGCGTGGCCTGAGAGAATCATGGAGGTGTTCTACACATCACAGCAAGGGATGTCGAGCTGCTCTTATTACTGTAGAAGATGAAGTGGTCCACGTGAGGAATACACATAATCATTAATTTAATGTGATACAAACAACACTAAACCTCTTAATAGCCTGATAGTACTCCTGAACTGAACACCTTTTTGAATTTTTGGGTTATTTTAACTTTCATAATATGTACTAATGTTATAATAAAATTCGTATGTTAGCTATAAAAATAAAAAATAGTCTCGGTGGTCCAGTGGTCAAACCCTGCTTTTGAATCAAAAATTCGCGAGTTCGAATGCTGGCTCACACCAATGACTTTTCGAAAATATTTTTGGAAGTTCTGTGTGACTAATAGGTAATAATAACTGACAACTTTGTGAAACATAACGGCGAGACAAGGCTCATCAGCCGCTACGTTGTATGTCTTATTAAATCACATGTAAATCGTCGAAAATATCACTAGACTAAAATTGCCATACAGATCAACATACTAAATTATATCCGAAAATGTGTACCCTTGGGATGGGATAAAACTTGACATGTAATTTCATTTCAAACAAACTTTGTTATTCAGTGGTAGATATACTAAAACGGACGATAATCATGCCTTCTCCAGGGATAAAAGTACGCATTTTATGTTTTTTCAGTTCAGCGGCCCCCTAAAAGTAAAAAATAATATTAAATATTTTCATGAAATCATATATTTATAATATTATATTTTTGTCTCGGTGGCGCAGTTGTTGAGCACACGGCTTCTGATCCAGAGGTCCGGGGTTCGATTCCAGACACTGGCTCACACCAATGACTTTTCGAAATGGTTTTCGGAAGTTATGTGTGATAAATATCGATGACTGAAAAACTTTGTGCCCGGGATGGCAATAGGTTCGCCACCTATTCCATTTGGGACGTAAACATAACGGCGAGACGAGACTTAACAGCCGCTGCCTACACCTTCGGGTAACAAAAGGCGTGAAGTTATGTTATGTTATGTTATGTTTTTGTATCTGTCGGCATTATGTTTGAAATGGCGATATTGAAACAGCACTGATGTTAATATATTATTATAAAAAGCATTTGTTATAAGTTTTTATTTACTTTATCTATTGCTCTTTTTGTATTAAAAAATTGTAAACATTAAACTAGATTCATATCACTTCCAAAAGAGAGAAATCTGTATTTTATTAAAGATCATAATATTAGAATTATTTTTTTTGAACTGTTTACAGATGACAATTTTTCCTGGGTATTGTTTCATTTAAGTACTATTTCATTTACAGCCATCCTCTATACAGTGTCCCAAAGGGGGAAGCGACTCATCCGTTTCGGTGATTATACTTACTTTGCACAAATCTGTCGCGGTGTTAAAATAAGATGGGCGTGCTCCACACACGCATCCAAAGGATGCAAAGCTAATATTCACACAGATAATGATAAAATTATCAAAATTAATAGTGTACATAATCACATTACTACTAAAGTTTTTTCTGATTAGCCAGTAAATTATTTAATAGATTATTTGGTAGGTATTGATAAGACACATAGTCACACAAAGTATTATTACAATAAAAATTGTATGAAAGAATATCATAAGCTGTAAAAATGTCCTAAGTACTAGTATGTATTATTTAATAAGAAAAACTAAAGACTATCAAATACTCACTTATGGATTTTATCGCTAATATCGTAAATTGACTCATTTTATGTGATTGTTTCCTTATTATGATTGTTATTTACGAAAGCTTAAGAGATAAATAAACTAAAGGAAGCTTATTAATAAATGTTATAATTGAAAGAAAAAAAATATTTTGCATGAAATGCACGTACAAAAAGTGCATGTGAATTGTGCATGCATTATAAAGAGCGAGTACTAGACATTTACGCAAACTGATTCAAAGCGTAGCGTATTGCACGGTGGGAATCGGCGTAAACGAAACACAACCATAACAGTGACTTCTAGAATGTTTTGATGTTTGAACAATGTCTGCCCCTCCTCATGGAATCATATTATAATTTAAAATGACAGGTAGTTATTGATCAAGTAATCTAAACATAAATATTCATATTATTCATCATTAGTTGATGATGCCATTTCCTTTCTCAATAAGTAACATATATCACATAATATATTGTAAATAGGTACGAGTGATCATCAGTACAATAATTATCGAACTATAATTTCAATCTACATTTTCTATTACATTATTTACCTTCAATTAAATTAATAAATTTGTTATTATTTGTATTGAAACAGTACTGAACTCATTAACATACCATAATTAAAGTTCATTGGGTTTTAAAACTTACTTGTTGCTTTGTGTTTTAACGTAGTAAAACATATAGTATAGTTGATTCTTGCGAAAGACAATGAGGTAATTAAATGTCAACTTAATATAATAATTACTTACTTCATTTTTTTTTAAACTTTCACTTCCATTTGCTAACCCAATATTCAGGAACTCTAAACGCCTTAATACAGAAAGAAATTGTCAATGAAGTATTGAAAAAAAAAACTTATTACTATTTACTTATCAAAGTCATGAAGTTAACTTAGCTTTGTTCTTTTGCCTAAATCTTAATACACATTTCTTTTAGGAAACTTCGTGTTGTCTAGAAAGGGCAAGAAGATGTTGAGTTACAACGGATATAGATTTTCGAAAAAGTCTGGAGGTGGTATCAAGGACTTTTGGCAATGTTCTACACACCACAATAAAGGATGTAAAGCTTCTATTGTTACTGTCAATGATATGCTTGTTTTGACCAAATCGAAGCATAATAATCATTAAACGTGGGCTGAACAAAATATACAGTCATTGTTGAAGTATTATCTGGAAATCCAGGCGATACTAAAGACTTAGTGAAGGATCTATGTCACTCTGGTTTGACACCCATCCGAGATGTCGCTTCAAGCTTCCAAAAACTAATTTATTAAATGTGTTTTTTTTGGAAATCTTAATAAAATAAGGAAAACAATATTGATGATAATATATGGGAGTTCTTTTATATGAAGCAGACAAGACAGAAAGGGAGACGTCATGAAAATTGGTAATACCAGGAGAATTATCAGCTGTAGCAAAATTTTTCTTTAGATAAATATTACAATTTATTATGATATTTCATGTACTTTATGTTATACATGAACTAAAGGCATGAAGTAAATGTTCTGACTCTAAAACTATGTCCTTTTTTGAGAGAATTTGTTCGTTTACGACAGTGTTTAGTACTTTAAGCAGCAATGTAGATATTTGTCTGATAGAAGACTGATGGATTTAGAACGTTGACAATGCAATATTAATTTGTTGTTATATATGGCTTTGGCACATCAAAGTTCATTTTTATACCGCTTGAATAAATTACCATTTCATATTAAATTTTCAGATATAGAGTTTACGGTATCACAAAGAGGCAAGCGTCTTATTCGCTATGGTAGTTATACATTCTACGCGCAAATGATTCGTAATATGAGAATAAGATGGGCTTGCTCGACACACGCAAGGAGAGGATGTAGGGCGAATATACATACGTTTAATGATCAAGTTTTGAAAATCAATCACTATCATAACCATTAAAAAAGAAACAAGATGTAAAATAACGTGGTTTTAATAAATAAATTCATCATAATTTCAACATCAAGCAAATTTTCATTTCTATCACCGACTGTTTTTATAAAGATAATTCTTCTGTAAGTGTGTTTATAGTAAATTCCTCCTAAACTGCTGGACCTATTTGCATGTTTTTTTGTGTATTTAAATGGATTTGAGGGATGATTTAGATTTACAAACAAGCCCGCAGATGACGCTGGTGCAAGGCGTATTAGGTAATTAGGTATCTAGGTTATTTATCTATGTTGCGAGAATTTGAACTATTTTTGAATTTTCAAAGTGGCATTATGAATATTAATAATATCAGTATTTTTATCAGTATTATATTTCAGTATTATGAATAAAATAATGTTTAATAACATAAAATCTGAGAAGTTATTTTTTTTACTATCATATAAACGTACCGACGTAAAATTATGCTATCTACATTTAGCTAATTTATTTAATTGGTCTTCTATATTTTAATATCACGCAACACGTTGATTCTAAGACAAATTTTTAGAAATATTGTATCCATTTTCTTGAAAATATTAATTTTATGTTTTATATATTATTATTACAGCAACGTTTGTCTTGTCAGTCAGGGGTAACAAAATGGTACTCTACGATGGTTATACATTTTCTCAAACAATGGACAGAACTATTTGTGGGAGACTTAGGTGGACTTGTTCACAACGCACCAAATACCATTGTACTGCCAAACTGAGAACATTAGATGACAGAATAATTTTTATAGATTCTCATCATAACCATCCGAGAGCAATCCGCAAGCTGAACCCAGAAGTACCATTCTACAAACATATTTAAGCTATATTTTTAAATTTATGTCATTTAAGTTATGTTTAATAAATATAGTTATACTAATATTAGAAAGAAGCAGAGTATATTTCATTCCTGATCTTGACAAAATATTCTGCACCTGCTTTAATGTAATGGTTTGGATTAAACCAAGAGCGAGGATGGTACTTCTTCAACACTTCCTTCAAATAAAAAGAACGAATCAGTCTAATCATATGTCAGAATATCTGCTAATAATACTTATAGATCAACCTATATTCAGCATGATTTTAATGATAATTAATCAATTTCTCAATTGTTACTCAGTAGTTTAGATTAATAGACACTTAGATTTACTTTTGGTCATATACTTATATGGTATAAGGATTGCGATTATTATATTTTTTTGCTTTTTAATACTTTAAATATAACCTAAGCTCTTTTTGTATAATGTTACAAGAAATAGAAGCGCTTTTTATTTATTTATTTATAAGAAGTTATTTATTCTCTCTATTATTGAAATGGAAGTAATAAATTTCAATTCAGTCAACATTATAAACATTTTTTTTTTAATTTTCTAGCTTTTTGTAAACGTTCTTTCTAAAATAAAAAAATCTAAAATAAAACTAGTTAAAACTGGAATTAGCGAATGAGCTTTATTGATATAACTACTAGAGTTAAGTAAACACGATTTTGAAATAAGCATACTGTTCAAAACACTGCAAAGTCGACTCAGTCTTCAGTTCAACAAACTTCAGGAAATATTTTCGGGAGTTGTATATATGACTGAGAAATTTCTATCTATCTATGACATTAGGATCGCCATTTGTTCCATATATTTATCAGGTTTTAAAGCTGCTCCTATTGAAAGAATGTAACCAAAAACCCTGAAATACGTTTGATTGTGAATGTTTAAAAAATATCTAATTGGTGATTTTTACATCTTAAAAGTACGTATTAAAAAAAACTTGACCGTTTTAGTTCTCTCCTTAACACATCCCATTACTTAGTTGAGAGTGAAAACGATGACTTAGTTACTTATTTCGTTAAGATTTTTTCTGTGTCCTACTAATTTTGTTTTTTGTTCAAGGCCCCTTATTCATGGAAACTTCTAGAGGTGCTCGTGTCATGATATTCGACGGATATAAATTCCACCGTCATAGGCAGGCTGGCTACAAGACGCGCTGGTCCTGTGCCCATCATGTAACAACAGGGTGTAAAGCCGCTGTATATACCGTAGCTGATGAAATAATCAAGTGTTTGAACGATCATAATCATAAAAGTGAAAATCTTGGGTGGTAAAGATCACGTGGAAACTCCACGTGATTACATTACAATCCACGCAGGTGTCTATTTGGTGCGGCAATCTATAGTTTGGCTATAAAATTTTGCTATTTTTTTTATATTCAGAGATTTCCTGAGCTTAAGAACATTACGAACGTAATAGATAAATAATAATATTATTTATCTAATACGTTCTACGCCTCTTATTTAGATCTTACTAGTTACAATAAAACTAAATTTTAAAACAGAACTTACTACTTACATTGGATAAAAAATATACCTATGTATTACTCATATTCCGAAGATAAGATCGACTCATTAATCGACTCATTAAGTTGAGCACTCACATTTCTTTGGCTGTTCCGGACTTCAGGCGAAGTATCCATTGATTATTGATAGAACCTCACCTTAATGTTAAGAATAAGTAATGTTTGTTGCAAAACCAAAGAGATCAATCACACTTTTAAGAATTAAACCCAAGTAAACCAATAAAATCAAGTTTTCTTAGTATTCTATTGTTTGATAGAAAGAAATTATGAATACGTCAGGTTCAAAACCGCATAAAAACTTTTTGCTCGACCTAATATAAAATTTTAGCTAGGACCAAACGCAACTATCCCCATCATAACTATCCGAGAGCAATCCGCAAGCTGAACCCAGAAGTACCATTCTACAAACATATTTAAGCTATATTTTTAAATTTATGTCATTTAAGTTATGTTTAATAAATATAGTTATACTAATATTAGAAAGAAGCAGAGTATATTTCGTTCCTGATCTTGACAAAATATTCTGCACCTGCTTTAATGTAATGGTTTGGATTAAACCAAGAGCGAGGATGGTACTTCTTCAACACTTCCTTCAAATAAAAAGAACGAATCAGTCTAATCATATGTCAGAATATCTGCTAATAATACTTATAGATCAACCTACATTCAGCATGATTTTAATGATAATTAATCAATTTCTCAATTGTTACTCAGTAGTTTAGATTAATAGACACTTAGATTTACTTTTGGTCATATACTTACATGGTATAAGGATTGCGATTATTATATATTTTTGCTTTTTAATACTTTAAATATAACCTAAGCTCTTTTTGTATAATGTTACAAGAAATAGAAGCGCTTTTTATTTATTTATTTATAAGAAGTTAGTTTTTCTCTCTATTATTGAAATGGAAGTAATACATTTCAATTCAGTCAACATTATAAACATTTTTTTTTTAATTTTCTAGCTTTTTGTAAACGTTCTTTCTAAAATAAAAAAATCTAAAATAAAACTAGTTAAAACTGGAATTAGTGAATAAGCTTTATTGATATAACTACTAGAGTTAAGTAAACACGATTTTCAAATAAGCATACTGTTCAAAACACTGCAAAGTCGACTCAGTCTTCAGTTCAACAAACTTCAGGAAATATTTTCGGGAGTTGTATGTATGACTGAGAAATTTCTATCCATCTATGACATTAGGATCGCCATTTGTTCCATATATTTATCAGGTTTTAAAGCTGCTCCTATTGAAAGAATGTAACCGAAAACCCTGAAATACGTTTGATTGTGAATGTTTAAAAAATATCTAATTGGTGATTTTTACATCTTAAAAGTATTAAAAAAAACTTGACCGTTTTAGTTCTCTCCTTAACACATCCCATTACTTAGTTGAGAGTGAAAACGATGACTTAGTTACTTATGTCGTTAAGATTTTTTCTGTGTCCTACTAATTTTGTTTTTTTGTTCAAGGCCCCTTATTCATGGAAACTTCTAGAGGTGCTCGTGTCATGATATTCGACGGATATAAATTCCACCGTCATAGGCAGGCTGGCTACAAGACGCGCTGGTCCTGTGCCCATCATGTAACAACAGGGTGTAAAGCCGCTGTATATACCTTAGCTGATGAAATAATCAAGTGTTTGAACGATCATAATCATCAAAGTGAAAATCTTGGGTGGTAAAGATCACGTGGAAACTCCACGTGATTACATTACAATCGACGCAGGTGTCTATTTGGTGCGGCAATCTATAGTTTGGCTATAAAATTTTGTTATTTTTTTTATATTCAGAGATTCCCTGAGCTTAAGAACATTACGAACTGTTATGGGGTCTCTCTATGGGATGGTTTTAAAAAAAGGATTTTTAATTGTAGAAAGATTTATTATATTGATATTAACACTATTCACTAATTACTTAGGGAGAGAGACCTTTAGGCAACCTTTATGCGCGAAAGCTGTGAATTAACTGGCGTCTTAGACTGGATGTATGATGAAGAAAGGATCAAAATGCTGACTCAAAGGAATAAGGCTGAGAGTGGTATTTGGGGTACAGTATGAGGTTATAACACCTCCCCGGTTAGACTGAACTTTGGGGGATGAAACCCAAAGTTAAGTTTTTTTTTTAAAGGGATGTTCTTAATGTTGGAGCAGGAATTTCTCGTGGTCGCGGTTCCATTTCTATAGGATTTGGTTCGGGAACAAAAGTTTCACGGAGATTATTTATACGGAGGTTGCAGCCAGGTTTACAAAATAGAATTACACACTTATATATTAAGTAAACAACAAAAGTAATTAAAACTATACTAGTGGCTACTGAATAATGTGTCCCGTACTTGACAATGTATGGCATTTCCTCAATTTTATTAGTTTTTGACAATAATTGCGTAGATAATTTGTTTAACAAATTTATATTACTAATATCTATGTTTTCTAAATGGACAGGGGTTACATTGTACTTGACAGTTGGTATTTTATCTATTGTAGAGTAACTGTTATTTATGTGGTCGAAATTTGGTAAATTTATAGGTGCAGTTAAATTTAAAATAAAATGATTTTTAGGTGTTAATGTAATGCCCTGACAGTAGGCGACACAATTGTTTGGTACAGTGAGTATACCTATACCTAGAACATTTAGTTCTTTTATCTGATTGGAGTTTTGGCAGTCCAATGAGATTTTAGTGAGATTGGACTGTGAGTAAAGGAATCTATTATTAATAAGTGGTTTAAAAGTATTTACTTTGCCAAAAATAGATTTACTATCACATTGTCTAGGAATGTTCTTGACTGATTTAGATATCAATTCGCTTTCACAACTGGGTTGCGAATCAGTTCTGTATATAATAGGTATTTCACACAAATATTCTGTCTCAATAATCTGTTGACAGTCTTTTAGTGAGTCTAAGTTACAATAGTTAGACTTGTCCTTTGTTATTGCAATATATTTACTATTAGGTATAATTAAATTAAATATATCGGACTGGTTTACATTATTCGGGGTTGGTAGAATTATATTATTAAATAACATATATTCCTGATTAGACACAAGAGGTACATGTAAAAGGAATACAATTTTATTATTAAAATAGTAACATGTTAATTTTGACAGTTGTACAATGGTATGAACAGAACTTAAATCTAGATACAGTGGTAATTTAACACTATCTGGTAGGTGTCTTATATTCTCAACTAATTCTTGGTAAATCATAGCCGGAGACATTATCACCGGATGTAGAATGTTATGACTACAGAACGCGATAGCACTGACTATATCTTCGAGTTGAAAAGTTAGAGTGATCATGAATGTTTCTAAGTTATTTAAAACAAATTCTAATTGCTGTCGTGATTTTATGGTATTTGATAATTCTGTTAAATTTTGAACAACTACAGAGAGTTTAGTGATAGCGTTATATAAATTTATTTCATTTTGTTTTATTTTCTGAATTGTTTGGTTATGTGAAACTATGACCGAATTTGATATTAAAATATTATCTTTTATTAATGACAATAATCTATTTTGGTTATTTTGTGCGGATTCAATTGCCTGATCATACTTCATTGCGTCACTCTCATCTAAGTTACCAAAAACTTGTTTTAAAATTGAACCTATTCCAGGAATCCAAGCTCGTTTGGATCTATTATCAATCATATAAGAAATTGATTCATATAGCTTCTTAATGTTCTGTTGTTGCACAGTTAGTGGGCCCATAGTGTTATGACATTCTGGGTCGGTATTAAAGCTTAATCTCTTACATAGGTCTAAAAGTAGTTCAAAAGCTGTTTGGGTATTTTCTATATGTAATTTAAGATGAGATACATCTATAGGTAAAAGTACATTTAAAATACCGTTATTAATTTTTAATTTTCCTATGTAGTCAAAGTATAATCCGGGACTTGAAACAAACGGTTGGACATAGTTTTCTGAGTCCGAAAGCCCAGCCGAGACACTGTAAATTACAATTATTTTATAAATATATTTAATATTCACTTAACAATCTATTTAATATTAATACGTATACTATCTTAATCTAAGTACATAATATTCTGTATTGTAACAGTTTTATAAAATATAATTATTTAAACTAAAATAAATCAAATTTCGTATTAAAACAGTATAATTTATAGTGTATATTTAATACGCACATACAAAGTAACATCAACTGCAATGATTAAATGTTATCATTGTAATACAATGTAATCTAATAATGTAGCTCAGGTTTGCACTACTCTAACTAGTGACTTCGGCCAATTTAATTTGATCGAAGTGGTGTCGTACATGGCGCCTATTTATTAATAGGGTCAATGTATTGTTACTATGTACTTTTATCACTTTATAAGGTCCTTTCCAGATAGGTGATAAGGCCTTACGTAGTCTAAGATGGTTTTTTAAATATACATAGTCACCTGCTTTATACTGTACAGGTCGGGAACGGGAATCATAGTATTCTTTTGAAGCTTGTTTACTTTTCCTTATGTTTTCTAAAGCTTTGTCGCGGGAGTATTTAAAACGATTTTGTAGCATGCGTACATACTCTGGGTATGTCGCGCCAAGGGGTTCATTGCATATAGAATTGGGAATGAACGGTTTATTACCGAACATTAATTCGTAGGGTGTGTAGTGGGTTGTGGAGTGTGTTGTTGTGTTATAAGTAAGCATAGCGGTATATACATACCTGGGCCAGTTCGTTTGCTCTTCGTTAACAAAGGATTTAAGATACTCTTTCAGAGTTGAGTGACTTCTTTCTAAGGCACCTTGTGTTTGCGGATGATATGGGGACGACCATAGTTGTTTGATCTTCAATAAATTACATGTTCTTTTAAAAAGGTCAGCAGTGAAATTGGTGCCTTGGTCTGTTAGTATAGTTTTGGGGATACCGAATATTGAAATATGGTGTAAGAGACACTCGCTTGTTTCTTCCGCCGTAGTGCTACGTATCGGATATGCGGTTGAAAATTTTGTAAGGTCATCCTGTAGAGTGAGAATGAATTTAAGTTTCCCAGGACCTGATTCTGGGAGAGGGCCTACTATGTCTAATGATATCCGTTCACCTGGTTTAGTGGAGCTACTGGTAATTTGCATGGGTGCTCGGTTTGCAAGTCGTAAAGCTTTGTTCTCTTGGCACATTTTACATTTTTTAACATAGGATTCAATGTCTGCTCGCATATTTTTCCAAAAATACAAGTCTTTGATACGGTTATACATTTTACTTATACCGAGGTGACCAGCGATAGGTATATCGTGGTTGTCGTGTAATATTCTACTAACTTCAGTAGGTGATGGGAAGGTAACACTGTTGTGATATATATTAATTTGTATATTTGTATTATGGAAGAGATAGTTAATAATATTATATATTTTAATAAAGCTATGTTTCTCGAAAGGATCTTTGAAATCAGAAATGCTGATTTCATCAACGGATTCAACGACAAACTCATTGCGGATTATTTTAAGGGATTCGAATATACCTTGGTATGTTGTTTGGTCGAAATGATGAACTTTTGTATATAGAAGATAATATATCTTATTTCCTAGGGGAATTTTTGAATAGTTGTATAGTTGCTTCTCTTCCTCAAGGATTGTTACTTTATTGCTGACATTAGCAAGGATTTCGTATATGTAAGGATTTGATTCGTCTAAATCGATTGAAGTAGGGATGATGATTATTGAGCTTGTACTTTTTAACAAGCTTTGATTATGCTCTGTGATATTCGTGTTAAAGACGCTATTCTTATCGGCGATTTGTTTCAGAAAAGTTGTATAGTCATTTGTGGTTGGATTTGGTGAGTATAAAGGTTGGACTTCGGGTTGGAGGTTTTCTAGAGTGTTTTCAGGAGTTGTTTCAGGAGCAGGTTGTGTTACGGGAGGTGATGGAGATACAGTAGGTTCGACATCGAGGAGATCTAGGTTAGGACTATTTAGGAAGTTATCGGGATTGATTTCATTTAATGGAAAAGATGGTGGTGACTCTAATAGGTCAAATAAATCTAAATCTTGAGGTTGTGAAGGGGGTTCTTCTAATCCTTCGGGTTGAATCGGATTTACAGGATATCGGGATAATGCATCAGCATTTGCGTTCATTTTCCCTTTTTTGTACTGGATATTGTATTCGAACTCTTCGAGTTTCAGTCTCCAGCGAACCAATCGAGACCCTGGATCTTTGCAGTTAAACAACCACTGCAAGGGTTTGTGATCGGTCACGATGGTAAAGCGGCGACCGTAAAGGTAGGGTCGGAAGGTTTTGGTGCCAAAAACTATAGCTAAACACTCCTTTTCAGTGGTGCTATAATTACATTCGGCTTTGTTTAGGGTGCGTGATGCATAGGAGATTGGGCGGTCTTGCCCGATGGGACCTTGTGATAGGATGGCCGATATGGCGTAGTTACTGGCGTCACAGGTCAAAAGGAAGGGTAATGAAAAATCAGGATATGCAAGGATGGGAGCTTCGACTAATTTGTTCTTAAGCGTTTCGAAGTTGAGCTGCTGCTCATTAGTCCAGGCAAATGGGACGTCTTTCTTTAGGAGTGACGTGAGAGACTTAGCCAATTTTGAGAAGTTAGGAATGAATCGTCGGTAGTATGAGACAAGGCCTAAAAAGGATTTGATGTCTCTGGGGGATTTTGGAACAGGATATTGGATTACAGCTTTTACTTTCTCTGGATTAGGCTTCACGCCATCTTGTGTGATGATATGCCCTAAATATGTGACTTCTTTTCTAAGAAATTCACATTTTTCGGGTTGGAGTTTTAAATTGAACTTTCTTAACCTGTCGAATACATCTATAAGGTTCTGGATGGCTGTTTTAAGATTAAAAGCATAAAGAACGATATCGTCTAAGTAAACAAAGCACCGGGAGCCTTGAAGGCCCGATAAACAACTATTCATGAGTCTCTGGAATGTTGATGGTGCGTTTTTCAGTCCAAACGGCATACGGTTGAACTCAAAATGACCTTGGGGCACAGAAAATGCGGTTTTAGGTGCATCCTTTGGCGATATTAAAATTTGATGGAAGCCGGATGAGAGGTCAAGCGTGCTGAAGTATTGGCTCTTTCCTAATTGGTCAAGAATCTCTGAAATTTGAGGAATTGGGTAGACTTCTCCAACTGTAATATCATTGAGTTTACGGTAGTCTATGACGATCCGCCATTTCTTTTGGCCGGAAGCGTCTGATTTTTTGGGTACTACCCAGATTGGGGAAGACCAAGGAGAAGTGGAGGGTGTGATAATATTTTGATCGAGCATTTTGTCGATTTGGGCTTCAACTTCTTTTTTGTGACACTCTGGGAAGCGGTATGACTTGGTATGAATAGGTACATCACTAGTGGTGGTAATTTCGTGCTGAATGCTAGAAGTAAAGGATAATGGTTCATCAGGAAGGTGGAATATATCTGAATATTGTGAGCACAGATTTAAAAGGGCATCAGCTTCCTCTTGATTTAAGTGAGAAATTCTTAAAAATGATAATATCTTTTGAGTGCGCTCACTAATATTTTCGATATTAGGAGTGGATTGGATTGGATATATCTCAATAGGATTTAATTCGAGTTTGAGGTTGCGTTTAATTTTAATAGGTTTATTAGAAGTATTTAAAACTGAGACATTTATTAAGTTATTATCTTTTACCTTAACTAGACAATTGGCTACTAAAAGAGTTTTTGAGATGTGCTGGTCCAGTATTGCACCCTCTTTTACTTCAGGGTTTGCAACGCTGCACTCAATCACGGTTTCAGCACGTGGAGGAATGATGTAACATGGGTCAAAGAAATGAATTTTAATTTCGTTATTATTTATTTTTAGAGTATCGCGACTGTAATCGATGTTACAGTTGTTGGCAGTTAAGAAGTCTGTCCCTAAGATACCGTCGTATGGTAAGTTAATATCTTTTATGAGATGGAATTTATGGCTGACTGTTCTTTTGTCGGAAATTCGGAATTTAAAATTAAAATATCCTAGAGTTTGGGTGGTTTCGTCACCCGGATCGATGCCTTTTATACTGACAGGCTTATGAGTTAAAATAGGGTGTTTTGTAAGAGCTGATTGTTTTAGTAAACAAATGGCAGACCCTGAGTCTACTAAGAGAGTTAACGGGATTTTCGACACTTGAGACTCTACTAACACATGTGGTAGTAGTCTTTTGGACGTGTCGATATTGATTTCGTAGATCTCTTTGAGATCGGGAGGTACTGAAATCGGTTCAGTAGCTAATTTGAAAGGTTTACCTTTCGGAGTTTGGTCGCCTTTACGGGTGACCTTTGGAGGTACTGAAATTGGTTCAGTAGCTAATTCGAAGGATTTACCTTCCAGAGTTTGGTCGCCTTTATGGGTGACCTTAGGAGGTACTGAAATTGATTCAGTAGCTAATTCGAAAGATTTATCTTTTAAGGTTTGGTTGCCTTTGCGGGTAACCTTGGGAGGTACTGAAATTGGTTCAGTAGCTAATGAAAAAGATTTATCTTTCAGGATGTGGTTGTTCTTATGGGTAACCTTTTTTGATTTGGGTTTAGGATTATTAAGGATGTATGTGCCTTTACTCCTACGTTCTGCTCGGCACAAATGCAGAACGTTTACAGGTTTAAAGATACCTCTTGGGTATCCTCATCCTGTTCCTCAGAATACGGGTCGTTTTCTTCAACGAAGTTTATTTGAGGAGGTTTTGTATAGGGTTGATTCCCGGGAGAGGAGTTATGTCCTTCTTTTTGGTTTTGATTATTAGGAAAACGTTTATTGGCTGCTTGGCGTCTTAGGCAGTTAGATATGTCGTGCCCGACGTCTTTACAGTATCTACACGTTATCTGATTGTTCCTATTGGAATTAAAAGTATTGGATTGATGCATTGGCTTAATTGGGAATCTAGGCTTGTTATTATAGGATTGGATCGGGGTTCTGGGGTTAGAACGGTTTAAGGTTTCCTTGGATGTATTATTATTACGTCTGTACAGATTTTCTTGTATCCGTTCTTCGGATACTGCTAGGTTAATAGCTTCGTTAAGCGATTTAGGGTTTCTGCATCGAACTATATTGGAAAGTCGCGGGTGTAGTCCCATTAAGAAGTGGTGAAGAGCAAGATCTTCCATGGCCGCTGTACGGCCACACAGTTCTTTGGCTTTATGGTTTGCGAGAGATATTTCGGTAAGGAGTTGAGATAGGCAGGTCTCAACTTTTAACGCAAACTGGCTGACGTTTTCGGAAGGGTTCTGCTTACTTTCTTGAAGATCGGTGAGTAGGTGTGTGTAGTGTTTGCGTTCAGAGAATTGAGTTTTCAAAAAGTCTTTTAATTGGTCCCATGAGGTAAAGTCTTTAATCGAGCAAGCTGTTTCAGCTTTGCCCGTTAGCTGGCATAAAATATATTTAAAAAGGATTGGTTTTTGTGATTCTGTAGCTAATTCGTAAGCATTATTACAGTTTGTAATGAATGAATTCAACTTCTCGCGGCAGCCATCATACTGCTTAACAAATTTAAGTAATATATTTAATTCCATTTCTAAATTCGATTTCTTAGTAAATACAGGTGATAGGATTGGAGATTTTTCTTCAGAATTATCAGTATTAAGAAGTTCTATATGTAATTTAGAGTCTACGTATTTAGACCCTTTAGGTATAATCTATACCTAAATAATTAAAACAAAAACCTATTGTTAAAATACACACACAATATAACTTGAAATAGAGTCACAATATAATCAATAAAATATTTAAAATGTCAATGTTCACAGTTTAAGTAGTTAAAATATCAGTTCAAACTTACAAGAGTATGTGGGCGGCGACGATTAGTAACACTCGCAGCTGCATATTACGTTTCACGCACTTATTCACTAACACTCATGGACCACTGAATGAATTATATTTTGTAAAGAATACACTAGCACACAGAGATTTTGAAGGATATGAGCTTGCCTCGCTCACGTGGACGTAGATAGATTTATTCTAGGATGCTCGCAGGGATGTTGGCTGGATGTAAGCTTTTTAGGGTGCTCGCTGGATGGCTAGCTTGACGCGCCGGATGCTTGCACTTCGCTTTACTGGATGCCAACTGGATTGCTTGCGGGGTAGCAGGATACGGGAGTAATTCACTTTTACGTATTTTGTTTTTTTCACTGAATAACGAAAGCTTCGCGAAAGCACTGGGGAATGCCGTATCCCACCGCTGCCACCAAAATGTTATGGGGTCTCTCTATGGGATGGTTTTAAAAAAAGGATTTTTAATTGTAGAAAGATTTATTATATTGATATTAACACTATTCACTAATTACTTAGGGAGAGAGACCTTTAGGCAACCTTTATGCGCGAAAGCTGTGAATTAACTGGCGTCTTAGACTGGATGTATGATGAAGAAAGGATCAAAATGCTGACTCAAAGGAATAAGGCTGAGAGTGGTATTTGGGGTACAGTATGAGGTTATAACAGAACGTAATAGATAAATAATAATATTATTTATCTAATACGTTCTACGCCTTTTATTTAGATCTTACTAGTTACAATAAAACTAAATTTTAAAACAGAACTTACTACTTACATTGGATAAAAAATATACCTATGTATTACTCATATCCCGAAGATAAGATCGACTCATTAATCGACTCATTAAGTTGAGCACTCACATTTCTTTGGCTGTGTCCGGACTTCAGGCAAAGTATCCATTGATTATTGATAGAACTTCACCTTATTGTTAAGAATAAGTAATGTTTGTTCCAAAACCAAAGAGATCAATCACACTTTTAAGAATTAAATCCAAGTAAACCAATAAAATCAAGTTTTCTTAGTATTCTATTGTTTGATATCATTAAACAGGCTGCAAATTGTCTTGTGTTTCTTTAAATTCTGTGTTCGAAATTTAAAAAAAAAAACTAATGAAAGAAATTATGAATACGCCATGTTCAAAACCGCATAAAAACTTTTTGCTCGACCTAATATAAAATTTTAGCTTGGACCAAACGCAACTGAATATGCAAGGGGGGCCAATAGATGTGTCCAGAAGTATATAAAGTGGCGCAACCGTTTAATGAGATTAGCTAACTATATAAAAACAATTCAATCTTATAATGCATATAAACAATAAGTAAGGTTTAGCGACTTAAAGGGTTTATCCTATTAGATTAGATATCAGATTGCACAATAATTATACATTGTGTCCTGCGTAATCATTTCATCATCAATATTTGCCTATCCACAGATGTTTTGCACTGCTTTTTAGTTTTTTTTATAATACTCTAATCTACGCTCGTTGAAAAATAGTATTTTGTGCCGTTTTTACTCTGTATTTGCCTTATAAAATAGTGTCCGACCAAAACTCATTTTCCGGCCAAAACCTAAACTGGAACTGATTGTTTGGCAGTCACATCACTTTCGGACGAAATCGAAACTAACGTGGTCAAATATAAAATTCCTTAAAATACTGTAATTTAGTTCATTTTCCCCATTATGCTGCATTAATTAGAACATGAAATGGAAAAAACAATAGATTTGTGTACAAATTAAGTGTGCTGTAATCATTTATATTATTTTTTCATATAATGTTCTCATAGCAATATCCGAATCACTGAGCGTAGGTTATGGCGGTAGGGTGTGCATGAAAGTAAGGAAAAGGTGTTTGAAATTAGGCCACAGCACAAAAATTGAGAAATGACACTGGCTGACCGCGTCGAAAACAAGTTTGTAAAAAAGAAAATTGTCATTTTTACAGTGGTCGGTGGTGCCCACGCAGTTCACTGCATGAATGGGCCAGCTCAACCGGTGAAATACCATGGCTTCTCAGAATATCGGCATCGATACGTCGATATCAATTAATTTTTAATCCAATTTGACTAGTGCAAACAAAACACTCTTTCTAAAATAAAAGAAAAGAAAACTAGTTAAAGCTGGAGTTCCCGAACAAGCTTTATTGACTTCACTGCTAGAGGAGAATAAATGCGATTAGCAAATAGGCATACTATTCACAATACTCCAAATTCTACTCAGGACTTCTTCAGTTCGACAAACTTCTCGAAATATTTTCGAAAGATCTACGTATGTCTGCGAAATTTCAGCCCATGTGTACAGCGCGATCGCTATTTGCTCCAAATATTTATGATATTATCATGAGGTTTTGTTGCCTATTAAAAGTATTGTATAAACAAATTCTACGTCTAGTTGTGAATGTTTAAAACAGGTCCATCCATATTAAACACAGTGTACAGAAGAATTGGTGATTATTACTGGTGATTCCTGTTTTAATGAAGTCTTATATTATTTTTCAGCCCGCTTCATAACATCTAAAAAAGGCAAACGTTTGATCTTTCTCAATAAATATACTTACAGTGCTGTACCTTCAAAAACGTGCAAACAACGTTGGCGTTGTTCAACACATCTTCCAATCGGATGTAAAGCATACATCATCACAGTTGCTGATGAAATAATCATATTAAACGACAATCACATTCATCCAGCTACATCACATCTTCTGTAAATTATTATGCAAGCTGATCAAAATAATGGAATAAATTAAAAATATTGTTCGTATAACTTGATTTATATTATCAAAAGTATTTCCAAAAAATTTTATGTTCAATCGGAAGTTTTGAAGTCAAATCTTCAACCGGTTAAACTGAAATTATGTATATAGGTTTACTTGGGATGACTTGCACAACATGATGTGTAACATTATTCTAAATCCAATGTGGCGGACCACCTAAGATGGGAATGGGTCAAATGAAACGGCTCGGTTAATATAACTGAAAAAATAATGTGACGTCTTTCTAAATCTTATATGGTGGATCATCTGAGATAGAGGAATAGATATTTTAAGCATTTGCTTAATATCAAATGAAAGCACTCGTTGAGAGTAATTGTAAGGATTATGTGACGTCATCCTAAATCCAAAATGGCGCAATTAATATTTGCATTTCTATAATATGGGTGTCAAATGAAAGGGCTAATTGAGAGTAATTTTTTATGTAATAAGACTCGACCAGCCCTTATAGTCTTTTATTCAGATCACCCTAGTTACAATCAAACAAATCTTTTAAACATAACTTAAATTGCATACTAATGTATAAAATATATTAGATCCTTTAATGCATATAAACAAATACTAAGGTTTTGCAACTCAAGATTTTTTCTAGATTGTGCAAAAAATCTATATTGTGTCCTGCTGATTGATGATTACGCATTAAAAAGATTACATAATCATTTATCGCCATGATTTGCCTACCCGCAGATGTTTTGTATTGCCTTTTAGTATTTTTTTTAATACCGTCCTATCGACGCTCGTTAAATAATAGCGTTTGTGTTGTTTTCCCTCTGTATTTGTGCTAATATGTGATTGTATTCTCTTTGAAAAATAAATATCTTTAAAATTATAACATAATATATTTTAAGTATTTTATTTAATCTAGTATCATTCTGTTTGACAATCGGCAAAAGACTCCTCCAACCTTTTCCATTCTTTAGTGTTTTTTGTCTTTTGTAGTGGAGAGTAATGGTTTAGTTCCCCCACGAAGACCAGTTGGCTTGGGGGAGTTGGATCCATTTTGTCCATAATAGATTTTGTGATAGTATTCTTAAATTCAGAATTTTGATTTTGCATCTCAATTTTCTGGATTAATAATTGAAATTGGCATATCCATTCTTAATGTTTACGTTAAATAAAATGCATTTGTATAATATAGTAGAAATGTTTTTCTTATATCGCAACACTGTCTATAATAACAAAGGACAGTATTCAAAGTCGTAATTTTTTTTGGGATTTAACTTCCTAGTTGCTAGGACCTTTGAGTCGAGTCTTTGTTTATAATTCTAGTAACCAAGTCTAAACCTAAAGCTTAACCTAACCTAACCAAATCATCTATAAAGTCGTGGCACTTCATGCATGATGTTCCAAAGGCAATGTAGAAGAGCCCTACACATGATATGTACACAATTTTCCACATTTGCACACATATACATACACTTATTAATTAATTATGTATGTAATTTTTATAATCTCATAATAAACTTTTCATACTCAACCAAACCAATAGATTCGCGCCACTTCAGGCTTGAAACTTACACATATCATTGTCCCTCTCTCCCTCTCTCTCTTTCTCTCGCTCTCTCTCGATCTCTCTCCCTTTCCCTCTTTTTCCCCCTCTTTTCCTCTCTCTCTCTCTCTCTCACTGGCATGTAAAAAGATTACCTAAAATTTATCATATCTTCATTAAATGGTATAAAATAAAGTATATTCTATTCATTCTGTCCCTGTACAGTCTGGTACATTTAATGGTAATAATAATGTATGTATGTATTATTATGACTTGTTTTTATTAATTTCAGTAACAGCTATACAAAATTGCCCGCAGGTGCAGTGTACATGCAAACTAAAAATGGCCGCCAACAAATTCATATAGATGGTTACCGATACAGCCTTCAGTGTGAGAGAAATGGACGTGGAAGATGGCGGTGTGTCAAACAAAGGAATGGGTGTAAATCTATAATTGTTACGCACGACGGAGATATCTTATATGTCAAGAACATACATAGCCATTTGCCTTAGTTTTGATCAAAATGAGCACACGTTCATAAGGAAGTCAGTTATAAGTTTTTAACAAACAAAAATACACAATGCTTCCTGGTGTTTCTTTTTTTTTTCATCTAATTTTGGGTTTTAATTACATAATTCGTAATTAGATTTAAAATAATTATTACCCAGGGTCATCCCCGCAAATAATCTTTTGATCAAAATGTTTCTTACCAGATAAAAACTTAAGAATATGAAATAATTTCTAATTACAGTTTCTCTAATCCTTATTAATAGATAATTTGGCTTCAAGGTCGAAGAAACCATTGACTTGAAATATAAAGAATAGGTTCCCGGAAGTATAAAGAATAACGGTCAGGCATATGAGTTTGTGGCGCCGTTTGTCGTTTATGACCAGGTGATCCACTTTCTCTTTTGCTTATTGCTTTTTAAAAAGGTAAACAAAAATTTGATGTGTCATTTTTCTAGATGCAGTGTACGAGATCAGTCGCAAAGGATATCCTATCATACAAGACGACGGTAATAGATTAGTATTAAAACACGACAATAAAAACTCTATAAAGACGTTATTCAGATGCAGATATCGGGAGACGCGGTGCAGAGCCACCATTCATCGAAAACTTATAATCAAATCAACAAATCAACGCGACAGTAGCAAAGCGTGGCAGTGCTTGCTCGTCGCTAGTCATACATTGCGACTTATACGACTTTAATATGTTAACTTTTATTTAATAATAAAGATGGATACTAAAAAAATAAGAAAAATCCTTTTCAATTTCTTCTAATTCATATAAAAATATTACACAGCTATATGTGCAATGTTCTATTTATGCAAACTCCGACAAAGACACTAAATTTAGTGTCTTTGTATACTTTTAATACATGCTCTTAATAGTTTTTATTCGAGTATTAATTTATTTAAAATCTGAATTACATTTTTAGTTCCAGTATACGAGTTCACTCGGCAAGGATACCCTGTTATACAATACGGTGGTAATAGATTCTTACTTAAACACGACACCAAAAATTCTCTCAAGAAAGTATTTCGCTGCAGCAACTGGGACAAAAGGTGCAGAGCGACCATTGCTGTTGTGGACCACGAGATCGTTAGATTTTCTAAAAATCATAACCATGTATCGACAAAATAATTATTGATAACAGAACAAGAAGATGAAAAAAGTGCGTTTTAAATGTGGTACGTGGTAAAGAAATTTTTAGTTGTTTGCAGGCTATTTTGCCACCGTCTATATCTCAGACGTGAACACAGATTTCAATTTCAAGTCTGAGTCTTTATAATGCCTTGGTCAGCGATAGATGGTGTTTAGCCCAGCTGCTTATATCATGAGAACTTGTTATATAAATTAAAAGGCAATATTCATTGCAGAATGTTCATCTACTGCAGTTGGTCCACTTATGCATATCTTTAATTAGCCACTAATATCAGGGGGTTTTCCGCAAAAAAGGTAAGATAGCGAAAGTAGTCTCGATCGACAAATCAAATGTTAGTAATCTTACATCTAATTCTTACATCGATTTTGTGGTCTTTTGCTAAAATATTTGAAGCCATAATCTTTCCGCTCATCCAAAACCAGCTAAGACTGTATCTCAGCATACATCATCATGGGTTTGTCGGGTCTCGATCAACATCTAAGAATCCGGTTGCCTTCCTGAACTTTTGATTAAAGTCATAGATAGAAATTAGCTATCAGGTGAACGTGATTTATACTGACTTCAGAAAAGCTTTTGACAAGGTTACCCGTGCGATCTTAATATCAAAGTTAAGCTGCTATGGTATTTCTGGAGCTTTATTGCAATAATTGACTTCCTACTTGCAAAACAAAGCATTCTTTACTGTAATTGATGATTAAAGTTCTTCCATTCACCAGATCACTTCAGGAGGACTTCTCATTTGGGACCTATTTTATTCATTAATAACGTTACAGATTTAATTTTTCCAGTATTCTGAGGTTTATATGTACCAGATCATTTTAAGTTTCTCATCTCATGTTAAGTTCTTCATCCATTGCTTAGTATATCTGTTACAGTGTTGTTTTGTGGCTATATTGTGACTTTTTACTCACTTCTTTTTTCGTAGGTATAACTTGAGTTTCGTGGCGTGAGTGTCGTTTGCTACGCAGACGACACTCTGGTGGTCGCCACGGGGCCCGACTTCGAGCGGACGCTCAGGTTCGCCGAGCTGGGGGTGGCAATCATCGTCAGACGGATCCGCGGGCTGGGCCTGGAGGTGGCGCCTTACAAAAGTGAGGCGCTATGGTTCCACCGCCTCACCAGAGGCAGGGAACCCCCGGCCTCGAGGATCCAGGTGGGTGACACGGCTGTTCCGGTGGGGCGGTACATGAAGTACCTCGGCCTTACCCTGGACAGCCGCTGGAGCTTCGAGGAGCACTTCGTACGGATGGTCCCCCGAGCGCGACGGGTGGCGGGCGCGTTACACCGCCTGCTGCCCAACCTCGGGGGGCCGGGGGATGGAGTTCGCCGCCTCTACGGTGGCGTCGTGTGGTCCGTGGCCCTGTATGGGGCCCCCGTTTGGTCGCGAGACCTCGCGGGGGCCTCCCGCTCCAGGGCTCTGCTGAGGAGCCTGGAGCGGATCATGGCCATACAGATCGTGCGGGGCTACCGTACAATCTCATACGAGGCGGCGACGGTCCTCGCGCGTTCCCCACCCTTCATCATCCTGGCCGAGATGTACGCAGCCGCGTACGATCTCGGCCGGGGAGGGGGGGACCCGGACGCGCGGGGACGCGAAGTGCGGAGGCGGGAGGCCTTCCGGCGGGTCCTGGGGGACTGGCGCGACGCGCTGGTCCTCCAGGGCGGTACGCGTTCGCGCGCCGTCGGGGCCGTCCTGCCCCACCTCGAGGCCTGGGTGCTCCGTAAATGAGGCACTGTCACCTACAGGTTGACTCAGATACTCACCGGGCACGGGTGCTTCGGTGAGTATCTGAGTCGAATAAAACGTGAAGAGACGGCGAGATGCCACCATTGCGCATCCGACCTGGACTCGGCCCAGCACACGCTGGAGGTCTGCCCGGCCTGGGCGGACGAGCGCCGAGTCCTGGTCGACGGGATCGGGCGAGACTTGTCCCCGCCGGCGTTGGTCGCGGCAATGCTGGCGGGCGAGGAGGAGTGTAGGGCTGTGGTCTCCTTCTGCGAAGCAGTCATGCTCCAGAAGGAGGCCGCCGAGCGGGGTCGGGAGAGAGCCGACCCCGCTCGAAGGCGGCGGCGGCGAGCTCAGTGATCGCCGCCGCCGACGGGCCGCGAGGGCGCACACCCCGCGGGTGCGCCCGGGTCGCGGCCCGGGAAGGATGACCCCCCGGTGCGGCCGGGAAGGGTCGTCGGGGGCGCCGCCGGCCGCGCGCCTCTTTACAGCGCGCGGTCGGAGCCGCCCCGCCCGGGGGAGCCTCGCCAGGCTCCCCGAGGATGAGCACTCCCTCGTAACTGAGGGGGGGGGCGACGGCGGGGTGGACCAGAGGGGTTTATCCGAATCCTGGACCACCCCAACGCCGGAGGAAGGCCGCCGCGAGGTTTTAGTGGGTAACCCTAGGATCGGATTTCAGTTTACTGTTTTGGGAGTCCCACACTACCCCCTGCCGTTTCCTCGCGTTAGAAAAAAAAAAAAAAAGCTATAACTTGAGTTTGCTATTTTATCAAAAACAAGTATCGATACTTATATTACTAGATTGCTTAAAAAAACATAGAAATAATTAATTTAATTAGTTTTCATTTAACCAATCTCGCATGTGGTGTTTACCTGTAAGTGATTTCTACATTGTTGTATTACATATTTATATGTGTTTTGTGAAGATCTAATGTAAGAAGTTGTTAGTAAACCTTATAAATAATTAAAATAGAATAAAAAGTACGATTAATATCTTTGAAATAGTATTAAAATATTAAAGCAGCTTTTTAGAAAAAAAACGATTTTTTATTTTGGTTTGGATATTGAATGAAGAAGACAGCAATAAGCACCTAAATAGTTGTTACCAAAATAATTCCTGAGGACTTTGTCGTCTCTGCGGTCTGGAGGTTGAGAACTCCGCTTCTGATGCAACAACAAAAAATTTTCGGAATTCGGAATCGTAGAAATGTATGTGTGATAAATATCAATGATTGAGATAAATATGACAATAAATTCCGGCATCTATTCCAACTGGAATATAAATATTCGGGAAATCGTTGCGTAATAGCCACTGCCTACATCTTCGGGTAGAAAGAGGTATGAAGATATTTAAAAAAATCTGTGCTTAAATTATAAGTCAGTATAAGTCAGTATCCTTATAGATGATCATTTTAGTAATTTAATACTTATATTATAAAGAAGAATAAAATAGGTATGTTTGTAATCAATAAATACTGAAAATTATGCATCGATTTCAATTATTTTTTTACCCTCAAAATGGCCAATTATAATGAAGTCTGATTTACATTAGCAGAAAATTGTTAACCATCTGCAACTGACGTGGTAGTCCCACAGACATCGCAAAATATAAAATACTGTTTATATATTTCCGCCACCACTTTTAGTACCATCCTATAGTGACCTGTTTTCATGGTGTCTTTGTCTTTCAAAATTATTAAGATTAACAATATTTATAACCATTTTTGACTAAGATTGTAAACGTGAATTATTATTTCAATATTATGAAGAAATACTTACGGAAGTTTGTTACCATAATATATTTCATGTTTCCATAATTTCTAGAGAGACAATGTTAAAACAAAATGTATGTTTTAATTTGTTGCTTGTGTTTTAATTAAAGATACTTTAATTATTCATTATATATGTACTAACGTTTTATCACAATAAGATTAGAAGTCTGTTCTTTGTCTTAGGAATTAAAACGATCGTAGCATTATGAGATTTAGCAGATCTCATATAGGACTTTTGTATTCTATGTCGAATATAATCGTGTTGGTTCACTTCTTGTGGGTGGACCTAATGTGTAAAGTTTTTGAAGTATAAGTACTATACAGATTTGCTTCCTACTTACTGGCCGATTCAGAATAATTTTCGCTTTTTAGTATAAAATAAGTACTTTACAATTATTCCACTTACAACGTCATCATTATGGTTACGTAAATTTTAAACGATTATTGTAAAGAAAATTTATTACCCAAATATAAGTAAATACTTGTTTCTATGTTTTACAATTATTTAATGTATTGTGCAATACTAATGATTTATTTCTTCTGTGAAACTTTTAGCTGATAGTCTAAGTGTATTAGTAGATTCGTTTATTACACGAAAAACTTCATACCTGATGTTGGGTAACATTTCCTACGCGGGCACTGCTTCTTTAGTTTTACTGATGTTCTAGCTAAAACTGGTTTTCACGTCTCTCTGGTAAGTTTTAATTGTAACAGTTTGGCCTTTTAAATATCCAGAAAATGTTGGTCATTTTTTTAATACTTCATATTTTCTTAAAGCATCAACCTACAATTATAGGTAAGTCACTCAAATAACTTTTAGCTATTAGAATCCTAATAAAAATAAATTTCATCGCAATTACTTCACTGACATAGTTGCATGCTATTTATTTATTACAGAATTCCCCAAAAGATCTACTGCTCATATTTTCCAACGTGGTGACAAGAAAAGACGTTGTGTGGGTTGTTACAAGAAATTACGACGCATATTTAACAGCACAGATGCTTCTAATAAAACTAAACAAATTATTACTATTTGCACACAATGTAAGAAATCAATGTGCTTACAATGTTTTAATGAAATACACTTTTCATAATTATTTAAACTGTTTCGATCGACAAAGAACATTATTATTTTAGTGGCATCACTACTTACTACAGATAACGAACTATTTCTGTTGTGGTACGTGATACAATTGATATCAAATTTTAATGTTTATTGGATGTTTGTTGTTTATTCAAATGTCATAAATTTGTGATAACCTAGCAAAATATAAAACAATGTCATCTTCAAAAACTTTAAAATATACGTTTTTAGAATGTATACAATATTTTCCAAACTGTTTTTTTTTCATGCTCGTTTTCCTTCCTATCGAAGGAAAACGAGCAGCGGTGTCACCGGTAAGCAATTAATGCCGCTCATAGAAGCCTGTAACACGGACTGTTTTACAGTTGTGTTTCTGGACTTTTTGGGATAGGGAAGGGGTCCAAGAGAAACGCGGCGTGAGCCACTTTGATATTCTGAGAGGTTATGGTATTCGCTCGAGCCGGCCCGTTCGTGCAGCAAACTGCAGTTTGGTCTCAAATGCACAAAAAATCGAAAATTAAGGCGCAGGGAACGTTTTTTATGTGGTAGAAATCATCACACGCTACTTAAGAAGAAAATGTTATCCCTAGTAGAGTCGGAGTGTGTTGTATTATTTTTTTTTTGTTATTATAATTAATGATTTTTTTTATCATTTATATGAAAATTGTGATAAACATAGCGATGATATGTAATCCTTACCAGTGTTATAAAAGTGAATGCGGTATTCAGGGGTACATAAGACATAAGTATTTATTCATGTGCTGGAATATGCTTAAAAGTGGTAGTTCAGTAATACAATTCTACAATATAAAAAATATGATATATTTTCAGAAATCGTTTACACTACTAGCAGATCGGGAAGGCCTGCTATGATATTAAACAATTATAGATACAATCTATCGCCTCACTGCTTATTGGATTCGTCTAGAAAAAAACAGTGGCGTTGCGTGAAGTGGAGCAGCTCTCACAACTGCAGAGCGGGAGTAATTACTGTTGATAACTATGTTGTCTCCTTTAGCAATGAGCATAATCATTGAAACTTGTCTGCGGTATTCTAATTTTGAAAATAAATGTATTTTTGATAGCTGTTTTATAGCTTCACCTCTTTTCTACACAAAGGTAGGCAGTGATTGCTAAACCTCTTTCTATGTCCCAAATAGCATAGGTAGCCGGAAACTATAACCTTACAACGGGCATAATGTTGTCAGTCAAGTGGGTCTTAAATAAATAGAGGTTAAAATTACTCATTTCCTAAATCGAAATCAAACATTACTGTATTAATAAATGAATATTTGCATGCCAAATGGTGATTTGTTTTTGTATCATACATCTCTGAAACAACTGAAAATGTACCACATATCTAGTATATAGAAAAACCCTTTTTTCTTTCGTTTAAACAGGAACCTTATGTGTAAAGATTATTTAAATTTATTTGAATAAAAAATACGTTTTAATTTATTTACTGAACTAGCAGGTACTGTATGTATAACTGAATTTAAAATAAGCTCCAAAAAGTGGCAAACATATTATTGAAATAAAAAATAAACACAAGCTCACCAAATAATTGAAGAGTTCTTTTTAATTACTAGCAAATGTCCTAAATGTTTTTCTTGTCTTTCTAAACATTTAGGACATTTTACATAGGACAGAAAAATATAATAAAACAGCAATAAATAATGAATATCCTACTCGTGCAAGAAATAATTTAGTTGTTATAAAAACGGTGCTTTTCTTGTTTCAGATTACGTCATTACACAAACAAAGAAAGGGAGACCACTACTCTTGGTCAATGGGATCAAACACAATTTTAAAGCCAGACTTGGGTCCAAAATCTATTGGGCGTGCAACAAAGCTCCATTCGGCTGCAAGGTAACCATTATCACGTATGATAATGACATTGTCAGAATGAAGAATGAACATAATCATTGATACACATGTGTGTATAACGAATAAGCTAATTTATCAAAGCATGTTTGTTTAATCAAACAATTGATTGGGCTGCGCTAGTTTGGCAAAGTGTGTCAGAAATGTCAAATTTACGGTATTCCAGTATCAAATTTGATTTAAATCTATGTCTAAATTTACGCCAATTCACCTGCGGGACAGGCAGAAAGAACAAGATGAGCTCAGTGTAAGTGACATGTGATTTGTCTAGATGTGTGATTGTTATCTAAAATATGAAGAACCCTAAATAGGTTTCATGTTTTCATGATTAAAAGGTCTCTTCCCCTTTCACTGGAAAAAATATGTCATCGCAAATAGAGATAATAATAAAAAAAAATTATACATACAGATAAATTGAGAACCTCCTTCTCTTCCTCGAAATCGGTTGAAAATTATGTATCTATTTGTTTATTTTAAAATAATACGACTGTATTCAATTAGGTTTTATAAATTTATATAGAAATAAGTATAATTGTATGATGACTTTAAAAATTCTAATCGAGCAATAGCAGAAATCGTCTTAAAAAAAAATAAACATTGAGTCTTTGGACAGTACGGGTCGTTCACCCGTACTGTAGAGACTTCGTACTTATATCAATAATAATTTCGCTACTTATATCAATAAGGATATATATCGTTCATTGAGACCAAGCCATGCTGCCAGCGGCTAAATAATTTATTTATATATTTTTTCTATGCTCTTCAAATATATATTATTAAATATATAATAATTTAAAAAAAATACATAATTTATTTTATCTTTGTTTCCATTTAAAACATATGTACACATTTGTACATAACATGAGTAGTTTAAGTCATTTTTAGCATTATATAAACAATGAAAAAATAAACGTAGTAGTCATTAGAAAGTTTTGAGCCTTTTCATTAACGAAGAGCTACGCACCACTTTCAAGATTTTCTGTTATAATATGTTGGTACTTCATTTTCTTTATTCTTAACAATTTTAGGACTCTTTGGAATTGCGAATAACGGAAAACCTTGTCTGTTTATCGGCTACCATCGATATACCATTCATCAGAAAGAGGGACAAAAAACTAGATGGCGGTGTCATAAAAAAAGAAAAGGCTGCCAGGCTTTCGTCATCACCGTCGACAATGTGATAATAAGAATACGAGCTGATCATAATCACTAATAGGCATTAATAGGGTTAATTTGTTAGCTTGAATCCTTTTTCGTGTCTACCTCCACTAAAAAGTAGGAGTATTATCTTTTTTGTATTATCTTTTTTTATCGATGATATTTTTTTAAATTTAATATTTGAAGTATTGTTCTATTGAAAATTTAAATTATTTTAGTTTTATAAAAACTCTCATTTGGAATTAGAAGATGTTTTTTATAAGCAATTATTGTATGCATTTATAATGCGCGTAGTCTAGTGGCATACGTAGTATTTATTTAATATTTTTTAAATTACACTCACCAGTACAATTCAATGAATTGACGTGTTTTAATCAACCAGAACAAAGTATGTCCTAAACACTATCTACGTTTTTGAGTCTAAAAGTGAGTAATTATTTTGTACCAAACAAATTTAAGACAGCAATATAGCAAGTATATTTTAATTTCAGAACTCGAAGTGAAATACATTACATCTAGAAATGGTAAGCAAAGAATCTTGTATGATGGTTACACGTACACTTTCGAGAGAAGTGCAGCCTTGAAGAAGACCAGTAGCTGGCGATGTTCATCTTTTACCAGCAGAGATTGTAAAGTGAGGTTAACCATAGATGAAAATACTAAGGAAACGATAGTCAGAGGGCAGCACATTCATAAGAAACCCGAGTTTGTTGTGACACCGGACGGATTGTTTATACAGATTTAATTAGTTTATTTTTCCTTTCCGATACATTATTTATACTAAGTCCAACTGTTTCAGAGATAAACGAACAGACTAACTTTTTCATTTGTGTATCGCATACAGATCTAAGGTTTCATCATATAGATCGGTGAAAACCGTACTAAAATTCTTTACAGGAAACAAATATTGGAAAATATAGTGCGTAGCTAAAATTTTAAATTTTTTGTATTATGTTTTTAATTTCTTACACAGTTTTCCGTGGAAAAAGGTTAGAGGTGTATGTTTTGTCTACCTCAGATATAATTATGTTTCATGGTGTTGTTTGATCATATGATAGAAAGTAATCAATAAATAAATAATACTCATTTAAATTTATATTACTTTGACTGTGGTAGAGCCACACAGTTCACTGAAATATCACGTCGCATTTAGATCGCTGAGAGAAGTATCCGGAGGCCTACTCCCCTTCTCCTTCTTTTCCCTTCAAACTCAGTACTGCAGTAGAGCATCAGTAGTTGCTTACCACCAAGTGACTCCATGGGTCGTTTGCCCTCCTATTCCAAAAAAAAATTATTAAAATGTTATTTATTTCTAAGACTTTCGCGAATCTCACTCATTGATCAAAACAACTTTTAGGATTTAGGAACTAGTTATTTTAGGAACTTTTAGGAAACGTCGGGAAATAAATATAAATATGTAAGAAATAAACGCGATATAATCCTAAAAGTTGTTTTGATCAATGTATTAAATTTTTCATTACAGTTCTAAACCTATCCTATTGCAATAATTTTCGATGCATGTAAAGCAACTTATTATTATTTTCCATTTGACATATACACATATAATCTACTTCTCTAACAATACTTTCCATTTCAGTATCATTTATAGAGTCGCGAAGAGGCAAGGCCTTAATAAAGTGCGAAGGCTACACGTTTTTCAAGAAAAGAGGTGGTGGTGTCAAGGAATTGTGGAGTTGTTCCACCCATCACAATAAAGGGTGTCGAGCTGCCATAATCTGTATCGATCACGTCGTAGTACATGTTAAGAATATTCATAATCATAAACCAAGTTAGATTTTAGTTTTATTAGTGGGTCTCTTGCGAGTCAATATATATGTATAAGTGTATGTAAGTATAAGTTATATAAGTACATGTAATTTTGCTATTTGTACTTTACTTTTTATTTGTACCGTTGATAAACATATTTTTGTACGTCATTTTGAGCCCAGTGATTAATTTAATAGATGGGAGTTCTGTCTGGAAATGCGCTATTTACATTTGTAAAATCATTTTGCCTTCTCAATAATTACTAACATTAGTTGTACTTTATTTCTAATCCTTATTATTTTTTTAAATAAAAGGGATGATTAATATATTTATATGAAATGAATTAAAATAATTTTAATAACTATTATTTATTACTACATTGATAGATACTTATCACGCCTTATAATTACTCTCAAAAATGGCACATCAGTTGGTTGGGATGGCATGTCTTCTGGTTTTCTAAAAAAACATATAAACGTCATTGTACCTCCGCTCACACATCTTTGTAACTTAAGTTTAAGTACTGGTATTTTCCCTGACCTTTTCAAAAAGGCCATCCTCCATCCGATTTTTAAGTCCGGCGATCGAAGCCGTGTCGAAAACTATAGGCCTATCTCTATTCTGCCCTCAATGTCTAAGATATTGGAGAAAATAATTAACTCTAGACTTATTACTTACCTGGAGACTCGTAACTTGCTCTCTGAAAATCAATTTGGATTTAGAAAAAACATGTCAACTAGTGATGCTGTAAATAATCTTGTCGACTATGTAGTCAACAAACTTGACAAGGGTCTTAAGTGTGTTGCGTTGTTTTTAGATCTTGCGAAAGCTTTTGACACGGTCTCGATTCCCATTTTCATTTCCAAGCTGGAATCGCTAGGTGTGAGAGGAATACAACTGGCACTATTTGAAAGCTACCTAACAAATAGAACTCAGTGTGTTAAAATGGGATCTTATACTAGCTCTGACCTTTTGATAGAGTATGGCGTGCCTCAGGGCAGTATCCTCGGCCCAACTTTGTTTTTGGTCTACGTAAATGATCTCTGCAATCTTAGTTTAGACTTTGATGGAAAAATTGTGTCGTATGCTGATGATACTGCTCTTGTCTTTTCCTCGACCACGTGGAAAGAAACCTATCATCTTGCTCAAATTGGATTTGATAAGGTTAGACAATGGTTAAATAATAACTTACTTACTTTAAATACTACCAAAACCAAACTTCTAAACTTTTCGATCCGTAAGCCATTACATCCCATAGACAGCACTTTACAAATATCAGCGAAACCTCTCCACGATAACAGCATAGTCAACAATGATCCGAGTGGCACTGTCATTAAATGCGTAACAACTGTTAAATATCTAGGCATACTTATAGATAACAACCTAACATTCAAAGAATATATTGAACACCTATCTAAGAGAGTAAGAAAACTTATTTACATCTTTAAACAGTTACGTCAGTCAGCTGACCCGAACACCATGAAATGGGTGTATGAAGCACTGTGTCAATCGATTCTAAGCTACTGTGCAACCACTTGGGGTGGTGCGGCCTGATTAAGGTGGAACGTGCACAAAGGGCTGTACTAAACGTCTGCTGCTTTAAGCCCCGCCTGTTTCCTACCAAGTTGTTATATGAATATTGCCAAGTTCTCACTGTCGGACAATTATTTATAATAGCTACAGCAATGAAGCAGCACTCTTTGACTTATTTCTCTCGGGAATCTGCTAGTCGTAACAACTTGGTAGCTATATCTACTTCGGTCAAAACCTCATTTGGCCGCAGATTCTTCATCTTTCTAGGACCTTACGTATATAATAAATTTCAAAAATTGTTATCTATTCATAACCTAAATCAGTATAAATACAAGTCCTTGCTTAGAGAAACACTTCTTACGCAATCATACTCAGAAACCGAAGACCTTTTAAAGGTCCTCGAGTAATTAACTCTCAAAGTATAAATACATAAGACCAGCACACACCCACACGCACACACACACACACGCACGCACGCACGCACGCACGCACGCACGCACGCACGCGCGCGCGCGCGCACGCACACGCACACGCACACACCCACACACATCTTCTGTTTGTCTGTTGTTTTTACATTTATAATTTATTCGCCATTTGTAACATAAAATTTTCTTAATTACAAATATGTACGCGCGTTCTGCTTTATTAGCTATTGTTATAAATTTTACGCTTTCAAAGGTGGAGCTTGGTGACCTGTAACACAGGTTTTCATTACCTACAATAGGCACCAGCGATCCACAATCCATAATTGTTGACATAGCTCTTAAGACTCTAATTTATGTATCTACTTAATTGGTTTGTGGTGAGAAATAAACTATTTATTATTTATTTATTTATTATTATTATTATTATTTAAAAAACGGAGCCCAACTAATAAAAATGACGGCACATGGTTATTAAGTTGTAATAATAATTATATTCTTATTAGGATTGTTTCTTGTTGCAGGTAAATAAAGATTTGCACATTTGAAGAGGTCCAGCGACAAAAAAATCTTTTAAAAACACTCTTGCTAAGATTCTTCTAAGATTTACATTTCTTTTATAATTAATTTTGTCCCATATGAATAAGTTGCGGAGATTTGGGTATAAATCGGTCGTAATTTTATTTTTACTAGAATGCCAATTGCATTTATAACCAATATTTTATGCTGTATATAATTCTTCATAATATTATGTTTTTAAGGTCCAATTTTCATGCAGACAGCTAGAGGAGCACGTGTTATAATTTATATGGGCTACAAATTTTTCAAACACGTGACTAACGGAAATAAAGTGCGTTGGTTCTGCAGTAACCAACATAGCGGATGCAAAGCTGTTATATTTACTTATGAAGATCAGATTGTTCGTATGAAAGGAGATCATAACCATACACCGCCTCAAAATCTTCATTGTTAACAGGATTACTTATTAATTCATATTTATAGATAATTTTATAAAATTTCAGCAAGTTACGAGTTATTTGCGAGTCTAAAACTCGAAGGTATGGGCAGCAGCGGTGATTGGTAGTGATTATCAGTATTATAATTATAACTACGATGCACTGGTATCATTTCAGTAAATTTTGTTTTACATTTTGTTTCTGAACGAAAAAGTAAGGATTCTTACACAGAAATATGTAAAGTATGTTACCTTACATATTTCTGTGTAAGAATCCTTACTTTTTCTCTGTTAACAAGTAAGCAATATTTTTTTAAGAGCTGCTAGCATCAAATAACTGCCGTTTCTGTATTTCTTTGTTTAAATTTGAGACATGATAGGATTAATTGTCTCACTGACTTACTTTTACACAATCTGTCTCCTTTTCCATGTTCCGCTATCTGTGTATCCATCCACGTTTATTTACATTCACTCTCCGAATAGCATGACTTCTAGTTCTTTTCTTAAAATCCTCATACCTTGCAAGTCTGCCCACCCGCCTCCCTTTTGTCTTCGATTGAAGGCTGGTTTTTATGTAGTTTATGGAAGTTTAGTCAGTAGGTCCGGATTGTAGATTTGATAATTATTTATGGTCCGAGTCTAAATAATATAAAAACTATTCCTGTCTGACTAATTAATTATTACATTTAGAAAATAAAAGAATTTATGACTTATACGCGTAATTACATTTTAGCGTATGAAGAAGTTTTCTTGAGCTGCGTAAATTACTTAATATATAATTCAACCTTTGATAATATATACCACATATATTGTATTTACAGTAACAATGATCTCCTCGTATAGAGGTAATGCGATGCTAATGTCTGGTGGTTTACGTTTCTACAAGGAAAAGACTATAGGGTACAAAACAAGATGGCGGTGTGCATACAAGAGTCGGTACAAATGCAAAGCATTCATAACAACCATTGAAGGTTCTGTTGTCAAAAGCAATTTACAACATAATCATGAATATCCACAATATTGAGTATATGAATTTTACAGTAGGTACTGCATAATTTTTTTTTAATTTTCCATATTTAATAAATGTTCACGATATGAAAAGAAAATAACTATTTTACGACGAGCACTTGGTTTATTTAGATCGCGCGATAAATATAATTAAGTTAACAGAAAACATAAATGACAGCAGTAAATGTCTGAAGAATAGAATATTCTTATATTCTTATTTTTTATTATACTTTCATCAAAATAGTTGCAGTCATTTTGTACTTAAAATGATGTACTTCACGAATTGCCGCTATCCTATTATGCAGTAATAAAAAAAACTAAGAAATAAATTACACAACATTGATTATTAATAAAATATTGGTTTCGAAATAATCTATTCTTTTTTTTGTAATTTTACACCAATCATATGAATAATTACTTTTGAAAGAAAATTTCAAACATAGTTTTAGGTAACTTCAAAATATATTAAATTTTCTTATAGATATATCAACATATTTTACATGTAATTATGACTAAACTTGAGTTGTTACTTTCAGTACCAGTATACAGTGTAACAAAAGCAGGCAACCCGGTTATTAACATCGGTAGATATCGTTACAATTGCACAAGAAAAAACAAAGGACCGCAGACACGATGGACCTGCGTCAGAACACCGTCGGGCTGTCGGGCCACTATCGTCACCATCGACGATGTTATAGTTCGTAGCAAAGATGAACATAATCATTGAAATGAGAGAAAAAATATTCATACACAACATACATAGAACAACCTTTTCATTACGCGACCAGCGCGTCGCACCGGACATCGCACTTCGTCGCCGCCTCGTACGATATTGTACGGTAGCCCCATACGATCCGGATGGCCATGATCCGCTCCAGGCTCCTCAGCAGAGCCCTAGAGCGGGAGGCCCAAGCGAGGTCTCTTGACCAAACGGGGGCCCCGTACAAAGCCACGGACCGCACGACGCAACCGTAATACATAGAACAACCTATCTCTATTTTGTCCATAATTTACTGAATACATAATAATTCCTAAATCGCTATTGTATATCTAATCGTTTACATAATCACTCTGGTATCAATACAAATACCAAATACGTATTACTGTAATTGCACACGGCGTATTATCCTACGATTATTTTAAAGATAATTGTTTGTAAGTATGAATGGATGTTTATTGCTCTTATACGCAAAAACTACTTAATTGATTTTGATGAAACTTTACACTAACATAACTTATACATCAGAATAACATACAGTGCTTCAATTTATAAATAAACACCATGATTAATAATAAGAAATTTAAACTCAGGGTACAGTTTGTAAGAAAACAAGATTACTTGAGCCCATCGTCTCCAATTTTTTTTCTCAAAAAGGCCTAAGCTATTTTTAAATCATCATGGTACTATTAATATGATCAGGTAGTGGGCAAGATTTAAAATATGGCGGTAAAATGTTTATTGGTTAAGATATATATCGGTTAAGAAATATATAAGTATTAAATGTCATCTTACACGCTTATATTATGTTGAGTAACTATTTTATTTGCTAAAAAACAGTTTTGCTTAGTTAAGTATGAACTGCGTGTTTTTGAATAGAAAAATAACATATCTACATAATATGAAATAACTTCATGCCTTTTTCTACCCGCACATGTAGGCAGTGGCTGTTAAGCCTAGACTCGCCATTATGTTTACGTCCCAAATAGAATAAGTGGCGAACCTATTGCCATACCGGGCACAAAGTGTTTAGTCACCCATATTTATCACAGATAACTTGCCTAGAAGGCCGCCGCGAGGTTTTAGTGGGTAGCCCTGCCTTGGGAGTCCCACACTACCCCCTGACGTTCCAGGTGGGGGGTGTGCATAAAGCATTTCCTCGCGTAAAAAACTTATCAAACTTGTAGATGAAGCCTCTCCTCATTTTCTATATTAAACTTAAACGTTTGTGTGAAACATGATCATTACCATGCACCACCCGAAAATCTTGATCGTTAACATGACTACTATAGATTTGTACATATTCTCCAAATTCTTCAGTTTAAATTCTATAAATCAATTAATTTCTGATAAAATTAAAATGTATTCAATTACACATGGATTTTATTTGAGCATTCTTTTATTTATTTCCCGTTTCAGCAAAGGGTTTTTCTTCTGTTACCTTGCAAGTCTGAAACCCGAAGGTAGCTGTAGAAGCAATGATTGCTAATGATTTATCAGTATTATAATTATAAATTTAACTACGAAAAATCTTTTCGTATCATTTCGTAAATTATATTTTACACCATTTTATCTTTTAGTGCAGGAATCCTTCTTTTTTCGTTAAAAAACAATATATTTTATATTATTTTTTTATAGTTATAGTCTATGTCAAAATAATGCAATGCAAAGTAATGCAATGCAAATAATGCAAAGTAATTGGAAAATATAAGAATTTATATTCTATTTAAATTTGAATATGAAGCTTTCACAATATTGTGGAAGAGTTTTAAAACAGGTTTCTTGAGCTGTGCGTATTATTTAATGTATATTATAATTCAACCTTTAATAGTATATATCATATATATTATACTTACAGTAACAATGATCTCCACGTATAGAGGTAATGCGATGCTAATGTCTGGTGGTTACCGTTTCTACAAGGAGAAGACCAGCGGGTACAAAACAAGATGGCAGTGTGCGTACCGTCGTCGATACAAATGCAAAGCATTCTTAACAACCATTGAAGGTTCTGTTATCAAAAGCAATTTACAACATGACCACGAAAATCCACAATACTGAGCATATGAATTTTAGGGTAGAAAGACAGTATAGAGATAAGAATAAAATTGAATAATCTACCCTTAAAAACTATAATATATTTTATATTATAGTTTTTAAAATTAAAAATATTTAAATATAATTTCTAAAGTCAAATCATCAACATAACATGTAAAACATAACAAGTTTAAGCTCAGATTTTTATGTTATTTAGTTTATATTTAGTAAATTTTCTCAATTTGATAGGAAAATATATAATATCTTCGACACAATACACACAGCGCCCTCTAGTTCCAAGCTAAGCAACTAAATGCTTGTGTTATGGATACCAGATAACGGATATTAATACATATATACTTTTCTTTTTTAAATACATACTTATAATACATAGTGTTTTTTGAGGAATACTCCGTTGATATGGGTCGCGCGGTTAGTATTACCAAATTAAGAACACAAACGACAGCAGGGGCAATCAGATGAATATAATATCATTATATTCTGTTCAATAGACCTTTAGCAGTAAACATAATCATTTGGTGCTTAAAATATTGTATTTCACACATTTTCATCGCAACGGATTTGGTGTGAAGTTATATATATGTATATATTATTTATGAATAAACTAGTGATTTGCTAATAATCTATTATTTATGGTTTTTACACTATTCAAATTAAGAATTCAATTTTAGAGAATATTTTGAACATTATTTTTAATAACTTCAAAATCAATTACAACTTATATTCAACAGATTTAACATGTAACTATGACTAAACTTGAGGTTAGAGAGAGCGACAGAAACAGACAGACGGCGACAGAAAACAATATTTAACTATTATACTACGCACATTTTAAAGGCGAATGTTTTTAAGAAGGTATGGATGTTTGTTTTTTACTTTTTTACGCAAAAACTATCTAATAAATTTTGATGAAACTTAATAGTAACATAGTTTACACATCAGAATAACATATAGTGCTACAATTTATAGATAAAACTATAATAATTCAAATATGACGATAAGTGTTAAGAAAACTAGCCATAAAATGTCTTTCATAGCGCACGCTGCGAAGAGTAGGTATGGGTATAACAAGAATATTTTCTACAATATTATGGACAAAAGAGATGTGCAAAAGAGTTTGCTAGCCCATATGCAACTATTGTAGTCATATTAAAATAAATACTAATTACCATTTTTAAATGTGTTAAAAGTGGCGATAAAATCATGATTTTTACTAAAATAAATTATGTCGCAAGCACGACTGTTTTAATAAATGACGATTACTTATGGAATTATTGAAATGAATATAAATAAAAAAGTAAATGTACATAAAGGCTTTGTTTTGAATGACTGAGTAACTGATCAACACAAAGCCTAAACCGCTGATCATTGACACCTGTCACTGAAATGCGTTAAGAAAGGATTTAGGGAAACTCTATTACTACTACTATATTTTGAGTTAAATTGGAGGAGTATTATTTTCCTATTGTTTTTTTCCGAAACGGAAACCTTAAGCAGTAATGGAAAAAATTGCGATATTTATCGTCAATTTCGTTAATTATGATTTTTTTTTCAAAAACGTATACGGTTTAGGTAAACGTTTCATGATCATCTTTACAAAGCTAAACTGATTTTGTTTATATTTTCTCATAGTTTTATAAAATGTGTAAATTGTTTTGCAGAAGCCGTATACGAATTTACTCGCAAAGGAAACCCTGTAATAATATATGGAGGTAATAGATTCTTACTTAAACACGACACTAAAAACTCTGTCAGGAAAACGTTCAGATGCAATCACTGGTATATGGGATGTAGAGCCTCCTTATCTATTATAGAGAACAGAATTATACGTATAAATGAAAATCATGACCATAAACAAATGTGATTTCAAGATAATCTGACATTTTATTTGCCATGTTTTGTTGTATGTGTCTGAATTATGTACGAAATCATCTATCTAAACTGAAAGTCATATTACTAAGATAAATAATAAATAAACAAAAAATAATTTATTTCCTTAAGCATTTTACTGTTTTAAGGTTCATTTGAAAAAAGTACTTAAAATGTATCCAATGATTTATTTGTCAAACATATGTAACTGTGGTATACAGATTGCTGCCATTACTGTATACATTAAATCTATTTTGTTAAACTGACTTGTTTTCATCAACCTATCCTGTCCTAATGCGTTGCTTGTCTTGTTGTATTTTTTATGAAAAGCCTAATAAATTGAAAAATCTTTAAGTATATTATTATACTGTAATATTCTACTGTATATATTACTGAAATTTAAAATTTGTGTGCGAATCTAGTACCACATAAAATGGGTTCCGCTACAATAAGTGATTGCAGATGTACTGATAAGAATTGATTCGCCTGCGTCATGTTCCATTAAAAACATATAAAATTTTATATACACCGCTTTTGGCAGTTTATGTTAAATAAGACTAATATGATTCTAAAGACTTCCTTAGCATGGTTACTTTTATCTCATCCCCTGTTTACCCTAAGATAAAATACTAATTCTATAAATTGTAAAATAATGCCTCGATATATGAGTATTATTATAACTTTATATATTACGAACAACCAATGACAATTATCAATCTATTATTTGATATCTATTTTTTTACATTACTACAGATATAACGTTGATGGTGTCAAAAAGGGGTAAGCCGCTTTTACAGATGGGCGAGTATCGTTTCAATCAGCACGGTCTATATCGTAAGGGAGGCCCCAAGGTGCTATGGCTCTGTGTCAAGTGGAGCGCTGGATGCCGAGCTTCAATTACAACTTACAACAAAGAAATAATTAAAATGAACAGTTTACACAATCATTGATACATCTAAAATAAATATAAGCGAGTAGTGAATTTAAAATAAAATATTTGTCTAATGTTGAATAATAATTGTACAATATACAGTACCGGTATAGAGTAGAGAGTGTGAGAGGAAAGAAGAAAACTATATTATTTTGATTCTAAATTATGGAATATATCAAATTTGTCTTTAATGAAGTAATAAATCATTTATTATTGATTCATAACAATGATGATTTCTTTTTAACAAAACCATTTTAAATAGCAGTACAGACAAGCTGGTAGACACACACAAACGTGTACGATGCGTTCATATAACATAAAATAATCTATTTCTGATTTTCTTCTTATGACTTGAATGGAAGCTGTTTTATGTTTAAAAGTGTTGATATTGCGTGAAAGCTGGAATTTTCCCTGTGATTTAACACTCGTATTTCAAAATACGGTAGCCTAGTTTCAAGAATGGGCCGGTTCGAACGGTGAAATACCACGACCTCGTAGAATGTAGACGTAAAGTGTCCTATGTCGTATTTCACTCGATGAGAGGGCTATCCAGAGGTCCAACCCCTTCCCCTGTCCCATTCTTTTATCCCGCTTCTGACTCCTTCCCTATCCTATTTGAAAGGCCGGCAACGCAACTGTAACACTATATGTATTGCAGGTGTCCATTGCCGGCGTTTGTTGCTTCGTATCAGGTGACACGTTTGCTTGTTAGCCCAGTTGTCTCATAAAAAAGGGTTCGGACTCATATGTGTCACGTTGATCCCGCAGTATAGATTTTGGCATTGATTTGCTTTGTATTGAGCTTTAGAGTTAAAAAATCTCAGCTTGGAATCAGATACATCAATATCTGTCATAATTGTTGGACCAATTAGGACTTAAAATATTTAACTATGAAGGTCGTAATTTGTTGATATCAATATGTTATATTGTAATGATAACTTGCATTCACTGTTTACAGATTATGAATTTGTACCAACATCACGTGGTAAATATATATTACGTATCGGCAATCACACTTACTGGACCTCACAGCCGGCTGACATACCAACTGCACGAAGACGTTGGTACTGTTCGAAGAGAAAGAGCAGACAGTGTCCAGTTTCAATAAGAACTTATGATTTTCAACAAGTTCTCGCTATTTTTGGACAACATCTACATTGAAATATTTTTCATTTTTAAGATTAATTCTAAATACAGTAGACTGCATACGGCTGGAAATTATTAGTATTTAAATAAACACAAATTTAAAAAAAATACTCGTTGATAGAAATTTATTATAGCCATTCCTTAATTCAGGTAACACCTTTCCAGCCATCGCAGAACCTCACAATGTAATAGTAGCCACATCATCAACCAAAACCTCGAACTTATAATAAGTAGCTTGCCTACGCTCTGTATAACCAATAATGTGGACAATACTCCTTAAATATTTAAGGTTTAAATTATATTTATATGTACTTGTTTAATTTAAGTTACGGTTAAAGTTAAGTTTGTATAAAAAATTGTAAGATCGTTTTAGTTCAACTAGAGTTGTAGTTAGTACAACTAGAGTTTTAATTTACTAGCATATATTTTGTTAGTAAAAAGTGACGACTACGACTACTACTAGATCGCGCAAAGGTGTATTTTTTGGTTCGATAATATATTGCTTCAGTGGCTTCCTCCTGGACCTCCAATGTTGAAGAGGACTCGAACAAGCGCCCCGGTGCAGGCTAACATTTGGGAGCTCGACGGCGATAGAGGCCGCGTCGATGACGACTTTTAAGCGCAGCCGCGGCGCCCTTCGAGGACTGCAGAAAGCGAAGGCATCGGATTTACTACACGCCATCTACAGGCCTAGGGCCTGATACTTGAGAAGGTGGCGGCCTCAAAACAAGCCCGTAGAAACCGCGTCTGCTCCCGCTGCCCGGTCTGCTCGGACTTCGGCTGCAGGGCGAATCACCGAATGGGGACGAAAAGTCCTCTTCTCCTAGAAGGAAGGCGATGACTGCAGGCCAGGCCAGGCAAGGCCACTCTACCCTACTAGAGGTCAGACGGACGCAATGGAAGTCCAATAATCACGCACCTCCGCACTCGCTTCCACCAGGGCAACCTAAACCACTGCCGCGCAGCGCCACCCTGTTCGCGCAGACGCTGGCAGGGTGGTCGATTGCCCTGGCGATGGTCGCAGAACCCTATCACGTCCTTATCCTTCCGCGATGGTTTGGGGATGACACGGGCTCGGTAACCATTTTTTGGGCAGATGAGAGCTACTGCTGCCTCCTATGGAAAGGTCCAGGCTACGTCGCCGTGGAGTCGTTTTAGTGGGTAACCCTAGGATTGGATTGCGATTTACTGTTTTGGGAGTCCCACTCTACCCCTTCCCGTACATAGGCGGGGTTGTGCATAAAGCATTTCCTCGCGTTTAAAAAGAAAATGGCCCTGATACGCCGACCACCTCAGCGACGCCCGAACTGGCGCAATTGTTCTCCCGCGGATTGGCTCCGCGAATTACCCAGTCGTAGCCGAGCGGTCCTAAGACCGGTCACTGTGGGACGAAACGTCCCAGTGAGACCATCCCGGACCGGGTATAGGATGTATAGGAATCTCGGTCGACAAAGTAGTCCGCTGTCGTTGTATTTGAATGCCTCCTATATCTAGCAGCAAAACTGTACCGTCCCGCCCGTGAGTGTCCACACTCACGTAAGGGCGTCTACCGTGGATCGTCCCACGGCGGCAATCGTACTGCGCTGCGAGCAGGTTCGGTCCGGCCGCTTTAGGTGCGCGACAAGGCGCATGGCAAACACGTGCTCAAAAAGGTTACCCATCTCGTCCAGGAGCACTATGGGGTGGTCCGTCGGCGGCGAGCCAGCCGGGCGCCCATCTTTGTGGATAAGAACGAGCATGCACGTCTTCCACTGACGCGGAAAGCGACCCTCACGGAGGCACTTAGAGAACAGAGCTCGTGTCGGCCCTCCTAGGCCTTTTCTCAACAACAAGGCCAAAACGCGCCCCGGAACCCCGTCCAAGCCCGGAGTGGCGCTTTTGACCTGGAGTCCGACGGACGCCGCCCCGAATCAGTGTGCATAAAGCACTTCCTCGCGTTAGTAAACAAAGTTCGTCTAACTCGACCTTTAAACAATAGCTAGTAAAACTATAATTCAACGACTAGGTGGATGATTTAATTGGAACAAACACATATTTAGAAGTAACCGTTGTAAATATTTATTAAGAATGAGTATTTTAACTATTCCAATATGGAGGCACCAGTATACATTTTTTAATTTTTTTATATCTTGGAATGTTCCAGGTGTAATTTACACGGTATCACAAAAAGGTAATCCACAACTTCGCATCGGCGAATACACATTTTTCGTACATTCTCGAAGAAAGACAAAAACTCGATGGGCTTGCTCAACACATCAAACAAAAGGATGCAGAGCAAACATATATACGATAAACGAGAAAATTGTCAGAATAAACAACAATCATAACCACACAATATATTGAAATTAATTTTCTATTTTACGATCTGCGATAATGTTGTCAAAGAGTTGTAGTAATATTGTTATAGTTATTAATTTATTTCTTAGCATTGCATTCTTCTAAATGCGAAATTTATTTGGTTATTTATGCAACTGAGGTACAATGAGAAGCGAAAAGCTCGAGTGCAAGTTCTCTTTCAACAGTATCGCTTAGAACCAAAACTATACTCCGTTGCCTAAATTGTATGAAAAGAATGTTTCAATGATTGTTTTGATGATATATAGAATTAGTCGCATAAAAAATATTTATAAAATCAAATTAAATTTGTTCGATTCAACGAATTTGGTTCAAATAGAAGATGTATGACAATTGACGTCTTTACGATTAAATGACACCTTTTTATATCATATCTACGCAAGCTTCTGTCTTATATCACTTCTTGTTAATTTCAGATATCCAGTACTTAGTATCAAAAAAAGGTAAACCACTGATACGTGTTGGTGAATATACGTTTTACGCTCAAATTAAACGTCATTTGAAAACTAGATGGGCCTGCTCCACTCACTTCCCAAGGGGATGCAAGGCATATTTGCATACAGTTGACGATCAAGTAGTCAAAATTAGTAGCACCCATAATCATGAAGCTGTTAAAATTGATCGGTGACTTTTGACTAAGAAAAATATGTGGCAAGTGTGCTCACTTAAAATTTAATGCTTGATATACTCTAATAATATTAGTAGAATGAAACAAAATTGTGTCTATTTATAATCAACTTAGACCCAACAATGTTATAAATAATAAATATGTATATGTATATTTTAAGAATTATATTTTAAGAAACTAAAAAATACAAAAACTCTTTTATATGCGCACTCTTACCCCGGTATCGGGCTAAGTGTACGCCGCTACACAATAAAATATATTTTACAAATTAAACAGTATTAAATAATATTATTGTAGTTACTTAACATAATCGACAAAATCGTTTTAATTCAAAATATGAAATCAACAAAAACTTAGAAACTTTGGTTTCTTAAGAGACTTACTTTTAACATTTTATTCTTTTCAGTGTCCGGCGATTTTTTACTAGTTTTTGTAGTTTTAAGTCTGTCTTTCAAATGTGAAACACGTTTAAAGAAAAAAATAGCAACACATGTACAAATAAAAGCAAATGTGTTTGTCTAATAAAACCTCATATCTAATACTAAATTTGTTTTTGAAATCACTTTAACGTTAGCTGACATTGAAATTTACATAGTGACTGACCTTTCAGTATTGCAAAATATAAGAAACGAGGTTACTTTTATACTTCGCCGCGGCAGCAAGTTGTTAAGCTACATAGGCTTCTGGAACCTTTCAGTATTGCAAAATATAAGAAACGAGGTTACTTTTATACTTCGCCGCGGCAGCAAGTTGTTAAGCTACATAGGCTTCTGGTACAGTTTAGGCAACGATTGGTATGAAGAGTCTCTGGCGATGTTTTATCATGCATTCCGGAAAATGCAAAGTTATGTTTATGCGGTGAAGGGATTTAATAACACGTTGGCACAGGGCACAGGGGGCATATTCATAGGCTCTTAATTCCAGCCAGCTTGTTCGCTGCCTAGCGAATTCGTATTTTCAACGACTAATTTCAACTAGTCGGTGACAGGTAGTCACGGTCAAATTCACTCTAAATTCGATTTATAAACGACTTTATAAATCGAACAACTTTATTTAGTCACTGATGAGTAGTCTAAACTAGCTGAAATTAGTCATTAGAAATACGAATTTGCTAGGCACCGAACAACCTGGCTGGAATTAAGAGCTCATAATATGCCCTCAGGGCGTGAAACATCCAGTCCGTGTCTCGTCTTTACAGCGGTACGAAATAACTGAAATTTCTCTGTCGTGCGAGAGGCGCAAACTATTTCTTGTTCAGTATAGGAAAGAGATAACTATATATCTGAGATGTGCTATTGATGCCGAGTTTTTTGTTATACCTACCTTAATACGGGATGTTTTAGCCCTCGCAGCGCACTGAATAAATAAAAAATTAATATAGTGCGAAACTGGTTACAAACGCGATTAACGCTACACGTGATTAGTCTTGCACAAAACATTGAACGCTGTGGCTGCGATCTTCAATTGAGATTTCAAAACGTTGCCGAAGAAAGATTATTAATGATAATGAAGAGGAATCTGGTACTAAATGTAATTCAAAATAACCGATGGTTGAAAAACAGGTCAGCTTCCAAAAAATTACTCAGCCTAACTGAAATAATTATGTTGGAATATATTATAATAAATAAATTCCTGCTACGTATATTTAAAACTATGGTATATAAATACAATGTATAATACTATCAATTATTCACTGTATTGTTTGTTAGGGTAAACCCTAACTACAATAAACCAATATAATAACACTTTTACCAAACTAAAATGCATACAAAAGTTTAAATACACAAGCAGTTTTTTTTTCAGGACCTATCGCAAATATACGACATCATCTTGAAAAAAGGTCAAAGAAGAGGAAATGCGCAGGCTGCTATAAAAACCTTCGCACCTTCCTATCAAGTCGTGAGGCTGATAATAAAGTAAGAAAAATTCGCACAGAATGTATCGGTTGCCAAAAATATTATTGCTTGACCTGCTTTAAGAAAACTCATCTATAAATAAAATTTTTAAAAGTCGATATTTTTTATTTACTATCGACATCAAAAACTGCTCTTTTTTAGAGCGGTACAGGGTACATAAGACCCCATATTTTATTTTACCTATATAATTTAAACTAATTAATCGCCCACAGGCGATGGTAGATATAAGTTAATCAACTCATTGGTAATAATAATCACGACAAAAAAAACATGAAATTCGACTTATTTGGCGCTAAAAAAACGATTATTGTCTCCGGTGCCGCTATAACTTCTGGTCCCAGAACGGGGTTTCAAACGCCTCGTAATGCAGAAATGGAAAGTACATAAATAAATCAAAGTCAAAGAAGCTTTATTTTCGTAGGTATTCAAAGACACTTAAAAATAGTCAATGTACAACAATTTAACTTATTTAGAATAAAATCCTTAAACACTAGCGCTTGAGGAAAGTGCCTCCGTGGAACACAATCGCCACGAGCGACCCGATTCAGAGTGTAGGCCCCTACACTCTGAATCGGGTCGCTCGTGGCGATTGTGTTCATGTGTATCATGAGAAGAATCGGGCAACTCATGTGCCAAATACTCTTTTCAAAACCATCAAAATCCGTTGCGTATTTTCAAAGATCTACGCAAGCAGCGGAAAGTGACTTTATTTTATATTATGTAATGATATTTTAAATAAATTAATTCAATTTGGCTTTTGTGTTTTCATTTATTTTATTAATGAATAAAACTTATGAAAACTAATTTATGAAAATAAATATTTCCAGATCACCTTTATCAAATACGAAATTTGTCGGGGGCACACGGTAATTAGCTTTAACACAACACCAATACACCAATGGAGAAAATGGAGTGGAAATGTTTCAAATAGATGTCACTTAGTTTTAAAGCAATTTCATTCAAAAACTCAATGTCTTTTTTTTACAACTCTGTATCTTACGACGATGCAGAGTTATTTTATTCGAGTAATTGTAAATAAAACAAATCAAAATCAAATCGCATATTGTTTTGGTGCTCTTTTTAGTATGAACATTTTACGGGCAGATATTTGATATACCTAGGTATTCTTTATGTAAATCTAATTTATCGAAAACTTAAAAAGGTTTTTTTTTAATTCACAAATTTAGAAGGCAAATGGTTATTAAATTAATATTTAAGATTGCTGTTTCGATTTTATGAAGTGGTACCAATGTCTGTGTCTATTTCTTTTACAGGTACATCGGCACAGTATATACTGTGGTCAGATAGTAACAAGATAAGTATATCATATTAGAATTATATTCCACAAAAGTTGTTAAATTATTGATTAGTCGAATTTTAGAACAATTATACAGGAAAAGCATTGGTCAAGTTATCTGTATTTACTGCTACTCAAATACATGACAAGGGTTGACGTCAGGCAGGTGGCCGGTCCTAAAACAACAGCCAAATCTTTTGACAACGTGGATAGTTCGAATGATGACATGTTGTGCCGACCCCGCTTAGAGTGGAATGGAGGACATGAGAATGATAATGATGATGTGATAAAGGTATAAGAAGATTTTCAAATTCAAAATATCAAATTGTTGTTGTCCCGTTGTTGAATTGACGGAGATATCGTAAAAACATACTTACAAAAATATCTATTTTATGGAACATAATAATTTAACCTCTTTTTGACATCAAATAATAATTGTTTGATTAATAAATAGATTTAGAAATTTATTGGTATTTTTCATTGTAATAATGCATATTCCCATCTTAATCTGTTTTTTTATTATCTTCAATGCGTTTTGATCATAAGGAAGCTCAGATACCGCATGTAAACTAACTCGGCTGTAAACTATCTGGTAATTTTAATCTTTACCAAATGATATTACGTAGAGTAAGCCTTAATTTTAGTAGACATTAAAGAGGTCGCAGTGTAACTTGATTAAAAGCTTTTCTGTTTTCAGACAAAGCTACTTATGTGAATTCGAAACGAGGAAGAAAGATGCTTCTCCTGTCTGGATATACATTTTACCGTCAGAGAGTACAACGTAACAAAGTGAGATGGCTGTGTTCTACTCATTACGGAAGAGGGTGTAAAGCCGTAGTCTACACTGTCAACGATCAAATCTATTCAGCAATTGATGAACACAATCATTGGCCTTCAATTAATTGGTGTCAACCTACTTCTAACTATCGTATTGCTCCAAAGCCGGAGGTTCAGTTTCATGTAATAAATCATTATCAAAAAATTCGTCCCATGAGAAAGCCAACCTTATAAAGACATTGATATAACTCCCATATGTTACATTAACTTGTCTGCTCAACTGTGAGATGACAACAGGATCTTCTGCACAAATTCTCTTTTTCAAATTTACTCATAGATGCCAAATGAAATCTTTTTGATACCAAATAAGCTTGGGTACTTACATACGGTATGGCATACTTATTTATATTTATAATGTATAATCAATAACATTTAAATTATCCTATATCATGGTATTGTGGTGTATAACATTAATGTATTCAATATGTATTGTAATTCTAATTCAGTCTGACCATAGTCCGGTCAAATTTGAAAAAAAAAAGAGTAAAGGTACATAAGTACCCCAAAGTTGAAAATGAGTAAGATTGTTTCAACTACGAGTAAAAATAAATCAGAAAGTTCCCAAATCTTTCCCTTATACGGAAATAACTTTATGCAAGTTAAAATGTCAAAGATATGAGTTGCTCGCGATTTTAAGCAAAAACAAAACAAGCAAAAGTAAAAATAAAACTATCTACAAAAATATGTTAATATATATATTTCCTACAACCCAGTCGGGAAAAATGGGAAACTTTAAAATTTTGAACTTGATTTTTAAAATGTAATATTTTGAACTTTTGAACTAATTTTCAGCTTAGTGGCAATTCAGGTAGCTTGTCTAAATTAACCGAACTATATTGTTATTATTAATTACTACTACTAGTATTATTGTGGCCATTTAATCAATACAATTAGTAGTTTTAAAGGTAGTCATCTTGTTATCTTTGTATTACTGTTATTAACTATTATTGTATAACAATAGTGGCTTCATTCGCGGTTTGAAAGGGATAATATAATTTTTTTTTTTGGTAAAATTCTATGTAATATAATTTAACGACAAAATAATTTTGAGTTTGCCATGTTACTAACAACTGCGTTGGTTTGGTTATGTTAGCAATAGTCGTTTGCGTTTTGTACTAAAGATTAAAGATGGTTGGTTTTATTATTATTTAGGCCGACTAAACCGAGAAATTAACACGACCGCTTAGCACATCGACTAAACATGCGGTATAGGCCACATAGCCTATACCGTGTTATATTTAGCGAGAGAGGTATCCGAAAGGCTTTGCCTTCCGATGGCACTCCCTTAAAAGCCGAAAACGCAAACTGTAACACTGTGTTGCTGGTGGGAGGCGTTAGTCACTTACCACCAGATGGGGTCATCTAGTCGGAATTGACTTGCTCGTTTGCTTCCTATCTTACAAAAGGGTCTATCTATCACATAATACATCTGTTGTGATTTTTCATTTTTTTTTGTTATTTTTATTATATTGTTTATTTTTGATATATTATTTTGATTTATTTGTACTACTTCAAAATGTCTAGTCATAAATTAATTTTAATTTAGTAAAAATTATATGTTATTAATCAATATTATATTTACGCATAGCTATTAACTTATAAATTTGACTTTGTTTCATTGTAAATTAACTGACCCTGAAAGTTATAAACAATAGTTATAGGGTAAAATATAGTTTGTTCAGCTTATTTATTACTCGTTGGCGTGAAGTCTGCATAACATAACTTCTTCTTCATAACTTCACGCCTTTTGTTACCCGGAGGTGTAGGCAGCGGCTGTTAAGCCTCGTCTCGCCGTTATGTTTACGTCCCAAATGGAATAGGTGGCGAACCTATTGCCATACCGGGCACAAAGTTTGTCAGTCATCGGTATTTATCACACATAACTTCCGAAAACAATTTCGAAAAGTCATTGGTGTGAGCCAGTGTCTGGAATCGAACCCCGGACCTCTGGATCAGAGGCCGTGCGCTCGCCCACTGCGCCACCGAGACGGCTAGAAGTCTGCATAGTATCCATAAATACGCCGTAAGAAAAAATAAGTTAATTAGCTTTTGATTTTAACAATAAAGGTGAAGATTTGAACTAATAATTAGAAATAGACAACAAATACAACATAACTTTACGCCTTTTTCTACCTTTAAGGTGTAGACAACCGCGGTTAAGCCTCGACTCACCGTTATGTTTACGTCAGGAATGACACCTTTGGTGGCGAACCTTTTGCCATACCGGCCACAAAGTTTTCAGTCTTCGAGCAGGTATACATAATGGTACCTATAATATTCCATGAAACTAGTAAATAAAAATAATATTTTTTTTACAGGTCCCAGGTTCATAAAAACCGCAAGAAACCTTAGTCTCATGTTGAACGGATATATATTTTATAAACATACAGAGACTAATAATAGGGTGAGATGGCGATGTAGAAGACAATCTGCAAAGGGCTGCAAAGCTGTTGTATTCACCTTTGGAGACCAAGTAATTTATACGAAGCAAGAACATAATCACGAAATTCCATAAAAAGGCAATCTTAATAATAATGCATGCTGAGATTTCAGATAGTAATGATTCATTTCGTGCAATAAAATGATAAAGAAAACTGTGTTATTTACTCGTACTACAAATATAAATTTATAGCAAATTATATAGTCAAGAGAGAATAGTGTTAAATAAAGCATTTTTTTTTCAGATTTCCAGTTCGTGCCGACTTCAAGAGGAACCCGCAGTATTTTATTAAACGGTTACAAGTTTTTCAAAGCACAACACAAAAGCAGATCAACAGAAAGATGGCGCTGTAGTCTACACCAACATTTCAATTGCAAGACAAAAGTATTTACTGTGGGTGATAGACTTCTTTGTGTAAAGGGTCAACACAATCACGCACCACCAAAGACGAATATACGTCAATATATAAACCAAAGCCATTTAGAAATCGTCATGAAATAGATTTCATATATAGCTTGTTTTCCAGTTTGCTGCAGAAATCTATTTAAATCTATTTATTAAAAAAGTGGTTTTTGGCCTTCTAAATGTGTGTGTTTACTCACATTTTGGGGGTCACGAAAATGGTAAAAAGTAATTTTTGTCAAAATGTGAGTTTAGTTTAGTTCTGCCATTATACTTAAGGTAGCAATAAATATCGTGTAATACTCTACTCTATTTAATTATAAATACTACTCTGTGTAAAAAGTATCGGGTATATGTCAATAAAGAGACCCGCGTAAAAGAGGTCGTTCTAATTTTTTTACTGCATGTTGGTAGCACTGTACTGATTTAGCGCGCAAAATTTGAACGGGATCTGTCATTTAATTTGTTTTAAACTAAACTTTTTGTTGGTCATAGTTTTGAGTCCTCGGCGATTTTTACAATGGAAAATATTGTTGAACAAAGAGTGTGCCTTAAATTTTGTGTTTCGAATGATATTTCATGTGGTGAATCACTAAAAATGTTGCGAAATACCTACGGCGAATCATGTATATCGAAAACAAGGGCTTATGAATGGTATAAGGCTTTTAAAGAAGGCCGAGAAGTAGTAGTAGACTTGCCTCGTTCTGGTAGACCTTCAACCGCTACGACCAAAGAAAACATCGACAGAATCAAGAAGCTAGTGCTCGAAAATCGACGTATGAGTCTGAGAGAGTTGGCTAGTGAGGTGAACATATCTTTTAAGTCCGTCCACAATATTGTCATTGACATTTTAGGCATGAAACGCGTCGCCGCTCGACTAGTTCCAAAAGAGCTCAATTTTGTTCAAAAAGGGCAGCGAAAGCATGTCATCATGTTTTTTTTGACTACCGTGGTGTGGTTCACTCCGAATTCCTTCCAGAGGGAGAAACAGTGAATAAAGAATATTATTTAGGCGTCATGAAGCGTTTGCGTGAGAGTATCCGCCGAAAACGTCCAGATTTGTGGCGACACAACTCATGGATGGTGCACCATGATAATGCACCATCACACACAGCCATTATAGTGAAAGAGTTTTAAGCGAAAAATTCAACAAACGTTCTCGACCAAGCACCCTATTCACCTGATATGGCTCCGTCTGACTTTTTTTTATTTCCCAAGTTAAAATTACCACTTCGAGGAAAACGTTTTGAGTCAACAGAAGCCATAAAAGAAAATTCGCTGAATGAGCTAAAGGCCATACCGCAAATAGCCTATGGAAAATGTATGGAAGACTGGGTGAAGCGGTGGAGATGTATTGCAAGCGATGGGGCCTACTTTGAAGGCGATAAAATAAATTTAGATGAATAATTTGTATTTTTTGTTTTATTGACAAATTCCCGATACTTAGTACACAGAAGGTACATTTATATGTATATATATAATCAAACAATTATTTAAATCAACGTAGAATTATGTAAACATAATATTATATATAAAATTTTGAATTTTGTTAAATTAAACTAATAATATGTCTAAAACAATAAAGTTTCAATCATCATGTTTATTAATTAGAACACACAAAAGACAGCTCTTTATATTGAGATGAGATTTAAATCCTAGAAGAATGCACTTACTTGTTAAATACGAAATGGATACTACATGTTTAAAAGATGTTGATAAGATATCACCTCGCTGCCCTGTTCCCATTAACGGTGTTGCCATAACTTTTTCTTTTTTACACTAAAACCCTCTTGTTCATGTCGTCTTTCAGGTGAAAGACGACATGAACAAGAGGGTGACATAGGTATGTCACGAACGTTAAAATTGTGAGTGAGTATATTAGTGGTAGAGCCACTCAGTTTGCTGCATGAATGGACTGGCACGACCGGTGAAATACCACGATCTCTCAGAATATCGACGTCAAATGGTTCTTGCCGCGTTTCGCTCGGTGAAAGAGGTATCCGGAGGCCCAACTCCTTTACCCCTTCCCTTCCCTTCCTAGACCTTCCATATCCCATTGTTAGGGCCGGCAACGCAACTGTGACACTAAATGTCCAAGGGCGGCGTTTGTTGCTCACCATCAGGTGACTTCGTCAGATACCATCCTTATTCTACTTTAATATATTTTCCATACATACATGATCTCTAGCATACATACATGAGGATACGTGATCTCTTACCTCTATACAAGAGCATGATGAGCACGCCTTCAGTCCATGGGAACCTTACCCAACATCCAGCATAGATTGCTCAAGGTCAGGAAAGCGTCCCAGACACCACCGTGTTTAATCATTTCAGCAGACATCATATCGATTCCTGCTGCCTTAACATTTTTCAGTCTTCGCATCGTTTTTTTTCTTCTAAATCGGAACCGGGACCGACCGCATTAATGTGTAATATTAGGATCGTGCGACTTGCCTGCCTGCCTATCACCAATAATTTCAACATAATTGTAATAATTATAAACGTTTACTACATAAAACAATTATTTACATTTAAAATTAATAATAAACATCGACGTTACAAAATGACACTGTAGCTATTTATTTGTATCATATTATTATAAAAATTAAAAAAAATACTTAAGATCCTTTGTTTAATTTTTTGATTACCTCTAGTTAACAATGATATTTTCTTTTCAGATTTGGGTACCACTCCTGACCTCTGTAAGGTTTGTGGTGATATTGTTGACACGAAAACAGCCATCTATGGGGCCCACTGTTGCCAGTGCTGTAGAACATTTTTTAAAAAAACTATCCGTCTGAATAAGGAGTATGAATACTCTTGCAAATACGATATGAATTGCACCGTTAATATCTTGTCTAGGGCACGGTGTAAGTTGTGCAGGTATAACAAATGTTTGAGTATTGGTATGCAGCCTGAATTAGTAATGGAGCAGAGGAAAAATAACCTAATTTTTTAATCGGTGTGTCCTTATAAAAAAGTATGGTCATGAATATTTGCTGTGAAAACTAAAATCTATCAGTTTTCACAGCAAATATGCATGACCAGTAATTTTGTTATATTTAATTTATATTTTATTTCTGTAATTTTAAAGTATTCAATAGAACACAGTTTTGATTATTATAATTGTTTTTAAGAATATCTCTAAAGGTTTTGGTATTTGTTAAAACTGAAAAAAAATCATCTTGACCACGATGCTTTGGGGTGTGCACACTGTGCACCTTAAAGTGCAAGAAAAGTAAGTACCGTTCAAAGTTTTTTTAAGTGTTGTTTATTTTAAATTTAGAAATATGACATACATGTCACAGGACGAAACAGGCTGTATTTGTGAAACTAATATACGCACAGATAATAATTAATAAATCAGTCAATCAGTCAATTTCGTTTGTTTTTTACAATTTGTTTGGTTTATTTTTTGTACCGTACCTACCCTTTATTTGTATATGAACATGAATAAATATTTTAATATTTTCGCATTTGCAACTTTATTTTATTTTCATCCCTAGACGAGATACAAATCGAATTTTCACGCTAACATTGTTACATTTGAGCTAAATTAGGGTAGAGGATCCAGAAATGAACAAGACCTCACTAATAGACACTTTTTTCATTTATTCGAAGAAAACCATCTTTTCACGTTTAAATTTTAGTGTGGCAAAACTTAATCATAAAGAACAGAACTCCTATTCTCCTATTTATTTCTTAGATTTTCGCGAATCACATTCATAAAATTAAAACAACTTTTAGGATTATATCGCGTTTATTTATTACTTATTTTTATTTATTTCCCGACGTATCAATGAAAATAGCTTTTGAACAACTACCATTTTTTAGTTCATCACACGTGAAAATGATCTCTTGAAAGAGTTCGAAACGTCGGGAAATAAATAAAAATAAGTAATAAATAAACGCGATATAATCCTAAGTAGTATTTTTTCATTTATATATTTTCTATTTATTGTAAGCAAATTCTAAGTAATTTTAAAGCTTTGTATTGAAATAAGAAATAGATTTTGTAATTCTACCCGCTTATTAATACGCATTTTTAAGTTTATCACCGGTGTTATTTACTGGTTCTGCGATACAGACTTTATCCACTAATCGACATCTTGGGAGTATCCACCGCTAAAATTGTTCTGGACAAACAATCAGTCACTGAATGGTAAATGGAGAACCATGACCAAAACATTAAATTAGGAATCTTGCACTCGCAAAAAGCAGTTACAAATATAAAAGAAGATTGCATCAAAAATTCAGAGCGGCTTATGTCCGCTTGGACCTAATGTTATGTTAGTTCAGTTTCAAATAAAGTATTAATTAATTTAAATTAAACGGAATTAAATTTATTTGTCTCCCAAATACTGTTGCCGTAACTACGTTTATGTTGTCTGTTGTTAATGACTGGATGTCGAACACTGGGTTCTCAATACCCATCTCTGGCGATTTTCGATTTTCCTATATCTTTTCAAATTACTAAATACTAACCAGACTAACCTACTTATTAAATACTAATCAGAACTTGAAACTTCTATTGTCACAGTTGCATTCTGAGTATACAGAAGCGCACAGACGGAAGCCAGGGACAGACTCCAACTTGTCGTAGATCGGGGTGTCAGGACTTACTGAATACGAAACTCGGCTTAATCATATAGGAGATCTAAAACACGAGCTACATAAGTCCTACTTTAGTATCTCACAAATGAAAAGTGCGAAGGGAAATGTCTGCATGCTTTGAACCTTTACATGTAGATCTTACCTTTGTAAGATCTACATGTAGACTTTATAAAAAATCTAGGATGGTGCATGTCTATCTATTAGGGAGAACCCGCAATAACATATGAGCCAAGTTAATATCGTAAATATGAAGAAATACTGGCTTATTAAGCGAATTTTAAACACAGTGGCATTGATCGTTATCTAGTTAAGTGCCCTAAATGCATTGATGAATTTAATCTCGAACAGTATGGCCTTTTACAGCATTTAATTTAAGCTAATATTTTCAAATATTTTACTGATTTAATATACAGGAACATAGTGATTGCGTCGCGCAGCGTTACCGGCCGATGCGTCCACTTCATCAAGTCCAAATTTTATATCATTTACATACAGCATCTGAGGCGAAACGAAGTTCACTGGGTTATCTTATATTACATATTTTGCTCATATATGATTAAATATATTAAAATATATTACAACCTCATTCGTTTTAATTTCATTTCATTTTACTACAATATTACACAGCTCGCTATAAGTATGCAAAAATAAAATCACTCCTGATTATCTATTTGTAAATTATGAGTTAGAAAGTTGCCTCAGCTATTAATAGCTTTACACGTATAAACAACCGTACACGTATAAACAACCCAAATTTAAATTTGGGTTGTTTATACGTGTACGATATTTTTTTTTTATTATTTACAGGTCAAATACCGCTGTTCACAAGATCAAGGTGGGGAAACCCTGTGTTACTGCTGGGTAAATATAGATACAATCAATGTTTTGTTAATAAAAACCGCTACGTCACTTGGCTTTGTGTAAAAAAAAACTACTGTAAAGCTTCTATTACCACTCAAAATAATAAAATTGTCAAATATACTTACGCTCATTGCCATTAAAAGGAAAATGTGAAGTAATGACTTAATTGTTTTAAATTGAATATCTCTTCGAGAGATCTTTCTCCTTCCAGAGATGTTTTCACTTGTTTTCATTTTTTAATTTGGATTGTCTTTAAATTGCGATGAGTTAAAATGGGCATTATAAATATGCTAGATTGTATTGATAAATGAATTAATATGTTCTCACTTTGTACTTAAGTACTCATTCATATTGTTAATGTAATAATACATTACAGTCATATTTTTAAGAAATAAATTATAAATGATGATTGGTAGTTATTATTATATTAATCCCCGTCAACCTTGCGGATCCATTGAAAAATAGGGTGATAAGGGAAAAATGCTATGGTGACCAAGGCGTAGAGAAGAATGTTAAGATGGTTTGGTCTTGTTGCAAGTATGAATGGAAACCGATTGACTAAAAGATATGAATGTATGATGAGATGTATGACTGTGGATGTACACCCTTGGGATACAGGCAGGAGTTTATGTATGTCTGTTTATGTAGTTCTATGAATTAGTCTGGTATTCAAATTATATATTTTTGAGCACCATAAATATACGAAGAGTATTTATTTTTGAAATATATCTTAATTAATAAGGGAACATTTTTCGATTTCAATCTAAATCGAGACGATGACAATAAAGCAGTGGAGCTTTATTGTCATCGTCTCGATTTAGATTGTTAAATTATTACCACATAGTTTAAGATACAGAAATCTTCGTTTCCATCCGAAGTCAAGATCTTAAGACATGGAAATTCGTAAAAGTCTAACCGAGTACAAATGTCAGCATGTTGAAGTTATCTATAATTATTATATATTACTTCTCTCTCTCAGAGTGTCTTTCAGTATAAATATGCTAACATAACGTTTGTAAGGAAAAACTTAAATAAATTTACTAAACATAGTGATTTACAATTTAAATATTAGAAGCAACCAAAAAATTGTGTTACCATATCATCGCCTGCACAAATGTATTTTTTGGGATTGGGTTTATAGTTTTTTTTTTTTCACGGGAATAGGGGGTAAACGAGCGAGCGGGTCACCTGATGGAAAGCAATCACCGCCGCCCATGGACATTCGCAACACCAGGGGCGTCGCATAGTTTTATAATAGGTACCTTTTTTACCCGAGGAAATGCTTTATGCACACCCACCGGCTTGGGGATGGTAGGGGGGAGTGTGGGACTCCCAAAGCAGTAAATTGCAATCCGATCCTAGGACTACCCACTAAAACATCGCGGCGGCCTACCTCCGGCGTTGGGTGGTCCAGGATACGGTTAACTCCTCTGGACTTTCTAATAGGTACCTGCACATATTCCGGCTTTGTTTTACAATCGGTTAAGGTGAGAGTAACTTGAAAAATAATGTCATGTCATTCTAAATCCAATATACTAGGGTGGGGATCGAATTTCCCAGTCTCGATTCCACAGTCGGTAGTTTTACCAATGCACCACGAGGCCAGTCTTCATTCAAGTAAGATGTGCTCTTTTTACGTTGTTATTTTAAATGTATGTTTCTTACAAAATTTAATTTTTTAGCCCAGAAGGATTCCATGCTCTATTTTTTTTCAAAATAAGTTACATTAAAATTGTAATAAATCATTTTGAAATAATAAATAACTTTAAAATATTTACATATATATTATAAATTTTAAAATTCATGTTGTATTGTTTTCAGGACCAGTATTTTCAGTATCACGTCGTGGCAATCCTGTTATAATATATGGTGGATACCGTTATAACAAATGGGTCGGTAGTCGTGGCCCGCGCGCACGATGGGTCTGTGTCAAAGTGAAGAGTATGAGGTGTTCCGCTGTTATAACAACTTTTGATGATGTTATAGTGAAACATACCCCCCATAATCATTGAATAAGGAATAAATCCTTACTTGTGTATTATTCATTAAAAAAAAACCCATCCATATCATTCCAAATAATCAATGATAGTCATTTCACGAATTGGATTACGGTAGAAGGAAGATGAATGAATTAAATATTCCAATCCTTAATTTATACAAGTTTATATAGTACAAAAGCAGCAGGTATGAACCATAGTTAGCCAACCAAGGGTTAGCCTGTAATATGGGTGCCGTAAGACTCAACTAAGAAACGTTAGGGGCGTTTTGTTTTTCTTTTTAGGGGCCACAAAATCGTTCAGAAGCTTCAAAATGTAATTACAATGTATTATCCAATTTCAATGTAAATTTGCCATTAAAAATATTTTATTATATTTCAGAAAAGCGTTTTTGTTTGTTGACTAAAGTTTTGTTATAATGTTGAAGGTGTCAGTGTCACCTTCACGTCCTATTGTATGTAATTCAGTACCACATTTCACTGTTTCGCGGCTCGGAAACCCAGCGTTACAAATGGGCCCATATTGTCATGTAATACAGAAACAAACGTCCACGCGATCATTGGACTTGCGTGAAAACCAGCATGAGTAGTCGAGCAAGAATTAGAACATGCGATAATGTAATCCCTGCTGCCTCGGCTAAGAATAGACAGCCCTTTCGGTTTTATTGGTGCTGTAAGGGGCGGCAAAAACATTAGGGGCTAAAAACATCACGGGGCCTACATCATCTGCTGCCTTTTCCCTCAGCATAACATCGATAGTTCGAAAGGATGACATTTTATGCCGATCCCGCGTAGAGTAGGGTTAGGGCAGGAAAATGATAGTGATATCATCATCAAAACCTTCAGTGTTCACCAGCTCTAGGTGATCCTTGTGATCACGTTTAACTTCTGCTTAAAATTATTGCTCAATCTGAAAGGGTTTTATGATACATATCACTGTTAAATGCCACTTATCAGCCCACTTACTTTTCACAAAAGTTTTTATCTCTGTTTTCCCCCAAGCTCTTGTATAAAAGATAAGCTAAATTGTCGATTTTAAATAAATAGAATTTATTGAGACGTTAATTATAAATTTTGAGTCTCGGTAGTCCAGTGGTCGAGCACCCCGCTTCTGATTCAAGAAGACGCGGATTCAAATCTTGGCTGACACCAATGACTTTTCGTAAATTATGGATAGTAAATATCGATGACTGGATCTTTGTGCCCGGTATGGCAATAGGTTCGCCACCTATTCCATTTGGGACGTCATTAACATTCATAATTTATTGAAATTATGAATGTTAAATAAGAAAATATTCTTATTGAATAAGGACAGGGTGTCAGAGTTTGCTTAGTCATTAATTACATCTTGGCAATGATATTAAAGGCTTCTAGGTACACAAATGATATATTAAAAAGTTTTGAAAATAACTATTCTATGTTATTCTATGTATAATACTGTTGGCAAAAATGTACAAGTTATAAACAGCAATATATCATTATATTTACTAATATTCTATTGAATATTAATTTTTAGGTGCTGTTTTTACGGTAAGCCGTTTCGGCAATCCAGTGGTCGAGTGTGGCGGATTTAAGTACTTCTGGAACAAGGTTCGCAAAAATGATGCGAAGAAAACATTTCGTTGCAGCCATTGGGATCAAGGCTGCCGAGCTTCCATCACAACTATAAATAGCCAAATTGTCAAGTATAGGGCTACACATACAACTTTGTGTACTTTTAAAACTGAACGCCGACTGAAGCGTCGTGCTGCTGTCATAGATGACACAGGATAAAGACATACTCGTATTTTAATATAATCTTTGTTCATTGTTTTTTCTGTTATGTCTTCGAAAAACTTTATAACATAAGGAAATAATATTTTACGTTGTGTAAGTAGTTATTTAAAAGGTTTTATTAAAACTGATATTAAATCTTTTATAAGACCTTTTGTTGAAGAAGTCTGCTTGTGATCACGGCCAGTACAGTCTGGCCGAAACGTCAAGCCACTCAAGGCAAATTATATTTACCTAAACTTGACGCATTAATTCCCGTTTTATATATTTGTGTAATATTAAATATAACAGTTATGTCAATGATTTTATAGATTTGTACTTATTATGAACTCTTTACTATTTGTTTTGTTTAAATTTTCTATTAAATTATTTATGATTTATTATGAAAACGTAGATTTTTTTCAACTGCACAACAAGATACCAAATTTATACGTATATTTATTAGAGTTCTGTTTGTCTCTAAATTATTGAAGGTATAATTAATACCAACGCACATGTCATTAAGCCTGTAAATTATTGGGTTTTCACAGTACATAACAATGTAGGTAGTGATCATTCCAGACTGAATTAATTCCAGTATTCGTGATGATTGTGTCTTACAAAAGTAAGCCCAAGATACAGGGGAGCACGAACAGTTCGTCTCAATATAGCAGCTATAGAAATAGTTATGGATAGGTTTAAACCAAATTCAGGGATGTCTAGCAACGTTATTTACATTTGAAGATGACGTTATTATTAAAATAAACGTAATACTTATTCAATAATTCAATTATTTTTTATATTAACTTTTCTAGTTTGAATGCTAAATATTTTTCATTATTACGCTTTGAATCTTTTATATCTATTTTGCTTAATCTGAGCTCGTTTCCGTGTTCCAATTATACTATAAAAAGTATATTTTGTGCAGATATTCGTTTGATACAATCAAGACAAGGCAGACCGATGTTAGAGATGGGTGAATATCGCTTCTGCCAACACAGCAAATACCGAAATGGAGGTCCGAAGGTGCTGTGGGTCTGCATCAAGTGCTGTACAGGATGTCGAGCTGCTATCACTACAGTCAATGGTGTCATTATGAAATTGAACACTATTCACAACCACAAGAAAATTTTATGGTGATAATTTAATATTATCAAGATCAATTTTATTTATTTTCCATGATGAAACTGTAACTTTAATATTTTAACTGTAAAGCGCAATTATAATTGTAATTCTTTATAATACAATCTGGTAGGTTAATAAGATAACCATATAGATTAAGCGGTAGTTTCAATTAGGGCATAGGTATGCCTTAATTGAAATTACCGTTTACCGTTAATTACTTGAAGAGTTGAATTTAGTGCTAAATACAAGTTCAGCTCCTTTTTTTCTTTTTTGTGCCATTGGTAAAGTTATTTAGTTCTAATTGCTACTGTTACATGTAATAAATTCTCAAATTATTTAATATTTTAAAACATTTGAGTTGCTTTTTTAATTGATTTATAAATACTAGTTGACCAGGTGAACTTTGTTGCGCATAAAGTCAAAGTCAAGTCAAAATAACTTTATTTTTATAGGTCTTCACAGATACTTAAAAATAGTCAACAAGTACAGATAACATTATGATTTATAATTAAATTTAAAAAAAACTTGCGCTTGTGGAAAGTGCCTCCGTGGAACAAAAAAAGACACGGAGCCGAGTGTACCGAGTGTAGGGGCTATCATGAGAAGAATCGGGCAAGAAACTCATGTGCCAAATACTCTTTTCAAACCATTTGAAATAAATAACAATATTATTATTACTACTGAAAACAAATCAGTAGGTTGGTGAAGAGGTGTAGCAAACAGAATTCTCGACACTCACAATTAAGATCCAACCAAATTAAAATCAACGTCCTACAAGTTAACTAAGAAATTCTATGCGATCACAGTAGTCGAGCACAACTGTTTTTTTTTTTAATGGCTTCTAATTGTTAGCCTGACGGCTGTTACAATTTTACGCGGACTTTTGGTGAGCGCAGAGGGCTCTCAACCTTGGTGAGTTTAAACAACCTGGTCCAAGGGCACCACTTGTGGGGTACGAACCTCGGCTTGGACGGTTGTTGGCAATGTGGTTTGTACCACATTTCTGACTTTTACGCGAGCGAGTTTGCGCCCTCGGCGGCGAGGACGAAACTGCAGCCTACCATGTGACGAGATGGCTTCGCGAGCCTTTTGAGCCGCGATTTGGGCGAGGGTGGTGGCGTCATCCTGCTCGGTGAGGATGTGACGGGGTCTAGTCCTCCTCGATATGCGGGAGGGTGTGTAATTGCTAGCCGCAACCACTAGCGGGTTGGGGTGTGTGGCAGCAGAGTCAAAGAACTTATTGGAACACTGTTTCATGAATTGCCTGATAGTAGGCAGAAGCAGGTCGACGTGGAGGTCTAGATTACGAACGAACCACGGGGCCCCCGTGGCTCTTCGTAAGAATCTATTCTGTAGTGTCTGAAGCCTATGGATCCTGTGCGGCTGTGTGTGGGCGAATACTGGGCACGCGTATGTCATAATTGGCCTAACGCAAGATGTGTAAAGCCTAACCTTGTTAGATAGTGACAGTTTCGACTTAGGATTGATGAGGGAATGGAGTCTGCCCATGACTAGGGCGGCACGGGAGCGCACACGTTTAATGTGCGGTTTAAAACTGAGTTTATCATCAAGGATAACTCCGAGGTATTTGGCTTGCCTGTCCCAAGGGATAGGTTTGCCGAAAATTTGGACATTAGGGAAAGACTTGACGGGATACAGGTCGGAACGACGCCTGTGAAACAAGACAGCTTGACTTTTGTCGGGATTGATTTCTATTCTCCATTTGGAAAACCAGACGCTGAGGGCGTCGGCTGCCTTCTGGAGTTGAATAGAGACGGAAGTAGGGCCGCAACCGGCATAATAGATGGCAGTGTCATCTGCGAAAAGGGCAAGCTGGACCGGACTAAGTTTTGGGAGGTCGCTGGTGAACAGCGTGAAGAGGAGTGGTGAGAGTACCGAGCTCTGAGGGACGCCGGCATGAATCGGACGTGGTGGAGAGAGGGTTCCTTCTACGTTGTAGCGAAAGTGCCGCTCTGATAGATTTATTTTATTTTTATTTATTTATTTATTTATTCAAACTTACAACTATTTCGTATATAGTCGTATATAGTCTCGTATGATGAGTACGAGATACTGCGGTATTTCCAATTGGAAAAGTTTGAACAGTAGGCCATTGTGCCAGACTTTGTCGAAAGCTTTCGCTACATCGAAGAAGAGGAACCCTATGAAGAGGTTCTTTTGAAGTCTGTCGTAGGTGAATTCTACGAGACGATGGACTGGTTGGACGCAGGAGTGTCTAGGGCGGAAGCCGAACTGCTCGTGGGGAAAAATGGAACAAATTCCAATACACAAACTACAAAATCCGCGTTGAGCAAGCAATTTGACGGTCCCACTCCGACTTGTCAGTCATGAAGTCGTTGATGGTGTAGTATGCACCACCAATGAGACGACCCTTCACAGCCCGCCTAAAGCGATCATAAGACAAATCCAGAATATGCGCAGGTATCCTCTTATAAAACTGTACAGCTCACTGTTCATTCAGTGGTAAAGCCAAGCAGTTTACTGCATAAATGGGCCAGCTCGACCGGTGAAATACCACAACCTCTCAAAAGACCGACGTAAAGTGGCTCATGCCGCGTTTCGTTCGGTGAGAGAGGTACCCGGAGGCCCACCACCTTCCCCATCCTTTGGTATCCCCTTCCCTTAAAGGTCGGCAACGCAACAGTAACACTATATGTGTTGCTGGTGTCCATGGACGGCGTTGGTTGCTTACCATCAGGTGACACGCCTGCTCGTTTGCCCTCCTATCCCATAAAAAGTTTCTCCTCACAAACATGATGTTATCATATATAAACTGGGAGACAACCGTTAAAATGCAAATTTCCTTAAAACGTTCTCTGAGGGAGACACCTAGCACCCAAATTATAAATTGCATCAAAGTAATAAATAAGTAAATTTTGTAAATTTTGGATTTATCACTTTTTGTATACTAGGTATATCATAAATTCATAAATTAATCATATAAGATATCTAACAAAGTTACTACGCTGCGTCAACCAGTTCGTGGTCGCCACTTGAGAATCTTTCTACCCCAACGGTTAGTGTTTCGTCGTTACTTTTTGAAAAACTATCGGTGACTGGACAATTCATAGTCATACTCGTAGATAGTATTTAATATGTCTTTTTATGTATTTATTGTATATATTGATATATGTCTATGTGTTCTGTATTTGTGTGTATGTTTATATGTATGTATGTGTATTTACGCATTCCTGTATTAAAGTTAACTTTAAGTAAACTTTAAGTATTTCTGTTAAGCAAAATATTACTGTAACCTAATTGTTTATTTGTAACTTTTTCTGTACCAATCTTTGAAATTTGTCTGTTTGAATCAAGGGTCGACTGGCAGAGAATGCCTTATGGCATTAAGTCCACTTTGTTTACCAAGTCTGTACATAAAGAATAAATAAATAAAATAATCCGATAGTCAATTTGGGATCTCTGGAGGGACTTCAGCACTGCCCAAATTTTGACAGCATCAAAGGCTTCTCGATGTCCACAAAGCCAGGCACAATGGCTGATTATACTCCTCGGGTTTTGTATAATTTAGCGAAGCGTGTATATGTTGTCTATGGTATTAAAGCCTTTTCAGAAACCGGCTTGTTCGGAAGGTTAAAAGTTGCCAAGCTTCTTAGAGAATCGGTTTGTAATGACCCCCCAACACAGCTTATAGAAACAGCTTAATAGCGAGATAGATCTCTAGTTTTCCAAGCGGGTTGTATCACCCTATTTGTGAAATAACACCACCACGCTCTTGGTCCACGCCTCTGGAACGTCGGCCATATGAACGTGAAAAATTTAGTACCGACAGCGTGGACAATTTCTTAAATCTTGCGTAAAGTCCGGTAAATCGTAAGGAAGTTAAATTCTAAATATATTTCAACACTGAAAATTAAGATATAGAATTTTCACAAGATCGATAATAATGAAATTAAAATTAAACACCTTAAAGCAGAAACATGGCAAGGTTTTTATTATTATTTCCTGTTTTAAATAAGATAAACACATTGTCTATTAGACACAATAACTCTTTTATGGGATAGGACGGTATAAAGCAGGCTGGTGGTAAGAGACTAGCGCCGCTCATGGACATATAAGTTGGGAATGAGAGAGAAGAGGAAAATATTTGGACCTCCGGATACCTCTCTCTCTCTCCGACGAATTGCGGCTTGAGTCCTTTTACGCCGATATTCTAAGAAGTCGTGGTATTTTATCGATCCAGCCAGCATATACATGCAACTATTGACAGTTAAACATTTAGAGCTGAATGTGTTTAACGTAAAATAGTGATCGGATTCAGTTTGTGTATTGTTTTTCAGAAGTATTTTATACTACCAATAGATCGGGGAGGCCGGCCATATGTCATAACAATTATCGATACAACTTGTATTTGCAACCACAACAAAGGACTAGAGGAGAAGTTAATATGCCCAAAAAACACTGGCGCTGCTGCAAATGGCGACGAAACGGCTGTCGTGCGGCAATCATCACAGTTGAAGATGTCATCGTTAAGCCTATTAAATCTCATAATCATTAACATTTGGAACACAGGAGTGACAGTTGTTGGCGTTCTATGGGGGAGGCTTACGTCCAGAAGAGGACCTCAAAATGATGATTAACATTTCATCGTTTTCAAAAAACTAATCTTTAATATCATTAACATTCCATATTTTAAAATAAAGTCGCTTTTTGCTGTCTGTCCCCTTATATGATTAGACCTTTGAAACTGCATTTGCATTTAATGCAGTTTTTTTTATTAGGTGTCATTTTTTAGTTTGTATTTTGTTAGTTAGAGTTTGTTTTTTTTATTTGATCACGTTAATGACTATTCCAATGACTTGACTTTATTTCATCGCGCGGATATCAAATCCAACCAGAAAATTTAGCAAAACTCCCAAATATTCCTTTAAAAATGTAAAAGTTTTTCTGAATATACGTACTTATTTGTGAAGTAATTTGACACAAACTAAAAGAAAGCAAAATATAGATGAGTATGTAAAATATACATAGGTGTACCGGTATGAAATGAGCGTTTTTTGTGAAAATAAAATATTAATTTTGATTAGATTTAAAAAAAAAATTATTCAAAATTTTGTCCATCACTTTCTACACATTTTGTCCACCTTTTTGGTAATTTGTGGATACCATGCCAATAGAAATGTTCTTCTTTTGAAGCAAACCAATCAGACACCCAATTTTCCATTTCCGCGTAGGAATCGAACCGCTGCTCAGCCAATGCGTGTCCCATCGATGAAAATAAATGGTAATCGGAAGGAGCCAAGTCTGGTGAATACGGCGGGTGGGGTAGCAACTCCCAGCCAAGTACTTTGATTGTATCCTGAACCGATTTTGCTTTGTGTGCAGGTGCATTGTCGTGTAACAAAATTACTTTGCCGTGTCTTCTGGCCCATTCTGGTAGTTTTTCGATCAATGCGTGGTTCAAATCGATCATTTGTTGTTTGTAGCGACTAGTATTAACAGTTTCACCAGGTTTTAGGAGTTCATAATACACCACACCCTTCTGATCCCACCAAACACAGAGCATTGCCTTTTTCCCGAAACGATCTGGTTTTGCAGTCGATGCTGATGGTTGTCCCGGATTAACCCATGATTTTCTCCGTTTAGGATTCTTAAAATAAATCTATTTTCATCGCCAGTGACGATTCGATGCAAAACTGATTATCTTTCGTGTCTTTAAAGCAAAATTTCACAAGTGTTTTTCCGGTTTTCCATTTGTCTTTCATTCAATTAATGTGGCACCCATTTTCCACACTTTTGAATTTTTCCCATAGCTTTCAAACGGTCTGAAATTGTTTGCTGTGCAACATTTACCATAGCTGCCATTTGCTTCTGACTCAAAGTATCCTCTTCATCCAATATAGCTTGCAGTTTGGCGTCTTCGAATTTTTTTGGTGGTCTTCCACGTTCTTCATTTCTCACAGCTTGCTTCTGATAGAGCATGATCACAATATGCTTCGACAAGCATTCGATGTGATTCTGCAGCATTTTTTTTAAAAGGAAACAAAAGTTAATGCTTTCCGCAAATCATCACTTTCCGGCACAAAATTTGTCATTTTTAACACAATAAAAAAATATGATGTTGTTTGTTTACTAACTGTTAGGTTAATTGAATGTTTGACAGTTGTCATGTCAACCAAACAAAAAAAAATTGAGGCTTATTCACAACAAATAACTACCAACACATTTGTATCTTAACGCTCATTTCATACCGGTACACCTGGTAGATCAATTACGTACAACAATTTCTCGCGGGCGGATCTATGACTGCCGTTTTTCACAAGTCTCAGTTTCTCTCATGTTTTTAATTTTCAGTTCTTTTTTTTAAATAACAGTTGTATCGATGTTTAATAAATTTCATTAACAGTATCAGTATTACTGTCATCGCCCTTGTACGTGAAATAGAAGAAAGAAAAGAAAGAAGATTATCAAGTGTTATATTATTTTGCAGATATGATTATAATATTCCCGAATGTGTTATGAAGTTATTAGGAGTAAATGTAAGGTTTTATTTATAATGTACGAGTATGTTAATGTATTACCGCCATGAGTTTACTAGTCTTGAAAGTGTATGGAGAACGTTTATGAATAAACCAATGCAGTACTGTTATCCTCTTTCCTTAATATTATTTTATATATAACTTTATGTTTAAGTATTATAATCTCACTATGCTACATATTTATTTACGGTACTACAAATTATAATAATTATTATAAATTATTATTTTTAATGTCGACTAAGTTAATTATGTGTCTGTATTAATTTTTATTTATGAACATTTTATTGTAGCGGTATTTACATCTTCGCGTTGGGGCAAGCCGGTGATATTGATGGGACTTTACAGATATAATAAAAATAACCGAAGTCGTGGTCCGAAAGGTTTCTGGACTTGCAGTAGGGCGAGCAGTAGAGGATGTCCGGCAACCCTCAGCACATATGAAGACGTGATCGTCTATAGCAAAGGACACCATAACCATTAATATTCTTGTTTTTTATCATATTAGAAGTTGATTTATATAAAAAAGTATATAGGTGAAAACTTTTAAGTGATTTTTTATAATAAATGAGTATTTTACAGACATTATAATTTAATTATAAATTAACTGTATTCATATTATAATTTAATGTTAAACAAATGTATTCATAATATATTATAATTTGATATCAACTATTACGATTTTTTAAAGTTATGTTAGTCTATATTTTGTGAGCGATGTGTATTTTTTTTATGTAATAACAATCCGTAGTACCTAAGCCTGTTTAACCATAATAGGCAGCGAATTATTAAATGTATCCTGGTTGGTATTATTATTTAGAGGATCTATAATCAAATAAAATATTCAATGTAAGAACTGGTTGTTTCATTTTAATTTCTACTGTACTAACAAAGGTAATATACCACATAGTTTTTATTTCAACAATATATATTTCCAGCAGAAAAGTATTCTTTTTTCCATAAACAAGTACATGAAAAAAATTATGTTACACAAATACTACATAATAATGATAATGAAATTAGTGATTTTTTAAAATAAAGAAATATACATTGAATTATTGTATAGATAAATAATAAACCGGTTAATTGTTCTGTCAAAGGTTAATAATACAAACACCCCGAACAATGATGATTTGTTATACATACAAGTACTCGTCTCCGCAAAATTATTGAATTTGCTATTTGCTTATTTGCTACTATTGTAATATTTACGTTAATCTTAATATGTTAATCTTTCACAGTGGTACAGCCACGTAGCTCGCTGCATGAATGGGCCGGCTCGATCGGTAAAATACCACGACCTCTCGGAATATCGACGTAAAGTTGCACATCTCGTGTTTCGTTCGGTGAGAGAGGTATACGGAGGTCCATCCCCTTCCCCCATCCCTTTCCATGTCACTCCCCTCAACCCTTCCCATCGCACCCCCTCAACTCTTCCCATCCCACCCCCTTACAGGCCAACATCGTAACTGCAGCACTAATTAGTGTTGTAGGTGTCCATGGGCGGCGGAGTTGCTTATCATCAGGTGACTCGCTTGCTCGTTTACCCCTATCCCATAAACAATAATTATTATTATATTTGCTAATGATAGTTATGTCGGTTAATATGTTATTTATATTATGTTTTTGAATGATATTAAATCATCAGTATTTTCTAGGTGCAATATTTACAAAGACACGCTTTGGTAAACCTGCGATTCAATTGGGACAATATCGATTTAATCGTAACAACAGGAGCAACGGTCCAAAGTCTCTGTGGGTGTGTACAAGAGTCAGTACTGGGTGTCGAGCTACCATCACCACTCTGGATGACGTCATTATTAAAGAAAAACTTGAACATAACCATTAAACCTATTTGAGGTAATCATTAAATTAAATGTATTCATAGATTTGAATTGTTTTGATTTAGGATTCAGTTAGTTTTGAATTCATTGTATGCAAGTTGCCTACAAGTTGCATTGAAGATGTTCGCGCTGTCTATGTTTTTAGATATATGCCAATGATAACCATAATAATATGATCTCTATGCAGTTGATAGTTACAATGAATTAGAGCGATAAAGCCCGCAGTGCGCTGTATGAACAGGAAAACACACAGTCAATCCATATTCCAGCTTTTATTAGGCCTTAAGAATTAAGAAACTTCTGATACCAAAGTAAATTAATCTGATCATAAATTTTTTTGGAGTTAGCTGATACTGAAATCCCCGCCTACAGATTTCAAACTAAAGTTGCAAGTGAAACCTAACGAGAAATACCATCTTGCTCAATCCCAACTTTTTTGAAGCCAATTTTAGATGATCGCGAAACTGGACGTCACGCAACATGTCGACACCGAGATTTCCGATATTGGCTAAGGCGCGAAGAGGAGTGCTCTCAAAACATGAGACTACGACAAAAGGTGCTTTTTTAGCAAAGGTGCTTTTTTCGTAAACCTGTGTCTTTATAAGGTCGAATTTGACTAACTTTAGTCATCCCCAGTCCGAAACTTGACAAAGCAGAGTTTCGATTTCAGACACAAGTTTGTTCCGGTACTCGCATACCTTTTCCCGAGAAATTCACGGGTTGCCGGTATATAAATCCCCCGTACTGTTATCCGCATATCAATGAACATTGCTACATTGCATGTCTTTGACATGGAGAAGAATACAGTAGTTTATAACCTACTTCAAAAAAAGCAGGAGGTCCTCAATTGGTCGGGATCTTTTTTTATTTATTTTCAGCGATTACTCAAAGACGCCTGGACTGACTTGCAAAATTCTTTTTTTATTCGAAACGGTATGCTCCCGATTGTCACCAAGTCAGCGAAGCTCACAAAGCTCCTTAACGGCTAGGATTTGGGAGACAGAACTGCTATTGGTCGATAGAATCTACTTAGTAGTATTTAGGGCTAATTTGTTGCTTGGGAAGTATGCTTGAATCAACACCTGATGCTGCTGTGCTAATGATAAGACTCTTTAACGCTTAGAAGTTGAGAGACAGTTCACAACTCATTGATACAACTAAAAATCTAGAAATAAAATTACATTTAAAAAAGTCTAACTAACTTCAAGAACACGTCGTTTGTGTTCTTGTAGTCGGTTTAACTTTTTTTAAAGTAATTTTATAAGTAGGAGCATGACCCATCGCCAGCAACTTTAATGCTCCGAGCCGTGAGAAAGCTGGAAATCCAATTGCAAAAACACTCGTGAAGCCCGAGAGATAGGTCTGTAGCAGATCTGAGCAGTCAACTTTTTCAGGACTCGGGTGGACTGAAGCTACCTTTCATGATGTAGATACAGCGCCGATAGTGTAAGATTCCTGAAAAAGTACCAGCTGCAGAATCGAGGTTGGCGAGTTCGTTCCCCACCGGATTACAAATATTTATGACAAACATGAATGATTGTATGGTGTCTGGGTCTCTTTCTATGTGTTATATGTATGTATTTACAGCAAAAAAAAGTATATATGTATAAATATCCGTTATCAACAAGCATTTAGTTGCATAGTTTCGAACTAGAGGACCAGAACGCACGGGTAATTGGATGGGAACATTGTTCCTTTAAAACCTAGTAAATTCATAATATTTCTTTATGACGTCAGAGGTAGAGAGGAGATAAATAACTTCGTTAAAAAATTTATCGTTTTGCATTCAGTGGAAAGATTTAAATGCCCATTGTACGATTTGAAATCTTGGTGGTATGATTAAAACGACCAGTTGACTAAATCGCACCGATGGCAGTCTTTTATGAAAAAAAAAAAACATTTATGAGGATCTTAGAGCACATAAACGGAACGGATCTCTCGAGCTTAGCATGGTACAAATATGAAACTTTAGATTGCATAACCATTAATTATATTTTAAGTCATGTCATTGTCTAAATATTTAAATTAGAATAAAAAGTAGTAATACGCTTCCCATTTATGATTTAAATATGCAGCTGATCAAATCGTTCGTAAGTAATATTTAGATTTTTCTTTTAACAAATAACAATGATAAATTTTAGGGCCAATTATTACATATACCAAGAAGGGAGCACCGCTTCTTAACGTTAACGGATCCAGGTTCAACTGTAAAAGAAAACATGGAGCTAGGGCATATTGGGTGTGCAACCAGGCACCCCAAGGGTGTCGCGTGTCCATAGTCACATATGAAGATGTCATTATCAAGGTCAAAAATGATCACAATCATAAGTACAATTAAATCAAGTAAAAGATCTTTAATCATACTGTATTGTCATTAATTTTTCAATTTTGTCTTACAATCAAATACCTTTGTAAATATAAAAATCTGCACCTTTGAAGCTAAAGTTTTTGTCAAATACTTATATAATTATGATTAGTGAACATTTAACAACTGTTACTGTGTAAATGTAACTCTAGTCAAGGTTTTGTAATATGGAAAAAATAAATAACACTTTACTTACAAAAGATATAAAAAATTATTATTTATTGAAATACTGTATATAATAAATTAAATAAAACCTTTTAAAATGTATTCGTGCTATAAATATCTCAATATGATTTTTTTTTTCTGCCTACCCACCATGATTAATCTTTCTGCGTCTCTCGGGAGGCGGTTCGATCACTTAAATATTTTAATTTCACAGTTTGTCTATTTTATGCTAACAATTACATACCTCTTTTAATATTAATAATTTAGTACAGACAACTATTTGAAAAAAATAAAACAATTATGAGGAGGTTAATAACACTAGAGGGCAAGATCATAATATATTGCTGCATTTTACTCATGGTTCAACGAGTAAATGTAAATGTGGGAATTTATAATATGCTTCTGATCCAGAGGTCCGGGTACGAATCCTGACACTGGCTCACACCAAAGACTTTTCGAAATTGTTTTCGGAAGGTAAATGTGAAAAATATCGATGACTGAAAACTTTGTGCCCGGTATGGCAATAGGTTAACGGCGAGACGAGGCTGAACAGCCGGTGCCTGCACCAACTGTGTTTGTTAAAAATGTATCAATGTTTGATTAGTTTATGTATAAAATTGAATCTATAACACCTCGTTTCACACCCGATGACTATAACTTTTTAGCTTAAGCTCTAAGGTAAAGATAGACACCCATAAATATATCTGAATAAGTAATAATAATTCTCTAATAGCTTTGTTGTTTGGGTTAAGTCAAGCCGCAATTCACCATAATTTATCTTGTATAATATTAATTTGGCCAACAGGAGCTTCATTTTCGTACACGAGACGTGGTTCGTTATTACTTAACATTAACACGTACAGATACAATTTGAAACGAGTGACCGGCGACAGGAGATATTGGATCTGCAATAAAGCGTGGCGCGGGTGCAGGGCATCCGCAGTCACTGTTGGTGGGACAATCGTTAAAACTAGCAACTTACACGCTCACTAAATATAATCTGTTTCATTGTATTGTTAATTTTCTTATTTAAAATGTATTCAATATATATTACATTATACGGAAAGTATTTTTTTTCTTTTTACGAGGGCAAAGCTAACTTTTGCTTCTTGACTATTTCATATGATTCATCGAATATTCTATAAAATTTTAAGTTTATTTGCAATGGAAAGATGTACCCTAAAATAAAGAAATAAAGTATAAGTCAAGTTAAGTTTGTTAAGTTTAATTATATTTTTACTCGTTTAATGTATTATGTACAGTAGGTATTTATTGATGATTATTGATTGCTTGTCACTTAACAAATATTTTATATATTTTTCAGTATTCTACAAGAATTACCGTGGTAAAGCTTATCTTTGGTATAAAGGTTTCTGGTATAGACAACATAAGATGTTCGAGAAGACTGTATGGTGGGTCTGCTATAGGAGATCTTCTATAAGATGTACTGCCTCCCTTATCACACACAACTGTAAGCTTGTGAAAACTAGTGCCCAACACTGTCACGAGAAAAATACATGGCAAAATGCTTTTAATGGGCTGCTACGTTAATTTACGTAATACTTCATGAATTCGTTGTGCAGTTAAATACAAATAAATTTAATTTAAATATTGTTAAACTACACTTTAGGTTTATTGAATAAAAATAGACAATATACGTAATGATATGTAAACACCAAACAAATTTAGGTCAATATTCTACGTATTGTTTGTATTTTTCTATTTAAAAGTGTGATATCACCTTCCCATTCCCATCAAGTCTTCTACTACAGTTTCTCTGTTAGACGAACTATTTTGATAATACAACTGTTCAAAATAAATTATTTTTATATTGCTGTGACATTTTCCAAAGAACACTATTACGTCTACTGTCGTTACGTTACTTAGCTGTAAGCTAAGTAACGTCGCTACGTCTTACGTCTACAATTGCATGCTTGCAGCACCTCACATAGCGGTTTATGTAATATGCTCGTATTCAGGCATATGATACGATACCTATATATTTTATTGCTATAGCTTTTTTACAGCACTATTCTTAGACATACTATTAGTCAGTATATTGAATTCGGAGAAGGTCTATCTCTCCCACTTCTACTTTTGTTAGCAGAGGTCGCAGACTTTCGTATTTAACAATCTTGTAATGACTCTAAATGAAATTTCATTAATCTTTCCGAAACTTTCAGCCAGGACACTGTTTTAACACTTTTTTATTTAGAATCATTTGATAATGTAATGGTTTCTGTTGTACTGTGACGATTATAGTGTGATTAATTAAAAATAGCTGAGCATCTAGTCATAATTAGAACTTTTAATCTATTCAAAATAATCGAAGGAAGTTAATGCATCCCGGTGTGTTTTATTAAAAATTAAGAACACTTAATGTTAGTTTTTTCTACATACTTTTTATGTATAGTTATTTCTTTTGATTTATATTATTACTGGAAATATATTTGTATATGTTAGTTTTCTGTTCTTTAAAGTTTGTTAGATAATAAATAGCTTTGGTACTGCAAATACAGACTTATGTTTATTTATTTACATAATATATAACTTCACGCCTAATCTCTTGCGGGGTACGGAAGGGGTGAGGAACGGAACGCCATAAGGCACTATTTTTTCACACCACACTCGCTTCTTTGACTTTCACAACTCTTTTTATACACGCGCTTCGATTTTTAAGGCTCTTGACATCACCTTCCTTCAGAAATCGTTATATTGGATCATCAAAGATGTGTCGTGACCGTTTTCAACTCCTACAACCATCTGCTTTTGCATTGTATATCTGCTTCGTCAATCTTGCATTATCTATTCTTTCTACGATTTTTAAGAATCTTTATCGTTTTATCAAATATCAGGTCTTAGGCCCTAAGATGGCTCGTTAATTTGTCAAGAAACCTGCTGGTGTCATCTACTGAAAATGATATCTGGAAAACATAATCATTCATGATAGGTTATATAAGTAAAAAGTATATTTACTAATACTACTCTTTATCTTTCCTCTTTTTCTAGATTTAAATCCAATATATATATATATGTACTCTAGATACGGCAAGCCGGTTATGACCGGAAGTTGATGGATAAAGGTTTAACAAGTGATCTGATAGGAGCGGACGTCCTGCAGTGTAGCGGTGTGTGCAGAATAGGAATCTTTGTCCAGCGATTCTGGTTACTTTGTGGTCAAATAGTGGCAAGTTTTTAAGGAAATTTATAACCACCGATGAATCAAAAATTCTCATTATATTCCAGAATCAAAAAACGTTCAATACAGTGGAAACATAGTAATTCCCCACTACCAAAGAAAGCCAAGTAGTGTCCGTTGGCCGGAATAACGAATATTTTTACTGATTACCTCCCCAAAGGAGATCACAGAATATAATTACTATGAATTTCAAATATGTACCGTGGTAGAGCCAAGCCTGTCGCTGCATCATTGGGCCGTTTCGTCCTATGAAATACCATGACCTCTGCTGGCGTTGGTCGCTTATCATCAGGTGACATGCCTGCTCGTTTACCCTCTTATCTCATAAGAAAATTAAAAAATTATGCTACGCTAATCAGCTCAATAAATTATTTTTAAAAAAATCAACAAAAATGGTCAACATTAAGCGAAAAGAATATCTTTTTCTACAAGGATAATGCACCGCTCCACAAATGGGTTGTCGCCATGGTTAACCTACATTTGATTTGAACACACGAAATCACAATCACATAACTAGAGTGGGCTAAAATTTATCTAGATAATATAGATAGAAGAGATTAATCATAGCCGAGCTTAAAACAAAAATACATTTAATTTAGTCGCAAAATACATTTAATATTACACTCCTTATTTTCTTTTTTTTTTCAGTACAATTTGTCCATAATTTAAGCGGTAAGCAACTGGCGGTACGTGATGGCTACACCTATTACTACGTTGGTAAACCTGGTGCAAGTGATGGTATGTGGAGATGTAACTTTGGTTATCCTTGTAAGGCGCGGTTCAAAGCCACGAGGGAGGGAGTGGTTATCAAATCTACTTCACAGGAGCACACTCATGGACAACCGACCGTTCGTGTGAAAGATGGAGTACTGTACAAGTTGGCCAGGACTAAATAAATTAATAACCAGAGCGTGTATCCAAATATTAATTTTGCTAAAAATACTTAAGAATTATCATTACATAGTATAAAACAAAGTCGCTTTCCGCTGTCTGTCTCCTGATTGTGATGTTGTTTTCTTTAATAGATATAGGGTGTCAACGGGGTGGGTTTTATGTATAATTAATGTATACTGTAGCAAATAAAAAGTGGTAATTTTCGAGATTTATTTATTTGCAATCGCTGGCTGAACCCTAAGTAATAGATCAAAACAATGTAGTATATTATAATACACCTTCAAAAGGTCTACAAAAAAGGCCGCGATGGCATTGCTCTCGGGGATACCGCAATTTAATGGCTTTTTTACAAAGATTATGAGTGTTAATTAATTTTAATCCAATTAAGGGCCTTAAATAGACTGTGATAGATAAATATGGGCCTTTACAACATGTAATTGAAACGAATATTTTCGAAGATATTGCATTATTAACATAACGGGACAAAGCACGGGTTACATCGCTCAGTAGTACCGGCCAAGACAATAGTGAACACATAAAGAAAGTCGTTATTAAAAACTAAAGGTTGACAAAAAATTTCGGACAAGTCCCTAGCGTTGCTTTTAATTTTATAAAGCGTTGATTAACATTTAAAGTTGGCTTTTATTAAATTATAATAATAATAATATCTTGGACACAATACACACAGTGCCCTCTAGTTCCAAGCTAAGCAACTAAATGCTTGTGTTATGGATACTAGATAACGGATATTAATAGATATATACTTTTCTTTTGTAAATAGATACTTATAATACATAGAAAAACACCCAGACGCCACACAAATAATCATGTTTGTCACAAATATTTGTGCTCGGGTGGGAATCGAACCCCCGACCTCATTGCTGCAGCCGGTAGTTTTACCAGTGCGCCACGAGGCCCAAATTCAAGAAACAAAGATGTTATTTACGTCGGCTATGAGCATTGCTTTTGCTGGTTTGTCACGGAAGAATTGTTGTCATGATATTAAAATTTGTCTAGTATCTATCATAGTTGGACAGTTGTGTGAAATGATAAAATTAAATGATATATCTACACATTATCACAAGAATATTCATTGTATGGTGACTTTAATGCGTCTTTTCGAGTTATTTTCATGATGAGCCTACAACAAAACTCATACTCTGTAGGTGCATAACAGATTTCTTGTACTATTTTTAAAACATATTTAATTTGGGACAGTCTTATAGTTAGTTTTTTTTTCTTATTTAAAAATAATGGCCCCATCCTTGGTGTTGTTTTTTTCAATATTTACTTACTTGTGTAAATTTAATTCAAGAGTTTCGGAGCAAAGAGCCTGTGACAGATAAGGATGAGTGGAATTTCGTAAATAAAATAAGGAATAGCCCTTATAAAATATTATATTTTATATGATCCCTCTAGTTTTGGTATTTACATATTCTAATGGTAAAATAAATCCAAGAGAAGAACTCAAATTTAATGTAAATAAAATTGTTACCCCGGATTTTAGGACCTTCTGATAAGGAAGAAAGCCAGTAAAAGAAATAAAAGTTTGAGAAGTTTTAGTAAAATCTGCATACGTTTTAGAAGTGCATGTATATTGCATCTCTAAAACGTTCTCTAAAACTTAACGCGAACTGGAAGGCAGAGAGAACAAAGCTGAATAAGGCACGATTCCTACATACTTTACTCACTTCTTCGGCTAATTAATTAGCATAGCTAAAAATGAACCTTTAATTAACCATTTTGATTTTCCTGTTTAGTTGTTGACGTTTGAATGTTTATCAGACATCGGGTTTTTTATCGGCTTAAGAAATTTCTCAGGGTTTTTGATTTACTATACACAATCAACGATCTTGCAAAGAGACCGATCGAGGTCTTTCGCGTCCAGAGGGCTGGTCTATTCTTCGCACAGAGGATTAGCATAACCATTTAGCGTAGCAATACGGCCAGTCTTCTGGGCACGCTGCCAGTGGAATATTTTGTAAATAATATGTAAATGGTAATTGTATATTTTGTTAATAATGTAATTAATTAATTTGTTCTTATTATTGTAAATAAATCATTAACTTTCAGAATAAGTAATAATAAACATTTGGCCGCAAAAAAGCTTGTTTTCGTTGGATCCCGAAAACATCCGTGTGGAGGGATGCAAAAAAAGGATAAATTGAATTTAAGTTTTTATGAGACGTTTAATAATAATATCAGCTGCGTTATTATTGCTTTCTTATTTTAATATTTTATTTTCAAATAGATACTATAAATAGTAAAGAGAAATGGCTGCTTGTTTAAACATATATTATAAATGAATTATTACTAATTATAATATTACCTTTCCCCCCGTCTATCGTTTGTTACAGTTCTTTGGCTTGTTAACAAAGGAGGCAATGAAATAGGACTTCTCAACGATTTTACATTTTACCGTCATAGAGGTAGCGCTAGCAAGAGGACCGAAATTTGGCGCTGCACTCACGGCAGAGGATGTAAAGCACGAATTGTGACTACAAAGACGAAAGAAATATTGACATTAAATGACGTACATTCACATTCTGCTGTTAGATATACGATAAGTAAAGGTGTATATTATAAATTATAAACAGAAAATTTACTAATGTAGAATGTAGGCCTAAACCCATACATTATATTATATCTGTCGGGATGGCCATGCAGACTAATTTGCTTGCCGAAATGACATTTTAAATTCATCCGAATTTAAGCTGTCACGTCGGCAAACTCTTCAATAGGAACAACTACTATAATAACGCTCCGGTTCGTTGGTGGTCTGTTAACCAAATTGTGAATTAATTATAATATTTAGCGTTATTATTTAGTGTTGGTGATCCATCGGTTGAGCACCCCGCTTCTGAATCAAGAAGTTGTGAGTTAGAATCCGGGCTTACACCAATGTCATTTTGAAATTCTTTTCGTAGGAAGGAAGGAAGTTATGTAAATATGATCATATATTTTAATATAATTATCTAATGAAAAGATAAAATGTTTTGATTTTTCTATTATGCATATATATCTAGCTATAATTACAATACGAATGATAAATTAAACTATATGTATATAATTTTATATAAAACTAGACTTATATTTTAATTAATTTCCAGTGTCGTGGGTAAAAAACTACAGCGGCAGAACCTGGGGCATAGTACAGCAACATCCCTTCTATTGTGACAAATTCATACACAAAAATAACACATCAATATGGAGATGTACAAAGGGTTCATTTTGTAAGGCGAGATTTACTATGGCCGGAGGGCGCATGGTCAGATCTTTCTTGATTCATACTCACTCGCCGAGGAATTTTGTCATTCGTAATGGTATATATGTTAAAATTTAATCTCACTTTCTCTATCAAGCTGATGCAGTCAGCTTTACTAATACACGATACAATACCAGACATAAAACCACTCAGGAAATAGAGATCTTAAAAGAATAATTTTGTTAATATGATAGGACAAGATACGTCGTTTCTTCAGCGCAAATGGTGCGTTGCGTTGGCCAGATTCCTGGGCACAAAAAATGTAGAGCTACTCACAATGCGCTACTGATCCCAACACTTACATATGGTAGAGTTATGCATTAAATAGGATAGACGTGGTTGGAAAGAGGCATTGCTTAAAATTTGTGGAGCGGCTCTCACTGACCACGTCGAAAACAAGGTTGCAAGGAAGGAGGTTGGATTGAAAGAGAGTTTGTGTAAAAGTAAGAAAAGGCATGCTTCGATGGTGTGGACGTGTAGAAAGAATGGACTACATAAAATTGATTGATGAATTCATTGATAGACAATATAAAAGCGGATGGATGTAGGAGTCGAGGACTGGAGCGATACACTTTCCTAGACCAAACAGAACAAGTTCTGGAGGAAGATAATATCAGGAAAAATCGACGCTCGGGTGGGATAGGAATATTTATGAAAGTCACAGAAGCGAGTGAGGCGTATAAGAATCATGCGTTATAAAGCTGTTTTCCTCCTGCCTACCCTGCCAGGAATTTAGCGTTAAGTAATGTTTGTATGTACTATATACTCCACGCTCTTAATACCTGAAAGTGTAGGCGAAGATAAGATACAAATTATGTTCCTTACTCCCGAATACTGAACCGCCACTCAAGTATATAAGCGGTACTTAAGCGTTTAAGTAGCTGTCACATTAGACAGAATACGTGAGATTTGAGCAGTAATTAGCACTTTATTGATTGTCAGATTTGAGTGGCAGTTCAGTATTCGGGCGTTAGTCTCGTTTCTTACTACATCAACGAGAAGACATGAGATGGAACGAATAGACTGGTACTCCACACAAAAAATTGTCAACCTTGTGATAAGTAGTATTAGAACTTATATTTTAGGACGTGATCTTTATTAGAAGATTAGTTTAAATGAATGTACGGAATTTTATGTGCGTCTGACAGCACAATAATTATTAGTTTAATTTAGTTACTAAATAAAAAGTATACTAACTTAAATATGAACTTTTATTTACTTTAATCATCCATCCCATAATAATTTATCTATAATCGCTAGAGACCATTTATAAACACGTAAATTTGTTTAAATTTTGGTTGTAACTTACAATATTATACAATTATATGCAATTAAAATCTTACATAAATAATGACCCAGAGTTAAAGCAAAAGGCAGTGGTTAAGCCTTTTGAAATGTGGGAAAAAAGTATTACCAAGCAAATATTAAATGCAAAATAGTGAAAGGGTTTAGACGTTGACGAAGTTCACTCTTCCGTGACGTCGTGACTCTTAAAAATCAACGACGTGAGATGCGTGCGCTTCTGCTCAACCTAAGAACTTTAAGTGTTGTTATATTATTGAATTTAAATGTATTCCAGCTTTAGTTTTTGATCATGAAATGGTACCTGATAATATTGTTTGCTTTTCAGTTATATTGTTAGCGAAATCCCGTTACTCCGGCAAACATCTTGTGATGTATAATGATTATACTTACTACTGTAAGAAGCAATGCAAGAAAACGAGAAACTTTCACTGGTATTGTTCAACACACAATTGTAGAGGTTGCAATGCCAAATTGAAATTAGACGAAAAGTTCGCTATAGTTGGCATGGAGAATGTACACACACATCCACCTGCTAAGTACTGCATCCATCGTGGACAGTATATCAAAATATAATTGATGGACGTATCTACCTCTTTTAATTTTTTTTTATAGCTACTCCTATTATGCTTAGGAGTAATGCAGATACTAAACTGCATGCAATTGATTGAGGCTGCAGTTTCATTATTTAATTTTAAAATAGCATCTTCTGTAAAATAATATGCCTAGTGGTCCGAAGCGTCGTGTCCGCACTTATCGGTGTCTCGCTGCACACGCTCTATACAAGAACGTTCGACAAAAACGTTAAATAGAAAATATGACACACACAACAGAACAAGAAACATATTTTTTAGTAATTGCCTTCGTCTAAAGTGGAATCGTGTAATTAATTTAAGAGCATGAGTATTTTTTTACTATGAAGTCATAAAATTATTCATTGTTAAATTTTACATTACCTATTTGATTATAATATATATAAGATCTTTTTAAATAGAATTTGACTTTTATTTGCTTCATTCATTATTCATCTAAAAATTTTCACGCAAGAGTATCAAATATAGGGAATTGTCTCACGGACTTCCCACGGAAGTTGGAATGTCGATATATACTAATCATTTGTAAATGTTAAGTATCATATTGATGATGTAGGCTAATAGGCTATCCACTGACTACGTAGAAACAAAATTCAGCATGTGCCGCAATTGTTTTACCTCATTTTCTGGTACTAATTAAAGGCGTGAAATTTAAGTTTCGATTATTTTTTTCATGTTTTATTTTTTTCATGTTTTATTTTTTTGTCTAAATGGTAGAACATAATCTAAATCTAATCAATAATTATGATGCTTCTACTATGTTATCTGAAGCTCTGAAGTCAATACTATATCATTATCATTACATAGTATAAAACAAAGTCCATTTCCGCTGTCTATCTCCTTATATACTTAGATCTTTAAAACTAAGCAACGGATTTTGATGCGGTTTTTTTAGTAGATAGGGGGTGTCAACGTGGTGGTTTGTATAATGTAGTAATAGTTTGTGTAATTCGAGTATAATGTAGTAAAGGAAAAGTGAAAATTTTCGAGATTTAGCCATTTAATTGTAAACGTTGTAAAAATTTATTTTGATGCGGAACAAAGTTTACCGAGTCAACTATTTACAGTCCATTGTATTCTAAGTTTTATGTTTATTATGGTTTACATAATTACAGACATAACTTTTGTGCAAGCGTCAGGCAAGAAGTTGTTACTACATAAGGACTACACATATTCACATTCTCGTTATTTCCCCACAAAGGGTACCGATCACTGGCGCTGTCTGAGTCACACCAGCAAACATTGTTCAGCTAAGTTTATCCTGGACCAGGAACATAATGTGGTCCTTGCGAAGCTTGACCATACTCATCCACCACGAAACTATGTCATACGTCATGGTGAATATATAAAACAATAGAAGAGTTTAGTTCTTAAGTTTTATTGAACAACATTTACAACAATGAGACACCCACTCGTGGAATTGCGTTAAATTATATACAGCTTATTCCCAGGACAAATGTGATTTTTTTATTACACCAACACGCAAATAATTTTATTTATCATTTTTTTAGTTAATTCAGAATACAAAAAACACGACGATATTAACAATCCTATGACAATCATTTTGATCTATCTAACAAAAACAAACAAATACTGAAAATACTGCTTTATGTCATTGGTAAGACTTAATTTATGCGCTTGGATCATAAATGGTAAGTAATAATGAAGTAAAATTGAAATGTCATACTAATTCTAACTGACTTTGTTAAAGAGTCCATTCCCTTTTTTCCAGGGTTCAATCTGATCCCTCTCGCGACTGGCAGTTACCTTCTTCAATTTGGTAGTTACACTTATTCTACTAACAAAGTTAGCTTCGTTGGTTCTTGCTTATGGTATTGCTCCAAGCGAATGAGTAAGAGATGTCCGGTTAGAGTCAAGATGTTCAATAAAGAAGTTATACATATTTCTGGCAAGCACACACATTAATTCTGAGGATCAAAAATCAAGAGAGACGCGAGACTCTCCTGGTCCCTCCTCCCCGCACATATTAGTATTAGGGTAGTAAGTAGTTGTATTAAAAATTGTTAGAAAAATGTTTATTTCTTAGATTCTCGCGAATCACATTCATAACATTGAAACAACTTTTTATGGATTATGACGCGTTTTATTTTAATTATTAGATAATTATCTTATTTTTCTAAATTAGTTGAAATCAGAGTATAACTATTATTAAATATTGATTGATTTTAAATTTAAAGGTAAGTAGTTGTTAAAAAAAAACAACTGTTACCTATTAAATCATACAACAAAGGATCTTTACAAACGAAATTTTTCTTTAGTCAATATATTTTATAAATAAATATTTAATTTTGTTTCATGGTCTGATGTGGGTGACCAATAGTAAAAATCATATTTTTAACTTTAACTTTTTGATTTTTATTTCGAAAATGTGGGTACTCTCTGTATAAATGAAAATAGCTTCTGAACGACTACCATCTTTTTGTTCATCAAATAAGTTCTAAATAAACGCGAAATAATCTATAAAAAGTTATTTCAATGTTATTGTTAGAAAAAGTTGCCTTTTCGGGCATATAATATTTTCTTCTTTACTAACTGGCATACTTACTTTTAGTCCAGTTAATCTAAGTCAAATTACAGTTTAGGTATATTTGTCTAAAGGATTTTAACTTAATTAGTAATATAATTTCTATATAATTCTATGTCTGTTTTCTCTGTGCTGTCTATGATCTCAAAATATACTAAGTCTAAGTTATCAACAAAATCTCTTAGTTTTATTTATAAACGAACTCCGTTTTTCGAAGATATTAAAAAATGTGTTATAGTGTTAAGATTAATTGATACCTAATCTAACGTATATTTTTTATTTATCAATTATTAAAAATATCATCAATTAATCAGTATTATACATTTTTTAGTTAAATTTATACGTTCCCAAAAGGGTCGGTTGTTGATCAGCTACAACGGATATACTTATTACAAGTACAAGCGTAATACAAAAGTCAAGACTTTGAAAGAAGAATGGAGATGTTCAACCCACCATACCAGAGGATGTAAAGCGACATTAATAACTGTAGAGAAACAAATAGTATGCCTTAAGTCGCATCATAACCATTAGAAATATATACATTTCAATCAACAATTTGAATGAATACTTATTGTAATTGTATACTTCCAACAGTGGTATAGTCTTGCAGTTCGCTGTATGAATCGGCCGGCTCCACAGGTGAAATACCACGATCTCTCGGAATATCGACGGCTCGTGCTGCGTTTCGTTCGGTGAGAGAGGTATCCGGAGGAGATAATCCGCCCCGTTGACGGATTTTGTTGCGGTTTTTTTTTTTAGATAAAGGGATCTAATAAAAAAACCGCAACAAAATCCGTTGCATGGTTTCAAAGATCTAAGCGTATAAAGGGACAGACAGCGGAAAGCGACTTTTTATGGAATAGGAGGGCAAACGAGCAGGCGTGTCACCTGATGGTAAGCAGCCAACGCCGCCCATGGACACCAGCAACACATATAGTATTACTGTTGCATTGCCGACCTTTAAGGGATAGGGGGGAAAGGAGAGGATAGGGGTGGGCCTCCGGATACCTCTCTCACCGAACGAAACGCGGCATGAGCCAGTCGATCTTCTGAGAGGTCGTGATATTTCACCGGTCGAGCCGGCCCATTCATGCAGCGAACTGCTTTGCTCTACCACTGCCAAAGCTTTATTTACTTTATTTTTTAGCTTACCCACAGTGCCCATTTTTATTTCTTCCGAGTCCAATGGGTCAACTAGTCATGAGGTAATTTGTGAATAAAATTTGTAAATTTGTTTACAGTTTCTTTTGTTCTATCGAAGAAAGGAAAAATGATGATGAGCTACGAAGGTTACACGTTTTACAAGAAAAGTGTTAATGGGCTCAAGAGTTTTTGGAAATGTTCAACACATGCTAGTAAAGGTTGTCGCGCGTCGATCACCTGCTTCGATAATACCGTAGTAAAAGTTATAAATAGTCACAACCATAGATAATATTACAAATATTGATAAATATTGCAACTAACTAGTCTCGGTGGTCCAGCGGTCGAGCACAAGGCTTCTGATTCTGAGGTCCGGGTTCCAATCCTGACACTGGCTCACACCAATGACTTTTCGAAATTGTTTTCTGAAGTTAAGTCTGATAAATATCGATGACTAAAAACTTAGTGCCCGCTATGGAAATAGGTTCGCAGCCTATTCCATTTGGGACATAAACATATCGGCGAGACGAGGCTTAACAGCCGCTGCTTACACAAAAGACGTGAAGTTATGTATGTTTATGTTTTTTTATGTAATAAATTGTAATAATACAACAAATAATAAAACATTCATTAAATTATTGTTTATTTTACTGAAATTTGAACTTAACCTGAAACCCGTTAAATAATTTACACTATCACATATATTATATTAATGACATTACGAAAATTAGAGACACCACGTCCAATTTATCTGGAAATATTCATTTAAAAGCTAGGAGGCGCAGTGGTCGAGCACACGGCGTCTGATTCAGAGGTCCGTGTTCGATTCCTGACTCTGGCTCACACCAATGACTTTTCGAAATCGTTTTCGCCACCTTTTCCATTTGGGACGTAAACATAACGGCGAGACGAGACTTAACAGCCGCTGCCTACACCTTCGGGTAATAAAAGGCGTGAAGCTATGTTATGTTATGAACTACATGTAAATGGAGTTTCAGAATTACACGGAAAGAGTGACAGAATTTTGTTTTTTAAGTATATTATATGTAGTTTCTATAGTTCACAAAATTTCGCGACGTAATTTTAATTTTGCAGTTATACATTTAACAAAATGATTTAAACCTTTTGCTGCTGATTTTAGGTTTATCGATATTGAATTTTGGTTTAAATGGAGTAATCAGTTTCACACTCTTTCCCTTGGAGTGTCTCTAAGAGCGAAGTTCAACAATTATGTATAAAAGAAATTGCAGCTTTGATTTGCTAAAGAATATATTTAATAGTCATATAGACAAATAATATACGTTATTATTTTTCAGAACTAGTCGAATTCACAGCATCCAGTACAACGGGACGGACCATGTTACGAGTGGGTGGTTACCTCTTTACTAATAAATCGTCATCTGGAATTAAAACACGATGGGTGTGTCCACCCACTGTTTCAGAGGGTGCAAAGCGCAGATATACACAGTTGAACGTGAAATAATTCGGGTCAATAACTTTCACAATCATCCAAGCAGGAGACACCATTGCTAAATTGTCAATATCATTTGTATTTTGTTTGATTTTTCTAATTTGAATACATCAATACATAAATATTACAAAGACAGATAGAGAAGTTTGCAAGTGTCTCTGTACTCGTATGTGTGGTACTAAATCCGGAACCAAAACAGTTTCATCTACAATTCTCTTTTAATATCGACTGTATATATTTTGTCTCTATATGGTTATTACAGATTTAGGGACACAGGGCAAGTAAAATATTGGTAGAGAACAAAACGTACTAGTCAACAGAACTGCTAGCGACTGCAGAAACAAAGTCGACATATCAATTCATTGTTTGTGATATTCGTGTACTGTTTATCAGGACTTCTATGACCAGGGCACATTTAAGTACAATCTTATTTTATATTTTGTTTTCCATATTATCATCAAATACGTGTAATTATGATTGTTGTCAAATACATTCGAGTCTGTAATTCAGAAAGCTTATAGGACTCTCTTTATCAAGGAGGTGCAGTACAAAATAAATAATAAAAAAGCATTATTAATAATCGTAATTATACTTAATCGTAATAATGTTAGTAAATTAAGATAGCTTAACAGTAACATGTAAAATGGGAGATGTGTTATTACAGTATGGTTACTAAACTAATCCGTAAACGTAGGTAACATTGTCTAATTGTTTTAAGCAATCAACTAAAATCATATACCACTTTGACACCAAACTGGCCACTACAATATACAGTTGTAAAATTTTCGAGTGTGATGCCAAATCGGTCGGATCATTACCTTCACTGATTTCTCTACATTGCTTTAATCTAAATTCAAATATTTATCTGAAGTTACTAAACAGTCTCGGTGGCGCAGTGGGCGAGCGCACGGCCTCTGATCCAGAGGTCCGGGGTTCGATTCCAGACACTGGCTCACACCAATGACTTTTCAAAAATGTTTTCGGAAGTTATGTGTGATAAAGACCGATGACTGACAAACTTTGTGCCCGGTATGGCAATAGGTTCGCCACCTATTCCATTTGGGACGTAAAAATAACGGCGAGACGAGGCTTAACAGCCGCTGCCTACACCTTCGGGTAACAAAAGGCGTGAAGTTATGTTATGTTATATGTTATGTTACTAAACAGGGTGATAAACATCTGGAATGCTAATAAAACATGTATTTATAACAAAATTTGGAGTTGTGTCAAACAAAAATAAGTATACATTTAACGAAAAGAAGCTTAAAATAAAATACTTTTTATAGGTATTTTAATTGCAAATAATGTTGATGTTTGTCTACCTAACTAATATCATTTTACTAACAATATATTTGACTTGTTTCACGAATTTAAGAATGGGGAAACAACACAATTATAATGTTGTTTTCAAAAATATTATTAATGTATTTGATAACCCTATTTATTTCAGTAACTTCAATCAAGACTCACATCAAAGTCGATGATCACAGTTTCTATTTGAAACCAGGTAATTATACAAAATTAAAAGAGTGATGGAGTTGTTCGCGAAATAAATATTGCAAAGCATGTCTTCACGTTGTAGATAAAAAATAGCTATTTACAATGACAAAAAATTAAAAAATATTTATTCTTTTTTTTTTATTGCTACCATTTTCTTAACCAGAATTATGTCCATCAATGTATTGTTTAATAGTTTAGAAATTTATAAATTTTTACCAAATATATTTCATTTGCGTTTCTGCATAATTTAAATTTAATATTTTAATACAAAATATAATTTTTCTCATAATGTAGTGGTGTCTCGCTGTTGAATTCATATATTGGGTTTGAATGTTATGGTTTAAGTTAAATTAAAAAAAAAGAAATGAGACGATTTTATGGATGATTTAATTTTATTAATTAAACAATAAATATGTAATTCTAATTCTATAAATACCGAATTTCAGGTTCAGCTAAATTTATAACTCCAAAGATATGTACAGTATTGCATTCCGCTCTTTATAGTTGCATGCGTTGACCTGACGTGAAATACCATCCCACACTATTGAAAACACCAAGATTTGTCGAGGCCAATTTGTCATGTCCCCCAAGGCATAATTTTCTGTAAACTGAACGATAAAAAATATCACATTATACCGCCAATAATATTAAATCTTTTTTTTAAATCCGAAATTAATTTTCAGCTACTTTCGTTGTATCTAGAAAAGGTAACACTATGATTAGACTGCACGGATACACATTTTACCATAAGAATCCAAAGCACGGCGGTACAGTTAAGAAGAGATGAGTCTGTTCCACACATTTCGCTAAAGGTTGTAAAGTTGTTATCTATACTATAGAGGATATCATAGTTTCTGTAAAGAACGTCCACAACCATGAACTATACAAGGTAAATTAAGATGAAATATTTAATCGATTCTAGTTGTCTAGACTTTTATTTTGTGCCCCCATGCTCTTAAACAATTATATATATAAACTCTAGATTTTAAAGATTTTAGATAGAGTTTACGTTTAGCTCAGTGCCTTTCTAATTTAGTTAGTAAAAAATTTAAGTACATTTTGCTTCATTGGTTTGGTTCTCCTAGACTACGCTTTGACTTTGTGGCTGAATGATTCAAGTAGAATGTAATAGTTTGGAATTGTCATATTATAGTATTTGTAGTTGATTTTTACAGGTGTAATAATGAAGAGCGGAGTTGTCAAAGTTCACATACGTGTGCCATGAGAAATGCTTGTGCGACGGGTCATGTATTTACTAAACAGTTGGGACAAATCTATCATATTTTGTAAAATCTAAGTTTAAATCTCAAAAGTAAGTTTTTAAAATCATATTTCCGAACTAAATGGATGTTAATTGTCTAATATCAATTTAATACTATATTGACAAGGCCTTTACTTGATATTTTACATAACCATGTATTTTTTTAATATTAGCTAACATTGCGAACTTTGTACTGCTTTATAATATTTTAACAAAATTGTGAATTTATTTCTCTACTATAGTATGTATTTATTATTTATAAAACCTTTCTCTGTGACATTTCTATAATGAAAACTGAATTACAGTCCATCGTGTATATGAAAACATCTAAGTAAAAATATAGCAATTTTTTTTTATTTCGCCATGCATGAATTGTATTAATATAGAATATGATAAGAGAAATCACTGAATATTGTTTCTTTTTTTTGTATTTTAAGATGTATATTTTTCGTTTCAGCTAAATACGTTTTATCTACTAGAGGAAATATCATGGTGTTATACGAAGGATATACATTTACTCACATGCGGGACAAGCGCCCGGGCCGTTCAACAATGCGATGGACATGTTCAAATCGAAATGCATCTCGGTGTACAGCAAGAATGAGGACGTTAAATGGCGTCATAGTGGCAGTTAATAATGTTCACAATCACCCTCAACTACCTTACCACAATTATCTTCCTTATGATAATGCAGAAGCTTTCCAGTTACAGAAAACTATCAAAGAAGCTGCAATGATAAAGAAATTCTACATATAAGATCCTGTAGATAGATGATACTTGTTCATAGAACTTCATTCTAGGCCTTTAATATCCGAATAATATGGTTACCACAGAAATAGATCAAGATAGAACGGCCGCGATGGCATATTTCCATACATTTCGAGCGTGTCACTTTTTTGAAAAACCACGCCTTCAGCGTGACGTCATTTTCATTGTGAGCGAGACGACTAGTTAGGAGACACTCACATTAGAATATCGGCAACGTGTGTTAATTTTATTATTTTTATATTTTACTAACTTTATTGATTTTCTGTAATGATAATCATAGAAAGTAAAACATGTTAAATACTTCAATCCGACATATTAAAACCTAAAACATATTTTTCCAACAGTATATAAAATTTAATTATAATTATTTTACTGTCCTTGAAACTATACATATTTATTAAATATTTGCCTTTTTGTAAGGGTTGGCCTCACAGTCCTGGTTAAATAACGAAGCCAAACGTCTACATATACCTCGGTTACTGCCCATTTGAGAAGAACGAGATGATTTTCCATCGGCGATTGGTCAAATTGGTGAAAACTTATGCTGTCAAATAAACTGCTGCCAATGTAATTACGAAACACTTTGGTTGAAATTTGTGGTGTTAGAATAAAGTAGGGACAAAGCAAGATATGAGCTGATACTCAAATTATTATTGAATTAATTTATCGATAAGTCCTAAGACTCAACGATACATGGAGTGCCCATCTCTAACATTCGAATCACAGCGATTAACAGACACAACGATCAACTGGCAGGTCTATTGTGTATTTCGTTCGATTCGACGTACATTACGCGTATAATTTATACGCGCAATGTTTTTGTATACGAGCGTTGAATGCGGACAGCAATGGATATTTATCATAACGAAAAAATATACAACTTGTGATCGTAATTATTGAACATAGTAAAAGTAAAACAATAATTTATAATCTCAAAAAAATACTTTCTACTGATTTTCTGTACTTACTGATCATACGAAATATTTCCTTTTTTCATATTTGATTCACTACTTTTGTTTTTACAATTTTTCACGGCATAATAAGGCATATATGTGACGTTTTATCTATTTTTTTACGTCCTGAACGCATGGCAGGAACGCTCGTTGCGTAATGAGAGCGAGTTTCGAAAAGCATGCAATATAGTGCAGGGTTTTGGCACGCTTGCCACGCCTATTCGCCGTTCTATCTTGATCTATTTCTGTGATGGTTACCGTTCCCAGAATTGTTGATTTAGTTTGAATACAGTTTTTCCTATAGAAATATTAATGTTGAATCTCCATAAAATATTCTGTTCGTGTTCTCGCATAACTCTTAATCATTTATCAATTAATTAGTTGTTTTTATATTTTAATAATGGAATATAATAAAAACTATTTTAGTTCTACTACAAGCTCTGTTGCATTACAACTCTTAACTACATGTTTTTATGTTGTATGAACATATTTTGGAAATTTGTTGGTATTATTCGTTGACTTACTATACGATTCTGTGTATAAGTTTCTCAATTAATTGTATCAACGAGGGATACCAGAGGGATTCAAATTTTAGGATGTAAAAGGAAACCTAAAGACACATTGAATATGCTCAACACGTAGATTCATGGGATACAGAGCGCGATTGTACAAATATATGTTATTTATTAAATTTTATATAAAATACTTTTTTAAGTTTATGGGAGTTAGTGGATTACTAGGTTTTTAATTTTTTATAATGTTATTGTATCTTTCATCATTGTCATCTATCATTGTCAAATTATATACATTCCAATATTGGCACTTCTAAGGCGTTAAAATTTATATTGTTTTTGTAGTTAATTAACTTAATTTAAGAAGAAAGGCATTACATGGTTTTTGTATGACTCTATTTCTACAATACACCATGTCATTATGTTGACTATAGATTTTTAGCTTTAGTGGTTAATGGTACTGTAGTGTAGGTCGCGCCTAGTGGCGTATTAGATATCAACGTGATATTTATATGGACTTTGGATGTACTTACTAAATACTATCAAATAAAATATTTGTTCTCATGTGATAAAAAATGACCCATATTTGAATAGAATATACCAACTCAAGGAAGCGAGTCAGATTCGTAAGTCTTCTGACGCTCAGATTTTTCTCTCTACTGCACAAGAGACTCGGGGTAAAGTTGTATTGTTCTAGATAATAATAATAATAATAATAATAAAGCTTTATTTGATTCCATGCATGGTACATAAATAAAGGTAAGAATTGGTAACTTCTTGACCTAAATTATTTAAATACCTTCATTACATTCTTAATAGGTACTTAATTGTTTGAAGTTATTCTTCAATTTGTTTGAATAGTTACTTAATGCATGGAATTCAGGTAAAAGCCTCCCCCAAGGAATGCCATCCTTCTTTGTCCTTAGTTGTGTCCAGCCAACTTCTCCCCGCGCACGCTATAATTTCGTCTGCCCATCTGGCCTTTGGTTGACCTCTTGATCTGATGCCTTTTTGTCCAGACCACTTTACTGCCCGTAGAGTCCATCTATCGTCCTTGTAACGGGGTACGTGACCTGCCCACTTCCATTTAGCCTTCATTGCAAAAGTTAAGGCATCGCATACTTTTGTTTTCTTTCTAATTACCAAACAAACATTACCTTACCTTCAATTTTATATTTATTTATTGACACTTTATTGTACAAATTTACTACTTAAAAAGTATGCTTATATACTATGCAGGTAAATAGTGCAATAGGTGGCCTTATCACTGACAGCGATTTCTTCCAGGCAACCGTGGGATAAATTGCTATGAAGAGAGAGGTAGCTCTCAGTGCAAATAACAATATTAATATAAAAAATAATAATATAATACTAATACATACATATACACACATATTAACAACAATATATACTTACATAAATACATACAACTTAACATGACTACGTAAATTATGTATATTAAATAGGAAATTAGGCGATTATTCTATACTGTCTAGGTAATAATCTTTTACCAACCTTTTAAAAATTGACAGCGGTTTGGCCTTGCGAATATTAATTGGCAAGTCATTCCACAGACGTACTGCAGTTACTGTGAAGAACCTGCCATAAAAGCATGTAGAATGCTCTGGCATCTTCAGCCTCAGATTATGAGATGACCTTAAATCTTGACTATGTGTTTCATGTAAGTACTGAAACCGTAATTTAAGATAGGAGGGAGTCGAAGGGTTAAACAGGATGTTATATAGAATTGAAAGAATGTGAGCAGTCCGGCGATGTCGTATAGGCAACCACTTGAGTTGTTTTCGATATTGTGAGACGTGATCATATTTGCGCAAGCCAAATATGAATCGAATACAGTAATTTTGGGGACGCTCAAGCTTTTCAAATTGATTTTCGGCAAGATCAGGATAGCTGACATCGGCATAATCAATAATGGGTAGTAGAAGGGAATTCACAAGCGCGATTTTGATGACAGTGGGAAGAAAATTACACAGCCTCTTCAGAGAACCACCTGAATAAAATATTTTACGGCTCACCTCTTGTAATTGCGGACCACGTGTTAAGTCTGAGTCTATAACTATGCCTAGATTTTTAACATTATCACTTAAAGGTCCCACAATGACAGTCCCATCAAATATTATCGGCGGCAATCGTGGCTTATCAACCCTGGAAGTGAGCCGGCTGCTACCTATTAGAGCTACCTTCGGGGGTTTTCGACGGATTCACTGTCCATCCATGAGCCTTGCTTTATGCTTTTATCCTAGCTAAATCCGTATTGAGGGTATTGACGGTGTCAGTAAGCTGGGTCAATGGACCCTGTAAATAAAGTTGGAGATCATCTGCATAAAGATGGTAAGAGGAAAATATGTTATTTGGAATGGAATTATTTAAAATTGAGAAAAGTAAAGGAGATAAAACGCCATCTTGGGGTACGCCTATAGATGTATTACACCTGCGAGAGAAGATATTTTCAATGTGTACACGTTATCGGCGTCCACACAAATAACTGCGAAACCAACCTATAACCGTTGGAGATATATTATGGGAGCGAAGTAAGCACAGAAGAATATAAAAGTCCACCATATTGAACGCATTGCTGAAATTGAGCAGTGCCAGCATTGTTAGTTTGCCACAATCCATATCGGACCTGATATCATCCGTAATATTAAGAAGGCCAGTGGTGGTGCTGTGGCCGGGACGGAAACCCGACTGCATAGGATCCGGGAGGTTATTTTTATAGAAAAAGTTACTTAGTTGTTTGTAGACAAGTTTTTCGAGTACTTTGGAAAGGAAGGGTAATATAGAAATAGGACGGTAGTCAGAAAGGGAATTTAGCTTTAGCTTTTTGGGTAAAGGAATAATTTGCGCGTCTTTCCAAGCAGATGGGAAGATGCCACTGGATATAGAGAAATTAAGAATATGGTAACTGATAAATATTACGGCTAATACAGTCACATCTAACTGCGTTAGATGTTATGGATTTAATGCTCTCCCTAACATCACAAGCAGTAAATAGATTAAGAAGAAAGGGCGGAGACGCGGGGGTAGGATTGGATGAAAGACAACTAATGAGTCCCAAAATTCTGATTAAGTAAATGAACGTCGCATTTGTTTCTAGCTGAGATTTTCCCACCCCCAAAATTTAAAGAAATTTCCAGATTTTCGCAGGATCTCCGTACTCAACGGATTTAGGGATGTGCTGGCGTTGTGCATCTCTACACACCTTCCAATAGCAATGATTCCGGATAGATGTGTATTTTTTCAAATTCGTGTCGGTAGGTTTAATTTTATATTTAGGCAATTTTATATTTATACTTGGGGAGCTTCTCTCCATTCATCTCTGGGTTGTCAGAATTTTGTTTCTGATCTTGAGATCGAAGGTCCAAGTTTGCATCCATAGGTGAAGGACCGGTAGAAGTCTACTATTATATCTAGTTAGTTAGTTTTAATTAGGAAACTAATTACTATTCCGGAATATTATTTATTCCTCTATTGTTATATTATAGTTGTTACTGTAATTTAATCATAAGATCTATTATATGCTAGCTCTTGCCCGTTTCCGTCGTTTTTGGTAAAAAAAAGTATATCATTCCTCACGGTTCAGTGGTTTTGATTTAACAGACAGATTAACTTTCGTATTTTAGTAGGGAATAATAGCTGTGCCCGCGACTCCATCAGGGTGTGACACCTTATTTGTTATTAAGTTAATGTATTGGTAATATTGTTTATATCACGTTCACACGAGGCTTAAGTACCTATAGAATAAAAATACTTCAGTGCAAAGCTTGCGGGTAAACTACGTTGAAAGTTAACCCGTCCGGCACGTGAAAATAAAGATGTCTAGAACTGCTAACCCGGAAAAGTGTGACGTACAACTGACCGTGCTGCCCTTAAGCCTTATTAATTGTCATTGCTTATCACACCGATCGCGCGATCCTGGGAATGCGTTCTTTTAATTTAGAATTGAAAATTATTTGGTATTGTAAGAACTCTGGGAATAAAAACGGTATCTCCTGCACTGCAATCTGTTAAAATTTGCACCTCGGTTATATTTTGTTGCATTTAAATTATTTAACGCAATTAAATTATATAACGCGCGTGCACACTGTGGGCAGTCGGTCGGCGAAGTTGGGCGAAGTGAACTCGGTGTACTTTTAAATTAGGGATGACTGAGTGTGTTATAAACGTAAGAGTAGACAAAAATATAGTCGGAAAGCTTCGAACTGCCACGCTATCGGGAGTTACACGTCTTATTGTGAGTAAACCATAGCAGATAGACATATGCTGTCGTTAGATATTTGTTATATAATTTTAAGAAAAACATTTCCGTCATATATGATTTCTGTGTAGCTTTAACCACTGAGTTCAATATACAAGAGGAGCAAACCTCATACAAATGCGTCAAAAAATGTGTGTCCACTTTTTAGATGCAATGACGTAGCTTTGAAACCACTAGACATTTAAAATTAAACATATATCTATCTCAGTCACACAAATCGCAAATACATTGCCGTCACTTTGATTAGACAAAGATGACAATATAAATTTGCAATGACGGTGTGGGGTGGCCAGCCCATGCGAAATTTTACCCAACTTTTTCAAGCCATGTACTCGTAAAAATATTTAATAAATATAAATTCAATATTTTACTATTACTTATTAATTTCTTATCAGATGTATTACAAGATAACTGAAATAATGAATGGATCAACGATCTCTGTGTACTCCGTACTAGATCGGCTGTTCCGAAAAAAATTGGATCACACTCATCTGTACCTAATTGTGTACACCTGCCTTAGAGCAGCGATTTAAAGCGCTCTAGGTAAGGTGTACACAATTAGGTACAGATACACAAAATAGTGAAAACGCTTGAGTAGTAAAATAATGTACTTACATTCATTATATTGAAAGGGAATTATTGTATTTAACGTGGACAGGGCCTAACAGCCGCACGGGTCGATCGATCATAAGGGAACATACCCATACTGCATGACCTATTTTTTAAGATTTTTCGACCCCTCCCTCCCATCGGTGACCACTCGTAGTATATGCCAAGACCCCCCCCCCCTCCCCCTTTAGTTTTCACGTAGTAATTCATAATTATGATTTTTAATCATTTCACAGGCAAAAATCGAAAAAAAATAAATTTGGCTCATACTCGTCTTCTCTCGACTGCATGCATACTTAAATTACTAGTGAATTATGTATTATGAAAAAGAACAACTTTAGTTGTGAAAACATATTGCTGTACAGTATGTACCTTACAGTGTAACTTACAGTAACTTAATTTACGAACACAACAATTATTTTCTGTTTAATCACATTAATATTCATCTAGGTCGAAAAAATACGTGATTTCTCTCATTAAAATCGACTACGTGACAAAAACCTGAGCCACCCCCCCGCTCCTGTGACTAACCGTAGTATTTTAAAGACTCCCCCCCCCCCCCCCCAAACGGGTCACGTAGTATGGGTACGGTCCCTAAAGTTAAGCAACGCTTGGCGCGGTTGGTCCGTGGATGGGTGACCATCTTATCATGACGAGTTCCTCCGTGTTTCGGAAGGCACGTTAAATTGGTGGGTCCCGGCTGTCATTTGAACATCTTTGGTAGTCGTTACGGGTAGTCAGAAGCCAGAAAGTCTAACAACCAGACTTACCAAGGGGGATTGTGTTGCCCACGCAACTGGGTTGTGGAGGTCAGATAGGCAGTCGCTCCATGTAAAACACTAGTACTCGGCTGCACCCGGTTAGACTGGAAGCCGACCCCAACATAATTGGGAAAAAGCTAGGCAGATGAATTATTGATCATACACCGCTGTGTAACATAAGTTTTGTATAAAATTGCCTTTTAGTCTCTTTTTTATAAGTCTGAGTGAATAATTTGCTTTCGTGATACAATCTTATTTTTAAGTATTTATTAATTATGGCATTTATTAATAAAAGCGAATGATCAACTTGAATTGACGATAAATGATCTCCCGGGTGCAGGTAGCCAGTCAGTTTCTTTTCTCAGCAATCGGATAATTTTCACCCACTTGTCACGGCGTGCTGCATCTTTAGGCGCCCTGCAGCGTTATTATTATAACAAAAAATATTTAAAACCTCCTTTTCCATAAATTAATAACTCTCCCACAAATGTGGGAAACTAAAACTAAGTTTTTAGTGGTATCACTGAAGCTAATTATGAAAATTCAACATTTTATCTATTTTAATGTATTTTAATATTAATGTAAACATTAATCTTACGTGTGGAAAGTAATTCCGGTTAATTTCTTATGGGTTTCCGATCTTGAATCGCACTCTTTTACTACGCATTTACCCATTTTGTACCTATTGTTATTCGGTTCGCGTCTGACAGATGACTGAATTGACATAAGCTTCGCATAAGCCTGTAGGCTTATGGCCGGTGGTCACACTTTGAGAAGGTTACTGCAAGTCTATATCATATAGGTCAATGGCTTTAACCATTAAGGCTGCACACGCGACAGAAGCTTAAATAATGGGGTAATTTCTCCCGTTTTCCCAACATTTCCCTTCACTGCTCTCCTCCTATTGATTGTAGCGTGATGAAAAGTATACTATAACCAACCTAGGAAAATTGATTAGTAGTAGTTTTTCTCCCTACAACGGTTAAACAGACAGGCAGACAAAAAAAAATACTAATTGCATTTTTGGCATCAATATCGATCCCTAATCACCCCCAGATAGTTATGTAGGAAATATATTTCATTTACAAAATTGAGCTCTCTATAGATTTATTATAAGTATAGATTATATATATTAGGTCGGGGAAAAAGTCTTTTCGCATAACGTAGGTATATACTTATTATAAAATTTCTTTGACTGTACTATTTGTGTCTGGCTGGTTTTGGTAACATTAAAAAGGTTACATTATAAAGAAAAGAAAAAAATAAAAAAATGTTGTTTCCCGCTATTTTTCATTTGTTTTTCTCTCCGTAAAAATGAGTGAATCTAATGAAGAAATTCGATACATTTTAAAATTTTATTATAAAAAAGGCAAAAATGCAACTCAAGCAGTGAAAAAAATTTGTGATGTTTATGGACCTGATGCAGTGTCAGTAAGAGTAGCACAAATTTGGTTCAAACGTTTTCAGTCCGGAAATTTTGATGTTAAAGATGCACCTCGCTCTGGTCGCCCTGTTACGAATAAAATGGACGCCATTTTTGAAAGAGTGGAGCAAGATCGGCATATTAGTAGTTACGATGTAGCTGAAGAACTGGGAATTGACCACAAAACAGTTTTGACCCATTTGAAGAAAGCTGGTTATACAAAAAAGCTCGATATTTGGGTGCCACACGAGCTCACTCAAAGAAACTTAATGAACCGTGTACTCATTTGCGATTCATTATTGAGACGTAATGAAACCGAGCCGTTTTTGAAGAGATTGATAACTGGCGATGAAAAGTGGATCACGTACGACAAGAACGTGCGAAAAAGGTCGTGGTCGAAAGTTGGCCAGGCTTCACAGACTGTGGCCAAACCTGGCCTAACACGAAATAAGGTGATGCTGTGTGTATGGTGGGATTGGAAGGACATTGTTCATTATGAGCTTTTACCGTCCGGCAAAACCATCGATTCTGATCTTTACTGCCAGCAACTGATGAGATTAAAGGAAGCAGTCGAGAGAAAACGGCCGGAATTGATCAACAGGAAGGGTGTGGTCTTTCATCACGATAACGCTAGACCACACACATCTTTAGCCACTCAGCAAAAATTAAGAGAGTTCGACTGGGAGGTCCTAGTGCATCCACCATATAGCCCTGACCTTGCGCCTTCAGATTTTCACCTGTTTCGGTCTCTTCAGAATTCTTTAGGTTCTGTAAGGTTGACCTCAAGAGAGGACTGCCAAAACTATTTGTCCCGTTTTTTTGATCAGAAGTCCCAAAGTTTCTACGGTAACGGGATAATGTCTCTGCCCACAAAATGGCAGAAAGTTATTCAACAAAACGGTACATATATATTGTAAATAAATGTAAATAAACTTTGAAAAAAATATCTTGACTTTTCATACAAAAATACGAAAATACTTTTTCCCCAACCTATTATAAATATAAATTATATGAATATGTTATGAATAAAGATAAATCTTACGTTTTTCATAAGACTTTTTATTTACGTTAATCCATTTTACGTTAAATTAAAACACAAGTCAAGCACAAAAATCAAGCAAGCAATCTTTCATGGTAATACCAAAAAACACTCAAGTAAAATAAATTTGGGAGTTCTATTGTCTGAATAATTATTTCACATCATGACTGAAGCAGATAGGAATGATACATCTGTAGGTAAATACTAAGTGTCGATTATTGAAATGAAATTAAAATTGAGCACATAGCATAAGTGAATTCAAAATAAGTGTTTTGCAAAAATAAGTCACGTAAGTAAGAAGTAGCTCAGTCTAAATCTAGAAAGATTTTATTTTTAAAGATATACCAATTTATAAGTAACAATCAACTGAAATAAAATCAAAATCAGTACAATTATAGGTAATGCCATCATGATTTGATGAATCTGTCAAAAGAATGAATGGCGAACGAATGAACTGTAAACAAGTTATATTTACATTTAAGTCCTTACTTTATTCTTACATAATATTACGTAAATTGAATGTACCTGACACGAATGAAAAATACAGTAATAATTTATAACAAATTTTACATGTGTAACGACAAATGTTGTGTTTCAGTGGAAATAATAACATCACGCAGAGGCAAACCCCTAATACGTTACAACAGCTATACTTACCGGACTGGGCAGTCGGCTAATCAAAAATGTAAGCTGCGTTGGCGATGTTCTACGCATAATTCAAAAGGATGTAAAGCATTTATCGTCACGGTGAACGAAGAGATTGTAACAGTACGTGGAAGTCATAACCATCCACCACCAAAACCGGAATCTACTATTACACATATATATCATTATTAGTGTTAAACAAGTTTATTTAAACGAATGTCCATTTAAAATTAAATCTTGTATGTCTTAATAACAGTTAATTATGATCTTAGCAACTTTCAGACACTGTGTAAATTTTCACCTTTTTCATTGTCATTTGTTTTGTTTTCAATTTGGTCACAATGATATTTTAATTAGTCAATGTAATAAATATAGTATTTATAGTAATCTTGTGTATATCTTATAATTCAGGCTAATATTTTTATCAATTATTGGTTTAATATTTGAACAGACAATTATGATGCGTTATAACATATAAAATATAAGCGTAATAATAATGTTCCGGTTTCATTTAATAGATATTTATGTTGTTTACATTTAATAAATGAATTGTTCTTTACAGTGCAATTTATTTATTTTCAAACGGCACAACCACATAAATATTTTGTATAACAAATACACTCACAACAACACTCAACAACATCCCACTTCGTCTAGGACAAAAAAAATAAGATGGAACTATAATTTGCTAGGATTTATAATATTCTTGATTAAAGTGGAGGGCAGGGTAGTGATGTCAGATGATAGTCACACACATCCGTGTACAAGATTTACCCCTGATCATGACATTAACTAACGCAAGGATTTGAAAAGTAAATATATATATTGGTTATATGGGGTGAAAGGAAATGACCTAGCTACTGTATTATTTCGTGTCTATGATTTTGTTTTGACAGTTCTTAAAATATGTTATTAAGAAAGGATACAAAGGCTGAAAGTACATTTACAATGTAATTTAAAAAATTTAGATGTAAGTCCTGATTATTGTGTTTCTATTGCTGTATTAATAAGTTACACATGTTTCACAGTAAATATTTACATAGGTTTTTTATAATAAGATTTTAAATTTATTTTATAAATACAAGCTATATAACAATGTTTATTTTGTTCATAAAAATACTTGTCGGATAACTACAGGAAAAATTAACCAGTTTTATAATTAGAAAACCCGAAGTGCACTTGATATCCTCTGACCAATGTGTACTATTTTTTTTTTTACTTTCACGACCGAACGTGTAAACAACGGCTATTATGCTTCCATACGCCAAAGAAGCAATTCAAACATTAAAGAAAATAAAATTTATATGAATATTTCAAGGCTCGTATTTGATCACACGATACGTATTAAATCCGAATATACGAATAATCTATCGTGATGAATTTTCCCAAGAAAGATGTTTCAACCTAATCGCACGTATGCTATAGGATTAAAAGCTTGGTTTATCTTTTATCAGAAAATTTTAACATCACCAATATTAATCGTAATGCGGCTATCTCACTAAGTAGGGATCAATATTACAGAGCTCATATTTTTTTATGTAGAATTCGTCTTTTCTAACAAAACAAACAGGCTACTCCTTAAAGGCGGCTACACATTATATTAGACTCCCTAACCCTACTAACCACCTTTATCGGGAATCTGTCCCGATAAAGGTGGTTAGTAGGGTTAGGGAGTCTAATATAATGTGTAAAATAAACCACTGGGAGGTTCCTTTTCACCACATGCGACAAGGTCGCGGAAATTGTGCTTACATACACCTACCAACCCTCCGGAACATATGGAGCACCTTCCGCTCGGAACCTTGTCTCATGTCGAGCAGTACTGCTGGGGATTTACTGCCTTTATGGTGACAGGTCGTTAGCATAAGGGCTTATGCCTCCTGCAGCCTCTAATAACAGGGCGGATCACGAGGGAAAGTGGGTTGTTCTCGCGCGTACTCGCCGCGGCCATCTTCTGGGACATGACAGCACCGGCAAAGGCCAGCACCGCCTTCCAAACCTGATCATTACCCGCCATCGCACCAACTACAGTGGGCAGGGACATGTCAATCTGCTTTACTGAGCGTCATCTCCGGACCCCTGATACTAGGGATTCCAATCCGAAAAATGCATCCGGTACACAGAGAATAAATACAACAGAGGCAATTTGATGCTTACTTACCACGGATATACTTGCCATTTGAAATACATAAAGAACACGAGGAAAACACAATCGCAAAACATAAAGTAGGCGAATGTATTTCGGGAAGGGCATGCCTATCTCATGTTTACGTACCGGCTGCAGGCATTTATTTCAAACTTAGCCGAATTACAATAGATAGGTGTACCGGTATGAAATGAGTCTGGTCTGGTCCGGTCGTTTTTCGATCAGCGTTGTTCGTTGCGTTGTTCAAATCGATTATTTGTTGTTTGTAGCGACTAGTATTAACAGTTTCACCAGGTTTTAGGAGTTCATAATACACCACACCCTTCTGATCCCACCAAACACAGAGCATTGCCTTCTTCCCGAAACGATCTGGTTTTGCAGTCGATGCTGATGGTTGTCCCGGATTAACCCATGATTTTCTCCGTTTAGGATTCTAAAAATAAATCCATTTTTCATCTCCAGTGACAATTCTATGCAAAGCTAATTTTTTTCGTGTCTTTGAAGCAAAATTTCACAAGTGTTTTTCCGGTTTTCCATTTGTCTTTATTCAATTCATGTGGCACCCATTTTCCACACTTTTGAATGTTTCCCATAGCTTTGAAACGGTCTGAAATTGTTTGTTGTGCAACATTTAACATAGCCGCCATTTGCTTCTGACTCAAAGTATCATCTTCATCCAATATGGCTTGCAGTTTGGCGTCTTCGAATTTTTTTTGTGGTCTTCCACGTTCTCCATTTCTCACATCAAAAACATTACATTTGAATCGTTGAAACCATCTTTGCATGTTGCTTCTGATAGAGCATGATCACCATATGCTTCAACAAGCATTCGATGTGATTCTGCAGCATTTTTTTTTCAAATGGAAACAAAAAATTAATGCTTTCTGCAAATCATCACTTTCCGGCACAAAATTTGTCATTTTTAACACAGCAAAAAAATATGATGTTGTTTGTTTACTAACTGTTAGGTTAATTGAATGTTTGGCAGTTGTCATGGCAACCAAACAGAAAAATAGTGAAGGCTTATTCACAACAAATAACCCCAACCAACACATTTGTATCTTAACGCTCATTTCATACCGGTACACCGGTACTGAATGATAATATTACCATGATGTAGATGAAACCTGCTCGAAAATAGAGAGGTATATATAATTGTTACGTAGTGGCAAATTATCTTTTAAATTTCACGCCTTTTGCTCCCCGAAGGTGTAGGTAGCGGCCGTTAAGCCTCGTCTCGCCGATATGTTTACGTTCCAAATGGAATAGGTGGCGAACCTATTGCCATACCGGGTACAAAATTTTCAGTCATCGATATTTACCACACTTAACTTCCGAAAACAATTTCGAAAAGTCATTGGTGTGAGCCAGTGTCAGGATTCGAACCTCTGGATCAGAAGCCGCATGCTCTACCACTAGACCACCGAGACTACAAATCACACTAAAACAAATCACAAAAATATATGGAAAATTAAAGTAGGTATTAAAAGACTACATAATAACTAGTTGTTTGACTTTTTATAGATATTTATTTAACCTGTAAATTCTATTTCAGAAAATCTAAGCGCACCAGTTCATGATTATGCGAATGAACGTTTTTTGTTCTATCAAGGTTACAAGTTCACAAAGCATCGGATGAGAGGTTCTAAGGTAAGATGGCACTGCGCTAGGCAAAGACATGGATGTCGGGCAGCAATTTATAGTGTAGAAAAAAATATCATCAAGCGTAGTATATTACATAACCATCCACCCCCTAGCAAAATATAATGTTTTCTCCTCTTCAACTATCTTGTAACACTCCTTGACACAATTCGCTACTCTAAGATGGAGCCTAAAGGTTTTCGCTCGCATACATTTAATACTCAAAATTAAAATTTTTAAATATAATAAATAAATAGAATTTAAATTGAAGTTTCATGAAAATTACATTAAAATTGAAGTGAGTATAATCATCAGAGACATAATCAACATTATTGGCATGAAAAATATAAATGATATTCTAGATTTTTTTATCTATATTCTGTTTATCTAATTCTGACATTAAAACAACTCTTTATGGATTATATTGCGGTTATTTAGAACTTATTTTTATTTATTTTCCGACGTTTCGAACTCTTTACAGAGATCATTTTCACGAGTGATGAACAAAAAAAAAATTTACGCGTTATAATCCATAAAGAGTTGTTTTAATGTTTTGAATGTGATTCGCGAGAATCTAAGATATAAATATCTAATTCTGCTATAAGTTTTTATAAATTATCCACATGAATATAGTACAATTGAATATAGTCTATGGTAAAATGCAACACGTTCAGATATTACCAAGTAAAGAAATCAAAAATTAGTTAGTGGGCCAATGTTACATTGAAAGGTTAAAGTTAAGATTGACTTTAGTTACACTTACATATTACAGTTATACTTATTAGGTATATAAAATTCCATGTGTGCTGAATCAATTCACTAAGATATCATTGTATATATATAATTAAGTTAATAAATTGCAGTAATAAAGGTGTTCTTTTATTAGTAACATTTGCACTGGATATGACATGTATGCCTTTATAACTAGTAACAAGTTTTTATTATATAAATAAATGTTGACTAACTTTAGTTTTTTTATGCAACCCGTTACTTTCATCTTCAAAACTCAAAGCAAAGTGAACCTATAAAATATAGAAACTTTAAAATTTGTCACAGAATTCCGAATTTTTTAACAATAAGTAATGCTTATTATTGACATTTGTTTTTATCCATAGATAAAGAATAATAGATCTGCAACAGTCACCCTGTCAACGAGACCAAAAATGGGTTGTTGATGTGTGAGTGACTTATTAATGTGTGCGTATGCAACAAGCGCTTCAATGTGTCAACTTTTACATAGTTAATGTTCACCTGTTGAAATGTAAATATCCTGAAAATCGAATATACGCGGTTGCGCTGTCAGTGATGAATTGTAAAGTGTATTATAAAGTGTACATTTTTGCTAACATGTGCCATCTTTTATAGTCTATGCTAAATCTATGTTTTATCACTTGATGACAATTTGTGACTATCCAGGCAGCAACCTTTAAGAACATAAAGTACATATATTACTAAATTATTTTACTTATCATAAAAATAGGTACCACAAACATACATATATAACATGCACATACCTACATAACTTCACGCCATATCTCTTGCAGGGTAGGCAAATAGAAAAGAGCGCCATAAGGCACGATTCTTGAATGTCCCACTCGCTTCTTAGACTTTCATCAGTCTCTTCATGCATGCGCATGCGCATTGACGGCTTCTAACACCACCTTCCTCCAAAATTCATTATATTTGGTCATGCAGGGTATAAACCGGTTTGACCAGTGAAACCTCTTCCTTACGGACCGCGAAAGCGAACAGTCGTGTTTATCTGTAGCGTATTGGCCGCAATCGCCCAAGAACAACTACGTCACTGACTGCGATTATATAAACTGTGAACTTAAGAATAAAAAAAGGGATATGCCTAAAACCTCGAGGTCTCCAACGGGAAGTACATCAATGCATTCAGCAGCATCTGATTCAGACGCTGCTACCAATGTACCTCCGAAAAAAATGCCCAAAACCCTCAGGTCGCCTCCTGGAAGTAATTTGAAAACCACTGTGTCAGACTCAGACGTTGCAAATATACCGCCATATGCAACACCTCCTTTCGCTTCCAACCGTCTGAAAAAATATTGTCTTTCTGATGAGGAGGGACTTACCAGTTTCAAAAATGAAATAAAGAGTATGTTCGAAGAGTGGAAAGTGACACAAACAACTCTTTTCAACAAAGTAGTGAGTGAAGTATCCGAAATAAAGCGACAGAATTCTCAAATCAAACGATCCAATGAAGGAATTGAGAAAAGTCTATCATTTCTGAATGAACAATATGAGGATATGAAGCGAAATGTTGAGCAATTGAAAAACGAGCGTAAAGAACATCTATTACAAATTGCCACATTACAATCGCAAGTGGAAGATATGGAGAGAGTCTCGAAATTGTCAACGATAGAAGTAAGAAATGTTCCGAAGTGTAAAGAAAGGGAAACGAAGGCTGATCTCACAGACATTGTTCAGGCCCTTGGTAAAGTTATAAATGTGGACTTAAGAGAACCAGACATAAGAGATGTTCACCGCGTAAATACTGGAAAGGGATATGGAACCATTAATCTGAACCTGTCTTCTGTGCTAAAAAAGGACAACGTAATACAAAAGGCCAAAGCTTACAACAGAAGCCATCCAAACGATCGACTTAACTCCACAATGTTAGGCATACAAGATCATGTTGGCCCAATTTTTATATCAGAAGGCCTGACAAGCAGCTGCCGGAGACTCTTTTAAATTGTCAGAGACTTTGCAAAATATCATAATTACAAGTACTGTTGGACCAATCGTGGAAGAGTCTATCTTCGTAAAATGGATAACGCTCCACATATACTGATTAACGATAAAGCTCACCTTGGTACCTTAGATATTAAGAAATGACTAGATATTATTTCATTGCCGTTTTTCGTAAGTTTTATTTTCTTTTTTATTTGTAGGCTGTGTTACGCATATATACTATTTATTCATTTATTATATTTACTATGTTACTCATATGTGATTATAAAATATTTATTATACTCCGTCAAGTTTGATCATAATATTGTAAATACAGATCTGTGTTTGCGAGACCCAAATATCTCACTTGCTGCTTTATTTGCTGGGCTATGCCATGCCTTGTCATATGCTGCCATGAATACTACGTTTTTAAGCCATATACTTTTAAATCATAAAATTCGATATTAACAATCAAAATAATTTATTAAATACCATAGATAAAATAACAGCTGGTAAATCATTTCTATGTAGTCCAGAATGCTTCAAACACACTTTGAATTCAAATCAGGCCACTAATAATAATTTAAGAATACTTACTCAAAATATACGCAGTATCTCAAAAAATTTCTTATATTTCGAACTTCTTTTGAATAGAATTGATATCCCTTGCGAAATATATATACTTACTGAAACTTGGAACTCAAAGATGATTAATTATCCTACATTAAACAACTATAACATACACTATTCAAAAAGAAACTATAATCAAAATGACGGGATTATATTATACATTAAGCAAGGTTTAAATTGTGTGATTAATGAAATTTGTCTAACTGATGCTACATGCATGTCTGTTAAAACTGGTCCCAATACGGTTATCTTTAGTATTTACAGATCTCCGTCTCATAAAAACGTAGATAATTTTCTAACTTCCCTAGACAAATTATTAACATCCCACAAAAAATATGGTAACTTAATTATAACTGGCGATTTAAACATCGACATTAAAGCTGACACAGAAGATAATAACTCAGCAGACTACCTTAATCTACTTGCAAGCCATGGTATTTTGGCAGGTCATCAATACCCGACCAGAGATAATAACTCCTTGGATCATGTTATGATTAAATCAGTACATTCCAGTGTAACTATTGTTTCAAATATTCCCTTGACAGATCATTGCTCGGTTCTCACTAGTTTAAACCTCAAACAACAGTTACCTAAAAAGAGAATAAATTTGACAATACATAAAATAGATTACGATTCAGTACTTAAGGATCTACAGGCTACAGATTATAGCAAAATTTTAAATTCTGATGACTCTAATTGGTCTGCTGAATAACTCGTCACAATTTTGAGTGCATCATTATCAAAACACACACTTAAGGTATTGATACCTAAAAGGATGCGATGTATAAAACCATGGATCACACCAGGATTATTACGTTGCATTAACAATCGTGATCGTATACATAGTAGGTGTAAAAAGGATTCTGGTAACTTAATTCTAAAAATAAATAATAGTTTAAAAAAACTAAAAAACACGCTTTTTATTGAAAACCGAACTAAAAAATAGAAAAATAAAAAAAAATACTTTATTTTAAAAAAAGCGTGGGGTGCTTTTTAAGAAATTATCGAAATGATAATCACTCTACTCATATCTGTCAATAAAATATTTATAACTATTGACACCATGCACCCCACGCTTTTTTTAAAATAAAGTATTTTTTTTTATTTTTCTATTTTTTAGTTCGGTTTTCAATAAAAAGCGTGTTTTTTAGTTTTTTTAAACTATTATTTATTTTAAATTTTTTAGTTCGGTTTTGTATGACAGCGCGTTTCTTAGTTTCGAATTTGAGGAATAGCGCCATCTGTGACTTATATAACGAACTCGTTTCAAGTTGATAACGTAAACTTTCCGCTGATTGCCACTAGATGGTGCGATTTGTGAACTTTCATAGTTCACAAATCGCACCATCTATCGTTCAAAAAAGCGTGGGGTGCATGGTGTCAATAGTTATAAATATTTTATTGACAGATATGAGTAGAGTGATTATCATTTCGATAATATCTTAAAAAGCACCCCACGCTTTTTTTAATTTATATTCATTGAAATTTTTAACACTATTTTCTTAATTTAAATTCATTAAAATTTATTTTCTATTTTTTAGTTCGGTTTTCTAGTCTAGAACTTTCATAGTTCACAAATCGCACCATCTAGTGGCAATCAGCGGAAACTAAAAAAGAAGTCGGTTACAAACAAACCTACAAACCTACAAACATACATACAGGTGAAGCTAATAAAAAGCTAATTACATACTGGAGATACAAAAACTTTTGTAACGATTTGTTGAAAAGATTAAAACGCAATTATGAAAGAAATCAAATCAACAAATACGCTACGGATCCAAAAAACAAATGGAAAATTATTAGCACCGTGACAAACAGACTTTCTAATACCCATGAATCCGCATCGCACCTTCTAAATTTGGACAATAATCCTAAACTAGTGCTAGATAAAATAAATAATTATTTTGTTGGTGTTGGTAATGTATTAGCAGAAAAAATAAAAAATAATACCAGCGACTATTGTGGTGGGTGCTTTTCTAGTGCTGCAGAGTGCAAGAGTAAACCTGTACAATCTATGGCATTTCTTAATACTACTAATGAAGAAGTTGAATCTGTACTCTTAAACTTAAAAACCGTTTCTGCTGTGGGTTGTGATGAAATTCCAACTAAACTACTTAAGCAAGCTAAAGAGACTATTGTTCCAGTGATAACCCATATAGTAAATCTTTGTATAGACAGTGGCACTTTTCCTCGAGCATTTAAAATCTCAATCATACACCCTGGAGACAGGCATTGTGTAACTAACTATAGACCAATCTCGGTCTTACCAGCCATCTCAAAAATACTAGAAAAGATTATGAATAATAGGCTGTTATCTTTTTTAGAAAAAAACAACTTGCTCTCTGAAAACCAGTACGGTTTTAGAGCGGGCAAATCGACCTCAAATGCGGTTTGCAATCTGACAGATTTTGTGGCTAGTCAAATTGACAGTAAAAACAAATGTATTGGCGTATTTCTAGACTTAGCCAAAGCATTTGACACGGTCTCTTCAAAAATTCTTCTCCAAAAAATGGAAAATATAGGTGTTCGAGGAATGGTGCTACAGCTATTTGGGGATTATCTCAGAAATAGAACACAAAGGGTAAAAATAGATGATAAGTATAGCCATGACACCTCCATAGAATATGGCGTACCCCAAGGAAGTGTTCTTGGACCAACTCTCTTCCTAATTTACATAAATAGTCTTTGTTGTCTGCAAATAAAGAATTGCAAAATTTATACCTATGCAGATGATACAGCCCTAATTTTTTATGGAACAGCTTGGGACGAGGTAAAAGCATATGCTGAGTTGGGTCTTCGAGAAATATCTAGATGGCTGTCACTAAACCTGTTAACGCTTAATATCTCCAAGTCCAAGTTCTTACCATTTGCAAATACCACACGTAGTCTGCCCTCCTCCGACTATGGAATTCAACTACACACCTGTAAAGAATTCAGTATTGGGTGTGACTGTGACTATTTAGACAGAGATAGCTAAGTTAAATATTTGGGGGTACTCCTCGATGAAACACTGACGTGGTCTCCCCACATTAGTGTTCTGTCTGAGAAAACGAGAAGACTAATATATGTTTTCAAAACTCTTCGACACGTCGCCGATTACTCTGTAATTAAAACTGTTTATTATGCATTATGTGAATCAATTTTGACTTACTGCATAGCAGCGTGGGGTGGTGCACGCAAGACTCACTTGATAAAGCTGGAAAGAGCGCAAAGAGCATTGCTGAGAGTAATGTCGTTCAAGCGTTTCAGGTATCCCACTTCCTTGCTGTATTCTGAGTGTCAAGTACTTATAATTAGACAGTTATTCGTAAAGTCCACTGTATTATCGCAGCATAGCAGAATTAAATTCAAAAATCAAATAACTCATAGGAGAAGAAAAGATAACATATGCCACGAGAAACCATTTAAAACGGCCTTCATTAACAAATTTCAATGCTATTTGGGTCCCAGGTTATATAACTATATTAATAAACATTTGAAAATTTACGATCTGAATATTTATAATTGTGAGAAAACTGTAGTGACCTGGTTGCAGTCTCTAAACTATGAAGACACTGAAAAAATCTTTTTGGTTCCGAAGTAAGCATGCAAAGTGATTAATTTTTGATATATTATAAGCTTACAAAATCAAACAGGACGGTATTTATGTATGTAAAAATGGGTGTTTATTATTTGTGTATGTGTTCTTTTTATATATGTATCTATGTGTGTATGTGTATGAGTGTGTATATGTATATATTTCTATATCTATATATGTATGTGTATGTGTGTATGTATGTATGTATGTATATATGTATATGTATATATATATATATATATATATATATATATATATATATATATATATATATATGTATATACGTATGTTCTTGTATCAGAGTATATACTCTTTTTCATACCAAATTGTTTATAAACTTTTAAAAAAAAAAAGGCAACTTCAAAAGTTCTTAGTTTATGTGATCGAACTAGCTGTATATTTATAAATCTTTGTAACTTGCCCGTGCAAACTTTTTATTTTTTACAATGAGGGTATTTCAACCTTTCTGTGAACCATAATTACAATAAATTGTGCTATTCTTACTAAACATTTGAAATATCTTTTTAATTAAGTTATTGGTGTTGTTTGTGACAAAACAGATCTTCGCATTATTTTTGTGTTGTGATGTGTCAGTGAACAGGAAGACACAATCACCTAAAATACAGGCTCGGCCTAGTTTAGGTGAGTGCGTCCATAAGAAGTTTGTGTAATATTAATTAATTACTAAGGAGACTTGTTTTGTTTATACTTGTTACTTATTTGTATAACTGTGACCTTGATGTAACTAGTAGTATGGTGAAATAAACTATTATTATTATTAAATACCACAATGTAGCGGTTCGTTCGGTGTGAGAAACATCCGGGGTCCAACCCATTTCTGCCACGATCCTTATCCCATTTCTGGTTCCCTTTTTATCCGATTCTAAAGGTTGGCAACCCAACTCTTACACTGTAGCTTTGTTCTCTTTGTTCATGGGCAGAAGTAGTCGCTTGCCATCAGATGAAGATGATTAAGGGATTTAAGTTTAAACGACATCGTTGTAATAGCAGAGTCGCTGGAACAGTTAAGCGGAATGCTGCGCAGGCTAGACGAGTCCTCCCGGCGTGTGGGTTTTGGCATGAACTATACAAGGTCAAGGTCATGTTTAGTAAGCATGTCGTTCCCGGACCGTTAAGTGTCGAAGGGTCAGTTCTCGAAATTATCCAGCTAGGTAGACGAAACTTCGAGAACGAAGCCGACAAAAAGATTTAGCAGGTTTTAGATACATTCGGCAAACTGCTTCGAGTTTTCAACTTGCCTATACCGCAGCGCCGTATAGTAAACATGGAGATACTGTAACACTGTGTAGTGAGATTGAATTAAACTTTACAAACCTCGTATTTTATTAACGTGATCACGCTATCTCTCTGATGCAGAAAAGTTAGAAAGAAGCCCGTATTTACCGTGGATTTTTTATTTATAGGGATCTCACTATCACGCTCTTCTAAAGGTGGCCTTGTAATAACTGTAGATGGGTACAGGTATAGTCAACACCTTACCTCAGGAATAAAAACACGATGGCGTTGTTCCAAGCACAGCAGAGGATGTAAAGCTGCACTCTATACGGTGAACGATCAAATTGTAAAGGTCATAAATATTCATAATCATTGAACTTGAAGAAAATAATTCGCAACGGATAGCAACAATTATATTTGTTATACTTTACTATTAAGCTATTTTATTAAACACACCTGAGACTAGCTAACAGAAGATGCAGTTAGTCATTGTTTTTATTAAACAAAACTTGTATAAAGCAACTATTACTCATATTACAATACTCACGCACAGTATTTTGATATTTTGTTTTTTTTTTTGCTATTGAATGTACATAAATATTTCGTAATAATTTATATAAAACCAGTCAAAGACAAATAGTATTTGGTAAATGCAATCAATGTTTAGTTAATTCAATATAACATTTTCAGTAAATCAGCTCTCACAATGCCTTTAGTAACTCGCGTGTTTTGCTTTACCTAGGTTACAAATTTAGGAGGCAATGGTCTTATGGTGGAATAGTGAGAAAAATTAATGTCAGGCAACAATCTTTACTGTAGAACCTAATATAATTACGAACGTTTTAAACATAAACAAACATAATAGTCTCGGTGGCCCAGTGGTCGAGGACACGGCTTCTGATCCAGAGGTCCGGGTTCGATTCCTGACACTGGCTCACACCAATGACTTTTCGAAATTGTTTTCGGAAGTTCTGTGTGATAAATATCGATGACTGAAAAACTTTGTGCCCGGTATGGCAATAGGTTCGCCACCTATTCCATTTGGGACGTAAACATAACGGCGAGACCAAGCTTAACAGCCGCTGCCTACACCTTTGGGCAACAAAAGGCGTGAGTAACCTCACTCACTATGTTATATTTTAAACATATAATAATAAATATGTTTTTGAATAATATTATTTTATTAATTGTATCACCTATTCATATTCAATCTTGATAAAAATAACAGAATCATGGTTGTTGCGTTATTTTGTACTTAAATGAGTTCATTAAACTTATGACAAAATGTAATTTAAGTTAAAATGTCATTTCAGAATCACCAGAATCATTGGAAGCTGAACACCACTGCGATGTTTATAAGTCAATGTACGATCATTCCTTGCCCAACAGCAGCGTCGAAACTAATTATTGCACAACGAGTATTCACGAAGCTGCAACAAACAATACCGGTTAGTACCAAAACCATTGAAATTTCTTTATTTTCTAAGTTTCAATTGACGCGCCAACTTGCCGGACAGGTGAATGGTTAAACACTTATATGCAAGGAGATGGTTCATAGAGCCTATTATATATAATGTGCCTATTTTCAATGTACCTACATAATGCAAACGACCTGTATTAAAATGTATTTAAAGGTGATATGTTCGCGTGACGAACGTATATGTAAATAAATAACATTTATATACTCGTAGATAACTAGCTGACCCCGCAAACGTTGTCTTTCCAAAAAATAATATTTAAAAAATAAGGGTTGATCGTAGGGGGTTGAAATTTTAGGGTTATATGTATTTTTGTATCTCGTTTTATAAAAAAAATAAGAAACAGAAAAATGTCGAAAAATTAAAAAAAAATATTGAGGGGTGGGCTACCCTTGTGATTTAGGGGGATGAAAAATAAATGTTGTTCTATTCTCAGACCTACCCGATATGCACACAGAATTTCATGAGAATCGGTCGAGCCGTTTCGGAGGAGTTCAATTACGCACCCCGTGACACGAGAATTTTATATATTAGACTAGCTGACCCCGCAAACGTTGTCTTGCCAAAAAATAAAATTTAAAAAATAAGGGTTGATCGTAGGGGGTTGAAATTTTACGGTTGTATGTATTTTTGTATCACGTTTTATAAAAAAAATAAGAAACAGAAAAATGAAGAAAAATTAAAAAAAATATTGAGGGGTGGGCTACCCTTGTGATTTAGGGGGATGAAAAATAGATGTTGTCCTATTCTCAGACCTACCCGATATGCACACAAAATTTCATGAGAATCGGTCGAGCCGTTTCGGAGGAGTTCAATTACGCACATCTAGACTCGAGAATTTTATATATTAGATAAACGAATTTGTCTTTTCAGACCGGCCCGTTTTTTATACATCAGAGATTGGTGCCAAAATAATGAAGATCAGGGGCTACCGTTATACACGTCATTCGGTTTGTTCGTCGCGGGTGAAATGGCTATGTACCGAGAGCCGAGCATGGGATTGCCACGCGATAGTAGTCACGATAGGTCACACTATGGTCGATAAACAGAATAAACACACGCATCCACCAAGCTAAATGCTTTGTTAAACTAAACCAGATTATTTTATTTTATTTTGCACTGTATATTTTGTTTTTGTTCAGATACCTGACGCACGTTTATATTACAAGTGACTAATTCTCTCGCTAAGACACGTTCAATTTGGTCATTGAATGTATATTGTGGCTCTCCTTGACTTCTACATTCTTTCAATTTTGCATAGTTTATCTGCTTAGTAAATCCTGCACCATCTACTCTTTGATATGTCCGAACCCTTATTTTTTTCCTTTAACACTGACTCTTATTTAATCCCACTATATGCTTTTCCTTGTTTTCGATGCAATTATTCACGTTAATTTTACTTTCATGCGCACTTTATCATACTCAACTCTAGCTTCTCAATCAGTATAGCATTGTGTATAGCAATATGTGCTGTTTTAAATTGGGTAATTACCATGCAGAAACCTACCCAAGGCTCTATTTACGTTGTTTCCTTATGCTACTTTGGGGCCGTCCATTAATCACGTGAGGTTAGAAAGGGGGGGCGGGGGTCTAACAAAAATCACGAAATATCACGATTTAAATTTTAAAATATAAATATATTTTATTTTAAAATTTAAATATTGTATTATTATGTAATCCCGAAGTGAAATTATTGTTTATAATTGATTTGGGGGCGTATTAACTATAATTAAATATAATTGCTCTATTCCACGTAACATTCAAGGTCCTGAATAACAAAACTGTTTCTTTTTAAAATATTTTATTAAAATCTTTGTATATGTACCTAGTTATAATAATATTATTTATCTATGCCTATTGTTCCTATTTTTCTTGTATTCTCTATAAGAGTATGTGCTGATGTGAATATTATAATAAATATTGCTAATGTATAGTTTATGGTTGTGGAAATTGGTGGCTAAATTTATATTATATTCAGACCTAGTGGTGTAATTCTGAATGCCTATTTAATATTCGTCTTTTGTTGTATTCAATGTAACCTACTGGTTACATTCCTGCTTTTATTTGTTTATAAAATAAATATTATTTATGTGGTTGGTGTAAGATCTCAGAATCAAAGTATATGGTTTGAAGGGGTGTTGAATAGGCCGTGCTAGATGTGTTTGTACATTATATTTATATATTGATGAGGTTCCATACAATATGGCTCGTGATTATGTATATAAATTGTTAAGATCTCACTATATTGTTATCTTTGTAAATTTATAAATGTATAGCTTTGTAATATAACAGTTACAAAATTTAAAATTATGCAAATTGTAATATATATTATTTAATTCATTTATTTTGTTTGAATATAAATAAAAAAAATTGTATCATTGTTACATTACTATGTAACGTACTTATACTTAAAACAAGTCGTTTTCCGCTGTCTGTCCCCTTATATGCTAAGATCTTTTAAACTATCTTGTAAATTGGTAGCTTCAGGCGAGGATCATAACCATGCACCATCTTCATACGCTCGGTACGGGAATGGAGCCTTCATTCAACTCCGTCCTAGAATAATGCCAAATCTTACGGAGTTGGCGACATCTACAGCCATTTTGCCTTCTCCTATAACATCGCCAAATGCTGCAGCTTTAGCACTTCACGCTCCCAATTTTCCTAGATAACACGTACAGATCTTTGTCTGTAAATAGCCTTAAAAGTGTAGAAAGTTATACAGGCTATTCCAGAACTCAACGTCAAGCAAGAACAGGAAAAAAAGATAATAAAAAATTATGCGCATTTTAGATCAATGAATGTATTAAAGTTTACCAAATTAGCCTTCATTTTAGGAAACTTTAGGCAATTGTGTCATTATTTTTAAAAGTCATTCAGATATTTTATTTAAGGATAAGGTTCCAAAACTTAAATGAACAAAAATGACAAAAAATAACAACAATAACCAAAAATGCTTACAGTTCGATCTAGTTTTTAGGTTTTTCTTAAAATGCCCATAATTTACAATCTCTTAATGGTTACGATCAATATTGTCACCCTGTTTGAGCTAGAAGTCTAATTCTGGGACATCCTGTTTATGTATTTTCAGAAGTTAACAAAAGTCGTATTATATTTTTCAGTTCAATTTGTCCAGATGAGTAAAGGCACCACGATGCTTTTCTATAATGGATTCCGCTACTCCAAAAATTATCAAAATGGTCACCGTATCTCATGGAAATGTAACAAGCTCAGGTGTATAGCTCGAATCAGTACAATTGATAATGAAATTGTCATGACAAAGAATGAACATAATCATTCTAGTTACTAGAGCCCGGGTTCGTATCAACTCTCAAAAAAACCAACAAGACAAAAAGCAGAGATGCCCACTAAGCACCAAATTACTACAACTAATAAAAACATTCATTAGAAAGGACCGTATTGTTAAGAGACTACATATAAGTGACTACAGTTAAGAGACTACATGGAAAATCATATAAGTCAAGCGAAGAGAAATGAAAATCTACTAAGCTACTAAATTCTACGAAGAATAATAGTCTGCCTTTTAACGTTTACCTTTAAAACCAAATTACACTGAATGATTTCTATGTGAATCAATAGAACCTGAGCCTGAAATATAACTAAAAGAAGTTGAGAAGGCGGTATAAAGTCATAAAAAGCACCATGTCCAGCAGAATTACCGAGTTAATTCCCGAAAATCTAGTTCCCATCTTATTAAGACTTTTCAACCGAATACGGACCAATCAATGGAAAACTTCACATATCATCATGTTACATAAGAACGGCTCCAAAAAGACAAAGGAAACTATCCATTATTACAAAATTATCTCAAAAATATCCTGGAAATGATAATTCAACAATTGGATAAAAACAACCCTTTGCACGAAGCGGGCTTCCAGATAAACTTCTCAATTATTGATCACATTTATTCAAAAGGCACACGGCATAGGTATCGGCAAAATAACTTAACCAGCTTTGCCTCAAAAACGTAGAATTTTAAATTAATCGATATAGATAATCTCTACGGTCAAAACGGTTGCTAGGTTAATAGATGACTAAATTACTAAATTGTATTTTTAACCTACAAAATAGTAACTTAATTGTTAATATCATATTTATTATATTAAGTTAATATTTGGTTTGCGCAAATATGACCACGTATCTAATTTCGTGCTAAGCTCAAATGGCTTCCTATACGCCTTCGCCAGAATTCTCATATTCTTTCTCTTCTTTAGAATATCTTATTTCATCCTTGCGCCTTCATCTATCTCAAAGAACGTTCTTATGTGACACACATACGAGAACTATGAGATCATCAGAAAATCTGCAACTAGCAATGCCGTCGCCTAATTAATCATTACCATCTACAATTAGGTAATTAGGTTACTTTAACACAATCAGAATACACCTTTTCTGGAAGCTATCTCTCTGTTTCGTTAAGTATGTATGTGTGTATGTATTTGTGAAAATATGTGTATTTATGTATATATGTTGTTTAAGCTATATATGTCTTACTGCTTTGAATGGGCCGGTTTGACCGGTGAAATACCACATCCTCTCTCTCGTCTCGATTAGTTTTTTATTTAAATACAGAAAAGTATTTAGGAAATTCAGTATTTTGGAAATAATAAATAACGTAAAATAAGAAATCGTAATTCAAATTATCAATTAAAATAAAAAAAATATGTTTGACAACATAAAATTACATAGAAGAAGAAATAATTACAAAAAAAGTTTATTATACTCGTCATTGAATTCTATTGCTGAAAGAAAGGTGAAAGAGAAAGGTATTGTGCACTACTCGCTTGTGTATACGACTTTCGCGTCTGCGCACGTCTCATTTATCAGTTTTATTCCACGGACTTTTTCTTACGGTTTTACTATCACATTTTTTTCAGTTCGGTCGCGCAGCAATTTCCCTATATCCTCCAAGTGAGGAGCTTTGCCAGGTGAAATTCACCGCCATTTTTTTTTCTTTCGCTCATTTGTGTCGTACTATTAATATATGTGTATTTAAAATTATTTATTTATTTATTAAATAATAAATTAATGAATCTATTATTGAGTAACTAATTGATAGAAACAATATATTTCATTAATAATTCTCCTAAGATTTGTTTTTGTTTAATTTGTTTCAAATCCGAGTAATCCAGAACGGATGCAAGGACGTAGTGCTGGAACAGGTGAATGAAATTGTATATCTTGGATGCGCTTTTAGCAGGGTTGGAAAGTACACACTAAAAAACCTCTGTCAAAAACCTGTATGTCCTCGGATTATGTTTTCCTTTATATTTTGCAACTACCTCCTGGTATGAGTATCTCAAATTTATTCAAAGGCGTGGGTTCTTTTAAATTATTTAATTAATTTTAGCCATTAATAACTTAATGAATCACAATAACCTGGTATTGTTTTCCTTTCAGTTGTGATTTTTAAATCTAGCCGCGGTTGTGACATGTTACTGGCAAATAATCATAGATTTAGCAGAGCTTCCACGCGTAATGGCAAAATTAGGTGGCGTTGTTCTAGAAAGTCACGTACTAAATGTAAGGCAGCCGTTACCACCATAGGAGGCATAGTACTAAAGGCATACTTAGAACACAATCATACTCAAAAGTATTAAAACGGCGGCTTCAATCTACAAATTTAATTGGTTAAAATAACAAAAAAAAATATAAACATACAAACTTTGGGGTAATCTGCCCCATCATATACCGCCGTCAAAGGATGGGTAGCGGATTTCAAACGTAGCAGAGAAGCAGTGCAAGAAGTACCTAAGAGTGGTAGGCTGCCAACGGCTACCACAGATGAAAATACCATTAAAAGATTAGATCTGATAGATAGATTGAATTCCAGGCGATTGACACTTTCCAAAAACTTTGGTTTTTCTAAGGTCTCTGCCAGATGGTTACTTAGACTGATTTCAGCCGAAAATAAACGCACTCGCCAAAAATTATTTTTGGATATGTTGCTAAGTTATCCACAAGATTTTTAGCCGTTACATGACTATAGACGAAACTTGAGTTCACCGCAATTCATCACGTTAAAAGTACAATTTACGCAATGGAAAGGAATAGGCTCACCACCCCTAAAAAGCTCGGGCTGTTTTGTCAACCAAAAAGGTAATTAATGACTTTAGTTTTGTGGGACTGCAGATGAGCCATTATATTAAACTAACTTGAAAAAGGGTTAAACCATAATGCGGACAATTATTACACACTCTTACAACGTTTGCGTGAAGAAATAAAAAGACCTGGTATGTTGCCCATTAAAGTTTTGTCCCATCAAGATAACGCTTCTGTCCATACATCGTCCAAATTATTTGCACAAAAACACAATTGTCGCTTTGAATAATTTTGGCTGCATCCGCCCCATTCACGGGACTTCGGCGCCGTCTGATTACCATCTTTTCACGAATATCGAAGTACAAGAAACTGTGACTGAATATTTTGATGGAATTTAAGATATGTTTTTTAGAGGAAATACTAAAGCTAGAAACAACATGGCAAAAGTTTATACATTACTAGTTGAACCAGCTAATTTTGTTTCGCCTCCGAAGAAATAAAAATGGTAATTGTGGGTTATACCTAAGAGATAGACATACACCATGGCGGACCTTTTGTAGAGCGTTTGAGGGTGTATAATAATGTAGTACATTTTTTTTTAATTCTCACTTAGAGTTCAGATAACGTTTGCAGTTAAAGTGCTAACTCTCGCAAATTATATATTTTTTTACTACAGTATGGATGAATTATACATACAAATGCACTCGTATATTTTAGAGCGAGTCCGTGACCGGTCTGGACTATAAGTTTATTTGTAATATATAACAGAAATAAATATCGTACCTTCACTTAGATATCGTAATAAATTTATGCTATTATTACTTTATTGTTTATTGTATCGAAATTAAATTATTGGATTTAAGCTCTTTTTATTTTTTATTCGTAGGTATTACATATTCATATCATATTACAAAAATACAATAAAACATTAGTCGATTTTAAATTTTTATACTCTAATATCATGATTCCAAAATAGTCGGCCGCAGTACGGTCTCAGTGGTATTACTGGCCACGAAAGCTAAGTTTTTGAAATCAGGAGATCTTTGCATGTGGTTTTACCAAATATTTTTAGAAGCAAAGGGACTGAATTTGTTACTTACAGGTTGGCAAAGCACATGAAATGCTCGTGATATGACATATCTGAAACATTTGTTCTTTAAAGAAATATTTAGTGCCTAAGCTGTTGCTCGTTGCTCTAATGATTCTTTTTTCATTTCAGAAGCTATTTTTAGTACAACAAGAAATGGAAATCCTGTTATTTTGATAGGACCCTACCGTTACTATCGGACACGTATTAACAACAAGAGCCCTAGAGCACGATGGACCTGCATTTGTGCTCCGAAGGGATGTCGCTCAACCGTTATAACTTACAAAAATCTCATTCTCCAACACAGAAAAGAACATAACCATTAAATATAGTAGAAACATCAAAAGTAAAAAAAAAAAACAAAAAGCAACTCATTAATTATTTTGCTATTATTTTAACTGTCTTCGACTGACTGGTGTGGTGAGAAACGTAATTCGCGTCTCTTTTTAAGGCTCTTAGCATCGCCTTTCTCAAGAACTTGTTCTATTTGGTCGTGGAAGGTGTGTCGTAGCCGTCCTCGACTCCTACATCCATCCGCTTTCCCATTGTATATCTATTTAGTAAATCTTGCATCTTCTTTCTACATGTCCTTTCTTACTTTTACACTTTGATAATTTGTATGTTTCATATTACGATATAGTTTATACTTGTCCGTGTTCAACTGTTCATTGCGTATGAAATTTAAATAATCTTATGTCTTAATATTGTTCTTTATGTAGGCTCACAATTCCAGATATAAGTAACCTACGCAAAATAAGATATTAAAATAAATACGCTGATATTAGATTATTAGTTCTCTAAGTGGTAGGCAGAATTATTTGCCACTTTAATTTGTGCCACAATTGTTTTAGCTTTAAAATATTTATTTTAAGACGTAACGTCGTTGAGTTGCAGTCTATTAAACTGTTTAGTCTCGCTGGATGAAAAATCAAGCATGAAATATGATGAAAAATGTAACTAGACTATGTAATATTTTATTTATTATTATTTGTTATAAATAAAATAAAAAAATGACCACAATAAATTAAAGCAATTGAGTATTGATAAAATTTATTTTTTAATCAATTTTATTTAAATTTAATCTAATAATTCATCATATCAATTGTACTGATATGATATTTATATCAATTGTAATGTTTGGATATTTAAATTTCGTGCTAACTCCGTACGCAGCTGCGACCGCCGTGTGGTTTGCCAAGTATTTATAGATCAAGAACGTCAATTCCCGCCGAGAGGTGAAATCGAACCTTCGATTCTAAACATACTAACACGCAGTTAACTTGAGTTGTGTTGCTCTCAACAGCAAATTGTTTCTAAATAGCTAACAAGCCATTAAAAAACTTATTTTATAATTGTAATTTATTTTCGATTTAAACACTATAAAAATATTGTATGAACTTTAACTATCAGTACCGCACGGCACAGCTTTGTGCCATTAAAACTTCTTGTCTCCGAAAGAGGTCATTGTACAACTCTGGATATTTTCTTTTTTACAGAAATCAGACAGATCGAATCCCGATATGGTAAGCCCATGTTACAAATGGGTGTAAATCGCTTCTCCAGACACAGTAATTATCGCCAGGGTTCACTCAAAATTCTCTGGGTCTGTATTAAATGGAGTGCTGGGTGCCGTGCATCAATCACCACTTTTCAAGACGAAGTTGTCAAGATTAACAGTTTTCACAATCATTAGATTTTAAGATCTGACCTGGATTTACATTTATATAGATTTCTTGTTTAATGAATCCAACCAACTAATAAACTTATGTATCAGTAATATTATGATCTTTGTGTAAATTTATGTATTTGTGTATATTTGCTGTATAGCCTAGACGAATCCTCCCGGCGTGTCGGTTTGCGTATTAGCTTGGACAAGACCAAGGTCATGTTAAATGAACATGTCGTGCCTAGACCGATAAATGTCGAAGGGTCGGTTCTCAAAGTTGTAAACAAATACGTCTACCTGGGCCAAACTATCCAGTTAGGTAGACTTCGAGAAGGAAGCGGACAGGAGGATTCAGCTGGGTTGGGCCGCATTTGGCAAACGGCGTCGAGTTTTCGACTCTCCTATACCGCAATGCCTGAAGACCAAAGTCTTCAACTAGTGCGTCTTACCAGTTATGACCTACGGTGCCGAAACGTGGACACTTACGGTGGGGCTAGTCCACAAATTTAAAGTCGCTCAGCGAGCTATGGAGCGAGCTATGCTCGGGGTATCTCTGAAGGATAAACTCAGGGATGAGTATATCCGCCAGAGAACTGGGGTAACCGACATAGCTCGTAGAATAAGCTCGCTGAAGTGGCAATGGGCTGGTCACATTTACCGAGGGACCGATGGTGGATGGAGCAAGAAGGTCATTGAGTGGAGACCGCGACTTGGTAAGCGTACTGTAGGACGCCCACCAGCCCGATGGTCAGACGACCTCAGAAAGGCTACTGGAAAAGACTGGATGCGGAAGGCAGAGAATCGGATTTTGTAGCGCAAATTGGGAGAGGCCTATGTCCTGCAGTGGACTGCAATGGGCTAATGATGATGATGATGTATATTTTGATTAGTTGTTGTTATCCTTTTATATGTTTGGGCTTCGCTTGTATACATATCGTCATGACTGAAATCAAAATCATTTAAAAAACATTAAAGTCCAAATTCCAAATCGCAGAAGACTGCATAAAATAGATTATCGTAAAATTTACATGCCATTTAAATTATACCACTGTTGACTTTTTGGTGGACCTTTTGAAGGTGTAGGTAATGTAGTAGAATTGTTCTGTTTTATCACACTCGGTTTAGCCAAAGTTAGTGAATTATTCTTAAAAACCACCCCGTTGACACCCTCTATCTACTAAAAAAACATCAAAGTCCGTCGCGTAGTTTCAAAGATTCGATTTGTTTCATACTAAGTAAAAAATAATGAGTTAGTTTACCAGATGACACTTACTTTTATGTTATGCAATTTCCTTCAGAAATTACACATGTCCACATTGAGAAAACCAATTTTATAGATGGGTGGATATAGTTTTTATAAGCACAGTCTATAATGCAGAGGAAGGCCTAAAGAATATTTTAAAGTGGTTGCGTGGCAAATATTACTATTAGTGCGTTATTTAGTAATTAGTCACATAAAAAAGACTTTGCATGAATGCTCTACAAGTGAACGAGATGATTGAGTCAGTTGTCAAATAGATATTGATTTTTAGTACATCAACTGTTTGTGATGACTTTTTTCTTTGTCAATGTTAGCCTTTGACTGTGTGTAGTCAGCGATAGTGTGACCAAGTTTAGATCTACTTAAAACTCGATCTGGCCGATAAAGACTTATTTGTGATAATTTGATAGATACTAAAATTTTCAAAGTCAAAGTAGCTTTATTTTTATAGGTCTTCACAGACACTTAAAAATAGTCAACAAGTGCAGATAACATATTGTTTAAAATAAAATGAAATACAAACACGAGCGCCTGTGGAAAGTTCCTCCGTGAAATAATAAAAACACGGACGCAATCCGATTCCGAGTGTAGGGGCTATCATGAGAAGAATCGGGCAAGGAACTCATGTGCCATATACTCTTTTCAAACCATTTGAAATAAATAACAATATTATTATACCTACTGAAAACAAGCAATAGGTTAGTAAATAAAAGGTCTAGCAGCCAGAATATCGACAATTACAATTAAGACCCAACCAAATTATAATCAAAAAGTTATGTTTCTTTTCGAGTCGAGTCTTGTGGTGCATTTGTAAAGCTACAGACTGCAGAATCGAGGTTGGCGGGTTCGATCCTCACCCGAGTAAAATACTTACATTGTGAAAAGCATGTATGGTCTCTGGGTCTTTTTCTATGTATTATAAAGTATGTATTTACAAAAGGTATTATGTATCCGTTATCTAGTATCCATAGCAGAAGCGTTTAATCACTTAGTTTGGAACTAGAGGAACTATTCACATATATATTAGCCCTTACAAAGATTCCCGCTCGACATAAATATTTGTACTCGCGTGGGATTCGAACGCGGCACTTTCGATTCTGCAGTCGGTAGTTTCAAGAATGCAAAATAAAGTGAATAAGACCGGGTGGATATTTTCGATGCATGCCACTTTCTTCTTGTGCTGACATCCGAACTCGATTATAAAAGAAATATGTGCAATACAAATCGATATTCTGCGAATACACAGTCAAAATTATATGTTTTAGGCACAGTTATAGATTTGAATAGAATTTCGTTCATTTTAATTTTATTGTATTATAATATAAATACTTGGTATATTTATGATAAGATAATAAGTGAAAATCGAGAAAATGCATTTGTGTATAATGGTTATTATTTTATTGATTTGATTATTTAATTACGTTTTTCAGAAGAACTCTACAGACTGGTTAAGAATAGTCACGGGAATAAAAATCTTATACTACTCAACCAACGTTTTAATAAAGCAAGTGATTGCAAAGGTCGTATTTCCTGGCGATGTGTCAAGAGGAACATTGGCTGCAAATCTATAGTCGTCACTTATATGGGCTCTGTAATACGACATTCAGAGCATAATCATAAAATTTAAACATTTATGTAATGTTTCGAGAATGAGATGAATGAGATGAATCGAGAAAGTAATAAATGGACTATGTATTACGTTCCTTGATCTTTGCGAAATTCAAAGCTTATTTTCAATTATTCTTTTTACATATATGATGATCAGTTCCTGGAATATATCTGCATGTTTGCCGTGACGGTAGTGACGGTTATTATCGACCAGGTTAATTTGGTTAGGTAAATCTAACAATTATTATTACTAATCTTAACTATTCCACTTTTTCTATTCAATAAGGCGCGAGGACCGTCGCCTCCTCGTACGAGATTGTACGACCTGTATGGCCATGATCCGCTCCAGGCTCCTCAGCAGAGATAAATATAGATGACAATTTACCCATCTAAAAAATAGAGATAAAATTTATAATCGTGGTGCTCCAGTAGTCGAGCACCCCGCTTCGAAGTTATGTGTTATAAATATCGATGACTGACAACTTTGAGCCCAGTGAATGGAGAGAGGTTCACCACCTATTCCATTGGAGATGGAACCATAACGGCGAGTCGAGGCTTAACAGCCACTGCCTACACCTTTGGGTAGAAAAGTCGTAAAATGATATTAAGTTATTTAATGTTAAAAAAAAGGGCAGATATGTGTTTAATGTACCACAGTATAAAAAATGTAACTAGACTGTATAATATATTGTACTGTATATAATGTATTGACTGTATATAATGTATTGACTGTATATAATTATTTTTATTTGTTATAAAAAAATATTGACAACAATAAATGCAAGTAATTGAGTATTGATAAAATTGATATTCAGTTCAATCAATTGGAATGTTTGGAATTTTCAATGTACCTTATGAATTTGTTGCCTTGCAATGACATAATGTATTGTAATGCCTGGCTTTAAAAATATATTTTAAGTATCTATGTAAAGTTATTACAGATATTTATCGATCTGTCACAACATAAAGACAGTAATATAGTTGTTAAATATAATGGTCATTTTGTCCTGAAATACCAAACAGATTGGCTGAACAAAGTAATTGTTTGTATTATATGCCGTTTATAATATTTCAAAATGTTAATGTTAAACAATAATACAAATAGTAAAAATCGTATCCCAGTAAATTAAAATTAATATTAAAGGCAAATACTTTTAGAAAAAATGAGCCATGGAAATATGTTTTGTAATTTTTTTTTATTTTTTTTTTGTATGGGATAGGAGGGCAAAAGCCGCCCATGGACACCAGCAACACATAAAGTGTTACTGTTGCGTTGCTGACCTTTAAGGGATAGGGGATTGGAAAGGATGGGGAAGGGGGATGGGCCTCCGGGTACCTCTCTCACCGCACGAAACGCGGCATGAGCCACTTTACGTCGGTCTTCTGAGAGGTCGTGGTATTTCACCGGTCGAGCCGACCCATTCATGCTGCGAACTGCTTGGCTCTATCACTGCCAAAACCATTCATTTACCAATGTAATTAGTATAGTACGGTAAAATGATATTTCTTTTGCAATTCTAATTTCTTTTTACATCATAAATGTTGTAAATAAATTGCGGATAACTGTCAAATGTCAAATAAGTGTTTCAATTCTTTGTACTTCATTTGAAACACCACTGTGTGTTGCATTTTCAAGTTTTAAAATTTAGCTTCTCGTAGTTGCTTTAGTGTGAATTGATTTCTTATTGATTGATTTTTTATTGCAGCTCGAGAGATCCAAACAACGAGAGGTCTTAAAGCTTTACTAGCCTTTGGATATACGTACAATCGTCGACACAATTCAAAGAATAACCTGTCTCGCTGGTACTGTACGTTGTACCACGCAGGTTGTAAGGCAGGCGTGATCACCAATCCAGAACTGGTTGTCACACATATAAAGGGCAAACATACACACCCGAAGCCCAAACTATTCAAAACTGCTAATGGTTTATACATTAAAATCACATAATTTGTTTTTATACATATAGTTTAAACCGTCATCACGGTTGCTTGGAGGTCGTCTGATACCACGATCTGGCTGACGCCAATATTTTTAAAAAATTAAGCGTGAAGTATTTTGATCATCATCATTTTGACGGGCCTCGTGGCGCATTGGTAAAACTACCCGCTGGAGCAATGAGGTCGGGGTTCGATTCCCACCCGAGCACAAATATTTGTGACAAACATGAATATTTGTGTGGTGTCTGGGTGTTGTTTTATGTATTATAAGTATGTATTTACAAAAATAAAATATATGTCCGTATATATATCCGTTATCTAGTATCCATAACACAAGCATTTAGTTGCTTAGCTTGGAACGGGCGCTGTGTGTATTGTGTCCAAGATATTATTATTATCTTCTTGCCCTGTTTCCATGAGTTGGTTTTTATTTTTCACATTTTTCTATCATATCTTTCTTCTATCTTAACACCCTCGATGATAACGTTTTTAAACAGTTAATTTATATTTTCTTCGAACTTCCTATGCAACTTTTAATCTTTTTCTTACATCGCAACGTTTCTATCTCCTTTGGGTATTCTTTCATTCACCCCTTTCACGGCCTTTTTGATCTATATGTGATGACAGAAAATATGAATAACTCAAATTGTGCAAGATGTATGGCAAATTCGGCGAAACAAAGCGTGACTATTTTTAATGTTGTCTTTGGGCATAATAAAGTGAGGATATAAATAAAAAATAAACCTTGAATGTGAAGTAAATTAATTGAAAATAAAAAAGTCTTGTTATTTTCAGAGCCTATTGCGTTTTGCTAATTTACTTTTATCTTTGCTTTACAAACTCCATGTTTACAGATAAGAAATGGAATTTTGTAGTTTAAATATACAATATAATACTTTAAATATGTCACTTACTTGGGAGATTTTAGAAAATGATAAAAGGTGGGATTTTAAGAATCAGTTATTTCTGTAGAGATTATTATGTATTAAACTTGTAATTGTTGTAAAAACTATTTGTTCAAAATATTAATAGTTACATGTTTACATAGAGAATTCATCTAATAATGACATTTGTTTATTTCACAGTAAAGTTTTTCAAATATGTAAATGGAAAGGCGGTAGCTGTACACAACGGGTATAATTTTTACCTGTCACGTCTAGGAAACTCAGTTGGAAAGAGTGTTTGGCGATGCAGCAATTGTAGAGCGAGGTTCACGTACAGTCAGGAATCCGGAGTGAGCAGAGCAAATTTTCAACATGATCATGAACCAGCACAATTTATAATTAGGAACGGCATATACTTTAGATTGTAAAATATGTTCATTTCTTTGTCTAGCTAATTTCATTTATGTACTCAATAATGGTAAATTTGTAAAAAGAATACATAACAAACACACGATCATCAAGAGTGATTTCAATACTGGCAAAAAAAAATTGTTAAAAAAATTATGCTTTCTCGTGCTTTCTCTCTAAAATCTGTCACACAGTGCTTTTGACATGACCTAAACCTAATTGTTGTCGGCAGTTCTAGGTTGCTTGCCGAAATGAACTGGAAACTTCTGCCTGAGGTCAATTTTGAGGCTATCAATCTACCTTTAACCGCTAAAGTTAAGAATCTGGGGCCTTACATGGATTGGATTGACTTTATCGTGGATTCCCTAACTTCAAGAAGTAAGCAGGAATTTGTTTGCTTCAGCCGCAATCTTGAGCAGATTACAAACCTGCCTACTGTCACTAAAATTGCATTCGCAATCTCCCCTCCTCCTTATGCCGATTTCAGGGAGCAAAATCTTTCTGAAGATTAACTTGATAAACTTGAGGAATTTCAAAATGTTTGTATTAGATTTATATTTTGTCTTTGTAAATGTGATGATATTTCCGTATTTTGTAAAAAGCTCAGGTGGCTTCCTGATCGTTTTCGCCCTAATGTTCTATTTAATCCTAATCCACCAAAGTATCTTAAAGAACGTTTTCAGTTCTTGCATGACACACCTTCAAAATATCTGAGGTTGTCGGAAAATTTGTGACTGACTGAAAGCATTCCATGCATTTTATGGTTTGTCATTTTCCGTTCAAGCCGTGTTGCAAGGCCAGTCTATGGCCACCTTATAGTCACAGCTTACGCAGTGCTTTTTAACATTACAATAAACTTAATAATCTAACTAATCTATTATTGCTATTTCTTCACATATGTTATATGTATTTGTATATACACATACAGATAGCTATGTCTGTTACGGGCCGATACAATAGGCATATCGCTGACGCTGCATTGACAACAATACGTCGTGGACATCGGACAATCGGACCATCGGCGTGAGGCGCGCCTTCAGCCAGAATGTAGCCTTACATCGGACCATCTTTAATTGCGCAAGATTGGTATCGAATGTTTAGTTTTAAGTAAATATATTATGTAGAGCATTCTTGTGACATCCTACGTCCAATTATCACCTACCTAGTTTTAGCATATTGTAATTTGATTACTTTTATTAAGTTAAGTGCAAATCAACTGGGTTTTTTTTGCAACCCTCGGCTGCAGGGTACGTAATTTGTCTTTATGTATTGCTATGTATTTTTGTTTATGTATATATTTTCATGTGTATTTTGTTAATACCAGAAATAAATAAATACCAGGTAATACCAATGCAAACCAACTAATCGATTATGGACCTGTTCGTTAAAAGTAAGCGACAAGCTAATATAAGCCTTCATTTCACTTTTATAAGATTCACATAAAATTTAAAAAACAATCGCAATTGTTACTGGAGATATTGCGCAGTGCGCATCTCGACTTTATTGAAATGTTGGTTTATGTTGCGTACTAGTGAGTGAATTGTTGAACTGAAGTGTGTGTGTTGCTAATAAATGTTGTAAGAATTGGCCAGCTCTACCGGTGAATACAACGACCTCTCAGAATATCGTCGTAAAGTGGCTAATGCTGCGTATCGTTTGGTGTCTGGACACCTACCCTCCCTTCCTATTCGACTACCTCAAAAATTGGCAACTTAGCTGTAATACTAGTATAATATATCTGTGTTGCAAGTATCCATGGTTGGCGGTTGTAACTTACCATCAGGTGACTTGCTATCACAAAAAATAGTGTGTGGAGTCCTCCGCGCTAAAGAAGTGAACATACATACATTAATACTATTTATTTATAAAAAGAGCACATGAGACTGTGCTCTTTTTACATACACATACACATACTATATGCAAAGCACTTCCTTCCTTCCTCGTGGTGCATTGGAAAACTACCGGCTCCGAATCTCACCCGAGTATAATATTTATCTTAGTCTGGATATTTTTCTACGTATAATAAGTGGGTATTTACAAAAAAAAAGTGTATATGAATTAGTATCCGCTATGTAGTATACATAAGATACCACCACCATATTGATTGAAATACGTTCCTGTTATTCTATTGAATAATTGATGTCTGTTCCTCATTGAAAGCATCATTTTTGTATCTCTTTTTTTAATTTACTCACAATGTGTCTTTGCAATTATTATTATTGTAAAAATGCATTAAAGTTATCTATGGCAACAAACCCTTTGCTCTTTGCAAATGCATTTAAATATCTAATCCGTAGTGTTGGATTTAGAATGCCGTCGTAGGTTGGTTTCGTTAAAACAAAACTAAGGCAACAGTGACAAATTTACGTTAGCTATTATTCTGGGGCATCCGAAAACCTGAGTCTTCGACGGGTTAACATCATAATTTTAACTCCAATCGTTTATTTACTCCAAATCTAGATTCATTGACAGATTCGATTCATTGACATTATTGCTTGCCATATTTTGTCAGATGCAGCTTGCGTATACAAAATAGAGATAAGAAGTCCCACTTCAAAACATGTATCTAATGAGAAGACTATGCATGAGAAGACTATTCCTTATATTCCTAGTAAAAGTCATTAGTTGAGTTTTAATATTGTACCTTTTTTTACAGAAATTTCATTTGTAAATTGTTCGGGTCGTCGTTTGTTGTTTCACAATCACTACACATATTTTCACGTACGTCATTTCCCAAAGAAACGCAGCGACCACTGGCGATGTGTAAGCCACACCAGCAAACACTGTCCAGCGAATATCGTATTGGATCCTGACTGCAATATACTGCATGGCAAATTTAACCACACCCATCCACCACGGAAATATATCATTCGAAATGGAAATTATATAAAAATATAATTATTATTTATGTGAGAATAATAATAGCTTTAATATTTTTCTCCACATTAGAAACTTTGTTTAATTTCTTCTTCGCCTCTCTTTCTTTCCTTTTATAATAGTGTTAATATTTGAGACAAAAAAAATCCTATAGGTTATGATCATTATATAATTGTGTATGTTTCCTGTATCCCTTATTATATTTTTGTGACATCAGCTATCTGGTTCAAGGAAACCATACGCAACTTTATTCAGGTCCCAGATATTGAGTTAACGGTATTATTATTGTTAAGTAATTTTTTGGATTTTGTAACTATTTCGATATACGGATATTTCCGTAATGGAGAAGCGCTACCAAAGCAAATGGAGTCCAGAAATACAAGCAGACTCTAATTGGGAACGTAAAAGGGACCTACCAAAAGCCAAATACTTAAGAAAATCATGTATATATAATATATTGGATAGTAGGAATTAATTCTATAAGTGCGATTATTTTTTATATTTTATACATATTTTTTTCATTGTAGGACCCTAGTATATTTAAAATTTGATATATGTTTTCATGTGCCAAAAAAAAATGAAAAATTTTGCTGAATAGTGCAAGAACACAAAGGATAAATCTAATGTTCAGGTATATTAGTTTTAACTTTATCTGTAAGCGAGTCAATATTTTTATTTAATATCTTGATATTTTTTTTCAGATTTAGTCAATTTTTTATGTTAATCGTAAATAATAAAATAACCTTCTTAATAAAACACTTATTATTGAATGACTGGAACTGGTGGATTTGTTATTTTTAGTTAGATCGTATCAATGCAAATTTTTGCGCAAGTTGCGTTCTATCATTTTCATGGCCGTGATTTTTTTATATGTGTGCTTTCCAGCAAAGTCTTACTTAGGTACTTGGCTGTATTTTCGTATGGTATAGCACTATTATTTATGTACAACGGATGTCCGATCTTTTGTTATTGAGGTATATATGAATGGATTTCGCTTGTTTCCTTGGTTTGTTTTAAATTGTAGTCTTTAGTACGATGTACGAGGTACCGTAACGTTAAAGTTTGTTTTTAATTGATGATATGTTTGTTTCTGATTTTGTATGTTTTTGTAGTAAGCTTGTATTCTTGCTTCTGTTGAAATGTTTTAAGACATGTGAAAATTGTTTATTTCCAACTTAATGTTAGCGGTACCTATGTGAATGGTCAGGATAGCCGATCGTTAAAAGGCTGAGCTGAATGCTGAGCTGCTTTCATTTGTCAAATTATTTGAAAGCTATATTATAGCACGTTGGTCATTCACGTGATTTTCTATGTTATTCTTATTTTGGGTAGGTATTTATTTCGATGGTTCCTCAATACTTACCACTCATCTTTTTTCTATTCTTCAGACTTGATAGCAATGTGTGTATTACGTGAAATTTTTTTTTTTTTATGGGATAGGAGGGCAAACGAGCAGGCGTGTCACCTGATGGTAAGCAACCAACGCCGCCCATGGACACCAGCAACACATATAGTGTTACTGTTGCGTTGTCGACCTTAAGGGATAGGGTATAGGAAAGGATGGGGAAGGCGGGTGGGCCTCCGGGTACCTCTCTCACCGAACGAAATGCGGTATGAGCCACTATACGTCAGTCTTCTGAGAGGTCGTGGTGTTTCACCGGTTGAGCCGGCCCGTTCATGCAGCGAACTGCTTGGCTCTACCACTGTGAGAATGTGTTTTACATAGTTTGATAATTTAGTAACCTCTCTGGGTCTTCCATGACTTCACACTCATCTAAGATGTATTCACACAAGTATTCTTAACACCCTTTTACAATTTTCATTTATTTTTTATTAGGGTATTATAATGACATATCATTCACTTGCAGGGAAACATGACTATTCGTTTGTGCTCTCGTCAAGAGGAAAACCAATGATCCTGTTTAAGGGTTATACGTTTACCAGAACATATGACAACAGGCAGAAAGCCAGTGTGAAAACCAGATGGCGCTGTTCCACACACCATAACTTAGGATGTAGAGCTGCATTATACACGATTGATAGAGAGGTCGTTTCCTGTAAATATGAACACAACCATTAGTCAATTAAGAAATGTAATATTTTTATTGCATGTTTTTCTACGTCAATAAATTTCATGATAAAATATGTTTATGAATATTTTTAAGCAATTTTTATCATTTCATTTCAGAAGTTTTTAATTAATTAAAAACAAGACTTAATTAAAAACATTAATAATATATGCCAATATATTATTAATGTTTTTAATTAAGTCTTATTAAATGTGGGGTTTAACATTTCAGATATTCCTGAGTATCACTTCGTCCAGTCCTTAAGAAGAAATCGTCGTTTGATACTGATCGGCGGCTATAAGTTTTCAATGAGAAAGAAGCCAAGTGGAAGGGCCACCCATAAGAGATTCTGGCGATGTTCTACCCACAATTGTCTAGGTTGTACAGCAAAATTGTATACGGTTGATGATAAAGTGATATTTTTACAAAACATACACAACCATCCGCCTCCACCGTCCTACTATAACTTTGCATATATGAGTACTACAAATCTTGGATAAATTATTTATATATTAAATCCCTATCAATATAGTTTTTATGATTATGAAAAAAAAAAGATTTAGGTAAGTATCTTTTTCTTTTTTATGTAGTTAAAAATCATTATAATGACATATATTTGTAGTATGTATAACGTAGTAGGTTGGTTACTGAACACTATTAAATAACAATAACCATTTATGCAATACGGTTTTTGTTATTTAATTTATTATGTTTATTCGTAGTCTAAATACGTATTTATATTATAGAAGTCAATATAACAATATTAAGATTAACTATTTGGTTTTGTAATTTTATCTGTAGGATTTTTATTAAAATATTATTAGGTACATATTTACATACATCCATAACTTCGACATATTTAGATATTGTATTTTAGAATGGTAGAGCCAAGCAGTTCGCTGCATGATTGGGCCGGCTCGACCGGTGAAATACCACCACCTCTCAGAAGATCGACGTAAAGTGGCTCATGCCGCGTTTCGTTCGGTGACAGAGGTACCGGAGGCCCATCCCCCTTCCCCATCCCCCTTCCCCATCCCTTCCTATCCTACTCCTTTAAAGGTTGGCAACGCAACTGTAACACTATATGTATTTCAGGTGTCCATGGGCGGCGTTGGTCACTTAACATCAGGTGACAAGCCTGCTCGTTTGCCTTCCTATCCCATAAAAAAAAATTGTTTTTTTCAAATCTTATTAAATTTTAGAAAGTACTTTTCTTAAGTTTATGTACTTGAACATACCTCCTATAAATAAATGTTAAATCTTAAGCTTGATAATTGTATGTTTAATTTTGTTTTTTTATATTACCATGGCAACTAACTAACGGTGGTCTAACAAATGACAAGCGATAACCATTGCCTGTGGATACCGCGTGAGTATATATAACACTACGTGGAGATAACCATGTGGAGGTTCTAAAAGGCGATCTCGTGTATGTAACACATCAAAAAGATAGAATGCTTTCAATTCAAAGTAATCTGTAACTATTTCGGAGAAACACTGAACAGTAGACATAATATAACTAGTTGAACCGGCAAACTTTGTTTCGCCTCAGAAGCAATAAATAGCGAAGGAAAGTGACTTTGCTTTATACTATGTACAATGATAAATACTTACTTAAATTTATTGTAATACATATATTTGGGCAGCAGAATGGAACATAAATAGTAATGTTTGTATTGTACAGAACTACTAATATAACTCAGGTTAAAGTATTCCAAATTTCTCATAATTAAACTGCAATAATTGGCAAATGGTTATTAAATTAATAAGTGAATTTTCTCATCTTATCGGTATGTTTACAATATAAGGGTATATTCTTTTCAGGTACATGGAGCGATCTGCATAAAATGAATGGAAGCCAGAAGATTGTAGTAACTAGAGGGGCTTTGTTTGAGAGTAGCCTAAAAATATTTTCACCACATTTTCTCTACATAGGAACTCATCTTCTCTATATGAATTCCAGCACCTCCGCCACAATAGTGTATAAAAATTTGCAACAACGTTATTTGCCTCATAAAGTCGATATCAATTGACCATCTACATTTAAAAATATACATACATGCATAACTTCACGCCAAATCCCTTGCGGGGTTGACAGAGAGAACAGAGCGCCATTAGGCACGATTCTTACACGCCTCACTCGCTTCGTTGGCTTGTTTTATTTAAAATTATAAAATGCATAATTTTGTTTCCTAAAATAAATGATTTATGAACATTAAAATGAGACTTATATACACAGAGACGAAACTAACATAAACATCAGAACCTTCCCGCGTTCCAAAGAAACTCAAGTTCTGAAGCTAGAGAATGTAACGAATGTAAAGAACCAGATAATGACTCTATTCAGACCCAAGTATTTCTTTAATACAAAACGCACGCCTGCTCATTTACCCACCTATCCCATAAAAAATAAAATCCCGAGACATATACAATTAAAACTCAAATAAATTATATTGTTTCAACTGAAATGGACTGGTATCACATTAATATTTTAATTGCAAAATTGCAATTACATATTGATATAGATAGTAAATTGTGTTGTCTTATGTAGATTCTTAGTCGTGAAAAAAGACAAAATTAAAGAAAATACATTGATATTTATTTCTATAAATTTATATTTATTTAATGTTAAAAATAAATTTAGAAATAATAGTTAGCAGTAGTTAGTAGTAATATAGTTTTACTTTTAATAATAGTTAGTAGTAGTTAGTAGTAATATAGTTTTACTTTTTTAATCGGGACATATACTGTGATTGGTTTTTTCTCTTCTTTCAGCACGCTTCGTCATGTCCCAAAAAGGGAAACGCATGGTAAAAATACAAGGATATACTTACTCAGCCATACATTCTAGGAGTCAGAAAATAAGATGGAGGTGTTCTACACACAGGAATAAAGGATGCCAGGCTTACCTTTACACGTTTGGCAACCACTTGACCTCGGTGTATGGTGTTCACAATCACGAGCCAAAATCTTAAGAACTCAACTTTTTCCAATGCTTATTTTTTTAATTCTTGCTTCATTTGGCTTTAATTGGCGATAAAACCTGATTTGAGTATGAAATTAGAATAACTATGAAAATGGTTTCCTTGTGGCAGCTATTTTTTATAAATATCTAAAAACTATTGCGTGCCCAAAGCATCTAAACTCGTGAATAAGTATTCTAATAAAAATATTTCACTAACTTATGGTAGCGAGAAGTTAGAATGACCCAGTGTGCACTAAAGTAGAATATACGCAATCAAAATGAGGGCATTGTGCAAAATCAGCGCAGTAACTCTCGAAAATTAGGTTGTAAGGAAGGAAGTTGGATTGAGAGTGTGGTAAAAGTAAGAAAGGGCATGCTCCGATGGTTCGGGCATGTAGAAATCATTGATGATGCAACATTGACTAAGCAGCTATACAGTGCAAAAGTGGGTAGATGTAAATGTCGTGGACGGCCACGACACACCATCCAAGACCAAATAGAACGAGTACTGGAGGAAGGTGATTTTAGGAGCCTTAAAAATCAATGTGCGTGTATGAAAAGGTTTATGGAAGTCCTAGAAGTGAGTGAGGCGTGTAAGAATCCAGTATTATAGCGCTCTGTTCACTCTACCAACCCGCAAGGGATTTGGAGTGAAGTTATTCAGGTATGTATTTAATAATTTCGTGCTTGACACAATTGACATAGAAGAATTGATAAGAAGAGTTATACATATCCCTTGGTCATCGAATAACGCGTGGACGGCTTAACCGATTTCGCTAATTCTTTTTTTAGAATAATTCTTGAAGTATGAGAATGGATCTTTTGCAGGGAAAAATAAAAAACATCCCTGAAAATATCTAAAAACAACACTTTTCTATACTCCCATACAAAAGATTCGTAATAATACTTACTCGTAAAAGTCAATTTGAACTTTATTTCCACGATTTCAAGTTCAATGGTTAGTGTAGAGGTTCCGGGCAGGCAAAACAATTGAGTGATATTAGTATCACATGAATTTTGACAATTATTTAAAACATTTTATTAAATAATGTTGTCCGTATCGGGGATTCAGTAATTGAGCCCGCGAATTAACAATTTGAATCAAAAAGTCGTGGGATCGATAATGGACTCACACTCAATGACTTTTTGGAGTTATTTTCAATAGTCGTATGTGATATATTCTATAGCTCTATAACTGACCCAGGACCCAGCCTCCCGAATATCGGAAAGAGTATTAAATAAATAAAAAATCCACTGTACGAAGTCTGCAGGGTCAGCTTTTTGTTTATAGAACTTGGTGATAACAAATCAGATCCTAATAATATTATAAATGCGTAAGTTTGCAGGTATATCTTTTAGGATTTCTATCTTTAGATTTAGGATATCTTTTACTTCTTCACTTAAAAACTACTGAATGGCTTTTGATGAAACCTTAGAATAATACATCAGCTTATACATTAGAATAACATTTATAATTTAGTGTATGTCGTCATTTTTATTATAGATATATAAAATTAGAGTGTCTGTTTGTAATATTATAATATATAATAATAAAATAGGTAACCGCTTTTTACTACATGCGTATGAGTATGAACTTAAGGTACATACTCCAATGTTCTTCTTGCCAGTATTTGTCTGTCTGTTTGTTTCAGCTAATTTATAAATTAACTGGAATAGTGTAACTTAGGCTACTTTAATTTTAGGAAAATCATTTTATTTAGTACTTAGTTGCTTCTGAGGTGAAACAAAATTTGCCAGGTTAAATAAGTTGCTTGATAATTATCAAACTGTAATAAACTAGATAGTTCGTCTCTATTTATTTTTAAATATGAAAATTCTTCCGAATATGAAAAACACAGAAAAAACACACTAAATATTTTTCATTCATTTTTTACTAAATATTTTAGAAAAATATTTAGTAAAGTTGGAACATAATCGTGATAGTTTTTTAACTTTGTATTTTAACAAATATATAAATTAGATTTCTATGTTCTATAATTAAAATAGCAATCAATGTAAATAAATTTATATCTTCACAATTTGTTTTGCGTTCGTAGCTGTTTTTTCTCTTTTAAATAACTTTTGGAACACTCGTTTTTAATATTCGTGGTAATACGAAACAAATCACTAGTGGAAACTATGAAGATTAGAAATTATTTTAAGTTGTATACATTCGCTTTATCTATAGGTATTAGAATAGGTAAAACTTTATAAAACTTAGCCATATACTCATGTATGATGCTAATAAAAAAATCTGATAGAAAAATTTCTTGGTAATGTTCTACGCATAATACCCAAGGTTGTGTGGCGATGTGTATAACCGCCAAGAAGAAGTTAATTATTGTTAAAAATATGCACAACCTCACACTACCTTTTCCTTGATAGATCTTTCTTTCTTCATATATATTATTTATTTGATTAATGGATCTCGTTAACTTTCCTTTTTTTTATTACGGTTGTATATCCAGTTATATATTTTGATAAATTTAAGTCGGTAAATTTCGTAATAGTCTGCTATGTAGAGGTTGTACTGCTGCTATCTTCTCGCCTTGTTTCCAATTTTTGGGGGTCGGAACAACAGGTTTTTCTTTTCCACTTTCATGCATTTCCCTATCGCATCTTTCACACAATCCTTCCATTTTTGGTCTTCCTGTTCTCTTATTTCCTTCCACATTCATAAATATTAATTTTTTGCAGCTAAAAGATGTAAAATATCTAATCTAATTTAGTATGCATAAGGTATATGGGTTATATTTAACATTATATTAAACGTGGTTTATTCTGGAAATGCATTTTTATTGCGATTTTTGTATAGTTAAGTTGTATAGAAATGTATGTTTAACTTAAACAGCAACTTAAAAGCAGTAAGTTTGAATGTATGACAAGTTTCAGTAATAACATTATTCCATTTCAGCGCAAATAATCAAAACTACCAAGGGCAAGAGTCTGATGTGGCTGAACGGCTATACATATCGGGCTAGTGATTCTCAAACTAAAAAGATACGGCATTGGCAATGTTCCACACATCTTCCTGAAGGTTGCAAGGCGTTCATCATCACGGATGATGAGAAGATAACAGCAATAAATGACTTTCATAATCATTCACTCTCGTAACATGTTTCTTAATTTAGATGTCATTACAAAGTTCCTGTAAACAAGAGGGCTATTTATATATTATAATTTCAGGAGCCAGTAAATTATCGATGCATTTAATGTTTAGTAATAAACCACTTGCCGTCCTTTAGACATTGTTAAAAATTGTTTTATATTTTTAAGTTTTATATTTTTCTTTCATCCAGCATAAATTGTATGTTGGCAAAAATGTATATAATTTATGATACCAAGATTTTTCTATATATAGAGACACGGAGGCTATACAGTCATTTATGTTCACTAGCCATTTGCTTTTATTGGAGGCTCGACTTGTTGATCCAAGTCCGGCTAAGTTTTAATATAAGTTTCTGAAAACGATAGTGAAAATGGAGGAAGGAAGAAATGTATTTTAGAAATTATAGCAAATGGAAAGAATTAGTCTCTCTGCCTACCCATGGTAAAAGGCATGATTGTATGTATGTGTATGTTTTATTTATTTTGTCAGCAATTCTATGTTCCTATTTACGAATTAAAAATAACAATGCTTGATTTGTAATATGTCGAGTATAATTTATATACGTAGTTACGCTAAAATTTCTTGTCATTAGTAGGGTTTGTTGTATAAAATGTGATTAAATAAGTCTGTATATTTGATGACTGCAAAAAATATTAGTCACTGTACTCTAGTCAAACGACCCTGAACTCTGTATTCAGTTAGATATAAGTCTAAGTAATTCAATGTGATTTATAATTATTAAACATGAATACGGGTATATTGTATTCGATCTTAATAAATTAGTGTGGTTTATTAATTTTTTATTTTGATATATTTCTGATAATGAAATTAAAATCTTGTCGTAAACTAACTTGAAACGTCAAACGTGATGACACGACAATTTCATATGAATAATTGAATATTTTACAAACTACTTTTTTTATACTTTCATATTTTCTTACTATTGTTAGGCTTTATCTATGTTAAAAACAAATAAACTATATGTTTCATATCGACACCAAAAATATCAATCAACGTAAGGGACAAAACACGACTTTTCAGGACAGCCAAAAAATCATTTTGTTGTTTTTACTAATTAGTTTGTAACTTTTTGTAATTTTTTTCGTGATCTTAAAGGTGTCTTTGACAAAGTTTCTTTGAATATTGTCTTCTTTATCTTAACTGAAAGCAAAAGGTTTAGGTAAACTTACTTACTAATTAACTTGAATTTTTCAGTCTAAACTATTCCATATTAGTTATTTTGGTACCGGCAATCGAGACGTTCACCATCCCAGTCTTCACACACTCGTCGCATGATATACTCGCCATATATATTAAACACAATTGGGGACAAAAGTCAATCCTGTCGAACCCCTTTTTTGAACGAAAATGGCCTGGAGAGAGTGCGGTCAATCCTGACAACACCCTGGTTGTCAGCGTATAATGACTGGAATAGGGTAGTCAGGAGCTCCGGGGGACCCATTTTGGAGAGTACCTTCCATAACCATTACCAGTGACGCAGCAAATGAAGCATATTACGAGAGAGATGATAAAGTAAATTTATAGGACTTCTCAAGTAATTAGTCTTACTTTGAAAATTTGTTCCCGTGTGATTTTTCCTATACATGTTAGGTATATTTTAAATTTTGTATATTATGTTGCATACACGTTATAACTTAGTAATATGTTTTCCAGAAACGGCGGCATCGTATGTGTATGAGAAACGGGGTAACAAACTGATTTTGGCATCAGGGTACTCCTTTTATAGTCAGATGCATTATATATAAGTAGATCAACTGATAATTAAATTTTAACCCTTACTTGATGTTACACATTGTTTAATTACAGTTTGGATGGCCAGCCAGCTTACATTTGGTACCACGAGGTTCGGCAACCCGATTATAACTTGGGGTGACTATCGGTTCATTAAGAAGTTGTCTGGTCGAGTCAAGACTTGGTGGGAGTGCACTGCAAGGAAGAGACACAGCTGCAGATGTGTTGCTGTCACCATGGACGATCGACTTGTGAAACTTACGGGATGGCATAATCACTAGTCATATACTTATATGCTTTGAGAGAGACAAATTCGCATAAGCTTGTTTTAATATCAATATTTATTCTGTAATTCAATCATATTTATCTTTTAGTATTAAAAGGTGTTAAATAAATAGACGCTTGGTGTTTTGGTGCATTATAATAGATTATTGGTCTTCTAGATTATATGTTGTAATAAATATGTAATATGAAGAAATATGTCACTTTTAAAAATATTACTTTTTATATAGACAGTATTTTGTGTGTTAAAAAAACACAAAATATTATGTTTTGACATCATTGTGCTTCATTGACTACAACAAGGCATTTGACTGCATCACTGGTAATGCTTAAGGAAGTTATTCTCTGTTCGTTCTTTGCATTATTGTCCAAAATTTGTGTTTCAGTGGATATTATTGAATAAAATTCTTGGCATTTTATTGAATAAGAGTTCGTATATGAGTGCAAATTTGTAAAATGGTGTAAATATCGTGTGTAGCGTGCTCTTCTGCATTGTGTTCATCCATGAAGCCGACGGCTTCATGGATGATGTTCCAAGGGAGCCCTGACGACAATGCAGAAGAGCACGCTACACACGAAGATTAGTTTAGGTTAGTTTAAGTTCTTTAGTTTCAAAAATGTATTACTTCAGACTAGGCTGTATGATCTAAAGACTTTTGCCTGACCTATAGGACAAATAAAAAAAATGGGACCCCCTAAAGTTTATGACCCTAAAGTATAGACCCACAAAATATTATGTTTTTTTTGTGTGTAAATGAAAAAAATAGTCGCCATATAAATAAGTCAAAAGGTGATGACAATTTTTGTAAGTAGGAAATGGCCGTCTGATTTTTAAATGTTATTAATTAGATTTATAATTTAAGATATAAATCCTTAATTTTGGAAAATATATACATGGTGTGTATATATTATCCAAAGTCAAATTATTAAGCATTTACGATTAGCTTATGCTATTAATATTTAAAAATGTGTTTATTTGCGTTTATATCATCTACGATATTAAATTTAGACTTCTTTCCTAGTAGTTCCAGTCAATAGGTTACATAGGTCACATAGGATACATTTCTTATAAATATATTAATTCGTATTCGTAATTAGTCATTTAATTATTTCTTGAATGCGAATCCCATTGCGATTTTAGTGTTTTATAATTAGAACTGTTAATAATTAATTGGGGGGGATTAAATTCGAATGATGACCGAGAATAAATTAATCGAGTTTTCTTTTATCTGTTAAGAAATACAAAGATTACAAAAATAAACTAAAGAGTAAAAGAAAAAGGCATTTTAATCATTTAATTTAATTTTTTTTTAAAGATTTTTTTAATCGGGATGTATTCTAAATTAGATATCATATTGGTGTATCTATTCTATTTAACAGAAAATCTACGAAGTGTCTATATAATCCTAAAATATTTCTTTCTATGTTAAGTAAAGCAAGGTGAGTATTAGTTAATTTTTATTTTAATATAATGTGTAGCGATAATATTATTTACTATCTCATCGAAACACTGGACTGATTCACGGTAACTTTTCAGCCATCCCAGGCATACCAAGATTCGGCACTTCGAGGTTCGGTAATCCGCTAATCTTCTGGAACAATTATCGATTCAGAAAAAAGTTAGCCAGCGGTCAAAAGACTTGGTGGGAGTGTACGGAGAGGAAAAAGAGTGGGTGCCGATGTGTTGCCGTCACATGTAACAACCGAGTTATCAAACTGGTTGGTGTACATAATCATTAACAAATTCAAGTATCTTCTTTTCAATATAATAGTGTGTATATAAATGAATCGTGATTTTACTAAGAAATATGTCGCTTTTAGTATCATCACGCATTTATCGTATGAGATCTGCCGTTGAACACGCAAAGAATATTAAAGTCTAGTCATTATTTTAGTCTAGTTCCTATCTAGATATTTTTTATGTTGAAAATAACAGTGATTATTTACTTAAGTTTATTTCAATTACTTATTGAGTTATTTTTTAATTATTTAAGTCTGGCATACAAAATCTTATGGCATTGTTCTGGGAAGTTATGTGTGATGGTGCACGGTGAATGGCGTAAAATTTCTGCAAGTCGAGGCTCAACAACCATTACCTCAATTTCGTTTAAAACGTGAAATTATTCAATAAACCTTAAATTTTACGTGCTTAAGTACTTACTTTAGTAGGATATGACGTACCTAATTAACATTAGATCGAATTATTTTTTTGTTTGTAAATACATTATTAAGACGGGAAAAAAGAGAGCTTGCTAAGTCGGTATCGGTGTTACGACTGGCCCGAGCGGTGGTGGATGACCCCCATGCACTGGTATAGCTTCCAAATAATCTGATAAATAAATCAATGGACGTCCAATAAGAGGAACTTCGGTCTACTCGTGTGACTGTTTGTTCACCTCCCCGCAGTCGCAGAAAATAATGGCATTCCCAACAAGAATCCCATGATTTTATCGTCGGGCAACCGATGGATACAAGTTCGGAAACGTTTGGTTCACGTGATCGTCACACTTGGAAACTAATCACTGCATATGAAACTGATTTATGAAACCAAATGTTGTTCGTAAATACTGTAAGGATGGCGCCACTGTAGTTCACGCACCGCCAGACATGTTATGTTCATTAATTTCTAATATATTATAAACATTGTAATGCCATAATTTATAGGTGTCAACTATAACAATATTTAATTAAATGGTAAAACAGTATTGTCTTAAAATTAAAAAGTAAATATTTGCGGCAATTTAAAATTATATGTTTAAAAAAAGCAAATAATTATGTAAACTAGACAAAGATAAATAAATTTCTGCTAAAATACTTATATAATATATTTAATAAGTATTTTAACGTCCTCTTTAATCGTTAGTTGTGGTATTTAATGTCGCTAATCCCTCTGCGGCTCAATATGAAAAAAGTTCTAGTCTGGTCTAGTCTATTTGGTGTTAATATACAAATACAATACAAATACATTACATTTCATATTTATATTTAGAGTAAATACTTCATAAGATGTGATCTTATATACATAGTCAGGTTCTGTAATAAATTCATTATTTAGCGTGAGAGTTATTTTTTGTTTCGTCTGTGTGTATCAAGTCCCCGAATTTATAAAACTGTTCATATTATTATAGCTTTGAAAATTTTATTTTCATAAGCTCATCGAGAACTTTAGGTAATTCATAAGGATTGACAAAATATCCAAACGATTTAATATATAAGTTAAAGATATTATTCTGAATTGTAAAACCAGAAATTGGCTGTCATAATTAGGTACATCATTCAAAATTACGAAAACCGATTTAGAAATATTAATACTATTGTTTACTGTTAAGGCTACAAGTATTCTTGCATGACCAATTTTTAAACAAGATCTATTTTGTTCGTGATGGAGTACCGCACTTGATTTGGTCCTATAAAATATTTAAAATATACACTTACGGGAACAATCTACCAACGTCCATCCGGACATAACATAAAAATATAGAGTATATCCATAGTTCATAATATTTGTTAACATAAGGCTACTATACTTAATCTATATATATAAAAGAGATTTCCACCTATATATTGACTCATCACGATATCTCTGGAACCATAAGGCGTAGCGACTTGAAATTTGGTAGGATTATTCCTTTCGCCGAGTAGAGGTCAGCTAAGAACGGATTTTACGAAATTCCACCCACAAGGGGGGTTGCGGGGGTGTTAACTATGGAAAATTCCCATTTTTAACCTATAGCTGCTATCGACTTCAAATTTGTCGAAGATATTGCAGTATTAACATAGCGGGGCAGCAGTTATTACTTTTGATGCGAAACAGAGTTCGCCGGGTCAGCTAGTACTTATATATTTAAAATTAATGTAAAGCATTTTTAAATAGGTATTTTAACTCACATTCATTTTATTTCAGATTTGTGCCCAGTATTTGCGAAATCACAGCGAGGCAACCCAGTAATCATGATCGGCCGGTATCGTTTCAATCGCGTCACCAAGTACGGCAACAAAATTAGATGGGTGTGCGTCAAAGCTAAAGCTGGCTGCAGAGCATCTCTTCACACCATGAACAATGCTGTGGTTCGCGTGTGGGGCTTTCACGATCCGTTCGCTCACACTAGTGCTAACCGATTTTAAAAGTTCGACGTCCTCATGAATTTTAGTTTTTAGGGAATTTGCTAATATGTACCGCCTGTACTGACTGTACTCTCCATACCTATACATCATAACATTATTTGGAAAACATTTGAAAACAATAATTTAAAAAAATATACAAACAAAATATCTAACTGATTTATAAATTGCAAACCTGAAATATTCTGCGTGGACTCCACAAGAAACAGAATATTAAGATTAAGAAACAGTTTTTGTTCGTACAATACGTTTTTTCCCTAAATAATACTTTATTATGAATTAATCAATAATGTAATAATACGATTTACCCGTCTTAAAATTCATTCCAATAATTAACAATGTTTCCGTTACGCACAAGTATAAATAAAAACACCAATTTACTTTATATCAATGTAACGACGTTCGAGTATAGACGTATTAACTTATTTAATTTTATTTTTTAACTTTATTTAATTTTATTACTAACTTTATATCAAATTTTAATACCTATACTCAAATGAATGAATAAATTACATGCAGCGAAAATACTATAAGGAAAAAATAGGCGGTTATAGGCCGGATAGACATAAGTGGTCATTTGTAAATGATAAAATTTTATTATTATAGGTAAAACTGCTGTTGCAGTTGCGAATGGTGCTGATTATTTTATATGTTAGAATATTATAGACCTAGAATAATGCATGTGTTAAGAATTACTGGACAACACATTTCCAAAAACTTACTAATATATAGCGGAATATATAAAATAAATTCTTTCTGATTCTGAGAGGTGATGCCTGGTGGGACGCGGATGTGAAATCCAGCGTCGAAAGAAAGGAAATGGCATGGTTGGATTATGTCTCAAGTTTGAATCAGAATGATAGTATGCCAGAGAAAAAGTATGAAAGCTACCGCCGCTGCAAGAATGTTACCAAAACCTGTGAAGTGTAGAGAAGTAGAAGTGAAAGAGAAGCGCGAAAGACTAGTTGCGAATGAGGAAGTGAGGTTGACGGAGAACTTCGAGGCGAATAACAAACTCTTCTGGAGGGAAGTTAGAAAGTCTCGGGGTTCTTCGTCAACATCCAGAATGGACAAAATTATGTCTAAGACTGGTGACATTCTTGCAAACCCAAGCGATGTATTGGGCAGGTGGAGTGAGTATTTTGTGGGAAATGAGTATGTTCCGGATGTGGGCGCCGCGGGTGAGCCTACGGCTGATACCGCTGCGCCAACATCTGACGAGGACATTACTATGGAAGAGATTGAATGGTCGATACGAAGTATGAAAAATGATAAAGCAGCTGGAATTGATATGATGTCTGCTGAAATGATCAAATACGGTGGAACCTGTGTCCGGGACGCTTTACTGACCTTGAGCAATCTGTGCGGGAGGTCGGGTAAGGTTCCCATGGACTGGAGGCGCGCTGCCATTGTGCCCTTGTATAAAGGTAAGGGATCATGTATCCAGTGTTCCAGTTACAGGGCCATCAGTTTGGTCAGTTTAGCAGCAAAAGTGTATGGGAAAATTATTGAAAGGAGAATGAGGGTGATATCTGATGGAGTGTTGTGGGAGGGGTCAGGGTGGTTTTAGAAGCGGACGAGGGTGCATGGATCAGATTTTTACTCTCCGCAACATCGTGGAGAAACAACTGGCTGTTAACCGGAAGGTTTTCTGCGGTTTTGTGGATTTGGAAAAAGCGTTTGACAGAGTGTTACGAAAGGATCTGTGGGGCATACTCCCGGGCTACGGGGTGAGCGGAGCACTGCTGCGCGCTGTGAGGTCCACTTATGAGGGCTGCACAGCGTGTGTGCGTGTTGATGGCGGCTTGTCCCCCTGGTTTGACGTCAAAATCGGCGTCAGACAGGGTTGCGTGCTGTCCGCTCGACTGTTCATCCTGTACCTGGACAGTTGTCTCCAGAGAGTGAGATCGATGGATGTAGGGATGCGAATGGGTGACCTAGTTGTGAGCTGCCTGCTTTACGCAGATGACGCCGTGCTTCTAGCCGAATCGCCGTCGGACCTGCAAACACTAGTCACTACTATGAAAGATGATTGCATGATTAAAGGCTTGCAGTTGAATGCGGCGAAAACAAAAGTTATGGTGTTCGAAAGGGAGGAATCCAGAACAGATGCAAGGATAATGATTGATGATGTAGTGCTGGAACAGGTGAATGAAATTGTATATCTTGGATGCGCTTTTAGCAGAGATGGAAGGTACACCGCGGATGTAGAAAGACGAGTGGCGATAGGAAATAGCGTAAATGGAGCGTTGGGCAGATTCCTGGGCGCGAAAAACATTAGCAGAGAAGCCCAGCTAGCAATCCACAATGCAGTCCTGATCCCAACGCTAACTTATGGAAGCGAGAGCTGGGTATGGCAGAGTGTGCATGAAAGTAGAATAAACGCGGTAGAAATGAGGGCACTACGCAAAATCTGCGGAGGGACTCTCGCTGATCGCGTAGAAAACAAAGTTGTAAGGAAGGAAGTTGTTTTGAAAGAGAGTGTCGGTGTAAAATTAAGAAAGGGCATGCTCCGATGGTTCGGACATGTAGAAAGAATGGTTGATGCAAAACTGACTAAGCAGATATACAATGCAAAAGCGGATGGATGTAGGAGTCGAGGACGGCCAAGACACACATTCCATGACCAAATAGAACGTGTTCTGGAGGAAGGTGATGTTAAGAGCCTCAAAAACCGACGCGCGTGCATGAAAAGAGTTATGAAAGTCAACGAAGCGAGTGAGGCGTGTAAGAATCGTGCCCTATGGCGCTCTGTTCTCTCTGCCTACCCCGCAAGGGATTTGGCGTGAAGTTATATATGTATGTATATAATAAATATAAAGCGGAAGTCTGGGATGGTCTTCACAAGGATAAAATTCCTCAAGTTAGACTGTCATCGAGAGAACTGTGGAATGAATGTCATGGAATGGCTAAGTGGGTCTTGAAATGATTATTTCGTGAATGTTGAATGATGTGAGAAATTATGAAGTGCATTGGCTCGCTTGCCAAGTCCCGAAATCCTACATACATTTTTGTATTTTGTCAGTGGTTTTGTGAAGCTCTACTCCTTTAAGGCAGCTTCTGATTGCTAACAATTTGATTAACATACCTATAATAGAACATTTTACAAGTATATATCTTTACAGTTATGTTTTAATGTAAATAGCTGTATAATCAATACGAGTACTAACTAGTATCTAGACTTTATACTTAAATCAAAATAGATTAATATAAGATACACTGGGTGATTGGAGACATTTCACGTAAAAAAATAATTATAATTTTGCGAGGGCTATGCTGAATTACAAACATTTAAGTGTTATTTTATTTGTAATAATAAATAGGTTTGTTTGATATTACACTCGCGATACCTGTGAACGACATTCCACGTACTGAATCTCTACAGTATCTCTAATATTATGTTCCCGAACTAAAAAAAACTTTTATACAATAATCCAAAGCAATTGACATAAATTCAATTATTAGTTTTAATGATACATAGATCGTGTATTTCTTTTTTGCGTACATTCCCACGCAGCGCAACAAAATTTTGATTGCTATAATCCAAAGCTACTTAAATTGTGGGTATTATTTTTTATTATGTCACAAAAGTCCAAGTCCAAGTCCAAGTGCTCGTGTTTAGTATTCCATTTTAAATAATATATTTATTTCTAAGACTTTCGCGAATCTCACTCATAGATTAAAACAACTTTTAGGATTATATCGCGTTTATTTATTACTTATTTATATTTATTTCCCGACATTTCGAACTCTTTACAGAGATCATTTTCACGAGTGATGAACAAAAAGATGGCAGTTGTTCAAAAGCTATTTTCATTGATACAGAGAGCACCCACTTTTTGGATATAAAAATCAAAAAGTTGATGTTAAAAATATGATTTTTACTGTTGGTAACCCACATCAGACCATGAAAACAAAAGTTAAATACTTATTTATAAGATGAGACCAGAGAAAAAATGTTTGTTTGTAAAGATCCTTTGTTGTATGATTTAATAAGTAAAAGTTGTTATTATTTAATTATTAAAAAATTAATAGAAAATAATACCAGTCTCGGTGGCGCAGTGGGCGAGCGCACGGCCTCTGATCCAGAGGTCCGGGGTTCGATTCCAGACACTGGCTCAGACCAATGACTTTTCGAAATTGTTTTCGGAAGTTATGTGTGATAAATACCGATGACTGACAAACTTTGTGCCCGGTATGGCAATGGGTTCGCCACCTATTCCATTTGGGACGTAAACATAACGGCGAGACGAGGCTTAACAGCCGCTGCCTACACCTTCGGGTAACAAAAGGCGTGAAGTTATGTTATGTTTATCTTATTTTTCTAAGTTGGTTGAAATCAAAGTATAACTATTATTAAATATTGATTGATTTTAAATTTAAAGGTAAAGTATTTGTTAAAAATCTACCACTGGGTCAAAAACGTGGCCAGTCCTGAGAAAGACCCAGCAAGAAAACTCAGCGGCTGTTCTTCAAAACTGATTATTATTTCACTTTGAACGGGCTATTGATATTGCTATTATTTGTAATATTTTGAGAAAAAAGAAAAGAAACTTGGTTTCCAGGTTAATAAAAATTCAAATTATTTTGATTGTATACTGCACTACTCAAAATTCTACATTATTTTGGCTCCTGATGTGGGTCTGACCTGCAAACTATACTAATAGACCAGGGTAGATAATTTTTAAAACCAAAAAAAATAATAGTAGGATAAAGCCCATTAGAAAAGGAGGAGAATATTACAAAAATGAAAGGAAAAATTATTTACGGGCGATCTGAGGTCGGGAAGGGGGTGGGGGTGAGTTTTTAAGGGTAAAAAACGGTTTTTCTCGATTTCCGGCAAAACTAAAAGTCCTATGGAAAATAGTTTGATGGCAAAGTTGTAGGTAATAAAAAGATCTAAAACTTTTGTATTTACACTTTTTTCACAGAACCTCAAAATTTAGATGAAAAATTCAAAAAAACAAGTTTTTGAATTTTTATTTTTATCTTTTACAAAAATTTTTTTTTCCCCACGATATTTTGTGAAAAGTTTCCTTTTTATGTCCCAAATATGCTGTAATTTATTTATTTAAAAATATTTATTTGTTTGCCTTAAATTGAATTAATATCGAAAAAGCACCCTAATTTTCAATCGAAAATTCACCCGTCAAAATATCAGCTTTTTTAAAAAAGTTGGTATGTTATCTGTTTGCTGAAAAGTCTACTTTCCGATGATGCAAAAAAAATTGTGCTATTGTAGTAAATTTTCTCAGAAAATGCAAATCAAAATCGATAAATACTCGAATTCAGAAATTAATAACTTATTTGTTTGTTAATTATAGTAATCCATTTTGATTTGCAATTTTTTTTATCAATGTAACATGTAATCTTGCGATTTTCGGGTAATTAAAGTATAAATTTTAATAAATAGCTCTAAATTGTATATAATAATTAAAAAAAAAAATCGGAATCGAGATTTTTTCGAATTTGATTTGCATTTTCTGAGAAAATTTACTACAATAGCACAATTTTTTTTTGCACCATCGGAAAGTAGACATCTCAGCAAACAGAAAACATACCAACTTTTTCAAAAAAGCTGATATTTTGACGGGTGAATTTTCGATTGAAAATTAGGGTGCTTTTTCGATATTAATTCAATATAAGGCAAAAAAAAATATATTTTTAAACAAATAAATTACAGCGTATTTGGGACACAAAAAGGCAACTTTTCACAAAATATCGTGGGGAAAAAAAATATTTTTGTAAAAGATAAAAATAAAAATCCAAAAACATGGTTTTTTGATTTTTTCATCTAAATTTCGAGGTTATGTGAAAAAAGTGTAAATACAAAAGTTTTAGATCTTTTTATTACCTACAACTTTGCCATTAAACTTTTTTCCATAGGACTTTTAGTTTTGACGGAAATCGAGAAAAACCGTTTTTTACCCTTAAAAACTCACCCCCACCCCCTTCCCGACCTCAGATCGCCCGTAAATTAGTTTTCCTTTCATTTTTGTAATATTCTCCTCCTTTTCTAATGGGTTTCATCCTACTATTATTTTTTTTCACTTTTTATTATTTTTGAAGGCATCTACCCTGGTCTATAATAGTATCTCGCTGTCTTGAGCTGTTTGAATTAAATAATATGTTTAATCCGTACATGTTGACTATTTTAAAGTGTCTGTTAAGACCTATGAAATAAAGTTCCTTTGACTTTAGCCGAAGTCCGGGGCAATGCCGCTCAAACCTGTTTTTTAAATTATGTATTCCCAACACTAGCACGTCAAATATATGCTTTTGTTGTTTATTTATTTATTACTAGATATTTTAAGACTTTGCAACATATCTTAATTTTTAATTTTAGTAAATATTTTCAAAAATACCTAAGTGAACAAATATGTATAAAAAGCGTTTTTTTTTTTCTAAATAATATACATATCATGAATTTTATCACATATTTTCGATTTTAGGGTTGAGTTGGGGTTAGATTTGGGTTGGGTTCTCATAGCCCATTAAATCTTATACATACTAAGATATTTCTCGTGGGAAATATCATTATTATCAACAATGTTTTTTTTAAATAATAAATTTTAAATTTATAAAATTATTGTTCTATATTATTTGTGACGAGCACAAGGGGCTGATAAGGTATACTACAATTCTAATATAATTAATTTATTTTAGAATTACTAATATAAGTACTTAATTTTTATTTTTGATGTTTTGGTGGTGGATCAAATATTATATTGAAATAGAATTTATCAAGTGTTGAAATATTAATAAAGCTTATTAAATTTTGAAATACTTGCAATTTGTAATCTAAAGTAAAATTAATGATTTATTCATTTTTATAAGGAGTGTTTTTTTTTCTTCACCCTATCCTTGGGTCCTTAAGTCTTGTATTTTTACTGTGATATAGTATATTTCAAAAGTATTTTAGCTGACTTATAGAAATGTCACTGTACAATGAATACCGTTATAATTTATATATTTGCAGATTTCCGATTTGTAGAATCAAGGAACAGCAAAAATCTAATACTTCTAAATGACTACACTTACTGCCTTTCGAAAAAGTTTCAAGCGACAAATCACTGGCGCTGCTCATCCCACAACTGCAAGGGGTGCAAGGGGAGGCTTATATTAGACTCTGGCAATACCACAGTGGTTTCAGCTACATTTGAACATAATCACCCACCTTCAAGGTACACAGTTTGCAATGGAAAATATTATAAAATATAATAATTAAATTAATAAAATGGGAAATAAAATGCTACTCAGGGAAACTCTTTGTGTTTTTTTTTGTTGTTTATTCCTTATTACAAATATTTGGCCTACACCATTGGGTATGCCAATGGTGTAGGCCAAATATTTGTCCCATGGATGGGAAGTCCCATAGTTTGGGAAGACATAAATAAGTTTATTTCAAATAGTATGCTTGTAAATAAAATAGAATGAAATAGTTCATATGAACGTATGGATCTTTGATGACAAATTCTTTAGTTAATTACACGAAGCTTCGGAATAAGGATTGCTAATTTCAATATAAATTAGATTTCGAATTCATTACTAACCGTAAACTTAAAATACATCTATCATCTATCTATAAGTATCTTTCATTCCCGTATGTCATTTTTCTCTCCTTATCTCATACTAGGTAGGGTCAGCAAATGACTGTAATATATTATCCTTTTCCATCCATATAACATCGCTCATATTTATATATGCACTCAGTAGTGCATATGCGTATGCATATTCTCATACATTACAAAGGATAGAGCAGTCTCTATCCTTTGTAATGTATGAGAATATGTGGGTATATTTGTATGTATTACTTATAATATTATTATTATGTGCCAACGACGTCAGTCGCAATATACCAGTGGAACTGTTACCGAGTATTGTTTATAATCCCGTATTCCTGGATCTAGACTTCTTCAGTGGCGACCAGAACTTAAAGAATCTACGCTTGCTTGATAGTTGGTGATTATTAACATAGAAATTAATTAAATTGTTAAAAGAAAATGGCGATCGGAAAGCGATTTGAAGTTAAACCACAAACGGACGATTGTAAACTATATGTAGATCGCCTTGGAAATTATTTTGTGGTGAACGAAATAAAAGAAGAGCTACGAGTTGCTACACTTATAACGTTGATGGGTGCCGAAAATTATGAGTTATTGGTAAATTTCTGCACCCCGCACAAACCCAATACAAAGACATTTGAATTTTTAGTGACCGTTATGGAAAACCAGTTACAACCCAAACCAAGTCTTTTAGCAGAGCGGTTCAAGTTTCGGCAACGGAAGCAAGAGCAAGGTGAAAGCATATCCGAATACATATATATATATATACATATATTGAAACAATTTTCAAAATTTTGTGAGTATGATACCTGGCTAGAGGACAGCTTGCGGGATCAATTTGTATGTGGGATACGAAGTGAAATAATACGAAAGCGTTTATTTGTGGAGGATAGCCTAGACTACGTAAAGGCTTACAACATAGCTATGAGTATGGAGGCGGCGGAGAAGAATGCGGCTATGGTTGAGGGTTAAAACAAACAGGCAGTAAGTGATTGTTTGGCAATTGCATCAACAGGTCACCGTCGCAAATGCAGTACAGCGAAACGAGGTGACAGGCGGGCGAGTGTACAGCACGGGTCACGGGATGGGAGCCGCGGCATACGGCTGTGTCGCGCGCGGCGCGAGCAGGGGGGCAGCAGCAGGGCCGCCGCTTTGAGGCTTGCGGCGCGACACATAGCACGGGTTCGTGTACATTTGCACGATATGTATGTCGAGTGTGCAATAAACAGGGACACCTGCAGCGCGTTTGCCCACTACAAACGGGCCATCACCAGTTCGAGGAGAGGACAATGGTAACAGACTCATCTTATGAATACAGTGATGAGGTAATACGCATAAATATAAATAATTTATCCCTAGATAAATATCCACCCATTTACTTAGTTTTATAGGGTACATAACAAAGACATTCGTATGGAATGTGATACCGGCAGTTCAATATCTTGTATTAATTACAAAACATACAAAAAAATGTTTAGCGACCTACGAATAGAAAAATGTAACATAGCTTTAAGATATTATACGGTAGAAATTGTAAAACCTATTGGTGTAATAAAAACCGCAGTACAATACAACAATACATACTAAAAAACAATTAAATATGTATGTAATTAAGAACAGCAAACCTGTTTTAATAGGTCGAGAAGGGATGACCGAATTAAAAATTCAAACGTTAACCGACTTTCCACGCAGATGTTCGGTCAATAATAATGTGATATGCAATAAAGAATTTAATTTGTGTAATTTCAGTGCTAAATATGACAGGGTTTTCGAATACACCTGGGACGGGTTTCCGCTAGTGGTGACGGATTAGACATCACTTGAGGTACCTCATTCTCTGTCTTCTCCATCTCACCCTCAACCCTCGGTGATGTCTCGCCCACTTCCCTTATACTGTCCTCATATCCATCCTCATTTTCAGAGGTTTTAGGTGGAATAACTGGTGATAAGTTTGATGGTGTACTATACGAACCTATGAAGTCTGATAACCGAGACCTACGCTTTATATGGTCTATATGTTTTCTATTTATTCGTCCGTCTCCCTGATCTACCAGATATTCTCGCGTACCGGCCCTAGCTTGAATTACACCTTTTAACCATTTGTCACCCTTGGCGCCACCCCTCGTCCACACGTCATCCTGTGGACTCAACTCGCGCACCACGCCGCCCGCGTCTCGTGCTTGCCGTTGTTGTGCCATACGCACTCGATCCTCTAGCGCTCGATCTACTCGTATTAAGTCTAAGCGGTTACGTAACGCGCGTCTTTGTAATAACATGGCGGCCGATTCACCCGTTGTGCTTTGGGCCGTGTTTCTATAATTAAGTAAAAATGTTTGTAAAGCGCCATCTATGTCTTTGTTCTCTCGATAAGCCTTGTTAATTACAGATTTACATAATTTGGCTGCATTTTCAGCGGCATCATTTGACGATGGATGGTTTATCGGTGAGAAACTTTGACGTATGCCATTATTTTTTAGAAAATCGCTTAATTCTATACTTGTGAAAGGAGGCCCTTGATCTGATACTAATTCTGTAGGAAGCCCAAACCTAGCAAATGTGCTACGTAAAACCTTATTAAGCTGAGCTGCGTTAGTACGTTTCAATTCAAAAATTTCGAGCCATTTGGTGCTAGCATCGATAAACACCATAAAAGTAGTGCCACGCAATGGACCTAGAAAATCTACGTGCAGCCTGCTCCAGGGCTGTATGTGACACGGCCACGTGACGTATATCTTGGTAGGTATTGGAGTCAATGTAAGACAATCACAACAGTGACTTCTCCTGGAATGTTTTGATATTCGAACAATGGCGGCTCCATGAAATAATATTATAATTTAAAATAACAACTACTGATCAAGTTTTTAAAAATCGATTCGAGCTGCTGGAAACCACAGCTGATGTGGACGAGAAGACCAACACTGTGGTCAACACGCTAAGGAAAGAGTCTCAAAGGTTGTTCGTGACCATAAAAACAGGAGTCCAAACTCTCTGCTAAGACGCTCGAGCTGATGAGGCAAAGGCTAGAAACTACATCCGATCAGCTGTCTTCGTCAGAATGCAGAAACCTAAACCAGCATGTTAGCAGGAAGCTGATGCGTCGCGACCTTCGTTGACGGAATACCCGGTAATCGAGGACGCGATTAACCGGAACAAAGAATCGAAAGTGTTTGCTCAGCAGCTTTGAAGTTTTGAAGGATGGGACGCAGATGCGGCTGGACGTGTCGTCACCTCTATGTCTGTCCACTCGAACTCTATCGAGCTGAATCGAGGTGTAAGACAGGGAGATTTATTATCTCACAAACTTTTCACCAACGCTCTGGAGGACGTTCTCACCTTCAACTCTGGATTGGACTGGACTGGGTATCAACGTAAATGGTGAGTACATCTCGCATATTTGATTTGCTCACGAAATCGTTGTAATGGCAGAGTCGCTAGAACAGTTAAGCGGAATGCTGGGCACTCCCAGCGTGTTGGATGGCACATGAACTTGGACAAGACCAAGGCCATGTTTCATGAACATTTCGTGCCCGGACCGATAAGTATCGAAGGTCGGCTCTCAAAGTCATAAGTAACTACGATTACCTAGGCAAAATTATCCAGTTGGGTAGACGAATTGTTGAGAAGGGAGCCAACAAGAGGATCACTCAGAAAGGCTGCTGGAAAAGACTGTAGAAGCCGAGAAGCAGAGAATCGGATGTTGTGGCGCAAATTGGTAGTGCTATTTGTTCCATATATTAATGAGATTTTGAGGCTGCTACTATTAAAAAAATATAACTAAAAAAACCCTAAACTACGTTTGATTGTGAATTTTTAAAACAGATCAATCCATATACATATTGGAGAGTTGGTAATTTTTAAATTTCATCTTAAAATTCCTTTTTTAATGAAATCTTATATTATTTTTCAGCCCAGTTCATAACATCCAGAAAAGGCAAACGTTTGATCCTTCTCAATAATTATACTTATAGTGCTGTACCTTCAAAATCTTCTAAACAACGTTGGCGTTGTTCAACACATCTTCCAACTGGATGTAAAGCATACATAATCACAGTTGATGATGAAATAATCATATTACACGACAAACACATTCATCCAGCTACATCACATCTTCTTATATATTGATCAAAATAATGGAATAAATTAAAAGAATTGTTAGTATAACTAGATGTGTAAGTTTATAAATTTTTCCAAAAAAAAACATTATTGCTGTCAGATATTGCTAAAACTACTTAAAAAACTGGACCTTTTTATTTCTACATTGACTGTAAGAAGTGGATATTACATGATACAAATTAATTATTTAATTCACCATCATATATTAATTTAAGTCAACATCCTCTTTTAACCTCTCCTGATACAACATGTCATCTTTTATATCATTTTCGTCTATCTGAAGCTCGGGTAAGGTTCCCATGGCCTGGAGGCGTGCTGTCATCGTGCTCTTGTATAAAGGTAATCCAGTGCGCCATCAGTTTGATCTGCTTTGTAGCGAAAGTGTATAGGAAAATTATTGAAAGGATTATCTGACGGAGTTTTGTGGGAGCCTCAGGGTGGTTTGAGAAGCGAAAGGTACATGGATCAGATTTTTTAACTCCGCAACATAGTAGAGAAGCAACTGGCTCTGAACCGAAAGGTTTTCTACGGTTTTGTGGATCTGGAAAAGTGTATGACAGGATGTTACGAAAGGATTAGTGGGACATACTCCCGAGCTACGAGGTGGGCAGTACACTGCTGTCTGCTGTGCAGTCCACTTATGAGTGCTGTGCAGCGTGTGCGTATAGACAGCAGCTTGCCGACCTAGTTTGAATTTAAAATCAATCAATATTTAATAATAGTTATACTCTGATATAAACTAATTTAGAAAAATAACTACCTATTAAATCATAGAACAAAGGGTCTTTACAAACAAATTTTTTCCTTAGTAAATATATTTTATAAATAAATATTCAATTGTGTTTCATAGTGTGATGTGGGTTACCAATAGTAAAAATCATATGTTTAACTTCAACTTTTTGATTTTTATTTCCAAAATGTGGGTACTTTCTGTATCATTGAAATAGCATCTGAAAGACTAGAATCTTTTTGTTCATTACTCGTGAAAATGACCTCTGTAAAGAGTTCGAAATGTTGGCAACTAAATAGAAAATAAGTTCATATTAAACGCGATATAATCCTTAAAAAGTTGTTTCAATGTTATGAATGTTATTCGCGAAAATCTACGAAATAAATTAGCTGGTGATATTTAATATTCCAGTGCCAATATAGCTCTCAGTTTTTAGGGATAACTAGGACCAAATCCAGATTTGGAAAACCAGTGCTATTTTACAATTTGTACGGTTTTAATTAACACAGTATCAGTAGAGGTTATTTGCGTAAATTTTGTCTGCGTAAAAATATTCCAAAGACGTTGCAGGGCTGCTATACGGGTGCTTAAGGTGAAGTTATTAAAATTAACAATATTCATAATATTTGTGACTAAGATTTTAAACGTAAACTATTATTGAAATATGAGCAAATACTTACGGAAGTGCGATACCTTTCACTATCAATATCCATATCTCCAGGAGAGACAATAAAAACCAAAATGTATATTTTTATTTGTTGTTTGTGTTTTATTTAAGGATACTTTACTGGTTAATTATGTAATTAGAATTACATAATAGTCCTAAATTGTAAAATTAAGGAACAAATATTTACGTATATTTTTTAACCAGTCGTTTTATGTGTTTTTCTTGAACATTTTTAAGAAGTCCAAATATTACTATCTACTACTACATCTAACCAATTACTTGTTACAGGAATCGATGAGAGTTCCGACGAGAGTGACAATGAGGTGGTGTCGCAGTTTATACCGAGGGTGTTCAAGGCTATGCTGGAGACACCAATGGACGATGATGATACCGTTCCCACCATCATCCCTACGCCGGCTACTTCTTCGCCTGAGTTTAGCACATCGGCTGCTGCTGTTTACGTTGCCTTGGCAGAGACACATCAGCCAAACAACTTCTATAATTTTGATTGGAATTTGTTTCCTAATTCTACAATTCAACCAGAATTGAGGCGTGAAATTTTTTCTGAAAACAACGGTCCAACGATTGCACATGTCGACCCATATGACATTTTCATTGCCTTAAGGGATCGTCAGTTTATGGAATACATAGCTTCAGAAGCAAACAGGTATGCACAGCAGATGGCACAACAGATGATTGACAACACCAACCTCCATCCCAATAGCCGCATCAGCCAGTGGCACGATACCACAGCTGATGAGCTTTATGTGTACTTCTGTATTATGATTGCGATGGGGGTTGTTGTTAAGTGCAGATCGGAAGAATACTGGATTACCACTGCTGACATATTCTGCACCCCCGGTTTTGGCGCACACATGTCTATCAATAGATTTATTTTACTAAATAAGTACATTTATTTCAATAATAATGAATGAGACGATGAAGACATGTGTGCGGCAAGGCTGGTTGTATCCGAGGCCAAAATTTTTAAAGTCATGCCCGTATTGTCACATCTCAACGACAAATTTCAGTTAATCATTATTTATAAATGTGCACAAAATTTATCACTAGACGAATCTCTTCTACAGTGGAAAGGTTGGTTAGATATTAACCAATTAGTTCCCAATAAAGCTGCCGCTATGGGGATAAAATCCTATGAGATTTGTGAATCCCAAACCGGTTATTTATGGCGGTTTGAGATTCACGCTCATAAGAAAACCCCACAAAGGCAGCCAGAAGACCCATTAAATGCATCTACGCCTTCAATTGTCTTAAGGCTTACATTTACACATAGTCTTGAGAACAAAGGACACACTTTGTGGATGGACAATTATTACAATTTGCCAAGCCTTGCTCGTCGTCTAAAGTCTTCGGGAATTGTTCCGCAGGCCCTGCACGGGCTCACAAAGGAAAACATGAATAAAGGTGTGATTACTGGTCTTACTTCGGGGTACGTCGATGTCATGGTATGGAGAGATACCAACAGAGTCGCTATGATCTCTACATACCCTGGCAATGCTGCAAAGCTAGTTCGACAGTCTACCAAACCTATCTTGATATTAGATTACAACATCATGATGGGTGGGGTAAACAAAAAAGACCAGATGCTTGCTATGTATCCCATAGAAAGAAAACGAACAAGGGTGTGGTATAAAAAATTATTCAGAAGATTATTAAATATATCTGTACTAAATTATAATTCATCACCATATTTTGTATAATTCACCACCACTCTCCTTCGCTCACTCACGAAATATCCGCATTAATTTAGTAAAATCCCTTCTTACGAAACATTCTTCCATTTTTTAAAAAAGCATCAACCGACGACCAAAGTAAGACACTCGAATACACTATCAGAAACACCAATAAAACTAAATTCCATCGCATCCAATTAGCTGACATAGTTGCATGCTATTTGTTTATATAGTGCATTTTATTACAGAATTCCCTAAAAGATGTACTGCTCATATTTTCCAACGTGGTGACAAAAAAAGACGTTGTGTTGGTTGTTACCAAATATTACGACGAACATTAAATAGTGCTGATGCTGCTAAAAAAGCAAAACAGGTTATGACAAATTGCACACAATGTAAGCAATCAATGTGCTTAGAATGTTTTAATGAAAAACACTATTCTTAATTATTAAAAATTTTCGATTGACAACTAACATATATCATTTGTTCCTATCACACCTTATACCTTATACATTAATAATATCTTGGATAATAACATCTTGGACACAAATCACACAGCGCCCTCCAGTTCCAAACTAAGCAACTAAATGCTTGTGCTATGGATACTAGATAACGGATACTAATATACTTTTCATATATACTATCTTTACATATATACTTTTCTTTTGTAAATACATACTTATAATACATAGAAAAACACCCAGACGCCGCACAAATATTCATGTTTGTCACAAATATATGTGCTCGGGTGGGAATCGAACCCCCGACCTCAATGCCGCAGCTGATAGTTTTACTAATGCGCCACGAGGCCCGTCAAACAAACAAACGTCAAACAAACAAACGTCAAACAAACATTACTACACATATCAAAATATTTTCGGTTGCGGTACGGGATACAGTCGATATCAAATATTTGTTTGGTATTTGTAGATTTTTTAGTTTATTCAAATGTCGTAAATGTGTACTAACCTATCAAAATATAAAGCAATACCTTATTAACCTACAAAAACTTCAAAATATATGTAGTTTTGGTGGGAATGTTAAAGAGTCATAATAATAATATCTTAGACACAATATACACAGCTAAGAAATTAAATGCTTGTTTTATGGATACTAGATAACGGATATAGGGGATGGTTATCACCTATAATTTATGTTTATTAATTTGAGATTTAAATGACACAACTATGTATGTTATAAAGATAGATTATATATTCACTTATATATAAGTTTGTCACAGATTAAGTTTATAATGTATTAACAGTTTAATGTTCTTAACGATATTGAGTATTATTTACACTGCACTGAACTACGAATACAAGGAGTCTTTGTATATGGTTTGTTTACATTGAGAGTGGCGAGAAATTTATTATAAATACGTATGAACGGTCTTCTAGTAGGTGTGCGACTGTTTGTGACTTGATCGGATGAATGAGTGCATTGTTTTGTATGATTGTATTATTTGGTGGTTCGAAATGCATCATGAGGTAAGTGAATAATTTGGAACTTAAATATAGTTATATAAAATATGTTAATATTGTTTTGGTGGAAGTTCTCCACATCATTCCCCTGCCGAGACCGGTTCACGGTCGATAGTAGTCTGGAAACATTACTCTTCTACCACTGCGTGTCTTTTTTTTTATTTCTGTGGAAGGTGGTGGTTCTAGTAGTATTTCTGTTTGTTTAGCGGTTGATGTCTGATTTGTGCTCTCTTCGAAGGCGCTGTAGGCTGGTTTTAAACGGTCAATGGTCACCGTTTCCTCTTTGTCTTGCACTTTTATTTTGAAAACTTTAGAGTTTCTTTCTAACACTTTGTATGGGCCTGTATATGATGATTGAAGTGAGCGTTTTTCGGGACCTCGACGAAGGTATACATACTCGGTTTGCCATAAATCTTTAGGTATGTAAAAATATCTATTGCTCTGGTGGTTTGTTGCAGGTGTTGGTGCTAAATGTGCGAATTGTTTTCGAAGACGTTCTACAAAGTTAGCTGGATCGAGTGTATGTGTGGATGTTGGCGCGAAAAACTCTCCAGGCAACCTCAGTGGTTCGCCGTAGACTAATTCTGCTGCTGATGATTTCAGGTCTTCTTTCCAGGCTGCTCGTATGCCGAGTAAAACTATGGGTAACGTCTCTGTCCATTCATTTGAGTTGTGGCAGACTATGGCTGCCTTTAGTTGCCGATGTAGTCGCTCCACCATTCCATTACATTGTGGATGGTACGATGTGGTGTTGCGATGTTCAGCACCGATGAGTGATGTCAGGCTATTAAATAGTTGTGATTGGAATTGTTGTCCTCTATCTGTAGTGATTGTTGCGGGACATCCAAATCGTGATATCCAACCAGATACGAAGGCTCGTGCGCAGGTTTCGGCTGTGATGTCTGCTATAGGAAAAACTTCTGGCCAGCGTGTGAAGCGATCGATTGCAGTCAGACAGTATCTGTAACCATTAGAGTATGGCAAGGGACCTATTATGTCAATGTGGACTTGTGAAAAACGTTTGGAAGAAATAGGGAATGTGGATAAAGGAGAATAAGTATGGCGGGTACCTTTGGATATTTGGCAATCTGTGCATTCTGACTCGTGACTGCATCAGTCACGTCCACAGTGGCGTTACAGAGAACCTTACTGGCAACGATCAAGATCACGATCCCAATCACAAAGGAGGAATAACGGTCAGTGTTATTATCACAATAAATTCGGCAGTAAAGCCGTAAAGTGCAGGCGACCCTGCAATTATCAGGGAAATGCCAGCGGCAGTCAATAGCGGCGGCTAATGACTGCCGTTCGCCGTAGACTAATTCTGCTGCTGATGATTTCAGGTCTTCTTTCCAGGCTGCTCGCACCCCGAGAAAAAAAAATCAAACAATTTTTAAGCAGTGAAGAAATGGGCAGCCGTAAACCATCGCAGTTCTTGAGACATCTGCAGCACCTCGCCGGAACTAATATACCTGAAGAGTTCATAAGAACTACTTGGTACAATAGACTCCCTATGTCCCTCCAACCAATCATAGCCTCGCATTCGGACATGGCGTTAGAAAAACTAGCAGAACTCGCAGACAAAATTATGGCGATAGCAGCTCTCAGTGCACACCAATCACGTCGGGGTCACCAGTTTATAGGGGATGGTTATCACCTATAATTTATGTTTATTAATTTGAGATTTAAATGACACAACTATGTATGTTATAAAGATAGATTATATATTCACTTATATATAAGTTTGTCACAGATTTAGTTTATAATGTATTAACAGTTTAATGTTCTGAACGATATTGAGTATTATTTACACTGCACTGAACTACGAATACAAGGAGCAAAGACTCTTTGTATATGGTTTGTTTACATTGAGAGTGGCGAGAAATTAATTATAAATACGTATGAACGGTCTTCTACTTACTAGGTGTGCGACTGTTTGTGACTTGATCGGATGAATGAGTGCATTGTTTTGTATGATTGTATTATTTGGTGGTTCGAAATGCATCAACGGATATAAATACATATATACTTTTTTTTTGTAAATACATACTTATAATACATAGAAAAACACCCAGACCCCAGGTGCTCGGGTGGGATACGAACCCCCGACCTCATTGCTTCAGCCGGTAGTTTTTTTACCAATGCGCCACGAGACCCGTCTGTTATTTGCATTATTTTCTACAATTTGTGTCTCAATGGATATTATTGAATAAAATTAGTGGCGTTTTATTTAATTCTATTTATTTAATAATATTAAATAATTTATAATATTATTGTTTGATCATATAATAAAAAGTAATCTTTAAATAATTAAAATTCTTCATAATTGCAAGCCGTCTTTCAATATCGCAATTATACTTTCCATCTCTCGAAAGCTTGAATACACAAACTATTTCACCACTTTCCACTTCCACTCCACTTTTTCTCTATCAATTAAAACGTATTTATAACAACTTATTTTTACTTTCCACTTGATATATATAAATATATTTACTACTTCTCTAACAACATTATCAATTTCAGTATCATTTGTAAAGTCTCGAAGAGGCAGGGACTTAATGAAGTGCGAAGGCTATACATTTTTCAAGAAGAAAGCGGGTGCCAAGGCATTGTGGAGTTGTTCCACCCATCACAGTAAAGGGTGTCGAGCTGCCATAACTTGTGTCTATGACACCGTAGTACAAGTTAAAAATATTCATAATCATAAACTATTATAGATTTTAGTTTAATTAAATTGACTCCCTTGCGAGTCAATGTATTGTCAATATATACTTATATAGTAACAATAAATTGACTCGCAAGAGTACAAGTAATTTTGCTATTCATACTTTACTTTTTACTTGTACAGTAGCTAAACATATTTTTGTATGTAATTTTGAGCCCAGTGATTAATTTAGTCGACTTCTGTTTGGAATGAACCGTGTTCGACTGCAAGGTATAAGTTATTGAGATATTAAAAATATTTTTGAATTCTCAGAAAATGACTAAAATCAGTTGTGTATCTGTGTGTCCTCTAATCCTTATTTGTTTTTTAAATGTAATATACGAAATGAGTTGAAATAATTATTATAACTATTATTTATTATTATATGGATAATTATTCATCATTACACATTCTTACAGCCACGCAGTTCGCTGCATGAATGGGGCGGCTCGACCGGTGAAATACCACAACCTCTCAGAATATCTATGTAAAGTGGCTCTTGCCGCGTTTCGCTCGGTCAGAAAGGTATCCGGAGGCCAAACCCCTTTCCTTATCTCCTTCCAATCCCATTTCCGACCCCTTCCATATCGCATTGTGAGGGCCGGCAACGCAACTATAACGCTATTTGTGTTCAGGTGTCCATAGGCGGCGTTGCATCAGTGGACACGCCTGCTCGTTTGTCTCCCAATGCCATATAAAAACATTTAAAAACGAAACACAAATATCAAACGTGACGGCACAACGTTATTATAACATAGGTATAAAACAAAGTCACTTTCCGCTGTCAGTCCCCTTATAACTTTGATTCTACGTAACGGATTTTGATGCGGGTTTTTTTAATAGATAGAAGGATTCAACGGGCTGGTTTTTATATATAATTCATGTAAAATGTACTACAGATAAATGATAATTTTCGAGATTAAGCACTTTAATTGCAAACTCTGCCTGAACCCTAAATGATAGATGGAAACAATGTACTACATTATAAAACACCTTCAAAAGGTCTACAAAAAGTCCCCAATAGCATATATACTTAGGGATAACCCACAATTATAATTTTTATTTCTTATTTTTTGCGTAATATAATTACTTATTTACGAAGCGACTTTAAACATTACAACATCCATTTTCATGCAGTGAAGTAATATTGTCCTTTTAATATAGATCAATATGACCCTTTACAACGTGTAATTTATGCAAATATTTACGAATATATTACCATAGTCCCATATGTATTAACATAGCGGGACATAGCAGTTGCGTCGTGCGGTACTACCGGCCAAGACGCGTTCCGATAAATAGTACAAATTGAACTTTTTAATATACAAATTTGACACATTTATGATGCGAAACAAAGTTCGCCGGGTCAGGTAGTTAAATTATAATAATACTTATATTCTAATTGGGATTTGTTTTTTGCTTGCAGATAAATTAAGATCTGCAGATCTGATCAAAGAGTTCCAACGAAAAAACTTATAAAATGCTATGACTTACATTTCTTTTAAAGTTTATTCTGTCCCATATGAATAAGTGGCGAAGATCTCGCTATAAATCGGCCGTTAGCTTATTTTTCCTAGAATGCCAACTGCAATTATAAAAAACATTTTATGCTGTAAATAATTCTTCATAATATGTTTTTAAGGTCCAATTTTCATGCAGACAGCTAGAGGAGCACGTGTTATAATTTACATGGGCTACAAATTTTTCAAACACGTGACTCGCGGAAACAAAGTGCGTTGGTACTGCAGTAATCAACATAGCGGATGCAAAGCTGTTATATTTACTTATGAAGATCAGTTTGTTCGTATGAAAGGAGATCATAACCATACACCGCCTAAAAATCTTCATTGTTAACAGGATTACTAAAGATTCATTCATATTTATAGAGAAGGCTCTTTTTTCTTAATTTGAACCAAATTCTAGAAAATAATTTGATTTCTGACAAAATGATAATATATTCAATACCTTTGGATTTGATTTGAGCAATCTTTTATTTATTTCCCGTTAGAGCCAAAGTTTTTCTTCTCAAGTTTAAAGCTCGAATCCAGTGGCAGCAAAGGTCGTTGCCTCTCTTTTGTCTGCGATTGATGCCACTTTCAGGCTGGCTTTTATGTCATTTATTGAAGTGCAAACGGTAAATCCGGAATGTAGATTTAAGGTCCGAGTCAAAATAATGCAATAACCATATGTATAGCTAAATATGTATTTGTCTAAGTAATTATTATATGTATTTGGAAAAATTAAGAATTTATGTTTTATTAACGCGGTAACCAGCGTGGTGGGGACAGAAACTTTTAATATTAATATAACATATTTTTGGAATGTTCCAGGTGTAATTTACACGGTATCACAAAAAGGTAATCCACAACTTCGCATCGGCGAATACACATTTTTCGTACATTCTCGAAGGAAGAACTCAAAGAAGATTCGATGGGCTTGCTCAACACATCAAAGAAAAGGATGCAGGGCAATCATATACACGATAGACGAGAAAATTGACAGAATAAACAATAATCATAACCACACAATATAATGAAATTAGTTTTCTATTACACGATCTGCGATAATATTGTCAAAGAGTATCTCATTGGTATAATTATCAATTTAAATAAAAATGTGACATTTATTTAGTTACGTATACAACTGAAGTACAATGAGAAGCCTAAAAGCTTGAGTGCGATTTTCTCTATCAACAATATCGCTTGGAACCAACACTATAAAGCAGTTGCATAAGTTATATGAACGAAATATTTAAATAATATTTAGATAAAATGATAAAATAGATATTTATATGTAATGATAAAATGGCCGTTTCGGCTGATTGGTAAAATTTTGATTCTGATCATTAATTTGATAGTATATCGAAATAGTAACTTATAAAATATGTATAGAGTCAAATTAAATTTGTTCGTCGTTCGGTAATATCCTTATTGTCCTTGAAGAAACTTTAACTGATAAAGAACTAGATACAACCAATTTTGTTTAAATAGAAGATGTATAACAATTTACATCATTACGAATAAAATCCATAACACCTTTTTCTATTTTATCTACGCAAGCCATATCCCTATATCACTTCTTTTTAACTTCAGGTATCCAGTACTTGTTATCAAAAAAAGGTAAACCACTGATACGTATTGGTGAATATACATTCTACGCTCAAGTTAAACGTCATTTGAAAACTAGATGGGCCTGCTCTACCCACACAGCAAGAGGATGCAAGGCATATTTGCATACAGTTGACGATCAAGTAGTTAAAATTAGTAGCATCCACAGTCATGAAGCTGTTAAAATTTATCGATGAATTTGGACAAGAAAAATGGATAACTTTTCTTTTAATAATGATCATCACTTGCAGGAATGAGTTAACTTTACTTGAAGGAGATGGTTAGTTTATGAAAAGAAATATTCGTGGAAATGTGTACTAAACGTCATCATCATCATCATTATGACTTAATAATATTAAACAACTAATTAACGATTAGAATTATTAATCTAGGTACTCCCATTTAAGGATTTTTATTTTTATCTAATAAAACCTCAATCTATGATTAAATGTGTTCTTTTAATCACCTTAACCTCTCTGGTTAGCTGACATTGAAATTTACACAGTACCTTTCAGTATTGCGAAATATAAAACGAGGCTACTTTTAAATATCGCTGCAGCAGCAAGTTGTTCAGCTACATGGGCTTCAGGTACAGTTTAAGCTACGATATAAGCTACGGTATGAATATATAATTAATATAATTGTCCCAATATAACTTTTTGAAAATATGGTTGTCTTTGTTATTTTGTTAATAAAACGTATGAAGACTAATTTTTCAAAACAAATATTTACAGATCATGATCGTCAAACACGGAATTCGTCGCGGGCACACGTCAATTAGCTATGTAGACTTACATACAGCCAATGCAGAGTTGGGCTTCATAAGCCTTAGCGGAAATGTTGCAAAGAGCTGTCACACAGCTTTAAAGCAGCATAAATACAAGATGCAATATCTATGGTCTTCAACTCTGCATCCTACCATGATGCATAAAACATATTTCATTCGAGTAATTAATTGTCAATGAAATCAAAATCAAATCGCATATCGTTTTGGTGCTCTTGTTAGTATGAACTTTTTACGGATATTCTTTACCTAAAACTAATTTATCTGAAATTTAAGGAGATTTTTAAATTTACAAGGCAAATGGTTATTAAATTAAGACTTAAATATTTTATCTTAATGCTATTTTGATTGTATGAAGCTGTACCAATGTTTGTTATTTCATTTACAGGTACATTGGCGCAGTATATAAAACGTCGTTTCCAAGAAATTGCCGCACCGCAGTACTGGCCATTTCAGATAAAAATATTTTTTGTTTGGCAAAGTTTTTTAATTTAAAATTTATTTTATTTTAAAAATGGAATTCTTTTTCTAAAGTAATCATTTGTTTATTGAATTTTCATCGCATTTCAATCTCTTTTGTCATCGTGGATACGTTAAAAATTCGAGTAATTATGGAATATTAGGAGGACCGTCGAGGCAACAACGTGGCACAAGCCGCACGCAACATCAACGATGTTTACGCAGCTTACAGGTTTGCTCGCAAATGCCCGAAATTCCCCGAATTCCGGGAATTTCTACCTGAAAAATGAACCTCACGGTCGTTCGAAGACACTGGTGGACAATGACGTAATTAAGGCGATTTTGGAGGCTTTTGATGATTTCTTTCAAATTGGCAAATTAAAAAGCTTAATAAAATGGGTGTCCCACAAACTCGTGGGTCGCCAGCGCCAAGTACCCATCGAGACATATATCTTGCACTGCTCGACAGACACAAATAATGAAATTTTTGAACTGAAGAATCCATTTTTCATCACAGGTAACGCCTGTGATGAAAAAGCAGACTGCAAAGCAGACAGTCTCTAAGTTGCAGGAACTGAGGTTAGAAGCTCTACGTCAACCGCCCTACTCACCAGACTGCACCTACAGAGATCTACTGCTACTACTACTGCTACTCGTACAGCTGATTTCTTTAAGAAGGGCATCAATATGGTAAAGATGCATTGTTTGCCTGGGTGATTACTTGAATGAATATAAATAAAAAATACATGAAAAATAAATCGTAATATAGGGAACTTTCATTAGTACAATGCGAAATTCCCATATTAATCTATCTTATCTTATATTATCTTTATCGCGTTCTGATCATAAGGAAGCTCAGAAATTGATTGAAAACTAACTGATAGTTCTAATATTAACCCACTGATATTACGTAGAGTAAGCCTTAATAGTAGTAGTAGACATTAAAACTGTCGAAGTGTAATTTACAAGCTTTTCTTATTTCAGACAAAGCTACGTATGTGAATTCGAAACGAGGCAGAAAGATGCTTCTCTTCTCTGGATATACATTTTACCGTCAGAGAGCACAACGTAACAAAGTGAGATGGCTGTGTTCTACTCATTACGGAAAAGGGTGTAAGGCCGTAGTCTACACTGTCAACGATCAAATCTATTCAGCAATTGATGAACACAATCATTGGCCTTCAATAAATTGGTGTCAACCTACTTCTAACTATCGTATTGCTCCAAAACCGGAGGTTCAGTTTCATGTATTAAATACTTATCAACAAATACGTCCCATGAGAAAGCCAACCTTGTGAAGATATTGATTTAATAGTGTTTTGTAATGTATTATTTTAATTCATAGCTGTGTTTACCACTGTATGTTTTCCAAATAAAATCAATAAAATAACTCCCCTGTTAAATAAACTTGTCTGCTCAAATGTGAGATGACAACATGATCTTCTAAACTAATTCTCTTCTTCAAATTTACTTGAAGATGCCAAATGAAATCTTTTTAATACCAAAAAAGCTTACCTCCAGTCAAATGTGATAAAAAAGAGCAAAGCTATTTAAACACCCATCAAGTAACAATCAGTAAGATTGTTTAATATACGATTAAAAGTTAAATTTGAGGGTTTCCTATATTTTCCTTTTAGGGAAATAATTAATAGTCAAAATAGAAAAAAAAATAGTCAAATATCAAATATATGAGTTTTTCGCGATTTTCAACAAAACAAGAAATTGTATCATAAATATATCTGTGAAAAAAATAGATCATAAAATTATCTTCAAATATAGGTTAATATTTTTTCCTACGAGCCAGCCAGGAAAAATAAGGAACATTAAAATTTTATTTTTAATCTTATTTTAAACAATTTAGGTAGCTTGTCTAAATTTACGGCACTACATTATGTTATATACTTCGCTTTTCGCTGTTATTGGCATATCTTTGTTTCGCATAATTTCACTTAGAGATGACCTTTTAAAATATTGGCTATCTTTCTCTCGAATTCGACTCGACTCGACGATATTAACTGTCCTAGGTTTAAGTATTCTTTTACATAGTCCTCTTTTCCATGTTAACTCTGATGTTATAAGTTTGTGAACCGTTAGTCATAATTTTAGTTCTATTTGTGTTCGTTGAAAGACCCAATTTCGCGTTTTCTTCAACTAGTTGTTGTAGCATTTTCTCTAGCTTTTCCGGGAACTCAGAAAATAGAATTAGATCATCTGCCTATCGGAAATGGCTTAAGATTTCACCGTTAATCTTTAGTCCATTTTTGTCCCAATCCAGATTTCTGAATACCATCTCCAGGGTTGCTGAAAATACTTTGGGTGAGATGGGGTAACCTTGCCGAACACCTCTCTCGATAGGGGACTCCCCTCCTGTTATTTCTAGCCTGACTTGTGCTTTGCTCTTTGAGTAGATATTTTTAAGTATTTGTATATATTTATTTTGTATTCCCTGTGTATGTAGTGCTTCCCAGATAGAATTATGTTCTAATGAGTCAAAAGCTTTGTAGGACATGTCTCAGTACATGTATATGATATACGGTCGAATATTTGCTACGGAAGCCTGCCTGATCTTTTGGTTGGTTAAAGTCAAGTGTTAGTGTAATTCGAGACAGAAATATTTTTGAAAATACTTTATAAATATTGGACATCAGACTGATTAGTCTTTAAGTACCTATTTCTTCTTTATCTCCTTTTTTATGGAATAGTATTATTGTGGATGTTGTCCAATCAGCCGGGATAACTTCATATCATTAAATAAGTCTGTTAATACTGGATCAATCACTGGTGCTGTTGTCAATAGTATTTCGTTAGTTATTCCCTGGTGATTTACCTCTTTTTTGGGTCTGTAATGCTCTTGTCGTTTCTTGCAATAGTATTTTCGGAACTCCTACATCTTGTTTCAATACTTAGACGGCTTCAATAATTAGGTCTTTAATTTGAGTTTCTCACTTTGGTATAAGTCTCGATAATAGTCAATAGCTATTTTTATTACCTCATATCTTTTGTTTGTGTACTTGCTGTCTTGGTTCATAGCTCGTAGCATCCCATCTTTTTTAATATTCAATTCCTTCAAAGCTTTTCGAATTCCGCCAGTTTTTTTCAATGTTTCTTGCCTATTTATTTTCTTATCTTTCCTCATATTTTAATTAATCTTTTTGCTGATTTCAAATATTTTAGAACGGTAGTCTTTGTTTTTTTTTCTTTGTATAAGTTCTTTTCTTTCCTGTAATAGCTGAAAAGTCTCGTTAGAAAAGTTTTTGTTCTTCGCTGTGTTTATTTTCTTTGTTTCCTATACGTTCTAAGTTCACGAGTTTCTCATACCTTGACTGAATTGGTTGTGAACTTATATCTTCATCATCATCTCATCATCATCTTCCTGCCCTTCTCCCATCATGTGGGGTCGGCACAACAGGTTTTTCTTTTCCATGCTTCCCTATCATTCACTTCTTCCACCACAACACCCTTCCTAATCATATCATCTTTCACACAATTCATCCATGTTTTCTTCGGTCTCCCTCTTCTCTTGTTTCCTTCCACATTCAGATTCATCATTCTTTTCACGACATGTGCATCATCTCTTCTCATTACATGCCTATACCACGCAAGGCGATTTCCTCTTATCTTCTCAGTTATAGGCGCAACTTTCAGGCTTCCTCTTACATAATCATTCCGTATTTTATCCTTTTTCGTCACTCCACACATCCATCTCAACATTCTCATCTCAGTAGCATGCATTCTTTTTTCGTCTGTCCCTTTTATGGCCCAACATTCTGATCCATACATGACGACAGGTCTGATAATCGTTTTGTATATCTTACCTTTCAATTTGAGAGGCATTCGGGGGTCGCAAATTGTTCCCGTTACCTGTCGCCATTTCATCCACCCAACGCTAGTTCGATGCAGTATGTCGCGGTCAATTTCGCCATCGCTTTGCACTTTAGATCCCAGGTATTTGAAGTCAGGGCAGACCGGCAGCAGTACGCCGTCCAGCGTTATGGAAACAGAGTGGGAAAGACCGCCAAAATCACAAAACATATATTCTGTTTTGGATCTGCTGATTCGTAGGCCAAAACTCTCCAGCATCGGTCTCCACTGCTCCAGTCTTCTCTGTACATCCTGTCCATCTTCCCCGACGAGCACGATATCATCCGCAAAGAGCATGCACCAGGGTGCCTCCTCCTGTAGATTCGGTGTCAAAGCGTCCATAACTAGCAGGAAGAGGTAGGGGCTCAAAGCAGAACCTTGGTGCAGACCCACAGCGACACCGAATTCGTCAGTAGTACCTGCGGCCGACCGGACATAGGTACAAGATGTTTTGTACATTGCACGAACTAGCCTCACATATTTCTCGGGCACTGCTTTCTCCCTTAGGGCCCACCACAATACCTTTCGGGGTACACGATCGAACGCTTTTTCGAGGTCGACGAACACCATGTGCAGGTTCTTATGCACTCGTCTATATTTCTCGCAGAGCTGACGTAATGCGAAAATGGCATCCGTCGTCCCTCGTCCCGGCATGAACCCAAATTGGTTTTGCGATACCTCACTCTCTTCTCGCATTCTTCTTTCAAGCACTTTCTCCCATACTTTTAAAGTGTGTGACATGAGCTTTATCCCTCGATAGCTGTTACAATCTTGTGCATCCCCTTTATTTTTATAGATGGGCACTATAAAACTGCTGCACCATTCAATGGGGATGATCTCTTCATGCAACAACTTATCGAAGAATAAAGTCAGCCACCAACATCCATCTACACCCAATATCCTCCATGCTTCTGCAGGTATTCCATCCGGCCCTAACGGCCCATTCTTCATACTTTTGACAGCCTTTTGCACCTCTTGTATACTGACCTCTCTAACTACACTTACATTCTCTGGTGGATTTCCTAACATTCCGTCCCACTTATTCTCAACATTCAACAATTCCTCAAAATATCCCTTCCATCGCTTTTTAATCTCCTCGTCATTAGTTAAAACTCTTCCATTTCCGTCTTTTATACATTTACATCCCTAGCACTCCTTTCCCTAGCTTTTGCGATACGGAATAACTGCTTTTGCCCCCCAGGACAGTCAAGGCTGTTGTATAACTTGTCCTGGGCCTCCGCTCTCGCAATTGCTACGGCTCTTCTTGCATTCTTCTTACATCTCTTATATACATATTGCTTATCATCTCTTGCACTTTCATCCTGAGCCTTCTGCCATACTTTGTAAGCCTTCTTCTTTTCTTTCAACACCTTTTGTAAATCTTCGTTCCACCACCATGTTTCTCTTTCAATCATTCTTTTCCCTTTCGTTTGTCCACATACATTCCTCGCCACCTTTTTTATGCATTCTGACATCTCATTCCAACACTTATTTACCGTTTTGTCCTTCATATCTTTCATTTCCATCATATAACTTGTCACCTGTTCCTTAAATTCACGCGCCCTATTATGCCATTTATTTTTGCATACCATTTAATTTTGGCAGGGGGTTTCCGCTCGTCCCTGTTGTTCCGAACCTTCCATCTCAGATCCAGCAATAAAAGACGGTGTTGGTTTATGAGTTCTCTCCTGGGAGGACCTTACCGTTTTTGACGCACTTGATTTTATTTCTTTTTACGAGAAAATAATCAATTTGCGTCATATATGGGCCACTTTTATATGTTATTAAATGCTGGTCTTGAACTGAACTTATAGTGAACTTATATCTTCCTTTTTAATTATAGTTTGTAAATTAGACGTAATTTTATTACCGGTGCATACTAACATTGTTTTCCATAGTGAAATTTTCTCTTATTCTTTGTAGGTACACCTGTTAACTGAACACGTACCACTATGTGGTCTGAATTAAAATTTAAATTGTGTATAACGAGGAAGTTCTTGGGCTTGTTGGTCATGTCAAAATCAATTTAGTTTTTGTACATTCCGTTCGGAGAGATCCATGTCCATTTTTTCGTTTCTTTTTCTTATAAAAGCTATTAAGAATAATTTATTTATTTTCTAACGCGAAAGTGACCAATCTGTCTCCATTTTAACTTTTTTGCCATATCCGTGTTTTCCTACTGTGTATTCTTCACTATAATTTTTACATTCTCCTATTTGACCATTAAAGTCTTCCTTTAAGATAATGTTCTGTCTTCGTAAAATTTTTGTAATTCTTTTTTGTTTGATTTTATTGGTGAGTATGTTTTGTATAATGCTCCATTTTTCATTTTTATTAAAAAATGTTTCAAATTACTATTCTCTCTGATATGCCTTTGATTTCTTCAATTCTTTGAGCAAGCCTCTTTTAATTAGAAAGCCAACACCATACAGACCAGGTGTCTCACCTTTCCAATGTGATATGTAATTATGATGTAATCTTCTCAATGATGTGATCTTACATTGAAAGTGGCTATCTATTGCAAGATTAGTGACAGAGTTAGACCGTCCCATCATTAAATCAAAAGCATTTGTTCTATGGCTCTTCGCCATAGAGGAGATACGTTGTTTTTTGCATGTAAGTTAGTATGAGGCGAGGTTGATGATAGATCACGTTTTTTTTTATCTTTTATATTTTGGTTATCTTTTATTATAAGTTTATTACGTTTTAAGTAGGCATTTCCTTTATTTCTTTGTTCTATCATTTGTGGCAGCAATGCTTTTCTCTTTTCTAAAATTTCTTTCTAATAATAAAGATATAGATTTCCTTTGATTTTTTCTTATTAACTAATAACTTAATATTAAGTATTATGTTATATACTTCACTCTTTTTCAGCCATTAATGAAGGATAAGAGGTCTAGGTTTATCAACTTTTCGTACATTTTCGATAGATATATTTTATGTATTTCGTGATCTTCGATAGATATATCTAATTTTCTAAAGAAGTTTTCCTTTACATTCCCGATCAGTTCTCTAGTTGATTTTTCACCCTCTTTTAATCCATAAATTATAATATTGTTGCCTTATTTGTCTTTCTCTAGATACTCGACTTCCTTTTCTAATTGTTCAACCTTATGTTTAAATTTTCTATTTTCTTCCTTAAATGTTTCCAATTTTTCATCCATTTTAGCCTATTGGTTATTGATTCAGCTTGGACCTTCATTTTAATTTTCAGTTCATTAAAAAGTCTTTGAAACTGATCCTCCATATCGCTCGTAAAATAGACCGTAATGAAATGGTATTAATGGTAGTATTTAATTTGATATGCTGGCCCTGAATATCCTTTTTAATTAGCGTGCCCCTAATTTATTTGCACCTTTGTATATTTGTTTTGTCTTTTTTATTTGATGTAGGGTAGTTCAAAATATTTCTAACCATTCAACTCATCCATATATCGGTTAAATTTATGCAAATTTCAATATTATTATGAAATTCCTAATATAATATTAGGAATTTCTAGGAATTTCATGGTCATTTAATCAATACAATTAGTAATTTTAGTAAGTAAGTAGTCATTTTATTATCTTTGTGTTATTACTATGTTATTAAGTATTATTAATCGGCGCTTCATTAGCGTCTGTCTAGTCATCAATTGTTGGTAGTTCAGTGTAAAAATATAAATTATTATTTAATATCCAATATAATCTATATAAATTAGACTTTGTTTTATTTTAAATGAGCTGAGGCCTTGTTCCGTATTATTTGAAAAATTTTTGACGTTAAATTTTCGCTGCATAAATGGGCCGGCTCGACCGGTGAAATACGTAACGGTGAAGATCGACGTAATGTGGCCCATTCCGCGTTTCTTTCGGTGAGAGAGGTACCTGGAGGCTCACCCCCTCCCCTATACCCTTTCCCTGAAAGGTCGGCAACACTATATGTGTTACTGGTGTTGGTTGCTTACCATCAGGTGACATGTCTGCTCGTTTGCCCTCCAATATCATAAAGAAGAGTTTTGTTTGGAATGTAGTTGTTATTTCAAAGATGAAGATTCGTTTTAGGATAACATAGTTTATTTTTTTAAGTTATAGCAACGAGTATTCGTGAGTATAATAAAATAAATTTTCAAAGTATTTGATTTTTATTGTTTAGTAAAAATGTACACAACGTTTACTGTCCACTTTTATTTTTGTACATTCCGAGGTTGCCTAGCATAAATTGCTTACACTTACACACTATTTATTTATTTTTTCAGGATTTTTCATATACTCTGCTCCAAGCGAAGCACCTACTATGTTAATGTTTGACGGTTACAACTTCATGAAACATATGCGAGTTAAATCTAAGGACAGGTGGATCTGTGAATATGCAAGGTTTGGATGTAAGGCAGTCGTATACACAACTGTTGATCAATTTGTATGCATCAGAAATGACCATAATCACAAACCCCCGATATAAAGTAATAAAATTAATAAATAAATAAATATTTTTTATTATATCATACCATATGTAATATAATAATAGGGTTAAAGTAGCTAAACTGTGCGATATTCCATGAAACTAGTTAATCAAAATCATTGATTAAAACAACTTTTAGGATTATATCGAGCTCTTTACAGAGATCATTTTCACGTGTAAATGATCTCTGTAAAGAGTTCGAAACGTCGGGAAATAAATATAAATAAATAAATAATAAATAAACGCGATATAATCCTAAAAGTTGTTTTAATCAATGAGTGAGATTCGCGAAAATCTTAGAAATAAATATGTAATCAAAATCAATTATATTATATTCTTTTACAGGTCCCAGGTTCATAAAAACCTCAAAAAACATTAGTCTTGTGTTGAACGGATATGTATATCATAAACACATGGAGACTAATAATAGGGTGAGATGGCGATGTAGAAGACAATCTGCAAAGGGCTGCAAAGCTGTTGTATTCACTTTTGGAGACCAAGTAATTTATACGAAGCAAGAACATAAACACGAAATTCCATAAAAGGGCAATCTTATTAATATTAATGCATGTTGAAATTTCATATAATAAGGACATTCAATAAAATAATTAAAAAACACATCTACTGCTGTTTTATTTACTCTTATTAAAAAAAAATGTCACAAATAATATAGTCACGCAAGAATAGTGTCATACAAAAGATCTTTTTCCAAATTTCCAGTTCGTGCCGAGATTAAGAGAGATTCGCGGTATTTTATTAACGTCCCAAATGGAATATGTGGCGAACCTATTGCCATACCGGGTACAAAGTCTTCAGTCATCGATATTTATCACACATAACTTCCGAAAAGAATTTCGTAAAGTTTTTTTTGTAAAGCCCCTTTGAAAAGGGGCTTTACTTACGATTATTATTACGGCTTAAACTTTACGAAATTATTTTTTGTAAACTTTATTACAAGTATGTAGGTGTCTGTCAAAAATGTCTTTTGGCAGGCCTCTCGTGATGTTAACCGGACACTGCCTAAGGAAATCTGCAGAGACCGAAACAGATGAAAATCTGAAAGTGCAAGGTTAGGACTATACGGCGGATGCATTAATATCTCCCAGCTAGACTATCGTAATTTTCGCTGAGTGGCTAAAAATATGTGAGGTCTAGCGTTGTCATGAAAAACTACACCCCTGCCACCCAGTTTGATAGCCACTATCTCACAACTTTTTGCTTTCATCTGTTGCAACGTATATATTCTCTAGATTTCTATAAACTTTTGGTTGAATACCAAATAAGGAGATTAACTAAATACATACAACAATCCTACAAGTGATTTGTCATAAAATATGAAAAACGCAACATAACTTCACGTCTGTTTCGAACCGAAGGTATAGAAAGCGGCTGCTGTTAAACCTCGATTCGCCGAATTACGACCCAAACGAAATAGGCGAACCAAACCATTGCCATACACCGGGCACAAAGTAGCCAGTTATGGATATTTTTCACACATAACTTTGAAAAGAATTCTGTGAAATCATGTAATCGTCAAAAATCTATTTTGAATCTGAAGCGGGGAGCTCCACCACCAAGATCATGGATTTTTTTTTATATTTTATCACAGATTCCATAAAACACAAATGCTTTCGTGTGATAATCAAGAGTTATAAATAAAACAACGTTAATTAAATAATTACAATCAATGCGAATGGGTGACCTAGTTGTGAGCTGCCTGCTTTACGCAGATGACGCCGTGCTTCTAGCCGAATCGCCGTCGGACCTGCAAACACTAGTCACTACTATGAAAGATGATTGCATGATTAAAGGCTTGCAGTTGAATGCGACGAAAACGGAAGTAATGGTGTTTGAAAGGGATGAATCCAGAACAGATGCAAGGATAATGGTTGATGAAGTAGTGCTGGAACAGGTGAATGAAATTGTATATCTTGGATGCGCTTTTAGCAGAGATGGAAGGTACACCGCGGATGTAGAAAGACGAGTGGCGATAGGAAATAGCGTAAACGGAGTGTTGGGCAGATTCCTGGGCACAAAAAATATTAGCAGAAAGGGCCAGTTAGCAATCCACAATGCAGTTCTGATCCCAACACTAACTTATGGAAGCGAGAGCTGGGTATGGCAGAGTGTGCATGAAAGTAAAATAAACGCGGTAGAAATAAGGGCTCTACGCAAAATCTGCGGAGTGACTCTCGCTGACCGCGTAGAAAACAAGGTTGTAAGGAAGGAAGTTGGTTTGAAAGAGAGTGTCGGTGTAAAAGTAAGAAAGGGCATGCTCCGATGGTTCGGACATGAAGAAAGAATGGTTGACGCAAGACTGACTAAGCAGATATACAATGCAAAAGCGGACAAAGCGGAGTCGAGGACGGCCAAGACACACATTCCAAGACCAAATAGAACGTGTTCTGGAGGAAGGTGATGTTAAGAGCCTGAAAAACCGACGCGCGTGCATGAAAAGAGTTATGAAAGTCAACGAAGCGAGTGAGGTGTGTAAGAATCGTGCCCTATGGCGCTCTGTTCTCTCTGCCTACCCCGCAAGGGATTTGGCGTGAAGTTATGTATATATGTATGTATGTTACAATCAATGTTTTATTAAATAGTATGTTTTTGGTCAAAATGTTTCATGGTAATGAATAGACAGGATTTGATAACATTTCATATATATAAGATATGTCTTAAAATGTAATTACATTACACACACTACCAATTTCTAATCAAATTATTGAAGATCTAGCCACAGTACATGCAATTCTCAGTTTTCTCTATTGTATAATTATCTAAGTAAGGCCTGAATGGCTGAACCAAAAGATCATTACGTATCAGCATTACAGATTATACTTTTATAAGGTATCGCATTTGACATTACACAATTATTACAATTTTATAAAATATAAACAATAGAAAAACTACAGCAATCTAGCCTCCAGTAATCTTTACCGCAAGTTTTAAAAGATTTTTCTTTCAATTTGAAATATTCTTGGAAAGATCAATTATCGATATGTGTTGCAAAGTAGCCATTGTTTTTTGTAAACAACACATAACATAACATAACTTCACGCCTTTTGTTACCCGAAGGTGTAGGCAGCGGCTGTTAAGCCTCGTCTCGCCGTAATGTTTACGTCCCAAATGGAATAGGTGGTGAACCTATTGCCATACCGGGCACGAAGTTTGTCAGTCATCGATATTTATCACACATAACTTCCGAAAACAATTTCGAAAAGTCATTCGTGCGAGCCAGTGTCTGGAATCGAACCCCGGACCTCTGGATCAGAGGCCGTGCGCTCGCCCACTACGCCACCAAGACTATTTGGATGTAAGGCAGTCGTATACACAACTGTTGATCAATTTGTGTGCATCAGAAATGACCATAATCACAAACCCCCGATATAAAGTAATAAACTTAATAAATAAATAAATATTTTTTATTATATCATACCATATGTAATATAATAATAGGGTTAAAGTAACTAAACTGTGCGATATTCCATGAAACTAGTTAATCAAAATCAATTATATTATATTTATAATTTTAATTATTATTAATTATATTAATGATGATGAATGTATGTAATATTCTTTTACAGGTCCCAGGTTCATAAAAACCTCAAAGAACCTTTGTCTTATGTTGAACGGATATATATATCATAAACACAGAGAGACTAATAATAGGGTGAGATGGCGATGTAGAAGACAATCTGCAAAGGGCTGCAAAGCTGTTGTATTCACCTTTGGAGACCAAGTAATTAATACGAAGCAAGAACATAATCACGAAATTCCATAAAAAGGCAATCTTATTAATAATGCATGCTGAAACTTCCTATAATAAGGACATTCAGTAAAATAATTAAAAAACACATCTACTGCTGTTTTATTTACTCTTACTATTTTCTATTCAAAAAGATTGTGTGGTTTTATGAAACCACCGTAAAAGTGAAACTTTTTTTCACATTATAGACATTTAACTAAAAATTTTCGAAATATTATTTTTTTCGAAAATCGAATGTAAGTCACTGTTCACGTATTTTAGTTACGATAAAATATTGGTTACATTTATAAACGATAATAGACGTGAAAGGCGCTCTGACGAGCGCTTTTCACTTTATCCCTACTCCGCGGCCGACCGTCACGCGACATGCAACACGCAGACGAAAAAGTTTGAGACGATGTAATAAAAGTTTCACTTTAATAAAGTAAAGTAAGAAAGGCGTCAGTCTGCTTCCTCCACTAATTCGTTAGTTACAAGTCAGTGGTAGTTTTGCAAAGAGAGAGAAAACTAGTTTAATTTGAAATCGAACCGGACGTCACCGGCTTTCAGGGGATTGTGCGATAAGGGCGATTTTAATTTACTTGCCATCTTGTATTTGTTAATAGGGTTTAATAAATGTTTTTTATTTTACGTGGTCACGACAATAATTCCTAGATGACGCTACTAGGTTGCTACTATTGATGATTCTGCCGTAATATCGTATTATATCCATAGATGTCGCCCGAATCGACAAGTATTCCAGCTACGGCACTAGGGATAACGCGACACCTATTAAACGTTAACAACATTACAACAAAGGATCTTTACAAAACAAAACGATATTTTTTCCTCCAGTAAATATGATATTTCGATTTATTATGAAAATGTGACAAATACATATATAAAGAGCATTATCTTATCTTATATCTTTAAACGAGCAATTCTTGTATATATATATATATATATATATATAATTGGAATCTCGGAATCGGCTCCAACGATTTTCATGAAATTTAATATATAGGGGGTTTCGGGGGCGATAAATCGATCTAGCTAGGAATCATTTTTAGAAAATTTCATTTTATCGTGTTTTATCGATAATCAACTTAAACATCAACTTACTTTTTTATTGGAATTCCTGACATCTATTGGCGAATACTATTATTTTAAATTGTGAGCAACTAACTTGCTTTAACGACAACAACACTAAAGCTATTCCAGCAGATGGCGTTGTTAACTAACACGAAGTCAATGTGTGTTTGCTTTGCTTTTATTACAGTTTATCACTGCAAAAAATTAAGTATATGTTTCTAATATAATATGTTAGTACATAGTATATATTAGTATATATTTATTATTCTGTCGGTAAGATCGAAAAATATTATTGATATTTCATTATTTTATTAGTATGTAATTCGTACTTAAATATAATTTTTAAAAAACACAATTTATAAAAAAAAAAGAAAATACCGAGCAAAGCTCGGTCATCCAGATATTCACTACTAAATTGACGAACATAACTGTGTCACATATACGTAGTTCACTTTTTGGAATTGGAAACTTAAAAGCCGCCGCCTACGCCTCCGTCGTTTACAATACATACGAATTTATTACATTCCCTTTTATCGTGTCATTTGTTATATTAATAATTTTTTTTTTCTCCGCCTGCAATACGTACGTACGTGTATGTATGTATGTAAAAAACAAACAAACAAACAAACCCGATCCTAGAAAATGTGTCGAAATTGGTAAAGAGGACGGTAATTAGACGATCATTCATACGGGCCTCGTGGTGCATCGGTAAACCGCACTACCGATAACACGAGGTCGGGGCGGGTTCGATCCTCACCCGAGTGCAAACAAACAAATATATTTATTGTGTTGTTTGTACGGCGTCTGGGGGTGTTTTTCTACATGTTTTTACGGTATTTATTTACAAAAATAAAGTGTATATTTGGGTAATTAATTAATAATAAATAAATAAATAAAAGATAATAGACGTGAAAGGCGCTCTGACGAGCGCCTTTCACTTTATCCCTACTCCGCGGCCGACCGTCACGCGACATGCAACACGCAGACGAAAAAGTTTGAGACGATGTAATAAAAGTTTCACTTTAAAAATTGTCACAAATAATAAAGTCACGCAAGAATAGTGTCATACAAAAGATCTTTTTTCAAATTTCCAGTTCGTGCCGACGTTAAGAGTGATTCGCGGTATTTATTAACGTCCCAAATGGAATATGTGGCCAACCTATTGCCATACCGAGTAAAAAGTCTTCAGTCATCGATATTTATCACACATAACTTCCGAAAAGAATTTCGTAAAGTTTTTTTTGTAAAGCCCCTTTTCAAAAAAAAACTTTACGAAATTCTTTTTTTGTAAGTTTATTACAAGTATGTAGGTGTCACTTCCTTGTATAACTTTTTACCATCTTGCATGTAGAGACGGGATTCCATTGCTATAAAAATGTGAGGCTTCTGGTTAAAAAATGTCTTCTGGCAGGCCTCTCGTGATGTTAACCGTACACTGCAAGGAAATCTGCAGAGACCGAAACAGATGAAAATCTGAAAGTGCAAGGTTAGGACTATACGGCGGATGCATTAATATCTCCCAGCCAGACTATCGTAACTTTCGCTGGGTGGCTAAAAATAAGTGACGTCTAGCGTTATCATGAAAAACTACACCCCTGCCACCCAGTTTGATAGCCACTATCTCAGAACTTTTTGCTTTAATCTGTTGCGACATATATATATTCTCTAGATTTCTATAAACTTTTGGTTGAATACCAGATAAGGAGATTAACCAAATACATACAACAAACCTACAAGTAATTTGTCATAAAACATGAAAAACGCAACATAACTTCACGTCTGTTTCGAACCGAAGGTATAGAAAGCGGCTGCTGTTAAACCTCGATTCGCCGAATTACGACCCAAATGGAATAGGCGAACCAAACCATTGCCGTACACCGGCCACAAAGTAGTTATGGATATTTTTCACACATAACTTTGAAAAGAATTCTGTGAAATCATGTAATCGTCAAAAATCTATTCTGAATCTGAAGCGGGGAGCTCCACCACCAAGATTATGGATATGGATATTTTTTTATATTTCATCACAGATTCCATAAAACACAAATGCTTTCGTGTGATAATCAAGAGTTATAAATAAAACAACGTTAATTAAATAATTACAATCAATGTTTTATTAAATAGTATGTTTTTGGTCAAAATGTTTCATGGTAATGAATAGACAGGATTTGATAACATTTCATATATATATAAGATATGTCTTAAAATGTAATGACATTACACACCCTACCAATTTCTAATATTAAAATTATTAATTATTGAAAATCTAGGCCACAGTTTATGCAATTCTCAGTTTTCTCTATAAATTATCAAAGTAAGGACTGAATGGCTGAACCAAAAGGTATCGCATTTGACATTACACAATTATTACAATTTTATAAAATATAAACAATAGAAAAACTACTGTAATCTAGCCTCCAGTAATCTTTACCGCGAGTTTTAAAAGATTTTTCTTTCAATTTGAAATGATATTCTTGGAAAGATCAATTATCGATGTGTTGCAAAGTAGCCATTATTTTTTGTAATCAAGTGGAGCATATTATATTATTATTGTAATATAGGTAATATTACTTTCTTATCAACTCAATTAAAATGTGTAGATAACATACAGACATTCAGAATCAGTGGTCATTGCTTATATTGATTTCGGGGTAGGAGTAAACTTTGATCTCTATTCTACATACCCTACCAATTAAATTCTATGTTATGTATACACTTTTTGGTCAACATTTTGGGTAATTTCTTTGTACCCTGTTTATCTAGTACCTTAACTAATATTAATCGCAACAAAAGGAAAGACAATGTTAAGTGTTATAATATTTACAACAGATAATGTTAAATTCATTCATGCTTTGTAATAGAGAAAAGCATAGTTACAAACGTAACCTATTAATAGTTAATTAACTATATAAATCTAATTTTAGTGATCACATTGTTAATAAATATTATATATGTATATCAAATGATTAATTCGTAATGACAAGACTTATAGCTACTTACATATAAGTATTCTTATATACTGGAATGTCTTAACACATCAATGTACAAAGTGAATAAAATTGGTATATATGGATATTTCATCAGTATTTGTTAAATATATGATATCAGTAATAATAAATTAAATGTATAAATACAATTTGCTATGTAAACAACGGATCAAGACGGACTGATTACTACTGATATTTTAGATTACTACAGAACATATTATTTATTGCATTATGAGTCAAACAAGCCACATTTCGTAGCTTCTCACAAGTTAGGCAGTCAAAATCTTCGTTCACTCTGTTATGTTAACATTTCCAAGAGTTTGACCGAGGAAAAATTAGTAAAATTTGTTTGTCTCACTCAGTCTAATGCTGATTCTGCCACTATACATACATACACACATAACTTCACGTCAAGTCCCTTGCTTGGGTATGTTAGCATTTCCTGAATGTTTACTAACAAAGATTATAAAAAATAAATCTTATATAAAACAAAAACGGAATAGAAAGAAGACTGCATAAATACCATTAGATGAACAGCAAAAGCAGCAACGAGAAGAACTATGAATAACCAGTGAAATAGAATAATTAAACAAACAAATCGAATTCTTTATTATTTCACCACAAATATAACATTGAACAATATAGAAATATACAAACAATTCCAAACAATTACAGCAGTAATTGCGAAACTGGTTTGATGCCCCCTTTTTCAGGATACCCGCTTCCCCCATCGTTTTCATTTAGCTATAGATATACTTTCCAAATAGTTTGGTTGGTTCACAATATATATTTTAGTTGTAGTCTATGTAGACAGTGAGAGCTTAGAAAATACAATATTTGGGAATAATATAGAATTTGTTAGTAGGTAGTATTAGTAACAAACCTGTTATTATTATTTTTACACATGTATAATGCTTAGGTAAATAGTTTATATAAAACATGTGACCACTTCATATCATGATATTTAACAAAGTGTCAGTGTCATCGTAATCGAGATTTTGGATCCAGTAGTTAATTTAATTTTGCTCTTAACATTGTTCAATTCGTAAATACTTAGTTTTATTTATCTTATTAATGTATCATATTAAGTAGCAAAAAAAAAATGGTTAGAATTTTTTTTGGAAATTTGTATTGACTAATACCAATATATCTTGGACACATTATAATATATTTTAGTTTGCCATACTCACACGTTTCACGGATATACATTATAATACCTATATGTAAGCACTTTAAAACTAAGAATACTGCATATAGATGCGTAACGTAAGTGTTTATTACAGAACCTTAGGTTTATATATGTACCTTAGGTTGATATGACAAATTTTTGGGAGAGGCCTATGTCCAGCAGTGGACTGCAATTAGCTGATGATGATATGACAAATTAAGGTTTACGTTAAGTAGTAGTAAGTAAAACATAAGCATAACTTCGTGCCCAATGTGCGAAATCTTTCTGCTTGTACTATTTTAATGGAAAACATTTTAATTGTATTTAAATTCCTCTTTTATTTCCAACCTTAGTCGAGACACAAATCGATCGAATTGAGATGTTTTTGAAACCAATCTATGTGAGGCCGGAAACATCTCATACGCACTGCAAAAAAGTTTAATTACCCTTCTCAAAAGCGTCAGGCACTGGCCGAAAGTTTATAAAAAAATTACCTCGCATTGAGTATGTTTAATTACCACAACATCGGACACATTACAGATTTGAAGTAAGAAGAATATGGCAGCAAATCAAGAAACTGAGGTAAGGTCGGCTGATTCTATTCCCAGCTAACCTGCAACAATAATTGTTGTTGGTATGCATGGACGTTAGTAAGGCGTCTGGATGATTTCTAATAATTTCTACATGGAAATATGGACATAGAATGGTACATATCAAAAGTAGTAATTATAAAGAAGACATATGTGCATCAATATCAGTTATATAGTCTCCAACATAAGCTAGATACATAGCTTGAAAAACAAGAGGAGTTCTGTGTATTATGTCCAAAACATTATAAACTAGTCTGGGAATAGAATAACCTAAGAGCAAATATCATTTCACTTTTCTAAAACCGGCGTGGTCGTGTATATTATAAATTTTAATGATAGCGTCGTTCAAGGTGGTCAGTTTTGCTTTGCATCCCTTGTCACATTTGTTGCACACCCAATGACATTCTTTTTTCTGGTTGATGTGTTTTGATCGCTTCTTGAATCTATGCTCTCCTAATAGAATGATTGCGTTACCTTGGCGAGACCACGTGTACCGGGGGACGATCTCCTCAACTGGTACTTCTGTGACAACAAACAATGGTATATTTTAATTGGAAACTGTGTAGACTGCTGTTTTTTTAACTATTTTATGGAATGACAATCGTAAATAAAACTTTTAGATTTTTAGAGTTCGCTTTATTGATTTCTCTATAAATTATATCAAAACAAGGGTTAATTGACCATTTTTCATACTCATAGGTACACATTACTACACTTACTCTTTGCTACTGCTAAAAAAGGGATTTATAAAATAGGGAAATAAACACAGAAAGAATCATCATTTTCCCGACCTTACTCCGATTTGAATAGGGTCGGCACAACATGCATCGTTCAAATTGATACATGTTATAAAAAGATTTGGCTGTGTTTGTTTAATCGGCCGCCTGCCTGACGTATTACGTATACGTCAAAATTATAGGGAACGACAGTGTATGTTTGTGCGATCCCTACAAATTTCAAGTATTCTTAAATTACGTGTCATGTTATCTGACCGCTAAGTAAACTGCAGAACATTCTGTGAATTCAAAATAAGGACACATTAAAATATTAAAAAACGTGAAGATATAAAAATATATATTTCAACAACACTTCATTACACTCGCATTTTTATATAGATAATTTTTAAAATTCCAAACAACATTAAATAACTCCATATAAAAATGGCTTAAAATAAGTATAAAATTTATTGACTAAGTCATAATAGTCATAAGTCATATAAGTCATAATACCTAACATTTTTAATACTACAAAAAACTTAAGAAAAATCTAATAACTCTTTAACTACATAAAATTACATTCATTTAATTAATTTAATTTATTTTATTCCTCTTCATTACTAAACCCGGTTGCATACCAGATATCAAACACTTGTTATATCTGCATAGTTTGCACCATACTCTGGTCTGCACATTGATACTGCAGTTCATGTCGGCGTCACAGTGATACGCGTTTTCTCTCTCCAACTGGAGGGTTCTTTTAAAAAAGAGTTTGCAAGACTCACAAGTACGTATTCCATAATGTGAACCTGATACGACATCACCGCAAATTGGACAGGAGTCGTAGCAATCTGTAAGCGAATGTTTAATACATTTGTTTCTTTCTCTTTTAAAAATGAAATAATATATTGACATCAAGCCTTTAAAGTAACCGACTAGCGTCGTCCATGGTTATCAGCGACTCCAAGGGGGCATAGCTGCGTTGCCGGCTTTTGATCGACTTATCGACTACAACTACGGGTAAGTATAAAAACGAAAATAAAATAGAGACCTGACTAATTTGTTTACTATTATTAGTGACCCAGCGAACTTTGGTTGTAGATTATCCCTGAGAGATAGAGATACACCATCGCGGACTTTTAAGACCTTTTGAAGGTGTATAATACTGTAGTACATTATTTTGGTGGAACCTGTGTCCGGGACGCTTTCCTGACCTTGAGCAATCTGTGCTGGAGGTCGGGTAAGGTTCCCATGGACTGGAGGCGCGCTGTCATCGTGCCCTTGTATAAAGGTAAGGGATCACGTATGCAGTGCGCCAGTTACAGGGCCATCAGTTTGATCAGTTTAGCAGCAAAAGTGTATGGGAAAATTATTGAAAGGAGAATGAGGGTGATATCTGATGGAGTGTTGTGGGAGGCTCAGGGTGGTTTCAGAAGCGGACGAGGGTGCATGGATCAGATTTTTTCTCTCCGCAACATCGTGGAGAAACAACTGGCTGTTAACCGGAAGGTTTTCTGCGGTTTTGTGGATCTGGAAAAAGCGTTTGACAGTGTTACGAAAGGATCTGTGGGATATACTCCCGGGCTACGGGGTGAGCGGAGCACTGCTGCGCGCTGTGCAGTCCACTTATGAGGGCTGCACAGCGTGTGTGCGTGTTGACGGCGGCTTGTCCCCCTGGTTTGACGTCAATATCGGCGTCAGACAGGGTTGCGTGCTGTCCGCTCGACTGTTCATCCTGTACCTGGACAGTTGTCTCCAGAGAATGAGATCGATGGATGTAGGGATGCGAATGGGTGACCTAGTTGTGAGCTGCCTGCTTTACGCAGATGCAGAAGCACGGCGGCTTCTAGCCGAATCGCCGTCGGACCTGCAAACACTAGTCACTACTATGAAAGATGATTGCATGATTAAAGGCTAGCAGTTGAATGCGACGAAAACGAAAGTAATGGTGTTTGAAAGGGATGAATCCAGAACAGATGCAAGGATAATGGTTGATGATGTAGTGCTGGAACAGGTGAATGAAATTGTATACCTTGGATGCGCTTTTAGGAGAGATGGAAGGTACACCGCAGATGTAGAAAGACGAGTGGCGATAGGAAATAGCGTAAACGGAGTGTTGGGCAGATTCCTGGGCGCAAAAAATATTAGCAGAAAGGCCCAGTTAGCAATCCACAATGCAGTCCTGATCCCAACACTAACTTATGGAAGCGAGAGCTGGGTATGGCAGAGTGTGCATGAAAGTAGAATAAACGCGGTAGAAATGAGGGCTCTACGCAAAATCTGTGGAGTGACTCTCGCTGACCGCGTAGAAAACAAGGTTGTAAGGAAGGAAGTTGGTTTGAAAGAGAGTGTCGGTGTAAAAGTAAGAAAGGGCATGCTCCGATGGTTCGGACATGTAGAAAGAATGGTTGACGCAAGACTGACTAAGCAGATATACAATGCAAAAGCGGACGGATGTAGGAGTCGAGGACGGCCAAGACACACATTCCAAGACCAAATAGAACGTTTTCTGGAGGAAGGTGATGTTAAGAGCCTCAAAAACCGACGCGCGTGCATGAAAAGAGTTATGAAAGTCAACGAAGCGAGTGAGGTGTGTAAGAATCGTGCCCTATGGCGCTCTGTTCTCTCTGCCTACCCCGCGAGGGATTTGGCGTGAAGTTATGTATGTATGTGTATGTATGTATAAAAATCCGTTGCGTAGTTTCAAAGATCTTAGCATATAAAAGGACAGACAGCGAAAAGCGACTTTGTTTTATACTATGTAATGATTACCTGTAAGTATGTTAGTACCATAAATACAGCCTATTTATGTATGTGATATTCGTTCTTCGTATGTGATAGATTTGTAACTTTGTAGTTACAAACTTTTAAAAGACTTTTAAAAAGTCTTGCGAATCTAGCCTTTCTTACACTTTAAGCACAAAGCAAGCATTTGCAGTGCTTAACCATGAAGATGAGTATATGCAAGGCCTATTTTTTTCAAACACTATTGTGATATTCGAAAACTGATTTTTATTCTATACTTTAGAATTACAAAATAACAAATAAAATATATAAAAACACAAAACTTTTTTTTGTCACTTTGTCATCTAAAAATCCTTTTGTTTTTGGTACGCAATAAAGACTATTGAATTGTATTGAATTTAAATAAACTACATAATAATAATCGTCCACTACCATGATTGCTGAGAAATGTTTGCTGCAATATTAAAATCAATATTTCTTCGTGTCCATTACTAATTCAGGCTGCATACCAATCCTCAAGCATTTGTTATACCTGCACATTTTACACTGTGCCCTAGTCCAGATATTGACGGTGCAGTTCATATCGTATTTGCAAGAGTATTCATACTCCCTATTAAAACGGATAGTTCTTGTAAAAAATGCTCTACAGCACTGGCAACAGTGAGCTCCATAAAGAGCATTTTTGGTGTCAACAATATCACCACAAACCCTACAGAGGTTACCCAAATCTGAAAAGGAAATATTATTGTTTTAAATTGATATTAGAAGATTTTTAAAAGTAAGAACATGCCCCGGTGTTTTGAACATGTAGAAAAACTGATGTTGCAAGGTTAAGTTAAGGAGACACCTTCCATGCCTAATTATAACAAATCCTGGAGGAAGGTGATGTCAGGAGCCCTTAAAATGGACGAGTATGTATGACAAGAGTTTTAAAAGTCAAAGTAAGCGAGCGAGTAGGTAAGAATCGTGCCGTGTGTCGCTTTGCTCTTTTTGTCTACCTCACAGGGGGCTTGGCGTGAAGTAATGTATGTATGTGTTTTTGCAGAAGTCCAAAAATAGTTTCAGAAAAAAATTAAGATCACTGCTTAAAACGTGAACTACCTTTCAACTTAATTAGAAATCCATAATCTCGATAGCGCAGTCGTTAAAACTGGATCTTCCACGTGAAAAGTTATACCAATAGAAATAGACCAAGAGCAATATTGTGTGTAGTGTCATATGACACTCGGTTATCCTGTTTTACTTACTTGAAAATACCTATTGTGAAAGTAACTAAAGCTGAAAGCTTCACATTTACAAATTGATTGAAATTCCATTTTTACAATAAAATTCCTCATTTTCTAATAACCAAAATCAATGTGTGACATAAAAATTTGAAAAACGATTCACGTAGCGCCATCTAGTTCTACAAGGTGGAACTAAAGTGTGGCCACCAAAGCTGCCACGTAGGAACTTAACATGTCCGGGACTATTCTCGGTAACGATTGGGGGACTGCTGCAGAAGTAAAAAATATCGGGAATATGTACTTGCTAGGGGTAAGCGCACCCCGCTAATTTTCTACGCAAAATACTTGTATAACCTCCATAAATCAAATGTTTGTATCTATTTGAGGGGGGGATCGAACCCACACACCTCTGACAACCACAGACAGAACCGTACACGAAAATGCAATAGTAATAATCTATTAGATCATTACTATTATGAATACATGAATATTTTATTTTCTGTTTATATCTATTTTATGTTTCTTTATTGGGCATTTTTTTCTACTAGTTCCATCTCTTCTGTCAAACTACACCCAACAGTTTACAATAGACGAGTATCATAGCTTTCTCTTTATTGTTTTAACTCTCACAAACGAGGGAAATATTATTCATAAATTTTCGTATTAACTAATAGGTACTAATAGGTTACTAATAGGTAGCGTTGTTATCTCATATCGCTCGATAAAAAATTCTGAAGATTAGTAACTACTGACAGTAAATATAATTTGGCAGTCATGATTTTATTTTTTTCAAGAGATTGAATAAAAACACTAAAAGAATTTGGATTAAAATTTAACTAACGTACTTGGTTTTTTTTCTTTATTTTTCTTACTGTAATAGTATTGTAATGACTAAAGGGATCAGAGAATTTATAAAATTTCTACAATTTGTCAATTGATTAAAGCTTTTAGATAATTTAGTGAAATAAATTACTTTTGATTGCTATTCATCACCAAATGAGTCGCACGTTCTCCTACTAAAACTTGGAAAAAATGGTACAATAAAACGCATTTTTCATAGTATTTTATTTGACAAGCAACTACGATACTATATGCCTAGGTACATCGAATGAATGATATCTGAAAGTGAATAAAAATTTTATTATAAAATTTCACAATATTATATTAAGTAACCTTAACTATACATAAATGAGATCATACACTTTTAATACTTATGCCTGCCCCATCAGTATACGACTATGAAGGGCCTACCAGTAGGTAACCTACTTAGTACTAATACATAAAGTAATAACAATAGGAAAACAAAAGTACTTAAATTGCGAAATTGTGCTTAGTATAAATTTTTTATACTAAAATGTATAAATAATATTTAAAAAAAAAAACTTTTTTTATCATTCAATTGTGTGATTTTATACTTAAATAACGACTAGTATGATTAATATCTAATGATTATTAATTAAGTGGGGCTACTCTTACGCCCGAATACTGAACCGCCACTCAAATCTGACAATCAAAAAGGTGCTACTTACTGCTCAAATTTCACGTATTCTGTTTAATGTGACAGTTACTTAAACGCGTAAGTATCGCTTATATATTTGAGTGGCGGTTCAGTATTCGGGCGTAAGAGTAGCCCGACTTAATTTAACTTATTCAATATGATTATATGGAATGATATATATATTTTTACTACTTTTGCGACATTCACAACATCAAGACTGGATAATGAGATATATTAGCTTAAGCCCTAAGGTCTATTACTAGCCAGACGGCAAGCCACTATTGCCTTGGAAGATGAGTAAACTTTTGGTGCGAGTCACATCTTACATCGACACCCTACCGTCATTGCCAACTTCCAAGTACTGTATCTACGGCGAATCTTAACGGACTCTAATAGAAAAAAAACTTCTTGAATACGCTCAACCATAACACAATGCCCTTTATTTATTCTATTAAAATTCAACAACGGCCCATTCATGCAGCAGTTCGCTGCATGAATGGGCCGGCTCGACCGGTGAAATACCACGACCTCTCAGAAGATCGACGTAAAGTGGCTCATGCCGCGTTTCGTTCGGTGAGAGAGGTACCCGGAGGCCCCCTTCCCCATCCTTTCCTTTCCCCTATCTCTTAAAGGTCGGCAACGCAACTGTAAACACTATATGTGTTGCTGGTGTCCATGAGCGGCGTTGGTTGCTTACCATCAGGTGACACGCCTGCTCGTTTGCCCTAATATCCCATAAAAAAATTTAATTAAGTTAGTCTTTATTTTAGTAACTTATACTATTGTTTCTACGTCTATGACTAGAATGCTTATGGGTTCGATCCCAGTATCTAATAATATAATAAGTAAGTATATTTAAAACATGTAAACTAAGATACATCTGTAACGACTGTTTGGCATGGAGGACTGTGAAAACTGAGATAAAATGAAAAAAATGGTCCAATTTGGATCAATGTCCTTTGCCTTGTATTACTATCGTCAATGGTGGTTATAATTTTTTGCTCATTCGTACCAAGTCTCATCACATAGCGTACTTTACTTTGACTCCATGGTGTATGACAACATCACACTATCACATAATCCACATCCCAACTTTTTTTTAAAACCTATTTTCATTCTTCCCCATTTGCGACTTCCGCGCAAAATAATTATCTCTCACCTTATCTAGGTATATTAATTTAAATTTTTGGACTTTCTAATAAATTCATATTGTTATAATTTAGATAATAAATATATATCAGTCTATACGTCTTTAAGTACTAACAAAACACACTTCCTGAGCTTCCATATACTTATACGAGTATTGCGACTCTACAATTTTGTTATAAAATGCAAGTAATTGCACCATAACCATCTGTGATAGTATACATATATAATATCCCCAATAGTAAAATAATTATTAAAGTAACTACAACGGTTCTTAAAATTACTTACATAACTAGAAACTTTGGCTTTTTCGTCTACTTCATAATATTAGTGTGATACTACTACAAATGTGATATCATAAATATTTCGTGAAAAGTAGATATTAAAATTACTAGACTAGACATATATATTTCTGCTCGCATGCATGAAATCTGGTTCCGATTCGCATTCGAGTTGAATTCGCTCGCGTAGGACTTAGATGTCAGTTCCGGGAATGTGAATACGCTGCCCGTATATATATCGCCGAGCGAAATTACACTAAACTAACAAAAGTTCCAAAACTATTTCAAGTGTCGATTACAATATCTCTTAAAAGTATATAAGCAATACTACCAAACTCTAAATAAGTTATATCATTGATTAATCATTTAGTCAGTATAGAAAATCACAATGGATATTCCTATTTTAATATTACAAGCAGATAAATATTATAAGTTAAAATAATACTGACATATCTGTTGGTATATAACTTATGTGTAAATAATACAAGCCGCATAGCAAAGTCGCTATGCTATATATTTGGAGAAAAGAAATATTATGAGAAAGTGGGTAAAAGTAGTCTCGGTGGTCCAGTTGTCTAGCAAGATGACTGAAAATTTGCGTGTGTTTGTATGGCAATAGGTTCGCCACCTATTCTATTAGGGACGTAAACATAACTTATAGCTTAATAGGCTTAATAGCCCCTGCCTGCACTTTTGGGTAGAAAAAGACATGATGTTATGTTTTGGATAAAATTAATTTTGGTTTGTTAACAATATAATTCAGGAATTGAACTCTCAAGACTATAATGAGAATCGATAATATAAACGATATCTATGAGAGACACCAGTTTTAAATAGATCGAGAGAAGTCCTTTTGTGATCCAAATTAGATTTTTTACAACCTAACAAAATACCAAGTTCAAGATTGTTTTGAAATTATTGGGTCATATCGGTACAGGCAGACTCTGTTGTATACGCAGTTTGGTTTTCAATAAAGTCGCTGTTAAAAGACATTACAGGTATTTGGCTTGTAATAGGAGATTTCGGCGGTGGAAAATCGCGTACATACGGTTTCGATTTATTGATCAGTAATTCTGATGCGTCATGGTTGTGGGAGCCTTTTACGAGTATGATATGTTTCCCTGAAGTCTTCACTATAGCCTTGCAACACTTGTATGAGTGTGTTGAACATGTCCAGCGTACAACCCCGTTACGATCCGAGTGTCGGCAATATGTATACTTGTTATATACGATCAATGGTTTTCCTCTGAGCGATTGGATGAAGAATGCATCCTTTCCTATTCGTATTGCTTTCTTTTTTCTTCCTGTAAAAAAAAGGATTTATTAGTAATATTTTCAATAAAAAACGAACTAACCTATCTACCATAAAGAAGACGTTATATATTTATCTACATACTACTGATAAAAATTGTAGCTTACCATCTATTCACCGTGCCCCTATGACAATTAACAAAAAATGCTATAAAGTTTCATTTAATTTTATTACAATAAATGAAAAATAATACACTATCTCGAAGAAAATCTAAAACCTATAAAATTCGGAAGAACAAATATCAAAAGGACACTAAATGAAAAATAATAATTGAACAATAATACACTATCTCGATGAAAATCTGAAACCTATAAATTCCGAAGAACAAATATCAAAAGGACACCAAAAGCGAAAACATTGCTAAGAAAATTGCTGAAGAAGAGGTGAATAAAACTCTTATTTTACTAAAAAATATTTTTAATTGGGCAAATTTCGTACAAAAATAGAGAAATGGAACACAAGTACATTAATACTGAAATAGAGAAGGTCAAGGTTTCTTCATTTTTGACCATCCCATGAAATATGAGACTATGGCAAGATTACACAAAAAAAAAAACATACACAGAGATCATAAGTTATTTTATCACGTTAAACACTAAAAATAGATAGCACAAAGAATTTAACTATTGGAATCTGTCTCGAAGTCACACATTTTGTCACAAAATGTGAATATCATATCAACAATACAATTATTTTTTATTATGCAATCATATGTACATGACATAAGTCTTATTAATAGTTACTAATCTTATTTATCACCGTTGGCATAAATTACTTTTCTTACATAATAAAATGAAAATCGGGTGGTTACTGTGTTTAGTGTTGATAAATAATTAGGTACATATTATAATACTTGCACAGCGACACCACATAAGTTGCAGAAGTAAAACATCGTAAGATCGCAAATAATTTCTAAAAGCTACGATACGATCAATACATAATCCGACAATTCACTATTATTAAGTTAATAAACTCTCCAATAGTCTCGAAGCTGCAAACTCAAGAAGTTTCTTCACAAAAAGTTACATTTACAACAGATAAGTATTTCCAGATCATAAAGTAACCGTAAAATCTCCAAACGGCTACAAACATGTTAATGATAAATGACATTAATCGCAAGCTAATGAAAATTGGAAAAGGGCTAACAAAAATTGATGGTTGTAGGTAAAGGAATCCTTAAAAATTATAAATGCGAAGATAGCTTTTTCTTATTAGGTACTCATTTATACGTTGCTAAGCGTAAAAACCTCTGCTAGTATAAAACTATTAATGCATTTCTTTGAAAGTCTCTGAGCATAAGCATTAGCATTAGTCATTATTTGGTTGAAAATACTTTGCAGAGGCTCTATCCAAACTAAACTGGATGGATAATCACGCAATCTCATTCATTAAATTAAAAATATATGTGGAATGTTTGTTAATATAATACATACCTATATGTAGTAAGGCACAAAGCTAGTTAATTCTAGAAATGGAAGTTTCTTCTAACACCGATTGGTCTTCAAAACTTACCACGTTACGTGGTGGAGCCTTGTTTTAACGCTGTCAATGGACAGCGTTAAAACAAGGCTCCAGGCTGTAATGACAACTATGACATTCTTACAATTGCAAAATACCTAGATACCTTAGCATTCAAATTTGATAAAGAAAATATTTTAATAAGGCTATTGATACGCAAGGCGTACCGTCAAACAAAGAATTCCGTAGGCGGATGATTGTGAAGATTTTTTGCATACATGAGGGTGTTGCGTTGCGTGTATACTTTTGCTGGACATCCATATGTGTTGTGCGTATAGCAGGACCAATAGCAATGATCTTCTTGGTATTGCAAACTGGTGAAAGTAAAATCACCAAGCTTCATAAGTCTGTCGCCGCCCCTTGAAATCATAAATTTCACTGGAACACAAAATGTTAGTATGAGATTTTTAGAGAAATCTAGAATAGAATACATTTTATTGTACATATAAAGATTACATTATAGTGAAAGTACAAGGAAAATGTTTGGCATGTACAACAGGCGGTCTTATCGCATGTAGCGATTTCTGCCAGACAACCTTTAAGTGGACATGTTAAGCTAGGGAGAATAATAAGCGGTGTAAAGTTGCTTGTTTGAAATATATTTTGGATTTCATACAGATAAATACATACATACACATAACACAAATATACATATACACATTAGATACATACATACACACATCATATACATACATACCACATACATAAATACACATAAAATACATACACAACATTATATGAGTACCGGCGATATATATGTATAGGTACGTATAGGACATTATGCCTGTGGAGTCGTTTCTAGTGACAAATAGTGATCTTTCACATATTTTTTAAAAGTAGCCAATCTTTTAGCGTGTCGAATAGTCAGTGGCAGTTCATTCCACAGGCGTGCTGCCTGGACTGAAAATCTATGTGACCTATTATCGGACACGAAGCCAATACATATTATGAGATCTCTTTGATACCTAATATTTTACATAGTTACTGCCACATAACATCAAAAAGTATTTTAAAACAAATGTTGCCAGCTCTGGCCTTTCTAATGACGTACGTTCACAAAGAAACTGTAATATCAACTGTTACTGTGATATATCTTTGCTAAGGTTGGATCAGACAATATTTTTTTTGTTTTTACCTCTATAATGGTCTACATTTTTTCAAATTAATAATTAGATATTACGTATACCTACACGCCTAAAAATATAATTGTCATAGGTGTGTTCAAAGTTGTCTCTTTCCTAGGGACTGCGAAAGAGTTGAGTTTGGAAAAAAAATAGATCTTTTATGCAGTGTACTTTTCAATAATTTCTAGTTAGCTGTTTTTTACCTAAGTTCCTTAAAGGTGAGAGACTCGACAATAATCAAAAATATATAAAACAATATGAAAATAAAAGGGTAAATTTGTAGGATTCGCAGGACCTTTGCTATTATCTGTCAGTTTTCCAGTGACTTAATAGAACAATATGATATCTTAAAGTATCATAAAGGCTCAAGGAAAACATTAGTGAGCTCTATGTTTAGAAAGAAATTTGTTAAAATAAAAATACTCTGAAATATAACATAAAATTTTATTTGTCTGTTTGTTGAAAATATAAAACTTGATTTAAATAAGGCTGAGTTATTCTTTTCTACATTTGATTAAATAAAATAAAAAGTACAAGTCAATTACTTCAACGAATAAGCTCTACTTTCTATAAACATTATTTATTATGTAACTTATAACACTATGCTTCAAAAACAAATATACAAGTTTCATATGAGCACATGTTTTATTGTTTACCCTGTATGCATACTTTACAGCAACTCAAATAAATCTTAATAACCTCTTTGGACACATTACAGTATTTTGTTTTCAATTCTGCATCTAGTATATCCTTATTAGCATGTTTGTATAACAAATGCATAGTGTGTAATACACCAAACAGATCATCCATAGAAATATAGAATTTGATACTACAACTGACATCATTTTTAGGTTGAATTAAGCGTTCTTTACCGTTCGATTCTATTACATCGTAACTAGCAAGCATTTTGTAGTCATCAAAGGTTTTATTCTGTTTTTCTTTTATCTCTTTCACTTCCCTAATAAAGTCTTGGTATCTTTGACTATCTATCAGGTATGCACTATTACTCTTCTTACGACTCAATAGTCTGTTTAACTTGTCATTAAATTCCTTTTTCATTGGTTTGATATAATTTTTATAAAGTTGTTTTAGAACTGAAAAGAAGTTACTTAATTATTGACTTTGTTTAATGCCCTTTAATATGCTATAAATATGGTACACTACCATATCACCTATGTTACTCCAGGTTCCCGGTGTGTTTAAGGACAAACCCAGGGTCTGTTTTAGACACATTATATTAACTGAATAGCGGCATTTGTGGTGTGCAATCAAGCTACCATTGCTTATTAACTTTGCTAACCATTGATTTTAAAAGGAAACAAGTTTAAAATATGGGTTCAAGTCCCATACGGATTGAAATATTTATGACAAGCATGAATGTTTGTATGGAGATTGGGTGTTTTTCTATATATTATAAGTATGTATTTACAAAAGAAATAATATCAAGTATGTATTAATATAAATTATCTAGTTTCCATAACACTAGCATTTAATAACTTAGATTGGAACTAGAGGGTGCTCTGTGTATTGAGTCTATGATATTATTCTTAGATAGAAGCAGGCCTCTATATAGCTCTTGTTTCGTAATAGGGTATTAAAGATTATATATAATCTTTAATAGCCTAACTTGCTATATATAGCAAGTGACATCAACACAAAATTGGAGAGATAAAATTCTTGAAAATTTACAGTTTTTGTTCCTCGCCATGAATAAGTTATAAGCAAATTATTTGAAGAAGTGGATAAATTAAATATAATATGTCTCTTATACTAGATTGGTACTAGGTACTGTCAATGGTAAACATAAATTTTAATATTATTGACAATAAAGCATCTATTTCTTTGTAAGCACAATATAATTTGACATTCAGGAGCAAAAAGTATATCTATATATATACTGCCTATCTATGAACTATAAAAGCCTACCATGCATCATCAAATCCTAATAAATCATAATATGGAAATCAAAGGGGTGCATTTCAGGTAACAGTATTATATAAAAAAAATATAATTTTACTACAACATATCAAATATTTATATTGATTTCATACATATTTCACTTAATAGATTTTGGTAGTCCATATAGTATCCATAGATTTCTTATGGCCATTATACTTTCTACTTTCTTTGTAATATGTTCAATAAAAAATTAAAAAATAGTCGGTCATACTCAAGCAACAAAATATTTGGTCCTGAAGAATATTAGGTAAACCAGTTCCTATACATCTGGGACAGTTGTTGTTTTTTAAGAGTTATTGATAATTATCACAAATAACAGTCCAACAAATTCAGTATATTGTTCAAAATAGCAATTGGAAGTTGTTGATAAAGTATACTTATATGAAAATATATAAAAAGTTAAAGCAAAAACAACAATAATATAAATGAGTCTTTATTCAATAAAATCAGTAATAAATAATACAATAATGATATTTACTTTTTAGAACACATTGCATTTAAATAGTAAAAGAAATAAAGTGTAAACCCAAATAAAAAATATTACTTATAATTGCATCATAACATATGTATAATTTATACATGGCATATATGACTATTAATATTTCTAAATATGACTTCACTTTCATAGATACATCAGCCTTTTAAGTTTTATTTGTTAGATCAGAAAGAAAACAATGATAAATGTGATGTAATTTTACAAATTATTATGTGTCATTCTACAAAGGAACATTATCACTTCAACTATGGTAATTAACAACAACTTTATACATAATAACCAAATAGTACTGGTCCATGAATAAAAAAATGGCCTAGTTAGTTTTACAATAAAGAGTATATGAATAAAATATCAGCTTTGTACTCACCCCAATGATATAAAAAATTTCGTCAATATCATGAAATTTTACTTAAGAATTTAATAGACCAGTTTACATAGAATATAAACATTTCAGATTTTTACTGACAGGAACAATTTAAATACACAAATACATTTTAAAATTTGTTAGGTTATTTTATTAAAACCTCATTCCTCTTAATATATACACACAAGCACATATATTTTTTGGTATAAAAATAACAATTAAAATCACTATTTAGCCAAATCTCTTAAACAAAAGTATTTTTATTAATACGATCTAAAACATCACGAATAAAATCAATGGCAAATTTTCACTTGTCAAAATTGCTAGGTTGCGTTCAAAACCAAGCATCCGGCTTTATAAAGGCTTTTTCTATTATAAAAGACTTGAACTTGGCGAAAGTCATCGAGATAAATTTATACACCTATTTACCTGAATGAAGTAGAGATTCGTAGAGGTCAGATAGTATTTAAGAAACAAATACAATTCCACGACCTTCAGATATGCTACAATTTACGAAACGTAACTGGCTAAGCGAGAACAAAAATGTGTGCAGTCACTGCACACATTTTTTGACAATTTTTTGAAATTTGTGTCAATTTCATGAAATTATATTTAAGAATTTAATAGACCACTTTACATAGAATATAAACATTTCAGATTTTTACTGACAGGAACAATTTATATACACAAATACATTTTAAAATTTGTGAGGTTATTTTATTAAAACCTCATTCCTCTTATTATATACACACAAGCACATATATTTTTTGGTATAAAAATAACAATTAAATAATTGTTTAGCTAAATCTCATAAACAAAAAGTATTTTTATTAATACGATCTAAAACATCACGAATAAAATCAATGGCAAATTTTCACTTGTCAAAATTGCTAGGTTGCGTTCAAAACCAAGCATCCGACTTTTTATAGGCTTTTTCTAATAAAAAAGACTTGAACTTGGCGAAAGTCATCGAGATAAATTTATATATCTATTTACCTGAATGAAGTTTGACTTAAAGGTCTTAGTTACCAGGTCATTTTTTTTTTTTTTTGTTATTTCTGCAACGTGGCGATCTGTCAAGAAGACAATAAGCCATGGATTTGTCTGATTTCCATCTGTAGATTGGTATTATATACTACAGAGTGACAGCACAACTCCATCAGCTGTCTCTCTTCAACTTGTGGCAAAACGCGATTTTAGTGTTGGAACATCTTTTCGTTTCAGTCTCACGTGATGGAAAATCTCGTGCAATCGGTGGGGGGGGAGGTACCCCCCCACCGATTGCACGAGCTAGTTCGTTTACGTGGCTGTTTAATTTGTTTTGGTAGTTCACGCTGTAGTACTGTATTTCTTGTTTGACTGTGTTTATTTTGAGGTCCATGTATATATATCTATTACTAATACATTGAGGTATGTTGAAGATTTGTCTTAATGTTTTGGTCTGAAATCTTTCGAGGATTTCGATATTGCTCACACTGGCTGTACCCCACAGTTGGATACCATAGGTCCATACTGGTTTTAAGATGGCTTTATAGACTGTCATTTTACTTTGGTTGTTTAATCGCGAATGTCGTCCTATTAACCAATAAAGATTCCTTAGTTTGGCATCGAGTTGTTTGCGCTTATTCCATATATGTTTCGTCCAGGTGAGGCGTCTGTCAAGATGCATACCAAGATACTTGGCATGTTCTTCTTGCGGAATTTCTTCGTCGTTGAGCTTAACTGGAGGACATGTTTCTTTCTTCAGGGTAAATGTGACATGAGTGGATTTAGTTTGATTTGCCTTCATTCTCCATAGTTTCAGCCATTTCTCCACCTCGTTTAAGTGCCTTTGTAGATTTCGTGACGCAGTTTCTGGGCAGGTGTGAGCAGATAACAGTGCTGTATCGTCCGCAAACGTGGCAGTGGTCGTATTTTCTGTTGTTGGCAAGTCGGCGGTGTATATGAGATACAATATAGGACCCAGTATACTTCCTTGAGGAACTCCTGATTTGATTTCGTAAAGAGCTGAGGATTCATTGGTTTCTTTAATTTGAAAACTTCTTCTGTCAAGATAGGACTTTAAGATGTTAGTAAACGAGTGTGGAAGTTGCTTCTTTAATTTGTAGATGAGGCCGCGATGCCAAACCTTGTCGAAAGCTTGACTAATGTCAAGGAATAGTGCAGAACAGTACATACGATTTTCGAAGCATTTGGCAATGACGTCTACAATTCGATGAACCTGTTCGATAGTTCCATGTTGTCTTCTAAATCCGAACTGGTGGTTTGGCAGTATATCTTCCAGGTGTTCTTTCATACGGGTGAGTAGGACTTTCTCAAACAATTTACCAACAATCGAGAGCAAACTGATTGGTCTGTAAGATGATGCATCTTGTGGTGGTTTACCAGGCTTTGGAACCATCACAACCTGTGCAATCTTCCACTGGCTTGGAAAGTGCTCTAACTTTAGGCAGGCATTAAATATCTTGACCATGTACATGACTCCTTTGTGTGGAAGGTGTTTTAGGAGAGTGGCGTCGATAAGATCATAGCCAGGAGATTTTCCTTCCACTAGATTGTTAATTTCTCTTCTGATTTCCTTTGGGGTTGTATTCTTAAGGGGTGGACACATTTGATGAGCCGACTCCAGGTATTCTGAAACGACAGATTCATGTTCTTGGCTGCTCCCAGGAAAGGGCTGAAAGACGTCATATAGGTGTTTAGCGAAGACTGATGCCTTTTCCTCGTGAGATCTGGCCCAATCACCTTCCACATTTCGAATAGGTGGGATCTGGGTTTTAGGGCCTTTAAGCTTTTTGGTTGCTTTCCAAAGAGAATAATTTGTGTCTTTTGTGGGACTCAGTTTGGACAGATAGGTGACCAGGTCATTAAAACCTTTAAACAAAAAAAACCCCAATGAAGTAGAGATTCGTAGAGGTCAGACAGTATTTTAAAAAAAATACAATTCCAGGACCTTCAGTTATGCTATAATTTACGAAACGTAACGTAAGCGAGAACGAAAATGTGTGCAGTCACTGCACACATTTTCGTTCTAGCAGCACTGCTGCACTGCTTACACTTCTCTTTCTTGCCTAAACATTTTCTCTCTCGCTCTCTCTTTACATAAGGCTGTTTGTTAAATTCAGTGTAAATATTATAGCATGTAACAAGATAAAACTATTTATATGCATAAATTTAAGGCTGACTCTATTCATCAGGTTACTGTACGAATAATTTGTCATTATTTATCCGGTTTGGGTAAGAATAACGCGTAATATTTATCCGGATACCGTACGAATAATTTTATTTTATTAATCCGGCTATTTTTGAAATTTTATATGTATGCATAAATAATTTCTTTTATTTTAACATAAAACCTGTGCTTTTATTATTTTTATACAGTAAAAGCTATTGGTCTATAAATACAGTAAGAAAATTCTATTTTAATTTTTTCTGTAAGTAATGCTCTTACAAATAGAATACTTAAACTAACCTAAACGATTTTCGAGTAATTAAAGTGTAAATTTTAATAAATAGCTCAAAGTTTTACGTAATAATAATAAAAAATCGGATTCGAGTAATTTTCGATTTTGATTTGCATTTTCTGAGAAGATTTACCACAGTAGCATAACTGTTTTTCACCATTGGAAAGTAGAAATTTCAACAAAGAGAAAACATACCAAATTTTGGAGTAATTACGTACGGAGACGTAATAGATGGATTTCTCCAATGGTTTCAAATCATTATTAAAGGTAAAAGCAATCATTATAAAAGCTGATATTTTTTCGGGTGAACTTTTGATTAAAAATTAGGGTGCTTTTTCGATATTAATTCAAAATAAGGCGAAAAAAAATTAAATATTTTTAAACAAATAAATTACAGCGTATCTGGGACATAACAAGTTAAAAAGGTAACTTTTCACAAAACTGCGATAGTATTTTTTTTTTTGTAAAAGATCAAAATAAAAAAAAAACTTGATTTATTGAACTTTTCACATAAATTTTGAGGTTATGTGAAAAAAGTGTAAATACAAAACAAATATTATAAAAAAGTTTTAGATCTTTTTAATGCCAACTTTCTCATTTGACTTTTTGTCATAGGACTTTTAGTTTTGCCGGAAATCGAGAAAAGCCGTTTTTACCCTTAAAAACTCACCTCCACTCCCTTCCCGACCTCAGATCACCCGTAAAATAGTTTTCCTTTCATTTGAGTAATATTCTCCTCCTTTTCTTATGGTTTACATCCTACTATTATTTTTTTTTTTGTTTTAAAATTTATCTACCCTGGTCTATAATTAGATATTGCATGTTTAATTGTAATTACTAATTATAGTACATTATTAATGATTATGATTGCTATTATATTTACAAACTTGTCCAATCTTATTCATTATTACCCTAGCAGAACATTTCAGTGACTTTCTTTTTGAGCAGTACCAACACCTCAGATTCCAGCTATTCGAAAAAGTGTAATCTTGGAATAACATGACTGTTCTACCAGACAGTTCTACAGACTCATAACTCTTGTCATGTAGGTAATCCCATGTAGTATGTGAACCGCAGTTCTCTTTATGGTACATGGCGTGAAGATATTATCCTATCGAAATTAAAAGCGCAAATGTTTGTGAGTGTGTAAGAATGAGTGTTTGTTTCTCTTTCACGTAAGATAAATGAATATTGTTGAAACTTTACAACAATATAGCTTATACATCAGAATAACATATAGGTTACAATTTATAAAGATATTATTATGTGTATTGATCAAAATATGGCGATAAGTGTCAAGAATATTAGCCAAAAAATTAAATGAATGTATGAATGGGTTATGGGAGATTTTAATGCAAAACTAGGCAGACGGAAAGACGATGAGCTGAGGGTAGGGCAATATGGAATTGGACAGAGAAACCAAAGAGGGCAGAAACTGGCTGATTTCCTGGAGAGGGAAGACCTCTACATGATGAATTCGTTCTTCAGGAAACCGCCTCAAAGGAAATGGACCTGGATAAGCCCCGATGGTTCTACAAGGAACGAAATAGATTTCATCTTAACGAACAAACGACATATATTTAGTGATGTCACAGTGATCAACAGAGTTAAAACTGGGAGCGATCACCGACTCGTCCGTGGCATGCTGAATATTTGTATTAAGGCCGAACGTTCGCGACGGATGAGATCTATACTCCGACCTACACCTGTCCAGTACCAGAACCCGGAACACTTTCAGCTTGAACTTCATAATCGCTTCGAATGCCTGGACCAATGCGAAACAGTGAACGATATGAACAACAGGTTCGTGGAAGCAGTCCACACAGTTGGTACCAAATATTTCAAGAACCAACGTGCTCATAGAACCAAAAAACTTTCTGAACACACTCTCGGGCTCATGGAGAAAAGACAGAAGTTGTCGGTGCAGTCCTCAGCTGATTGGTCCGACCTCAGGCTACTGAATAGGCAGATCTCCAAGAGTATTCGACGCGATACTCGCCAGTACAATGCAGTACGCATCAAAGAGACCATTGAGCGTAATCAAGGCACCAAAGTATTCGCAAGAGATCTGTCTATTGGGCAGAGTCAATTGATCAAGCTGAAGGCAGACAACGGCATCGTCATTTCTTCTAAAGATGAGATCCTGAGAGAGGTTCAAAGGTTCTATGGACAGCTATACCAATCTTCACAGATTCCTGTTGTCGGCTTGGCTCCAGATCCCAGATCCAAGCTAACTCGACACTTTACTGAAGATATCCCGGACGTCAGTCTGTACGAGATCCAAATGGCTCTTAAACAGTTAAAGAACGGGAAGGCACCGGGTGACGATGGAATTACTTCCGAGCTACTGAAGGCAGGCGGCAAGCCGGTTCTAAGAGCCCTTCAGAGGCTTTTCAATTCTTCCAGAGGCATGGACCAGGAGTATGGTGGTGCTGTTTCTTAAGAAGGGTGACAGGACCCGCTTGAAAAACTATAGGCCAATCTCGCTCCTGAGCCATGTCTACAAACTGTTCTCCAGAGTCATTACAAATCGACTCTCGCGCAAACTCGACGACTTCCAGCCTCCCGAACAAGCCGGTTTCCGAAGAGGCTTTAGTACCATAGACCACATCCACACTCTACGCCAGATCATAGAGAAGACCGAGGAATATAATCGACCTCTATGCTTGGCGTTTGTGGACTATGAGAAAGCCTTCGATTCCGTCGAGACTTGGGCGGTGCTGCAGTCTCTTCAGCGGTGCCAAATTGACTATCGATACATCGAAGTGCTGAAGTGTTTGTATAGAAACGCCAATATGTCAGTTCGAATCCAAGATGGGAGTACAGAGCCTATTCTGTTCACCGCTGCATTGGAGGACGTCTTCAAGCTCCTAGATTGGACCGGGCTAGGCATCAACATCAACGGCGAATACATCACTCACCTTCGATTTGCCGATGATATCGTGGTCTTGTGTCGCTGGAGGATCTGGGTGCAATGCTCAAGGATCTTAACAAGTTATCCCAACAAGTGGGTCTACGAATGAATATGGACAAGACAAAAGTCATGTCCAATGTCCATGTCATTCAAGTACCGGTAACTGTTGGAGATGCGATCCTCGAAGTTGTCGATCACTATGTTTACCTAGGACAAACTATTCAACTAGGTAGGGCGAACTTCGAGAAAGAGATTAACCGACGGATCCAACTCGGCTGGGCAGCTTTCGGGAAGCTTAGGCATATCTTCTCGTCCAAAATTCCTCAGTGCCTTAAATCCAAGGTCTATGACCAGTGTGTGTTACCAGCGATGACATATGGTTCTGAGACATGGTCTCTTAATGCTGGCCGTATTAAGAAGCTCAAAGTCGCTCAGCGTGCTATGGAGAGGGCTATGCTCGGTATATCTCTACGGGATAAGATCCGAAATACGGAGATCCGTAGACGTACGAGAATAACTGACATAGCCCATAAAGTTAGCACGCTGAAGTGGAGGTGGGCAGGCCACATCACTCGAAGAACTGACGACCGCTGGGGAAAAAAAGTTCTTGAGTGGCGACCACGGGTTGGTATGCGTAGCGTAGGCCGTCCCCCCACTAGATGGACAGACGACCTCATAAAAACAGCCGGGAGTCGCTGGATGCAGCTGGCACAGGATAGGGAGTTATGGCGCGCTAAGGGGGAGGCCTACGTTCAGCAGTGGACTAATCTGGGCTCATGATGATGATGATGATGAATTAAATTAAAAAATCATGAGTAGCAGCACATACCTGATTATATTATAATGTTTGCATAGCGAAGATCCAGCTAACAAAAATAGTAATATAGACATAGATAGTAAGATAAACACACAACACCATACGAACTAGACATGGCAGTTTATTGTTGAACTAAGATACTACAGTAACTTATTAAATAAAACGATTAATTTCAGGTAGTTTACAGTTTGCCGGCCTTTATGGGAATAGAATGGGAAAGGAGGTTGGGCCTCCAGATACCTCTCTCATCGAACGAAACGCGGCATGAGCCACTTTGTGTCGATATTCTGAGAAGCCGTGGTATTTCACCGGTCGAGCGGGCTATACCACTACCAAAAGATTGACGTAATACTGAGTCTTCTATCACTAATAAGCAAGTACGAACTTTTACAACTTAACATAACTTCCATCCTGACTCTTAAAAAGTGATGGAGGTTCATGATTATGATTGATCTGGTAGTATATCAATTTTCCCGCGTCGTCAAATCTTAATTTGGCTGGACATTTGTTTGTGGCCTTTTTGCTGCAACTCCAGTATCTAGGATCACTCGTTGTTTGAGCGAATGTGTAGTTTTTGGTCAGCAGAAGACGTGTCTTTTTTCGTCCAATTTGAATACTTTCTATGGTTAAGTCTGGAAATAATTAGCTTGTGAGATTTTAAAACGGAGATATTGCAATAAGTCCATAATTCAAAATTTCGTTGTAAAATAAAAATATGTAGAATAAAAAGTATCATAAAATAGAATAATAAAATTCAGTTCATAGTCTCGATACCACACTGGTTCAGTACAGGAAAGTCATTTAAACCTGGAATGTGCTCGGCTTACTGCATTTATTACTAAGAGTTTATGACATTAAGACAACTTTTAGGATTATATCGCGTTTACTCGAAAACGTCGGGAAATAAATAAAATCAGTAATAAATAAACACGATATAATCCTAAAAGTTGTTTTAATGTCATGAACGTGATTCGCGAAAGTCTTAGAGATAAATAACTAAGAGTTTAATTAAATATTAAGCTAAACAAAATTAGGCTCACAGTAAACACACATCCAAAAATGAAATTGTGAAAACCGTAGTAGAAAATAGTAGTAGTATATATAGCTTACCTAGATCACAGTTCGAGTATCAAAGTCAGTTTGTCTCTTGCATTAAATTTTATGTTTGCTCAATTTTTCTGGCTGAAAATGGCTGAAAGTTGGAAGCTAAATATCACTTTAGTTTAGAACCATAAAATTGCTAGTGGGCTGCAAAGTGTAATAAATACTAAAATGATGTCATTGTATTGATCTTGTAAAAAGAAATAATACTACCGAATCAGATTTACGGGAGATAGAAAATGTGAGGAAGATATTGAAAGGAGAATGCTAATAACAGAGTCAATAGTGCACTGCATGCCCTGACGCGTAGTCAAGCTGTGTCTGAAAAAGCACACAAGACGATTCACAGTGGTGTGTAGGTACCAACTCTGGTATATGAGAGTGAGTGTTGTGTGTGCCAGGCAAAACATGAAAGTAAGGTGAATGCAGTTGCAATGCGCTCTCTGAGAAGTATGTGTGGAGTCACACTTGTGGATGGAATGAAAAATCGAGTGATAAGGGAAAAATGCAAGTTGAAGCATGATATGGTGACCAAGTGATGTGGTGACCAAGTGGAGAGAAGTATGTTAATATGGTTTGGTCATGTTGCAAGAATAAATGAAAGCTGACTGACTAAAAGAGTTTAAGAAGCGAATGTGAGTGGCAGACCAAGGTGGGTGGGAGACCAAGACCCGTCTTAGGGACTACCACGACCAAATAAGTGGTCAATTTAAAACGGCAAAATGCGTAGTACCCGAAACCGGCGTCCATGTATGCTGAGATGTATGACGGTGCAAGAAGCAAAGAAGGGTGTCAGGATCGAATGTGACAGAAGAAATTATACAACTGAATCGCGTACTCTGACACATGTACAGAGTTTCATTCTAAAATATATTTAAGAAAATATATTAAATACATAGATTAAAAATAACATATCTAATCTATAAACTTTATAACTTTACATTGGCGCAAATACATCAAATCATATCAACTTTAAATTGAACATAAAACCCACTAATGTCACAGCTATAATTTAACATAAATACCACGTTCATTTTGGACATATCTGGGTGGAGGATGGTTATGTACAAGATTATTTGGTATTATTGTGCTATTTGAAAGAAAAGTTAATTTAGCGCCACATCCTTTTGATACTCTGCTGGAGCAACGCCACATGTATGAGATCTTGTTGATTCTTGAAAACGTATGATTCTCCACCATCAGAAGTTGTACTCCACGAACTGAGGAAATTAATTTGAAAGGTAGACCTGAAAAGGTAACAAGTAGTATTTTATATTAGACTAATAAAATATTGAAAAGTCTCGATTAGCAATCAATAGATAAGATTTATATAAATACTTTTATTGAAGTATTTAATATTCCTTTAGACTTTAACTTTAACCTCCTTGAGGTTTAATATTTTTTAAATATGAGGTTTAATACCTCTGTATTAAACCTCATATTTAAAAAATATTAAACCTCACACTGGTCTCTACCAGTGTTATAGTATTAATTTAAATTATACGTCCATTAATACACATAATTCTATACTTTGTGTAAGATGGCTATGATATGATATACTCGTACTTCACAAGTAAACAAGTTTCCACTAATTAAAAATCATCAACCAGAATAACTACACGTATTTACCGTATGTTCCGTTAATCATCAGGGTATATCACAGCTGTTAGCACATTCCTCTTTAATACAAAACATTGTCTTATTATTTCACTGTTGACTTTGTTCTGGAAAAGACCACTAACTATCTGATCTGATTTTATTTATAATTCCAGACTATGTCATATGAAGAGATGGTGGCAAATGATTATGCAATACAACATAATGATCCTTGTTTAAAAATACGTAAGCTTTACAACCAGCCTTAGATTTACTTGAACAATAGTATTTGCGATTGTTGCCACCCTGTACGGGTAATGTGTGACCTTTTCCTGAAATCAACTGTTTAGTTTTTCCAGAAAGAATAATTTCTTAAGGAATGTGACCTAAAAATTAAAGAAAAAATAAAAAAGAAACAAAAAATAATTTCAATGATATCTATTTTGCTAATAAATCCTAACGATTATAGTATAAATTATTACCGCGAAAACTTCGTAATACCGGCACTTTGTGATGTAAATTCACCAGAAAAAATCATTTGAAATAACAGAAAGACCCTGGGTTTCCTCATAAAATAATACAGAGTGTTAAATACTTCTTCTATACTTTAATATATGTTCCTACAGATGTTTTATAAAGATTTGGAGGTGGATGGTTATGGATTGTATACGCAGTCGCAATACTTCCATCAACATTCAATTTCAGCTTTGCTTTACAATTGTTACTAAGTTTACTTGAACAGTATAGATTGCGAAATGAAGCCCCCTGTTTAGAATACGAATAATTTTGGTACAAATACACTTGTTTTCCTTTGACCTCGATTTTTTCGCAACCTAAAAAGCAATAACAAACATCAGTATTACCTAGTACCGAGGTACCTACATATGAAGCAAACTTGTGGCATATATATCTTGTATCTGTATTTATTATTTAGTATAAATAACATGATATTATTTTAACCAGAAAAAAAGCAATCATGTTTTATTAATTTTAATATTTAAAATGATTCTTAAAAATATTTAATTCTATCTAAGTAAACAAACAACAATTGTTTAAATTACAATCGATATTTCATAATGAAACTTTGTGTTCACGAGTTTGGAAGAAATGGAATCGATTCAACTGTAAAAGAATCCATCCGAACCGGTAATAATTTTTGGAGGCGGGTGGTTATGTTGCAGATCAGCCTTCAGGATGCGTCCTTTTTTGTTTAAAAACAATTTAGCCGGACATTTAAGGGAGCCTTTTTTCGAACAGTATTGGTATAATGGAGATAAGCCTTTTCTTGAAAACGTGTAGTTTCTATACAACAACACCTTCTTGCCGTTTAGTGTAATAAACTCATAATTATCTAGAAAAAATTAAAATAACTAAACTTACCTCATTTTGATAGGCAATTAAATATCCTAATCCCTAAACTGTAAAATCGGGATATTACGGAATGTTAAAATAAAAGAGTGAATAACATATAACATAACTTCACGCCTTTTGTTACCCGAAGGTGTAGGCAGCGGCTGTTAAGCCTCGTCTCGCCGTTATGTTTACGTCCCAAATGGAATAGGTGGCGAACCTATTGCCATACCGGGCACAAAGTTTGTCAGTCATCGGTATTTATCACACATTCCGGTACAAATGATATAGCGCGAACATTTCATAACATAGACAGACCTGGCATTTTATGATAAAAATACACGAGAAAAAATAATTCAAAATATTCTTTTCCTGATAAAATAATAAACGATGTTACAACACTTATCACAGTTTAATATATTTTCCTTAAGAAGTCTTATAAAGATTTGGAGGTAGATGGTTATAGATTGTAGTATGCAGTCGCAATACTTCAACATTCAATTTCACCTTGCTTTGCAACTATTACTAAGTTTACTTGAACAGTACAGATTGCGAAAAACCTACCCGATTAGCATACGAATAATGTTTGAACAAGTATACTCCCCCTTCATTCACCTCGTTTTTTCAAAGTTTTTTTCGTAAACCAAATGGCAATAAAAATCATCAATATTTAATAAAAACCCCCCTAAAAACGATGATATTATTTAAAGTGAAAAACAATTTTTTTTTTATTTATATTATTTTAATACCCAAAATAATTCTCGATAGGCAAACAACAATTGTTTAAACTGCAATTCTTTTTCATAGTGAAGCTCTATATTCGCAGTTTTGAAATAAAGAAGAATATAAATTCAAGTATAAAAGGATCCATTCGAACCGATAACGATTTGTGGAGGCGGGTGGTTATGTCGCAGGTCAGCTCTCACGATGCCTCCTTCTTTGCTTAAAAACAATTTAGCCGGACATTTCAGAGACCTCTTCTTCGAACAGTATTGGTTTAATGGCGACGAGCCTTTTCTTGAAAACGTATAATTTCTGTACCACAACACCTTCTTGCCGTTTAGCGTAATAAATTCATGATGATCTGGAAAAAGTGAAAATAGAATGTACAATCTTGGTTTTGATAGCAAACGAAAGAATAAACGATTAATGTGTCTGAACGGGATGGCGTAACCAGTATACACCGTATACAGTATACAGTTTTGGGCTATTTTTTTTATGGGATAGGAGGGCAAACGAGCAGGCGTGTCACCTGATGGTAAGCATGGACACCAGCATCACATATAGTGTTACTGTTGCGTTGCCGACCTTTAGGGGATAGGGGAAAGGAAAGGATGGGGAAAGGGGGTGGGCCTCCGGGTACCACTCTCACCGAACGAAACGCGGCATGAGCATTACGTCGATCTTCTGAGAGGTCGTGGTATTTCACCGGTCGAGCCGGCCCATTCATGCAGCGAACTGCTTGGCTCTACCACGGTTAAATGTGTTTTGTTTGACTACCCCCGTAAGCAAACTTATCTGATGTTCAGACAGACAATAAAACTACTTGTAATTAAGTTATATAACTCTAAATTTTTATTTTAAGATAATTTACAACATTAAACGAACTACAAGCCTAAAAAATACATTTACAAATTTTCGTAACATATCACAACGTAACACAAAGCTCAAATCAGCCAACTATTGTAATGACTAAATAGTATAAATTACCGCTTCATGTTTTCAAGATCTTAACATACATGGGTGCTTAGATCTTAAAAACTACTCAACGGATTTTATGATATTTTTTAGATTTGGCGCTGGCTAAACCCTACGCGATAGATCACGATAATGTCCTACATTATAATACAGCTTAAGGAGGTGTCCAAAAATATACAATGTCTTTTAGAGATAAGATAACCCACAATGACCATTTACACTTTTTTAGTATCTACGAGAAACAACTTATTTACGGAGTGATTTTAAACATTATAGCATTAATTATTATGCAATTAAGTACCTACCTTAAATAATATACATTCAATAAAGATTATTATGGCCCTTTACAGCATCAAAATGAATATGTTCGAAGAAATTACAGATTTAAAATGCAGTGGCATAGTGGCGCGCGGCGTTACCAAATGAACTTATAAAATCCAAAATGTACTTATTGATTACTTCTAATGGGAAACAAAGTTTGCGGGTCAAATAGTTGCAACATAAAATTAAAACTCCAAGTGTTATGGATGTAGCTAACGAAATGAAAGGGCAGAAAAGATGTTTTTTTGTGCCGACTACAAAATTAAATGATTGAAACAGGGAGAAAGGATAATGATGATATTACTAAGTAGACGAAATCCTAATATACTTTCCGCTGATGGTTTTAAAGAGTTTTGGTGGAGGATGGTTGTGAAATGTCATGGCTTTAGCTATGGTACCGTCTTCATTTAACGTCATCTTAGCTGGACAATTGAAAGCGGATTTACTAGAACAGTATCGATAACGGATCGGGCCATTTTTTGAATAAGTATAGTTCTTGTACAAAACGATGCTCTTGTTATTGATCATGATCACTTCGTACTGTCCTGAAATATTGCAAATATGTTAAACAATTCATTACTGCATTTATGATTTTCGACATAAAAAGCCATCTCAAAACTTACTTACTACTTATATAAGGTTTCATGTTCGTCTCTTTTTTTTTAATAAAACAACATTTATGCACATGATTTTATTATTTTCCAGTTTACAATAATTAATTTTAAAGCTAGCGATTACTGCTCCACCAAGAATGACTGTGGATGGACACCTATGTAGAGGAAGGTAGAAAAGGAGATGGATGGACTGTATTAAAGCTGATTTGGAGGAAACGGAAAGTGTGGAAACGAAGAATGATAGAAGAGAATGGAAAAGGACGACATGTTGTGCCCATTGTGTGCCCACTTAAAGTGGGATAAGGGCAGGAAAATTATGATTAGTGGCCCACCACTTATCTGATATACTTACCATCAGCAGTTTTATATAGTTTTGGTGGTGGATGTGTGTGATCATCGGAACATACCTTTATTGTATCGTCATCTCGCAATAAAATTTTCGCACGACAATTCTTGGATGACTTACTGGAACAATATCTATATGGTGAACGTAGCCCGCTTCTAGAATATGTGTAATTTTTGTACAAAATTATCTCCTTGTGGTTTCTTGTAATGATTTCGAATTTTTCTGAAAATATAATTATTTTTAGGATACTACAGGCTTGAATATCCACAAAGTTTAATTTTAATAGAAATCCTGTTCAAATTAAGATAAGCTTTGTTAAGTTTTTTTTTTTGGGATAATCTATGCTTATAATAAAATACTTAAACAGCATCCATTGATTTATATTTGAAAACACAAAAACTGGTGCTCCATAGCACAAGACCGACAAAAATGGGCATCTTTGGAAGAGGCCTTCGCACAATCCGGGGTTCCTACTAATTAATAAATATTCATAACAAATATGTTATGTTATAATAATACTTAAAATACTAACATAATTCTAAGTTAATTATATAATAATATCTTGGTCACGATACACACAGCGCCCTCTAGTTCCAAGCTAAGCAACTAAATGCTTGTGTTATGGATACTAGATAACGGATATTAATACATATATACTTTTCTTTTTGTAAATACATACTTATAATACATAGAAAAACACCCAGACACCACACAAATATTCATGTTTGTCACAAATATTTGTGCTCGGGTGGGAATCGAACCCCCGACCTCACTGCTGCAGCCAATGCGCCATGAGGCCCGTCAGTCAACTTACTAAAACAAATCTGTACTGTTATAGTACAGATTTGTTCACTACTAAATATTTTGTATTATTATTGTAAAACACGTACACATACATAACATACATAACTTCATGCCAAATCCCTTGCAGGGTAGGCAGAGAGAACAGAGCGCCATAGGGCACGATTCTTACACGCCTCACTCGCTTCGTTGACTTTCATAACTCTTTTCATGCACGCGCGTCGGTTTTTGAGGCTCTTAACATCACCTTCCTCCAGAACACGTTCTATTTGGTCATGGAATGTGTGTCTTGGCCGTCCTCGACTCCTACATCCATCCGCTTTTGCATTGTATATCTGCTTAGTCAGTCTTGCATCAACCATTTCTTTCTTACTTTTACACCGACACTCTCTTTCAAACCAACTTCCTTCCTTACAACCTTGTTTTCTACGCGGTCAGCGAGAGTCCCTCCGCAGATTTTGCGTAGTCCCCTTATTTCTACCGCGTTTATTCTACTTTCATGCACACTCTGCCATACCCAGCTCTCGCTTCCATAAGTTAGCGTTGGGATCAGGACTGCATTGTGGATTGCTAGCTGGGCTTTTCTGCTAATGTTTTTTGCGCCCCCCAGGAATCTTCCCAACGCTCCATTTACGCTATTTCCTATCGCCACTCGTCTTTCTACATCCGCGGTGTACCTTCCATCTCTGCTAAAAGCGCATCCAAGGTATACAATTTCATCCACCTATTCCGATATTTGTATACCGATTATTGTAAAATAAAAGGCTTATTATTATTATTACTCATTTAATTTAATAGTAATATGTATATTTTATTTTCAACTTTTAGTAGACTTCACACACTTAGTTTTTTATCAATATCATCCTATTATTATACTTTAAAATACTTTCCATTAGATGCCATGACAATATTTGGTGGTGGATGGTTGTGAACGGTGAATGCTTGCCTTATAGTTCCGTCGTGGTTTAACCTGATTCTTGCGGGACAATTATTTTTCCTGCCGGAGCAATACCGGTAATGAGTGGAGTGACCGCTCTTCGAATAAGTGTACCTCTTGTATAAATATACATATTTACCATTAACCAATATAAGTTTGCTTGCTGAAAAAATAACACTGGATTAATATTTGTTGCATAACTACAAATACAACTTAAATAATAATATACAATTAAATGATTGCATACAAACTTGAATGTACTAATGAATGCAAGCGAGTCACCTGATGGTACAGAAGAAGGACATCTGATACACTGAGAGGGTCACTGTTGCATTGCTATTCCTTGAGCTGTGACAGAGAAGAGAAGCGGAAGGGGTGGGACTTCTAGATAGCTCTCTCAACGAGAATGACACGACATTTGCCACTTTACGTAGAGCCTCTGAGAGGTCGTGGTATTTCACCATTCACCGGCCCCTTCATGCACTTTAGTAAGTTTGCGTTGATAGTTATTGAGTGACTATATGATAATATAAAATATATAATAACAGTAGCTATGTAGAATACAACATTCTCTAACATAACTAAAAATCAAGAGCTTCCGGTTCACCAATATTTCACCACGTACCTAGTCATTTTGTTCATTCTTGTGTAAAGAACAATTGTCTAATAAAAGGAACCTTTGCAATAAGAGACTATTTCACTACTACTTCTTTGGTAAGCCTTGATAAATGATCTTTCATAGTAAGGTCAGGTTCTTTATCTAAGTCTGTGTATATATGGGAGTATGTGTAACTCTAGTTTACCCTATTGTTATAAAATCTTTTACTGTGGACTAGCTCCTCTGTCCCCGATAAAATATGGAAAAAAAAGTCTTGTTTTCTTTTAATTTAAAAGCTTTGTCTGTTACTATGGTTTATATGTCTAACTGTAACTAATGGATGGCGCAACAATTAGGGCACGGGCGTGTCAGTGAGGTTTGCTTGTAATCAATAATACCACATAATCATCAAACATTTATGAAAATATAATCTTGTAAGTCTTGTATTTGTTTGTTTATAAAGTGCTTTTTTTAGTAAAATAATAATATTATTGATAGGTAATTTTACTATTATATTTTCAAAAAGAAGATTCGTTATTGATTTATAGGTGACATAAGCTATTGCCATACATCGGAGACAATTTTGTCTGTCTTCGTAATATTATAACACTTTTTAAAAGTTACGGATTTAATACGCGGATCACGGTCACAAACCAAATTCTTAAGAATTGCTGATGAGAATCTTCTTAGTTAGTGATTATGTGTATGGACAATTTGAACTATTTTATTCTCCCAAGTGGTAACAACAGCTTTGCAGCCATTACATGTCTTGACACACGTCCATCTTGCACGGTCACCTTTGGAGTCGGACCTCTTATTAAATCGATATTGGCCAATCAACATAACCGGTCTTCCGAAGCGTGACACTGTAAAAACCGGTGTTTCATCGTCTTCTATGGTTTCACAAGTACCTAGAAAAAAAAATAGGTAATACTTCTATACCAAATCAATGATTTTTTTTTTCAAGTGACGTACGATATGACACTCTAAAGATTCGTAGATTAAACACAACTATAAATTAGATTTTCAGAAAAAAACGTAGAATACGTTTAGATTGTAGATGATTAGTATAAATGTGTATGTATAATTTGTTGATAAAAACCAGCACATGTATTTTAAAATTTTACTAAGACCATTTTTACTAACACACAAATATCAAGCAAAATTGTACAGGTAGTACTTCTATAGCTACAGTTCTACTCATTTCTCGATACTACTCGAGCACGATAACTTGAGACTCGCCTGCAACTCTGTCTGGTACGCCTGTAAATTCCTGTCAAGCTCCTACTATAGGCAACTCGATTTTTTTTTTAATCATTAAATATTTATGAATTTAAAATATCTATGACTCTGATCACACGCGTATGAACAGCGTCTTAGATTGTTTGCGTCTTAGATTGTCTTAGGTTGTGCCCAATAGAAAAAATGAAGCTGCAGGTAAATACTATCTACTAGATAGGTACATCTTTTTTTATACTTAGATATTTTTTATGCACAGTACAACAATGCGTCTGCGACGTCACCTCCCCCAAGTCTCAAGTTATAGCGCGCGAATAATACCAATAAATATAAACTTCCACCAAATTAGGTATCTACTACTATCTAGGTCAGATGACCTAATATAATTCATAGTTCATACCTAGACAGGAATGAACTGTTAAATACACAAAAACACACGAATTTTTAAATACTACTTTACTAAATTATACTAAGACTAAACTAATTGACAAAAATGTATTAGTCAATTACATTACATATATATCAGAATTTATTCAATACAAGCTGACCCAGCGAACTTTGTTTCGCCTCAGAAGCAATAAAAGAGCTAATAAAACATAACATAACATAACTTCACGCCTTTTTCTACCCGAAGGTATAGGCAGCTACTGTTAAGCCTCGTCTCGCCGTTATGTTTACGTCCCAAATGGAATAGGTGGCGAACCTATTGCCATACCGGGCACAAAGTTGTCAGTCATCGATATTTATCACACATAACTTCCGAAAATTTCGAAAAGTCATAGGTGTGTGTCAGGATTTGAACCCACTACTTCTTGAATCAGAAGCGGGGTGCTAGCCACTGCGCCACCGAGACTGCTAATAAAACATTTTTTTCTAAAATATAAGTGGAATATGTCAATTCTTATTACATCCAGCTATCTACCAATAATAGTCCCGTGAGAATCGGTCCAGCCAAAAATTATAAATATGTAATTTTGATTTATATACCGTGTGTATTTATGCATGTAACAAAAAACAGTTATTGCAATATTACAAACAGACACTAACACAATTTTATTTATATTTAGACATTATAATACGTAATTTACGTTTAATCATGATTATGTGCGTTCACGTAAAGCACAATTACGTTGTCAACAGTCATGACGGCAGCTTTGCATCCGTAACCACTCTTCACGCACCTCCACCTGGCTCGTGGGCCCGTGTTTCTGTTCCATTTGTTAAAACGATACTGTCCCAACAACATAACAGGTTTACCAAAACGCGATGTTGTAAAAATGGGTGTTTCCAAAATTTCTGTAATACATGACAATGTTATAATTTGTTGGTAACTATTTACAAATAAAAGATCAGACTATATATTGACTAAGCAGATATACAATGCAAACGCGGATGGATGTAGGAGTTGAGGACGGCTAAGACACACATTCCATGACGAAATAGAACGTGTTCTGGAGGAAGGTGATGTAAGGAGCTTCAACGATGCGCCTCGACACGCGTGCATGCGGAAGAGACGTGTAAAAATCGTGCCTTAAATATGGCGCTCTGTTCTCTCTGCCTACTCCGCAAGCCATTTGGCGTGAAATTATATAATATAATTAAAGATCTTTTCTTTTTCTAAAAAAACTCAAAATTGTCCAATTAAATCGTGTAATTGTAAGAAAATAACATCGCATCAAAAATACTGATTCTTTTATTACCACACACTTATAAATTCGTACAAGATCAAGTGTATTAATAATTATCGAACTTATAACAAACATTAAGATATTTTAATGTATTTTCCATCAGACGTCTGGTATATTTTAGGTGGTGGATGGTTATGGTCCGTGTTTGTGTTCGCAGCTTTTATAACACCATGTATATCAAGTGACAGTTTCGCCCGACAATTCTTGGCAACTTTCTGGGAACAATACTGGTTCCGGAAAGAGAGTCCGTGCTTTGAATATGTGTAATTTTCGTAAAGCAGTACTGTTCTTCCGTTAAGGGTAATGATCTGATATGCTGTAAATATTATCAAAAATTTAGCAGGTTGCTTGGTTTTCAAGTCTCAGTCATAGGCGGCGAGACCTACTACTACATATTGTATGGCAATAGGTTTCACCAACTATTTCGTTTTGACACCCATTTGAGACTTTAAAATTTAGCGAGGCGATATATAACTTCCACTGCTTATGTAGTGATCTGTTGACTAACACAGTATTGCTAAGCAAAAACAATTAATACGGCATACAGTCTTCACCCTGGAATTCTATGACGACAAAGCTAAGGACTTTCATATACAAGGAGAGTTGTAGACAGTTAGAACTTTATATTTAACTAGTTGACCCGGCCAACTTAGTTCCGCTACTAAAGTAATAAATACATAAACCTTGGATTTATCAGTTTTTCTTTATTACATCATAAATCAATTACAGATAAAAACTACCAGTTGATACCCTCTATCTATTAAAAAAAACGCATCAAAATCCGTTGTGTAGTATCAAAGATCTAAGCATATAAGGAGACAGACAGCGGAAAGCAACTTTATTCTATGCTGTATAATGATACAATATCCAAATTACAAAGTTTTCGGTTGGGATATTTATTTATTTATTCTGTCATATTTACAGAAAATTTAAATCCTTTAACTTGTTTATACTGCAACAATACGATACGAACGATTTTAATCAATACATGGTTCTGTTAAAAGTCTATTTTTTATGTCTAAATTTTCTAATCTTCATCTTCACAATAATGAGCCGGTGAACATTCCAACTCCCACTCACTCACAAAACGATGCAGTTCAAGAAATTACGGAAGATGAAATAGTGAATGCAATAAAAAGTACGAAATTGGGTAAGTCTGCAGGGTATGACAGGATAACTACCGAGATGCTGAAAAGTGGCAAAGGGGTTGTTGTAAGATTGCTGCGACTACTTTTCAATGTGTGTTGGCGTGATGGCTGTGTTCCGGACGACTGGACCAAAGCAGTCATTGTGCCCTTGCACAAGGGGAAGGGGTCGCGGCAGGACTGCAAAAACTACCGAGGCATTAGTCTTCTCAGTGTTGTAGGTAAATTGTATGCGAAGATTCTTATTGAAAGAGTGACGAATGTAACAGATGAGAAATTGTGGGATGTACAAGCGGGATTTAGGAGAGGAAGGGGGTGCATCGATCAGATCTTCTCTCTGCGGACCATCTGTGAAAAACATTTAGCCAAGTCCAAAAAAGTATTTTGTGCTTTTGTAGATCTGGAGAAGGCCTATGATCGTGTACCCAGGAATGAATTATGGTCAACGCTGTCGAATACATGTGGGGTTGACGAGCGCCTGGTGCGGGCTTTAAATTCTCTATATGAGAATTCTAGAGCCTGCATCAGGGTGAATGGGGCGCACTCAGACTGGTTTAACATCTATAAAGGTGTTCGACAGGGATGTGTTGCGTCACCGTGGCTCTTCAATCTCTATATGGATAGATGTCTGACAAATCTGAAAGAGACTGAATGTGGTTTAAGCATGGAAGAGGTGCGTGTCAAGTGCCTACTGTACGCCGATGACCAGGTATTACTTGCTTCGTCGGCGTCGGAGTTACAAGACATGCTAATCTTGGTGAATGAAGGGTTTAGAGAAAGAGGTATGAAAATAAATGTAAGCAAGACGAAAGCTATGGTTGTGGAGAGAGAGAAAGAGGTCACACTGTGTGATATTATATTGGATGGCGAGAAATTGGAGCAAGTGAATGAGTTTGTATATTTGGGAAGTATGTTTACAAGAGACGGAAAATGTGAGGAAGATATTGAAAGGAGAGTGACTGCGGGTAACAGAGTTAATGGTGCACTGCATGCCTTGATGCGTAGTCAGGCTGTGTCTGAAAAGGCACGCTTGACGATTCACAATGGTGTGTTGGTACCAACTCTGACGTACGGGAGTGAGTGTTGGGTGTGGCAGACGAAGCATGAAAGTAAGGTGAATGCAGTGGAAATGCGTCCTCTGAGAAGTATGTGTGGAGTCACCATTGCGGATCGAATAAAAAATAGCGTGATAAGGGAGAAATGCAAGTTGAAGGATGATGTGGTGACCAAAGTGGAGAGAAGTATGTTAAGATGGTTTGGTCATATTGCAAGAATGGATGAAAGCCGAATGACTAAAAGAGTATACGAAGCGAATGTGAGTGGCAGGGTCGGGATCGGGAGACCAAGACGGAGCTACCACGACCAAATAAGTGGTCTGTTTAAAAAAGGCAAAATGCGTAGCACCCGAAACCGACGTAAATGCATGACGAGATGTATGACTGTGGATGAGGCGAAAGATGTGTGTCAGGATCGTAGCTTGTGGAAAGCCAAAGTCTCTGCCTACCCCCATGGGATACAGGCGTGAGCTTATGTATGTATGTATGTATGTAAATTTTCTAAGTATATTTTTAAAGTATGAAGGAGTTGAAGTTTCCCAGTGCGGGTATAACATACTGATACAGTTTTGAAACTTGCTTTATTTAAATCAAAAAAATGTTATAGGCAAGAAATATTATGAGAATATTTAATATTAAAGTCAAAGTCAAGTAAAGTCTTAAAGGCCAGCAAAGTAACGGTAACACTGTCTGCTGTGCCTTGAGTCCAAAAACGGCTCTAGTCGCGTACCATCAGGTGACCAGCGTCATACGTGCATAAACATTATAGTAAAATTAGTTTTTTATACTATGAACAGGCACTTCAATTTCATTTATATATATATATATATTTATTTATACAATCTTAAATACTGTCCCGGTGACGTGCACACCAGGTGTGGTGGTGGATGATTATGTTTTGTGATTGCTTTGGTTATTTCACCATTTTTGTCAACTGTAAGTTTTGCTTCGCACTTCAAACTGGTCCTCTTGGAACAATATTCAGTTCTATTCGAGCGAACTATCTTTGAGTACGTATATTTCTGATACAAAAGAACGCGTTTACCGCCAACGAATATCCTCTGGTATGCAGAACCTGAAATTATTCATGAAAATGTTTAATTTTCAGAATATTTAAAGTCATCGAATAATTAGATCAAAGTCTTTCAGGATAAAAGATTGAGTTTCATATTCAATTGGAAGAGCCGGAAAACTTCGTTAATTTGTCTACAGGAAGTTAAAAGGATTTAAGTCAATTTCCGAATTTCCTATACCATGCCATGCGTGTAAAATAATAATAATAAATAACCATGATGAATGAATAAACTATTTGAAAATTCAACCAAAGTCCGTTCAATAGTTCAAAAGTTAGATTTTTTATTCTATATGCATCGATAAAGTATATGGGTTATTCTAAGTTAAGAGGTCCCCGCTTGTTTGACAAAAATGTTAGAATTTTAATTTAATTATGTAATTATGTTCTCTAAAAAACATACTTGTACACATCTGCAAAGTGGTCAGACAATTTTCTCATCGTATCTTGTTCTATAAGAGATCAGGTGGGAGAGACTAGATGCACTTTCAGTCTATTTTTCCACTTCACTACTCTTTTTCCGTTTACCATTTCGGCTCCTAATCAAGCCTTCCTCAAGGACACCTTCAATTTATTAATGGAAACTGTGTCGCATCCTCCTTTATTTAAAATGCCCTTTATTTATTTTTTTCTAACGTGAGGCAATACTTTATTTACGACGCCGCAGCCTCCTAGAGCATTACCGTTTTGCAGAAGAAAGCCACAGCCCTCCACTCCACCTCGCCTACCAACATCGCCCCGAATAACGCCGGTGGGGAATGATCGATTCGATACTGTCGACGCGGCTCCAAAGCTTTACTCACGCGGGGCATGCTTTGATGCCAGGTTTTGATTGTGTGCTGGAAGGGGTCCAGAACAGAATAGTGGTGACATCTCGTGATCTCTTCCAAATTACCCAACACTACCTATATCTCAAAAGTTTCATTAAAGTTCTTGGTGTTTCAGGTACAGATTACGTTTAAGATACAAAAGCAACGTAACCCCATTTTGCTGCTATCGCTTAAACACGCAATGCATAAAGCAATGACACAAACGGAACATGATTTTGCGTTTTGTTCGATGAAAGATGTATATTGAGGCTCACCCTTTTTTTCCATTTCTTTCGATTATTTTATTGACTTTATATAAAAGTCATGGTAATCCCAATGGATATTTTTAAGATAGGGATCAAATATTGTGCCACAAAACTACTTTTTTCAGAACCTTATTCGTACCATAAAATAAATAACATTTAAAAGAAATTATCATTTTATTTTCATTAAAAAAATGCATATAAAACCTTGATTCTAAGATTTTATTAACTACGTAAATTACTAAGCTACAAATAGTGTTATGTGGATGCAACACACAAATAGTACCAACAGTGGTATTTAAAGAATATAAAATTTGCAAAAACACCACACGACAAAAATGACACTTATAAATTATACATCTATCATTACAAATTATCCATCTTTACTTATACTTATACTTCTTATACTTATCTTCTACTTATACTTAAAAGACTTATCATTTTCTTTGTTAACTAAGAATAAGTTTGTTGCGTCTACAAGTGAAAATTATTCCACCAATTATTTTAAAATTTTATACACAAATAAAAAACAAATGTAATAATAAATGAACTGCCATCCACATTCGTTAATAATATTAAAGTTATTTTTTTTAATTTGATGTTAACGTGAAACTTCTGACTTACACTTATAGAACAGTATTAGTTGCTATTTTATTTTTCTATTATTCAAACGTCATCTAATGCATATTTGCAGTGTATTAGAACCAATTTAACCTTTTACTTCTTTATAGTGCAAACGAGTTTCAGCAATAAATGGTTCTAGACAAAATACTATAGAAATAACAAATTGTATGCCTACACTTTCTAAGTATATTTTCAAACTTTATATTAACGAAGGTGCAGAAGTTTTTCGGTGCGTGTTTAACATGTCCATACACTTTCCAAACTTGCTTTAACACAAAAAAATATGATAGCCAAAAAATATTATGAAAATATTTAGTATTAATATAATATACATAAAAAAGTAAAATATAAACATTAGTTTAGAGCAACTTAGGTAGAGCCACGCAGTTTGTTACATGACTGGGTCGGTTCGACAGGTGAAATACCACGACCTCTCCGAATATCGACGTAAAATGAACCATGCCGCGTTTCATTTATGGACAGAGAGATCCGAAGGAACAACTCCATCCCCTCTTTCTCCTCTCCCCATCCCAATTCCGACCTCTTCTCCAAACAATCTTAAGGGCAGAAAGGCAACTGAAACACTATCTGCGTTGCAGGTGTCTATTAACGCCGCTCGTCACATGCCATCAGGTGCCCAGCGTGCTTTATTGCACACCATCTCATAAAACAAAAAAACTTAAACCTATAAAACATTAGAATGTTGTTATTTTTTTAGTCAATTACATACTAGCTGACCCGCCGACCTTTGTTTCGTCTGAGAAACAATTAATGAGTAAATTGAAGTAAATTGCGTTAACTTCAATAATACAAACAGACACACCAATTTTATTTAGATGTATAGATATTTACAATCTATAATAGTGTCCTGGTGAAGTGCACACTAGGTGTGGTGGTGGATGATTATGTTTCGTGTATGCTTTGGTTATTTGACCATGTTTATTAAGTGTAAGTTTTGCTTCGCACTTCAAGCTGATCCTCTTGGAACAATATTCAGTTCTATTCTTGCGACCCTTCTTTGAGTAAGTATAATCTTCATACAAAGTAACTGGTTTACCGCTAATGAATATCTTCTGGTATGGAAAACCTGAAATCATTAATAAGAATGTTAATTTTCAGTGCAACAATCGTATCAAAAGCTCACAAAGCAAAAAAAAAGATTTATTCTATCGAAGTTTACCGGGATTAAATAAATCCTCAAATTTCTATAAAATGCCATGCGTGTAAGATAATAATAATACTAAATAACAATGAGATGCTAACATGTTATCCTTCTCATTCGTCATCTCCGCAATTAATTCCTTCATACTCATATCAACTTTTATACAGTTCAAATTAGAAATAAAAACATTGAAAATCAATAATCATTTTATTTTCATAAAAATAATCAAGAATCATAATTCTCTGAATTTCTTTACTACTTAAATTAAGCTATAAATAATATTATGTGAATGTAATATACAGATTGTGCAAACAGTAGTCTTTTAAGAATATAAAACTTGCAAGTAGACGACGTAACATAAATTATTATACTTATACAGATACTGCAAATTTTCTAGAAATTTCACAATTATTATTACATGTTTTTTATATTAATTCAAATTTTTATAATAACTGGTTGAACAGTTTTTCTCATTTAGGCGTAACAAAAACAAACTTATTGTTAGTTAACAAAGAAAATTATATGCTTTAAAAGTAAATATTTGTGATTGTCTACCTATAGATTTACGTCTTAAAGTACTGGCCATCAGGTACATGTATCAATTCTTAGTGGTGGGTAACTGTAATCAATTTTCTAACCTTCTCTAATTTGATTTTAGCGCGACACTTCTGACTTACCCTTTCAGAATAGTACCAGATCCAATTTTATTTTTCTATTATTCAAACGACATTTATTTGGCTATTGCGTATTTACAGTTAATTAGAACCAATTAAACCTCGTTTATAGTGCAAACGAGCTTCAGCAATACATGGTTCTTTATAAAATACTATAAAAATAACAAATTTGGATGTCTACACTTTCTAAGTATATTTTCAAACTTTATATTTACGAAGGTGCAGAAGTTTTTCGGTGCGTGTTTAACATGTCCATACACTTTCCAAACTTGCTTTAAGGAAAAAATATTTTGTATAAATAAAAAATCAAAATACAAACTTTTTTTTCAGTTGTCCTCTCAGTTTGCTACATGACAGACTGGGTTCAACGATGATGATGAAATAATAAAATCTTGTTATTCTTTAAGTATATTGGTAGTTTTCCAATTAGAGCACAAGAGCGCATTATCCGGCATATTGCTTAATGTTAAATGTTCCAACTACAGTCGCTACTCACAATCGGGCAATCTCAAAAGTACTGTTTTCACTTGATGCGCGCTATCGATACCAACTTTACCAACTCATTGGCAGAAAAGTAGCAATGTTTTTCTTTAAGTTGGCATTGATCGTAATGTTCTAAATAAATTTTCTTTATTAATATTAATTATTGTTGAAAACATTTGTAAAGCTTTCGTTTTGTTGTTGTTTTTTGGAATTAATCAAAGTTAATTCGACCTGTTCTAATAAAAGTATTATAAATATGGATGAATTTTATTTATACATATAGTTATTTATAATCTAAAATAGTGTCCCGGTGAAGTGCACACTAAGTGGGGTGGTGGGTGATTGTGTTCCGTGTATGCTTTGGTTATTTGACCATATTTATTAATTGTAAGTTTTGCTTCGCACTTCAAACTGATTCTCTTGGAACAATATTCAGTTCTATTCTTGCGACCCTTCTTTGAATACGTGAAATCTTGATACAAAAGTACTGGTTTACCGCTAATGAATATCCTCTGGTATGGAAACCCTGAAATTATTAATGGCAATGTAATATTACAGTTAATTTCCAGAATATATAAATTCTTGCATTGGAATAATCAAAGGTTTCTCAAAATAAAAGATCGGGTTTTATATCCAATTTTTAATTTGGCTAAACGGCGAATTGCCGGGTTCAAATCAATCTTCCAATTTCTAGGTGTTTATACCATGAAATTCGTGCAAGATAATAATAATAAATAACTCTAATTATTGCTGAAAATTTAAATCAAAGTTCGTTCTACACTTTAAAGACATATTATATTCTAAATCTTTAAAGTACATTTACCTTATAGTATTAAAAAGTTTCTAACAGTTTTTATTATTCATTATGTATGAAAGACATGGTAATCCTAATGGACTTTTTTAAGGTAGGAACCAAGCATTGTGCGATAAACCTACGTATTTTTTTAGACATTCTTACCTTAAATTAATCAATAAAACTACCAAGAAGACGACAAGACAAAAATGACACTTAAACAGATACTTCCACATTTCAATACCCTAATTTGCAAACCATAATAACATAATAACTACACTTTTTCACGAAAATTACATTTTGATACCGGAGAAAACTGTCTAGTTGCTGCCGGTATCAAAATGTCATTTTCGATTTGCAAATATTATTGAATCTGGATGTAAGTGCGTTGATATCCACAATTTCGTTCACAAGAAAATTATAAACCTTAGAATTAAATATTTTTTTAATTTTCTGTCTATCCATTCACATCCTAAAGTATTGGCCGTCGGGTGCAAGTATCAATCTTGGTGGTGGGTGGTTGTGATCTGTTTTCGCATACTTTATATTCCCATTCTTCTCAAATTTGATTTTAGCGCGACATTTCTGACTTACCCTTTTAGAACAGTAATAGTCCCATATGGATGTGCCCCATTTCGAATAAGTGAAATTCTCATACAGAAGTATTGGCTTACCGCTTACTGTTATCATCTCGTATGTGGAAACTGTAAAATTAGTTCAATCAAATATCATGCATTATTCGCTATGAAATTTTCCCATCTGAGCAATAAAATATCTACACATTATCGCCATCGGTTCTTCGCCATGTTCTTCTAAAAGATGTTAGCAACTTAACAGTGGTAGTGCCTTGCAGTTGCGGTGAAACTCCACGACCTCTCGGAATAACGTTTCCTTCGGTGGAGAGGTATCATGAGGCTCATCCCCTTGCGCCTTATTTTCCCCTCCTACTCCGTTAAAAGACAGCAACGGACCACGGTGTTCATCGGCGGCTAGTAGTTGCTTACCATCAGGTGACCCGCTTGCGTGTATGCCCTTCTATCCCATAAAAAAGTAGTAAAATCTTTATACATGAATAATAAATATTAAAGTCCGTAAACTTTTTATGGTATATCACTAATTATTAAGTATGACTACAAGAAGCGCACACACGACGTCGTAAAGGGAAGAGCTTCTGATTTAAAGCAAAAAAAAAAACTTTAAATATAAGTAGTAAGTACATATTTATTATTCATCGAGAAAAAATACCTAGCCTAAAATACATAAATCTACAGGTATTTCATTGCCGAATTTGGATAACGGAAGTTATAAATATGAAAGAATAGAGGCAGATTAAGAAGTAAGCAGACCTAACTGTAACCCATAAAGAGATCGGGGCTCTTTATGGGTTACAGTTAGGTCTGCTTACCTTACAAGAGCTGGAGTAAGGTTGTGTGTGTTTAGTTTCATAGTTTACTTGTTCCTATACAACAGAAATGTCCAAAGGACTTTCATCCTCTTTCATCCTCAACTTTTGTTATAGTTATTATTCTTGTTGATTTGCAAATGGATAGTATAATTTAAAATTGTTAAAAGATAACTTTGATTTTTTTTTACATTTAATTATTCTACTCTAAAATATTCCCCGTCGCTAGTTCGAATTATTTTAGGTGGCACGTGATTGTGTTTCAGAAAGGCCCACTTTACCACACCATTAGTATCAACGGTGAATTTTGCTGGACATTTGCAACTTATCCTCTTGGAGCAGTAATGGGCGCGACTGGAGCGATTTAGTTTGGAGTATGTGAAATTGTTATGTAGAACGACTGATTTTCTATTTAGTAATATCGGCTGGTACGCTGTAAATAGAAAACATTATTGCGGACTACACACCTTAAGTAAAATTATTAATAAAATACTATTTATATTTAATGTGAAGATGAGGCAGAGATTTCCAATCGATATATTTATAAATCCAACTTATCTTAATTGGATCACAAAAAACTCGTATACCTTGGTCGTCTGATAAAGCGTAATAACTGGCAACTGCTGAAGAATGAAGGTAAAGAGTGATTAAAAAAAATACAATAATCATTCTTTACCTTGTTTTTAATGTGATGCCTCACAAGTACGTTTAAGTATTTGATAAATGTTTTGCGAACACCTACAATATAAGACTGAAGTAGTTATGGCAGTACCAACACATACATCTTTGAATTTAGTTCACCACAAAGGCGGGCCAGCAAGCGAGTCACCTGGTGGTAAGTGACTACCGTCGCTCAAAGACACCTGCAAAACAGTTAGTGTTACTGCAGCGCTGCTGGCCGTTTTAAGAAAGTTAGATGGGAAGGGAGGGGAAAGGGTGTAGTTCTCCGGATGCCTCTCTCACCTAAAGAAACGCGACCTGAGCCAGTCGATATTCTGAGAGGTCGTGGTTTCATCGATCGAGCCTGCCTATACAGGGAACTGAGTGGTTCTACCACTTATGCACCAAACATATTATAATTTATCTCCGCTCGTTCGATTACTGAAGACGAAAAGTAAATGTAATAACTAAAGTACATAAGTTTGAATATCATTAAACAGTATAAAACAAGTCTCGTTCCGCTTCTGTCTAATATGCTTAGAACTAACTTAGATCTTTGAAAGTACGCAACGGATTTTGATGCCGTTTTGTTTGATAGAGGTCTCAACGGCGTATTTTATATCTACAATACATGTATGATTATGTAGTTGAATAATGTAGTTAACAAAAAGTGTACATTTTCACAAATTACTTCTGATTCGGAACAAAGTTCGCAGGGTCAGCTAGTATTTAATATGAAAGAAATAAAATGCAATAAAACTCGACCCACTCATAGTCCATAGTTTTTATATCAACTTTTGACTGTAGGTTTGCATGTTTTATATTGTTTCTGTATGAGAATAACGGTGATTTTGTGGATTAGAAAGCAATCATCTAGTCGTCATTTTTTGCACATGAAAAATATTCACAAAAACGTAATTATTTAATCTAAGCTAGATTAAATATTAATTTTATTTTCGTTTTAAAATACAACACTTTCTTAATCTCGATGAACAAATATATTTTTGATGTCGCACGCATTTCCTTTGACTCTATAGTACTGCCCTTTGGAAGTGCGAATCAAACCTGTCGGTGGATGATTGTGCGAATTTATTGCGGATTTAATAGATCCATTCTTATGCAGGGCAATTCTGGCTACACATCTGGAAGTTTTCCTTTTGGAACAGTAATAGTTCCAATCGGTAGATTTGGAAAACGTGTAGTCCTCATATAAAAGCACTGGTTTACCATCTATTGTTATGATTTCATAAGTGGATTCTGCAAAAATATTTAGCTTGACATTAACGTTGACATGAACGTGTTTTAATGAATTATTTTTATCCTATAAAGCGTAATTTCGTCTTAGTAAAAGATATTTATTAGTTATGTATACATAAAAGATACAAGTATTTATATTTACATTATGAATTCTATCAAATACTTAAAAGAGCGTAATTTGTACCATAATGTCTGTAGGTACCCACGACAGTACAACGAATTAGATATGATGGTAACTTGTCAATATGCTTTATATTTATCAAATAATCCGATTAACTGAGGTTTGTTATATTAATCTTGTAGAAAAATACGCTGTAAAGTAGCGAATTTTTTGTAAAAATAATTCATAACATAAGGCTATTATTTATACCGATTTATTTATGGACAATTCAAGGGGATCATGAAAAAATTGTTAAAATCGAAGGAGTGGTTAGATTGAGATTGAGTACATTGAGGTGACTAAGGCTTGCGAATGGTAAGCGGTCATGAAGTAAAATGTGGTACAACAGTTAATTATTTAATCTATAATATTGGCCATCAGAAGTACGCACTAAAGCCGGTGGTGGGTGGTTGTGGTCATTTATAGCAGATTTTATAAATCCATTCCTGTCCAGCGCTATTTTGGCGCGACATTTCAAACTCAACCTTTTAGAACAGTTATAATTCCTGTTGGCAGTCTTTGAAAATGTGAAGTCTCCGTAAAGAAGCAACGTCTTCCCACCTATTTGTACTATCTCATATGTGGCATCTGTAAATATATCTAATTAATATAATATTATATTAAAAACATAGACACATGTTACTGTAAAACATATGTTAAAATTATTAACTTAGGTACTAATACAGTATAAATTAATTATAAAAGAAAAAGGCAAAACAAATAGTACGAATATAAATTTATTTCTTGGAAAAAAATCATAATATAGAGAACATTTGAGGACACTTCGTGTTATGAGATAATAACCGAAAAATAATAAAGTTTAAATAACTTCAAATGAAATAATCATCGTAGGAACCCCCGTAGGGATTTGCAATATTGAACTCGTTTATTTACTAACTCTATATGTTGCTGGATACTGCTTTAGAAGTCGTTGCGTATTTTATAGGATGGAGCAAATTTGTTTAAAGCTACAATATTCTGTTAATCTTTTATAATTTACAGTACCGTCCGTTTGATAGAAGATATATTCTCGGCGGTTCGTGATTATGTTCCCGGACCACAGATTTTATATTACCGTCCCCATCAAGGTAGACTCTACCTGGACATTTAATTGTTGCCCTCCTTGAACAATAGTAGTAAGATATGTTAGCACCTTGCTTCGAGTATCGATATGTATGTCTTTCAAACAGAAGAACTTGTTTATTGTTATTTAATGTTATCATCTTTGGGACACTCCCTAAAACAAAATTATTTTTATGAAATAAAGGTTATATTAAGAAATAAATAATATATAATGCAGATAGAAGTCAGTTCTATTCTAAATTATCTGTAATTGACATTTGTTTCACTCGCTGTTATTTCATATATCTCCTTAAACAACATAACATAACATAACATAACATAACATAACAAGACATAACATAACTTCACGCCTTTTGTTACCCGAAGGTGTAGGCAGCGGCTGTTAAGCCTCGTCTCGCCGTTATGTTTACGTCCCAAATGGAATAGGTCGCGAACCTATTGCCATACCGGGTACAAAATTTGTCAGTCATCGGTATTTATCACACATAACTTCCGAAAACAATTTCGATATGTCATTGGTGTGAGCCAGTGTCTGGAATCGAACCCCGGACCTATGGATCAGAGGCCGTGCGCTCGCCCACTGCGCCACCAAGACTTTATCTCCTTAAACCTTTTTAAAAAAAAAACAAAATCAGGCTTCTAGTTAAATATATGTGCTCTGCATATATATAAAACTAGGAGCACTGGTACTACTACTACTTGAGTAACTTATTAGTAAGTTGCGTAAGAATCGTGATTCGTGTCTACCGTCAGGTATTACGTAACGTATAAATCAAAAATCTTTTTGGTGAATCTTTTCGGTGTAAATATACCTACTTCATATTATAAGATATTATAAACATTGACACGTGTTATTGTAAAACATACGTTATAATTATTAACTTATGAGTGAATATAAATTAAACAAGAAAAAAAGGCATAACGAATAATATGAATACCATTTTATTTCATAGAAACAATTCACATATAAAGCATTTGAGCTTGTGTTTTGGGGGAATAACCGAAATATAATTAAGTTTAAATAACTTGTAAATTTGTTTTAAGCTACAACATACTATAAAGCTTTTATAATCTGTGGTACCGTCCGTCTGGTGAACGATATATTCTGGGCGGTTCGTGATTATGTTCCCGTATCAATGATTTTATATTACCGTCCCCATCAAGGGTGAGTCGGCCTCGACATTTCAAGCTTGTCCTCCTTGAACAGTAGAAGTTAGGTATTGCATCACCTTGCCTCGTAAAAGTATGTCCTTCAAACAGAAGAACTTGTCTATTGTTTAATGTTATCATCTGTGGGACACATTCTGTAACAAAATTATTTTTATTTATGAAATAGAGGTTACACAAAGACATAAACACTATTTAATAAGCTAGTTCTATTCTGAATAATCTGTAATTGACTTTTGTTTCATAAATATTACAAGAAAAATAAGTTTGCCTTAAGATATTTATTATTATTTATTTATTTACCTTGGCATAGAGGGCGAACAAGGAAGTGGGTCACCTGATGGTAAGTAACATCGCGGTGTGTTGCCGTCCTTTAAGGAAGTAAGAGGTGAAAGGACCCTTCATTTCCAAGGCGGATCGGGATTCCGGATACCCCTCTCGCTGAACGAAACGCGGCACGAGCCATTTCACGCCGATCATCCGAGAGGCCGTGGAATTTCACCGGTCGAGCCTGCCTATTCATGCAGCGAACTGCAAGACTACCACTGTTAAATATGATAATATATGTGCTTTACATATTTTACACTATGAGCTGGATTTTATATTTTTTTGGTTGTAAAATTTAAAAATAAATCGTTATTGTACTACTATTTGAGTAACTAATAGACAAGTTGCGTAAGAATCGTGATCCATATCTACCCTGAGTTATTACGCGAACGTATTTTTCAAAAATCTTTTCGCAATATTTATTTGCAATAAATAGCTAGTATAAAACAAATTCGCTTTTCGCTATCCGTCTCTATGTATGCGTAAATCTTTGAAGCCGCCACGGATTTTCATTTTTTGCATGTAAAATGGGGGCACGTAAAATGCATGCATATATTAGAGAAACAGTGTCAATTTTCATGGTTTCGCGCTATCATTGCAAATGCTAGTAAAGTTAAACCCTACCAAGACGGGACAAACTTCCCTTGAATATACACCACTAAGGGATAACCCACAATGAGTATTTTTTTTTACTTTTTACCTAAATATGAGGCTGGAAATAATGGCTAATTTACGTCGTTTGGTTTTACGTCTTCCCACCTATCTGCTATCTGTAAATATACCTACTTAATTATAATATATTAAAAACATTGACTCATATTACTTTAAAATATACGTTATAATTATTAACTTATTGAGTGAGTATAAATTGATCACAAATAAAACATTTGATCTTATGTTATGAGGGAATAACCGAAATATAATAGAGTTTAGATAATTTCAAATGAAATAATCATCCTAGGAACCACCGCAGGGATGTGCAATATCGAACTCGTATATTTAATTACTCTATCTTAAAAGTCGTTGAGAATTTCAAATAACGTAGTATAAATTAAAGTCGGTTTCCGCTGTCTGTCCCCTTATATGCTTAGATCTTTGAAACTACGCAACGAATTTTGATGCGATTTGAAGAAAAAGAGATAAATCCAAAATTTACTTATTTATTACTTTTGAAGCGGAGCAAAGATCGTCGTGTCAACTAGTGCCAAATAATGGAGCAAATTTGTTGCAAATTACAACATGCTGTCAATCTTTTATAACCTAAGGTACTTTCCGTCTGGTGTACGATATATTCTGGGCGGTTCGTGATTATGTTCCCGGAACACAGATTTTATATTACCATCCCCATCAAGGGTGAGTCTGCCTCGACATTTCAAGCTTTTCCTCCGTGAACAATAGTAGTAAGGTATTGTAGCACCTTGCCTCGTATAAGTATGTCTTTCAAACAGAAGAACTTGTTTATTGTTTAATGTTATCATCTCTGGGACACGTCCTGTAACAAAATTATATTTATTTATAGAGCAGTAATCATACGTGGTAAACGTACTTCCCAATTATACAGACTCATTTACTTGCTCCAATTTCTCGCCAACCAACACCATATCACACACTGTGACCTCTTTCTCACTCTCCACGACCACAATTTTCCTCTTGTTTTGACTTATTTTCATATTTTTTTCTCTAAATTCACCTGCATTCACCAAGATTAGCATGTCTTATATCTCTGACGCCGATGGAGCAAAATAAAACCTGGTCATTTACGACTCTTCCATGCTTAAACCACATTCAATCTCTTTCAGATTTATCAAACAACTATCCATATTATATAGATTGAAAAGCCACGGTGACGCGACACATCCTTGTCGAACACCTTTAAAAATATTAAACCAGTCTGAGTGCGCCTCATTTAGCCAGATTAGCCGCATTAGGCGCTCCTCAACCGCATATGTAGTCGACAGTGTTGGTCATAATTCATTCCTCGGTTCACGATCGTAAGCCTTCTCTAGATTTATAAATGAGATCCAAAATAACCATATATTCCAAGGTAATCCACGGGAAGAAAAGCGGGCTCCGGGGTGCCGTTAGTGCGTTGATCAGTCAGTCAAATATTCAATTTAAGCATATTATGCACATAGTTGATTTTTAATATAGTAATATTTTTAGAATGGGATGTCCGATTTCAATAATTTAAAGTAGTTAAGTAATCACCAGGTACTGCAACAGTTATGTTTACGAAGTAGTATAGTATAGATACAGTGGTCTGAATTTGGTTGGAAAAAAAATGTGAAAATGTTCATAAAGTAACTTGACTACAATAGTTGGCCACATATAATTGGCTATTTTTCTTAAGACCTATCGTCAGATTTATTATACAATATATGTTACTGTAAAGTTTCATCAAAATCGAATCAGCGGTTTTTGCGTGAAAGAGTAAGAAGCATACATACATGCTTAGAAACTTTGGCGTTCATAATATTAGTATTTACATATTCATTATTATACAGAAAATAGAAGAACCCTTTTTTTATTTTACATAGACCAGTGCTTGACGACTTCACCTAATGGTAAGTGAACGAGTAAAGAGTTTGAAGACGTCACACTGACACTGACTTAGGCAGTTTGTTCATGTTAGAAAGTAAATAAATCATAGTACAATGGGCGGTCTTATCGGAAGTAATTTCTGCTTGTCAACCTTAGGATGTTTACAAAGATAAAAGAAATTGGACAGTAACTGTAACGTGCAAAGTATGCACAATGTTTATGCGTAATAAAATTAAATATTTATATTGGTATAAATCTATATGGAGGCTAATAATGAAATCTATACTTATATTATAAAGCGGAAGAGTTTGTTTGTTTGTTTGTTTGTTTGTTTGAACGCGCTAATCTCAGAAACCACCGATCCGATTTCAAAAATTCTTTCACTGGTGTATTATCGAGGAAGGCTTTAGGCTATATTATATTTTCAAATAAATTAGGGATCCTTACTATAAGTTCAATAATGTAACCCAAGGTGTAAGAAAAAGACCCGAAAAATATTCTTAAATCGCGAACGCTGCAAAAACTATTGATTATAGAACAAAACAATGTACTACACTTTTACAGAACATATAATTGTCGACAGAAAAGTCCGCGACGCCATATGTCTAACTATTGTAGTTATCGCACAATAAGTGTTTTTTGAATTTTTAAAAATAATTATAATGAGGTCGTTTTAAAAGTTCTTTATTTTGTACTTTGGTATTAACTCTACTCAAAATAAATTACTTCAATATAAAGATAGATTCAATACTTTTGTAGAACTTTTTGAATGATTCAATTCGGACATTTAATTCAAAAGATATCGCAAAATACAAAATGTAAGTATACGTTTCTTAGGCAAATATTCCGCGCACATATATATGTTCGGGAGACCCGCCCGACTCGGTCATGAGCGCCGCTCATAGCTGGCAGGTAATTTTTTTTTTAATTTTCTTAGACTTTTTTTTTCTTTTTGTCCTAATGAGTTTGTAGTATTTAATCGTCTTAGGTATTTGTATATTTATTTTGTAATAATTAATAGGTAATGTGAACCTGTAACATCTGTGACCCCGTGTCTATTTAGACACATTAGATTAGAATTTGATCTATTTAAGAGTATAATAAACGGGAAATAACTCGACAAGTGTAGGTAAACAAATACTTACTTTTATTATTGGCTTGATGTTTCGGCCTGGTTGCACTGGCCGTAGTCACAAGTAGACAGATAATTTGTTTACCTAAATGTGTCGCGTTATTTTCCGTTAATTATATTTATGTAATATGGAACGCGAATATTAAAAGATTTTCATACTTAAGTAACCAAAGTCATGGGTCAAAGCTAGAGTTAGTTTATAGTTAGCTCTTCACGCAGATATTATAATATTATCTATAATTCTTTACAATATTGCAACTTCATTTAAATGGACGAAGCGCAAGATATCCCTACGCACCTCAATCTTGGCGTCTTTTGTTAAAATATAAAGACTTAGCGAGTTTGATACACATCTGCATACCACATAGTTGCCCATCTATATATATTTACATTTTTTAATGTCGTGATCTCTTTTAAAATTTAGTGAATTTATTTTGAGAAATATAGAAAATAGAAAATATAGAAATATAGAAAGAGTAATACCAAGGTGCCAAATCGACATCATTTAAAATATAAAAAGAACACTCACTGTGAGTTAGCCATAATGGTAAGAACATGTGGTGACCAGGTTTTTTTTTAAATCGACGACAATGACAAATAAAAAAAAAGGTTCAAGTAGTATTAAAAAAAACTAAAGATTGACAAAAAACTTCTGACAATGTCAGGTATTGCTGTTGATTGAAGTTGATAATAATTTTTTTATGGGATAGGAGAGCAAAGGAGAAAGCGCCCCTGGACACCGGCATCACTTATGGTGTTACCGTTGCGTTGCCGACCTTTAAGGGAGAAAGATGGGGAAGGGAGGTGGACCTCCGGGTACCTCGCTCACCGAACGAAACGCGGCATGAGCCACTTTACGTCGATCTTCTGGGAGGTGGTGGTATTTTACCGGTTGAGCCCATTCATGCATTCATTTAACTGCTTAATATTTTAACTGCCATTATTTTCCTCATATCTAGGTTGTTAGTCGCTAATATCAAAAGCTAAGCATTAAGGTGTGTAATAATCGTGCCTTATGACGCTTTGTACCCTTTACCTACCCCGCAAGGGATCTGGCGTGAAGTTATGTATGTATGTATCAGGAACTTGAATTGAAAAAAAATAGTGTTAGATAGTCCATTTATGAGGAAAGCTTTGAGGTATTAATATGATCGCGGCAATAATCTTTTTAGTGTAAAATGTCTAAAATATGGCGGTACGAAGTTCGCGCGGTCTGCTAGTATATATTATACACACATACACCTATATACATTAAACCAATACAAAACAATACACATAAATACATACATATGGACACAAAGTAGTTGTGAGACTATTTGTTAGTTACATGCGTATCATTATTATAACATGAATGATGAAAATGTTTACAATATCAATACAATATTAAATCAAGTTCACGTTACGTACCTACCGGGGTAGGCATATAGAAGATAACATCTTAAAATTCTTACAACTATTACATAACTCACTCCGTTGATTCAGCGCCTATCTCATTTCAAAATCTGCGGAGTGACTCTCGCTGACCGCGTCGAAAACAAGGTTGTAAGGAAGGAAATCGGATTGAAAGAGAGTGTCGGTGTAAAAGTAAGAATGGGCATGCTGCGATGGTTCGGACATGTAGAAGAATGGATGATACAAGATTAACTAAGCAGATATACAATGCAAAAGCGGATGGATGTAGGAGTCGAGGACGGCCAAGACACATTCCATGACCAAATAGAACGTGTTCTTGAGGAAGGTGATTGTTAGAGCCTCAAACATCGACGCGCGTGCATTAAAAGAATTATGAAAGTCAACGAAGCGAGTGAGGTATGTAATTGTGTAAGTATGTATCGTGCCTTATGACGCTCCGCTCGTCTCCTACTCCGCAAGGGATTTGGCATGAAGTTATTTATGTATGTATGTTGTAAATCTAAGATAAATAGTTTAATAACGCTACAAAAATTTAATAAAGCATAAATAATTGTAAATCATAATTACCTTTAAATCCAGGTTATCAAGAACGTGTTTATTTGCTTAATCTATATATTACAATAGTACATTGAAATCCGTTGCGTATTTTTAAATATCTTACCAACGGATGAAGGTACAGATGGAGTAAATTTGTTTTAAACTACAGAATTGTGTAAAGCATTTATAATCTGTGGTACAGTCCGTCTGGTGCAAGATACATTCTGGGCGGTTCGTGATTATGTTCCCGGACCATCGATTTTATACTACCGTCCCAACGAAGGGTGAGTCTGGCTCGACATTTCAAGTTTTTCCTTCTTGAACAATAATAGTGAGGTATTGCAGGACCTTGCTTCGCGAACGTATGTCTTTCGAACAGAAGAACTTGTCTATTATTGTATAATGTTATCATCTTTGGGATGGGGATATCGTCTGCAACGAAGTAATTTTTATTGATAGAGTTCTAATATTTAACAAATAGAGTCGTTATTATTAATACTTTTTTTCAACTGTCCATAAAATAGTAACAAAATAAAGTTAAACAACGGACAGAAGTTTTATCCCTCGATCTAATTTCATACTTATTAGAAAAATAGGTCGAGCACCCCGCTTCTGAATCCATAGGTCGCGGGTTCGAATCCTCACACTGGCTCACACTAATGACTTTTTGAAGTTCTTTTCGGAAAAATATCGATGACTGAAAACTTTGTGCCCGGTATCGCAATAGGTTCGCCATCTATTCCATTTGGAACGTAAACATAACGGGGGGACGAGGCTTAACAGCCGCTGCCTACACCTACGGGTAGAATGAGGCGTGAAGTTATGTTAGAAGTTATTAGAAAAAAGAATACAAAATCAAGCTTTTAGTTAAATGTGAACACATGAAAAAACATATTTATTGTGTTTGTGCAACAAGTATAAAAGGCGTCAATTTAAATAAAATAACAATAACCTTTATATTATTTATTTACTAGATATAGGATATGAAGGTTATCTGATGAATTGGCTTAAAATATACGTAGAAAATTCCAAACCAAAGTTAAGACTATTAAAATGTGGATAAGATTGTTTAGTACTCTATGAGGATTTGTTATACCTATTAAAAACGGCAAACAATTTAGCAATTATAAAAAAAAGCGCAAGTGCAATATCTTTATCAATAATCTATTCAATGATTTAAAAAAATATATGAAAATAGCGGAGATTTAAAACATTATGAAAATGTAATAAGTAACGTAGTAATAAACAGGCTATCTATATTAAAAATATTTATTTTTAAAAAAAAACACATAAAATACATAGTCGAAAAATAAATAATAACAAATAAAATATATTTTTATTTCGGATTCTTTAGGTGATGAACTTTTTTGCTCGTTGTTGTTAGATTGGAACTTTACAAGTATTTCTCATACCTGTAACTGATACTTGCAGAATTGTACTACACGCCTGCCGTTTTTACTGTCATAAATAATGAAAACCAAATATTATATCTTAAAATATTTTCCATCAGATGTACATATTATTTTTGGTGGCGGATGATTGTGGTCCATATTCACTGATCTGATGTTGCCATGTTTGTCAAGCGTGAGTTTAGCTGGACAATTGCTTAACCTTTTTTTGGAGCAATACTGGTGACAAATGGATGCGCCCCATTGAGAGTATGTGTAGTTCGCATAAAGTAACACTGTCTTGCCGTTCAGTTTTATTTTCTTATATTCAGCGGCTGTAAAAACAAACAATTTTTTTTTAACATTACCTAAATTATCTTATGCAATTTGAGATTGTTTTTATTCCTCTAACAGAGTGTACCAGGGTGTATAAAATAAATAATACATGTAATATTTTGTAAAACTAATTAATAGAAATCATTACGTGTATTAGGTATTTATTGTAAGTCTGCATCCTTGTTCGGGGTTCCTATCACCCACATAAAACTACAAATCAGCACGTGAATTTTTAATGTGGGTATCGGTCGTCTCTGTAGATATTATTGTAATAGAGTTGCTGCTTGTAATAAGTGGCAATAAATAAATGCTTAGACGATTCCATTTTCAACTCTACAGTCAAATGATTTTATGAGATGTGGGATCGATTCTTGACTCACACCATTGGACTGTGTGATAAATATTGATCGACTGATAACGATCAATGTATGTGAAATTCTTACATAACATGATAGAGAAACAGTATATTATTTTGAGTGAATTTTCTAGGTTTAACGCTTCAATTAAAAACGCTGGTTGAACCCTATGTAATAGAATTAAAATAATATACTAGACTTATAAACCTTAAGCAGGTCTACAAAAAAGTTTCGGATGGTGTATTTGTATCTCTAAGGGATAACCTATAATGACCATTTACATTTCTTGACATTATTTGCGATATTGGTTTGTTTACGAAGCAATTTTAAACATTACAGCATCAATCCTTACACTCTACAGTATACAACTTGAATGAATATTATTGAAGACAATACAGATTTAAAATGCAGGACACGCGTGGCGTAACCGGCCGCTGTCTTGTGCCTCAAGAAGCGCCAATTGAACTTATCAAAATCCAAACTTTACTAATAGTCCATTGAAATGTTACAATTTTAGGACCGAATATTGCATTTCTTAGAGGACGCAATTTTATTTTTGGGACATGTTGGGGGTCAGTAGAGGTGTATTTTTTGTTAAACGTTTAACAAAAATGTTACAGAGCAAAAAATATTTTTTTATTAATTTTATTCGCTTATAATTTCTTTGATTTTCAATTTAGGGCAAAAGTTATATAAAAGTAAGCAAGATAATCTGCTACAAATTATGTCATGACATTTTCTTTGTAAGACGCATAGTTTCCGAAATATCACAAAAAATATTTTTTTTAACGCCTTATTTCAAGATGGCGGCCGGATGACAAGGGTGGCGACACCATAAACTTTCGAGTTGAGCTTCTATTGACTGCCCCAACATGTTCCAAAAATAAAATTGCGTCCTATAAAAATTGTAAAGCTCATGTAACATTTCAATGGACTAGCTAGTAAAATATAAGTAGAAAACTCAGTGTTTACAGCCAAACAATATTATCGTTTATGGTTTAGTTTTTCTTTCTGTGTTTATTTTTTTAGGATTTGTTCTATTGAAAACGGGGACAAGAATCACTTTAGCAATTAACAAAAAATACTCTCCTCTTAATTGCAATATCTTTTCAAGAAAGGTGAAAACATATTCAGCAATTAAAAGAAAACGCAATAGTATTTCACAAATATTTATTAATCCTAAAACAAACACAATCGAAAAGAGTATGTATTGGGAATCGTTTTTTTTTTACATGTATTTTTCATACTTGTAACAGATACTACAAGTATCTGTATCTGTAGATACTACAAGTATCTGTTACACTGACTGTCTAGCTGCTAGACAGTCAGTGTAACAGATACTTGTAACAGTGTAACAAAAACGGCAGGTGTGAAGTGCTAGACTCTAGCACTTCACATCTGCCGTTTTTGCTGTCATAAATAATGACAACAAACTTTATATCCTAAAATATTGTCCATTAGATGTACATATAAGTTTTGGTGGCGGGTGATTGTGGTCCATGTTCACTGATCTGATGTTACCATATTTGTCAAGCGTGATTTTAGCTGGACATTTGTTTACCAGCTTTTTGGAGCAATACTGATGGCAAATGGATGGGCCCCGTTGAGAGTAAGTATAGTTCTCATAAAGTAATACTGTCTTGTAGTTCAGTGTTATTTTCTTATATTCAGCGGCTGTAATGGTAAACCAATATGTATTTTGTTAGTTAAACCTTAAAAACATAAGAGAACAGTTTTAATATAAAAATAACACATGTATTGTTTTCTACAAATTAGACTGGGGTACGTTAACACGCCTGTGTTAAGAACTCTAAAAATCAGCTCCGAGAATGACCCGGAATTGTGCGTATTAGGTGTATTTATTTATATCGGGATTTCGGAATTTATTTATTTATATATTACTTTTTCTCCATAAAGCTAGGGTCACAAGAAGTGTGCCCTCAGAGGCAGAGGCCTCCTCCAATTCCTTCCAATAGGTCCTGCCCCGTTGCTACTCTCAACCAGAATAGCCCCGCTGTCTGTTTCAAGTCGTCTTTCATCTCCTGACTTGACGACCCCTACATCATTTGCCAACTCTTGGTTACTAGAGTGCGATTTGCTTGCTTCATTTAATGATGACATGGCGTAGCCTATGTCACCCCATCTCCATTTTTGGGCGTATATCCGGGTAAGAAAGTTTGTGAGTTTTGTTCTTGCTGTTATGTCTGGTTCTTGATTCTGCCTTGAGTTTGGATTTTTGTTTTAAATAGGATAGTGGGCAAACGAGCAGGCGTGTAGACTGATGGTGAGCAACAAATGCCGGCCATGGATACCTGAACACATATAGTGTAACAGTTGCGTTGCAACGAACTGCATGACTCGTGTGAATAATGATGATTTATAAAAATAATAAGGCAATAATCAATTAACTTCAGAATTTATTAGTAATCTTTACATAGTATAAAATAAAGTCACTTTCCACTGTCTGTCCCCTTAAACGCTTAGATTTTTGAAACCACGCAACGGATTTTGATGCAGTTGTGTGTAGTTTTTAGGTATAATGCATGTATCATTCTAGCATTATAGTAGTAATGAAACAAAAATTTAATGATTAACTAATTTACTTAATTTTAATGCGGAATAAAGTTCGCCGGGTCAACTAGTATTTTTTAATAAATGACGGTGGACAATTCACACTACGAATCATCATCATTTGTATATTATATATACATTTTTAAAATCATAGCAAGTATCATGTAGCAATTAACAAAAAAAATCTCGCCTCTTAAAAGACTACATACGATATATTTACAAAAAAAGGTAAATATCTATTTAAAAAATGCAAGCAGTGGGTAATAAACAGGCCATCAATATTTCAGAAATATTTATTAATCCCAAAGCAAACACAACTACATAGTCGGGAAAAGTATTGTAAATCGATGATTTTTTTTTTACCTTTACAAGTATTTACTTACTGTCTTGCACTTGCTCTTGTTGCTGAATTATATAATGACAGCTAATTTTATATCCTAAAATATTGTCCATCAGATGTACATATAAGTTTTGGTGGCGGGTGATTATGGTCCATGTTCACTGATCTGATGTTACCATATTTGTCAAGCGTGATTTTAGCTGGACAATTGCTTACCGCCTTTTTGGAGCAATATTGATGACAAATAGATGGGCCGCGTTGAGAGAAAGTGTAGTTCTCATAAAGTAACACAGTCTTGCGGTTCAGTGTTATTTTCTTATACTCAGCAACTATTAACAAACAATTATATTTTTATTCAATGAATTAATAAAAGTAACACATACAATGTCTTTTACAAATTATACCTGCATTCCAGCCTGGTGTAATTTAACACACATAAAACTAAAAATCAGTTCCGAGAATGCTATGAAACTGCTACATGTATTAGGTACTTTTTTATTTCGGGATTTCAGCATCATCTCTCTTCATATTATTGTAATAGCATTGCTGATTGTTATAAGTAGTGATAACAGAAATTACTTAGACGATTTTACTTTCAACTCTAGGCACAAAGTTTACAGTACTTTCTCGTGATTACGATGTGAACAAAACTCTGCCCATTATGCTATGTCATAGCGGTAAACCTGCTCAATTTTGTACAATTGTCTTCCTGGATTCCTTTTTTGTACAATTAATTTCCTGGATTGGATTGTTAACCGACATACTCTTGGGATTGACGTATTTACCAACTTACGGCCGAAGCCAATAATCAATCCCAATCCGAATTGTCCTATCTAAGATCAATTCTAATAAGCGTACCAATAATCAATCAATGGATTGATTTTGTTTGGGGAAGCGACCGACAGATACAAAATAGTCTTAGAATGACTTCAATCTCAGATTGGAGATTGATTATTGATTTCGGCCGATAGCAAACTATACTAACAACGCTGAGGTATCGCTTCTGAATCAACAAGTCGAGGGATCGATTCCTCGCTCACAGCAATAACTTTTTGGATGTAATGTGTGATAAATATCAAATATTACAATCACACATTATATCCGCGGTATATAGGCGACCTATTTCTTTTGAGAGGTAAAAAAAAGGGCGAGTCGAGGCTTAACAGCCACTGCCTACACCTTCGGCTAGAAAAAAGCGTGAAGTTAAAAAACAGATTTATAGAATAAAAACTGTTTAATGGTGCGTTTTATTTCATCTTACTATCTACATTAAATAAAAACATATAACCGTTAGCCCACAGAGTGTCATACTTTTTATTGTATTAAAGGAATATAAAATTAATAAAATAAAATTAAAATTAATAAAATTAACTGTATATCAAAAGAAATTAATGATTTACTAATACACTACACTTACAATTGAATGTGATGAAAACGAAAGTTATGGTGGTTGAAAGGGATCCAGAACGGATGCAAGGATAATGGTTGACGATGTAGTGCTGGAACAGGTGAATGAAATTGTATATCTTGTATGCGCTTTTAGTAGGGATTTTAGTAGGGAAGGTACACGCGGATGTAGGATGTAGAAAGAAGAGTGGTGTTAGGAAATAGCGTAAATGGAGGGTTGGGCAGATTCCTGGGCGCAAAAAATATTAGCAGAAAAGCTCAGGTAGCAATCCACAATGCAATACTGATCCCAACGCTAACTTATGGAAGCAAGAGCTGGGAATGGCAGAGCGTGTACGAAAGTATGATAAACGCGGTTGAAATTAGGGCACTGCGCAAAATCTGCGGAAAGATCCTCGCTAACCGCGTCGAAAACAAGGTTGTGAGGAAAGAAGTCGTAATGAAAGAGATATGGTGTAAATGTAAGAAAGGGTATGCTCCGACGGTTCGTACATGGAGAAAGAATGGATGATGCAAGATTGACTAAGCAGATACACAATGCATAAGTGGATGGTTGTAGGAGTCGAGGACAGCCAAGACACGCATTCTATGACCAAATAGAACGTGTTATGGAGGAAGGTGATGTTAGCAGCCTCAAAATATGACGCGCGTGCATGAAAAAAGTTATGAAAGTCAACGATTTGGCGTGAAGTTATGTATGTACTAATAATAATACAATATCTACATTATTTTTTGGTTTTTGTACTACACAGTACCTAATTAAAGTCTTCCAGGTTTTGGTAAACAAAGTTTTATGATATTCACTTCTTATAAAATTTGAGTGCTAGCCACTGAACAAAAATATATCTCAAATATTGCTAATATATAAATATTTTAATAAAATTAATTTTTATTATATTAATGTACATTTTATTTATAAAAAAATAAGTACTACAGAAACGTTAATGTTATATTACATATGTTATTTAGATGTTTTTATAGAGGACTGGAAGCCAAATGAACTCACCATCAGGCGTGTCACTTAATGGTGAGTGACAAGCGTCGCCCATGGACAACAGTAACACATAGTGTTGGCATTGCGTTGCCGACCTTTATAGGAGTAGGATAGGAAGGGATGGGGAAAGAGGGTCCCGGCGTCCGGGTACTTCTCTTACCAAAAGAAAGGTATAAAGGCACTTATTTAATAATTTCTTTGATACTTATAGTGCAATCCGTCGCGAAATAGTTTCATTGGTGGGTGACAGTGATCAACTATTGAATCATCCCAAATTATACTACCATCGGTACGGTTTAGTGCCAGCTTAGCTCGACATTTCAAACTTCTCTTTTGCGAACAGTATTTACTACGCTTCGAGGACCCCTGCTGAGAGTAAGTATAGTTTCTATACAAATAAGCATATTTTTTATTCAGGAGTATCCGCTCAGGTACTGTAAAAATATATAAAAAATATATATCAATATATATGGAATCATTAGAACCAATTATTTACTAGATACATGGAATGGATATTCCGAAAGATCGTGGTATTTCACCGATCGAGCATTCATGCAGCAAACTGCAAGACTCTATAACTGCCATTTAATTAAGTACCAAATTAGCTTTAGGTACACTTCTTGCTTCTTTTTAGCTGTTACATTTTATATGCCTACGACATACCACAACCTCCAAATACATGTATAGTATTGTGTAGACGATTTATATATATGTATACTTTACATAACTTCACGTCTTTTTCTACCCGAAGGCGTAGACAACGGCTGTTAAGCCTCGTGTCGCCGTTATGTTTACGTCCCAAATGGCATAGGTGGTGAACCTATTGCCATACCGGGCACAAAGGTTTTTTTTAGTCATCGATATTTATCAGACTTAACTTACGAAATTAATTTCGAAAAGTCATTGTTGTGAGCCAATGTGAAGATTCGATCCCGCGACGTCGGGTGCTCGACCACAGGACCAGCGAGACCTAATATATATAATAATAATACATACATATATATTTGACAACCATTTCGAAACGTTGATTATCACTCTAAATAGGAAAGAAATATTTAACACTTTTACTACTTATGGTATGTATGTTACTTGCACATCTACCTTCACACCCTTAGTGCCCAAAGGTAACAACAGTATGTACACTAACATATTTTATCTGTGGTGACTTGTAATCGGCTAACGGGCCTCGTGGTGCAACTACCGGCTGCAGCAATGAGGTCGGGGGTTCGATTCCCACCCAAGTACAAATATTTGTGACAAACATGAACATTTGTGTGGCGTCTAGATGTTTTTCTATGTATTGTAAGTATCTATTTACAAAAGAAAAGTATATATGTATTATGTACTAATATCCGTTATCTAGTATCCATAACACAAGCATTTAGTTGCTTAGATAGGAACTAGAGGGCGCTGTGTGTATTGTGTCCAAGATATTATATTATAGTAATTTGTGTATTCTACTTATTCTAATATTTATGTATATCAATAGTCTGTAAGTATTCCGAATAAATAAAATATGGGGTCGCAGTGGCATAAGGGACTGAACTCATGGCCCCTTCGAGAAGAAACACTTAAATGGTTCTAGTCGGTGTACAGTCCGCTTGGAGATAGGAATGAACGATTGATGTAATAAAACTTATTTTCATAATCAATTGTTAAATATTTATTAATTATTTAATAACTAAATATTTATCAATTTATAATTTAAATATTTAGTTTTAACAACATTGAACTATAAATAATGACTTTAACAAATTGCATTTATACATTGAATGGAATATTTGGTCCCTAGAAACAGACATACATACAAATAAAAAAAAACAAGAATAATGGTCCTATGATGATTTTCTACTAATTTACAGCCTTACGTAGCCTCCTTCTTTGGTTTTGTGGAATAAGGGTGGAGGGTGGTTATGATGCGTTGAAGCACGTTCAATGCTTCCATCTGGAGCTATCTTAAGACGAGCTGTGCAACGACCGCGACGTTTTTTCGAACAAACCATGATTCTATCTTTACCATTACAAGAAAACGAATAACCTTGGTATATAACTACAGTTTTAGAATTTCGTAAGGTAATCCATTGTAAAGCTGAAAAGACAGTTATACTGTTAAAATGAAAACAACGAGGCACAAAAGATTTAATGAGAGTAAAGAAAAGAGAACATTTAAATTTATAAGAATATTTAATTAATATTATTTAAATAGGAAGTTGTATCCTTTTATTTCCAAAATCAGACGATAATATTATTTACAAAGTAAAAGGTTAGTTTTGAACACAATCAAAAAACTACGTGAAACAGTTTCATAATGCTGAAGTATTCCTATAATATTGCAAATTCTTGGATAAAAAATGCGCGGATGCGCGGGGACACGAAGTGCGGAGGCGGGCCTTCCGGCGGGTCCTGGGCGACTGGCGCGACGCGCTGGTCCTCCAGCGCTGTGCGCGTCAGCACGACGTCGGTGCCGTCTAGCCCCAACTCGAGCTCCGTAAATGTGGCACTGTCACCTACAGGTTGACTCAGATGCTCACCGGGCACGGGTGTTTCGGTGAGTATCTGAGTCGAATTAAAGGAGAAGAAATGGCGAGATGCCACCATTGCGCATCCGACGTGGACACGGCCCGGAGGTCTGCCCGGCATGGGCGGCCGAGCGTCGAGTCCTGGTCGACGGGATCGGGCGAGACTTGTCCCCGCCGGCATTGATCGCAGCAATGCTGGCGATGCTGGCGTGCAAGGACGAGTAGAGGGCTGTGGTCTCCTTCTGCGAAGCTGTAATGCTCCGGGATGACCATATCCTGGACCACCCTTACGCCGGAGGAAGGCCGCCGCGAGATTTTAGTGGGTAGCCGTAGGATAGGATTGCTGTGTACTGCTTTGGGAGTTCCACACTACCCCCTGCTGTACCCAGGCGGGATGTGCATGAAGCATTTCTTCGCGTAAAAAACAGGACGTAGGCATCATAAAAATGTTAGGGCTTTATGTTTAGACCGTATTTTGAACGACATGTAATAGCTAACTGTAGACTTTTATTTCAATATAGGGTGGTGATTGTGTTGGAATATCTCACCGATGAACTGCCGATCTTCGGTCAACAATACTCTGGATTTGCATCCTGATGCTTTCTTTGAGCAATACCATCTAGTTTTGCTGGTCATCTGTACGTAAGTATTGCCATTATATATCATGATGGTACCACCGCGTTGGCTCGGGATGAATTCCAGAACAGGACGCTGGAGATCTTTAAACAAAAATGTCATTATATGAACATGCCATTATTAAAAAATAACTTTAATATATTTATATAAAGTAGTATAATATAAAAATAATATAAATATAATATAAAAATTGTGTAACGGTTTAAATCCACAGTCAAATCCATCTAGAAATATTGCAAAGGGAAATAAAAAGCGATTAAATTAGTAATAGTATATTAATTTAAATATTTAATACTCTACAAAACATACGAATTTGAAAACACATAGTGTAATAAATAACCCTTTTCGACACAATCGGGTAAAACTAAAAGCATATAATATATACAAAGACAAAGTAGAAAGTTATTTTTTATATTAATTTTGTAGATTTTTAACACATAACTTATGAAAACAATAAGTAGAATTCATTGGCTTGAGCCAGAATTCAAACTGGAGATTTATGATTTAGAAGCGGAGACATCAACCTGGACAGCTATAATTAATCACTTATTTTATAGTAAATACCATTTCCGGTCACTCTGTACTGTGGTGGAGGATGATTATGTTCCGAATAATCATTAACTATATATCCATTGTTATCCAACTTTAATTTGGCTGAACACTTCTTCGAATTCCTCTTCGAACAGTATAAATATCGTTTATCGTTCTTAGGGCCTTGATGAGAAAAAGTATTATTCTTATACATTACCAGAGATTTGCCAGTATGTAGAGTTATTATCTCGTAACCTGTAAGTCAAAATTACTTTTAAGATATAGCTTAGTTTAAGAATTTATATCTATACGGACATGAATTCGTTTGGGAAAAGGAAACTCTCTTGCATACCCATTTAGGTCCAAGCGTTTTCCTGAGCCCTTATCTATGGTTTAACATACAATAATATACAGTAATAGAACTTTTATTAAATTTGACATTAATTGTACTCATGTTATGAAGACAATATATTTTGTACTGAAAAGTTCAAAACTAACCGAGGGTAAATATAATTCACGTATTTTTGATTTTCTACCTTCCCTTCCGGTATCTTGGGGTCAATATATATAGATAGAAAGAGCTAACTGATTAACCAGTTTGGTCAAGTGTGTACGTGGTCAAGTCAAGGTTATTTAGTGGCCAGAAAACATTGAAATAAAAATTATACATATAATTCAAAAGATAACATGAAAAGGACTGAATCAATCTTGACGTAATTTTAATTTACTCTGTCGTGTAAATAGTAAGAAAGGGCATGCTCCGATGGTTCGGACATGTAGACATGATGGATGATGAAAGATTGACTAAGCAGATATAGAAAAACACCTTTTATGGCCAAATAGAACTAGTTCTGGAGGAAGGCAAATAGGTTTTAAAAAATGACGTGTATGAAAAGAATGAAAGTCAAAAAAATCAAAAATCGTGCGTTATGGCGCTTTGTTCTCTCTGCCTACCTTGCAAAGGATTTGGCGTGAAGTTATGTTTGCATGTATAAATACAAGTTTAAAAAAAAACAATATATAATGCATATATTCAACTGTATTATTACTATCTTTTCTTGTTAAATATAGAATCGAGGATACTACTGACTCTTCCAGCAGGATTTCCAGCTCCGATGGATCTAACTTCATCGCTGTCATCTTCATTTATCAGTTGTTCAAAGTTCATTCTTCTAAACTGCTGCCTATAAGATCGTAAAAATTCAGGGGCAAAATCGTTACCTGAAATATTACGAGTTTGTATTTTAGTTTTTAAATCTCTCTTTATGAGAATGGAGGGCAAACGAGCCGGCAACGCACCACGGCGTTGCAAGTCAAAACCTTAGCGCGTTGCCGGCTTTCAAGGGAGTAGGAAGGGAAAGGGGTTCAGGCCTCTGGGTACCTCTCTCATCGAACGCGACACGAGCCACTCATGCCGGTATTCCGAGAAATCGTGGTATTTCACCTGTCGAGCCGGCCCATTTATGTAGCGAACTGCAAGGCTCTACCACTGTTAATTTTGACAGTTAAAACTTACTTAATAGTCTTTATTTAAATTTATTTATGCATCCATCTCCATTATCGAACGTCAATGTGCGATGCGTGTTTAGTTTTAAATTTTAAATTAAAAAAAATATTTATAAGTTATGATTTATTTTCTAAATCACGTCCACCACAAAGTTGTACACTTAAACATCAATCACTGTCTTTATTCGTAAAAAGGTGCTATGTTTACGAATGGTACACAACGAAAATCTGTTTAACTATTCTAAACGAAAATATGATACGATTATTACGTGTAAGAATCGTGCCTTACGGCGCTCTGTTCTCTCTGCCTACCCCGCAAGGGATTTGGCGTGAAGTTATGTATGTATGTATGTCTGTATGTGTTATTATGATATATAAATTAATTACAATGATATACAAAAAAACAATGTAGCTATTCCTTTTCGGAATATTTACTTTTTCACTTCAGTGATAATTTATTTTGACAAATTAGGATTAATATTTGCATTTACTTTGAACCAGCTATTATGTTTCCATATAATAATGTGTCTTCGGGAATTCTTTAATCTTTTCTGTGTATCTTTAGTTTTACTTTATTATTTACTCTGAAGTGTGCCTACGTATTCTAGCCTTATCCCTTCCTTTAGCATTCGCATATTGTCATTTCCTTTTCTTGACGTGGCATGTTCGTTTATCGTTAAATCTCCTACCAAATGTAACTTTACATGATATCTCTCCAGATCTTTTCGTTTAATTTCTGCTACTTTTACGGGATCATATCTTATACGTATCCGGTATCGTCGTTACCTCTCGGCCGGCGTGAGGTTTCTTTAATTTCCAAATAGTTGCGCGATATATTGCTACAATATTTTAGATACATTACTAATGGGAATATATTTTTAATTTGTCACTGAATGGTTTGGAGAATTTTAACGAACGAAAAATATTACATAACATAACATAACTTCACGCCTTTGATACCCGAAGGTGTATGCAGCGGCAGTTAAGCCTCGTCTCGCCGTTATGTTTACGTCCCAAATGGAAATGGCGAACCTATTGCCATACCGGGCACAAAGTTTTTAGTGATCGATATTTATCACACGTAACTTTCCGAAAACAAATTCGAAAAGTCATTGGTGTGAGCCAGTGTCAGGATTCGAACCCGCGACCTGTAGATTCAGAAACGGGGTGCTCGACCACTGGGCTACCGAGACGACGACAAAATATTACGTGTATTCGTAATGCATACATATCAACGATTGGAATATAAAACCCATACCTGAACAAACTGATCCACCAAAGATTAATTTAAACAACATCAGACATAGAAGAATATAACCTACAATATACATGTACTTATCTTTCAAATCGAGACATCAAAACCACAGCAATATAATATAAATTGTACATTTTATCCCTACACTACTAAAAACATTTTTAGATTTAAGTAATTCATTATCATTCATAATAAAAAACAAAGTCGTTTCCCGCTGTCTGTCTCCTTATATGCTTATATTTTTGAAAATACGCAACTGGTTTTGATGCAGTTTTTTAATAGATAGCGGGTGTCAACGGGGGGGTCAATATAAAATTCATATATAAAGTACTAAAGAAGGTGAAGAAAGTGTGAAGAAAGAAGGTGAAGAAGTGATTTTTTTTTTCAGATTTAGGTATTTAATTGCAAACGCTGGCTAAACATCGCTGTCATTTCAAAATTGTTTATGAAGATTCATTAAGTGGCGCTGGATTCCGAGATTTTACAGTTTTTAAGCGTGTCAGCCGTCCACTAGTTAGTAAATACTTTAGTAAAATATAGCGATTATATTGAGGACCCATTTGATAAATACCTGTGATAAATACGTTCACAAGTTCAAGTAATATATAGTTGATATCCAATTAATAGAAAATCAAAAACAAACCCATGAAGAGAAATAGTATTTAGTATAGTTTAACTTTAAGAAAATTTAATTTCTATGTATAAAAGCATAAAAACTGTAGATAATATATGATAAACTTAAGTTCATTATGTACTATATTTTATTATTATCTCTAAATTTGTTAGACTGTAGCCCGAATACTGAACCGTCACTCAAATATATAAGCGCTACTTCAGCGTTTAAGTAGCTGTCACATTAGAAAGAATACGTGAAATTTGAGCAGTAAGTAGCACTTTATTGATAGTCAGATTTGAGTGGCGGTTCAGTATTCGGGTGTGTGACACCATTATAATAAAGTAAAATAGTGCTGATCCATCTCTTTCTACTTGTTGTAAAAGTTGACAAATTTCCCCAGACGCGAACCATCTTTTGAAGTATAAGTCTTGATGGTTCAGTGGTTAAGCACTTCTTGAATTTTTATATTATTCTATCATCGACGAAGAACATAACTGTGGCATATATAAGACAACAGGTTTCGCAAACTAGTACTATTTGGAACTTAAAAATTACTGAGGTAATAAGGCTTCATAGCTGCTGCCTTCGGTTATTTTGGCCCATTTTCATTTACCGAGCAGAATTTTGTTAGTCATCGATATTGATCACACATAACTTGCGAAAGGATTCTCGATTGTCATTCGGTGCACAGTGTTCAAATTTGAAACCTCTGATTTGAAGTCAGACTACTGAAACATTGGATTATGATACAAGAGATGATTCGCATCATATCAAGTCCCTTAGTCCCAAGTCTCATCCGTTGGATATCATAAAAGACGAGTGCCATTATTTTCTAGAGCGGCCCAACATCCATTTTAATATCGACCAACTATAAACCACGCCGAGCTGGATATTATTTTTTATTACAAAATCATACGAGTCTTTTATTTAGCTTCAATTACACATAAATTTCTATTATACTACTACAGATTTTTATCAGATTCATTTAGTTTTTTTTAATATCCAGAGATTGGTCTTTTAAAATTTCATTTATATCAATCATTTCTAATAGTCTCTACGTTTTTTATTATGGGGCGGCTTCCTTATTTGCATACACTTCTTGATCTCTGGATGTCTCCGCAAAAACAAACAATACCATTTCTCTCCGGGCACACCATCTTTAAACATATAATCCCTGTTTATATTTTTAAGGTATTCGGAGACATTGTATAATAAATCTTTCTTGGTCCACACATTTCCACCTGCAGTCTGTAGTTGGACCCAGTTGACAAGTTCAATTTCTTCAGCAGCAGATAGTCTTGTGTTACGTTCTGATGCACCGGAATTACGAGTGATGAGACTTTGCCTTAACCTATAGAAGATGGTCGCTCTTGGTATTCCAAACGTGACGGCTGCTAATCTCATACTCATTCCTTTTCTTACTGCTTTGACAGCCAGCTGTATTTCTTGTTCATAATATCTTCGTTGTATTTCAGCTAAAACATTTAAACATTTGTACAAAAATTTTTTCACATTATCTTAGTATTTGCCCTAGCTTATGTATTGAGCAATCATTTGAGAAAAGTTAAATTATGTATTTAACAAGTTCAGAAACAGAAGGATGAAGGAGTCGAGGACAGCCACGACACACTTTCCATACTCAAATTGAACGGGTCCTTGAGGAAGGTGATGTCGGGAACCTTAAAACCACGACGAGCATCGTGATGATATAGGATAGCTTAAGGCCAAACTGCACAGAAAGTGTAAAAAAGCTGTAAATAGGGTTTATGTGAAATAAGGTGATTCAAGTAGTATTTTTAGTTTCTTTGAGGTAGAATTTCGGAAAATCCTTTCTTATTGAATTAAACAAATTACACAAATTTCAAGGTTTGGGTATCAATGATACGCGGTTTAATCTGTATGTTGATCAGTCAATCAAATATTCAGAACAAAACATTTTATCTTCATAGTTAATTTGTATATCGTAATATTTTTGGAATAGAATGTCCGATGTAACAAAGTACAGTGGTCTGATTTTGATTGGCACTTTTTCTACATGGTAAAATGTGAAAGCTTTTATTATTATTATAAGTTACGTATAATAACGTGAGTACAAAAGTTGGGCATAAAATAACTCTTTTTAAATTTTATAGACATTTTTATTGTTCATAATAATGTTGACCATTTTTATTCTATCATCAATATTTTTTGCAGCGTCCGCGATGAAAGACATTTTATGGCTATTTTCTTGGCACTTATCACCATATTTTCAACAATATACTTAATATCTTTATAAATTGTGGCCTATGAATAAGTTATATTATTGTAAAGTTTCAACAAAATTGATTCAGTAGTATCTACGTGAAAGAGTAACACACAATCACGTTTATATTATTAAGGTAAAATAATAAAATGATTTGGTTACTGTTTGTATTTTTATTTGCAGAAATTTTAAACAGTTTCAACATTTTTCATTTTGTTAAAAAAACTAAAATATTATATTTTAATGTTTTTTAAACATTCATACGCCTTTGGCAAATTATTGAGAAATTAAAATGCTAAAACTAAATCACATAGTTGTCAATTATGTCACATACATATGTCACGTCATACATTGTCACTAAGATTGGGTATTATTACTATATTGACAATACCAAAATTAATGTTTTTAAAACATTCATACGCTTTTGGCAAATTATTGAGAAACTAAAATGCTAAAACTAAATCACATAGTTGTCAATTATGTCACATATATATATGTCACGTCATACATTGTCACTAAGTTTTGGGTATTGTCACTATATTGACAATACCAAAAATTAATGTTTTTTAAACATTCACACGCTTATGGAAAATATTGAGAAACTAAAATGCTAAAACTAAATCACATAGTTGCCAATTATGTCACATACATATATGTCACGTCATATATGTTACTAAGTTTTGGGTACTGTGTCACGTTAGTTACAATACCTAAAACTTAGTAAATAAATAAATGATGGATTGATTGGTCCCTTGATTGATAGCTAATTTTAACATAATATTCACCACCGCCTCCTATGAAAACTTTGCCCTAACCTATGGAAGAGGGTTGCCCTTCGTATTCCAAACGTGACGGCTGCTAATCTCATACTCATTCCTCTTCTTACTGCATTGATAGCCCGCTGTATTTCTTCTTCATCATCATCATCATTTTCTTCTTCATAATATCTTCGTTGTGGTTCCGCTAAAACATTTAAAAATTTGTACAAATGATATTTGCCGTTTGTCTATTTAACTAACTAATGTAATTAAGCAATTATTTGAAAATAGTTAAATTAAGAGGTCGAGCCCCCGGGGGTAGTGTCTGAAGTCACAGTACACACACTTTTGAGGAAAAATAATCTTTTACTGTACTATTATTAATATGAAATAAAATATTCGAGCATTTTAAAAGTTTTATCTTAATATCCATTATTGACTTTTTTCAACTCAACTCAAAAGATATACGTGACATTAAAACAAACTTTAGGATTATACCGCGTTTATTTATTACCAATTTTATTGATTTCCCGACGTTTCGAACCAAACTTTTTCTTTAGTAAATATATCTTGTTAGTAAATATTTAATTTTTGTTTTGGTCTGATGTGGGTTACCAATAGTAAAAATCATATTTTTAACATCAACTTTTTGATTTTTATTTCCAAAAAGTGGGTGCTCTCTGTATCAATGAAAATAGCTTTTGAACGAATACCATCTTTTTGTTCATCACTCGTGAAAATGATCTCTGTAAAGAGTTCGAAACGTCGGGAAATCAATACAATTGGTAATAAATAAACGCGATATAATCCTAAAGTTTGTTTTAATGTCATGAACGTGATTTGCGAAAGTCTTAGAGATAAATATCAAAAGATATACAATAAATAAATCAGTGGTCGAGCACCCCGCTTCTGAATTAAGAAGTCGTGAGTTCCAATCCGGCCACTTATTCCATTTGGGACTTAAAATTCGGCGAGTCAAGGCTTAAGAGCCGCTGTCTACCTACTACGAGTAGACATGCGTGAGTGTATTAAATAAAGTCGCTTTCCGCTGTCAGTACACTTTTATGCTTAGATCTTTGAAATTACTCCAAGGATTTTGATGCACTTTTTTTAATAGATAGAGGGTGTCAATGGAATGGTTTGTATACATAATTCATCTATAATGTAGTAAAAAAATGTTAATTTTTTAGATTAAGCACTTTAATTGTAAACAGAGTAAAAAATAGTTTTGATGCGGGACAAGGTTCGCTGGGACAGCTAGTTATATGTACAAATAATACTATGTTAAAATTGGATGATTAGACAATTAGCCAATTTTAACATAAAATTCACCACTGCCTACTTTTTTATATACCGGCCGTTCGTGATCATGCTCATTCTTGTAAAGAACTACTTCATCTTCATCTTTGTTCAAAAAAATTCTCGCTTTACATCCTTTTCCTTTCTTAGAACAGTACCAGTGTCTTGGTGTAGTTTGAGCAAAAGTGAATCCATCTGCCATCAGAAGTCTCTTATTACCTGCTAAATTTATGAAGCAAACTTTTCCTGAAATTGGTTGAAATATATTAAAGGATTATTTACTATCGAACTAATTGATTACAATTTAATAATATAGGAGGATTTACGATCGCCGAAAAGGTGCAAGTTTCGACTTTCTGAAAGTGATAGGTGATAATGAAGTAAATAAGGGAAGTAGAAACGAATGATGTTTCTTTTTACTTGTTTACATTTTAATGTTAAATTTTCTAAAGAGGCTAAGGCAAAAAACCACCAAGGTTTTAGTATTTAATATTTATTTTATTGTAAACAACAATTTCTAGAGACATCAAATATTTATAATAAACAAATAAAATTGAAATATGGTTTAGGACACCAAAATCAAATTTATATTATTTTAAACATCAAATTACTAAACAAAAATGTTAAATACTTCTTAACATTTTTGTTTATATTTCCTTCTTTTCTTATACTCAAAACAAACATGTCAATTACATTTTTTTTTAGTATAAGAAAAGAAGAAACCTCTAAAACTAATTAAACAGACAGTTTATGATAGTGAGGATGTGAGCAACGATAAATCTAACATTCTCCTAACAGTCCGGTAAAAATAGACATTCAAGTTTACATTAATTCTCACCCAGCTAAAAATTGGCATAAAAGTTTGGAACTCCATTACGCACAATTTGTCAATTATCCACATCAATCCAACGTGTGGAAAAAAATGGTCATACATACACTTTTTTCCTAAGTATCACCATTTTGGAGATATAGCGTAGTGCAAAATGTTGAAAAAGTTGTGTTACTCATAATGTGCACACATTTTGGCGCCTCCTGTGAGGTGGAGTACATGGTGTGGTTTTTTAACGTGGTTTCCTCGGTGGGCCTATTTCATGATATATTGTGTTTCTATTCCATTAAAAAGCTATTCTATTAAATTGAAAATGGTAATATTTGTAAACAACGAATACGGACCCAATTCATATTCGAAATATTTCTCAATTTCATCTTCGCAAGCGCTAGTAATACTAATGCGTTGAAATATTAGTACAGGGTCGACACAAAATTTCTTACATCTACATGCTGATCCGTTGTATCCATTCTAACATCAGCGAGATTTTCCAATCCTTCACAAGCCGCATTCATTGCATGCATACTATAAACCCATTTACTTATTACACTGTCTTTTGTACTTCTCCCTCGAGCAATACCTCCATCTACCTTTATAGCTTTCATCACTGAATGATCGATCATCTTATCTGTTGAAGTTCCGCAACTTAATTTATCTAAACGGCGAACAGTGAAACAACTTTCTGAAACTGTTTATCTAGAATTCATACAGTTCTCTAATTGTAACATATCTTGTAAATATAAGTTTGCAGACTCAGCATACGGAAAATGTCCCGATGCGTTGAATTTAGGAAGCATTTTTTTAACGCTGTGCAAATGAACTTGACAATCCTTCACAATTGATACTATGTAAAAAGTTTTGCGGTAGGTCCACGGTCTTCATATTCTTTTAGTTTTTCATTGAACCTTATTCAAACTCAATTTGAGTAATAACAGCTTTTGCTACATTCTCAGAACGAGTATGGGCTATGTTTGCGTTGTTTCAGCAAACAAAAGTAAGTCAATTTTTAAATACTATATTGGTTTTATAATAATTTTACAAAGAAGTGCGTGCGCTTTGCGTCGTTTGGTGTTTTCGACTGGCTTGGGGCGTTCGGCACGACGCGCAGACGCGATGCCTCTCGAGGGTGTGCGGCACGATGCGCGGGCGCCGTGGGAGCAGAGCCGCGGTACTGCCACGTCATCGCGCTGGATGAGGCGCGAACATCCTCCCCCGGTTGAAGAATATTTTTCAAAGATCGTATTCTACTAAATTTAACCTTATCGCTGGCAGAATTGGAACCACATCTAGGCGTCCATAGCTGTTGGAAGAAGACATATTTTATTAAATGCTCTCCTCACAATACCTCTCATCGTCATAATATCAGCCACTCTATCTACTCCATCTGGGCCTGTGAACAATCTTATGATGCGACCAAGGCGCCATCTCAGTGGGGGCAAATTTTCTTCTTTCAGCACCACCATGTCTCCAACGGATAAGTTACGCTGACGAGCTCTCCATTTAGTTCGATGCTGAAGCTCGACGATGAATTCTTTGCGCCAGCGCTCCCAAAAATGCTGCCTCATTTGCTCAATTTTCTCGTATCTAATGGGTCTTGGACTTGTGTTATGGACAGACGGTACCGATATTAGGGGTCGTCCAATTAGAAAGTGTCCAGGAGTCAAAGGAAGAAGGTCAGAAGGATCAGACGAGATAGGTGTTAACGGACGAGAGTTTAGGATAGCCTCGATTTGTGAAAAAAGCGTCGATAATTCCTCAAACGTAAGAGAAGCCTTGCCTGCTACACGTTTTATGTGAAATTTTGCCGATTTAATACCAGCCTCCCATATGCCTCCAAAGTGAGGGGCATATGGGGGACTGAAAACAAATTTAATACTCTCAGTGCTCGCGAAATCGGACTGACGGCTTGCTTTAATAGCCCGACGCAACTCATTCTTTGCACCTACAAAATTGGTTCCGTTATCACAATAAATGACTTGAGGTTTACCACGCCGATATACAAATCTACGGAGGCAAAGAAGAAAGGCATCTGTAGACATTGAACTTACCGTCTCTAAGTGTAAAGCCTTTGTCTGTAGGCAAACAAACAAGGCAAGAAAACATTTTGTTAAATTACTACCCCGACCCCTTCTGTTAGTTATAACAAAGGGGCCAGCAAAATCTACGCCACAAGTGTCAAACGCGTAACTTGAAGATACCCTTACAGCCGGTAAGGTGCCCATTATTGGTGTTATTACATCACCGCGCATCCGCGTACAAATCACGCAGTTTCTTGCCACCTTACGAGCTAAATTTCTACCACCTACAGGCCAAAACTCTTCGCGAATTGCAGCCAATAGTAACTGCGGACCAGCATGAAACAAACTAATATGTTCGTGTTGCATGAGTAATTTGGTGAGGTGGTGTTTGCTATCTAATAAAATGGGGTGCTTTTTATTGTAATTGAAATCCGAATTTTGCAATCTACCGCCTACCCTTAGAAATCTTAGTGCATTTTTTTATTATTTGAGATATTATTTATATCATTTGCAAATGATTCTGTCTGAGACTGTTTCACTAAAACCATTAAAGCATTATGCAAATCCTCAACCTCAAGGGGACCAGTATTTTTATTTGAGAGCTTACGACAATTATTTATAAATCTTAGAACATAGGCAACGATCCTTTTCAACTTGTCATATCGGGAATATCGTTCAAAATTAATAAGCAAAACTTTATTATTTTCATTGCCAGTTCCGGTACATGTAAACACTTTCAACTCTGGTAAGTTACTTATCGCTAAAGATTCTTGACTTGGCCATTCACTTTCTTTCTTGAGTAGAAAGGAAGGACCTCGCCACCACAAGACAGAATCCTGAAGTTGATGTGGTTCGACTCCTCTTGACGCAAGGTCAGCAGGATTCTGACTTGAGGGCACGTGCTTCCACGTAAAACCCTTAGTCAAATCGTGTATTTCATTTACTCTGTTACAAACAAAGGTTTTTAAGTTTTTGGGTTGTGTTTTCAACCAACTTAGTACAATAGTAGAATCTGTCCATATTGTCTTACTGCGTATATTGCAAGGAAGAGACTCAATTACTTTGTCACACAATCTAGCCCCTAGTAGTGCACCACACAATTCTAGGCGTGGTATAGTTAACGTCTTCAAGGGCGCAACACGAGCCTTGGCGCATAACAGTTGCACATGTACCCGACCATTATTATCTACGGCTCGCAAATACACTGCACCACCGAATGCGTGCTGAGCTGCGTCCACAAAACAGTGTAAATCAATATCACAGTCTGTATAATTTAATACATGCCTAGGTATTGTTATTGACGACAGCTGTGACAGACTTGCAATAAACTCCGACCATTTACAAGCACCATTGCTGGGTATAGGCTCATCCCAATCTATTTTACTACTCCATAGTTTTTGAAGAAAAATTTTAGCTTTAATAATACTAGCAGAGAGTAGACCCAATGGGTCAAAAATTTAGCAAGCCATAGATGTAACTGTTCTTTTGGTAATAACATTATCAGCTTCTATATTAGTTGAAAAGAAAAGCATGTCTGTTTTTGGTGACCAGTTAAGTCCCAGAATAGTAGATTGTTTATTCCAATGAACCTCGCCTATATCGGATTTCCTTTCAATTAAATCAGGACAATTAGTTCGAAATTTGCGCAAAGGAAAGCATCCCCTTTCTAAAGTTTCCTTGACACCCTCATATATTTTTCTAAACTCGTGTACGCTATTTGCACCTGTATTGAGATCGTCCATATAGAAATCACGACGGATCACTGTAGCTATTTTATCATCTTCGCATTCCTGTGCTAATTGCATTAAACACCTAGTAGCCAAGAAAGGTGCGGAAGCAGTTCCGTATGTAACAGTGTTTAATTGTAATGTTTTAAGGGGTTGCTTATCAGTTTCACGCCACAAAATCAATTTCACCAGTTAATACGAATTTAAATATACGAAACCGTAGCAAAATTTAAAATAAATCGCTCTGAATTACAGGGCCCACGAATTGGATATCGTTCAGTGATTTTCCAGAGGAAGATTTAGCAGAAGCGTCGAACACCACTCTTAGTTTGGTTGTCTCCTTCTCCTAGCGTATTACTGCATGGTGGGGTAAATAAAAACCAAATGTGGGACGATCAACTTCTGTCAAATGACCTAACTCTTGGTATTCTTTTATAAAGTCAGAATACTTTAGCTTAACAACCAAATTCTTATTTAATTTTTTCTCTAAATTCAAGAACCGGCCTCTCGCATTGTAAAACAACTCACCTAGAGAGTTTTCTGGTAATTCTTTGAATGGAATTTTAACAGAAAATCTTCCGTCACTTAATCTATCAGTATTTTGTATGAAATGAGTCTCACATAATTGATCTTCTAAAGACAATGAATTTCTAGTTGGTAATTCTTCTACTTCCCAAAATTTCTTCATACTTTCATATATGTCTAATTGAGTAAGATTGCAAGACACCTTGTCTTTACTACGACTTTTCCCTACTGGACCCGACAAGAGCCACCCCAACTTAGAATCCCGCAACACAGGTTTATTTTGACCTAGCCTTATTTGTTGTGTACCTATTATCTCCCAGAAATAATCTACACCTATGAGTATATCAATTTCAGACGGCTGATAAAATGTGGGATCAGCAAGCTTTATATTCACAGGTAAGTTTAAGTTTTCTAATTGAACTTCATTACTAGGCAATGTTTCTGTAATTTTAGGCACTACTAAGCAGGTTAAGTCTATAGTGAAAGAACTTACTAATGAATTTAATTGAATATGGCACCGCTCAGAAATATCAAATCCCATATCATTTATACCTGACACGTTTATAGCTTTCATATGTTGAACAGGCAAACCCAATTTATTTTTTAACTTATACTACTACTTAACTTTATTTGTTATAAAACAAGACTGGCTACCCGTATCTAACAATGCCCGTGCAGTTTGGCAGGCATTGTCCTTTAGATTAACTATATTTACCAGAGCAGTACACAACAACACTTGTTTGGTATTAGACATGGTTAAAGAGATAGGTGCTGATGTCAGCACTGTTTCAGATTTATGAAGCAGGCTGTTATGTTTACCTTTGCATAACCGACAACAACCCTTTAAACGGCATCTACCTATGTTATGACCTTCGCGAAGACAATTCTGACATAGCTTTAATTTACTAACTTCAGCTTGTCTGTCTTCCACTTTCATAGCTAAAAATATAGGACATAAATAGTTTAAATAGTTTTAAATAGTTTTAATAAATAAATATAAATAAACGCGATGTTCCTTTTTACAAACACTATATACAACCCGGTTTGAAGTTTCACTACAAGTATTAGCAGCTACTAACGACCTAGCTGGTTGTGACCTGTAAGGTGGTTTGTGCTCCCTAATGTCAAAGCGCATACTTTGAGTGGTTTCTAAAACATCAGCATGGTTACGAAGAAAGGAGTTAAATTCAATTAATGTAGGCAAATCAGAAAGGTTACTTTTGTATTCCTCCCACTTTTTATTAGTAGTGACATCTAACCTTGATGACATCATAAATATAATCAACATGTCCCATTGTTCGGTAGGTAACCCCAAGGTACCCAAAGCTCTTAAATTTTTAGAAACCTGATCCTTAAGATAACGCAAAGCCTTATATGATTCACGCGCAATAGGTTCGATATTGAACAATGCCTTCAGATGGTTATTTATAAGTATATTTTTATTGTTATATCTCTCGCATAATAAATCCCACGCAACCTTGTAATTCGTCGCAGTGAACTCAATGGATTTTATGACCACGGTAGCACTGCCTTCTAAAGCAGACCTCAAATAATGAAACTTATTAATAGTAGGTATAAACTCATTTGAATTAACTAGTGAATCGAAAGTATCTCTGAACTCCAACCACTTTAGGTAGTTTCCATCGAAGTTGGGTAGATTAATAGTAGGTAATTTAACAGTATTATGAATATGAGAACAATTGCCTAATGCGTTGGCATTAACGGAATCCTCGATTCGATTTCTACTCGAAGAAACAGTTTCGATTATTTTTTGTGCACTAGATATAGATGAATAAAACTGACCTTCCACAAATTCCCTTTCTTTTAGTTGACTATCCTCATCAGTGCTCAACAATTCGATTTGTATTTGCAAATCATCATAAATAGTAAACAACTCCTGAAATTTAGTTAATCTCAATGATATCTCTTTCACTTGAGCACCAGTCAATTCAAGAGGTTTAATTTGTGTAATGATATTTAAATAATCTTTAAATTTGGTTAATCGGCCCTTTTATTACTACGTTTCTTTAAAAGATCTTTTAATACAATAGGTTCACTGTCCGGCATCGTAAAATATTAAAGAATGAATTTATCAACCAAAGAATGAGTCAAGTTATGTTAAAATGTGCATTCAAACCCGTCAACCGTGGTAGTCCACCCGCCGCTGCCGCTCCAATTCTGCGAACTCTGAGCACCTCGAAAGCTCGCAAGCGTGATGACAGCCTCTTTTACTCTTCACCAAACTCGCTGGAATTATTCGGCAAAAAAGCCGTTAGAAATCACAAAGACAATTTTTTTTTTAAATGCGGGTGGGGAGACAAAGCTAAATTAATAGGCTTCGGTTTATAATTTAGATTGAGTTTTTCGCAAGATTTGAATAGTTCATTCACAATATAATAAATAGTTATAATTTTTAAGCAAACGTAATAAACATAAAAGATAAGCATATAATTAGAGCTGTATAAATTTGACGTGCCTTTTGTAAATAATTTGTTGCGATCACAGCGTATGCAAATTGCAATTGTTACGAGTCTAATAGAAGCTAGTAAGCTATGTAAGTTATTAAGCGAATGCAGATTTCGGCGTAATATCAGTAGGCCAAGACACGCTATATTACAATAGCTGTAAGTAGGCAGAAGAAGTACGCATTTAGCTAGATACTTCAATAAGTAGTTCGAGGAATCACCAAAGCACCAAACAAATTAGGCAAAGGGAACGGAAATAGAATAAGGAAAAGAAAGAAGGATACTTAACTTTGATCGACCTCCAGAATCGTAGTCGCCCCTTTGTAGCTGATCGTCCGACGTACTTATCTTCGTCAAGATTGCAGATATAAAATGGGTCCTGTCACGGTCGCCAATTTTGTTTGCGTTGTTTCAGCAAACAAAAGAAAAGCAAGTCAATTTTTAAAGACTATATTGGTTTTATAATAATTTTACAAAGGAGTGCGTGCGCTTTGCGTCGTTTGGTGTTTTCGACTGGCTTGGGGCGTTCGGCACGACGCGCAGACGCGATGCCTCTCGAGGGTGTGCGGCACGATGCGCGGGCGCCGTGGGAGCAGAGCCGCGGTACTGCCACGTCATCGCGCTGGATGAGGCGCGATTCAGGATTGTTTCTTTAAATAAATGTGTTGTTACATGAAAAAGAATAACGTCGATGTTTCAGTACTTTTCTGTTTTCTAACTCTTCATTCAATTCATTGCCACAAAAAAGTAACACTTTTAAAACAAAATAAAACCGTTTAAAAAGGATTCACTTACGCGTGCTCTAGTACGAGATGAACTTATTTTTATGTACCAGCTTGTTCTTCTTCCTGTTTTCTTTTAAATGCAGCGATTGTTCCCTTGCTAATGTAGGATTTTTGACACTGCACATGAACTATTACAGAAGTCTGGTCTCTCAGGTATTCCGAAAATTCATCACCTCTTTCAATACTTGCATTAAGTCCTGCTTAAGGCCACGATCAACAGTAACTGTTTCGCTTTCAGCCATATGTTTATTACAAATAAAACACAACTGGGACTTTTCGATTACTAACACCAAGCAGATTTTGCCCAATTTTTATTTGGATATAATAAGCAATAACCACGTGTTCTTACTACGAAGGAATACTTGAGACAAATATTATCTATCGAGCTAGGCCCTTAAAATAGGAGCAGGTATACGAGCGTCGGGACAATTGAATAGCAGACACGTTGCTACGTCGGTACATAGGGTCATATAAAATGCGGGACTGAGTTTTTTTTCGAGTTTATATTATATTCTTACCATGGTACAATATGTATGTATAGGCCTCGAAAATTAATATTTTTACTTAAATTATCATTCTGTAACGTATATAACGGTAATTGATATTATAATATCATTACAAAAAAAAATATTTTTTCAACATTTGACCTAGAATAACAGTCTCGGTGGTCCAGTGGTCAAGCACACGATTTCTGATCCAGAGGTCCAGGTTCGGATCCTGACACTGGCTCTCAAAATTGTTTTCGGAAGTATGATAAATATCGATGTCTGAAAACTTTATGCCCGGTATGGCAATAGGTTCGCCACCTAATCCATTGAGACGTAACATAACGGCGAGACAAGGCTTAACAGCCGCTGCCTACACCTTCGCGTAACAAAGGCGTGAAGTTATGTGTGTTTGACCCAGATTTTTTTTTTCCACACGTTGGATAGATTTGGATAATTGACAAATTGTGTGTCATAGGGCTCCCAATATACACGCCAATTTTTCGCTATGTGCGAATTAATGTAACCTTACCCCTACTTATGAAGCTAATTTACCGGACTACAACATCTCCTTACATAGAGTTTTAATAAATATATTGTACTGAAACTATTCTCTGAGATCTGGATAACAACCAAAATTGAAATCAAATGGGAGATTGAGAAAATTCTATTCTAAATCTTATTGATATATCATTAAAGTTTAATATATTTCCCATCAGCAGTGATAGCGAGTTTTCTAGCCGGATGTATATGACAATTATTTACATCAATTAGATTTCCATAATTATCTAATTTCAATTTGGCTTTACAATCTGGAGAATTTGTTGAGCATATCCATCGTCGCGGTGTAGTTTTAGCGAACGTGAAGCCATCCAAAAGTATAAGATTCTTTCCTCTTTGTGATCTTACTATTTTATACTGAGGCATTCCTGTAATATATATGTTACATATATATACATACATATTTGTTGATATCACTAGGTATTTAACTTACAATATGACTACTTACGATTCTATATGCGACTATTATGATATGATAGCAGATATAGAATAGACATCATGCTGTCTTACTGGTGTACATAATGGACGATATCTACGTACTTACAAATACACGTTTGAAAACAATCGTAAACTTATAGATTAAAACTAAATCGTAAAATTTCAGGTGTTTTATTTAAAAATGAGTAACTCTCGCTTAAGGCATTTGGGAAGGTGTTTTAGACCTAACAGAAGTAGACCTTACTTCTTATATTTAAAGAAATATTTTGTTTCTATTATCTCGCTTTTTATGTCTGCTGTCAAATTTTAAGGCACTTTCAAATCAATTATCACATCTTCTTCAGCCCTAATTACTATTACGAGTATTCTTATTATCCAGCAAAAGATTTGACGTGATGTACAAAAATGTAAATTTTACAATAAATGATATGTAAATATATATTTCTTAAATATAATATTTATTTTGAAATATAATATAAACTTAGCATTAAATACAATAACTATAATTTTCAATTTAAAAAAAAAACATAGTAAATACATATGAACCTAAAAATAAAGTATGAGTATTTCATACCAGTCTCAAGATAATTGTATTCTATTATACTCTAATAGGTATATTCCCGTTCATCATATAATACTTTCTTGGGGGATGTGGATGTTCATTAAATATGCTGATGATATTTCCTCTGGTGTCCACCTTTAACTTGGCCTTGCAATTATGTTGTTTCGTAGAACAGACCCAGGTGAATCCTTGACTCGCCTTCGAAAACGTATATCCACCGATAAGAATAAGCTGTTTACCCATTTGCGACTTAACGAACTGATATTCGCGTGCTGTTACACCTGTAACAAAATCGTTTCAATTATTTTTATTATTTCTACAAAACATAACGCATAAAAAGTGAATTGTTCTAAATTCCTTTTTTATTAACCAAGACAGTTTTAAACAATCCCACGATATGCCAAATGAGAATTAAAATTATTTACCGCCTTCTGGGTAGTTCCTACAAACGTAATAAAATCTATCTAGCCTATAATACAAAATTTTACACTAATTTAAAAAAGTTACACGAATCTATAAGATTTCCATTAATCAAGGATTTTATTTTAAAGTTATCTAGAAAATTTTATCAGTCTCAAAATACTAACCATTTTAACAAATTAATTTCAGGCATCGGTAAATCGCGACTTCGTAATTTACATTACGCCAACACATATTGTAGATACCGCTTACCCCATCACTACTTCCTCGAGTACGGATGACGTATTACGATTATTATTTTTACAATAAAGTGACGCTGGCCAGCGTCTGGTTGCACATAATGCATATCTACCCGCATCTCTAAAAAAGTGCCTATGAAAAGATGATTCTTGATCGATATTACTTTATTTAACTACCTTCAAAATTATTAATGATAAACTAATTGCATTGTTAAGTTAATACTATTAGTTTAATAATAATATATCTTATAGTCTTTTACCACTCGTTCTTCGAGTATGTATTAAGTCTAAATAATTTACATAAAATTAAACTATATTGGCATAACCTAACGCCAAATAGAAATTATTATTAATAATTCAATGTACTTATCAAAACCTGCTATTATGTTTGTTAAACCTGTTTTAATGTTTTATAAAGGCAAAGTGTCTACAAAAAATATCTTGTAATTTATTATATATGTAATGTTATAATTATGTATGTGAATTTTATGTTAATAAAGATCTTACAAAATAAAAAATAATAAAATCTAGGAACCACGTCAAAATATTATTAATGTATGTATCATCATACAGTCATGATTATTAATAATGATCAGTCTTATGACTGTGGTTCTCTTCACTTCAGAGAGTAACTGTCAAATCACACCGCTCCATTTGGCGATATAGATTCGTCTCCACACTATTTTTCTCCTTTGGTATTACAATATTATATATATTCATAATATTTTGTATTTTCAGAGTATGTAACGCGCAAATAGAACAAAAGCTAGAATAAAATATAAATTTTATATTATACATGGAAGCAAAAAGAAACTAACTTTGGAAATCATCATTTATTTTCCCGCCCTTATCATAGTGTCGGCAGTAGTCGGCACTGCATGTCATATAAAAGATTTGGCAAACCTAAATTAAACAATAATTTACAGATTTTTTTTAAAGTTTATTTAAAATTGTTAAAAACTCATATGATAAATAAATAGCCCCACAGATGTTAGGTCGTACTCTATTCTCTCAATCTAAGGACATGGCCTTCAGAGGTTCTGAAAAACCTAGTTTTTGGATGTATATGTGTACCCAAGATTGTAGAATAGACTACAGCACCTTCATCGTTCAGTTTTAACTTAGCTTTACATTGCTTATTAGTTGAACAAACCCAGAAATTTTTGTGCTTCTCAGCGTAAGTATACCCATCAATTAAAATAAGCTTCCTCCCGCGTTTTGATGATATAATCTCGTACGGTATACCTGCATATAAAATATGGCACAGATATAATGAAAACTTTTTGCCAAAGTCTAATGTCAAGTCATATCTGATACTGGCTTGTAAAACTAATAAATGACATTAAGTAAATATGAATTCTTAAAAACAAAAGGCAGATATTCTTCCATATTCGAATACAAATTTTAATCATTCGAAAGATGAAATTCTTATTTTAATTAATCTTAGCAGTAAAGAAATGATTCATTTAACTTGTTACTGGTGAATAGAATTATTTGCAGTAGGTTATAGCGTATTTCAAATATATCAATGATATGACATGTACTGAATATATACAATTATTGTTTATTAGTCATAAGTAGCAAAAATCGAAAATGAAAAGTGGAGATAAAGCTAGATTGAACCTTTTTTTACATTCAATTTTTAAGTTACAATGCAGAAAATGATATTGTTAATAATATAATTTATTAAATTAATATATTATACACAAAATGGAAATTAAAATTATATTATTAATCCTAGCTACACTGTAATCCAATTGTTATTGCACAGACCTATGGTTTATCGCCATCGTATAATTGATCCGTCTGGTGTTCTAAGATATCTCTTCCTGGGATGTATATGTGTCCCTACAACACTGACCACCACACCATCATTCGACACCCTTATCTTGGCTTTACATTCGGGAGAATTTGTGGAGCACACCCAGTAAGATCTCCGTTTACATGAATATGTGTAACCTTTAATTAAAATCAGCTGCTTGCCTCTCACTGATGTGATTACGTCGTAGGGTATACCTGGATGGCGACAGTTAGAGCATTATTTTATTTATTTTTATATCAGAGTTATTAAATACGTATACAAAATTATTAGCCATTGGAGGTTTTAGACTGTATTTAGAATACTAAATATATATTATTACAACTATACCTATACTCAAGAGTAACGTATATTCACTAGAAAAGAATAGAACTTAGCTTAGATCTCAACAGCCAATACTTTCAACTTAACTATGATGAACAACTTAGGTACCTTAATTAATCGGTATAGGTCATCTCAATTGCAATTTATAAATTTCTGTTATTATATTTTTAAAACACTAGAGACATGCCATGCAAATGTCCGTTTTCTTAGTAAAAAGGTTGCATGGAAATTGGCAGATGCCTGTCCTTGCCAGAAGGCTGAATAATATATCGCACAGAGAATTACCATTGCAGCAATGCCGCCAGTCTTCTGGGCACGTTGCTAATATACCGTGCCCTGGAGTCTGACACAATAATAATTGCAGTTTTTATTTTATATATATTTATTATAGTTATAATATATTAATTTTATACATTCAGGTTACTTTGGTTTTTTTAATTTTTCAGCCATATATATGTTCCATTAGTTGGATGTATATAATACTTGGGTGGATCATGTTGATGTACACCCTGAACATGTCTAAGGATGCCGTTGTCTCCGAAGTTGACCCGAGACTTGCACCCGTTATAGTACTGCGAACAGTAATATAGTTTAGAGGCGTTCTTTTGCCAGTAAGTGAAGCCGTTCAATAGCAGCAATCGTTTGCCTCTCTTAGTAGGTATAAACTCATAATCAATATCTGAAAACAGAAATATTCATATTTTCTTTTTTAGAAATTACATTTTTGACCACAAAACACAAGTGGCTACAGCAATTTTCTGGTAACGAAATTACAGTGTTTATTATTTTATTTAGTATTGTTTCGTATTTTCAGTAAGACAATTTACTAGGTATTCATAATACATAATTTTACTGAAAATTATTAAGTACACGAAGCTAATTTCAGCTGCCGCGATCAAATAAATAGTGTTTTTAAAAAAGAAAAATTCGTAGCACCCGAAACCGACGTGAATGCATGATGGGATGTATGACTGTGGATAAGGCGAATGAAGTGTGTCACGATCGTAGCTTGTAGAAAGCCAAAGCTTCTGCCTTATGGGATAGAGGCGCTTATGTGTGTAAGTAAATATATAAAAAAATCAAATTAACTATCACACACATTTTTATTCACTTAATTAGAATTACTACAAATCGTAAATATACATCAAAATATGACAAACATTAAAACTATTCTTCGAGATCGTACAATTATTTTATACAATTATAAGATATTGAGAAAAAAATTATAACTATTAAGTATTATTTATATTGCGCAATAGTTGTGTAATACTTATTTTAAAGTGCTCAGGTACATACATATTCAATTCTAACTCCAAAACTCGGTCTATCAGGTCATGGAATGTGTGTCTTGGCCGTCCTAGACTCCTACTTCCATCGGCTTTTGCATTGTATATCTGCTTAATCAATCTTGCATCATCCATTCTTTCTACACGTCCGAACCATCGGAGCATGCCCTTTCTTACTTTTACACCGAAACTCTTTCAATACATCTTCCTTCCGGTAATTAATTTAAAATGTGAATAATTTAAAATAAACTGCACTACTCAAATATTCATTCAATATATACACACACACACACACACACACACACACACACACACACACACACACAGACACACTACTAAGATATTTAAGGAACATTTAAGTTTTCACAAGAACATACTATTTGCTACTATTTGCTACAATTCAAAATTTTTTTTATTAGTTTATTTTTATTCAGTCCATATAATATTTCGAAACTGTTTTCGGTGGTTCATGATCATGACACGTTTCCAATAATGATAAGGATCCATCACTCTCGAACCTGACTCTTGCTTTACATCCAGTTTTACTCTTTGAGCTACAATAGAAGCGTCTTGTATTATGCATCTGCCAATATGTATAGTTGCCCAACATGAGCAACTGCTTTCCTTTACCTGAAGGTATAAATACGTATCGAGATCCTGCAACATTACAAATATTATTTAAGATCGTTAAGATTCTCTCTCTGAACTTCATTATATCTTAGCGCCTCAGAACCTGAAGGTTTTCAAGGAGAGCTGTCGTCTTCAATTAGTTTTTAGTTTACCATGCAAGAGATGATGGCTTGGACATATGAACAAAGACAAGAGAAACATTACTACGTCAACCGTTCTTCGTGGAGGGTGACGTCAAGAACTTTAAAGACCGACGAACGTGTGAAGTTTCGTTATTATTTCATTAAATGTCAGCATTGGTATGTTTGTATGTACCAAGGTGTTAAATTTGCTGTAGACCGTATTTAACATATTTTAAACAGGAGGTTATTAATTCCAAATTCATTTTGTTTTTCATCTATTTTTTATTTCATAAGAAATAAAAGACATGAAATCTGTAAAATTGTATAATAAAAATAAGTAAATTGGTACTGGCTCATATCAGTAAATATGTTTTTTTTTATATGATTTGTGTTTTTATACGTGTCCAATGACAATCAAAATATTAGCTATAACAAGTTATTTTAGCTGCTAGTGTTGTCATTGCTGAATGAAACCATTCAAGTCTTTCATCTACGTCTAAGATAATTTGATATAGTTTCCTCGTGGCATCATAACGTACTTCGGCGGTGGATGAAAATGTACCGGATGTGAAACCGGCATTATTTTCCCGCCATTGTCAAGTTTAATCCTAGCCTTGCATCCGGCATCCTTTTTGGAACAATAAAAATTTCTAGTCAAATGTTGTTGTGAAAACGTATAGCCTCTATACATTAGCAGATATTTGCCACGCTTTGTCGGTATCATTTCGTAATTCAATAAAGTATCTGTAAGAGAAAAATTCCCAGCTATTAGTAGGTACTGTTTTCGCAAACAAAGAATTGTAATTTCAATCATGGACAAAGAAAGTTACTGCAAAACTGTACCTTCACTATATAAACATGTAACTAATATTATATTTGTATTAACTGAGCCGGCGAACTTTGTTCCACATCGAAAGTAATAAATGAGAAAAATTTGGATATTAAAAAGTTCAATTTGTGCTATTATCGGCATGCGTCTTGGCCAGTACTACTGCGCGATGCAACTGCTATGTGAATGCAGTAATATCCGTGTAAATATTCGCCTTAATTACATGCTGCAAAAGGCCATATTGATCTTTTTTAAGAGCACAAATTATTTAAGACACTTAACTGCATGCAAATTAATGCTGTAATGTTTAAAATCGCTTCATAAATAAGCCATTACTTTATGTAAAAAGGTAAGAAATAAACATTATAATCGTGGGTTATCCTTATGAGAGAGACATATGCCGTTGCGAACGTTTTTGTAGACCTTTTGAAGGTGTATAATAATGTAGTACATTGTTTCCATCTATCACTTAGGGTTCAGCCAGCGTTTACAACAAGGTACTAAATCTCGAAAATTACCACTTTTACTTTACTACATTATACATGAATACAAACCACCTTATTGACAAAAAAACCTCAACAAAATCCATTGCTTAGTTTCAAAGATTCAAACATATAAGGGGACAGAGAGCGACTCTGTTGTTGTTGTCTTCCTTATATCTTAGCGCCTCAGAACCAGTCGGTTACAAGTTTACCATGCAAGCTATGGTGGCTTTGGGCATATAGACACAAATATTACTACGTCAACCATTCTTCGTGGAGGGTGAACTCAGGAGCTTTCAAAACCGACGAACGTGTGAAGTGTAATTAACATTTCGTAAAATGTCAGCATAAGAACTATTCTCATTGTACGAAGGTGTTAAATTAATTTGCTTGCTTGTAGACAGCAGATTTAAAAAAAGGAGGTTATTAATTCCAAATTAATTTTCTTTTCTGTGTATTTTTTGTCATATGAAATAAAAGGCATAAATTCTATAAAATTTTATAATAAAAATAAGTATATTGATACCGGCTTATATCATGAAATATGATTTTTTTATCAATTATACGTTTTCAATAACAATCAAAATAATTGCTATTACTAGTTATTTTAGCTGCTAGTGTTGTCAGTGCTGAATGATGCAGATAATGAAACCATTCAAGTTTTTCATCTACGTCTAAGATAATTTGATATACTTTCCTCATGGCATTATAACGTACTTCGGCGGTGGATGAATATGTTCTGGAAGTGAAACGGGTATTATTTTCCCACCATTATCAAGTTTAATCTTAGCCTTGCATCCGGCATCCTTTTTGGAACAATAAAAATTTCTAGTCAAACTTTGTTGTGAAAACGTATAGCCTCTATACATTAGCAGATGTTTGCCACGATTTGTCGGTATCATTATGTAATCCAATGAAGTATCTGTAAGAGGAAAATTCCCATCTATTAGTATATTAGTAGCGGAGGCAAGAGGCCTTCCGGCGGGTCCTGGGGGACTAGCGCGACGCGTTGGTCCTCCAGGGTTGTGCGCGTCAGCACGCCGTCGGAGCCGTCCTGCCCCACATAAATGGGGCTCTGTCACCTACAGGTTGACTCAAATACTCACCCTGCACGGGTGCTTCGGTGAGTAACTGAATCGAATAAAACGAGAAAAGACGGCGAGATGCCACCATTGCGCATCCGACCTGGACTCGGCCCAGCACACGCTGGAGATCTGCCCGACATGGGCGGCCAGGCGTCGAGTCTTGTTCGACGGGATCGGGCGAGACTTGTTCCCTCCGGCGTTGATCGCGGCAATGCTGGCGGGAGAGGCGCAGTGGAGGGTCGTGGTCTCCTTCTGCGAAGCTGTAATGCTCCAGAAGGAGGCCGCCGAGTGGGATCAGGAGAGAGCCGATCCCGTTCGAAGACGGCGGCGGCGAGCTTACGGGCCGCGAGGGCGCACCGCCCGCATATGCGCCCGGGTCGCGGCCTGGGAAGAATGACGCCCCGGTGCGGCCGGGGGTGTCGTCGGAGGCGCCACGCCCAGGGAAGCCTCACGCCGAGGCTCCCCGAGAATAAGCCCCCCTCGTGACAGGGGAGGGGCGAAGGCGGGGTGGTCCAGAGGGGTTAACCGTATCCTAGACTACCCCAACGCCGGAAGTAGGCCGCCGCGGGATTTTAGTGGGTAGCATCGGATTGCTGTATACTGTTTTAGAAGTCCCACACTACCCCCTTTCCTCGCGTTATAAAAAGGTACTGTTTTCACAAACGAAGACGAGTAAATTTATTCAAATACAAAGAAAGTTAACCCAAAACAAGATCTTCACTATATAAACATGTAAATATGTAATATTATATTTATATGCTACTAGCTGAACCGGCGAACTTTGGTCTGCATCAAAAGTATTTTCTGCAGCGTTTACAATTAAGGTACTTAATTTCGAAAATTTTCACTTTTTATTATACATTATTTCATACAAACCATCCCATTGGCACCCTCTATCTATGAAAGAACCACATCAAAATCCGCTCATTTGTCTCAAAGACAGCGTAAAGTGAGTTTTGTTTTATACTATGTACACATACATACACAACTTCACGCCAAATCCCTTGCGGGGTAGGCAGAGAGAACAGAGCGCCATAGGGCACGATTCTTACACACCTCACTCGCTTCGTTGACTATCATAACTCTTTTCATGCACGCGCGTCGGTTTTTGAGGCTCTTAACATCACCTTCCTGCAGAACACGTTCTATTTGGTCTTGGAATGTGTGTCTTGGCCGTCCTCGACTCCTACATCCGTCCGATTTTGCATTGTATATCTGCTTAGTGAGTCTTGCGTCAACCATTCTTTCTACATGTCCGAACCATTGGAGCATGCCCTTTCTTACTTTTACACCGACACTCTCTTTCAAACCAACTTCCTTCCTTACAACCTTGTTTTCTACGCGGTCAGCGAGAGTCACTCCGCAGATTTTGCATAGAGCCCTCATTTCTACCGCGTTTATTCTACTTTCATGCACACTCTGCCATACCCAGCTCTCGCTTCCATAAGTTAGTGTTGAGATCAGGACTGCATTGTGGATTGCTAACTGGGCCTTTCTGCTAATATTTTTTGCGCCCAGGAATCTGCCCAACACTCCGTTTACGCTATTTCCTATCGCCACTCGTCTTTCTACATCCGCGGTGTACCTTCCATCCTAAAAGTGCATCCAAGATATACAATTTCATTCACCTGTTCCAGCACTACATCATCAACCATTATTCTTGCATCTGTTCTGGATTCCTCCCTTTCAAACACCATTACTTTCGTTTTCGTCGCATTCAACTGCAAGCCTTTAATCATGCAATCATCTTTCATAGTAGTGACTAGTGTTTGCAGGTCCGACGGCGATTCGGCTAGAAGCACGGCGTCATCTGCGTAAAGCAGGCAGCTCACAACTAAGTCACCCATTCGCATCCCTACATCCATCGATCTCATTCTCTGGAGACAACTGTCCAGGTACAGGATGAACAGTCGAGTGGACAGCACGCAACCCTGTCTGACGCCGATATTGACGTCAAACCAGGGGGGGACAAGCCGCCGTCAACACGCACACACGCTGTGCAGCCCTCATAAGTGGACTGCACAGCGCGCAGCAGTGCTCCGCTCACCCCGTAGCCCGGGAGTATATCCCACAGATCCTTTCATAACACTCTGTCAAACGCTTTTTCCAGATCCACAAAACCGCAGAAAACCTTCTGGTTAACAGCCAGTTGTTTCTCCACGATGTTGCGGAGAGAAAAAATCTGATCCATGCACCCTCGTCCGCTTCTGAAACCACCCTGAGCCTCCCACAACACTCCATCAGATATCACCCTCATTCTCCTTTCAATAATTTTCCCATACACTTTTGCTGCTAAACTGATCAAACTGATGGCCCTGTAACTGGCGCACTGCATACGTGACACTGTGACACATACGTGTATACTTTATACAAGGGCACGATGACAGCGCGCCTCCAGTCCATGGGAACCTTACCCGACCTCCAGCACAGATTGCTCAAGGTCAGGAAAGCGTCCCGGACACAGGTTCCACCGTGTTTGATCATTTCAGCAGACATCAGATCAATTCATACTTACCTTACCATTTTTCATACTTCGTATCGACCATTCAATCTCTTCCATAGTAAAGTCCTCATCAGATGTTGGCGCAGCGGTGTCAGCCGTAGGCTCACTCGCGGCGCCCACCTCCGGAACATACTCGTACATTTCCCCAAAATACTCACTCCACCTGCCCAATACATCGCTTGGGTTTGCAAGAATGTCACCAAACTTAGACATAATTTTGTCCATTCTGGGTGTTGACGAAGAACCCCGAGACTTTCTAACTTCCCTCCAGAAGAGTTTGTTATTCGCCTCGAAGTTCTCCGTCAACCTCACTTCCTCATTCGCAACAAGTCTTTCACGCTTCTCTTTCACTAAGGCTTTGGTAACATTCCTGCAGCGGCGGTAGCTCTCATACTTTTTCTCTGTCATACTATCATTCTGGTTCAAACTTGAGACATAATCCAACCATGCTTTTTTCTTTCTTTCGACGCTGGATTTCACATCCGCGTCCCACCAGGCGTCACCTCTCAGAATCTTATGCCTCTTTGCACTACCACATACTTCTTTTGCACTATTCACTATACTTTCTTTCATTCTTTCCCAGCATTCTTCAACACCTAGGTCAAAAAGACTCGTCTCATTGAGTCCTTTACTGGCTAGGCCTACATACATACTCCGTACACTTTCATCTTCTAATTTCTCACATTTTATCCTTTCAAGCTCTCCGAAATGGGTACGCACTCGCCAGTGTCTCCACTTCTTGAAAAGGCCCACGAATCGGCTTACCACCAGGTAGTGGTCCGTATCAAGAGTGGGGCCTCTGTAGGCTCTTGTATCCCTTAGAGTATTTCGGAGACGACTATCTATCAAAATCAAATCTATCATACTCCTTTGCTCATTCCGTCTCCACGTATACGTGTGAATATCTTTATGACGGAATAATGTGTTAGACACAAGGAGGTTCCGTTCCAGGCATACGTCCAATATCGGCTTACTAGCATCATTCACTCTCTTGTCACCATTCGGACCAAGGACAGCCTCCAGGCCGTCTCGCTTGGTTCCGACCCACCCATTAAGGTCACCACACAGAATTATCCTTTCATTTCCCTCAGCTAGATCCAGAATATCCCTAACAGTTTCCCAAAACTCCTCGAGTTCGCGGGGATCCGCGGAGCTAACGGGAGCATAAGCTGCGACCAGGAAAACTCGCGTGATCCCCAGTTTTATTCGAACCCAAAGATGTCTTGGGCCTACCAACTCATAATCTTTCACTCCGGAAGCAAAGCGGGAGGAGAGAACGACTCCAACACCCCCACTGGCACGGACGTCCGGGTCCACTCCGGACCGTAGGGCTACCATGCCACCGGGGAGGTCCTCGGTCTCCCTCCCCCTCCGCTTTGTCTCCGTCAAACATAAGGCATCCAGGCATCTCTCATTTAATACATCCATCATCTCATTCATGTTTCTTGCCATGCTACCTCTAACATTCCACGTGCCTATACGGCACTCCCCTCTCCTCGTCCCGCCGGGATTGGCGCTGCGTGAAGGGTGGCGGCCCCCTTCGCCGCATGCGCATGCAGCCGCACCGACGGGGGCTAATCAGTGCCCGTCGCTTCCGGGGCACGCCCTAGCAGCCCGTCCGGCTGAGTTTGCTTTGGTCAAGATTACGTCCCACTGGGACGGCAGGGATCGCGACGTGCACGCTTTTGACATGACCCACATGTAATGATACTTTTATTAATTTAATATCCAAAAGTGTTAACTTTGTGGTCCTCGTGAGCCTGCTTGTAGGAGCTAAATAGAAGATATGATAAAGTCTATTTCTGTTTAATATATACCGCAGCTGCATACAGCTAATAGAGAGTCATAGACAAACATTTCACATAATGCGATACTTCTTATGGCACACTTACAAACATGACTATTAGGACAAAACAGGTAAATAGACAGACAAAACCGTATTGGTTTTTGGTGCTCTAAAAAATTTGATCTGTAATTTTTCTTAATATTTCTAATATAACCGACATATTTCTATAACAATTCTGTTATAAATATATAATAAAGTCAGAACTCAAAAACACTACTCACTGTTAAAAATTAAACCTTAATATCTCAGAACTTCGCATAAGAAAATACTACATTTGCAGTAAAGAATGAGAAATTACTGTAATACGGATCACAACTTCACCCTGCGCCAAAATTAATATAACCATTTTTCGAATTAATATATGCTTATAAAAGCAATACCGTCGCCATCTATCGAGCAAAATGATAACTAAAATCATTATAATTCTTCCATTAAAAAATGAATACATGATCAAAATTAATATAACGCTTCGTACTTTGAGGCGTTTTTTTTTATGGGATAGGAGGGCAAACGAGCAGGCGTGTCACCTGATGGTAAGCAACTAACGCCGCCCATGGACACCAGCAGCACATATAGTGTTACTGTTGCGTTGCCGACCTTTAAGGGAAGGGGATAGGAAAGGATGGGGACGGGGGTGGGCCTCCGGGTGGCATGGGCCACTTTACGTCGGTCTTCTGAGAGGTCGTGGTATTTCACCGGTCGAGCCGGCCCATTTGTGCAGTAAACTGCTTGCCTCTACCACTGTTATACGATTAAGGTGCCATTTGCTAAAACTAAGTTCAGACGTCGCTGAAGTTCACAAAGTGAAAGAAGCTTTATTTTCATAGGTCTTCACAGACACTTAAAAATAGTCAACAAGTACAAAGGAAAAGCTTATTATCAAACTAAAATACTTAAACACGAGCGCATGAGGAAAGTACCTCCGCGGAACAAATAAACCGGACACAATGGCCACGAGCGGCCCGACTCCGACTGTAAGGCTGTCGTGAGAAGAATCGGGATCACTTCAGTAATTTACCAAATATCTGTTTTCAATTGTAAACTGCACCACGTTGAGACAGCTGATGGTAAACGTATGTATTCGTAATAAAACACTTTAAATTATATAACTCTTACGTTTTAATTAGAATAATCATAAATAATTACAAGTAACACATGTTTTTCTTTGGATTACTAGTTAAATCAGTAACAAAATTAACATTATTAAAATTATGTCATTGTCCCATTAAAAGATGTTTTATCATATTATTATAAGCATACAGTCATTATATTTATTTAATTGGCCTTAGTATCTGTACACCCTTAGCAAATCTTATCAAATACACAAAATATAATATATACATTTATATAATAATATTATTAATATAAGAGATAAACCCTGAGGGGATAGTTTGAGATTTCATACTAATTACAACTATATATCTTTATATATATATTTCTACTGTACGTGTTGACAGTGAACTCCTCCTTATAGGCTGGTGTGCTAATGAAGAGTTCACTCTTAAATCACGTACCTACAGTCGTTGAAATCTTACAAACTATAACATTTAACATAATTTATAAGCGCCAAATATTTGTGTGAATCAAGATCTACAACTAAATCACATGTAACACAAACAGTAAATAAAATACATTTTCAACATTTTTTTATTGGATATGGGACGAAAACAGGCAAAAAAGCGGGTAAGCTTTTATGCCTCTTTTCCCGTAGCGCTACCCCTGAACACCTGCAACACAGATATTAAGGTTGGGTCGGAAGTAGAACGGGGAGAGAAGGGGTTGGAACTAGAATAGGGAGGGACTTTAAAGTCCATATCAGTCCGGAAGGTCGTGATATTTCCCGATTTTGTATAGAAAGAGAAATCACTGTTGTCCCTTCAGGTATCCAATCCCTTTAGGTATCTTGTGTTATATTTATGAAGCTATTTTTATATATTGTCCAGTCTGTGATATAACATACTTTGGCCTTGGATGATTGTGACGTATCTCTTCATAGTTCGACACCCTCATGTCTCTGCCAAGTTTGACACGTGCTTTGCATCCCTTTTTAATTTTGGAGCAGTAATACAGAGTGGGTGTGTTGCCGGCAAATGTGTACCCGTCCAACATGAGTACCTTACGCTTATGCGACATACTGAGGAATCTATATTCTGAAAAACACAATTATTATTGCGACATAAAGAAACTGTAAAAAATATCTCAAGGGAACACCGTTCATTGCAACAATGCTCATTAAATTTCTAGCAAATAATAATTCTTAGCAATTTTTTCACATTTATTTTATTTTTTCTGGATCGTGATGCGTCAAGAATTATTTCAATTTGAAATGTTTCTCCTGTGTTAATTTATTGCAATCTCGAGATTGTTTTTAGTTCGATTATTTTTTATCTTCAAAATAGTCAAGATAAAGTTTAGCATTCAATAGTTATACAGCAAATTTAATAACATTACAGTGGGTACTTAAAAGTATTTAAATTAAAAACCAATCTTATCTTATCTACCAACAAATTATTAACATGTTTTTAATTGCGAAGATGCTTACGGACTATTTGGCTATTGGACTTTGTTAGGTATATGAAAACCATTAGGATCAGGACTATATTATATTCCATTTTTTATAAATTATGTTAACTTGACATTTTACACAAATAATTGAATTACCGACTAAGTATTGTTTATTTTTTAGGAGGAAATTTTTAGATATTTGCCAGCTTTCGTCACTACGTAGACCGGTGGGGGATGGTTATGTTCAATCTCATAAGAATTGACAATTTGCATATTTTTATTTAACTTAACTTTCGCTTTGCAACCTTTAGTTGTCCTGTCTTTCTTTGAACAGTAATAACTATACTCCGAGTTCATTTTGGAATATGTATATCCATCATACATTAGCAAACGTCCTCCATAAGATGTTTCAATGAACTTATATTCTGAAATAGATTAAATAATATTTTTTCTTAATAGATATATTTAAAATTAATATAAAATTTGGCTACATTATTATCATTACATAGTACAAAACAAAGTCGCTTTCCGCTGTCTGTCCCCTTATATGCTTAGATGTATGATTTTGGTGTGGGTTTTTTTAAAACATGTAACGAAAAGCGAGGTGGTTTCTATGTATATTTCATGTATAGTAAAGAAAGAGTGATATTTTTTTTTAAATTCAGCCCTTTATTCGTAAACGCTGTAAAAATAACTTCCGATGTGGAACAAAGTTCGCCGGATCAGCTAGTACAATGTTTATTCCGTGTACAATATATGTACAATATATATATATATAATATAATACTTTTATAATAATTAAGATACTTATTTGATATTTGGTACACCTAATTGTTAATTTATTCATTGTAATGTCTCATATATATATTTTTTCATAATTGTTCGTATTTCTCGGTGTCTCGGTGGCGTAGTGGGCGAGCGAGCGCACGGCCTCTGATCCAGAGGTCCGGGGTTCGATTCCAGACACTGGCTCACACCAATGACTTTTCGAAATTGTTTTCGGAAGTTATGTGTGATAAATACCGATGACTGACAAACTTTGTGCCCGGTATGGGAATAGGTTCGCCACCTATTCCATTTGGGACGTAAACATTACGGCGAGACGAGGCTTAACAGCCGCTGCCTACACCTTCGGGTAACAAAAGGCGTGAAGTTATGTTATGTTATGTTTGTATTTTTCAATTTAGAGCAAGTAAGCCGTATTTAAACGTAATTCCTCAATAAAATATTACACATTATACACGTCTAACTAGTGTTAGCGTAGTGTACTAGGTGAGATAACTGTGCTAAATGAGTGCAATTTTTGTTGCGTAGTGATAATAATTTTAAAACACACAATGCAATAATAAAAATATTAGACTTATAAATATTCAAAAGATAACTATTACTGAAAATTATTATATTAAAGAATAAGTTATTAGTGTTAGTACAATTTAAGGGGTACGTGCCTCACTTGCAGATATTGTGTTACAAGTCGACAAACAGTATATAGCGTACTTTACATCAATCTGTACCACAAGTTAAAGTATCATTTAATTCTTGTATTGAGCACTGATCCAATACATGTTACTTTTTTATAAATTTGAGATAAAATTGAGTACATAACATACTTTTTTTCATATATCATTAAAGGTTAAAACATAATTAAAATCAAAAATTACATACTAGTCACAGGATAATTGAAATTTAAGTTAACATAAACGATAAGAAACCCAAAGTAATGTTCCATGTTCTACTATATTTAAATAAAGGTTACACTTATTTTTAATTATAGTTAATACAAAAGACAAGATATTAATAAACCAAATATTACACATACATATCGGAACGGAGCGCCATAAAGCACGATTCTTAAACACCTCACTCGCTTCGTTGACTTTCATAACTCTATTCAAGCACGCGCGTCGATTTTTGAGGCTCCTGACATCACCTTCCTCCAGAATACGTTCTATTTGGTCATGCAATGTGTATCTTGACTGTCCGCGACTTCTATATCCATCCGCTTTTGCATTATATATTTGCTTACTCCTCTTGCATCATCCATTCCTTCTACAAGTCCGAACGATCGGAGCAAGCCCTTTTTTACTTTTACACCGACACTCATTTTCAATCCGACTTCCTTCCTTACAACCTTGGTTTCGATGCGTTCAGCTAGGGTCACTCGCTAGGCTCACTCAGATATTCCTCAGTTCATTTCGACCGCGTTCCGTGCACACTCTGCCATAAAATAATGCCAAAAAAAAATTCTTGTAAACTATCATCACTTGAATTTTTCTCCTTTTGCTCAGTTGCAAATAAATTTCTATAAAAATAAAATGATATTTTTCGGGTATAATATGGTTATCTTCTATCCTATCTAGCAATAGGTTCGCCACTTATTGCTACTGGATGCTATCACTTTCGCTATCACCTAAACTATACTTATACTTTAACACCCCACTACATTATTCAACATAATTTACTCCTTATTAAAATTTTCAGACCAGTTTCTATTGCTGACAGAGCTCATATTGGTCATTTTGGTAAATGGAAGCCTTTACCAAAAATCTTTAAATTAGTGTTAACAATGTCTCTATACTGTCTCACTGTCTGTACTCTAGAATTAAAATTATTATCGGCGCACCACTTAACATACAAATTAAACATTTGTGGAAATGATAGCGATGATTTTTTACTCGTATTTTTTCTAACATAATGAGACTTGATAGGGGTGAAAGATTTAACGTGATCTATGACAGTCTGTTTCATTTCATTTGAAATTACATAGTTGTGGTTTTTATGCCGACCTCTGTCATCAATTACGTTAGTGAAATCGTTATTTACTTGGAATTTTCGTATTGCTGTATAAACGAAATTTTGACTAATGTCAAAGGTGTTTAAAAACATTGTTTTGCAAACTTTTTGTAATATGATGCCATTGTTTGAATCCTCCAAGGGAAGGTAATAGTAAAGTGTGTGTGATCGACGACTAGATTCACAATCAATATTAGTAACAGTTTTTTTAATTTTATGTTTTACATATTTGGCGATAATTTCCCATTGTTTCACATGATTACCAGTACTCCAAAACTGATTGAACAGATTAAGACGATTATTTTGGCTTATTTTTTTATGACATTGCAGACGACAATTGACACAACTTGCTTTAATGTGTCTTGCTGCTTTGGTTTTCCCCTTTGTCGTGGTATACTCCAAACTTTTGTTACACAAAAGTTTTCTCTTTGTAGCTATCCACTCATCTTCAAGTTTAAGGTGTTTAAGACCCACATCAGCGCCAGCAGGCAAAGGTGACGATTCTAAGGCAATACGTATAACGAATTAAAATTATAATATTACTAAAAATACGTGGATCGATTATAAAGAAAACTGTCATGGTAGCGTCTAAAAACTATTTATCATTCGTTTTCATATAACGGTTAACATATATACACGGAATTAACAAGTACGACAAAACTTTTAAAGCGAATTTTGCAAACAAACCCATTAAAGTACGCTAACTAAGAAATCGAACTTTGAGCTAAGATGCCTATATTTTCAAAAACATTGCTTGTTACTGTCAAACATATTTATAGTAGGGGAACCTGGACCGCTACATCTTCAGATAAAGCGTAATGGAAACCGATTAAATTGTGATGATTTGGGGCTAAAGCGAATAATTTATGTTCATTTTGACAATTTAGCATGTGCTAATTTTCAAAAAAATATACAAAAAGAATCATTCACATAAAAATATTCGAGCGCCTCAGACATTAACAGTATTCACCTGCTTTGTTTTTCTAACAACCGAGTTTCTGACGAGTAATTAGGGGAGGATGGCTGTAGAAAAGGGTAGAAAAAAAACAAAAAGTTATTCGAACATGTCAGATATTCGAAGGGAATATTTAGAAAAGTCAAAAAAAGTGTCGTATTAAAATATCTGATGGTTTGGATATGAAATCAGAGGCATGGAGTTTCAATCCAGTTCTCAACAGCTGTACGCACCACACTTTATTTATGGTTTAAGCTACATCGCCCCATGAATACCGTCAGATTATTGAAATATATATTCTGTTCTGTATGTATGTAACTTACCTGGCCTTAATCTGACGCGCTCGAGTTTTTTTGGGGATTGTGTTTTTTTTCTAATCTGACGATCTGTCCTTGGGGCATGCCCATATAAGAAGTGTTTATATTTGGTAGGATTATATTACAAGGAATAAGGTTCCTCCTCATATAGTTTTCTGACCCGCTCGAGTAACTCTTCAAATCCCCACTTGGGCTCCCCTACTATTGCATTTACTTTGATATACATTTTAATCTTCAATAACACATTTAACTTACCTCTCTCAAGAGATTGAGGACGTATCTCGTCATTTTTATTAAAACTCTCCTGTGCATATTCTTCTTTTTTGGTCAAATCCACTATATGTTTTGCTCGTTTTCGTGTCATGATTGAAATAATAACTATGTAGTAATAATATAGTAATAAATAAACTTAAACAATAACGCTATGAATAACAACTTTTATAAATTTAGAAATAGTACAATCCCACATAACACGGCGACAAGTGGCTTTAGATTACTGTAAATATACAAGCGGCACGCCACTTTCCACGTCAAGTACATTGACTTAGCGTTGTATAAGATATAAAGATAACTGCGTTATTTCTGAAAAACAAAATTTTAAGTACATTGGCATAAAAAACGAAGTAGCCTAAATTTCGAGTTAGCGTAGTATAAATTGCTGCTGGCGATTTAATAATAATAAAAATAAAACGCCTTTTACTTTAGCCACAAATTGTTTAATTACCTTATCGTATATTATAATTAAGTATCGTTGTTTCTTTAATATTAGCATAAAAGATTGACTAAGCAGATATACGGTGCAGTAAGTGGAATGAAGTAGAGTCGAGGACAGCTATGACAAACGACAGCTCTTTCCATAACATTTGAACGAGTCCTTGGGGAAGGTTGATGTCATCATGAGCCTCGAAAACCGATGAGCGTGTATGAGGAGAGTTATGAAAATCAAAGAAGCGAGTGAGCCGTGACAGTCCAGCCCTCTAATGTGCAGATCTCAATAAGGGTATTATTTACTCAAAAATATGATACTTAACCTCAAAAGTTCACTTTTGATCCTATGTATCATTTTTAAATTATACCTATATCCTAACCACGAGCGCCGGCCGGTTTTCCCGCCACATAAATATCAACGACATTATCCGTCGTGCTCTTGTCACCGCCGGTTTGCCAGCAGTTCTAGAATCGAACGGTTTGGTTGCGATGATGGCAAGAAACCGGACGGTATATTTATTTTGCCTTGGAAGACGGGGGACGCTACTTACGCTATCACACCTTCCAGCCACGGTAGGGGTGGCCGGTACTGCTGCTGCTTCAGAAGAAAATCTCAAGCGGCACCAATACAGAAACCTTGTAGGTGATTATGTATTTGAGACATTTAAGGTTGAAGGACATAGGGTGTGAATGCACGTCCGAATGACCGGGCCGCGGGTGAATTCACGCACTTTTATTATTTTGATTTATTTTGATAAATATTTTTTAGAATTTGTTTAGATCGAATTTGTATAATGTATTTAATAGAACCACGCAATAGAAATATAATTTAATTAGAGGCACTTATTTATTTAAGTAATTTTAGCTATTATTAGCAATTTAAAATATTAACCACAGTAGGGAATGACTACTACAACCAGGTAATGATTTTTTCGGTAACGGGAATGACAACTTTAGTAGGGAATGATGAATTGATAATAAAATAAAATTAAGTTTAACGAATCATATCATTTATTATGAAAACTTTAAAACTTAAACAATTAGTTACAAAATATATTAAAAACATGACTTAAAAAATATACAATCACAGTAAAATTGTTTACAAGTAAGACACTTGTTACGTAAATAAATTTAAAACTTAACCAATCACTACCAAATATATTGAGTCCACCAGCAAGTCAATGTTGGAATGTATTATACACATACATGTATCTCTATTTTTCTGTTTGGGTAGAAGCACCCAGAACGGTCGATATTTGCAAAAAAATCCGTAACTAATCTTCACTTTTTGAGTTTCCAAAAATTTACGGTACAATATCTTTAACGAAAAATTTAGAAAACGTTTCTGTTTCTGAACTTTGTTACGAGTAATGTACTCCTTTTTACCTGCGCCAAGAGTGCTATTACGATCATCATTGTAAAAATGTTGTACTAATCTAATAAGATTTTTATTAGTCCGACGATCTTCTTTTGGCTTTTCCTGTAGCATTTGTCTTGATCTATTTGTTTGTTTTGGTAAGCTTGATTCTACCTTCTTAACCTGCAATACTTTCAGTTTCTTTTTTAAGACTATGTTCTCTTCTTTTAATTGTTTTATATAACTTAAAAGTATTTTCCGTTTTTTCAACTCTCTATAACGAATTTTTCTTATGAGCGATGTTTCTGCAGGTTTCTACAGAGGATCAGGTTTATAATTATCTGCACAAGTTATATCACTAACTTCAGCGTCTATGTAAATTGGTTGTGGTACAGATTGTAATTTAGCCTCTTCTTTCTTCTTTAGCCGATATTTTTTCGCTGCTTCTCGCCACTGTTTTCTCTGAATTCTAATTTCGCGTGGAGATTTCTCGTTAATACTAGTTACTTGCTTCTTTTCTTTTTTTTTTCGATATTTTTCTCTTTCTTTTTCTTTTTGTATTTCATGTAACTCAGGGTCTGCCATTATTTCAGCATGTTTACGGCGGTTATACAGCCTTTTTGCTTCGTTGGAAGCACGGGGGTCACATTTTCTTTTGTTCATTGCAACTAAAACAAAATTAATTAGAAATGCAACTTTTTCGATATATTTAGCTATTTATTATCGATTACAAACATTTGATTAATGTTTACACCGATAAAAAACGCAAACTGTGACAAATAATATACTTAAATTTAGTATTCATCATTCCCCTTCAACTCACGTCATTACCCTCTTACAGAAAATACGAGTAATGACGAAACGGGGAATGACTAAACTGCATATATGCGGATGAAAATTCTAGAATACTTATTTTTTATTTATAGGTTACGTTACCACCGAAAATAGAACATACATCGAAAATATTAATTAGGTCTAAAAATCAATACAGTTACACTTACCTGATTAATTTCGTAGAAGGGAATGATGAATAATTGTGACAAACAACACTACATTAAATTACCTGGTATTTTGCGGCTTTTTTGCAAGCTTACGCAACGTGCGTTTCGGCTCCTGAGTCGCAGTCAAATGAACGAGGCGGGGGATGCCTTAAGACGTTAGCAATAGTAATACAACCAATTAAAATGGTTATTTGATACTATGATCGGGGAATGACGAAATTATTGTGACAAAAATTGTATTTCTCATTACAGTAATACCAGATGCTTATGTACGTGCAAATACTCGTATATATGATTCCGTTTAAGTTTATTTTATTATGATATTCTTAAAAACGGGTTATAAAGAAAGCTAACATACGTGGCAGTATGTTACACTAAGGAAATCTTGTTTTAACGCCATCGGGTAATGATTATTTTTGCCTTTTTTGTTTCGTTTTTACCCAAAATAATGTTTTTATTGTGTATATTCATTAGGCGTCATTTAATACAATCTATAAGTAACTACCAGATCAGAAAATTTAACTAAAATATCCCTTCTGGATTTTTTTATGAGTTTGGAAAGATTTTTTTGTGAACTGTGTGAATCCACCCGGCCCGCACTCTTGAAAGATACTGCAAAGATACTGATCGAGGCCTCTTGCGACCAGAGGGCTGATTTATTCTTCGCACAGACGATTAGAGTGGCAATTCGACCAGTATTCTAGGCACTATGCCAGTATTATTATTATTCTAAATAAAATAGACCAAAACATATAAACATAACTTCACGCCTTTTCTACCCGAAGGTAGGCAGTGCCTGTACAGCCTCGACTCGCTGTTATGCTTACGTACTCCAACGTAACCATAACAGCGAGTCGTGGCGTACCTATTGGCATACCGTGCACAAAGTTTTCCAGTCATATTTATTTATCTCACATAACTTTCGAAAGTTTCGTCATTAGTGAAAGACAGGATTCCAAACCAGCGATCTCTTGGTACAGAATCGGGGTGCTCGACCACTGGACAACCGAGACTTCAATTGTTTACATTGTAAATAATTTAATTGATTTATCATAACTGTCTCATAGGCTATTATTTTCCATATCCATATTTAAAAAACAAAGATATTTATTATACTTGACTGTGGTAGGCAGGTAAGAATGTGCAAGTAATATATATATGTATAATCAATAAGGTTTAAGTAACAGATATTCTCTCTTGAAAATTAGCTTGCAGGTTTAGATATTTTTCAAAGCTTGAATCTTTCTTCTTTTTAATTACCCTTTATTTTAAATTTAGAGCTGTTCTTCTGTAAGTATGTAGGTGAGTGAATTCATGAAGAAATTTTAACATACTCTCCAGAGGCAGTCACCAAGTATTGTGGCCTGCTATGATTATGTTCTCCGTAGAGGCACGCTTTCATGTTTTTATCAAACTTGACGCTCATCTTGCAACCCTTATCTCTTTTCGAACAGTAATACAAGGTGGCCGACTTGCTGGCAAACGTGTATCCATCTAGCATGAGTAAGTTCTTCCCGTGTGGTGTTTTCAAAAATTTATAATCTGAAATACAAAAATGGTACATTTAAAACTATTGTAATATATTGAGACAATTACAAAATGAAAATCCTCAGCCAAATCACAAATCATTGCAATTGCGAGAATATATTATTATTTTAGTATAGAAGACCTAGACAGTGGTAGAGCGAAGCAGTTCGCTGCATGAATGGACCGGCTCGACCGGTGAAATACCACGACCTCTCAGAAGATCGACGTAAAGTGGCTCATACCGAGTTTCGTTCGGTGAGAGAGGTAGCTGGAGGCCCATCCCCTTCCTCATCCTGCCCCTTTCCCTTAAAGGTCGGCAACGCAACAGTAACACTATATGTGTTGCTGGTGTCCATGGGCGGCGTTCGTTGCTTACCATCAGGTGACACGCCTGCACGTTTGCCCTCCTATCCCATAAAAAAAGTATAACAATTAAGATTAAAGAACAAGGATATGGAGAGTCTGTCTGTAGTATTGTGTTGCTATTAAATTGTACTTTTTCCAATTCCAAACCTAACATTCTTGGTAATAGAAGGTGTCCCTACAAGGCAATTGATTAACCTGGTCTTATAATGTAGTTAGCGGAGCCTATTATCATGCACTAGCAGAACACATCTCCAAAAAATCATTGGATTTTACTTACGATCGCATTCTCAATAAAGAATTAATGTGATAAAGGAAACATATAATAACAACATAACGTAGAAATAAGGTAAATATATTTATTTTGTTCACAATGTAATATTAATAAAGTAAATACAATTAAGTTTTTTAAATTATTTTTACCACCCTAATCTAGTAGTTACCATAACATAAAAGTAGGTACAATTTATTTTGCTCGGTTTGGACGAATTAGGAAATTAAAATGTATATAATTACTATAAAATGACTTCCACATTCAATTACAACTATCGTTCATTTTGCGTAAAGAACAGTTTTGTATCTTAACAATAAATTAATTTACTAACGTTAGTAAATTTAAAAATGTAAAAATACTATAACTTATATCCCACAATAATTATATATACATATATAATATAACACTTAATATTATACTGGTTAAGGAGAATACTTAAAAGTAAACACAACAAACGCCACCTATCAGACAAATAGTAAAACAATCCCTTAAAATCTCTAATCAATAATTATGTTAGGTTAGACGTACACTATCAACTGCTGCAATGCATTTTTAACATAACTAATTAAATACAATTAAAAAATGTCACGAAACAATAGGATCAAATTATGTATTAATCTATACACCTAAAATATATAGTGGAGCCCCGGTAATCCGGCCCCTGGTTAATGCGGTACCCCCTATAATCCGACATGGTCTATTTACATACAAGTACATATTAATTATGTATTCGCTAATTCACGATTTTTGTTACAACAATCGTGAACCAACCAAAGTATTGTTATCATTTTGTTTTTTTTTTGTTCGTCACTTGTGAAAATGATCTCTGTAAAGAGTTCGAAACGTCGGGAAATAAATAGAAAATAATTTCCAAATAAACGCGATATAATCCTTTGTTTTAATGTTAATTGTAATTTGTCGGATTACAAGGTACTCTTTTGTAAAACAAATTCGGACTATAGGGGGTCTTAGGTAGTACTCTATAATCAAACAAATTCGATAGTTCGACACTGCTCGGCAAAATGTTTGTCGGACTACCAGGGATCCACTGTATTTATATATATATGACATGTACAACATTATTTATAAATCAAAACATGATTTAAGTATTATAAATTTCATCACTCTTAAACTTACAACAAAATATGTAAAGATAAAAAGAACAATTTGTACCTATCAAATACCAAAAATATATTTAAAAAAAAAACATATCGCATTGTTAATTTCATTCTTTTAAATTCATCACTGATTTTTTTTTTCAATTCGAATTCAATTACTAATCCGAAGTTTTATTCTGGAGCATGCATAACAATACTTCTTGGTATAAAATATAAAAATCACACCTCTACGTCCTCATTTATCTCCATAATTTATTAATTAATTCGAAGGTGTCAGTAGCCCAGTATTATGCCTCCACTCGCCAAATTTTACGTTCCAAATGGAAGGTGGCAGAAACTATTGCCATATATAGCGGGCATAATGTTGTGAGACATCTAAAGTTATCACACATAACTACTAGAATTTCGAGAAGTGAAGTGATGTAAAAGTGCGAATTCCCTTGCTTGATTCAGAATCGGATGGTCGATCACTGGACTAACGAGACTAAGGATTTATAATTTTAATACGTTAAAATTAAAATTTGTTAATACAAAATTAAATAGACCTTTAACATTTTTACTATTTTTATCCTCATTCATACCGACCCTACGTAGAGTAGGGAGATCCCTGCTCATATCCCACTCTAAGTGTGATCGGCACAATTTTCCATTTTCTCATCATCGGCATTTCCATACTTACACAATTCATCCATCCGTTATCGGTCTTCCTTTAACACTTTCAGGCTTCCTTTTATATAGATATTAATTGCTTATCTTATCCATTCTTGTCACTTCACACATCCATCATCTATTTTGGATACACTCTCCTTTCATGACTTCAATACGACCTTTTCTTTTCTATTTTTGCGGAGTTGCGAATTCCCGCACCCAATCTGGTATCACTTCACGACATTTCACATATAGCCCCTGTCCTGTGGATTTGTACTTGGGCGGTGGATGGTTATGTTCAAAATTAGCACTGGCCATTCTTCCATCCTCGCCGAATTTCACACGTGACTTGCAACTGCTGTATTTTCTTGAACAATAGTATATGTTCTTTGCTCGGTTGTTCTCCGTATAAGTAAATCCGTTGAACATCAGCAAGGTTTTGCCGCTAATTGTCTGAATAAACTTGAAACGGGCTTCTGAAACGATTAAATATATTATTAACTCTATCATGTAAGTTGTACGACTTAACTTATTTTAAAATAACTGTACAGACATTCTAAAATCGCGCAATGTCTAAAGCTAAAATAATAGGAAATAAATAAAAAAAGACATTGTCAAGAAACAAATATAAAGTGCCAGTAAAAGTTTATTTCATTTCAAAGCTTATAACAAAAACCTTTAAGGTTTTGGTTAAACTTTCATTCCTTAAATTACTCGAAAATGTAAAACGAACTTTAAATTATTAAACTTAATTCCTATTTCAATAAGTTTTTCGTTTTAAACCACAAGATTGTGAGACTTTAACAATTGCTACCACTAAATTGTAGGATTGAAAAAATAAAATCAGTCTCATCATTTTCAAAAATATATTTTTTATTACGAATAAACAAATAATATTGTCTTATTTACATAAAAATACACTTATATTATAAAGCGGAAGTTTGTTTGTTTGAACGCGCTAATCTCAGAAACCACCGGTCCGATTTTAAAAATTCTTTCACTGGTGTATAGTCCATTTATCGAGGAAGGCTATAGGCTATATTATATTTTAGAATAAATTAGGGATTCTTACTATAAGTCCAATAATGTAACCCAAGGTATAAGAAAAAGAACGGAAAAAAAGTCTTACATCGCGAATGCTGCAAAATCTATTGATTAAAGAACAGAATAATGTACTACACTTTCACAGAACATGTAATTGTCGATAAAAAAGTCCGCGACGCTATATGTCTAACTATTGTAGTTATCGCACAATAAGTGTTTTTTTAATTTGTAAAAATAATTATAATGAGGTCGTTTTAAAAGTTCTTTATTTTGTACCTTTGTATTAACTCTCCTCAAAATAAATTACTTCAATATAAAGATAGATTCAATACCTTTCTAGAACTATTTGAATGATTCAATTCGGACGTTTAATTCAAAAGATATCGCAAAATACAAAATGTAAGTATTCGTTTCTTAGGCAAATATTCCGCGCACATACGCGGGGAGGTCCAAAAGTTCGTGGAATGGAGGGGATGGAGTGGGGATAGGGGCGCTCGCTTAGTGTCATACTAATTGGGGACTCATAATTAGTATATAAATGGAGTTTCAGCCCTATTGCGTCATTCGTTTACGAACACTCGCCTGCTAAACACGTCAATCCGGAAGAAAACTGAAACTATGGAGAAAATTGAACACCGTGCGGTCATTAAATTCCTTACCAAGCAAGGAAAGAACGCTCAGACCATTTTGAATGAAATGGAAACTGTTTACGGGGAACAGTGCCCTAGTAAATCAATGATTTACAAGTGGCATGGTCTTTTTAAACATGGTCGGGAGTCGATTGAAGACGACCCCCGCTCAGGAAGGCCAGTTGAGGCCACCACATCAGACATCGTCGAAAAAGTGGAAAAAATTGTACTGGAGGACACCCGTTTGAAGAAAAAACAGTTATCTGCATTAGTTGGAGTATCAGATACCACCATTTTGCGAATCCTACATGACCACCTGGGTATGACAAAAGTCAGTGCAAGATGTGTACCGAGAATGCTCACGCCGCTTCAAAAACAGCAGCGCGTCGAAGCGTCAAAACATTTTTTGGAGTTGTGTGGCGACGATCCTGGACCGATTTTGGAGCGAATTGTTACCGGCGATGAAACATGGGTTCATCATTTTGAGCCTGAGTCCAAACAAGAGTCCATGCAATGGCATAAAAAGGGGACACCACCGCCAAAGAAATTCAAAGTGTCGGAGTCGGCTGGAAAGTTGATGGCTACTGTTTTTTGGGATTGTGAGGGGATAATACTGATTGATTATAAAGAAAAGGGCAGGACCATAACCGGAGAATACTACGCAACAATACTAGAAAAATTAAAGGATGCCATCAAAGAAAAACGTCGGGGAAAATTGACCAAGGGCGTGTTGCTCTTGCAAGACAACGCGCCGGTTCACAAGAGCAAAGTTGCAATGGATGCTCTACACACGCATGGCTTCGAATCACTAGTCCACCCACCCTATAGTCCAGATCTGGCCCCAAGTGATTTTTATTTGTGCCCCAATTTAAAAAAAGACTTAAGGGGAAGGAAATTTTCCGACGACAATGAGGTAAAGGAGGCAATTTTGGCTCATTTTGAGGGAAAAGATAAAAAATATTTTTACGATGGTTTAGAAAAATTAATTCATAGATCTAATAAATGTATTCAGCTTAAGGGTGATTATATTGAAAAGGAAAAATAAATTTACTGTTTCATTTTTACTAAAACCCTTTCATTCCACGAACTTTTGGACCTCCCCTCGTATATGTGATCGGGTCTCCCGCCCGACTCGGTCATGAGCGCCGCTCATATTTGGCAGGTATTTTTTTTCTTGGAATCTTTTTTTGTTTCTTTTTGTCCTAATGAGTTTGAAATATTATTTAATCGTCTTTTGAGGTATATATACATATTTATTTTGCAATAATTAATAGGCGAGGTAAACATGTAACATCTGTGACCCCGTGTCTATTTAGAGTCACATAGATTAGAATTTGATCTATTTAAGAGTATAATAAACGGGAATAACGCGACACGTTTAGGTAAACAAGTTACTTTTAGTATTAGCTTGACGTTTCGGCCTGGTTGCACTGGCTGTGGCAAGCAGACACATAATTTGTTTACCTAAATGTGTCGCGTTATTTTCCGTTCATTATACATATTTACGTACGCGAATATTAGAATATTTAAAAATATTTTCATACTTAAGTAACCAAAGTCATGGGTCAAAGCTAGATTTAGTTTACAGTTAGTTCTTCACGCAGATATTATAATTCTTTACAATATTGCAACGTCATATAAAAGCGCAAGATATGCCTACGCACTTCGATCTTGGCTCTTTTGCTAAAATATAAAGACTTTGCGGGTTTGATACACGTCTGCATACCACATAGAGTTGCCCATCTATATTTATTATTTACATTTTAATATCGTGATCTCTTTTAAATTTTAGTGAATTTATTTTGATAAGAGTAATACCAAGGTGCCAAATCGACATCATTTAAATTATAAAAAAAACGTTGCTGACCTTTATGGGAGAAGGATGGGGAAGGGAGGTGGACCTCCGGGTACCTCTCACACCGAACAAAACGCGGCATGAGCCACTTTAAGTCGATTTTCTAAGAGGTGGTGGTATTTCACCGGTTGAGCCGGCCCATTCATGCAGCTAACTGCTTATTATTTTAACTGCTATTCGTTTCATCATAACTAGGTTGTTAGTCGCTAATATCAACAGCTAAGCAAGTAAGGTGTGTAATAATCGTGCCTTATGGCGCTTTGTACTCTCTACCTACCCCGCAAAGGATCTGGCGTGAAGTTATGTATGTATGTGTCAGGAACTTGAATTGAAAAAAAAAATAGTGTTAGATAGTCCATTTATGAGGAAATATTTGGGGTATTAATATGATCGCGACAATAATCTTTTTAGTGGAAAATTTATAAAACATGGCGGTACGAAGTTCGCGCGGTCTGCTAGTATTTACATAATAAATAATAGTTTAAAAAAACTAAAAAACACGCTGGGGTGCTTTTTAGATATTAACGAAATGATAGTCACTCTACTCATATCTGTCAATAAAATATTTATAACTATTGACACCATGCACCCCACGCTTTTTTTAAAATAAAATATTTTTTTTTTATTTTTCTATTTTTTAGTTCGGTTTTCTATAAAAAGCGTGTTTTTTAGTTTTTTTAAACTATTATTTATTTTCTATTTTTTAGTTCGGTTTTCTATTCTAGACCTTTCATAGTTCACAAATCGCACCATCTAGTGGCAATCACCGGAAACTAAAAAAGAAGTCGGTTACAAACAAACATACAAACCTACAAACATATAAACATACAAACCTACAAACAAACATACAGGTGAAGCTAATAAAAAGCTAAAAATATTACATGAAATGGCTAGCAACTAAAATATTATTTTAGTCGCAAATATAAATATGATATAAACAAATCGCAAATATCCGAAAATGGCTAGCGACTAAAATATTATTTTAGTCGCAAATATAAATATGATATAAACAAATCGCAAATATCCGAAAATGGCTAGCGACTAAACTATTATTTTAGTCGCAAATATAAATATGATATAAACAAATCGCAAATATCCGAAAATGGCTAGAGACTAAAATAATCTTTTAGTCGCTAGCCATTTTCGGATATTTGCGATTTGTTTATGTACATATATATATACTCACCAAATCTCCAACCAATAATCTTTTGATAAATATCTAATTTAATAACATTAAAAAAATATATTATTATACAACGCCACGCCATTTTCGACCTGTCAATCAAGATCCCACGATTATGTACTTGATTCAGAATTGTGGTGTTCGACCTCCAAACCACCGAGACCTATCATACTTTCATATATTTACCCTTAACTATTTTATATGTAGGTGGTGGATGACTATGTTCAAAAGTACAACTCGCTAGTTCCTCGTTAACTATTTTCACGCTGCACTTACAACCTTTTCGTTTACGTTGTGAACAATAGAACAACTTGCAAGTCTTTTGGGAGAACGTGTAACCGTTAATCAAGAGCAACTTCAAACCAGCCATCGTTTCTATATGCTGATAAGGGACTATTTCTGAAAATGAGAAATTAACGTAATGAGATTTTAAATATTAATTTTTAGTCAATGGTTAAATGGTTTTAATTCAAATATAATCAAAAAGTTCAATTCAAAAATAAGCAGAGGATTTTGATGTATTTATTTCAATAGATAGAGGGTGTCAACGGGGTGTTTGTATATTCACGCATAATGTAGCAAATAAATAGTGATAATTTTCGTGATTTGGGACTGTAATTGCAAACGATGTCTGAACACTATCTTATAGATCAAAACATTCAAAACAATGTACTTCATTGTTATAAACCTTTAGAAGGTCTTCAAAAAAAAACTAAAATTTGGTCTTCTCTTGGGCAACAATGACCGATTTTTTTCTTGAATTTCTTACGAGAAATAATGACTTTTTTACGAAGCGATTTTAAACATTACAACATTAATTTTCATCCAATTATTATTTATTTATTTATTTTATTGGTTACAAGGTACATAGTATACATGATTATTATACTGTCCCACAAAACTGCACAAACAATTTGTCTCTGGGGTCCTTATTTGATTTTAAACCCATTATTCATTGATTTTAAACAAATATAGACAATTAAGTATCATAAAATCATTGTGCATTTGCCATAGATCAATATATGTCTTTACAGCATGAAATTAATAAAATCAAATATTTACTTATTTATTCAACTACATAACTTCATGTCTTATCCTACTCGAAGGTGTAGGCAGCGCCTGTTAAGCCTTGACTCACCGTTATGTTTACTTCCCAAATGGAATAGGTGGCGAACCTATTGCCATACCGGGCACCAAGTTTTATTCAAATAGTTTTATATGAGTACCCTTAACATATGTATAAATGGGTGGTCCATGGTTATGTGCCTCATTTAAACTGACTATCACATCATTAACCAGTTTTGCACTGCACATACACTTTAACTTTGATCTTCTAGAACAATAGTAAACATTCTTAGCACTAGATTTCCAATATGTAAAGCCGTTCACCATCAATAATTTCTTTTTGCTTTGTGTGCTTATGAATTGGGCTCTCCATGGACCTGTAAATAGATTTAAATAAAATTACAAGTTTTATTTTTGGCAATAGTAGCTAAATATTATTTTTATAGGTTCGCCACCTATTCCATTTGGGACGTAAACATAACGGCGAGACGAGTCTTAACAGCCGCTGCCTTCGGGCATCAACAAGGGCCTGCAGTTATGTTAAGTAAATTTCCGCTTATATTAAAGCACAATAACTTCATCATGTGATATACTAATACTTCGTACTAAGAGTTCGTCTGCGTGGACGACATAAAGCCTCAAAAATACTATGCCTGTGCCATTTTAAGCGTTCATTGCTCACACCAAATGAAGATGGCGTGATAATATTCAGCCTATCTCTTAGCAATATTTATGCAAAATTGGACATAAAACCATGCAGTACTTTTAGAGTTTATCGGTAACCAAGATACAGAAAAACATTCTAAAAAAAGCATAGTTTTGGGTAAGGTATTTATTATTCTAAAAAATATAGTCAAGGTACAGTTTTAACTTTCATACGATTTCATTCAAAAACGGACTGTAAGAAAAATATGAGATGAGCTATAGACTCGCTACTTCATGGAGAGAAATATTTCATTCGGCGAGAACAGTTAGTGCTGTTTATACCTTCATATATAATGGGTGTGAGGATACAAAAAAATACATGTTTCTTTTTGAAGTTATAATTTATACATTATTACAAATATATTGATTATTATTTTACAATAACAAGAAGGAATAAGGTAATTACATTATTTAAATACATAAATACAAATAACATAACATAAAATAACATAACTTCACGCCTTTTGTTACCCGAAGGTGTAGGCAGCGGCTGTTAAGCCTCGTCTCGCCGTTATGTTTACGTCCCAAATGGAATAGGTGGCGAACCTATTGCCATACCGGGCACAAAGTTTGTCAGTCATCGATATTTATCACACATAACTTCCGTAAACAATTTCGAAAAGTCATTGGTGTGAGCCAGTGTCTGGAATCGAACCCCGGACCTCTGGATAAGAGGCCGTGCGCTCGCCCACTGCGCCACCGAGACTGTATAAATACAAATATATTACAAATACAAATATATTAATCAATCAATCAATCATTTAATCATAAAATTATTATTTTTTAATTTTTAATTATTATTAAATAGGTATTATAATGTATATTATAATAGTAAGAAGGAATAAATTAATTACATTATTTACAATATATATACACAATAAATAGACTAACTTGATATAAAATTTATCCGCATATCGGTCTACTGGCAGCGTGTCCAGAAGACTGGCCGCATTGCCACGCTGAATGGATTGCCATTCAGCGTGGCAATGCGGCCAGTCTGTCGGCTAATCCTCTGTGCGAAGAATAAACCAGCCCTAATAAAGTATTACAATCTAATAATACAAATAGGTAAATATAGGTTGCATACATCATAGTTATTGGTTTATGCTAATTGTTAATTGTAGGTGGGTCATCTGATGGTAAGCAACTACTCACCGCCCATGAACACCGTGGTGCCTTGTCGCCCATTAAGAGAGTAGGAGGGGAAAATAAGGGGAAACGCGACACGAGCCACTACACGTCGCTATACCGTGAGGTCGTGATATATCACCGGTAGAGCAGGCCCATTCATGCAGCTAATTCCAAGACTACCACTGGTGAATATGTGAATTGTGAATTCAATATTCAAAAATATGTAAATATTGAACTGTTATTATTTCAATTTAACATATTTCCCATCGAGCAACCGATATACCGGTGGTGGGTGGTTGTGATCCTCCTTCAAGTACACAATTCTTCCGCATGCGTCCAGTTTGACTGAGCACATGCATTTCTTTTTCCTTTTCGAACAATAATAACCCGCCCTAGTGCTGGACTGCCAGAATGTATACCCGTTCACCATCAACAATATGTGTCCGTTTATTGTTTCTATAAACTTACAATCAACTTGAAATGCGTAATCTGAAATTTTTTAACAAATATTCAATTAGACAAAGAAATAACAATAAAAGAACAAAGAAAGACAAACAAATTACAAATTATTTACTAACTAGCTGAGTGTATGAAATTAACATTTAGTGGGATGAAAAATAGATGCCGTCCGATTATCAAACCTATCCGATATGCACACAAAATTCAATGAGAGTCGTTCAAGCCGTTTTGGGGGAGTATTTTTTATGGGATAGGAGGGCAAACGAGCATGCGTGTCACCTGATGGTAAATGACCAGCGCCGCCCATGAACACCTGCAACACATACCTCCGGGTACCTCTCCCACCGAGCAAAACGCGGCATGAGCCACTTCACGCCGATTTTCTGAGAGTTCGTGGTATTTCACTGGTCGAGCCGGCCCATTTATACGGCCCATACATAACTTCACGCCAAATCCCTTGCGGGGAAAGCACGGAGAACAGAGCGCCATAAGGCATGATTCTTACACGCCTCACTCGCTTCATTGACTTTCATAACTGTTTTCGTGCACGCGCGTCGGTTTTTGAGGCTCCGAGGTCATATGGTTTTTTATATTAGATTATTAAATATCGATTAAGTTGAAATTTAAAGCAAATTAGGCCCATAATATATATTACAATAGGTATAGTTACTAGAAACTTTTGTCTTAATGTCATCTTAACTAACAATGGCGTATGTACTTACCTGACAATGTTTTTTTATGTAATTTTATGGATGGATCAAAGCCATTAACCCCCATTGCATGAGTTATAAAGGAGACATTGAGAGATATTTTTAATGAATTAATTTTTTATTTCTTTTAATAATATACAAATAGACTGAAAAGAATTCAAACTATTTTCACACCTTACTTTTTGTAGTTATAACCTCTCTGGTCTAAAGTTTAAATACTATAGAATATATTTGAAAAAACATACTCTTTTTTAACAGTTAATTTAACAATTAATATTCTAACAAAAAAAAAATATCAACATAAACAAAAACATTATAGTTCATTATAAATATAATCAACAATCCGTAGGTTCGAATCCTGGCTCACACCAAGACTTTACAAAAATTATTTTCACAAGTTATTGGTGATTAATATCGACTAAAAACTTTGTGCCCGGTGTATGGCGATAGATTCGACACCTATTCCATTTAGGACGTAAATATAAGCTAACGTCGAGACTTAACGGCCGGTGCTTAGACCTTTTTTATGGGATAGGAGGGCAAACAAGCAAGCGTGTCAGCTGATGGTAAGCAACCAACGCTGCCCATGGACACTAGCAACACATATAGTGTTACTGTTGCGTTGCCGAAGTTAGCGTAGGGAATGATGGGGCAGGGGGTGGGCCTCCGGGTACCTCTCTCACCGAACGAAACGCGGCATAAACCACTTGACGCCGATCTTCTGAGAGGTCGTGGTATTTCACCGGTCGAGCCGGCCCATTCATGCAGCGAACTGCTTGGCTCTACCACTGCACCACTACCTTCGGGTAAACAATGTGTGAAGTTATGTACCTATGTTAATTTTAATATACACGTGTCCCATTGATTGTTTTATAAACAGGCGGACAATGGTTGTGTGCCTCTTGGAAAGAAACTATATCACCATTCTTATCCAATGTTATCCTACTGTTACAATTAGTATGTACCCTCTTAGTACAGTAATAAGAGTTTTTCGAAAGGTGGCTTCGACTGTATGTATAACCGTTAAACATTAATAAATGTTCCCGGTCACGAGAATCCAGTAATAATTTCAACCGTACTCTATCCATATTGTAACTGCCTGTTGAAAGACAAAACTATATAAATTTTAAATAGTAAAATTATGAATGGATGATGCAAGACTGACCAAGCAAATATACAAAAATGGATGGACGTTAGGAGTCGAAGACGGCAAGACACACATTCCGTGACCAAATAGAGCGTGTTCTTGAGGAAGGTGGTGTTAGGAGCCTCAAAAATCGACGCGCGTGCATGAAAAGAGTTAAGATTGTCAAAGATCGATTCTTACACGCCTCACTCGATGTGAGACGTGTAAGAATTGTGCCTTATGGCGCTCTGTTCTCTCTGCCTACCTCGCAAGGGATTTGGCGTGAAGTTATGCATGTATTTTAAATAGTAGGCTTCTATTTATCATAGTAAAACTATGACAGCTAATTTGATATATTTTAATTTCCAACCATTATTTAACATTAAGTATGAAATTTTGTACACATTATGGAAAAGAGTTAAATAGGGGGTTAGATAGTCTAAAAATCTACTTAGTAATGTCGACGGGCTTGCCATTATCTATAAGACAACATACTTAATTAAAGCCAAAAGTATTAACGGCGTGTAAACATATCACACAGCACTGCAGTTTTTACTTTTTTAGGATCTAATAAAAAAAGCTACGAATTTTGTATTTTAATATTTAATACATAATTTTAATGACTATATCATTCCATTACACTTTTCAACTATGAGGAATAAGTTACATAAAACTATAATAATTATGCGATGTTTTATGGGGTAGGAGGGCAAATGAGCGAGTGGGTCACCTGATGGTAAGCAACTTCTCAACTCTCATGAACAGTGCATTGTCATCCTATAAGGGAGTAGGAGGGGAAAGGTATACCTCGGGATAGGTACCTCTCTCACCACGAGCCACTTTACGTCGATATTCTGAGAGGTCGTGGTATTTCACCCGTCAACTGCAAGTCTCTACCACTGTACTCTTAAGTTATTTTACTTTAATATATTTTCCATTTATCTGTGTATATATAGGTGGAGGATGGTTGTGGCCTTCTTTCAAACTGACAATTTCACCGGCGCCGTTCAGTTTCACACTGCTCATACAGTTCACCTTCGACGTTCTTTTCGAACAATAGAAACAACCGCTTCCCCGATAAGCCCGCGAAAACGTAAAGCCGTTGATCATCAAAATTTTATCGCCACGTCCGGAATCGATAAATGTGCATTCTACACGGCCTGTAATAAAGTTTAAAATTATTTTTCCAAAACACAAATAAACAATTATTATAAAAATGTTAATTACGCGAAGTAACAAACCAACCATTTTATCCCACAAAATCCCTTAACAGACGACTTTCGCAATCAGAAAAATTTAATGAAATCTACGAATTTAAACTAATTTACAGAAAAAGATTTTTAGCAAAATATATATATAGTCTAATTTTGTTAATATTTCTATATTTGGTTGATAATTATTAAATAATTAATGTAAAGAAACTGATTGTTTCATTTGTTAATAATATTTAAGGGAATTTTCGCGTTGGTGAATCGAATTTTGTACCAAAGTTAGCCGAGTCAGCTGGTATACAATATAATATTAAACACTAGCTGACTCGGGCCAAATTGTTTCGCTTCAGAAGCAATTTTTTTTTTTTTCTAAAATAACAGCCTAAGTTCAGTCCAGCCAGACAGACAAAAATTGTACAAAATGACATTTTGGTGTATGTACCGCATCTTAGTAGAAAGCAGAATATTACAAACAGAAACTTAAATTTTATTTATATTTACAAATGTATAGATAGTGTTTATAAAACTATAATATTACTAAAGCGATAGCAGTGAATTGACTGATAATGATAGACCAAATTATTGAGGAAGAATGGAATTAAGTTCCGAGTGAAAGGAACAATATTTAGGTCACAGTAGCAGCCTATAACAGTACGCATGAATTCATGAATTTCTGTCTCATGTCAGATTTAGGTATTTAGAATAGATTTATTTACCAGATTTAAATAAAATAGCTTCATAATCGATACCCCAGTTATACTAATTTGGGAATAAAATAGCTTCTTTACAGACTATAAGTATATTGAACAATTAATACAATAGTATTATCTTAAAACATCAATAAGTATAACGAATAGTGTTATCGCTTAAAACTTATGTCTCACGTGTAGACAACTTATATCTACAATTTTAATTACTACTTCAATTTACTCATTTATAACTTTACTCGCTCAAAAGTATAACGGCCGAATACTGAACCGCCACTCAAATCTGACAATCATTAAAGTGCTACTTACTGCTCAAATTTCACGTACTCTGTCTAATGTGACAGCTACTTAAACGCTTAAGTAGCGCTTATATATTTGAGTGGCGGTTCAGTATTCGGGCTTAAGACTACGCAGCTATTACAGATTGATAAAATTACATAAATATGTAATAATAAAATGAGTATTCCTAAACGTTCTTATCGTTATTATTAATGTATTAAATTTAATTACATTTCTTACACACATATTGCAATCATTTTGTACACAATTTTGAAGTAATTTCTCAATTGCGTTATAATGTTAGTAAATGCCAATACTTACCAATTACCTATTTGAAATCCATACATGACTATAACTCCTAATCTTAATAGATTAATTAAAACAACTTTTAGGATTATATCGCGTTTATTTATTACTTATTTTTATTTATTTCCCGACGTTTCGAACTCTTTACAGAGATCATTTTCACTCGTGATGAACAAAAAGATGGTAGTCGTTCAAAAGCTATTTTCATTGATACAGAGAGCACCCACTTTTTGGAAATAAAAATCAAAAAGTTGATGTTAAAAATATGATTTTTACTATTGGTAACCCACATCAGACCATGAAACAAAAATTTAAATATTTATTTATAAGATGTATTCACTAAAGAAAAAATTTTTTTGTTTGTAAAGATCCTTTGTTGTATTATTTAATAGGTAACAGTTGTTATTTTTTTAATTATTAGATAATTATCTTCAAAATTCTTCGAAACGTCGGGAAATAAATAAAAATAAGTAATAAATAAACGCGATATAATCCTAAAAGTTGTTTTAATCTATGAGTGAGATTCGCGAAAGTCTGAGAAATAAATATCCTATTCTTAACATAAAATTCAAAACATAAGCAGTTTTATAAAGACGACTTTAGGAAAAACTAATTCCACAAACTTCATGTTTTTATTAAGTACGTAGTTTCGAAAATTCTATATTTACCTGCAGATAATATTCACGCAAGAGAATATACTTTTCAATATTTTAATTTCTACCTCACAAGTGAGTTTATTTTACAGACAATCAATAATCATCATCACCATTAAATCTTTCCAGGTCCAATGCTGGACGTGGGCCTCCTGCATTGAAAAAAAATATTTAACCTATTCTAAAGTAGAACCCCTTGCATTCCCTCAATACCGGTGGTAGGTGGTTGTGATCCTCACGCAACGACAACATCACTCCATCACTGTCGAGCTTGACACTACTCAGGCATTTATAGGGTCTTCTAGAGCAATAGTATATTGACTTGTTCCTAGTGAACGTATATCCGTTTACTAACAACACCACCTTACCATTGGACAGTGTGATGAACTTGTATTTAATGGGACCTGAAAAGAAAAAAAATAACTTTTCAATATGCCATATTATATATTCAAAAGATATTAAGTTTATAACTAATCAAAATCATAAAAGCATGCATTTTTCTGAAATAAAACAAACTTTTCGCTTTCAATTTCCTATAATATATTGCACATTGTTTTTTTCACTCTGAATAGTTAGTTAGTTAACTAGTCTATTATGAGAATAGAGTACACAAAAGTACACAACAAGGTTGAAAGTAGAAAAAATAGGTACATATATACTTACCTATAAGAGAGAGGCTTTCGCGTTGCTTATTAGTCTTATTGCACAAATATAATAAACGGGGAACCTACTTCAGTATTTCTTTTTTATGTATACTAGTTTATATGTATACTGGTAATTGTATGAGATAGAAATTCCTACCTGAACTAATTTTTGATATTTTTTAACTACACCATAATGGTTTGTGAAACCTATTGGCACGCTCCAGCCATAATTTTGTCGAGTATCAATATTTACCACACACCGGAATTTAACAGTGATTGGTGTGAGCCAAGATTCGAATCCGGGAACTCTGGACAATTTGTCGGGACGCTGAAAAACTAGGCCTTCTAGATTTATACGAGAATGAGGGTTGAACCAACAACATGTTATATATATACGTAAACCTATTGGCAAATATTTTGGCATCAGTGGATAAGTATCTTACGGTTACGGTATATCTCCTATATTTCAATATATTATGTGTGTTTTATAGGTAACCGCTGATATTTATATATTACATTATTTTTATTATATTTAATTACAAGAAAATATCACATATATTATCATAACTTAAAACTATTATTTTTTATATATTAGATATGTTTACAAATTAAATCCAAAAAAGGAGGTCCAAGGTTGTCTTAACATAACTACACTCCTTTGTTACCCGAAGGTGTAGGCAGCGGCTGCTAAGCCACGTCTCGCCGTTATGTTTACGTCCCAAATGGAATAGGTGGCGAACCTATTCCCATACCGGGCACAGAGTTTTCAGTCATCGAATTTCGAAAAGTCATTGGTGAGAGCCAGTGTCAGGATTCGAACCCGGACATCTGGATCAGAAGCCGTGTGCTCGACCATTGGACCACCGAGACTTAATGAGGTTGTCTTAACTCGAGATAATATTTTTCGACTTAATACAAATTTTCCGTAACTCATGCCATGACTATAATATTATAATCTAGCATAATAGTTACCTAGTATAACCTAGTAATACCTAGTATTGCCGATCTGTTATTACTTTGAGTTACTTTATGCATTATAGTTTAACCAACTCTCCAGACGCGGTCCGTAGATATCGGGGTGGTTCATGTGTATGTTCAGTATTGGCCGATTTTATACTGCCATCTATATCCAACTTAACAGACGCCTTGCAACCGGTCAACTTCTTCGAACAGTAAAACGATCTGCTGTTATGATCCTGGGAGAAAGTATATCCGTTCAACATCAAAAGATGTTTTCCTTTGGGTGTCGGTATAAACTTGTAACCGAAATCTGAAATGTTAAGATTCAGGGATTTATAAAGCCGCTGTATTGATATAACGACAGTTCCGCTGTATTGATATAACGATAATTCTATTTCACAAAATAACAATAATAAATCACTAATATAGATAACAAAATTCAAAAGCGTTAGTGTGAATCTGTGTACCAAAGCGCCAAACTCCTTCTCTCAGCTCGAAAAACAAAAACAACCTTGACGTATAGCAAGAACGGCAGATTAGGCACACGTGAAGTATGAATCGTTTGTGGATGACACATTTTCTAATCATATCAAAATTTGAAAAACAATTCGCTTGTTTTAGTTTTACTATCGGAAGAGTATTAATACTTAACAGTTCACAAATTAACAACGTATTCTCTGGGAAGTCTGTTTACTTAATATTAACACAACACAGGGAAGCAGACCTTCTGCAAGTGTCGTGGCGGTTCATGTGTATGATCAGTATTCGCTGTTTTTATTTTGCCATCTATATCCAATTTAACAGACGCTTTGCACCCAGTCAATTTCTTCGAACAGTAAAAAGATCTGCTGTTATGATCCTGGGAGTAAGTATAACCGTCCTTCATCAAAAGATGTTTCCCTCTACGAGTGGGTATAAACCGGTAACCGAGATCTGAAAAATGATATTAATGGTTTTAAAAAAAAACGTTGTGCTGACAAAAAAGCAGGTCAGACCTACCTTTACAGCACCACGTTTTTTTTAGAAAATAAATTATACAACTTTCACAGAAAAGTGTTATTTTAATCATTATGACATATATAAACATTTATCAAACAAAGTTGCATAATTAAGCGTTGGTGTTAATATTATGACATAGTATAAAATATATTCGTCACTTGCCGCTGTCCGTCGATTTTTAAAACTACGCAACGGATTTTGATGGGTTTTGTTTTGGGTGTTAACGGGGTGGTTTTTATCTATAAATCATGTATGATGTAGTAAAGAGAATAATGAACCTAAAATTTACTTCTTAATTACTTTGATGGGGAACAAAGTTTGCCGGGTCAACTTGAACAACAACAACAACAACTAGAAACTAAAATCACTCGATGTAATATTTTTTATTTATTCTGAAGTTTTAGGCGAGCAGATTTTTTTTTTTATGCATAATATTATTTGATTTTTTCTCGCAAGTTGCATCTCTTTATTCTGATATATTCTCCAGAGGAGGTCCGCATGTAATCAGGAGGTTCGTGGTTATGTTCAGATGTAGCTTTCTCTATATTCCCTAGACGGTCGAGTTTCATAGAGGCTTTGCACCCTGCGCTTGTGTTACTAGAACAATAATAAGTTCTACCGCTTGAGCACTTTTGATAGTACGTGTATTTCTTCCACATTATTAATGGTTTGCCCTGTTGTGAACGAATAACTATATACTCTGAAAATAATAATTAGAAATTAGATATACATATATATGTAACAATGATTAGATAGACACTTTCAAGATGAGTACTCGCAAATTTTTATAAATAAAAGAATAATAATGTTTTCAATGTATTTAACAAACAGCGATTTTACAATTATATTTCACATAACGTACCGAATTATGAGATTCTAATATAATCCCCTTTAGCCGTGAGTGCGTACTGGGGTGGGTCATGTTCGTGTTCACATAGATATTTGTCAATTTGTCCTAACTTATTTAACTTAACGAAGGCTCTACATCCTGCACTACGCTTCCTTACACAATAATACATTTTACTATTGTTGTTTTCATAATACGTATAGTTCTTAAACATTAATAACTGTTTGCCCCTTTGTGAGCGAACAAATGAGTACTCTAAAGATCCTGAAAAGAATAAAGTAAAATTACATACAATCACACTTAAATTGCTCAAAATATATAAAATATAATTTACTTTTAACAGTAACTTAAATATCTGGACATATTACATTATACAAATACAATACATTAAAAAAGGTCTTAAGGGTCAAACGGACACAAATAATTGGTACTCCTCAAAAACAACAAAAAATGTGGGTAGTGTCACTCGTGTCCGGACACGGGTACTGAATTACCAAACTTGTCGAAAAATTCTATTCCATGTCCAAATATTACCATTTTGTCTATGGAATTGAAACACAAGCGATGGAATAAACAATATGAAAAGTTTAGTTCGCAGCACTGGGTGAGATAAGGCTTTCGTAAATATTTTCTGCAGTTATGTGTTATTAAAAAAAAGATACATGATTCAAAATATTTATTCAATTTATTTTAATGTATTCGCCAGATGATGTTTGAACATAGGTGGATGGTGGATGAGTATGGTCGTTATTGCCATCAATGATTATGCCGTTTGCACCTAACTTAACTTTTGCCCGGCAATTACGTGACTGTTTCTTGGAACAATAGTAATTACTACTACTGTGCATTTGGGAAAATGTATGTCCGTTTATCATCAGCATCTTTTTTCCGCTCTTCGTAGGAATTATCGAATATTCAATTTCTGAAAAAAAAATCGTCAACATGCTACTACTTATTCCAAAGAGAGAAATTAACCGCTTTTATGAATTAAGAAAATAATTCTATACAACAGTTTCGCTTATGTACAAATAGAATATTATGTATGCAATTATAAAAATAGCTATATAATTAACATTCAAATAATACACATAATGGACATAATCAACTAGTTGAATATGAATTGCCGGCAATTCAATGATGCTTTTGATCCCTCTGCAATTTTATTTTCATAGATATATAGAGATAGAGCAACTAAATAATACCAAATACTCAATGGTCAAATGGTTTCAATTTTCGTTGAATTTTTTAACGTTGCAATGCATTTAACATAGAGTTTGTTTTGATGTTGACTGATTTGACAACATTAAAAAAATAAGAAGCAGGTACCATTGTAAATGCCCTAGAATATTTTATTTATTAAACATAAATAAACAAATATATTATTGAAATTTGGTAATAAATATTTTTTGTCACATAAAATATATTAAATTAAGCTATACACAAATGACATTGGTTTAATTCCAAATATCTGTGATTTCCAGGATTTTTTTAAGGAAGACTACTTTTAAGATAGATGCGTTCACGTATAACGTAAGCACTATTATACCTTATAGTGAGGGTTAATAACTGTAATAAATCTGCTTAAGTAATACTTAAATGACCCCTATTATTTCATTATTGACATACATTTAGGTAGTACATAAAAACTTAGCCGTACATAATATGAAACATATTTAATAAAGCAATGAATTGTGGATCTATTGGAAAAATAATAACAAGAGTACAAAGCAAAGTCCACAATACCTACATAAAGGTAAGTCCTAGATCTAATATTTGGGAGGATGACTATGGACATAATTGACATTCAATACTGTGCCATCTATGGCCAATTTAACTTTTGCCTGGCATTTACTTGACTGATGTCTAGTACAATAATAGTATGTGACTTTGTTATTTGTTTTATTTCGCTTGTAAGTGTAACCGTTCATCTTGAGCATGTGTCTCCCACGATTTGATGGTATTAATGTATAGAATAATTCTGAAAAACGAAAAAGCAATTTAAAATGAAAGCTTTAACAACTTCATAATATTAATATGAGAGGGTAAAACTGCTTTTTATTAAAAATTGGTATACTTATAGGGAACTTGAATAAATATTCATAGTTATATTTAAAAAGTATAAAGTCAAGTTTTGATTATATTCCCTTGCTACTAATATAAATTCTTTGGCAAAAATTAATAAACCCTTCACACATTTAAATTTATTACTTAATGCTGCTGTCAAACAGTCAAAGGTCTATGGGATTGAAAAGGATAATAATATTTTAGCAAAATCTGATAACAAACCTGATAAGAAAACAAAAAACTATATTTCTTCTTTAGAGATATTTCTTAATTATCAGCATAGCATAAGTAATTTGTACAAATGATGATGACTGATGATTCAAATAATAAAAACTGTCTGTAAAAAAAATACAAGCTAAAATCCTGTCGCAGGTTTATTATGTAAGTCAGGTTAATGGTTCTTACTCAAATGTACATAATATCTGTAATTCAGGCTCCGCTTTAACGTCAACTATAAAGAACTTGTGGGTACTTCAGGAAAAAAAATAAAAATACCACAAATTAAGACAAACACAATCAAGAGTACACAACATTCTTAATATTACAAATACAATTGAAAGAAGTAGTGATACAAAAACTTTATTATATTTATATTTAATCCAGCAAAAAATATAATAGTTAAAAGATCTATAAAACAAACTGTTAGATATATATATCATATACACTTTTTAGAGAAGATATTAGAAATGTTTATTATCTAATGTACATACATACATACATAACTTCACGCCAAATCCCTTGCGGGGTAGGCAGAAGGAACAGAAAAACTTCAAAGTCAGTTTTTGTTGAGTTTCATTATCTAATGTAACACAACAAAACAAAAGTTAACACCTCTTTCCACCAGAAGGTGTAGGGAGCAGCTGTAAAGCCTATAATGTTAATAGTTAACAGGTTGTAATAGTTATATTTTAGGTAATTCTTATAGGAAAGTATAGATTAAATAAGTATTTATTGTTTTTATTCTATGACCCACAAAGTAAATAGAATTTTAAGATGTGGATATAGCTATATTTTATATTATTAAAATACTGCTAGCCAGAGAGTTGCTATCTGAAATGGCCATATAAATAGTATATTTTGATTTCAACATACATACTTATATACACTTTGATACACTTCCTATATCCTATTGACCGGAATACCCTATGGAAGTAATAAAATAACACTAGAGTGATTTTGTTCTCTTACAGATTCATTACTTTACTGAATTTGTGGAAATAGAAAATCTGCCCCTTCAAATACATTTCTCATCTCTCATCTCTGATAGACATTTATATATGAAAACTTGAATTAAAATTGGCAAAACCTACTACTAGTGCTGCCGAAAGAAAGAATTCCTGTAGAAAGAAAAGAAAACACATATTGCCTGAGCATAACCAGAAAAATATTTAAACACTGAAATTGTGTGAATGCAATTCACAAATCTTAAATTCTATCACTTACCGCCCTCGGAGGATATACACTGCGACAACTAAGTCTTCGTTTCTACCACACATACAACTTCACTACATGGAACACTCACAATTTTGATTCACCACATAAAAAACATTAAATAAGTGCACTAAACAATTTAAAGGTTATGTTCACAAAAGTACAAAATAACTTTTAAGCACATAAAAAGTTTCAATATCCTTAAAAAAGCTTGCGAATGTTCATTTTATAATCGCACAAAAGTTTAAATTTTGAAACCTGTAACAGGTAATTTTACAAAATAAAGCAAAATATTTTGTTATGACGTTTGGTACTTTGACATTACGGAATTGTTTACAACTCTAGATTTTGGTAGGTACCGTCAAATGGGGTGAATTGGAATGGAGGGCTGAATTAAAATATAACTGGGAAAACTTTTCTACCTCAATTTTTGTGGTTACCATTTAGAAAGTATAGTACCATTTTTGTTAGACTTTAAGTAGATCATTATACATTACTTCTCTCAAAATTAACCAGTCTTAAATTCGCGGCAAACTGTTCAAAATATTAGTTGAAGTTACTCTCTGCTCGTAGACAGAAATGTGAGGTTCAGGAACTTAGTCATAAACTTTTTAACAACTTTTTTAATCGTAGGCTATTAAGATAAGTTATCTACTCTTTGAACTCTCATAGGAAACAGTAGTAAGTATTATTTGTTAGTGTTTATCACTTCTTTTTCGTTACTTATTTAGATACTAGCAAATTTCTGTTGTTTGGAGGTGACTTGAAACGTCCGAACATTTAACTAAGTATGAATTAGGACGACTTAAGGCTTAAAAGAGACTTGAATAGGTTGAATAAAAATAAATTATATATGAATGGGTATGAGCATTTAGGGCTGTCACTATTAAATTATATTTTAAAAAAACAAATATTATCTATTTACTACAATTATTCTATGCAATTAAGTTAAGTTTTCTGTATTTATACATAACATCTGTTATGTTTACGTCCAAAATCGATGAGTCGAGGCTTAACAAACACTGCCTACACCTGCAGGTAGAAAAAGGCGTGAAGTTATGTTATGTAATAATTGTAAAGTCTCAGCCCTCGTAACATTTCCAACTAAGCCCCTAATGATTTCACCTCACCCCGATTTGCGGGTGAATTGGAATTGCTTTAATTTAGCATTTTTTATTTAAATCCACATATCAAATAACTAATTTAATATTTATTAAGAAAGAAAAGAACGAGACTCAAATATTTTTACGTCTAGAGTGTTAAAATACATTTTAGTTCTTCTGCAATATCGAATTATAGTTTCATTTTGTTTCAATTAACCCCGTTTGACGGTACTTGTACTAGGTAGTCTACATATGAAGCAGGGACTTATACGTTTTAGAAATAAAATTTATATTTATTTTTTTTTCCTGTTCGTGTGTTGACAGTGAACTCCTCCTAAATAGCTGGAGTGGTTTTAATGATATTTTTTATTGTGTGTGTGCAAGTGGATTCCTACATAAGCCCGGCGGATGGCGCTGCAGTCGGAATCTATCTATTTAACTACACTAACTACTACTTAATGTCTCGGTCTTCTGAATCCTGGAAGTCGCGGGTTCGAATCCTGACACTGGCTCACACCAATGACTTTTCGAAATTGTTTTCGGAAGTGTGATAAATATCGATGACTGTAACTGTATAACTGAATTATTAATATCTTACATACAATACACACACAAGGCCATCTAGTCCCAAGCTAATAATCTAATTTTTATAACACATACACAGACGCAGGGTACACAGACGCTATATACCTAAACATTCATGCTTGTCATAAATATTTGTATTTGGGTGGCCCGAAGGCGTAGTCAGTGTAGGCAGTGCAGGCAACTCGCCGTTGTGTCTACGTCCCAAATGGAATAGGTGGCAAACCTATTGCCATACCGGGCACAAAATTTTCATTCATCAATATTAATCACACAAGTCATTGGTGTGAGCCAGTATTCGAACTCGTGACCTCTTGATTTAGAATCGGCTGATTTAGTACCCCTATTTTTAATCAAGAGGATTTAGAATCGGGCTACTCGACCACTGGATCACCCAGACTAGATAAAGTTAAATTAAGTAACATAAAGTTATAAATAAAGATTAATTAAAGTTGACTTATTAAATTGTTGATGCCGACTGAATAACTTTGAATTCAAGGTCATGAAATAATTAAAAAAAAAAAGAATAACCCAGATATAGGATGCGTTCCACTTATAGCCCGCAACGACCGCGACCACGACCGCGGAAATTGCCGTTCCACTAACGTTTTTCGCCGCGAGCGTTGTGGTCGAATGTTAAAAGTGGAACGCACAACTTGAGCGCCGTGTGCTAGCAATATGGCAGCATGGTGAAGACTTTCAGCAAAGTTATGACTAAATATTACGTATGAATATGAAATATATAAAATATAATTTAACTCAATATGGATTTTCGTGAATTTAAAGTAGCGTTTTTGACAAAACGACTGAGAGTTGACTCACTTCACTTCACTTCTTATTGGCTTCGCATACTAGTAAGAGTTGACTCAAGACATTTATCAAGTTCTAATGACATATGTCATTTTTGAATTCCCGCCATTTTATTGAAAGACCTACCAATATTTTGCGGGCGAAGCGGGCGCGATGTGGTCGCGAACAGTGACGTCGAACGATCGCTCGCAACGACCACGGGCCTTCTGTGAAACGATAATGTGGGCGTTACAATCGTTGTGGGCTCTAAATGGAACGCGGCCATAGAAGTGTCAGACTGTCAGTCAAAGCCATAACCTAGAAGTGCTTGTTTATTCATTGAATAATGATGATGTTTTGTTGGTAAAAATTGGTGGAATTATTTGACATAAATTAGATATAATTATTTTAAATATTAGTGTGTGATTGTGTTACACCAAAATTTTCTCTTGCTCATAATGTGACTAAACCAATAATGTTTCATTTTTACTAATACAGGTGTAAATTATCCAAATTTATTTCATCCCTTTAGACAACCCACAAAAATAGGAAATTTTTTCAATTTTAAAATATTAGTTTGTGGGTTCTTTTGTGAATAGTGAAATGGTTACTTCGACTAAAGATACTTAAACTTAATTTAATCAACAGGTATGTTTATCAGTTTTCAAATTGTGAAGGTAGATATTGTAAATGTTATGATTCAATCTAATTGACGAATAAATGTTTAAATACTATCTTTCTTTATCTTTGCACTTTTTTGTATAATCGTGTATTATCAATATTGTTCACGTTATTATTGAATCCAAGATACAAATTTGAAGTTATTCTAAGATTGAAATATATAAATCCCTGTCATAAAGTTAATAAGGTTTAGGTGTAATTATTTTCTGTGAATACCAAAAAAAATTGACACAACTCAAAGAATCACTACAATTTTATTACTTCACATCACTAAAATTTTATTACTTACCTACACTTAAAGATATTTTCTCTTTGTATAATCTTAACAGTCAATTGGAAATAAAGTTAATTTTATATATTAAACTTCCCATGTTTTATTTTTTTAAATAACCTATATTAAATACAATGATAGATATAAACACATTTATAAACACATAACATTTGTTTCTGTTTAAACTTAATCTGGTTCTCATCATGAATACCAGAAAATGAGGTCACATTACTAGATTTGACATACATTCTGGGTTTCATAAATGATTATATGTGTTTTAAGTGATAAATATTGCTTAACATGTCTTGCTTTGACATTTAAATGTAGAGGGTAAGTGTGAATTGCCATTAAAAAACATGACAGAAGTGTTTATTTATTACTTATTTACTCACCATCACTGTCTTTATAAAATATATTTAACTAGTTGACCTGGTAAACTTTGTTCTGCATTAAAAGTATTTTTTTTGTGTTTATCATTAAATTTTTAGTACATTATTCATGATTTGATACCCAATAACCACCCTGTTGATACCCTCTATCTATTAGTGTATTTTCAAATATCCCAGCACAGACAGACAGTAAAAAGCGACTTTATTTTATACTTACTAAGTAATGATTATATCTGTAAGTATTTAATTAGATATTATCAAATTCTCTAATTTATAATTGTTTTCGTTTATTTTATCTGAGTATAATCAGTTAATAGCCAGCGCCTGAAAACTTAGTGCCACACTCAACAGGAAATTATGTCTTGTTACAAATATCATTCTGAATCGAAACACTTTACATTATAAGCGTTCTTAATGCAAAGATGAATACTGTTTTTTTTTTTGCAGAAGCATTTATTATACCTTCTAGAAACAAAAGAGGGCAAGGCATGCTGGTGTTTGATGGTTATACCTATTCATGGCGTAATTTCAAAAAGAACGGTAATTACTGGACTTGTTCCAGTCACCAAAAGAAAGGTTGCAAAGCTAATGTGACCACTGATGAATCCGTTTCCCCTTTTATAATAACAAAGTTTCACGCTAAGCACAATCACGCCGCGCCAGTTTTAAAAATACCAAATGACTTGGAATTTATTTGATATAGGTATCAACATGAATCTCAAATGTATGACGATTTTATTTAGAAACTGTTTTCACTATCATTACCTATTGTTGGATATTAAAACTAAAATTTTATAACTGTTATTAATATGTTTTATATTGAACTACATTTATCTAATTTCCTATTGCTTTAGTTTTGAACCTGAATTGGTGAATTTGTTCATATTCAACCAAGAAGAATCTTTTTAGAGAGTGATATTCCTTATCATGGGCCATTTTCATTTACCTACCCTTGGCCCACTCGTAAGTAAGTTCGACACAGCACCTCGTTGTTTTGAATAAACTCTTATTTCTCTCGTCGTCTCTGCATTGACTCCCTTCATACCAAATTTCATACAGTCCATCCATTTCTTTTTCCGACTTTCCTATACCTATATATCCATCCACAGTCATTCTCATCAGTCTCCTTGTAACATGACTTTATTTCCTTCTCATAGCGTGTCCATACCACCCTAATCAATCACTTCTAATTTTTCCCATGATTGGTGCTACCTTTCATGCTTCCTCTTATGTTTATCCTATTCATTTTTGTCACACCACACATCAATCTTAACATTCGCATTACTGTTGGGGGCCGTCCATTAATCACGTGATATTTTTTTCATCATTTTTTGACCCCCCCTCCCCGGTGGTGATACGTCGTGATATTTTATACTGCCCGCGCCCCTTTCCAACATCACGTGTATTTTTAGTACCCACAAGGAATATTAAGATCTTTAGAGAATTATCTTTAATTCATCATCAATCTCGCTGGTCGAGTACTCGAGCGTCCCGTTTCTGAATCAGAAAGTCGTGCCATCGATTCTGGGCTCACACCAAACATCATCATCACCAATAACTTTTCGAATTTTTTTTCGGAAGCAATGTGTGACAAATATCGATTACTAATATAAAGTTTAATCTTATTTTATTCTAAAATTAAGGAGGAAAAAATAACTACACATGATATTTTACTACACCCCCCTACCCCCTCGTGATGTTTCGTGATTTTTGCCAGACTTTCTAACCTCACGTGATTAATGAACGGCCCCTTGCATGTACTCTCCTTTCATCCACGATTTTCATCGGCCCTTTTAATTTAATCCCTGGGTCGCAACCTGTTCCTAAGACCTGCCGCTATATCATTCATTCTGTTATTCACATCAAATGACATCATGGGTATACTCCGTATAATACATATTTATGCCTGTTTACTGTCATATCTTGTGTAAAGAAACTATTGTCTTTTACAGAGATTAGTTTCATAACTTCCAAGAGAGGTCAACAGTTGCTTGTTTATGAGAAATTCACCTTTGCGAAAAATTGGGTGAGTAAGAACAAGACCACATGGACGTGTTCATCTCGTTGTTCAAAGAAATGCCCAGCTCAAGTTGCCTTAACGAATGGTGGCATATTTAGTGTTATTAATGCTGAACATTCTCACGTTCCTCCTACATTCTACGTGAATAAGAATGGTGATTACATAAGAATTAATTGAGATTTTCTAAGGGTCCAGTGAACATCAAGTTTATGTACCTATTAATATTTTGAAGAAGTTTTGGTTCTTCAAGCAAGAGCACGGAGAAGAAGTGGCGCCAAAAGAGCCTTATTCACGTTTCTGCTTGGCATCATTCGGAAAACTAGACGAGCGATGAGAAGATTGACAAGGCTATACTACTTGGCTGCTTACTCTTTCGCGTTAGTCATCATACGACAACTTGTTAAGGCGACGTAGTAAAGTTTCGCCGTTCATATTGAATAAAGAACAAAGATTGTGTCAAGCGATACTGCAATTCCTCGACACAGTCGACTTATACAATAACACAGTAAATAGGTACATACACTCAAGCGCCTAGATTTCAAGCCTTTCGTCTTAAACGTGCGAGTAAAGTGTGAGCTTAAAAATTGAGGCGAAGCTTAAAAATGTGGCTTGTTCCACTACTTGCTTGTATAATTTATAGTAATAAATTCCAGGATATATCACGACGTCATCTCGCGGTGAACCACTATTGCTATACCAGAGCTACACTTTCAACTTGGGTTACAGATCAAAGAGGAATTATTGTATAAAGTGGTACTGTTCCTCGAGAAATTCTCTTGCGAAATGCAAAGTTAATGTAATGACTGATCATACTGATGTGGTACTAAGTGTTCAAGGTGAGCACACCCATCTAGCAAAAGGTTAAAACACTAGCGGATTTCCCAGAATACATAATAATTAATCAAACAATAAACGAAGGAATATATATAAACATATTGCATAAATTGTGGCTCATAGATAAAAATAATAGCTTACTTATGTATTTAGTAATAATTTATTTTAATTAATATGAATACGTACAAATGCAGAATTTTATGCACACTAGAGATCTTTTTTACCATACTGATTTTATTTAATAAATTTACATTATAATAATTATTATTATAGATAAAAAATTGAGTTTATGATTGCTAGTCAACCATTGTATGCTCAATATACTAAGACTAGTTTTAGAAATTGTAAATAAATACTATTGTAAATAATATGATTGCATTTAATTAATTTGCTTCTCGATCAATTCTCATTTCAGAAGACATACGATATGTTCAAATATAATGAGATTAGAGAGAGAGAATTCAAATATAGTTGACCAGGCGAACTTTGTTCCATATTAAAGAAGTAAATTTTGGATTTATCACTTTTTCTTTACTACATCATCATGAATTTTAGACAAAAATCATCCCGTTGACACCCTCTACCTATTAAAATAAATAGCTTCAAAATCCTTGCGTAGTTTTAAAGATATAAGGGGACAGACAACGGGAAGCGACTTTGTTTAATACTATGTAATGATAATTGAAAAATTGGAAATGATAATTATGTAGTTTTTGTACAACTAGCTGACTCGTCGAATTTAGTACCGTCACATCCTTTTTAATATTCCTAATTATTGCCTGTGGCTTGGTTCGAGTTATGTTAGGTATATACCTCGTAACCACGTATAGCAAGTACAAGGCAATATTTATGCACAGTGTGTGTAACTGGACCGAATAGTGTAGTCTGCGTCCGAATATTAAAAAAAAAAACAAAAATTAGCAAAAATTTAAAAGTATGTGCGTAATAACATTATTTTATTTTATATCTTTAACATTAATTTTCCAATCATCAAAAACATTTTAATCATTGAATATTGCCGCGTGTCATTTTTATATTAATATATTATTATTATAAATAAAAGAATGTATAATTTGATGCAAATATTAAATACTATTTCAATTTTTAGGTGCCGTGATGATAAAAGGTAAAAAGAAGGGTCAAGTACTTCTCCTGTACAAATCTTATACATATATTAGAAGTTCGAACTCGAAGAAAGGCAGAGTGTGGAAATGTGCTTCCTTCAAGAATGAGGAATGTAAGGCCAGGATCACCACGGATGAGGTGTTGAATGTTGTTGCCCTCAAAGAGAAACACAATCACAAACCTCTCGAAGGTGGAACTAAACCCAAACACGTGTATTTTTCGATATAATTCAGTCATACATGTTACTACTCAGTAACATCAGAAGTGGGATTGCCGCTGTAATTGGAGGAATGACGTATTGTGACATTCCCATTCTTACTACCTCTACATTTATATTTATTTAAGAATAAAATTAATTTTCATTTTCCTAGTTAGTTTTTCAGACAATTCTGTTGTGTCAACATTGGATACCAAGTAATATAGGTATCATGTATCAGCTAGATATATAAACTTTTTATTGGAATTATTTTATAATATATAGGCATAATTACATAATGAGTCTACACTTTACATCAAATGGGCGTCCATTGAAATTAATAAAGATGTACGCTGCAATAGTACCGCATAAAATTATTATATTTTATTATTTCGCAAAAAGTAATGGATTAGGTACTTTTAATTATTTTATTTTAAATAATGACTCTTTAAACTTAGTAACTTATTGTCACAGCAAGTCTTCGTACGTCGATTTTAAAGGATTATATTTTATTTTATATTAATTTTGGTTTGGCTTTTAGTATTTTATATATTATTTTGTTTATTAAATAATCTAATATATTAAAATAATAAACATTTATTTATAATTAATGGGATTAAGTGTGTACACATAGGTAATATTCTGATGTTCCTTTCAATGTTACATTTGCATTTTATATTCCTTTAAATAAGCTTTTTGCAAATATATATTACTAGCTGACCCGGCGAACTAAATTATGCGAAGGCAAGAAAAAAAAGGTTTTTTTAAAGGTACAGTGTAAACTCTTTATAACGTTATCCTTTATAACGATAAACTCCCTATAACGTTGGAGTGAGCCCAAGTTGGTTGGTTTGCGTTAAAACTCACATATTGAAACACTCTTTATAGCGATACGCCATTCTCTATTACGAAGAAATGTGTTCATATTTGTAGACAGTAAATATTTATTATCGGTATTATTGTTTATGTTATGTTATCGGGTAACAAAAGACTTTGAAGCTCCGAAACATCCGAGGTCGGTCTAGCTTTTGTTATCCTTAATTGCCTTGTACACGTGCAGTATGACGCATTGTTTTCTCGGAAGTGATGGTCTTCGACCAAGCATATTGGGTACCTATCGTATTATCAGTCGTAAACCTACTTTGAAACTGTTAACATGGCCAGTAAACGGAAAGCGATTAGTGTTGACGAAAAAGTTTGTGTGATACATGCAATTGAAAAGGGAGAAAAGAAAAGTGACGTTGGAAGGCGTTTTTTTTTGTTCACTCCATATAACGATAACTCTCTATAACGACAAAAAATGCTCAGTCCCTCGAGTTTCGTTATAAAGAGTTTACACTGTAGTTTAAGTTACTCCTTAATACCAGCTATCTAAGCTGCCAATATAAGTCTCGACGAAATCGGTCCAGGTATTTCAGAGATTTCCCTGACCAGATACTCAGACAAAATTCGTAAAAATGTTAATTAGGTGCATGTGCCGTATACACCGTGAATTTATAGTCGTTTTGGAAACGAAACAGGTGAATTTGGAATAACTCATAGAACTATTAAGAATGGATAAATTAATTGTAATACTTAATATTAAAAAGTTTTAATTTTAATAAATATTTTCACTCGTTCGAGTTAGGAAATAGTAACGCATCGCCATTTTATTCAAACACATTGTGAATGAAGCACGCCATAAGAAAGGACAACGCACCGCAGCTCAGCTGATACCTACCTACCTACGGCGCGGCGGCGGCGCGACAGAACGAGCGAGCGAGTACTTACCTATCGTATTTCAAAGTTATTATTTAAAATAAAATACATAAAGTAGGTTCAAGTTTTAAGTAGAAATATTTAAATGTGATGTATGATAGAAATATTTAAAAAAGGAATTAATTCAATACACTAGTCCCTCAGCACAGAATAATCAACTTTTAAAATAGGAAAAAAAAACATAGCATCACGCCTGTATTCCTGAAAGAGTAGGTAGAGGTGTATTACACACCCACGGTTTCACTCAACTTTTAAATACCTCTAACAGTTTGTTTACACTTCTCTGTATCGAAGCAACTGCTCGAAATGGAGTCCTTTTACTTACTGTTACTTACTGTTATTTCCTCGGCCTTGCGCATGAGTCGGCGCACGGAATTGTCCATGGTCGAGAAGGCGCTGGGTTACAGCTAAGATGGTGGGCGTAGAGGGAACTTGAGGACTTTCAATTCCTCGCAGCCGTAGCGCATCCAAGTGCTCTGGCTGGGAATACAAACGCCGGGCCTCTTCTAGATTGTAGTTGGCAATAGCATACAGCTGTACCATTGCCAAGTACTCCACATTTGAGTATTCGTACTGACGACTCATTTTCGCGCGGAACGTAAACAATACAAGCGTGTCAACACGGGATTGTCACACAGTACTAAAGAGAAGGAAGAAAGGACGCCTGTTGTGCGGAAGTGCGGGGATGCGCAAGAGTGGTGGTAGGTGCGTGATTGGCTGGCGGCGCCGACATAGCGGTGTGTCGGTGTCTTTAATGGTGAATTTGATTTTGTGTGAAAAATTGTGAATGACATCGATAGTAAAATACATAGTATTTGATTTACGTGAGATTGAGTAGCGTTACTACCGTTTCTCACTTTTTCACTATAAGAGATATGAATCTCGATGTTGATAAAATAAAGTATTTTTATTTTATGAAATTAACGTGATATATAGCTTCTCTTATTGATATATAATTCAAATTTTTCGTTTCCAAAACGACCTTAAATTCACGGTGTATATTCATATGAATGTTGTAGACAGCAGTTATTTCAAACAGACGCATCAATTTTATTTATCTGTACTATTTAGTATATTGAGTTTATGCCTGGTTATTCATTTCTGCCAGTCAGATTTTACACACATGCTTAATTTTATTTAAATCTAAAATTTTCCTTAGTATATGGCATTATTATTATTAAAGTGAAACTTTTATTACATCGTCTCAAACTTTTTCGTCTGCGTGTTGCATGTCGCGTGACGGTCGGCCGCGGAGTAGGGATAAAGTGAAAGTCAGAGCGCCTTTCACGTCTATTATCGTTTATAAATGTAACCAATATTTTATGGTAACTAAAATACGTGAACAGTGACTTACATTCGATTTTCGAAAAAAATAATATTTCGAAAATTTTTAGTTAAATGTCTATAATGTGAAAAAAAGTTTCACTTTTACGGTGGTTTCATAAAACCACAGAATCTTTTATGAAATTGATAATGTTACTTGTTTTGTTTAAAAAATATGAATTAGAATTAATATTTATTTAATCCATTTTTGATAATGCAACATGAGTACAAATTTATATCTGTACGGTAATATGTTTTTGTACTTGATAAATTGTGTGTTTTATTTTGGCATATTAAATAATTATCGTAATTTCAATTTGTTTCAATTAACGTCGTATGCTTGAAATTCATTTTGAACAAAATATATAAAAGAGTAGGTACTGTTTTTTTTTTTAATGTGAGTGAGCTGGCTGGGGTTGGTGATGGCGTATTCTAATCGGCAGTTTATTGCCCTCCCTAAAACCCCGCTTGAGGCGCTCTGAAACACTTACAGACTTACGAGTATATATTTATTTATTTAAAAACATGACCGGCTCAAATCGGTTTACAGTAACAGTTGTGACAGCGGTAGACGGTGCCACGCTCTTGATGCTGAACGGATATTCTTTTACAAATCCCTCACCTATGACAAATGGTGAGCGATGGTATTGCTCCGGACGTATCAGATGGAAATGCAACGTTTGTCTTCATGTTAACGACGATTATGAACTTGTTTGTGTTTCTAACGAACACACACACAAACAACCTTTATATGACAAAACTATGGATGGACTATATGTAGAGAGGATTCCTTAGGTGTGGCGAATGTAGGTAGCCGGCGAAAATACACAACACTGATGGTAAAGGTATCGAAAATGTATAAAGATGTACATATTTATTAAGTTAAGGTTAACGTGGGGTAACGGTTGTTAATTCGCAAATGCTAAAAGTTATTTTTGCATATTTGACAACTGTGAATTGAATATAACGAACATAGGTACCTATTAGATCACTATCATACAAGTTGCTCAGAGTATCTTAATAAACTATAATTCTATTATGGAGAAAATATGTTCATAATAATTTGATTAATGGAATGAAATGTTAGTTTTTAAGAGACAATTAAAATAAATTATATTTTATACTATCTAGGAATTTTACATGTATAGAAAATGTAATATGGCCTATCTGATTGACTTATTTATTTATTGTGTGTTTGAAGAAGACCAATATTTTTAAATACATATTAAACAAATATTTGAGTGTTTTTAGGTGTTTCATTATTTCCTAATGTGTAATATTTTTATTTTAACCAGACCGCATGGCGCATAGGTACCCAAAAACAATCAAACACCGTGTCGGCACAAAGCGCGGCTGCATAGGTATAAAACTGTGTGGAGGCCAAACGCGGACTTCATTACATAGTATAAAACAAAGTCACTTTCCGCAACTTTAAAACTACGCAACGGATTTTGATGCGGTTTTTTTAATAGTTAGAGGGTGTCAACGGGGTGGTTTTGATCTATAATTCATGTATAGTATAGGGAAAAAAGTGATAATTTTCAAAATTTAGAACTTTAATCGCAAACGCTACCTGAACCCTAAGTGATAAATGAAAACAACGTACTACATTATTATACACCTTTAAAAGGTCTACAAAAAAGTCCGCGAGGGCATATGTCTCTTAGGGATAACCCACAATGACCATTTTTATTTTTTTACTTTTTACGAGAAATAATAGGCTATTTACGAAGCGATTTCAAACATTACAACATTAATTTTCATCTAATTAAGTGTCTTAAGTAGATTGTGCATGTAATATAGATGATCCAGGCCCTTTACAGCATGCAATTTAAACAAACATTTTCGAAGATATTGCAGTATTAACATAGCGGGACAGCAATTATTACTTTTGATGCGGAACAAAGTTCGCCGGGTCAGCTAGTATCTAATAAAATCGCGTGTGTTTCTCAGGTTTTGCTTACGTATTCGCAAATGTGATATCGAAATAAAGAGAATTTCATTTACTCTCTTCTCCTGACAACTTGGCGTAAAAAAGGCGTACCTAATTTAGTACGCTTTACAAGGGTAGATTATAAAATATGTGAATAACAGTATTATTCATTTTCAGAATCATCTATTAAAACCGAATCGAATGTATGTGATGAATCAGATATTGGCACAAGATTAATATATGAAGGAGTACATCCGGGTGAAGTTGCTGATGTGGCAGTCTTTGTTGAATCTCAAAGGGGCAAAATAGTATTGCAGTATAAAGGTCATAGATATAGAAAAGCCTATAAGTCCAGGCGCGGTACCCGTTGGAATTGTTCTTTGATAAAAGATTGTTCCGCTTTCGTATATTTAAATGATAGTGATGAAATTGTCATGGCGAATGAAGAACATGACCACCCGCAGTATTTTGAAGTTGAAAATTCAGATACCACTGATAAAAATGGTATGTACCTACCTACTAACCTATGTATTTCTACTTTTTTAATAACTAAGCTATAAATACTTCTGCACGCCATTACGTACCTTCTTACGCATTCCAGATACTGCTGTTGTGATCACATCTAGGAAAGGTAAGGAAATGCTCCTGTTTAGACAATATACTTATCGCAAGCAGTATGATACTGGAAGGAAAGCTCGCTGGACCTGCACAACTCTGAAAAATTGCAGAGGGGCTATCTTTACAGATAATAACAATTTTATTACTTCGTCTTGCGAAGAGCACTGTCACGCTCCTCCTAAATACTACCTAAAGCCTGATCACGTGATCGGCGCACTGAGACAATCCGTTATATTGGAAACGGATTGATTATTTTCTATTATTTGATTGAACTCAACGGTTTAAGGCCGCGAAAGTAGAGGGAATTAAGTATCTACTTTGAATCAATATAAACTATAATGATGAAAGGTAGTCGTATAGGTAGGCACGTATTACTTTATAGGCCCTAATGGACCTCACGATGTTTCGGCCGAGAGATGATTAACAAATTTTAGATTAAGATGCCAATTGATATCTAAAAGCTTATATACAACAATCGCTAGTGCAGTTAGCGTGAAATACATTTATATTAATTACGACAAATGCAAGTATTTATTAACTCCTATTGACCGTCATCATCATTAGTTACATAGTATAAAACAAAGTCGCTTTTCGCTGACTGTCCCCTTTTAAGCTTATATCTTTGAAACTACGCAACGGATTTTGTTGCGGTTTTTAAAGTGAAACTTTTATTACATCGTCTCAAACTTTTTCGTCTGCGTGTTGCATGTCGCGCGACGGTCGGCCGCGGAGTAGGGATAAAGTGAAAGGCGCTCGTCAGAGCGCCTTTCACGTCTATTATCGTTTATAAATGTAACCAATATTTTAAGGTAACTAAAATACGTGAACAGTGACTTACATTCGATTTTCGAAAAAAATAATATTTCGAAAATTTTTAGTTAAATGTCTATAATGTGAAAAAAAGTTTCACTTTTACGGTGGTTTCATAAAACCACACAATCTTTTTTTTTAATTGACAGAGGATGTCAACGGGGTGTTTTTTATCTTTAACTTCACGTACGTATTCGAAGAGAGCTTAGGAGCGGAAGTCCGCAGAATTTGAGGTCCCAGATGTAAGAGATGGCGCAACTTAGTAGTCGTGGGTCGTAACGTCTTTTACGCGTAATCGTTATACGCAGTTTCGTATATATGAGTAAGCAGTTTCATAACCGCTTATTTTTGTAACCGCTTATTTCTTTATAAAGACTGATGTTATGTTTACGAATATTCAATATTGAACGTATTTTATACGGTTTTGCAACGTGCATACATTGACGTTTAGTTTGAATACCTACATAATTTTATTAGTTAAATTTCCTTCGCATGTTTTTTGATGTTCGCATTCATAAGAAATATTGCGAATGTTTTTAACAACAACAAAAAAGTAATTGGGTATTTTTTATTTTTTGTAGTTTTTTTTACACCTTTAAAGAAATAAGTGAAATGATAATGCAATTGACAATATTTAAATTTATTGCAATGGGCCGGCTCGACCGGCGAAATACTAAGACATCTCAGGAGATCGACGTAAAGTGGCTCATGCCACGTTTAATTCGGTGAGAGAGGTACCCGGAGGCTCACCCCCCTTCCCTATCCCCTATTCCTTAAAGGTTGGCAACGCAACAGTAACACTATATGTGTTGCTAATGTCCATGGGTGGCGTTGGTTGCTTACCGCCTGCTCGTTTGCCCTCCTATCCCATAAAAAAATACATATATTTTTGCAGTTTTGTTAAAATATTTACACTTTGAATATATATTAAATTTATTGTATTAAATTATATTTATATTTATAAAATAAAAGCAACTTAACATTTTAGAATTTATTCTCTTTCCAATTGCTTACAAATTTACATGGGCATTAGAAATTAAAACAAACGTAACAATTATCATACTTTAATGTTACGCGAGTCGTCTAAGATAACTAATATTAGTATAATAATAATCTTGGTTGAACGAAACACTTACACGATTCGCTTACACAGTAAGCGCTTACGCGTATATCGGCCGTTGTGTGTACTGTGTGAGTGGAACCGCGTATATAAAATAAGCGTTACACAGTAAGCGCTTACGAGTTACGCGTGCACCGGCCGTTGTGTGTACTGTGTGAGTGGAACCGCGTATATAAAATAAGCGTTACATAACATAGTAAGCGCTTACGCGTGCACCGGCCGTTGTGTGTACTGTGTGAGTGGACTGTGGAACCGCGTATTTAAAATAAGCGTTACATTCGTGTCTACGAAACTACGTATACGGTTATAAGCCGCGTAATAGGTTACTGAAACCGCTTACGATAAATAACGCTCACGCCTACAACTTAGTATATTGGGCAGAACTGTCATAATTAACCCATAACTTTTTAATTATACGTTAGCTTCCGCGAACGACACATAAAACTATGGATACACTGGCTCAACTCACTTGTGGATATCTTTAGGTTTATTGGACTTGTATTTATTTATCTAGAAGTCTCAAAGGCTTTGCTCTCATTCTTAGCTTACACATAAAATGGAAAAATAACGTTTTGAATTCCATAGTGTTTTGTTAGTCTTCGATATTTACTAACGAATAATTATACAATTTATTTCTAAATATCAAAAGTAATTAAATTGAGGCAGGCTTGAATCAGAGGCACCTGAAAATTAGGTATTTTTACACGAAATAAAAATATATTCAAGTAAGGCCTATAATTATATTAAAAATGTACAAATAAACCACAATATGATTTTAATTCCTACTACTCCCAATATTTGCTTCCTTTTTTTTATTTCAAATTCCCATCATTAATAATATTTTATTATTAAAAAAATTAAGTAAAACTCAAGTCAAAAGACAATATCATTTTTTTAAATTATAAACACAATACACAGAGGGCCACCTAGCACCCACACTAAGCAAATAATACTTGTGTTTTGGGACACAGTAATTAATAAATATAAACATAATTATAAATAGAAACAAGAATGAATTGCCAACTTTTTACATACACATAAAAAATATATAGTAAAAAATGTTGTTTGTAGATCAGACCAATTGATCATAACTATGCATGCAATGTGTCAAAGTAGACATTGAATATATAAATAAAAATCATAGGATAAGTAGTCATTAGATCTTGTAGCTTACTAAAATCAGTCTAATATATTTAATAAATAAGAAGTAATAACTAACTAATTAGATCTTAATACTAATATTTTCCAATGTAAAAAAGAGAGACAAATATATGAAATAAATGAGGTAGTCAGTCTAAAATCAGTCTTAACGGACAGTAAAAAACCCTGATCACTTATCAAAATCACATAAAAAGTTGCAAAATTTGATGTAGATGAACTTGAAATATTTTTTGCAACTTATCATACAGTCTGTGTTGATTTTGTTATTTCCAAATTACAACTTATTATGTATAGAAATAGGCATACAGTAAGTATAAAAATCATACTACTGTAACTTTATGTTACCACATAAAAAATATTCATATAACATATCAAAAAAACACATTAATTTTATATTCTAAATTAACAATTCAGAGGTAGTTTATTAAAATGCACATAATTAAAAACCCATAAATCAATAAAGAGATTCTCAGCACCATGTGGTTTTATTTATTAGAAGAATGAGTGTATAGTATTTCAACCACTTCAATAATCTTTGTGAAAATTCAGGTAAATTATATCACTAAAATGCTTGCACTAAATGTGCCCTGGTAATAAATTTATTTGGTGTTGTCTGGCATTAAGTATATATGTACTAATACTGCTATTTCTAGTGATAACTGGAATTGTTGCCGATAGTCTCCAATGGCTTTTGTTCAGCAGATCAGTAATTAACAGTTATCTAAAACTTAATAATATCTACAAAGAGTATGTATACCTTTTTGGGCTTATGGTACTAAAAACAGTCATAACAATGTAAAATAAACATAGTACACATAGTAAACATATAAAGATTAGACAATTTTAAATGATCCATCCTTGCGACGGTAAAAACCATGAGCTGGATGATTATGTTCATTACGCACATGTTTGATAACACTCCCAAGTTTGTGCACCACAGTTGTAACAGCTACAGTACATCCAGTTTTTGTTCGAGATGTGCAATACCATTGTTTCTTTCCATATGCCAGTTTATTTTTCAAACGAAATGCATATCCTTCATGTACCAATAATAAGCTTCCTTTTCTTGTTGGGATAAAATTTGCAACTGAAAGTTTTATAGAATTGTTAGCCTTAAAATATGAATTACTGAATCAATTAATTTAAATTTATTAAATATAAAATACATTGACTTAAACTGTATATGTATGATTAAAAGAGATAATTATTTCATATATTAATAAAAAAAAAACTTTTTACTTAGTTTATTGGGTTTATTAGCTTTAGTTACAACGATTTATTTTCACATAACATTTTTTGGCTTTTTGTATAATTTCTCTCAAATACACAACAACATTAGTTTTTAGCCAACACAAAGTTTTTTTAAAACTTTTGAAGTGCAGAACTAACTAGTTTCAACCTTTTATTGAATAAACACAAGGTTATGCAATATCCACAATCTATAAAATAAAAAAGACTACTTTCTAAAGACTGAAAACGAATTATTCAGGAATCTGCAGGAATATATAAACTTTACAACGCTACTTATCAACAACAACAACAATGAATGAATGAATTATGAAACGAATGGAAATAAACCAACTCATTAACTCAAGATAACTCATTACTCAACCAACCAAGATATTTGGCGGGAGTGTGGAAGAGTCATGTCCGTTTTTGCATTATTTTCTCATATTTGTGTTTCAATGGATATTATTGCATAAAATTCGTGGCATTTTGTTAAGTGTCCGTATATGAGTGCAAAAGTGAGGAATGGTGTAAATATCGTGTTTAGTGTGCTCTCCTACAGACGTGTCGTCACCTCTAAACCCAAGATTCTCTTAGAGATCGAATCTTTTTGTGGGGTCCTTTAATCCACACGTGTGACCAAGCCGGCGGTACACAGCGATGATGACCACAGAGACCCACAAAATGAGGTGGGACTCCTATCCTCAAGGAATTAGCAGGTCTTTTTAATTCCGTCACGCATCAGGGCTTACACCCTGGCGTATGACGAAATTGACCACAGCCACCATAGGCTTGAAGCAGGAGTGTGGTGGTGCTGTTCTTCAAAAAGGTGATAAGACCTTACTGAAGAATTACAGACCCATCTCACTTCTGTGCCATATCTACATGTTGTTCTCGAGGGTCGTCACAATCGTGTCCCGAAGGTTTCGTACCGTGGACCACATCCATACTGTTCGGCAGATTGTAAAGAAGACTGAAGAGTATAATCAGCTAACAGCAGACAAGGTCATGTTCAATGAACATGTCGTGCCCAGACCGATAAGCGTCAAAGGGTCAGTTCTCGAAGTCGTAAACAAATACTTCGAGAAGGAGGCCAGCAGGAGGATTTAGCTGGGTTGGGCTGCATTCGGCAAACTGCGTCGAGTCTTCAGCTCGCCTATACCGCAATGTCTGAAGAGTCAAAGTTATCAGTGCGTCTTACCGGTGATGACCTACGGTGCCGAAACGTGGACACTCACAGTGGGCCTAGTCCACAAATTTAAAGTCGCTCAGCGAGCTATGGAGCGAGCTATGCTCGGAGTATCTCTGAAAGATAAACTCACGAATGGTTTTATCCGCCAGAGAACGAGTGTAACCGACATAGCTCGCAAAATAAGCTCGCTGAAGTGGAAATGGGCTGGTCATGTCTGCCGCAGGACCGATGGTAAATGGAGTAAGAAGGTCATAGAGTGGAGACCGCGTCGACGAGCATGTGTGACAATGTTGATTGAAAGTCAAAGAAGTGAGGGATGTAAGAATCGTGCTTTATGGCCCTCTGTTTTCTCTGCCTACCCCACAGAGACTTAATGTAAAGATATGTATGTACTATTACACCCGCAACAAAGATAACCAGAAGTCAGAATTAGTAAGATAATAGTTCCGGTTTCGGCAAAAGTTTCGGCCAAATTTGGCCGAAACCGAAACTTCCGCCGAAACTTGATTTTTGGCCGAAACCGAACATTCGGTCGGACACTACTAATTATGCATAAATTAAAAAAAAACATCAATAATGTAGAGTCGCACACAATTCCCCTTTTTTATATTTAGGCAACTTCGATCGACTTCGTGAATGTTGTGGAGTTATTTATTTTACGTCCAAGAAAATGAGAACCGATATTTATGATGGTTTTAAAATTATGGATTTATTGGAAAAAATACTCATCGCCAACTGTTATGTTATATATATAGTGAACTGATATTTAGGTTCTGGCAAAGCTACTGTTACCGATTACCAGTGGCTGTAGTTCCGGCAGGCAAGTGGTTCGTTTGTGCCTAATATTTGTTTTATACTTTTTTTTCTCTCTCCATGTTTTTAATACATATAAAACGTCCAGTTGTTAGCAGATAAATAAAAACGTTCGCACGTTGAATTTGCGGCGACGAAAGAATCTATTCTTAAAATCATCGTGCGTCGTTTATAATTGGTGTAATTGTACCATTTTCAGATGAGAATCTGTATTTGATGTTTGTTTAAGTCATAGAAGTTAACAGTTGTTGAATACAAACTCATGGTCTTTGTAATGTAAACTTTGAATCGTGAATGCTAATCTATACTTAAGTACTTAGCTATTGGGAGTTTTGGCGGGACTGTGGAAGAGACATGTCCGTTATTTGCATTATTTTCTCAAATTTGTGTTTCAATGGATTTTATTGGATAAAACTCGTGGAGTTTTATTTAATAAGTGTTCGTATATGAGTGCAAATGTGGGAAATGGTGTAAATATCGTGTTTAGTGTGCTCTTCTACATTGTCGTCAAAATTCCCTCGGAAAATCATGCATAAAGTGCCATGACTTTATGGATGATTAGGTTATGTTAGGTTAAGCTGTAGGTTTAGGCTAGGTTAGGTTAAGATTAGTTTAGGTTAAGAATGAAGATGTTATTTATAACAAAAAGACTCGACTTAAAGTTCTTAGCAACCAGGTCGTTAAATCTTTTAAAAATAAACTACTACTAAATAATCTGTGTTGTGCTGATAAATGTTAATGTCAACTAACAAAAAGCGTGTTTCTTTGCTAAATTAATGCTAAACATAGTTTTGGATTTGTTTAATTTATGGCTTACATGTGTGAGCACAATACCTTTTAGTGAGCAATAATTTCTGTGTATATAATATTGATTGGTGATCTTACAAATCTGAGTGAAGTGTAATATGATTTTTTAATGTTATTTGCACGTTTCTTTGGGTATGTTTTTTATAATTTTAACTGGTTAAAAGCTAAAATTAAACATCTAAAACAGTTCAAAGTGATTTCTAACAACATAACTATGTAATATTTCTTTAATATAAAATATGTAATTTAGATCTTAACACTATTTTAATATTTTTTAAAATTAAGGATGTTATCTATTAGGAATTTCTTGGTCTAAATTTGAATTATTTTAATTATAGCATTCTTTAATTGCTTTCTAAATTATTGTAGGAAATGTTAAATATTGTTTTAAAGTTCATAAAGTAGGTAAGTACTTAAATAGTTTTAAATGCACATAATATTTATATTGGCTACCTATCTATTAATTATGCAACTCTGTCAATCCTCAAGAGATTTTTATTATTAACAATTAAAACCTGTAATAATTCTTTAATTATTGGTAATAAATTAATCTTAATTTATTAAAGTATTTTAATATTTTATAATCTGTTTGAGAAAGCCCTTAGTTTAATAAAGTCATCATGAATCAAAAAAGTTAATAACTATGTTGATACTTTTTTGCCAAGCTGTGCCAATATGTATGGCAATGTGGATGCCACATATTTTGTGAGATTAAATACTTTATTTGGTTAAGTGAAATATGATCACAAATTACTTGGAATGCCAACTAAATGTCTGTTATGCTATGACTTGGACTATTATGTTATTTATAGAGTTTTATTTTAAGAAAACTAGCTTTTCTGTGTCTATAATTTGGATTTTATAGCCTCATTGCTGATTGTTGGGTTGAAGGATAAAATTTGTATGATTAACTGCAAGTACACACCACATTATGAGGTTACAGATTTATAACCATAGTGAATTGAAAACTATAAAAACGTTTAAAGCATTTTTCTGTATTACAAGCAAAAAGTAGTTGTGGTGTCTACAATGTGTGGAAAAATCTATAATATAAGTATAATTAATTATTTTCATTTCCAACTAGTTTTACAGACAGTAAAAATACAAAACTAAATGTGTGTGAAGAGGCAGACCTGCAATGTGAGAGAGAAAGAAAAGATAAGAAAGAGAATAACTGAAATATGTAATAGTGTATGTTTAAGCATTACATGTTTATTAATTCAGTGTTATTTATTTATTGACCTTTGTAACAATGTCCAAGTCCAAATACCTTTTCCTTATATCCATTTCAATAAAATTTCCATGTTGCCCACATTTTGTTGCAGGTTATTATATGTTCTTTACATGTATTGTTTTATTTTCCTTCCTCCTCAATATTCTTGTAATAATATCTACATTAATTTGTTTGGGTAGTGACCAGTTGAAGAGTTAATTTGTAACCTTGGCTAAATTCAAAGTTTGGCTAATGGAGAGCTAGCAAGCAGATCTTTCAGTTAGTAATTTATAATAAAAATAAGTAAATGACTTCTATATAATTATTTACTTGTAGACCCAGTGAACTTTGTTCTGCATCAAAAGTAATAAAGAAGTAAATTTTGGATTTATCACTTTATCTTTACAACTGCATACATGAATTATTAATAAAAACCACCCCGTTGACACCCTCTATCTATTAAAAATAACCGCATCAAAATCTATTGCGTACTTTTAAAGATATAAGGAGAGAGACAGCGTAGACAGACTCTCTTTTATACTATATAATGATGATTAAACTTAATCTTCTCTACTACCCTATCCTATTAACTTAGGGGCCATCCATAAAGTACGTCACACGAATTTCATGATTTTTAGACCCCCACCCCCTCCTTGTCACAGGTGGTCACATTTGTGAGACCCCCCCTCCCTAGTGTGACGTCACAAATCTAAAATTTTTAAATTAAAACAGCAGTCCTACAATTAGTGTTATTTCCATTTAAATTACCTTTTTTATGAAATCAACATCAAATATTTAAACAAATCCATAAATTATTAATTAAAGAAAAAGAAAGGAACTTAGTCGTCTTCAATCTATGGACTTTGAATCCATTCCTCTAAATTATTTATAATTGGCATAGAAGTCAGTTCGTTCTCATTGGGGTGTTAACATCAGGAACATTTCTGGTGTCTACATCTTTTTCATCTAACCATATGGCATCATTTATATCATTCAAACAAAGAATTTCTCTGGCACGTCTAGCTGTTGTTCTTTGAGGACGAATCTTTGTAATAGGTAAAACTTGCTGCTTCTTAGGTAGTTGTTTGTATTGGTTATTGGCTTGGGCTCATAGTCGGCGTGTGCGGCGTGTCACTAGAGCGGGTATGAAGTCGTCAACAACAAACAAAACATTTCAAACCGTATCTTCATATAGAGTAGAAATTATTTTTTTGTCTTATTTAAAATTTCTTAATTCAATTTATTTTGAAATGTGATGTCACAAAACTTAGGACCCCGCCCACCCCTTGTTACACCATGTCACACTTCGTCGACCCCCTCCCCCCCCCATTTACGTGTGACGTACTTTATGGATGAGCCCTTATGCAGCAACCCCAAAATGGTTAGTTTTAATTCTTACAGCTGTAATAGGATTCCCAAGGGGATAAGATCTCTAAAATTTTACTGTTATTTTGAATTAGTTGCCTTTAAAATTGTGGTTTTTGTATATATAGTATAAGGTCTTGATATAATGCGATGAAACATTTTATTTAATGACGAGAAGGTAGAGCTGCTAGTAAGTTACAGTAGTAGTTCAGCTTGACAAATTCTTGTTCACACTACTAACTCCGTGGAGATTGTGTGTAAGTTCGGTAGGTATGACTAAAGGTAGAGAGATATTCAGTATACTTGTGATTTTTTTTTTATATACCTGTTATTATTTTTCGTACTTTAGGAGTGTAATATAACAACATTGTGTTCGTCAATATCTGTGACATAATCTAATCTTAAATAATATTAACTACCCAAAACACAAAGTTCGTCATATTATACTTTATCATGGACATAATCTACTTATTGCACTTACTTAGTTACATTTTTAGTGCGAATCTAAAAACTTATGGACTCGCACTCGATAAAAATAGTGACCTAAAAATTTAACGTCAATTTCGTATATAAAAAAAATAGTTTAAAAATCTAACTACGTTTTAAAGTGTTACAAAAATTTATTTTTTTATTTTCAGATGGCATATTTATAAACACACGAGGGAATTCAAAACTTTATATTTATCAGAACCATACGTTCCGGTTTATGTATAAGAAGGCGTACGGAAGTCAACTGTGGTATTGTTGGTATTTCTTCAGCAGATGCTGTCCAGCCAAATTACGGATAAACAACTCGGGAAAAGTGACCGAAAGTATTGGAAGGCACAACCACGAACCGCCGACATGTTGGATGACACCTGATGGAAAATCTTACAGCCTTCCACCTATTCCTGATAGAAACACGCCTAATAATAATATTTAAGTAATAAAATGTATTCCGTAAAATGTTAGTTTCACTGCCTTATCTTTATTTTGAAACAAACAATCTGCCTCTTTAGTTTTATCTAAATTGTAATGAGATTAATATTAGGTATACTGGAAACGATGGTTCGTACAGGACATCGTCAATTAGTTCTTAGGGTAATGTTATGTATTATATTTTTAATCCTTATAATGACTAATATATTTTTACTTGATACGAGTATAAGATGTTTGTCAAAACTTATTAAATGACTATATATTTCACTGATTTTTTATTTACCTTTATACTGGAGATCATTAATATAATTGTAAACTGATTAATTGTATTTTCTTTTAATAAAAAAAGCTTACGTGTTTTGTGATTCTGAAATACGTTAATTTCGACCATATCCTAATAATGTTATTTTTATAAATATCTCTGTAATTATAAATAAGTACCTATTAATCAAGTCACTAAAACTTTTAGTAATAAAAACTAAACGTTTTGTTTATTAATTAGTTAATATTTGCACTGTGCGTTCGCAATATCAAAAACTAAACCGTGAAAATTTTTTAGGCCACTAACGCCCGAATACTGCACCGCCACTGAAATATATAAGCGCTACTTAAGCGTTTAATGTACTAGTAGCTGTCACATTGGGATTAGACAGAATACGTGAAATTTGAGCAGTAAGTAGCACTTTATTGATTGTCAGATTTGAGTGGCGGTTCAATATTCGGGCGTAAGACTTACATTGTGACCCTTACTTTAATCACAGCTTGTGTATTAAAATAGATCGTCCGCTTATTTCTTACATTGAAAAAAAAAACAATATCTTTCTTTCAAGAAGAATTTATTTTCACCTGAATTATAATTTAAATCTCTCACGGTTTAGTTTGTTGATCACATTTATTCACGAGTTTTGAATATGTATATATTTTTTTACTTTGAAAGATTTCAAAGATTTGTGATTATAATTTTATCTTCAATGTTTTCTTTCATAACGAGTATGAGATTTTAATATAAGTTTTTCTAATGTTTAAATAACTTTTATAATAATGTACCATATTGTATTATTATTGTGCCTTGAAGACTTTAATGTAAACCAAATATGAAATATCTACTTATTTTAAGTATGGCATTAAAATATGAAATTTTGGATATTTACTTGGGATGTTTTTTTGTTTATGGCCACACACATTTTACGAAGAATAACATGTATCCTAGTCCCTATGGTCTTATCGATTCCAAAGCATAGTTGTTTCGCATTACATTTTCGGTTTGATCAGTCCAAAGTCATTCAAATCTGGGTACAACTTTTCGGTAATTATGCGGGATAGTTATCGACTACTGATAAAATGTACGGGCATTCATTTCATTCATTCATTAGGCAAGGCGAAAAAATGCTGCTGACTGCAGCATATGATGTCAAAGGTCACAAATCTAGTTAATTGGCGTGGATGTATTTCCTTCTATAAATATAGAACCAAGTAAAAAATATCTACAAGTGTTATAGTAAAATTTAAAGTATACTTACTACATTTTTGGTTGGAATAGTATAGAGAATGTAATAATATCAAGGGTTTACTTTGAATGTAATCTAATTGCCTAAAGCTGAAGACAGTATGTGGCTATGTAAACTATGGAGTGAAACAGAATAGGTACCCGATTATGTTTAAATAGCCTTGACGAGTAAATAGTACCTATACATTTGGGTAATATTCATAGCCTGAGAATGACGAAAGCGGCTATAGAAATCAATAGCTCAATAATATGACGAATCAGAAACGCTAGATTCATGCAGGAGCAACTGAACGATATGTACAATTAAAGAGAAAAACTTGACATTGATTAAATTTAAAATGTAATTTACTTTGTAGTTGGTAGTTAATCTTATTATTAAATTAAGATGTAGTTTATAACAGGTCAAACATGAGCCCCGTGTATGACAATAAATTCGCCACTTACTCAATCTGGGACGTAACGTAACGATTCGGCGAGTCGAGGCTTTCACAGCCGCTGCCTACACCTCCGGATAGAAAGGGAAGAAAAGGCGTGAAGTTACGTTATATAACAGGTAGAAGTTCACTTCAGTCAGAATGGGTAGTGGTGTTAACCCTAAATATAGTTACGAAAAAATAAAAGGTTTGAAAACTTTTGCCTATTTGATTTCAATAGTAAAGAATAGAGACGTTTCTCAGTAATACCAGACGAGACAGACGATTGATTAATAAAAAGAGATCAGTGGCAATTGATATTGAATTGACACACTCGCGCAAATACACTAACAATTAGGACCTTTGTATTTCAATAAATAAACGATTTTAGTCCCAATACAAATTAGTATAAAGTTCAAAATCTTTTGTTATTTTCTGGAAACGTTTTTGCCCCATGACCTGTGTATGTCACTGCCCTAAATGTTGGAAACAAAAAGTAACTATTCATAGTCCATTGAAATATTACAATTTATGGACCGAATATTGAATATCTTAGAGGATGCAATTTTATTCTTGGGGAATGAAAACTAATCTAATATATAAAATTCTCGAGTCTAGATGTGCGTAATTGAACTCCTCCGAAACGGCTCGACCGATTCTCATGAAATTTTGTGTGCATATCGGGTAGGTCTGAGAATAGGACAACATCTATTTTTAATCCCCCTAAATCTCCTAAATCACAAGGGTAGCCCACCCCTCAATATTTTTTTTAATTTTTCGACATTTTTCTGTTTCTTATTTTTTTTATAAAACGGGATACAAAAATACATACAACCCTAAAATTTCAACCCCCTACGATCAACCCTTATTTTTTAAATTTTATTTTTTGGCAAGACAACGTTTGCGGGGTCAGCTAGTAGCTATTATAAATATGGTGTCTTTCATATTTCTAAATAAATCTCTCGGTGGTCCGAGTACCCCGCTTCAAGAGGTCGCAGGTTCAAATCCTGGCTCACACAAAGAACTTTTCGAAATTGATGTATGAAGCATATCGATGACTGAAAACTTTGTGCTCGGTATGGCAATAGGTTCGCCGTCCGTTCCATTTGGGGCGTAATAAACATAACGACACTGCCTACACCTTCGGGTAGAAAAAGGCGTGAAGTTATGTTATGTTATGCATATGTTTTATGTAAATGCTCAGGTGTGTCACCTGATGGTGAGCAACAAACGCCGCCCAAATCAACAAATCAATAGTTGATTAGATTTTTCTCATTTTCTCTTATTCAACTTAAAAACCACCATTAATTTTTCGCAAATTGCGAGCTATCTGCAGTGTTCGATTTTATTGTATTTGTACGTAAGTATAGATTATAATAAATCCTTTTTATCAACAACTGATAAAATATTTGATAAATTACGTTAGTTATTTTTGCCTTTATTGTTGTGTGTATAATTTCGTAATAAGTCGATTCGTAACTTCCTGTAATGAATTAAAATAATATCGAAACTGTTAGGACAATTCACTATTTATAACAAGATCCAGCTAACTAAGCACTAATAATTAACAACATGAATCTTATATACCATGTTTTTGATCGTTTATTAAAAGCTAAGCTAATCTACACTAAAGCTAAGCTATACTAAAGCTAGGCTTTACTAAAGCCCTCTAGGCTTTAAATGACAATTTGGTTAACGAATTGGACATTAACTGTAGTACTAGTCTTAACTAGCACGAAGCAAATTAGATATAAGCATATAGTAAAGAAACCCACATTCTGCAAAATCTCACGTGAGATTGGGGGATGGGGGAGGGGGTTGAACAAAATCTCAAGACATCTCACCAACAGGGGAGGGAGGGACAGAAAATGTAAAAAAAACACCTCACGTAATTTATGGACGCCCCCTTATCTACCCAGATAATAAGCCAGTTTTAATTTTATGTGCCACAGTATTGGCTAGCATTATATTTTTTATTAAATCATTATACGTAATGGTCACCTACATATTATAGTAAATCGTGTACTAAGTATACCTACTGTAATTACTATGAAGTTACCGAGGCAGAAAGGAAGGTAAGCTCAACTCGACGAGTCATAAAAATTACCTTTATAATTTTACCCTTTATCACTACGAAACTATTTATTTGCTTCTAACCTATTGCAATACATCGTATTTAGTCATCGACTTTTATCTCAAAACTTTCAAAAAGTTATTGGTGCGGACTGAGATCACTGAGACGACCACAGAACTAAATCAAGATAGAATAGGCGAATAGGCGTGGCAAGCGTGCCAAAACCATGCACTATATTGTATGCTTTTCGAAACTCGCTTTCATTACGCAACGAGCGTTCCTGCCATGCGTTCAGGACGTAAAAAAATAGATAAAACGTCACATATATGCCTTATTATGCTGTGGCAAATTGTAAAAACAAAAGTAGTGAATCAAATATGAAAAAAGGAAATATTTCGTATTATCAGTAAGTACAGAAAATCAGTAGAAAGTATTTTTTTGAGATTATAAATTATTGTTTTACTTTTACTATGTTCAATAATTACAATCACAAGTTGTATATTTTTTCGTTATGATAAATATCCATTGCTGTTCGCATTCAACGCTCGTATACAAAAACATTGCGCGTATAAATTATACGCGTAATGTACGTCAAATCGAACGAAATACACAATACACCTGCCAGTTGAACGCTGTGTCTGTTAATCGCTGTGATTGGTCTTCGAATGTTAGAGATGGGCACTCCATGTATCGTTGAGTCTTAGGACTTATCCATAAATTAATTCAATAATAATTTGAGTATCAGCTCATGTCTTGCTTTGTCCCTACTTTATTCTAACACCACAAATTACAACCAAAGTGTTTCGTAATTACATTGGCAGCAGTTTATTTGACAGTATAAGTTTTCACCAATTTGACCAATCGCCGATGGAAAATCATCTCGTTTTTCTCAAACGGGCAGTAACCGAGGTAAATGTAGACGTTCGGCTTCGTTATTTAACCAGGACTGTGAGGCCAACCAGTTTCAAGGACAGTAAAATATTTATAATTAAATTTTATATACTGTTGGAAAAATATGTTTTAGGTATTAATATGTCGGATTAAAGTATTTAACATGTTTTACTCTCTATGATTATCGTTACACAAAATCAATAAAGTTGGTAAAATATAAAAATAATAAAATTAGCACACGTTGCCGATATTAACATCGATAATCTAATGTGTGTGTCTCCTAACTAGTCGCTCCGCTCACAATGAAAATGACGTCACGCTGTGGGCGTGGTTTTTCAAAAAAGTGACACGCTCGAAATGTATGGAAATATGACATCGCGGCCGTTATATCTTGATCTATATCTGTGGAGACGACAATAGTCTTGATGGTTGAAAATCATATAAATAATAGTTTAAAAAACTAAAAAAACACGCTTTTTTAAACTATTATTTATTTTCTATTTTTTAGTTCGGTTTTCTATAGTTTTATCAAATTAGTGTATTGTCATCGGTCCTCGATAAATCTACAAAGTTTGAACGAAATCTAGCCGTTCAAAGCTAAATAAAAAGCTAATAAAAATAATATTATCTTAAGTCCAATTGTGAAAAACCAAAAATACTTTCAATACAAACTACCAACCGTTAGATAAAAACATTATTGATAAAAGATAAAACCCAACAAGACTATGCCAAAGAGAACATTTGTCATTGATAAAACGTAATAACCCTGATAATGATTTATCTAAGTTTTGTGACTCAGACCAATACCACAGACCCACAGCTGTGATTGTGATCACGTGCCTGCTATAAACAACAAATAATTTACGTATTACCTTTTAAAATAAGATGTAATATTACTGGCTATATTGATCTCTATAAAAATAGAATATTTTTTGAGGCATCGCATAATGGGGATTATTTATATTATATTAATTATCTGGAGCTTTAGTGGTGCCAGAATATTGTCGTAAAACAATCAGTTTTTTGTTTACCCCGTTACATACTTTCCGTGAAGTTAAATAAATACTTAGTTATGAACGTACGTTACGTATGAAAATATGTAACTGTCATAGGTAACTGTTTCACAGGCTGGTAAAGCTTAGAACATTTTGGCAGGGCGTAATGACGACTAAGTTGAGATGATAATATTTACAATTAAACTTCATAGTACTAAACTAGTATTTAATTTCATCGTTTAATAGTGATAAAAGTTGTCATAACTTATTGATAGGATGGCGCTATTCTCAAGTTGTTAGGCATTTATTTCAGTTTGATATTCCATTTCACGCTTTATCATTGTTTTATTGTAAAAGAACATGATGAGTGATTTATCGCGTTTATTAATTTATTTAATAATCAATTAGTAATAAAATAGATCTTTATTTATTGTTCTGTTATATCACGAAATGAATAAAATTAACCGAGTCGAAAAACTTCTTCAAATATGTAATGTCCAAGATAAATTTTGTTTTATCTATCTACGGTACATAACCATATATATGAAACGTCATAAGTGAATAAGTGGGTATGGTATTTGACTTGACTCCTTCACAGTTATGAATTTTTTGTTATTTTGCGAACTTTAATTTAGATTTCAAAGAGTTTATAAGTAATAGGTACTCGATTTTTAAAATAAATCTCTTGACCTGGATAGTTATTGTATACGATTTTCTGTTCATTTGAATTATGACGAATACGCGAATATTTGTGAAAAACATGACTAAGTGTTGTGTACCTATCTGTGAAAATAAAATGTTTCAAAATTACAATATGTACCTACTGTACCTGGTCAATACAATAGAACAACAATAGCATGATTTTTTTACAATTGGGGCAAGGGCAAGGTAAATAGTAGTAATAGGTAATAGTCTTAAAATGTGTTGAGTGGCCGGAGAATTGATTTTAATATTGTTAATAAAATACAATTATTATTTGAATATTGTAAAAATGATGCAAATAAATATATTTTTTTATATTTTTCGTTTTATTTTAGTCGTATTTGAAATATATCATTTTTATTTAGGTAGTAATAATAGTAGTAGGCATACATGTATATGAGTATACGTAATACGTATATTCAAGTATATGTGTGTGTGTATATATCGTGGAGAGTTTTCATAACTTATCGTCTGGGGGCGCCTTGCAGTAGGGGAGCTATCACTCTATCTCAGTTTATACAAATGTCCACTGTGCTGTTTCAACTATAATATGAAAAAAAACTAAAAGTGTTGTTCGAGGCTTGTTACAAGCTATTTTTGATAGATGGCGTTAAATATCATATCTTAATATGCGAGATATGTTCTATGCACGGCCTTACAATACGAAACTTAAATTGCATTGCAAAAATATCATAAAGGCAATAATTGACAAAATATATTCAATGAAGAAGACGTTTTCTATACTATTTTGAATTCTGAATTTAGCGCGTTCAAACAAACTATAATGTAAGTATTAAGGTTAATATATTGTGTATAAGTTATAAGGCATAATATCTAGATCTACAAAACCGGTAATGAAAACTATTTCGGCATATTTTACTCTCCTACTATTTTTTTTTTCTCAAAACAAGATGTACTGTACTTTCTTTTACATTGTGCACTCGCCCGCTTAAAAAATAAAAGTAAGTACGCAATTTGGTCAGATGATGAGGCAGGCCACGGGGGCAGAAGCTAATGACTTGTAAATACCAAGCGGTAAAAGGTATACCTTTAATTAATGAATAACATTGATAACCAAACAGATAACTCATTGTCAATTTGACAGTCTAGGATCGGTCTCTCATCGAACGAAACGCTGCACGAGCCACTTTACGCATTCTGAGAAACTGATATTTCACCGGTCGAGCCGGCCCATTTTTGCAGAGAACTGCGTGGCTCTACCACTGTTATAGATTCAAACAACGTGTATTAATTGCGAGAGCCATTTTTGAGATTTTTTTATTTGTGTTTATCCTAATGACATAAAGTTATTATCTGGTCCTTCAACAGAATTTAATACCAATAGCGTCATCTAGTATCCAATAGTATAACTAAATTACACAGTAACTGTTATTATTTCACTAATTATATTAAGTTATGATAATAATATTTAAAATTGAATTAATATTAATATTTAAAATTTATTTATATTTTAAAAGTGTATTCCTAATCAAGATTACAACAAATACTTTCTGTCATAAGAAGTTCATTGAAATGATTTCTTTTTCGCAATGAAAATATTGAAAATCACTGGTCTAAAAATCTTTTTCCTGTTAGAAGAATATTATGAGGTTTCCAAATTAAAACAATCTTTTATGCAATAACGAATGCTACTAGTTTAATAAATAATTTATACTATTTTACGTAAATCTAACATTCTTGTAAAATAAATGCCTTTAGCCCTCCCTACTCACATTGTTACACACGCATTGTTGGAAATCTAAGACTACTAACCCCATCTAGTTTACAACTTTCAAACTACATTTGACTTCATACGATCGTGAATTAATTAGACGATAAGTACTTAGAATCTACCAGCTACATTATAATTTAATAAAAGTTAGTAACGAATTAAAGGTATAAACCTAGGATTTTTAAACTAAATAAAGACATTTTTTTGTTGTACTTATTTACATAATATAGGCTTTTTGAATTTGCGATGTCGTAGTTAATTTTTCAAACCTAAGTATGTGATACATCTCAAGGAAAATTCAATAAATTACCATTAAGCTCGGTATGGCAATAGGATCGACACCTATTTATTCCATTTGGGACGTTAACATAACGGCGAGTCGAGGCCTAACAGCCACTCCCTATATCTTTGGGTAGAAAAAGGCGTGAAGTCATGTTAAGTTTTAAATTATCATCATATCAAATAATATAAGACAAAGTCTCATTCAGTAGTCGGTCCCTTACCATAAACATGCTTAGATCGTTACAAGTACACAACGGATGTTTTTAAAATAGACACAGGGTGTCAAGAGAGTGGTTTGAATGTATAATCCATATTAGAGAGAGAAACACATATAATTTTTGAGGTTTGGCGCAAACTCTGGCATAACCCTAGATCCATAGATCAAATTAATGCATGTACTATAAATATGAAGGTCTACAAAAAAGTCAGGGATGGTGTAGGTATGATGTTAAATACATGATCGTTCTCTTAAGGATAACCCACAATGACCATGTAATTTGTAGGAATATTTAAAATGCATGGACATAGCGGTTGTGTAGTACTAGCCGGCGCTTGCCTATGAGTAGCGCCAACTGAACTTACAATAATAAAAAATGTACTCATTTATTGCTTTTGGGCGATACAAAGTTTGTCAGATCAACTAAAATATATATTTTGTTTCCCGAAGTAATAATATAATTTTATGCGTATCAGCATCGAATTCTTATTAGGTACTGAGTGAAACTGTATGTAATAAATCTCTGTGGTGAACGTCAATTAAAACAAAGTGACGTCCGTACACCATAGACAAAAAAAACAGCAGATTTATTTGACATTGACAGTTTGGTTGCGTCATTTCATCAGCTATGGTGTTTTCCCACGTTTATTTTTATATTTATTTAATATTTGGAAACCTCTGATTTATGTTACCCTGGCTCCAATATGTTTAAGTTTTTGATATTTTCTTTCATCGCTTTAGTAATTTTGGCTGATTTAGTAATTTATTTTAGGCAAATATGCAGTACAAAGTGCTAACACTATCAAATTCAGTTGTTTTGATTCGCAAATTTATCTTGACAACGTAAATAGAGGTTCCTTTGATTAAGAGTTTATGTAACAATCTTCTCATTTACAGGTGACGATTTAGTGCAGTGTGTACCCACTAAAAAGGGTCATCAAATACTGTTTAAAGGATATACATATATGTTTAAAAGTAGGTTGCAATGTGGTGCAGAACAGTGGATTTGCTCATCGCGACAGAAAACTGGTTGCATATCAGTTATCAATATGCAAAACAATGGAGTTGAAGTTGTTAGGGATTTCCATAACCACAAGAAACCAATGTTTTCTGATTAATTTGAATTTATAAAATCAGTTCTCAAATAAATTGGCCTTTTTATTTCACCTATTTACACTTACTGTTACATTATGTTCTTGTTTTGTGTTAGTAATTAACTATTACTAGAATTAAGTTTTAGTATTCTACAATTTTCTGTAACATTTCTTTACCCTTACAGAATGGGGTAGGTTTTATATAATGTTATTATGTATTAAATTATTGTGATTGAACTGTGTCTCATTTTCTATGTAATTAGTTTAGGGTATATAGTTAAATTAAGCAAGCATATGCAGTGAAGTTTTTATTTTAAATAAATGATTTGTACATGTTACAGAGTTTCCTGAATGGGCATCAATATATTTTGTCAAGCTTTCAGAAAATGAAATGAAATGTAACTTATGCGATACAAATCTTTGTGTCGATGAGAAGTCATTTAAACTTGTGGAACATATGAAAACACAACATAGGGATGTATACTGCCTTCATAAAGATAACCCTGAAGCCACAGTAGGTTTCAGGATTGAATTTTTAAATTTGAACATGTTTAAAGAAGATGGAGATCCTAAGACACAACCTATAATTCTTGGAGAAGTTTGTGAAACTACTACAACAGAACATGAGAATGTAGATCAAAGTCAGAAGAATGATGCTGTTATTCTCCATAAAGATAATTCAATACTCATCCACAAAGATACAGAGATTGTAATTAATGAATCAGATATGCAATATGTGTTATATGGGAATAGTAAAAAGAAACAAAAGGACAATACAAGTGAGTTATTTATTGCAATTATTTTCAATTTAAACTTGCTTAGGTTTGTAAAGTTAGCTTCAGAATTTTTAGTTAGTTAGTATAAACATATAAATGTGTGTTAATCTGCTAAAGCTGGACTACACTACAGTACTTCAATGTTAGTAGTATTTATGAAGAATGTTATTTAATTAATGTACATGTTTTATGGTATAGGGGCAAATGCTCATTTGCCCAGGTGTGTCACCTGATGGTGAGCAACAATCACCGCCCATGGACACCTGTACACAAATAGTGTTGCCAGCCCTTACAATAAGATATGAACATGGGCAGGAGTGGGATGGCAATGACCTCTTTCACCAAACAAAATGCGGCAAAAGCCACTTTACGTCAATATTCTGAGAGGTATTTCACCGGTTGAGCCGGCGGCCTATTCGTGCAGCAAACTGTGTGACTCTACCACAGCCAATATGCTATTCCCTTATTATTTCTATTACATATATACTATATAGTATAGTGATGACTGACAAAGCTTTAAATTTTATATCCTACTAGGTTCACCAACTTATTATTTTAGGTAGGTACTGGAAACAATTTGCTATCTGGGCATAGTTGCCACAAGTTATCTTCCAATATAAGAGACTGGAGATTGGAAAAAATAGATTTCTATTAATATAAATTTTTATTATCACACCATTTACTCTACCTGTTTCTTTGCTCTTATCTATATTAAACTTAATACTTATTTATAAAATTACAGAGCCCCGAAAAAGAAGCTGGGTGTGGAATTATTTTGATAAGCTGAGTAATATCATTTACCGCTGTAAACTGTGCAATGTTGTTTTATCAATCAAGGGCTGTAACTCAAACAATATGAATCGTCATATAAGAACACGCCATCCTTTAGTATACAAGGGTGAGATTAACAAACTGGACAAAGATTTTGTTGTAACTAGTGAATCGGATACACCTTATGTGATCAAGACAGAAGAAATCTATGCCAGTAATAAAGACATCAGTGGACTACCTGGTGAGTTTTGTTTAGTTTTTGTTAATATTATTATACAAACCATATGCTTGATATACTTGACACAATACCAGGTAGTGTGTCAACCATTATAGAAAGCTATCAAACTATAGCGTTAAATTAATAAATTTATCATGTACTACACAAAGTACACAAGTTTTCCCAAACACATCATAGAAAAACAAAATAATAAGGTCAGGTTGTTATTTAACAGTTGAATATTTGTTAAACTATCTTTGAAAAGAATATTACCTATATAAACTAGCTGACCCAGCAAACATTGTCTTGCGGAAATGATTAAAATTTTAACCAACAAATGAAAAAGTAGGAGTTAATTGTAAAAACGTGAAAATTTGGAGTTGCATGTGTTTTTGTGAACTGTTTCATAAAAGAAATAAGTAAACAAAAATTTCTCTAAAAATAAAAAAAGAATACTGTAGGGGTAGACTACTCTTTTAGGGGGATGAAAAATAAATGTTGTCCCTACCCGATATGCACACAATTTTTTTTTTATGGGTTAGGATGGCAAACGAGCAGGCGTGTCACCTGATGGTAAGCAACCAACGCCGCCCATGGACACCAGCAACACATAGTGTTACTGTTACGTTGCCGACCTTTAAGGAATAGGGGATAGGAAAGGATGGTGAAGGGGGGTGGGCCTCCCGGTACCTCTCTCACCGAACGAAACGCGGCATGAACCGCTTTACGTCGGTCTTCTGAGATGTCGTGGTATTTCACCGGTCGAGCCGGCCCATTCATGCAGTGAACTGCTTGGCTCTACCTTCTTCATAAGACCTTGGCTTCATAAGAATCAGTCAAGCCATAGGAGAAACTAGCACTGTGACACGAGTATTTTATATATTCGATTAAAACTTGGGTACTGCCAATATTTACAGAGAGTCCAACTCAGAAGCTTCGTCGTAGTTGGATTTGGTCATACTTCGTGCGTGTGTCTAGTACACAGGCGCAATGCAAACTCTGCCAGCGACATATCTGTCATGGAGGTAATGCTACTGGAAATATGAACAGGCATCTCAAGATGATACACAAGAAAACACCCGGCACCTGTAAGTAGTTATTTTCTTTTTGACAATTTTCTAAATGATTTCTTCTACTTTATTATTTCTTCATCAACATATCCACCTTACATCAAAGTATTTTCAAACTAAATCTGTTGTCAATTTTTTAGTCAAAAACTTTTCTTTCATCTGGGTAACAATACTATTCTTTGACATACATTATTACATAAACAGTATTACTTTGGGGTATTTATTTCATTATTTTATCTTTCGGTAGGTAAAAGTTGTTATTGGTCATAGAGATCACTAACATAGACTAACAAAGTTTTCATCAGTATCAATGTTATATTGTTTAAATACATATGTTAGTAATTTTTCAGTCTTGAATATGTTTTGATGAGGGCCTAAATGGTGTGTGGTTATTATGAAAGTTTGAAGTAAGTGGATTTTACAAAATCGTATTAGTTAAGTTATTGCCTGTCGCCGCCTAACGCCATCTATTGACAATGTTGCATATTACAGAGATTTTAACTATTCGAAATTATTTTTTATGTATGAACCATTTTAAATAAACATCTATCAAATAAAATATTTAAAATATTAATGAACCAAACCATTAAGTATAAAATATATATTTTATTATAGTCTTGACATGATACCAAGGGTTTATCTAAGTGAGCTACTCTAATGTGAGTAATATAATTATGGTGTTCCACAAAAGTTTAACCTATCAGACCTTAACTAATATTACGGCATTATAACTAGGAGATTGGAGATGCATACAAATTTTATTAAAATCGTTGCAATATTATAGATCAGTCATATACCAATATCAATACTTGATTAAATGTGTAGGAAGCTAGTTTTATATATTTTTTAAACAACAACCTGGCTCCACACCAAGTCTCTTGTGAAGCAAAAGAAACAGAGTCCTACAATTCTTAAATATAGCATTTGATTTTTTGGCGATTTGATGTTGTCCTATGTCACCTTTTCATAAGACTAGTTGGTCACAAATATAAATGTTGTTCTTCTGATTGCATTTTCATATAAAAATGATATTGAGCAGTACTCCCATCTGAATAAATGGGCTGGCTCGACTGATGAAATACAGCGACCTCTCAGAAGATGGCTCATGTCTCGTTTTGTTCGGTGAGACAGGTACCCGGAGGCTCATCCTTAAAAGTCGGCAATCCAACTGTAACACTATGTGTGTTGCAGGTGTCCATGGGAGGCGCTGGTCACTTACCATCAGGTGAAACGCCGGCTCGTTTGCCCCCCTATCCCATAAAAAAACTTTTATGCTCACTCTACCATACCCAACTCTTGCTGAGTATAGCCAGCTGGACTTTCTTGCTTAAGTTTCTAGCTCCCAAAAGTATACTTCACATGCAATTCAATTTGGTCCCTAACATTACTCTTCTTTCTACATCTCTTCTGAATGCAGGTCCAAGATATGCAACCTCATCCACCTATTACAAGTCCTAAATCATCACCCCGTTATACATGCACTTATTCTGGATTCTTACATTTCAAATTCTATGCCCTGGGTTTCTATCCTGTCATTTTATATAAAAATAGATATATTAATTTCAGATAATCAGACGTGGGTATGGAAAGTGTTCGAAAGCACAGATGACGATTACTACAGCTGCAAAATATGTCAGTTTAAATTTATGAAGTACGATGATTATGGCAAGGATATGATAGATATACTAAACCATCTGAAAAATGAACACGGTGTAATATCTGGTGATCAAATCATCACCGGCAGTGATGTGGAAGCTGATGTTACTTTAGGTTGTTAGCAAGGAACATGAGAATCGAACAGTCAGTTACTGGTGATAATATTGATGAGTAACTATGATTTTGTTTCTTTTTGTGGACTTTCAATATTTGTGATAAAATTTTCTGTATTTTTCTTCTATACAATTATCCAAATTGCTTCAAATGGATTTTGGCTACATTTAAATTGGAATTGTATGTGAAAGTATCTGACACTATTTTTTATATTTAAAATGAACACACCAGTGCAAATATGTCATAAATATTGTTCCACAGCGGAAATGGCAATAATCTATACTTTCTAGTTTCCCTTCTTAATTAAGGAGTATAAGTATAGTTTGGTGGCTAGGCACTCCGTAAATACAAAAGAGGTTGAAATTTAAATTTCTGTTATTATTAACAAAAGCATATGTGTGTATTTGTGTAGTGATATTTAAAAAAAAATAACATATATATAATATTTAAAATAATATTTGGTGAAATTGTGCTACTTTCGCCCGAATACTGAACCGCCACTCAAATCTGACCATCAATAAAGTGCTACTCACTGCTCAAATTTCACGTATTCTGTCTAATGTGACAGCTACTTAAACGCTTATTCAAAATTCAAATTCAAATTCAAAATATCTTTATTCCATAGACTTTACAAAGTACTTAGAATCGTCACATAAAAAAAAACACGGAGCTTAGATTCCCTTTCATCACACTGTCTTGAATGTGAAAGCGAATCTAAGTGCCAGTTCCGGCGTCAAGGCTTCTTGAGAAGATCTGGCAAGAAACTCAAGGCCGACTCTTTTCAAATATCCAGTTTAACAAATAGTGATAAGTACAATCAATACAACACAAAAGGAGCAGTTCAATTCCAAACTTTTTTATCGTTTATATAGTCTGCGATACAATAATAAGCCCTTTGATATAATCTACTTTTAATATAATTTTTAAATTTTCCCATGGATAATTCAATCGCGTCGTTTGGAAGTTTATTGTAAAAGCGTATACATTGACCTGGGAACGAGTTCGAGATTTTATGGAGCCTAGTAGTGGGCACAGCGAGTTTGTTTTTATTTCTTAAATTTAGTTTATGAACATCACAGTTTTTCTTAAATTTAGTTTTATATTTATGAACATAAATAAGATTTTCATAAATATATTGTGAATAAAATGTCATAATTCTTATTTCTTTGAATTTATTTCTTAGTGTATCCCTGGGACTCATCATATAGATAGCACGAACGGCTCGTTTCTGGAGCACAAAAACTGAATCTGCATCCGCGGCACTACCCCAAAGCAATAAGCCGTACGACATAATGCTGTGGAAATAGCTAAAATAAACTAAACGCGCAGTATCAACATCGGTTAGCTGACGTATTTTCCTTACAGCGTAAGCTGCTGAGCTTAGTCTGCCTGACAACGTTTCTATATGTGGGCCCCATTGTAATTTAGAATCTAATGTTATACCAAGGAAGACAACCTTATTGACCAATTCCAATCTCTCATTGTCCATCACTACACTGGTTTTTACTTGTTTAGCATTTTTTGTAAAAAAATTAACATATTTGGTTTTATTACTATTTAAAAGCAAATTATTAGCACTAAACCAGTTTACAATTTTTGAAAGAGCATTGTTTACATCGTCAATTACTGTCTGTTGTCTATTTACCTTAAAAACTAAAGAAGTGTCATCTGCAAACAAAACTATTTCATGATTATTTTTCACAAGATGTAACTTTGTAACTTGTACTTATGTAGCGCTTATATATTTGAGTGGCTGTTCAATATTCAGGCTTTTATGTTTTAAACTGCAAACACTTCTCATGAAAAATTGACAAAAGTCACTAAACATACATAGTATGTCCAAACCGGTTTTATTACATATGGTACAACAATTATAAGTTAGCTATGAATTGTGTCATTTGAACAATGATATAATTGATTACTAAACACTTTTAAAGCTTAGAAATTCCTATTACAAATAATTTGAAAATATTAAATTAGTAAGTATAATATTATTTTAAAACTGAGTATTTTTTTTATTAAGTTATGTTATTAAGATACTTCTGGCAAATATAACATGATAGATATCGCAAATTGTTCTTTTGGAAAGATTTGAGTCAGAAAAGAATTGTATACTTTACTGTATCTTAATTTAATTTTTCAAATGTTTGGAAATGGAGTGTCTATATTTAAATGTGGATAACCTTATACCAAACAAAATTCAACTATTTTTCTGTATCTACCATGTGCCTTTTGTTATTTTACTTAATGAATAGTATATGAGAAAATTCTTTGTTTTTTGGTTACATATATCAATATTTTCATATTTTACTAGCGATATTTATTTAATCTTAATCTTTAATGTGTAATTTGTATGTACATAGTCGGTAAAATAATATTATTGACTTTTTTTTTCTTCTAAATTTTAGACTAATCGTGTGCACATAGGAAATTAATTAAGAATTAAATATTAAGATTTATCTTTATACGGCGATTCAATGTAATAATCAAAAGAAATGTGTAAATTGTCATACATTGTAATTTTTCTCTTTCTTTAAAATTGTGTTTCTCTGGAAGCTCAAGCTGGATCCTTTGCATAGTTTTAATTTCTCCTTTCGATAAGCATAAACCAAGGTAGTACATACAAAATGGGTATTACCAACTAAATCCAGTTAATGACAGGTGTCTATGGTTAGATTTTTTTTTAATCACAATTAAGGTCTTTTGAAGAAATGTACTCATAATTTGGACGACGCTTTTCAATTAGTATATTTTCATATTCTTATTTTAATTACAGATAAAAGTTCTATTGAAATATATTATGGTTTTAGAATATACAAAGCACTATTATTAATTGCACAAGTTGATGTTGAAAAACTTATGTTATAGCAATAGAGAAGTTACAGCATATTATTACAGTATGCATCAGAGGAACGATTGTTTTTACATTATATTTCTTTACTATAAACTGTAGTCACTCTTCAGGTGGTTTAGACTACATTATTTCAAGAAATTCTAGAAAATTTCCCGCTTTTTTTTGTCCATTTACTTTGTTCAAATATATTATTTTTCTTATTTAATTTTGTTAAAACATATTGAATCGTGGATAGTTTTACAGCATATTGGTTTACAAAATATAATAAATAATAAAAGATTGTATTAGTTACAATTTTAAAATAGTTACAGTAGTTACTTTCAGTAGTAAAATAAAAATATGATTTACTAGACATTGTTGTGGTATTTAACATTTGCTGGTTAGTTTTTTTTTATTACAGTGTTACATATTGTGTATAGAACAATTTAAAATGTAGATCAGTGATATTAGCAATTTTCTGATATATATAACGATTGTTATTTGCAATATAATTTGTATAAAGACATTCAACACTAAATTATGATTGAGTTAGTATTGATGGAGGCAAGGACCTTCTTGATAATGTGGTGATTCTTGAAGTAGTTTTATATTAATATAAAAATAGTTTCATTTCAACGTACACAACCTGATTTCATTGATTTTCTTTGTGTTTTATCGACAATTTGTGAACTGGAGTTATTTTTTTGTATTCTATCTACCAGGATTGTTATTTTTGGTATTTAGATTATGTAACTGTATACTTATTTATATTCAAAACTAGATATATTTATTAGGTCCTAATTGCTTACAATCGGGAGTTCAGAATTGGCATTTTTTTTTTAAATTTAGGCGCTACATCTTAGTAATAGTCAGTTGAAAGTACCTGGAGTTAAGCTGATTAACACATTTAGTCATTCACCTGGAATAATTGTGTGGTCACAGCTTAAGATGCAGGTGTTGAATTAAAAGTTAGCATAGGTAATGTTTCCAAACACCTATAAAAGTATATTTTATTGTAATTGTTTATTGTATGTTATATAATTGAGATGGTGACTTCTTGTCTCTTTTGAAGTAATAATTCAAAGTATCTTAATTTGTTATCGGGCTCGAGGTATGTAATTTTTTAGCTTATGTACAAAAAGATTGTAAATACACATTTAAATGTTTACAAATAAATATGGATTAAGTCAGGAGTTGCTTTTATTTGTAGTGTGTTGTCAAAATTATTTAACTAAAACTAGCTAGAACAAGTCGTAGGCTATTAATACTTCTTGTTGAAAAGTTACTCCACTTCTGAAAAGTATTCCACAGAAATCATCAGCGCCAAAGTAACTAAGCAGATGCAGTTGTGTTTATTCTATTAATTTAAAATCGATATTGTTTTTTTTTTATTAATGTCCACAGGATGCATGTTTAAGACTCATAATTGGATCTGGTCTTCCTTCGTGGGCATATCTAAACCTCAAACAAAAATGTAAGCTGGGCAGACAAAGCCATTAAGAAGCTGAGTCCACCAGCATCAAGAACAGAAAACTTAAGTTGATACAAAGGAAAACTCACCTGCTTTTGTAAGTAGTAATTAGTTTCTTTTTAAAAAAAGCATTATAACTTTTTAACCACACAACTTTTTGCTTGTTTTTACACTAATATAGCGAAATACTTCATTTATTTATGTTCATTTATGACATATTTAAAAAAAAAGAACTCGGTTTCGTTTGCTGAAATAAAAGCTACCCGTTGCTCTGCATTCGCAATTTCTACTACAAACTATTCTATTGAAAATTCATCTTTACTAATTTACCTTAACAATAGATAATTTACAAACAGCAGCGTCAACATTTTTTTTTACAGAATACTCACAGCGCCCTCTAGTTCCAAGCTAAGCAACTAAATGCTTGTGTTATGGATACTAGATAACGGATATTAATACATATATACTTTTTCTTTTGTAAATACATACTTATAATACATAGAAAAACACCCAGACACCACACAAATATTCATGTTTGTCACAAATATTTGTGATCGGGTGGGAATCGAACCCCCGACACACATTGCTGCAACCGGTAGTTTTACCAATACGCCACGAGGCCCGTCGTTCCTTAGTATCAGTTCCGTTCACAGAAATAGATCAAGATAGAACGGCCGCGATGTCATATTTCCATACATTTCGAGCGTGTCACTTTTTAAAAACCACGCCCACAGCGTGACGTCATTTTCATTGTTAGCGACTAGCGAGCGAGCGACTAGTTAGGAGACACACACATTAGATTATCGATGTTAATATCGGCAACGTGTGTTAATTTTATTATTTTTATATTTTACCAACTTTATTGATTTTGTGTAACGATAATCATAGAAAGTAAAACATGTTAAATACTTTAATCCGACATATTAAAACCTAAAACATATTTTTTCAACAGTATATAAAATTTAGTTATAATTATTATACTGTCCTTGAAACTATACATATTTATTAAATATTTGCCTTTTTGTAAGGGTTGGCCTCACAGTCCTGGTTAAATAACGAAGCCGAATGTCTACATATACCTCGGTTACTGCCCGTTTGAGAAGAACGAAATGATTTTCCATCGGCGATTGGTCAAATTGGTGAAAACTTATACTGTCAAATAAACTGCTGCCAATGTAATTACGAAGCACTTTGGTTGAAATTTGTGGTGTTAGAATAAAGTAGGGACAAAGCAAGACATGACCTGATACTCAAATTATTATTGAATTAATTTATCGATAAGTCCTAAGACTCAACGATACATGGAGTGCCCATCTCTAACATTCGAAGGCCAAACACAGCGATTAACAGACACAGCGATCAACTAGCAGGTGTATTGTGTATTTCGTTCGTTCGACGTACATTACGCGTATAATTTATACGCGCAATGTTTTTGTATACGAGCGTTGAATGCGGACAGCAATGGATATTTATCATAACGAAAAAATATACAACTTGTGATCGTAATTATTGAACATAGTAAAAGTAAAACAATAATTTATAATCTCAAAAAAATACTTTCTACTGATTTTCTGTACTTACTGATCATACGAAATATTTCCTTTTTTCATATTTGATTCACTACTTTTGTTTTTAGAATTTGCCACAGCACAATAAGGCATATATGTGAAGTTTTATCTATTTTTTTACGTCCTGAATGCATGGCAGGAACGCTCGTTGCGTAATGAGAGCGAGTTTCGAAAAGCATGCAATATAGTGCATGGTTTTGGCACGCTTGCCACGCCTATTCGCCGTTCTATCTTGATCTATTTCTGTGGTTCCGTTCCTTAGTATCAGAAATAAAAAAGAACTTAAGGTGCCTGAAATTCCGAACTTAAATATTAATATTTCTACTCGTCAATAGATGGCGTTTAAAGAAGCCGTCAAAATAATAACATCGTCCGGGCTCTTCAATTTCCTTCTGTAATAATATTAATTGATTTAATTTGGTAATATTTGGTATAATTAGCATATTTGACATGGGTAGGCTAGATAATAAGCACTGGAGGCTTTCTCGGAATTCTTTTCGGAAGAAATGTGTTATAATATCTATGATTGACACTGACGGTGTATGGCAATAGGTTTGCCATCTATTTAGGACGTAACATGACGATTCGGCGAGTCGAGGTTCAACAGTTAGCTGCCTGCACCTAGGTAGAAAAAGCTTTAAAATTATGTTATTATATTTATACGGCGATAAGCAAACGCTGCCCACACTTTCGTGTAATAAAGAAAAACTAGATGAAAAGCTGATAAAAATTACCGTTTCGTTACCATTTCTTCTGTATCTAGTTAGATCTTCGTTAGATCTCTAATTACCTATTTCTATGGTTCGGGAACAATATCTCAGGCTTTGTAATATGCCTAATTAATTATCATGGCTATTGTATTCCATTATTAGTAGTAGTATAGTAATACAATACTTTAACCAAAAACCTTATATGGCGGGCATTTTTAACATTTAGTTAATATAGCATAATATAATCCGTTGGAGTTTAAATTAATTTAATTTATTATTATGTATTATCGAAAAAAGTTTTACTATGTATATATTGTATACAGAGAGGGATAATTCTTCTATGTATTAATAAATCATCGCAGTTGCATTTTGAAAGTATTTCGTAACGATGTCGGAGAACGTGGCTCAATGTAAGTTGAGCAGACGTGTCATTTGTCATGGACCTAAATTACACAGGTAACAGCAATAGGCATCTCAAGCATATAAATAACATCGAGACAGCTAAACTTAACCACAGCAGCCCGGTTAAAATTTAAAAAGTACGAAATCCATACTTCAAATTTGAATTATTTGAAATAGTTCTGTTCATTTGGTTCTGCATGTTTCTATAAAAATATAGTTCGAAATTCAAATGTTCTTTTCATTTTATGGAATATTTTTAATTTTACCTGATTGTGTTATTAAATCCATAAAACCCTATATAAATCTAGTTTAGAGATTCAAGAGCTAAGCCAAGAGGCTCCACAACAAGTAGGTAATATATAGGTATATGTAGGTTTGAAAATAATGCTGTTAACATTACTGAAAGGTTTGGATTAAGCGATTGGATACTGAGGTATTGATAAAAATAATAACAGTTATGACTAGTTTTATTTACATTATATAAATATCGAGACATAAATAATATCGATACAATTTTGGCAAGTATTCAACACTACATTTAAGTTAACACACAACCACTCATAGTTTTCTTTAAACATTTCAATACATTTATTGAGAAGATATAGTACGCACATGTAAGATGTGAATTCCAATTATATATGCTATTATAATTTACTATGATGAATTTTAAATAATATGTAATATCTTGGACACAATACACACAGCGCCCTCTAGTTCCAAGTAACTGCTTGAGTTATGGAAACTAGATAACGGATATGAATACATATATGTATACCTTTTTTTGTAAATACATACTTATAATATATAGAAAAACACCCAGACGCCATACAAACTCGTCATAAATATTTGTACTCGGCTGGGCATCGAACCCGCCAACCTCGATGCTGCAGTCGTTAGTTTTACCAATGCACCACGAGGCCCGTCTATATTTAATAAACATCGATAATTCCATTATTATTTATTAATCTAATGTTGATTTCCATTGATATGTTGTAGAATATAAAATTGAGGGTATTATTAAGACCAAAATTAAAATTGTTCATCTCTAGACATGTTGGTTGAAAAAAAAAATCAATGTTTCAGAATCTCACAATATACAAACATTAGCACAAAAATATATCATCTAATAATTCAACATTAAAACTATATATATAATATAAATCACAAGATTTTTTTTTCATTATTATTTACATCGTTTCACATGTAGGTACTTCGTAAAATGCTTAATGTACGTTAAAAAACCCTGTATACGATCCTATGGGTAATCTGCCTTTCAAAAATATTGAATATATTTTATTGTAATGTTTTTATTTATAACTAGCTGACCCGGCGAACTTTGGTTCGGCTCAGAGCAATAAATGAGAATTACTCATTTTTCTAAAATAAAAGTGGGCTAAGTTACTTCTTATTTCATCAGCTACCTGCCAATTGTAAGATCCGTCAAAATTGTGTGTATATACCGAATTCAGCATGAAAGCGGTTATTTCAATATAACAAACAGACATATCAATTTTACTTACACACATATATATATAGATTCTCGTTACATTAAGCTGAATTAATTTTATTTGGTAACACGTTATTGAATTAAATATTATTGATATAAAAATAAATATATTATGTACGCTTGGAATTAAAGTAAGTGTAACTTAAAACAATATCCACTGTCAATTCACTCAGACATTATTTTTGGCTCTTCATCTAGGAGTATATTAAAAAACTAACAATAATTCTATATCTAAACTATATATCATTTAAGATACGCACGGTAAATATTATCTTCCTACCTTCTTATTATACATTAAAAAGGATGAGGTAAATATTCCTTACCCAAAAATATTAATTATAATTAATGATATTAATAATATATTAAAATAAACCCATTTTATTCACAGGACGGTAACTATAATAAATTACGTCTATATGAATTTATTTTTTAACTTATTTAGCTTATATGTATTGGGTTTCTGAGCTAAAAATAAAATTAATCTGTATCTATGAAATAATGGGCAAGAAACAGGTAAACATTATATCCCTTATAGCTGTTGAAAATAAATAGGACGGTATTGAAAAGGTTTTTGAGGTCGAATCAAAAACTACAAGGTAACCATACATTTTGATTTAAAAACATGGAACAATTTTTGGGGGTAAAATGCATCATTGTGTTTGCCACATTGAGCAGTAGTTACTTATTAACTAATATAGGTACGTACACATATTTACATCTAATATATATATATATATGATTAATTTTTGTGAAACCGTTATTTACCATTTTGTAAATTATGTAAAATTTTGTACTATATGTACCTGCATGTTTCATAAAGGAAATTATATTTCGAAAATTATGTATTTCTATAGAATTGTTTATAGTAGTACATAATTTTTAATTTTTTGGTGCTGTACATCTAAGGATGACAGCAAAAAAACAATAAAGTAGTTATAAAAAAATTTACTTTGGTGCATTAAAATTTACGGCTGTTAGTATTAGTGATGTAACGAATCTTTGAAAACAATGTAGGTGTTCAAATAAATAAGTTAAAGGTTTAATTAATGTGTAATTTTGTTTTACACGTCTAATTGTTTTCTCTTCTTTAAAGAAATGTAGTTATTATCTGCTGCTACGAACTTGATTTAAAAAAAATAGATAATTTATATCTTAGATAACATAATTGAAATTTAAAAGATAACCAAATAGTATATTACAAAATTGATTAAGCTTCTCAAGTTTCATTCTTTTTTGTTGTTAAAAACATACGTCTACGTTAATTAAATATGTGAATCTTCGTTACCTCATTACTTAGTATATTTTGATGCCAAATATTAAAAAAAATGGGATAGCGATATCCTTGTCACCAAGACGTATAAAAATAGGTGACAGATCTACCAATTATCCAAAAAATACATATGATATTGTTATGCTGTTTCCGAGGAGTTCAAATCATACATAATATTAATATATCATACTATTCATATTTCCATATTATCGATAATATCACTGTATTAATACAAAAATGTTATTAATAAAAATAAAAGCTTATCCACGTTCTTCTGATATTTCATTTCACATTAAAAATAAATAAAATAAATGTTCAAAATATTATATAACCATTAAGTTGTACTTGATTATAATCAGTACATTTAGACTGGAGGCCGAGGACCACAATTATGAGCACTTTGGATATACACCACTCTTCCCTTGAAAGTGTGAAGTACTGCTTTACACCAAGGACCTCTTGAGCATCTCCAACGTATTTTACCATTCCTGGCGCTCCCATTAAACCTGAACCTGTAACCGCCGACATTTATTCCCATTTTCCCTTGCTTACTGAGGCAGTAGGATGCGAAGCAATCGAGACCAGTGCCAATCATACCAGCTGAAACAAATCTTAAGTAAATCTCAGATACACATATACCCAATTATTATACAATTTATATTTTTCTTATAAACTTAATATCTATTGTCTGAGGGTAATAAAGATCAAATTAAAGGTAACATCATCAATTATTTAAATAAAACATCTCGTTTTTAATACATACTTTTAATAATATATTCCTTTTGTAGCAGTAAGTTTCCTTTAAATACATGCATTTTTATTCCCTTTGCACAAGACACTAATAATATGGCAATTCCGTAATTTATCTAGCACTATACCGACTCTTCTTTTTTTTCTAATCGAAATATTTTCTTTCAGTCCGCTTCGGGTTATCCAATCGTGGACACCTGGTTGTGCATGTTGGCGACCACAAATTCATAAAGCACGAATGCTATAAGAAGAAAGTGAGATGGACTTGTTCCAAGAGGATACAACTTGGCTGCAAGGCAAGCATCACCACCCATGACAGTGTCATTGTCCGCTCTTTTTTGGTACATAACCACTAAAGTTTTAATATATACACACTTAATGCGAAAATGAATGTGTCAGGAGACTAGATTTAAAACTAGAATACTTCCAAATGTCCCTAGATTAAACCTACCTACTGGGTATAACGTCTGGTCTCTAAATTCCGAAAAGCGTAAGCGTACTCAAGTCATGAACGGTTTGACAGACAGTCCGGGTTATAATATTTTTACAACTTTTAAAATACTTTACAATTTTTACCAACGAAGGGGTAGGCAGCGTTTTCTTGATTCTCTAATTAAATGTTTGGGACTACGGCGGGTTTATGATTGTTCAGTTATTTAGAATTAGAAGCCTTGCCATTTTTTTTTTGCCTATTCTGTTCTGTATAATTAAAAAAAACCTTTCCATTCCAAATTCTGTAGTGTTTTTTTATAAGATAGGGGCTAACGAGCAAAGCGGGTGACCTGATGGTAAGCAATTGCCACCGCCTATTGAGACGTGCACCACTGCCAGCCTTTAAGGGAGTAGAATGATAAGGGGGATGGGCCTCTGGATACTCTCTCACCGAACGAAACGCGACATGTGTCACTTTAAGTCGATATTCTGAGAGTCATGGTATTACGTCAGTCGACCCGGCCCATTTATGCAGCGAATTGCGTTGCTCTGGACTTCTTATTATATTAAATTACTATTTTTAATACTATTGTTAATTATTTAGAATAAGACTTTCGTTATATGTTTGGATAAGTATTTGTAAATTATTTTCTCATAATGATTAATCCTTATGAAAGAAGACCTTAAGATATTGAACCATTCCTCTATTTATAATTAAATTATGTCGTCCATATAAATATGGACAAAATTATCGATTAAAAAAATCTCAATTTTAGTATATGAAATTGTTAATATGTCAAGATTATTTTTTCGATTATATTGATTATGCAATATATGACATATTGATTATTTAAATAACTTTTGTAATTTCCATTATGTTATTTCCAAAAAATATATTTAACAAATTAAATATTAAGCATACTTTTATCCAGGTTAAAGTTAAACTTCTAGTTAATATATAATGTACTCGTAAGTGCCTTGCCAACGAAACCATTATGTGCCTTCAAAGAAAGCCGAAGTCTCTCATTGTCTAGAATCAGCTTTAATAATAATTTCGTAACTTTAAAAAATAATATTTTTGTATAGCATTTTAAATATAAAATAAACCATTTCATATTTGTTCTGCCTGTTATTTTGATACTATTATTACATATAAATCACACAAATTAAATAATAAATAAACCTACGGCATAAATAAATAGGCTAGTTTGACAGACAATTAAAATTGTAGATTAATAAATATATCCTTGTATATGTGTTATTATAATACTGTATATCTACACCTAAGAATCACTTTTGCCCCCTGTACAGTAGAGTATATGCCAACATAAGTTTGTGCCAACAAGTAAAAGGTTTTCGCTCTCATGGCAATCAGCTGAATGTTCTCTGCGGTTTTGCGGATCAAGAAAAATCATCTGATAAGGTCGTTGTAAGGAAGGATTATAAGGTCATCCAGATCTAGCATTCGTCATTTTAAAAGCGAGATGTGTTTGTGTGGCCATAAACATTATAATAAATACATAAGAAAAGAAAGAAATATCAAAATTGTAGATTATTTTAATCGGGAATTTACATTTGCAAAATTCTTGGTGCACGCTGTACAATTGTATGCAGGTACAAAGATGATTTTGGCACTTAAATAGAAAACTGAACGTATGTTATTTTAAAACTAAATATTATACAAAAAATCACAAGGTTTAAATAACTCTACTCTTAATTAATTAATGTATCTAGACAACACATGACAAGAAATCTAAATGACATCAGAAATATCATCCCGTAGCCGCAATACTTGATATTTTAATTTAATGGTAAAAATCATCCTACATTCTGTCTATGAATTAATATTTCTTTCAAAATAATGGTAACATCATAATTTTGAAAATAGCACACATTATGCATGTTTCGATCTAAAACCCAGTTGTCAGAATTATTTCTACAAAATAAATTGTCATCTATAAAGAGTGAACTGTTGTTATTTTCCAATTTCTGCTCCAGCTACTTCTGCTTCTATATATTTAAAAAAAAATTCTATTCAGTACTTAATGATTATGCAGATCTGTGAGTTTTAAAATCCGAGTGCCGTAAGTGATGGCGATGGCTCTGCATTTACTGAACGATTTCCAGCATCGCCAACGTGTCCTCCCAGCGCGGCTGATATAGTGCCGCATAAAACGATTGTTTCCAATCATGAGAGCTTGTCGTCCGTTCGCTTCAACCATTCTTGCATTCTCAACACCGGCTCCCGACATAAGTACCATGCCTATAAATATATGTACGTGAATTTTATTATTGTCGAATAACATTTATATTTATTTTTATACTCAATACTACAATACTAATACATAGGTATATGTATTATATAATATTATCTAAGTGAGGGAAGTCTTCTCGTCCAAAATCCCACAGTGCCTGAAGTCTAAGGTCTATAACCAATGTGTGTTACCAGTGATACATACGGAGCTGAGACGTGGTCTCTGAATGTTGGCCTCATGACGAAGCTCAAGGTGGCTAAGCGTGCTAAGGAACGGGCTATGCTTGGCATCTCTCTGCGTGATAAAATCCGCAATACGGAGATACGCAAGAGATCTGGCGTGACCGACATAGCCCGTAAGGTTAGCACGTTGAAGTGAAGATGGGCTGGCCACATCGCTCGACGAACTGATTACCGCTGGGGTAGAAAGTTGCTCGAGTGACGACCACGCACTGGTCACCGCGGAGTAGGCCGTCCCCCTACTAGGTGGACCGACGACCTGGTGAAATCCGCAGGAGGCCTATGCATGCAGGTTGCACAGGACTGGCAGTTGTGGCGCTCTATGGGGGAGGCCGACGTCCAGTAGTGGGCCTCAAAAGGCTGATGATGATGAATATTATCTATTATGATTGTCCTTTTATCCTTTGCATTTGAGCTACTTTATATGGTGATAAGTATTCCAGTAACAGGGACTGGCGTGAACAAAATCTAACCATTTACCTTCTGATATCCTGTTTTTAGGATTTGAGATTTCTGTTATTCCACCATTAAGACTCTTTAACCGACTTCGAAAAAGGGAGGAGGTTCTCAATTCGTCTGTATGTATAATTTTTTTTATGTATTTTCACCAATATTTTCGTCAATTATGGACGGATTTCAAAAATTTTTTTTCTTTGTATATCTGATGATGGATCTGATGATGGAAACCAGGAGAAATCGAAGGCATCCACCAAAAATTGTATGCAAGTATGGTGTTTTTGTTACGTAATAGGGACGTATTAGACGTAACTATTAAAATATTCGACTCGCCTATACTGCAATGCCTGAAGACCAAAGTCTTCAACCAGTGCGTCTTACCAGTTATGACCTACGGTGCCGAAACGTGGACACTTACGGTGGGGCTAGTCCACAAATTTAAAGCCGCTCAGCGAGCTATGGAGCTAGCTATGCTTGGGGTATCTCTGAAGGATAAACTCAGAAATGAGTATATCCGACAGAGAAGTGGAGTAACCGACATAGCTCGTAGAATAAGCTCGCTGAAGTGGCAAAGGGCTGGTCACATGTGCCGAAGGACCGATGGTAGATGGAGCAAGAAGGTCATTGAGTGGTGACCGCGACTTGGTAAGCGTAGTGTAGGACGCCTACCAGCCCGATAGTCAGACGACCTCAGAAAGGCTGCTGGAAAAGACTGGATGCGGAAAGCAGAGAATCGGATGTTGTGGCGCAAATTGGGAGAGGCATATGTCCAGCAGTGGACTGCGATAGGCTAATGATATAGATGATGATAATTAAAATATTTACAAATGTCACTTATTTTTGGAGTCGGTGACAGCATAGGTAACGTACTCTATTGTGTTGCACCGACTTCAATAATGTGTGACAATAAATCTTTAAACAGTTAAAGATGACTTTATTAAAGTATTACGTTTTGTACATATATTGTATTAAGTATAGAAATTTGTAAATTACGTTATTTATCGCTTTTTAGTTAGAGAGTTACTGTTTTCATATACTTAAAGATTTTGTTTACGTTTCTAGAAGGCGGTTTAAATTTTTTTTACAGTAATTTTTTAAGCAATATATTGTTTCGCTTCCTTCTACATCTACTGCACCAGGCGTGCTACGCGTATGCATGAAAGAAACTCACACTAACATCGAATTCTTAGGATCAAATTAATGTCATGGTAAAAGTCTAGGTTCTTCTCTAACGCCATTCTGCCTATACTGGCTGATATGAGAGTAGTCTTAATAGTTATGTGTGAGTGCTCTTATGAATTTTTACTACAAAAAATTAACTAACTTGCAAACATATGAACTTGAAACATATGCATAACTAGGAGTTTTTTTTATAAAAATAATAAATACCTTGGTTAGGTTATGTTTCAATCCATCCATCACATCCTACAAATTTAATAAATAACATAACATACATATATATACATAACATAACTTCACGCCTTTTGTTACCCGAAGGTGTAGGCAGCGGCTGTTAAGCCTCGTCTCGCCGTTATGTTTACGTCCCAAATGGAATAGGTGGCGAACCTATTGCCATACCGGGCACAAAGTTTGTCAGTCATCGGTGTTTATCACACATAACTTCCGAAAACAATTTCGAAAAGTCATTGGTGTGAGCCAGTGTCTGGAATCGAACCCCGGACCTCTGGATCAGAGGCCGTGCGCTCTCCCACTGCGCCACCGAGACTTTTTTAATAACAATACAAAAATATTATATTTTATAATGAAAGGTTTATTCAAATAATTAGCCAATAACATGATTTAGTCTATGGAGAGTCTCTCTCATCCGAATCATATTCTTCATCATGCTTATGTAAAGTACATTTCTTGAGTCTGGTTCCTATTGTTATAATAAAATGTTTATGAAAATAATTAGCCAATATGATTCAGTCTATGGAGAGTCTCTGTCATCCGAATCATATTCTTCATCATGCTTATGTAAAGTACATTTCAAGAGTCTGGTTCCTATTGTTACAGCTGCTCCTTTGCAGCCACCATGTCTTCTGATACAACGCCAGGATACCCTTTGGCCATGAGTATAATCTTGGCGGTATCTGAAACCCTCATGAATCATAATCCTTGCTCCTCGTCTACTTCTCCGAATCATATATTCTTGTCTGACTGTAACAGAAACATAATCAATAAATATACTAAGGATATGAGAATAATGTTTCATTGCTTAAACATACTGTTTGTGAAATATTGCTGTCATGAAATTTTACGAATGTTTCGTGAAAATCATCACAGAAATATTATTTTTTTATATATCTTTTATACTTTATTTACATAATATTTATAGGGACGGTTATCGCGCTATTGGAAAAAGGATTGGCTAGGTATGTACCTATATTGTAAGGTAAATTAGGACCGCTGTAGGAATATCATTACCCTTTAAAATGAAATAATAAAAAAAGACTATTTTTTTTTTTTTGAGAACCTGCAAAGTAATAATTTTACCTTGTTATATTTTAGAGTTTTTGCAGTTTGATACTACAATAGCTACCAATAAAATTGTTTTTAAAGCATAGTTGGTCTCGTGAAAAAGAAACTATAGGTATAAACTAATTTCATACATTGTATTGCAAAAAATTCAGCCTATGATAACACAATTATTTTAAATTAATTATATCAAATCTGAACTAAAATATTGAATAGATTGTCCATGAATTAATTTCATTTTTATTATCATTATTTTTATTAATAATACATTCATTGTGATAAAGTAAAAGTGATTTAATAAATGTCTAAAGATCGACATTAAAATTTCTTAAGTATTGAACTAGGTGGTAGAGCCAAGCAGTTCGCTGCATGAATGGGCCGGCTCGGCCGGTGACATACCACGACCTCTCAGAAGACCGACGTAAAGTGGCTCATGCCGCGTTTCGTTCGGTGAGAGAGGTACCTGGAGGCCCACCCCTTCCTATCCCCTATCCCTTTAAGGTTGGCAACGCAACAGTAATACTATATGTGTTGCTGATGTCCATGGGCGGCGTTGGTTGCTTACCAGGTGACACGCCTGCTCGTTTGCCCTCCTATCCCATAAAAAGGTAATGTAGTAAACATAGGTTGTTCATTTATAATCATATGGGCAAGAATAAATGAAATATCTTTTAGCCATTACAATCTAACTTATTAGCACTTTCACTAAGATTGTCTACAGATGGACAATCTTGGCGGGAATGTGATATAACAAAACTCTGTGTTTCAGTACACGGATCACTTAGAACAAGGTTTTCAGCAGCACAATTGTCAACAGACATATTATCATTAGCAGCAGTGTCAATAGTTGAACTCATGGCAGCTTGACTGCCGTATAGATTACTATCAGCAGTATTATCCACAGCTGGATTTTCTTCAAACATATCGTTATCCTTTTCAACTTCTGGTTGCTCGGTTTTATCAGATTCTAAATGTGAACATTCTGCTAACTGCTGAGTTTCGTCTGGTTGTTGATACCCTTGAACATTTAAGTTGCTAACTAACATAGACCAATTGTCAGTTTGGTCTAAATCCGTCACATTAACATAATGACTTTCATCGCTGTCATCTTGGTTTGCTTTTTCATCCGCGGATCCCCCGTCAGTGGTTGAGTTTACCATCTCAATATTATCAGGATGTAGTGGATGGGCACTCAAAGTATTAGTTGTGTGAGATTCAGGATTTTTGGGTTCATCAATGGCCAAATTATCACGTTCTACGTCATTAAGATTTACATTAAGTTGCATTTCAGACGGAAATGGTGTACACTGCAAATTTTCAATAATAGTCTCCAAAATCTGGCAATTCTGGGCTTGTTTTTTAATTTCAAGCTCGAACTCCTCACCGTCGGATAGTATCTCTATAGGTGCATTGTCCCTCACCACTTCTATAACATCGTCATCAGATTCATCGTCTACTTGTACATCAGTTGTAACAACGTTTATGTGAAATTTCTCAAGTTCTTTTATTGTACCTAAAAGAAACACATTTCGATAAGTATAGTTGCTGAAATACCCAGAATATCAAAAATATAACATGCACATGCATCTATGTTTTATATCGTAAAACTTCCAGGAAATACATAAAAAAAACATTAGAAAATATATTTTATTAAACGTTAAAACAAATATTTCACAACACATAAATACAAAATACTACATACAAAATTCTTAAGAAATATTCTAATTGTTATACTACCTGCACATATTTTCTGTTTCGCGAAATCTTATATTTTTTATCTTATATTTTGCTTTGCCGTTCTTCATTTTTTATAAAAATTGATATTTATATAATCTTTTGAGATAAGGCCTCAAGTAGAAAATTGATAGATATTGACAAGTCTTTTTTTTTATCTTTTTTCTTGCAAAGCATAAAAAGAAAGCCTCGACTCGCCGTTGTTTACGTCCCAAATGGAATAGGTGGCGAACCTATTGCCATACCGTATACAAAGTTTTTTCATTTAAACATAACGGCGGAGTCGAGGCTTAACATCAACTGCCTACACTTTCGGGTAGAAAGAGGCGTAAAGTTATGTTATAGAAAGACAGCCTGTGAGGCATCTCGCCTCTAGAGACTTTCCAAGAAATCAAATCATGTCCTCTCTTTTCTCTATGTTACATATTGTAGTAGATTTTTCAAAATAATTAACCTCTTCAAATCCATCGGGGAGATTTTTGTGATAAAATACCAAAATTAATGTCTATTCCAAACTGTCTATTGTTTAGACACATACACATTACCAAGTAACGGTTGAATCATTTCAATGGTTTCAAGTGGATATTTGAAATACAGACAAATAGAGGGAATTACTTGCACATTTGTAATATTAGTAGGGATGAAGATTTAATAAAAGCACATAACATGGAAAATGCTATGAATTATTAAATTGACATAACGAGACGGTCGCCAACATCTACCTACTCTCATTGAAAAACCCTTTATATTCTAATACCTATAGGTAAAAATTTAATATTTTATTTACACAATCCGGTTTTTAACTTCGTCGTTAATATTAACTTATCGGTCTTTTTCTGCAATATTCTGGTTCATGTTTACAACATTTGTATTTTCTTATATTAATGAAATCTAATATACCTATCCTATATCTAAATCCATACAAGATTTCTCTAAATTAGAATTTGTGAACGTTTCGAGTCCTTCAGTAGAAGTTGTTATCTACATATGGGTGTGTTCATTAAAAACCAACATTCGCCCATTGATCATCCTTACTTTACACTTGCATTGGTAAGTGGCTCTTTTAGAGCAACGCCAGTAACTCCTCAATTCATTGCCGTATTCTTTGTGAAACCTGTGACCGTTCAGAACTAGAACGTGTCCTCCTTTTACTGTAGAATATATGTGGCATGCAGGATTTGACTCTTCATGATAAGCTGTACCTTAAATAAAATAAAGATATATTTATAATAATTCTAATTTTGCTAATTATTAATCCATCCCTTATATGAAAACACAAAATTCAAATTACCTGATATATAGTATTTACAATATTTTAGTTTGTTCCACAACAAATTGATATTGGAAAGTATATTTTAACTTTAAGTTTTGAAATGACTAAATAAACATATTAAAATCAAATAACGAATTTAAGATAACGATAATATATTAAGAATACCGTGGCATTTGTTTTGTTTGTGTGTTAATGCTTTGCACAAGAGGTTACAAACCCTAAAAGGATTTTGTGTGGTCCACTCTCAAATTTACATTATAGTAATTTCTCTTATTTAGCAAGAAAACGTCACAGCCTAATGTTTTATAAATTAAATTACCATATGCCCGAACACATTAGTCATTGACAAAGTTTATCATTCGACTATTTAGGTAACAAAGTTTTAATCTTTGAACAAAAAAAATTCAATTAACAATATTTATATATGATTGTAAACGTAACAAATTAAATTTCAAGCCCATAGGGTGATTGTGATTATTGTTCATGTGGATGATTTCATCATCTATGGTGTGAACTTTAGCCGTGCATCCTGCATGTGTGGCACATTTCCAAGTTTTTTTGATATGGTTAACACAATATGTTCTGCAGATAAAGGAAAATCCATCTACAATAAGATGGCGTGTACCCCTGGCCGAAGTTTTGTAGTACACTGCAAGAGTTATTTTCTATCAGTGTCTTGTAGACAAAAATGAATCAACATAAAATTAATTCATTTATTAGACTTTTCAATAACAAAAAAAAACGCAGTTTTAGTTAAAAAATAATAATAATATAATCTATTAATAATATTAAAAAAAAACTTAAACAAATAACACTATTATTAGAATAGAGGTTTTCTACGAGTAAAGATATATAACATTATATTTTGGAAAACATTTTTGTAGCAAATTTTAGTCGTTAACTTTGATCCACTGTCCGGTCTTTGTAAAGATATAATTTGGAGGTGCGTGCAGGTGGTCGGTTAGAGATTCCTGGAAAATCTTGCCATGAGAAGTATAAATAGATGCTTTGCAGCCCTTCTGGCGATTTGAACAATACCATAGCACTGTCCCGGATTGTTTTGACTCACTCCGCTTCTTATATGTATACTGGTTATACATTAGAAGCGGGTATTTCTTACCAGGTATAAAGAATGCTGTGAAATAAAATAATTATACAAATGAGCAAACATTTTAAAAGCTAAGATATCAATTGCACGAAATAGTTCATATATTTCTTTAAAACTATACCTATAGATTTTGAGTGTTGTCTCAATAATTTTGAAGCCGTTTCAGAAGTCAATTTGAAGGAAGAAGCTTACAAATGTTTTATTTAATATAAAGCAAAGTTCGTTTCCGCTGTCTGTCCCTTTATACACTTATATCTTTGGAACAATGAAACGGAATTTGATGCGGTTTTTTAATATGTAGAGGCTGTTAACGGGTGGTTTTTATGGATAAACTCCACCTCCTTGCATCGTTTATCTTCACTGCTGAGGGCCGTGGCCTCCTTGATCAGTCTTGCATAAATTATGGATAAATTATGTAGTAAAAGTAATAATTTTCGAGATTTCGCCGTTTAATTGTAAACGTTGTAAAAATACTTTTGATGCAGAACAAAGTTCGCCGGGTCAGCTAGTACAATATAAATGCAATTTTAAATTTAAACAATAATAAATCGAATAAAAACATTGACACCGCAGGCGCTACGACCTTATGCATTTCTATCTTGTGCCAGCTACCTAACGCGGATCTCTTAATATGTTGGTCGAACTCCTCAGAGGTAAACAGATGTAACAACCAGTTGCCAAATCAACATCCAATAAGCCGTAAACCTCGGGAGCAAGTTCCAAATACTTTATTTGTTCCTCTTTGCTTCACATGGCTGTGTCTATGTAATTTCATGCAGTTGGCTAAGAGATAACAATTTGCCTGATATGCCTAAGTGATTCTCCGGGTCGGTGTTACGCTCGGCGAATATCAACCGCACCATCCATTCCAGATGTCTCTGCGTTAAATTATTTGTCACTGTTCACAATCGCAAAGACAAAACTTCATTTTGTGCGAAGAAATTATAAATATTATGTATTATGTTGTTGTTCCCAAGGGCTCGTAATTATTAATTACGACTTCTAATGGTACTCGTATTTTGGCCTTTTTGAGAGCCTGATGTTCAATAGTTATAATCTAATCAAAAATATCAACTACTAGTTGTTGGCATAGTTGTACTAGAAGTTGTTGGCATAGTTGTACTAGAAGTTGTTGGCATAGTTGCACTAGAAGTTGTTGGCATAGTTGCACTAGAAGTTGTTGACATAGTTGCACTAGAAGTTGTTTGCATAGTTGTACTAGAAGTTGTTGGCATAATCCATCTTCCAGTTTTAGTCCTCTTTTCGGGAGGTTTATGATTGTGTTCCGTACCCATATCTATTTCGTCCCCTTTTTCAACGAGGAAGGCTTTACATCCCTTGTGAATCATCACACAACGCCAAATAGTTGCACCAGCTCGATTCTGTCGTACTCTCTTGTAAACATGTTTCTGAATGACCAACATCGGATATTTCTTACCCGTTGGTAGCAGTGTTATATCTAAAAATAAAATATACAAAAATTTGGATTGTCTGCAATATGTTCTATGGCTCTTTTAAACAGAATAGTTACTAGGTCCCAGTTCAAGTAATAATATACCTATGTACTTACTCGTTTTTAAGCGGTTTTATTTAGCTCACCCCGTTTGTTAAATACAATGTATGCATAATAAATTGTGGTATTACTTGACTATTTAGTATGAGTGAAGAAGTGATGTCAGAACCAGTAAAGAATAAAAACATTAAAACAAATATAATTTGGATCAGTAAAGAATAAAAACATTAAAACAAATATAATTTGGATAAAATTAAAAGTGTTTCTTTTATAAATAAATATATAATTTACTTAAATACTAAACCTACTTACAAATATATTTTAAGGCAAATACATTCCTAAAACTATTTTATAGCTAAAGAGTCATACTGTTTAAAATTTAAATAATTTTACAGGAAATTTATAACATAATTAGATCTATATGAATAATTGTAGAAAAATTGAATAAAATAAATCATCTAGTAATTTTAATAACTGTTGTATAAAGAAATGATGCAATCGATCTTTATTTAACTGGATTCCGGTATACTTGATGTCTGGGAAGAGAACGATATACACGATGTTCTTAATTGCTTAAAATTAATGTCATAACAAAATTCATAACATACATTACAACATAACCCTTTTTCTACCCGAAGGTGTAGGCAGCGGCTGTTAAGCCTCGACTCACCGTTATTTGTACGTCCCAACCAAATGGAATAGGTGGCGAACGTATAGCCAGACACTGGGCACAAAGTTTTCAGTCATCGATATTTATCACACATAACCTCCGAAAATAATTTCGAAATGTCATTGGTGTGAAATAGGATTCGAATGATAGATCACCGACACTAAATTTAAATAACAAAACTAAAGCATATTTCAAAAGATATCCTTAAATATGTGATTTATAGATTGCACTTTATAAATTCATTTTTACACGATTAACAAATAAAATTTATGAGGTTTAGATTTGGTTTGAATGGTCCAAATAGAGAACGGTTTTATTAGTAGTACCTACTAATAGTTCGTATAGCAGCTCGACAACAAATGTCTTTTAGAATGTATAAATCTTTAAATACTTTCGCGCTTGTTCGAAAACCATTGCTAATTAGAAACATTGAACAAAATAATTCTTGTGAATTCATCCAAATAATATACCCTTCGAAAATCATCTGGGATCTAGGTAAGTATATTCAACTTGTGCTATGGCGGTTGATTAACAGTTTTCCTGGTGGGTTTTTGTTGAGTGTGCTTCGTATTCATCTTTATCTATACTAATATTATAAAGACAGAGATCGGATTTTGTGAGTTTGTATGCATGTGCAAGACAATCTTTGAAACTGATGGAGTCACTTTAATATTTTACTTATAGGATATATTATGTGTACACTGTGCAAACATGATGCGAGACTGTAACTTTGAATGTCACCGTGATGATATAAACAACATCATCCATGATAGTCGGCTACATTGGATCTCCAGAGTGATAGACATTTAATAGCTCACAAAAACCAAAGCCAGAGTGCGTTGCAAAAATTTAAGTTTTAGACAATTCATGAATTACAGAAGTCCGTGATGTTTATTAATTTACTATTATCAGTTTCTGCTAAAAAAAAATATGATTTTCTAGAGAAGGATATTTGCAGATTTTTGCAACGAGCTGACTGCTATTCTACAAACACCCATTCTACAAAACCCGACGAATTGGTTTTCATACGATACTATACTCAAATTGTGTCAAAAATCACAATAATTACATAAATATTTTATACAATAAACAACATATAATAACATTATTTTTCAAATAGAAACTTCATCTACACAAAAACAAAATAAATTCCAATAATTCCATCCATCCACTCAGTATACATCATTTTGATCAGCACTTTTTTATTTATTGGTCTCACCCATTTTGGGATTATGGCAGTGCTCGTCGTAAGCTGTTATGATCACCTGCATTTGATCGGGCATAGTTTTGACAAACGCTTTGCAGCCAGTTCTTGTTCTTCTTGAACAGTGCCATAGAATTCCTGAACCTGATCGTACTTTAAAGGTATACGTATGGGCTTTATGTAATAACAATGGATGCTTGCCTTTGCCTGAAGGTATAAGGAGACCTGAAAATTGATATGAATATAGAGAAAATGTTAGTGGTTTGGGCGTCCTGGCATATTTATGTATCCAATTTTTGAATTAGTAGTATGTATCCCCTGGTAGGAATCCTAGTTCACTCACAGTTAACCCTTTTCCTTTGTCAGGATTCGAATCCTCTTCTCATGCCCTTTTGAATCTTATTAGATATCTAAAATGTAACAGAATTAACGCACAGGGTGTTTTGATGAAAGTAATTTGTTCAGCGGAATCTGCATTTGGATTGTTTATTATGAAGCTATTTTTTTTCTCAAATTTAGCTAGAGCTAAATTACTGTCATCCTACACAGCTAGCTAAACATTTCACAGAAACGAAAATGAACCGTAAGTCAGGGTTTTTAGACTTTTTATAATGAAATATTAAAATTGGACGAAACGAACAATGTTAACGCACATATACTTAATATTTGGTTTATGAATTGCGTTAACGTTATAATATTTTGATTGGACTGTTTGATGTAAAATAATTAACGCATACCCGTTAATTATTTTACATGTTGTATAGCGCCTGATCGATTGTTACTCATGCGTTGATGCTTGCTCTACATTACCAACAAACTATGGTGAGAATAACATCCTATGTAATTTTCTGGAAATTTGTTAATATTTTCTTTGGAGAATATAAGAAAAATACAATCCCAATTACTAAGCATGAAATATATTTATTTTTATCATTTGCTTGAACTACATTTGTCCATTATAAATACTAATATTTTACACAAAATATTACACATGGAAATAAATAGAGGTAATAAAATTATCTTAAGCATACCAAAGGTAATAGGAACAAATATAAGGCAACATATTATAAAAAAAAATACTCGAGAATAAAGTAACTGAGAACATAATTGATACAGTGACTTATAACTACGAAATTAGAAACTATGAGAAGACGGGAGTGATTCCCCACCTCTACTGTAAGAGATCGAATTAAAACCACCATGGCAAAGAAATAAAATACATACATACATAACGTCACGCCAAATCCCTTGCGGGGTAGGCAGAGAGAACAGAGCGCCATAGGGCACGATCCTTACACACCTCACTCGCTTCGTTGACTTTCATAACTCTTTTCATGCACGCGCGTCGGTTTTTGAGGCTCTTAACATCACCTTCCTCCAGAACACGTTCTATTTGGTCTTGGAATGTGTGTCTTGGCCGTCCTCGACTCCTACATCCGTCCGCTTTTGCATTGTATATAAATAAAAATAAAATAGAAATAAAATAGTCAGAAAAATAATGTCTCAATGCACAACTGGTATGAAGGATTGCATATAATTTCTATCATGTCTTAAGAATAGCCTGACTATTCTCACAAGAATTAAAAAAATTCTATTGGAAATATACTGATTCAAAATTACGATTCTCGGAAATTAAATTGTCATACTAAAAAAAATCCACGGTCTGTTGCCGTCAAAATAAAATACTGACTATACCATACACAAATTTTGGAATTAATCACAAATAATAATATTATATAGGTACACCTCAAATATTCTCATTCTTACACTTAATTTATTGCAACACGCGGTTGACTTATTGATAGATATGGAAGAAACCAATCCCAAGTTAAGAGCAAAGTAAACTTAAGAGCACTGGGGCGTTATTATCTGGAGATTTACTTTTTTCATAACATTGAAACAACTTTTATGGATTATATCCCGTTTATTTAGTATCTATTTTTTTATTTATTTCCCGACATTTCGAAGCCTTTACAGAGATCACCAGGTAAAAATGATCTCTGTGTAGAATATCGAAAGAATTTCTTCGTAAATAAAAAATAGTTTCTAAATAAACGCGATATAATCCATAAAAGTTGTTTCAATTTTATGAATATGATTCGCGAAAATCTAAGAAACAAATTACGTTTTTTAATCAGACTGCCAAATATTGGCTCACGTTTTTATTTTTGCAAGCAAAAATCGACCAAGTAAATGCTAAATATATGTATATGTCGTCATAACTTCTATACTAGTTCTCCACTAGAAGTTATGACGACATATACATTTATTCAGATAAGATAAGACATTACTGAGCTAAAAGTAATGCTGACAAGAGAGACGTGTCTGTGCAACATAACACCCGAAAAATAATCCTCCTCCCTTTACTAACTTTCAGGAGTACTGCTTTTGATGTTACTTATGTTTTTTAGTAATAATTGAGTAAAGAGGTCTTAAGGGATTATTGAATTGACTATCGAAATGTTTTAGGCTAAATACGAACGTTGTTGTACTATTTATGATTCGTTGTTTATTCTAAAAATATTATCAAAATATAATAATACTGTTCTAAGCTTACAACTATAGGAATATTTTAGTACTTATATACTATAATAAAATGTCATGGCACGAATGTCTAATACATTGGGATATTATTTACAATTTGTTTCTTATTTCATATCTAATAAATAATTAATAATATATAATAAATAATTCTATAACTACAAAAATAATTGGATATTGTTATGTTCTAACAATTGCGTACTCCGGTATGATTATAACTAGGTACCTAAAGTAAATTATATTATTTACGAGTATTGTTGTTGTAAAATAGACAATATAGAATACACAAAATACTGAAAAATTATAAATATGTATAAAATAATTTAGCATGTAACTTCACGCCCTCTTTTTATATACGATGGTGTAGGTTGCGGCTATTAAACCTTTACTTGGCGATTTTTCACACTCCAAATGGAAGACTAGTTAATTAATACAACAAATTAAAAAATTGTTGTGGTTCAATTTAAATTCAAATTTGTATAAAAATGAAGCAAAAATTGAATAAATAAAATACCTATAGAAATTTTCGTGATATCGAACTGAATTCTTATAGTTCGATGAGTATATTTCGTTACTATATATATATTGAACATTATTCTACGTAAGTCTTATTATTTAGGATTTCTTAACTTCTAGATCTTAAGCAAACTTGGTGTTTACACTACGACTATGAGTATCTTTACAAATATGTGCAATATATTTCTAGGAAGCTTGTTTTATCATATCACTTTTATGTATACCTATTAACTCAAATGCTAAAATAATTTCTAAGCATTACTTGGCTACTATTAATGTAGTGGATATTTAATCTAAAAATATCTATAATATTACTTTCCTGTTATCACTCGATTGTTTTGTACAAAAATATTACGTATTAAACATAAAACTTCACGCCTTTTGTTACCCGAAGGTGTAGGCAGCGGCTGTTAAGCCTCGTCTCGCCGTTATGTTTACGTCCCAAATGGAATAGGTGGCGAACCTATTGCAATACCGGGCACAAAGTTTTTCAGTCATCGATATTTATCACACATAACTTACGAAAACAATTTCGAAAAGTCATTGATGTGAGCCAGTGTCTGGAATCGAACCCGGACCTCTGGCTCAGAAGCGGTGCTCGACCACTGCGCCACCGAGACTTGTACTATTACGTATTTATCAACAAAATTATGCAAATTGAAAAAAAAAAAAGGATGGGAATGGATATTGAATCTATATTAATCTTGGAATTTGGATCGAGAAGAGGAATTATTTGTTATCTACTAAATTCACACAGCATCACAGGATCCTAGAATGAAATTCTGTTATGTCTGTATAGAATAGAATAGATTTTTGAATATTGGCTTCGTAACAGCAATGGTTCGAATAGACAGTTCTTAATCCTTTTTTAAAATTATTTTTATTTTATGTACGTGTAAAACAAGCAGATTTCTATTTGGCAGAAAATAAATCTATACTTATATTATAAAGCGGAAGAGTTTGTTTGTTTGTTTGTTTGTTTGTTTGAACGCGCTAATCTCAGAAACCACCAGTCCGATTTTAAAAATTCTTTCAGTGGTATATAGTCCATTTATCGAGGAAGGCTTTAGGCTATATTATATTTTCAAATTAATTAGGGATCCTTACTATAAGTCCAATAATGTAACCCAAGGTGTAAGAAAATGACTCGAAAATAATGCTTACATCGTGAACGCTGCGAAAAGTATTGATTCTAGAACAAAACAATGTACTACACTTTTACAGAACATAAATTTGTCTATAAAAAAGTCCGCGACGCCATATGTCTAACTATTGTAGTTATCTCACAATAAGTGTTTTTTGAATTTTTTAAAATAATTAAATTGATGTCGTTATAAAAATGCTTTATTTTGTACCTTGATATTAATTCTCCTTAAAATAAATTACTTCAATAAAAAGATAGATTCAATATCTTTCTAGAACTTTTTGAATAATTTAATTCGGACATTTAATTCAAAAGATATCGCAAAATACAAAATGTAAGTATTCATTTCATAGAAATATTTAGTTACACTACGTATGATGTATCCGACTCGGACAGCTCGGACCGCGACAGCTAGCAGGTAGATTTTTTTACATTTGTTTCTTGCTAAAAGGTATCGGTGGTCCAGTTGTCGAGAACCCCACTTCTGAATAAAGTAGTCGCGGGTTCGTATTCTGGCTCACACCAATGACTTTTTGAAATTGTTATGTGTATTTAGATATCGATGACTATAAACTTTGTGTCTGGTATAGCAATAAATTCGCCACCTATTCCATTTGGGATAGAAACATAGTGGTGAAACGAGGTTTAACAGCCGCTGCCTACACCTTCGAGTAGAAAAGGCGTCAAGTTATGTTGTGTTGTTGATTCTCTCTTTGTCATCATATCGCTCAATACTTTAATGAGAATTTAAAATTTGTAGTATTAAATCGTATTAATACTACAAATTTGGCAAACGTAGCGTAGGACGCCCACCAGCCCGATGGTCAGACGACCTCAGAAAGGCTGCTGGAAAAGACTGGATGCGGAAGGCAGAGAATCGGATGTTGTGGCGCACATTGGGAGAGGCCTATGTCCAGCAGTGGACTGCAATAAGCTGATGATGATGACGATCATGATGAATCGTATTTTGTGGTATTTTTATTTATAAGAGTTACTAGCTTTTACCCGCGGCTTCGCTCGCATTAAATCCATTAAATAGGTATCAAAGATCATTACTATAAAAGTTAATCAATATGATAACTCTGTTTTATTGCTTAACTGGAATTATTAATTTTTAAAATTACTACATACAATGACGTTTAAAAAACTAACAACATTTTTTTAAGGTAAAATACATTTCTATGTAACAAAAATAAATAATTTTGGACTGTAACAATTTTATAAGAGTACGTAGGATATTGTTGTAGACTATTTTATAAGTTTTTCCTCCGGGTTCAAATATATGTAAATTACCTCAAAAAATATGTGTACAAAGTTTCATGATGATCGATTGAGTAGTTATCGCGTGAAAGCATAACACACAAACAAACTTACATACTTACATTCACATTTATATATTACTAGCTGACCCGGCAAACGTTGTCTTGCCAAAAAATAAAATTTAAAAAATAGGGGTTGATCGTATAGGGTTGAAAATTCTCAGACTTACCCAATATGCATACAAAATTTCATGAGAATCGGTCAAGCCGTTTCGAAGGAGTATGGGAACGAAAATTGTGACTCGAGAATTTTATATCTTAGAAGTAGGATAGGATAGGAATTAGGTTACATTTTTATTGTATAAGGGGCAAACGAGCAGGCTTATGATAGTTACAAACGCCGCCCATGGCCACCTCACCACATGCAGTGTTACAGTTGCGTTGCCGGCCCTTAAAATGGGATATGGGTGGGGTCGGGAGTGGGTTTCGGAAGGGGAGGGGGAAAGGGATTGGGCCTCCGAATACCTCTCTCAGCGAGTGAAACGCGGCTAAGGCCACTTTTCAGCGAAAATCTGAGAGGTCGTGGTATTCCACGAGTCGAGCCGGCCCATTCATGCAGCGAACTGCGTGACTTTACCACTGACAAGGTTTGACTGATGTGACTGATTGTGTGAAAGTGTAATAAACTTTACATTTTTAAGATCGTGATATCTTTTAAAATGTAGTAAATTTATTTCGATAAGCTTATTCGCAAAACCGACATCATTTGACTTATAAAAAAAAAACTCACTGTGAGTTAGCTACCCCGGTTTGAACATATGGTGTCCCGTTTTTTTCGTTGAAGTCAACAATAGTTACCAAATAAAAAAAGTTGTTTATGTAGTATTAAAAAAAACTAAAGGTTGACAAAAAACTTGGGACAAGTTCATTGCTATATTCATTGTTCATAAGTGGCATTGCTAATAAAGCTTTCTTTGAAGTTGTAAATATTATCAATGTCTTGGTTGTCAGTACGCTAATACATACTAGCTAAGCGAGTGAGGCGTGTAATAATCGTGCCTTATGGCACTTTGTTCTCTCTGCCTACCCCGTAAGGAATTTGGCGAGAATTTATGTATGTATGTATTAGGTTTGGATTGAAAAAAATATTAGTTTTAGAGAGTCCATTTATTGAGGAAAGTTTAAGTTATTAATAAGAGTGGGACAATAAATTTTAGTTATAAATGTATATAATATGGCGGTGCATAGTTCGCGCGGTCTGCTAAATGATGATGATTTCCGAGTCTAATAAGACACGTAAATTCGATTTTTATATATTTTTGGATTATTTGTTTACCGAAACGTGTGGCGTTTTGGCGTGTGGCGTATTTCCCGTTTATTATATTTAAAAGTTGTATTTTTTTTATGGGATAGGAGGGCAAACGAGCAGGGGTGTTACCTGATGGTAAGCAATCAACGCCACCCATGGACACCAGCAACACATATAATGTTACTGTTGCATTGCCGACCTTTAAGGGATAGGGGAAAGGAAAGGATGGGGAAAGGGGGGTGGGCCTCCGGGTACCTCTCTCACCGAACGAAACGCGGCAGGTATTTCACCGGTCGAGCCAGCCGATACATGCAGCGAACTGCTTGGTTCTACCACTGTCTATTTAAAAGTACCTAATTTTTTACAATATTGCAACTTCATATAAATGGACGAAGCGCAAGATATACCCACGCACCTCGACTTGGCGTATTTTGCTAAAATATAAAGACTTTACGGTCTTCAGCATACCACATAGAGTTGCCCATCTATTTACATTCTTAATATCGTGATCTCTTTTAAAATGTAGTGAATTTATTTTGATAAGAGTAATACCAAGGTGCCAAATCGACACCATTTAAATTATAAAAAACACATGCTGGTTAAAACATGTGGTCACCCGGTCTTTTTTTTGTAGAAAGACAATGACCAAATAAAAAAAGGTTTAAGTAGTATTAAAAAAAAAACTAAAAGTTGACAAAAAGCTTCGCAGTAAGTCCCTGACATTCTATTAATATTACTTATAAAGTGTTGATTGAAATTGATAATATTATCATCATAATATATCTTGGTTGTTAGTCTCTAATATCAACAGCTAAGCAAGTGAGGTTTGTAATAATCGTGCCTTATGGCCCTTTGTTCTCTCTACCTACCCCGCAAGGGATCTGGCTTGAAATTATGTATGTATGTATCAAGAACTTGAATTGAAATAAATTGGTGTTAAATTAGTGTTAAAAATTAAATTAGTTGTTAATGTGTGTGAAAAAAATTAGTGTTAGATAGTCCATTTATGAGGAAAGCTTTGGGGTATTAATATGATTGCGGCAATAATCTTTTTAGTGGAAAATGTATAAAATATGGCGGTACGAAGTTCGCGCGGTCTGCTAGTAATAATAATATATCTTGGACACAATACACACAGCGCCCTCTAGTTCCAAGCTTCCTTCCAACCAATTAAATGCTTGTGTTATGGATACAAGATAACGGATATTAATACATATATGATTTTATTTTGTAAATACATAATTATAATACCTAGAAAAACAGCCAGACACCACACAAATATTCATGTTTGTCACAAATATTTGTGCTCGGGTGGGAATCGAACCCCCGACCTCATTGCTCCAGCCGGTAGTTCTACCAATGCGCCACGAGGCCCGTCAAGGTAAATAAAATTTTTTTGGCTTTTGCAGTTGTGTTGACCATCTTCACCGCACATAATGGACTGTATAAAATATGACCACAGTAGCGAGGCAATTGTGTCGACTCCTTATTATTTATTTTAGGGATACGAATAAATACTTACTAAATTGACTAGTACAAATGTATACACATAAACAAATATAATAATAAATACTGTGAATAAAATTTGGTACATTTCCATCGTACCTAATTATCTGTTACCACCGACTTCGATGGCTCATATGTTGATGTTGAAATATTTTCGTTCATATTAAATTATATCTAAAGGAAATGGCAATGATTCAAATTGTTTTTCACTGACGTTTTCTGGTAATTTAGGCGGTGCATGGTCATGAGGTTTACTGGCGTATGCACGTGTTCCGAAGCTTATGGCCGAAGCTCTACATCCTTTCAACCTTCGCGAACAGTACCAAGATATTCTTCCGTCTGCGTTCTGTTTTTGATAACTATATGTATATCCACTTAAAAGGAGCAGAGGATGTTTTCCACCACGTTTAGTCCATAAAAATGAACCTGTAACATATATATTGTAATAAATTAAAATTTAACTTTTGTACATAACTTCTTATTGAAAAAGCAGTATTGAGAAATCGTTAGTAGCCGTGAGTAACATGTAAACAAATTATGAGACCAATTGAAATTGTATTAAACTTGAAAGAGCATTAACAAAATATTATAAATATTAACAACAAATGAATGAACATATTATACATTATATTATAATCTGATAGTCAATGACATAGCTTGCGCGAATCTTATAATACTAAATAACGTCGCCACCTCAGTAATAATACTAAATAAATCTCTGGAGATATAAACAATTGGTTATGTAAAAAATTATTATTATATATATATATTATATAAGGCCCCATTTCAAATTTCAGCCATTATTTTTATTTAATTATATGTTTCTTCACATAGATTTTGAAAAAAATCGTATTGAATGTTAATAAAAGTTATTACTTTGCCAAAGTATATGTGCGATACTTTCCATAAGCAAATAGTATAGCTCAATACTATATTACAGAATATATTTGACGGTTTGTTGTTTTAAAGCACCAAATGGTATTTCAAATTTCTTAATTTTGTACAATTTGAACGAATTTAAGTTCTGTCCTATTCCTTCCAGATAATATATGGGTAATTCAAAATTGCATTAAATGTTTGTATTTTTTTTTGTGCAAGCCGGAATCCTCAACATTTAATTGATATCTTTCTCTGTTTTTTTATTCATATTCTAGCATTATAGCATAAATTAATAAGCCCTAACCCAAATATCATTTCTTTTCACAAACTTAGGTTTCCTATGATTGTGATTACCTGTGAAGTTGAGAACCTCGTATTTTTGGTTGGTAAAAAGTTTTGCTGTGCATCTCTTTGGTGTTCCCGGTTGAACCATGGTGCACCTCCAGTGACCTGTTTCGTTCTTAAAATGCTGCAAACTATAGGAGTAACCCTTGAAGACAAGAAGCATACCGCCTCTTTGTGATCGCGCAAAAGTTACTGAAAAGTTGTCGTATATAATATTATTTTTAGCTGAGTTAATTTACAAGAAAAAAAAGTAGGTTTCTTTTACCCTATACTTTTTTACTCACCTAAAAAGCCGCAAAAGTTTTTTTTTTACTCATGAATTATGTATGCAATAACTTAAAACATAAGTATCTAAGACAAACCCAATTTTAATTTTCAAATTTATTAACCCGAAACAAACTTCCAAAAGCTTTTAAGGCAGGCTAAGTTTAATCAACTTCAGATCTAACCTATCCAACTGTTTATCTTAAAATATATTCCATTAGCTGATACGTGGTACTTTGGTGGTGGATGGTTATGTTCGTTCCAGCTCTTTACGAACTCCCCATCCGTGGTTAAGAACAGCCTTGCCTTGCATCCCTGCGTGCACCGATACCTGAGATCATTGCGTACTTTGGTCGGAGCTCCGTATGTATATCCATTCCACATTTTATATACTTTGCCATTACTCGTAGGTATTTCTTTTACTAAAATAATAAAAAAAGAATATTTGATAATGAATTCATACGGGTACTATTTATAGTGTCTAACCTGCAAGAGTATCCTTCATAATTATAAAACCATTTAGCTCTAAAGCTGAACACTTGTAGCAGGGACTTGGTTAAATAAGACAATAGCTCGTGGTATAATATTCTTTTATTTGAACTGGTAAATCTATATGTGAATTATATACAATGATGCTAGGTTGTATTTAAGTAGTTCACTGGAATCTCGTATACCGTCCATCCGACAGTCGGAAGTAACTCGGAGGTCGATGAGTATGTTTTCCTACAGCGCGTATCAATTCTCCTTCCAAAGATAGTAACAAAGACGCCTTGCATCCAGTACTGCAACGCCATCGACGTCCTGTTTTCGTATTGAACCAAAACCCGGAAGTGTATTTTTGGTACATATAGAAGGTTTTTCCGTTAGCCAATTTCATAACATGCAAATCTGTAATAATTTGTTGACATAATTGTCATCATAATTGCCGTGAGGGAACGAAAAACTTATTCATTTCAAAGTTAACATTCAATACTTAATGCTATTTGACACTCTTCGAAGTAAGTGTATAACCATATTGCTAATAATATTTCATGTCTTAGCGGATTTAATATAGCGTTACGTTTTACGCAGGGAATTTTAATCAGATATTTTTTACACACATAAGTTTGTCATACCCGATCATAAGCAAATGTACAGAAAATCAGATTAGATAACAGATCAAAAGACAAAATTAGTGCCTATAAAATAATCATTACATAGTATAAAACAAAGTCACTTTCCGCTGTCTGTCCCTTGTATGCGTATAACTTAAAAAGTACGCAACGGATTTTGATGCGGTTTTTTTAATAGTTAAAGCGTGTCAACGGGGTGGTTTTGATCTATAATTCATATATGATGTTGTAAAGAAAAAAATTATAAGTTTCGAGATTTAGCACTTTAATTGCAAACGCTGGCTGAACCCTAAGTGATAGTTCAAAACAATGTTCTACATTGTTAAACGCCTTCAAAAGGTCTACAAAAAGGTCCGCGAGGGCATAATATGTCTATCTTTTAGGGATAACCCACAATGACCATTTTTATTTTTTTACTTTTTACGAGAAATAATGGCTTATTTACGAAGCAATTTTAAACATTACAGCATTAATTTTCATCCAATTCAGTGTGTTAAATAGGTTGTGCATGTAATATAGATGATCCTGGCCTTTTACAGCATGCAATTTAAACGAGTATTTTCGAAGATATTACAGTATTAACATAGCGGGACAGCAGTTAAAGCCGATGAATAGCCCAAATTGAACCTCATGATATCCAAAATTTACTCATCTATTACTTTTGATGCGGAACAAAGTTCGCCGGGCAGCTAGTATACAATGAACTATAATACTACTACTCACAAAGTCAGCTAAAGGTAAAATAATTGTGCAGTTACTACCCCCATTGTTTTTATTCCATAATTTTTCCATAACGGGCCTCGTCGCGCATTAGTATACTACCGGCTGCAGCAATGAGGTCGGGGGTTCGATTCCCACCCGAGCACAAATATTTGGGACAAACATGAATATTTCTGTGGTGTCTTGGTGTTTTTCTATGTATGATAAGTATGTATTTACAAAAGAAAAGTATATATATGTATTAATATCCGTTATCTAATATCCATAACACAAGCATTTGGTTGCTTAGCTGGGAACTAGAGGGCGCTGTGTGTATTGTGTCCAAGATATTATTATATTAAAAAGCATTTATCCCTTACTCTATTCACTTTATTTTATTCTAACATGTATTCCTTTCGAGGTTATCATATAATGTGGTGGCGAATGGGGATGGTCCCAAGCAGCTTTTAAAAGTTTCCCTTCCTCAGAAACTTGCAAGTAAGACTTGCATCCGGAGCTGCATTGCCAGCGACTCCCCAATTTTGTTTTACATTGGAAACCGTAAGTGAAATTTTTGTACATATAGAAATGCTTGCCGTTGTTCAATGTGATCATTTTGAAATCTGAAATGAAATATTATATACATATATATTATAATAGTTAAGAGTGGCAAAATTCCCAAAATTCTGATAAACTTAACAATTCTATTAGTTACGAATGAATTACATCTAGTTGCAGCATTAGAGTGATATAGAAAGGTACTTACTACACTTCTTCTACTAAGTATTTTGTTGGAGAACTCATCAAACGTATTTAACATACCGAAAAAAATATTGCAAAAATGGGTCTTTCTCAGGACTGGCCGCGTTTTTGACCCAGTGGTAGATTTTTTACAAATAATTTACCTTTAAATTTAAAATCAATCAATATTTAATAATAGTTATACTTTGATTTCAACCAACTTAGAAAAATAAGATAATTTTCTAATCTTCTTCTATATATATAAAAGGAAGTCGTGTTAGTTACACCACTTATAACTAAAGAACGGCCGTATAGATTTGGCTGAAAATTGTTGGGGAAGTAGCTTAGAGCCAGGAATCGGATATAGGATAGGTAAATATGGATAAATTGCGAGTGAAATACTAAAAAAGATAATTTAATTTTCCCATACAAACGATTTGTTTACATTTTGACACACAAGGCAATTTGACCTTTAAAAACATACCATAAAGTTCATTGTTAGTAGAAAAGTCCATCGTCCGTCAGTATCGTATGAATATTGACATCTAAACTTTCAATCAAATGTCAAAATTTGTAGTGTCATGTCACTGTAATGTGTTTGAAGAATTGCAATTTACAATTATTTTATATAAATATTGGTTTGAATATAAGTTATTTTTAAACTAAAAAAACTGTTTTAAAATTTGAAATCAATCTTGCATTAGTTTGGAGCAAGCATCGCAGAGTTGGTAACATTATCAAGCAACGGGATGCCATTTTTGTCAAAGTTGTTGAAGGTATAACAATAATTTATTATACAGCGTGTCCCACATTGGGTATATCAAGCCGCGAGGGCTGTATACAGGATGGAATTGCCTATCGGATGGCTATATTTAAAATGCGATAAGTCGAACTTTTAGATCTGAAAAAAAATTAATAATTCCTACTGAGTCCGCAAATAATAATATTTGACATGGTCACCCTACTATCAAGACTTTCATTGACATCATATACACACATACAAGAAATCGTAACATATGTTACGATTTCTTGAGTACCTACAACACTGATATAAAAATTTAGACCTTATTCTGTTGTAATAGAGCCGATATTGCTAAGTTATGGTGAGATATAAAATAAAAATTTAGTATTTCATTCTGATTAAATAAAATTCATTCATAGTTTAATACATATCTAACCAGATTTTTCGTTTACGATTTATGGTGAACACTTACTTACTATTTCTCAGTGTGACTACAAAAAGATTCAATGTGCTGTCCTCCTCTCGTAACACATAGGTTCACACGCCGCGATACAGATTGTGTGGCGCGGCTCAGACACTCCGGTGTTAGAGTACCACAAGCTTCCACAATTTTTTGGCGCATTTCATTCACAGTTTCACACTGCGTAGCATACACAACACTTTTTAAATATCCCCACAAATAAAAGTCATTATTTTAAATTTAAAATCGATTGTTTATGTTAAATGTCACATCCCTACTAACGAACACTAGTGTCTCTGCCATTTTTAATTTCTTAGGGTACCGTTATACCAAAATACGGAACCTTTATACGATAACTTACTTTTTGGTAATCAGTTTAAAAATACTAGTGTCTGTACTACAGAGTCTAGTAGATATTTTAATTTCACTCAAATCTCATTCAAAGCAAATTGGAATAGTATTTTAGAAAATCTCTAAATTTTAAGTAATAATACGCACAATACCGAATACAGGATTTAACATAACATAACATAACTTCACGCCTATTGTTACCCGAAGGTGTAGGCAGCGGCCGTTAAGCCCCGTCTCGCCGTTATGTTTACGTCTCAAATGGAATGGAAAGTTTTCAGTCATCGATATTTATCACACTTAACTTCCGAAAACAATTTCGAAAAGTCATTGGTGTGAGCCAGTGTCAGGATTCGAACCTGGACCTCTGGATCAGAAGCTGTGTGCTCTCCCACTGGACCACCGAGACTCCTAGGATTTACCTACGTAATACTTTTTAAACTTTCACGTGTTATGCAACATAATATTAATATTTCAAAATGCCGACAAATTCTTTTTATAAATGCCGCCTGATGAGTTCAAGGTTATCTTGTGCGAGCCGAAAGGCAGGCGGCAATTTTCAAAGGAAGTTTCGGGCGCGTGTAACAGGTCACAGCACGTGTAAGAGGTCATATACACACAGTCAAGTATACACACACCTACAAATGAATCAATAAGTAGGGTTCACAGTTTTTTTGTATAACTTCACGCCTCAAATACATGAGAGTGTAGGCAGCGAAAACTATTTACTGATTATGTTTCATGGTAATTTCATGTGGTTTCTTAAACAGATCAGAATGTAGTCAGCTTAATTTTTTTTTGTAACTTCACGCCCCAAATACATGCGGGTGTAGGCAGCAAAAATTACTTATTGATTATGTTTCATGGTAATTTTATATGATTTCTTATTGCGAACCGAATACAGATAGCTTTTTTTGTGTAACTTCACGCCTCAAATACATGAGAGTGTAGGCAGCGAAAACTATTTACTGATTATGTTTCATGGTAATTCCATGTGGTTTCTTAAACAGATCAGAATGTAGTCAGTTTAATTTTTTTTTGTAACTTCACGCCCCAAATACATGCGGGAGTAGGCAGCGAAAATTACTTATTGATTATGTTTCATGGTAATTTTATATGATTTTTTATTGCGAACCGAATACAGATAGCTTTTTTTTGTGTAACTTCACGCCTCAAATACATGAGAGTGTAGGCAGGGAAAACTATTTACTGATTATGTTCCATGGTAATTCCATGTGGTTTCTTAAAGAATGATCAGAAAGAAGATCAGACTGTAGTCAGCTTACATTTTTTTTTGTAACTTCACATAATTATTAAAAATTAGAGATGACAACCCTATTGATGATCGAAATGGAAAAATGAATGAAATACTTTAGGCGAGAAGTCACAATGAACTCAGTTGTCGTAGGTCATAAGTAGGGTGATCATGGTTCATATTTCTGAGGGATAATTTATGTAAAAAAAAAAAATTGTTTTTGCCTTTTTTTACTTTCTATAGGATATCTAGATTTCAAAGCGTGTCTAGATTCTAGATATAAGTGGTTAGAATAGGGTCCATGAAGCACCCTGTATAGTCAGATGGCATCCACTATAGAGAAAAGCATGTGGTGAGTCATCTCTCACTGATCAGACCAACTTCCTCATCGTGAAACTCAAGAGCGGATCAATAAATTACAAGTATTCATTTCGCAACATAACCTGGCGACCTGCATCCACAGGATACTGGAAGGACACGAAGGAAAGACCACCAACTATTAGGACAAATTAAGACAATTAGAAAGAGCCAAAACTTTTGACAACATGGATAGTTGGAAAGGATAACATGTTGTGCTGACCCCACTAAGAGTGAGATAAGAGCAGTAAAATGATAATTTCTATGGGAAAATAAAAAATATTGAATATTGACATTGGTTAATTACTACAATTACAAATTGTAAAAATATACGGTATATGATTTATTTTTGTTGATCTTTTGGGATAGTGTGGTATTTTACTGCTACGTGAACTTTTCTCACTTTAATTAATTAGATATTATGATGCAGATGACAAGGCGATGCTAGTCGCAGTCAATGTAATGTGGGAAGGGCCATCTCAAGTGCTAACCGCACTGACGACTAGAGAAGATTGATCAAGAGAAGAGTCCTATTGCTATGTCAGAATTGTGTTTTAATATAATTTAATAATAACCATGTCAGGCACGGCAAGCACAAAAACAGCCACACGACATAATTAAATTAATTAACATTTAAGGTCTCGGAGGTCCAGTGGTCGAGCGCCCCGCTTTGAATCTATAGTTCGCGGGTTCGAATCCTGGCTCACACCAATAACTTTACGAAGTTGTTTTCGGAAGTTATGTGTGATAAATATCGATGGCTGAAAACTTTGTGCCCGGTATGGCGATAGGTTCGCCTCCTTACTCTATTTGGGACGTAGACATAACGCCAAGACGAGGCTTGACAGCCACTGCATACACCTTCGGGTAGAAAAGCCATGAAGTTATGTTAGGCGTAGAAATACTTTAATTTCTGGAATTGAAATGATCCTTTTTTATGACATAGGATGGCGAACGAGCAGGCGTGTCACGTGATGATAAGCAACTAATGCCGCCCATGGACACCAGCAACACATATAGTGTGTCTGTCGCGTTGCCGACCTTTAAGGGAAAACGGATAGGGAAGGATGGGGAACGGGGGTGGGCCTCCGGGTACCTCTCTCACCGAACGAAACGCAGCATGACCCACTTTAAGTCGATTTTCCGAGAGGTCGTGGTATTTCACCGATCGAGCCGGCCCATTCAAGCGAACTGCTTGGCTCTACCATTGTTAAAAGTAAAATGTAAAATACTAAGTATCTGTTTGTCAAATTGAAATAACCGCTTTTTACGAAATGCATGTATATACGGTATATACATTAAAATAACATTTTTTTTTAATATTTGTCTGTCTGAGTGTTCTGGCTAATGGCTAATGGCTGGACCGATTTTTACAGGACTTTTTTAGAAATAATCTTTTACTTACTCATATAATGTTTTTGAGGTGAAACAAAGTTCGCCGGGTCAGCTAGTAATTAAATAACAACAACTTTTACTTATTAAATTATAGATTATATATTATATATACATATATTATATTTATTAATTATAGATCTTGCAAAGAGGCTGATCGAAGCCTCTCGCGACCAGAGGGCTGGTCTATTCTTCGCACAGAGGATTAGCATTGCCATTCAGCGTGGCAATGCGGCCAGTCTTCTGGGCACGCTGCCAGTAGACCGAGATGCGGAGAAATTTGATTTCAGGTAGTTTTTTAATTGTATATATTGTAAATAATGTAATTAATTTATTTGTTCTTATTATTGTAAATAAAGTTAAAAATTTAAATTATACAACAAAGGATTTTTACAAACAAATAAATTTTTCTCTGATGAATACATCTTATAAATAAGTATTTAACGTTTGTTTTCATGGTCTGATGTGGGTTACCAATAGTAAAAATCATATTTTTTAACATCAACTTTTTGATTTTTATTTCCAAAAAATGGGTGCTCTCTGTATCAATGAAAATAGCCTTTGAACAACTACCATCTTTTTGTTCATCACTCGTTTTCACGAGTGATGAACAAAAAGATGGTAGTTAACAAAAAGTTAGAGGTGGGTTTCAAGAACTTAAATGAATTTCCCTTAACAGCTGTCCATTGTTTTTTCGAAAAAGCACCATCTGAAACGATAATGTGGAAAAAGCTCGAAAAAAACAATTGTTTTTTCTCATTTTAAAAAATTATGAGCTTTTCAGAGCAAAAACCGTGATCCTTTAATTTTTTCAAAAATTCGATCAAGTGAAACAAAAAAACGGCTGGCTGGATTAATTTGATTCTTTGTAGGGTTTTTGTGGACATATTGAACTGTAAAAGGCACACTTAACATTAGCGGTTTCCTCAATATTTTCGATCCAGCGCTTGATTTTCCAAAAAACCACCAAAAGCCCTTTTTTTGTTGCATTTTCAAATTCATGTGACAGAACGAAAAAATTTTTTTTTCGAAAAAACAATGGACAGCTGTTAAGGGAAATTCATTTAAGTTCTTGAAACCCACCTCTAACTTTCTGTGCAATCATTGGTTGCTGAGATATCGATAATCAAAGACAAAAAGATCCTTTTCCATTTGAAGACCGATATCTCAGCGAGGAGTGGACGTATCAGGGTGTTTAAAAAAAGAAATTAAAGCTAACTGAACAAAGTATCCGATCCTTATGGTGGTTAAGTTAAAAAAATTTTTTCCACGCCCGTAGACCAAAAAAAAAACTAAAAAAATTTTGAGAATTTTTTTGCTGCTGGTTTTTCTACGATTACTCAGAAACCGCGGAGGTTACAAAATTTTGAAGTTCTAATCCAAAAACTAGACACTTGGAGCTACAATTTACATTTTTTTAATTTCCTGTACGACCATTTCTTTCAAAGTTACGGCCTGTTGAAAACTACCGAAAAATATGGAATTTTTTTTTGATCCCTTAATTTTTTCCAGTAGTATACTATAACATAACTTTACGCCATTGTTACCCGAAGGTGTAGGCAGCGGCTGTTATTATGATAAGTAATAAATAAACGCGATATAATGATTAAAAAAACAAATAATCATTTAGGTATTCGTATATATTGTCCTTTAGATGTTAAATGATAATTGGGTATTGCATGTTTGTGATTTCCAACGGCTTTAACAAGTTGCCCACTTGAGGACACTATTATATAAGCGTTACATTTTGAACTGCATCTCCATCTGTCACCAAACATTCCGTGAAGGTGGAATCCGTATGTATATCCTTGGTACATATAAAAGTTTTTGCCACTAACCAATTGGATAAGTCTTAAACCTGAAATAAAAATTCATGTACATAAACATATGCTTTACACACACACACATACACATTCTATATAACCTCTAGTGTCCGACCGAAGGTCTATTTTCGGGCGAAGCCGATTAATCGGCAATCTCCACAACCTTCGGCCGAAGCCCAAGGTTTATACTCTTAGTAATTTAATATATTTGTTCACTATTATTCACAGCTAATATCGCCGTAAATGGCAGTATTAAACAGCGAGACGACAGTTATTACTTTTGATGCGGAACAAAGTTCGCCGGGTCAGCTAGTAAATAATAAAATAGAGATTTTAAACATCTTTATTTTAAAACTAGTTATAGATACTTTTTCACAATAATGTAATTTATTTATATAATACTAAAAGAGATTTAATTTAAACAGAGATATCTAATATTTATATACTTAATCATTGATCTGCACACGACGGTCGGACGACGGTCACGCCACGACCAAATACAATTGCATCATAAACTTAATTACACATGGCTGAATTGATTCATAAACTCTAATACTGAAACTATATGTAAGGAGCAATGGTGTTAGCGACATTTTTAAATTGTCATTGCCCTAAGTGACCAATGCCGGTCAGTCCGACCGGCATTGGTCATTATTTTTAAAACAAGTAATTTTAAGAGCATCCATAATATATACTTATTGTGCAATCAATTATATTTACTAGTGCCTATAAAATATTTTAAGGCTATATTTCTTTATAAATTTACATCCTCCTCTACCCGAAGGTGAAGGCAGTGGTTGTTAAGCGTCGACTGCCGAATCTTTACATTCCAAAAGGAAATAGGGGCGGAAGTTGTTGCCATACTTCGGCTCACAATGGTGTCAATCATCGATATTTATTACAAATAACTTCCGAAAATAATCCCAAGAAGTAATTGGTTTGAGTCCGGAGTTGAAACCATGACATCTTGATTCAGAAGCGGATTGCACGGCATATGGACTGACTAAGACGACTTATTTAGGCTATTTATTATATGTATAATATAACTTTTACCTATAATTACTTGACTTATCCTCATTTATAAATAAATAAATTATTCAACATTATTTATTTTTTTACACGAAGTATAGACACAGGACTCCGAACGTAATGTTGAACGAATAGTCCCCATTCAGAGTAAAGGACCCACGCCGATAGAGGGCGCCATCCTTCGAGAGGCACTCGTTCAAATCCTTATGCGGGCTGTTTTATCGCCGTTGACAGATTTGTTTCATTAATATTTAACGCGAGTTAGTAATCTAATTTAAGGAATGGTAATATAGAAATTTATGGTGATTTCTTAAATTTAACCTTTCAACGCGTCTAATAATAATAATCGTACCTGCATCTGCTCGCCCGAAATAATAGCGCAGTCATTGGCAGAAAAAATTACTAAGATCTCAGTTTATTATTGTGTCCAATAATACTTACTATGGCAAAGCCTATATCTTTCGGTCTTAGGTGTATCTAACCTCGTGGAAAGAAATTTCATAAATTTGTATCATATCAGATGAATCTTAAACAATAATAAAAGGTGTAAAATAAAATTGAATAAAATTATATGCGGACATATCCTTTTGGAGTTTTTATGTAGTTTGGGTGTGGATGTTCGTGTTCCCCCACCGCCTTGATCAGTTCTCCAGTTTTAGATAGCACTATATAACACTTGCATTGAGCACTGCAACGGCAACGGCATCCCAATTTTGTTTTGAACCAAAATGAGTACGTGTACCCATTGTACAGATAGAATTTCTTTCCATTCACCAAGGATATTACTTTTACATCTGCCGAATACATTCAATTTTATTAATTAATACAAAAACATATTTTGTGCATTACAGTATAAATATATAGATAGATGAGAATGAAAATGGATGACATGTTGTGCTAACCCCGAGAGAGAGAGGGATAAGAGCAAGGAAACGTTGTTGATTCTGCAAGGGTAACTGCTGGCCGGGAGCTTCTATTGAACGTTCTAAGCTTATCGTAGTTGATTCTCTGAAGTCCGACTAAATTATTAAAATCAAAATCAAAAGATGAACATAGGTTGTTATTTAAGATAATAATGAGAATTATAAATAAATACATTTTTTTTAAAAGACGACATTATTAAGAGACTAAATAATAAAAAATAATCTTATATATTGTTATAATTCTACAGTTTACAATTATCAATTATAACCAAATATACGGTGCTTATTCGCGAAAATCTTAGAAATAAATATACGGTGCTTCTTGGTAAATCATTACAAAATCTCACAATGAGGACATGATCTCAAGATGAGTAATATCTAGATCAGCAGACCCAATAGGAGCTTTTACTTTCACTCAGTTTAACTGTGAGCTGCCTTTTAGTAACGCCGGCCATTATAACTGCCATTGGGTAAACAATAAAATTAAAAAAAAAAACACGTTTTAGATTCAATTTTGCCAAAAGTGTGTGCTTTTAGAAGGGATATCGAAAGAAAAGTGGCGTTAGGAAACTGTAAATAGAGCTTTGGACAGATTCCTTCAAGCAAAGAATGTTAGCAGAAAAGCACCAGCTAACAATCCACAATACGGTAATGATCCCAATGCTAAGTTATGAGTTGGCTATGACAAAATGTGCTTGAAAGTAGAATAAACGCGGTCGAAATGAGGGCAGACTCTCGCTTACCGCGTCGAAAACAAGGTTGTAAGCCAAAGGATGAACTAAAAGAGTGTTGGTGTAAAAAGAGGAAAGAGCATGCTCCAAAAGTTTAGATCTGTAGAAAGAATGGACGATGCAAGATGGACTAAGTAGATATATAGTGCAAATGGGATGGGTATAGGCTAGGAGTTGAGGACGGCCACCTTCCGTGACTAAATAGATCGAGATCTAGAGGAAGGTAACGTCAGGAACAATAAAAATCGATCCGCATGTATGAAAAGAGTTATGAAAAGAAGCGAGTGGGGCGTTTAAGAATCGTCCCCTATGGCGCTCTGTTCTCTCTGCCTACCCTGCAAAGGATTTGGCATCAAGTTATGTGGTTGTTGTCCTCTAAAGTCAACCGTTAAAGATTTGTCTTCGAATTCGTCTAGTAAATTTGTTCCGTAACTTATTTTCTATATCCATTTTGTGTATTCGAACTTTCTCAGCATATCTTTTTATACACTTGTTGTCACACTGACTTCAGCTGTAACGTCCAAGACTCAAATCTTGATATAAGTCCCGTTTTTGTTCAAGTGGTACCTTGGCGGTTTGTGTGTATGGTTACCAACTGCGCTATGCAGTTGGCCATCAAGAGTAACCATGATATAAGCTTTGCAACCAGAAGTACTTGTACATCTCCAGCGAACTAGGTCTCGACTGTTGAAACCGAATGTATAGGTGTAACTTCCGTACATATAATATTTTTTTCCATTGGTCAATTCGATTAGGCGAAGCGATCCTGTAATTAACATTAGTATTGTGGTCAATTACCGAGAATTTCACATTATAAATAAAAGTAGAGAAATTATTTACACCAATTTGTGGCATTATATACTTCTGCCAGCAGCTGACAGAGGCCCGGAATCAATTTATCATAACCCGCATTTGAAATTTGCTAGATCGTACTAAATTCCTTCAACGCCGTCATGCTTGTTTTAAAAACAGAATACGGCCTATGCTGAAGCGATGATGTAGGTTCTGATAGATATGATAGTGTAACAAATAACACAATGTCATAATTAAAACTTTAATTTAATTAATGCAAGGTAAATAAAGAGTACGTATCCCGGATTATAAGACACACAAATTATGAAGTAGATTCATATACGTTTTATCAATTAGTATTACTTATCAACAAATTATTTCCTCTAAAACTGTGATCCTTGACGAGCTTGTATTTACCATCTTCGGTTTCGACGAACACTCTTGGAATATGCATGTGTACGCCGTGCTCTTTCCTGATAGAAAAATCTTTATCAACAGTAACGCCCACATAACAATTGTTGGTGTTAATACATCTCCATCTATTCTTCAAGTATGGAGTTTTTATGTAATAGTGACCCTTGTATTGCAGTAGCATCTTATTATGGATCGTAGTAATTATACGAACTGGGAAAAAATTATATTATAGATTGATAATAATATAATACATTGGTAGAATTCATTGATGATTTAAGGTGTCTAGCTCACTTATTGCTTGTATGTGTCTTAAATTGCAGCGCGCCCAATCAAAACATTTACGATAACCTAATCCAATAATAACAATAATCATATCTCGAAACAAGGCTATCATATGTTAATATCTGTTTCATTTTTACTTAGATTTGTTCTTTTAAAAACATAACTATAAATATCTCTTTATTTATATACCATAAATATCTGATTGAAAATACAATAGAGCATAGGCAGCCTTATCGCTAAAATAAATCTCTTCCAGGCAACCTCTCATAGGTACTTTCAAGTCGTCAAATATTTTGGCTGTGATTTTATAACTGGCCCCCTACCTGTCAATCCTTCTTGGAAATGTTCTAGGTTGTGGTCTATCCTCCAGTAAAATGGAGCAATAGGTGATCTTCGCCTTTAATTTACTTAGCCTCCTTCTAAATGTCTTAATTTTTTCTATTAGTTGTTTGTGTCTGCACAGTATTATTCCAGTATCCTGTCGACCATGGTCGCTAGGTTAAATTCCAGTACATACCACTTCTAAGGTTCTTCCGTTCTTACCGGAGGTACAAATTGATTAATTCGTGCCAAAGGTGTTTGCCCTCTCATTAAACCCATATTGAATGATTTACATTTATTAAATCAATATTAATACTTTTCAGTATGGAATGAAATAAAAATTGTGTTTTAAACTCTTCAATATTTTATTAAATCTCTGTATAGCATTACAATTTCTGGTGCCCCAATAAGTGATACAATAAAAAAAACATTAACTGTCGTTATAACGTCAATGACAAAATATATGTGAACAAGAAATTGTAATTTACACAATAGTAAAATATATCGTCTAAAATTATAATTAAGAAAACTAAATGAAAACAATTACATTTAAGAATTTGTAATATGTGTTAAGCCTATAATAATTTTGCCCAAAACCAAATAAAAAGTATGTATCTTAAAAATATAAAGTATGCACACGTATACGCTAGATACGAATGACGAAATATAATGAATTTTCTGTCTGTTTTGGTGTTTTTGTTTATGGTAAAGGCGGTATAGTAAAAACGAGCAAGCGTGATCGCTGTTACCATCAGCTAAGTAATTAGAGGTTCCGATTCTATTCAAAGCGCCACAGCACTTAACAGTTTTGAGGAGACTCACTGCCATTATTATTTCAATGCAAAGGAAGTTAGTTCCCTGGTTGTAAACTACTTAATTGAAAAAAAGAACACAACATAAGCAAGGTTTAAAACTAATATTCCATGCAAGTTTAGTTCATAAAATATTTTATAATATAAGAGATTTCCACCTATATATTGACTCATCACGATATCTCTGGAACCATAAGGCGTAGCGACTTGAAATTTGGTAGGATTATTCCTTTCGCCGAGTAGAGGTCAGCTAAGAACGGATTTTACGAAATTCCACCCACAAGGGGGGTTGCGGGGGTGTTAACAATGGAAAATTCCCATTTTTAACCTATAGCTGCTATCGACTTCAAATTTGTCGAAGATATTGCAGTATTAACATAGCGGGGCAGCAGTTATTACTTTTGATGCGAAACAGAGTTCGCCGGGTCAGCTAGTATTTTATAACGCTGATGTAGTAATGTAGTATTTTTGTGTGATGCACGTCCCAACATGTTTTGAGACATATTGAAATACTAAGAATTTCGTTTTTAACCTATGCTCTAATATAAAAATAATAAAGGCATGAACCTTTTACAATTGTATTATAACTTATAACTATTGAATTTTTTTAACATTATTTCTCACCGAAAAAAGAATTACTAACTATAAAAAAAAATATCTGACACTTTTCGCGATCGGAATTCGGCCAGTATTATTCAGTCAGTACTTTTTTTTTTTTATCTTTTAGTGTCATTCTTTACATTTGCCCAGAGAAACTTTTCATCGGTAACGTAAGTGCCGTCTGCAGTTTTATAAAAGCTTTTAGGCGGATGCCGATGTGGTTTCGGTTCTTTGCGCACAGTAAGGTCCTCCTCAACCGCAACGGACCTGTAGCAGTAGCTAGTGTGAATGCACCTCCAAGTAATTTTACTTCCCGATGCTTTCGTATAACAGTAACCTTTGTATTTGAAGAGTTTCTTACCAGTGTTGGTCAATATTATTTCACCTGTAATCAAAATAAAAAGATTTGTTAATAATACAACGGATCAGACCAAGAATTGTAGGTTAGGAATAATAAGTAATATGAGTGAAACCATTGCGGATAAAAAAGGGCATGAAGATAGCAATCTTTGAATCTTTCTATCAAGTTAAACGAACTATCTTGTGTTGCCACAGATAAAATATATAAGTAAATAAAAAAGTTTGCATGTGGCTGACCACTAAAATAAATAATGATCAGTTGATATAAATACTTCAAACGTAACCATAAAATCACAAATAAATTATGTACATAAACAATTAACTGTAATTTTTTTTTATGAGATAGGAGGGCAAACGATCTGGCGTGTCACCTAATGGTAAGCAACCAACGCCGCCCATGGACACCAGCAACACATATAGTGTTACTGTTGCGTTGCCAACCTTTAAGGGGTAGGGGATAGGAAAGGATGGGGAGGGGGGTGGGCCTCCGGGTACCTCTCTCACCAAACGAAACGCGGCATGAGCCACTTTACGTCGGTCTTCTGAGAGGTCGTGGTATTTCACCGGTCGAGCCGGCCCATTCATGCAGCGAACTGCTTGGCTCTACCACTGTTAAAAGTAAAAATTAAATTAAGACAATAATTACTGCAATGATGATCATGCAATGAATTTCTTTAATCACTTTAATCCCTTTTAAGAACTTTTGTCTACGATGCTCATCGATTTTTTAGGCATCTAATGTCAATTTTCATTAAAACACGGTCCAATAGTCAAGTGAGTTTTGGCTTGATAAATGAAAAGAAATATTTGATACAGCGACAGATTTATTTGGAAAATACAACTGTAACTGTAGGCACTAGCATTTCACACATTATAACATTTTTGTAAAATATTAATATAAATTATTCACGCATCCATATTGCTCTTTTTTAAATTTGTAAAGTTACTTTATTATTCTCATACATTGAAATGGAAAATTTTGGTAGTTAATAAGTAAACTATGCCGGCCATGTTGGCAGGCTTTGAAAAATAATCCGATTAAAATAAAAGCAATTTTGTACCAAATTGATCAAAATGTTTTCATTCATTCATATTTATCGTAAAAAGTCATCAGTAAAAACCCAAATTGTGTACATTTTCTTTAAATAAACGATTCTTTTTTCCATTTTTTATCCATGCTAGTTTATCATTGGTAACATATGAACCGTCATTAGTTTTATAAAAACATTTAGGTGGATGGCGGTGAGGTTTCGGTTCTTTGCTCACTGTAAGGTCTTCATTCACCTTGATTGTTATGTAGCAGTACCTCGTGTGCATACATCGCCAACCAGATTTGCTGTTTGGTGTTTTCGAGTAGCAATAATCTTTGTATTTGAAAAGTGTCCGACCATTGGACCGCAATATCTCGCCTAGAATTGTATAAATATACATTACATTACATTAAAAGTCAATTTTCAATAGTTATGTACTTGATATATAAATATGATTGTAGATCTAATGCGCCGAGTATTTTTTGTAGGTGAAAATATTTTTCAAATTTTTGGAAACCAAAGTTACAGGTAAAGTAAAATTGAACATAACAATGCAGCAACTGATATTTTATCCAAATTGTGATTAAAAACAGTAGCGATTTGATTAACATAATTATCCTTTATGAAACACAAAATCATAACCTGAGCTATCACTCATTGGTAGACAAACAATAGCGTCGTGAGACAGAATCAATGAGAGTCACGAGTATGCAAATTGGTCATGCAAATGAAGAGGGTGATTCAAGTCAATAATGATACGACGAGGACTATGAATCTCTTTATTATATCTAATATAACAATTTATTTTAATATGTACCGTATTAAATGGTATTTGTGCATGTTTAAGATACAGATATAGTTGTAATTTATCAAAAAATAAAGCTTCAGTGTTCTGGATTTAAAAACAAATTACGAGCATGGTTTTCAGACAATATTGTGAGTGTAATTCAAACAATATTGTTTAAGATAAAATATACTCCGTCCCTTGCCAAATCATTAGACGCACTGCAAGATTTCATTTAAAATATTAATCACTAAGTGATTTTGTACCGTTTTATTTTTTAATTGATTTGCTTTTATTTTTATATTATTTATTCAATTAGGAATGTTTATGCGTATGTGCTTTGTTATATTTCTCGGTTTGTAAATGTTTTTCGCAATCACAAGGGCCTCCACGTCACTTAGTTGGGGATAAATCACCTTTTCTACGCATGATTAAAATAGTCCAATTACTTCATTAAAACACTGCAAACAGATTAAAGTAATAACGGAGTAGTATAAAACTAATATATAACTAACTGTGTGGCGCCGGCTTAGAATACCGCCACCCCATCTCTTCCCGTGGGTATCGTAAAGGGCGACTAAGGGAAAAGCTAGAAGAATGGGCAGCAGCATTCTCTCTCATGAAAATACAGCCTACTGCAATCGCCAACCCGCCTGCCAAGCGTGGCGATTATGGCAAAAAGCCCCCAAGGTTGAGCGGACCGGCAGTTGTGGCGCTCTATGGGGGAGGCCTATGTCTAGCAGTGGACCTCAAAAGGCTAATGATGATGATGATAAAACTAATAGTAGTAGAAAACTAATCACAGTCCATAAAACCCCAAAACACGCCCATTCGTAGATGGCTGATAAAGATAAAGATTTCTTTTATATAAAAATGAATTGGTTTAAATGTACAGCATAAAAGTACACTGCAATGCAATCAATTTGTGTTTTTGTCCCATTGACATAAATATTCGGCGAGTCAAGGCACACTCACAGCCATTTCGGGTAGAAATAGGCATAAAGTTACAAAAAACATGAATTTGTAGAATTTTTGGTACAACACAAAGTAATTGTATCAATATATTTTTGTTCATTTTAGTAGAAATGGAAAAAAAAAACGAGTAAAGATTACTATTATTTTTATAATCAAAGTGTTATAATTCCATATATTTACCACAGTACAGTTTTACAACAGACCTATATTTATGTGAATGTCCCGTGTTTTCCTCGAATATGTTCAAAAGATTGTCCATTACTATATACGCTGGACAAAAAGGATAAAACTTACACAACCATTCTTGTACATCACCATTCCTTTTATTTCTAATACTAAATGTATATTTTTTGTATAGAGCCAGCGCTTTATTATCTATCATGGTTATGATTTGTACTGAAAAAAAAAATGGAATATTTATTTGGATACTTTAAATAAATTGCATCGATATAAACTGCAGTGAATCAGTTTTAAACTCTATGGAACATATTTTTCCATAGTAAAATTTACCCCAAACCGTGTCTCCTACTCTTGGTATGTAAATCGATCATGGGTAATTATGTCATCATTATTTCTATTATCTAAATATATTTATACTGGTGAATTTTTCTTAAAAGATAGCAATAAAATAAATTTTTGTTTTATTTTATGAATCACAGCACATTTATTTATCAAAAGTATGAGCATGAATTTTGCTCGTGTATACGATTAAAGATCACTAAAGCAAACTTAAAACAATATAATTTCTAATAGCTAGTACAAAAATAGAAAAAAATAAGACAATTCACACGTAATAACAGCTATCGGTTGAGAATTGAGGTACATTAATTTGTTCTTTTTAAGTAATTTCATTCCTTTAATACATTGAACATGTAGGCAGCGCAAATAACTCTAATTGCGTTAAATTTACAAATAAAGTACGCACTTTGTACCAACACACATAGTTGCTGGTTAATGATTGTAGATTGGATATTTTCAGCTTCTAATGGAAGCTAGCTAAAGAATCTACTCATTATTGGCAGTACCATATCAGTATCGTCGGGGTGTTGAAAGGACATTTCAGATTCCAGTGGTAGCGTCTTGCAGTTCGCTGCATGAATGGGCCGGCTCGGCCAGTAAATACCACGACCTCTCGGAATAGGGGCTCGTGTCGCGTTTCCTTCGGTGAGAGAGGTATCCGGAGGCCCGATCCCCTTTCTTTTTTCTCCTACTCCCTTATAGGACGGTAACACACCGCGGTGTACATGGACAATGAGAAGTTACTTACCAACAGGTGACCCACTAGCTTGTGTGCCATCCTATCGCATAAAAAAAGTACATATCATCATGATACTGGTGGTGGTACATAGCTTTGTTCTTGTGTCTTTGCTTTAAAAACGATCAAATGTTTAAAGACGAATGTACGTCCCGTTGCTAGTTTTGAACAGGTTCTTTCTCACATGATGATGTTCAACTTTTATTTCCTTCAATTGCAAATCTCCATCGGTCGCCACAAAAGATTTGCAAACCGGGAAGTTGGTGCAGTACCACTTGTCGAGTCCTTTCTTTTTTCCCATTTTGTAGAACGTGTAACCTTCGTGTAGGATCAGCCTTTTGCCATTTGACATAGTTATCAGATCCGCTACAAACATAAAACTATGATGTTTATTATTTCAAATTATAACATACATTTCTATTTTTTTTTCGTATTTAGTCTTTTTACTTAAACTATTCAGTTAATATATTTCATAAAAATATTTTTTTCTAGTAATATTGCTGCCTAAGAGTTCTCAACCAACATTCAGTTTTATAATTAGTAAGTTTTCTCTTTTTGATCTGTCTTCTATATCTTATAGACTTAGACTAGACCTTTTCACATGGGCTTTCCTTGCAAGAATGCAAAAAAATGTCAAAATCAAAAGATACTTATTGTAAAAATATCACTTTAAGTCTAAATTTTTCTTCTAATTCTTCTAATCTAACTGAAATTTGGTAGCATTTATGACTGTATTGGTGGTTTTATATCCATATATAATCTTTTCAACAGCCGAGCAGACAATAATCATAAAAAAATGGTAAGAGAGATATACCAGATACCAATTTTTTCTGCGAAACTCATTACGCGATCTATAAGGCTCAACAACATTAGGTTGCGGTTATTTTTTTGCCACGACGAAAGGCCTTTCAAGTTTTTCTTTAATCTCATCATAGTAGACGTGGATGCTATGTTTACTTTTTTCTCCTGGTCGTTTGTCCTTGCGTTATATCAGTTGAGTTTTGGATGCTCATAGATATAAAATAAACCTTTAATGCGTTTGTGTTGTGCCTAATTATTTTTCCTGAAAAACGAAACTTTATGACGTTAGTCATAAAGTTTCGTGGAATAGACCTACCGGGAATACCACGTTAAAAAAAACGCGCCCAGTACACTACCTCACAAATGGTGTGGAAATGTGTGCATATTATGTATAACGTGATTCTTACAAGCGCAATATCGGGGAAATAGTCGGTCTTATATAAAAAATCATAAGGACAATTTTTATGAGGGATGAAAGGGCAGAATCCAGAATAGATGTAAGGATAATGATTGATGATGTAGTGCTGGAACAGGTGAATGAAATTGTATATCTTGGATGCGCTTTTAGCAGAGATGGAAGGTACACCGCGGATGTAAAAAGACGAGTGGCGATAGGAAATAGCGTAAATGGAGCTGGAGGAAGGTGATGTTAAGAGCCTCAAAAACCGACGCGCGTGCATGAAAAGAGTTATGAAAGTCAACGAAGCGAGTGAGGTGTGTAAGAATCGTGCCCTATGGCGCTCTGTTCTCTCTGCCTACCCCGCAAGGGATTTGGCGTGAAGTTATGTATGTATGTATGTATGTTATTCAATTACGTATTTTTATATGTAAAACTATTACTTCAGAAACATAAGTCTTTGTGATACCTACTTTTCGGTTTGTAAATGTTTTTCGCAATCACAAGGGCCTCCACGTCACTTAATTGGGGAAAGATCACCTTTTCTATGCATAATAACAATAGTCCATGTACATCTATTAAATGCCGCATACAAATTAAAGTAATAACGGAATAGTATAAAACTAATCACAGTCCATAAAGCCCCAAAACACGCCGCTCGATCGCGTATGATACAGATTTGTGCTTCAACACTAAAATGTATCACTTACACACAAATACAAATATGTAGTCTACATCAATACTTTTATATAAAAATCAAGTATCAAAAAGCATTGTGTACATTGCGTCTAATAATTTGGCCAGGGACTGTATAATGTTAAAGCAATCTCGTTGGATTTTGTCCTATTGACATAAATATTCGGCGAGTAAAGGCACACTCACAGCCATTTCGGATGGAAATAGGCATGAAATCCAAAAAAAAAAAGAACAACAAGAACATTTTTTTGTACAACACAAATTAATTGTATCAATATATTTTTGTTTATTTTAGCAGAAATAGAAAAAAAAACTACTACTAAATATGTTATAATTTCATATATTTACCACAGTCAAGTTTTATAACAGACCTATATTTATGTGAATGTCCCGTGTTTTCTTCGAATATGTTCAAAAGATTGTCCATTACTATATACGCTGAACAACCAGGAAAACTTGTACACGACCATTTTGCTATATCACCTTTCCTTTTATTTCTAATATAAAATGTATATTTTTTGTATAGGGCCAGCACTTTATTATTTATCATGGTTATGAGTTGTACTGAAAAAAAAATTTGCAACGATGTAGTCAAAGTCAAAAGAAGCCTTATTTTCGATGGTCTTCCTTCACAGACACTTAATGATAGTCAATGTACAAAAAATTAAACTTATTTTTAAAATAAAATAGATCTATAATATGTATATTATATTTCTTAGATTTTCGCGAATCACATTCATAACATAAAACTGCAAACGTCGGGAAATAAATGGAAAATAAGTTCTAAATAAATGCGATATAATCCATAAAAGTTGTTTCAAAAAATATCACTTTAATTCTAACATTTTCATGTAATTCTTCTAATCTAACTGAAATAGGACTCAATCGGTGGCTTTTTCTTCATATTAAGTAATGTTTACAACCGCCGAGAAGACAATAATCATATATAGAATGGTAAGAGAGATATACCAATGTTTTCTGCTAAACGCAATCTGTAAGGCCAACCGGGTGGTTGGGGTTATTTTTTGCTACGACGAAAGGCCTTTTCTTCTGCCTTTTTCTTTAATCTCATCAAGGTAGACGTGGAGGCCATGTTTGTATTGTTTATTTTATTATTTATCCTAGCCACTTGTCCCGCTTGTCCTTGCATTATATGCATTATATTATTGCTGTTGAATTCTGGGTGTTGTTAGATGTAAATTTGATTTTGACCTTTTGATTTTGACCTTTGATTTTGTGCCATTCACATATATGTAAACTGCCAAATTTATACATAAACGACAAAAAACCTATTAAGTCTTGGCTTAGAAGAGGTTAGATGATCTCCCTATTTACATTTACACACACCGGCACAAACACTCAAACACAGCGACACACAGTTTCTTAGCACTAAGTATTAATGGTGATCATTGACTGAATACAGCATCCATATCTTCACACCTAATTGCCTCAACTATACATAAGCGTGTAGGCAGAGAAATATATGATTGACATTACTCGTTAAAAGATGTAACTCTATCTGATACTAATATATTTTCCATTTGCTGTTTTGTGTAGATTCCTCTTATTATGAAAATGCACGCTGATTATTTCAAAAATTTTAAACTCATCGTTGACAAGAATATAAGATTTACATTTGTTCGAGTGAGTGCAGCGCCACTTAGACAAGCCTTTTTTCTTCATTATTGCACTTTTATAATACGTATAACCTTTATACAAAAGGAGATCTTTGCCAGTCACCATACTAATCAGTTCAGCTGAAATATAAATTATAATTTACATAGATAGTAAGAAAAAAACTGTATTAAAATATTTTGGATTATTTCAAATATGTATTTATATCATTACATAGTACCTATAACATATAGTCACTTTCAGTTGTCTGTCCCCTTACATGCCTAGATCTTTAAAACTACGCAACGTATTTTGTTGCAGTTTTTTATTTAATATATTGAGGGTGTTAACGGGATGGTTTTCATCTATATTTCATGTATGATATAAGAAAAAGTGATAAATCCAAAATTTTGCTTCTTTAGTAATTTTGATGCGGAACAAATTTGGCCGGGTCAACTAGTAACCAAAATAAAGGAAAATTTAGCTACTGGACAACGCAATAAATAAATATTATTATTATTGAAATATGTAATAAAATTCGATAAATAATGTAGCCTATGTCAATTGGGATATCGAGATTTACGTAGTTTTTTTTTTATCTCCAAGAAAAAATGGTGTGGTACCATTTTACAGAGTGGTACCACACGCTTGAATTGCATAATGTATATGTAGTAATTGCGTTAGTGCCAATAAAACTACAAACTAAAATGTTATATCTATTTATTAAATTTATTTATTTATTTTTATTCGAATAATTTATTTAATTAATTTGTTTACTTTATACCTTTTGGTAAATTTGTAATATATTGTACTGTTCACATTTGAAGTTATATTATTTATAATTTCACAGCGCCTTCACAGGATTTTAAGATGATAATGAGAAATAACTTTGTATACCATAACATAATTCCACGCCTTTTTTACCCGAAGGTGTAGGCAGCGGCTGTTAAACCTCGTCTCGCTGTTATGTTTAGGTCCCAAATGGAATATGCGGCGAACCTTTTGCCATACCGGGCACAAAGTTTTCAGTCATCTTTTTCACACTTAACTTCAAATAGTCATTGGTGAGCAAGTGTGAGAATTCGAACCCGCGACCTCTAGATTCAGAAGCGGGATGCTCGACCACTGGACCACCGAGACCTTACATAAAGGGAAACATATTTAATATTTATCTAATATATGTCCCGTCAGGACACTTGAGTAGTTGTTTGATCCCGTGACAGTGTATGATGTAACAGTTCAATATGAAATTGTCATCATCGACTACAAGATATGCCTTGCATCTCGGGAAACATGTGCAAACCCATTTGTGGTCTCCAGTTTTCATTTTGTATCGATAAAAAAATTTGTGTCCTCCATATAACAGCCATTTCTTGCCGTTTGCTTTTGTTATTATTTGAGCTGGAAAAATACTTATCTATAGTTACCATTTTAAAGAGTCACAGAACTCGCCATAACATAAGGAGCTAACCACCTTTTTTTTTTGGGATAGGAGGGCAAACGAGCAAGCTTGTCACCTGATGGAAAGCAACCAATGCCACCCATGGACACCAACAACACATATAGTGTTACTGTTGCGTTGCGAACCTTTAAGGGATAGGGGATAGGGAAGGATGGGGAAGGGAGGTGGGCCTCCGGGTACCTCTCTCACCGAATGAAACACGGCATGATCCACTTTACGTCGATCTTCTGAGAGGTCGTGGTATTTCACCGGTCGAGCCGGCCCATTCATACAGCAAACTGCATGGCTCTACCACTGTAAAGTTAGTATCTATATAGTTTGCATTAAAATAGAACTCTTTTGTTATAGAAAAAGGGGTGCAAACATGCAAGCGGGTCACTTGATGGTAAGCAACTAGCTCGCTGCATTGCCTTTAATATGGGAAAGAAAGGAAACGGGTTCAACGTGGAGAAAAGGATGGACATTCAGACACCGCTCTCACGTTACGAAACGCGGTTTAAACCACTTTACGTGATTATTCTGGGAGATCGTAGTATTTCACCTGTCGATCCAGCCCATTTATGCAGCGAATTGTGTGGCTCTACTTCGAGTAAGTGAAGTACTTAGTAGTAAGTATTTTAATCAATCTTAACTGTCGCACATTCCCCAGAACCAAATCTAAAAATACTAAATATATAAGTAATAAGGAAACATGTGCTTATTAAGCATTCTATATTATGTTTAATAATATACAGGTCACTTTCTACTACTAAGGCTTTGAGGAATCTCAATATAATTAATTTTAGCTAAATTACATTACTTTGCTACAGTGCTTTGGATTTTAATGGCACATATTTATATAATTAAAAAAAACATAAATAATATAATTTTTAATAATATTATGAAGGTATTTTTTATTATTTTTTGTTTTAATCCTTGCAATATGATGACTATCATATAATCTCGTATAGTAATAACAATATCTTGGACACAATACACACAACGCCCTCTAGTTCCAAGCTAAGCAAATAAATGATTGTGTTATGGATACTAGATAACGGATATTAATACATATATACTTTTCTTTTGTAAATACATACTTATAATACATAGAAAAACACCCAGACGCCACACAAATATTCATGTTTGTCACAAATGTTTGTGCTCGGGTGGGAATCGAACCCCCGACCTCATTGCTGCAGCCGGTAGTTTTACCAATGCGCCACGAGGCCTTAGTAATCTTTAGTACTTGATTAATTAAACGTAATCAATTTAGAACATTCATTAACCCTGGCTATAGTACTCTGCTTATATAGAAATCAACAAATCTGCTAATGTTCTTTGTATTTCTCGGAATGATTTCTTTCGATGCAAACACGCTTATTTTTTTATACCTAATCTTTTAATTTTTTTCATTTTTGTCGGACTAGTTGGAGGATGATTATGATTAAAATTCTGTTCCGTTATGACAGACTTCTCTAATAGAACAAAAGCACCACATTTCGTGGTGACATGATTGACGCACGACCACCTGATGACACCTTCGACATTTGTTTCCTTATCAATATTGTAAGTGTGATCTTCAAGAAATAATACCTTCTTATTTCCTTCTTTATATATACCACCCACCACCGTCCTGTTGTGTGCTAAAATTAAAGGAATGATTAAAAATAAGTCAACAGAACAATTTCAACTTCGAAATTATTCAGACTGAATATATTATAGTTAAAAAAAAATAGATTTAAATCAAAATTGCATAATCTACTTTTAAGCAATTTGCTTAGAAGCAAATCAAATAAAAACAAGCAAAACAGAATGTTTAGGTGATGAATTTCTCATCTGTAAAACGCAAGTATTCTTTTTAATCTTCAGAAAATATAATAATTATTAATGAATCAAAATATTATTTAATATCAGTATAAATTAATAACAAGCACAAGTACACCAAGACCAAATCCTGCAAAATTAATCTAGCAAAATTATAAAATATAGAAAGAAAAAAGAGATTTTTTTCAGTCTTAGATGTATTTCGATACATTGACACATAAAATGTAGGTACCCCTTTTATCAGTTGATGAGAATTAGCACTTTAAAAAAATTAATATGTAAAACCAAGAAACTATCAACATGTTTGCTATTATAAATTTATTACCAATGCCGATTGCTACAGAGCTTTCCCTATACAGCTGTATCTTTGAATGCTACATTTTAACATATTTTTCTGTCAAACGTATTTTGTACTTGTAACGTTTATTAGGGCAATATAAGATGCTGCCTAATAACAGTTCCATCATCACATAACGTGGTGAAAGTACGTGACACTTCTTTCTGGGAATTCCGTAATTATGAGTATATCTTTATTCCCATACATATTTTGAATCCTTCAAAAAGTCTAATACTTCTATTATAACTATAAAATAGGGTCGTATTTTCATGTAAAACGATAGGCTTCGCCACAGATAGTTTGAGACATGATGAGGTAACAAAAAAAAATAAAAATGATACAACTTTTATGGCTCAAAGAGCTGTTAATTATTAATTTATTTCATCCATACGTTCTTTTTACGTTGCGATTTCTTAGTAATGTTACCTTCTTAAACAGGTTTATTATTTAATAATTATTAAGCTTATTTGTATTTTCTTTATGAATTATGTATATACGAAAAAAGGATTGTTTTCTTGATCATCATCAAAACGAATTGTCACACACTTATCACATCAAAGTCTATGCAGTATTAAATTTTTACATATCGGCCATTACTAACACGCCTATACGTGTAACGTTCATGAGGTATGTGATTCAAATTCTGTTGGATAAAACGATCACCTTTATCATTGACCTTAATAGATGCTTTACACCCTTTATTTTTTGCAGAACATCTCCATCTATTCTTGCAGGGTGCGGCCGCTTTAGTGAAGGTATATCCGTCAACCATGAGCAAGACATGACCAGAGACTAAAGTGATAAACTGGGTGGCTGCTGCAAATTGTTTATATACATATATAAATCTGATAAATAAATTATTATTACATAGTAAATAAAATTGAGGAAATAAAGCTGCATTTATAGATTTTATGAGGCCTCATTTCACTTACTGAAGGACCCCAATCAAATAATACTGTAATATTTTTTGAGTTACAGGTCCATAGGGTATGAGATATAGTGAAGTCTTGATCAGTGGCTAAGCTAAGCCAAGTTTTATTGCCTAGTTAAAATAGTGTGATGAAATATTTTTTAAACTACATTAAAGTTAATATAATTTAACAAATTGCCCGTATCCGATTTCTTTATAAACAGGTTGTCTATGTAGGTTGTGATTAAGACATTGTTTAATTATAACTGTGCTATCATCACTCAGAACCACGTACGCATTACATTTTCTGTTCTTTGCTGAACACTGCCACCTATTCTTGGCGGAGGTCCGTCGCGAGCACTTATGGAAGCTGTATCCTCCAACTATCAATAGGACAGTACCTGATGTTAACGTGATGAACTGGGCTGTTGAAAAAAATATGTGTGTAAGATTTGAAAATATATTTCAAATAAGATTTAGAAGATTAGAAAAAAAAATCAATGTGGATTAGCAAGAGGATTATTATTACATACATACTATTCTTAGCTAGGACTGCCAAATTAAATATAAGTTGACAAATTTGTACCAGTACAATAAACTGAAAGATTTACTTTCCATTAGCTGGACAGTCTCCTTGTCGGCGCGCGGCGTGGTTAGTAATAAGTTTATAAGCTATAGAAATATTAAAACAAAATTTTAATAAGCAAAATTCAAATTACATAAAAGCCCGATTGTATAAAATAAGTCCAAGTAATGTGAAATAAAAAGACTGACTTTTTAAAGTTCGATATAAAATAGTAATTAATATATTTATTTATAACATGAATAACTTGGTATGAAAATTTACATAAGTACTTGAAGAGAATTTATACAGTTGTTTATTAGAGATTGCAATTTGTGAGACAAAATTATATTTTTACGAATAAAATAGCCGAATGTGTATGTACTGTTACTGTTACCTATTAATCGAATTAAATTTTAGGTCGTATGGAACCGGGGAAACGTAAAAATTCTAGACTAGGCCCGGCGTAACAGCCGCTACCTTATCTTCGGATAGAAAAAAGCGGGAAATTACAAAATGGTATTTATGTATAAATATGTTTTTAAATGGGTTTAGTAGAGATGAATTACATATTGGATATATAATCAGTTTAGATATTTATACAAATTGTAGTGTCCAGTACACATTAATTTTTATACTTTTATACTTAAGTTCTAAATAACATTCATCACAAAGTATAATTTGAATTATATAACTATAATTTCTTTTATTATTTAAGTATCAACTTGATTTGAAGTTTGAATAAAGTGTTTTTTTAACATTCGTACAATATATAGATTTTTATATAGACATTGTTCATCCGAGAATCTATTATCTATATCCAAATGGAACTAGATAACTATTTACTACTAGCGCGCGATAAGTTGAGACTCACCTGGAATGCAACTTTCCCTCAAGCTCCCGTGTTGTACTGTAGCTAACACCATTTTTGAAGTGGAAATTTATATGCGATTTGCAGTCGTATAACGCATCTAACGCCCACTCGCGGGTAAAAAAGTAATATATAACAAAATAACATAAACCGGTCTATATATAAACATAATATAACATAACATAACTTCACGCCTTTTGTTACCCGAAGGTGTAGGCAGCGGCTGTCTGCATTTCTACAATATGGGTATTAAATGAAAAGGCTTGTTGGGAGTAAAAGGAATATAGCAGATCCTCCAAAATAGAGGAGTAGTAATGACTACTAACTAGAAGGCTACTCAGATTCTACCCAAACCCAGATTAAGATTTATACTCGAGCGGAGATCGGACCCGCTTATCTCGATTTCACAGGCGGTAGTTCCGCTAATTTATCACAAGGCCCGTCGTAATGTACGATGATGAGATGTGCTCTTTTTACATTTAGTGTGTTTTAAATGTATGTTTGTTACAAAGTTTCACTTCTTTAGCGCAGAGGGACTCCACGCACAATTTTTTTAACGTCTTAGCGGGCATTACACGAAAACATATTTTAACTCTTTCAGTCTTTGAAGTATTTATGAATAAGTTCGCACGCTCGTGATGGCTTCATAAATTTGTATAATTAAAAGGCGACTTTGTTCAGAGTACAATAATTGCTACATTAAAAAAATATCAGAGATGAATCCGCAGCTAGAAACTTGTGACATTTTTGTGCACAGTACAACAATGCGCTGTGACGTCGCCGCACCCAGGTCTCAACTTATTGCACGCGGCTAGTAATACTACATATTAGCTTATATTATAGCTACTACATAACTAAATATATATCTATCTATAGTTTTTGTATTTAAAAAATATTACTAAGACTAATAATAGAACACTTATCTTTGCAATAATTCAAGTTCATAATGCCAAAGTTAAAGATTTTTTTATGTGATAGAAGGGCAAACGAGCAGGCGTGTCACCTGATGGTAATCAACTAGGGCCGCCCATGGTCATCTACAACACATATAGTGTTACAGTTGCGTTGCCGCCCTTCTAGGGAGTAGGATGGGAAAAGATGGCGAAGGGGGTGTGGGCCTCCGGGTACCTCTCACACCGAACGATACGCGGCATGGGCCACTTTACGTCGATCTTCTGAGAGGTCGTGGTATTTCACCGGTCTATTCATGCAGCGAACTGCCTAGCTCTACCACTCTACCACTATTTATGTCCTAATTTTAAAAAAGTAACCATCCGAAGTGAAGGTATGGAGCGGCGGATCATGTGTGTGTGTGTTATTATACTTCAGCACTTCATGTGTCTTCGACATGTGGACGTATGCAGAACATTTTCTTGACAGGCGACTACCACATACATATCTGGAACCACTGTCTCTCAGCTTCCCATTCCTGCTGAACACATAATCACCCATAAGCAACATAACTGTACCGGTGGCGGTTTTTACGTATCTTGCTGTAACATAACGGGTATTGTTGGTGTTAGTTTGCTGATCACTGCTGGGTATTAAGAATGTGCAGTCTGTGTTGTCTATTTATTAAGCCGTAACTCCTAAACTGTACAACCAATCAGGAGTTATAAACATCTGTACATATTAATAAAATTAAAGGGTCTCTTTGTATATTTAAATAATTGCTTTCTACTTCATTCATACGAATATAAACTTAAATATACATATACAGTATATACACAAAACAAAAAAAAAATACAATCTTTGAAATGAATCGACTTGTTTGTAGCTGGTGCAATAAAGAACAACTTCCGCCCGACTACTGAACCGCCACTCAAATATATAAGCGCTACTTAAGCGTTTAAGTAGCTGTCACATTGGACAGAAAACTTGAAATTTGAACAGTAAGCAGCACTTTATTGATTGTCAGATTTGAGTGGCGGTTCAGTATTCGGGCGTTAGGCCGACTTATTTTTAGAAAGAATCCTTTATTTATTTATTGCATGTTTCGTCGCGTCAGTTAGTTTCTCATAATTCAATTAAAGTTTGACATATTGTCCATTACGAAGTGATTTGTATACATTGCGTTTATGTGCATTATGAATAAGTTTCTGCCTGATAATTACATTTTCATCGTCATTAATGACAACGAAAGCAGTGCAGCCTCTGTTCTTCGCCGAGCAAATCCACCTGGATGTGTTTCTCAAGGTCGAACACTTGTGAAAACTGTAACCATTTACCATTAGCAGAATCGCACCAGATGTTAAGGTGATGAGCTGGTGAGCTGTAGAATTGTTTAAACAAAATTTTAATGAGCACAATTAAAATTATATAAAAAAAATACCGATTGGATAAAATAATAATACACAAATATAACTACTGAAGTCCAAGTTTTAATAAAATAAAAAGACTGAATTTTTCAAGTTCTACATAAAATAGAAATATATTTGTAATGACAAAGGGTAAAATAAAAACATAACTTCACGCCAAGCACTTTGCGGGGTAGACAAATAATAAAGTGTCATAGTTGTCTAATAGAGGTTGTAGCATGTTAGACAAAATATATCTTTATGAATAAAAGGGTGTGGTGTAAAGGTGTGAGGCAGTGATGATAAAAGTTTTTTCATCTCAAGGACCATCTACAAGACCAGTCTAAGGTTTTTTCGTAAAATTGTATAACTAGTATAACTACTGATGACGTAATCATCTGGACCCGTCTATCCTCCATGTCATACAAAATAAGCAAAGAACCCCCCGCTCCCTCAGTGGTCACTTAATACTTGAACGGCCACATAGTTAGCATTACACAAATATAATTTTACTAGCTGACCCGGCGAACTCTGTTTCGCATCAAAAGTAATAACTGCTGCCCCGCTATGTTAATACTGCAATATCTTCGAACAATTTTAAGTCGATAGCAGCTATAGGTTAAAAATGGGAATTTTCCATTGTTAACACCCCCGCAACCCCCCTTGTGGGTGGAATTTCGTAAAATCCGATCTTAGCTGACCTCTACTCGGCGAAAGGAATAATCCTACCAAATTTCAAGTCGCTACGCCTTATGGTTCCAGAGATATCGTGATGAGTCAATATATAGGTGGAAATCTCTTATATATATACTAGCTGACCCGGCGAACTCTGTTTCGCATCAAAAGTAATAACTGCTGCCCCGCTATGTTAATACTGCAATATCTTCGAACAATTTGAAGTCGATAGCAGCTATAGGTTAAAAATGGGAATTTTCCATTATTAACACCCCCGCAACCCCCCTTGTGGGTGGAATTTCGTAAAATCCGATCTTAGCTGACCTCTACTCGGCGAAAGGAATAATCCTACCAAATTTCAAGTCGCTACGCCTTATGGTTCCAGAGATATCGTGATGAGTCAATATATAGGTGGAAATCTCTTATATATACGAGTATATATATAGAAGATATAGATAGATTTATTGCTAGCAGACCGCGCGAACATTTTACCGCGTTATTGTGGCTGATTTGACATAGTTTGTCGTGGTCTTGTTTTCGATATTTATAAGATGTACAATTAATTAATCTTTTTATTGTTTAGGCAACATACGCAAAATAAGTAACTTTTACATAAACATAACTTCACGCCTTTGTTACCCGAAGGTGTAGGCAGCGGCTGCTAAGCCTCGTCTCGCAGTTATGTAAGGGATATTATATCGTAATTACGTCTTTCATTTATCAGCCACTCATTTACCATACGAAGAATAACCTGTAACAACCTTTCGTTACAGTCTCAAATGGAATAGGTGGCGAATTTATTGCCGGGCACAAAGTTGTCAGTCATCGATATTTGTCACACCTTCATTCGAACTTCATAAAGAATTCGAACCCGCAACTTCTTGATTCGGAACCGGGGTGCTCTACCACTGGTCCACCGAGATTAACTTACGGAAAAAACCAACCAGAAAAGTTACGTTTCTTTCATTTTATTATCAGTATTGCATTGTGGATTGTTAGCTGGGCTTTTCTGCTAATTTTTTTTGCGCCCAAGAATCTGCCCAACGCTCCATTTACGCTATTTCCTATCGCCACTCTTCTTTCTACATCGGCGGTGTACCTTCCATTCCTGCTAAAAGCGCATACAAGATATACAATTTCATTCACCTGTTCCAGCACTAGATCGTCAATCATTATCCTTGCATATCTGGATTCCTCCCTTTCAAACATTTCTTTATTTATTTATTTCTTACATCATATATTTTTTTCATATAAACTCTATATTTGTATAGAGAGATACAAAATAAGACTTTAATGTTTTACTTTATTTACAATTTTTATCTTATGTTCTTAAACAAAATCTTTTTTGTCTAAAAAAATGACCACTATTTGTAATAAAGAATACTGGCGGCTCATGGTTATGAGCTTTTGGCAATTTTGTGACTTTCTTTGTACTGGATAGGTGTACATAGGCTTTGCAGCATTTAGACCGTGCATTTGAACAGGTGTATCTACATCCGCCGTTTTTCAAACCTGATCTTCTGCTAAAAGAATATCCTCCAACCATAAGTATGTTACCGCCGTTTATTGTTTTAAAAAAGCGTACCTCGTCTGCAACCAAAATGTTCCCTTATATAAAATAAATACATAAAAACAGATTTATGTCCCTCGTTGCCTTTGTTTAAATATTAAACAAAGGCAACTTTTTAACTCAATATTTACTTCCAAGGAGATGACTGTTACTAATACTGTCTTTGGGGACTGGGCAACCATAGGTATTCATAAGAGCAGGCAAACTTTGTACATGTTATACTATTAAAGACAATTCAATAGCAGTGAACAGTTTGGAAATCATGTAAAATTATATTCTAGAATTTTCAAGTGCGTTTGTCAAGTCGCGAAATCTATTTTTATTAAATCTAAAATTAAAAATAGTAGTAATAAGATCCAAGCCACTTGGACAGTCATCAATGAAGAGACTGGTTAGAGTCGAACCAGGGACTGAGAATTTACGTTAAATATCAATGGACATACACATATATACACAAATAAATAAATAAATAAATAGACATGTTACCAAGTCAGATTGTGAGGTTGCCAATGCCTTTGATGATTTTTTTTTCTATTTTCCCTGTCAATCTTACTAGTGCTCTGGGCTCTTCCGCTTCCATTGCAGAGTCTTTGCTTAAAGATAACGTGGCTGAATTTTTTAACGATTTTCTCTTCCGTCATGATAATGGGTGTGATTTAAATAACGCGTTTAAATCAATTAATATGAAAAAGACAGCTGATATATGGGGCATTTCTGTACATATTATAAAACCTTTATTAAACACTATTGTTCCCGCCTTAATTCTGATATTTAATTTAGTATTGACTGTGGTGTGTTTGACTTGATGAAATTAAGTAAAATCATTCCATTGTATAAATCGGGTAGTACATTAGATCCCACTAACTTCAGATCAATATCAGTACTACCGACAATAAGTAAAATTTTCGAAAAGCTTATCCTCGCACAGCTATTAAAATACTTTAATGATAATAATCTGCTGCACAATAAGCAATTCGGTTTTAAGCGCGGGCGGTCTACATGTGATGCGGGAGTAAGATTATTAGAATGTATATTTAAAGCCTGGGAGGAGTCACGGGATGCCTATGATATAATATTTTGTGACTTGTCTAAGGCTGTCGATTGTGTGCAGCATGAAACTCTGGTAAGAAAATTACACCACTAAAGTCTGTGGAATAAAGATATTTTGAATTTGAATTAAATGATTCCTAGTATTTAAACATCCAATCCCCCTTCTATTGCTCCAATTACAAGAATTAACATTACAAGACGACAAATTACCAGTTAACATGTCTTTCAAGATGAGTCCGCTCTGCGCCAAGAAGATATGTTTGTTTCAAACTCTTAAGTCTCACTTCTGCTGTTTAATTTGTTTTTGAATGAAATCGCAAAAAATAAGAAAAAGTGGCTTTTACGAGTCCGGTAATAGTTTAATCTGTATAAATATTCTATATTTTTGTATATTTCTGAGTGATAGTATTTTTATAAATACATATATTCCCAAACTACGGTGGTGATGAATCCATCCCTTTACTTCTTGTTTGCCGGAATAAAGGTTTCTTCATCATCTTCTGACAAACAGATGTTCCACCTTTAGGTATCACAATATTATGGATAGCTGCCAAATGTCTTAGAAGACCACTTGTATTATGTTTTGTACAGGATAAATCTCGTGAACATTTTGAACATCTTGCTGTTTGGGTTTTCAAATTTTTCTCAAAGTATTTCCAAACTTCGGAGATGACACGTGTTCTCTTTAAAGCATATTCTAAAATTATAGAACTTAAAATTATAATAATAAAAGTTAAAATTAGAATAAGTCAATTTCACGAAAAAGCCAAACACGTGTAAAACTTTATACCTGACTTTATAAAGTTAAATATTTGCGCGATTTGCTTAAATTAACTGCTTTTGAAGGGTTTGTTTGGTACGTATGGTAGACAATGTAAGGTGTAAAATATGAGGAATTATGAGAATTAAATTACAAAACGCAGTATGTAAAACTTGCAATAGTTAACTTGGTGTCATTTGATTTCTACAAAAACAACATTTTAGGGTTCATTTTCTTCGTCTTTAATAATATCGGTTGTCTTGAATCTTTCGTAATATTTTACACTGTCCCTTTATTAGGTCAACGTTTATTATTTCATGCTATTTTTTTATCTATAAAGTCAAAGTGTTCTATTTATTAAGCCGTCACTTCTAAATTTTACAACCAACCAAAAATAAAAATAAAAAACAATAAAGTAATCAGAGGTTAAGAATATAAATACTTATTTATTAAGTTATTATGTTTTTCATGTCACTATTTAATTTGGGTGTGGAGCAAATACAAAATATTGGTTTAGAAATTATTTCATACTATTTTTTTTATGTATAAAGTCAAAGTGGTCTATTTATTAAGCCGTCACTTCTAAATTATACAACAAATCAGGAATTATAAAAAAATCGTAGGTTAAAAATATAAAGGTTTCAGCAAATACAAATATTGGTTAAGAAATTAGTTTTTTATTTATTTCCTAAATAATATTTTTATTTTTTCAAGAAACGTTTTTATTTGTATCCTCCTCCTCCTCGCGTCGTTTGTCCTCAATGCTGAGGGTCGTGGCCTCCTTGTTGATTTTTTTTTTTGTGAAGAACTAGATTTCGCCACCTCTCCCTATCTTCGGCAGCGTGGATGGCATCGTAGACGGAAATATTCAGGGTAGCACGGATTTGATCCGACCAGCGAGTGGGGCACCTGCCTCGAGGCCTCCTCCCGACCACTTTTCCCGTCAGGAGCAGCTTTTCTAAGTTGTCACCTCTCCTCCTCGCGATATGGCCAAAAAACTCGAAGCTTCTCTGCAGGCATGTGGTGCTGAGTCTTGTCAGTATATTGTGCTCGGTCTGAATGGATTCATTGGTGCGATGTTCGGTCCAATGAATTCTGAGCATCTTTCTCCAGCACCACATTTCGAACGCATCAATGCGTTGTCGATCCGCTTTCCTTAGAGTCCAAGTTTCCGCACCATAAAGGAAAATGGAGAACACGAGGGTGGTGACCAACCGTTTTTTTGTCCTCCTAGATATGTTTCTATCGGCCCATATACGGTTCAGCTGTGTCATAGCGCTCTTCGCCATAGCAATGCGTCTTCTGACGTCCTTCTCACATGACCCGTTGTTGGTGATAATGGAGCCTAGATATGAGAAATCCTCTACGACTTCCAGATTTAGCTTAGCTATCTGAGTGAGAGACCCGCTGCGGTCGACTACCATGACCTTTGTTTTTGCCCTATTTATGAGAAGGCCCATTTCTGCACTGGTTCGCTCCAATTTCTCTAGCAGGAGGCGCATTTCCTCTTATTTGTATACATATGTAAAATATGTCATTAATATTTTGCTTCATTTAAATTATATTATTGTTATTTATAAAACAAAATCTTTATTTTTTAACATATTGCCCAGTTTTAGTAATGAAGAACTGTGGCGCCTCATGGTTATGAATTGTTTGCAATTTTATGATTTCATTAGTACTGGACATGTGTACAAAGGCTTTGCAGCATTTAGAACGTAAATTGGAACAGGTGTATCTGCATCCACCGTTTTTTAATCTCGAATTTTTGCTGAAGGAATATCCTCCAACTAAAAGTAAGCTACTGCCATGTACTGTTTTAACAAAGCGTGCCTCGTCTGCAAAATAAAATTTCACTTTACACATCAAAGCACTATAAATACTGAGGTTTATAGAAACCCTGTATAGTAGAAAATAGTGAATGATTCTTAATATATAAACATCAATCACACGTTTATTTGCCTAATAAGATTACAAGATCTTAAAGTGTCAGTAACCTGCGGTCGAGCACCCGGCTTCTGATCATAAAGTCGCGGGTTCGAATCGTGGCTCACACCGATGACTTTTCCAAAATTATTTTCGGAAGTTATGTGTGATAATAGTACTGCTACTATTTACAGCATGCAATTGAAACGAATTTTCAAAGATATTGCAGTATTAACATAGCGGGACAGCAATTAAAGCCGTTAAATAGCACAAATTGAACCTCATGATATCCAAAATTTACTTATTTATTACTTTTGATGCGGAACAAAGTTCGCGGGTCAGCTAGTATAAAATGTAATAAAATATTTTTAAACGCGTAGATGTGTATTTTTTTAGAATAAAGTGGCAAAAGAATAAGGAATTGAGTAGTTTATGAATCCAGTAATAGTGTACAAATCAATATTTTTGAACATTTTAAAGATTTAGTGTTTTGAGTGATAGTCAAGTCAAGTCAAAAAAGCTTTATTCTTATAGGTCTTCACAGACTCTTAAAAATAGTACACTAATACAGATTTAACATATTATTTAAAATGACATACTAAACACGAGGGCTTAAGGAAAGTGCTTTCGTGGAACAAAAAACAAACACGGACGCAATCACCACGGCGCGCGGGTGCCTGATTCCGAGAGTAGTGGCTATCATGAGAAGAGCAAGAAATCGGGCAAGATACTCATGTGCCAAATAATTTGAAATAAATAACAATATTATTATCACAAAGCAGTAGGTTAGTGAATAAAAGGTGTAGAAGGCAGAATACTCGACCATCACAATGAAGACCCAACTAAATTAAAATCAACGTCCGACATGTTAACTAAGAAATTCTATGCGACTATAGTAGTCGAGCACAACTGACGCGACATCTTTTAATTAGAATGGTAACGTTGTGCAAACAAATGTGGAGAATAATCATTACATAGTATAAAATAAATAATAGTTTAAAAAAACTAAAAAACACGCTTTTTATTGAAAACCGAACTAAAAAATAGAAAAATAAAAAAAAAATACTTTATTTTAAAAAAAGCGTGGGGTGCTTTTTAAGATATTATCGAAATGATAATCACTCTACTCATATCTGTCAATAAAATATTTATAACTATTGACACCATGCACCCCACGCTTTTTTTAAAATAAAGTTTTTTTTTTTATTTTTCTATTTTTTAGTTCGGTTTTCAATAAAAAGCGTGTTTTTTAGTTTTTTTAAACTATTATTTATTTTAAATTTTTTAGTTCGGTTTTGTATGACAGCGCGTTTCTTAGTTTCGAATTTGAGGAATAGCGCCATCTGTGACTTATATAAGGAACTCGTTTCAAGTTGATAGCGTAAACTTTCCGCTGATTGCCACTAGATGGTGCGATTTGTGAACTTTCATAGTTCACAAATCGCACCATCTATCGTTCAAAAAAGCGTGGGGTGCATGGTGTCAATAGTTATAAATATTTTATTGACAGATCTGAGTAGAGTGATTATCATTTCGATAATATCTTAAAAAGCACCCCACGCTTTTTTAATTTATATTCATTGAAATTTTTAACACTATTTTCTTAATTTAAATTCATTAAAATTTATTTTCTATTTTTTAGTTCGGTTTTCTAGTCTAGAACTTTCATAGTTCACAAATCGCACCATCTAGTGGCAATCAGCGGAAACTAAAAAAGAAGTCGGTTACAAACAAACCTACAAACCTACAAACATACATACAGGTGAAACTAATAAAAAGCTAATAAAAAGTCACTTTCCGCTGTCTGTCCACTTATAAGCTTATATTTTTAAAACAACGCCACGGATATATACTAAACATATCGAAGCAAATTTAAAATTAGGAGGACAATCAGAATTTATTATATGTATATAACGCTTCCACTCAAGTGAACTAATTCTAATAGAATATTTTTTTTTTTATTAAAATATTTCCTATAGTGGATATGAATCAATCCCTTCATTTGTTTTCTTCATCATCCTCCGGCCAACCGATGTTGTGCTTCGAGGTATCACAATATTATGGATACCTGCCAAATGTCTTAGAAGACCAGTTGTATTTTGTTGTGAACAGGATAAATCTCGTGAACATTTTGAACACCTTGCTGTTTGCGTTTTCTCATTTTTCTTAAAGTATTTCCACACTTTGGAGATGGGACGTTTTCTCTTTGTACAATATTCTAAAATTTTAAAACATAGAATTATAAAAGCAATGATCAGAATTAGAATATGTCAATTTCACTAATACACATGTAAAACTTAATTATTAGCTTGATAGATCTTTGGGCTTTACTAGATTTTTTTTTATGGGATAGGAGGGCAAACGAGCAGGCGTGCACTTGATGGTAAGTAACCAACGCCGCTCATGGACACCAGCAACACAGGGGGACAGGGAAGGATGGGGAAGGGGGTAAGCCTTCGGGTACCTCTCTCACCGAACGAAACGCGGCATGAGCCACTTTACGTCGATCTTCTGAGAGGTCGTGGTATTTCACTTATCAAGCCGGCCTATTCATGTAGCAAACTGCTTGGCTCAACCACTGTAGACTGTTATAGAAAGGTTGTTTTTCGAGCGTATATAATATGTATTTGCTCGATATGCTCCAGTCTGTTTTATAGCTTAAAACAAATGATGCATTTAAAGTAAGTATATTAATAATATTTTACTAAATAGGATAGATTATGTGCAAAGTGCAAAACTATAAATAAAATGTAAACTCGGGAGACTAAAATATGAGGAATTAAGAAAAGAGGATGATTTACAAAACGTAGTACATATTATGTGATATATTGGTATCAATCTCGGCGGTCCAGTGGTCGAGCACACGGCTTTTGATCCAGAGGTCGCGGGTTCGAATCCTGACACTGAATGAATTAAACCAATGAATTTTCGAAATTGTTTTGGGAAGTTATGTGTGATAAATATCGATGACTGAAAATGTTGTGCCCGGTATGGCAATAGGTTCGCCATCTATTCCATTTGGGACGAGTCGAGCTTAACAGACGCTGCCTACACCTTCGGGTAACAAAAGCGTGAAGTTATGTTATGTTGGTATCACTTGTTTTGGGAACTTTTATCTTGGGTACATTGGAAACAAACCAAATTCGATTTGTTTAAAATTTTAAGTAAACACTGACAAGTCGTTGTTTGAGAAATGATTTTATTTAATTTTCTGGAATCATTTAAGATGTTATTGACACTGTATTAAACATTAACTACTTTGAACACTATATGCACCATACATACATATATAACTTCACGCCAAATCCCTATATGCACCATAGCTTGTGCAATTTTCTACAGCTATTCACCCATTTAAATTTTGATATATTTTCCGTTATCTAGCCTTAACATTTTACTTTGTACATGGTTATGTTCCAGATACGTCTTTAAGATAGTATCATTCGCGCTGACATGCACATATGCTTTGCATCCTTTTGACCAGGCACTGGAACACGAGAAACGTCCACCTCCTTGTGCAATATTTCCGCTCTTTGAGAATGTGAACCCATCGATCATGACCAACTTCTTGCCTTGGCTTGTAAATATGTAGTTTGCTGTAAATGGCAAAAAATATAGGTATACATTGAAAGATTTATTGAAGTGAAACATCTATGCGAGGATAAACCTGATTGTTGGCGTGGCGATACAGGCCGCAGCGACGAAACGCTTTTCTTACTATAACGAAATATAATAGTATAATCTATAATATTAGTAACTTAAGTTTTTGGTTCAAGCCGGAGGTCCCAAGAAAAACTAACATTAAATATTCAAACTTTAATTTACAATCGAATTACAATTCTAACTAGACTAAGGTGGGATTCGAATCGATGTGAAATGTAGAGTCCTTTAATTAATCGATGCTAGATGTAGAATGATGGCTGCAAAACTCGCCACAATGATCATAGAATGGGGAATTACCACTCTTCTCCTATACTCTGAAAGTTGATGATTTAATGCACTCTTCGGGTTCTTTAAAAGTGCAGTCAAGGGACAATGGTTTCATATTTTAAGTTGAACTGGGACCGCGTTTGCAGGGACAATCGAGTCATATTCATACTTTAAAACATTCGCGAATGCGAATACGAATATTTCTTTAAAACATTCGCGAATGCGAATATTTCTTTTAAGCCTTCGCAAACGCGTTCAAACGATTCTCCGACCTACATTGTTTGTACACAAAATTTTAACAAAATCGGGGCCGCATTTTAGTGATTAATAAGATGCCAAGAAGAATATTTTGACGCCGTCCTAGGACACCTGCAATACATATATTGTTACATTTGCGTTGCCGACTTTTAAGCGAGTAGGATAGAAAAGGGTCGGGAAGAGGAGGTGGGCCTCCGGGTACCTCTCTCACCGAACGAAACTCGGCATGAGTTTTTACATTTACGTCTTTCATATGCGGTTTGATCTACTTTAAGAGATAGGTTCATATTTATTATATAGTTCATATTTTTTTTAAAAACTTCAACCGCAAGATTGAACACGAGAGCGTTACATCAGGAAACAGACACGTTTTTAAGTATGAAATGAACCTTCAAAGCCAACAAGAAAAAGGACATAAACATATGTTTATGTCCTTGAAAAAGGAGATCTGCAGTAATTACTAATGTGAACGAAGTTAATGCTGACGCAATACGTCACAAAGCTACTATTAGAGAAATCAATTCCCAACATTACAAAAGTTAGACATTTTGCTTTGCGATTGCGGCTTGTTCACATGTTATCAAGGAGCGGGACGGATGATACCGGACAGATAATATCGCTTTTGATAACGCGGCAGGGCAATATATCACGGCGAAGATTCGTCATCGGATGAAGAGAGTTTAACAGAAAAGCGAATATTAATTAATAATTTCTGTGAGAATAAACGTTCTTTTTCCAAAAATAAAACGCCTCAAATTCTGCCCCACGCATCCCTTTCGCTTACGTTCCGATCGATCCTATGAGAAAATAGGGATGAAATATACATCTTTATTTCAAATTTCAGCCAATTTTGTAGATTGGCGTGTGCTTACCACAATCATTTTATGAAAGATTTATAAAATGACACGAAATATAGCTGTATTATTATGTGCTTTTAGATAGACAATTCTATATAAAATTATGACACGTATATTTTCATTTATCAACTTATTTTTTTTATAAATTAAGGTCAATTGAATAAGTTATCGATATTCTGAATTGTTCTCTGGCAATCACTATTACTATATGTCTAAAGTACAATAATATAATGGACGGAGTATAGTTGTAACATTGAAATCTACCTAGTTTTATTAGCCTTTATTTCGATGGATGCAATTTTTATCTGTAGAAAAAAAAGCAAGATCTTACAAATTAAAACTTTTTAATGAATCAATAACTCTATTATAACTCTTAGGAAATGTCTAAAGAAATAGTATCCTTGACTAGTACATTAGATTGCCTTTCACAAAATAATCAATAAACTACTTAAATATTAACATTTAATAGCAATTAAAATAATTATTTTATTTTACAATGAGATCACATTAGCAGTCGAGATTTAATTACAATAAATTTCTAACTTAAAAAGTCTTACACATAATTCGTGTGTTATTTTTATCACATAAGAAAATTAAATCAATAAGACATGTTCAAGAAAAATAAACTTTTACTTATGAATTTAAGCATACATGCACACACAGGTGTTTTATTGAGATGCTATTTATATATATTAGGCAATAACAACGTCAAAGCTATAGTCATAAGAACTGAATGACTAATATTTATTTGTGAGCTTTATTTTTTGTACTAATAGGCGTTGCCTCTATTTAAATAAAACAATTTTAGGTCGAAACTGTATACAAATATTTAGCTCTATGTGTATAGATATTAACACCTTCACTGCGACGACAATTATCATAGCCTTTCAGTGCGTATGAGGCGTTTTAGTGGCACAGTGGAACTTTTTTGCAGTGCGTATGTGACCATGCCGGTGACCTCATAAATTATCGTTTCTCTAAAACATCTTCATATAACCCAAATGTGACTATAATTGCTTGAAACTTTTACATTATATACATAAATAGGTACTAATATTGAATCCAGCTTCGCCCTCAGTTACGACTTTTGTGAATTGAATGTGTGATGTGAGGGAGAAGACATGTCATACATATTTGTTTTATTTACAAAAGAAATACATATGACATGTGTTCTGCCTCACATCGCAGTATGATTTGTATCTACACTAGGGATAGTAATAAAAGAAAGTTGCAACTAAGATAAAAATATTTATTGGAGTTGAACAAAATGTTTTTCATTAAAACAAGGTAAACAAAAAGATTTTGCACAACGGACACAAAAAGTTATGATTTTTTTAGTTTTTTTTGCTGCCTGACTGCTATTTAAGGTACGCCTTAATTTATCATAGCAACCTATGCAACGCTTTCGCTGACTACCTCTTTGAAATACATGATCAGTACATTTGCTAGGAGGAAATCCTGAAATAAACACTTGCCGTCAGTCACTATCAGTGCAACATAACATAACTTCACGCCTTTGTTACCCGTGTAGGCAGCGGCTGTTAAGCCTCGTCTCGCCGTTATGTTTACGTCCCAAACGGAATAGGTTACGAACCTATTGCCATACTTGGCACAAAGTTATTAGTCATCGATATTTATCACACTAACTTCCGAAAAGTCATTGATGTAAGCGAGTATCAGGATTCGAACCCGGACCTCTGGATCAGAAGCCATGTGCTCGACCACTGGACCAATGAGACTAATCACTATTAGTGTAAAGATATAAATGTTATGAATGTGTGCAAGTGTATGGATATTTGTGTGAGTGGATGAGTGTGCTTATGTTAGGGTCAAAATGTGTGTATGTGTATGCATGTAGAGGTGGGTGAGTATATGTGTATGTAAGTATGTGTGTATTGTGGACTGAACAGATTTACTAAATAGGTTCGTTGTCTTTAATGGCTGTGACCATTGTAGAATTGAACACGAATTCGCCGAAAGAAGACAGTCCTCATAGCTTGAGGAACCTGGAATTGTAAACCGGAAATATCACGTAGTCAAAAATTTGAAAAAGGTATGAGTATACCAAGTATAAAACCACATCCATGCTTATTCAAAATGCGTTTCAAATCAATCGTGCAGAATAAACAACATTTTGTTGTAGTGAAATATTTAGGCCATGCTTAGTATAAAAAGGGCAGCGAATATTTAGCTAAAGGTTATTTGAAAAAATCCCTTTATCGTTCTTTATCGTGACTTGTCCCAACCTTAGCTAAAATACGCTGCGCCCGCGACGCCCGCCCCCACTCTGTGCGTCTATGAGGCCTGCCACTTTTGAGGCAGATTAGACCTTTCTTCGCACTATTTATTTTAATTCGGTGCGTTTGGGGCCGATTAAACCTCATATTGTTCTAACTACACGATCAGGCTAAGCTTTGTGAGAGAATCAAATATGTATATTGGTCTCTGTTATACTCGTAGAAATGTTAACGTAGCTGTCTCCCGGACAGAGTGAATGAAAGCGATTTTGTCTGCCGCACCAGCGAGAAGTCACGCATGTACCAATTCGACCTCATAACGCAGTGAACGTGTTAAATTCAACATTTCAGATATATACCAGAGTAAAAACAAATTATGATTACATCATGGATAACATATTGTGTGAAAATAATAATAAATAAATTATGTATTTTTTTTTTATCCGAAGTACCTTCATATTGACCTAATAAAATATTGGAACTTATGAAATAAATGGTACTACTGATTGCTTAATGTCGTACATTTTGGATCACATACGAACTAATACAGACTCATTTTTTATTAGAGAAGAAAATTATTGTTATTTCTATACATAGGGCGTGTTATTAAGTGTGGAAGAGTAGCACGAAACAAGTGTCGAACAGTTTTATGAACAGCTAAGTGTTGACAATGTTTTTCTCGCCTTCGGAATTCCATTAAAACATAAAAAAAACATAAAAACCATAACAAAAAATATAATGAAAAAAAATGACTAGATGTATTACATAAATTGGAATTAATTTGCAACTTGACTATCTATCTACCTACAGATTTAATATACTTATATTTAAAGATATTAATATACTTATATTTAGTACTAATTTAAACAAAACATTGTAATCACACTACCATAATAAGCTCTGAAACGTATGCAGTAAGATATATTATTAATTGATTATTAATACTATAGAGAAATATCTATTTAAAGTAAGATGGATTGAACACAACAATGCTTAGAGGATATGCACACTTGTGAATACATCAGTTACAACTAACAAACATACGATCAATATTTTAAAAATAAAATGGACTAGAAACGGATAAAATATTTACAATCGTTAGAAGATCTGCCAAATTGTAAATATAAAATAATAAAGCATTTGACCACTCTGTCTTATTTATATCTAACAAAACCATATACACAAACTACACAAAGCACCATCTAGATCAAAATTTTGTTTAAAACCTCAATATGCCGGTATTGTGTACAGAAAAATGGAAATCTTAACAACCTAGGAGTCGATGCCCTGACTATCATCATTTGACTAATTTTATCAAGAGATCTTAGTATAACAAGTATACACTAACATAGACAAATTTTAACATAATAATGATAAATTTATATAATACTCATGAATAATAAATTTATATAATACTCATAAATAATAAATATTTATATAATTAACAAAAATTTATAAATCTCAACAAAAGAATTATAAATATACACTTACACTGTAACAATATATGTTAATATTACAAGTGAGCAAATAATTTGGTAAGTTTTTATAAGTGTATATGTATCTACATGATTAGGTAGCTACTATGATATGAATAGCTAGGTTTAAAAGCGTAAAATTTATATAACGAGATCCTCTTATCACTCAGAGGTCCCATTAAACATGGGACTAATACTGTTATTTGTGGAATAACATTCTTATCATCCTCAGCCTACGTGCCTCTCGCCAAGAGGAATAACATTAAGACCTAAATATCTATCCAAGGCACTCGATTAAATTAGAATCCATCTCATTCAATCAATTCTTATTTATTGTGTATTCTTACTAAGAATCGTGAAGCAACAATTGCTTTGACTTTACTTTGCTTTTCAATAATTCTTCAGTACGAACAGATATTCTGTAGAGCAACATATAGAATTTTAAACAGTAATTATTTTTATAAATCATTGCAAATTGTATTTTTTTTTTTATTATAGATGTATTCCCATGTTCATTTCCATAGTGGAAATATGATAAAATATTTAACCAATACAACAATACATTAACTTTTAATTTGAGTAAATTTACTAAAACTTACGTTTTAATGAAGACGCTTCAGTTCTGTGCCGAAAGGACTGTGTGTGTGATCCATGTTACCTCTGACAATGGTCATATCATCAGCCAAATGCATATAGGCCTTGCACTTGTGCCAACGGTTCTTGGTGCAACCCCATCTGAAGCCCACCTTGGTTCTGCTCTGTTTATAATATGTGTAGTTATGGTAGACCAGCCTCTCCTTGCCACGAGCCGTCATGAAAATGTTAACTGCAACGAAATTGTTATTATTTTGTTATACTTTATACTTGTTTATCACATAAAATTTAATATAAATAGTAATTATAAAAATAATAACAAATCTTTATCAGTAACTCAAACAGTTGTTATAGCTTTTATTAAAAATACATCATCAAAGTTTTGTGCATATTTGGTAGGTCTGAGAAGCGTAAGTAATTCGTAAATAATTTTGAAGCTTAATTTTTTTTAACGATTTTTCTTTGAAAAATAGATTACCCTTAAAACTTACCATTTATATATTATCAAACGATACAAATAAACATGAGATACACCGAGCCCATTATAAAGGCAAAATATTATTTTCTTCATAAGTGACAAAGTGGACGGCATCAGGGTAGAGTGCTAGCACAAAATACAATAACAATAACCATTTAACTCATTTAATATTCTCGTTTTTAATACAATATTTTATTCATTTAACAGTACGTATTAATAAAAAAATAATTATTAAGACTGAGTAGCGAGTTAAAGGGATCAATCTTAAAGGCGGACCAATGCATTCCAATTTTCCCTAAGTCCTGTCTTGTCTTCCATAAATCTAAATCCCGCAATTTTTTATACTAATGTTTAATCCTATAAAAATATAATAGCCTTGCTAGTGGATGAATAAACATTAGTACCCATATGTTATTAAAACTAAGAAACCATAAAAATGAACTCCTCAACAGAAGTCACCGGAAGAAGTCAAATAAAATAGCCTTTTATTCAGACCTTTCTTAACTATAGGTTACATATATTATACAGAAGTTCATATTGTATTTTTTATATAATAGAAACCTTTTATTTTGACAACACTGGTATTCCCCAGTTATCTCTATCCCTTGCGACTCTTGTCCATGTTTTACCAGCTATTTTGATAATCTCATCCACCCATCTCTTAAATTGCCGTCCTCTCTTCCTTTTCATACCCCTAGGATATCAAATTGTAGCTCTCTGTTGATAATTTTAACTTGTTTTCAAAGTAGTTGTATTGTTCAAGGACCCCTAAATTTAATGTTTCAGTATTAAAATCTTTGAAGTAATTTTCTAGCAATGATTTCATTTTTCCCAAGGATTCTTCATCTTCAATTTTCGAGGGCAGCCGAAATATGGTCTTGGTTTCTTGGTGGGTTTGATTTTCAGTTCTGCTCTGACCATTCTATGATTAGTGTTGAAATTAAACTTGTTCAGTATACTAATATTTTTGAAGTTGTTCGAGCTCTTTGTGAGAATGAAATCAATCTCGTTAGTGTATCTACCATCTGGAAATATCCATGTCCACTTCTTAGATATTTTCTTGAAAATGCTATTCTTAACTGTTAACTTGTGTTGAAATGCCAAGTTAAATAAGTCTTTCAACATTTTTGTTTCGTTTTCCTTTGCTATGATTCCCAATAATAGATTCTTCGCCATACTGCCGAGATCCAATTTGGGCAGCGAAGTCACCCATTATAACTAGATTTTAGTGAGCATGATTTTTGATACCGTTGTTTAGGTCTTCATAAAAAATTTCAACATCTTTAATTCTTGCATTCTCAGTTGGTGAATATTAAGTATATTCACCAACTGAGAATGCAAGAATTAAAAATAAGAAGAATAATGCTGAAATTATCTTTATAGTTCGTGACATTCAAGTTTAGGATAGCTATGCGTTCTGATATTCCAATTATTTCTTCCACTTGTGCTCTCAGATGCTTTTTAATTATAAGCCCCACTCCATGTCGTCCTTGGGTTTCCCTAGAGTAGTAGAATAGAAAGTTATCCAATTCTTTTAATTTATCCCCTACTCTTCTAACCTCACTGAGGCCTAAAACATACCAGTTTGTATGTTGGAGTGCAGTTTCTAGTTTAACTAAATTTTCATCCCGTCTCAGAGTAAGCACATTCAATGTTGCTATATTAACTATTTGTTCAGTTTTTATTTTGTTTGATGTGGTTGCTTTTTTCTTTATTTTTTTGCTTTGTTTATGTTCTTTTCCATGAGTTGGAGGGTGGTGGTCTTTAACCCCCACGGTGACCAGCCGGCTTGGGGATTTTGATTTATTGGTGGCTTGTTTTATGTTTGCAAAATTTTTAACTTTAAATAATTCCGGTTTTCCAGTGTTGTCTGCCAATTCATATTCTTTATAATCATTTTTTGGTGAGAGAGCATAAGAATTCTCTCTCATGAGATCAAAGACATTTTTCTCTAGTTCTTGTGTTTTGTTAACTTTGAGGGGTCTTTGTGTTGTTCTATCCATAGGAGATTGGGACTCCAAGTTATTCTCAGGAGAAGTAATAAGGAGCCTTTTTTTCGAGGCGGCCTTGTGTTGTTTTACTACAAGCTTATCATTCAAGTATGCAATATGACCCTTTTCTACATAGTTATACCTATAGAGGGATAATTTGGAATCTCACTTTGTTTTTTTTGAGTGTTTTAGGAAAACAATTTAGCTAATTGACGGCTACGGTATGACGGCTGGGTTTGCATGAAAGTAATGAAAAATGGCGCCGACCACGGCGACGACAAGGTTATAAGGAAGGAAGTTTTTTAATTGCATTGAAAATGATTGCCAGAGTAAAAGTAAGAGAGATCCGATGTTTTGGATGTGTAAGAAAACTGTACGAAACTACATTAACTAAGCAAGTTTTCAGCGTTGAAGCGGAAGGATAAGGGAGTCGAGGACGGCCACGACACACTTGTGTCTTAAATGACACTTTGTGATACATAACTCTCTATGACAGTCAAAAAAGCGAGTAAAGTGTGTAAGAATCGTGCCTTATGACTCTCGGTCCCTACCCGCAAAGGACTTAGCGTAAAGTTATATATATATATATATATATATATATATATATATAAACTATTAGATTCTTAGTCTCGAAAAAGATAATCATAAGTCACAATCACAATTAGTACGCGAATAATTTCGGTTTAAGCAAAATTTCGGCTGAAACAGAAACTGCCACCGAAACTTGATTTTTGGCCGACACCGAAACGGAACTTTCGGTCGGACACTATAATAATTTAGTAATGACATTAAAAAAACTGTCACAAACTAAGATATGAACCGTCTGCTGTCATGTGAAAAGCCCTTGGCGAATTCTAGTTCTTTAATAATTGGTACTAAATAACTTTGGAATGTTCTATTTAAGCAACATTATAAAATAAAAAATTAATATAAATTTAATAAATATATTTATACAAACGTCATAATGTAGTACAATTACCTTCGGCCATTTGCGCTATTCTTATATGGGTCTGTTTTAGTAGTATATTTTAAAAATAATAACTTTAGTAAAAAAAATATAAAAACTGTCACAATTTAAGATATGAACCGTCTTCTGTTCTTCTGTTAAAGGTTCTTGGTGAATGATTATGTTTAGTTTTAGACCGGTTCACAATATTCAAACGTTGATCAAGATGAAGGTACACGTAGCATTTTGACGAATACGAGCAAATCCAACTAGAACTGACGCCGTCCTTCAGAGTTCTCTTCTTGTAGTATGTATAACCATGCAAAAGGAATACTTGTTTTCCGTTATACAATTTTATTAGTTTTCCTGTTGGCAAAATTGATAAGTTAATTGTGAGATTCTATATAGCAAACTTTGCAAATTCTATATAGTTTATATAGGTCGGTCGGTCGGTATGAAAGGTGAAGTGATATACCTTTCATACCGACTTTAATTTATTTATCGTGAACTAGATGATGTCAAGTAACATATCGCCATTATTATTTTATCTGAAAATCTAAACAACAACACTTTTTGATAAATTTAAAATGCAATTTTTGTGACAAATAAAGTGGTTTAGCGGGAAGGTTGGGTCCATTATTTTCATGTGGGTAAAAACGCTGTCAAAGGTCATAAGATTCATTAAGATCACATTCCCTTGTCGGTTTTCGAACAGCTCACAAATACTTTAAGTAATTTAAAAATTATTTAAATAAACAATTGTAATTGAAAATAAATTTTATTAAATATTTTAAATAGAATATGCTAGTAACACTGGCAATGATGACGACAACCAATTTCGACCTCGTGCGCTATTGTTGGATAGGTCTGTTTTAATGGCACATTTTTTTAAATAATAACGTAAAAGTTTAGTAATAAAACTGTCACAGTCTGACTAGATTTTAGTGATAACTAGATTTTAGTGAGCTGATAACTAGATTTTAGTGGGCATGATTTTGGATACCGTTGTTTAGGTCTTCATAAAAAATTTCAACATATTTAATTCTTGCATTCTCAGTTGGTGAATATACTTAAATAATGCTGAAATTTTCTTTATAGTTCGTGACATTCAAGTTTAGGATAGCTATGCGTTCTGATATTCCAATTATTTCTTCCACTTGTGCTCTCAGATGCTTTTTAATTATAAACCCCACTCCATGTCGTCCTTGGGTTTCCCTAGAGTAGTAGAATAGAAAGTTATCCAATTCTTTTAATTTATCCCCTACTCTTCTAACCTCACTGAGGCCTAAAACATACCAGTTTGTATGTTGGAGTGCCGTTTCTAGTTTAACTAAATTTCATCCCGTCTCAGAGTAAGCACATTCAATGTTGCTATATTAACAATTTGTTCAGTTTTTATTTTGTTTGATGTGGTTGCTTTTTTCTTTATTTTTTTGCTTTGTGTTCTTTTCCATGAGTTGGAGGGTGGTGGTCTTTAACCCCCACGGTGACCAGCCGGCTTGGGGATTTTGATTTGTTGGTGGCTTGTTTTATGTTTGCAAAATTTTTAACTTTAAATAATTCCGGTTTTTCAGTGTTGTCTGCCAATTCATATTTTTTATAATCATTTTTTGGTGAGAGAGCATAAGAACTCTCTCTCATGAGATCAAAGACATTTTTCTCTAGTTCTTGTGTTTTGTTAACTTTGAGGGTCTTTGTGTTGTTCTATCCATAGGAGATTGGGACTCCAAGTTATTCACAGGAGAAGTAATAAGGAGCCTTTTTTTGGAGGCGGCCTTGTGTTGTTTTACTACAAGTTTATCATTCAAGTGAGCAATATGACCCTTTTCTACATACTTCACTTTCACTTTGTTTTTTTGAGTGTTTTAGGAAAACAATTTAGCTAATCTCGGTGGTCTAGTGGTTGAGCACCCAGCTTCTGAATCAAGAAGTCGCGGGTTGAAATCCTGGCTCACACCAATGACAACCACAAAAATTTGTGCCCGGCATGGCAATAGGTTCGCCACCTATTCCATTTGGGACGTAAACATAACAGCGAGTCGAGTGAGCATTCAATGTGTGCCGAAAACCTATGCGCTATGTCTGTTCCTGGGAATCCAGGGTTCCAAATTACCACCTCCTCGTCAATAAAATTGGTACTAAGTAATTTAGGAAAGCTATGTTCTATTCAAGTTCAAAATTATTATGTATAGAATAAACAGCGATTGAACAAAAACAATATATGCAAACATCGTAATCAATTTTGACCACTTGCGCTATTCTTAGATGAGTCTAAGTCTTACTACCTTTTTTATAAACAAAAACATAACAGTTTTGTAATAAAAATATAAAAACCGTCACAATCTAAGATATGAGCCGTCTGCAGTCATGTGAAAGGTTCTTGGTGGATGATTATGTTCACTTTCAGATCGGTTCACAATATTCAAACGATTATCAAGATGAAGGTACTCTAAGCATTTTGACGAATTCGTGCAGGTCCATCTACTAGTGACGCCATTTTTCAGAGTACTCTTCTTGTAATATGTATAACCGTCCAATAGGAATAACCGTTTTCCGTTATACATTTTTATCAGTTGTCCTGTTGGCAAAATTGATGAGTTATTTGTGACATTTTATTATAGCAAGCAAGTTCGGATATTGAATTTAAGTCGATCAAAGCTACCTAGTGGATAATAATTGTTTTATCAGCAGTTTCCAAACGGCCACCTAAAAAAAATAAATTAGGAAAGCTATGTTCTGATTAAGTTCAACATAAAATAAAAAATAAACATCGATTGAACAAAAATAATATATCCAAACATCATTATGTAGCACCATCAATTTCAACCACATGTGCTATTCTTAGATGGCTTAAGGTCTTGCATCCTACATTTTTTGAAATAATAACTTTACAGTGGGGTCTGACCGAAACTACCGATTTCTGTCTGAAACTTTTCGGGCCGAAATCGAATGTTCGGCAGTCACATCACCACGTGGTCAAGTGTAAAATTCCTTGAAATACTGAAATTTGGTTCATTTTCATCATCATGCAGCATTAATAACATGAAATGAAAAAAAAATAGTTTTATGTATTAAGTTTGTTGTAATCATTTATTTAATTTATTGTTCTTCTTCTCGAAATGAGTTCTTATAGAAAGATGTTTAGCAGTTACCAATATTCAAATCACTATTCAGGTTGGGTATGACGGCTGGGTTTGCATGAAAGTAATGAAAAACGGCGCCGACCACGGCGAAGACAAGGTTATAAGGAAGGAAGTTTTTAAATAGCATTGAAAATGATTGCCAGAGAAAAAGTAAGAGAGATCCGATGTTTTGGATGTGTAAGAAAACTGTACGAAACTACATTAACTAAGCAAGTTTTCAGCGTTGAAGCGGAAGGATAAGGGAGTCGAGGACGGCCACGACACACTTGTGCCTGTCAGGAGCCTTAAAAAGTGATGAGAGTGTATGACACTTTGTCATACATAACTCTCTATGACAGTCAAAGAAACGAGTGAAGTGTGTAAGAATCGTGCCTTATGACTCTCTGTCCCTACCCGCAAGGGACTTAGCGTAAAGTTATATATATATATGAACTATTAGATTCTTAGTCTCGAATAAGATAATCATAAGTCACAATCACAATTAGTACGCGAATAATTTCGGTTTAAGCAAAATTTCGGCTGAAACAGAAACTGCCACCGAAACTTGATTTTTGGCCGACACCGAAACGGAACTTTCGGTCGGACACTATAATAATTTAGTAAAGACATAAAAAAAAACGGTCACAAACTAAGATATGAACTGCGAACCGCTGTCATGTGAAAAGCCCTTGGTGAATTCTAGTTCTTTAATAATTGGTACTAAATAACTTTGGAATGTTCTATTTAAGCAACATTATAAAATAAAAAATTAATATAAATTTAATAAATATATTTATACAAACGTCATAATGTAGTACAATTACCTTCGGCCATTTGCGCTATTCTTATATGGGTCTGTTTTAGTAGTACATTTTAAAAATAATAACTTTAGTAAAAAAAATATAAAAACTGTTACAATTTAAGATATGAACCGTCTTCTGTTCTTCTGTTAAAGGTTCTTGGCGAATGATTATGTTTAGTTTTAGACCGGTTCACAATATTCAAACGTTGATCAAGATGAAGGTACACGTAGCATTTTGACGAATATGAGCAAATCCATCTAGAACTGACGCCGTCCTTCAGAGTTCTCTTCTTGTAATATGTATAACCATGCAAAAGGAATACTTGTTTTCCGTTATACAATTTTATTAGTTTTCCTGTTGGCAAAATTGATAAGTTAATTGTGACATTCGATGTAACAAACATTGCAAATTCTATATAGTTTATTAATACGTAGCGAAGCGTGGTACCGTAGGACTTGGAATGAATTCGTAGCATTTTATAAAAGATACCGTAGTTATCCATAGCACTATATACCTTTCATACCGACTTTAATTTATTTATCGTGAACTAGTGATGTCAAGTAACATCGCCATTATTATTTTATCTGAAAATCTAAACAACAACACTTTTTGATAAATTTAATATGCAATCTTTGTGATAAATAAATTGGTTTAGCGGGAAGGTTGGGTCCATTATTTTCATGTGGGTAAAAACGCTGTCAAAGGTCATAAGATTCATTAAGATCACATTCCCTTGTCGGTTTTCGAACAGCTCACAAATACTTTAAGTAATTTATAAATTATTTAAATAAACAATTGTAATTGAAAATAAATTTTATTAAATATTTTAAATAGAATACGCTAGTAACACTGGCAATGATGACGACAACCAATTTCGACCTCGTGCGCTATTGTTGGATAGGTCTGTTTTAATGGCAAATTTTTTAAAATAATATCGTCAAAGTTCAGTAATAAAACTGTCACAGTCTATGATATGTACCGTCTGCTGTCCTATGAAATGACCTTGGTGGATGATTATGTTCACTTGTAGAACGGTTTACAATATTGAAATGTTGATCCAGATGAATGTACACTAAGCATTTTGACGAATTCGAGCAAACCCATCTACTAGTGACGCCATTCTTCAGAGTTCTGTTCTTGTAATATGTATAACCGTCCAATAGGAATACCCGTTTTCCGTTATACAGTGTTATCATATGTCCTGTTGGCAAAATTTATGAATTAATTGTGAAACTCTACTAAAGCATATACATTGGTATATTGTAGCATATCCTAGTTAATATTATAAATACAAATTTTCCTTTGCAGCATTTTGCTCACTCCTATTAAGCAAGTTCGGATATTGAATTCAGGTCAATCAAAGCCACTTAGTTGGTAATAATAGTTACAGATAACGTCTTCTAAAACACTTCAATAATTAAGGTGAAAATGACTGATGGACAAAACTTATTTTTCTGCACCTACGAAAATCTCTGGAGATAAAGAACGCTGCGGAGAATTAGTACGGACTTTTCTATACTTAGTGACGAATATCTATTAGTTGGTGTATTAATTAAATATTATATCTATACTAATATTATAAAGAGGAAAGATTAGTATTTTTGTATGTAACGCATAAACTCATAAAGTACTATTTATTGTTTGGTGGATTGACTTCGAGCGTGTCTTGCAGAGACAACGCCATCCGTAAGGAACCAGACCCAGCCGTAGATGGTTATAGTCTGTACAAGAAAATTTTACATAAATTCTACTGGGAATGTACCAAAAAAGGATTTGGCGCATTTGAAAAAAGCTGGGTACACAAAAAGCTCAATTTAGAGATAGGTTTTTTTCAGTGATCTCATGACATCACTGAAAAAACCTTATAAACCGTGTACTCATTTGTGATTCTTTATTACCACGTAATGAAACCGAACGATTTTTGAACCAGATGATAACTGGCGATGAAAAGTAGATCATGTACGACAAGAACGTGCGGAAAAGCTTTCAGTCACCGGTATTTATCACACATAACTTTCCGAAAACAATTTCGAAAAGTCATTGGTGTGAGCCAGTGTCAGGATTCCAACCACGACCTCTGTATTCAGAAACCGTGTGCTCGACCACTAGACCGCCCAGACATATTTTCATAATATTTACTTTTTAATGTATTATATTTTAATATTATTTCTCTCATTAATTATATAAAAATTATATCAAATTCTTGAAACTTCCCAAGGCGAAAAAAGTCCATATTGACTAGCAAATCAAAGAAAGATTAATGGAAGAGATAATAGGCAGGTAAAATGTATAAAAGATGATAATGGAAGGATTTTAATGGTTAATGAAGAAATAATAAATCGAAAGAAAAATGAAAAGAATATTTTAGTAAGCTAATGAATGAAGAGAATGCTTGGTGTATTAAAAGATAACCATAGAAATATAGATATGGTGAATGAAATTACGGTGAAAGAAGTGCAAATGGCAGAAATGGCGACAGGTCTCAGTAACAAGATGCGAGCCACGGATGTCCCTTAAATTAAAAGGGAAAACATACAAATCGGTTGTCTGACCTGTCGTATTGTATGGATCTGAATGTTGGCCCATGAACTAAATGGATGAAATTAGAGTACCTACATGGAATAGAAATGCAAATGTTATGATGGATGTGTGGTGTGCCAAGAAGAGGAAGCGTGAAAGTAGCACCAATTACGGAAAAAATAGATTTGGTAGATAGGCGTGGTATGGACATATTATAAGAAAGTAATAACCGTGGTAGAGCCAAGCAGTTCACAACCGTGGTAGAGCCAAGCAGTTCGCTGCATGAATGGGCCGGCTCGACCGGTGAAATACCCGACTCAGAAGACCGACGTAGTGGCTCATGCCACGTTTCGTACGGTGAGAGAGGTACCCGTTTTTATTTATTTCCCGACGTTTCGAACTCTTTACAGACAATATAAATGTATAAATAATAAATAAACGCGATATAATCCTAAAAAGTTGATTTAATGTTATGAATGTGATTCGCGAAAATCTGAGAAATAAATATAATAGTTGTATTTATATTTTTATACCTAGTCTTTATAAGAATAATGTTGATGATGTTATAATGATGGATAATTATTACCGAGCACATGGTTTGCTATATATATATATATATATATATATGGGTAGAAAATGCATATTTACTAGTTTTCCCATTACAGAGCATTATGCGACTCAGTGCCACACAATGCCGAATTGTGCTGAAGCCTAATTGGAACGCAAATTGTTGATATGCGCCAATAGAGTGCGCTAAGTTATCGAGATTAAGCAAATGTTTATATTACTTTTTTTTAATACAGGTTGAACTAACTTTGATTATTTCCAAAAATTTGTTAATTAATTATTTTTTTTAATAAATATTAACTTTACTAAAGATAATTTATTTAAAATATTGTGATCATGCCAACATAAAAAAGCACATAATAATTTTCGGTCAATAAGTTGGTAATGTTGGTATCCATGGCACGCATCATGCGAAAGCACTACTTTTGCGAGTGCCTGATTGTGCGTAACGATGCTGTAGTTGGAACATCAACGTTAAGAATTATGCCGCATAATGCGCTATAACGCTGTAATTGAAAAACTAGGTTAGATTTAACGTGCATAACGGCAATTTCTCGCTGTCATTGAATAAATGTATATATACTTTTTTGTCTTTTACTGGACAGCGCTTGACCTCGTTCCTGATGGTGACGACGAGGCCGTAGATGGTAAAGAGCACTGTTCAGTTAGGAGTCTATTCATTCTCCTTTTGAAGAGACCTATTATATATTATTATAATTTATTACGGTATATATAATGTAAAGTAAACAAAAATAAGTAAAATTTTAATAAATTATAGTTTTATTTCAATAAATTCTATGGTCACACTTTAACATATTTTCCATGAGGACCCACTTGACAAAATCTAGTTGGTGGATGATTATGGTCCCATTTACCATAAATGATTTCAAAACTATGGTTTATCTTCAAGTATGCCTTGCAGCAATTCTTATTGCAACTCCAGCGATATCCTCCTTCGCAGATATGTTTTTTATAGAACGGATAGCCGTCCACCAAAAGCAGAGTTTTACCGTTTGTAAGCTCTATTAGCTTCATATGTGGTTGGGCTGAAAATTGCAATGACAACTGTATAAAACTCAATAGGTTTAATAAATTTGTAATAATGTACCATAATTTAGTAAATGTTATGAAAAAAAGGTTGTCATAGCGTCCATTAACTATTATTTGAGTATATTTCCTCGGTTCACTGACGACACCACTTTGTTCGCCAGTAGTGCTGACCATATGGAAGAATTACTTCTCAAAATGGACCGCGTGAGCCTTACATTTGGGTTAAAGATCAATATAGTATAAGACCAAGATTATGATCGTGGATGGCGCCAATGACAACTCGCCCAAAATGACACAGATTGCGAACTGTGACGTGGTACATACATATGTTTATCTTGGAGCTTTAATCTCAGATAAAGGCGGTTGCGTAGATGAAGTGAAGCGACGTATGGCCATGACCAGAACTACCATGGAGAAGCTAAGGAAAATATGGAGGAATTGCAATATTACTAAAGCCACCAAAGTAAGATTAGTGCGAACTCTTGTATTCCCCATTTTTCTTTACGCAGCAAAAACGTGTAGACAGTACGAGAACTAGAAAATAAAACGATAAATGCTCTAGAGATGTGGTGCTGGGAATATCGTGGACAGAATTTCGAACCAACGTGTCCATACTCTAGGAACTCGGCATCACGCAGCGTTTATCGGCAGTAGTTAAGTCACGTATTTTGCAATACTTTGGTCATGTTTACCGCTCAGTCAAGAGTGAGACGACAGAGAAGAAGAAGATATTTCCTCGCGACATCAAAACAATTCAATAAAAATCTAAATGTTTGAAATAAAAACAGAATTTATCACATTTCAATCTTTATTGGATTTAGTAGAAATCACCTGGAACTACTCATTATACAAAATAATAAAAAAATACTTAAAATCACACAATAAACATAATTTTACAACATGAATAGTTGAATACTAAAAGAGTTGACATGTTCTACAATGATTATTAACAACTTATTCCGACAATTATCAGCTTCTGCCAAGTTGAAATAAGGACGTATAAAATAAACTTTAATGATAAAAATATTTATTTATTTCAGGCAACATACCCCATAAATACATATAAAGTTACAATACAATACATAGTTATAATACATAATTTCGATATATATACATGTGGGAGCGTAAGTTGGAACGAGTATGGTATGAGCGAGAAGGATGAATGAGAGAGCGAGAGGACACACACGGCGAGAGGGCGAAATCAAGAAAGGTGCGCGTGCTAATAGAAAAATTAAAATAAAGTTATAATCAGTAAATAATTGGCATTTTCAATTGCTCCGCTTAACCCCACAATTTGGGGGCTCGTCCGGGATAAGCGGGCAATTGTTAATAGTTCATATTTCAAGAAAACTGTGCGAAAGTACGTGGTGCGACGCACGCGGTACCTACCTACCTACTTTGAAAAAAAAAACACGAAGTGATATACGACGATTTTACGAGTTAAACGACGTACAGCAAAGGAAAACATGCCAAAGGAGAACCAAGAAAGGCGACGAAGTCGACAAGACGATTACGAGGTAGCGGAACCGGCGGCATCTCATTCCATGCTGCACATGTCATCAGAGCTGGTATCTAAATTTACTGGTTCCGGTACATCTGTTACCAGGTGGATACAGGACGTAGAAGACAACGGCGAAATATTCGGCTGGTCTCCGTTGCAGCAGTTACTGATAGCGCGGCGATCGCTATGTGACACGGCAGAGCGCTGGTTAAGGGCTGAACGACCATTTAAATCATGGGAGGAGCTTAAGACAGCTATTCTTAAAGAGTTCCCGGATGGTCTCGACGCAAAGACCGTTCACGAGATGATGGCCTCCAGGAAAAAACAACATGACGAGACCTGTTTTGATTACATGTTAATCATGAAAGAGATTGGCAGACGTGGCAAGATGGCGGACTACGTGGCGATCAAGTACATCATAGATGGTATAAAAGACGACGAATTAAATAAAATTATGTTGTACGGCGTCACGACTTATGCAGATTTAAAAGAGAAATTAAAAGTATACGAAACAGTTAAAATTAAACGACAAGGACAACATAGAATTGAACGCAATACACAGAAGTCTTCGGATATTCGAGCGCAATCGCAGAGGCATGTAATACGCTGTTATAATTGTGGTGAGATGAAGCACGCAGCATCTGAATGTCCCTTCAAAGAAAAAGGATTGAAGTGCTTTCGGTGTAATCAATTCGGCCATATTGGTGCATCGTGTCCATTCAACGGGAATCGTCGTCGTCAAGCTGCTCAGGCGACGAAACCCGAAGATTCCCGAAGCGACGACGATCGGAGACGTTCGGGTTACGGAAGTACTCAGCGCCCGATCGTTTGTAATGACGGCAATACGAGACGTTACCAACGTGACGTGAACAGCGGCGACCAGAGCGACGCCAAGCGGACGTTGTTCGGACTCTGCAAAAGTTATGACAGCGACAAAGACGAGAGTGAACTGTCAAAGTCGAATGACAAGAGCGATGTAAACAACACATTTGTTGAAGTATTGCATGTAAATAAATCAGGAAAAACATCGAAGCCGATTAAAAACATTACGTTGCGTGGTTTTAGTGTTAAAGCTCTAATTGATTCGGGGAGCGATGTTAATTTAATCTCGTCCGAGTGTTATGATTCAATTGGAAAGCCAAAATTAGTTCCTGATAACATAACCTTGTCGGGAATTGGCTTAATAAGAGTGCGGTCTTTAGGAAAGTGTAACTTAGATTTAATTATAGACGGTAAAGATTATCAAAGTGTATTTCACGTTGTTTGTAAAAAGTTTATACCATACGATGTAATACTAGGACAGGAATTTCTGAGTAACGTATCAATGGTGATGATTGACGGTGCGGTGAAGTTCTTAACTAAAGACGACGGATGGTTGAGTTGTATGTTAAGTGCAGGGTGTTTATCTGATTTTGTTATAGGATATATGGCCAACCCAGAACTTAAGAAGAAAGTATATCAGCTGGTACAGAACTATGGTCAGCCAACGCAGCTTAAGGAGGCACCTATTAAGCTTAAGATTGTGCTGAAAGATGATATCCCTGTATCATGCCGGCCAAGAAGGATATCTTTAAAAGAACAGGAATTAGTCGAACAGCAGGTATCAGAGTGGTTACAAAACAACATCATACGGGTGAGTTATTCAGAATATGCTAGTCCCTTGGTGCTAATAAAGAAGAAAGACGGTTCTACTAGAGTTTGTGTGGACTATCGAGCACTTAACAGGAAAATGGTAAAGGACGAATTTCCACTCCCAATAATTGAAGACCTAATAGATAAACTTAAAGATGCAAAAATCTACAGTGTGCTTGATTTAAAAAATGGTTTCTTTCATTTAAATGTGAGTGAAGAATCCATACCTTACACTTCATTTGTCACCCATCATGGGCAGTATGAATTTTTAAGGGCGCCTTTTGGTCTGTCAATTTGCCCTAAATATTTCATGAGATTTATAACATTTGTATTTCGAGAGCTGATTGCTCAAGGTATTGTTTTAATTTTCATCGATGATTTGCTGGTTCCAGCTCAAAGTGAAGAGCAAGCTGTCCAGCGACTGGAGCTAGTGCTTCAGGTTGCTTCAGAGTATGGACTAGAGATCAATTGGAGAAAGGTTAAACTGATACAACACGAGGTAGAATATCTTGGACACATGGTCAAAAGTGGTGAGGTGAGGCCAAGTCCTGATAAGACCGACGCAGTGGTAAGATATCCAGTACCAATAAATACTAAGCAAGTACAGATGTTTGTGGGCTTAACATCATATTTCAGAAAGTATATTAAAGATTTTTCTAGTATCGCGAAGCCGCTAACAAATTTGATTAGGAAAGATGCAATCTTTCACTTTGAAGAGGAACATATGACTTCTTTTAATGTTTTAAAACAAAAGTTAGCTGATAAGCCTGTACTTAAAATTTATAATTGCAATCTAGCTACTGAACTACATACGGATGCCTCTGCAATAGCCTATTCAGCAATATTACTTCAGCTACATGACAATGGATGGCACCCAGTCTACTACCACAGCCGAGCTACCACTGATCCGGAAAAGAAATATTGTAGTTATGAGCTGGAGGCACTAGCTATTGTGCAAGCTGTTAAAAAATTTAGGCATTATTTGCATGGTATACAGTTTACGATTGTTACAGATTGCCAAGCATTTGAACAAACTTTAAAGAAAAAAGATTTGTCTCCTAAAATTGCACGATGGGTACTCTTCCTAGACCAGTTTGACTTCAAGATTGAGTACAGACCAGGGTCAAGAATGAGGCATTGTGATGCGCTTAGTAGAAGTCCATGCACTTCGGTTGCTGTAAACACCATTAGTACTCAAGTGAGAGAAGCTCAGGAGAGAGATGAAGGCTTAAATGCAATTAAAGAGATTTTAAAGGAAAATACATACCAAGACTTTTGGCTTGACAATAATCTTTTATACAGGGGAGAATTGAAACAACTAGTTATACCTAAGTCAATGGAAAAGGAAATTATTAAAAGGGCTCACAGTAAGGGGCATTTCTCTGTAAAAAAGATGAAAGAATTGATAACTAAAGATTACTATATAAAGGATTTGAAAAGCACTACTGCCAAAGAGACTTTAGATAAATTAAAAATTCATCAACAGCATTTCGGTAATCCATATCGCATTATTACAGATAAAGGTACAGCCTTCACCAACAACGAGTTCCAGAGTTACTGCGAGGAGGAAGGTATTCAACACATCACTGTAACAACGGGTGTACCACGAGGTAATGGTCAAGTGGAGCGGGTACATCGTACTATCATTGCAGTTTTAACAAAAATGTGCATAGAGAACCCTATGCTGTGGTATAGGCACGTTAGCTCTCTGCAAAGGGCTTTGAACAGTACCTATCAAAGAAGCATTGCTACGACACCATTTGAGCTCATGATTGGCACAACCCTGAAGAGTAAAGAAGATGTAGAAATATCCCAGCTTTTGAGGGAGGAACAAGCTACTGAGTATAATGATAGCAGAGAAGAGCTTCGCAAAAAAGCTAAACAACAAATATATAAACTTCAAGAAGAAAATAGAAAATCATATAATAAGAACCGAAAAGATAGTTCAAAGTATAAAATAGGCGAGCTAGTCGCTATAAAACGAACCCAATTTGGTACAGGTCTCAAGTTGAAACCTAAGTACCTAGGTCCCTATAAAGTGGTAAAAATTAAGAGAAATGACAGGTATGAGGTTGTAAAATTACACCCAGATGATGAAGGGCCAGGTTGCACATCCACGGCAGCTGACCTGATGAAGAGGTGGCCTATGACATAGGGGAAATAGGTGAGTGAAAGGGGATTTGTTATGAGGTGATGTATGAAAGAGTATTTTTGTTAGATTAAGAAAGTTTATTTTATTTGGAACTGTATACCCCTGTCACTCATAACTATTGGTACTAATTAAAATTGTATTAACCTGTTATGTACTAAGCAAGGAGATTTAGTTTAAATTAAATTGTAAGTTATTGTTATAAGATATTAATTTGTGTTAATGTGTGAATGTCTGGGGACAGACATTTTTACAGGATGGCCGAATGTGGGAGCGTAAGTTGGAACGAGTATGGTATGAGCGAGAAGGATGAATGAGAGAGCGAGAGGACACACACGGCGAGAGGGCGAAATCAAGAAAGGTGCGCGTGCTAATAGAAAAATTAAAATAAAGTTATAATCAGTAAATAATTGGCATTTTCAATTGCTCCGCTTAACCCCACATACACATAGGTTTACCGGTATGAAATGAGCGTTTGTTGTGAAAATAAAATATTAATTTTGATTAGATAAAAAAAAAAATATTCAAAATATTGTCCATCACTTTCTACACATTTTGTCCACGTTTTTGGTAATTTGTGGATACCATGCCAATTGAAGCAAACCAATCAGACACCCAATTTTCCACTTCCGCGTAGGAATCGAACCGCTGCTCAGCCAATGCGTGTCCCATTCTGGTCGTTTTTCGATCAATGCGTTGTTCAAATCGATCATTTGTTGTTTGTAGCGACTAGTATTAACAGTTTCACCAGGTTTTAGGAGTTCACACATAATACACCACACCCTTCTGATCCCACCAAACACAGAGCATTGCCTTCTTCCCGAAACGATCTGGTTTTGCAGTCGATGCTGATGGTTGTCCCGGATTAACCCATGATTTTCTCCGTTTAGGGTTCTTAAAATAAATCCATTTTTCATCGCCAGTGACAATTCGATGCAAAACTGATTTTTTTCATGTCTTTGAAGCAAAATTTCACAAGTGTTTTTCCATTTGTCTTTCATTTAATTCATGTGGCACCCATTTTCCACCCTTTTGAATTATTCCCATAGCTGTCAAACGGTCTGAAATTGTTTGTTGTGCAACATTTAAAATAGCTGCCATTTGCTTCTGACTCAAAGTATCATCTTTATCCAATATGGCTTGCAGTTTGGCGTCTTCGAATTTTTTTGGTGGTCTTCCACGTTCTTCATTGCTCACATCAAAATCATTACATTTGAATCGTTGAAACCATCTCTTGCATGTTGCTTCTGATAGAGCGTGATCATCATATGCTTCGACAAGCATGCGATGTGATTCTGCAGCATTTTTTTCAAATGGAAACAAAAAATTAATGCTTTCCGCAAATCATCACTTTCCGGCACAAAATTTGTCATTTTTATCACAATAAAAAAATAGTTGTTTGTTTACTAACTGTTAGGTTAATTGAATGGCTGACAGTTGTCATGGCAACCAAACAGAAAAAAAATTAAGGCTTATACACAACAAATAACCCCTACCACTACATCTGTATCTTAACGCTCATTTCATACAGGTACACCGGTATAGATATAAATACAATACATAATAATTAAATTATTCAGCCGACCTATTTCCGCACACACATGCGTCAGCGACTCGGTATACCATGTGAGATATTCGAGCAATGACTCATGTATGAAAGTGTTTCAATATAGTTTGAACATTAATCTTAACATTTAAAAACTGCACAAATATAATAGACGGGAATTAACGCGACACTTTTCGGTTTATTTAACTTGACTAGCTTGACGTTTATATATAATTATTTCGGTTTTTCGTCCGATCCTGACATCACCTTTCTCGATATTGCAAACATATTTTGAAATATCTGACTACTAGTAGTGACTGAACCGATTTTGCATAATCATTATTGAAAATGCCAACAAGACTAATATATAACCTGGCAATATTCCTAATTTATTAAATACTTAAAATATAAACGTCTATACTAATTTCGTATACATACAGTAAGACGACAGTCTTCAAATCAGTAATACTTACACAAGAGAAAGTAATGAGATCGAAAATAAAAAATATATTACATTATTTTACACGCAAGTAAGTAGTTAAGTACCTATGTTAAAGCGTATTAAAACTATTTCTCAAAAGTTGCGTGCTCAAAACTTTCGGTGGAAAGAACTTTCGGTAGATACCTATGGATTTTTAATAATATGGCACGTAAGATTTTTTCCGTTAATTCAGCAATATGGTGAGATTGACATTAAAAAAACACCTTGCAACTTGTAGAAATTTCACATCACTGTTCATAGAAATTCATACTTATTCTTACTTTGTTTATAGAATAAGTGTAGATAACATAGTAACAGTTCCGATTGAAATGTATTTTATCGGATCTGGTATTATACAATATATATATATATATATATATATATATATATATATCCCCTTTTATGTTGAATGACATTAGCCCACTTTCCGTTATCTGTTGTACCGGGAGCCGGTATGGTCAACAGACGGCCCATTTTTGAGATAGACTTTTACTGTAACTGAATTTTCTCCGTATCTAGTAGGAATCAAGTCAATTTAAGTTAAAAATCTTATTGTAAATTAAATAATCTTTATTCACTTTCAACCATTTCTATATAAATACTCAATTATAGCAAACATAGAACTTTCAAAATAGGGTACTGTGATATTTAGAAAGTTTCGGTTATAATTTTAATTACAACAATATTTGGAAGCTGATACAATGTTTTATTTACAACTTATCACGTTAGGTATAAAATACAACTCAAACTTCATACATATTTTTTACACAACACATGTTCTTAATATAGTCACAAAAAACTGCCACGTAACGAGTCGTCAAAAGTGGGTATAATATTTCAACCTAATTCTAAATAACCTATGCCGATATGGACTAAGATTTTTTGTTTATTAGAAATTTAAGCTTATCAACTATGTATTACAAAAGTATCACAGCACTATATTATATATATCTTGAGTAGGAGTTAAACAAAAATAACTCAAAAATTTGGGTCAAAATTTACATACATTTAAAAACACCGTTTTTGGATAAAATATTCCAAATAACGGAACTTTTAGACATTTTCCAAAATCTAGATAGAATCAAGAATAAAAAAAAATCAACAGAATAATACAGTTCTAAGAAATATTTTAAGATATAAGTTGATAAAAGTAGTAAAAAAATGGTTCATTTTGGTACCTGAGAGGCTCGAAAAGTATGTATACGACTTTTCGTATAACATATTTTCAAGGTATGGTTCTCATGAGTATAGTGTTTGTTTTTTTTTACTTACGTACATTCAAAACATTTTTATTTTTATCTAATTATGGTATATGAGCTTTGCATTTTAATATAGGTAAAAAATTGCATTCCGGTCACATTCCGGTAAAGTATCGGTCTGTATGAATAACTGTAATCCAAACAAATGACGCAACCGAGGAAACTACAATATATTTTTACCCGACTACGGCGAAGCAAAAAGGAGGTTATGATTTGGACCTGTATGTATGTATGTTCATCTGCTCTCTCCTAGCTTCTAAGCTAGTTATCAGAATTGGACAAATGAGGTGTCTTTGGAAGCGTTTTGATTTTAAGCTGGTTAAAGGCTATATGATGTCACGTTAAATTGTCTACAGCGCCCCCTAGGGACTTGAAGTACGGAACTGTGTTGTGTGAACTGTGTGACGTGTTACTGTTAAGTGTGATGTGGCTCAAAGCAGGTGAACACGCACAGTGGAACGTTGCACTGCCTGCAATATGCAGTTGTACGCTTTTTGCATACAACGCAAAATCTGCGCTGGCGTTCGTGTTTTTTTCCGGCCAGAAAGGCATACTGCGCCGGAAAATGTCCCACTGGTTGAGCTGTACCTGTAAAAAAAAGTTAGCTCAATGCAAAAACCAAAAGAAAAACCGATATTGAAAAAATTTCAAAAATAAATTAAAATTTTAATGCATACAAAAATATGCCCGAGACATATCCATACTTAGGAAGCATCTCAGAAACACAAAAAACATGGCTGCCCATAAATGTCAAACATTTGCTGTTGACGTAACCGGCTCCCGGTATGAGACTATGTACTCCCATACTTCAATAAATATTTTATGTTTTTGAAAGAAATCTAATGCTACCTATGAAATATATCAAATCTAATTAATTTTACGTCTTAGATCTAACATCAACTTTTCATCCATTTTTGGTTGAAATATGACGACAATAAAATCGTCATTACGCGTTCGACACTAAACATGCTGACAGTTACAGACCGATTTTTAGTGAAAATTAACAGAACTATTATATAATTAGTATATATAATCAATAATTACTTACCCTTCCATCGTTTTTATAAAATGTTCAGCGAATCTCTTAAAGATAAAAACAAGTTTTCACCAACACAAAAACTACGTAGTCACCGTGGCGATGGCGGAGTTTTGACTGACATTTGTTTAAATTTTTTCCACTAAAGCTGGCCGAGATTTTGGCTTTACTAGTTAGCCTGTTTCTTCTCTAAGCATTTGTAACGTGTTAGAAAGGATAGGGTTATATGTATACAATGGCGTCTTTTAGAGCGAATATGGAACACACTTAGCCATACCGGCTCCTGGTACGTCAACCGATTAGGCGAAGATATGTTTATACCGGGAGACGGTATTTTAACATGTGAGCGGATATATATATATATATATAACACATTCTTAAACATTATAGAAAAAATATATTCGATGAGTATGCATTTAAGTACTAAGTATAAGTTCAAATTCCAAGAATAGACGTTACTACTGCTAACAATCTTGTTTGATTACAATATTATTATACTGGACATATTAAATATCACAAATACTGTTATATTAATAATAATAACTTCACAACTTTTACCACCAACCCTCGCCGAGTTTTTACGTCCCAAATGGAATGAACCTGGCTGATTCTTCCCATCGTATTGTACTCCGGATGAACTTTGATAAAACCAACAACCAGCATGTTAGTTCCGAACCGATTGCCGTTAACGGGGTCCAACTCGAAGTTGTACATCGTTATGTTTTTATCTAGGGCAAACGTACTAGGAAAACAGAACTTCGAGGGAGAGATTCAAAAATAATACAGTTGGGATGGGCGGCATTTGGAAAACTGCGTCGAGTTTTATCGTCGCCTACACCGCAATGTTTCAAATGTGACCAAAGTCTTCAATCAATGCGTCTTACCGGTTTTGACGTACGGAGCCGAGACATGGCCACTATTGGTACGTCTAAGCCACCGACTAAACGTCACTCAGCGAGCTATGGAAACAGCTATGCTAGCTTTGTTTCTCTGAGGGATCAAATCCGGAATGAAGTAATTCGCCAGAATGAAGTGATCCACATAGCTCAACAAATTAGCACGCTGAAGTGGCAGTGGGCTGACCATATACCGTAGGACCGATAACTGTTGGGGTAGATTGGTCTTAGAGTGGAAACCACGGATCAGAAAGCCGAAGATCAGGCTCAGTGGCGCATATTAGGAGAGACCTAGGTCCAGCAGTGCGACTAATGCTGGCTGATGATGATGATGATGATGATGAAATGGAATAACGCGGTACCTAAGCCACACATCGGGCATAATGGTGTCAGTCAGTCATCGATATTTATCACACACAACTTCGTAAAAGAAATCCGCCCAGAATCGATCCCACAACCTTTTGATTCAAAAGTAGTGTGCTCGACCACTGGACCACCGAGACTACGAATAATTTTAATAAACTAAATCTTATTTTGATGTAACATCCATTCGTCAAGACACGATCAGTAATAAAGGCACTTCTAAGTGGCGTTTCATATCTTAAATAGTTTTTAAGTAACGCAACTACAAATTATGCGTAATTCTAAAATTATAATTACATATTTAATAACACACAATTGCTTAATAATAAACTGGCGAAATTAAAATACTGAAAATATCACTCGTAATATATAAATAGGAACTACAATCAGATCAAATAAAAATCAAAATAACAAAACTTAATTACGATAAAAACAGATCGATAAAAAAGTGACGGAAATCTGTAGTGAAGAAAGTCCTCAAAAATTCTGTACCTACTTTAAGACAATGTTTATAATAAATAATAGTTTAAAAAAACTAAAAAACACGCTTTTTATAGAAAACCGAACTAAAAAATAGAAAAATAAAAAAAAAATATTTTATTTTAAAAAAAGCGTGGGGTGCTTTTTAAGATATTATCGAAATGATAATCACTCTACTCACTCACTCTACCGACTCATATCTGTCAATAAAATATTTATAACTATTGACACCATGCACCCCACGTTTTTTTTAAAATAATTTTTTTTTTCTATTTTTTAGTTCGGTTTACTATAAAAAGCGTGTTTTTTAGTTTTTTTAAACTATTATTTATTTTATATTTTTTAGTTCGGTTTTCTATAACAAGCGCGTTAATAGCGCCATCTGTGACTTATACAGGGAACTCGTTTCAAGTTGATAACGTAGACTTTCCGCTGATTGCCACTAGATGGTGGTGCGAGAAGTGAACTATGAACACTAAAAAGAAGTCGGTTACAAACAAACCTACAAACATACAGGTGAAGCTAATAAAAAGCTAATAATATGTTACATTTCAATATTACTAAATATATATTAGAAAAACTTCCGAATACCCCTGCTATAATCATGAGATCAGAGAGCGTAAAGTATTGTTTTAAATTGATAAAAATTATTCTTATAAGTCAATTTAAACATATGCCTTAGGACATAGTAACATACGCAAAGGACTAAGATTAATAATTAATAAAATACAAAAGCGATATATCTATCCACCCTTTAAAACAACTGCAACTTAATAAGTGCCAAAAACACTGTGGGCTGCCAGATAATTCTGAAAGGGAGCTAAAGTACGATAGTATTCATTCATATCTTTCTTCTGTGTATAATTCGATGTAACTAGTTCTCGCTCCTTCTTTATTTTTTTAAGAATTGGTATTTTTGATTCTTTTTTCAAACTTGGCGGGTGGCTGTGAAGAATATTCGCTTTCAGTACTTCAAGTCGGTCGGTGATGACTAAGTGCGCTTTGCATTTCCATTTGGAGCCGTAAGCGGTGCAACTCCAACGATGTGCGTTACTTCTTGCCTTCAGATGTTTGTAAAATGTGAATTCGTTGAGACGTAGATTGATCTTACCGTTCGGGCGAAGATAAAATTCAACTAGACAAAAAGCGTTGTGTTAGTAAGAGAATGAGAAAGTGATATGAGAAATTTGAATTTAAAAAAAAGTAGATGCTATGATAAAGCGGGTTAAACTTATTGATATAGCTAATGTGGTTGTTGATGATGGAAAAGACAAAGCTGAAGATCAAATAACAAGTAAAGAACAATAACAATAAAAGAATTTGTATCAGTATAAGTGGCATTTAATAAGCAATAACAAATAAAATATCGAGACAAAACAACACGTTAGTACATTTCATACTTTATTCAACAACATTACATGTTGTTGTAGTATTCGTTTAATTAAGAAAAATGTTTAATTATATTTGATTGAATATATCTGTATATAGGGGTATATAGGGCAAAGCATAGTAATTTGGTTACATATTGAACTATAAAATATTATACATAAAAAAGATATAGGTAGTATTATTATACGTAACAAAAATTTGTTAAAACACGCAAATACCAGTAGCTACCAATTGGAATTTAGGAGTACTTTTTGTCCGTCGAATGAGGAACTTATAATATTTCATATTTAGTTTTGAGAACAAAATTTACTGATTTTGACACTAAAATAACTTCGTCTGGGTTTGTGGTGCGATATAAAGGTAAGGCATTCAATATAATGGTAGGTAGCACATCCCCGGAACTGGAGTTACATAACAATGTAGAACTTTATTTACAGAGTCACAAAAAAACTATAATAACAAACTATAAAAAATTAAGTTTACGCTGAGATAATTAGTATTAGTAACAAAATATTAATTATATTGGACACACCATAATCAAGAAATAACGTTATTGCACGATATATTTATGTTTCGCAGTACACAGTAGTACACGCAAGAGTAGCATATTATTATCCTTTGTACAAGTTAAAATTAGATTAATAGAATAAATATTGATTAGATAATACGACAGTCGAAAGTATTTAAAAAAAAAAAAGACTAATAACGTAACCTATTCGTAACGGAACTTGTATGAATTATGAAATATTCTTTATATCTAGTATTTCGTTAAGATGGGCTTTATTCAACTTCTATTCATTTTAGCTGGGTTATAAAACTCAAATATAAACATTAATATTAATAAAAATTGCTCAGTATTTCTCAACCACTGTTTTACACAGGATAAAACATGTCGGAAGACACTTTAAAAAAAGTTCAAGAGTTGGAAAATATTGTCAAATAGAGGTAAACAAGACAGTCTGTTTCCCAGCAGTATGTATTTGGTACTAGCTCTTACTGCCAACTCTACGCTGTGAAGAAAACTTAGTAACGTCAAAAAGTATCTTCAACTTACAAATAGAACTGAAAGCCAACTAAAAACCATTTTCATATAAATACTGCACATAATTAACAATGCCAAAAAGTTATTGGTTTCATCTATATCCAAGCTCATAACTCTATAAGCCTTAACTTCACAAAATTTCCATATTATGCAAACACTATGAGTTGACCAATCGTAATATGGTCGCAGTATCGTATAAGGCAGTATTCATTAAAATCTAGAACGTCCTCGAATGTTGGCCATCTTGAATGCTAATGGGTTTAGAGCAGCCTTTTCACGCTGTGCCTAAAACAAAAAATACCGAATATAGATATTTACACAGTTTAAATTACAATTATTTCATATTTATGTATTCATATTCATATTATTTATATATTCATATTTATGCATTTTGAAATTTCAATCAATTCAATCGAACTATCTTAAAGTAACAAGTAACACTATCTTTGTTGCAGTATCCGTGGACTATGCTAATTGCTTAACATCGGATGATTCGCTTGCTTGTTTATCGTGATAATAAAAAAAAATCAAGCTCGAAAACATAGTTGTAAGGAAGGAAGTCGGATTGAAAGAGAGTGTCGATGTAAAAGTAAGAAAGGGCATGCTCCGATGGTTCGGACATGTAGAAAGAATGGATGATGAAAGACTAACTAAGCAGATATACAATGCAAAAGCGAATGGATGTAGGAGTCGAGGACGGCCAAGACGCACATTCCATAACCAAATAGAACGTGTTCTGGAGGAAGGTGATATTAGGAGCCTCAAAAATAGACGCGCGTGCAAGAAAAGAGTTATGAAAATTAGGGAAGCGACTTGAAGCGCGCGAGTGAGGTGTGTAAGAATCGGTCTTTGGCGAGAAGTTATGGATGTGTATGTATGTATTATTTTGTTTTTAATCAACGAAACTAAGTCTTAAACTATTTTAATGTTAGTGATAAAAATAATTAACCTTACTCACATCAACAAGCTTATGTTTCTTGGCAGTCATCGACGAATGAATAGAAGGTGAATGCGTATGTTCAGTGAAAGCACGAACTACCAGCATTTCCGCTGTCACATGTAAGTATGCACGACAGGATCTGGAGCCCATTTGGGTGCAGCTCCATCGGAAGCCATCCCGCAAGATTTTATGTTGATAGTACGTGTAACCGTTCAGCATCAGCAAGTCTTTTCCGTTGCGGCCTTTCACAAGCAGTACTGCAAATCAAAGCACCATTAATACCCATTAAAAATAATCGTTTTTTTTCTCTAGATTGATTCAAATACATATTACCTTAAATTTCTAGTTCAAAGCAGTTCTAGTTCAAAGCAGGGAAATAGCGCATAACAATCCCTGATCACACCTTGTCAAATTTACTTCACGGATTTTAATATCTCACATATTCTGATGATTAATCAATATCAATTATAGGATATAAGGTGATTAAAAAGACTATTCTTCATTTGATTTATTGATATAAGATTTATTAATTTCTCAGTCTTTACAAAACACTTTTTTAAAATCTGTATGTTCTGCTTAGCTCTCAGTTGGTTTAAGTTTGGTAGTTATTTCACTAAATAAGCCAATAGTTGATGGATTAGATTAGATTAGTATGAAAATAAAGAAAAATGGTACCCATTGCGCGAAATTAGAACATTAGAATTGGTAGCGTTGCGTAATAGGTCTTCACCAGTCTTGGTACCATCTAGCATGTCAATAATTAAGCTATAGTAATATTATTAGCGTTCGTATGAGAATTTTCAATTTTATCTAGATAACGGTAAATTGAGAAGTTTTTAAAAGACTAAAATGAAAAAGCTTAGTAAAATAGATCATAATATATGTGGTTGAAAACAGCATGAAGTATCTTCAATAGATTTTGCAACGGATTTTGATGCGGTTTTTTTAATAGATAGAGGGCCTACAATTCATGTATGATATAGAAAAGAATGTGTAAAAAAAATGCAAAATTTACTTATTTATTACTTTTGATGCGGAACAAAAATGGCTGAGTCAGCTAGTATTTTTATACAGTAGTGCCGTAGTAGTCAAATATATACTAATATCACTCAATTTTATTAAATCTTATAATAAATGCCATTGCTATTTTTCACAAATCGAGGGGGATAATGTGTGTGAATGTCATTCATTCGAACTATGTTTCCAGTCCCGTCCAATATCAAGTATGCGCGGCAGGTCTTGGAATAATGTTTAGTACACTGCCATCTAGCGTTGCCAAATTTTAACAGGTAATGCTTGAAATATACAAAATTTCTGTACATTGCATAGGTACGTCCGTTATCGGTTGTGATGAATTTGGCTGAAAAATATAATCAGGAATGATAAACTATTGCGGATAAAAAGTCATTTATTTTCTGTTAGTAGAGCGGGCGAGCGAGCGTTTATGGAATTGGAGGGTAGTAAAATATTTTATAAAAATACTTATGGCGCACACACATTTATCTAATTGTAGATCTGTACTAATCTATTGATCGTTACAATTTAAAAATGTAGAAATGTTTCCTTGAATGAAACTGTTGTTTTACCTACAAGTGGCAGAGTCACGCAGTTCGTTGCATGAATGGGCCGGCTCGACCAGTGAAATACCACGACCTCTCTGAATATCGGCGTGAAGTAACTTGTGCCGCGATTTGTTCGGTGAGAGATATCCGGAGGCCCGATCCCCTTTCCTCTTCCTTTTTCCTCCTACTCCCTTCAAGGACCGCTACGGACCACTGTGTACATGGGCGGTGAGAAGTTACTTACCATCAGGTACCACTTGCTCGTTTGCTGTCCTGTTCCATAAAGAAAATGAAATGCTGGCTTTTCCTAGAGAACGCCAAGTTTTGTGAAAATTCCTTCTAGGAATTACAAATATAAAGCAAATATAACTTTTTTTAAATATTATTTAAAAAAGTTGTTGTGATTTTGTGTTGTGATTTTATTGGGGGTTTTAGGTACATATTTTTGGCAAAGGGATTTGCTACAAAATATGACTTTGTGAAGTTCTTGTACCGAAATGAGATTTCATCTATGTTTTAAAGATGGCGGCCGAGGGACAAAGGTGGCAACCCCGAAAAGTTCGGGTTAAGCTTCTATAGAACCCTTCATCCTCTAAGAATAGTAAATTTTATGTAACATTTTAATAGACTATATTAAAATACCTGAACGACTGAATAGACGAAAATGTACATGTTTTTTAGTATGGGCAAAGTATTAATATATATACACATAGTATAAAAATATCTGGATGACCGAGCTTTGCTCGGTATTTTCTTTTTTTTAAAAACAACGCCATCTGCTGGAATAGCTTTAGTGTTGTTGTCGTTAAAGCAAGTTAGTTGCTCACAATTTAAAATAATTATAGCATTCGCCAATAGATGTCAGGAATTCCAAAAAGTAAGTTGATGTTTAAGTTGATTATCGATAAAACACGATAAAATGAAATTTTCTAAAAATGATTCCTAGCTAGATCGATTTATCGCCCCCGAAACCCCCTATATACTAAATTTCATGAAAATTGTTGGAGCCGATTCCGAGATTCCAATTATAAATATACATATATACATATATATATACAAGAATTGCTCGTTTAAAGATATAAGATAAGATAAAGTCACTTTCCGCTGCCTGTCCCCTTATATGCTTATATCTTTGAAACTACGCAACGGATTTCGATGCGTAGTTGAATAGAGATAGAGGGTGAAATGAAACGTGATACATTCAAAATTTATTCATTTATACTTTTGATACGGAACAAAGTTCGCCGGGACAGTTAGATATATATATATATATATATATATATTCATATGCGTGTAATAAAAACCAACATTGTTTAAATTTATTACTAGCAGACCGCGCGAACTTCGTACCGCTATATTGTATGTAGCTTCCCGCCTCACGGTGTTACTCGTGTACAAACAAAATGTCGATGACGACGATGATTCCACATAGCCTGTGTTACTACTCAGTGATACTGTAGCTTTCTAAAGAAAAAAGAATTATTAAAATCGGTCCTGTACTTTTTGAGTTTATTCGTTACATACAAAAATACAAATCTTTCCTCTTTATAATATTAGTGTAGATTGGTGAACAGATTTTTTTTATTTTGTCATTATTACAATTGCGAGGTGCTTTTAAATATGTTTATCTAGCTTATAGGAATATATAAGCCATTCCCTGTAACATAGTGTGTGGAGGGTTCATGGTTATGTTCTGAATAGTTCTTCAGAACTTCGTGGGTCGTGTCATCTACGGTTATGTATGCAAGGCATTTCTTCGAACTCTTTTTAGTACACTGGTAACGTGTGCCAAATTTAACTCGGCAATGTTTTGAAAATGTATATTTTTGATACATCAGAAGCACCGCGCCTTTGGTCGTAGTGACAAATTTGACTGAAAAAGTAACAAAGTTTTTAAGGAAAGAGAAACAGCAAGAAAGAAATACAAAGTTCTGACGCATATTGTTATTTGTTGGGTGAAAGGGTCTGGTGTTATCAATCCAGGCCAAATGACTTAGTCAGCGATAGTTATTAATAAATAGCAGATTCGGCAAACTTCGAAGTGCTAAATAATAATATTTTTTTCTAAAGAAGTTAGATTAAGTTACTCCTTATTACACCAGCTACCTGCCAATAAAAGTCCCGTAAAAAACAGACGTTTGTTCTGAGTAATCTCTGAAATGGCTATTTTTTTTAATTTTTGTCTATCTGTCTGTCTAAACAGAAAGACAAAAATTGTAAAAAAATGTTGTTTTGGTAAATGTACCGTATTCACATGGATGTAGTAGAAAGGAATTATTTCCACCAACCCCCACCCAAATATGTTTTTTTTTTTTTAGATTTTTTGTCTGTATGTTTGTTAAGGATAAACTCTAAAAGTATCGCATGTTTTTATGTCCAATTTTGCATAAATATAGCCAAGAGGTCGGGTCAACACATAGACTGAATTAATATTATTACGCTATCACTAATTGTAGGTGAGCAATGAACCCTTAGAACCACAGGCATAGTATTTTTGCTTTCCACGCAGACGAAGTGGCGGGCAACAGCTAGTTATTAATATGTGTTATTACTGTTAAGCGGATTTTCAATGACATTTTTTAAATAATTAAAGTAGGATTTTTAATTAAACAACAACCACTGACGTTGACGATGTTGTCAGTTTTTGATGAAAAAATAATAGTGTTGTAGCAAAGCGGATGAATAAAACCACTCTTGAATGAATAAAATTGCCACGATTGTTTAGCTTGGGAATAGTAAATCTATCGTAGTTCGGAAACTTGTAAGATTGTCCTATTTTAAATACATCACGTAATTGTAACTATAGATGTATAAAATATATAACAATTATAGGTAGTAAATAATAAAAAAAAATATCGTATATTACTTTTTTTTTACTTATTCATCTTCAGATGAAAAAGAATAAATGTCATGACATTTTTATGACTTTAGTCTTTATACAGTTTGTAAAAATTCTGATGAAGAAAATTATTTGTTACATAAAGTTTCAGAAACTTTGTTATAAAGTATTTAAAAATATGGTTGATGAGTCTAATTCTAAGTCTAATTTGAGATGATTAACTATTTCACTCATTGTTCATTCATCTGGTTGAATAAGAACTGAATGCACAACTATTACTTTAAATTTGGCAACATTATTTTACAAAGTGACATTAACTACTGTCAGCTAGCTTTGTCTAATTAAAAATACGACTATTATTAAATTATTGACAACAATTTGTTAATGTATGTAAATATGTTTGGCAAAATGTTAAAATAAGTAAAGTAAATAATGAATTGATTGATATATTATCGCTAATTATTCGTATTTATATATTAGTCACGGGTTTTACTAAAAATAAAAGACAACCAGCATCTCAATACATTTATTGAAAATAATAGGAATGAAATTTCGACGAGTAAAAAAGTTAAAGTTATATCACTGTACAATAAGTAGGAAAAACTTAAACACATTTTACGTATTCCTGGATAATTAAAATAATTCTAGAAATTACTTGCATTACAAACAATATTAAGTACCTCGATCTATTCAAATTAACTTAAGGGCTAAAATCAAAAACACCGTAATAGTAAAAAAGAAAACAAAAACTAGTATTCTAAGAAAAAAAACGTTACCTATTGGAATAACTTTTATATCACACGAGTTAGAGAACTCTTTTAAGTCCTTTAATATTCGATTCTTTTACTAAACACTATCTTATTGTTTACTAAATTCAAGAGCAACAATTATTCTTGGCATATTTTCTTTGAAGGATAGCATAAGGAATGAGACCATAATATTATGTTAAAACATTGAGAACCGCTATAGATTCACAATTTATATAATTTAATTTTTAAAAAGAGAACGTGTTAAATTAATTTAAGGAATATTTTGGCACAATTTCATCGTTGGAAGAATACTTATATATGACTAGGTCTATATTAAATGTTTTTACTAATAAATTATGCAAAAAGAGAAACTACAAATTTATCGCAGAGAGCACGTTATTTTACTGCTAACGCCATCTATGTTCGCAATATATTAACACAAATAATACTCGAGTATAAATATTACTTCTAGTTGCCACTAGGTAGTGTTACGTACACAAACATAAATATAGATGAGAACTTTGGATGAGTATAGTTTTTACACTTTTAACACTAGATACAGTACCTAAATCATTGTTATTATGATGTTTAATTTAATGCTTACGAATAATAATAAAAAATGCGAAATAAAGATTTATTATAATTATTAAAAAGATGTTACTGCAATCCGACATGCTACGAACTCGCAAGGAACACCACTATGGTATTTTATGCTCGATGCTCATTATTTTGACATTATTGATATACTGTAATCTTCTTCTTCTTTCGTTATTGGCGACTATGACCCTACTAGTCACTTTTGGCCATTAGTAATCGGTTAACTTCGCGATACTTTTCAAGAAAGTGATGTAATCTATATTACGGTCAAATCAAGTAATAATGTCAAAATACTATGTAATAAAATTATTGTGCGTTCATTAAATACAAATTTTGATTACAAATTATATTTGTCGGATTACAAGGAACGTAATCTAAAAAATATATATATATATTAAGTAAGACGGATCTGTAATCCGAAAAATTCGATATCCTGACAGTGCAGTTGATTAACCCAGCCATCTTCGGATTAATACATGTCCATAATAATTGTCTTGACTAAAAGCGTGTGAAACTTAGTTTTAAAATAATAAAGATAGATAATTATCAGAGTATTATATAGAATACCATAAAAAAATAATATGGTCAAATTAATTCAGCCACATAAGTTCGTGCGGGTTGTCATTTTGGAATTTATTAAATCAAAAAACTTCACAGCGACTAAGAATAGTAAATTTAGAAAGATACGTATCGTTATAAAAAACACATCTTAAAAATACCTTCACAAATGTCTTGGTTTCTTAAATATTAAGATAGGCATTAACACACTATAAATCTAGGAAATAAATATATCACCGGCGCTATGGTTGAGCAGAGAAACCAGCGAATAGGAAATCAGAGAAACTCTTTCAAAACATGTAATAATATATACAAATAAATACTAAAATCATTGAATTTTGGGAACTCACGCAACTTGCCAACCATAGCCCGGATTTTAGGCAATTACCACCTGATTATATATTTTAAATATATGAGCCAGCCAATATTCTATTGGGTTAAAATCATATTTCCATATTTAAGATACAAAAGTTATAAACACGTCGTAATAATTAGTATCTAAGATAGAGACAGAGCGAGAAAGAGACGTTTTTTTTTAATAATTCATCAAGCGTGTTAGGAACTGTTTTACTACAATTATTGATATTAACGGGAAAAGCATGTCGACCAAGATATTGCTTAAAACATAAGGCATTTCTGATGAAACAAGAGTTATTTTAATACTATTGTTTCAAACTCTCAACAGAAGTAATGACTGGCCCTTCATATCAATCATTAAAATTATATTTGGTATAGTTGTCCTCGTGGTTGTGGAACCCCTTGTGCTTCAAGTATCTACCTTCAGCTGTGGTCTGGACGCAACTGTTGCAGCCGAATCGTTTGCGATCCCTGCAAGTCCAGTTGATGGTGTTCTGGTACCTGTTGTTAATCCAATATTTGTTCTCTTTGTATATTAACACCATGCTGCCTGCGGTTCTATGTGATGGTAAGTAGTATATATCTGAAATAAACTTTTTGATTCATTACCTATGTTTCGTATTTTTTTTCTATAGAATCTGTTCTGACACAATTAAAGTTGATATGTGATGTCATTTTCGATTGTTTTTCTATACTAGATTTTGTATTATTTAATTTAACGAATAAACACCAAAACTACTGGACCGATTTCAAAAATTCTTTCACCATTGGAAAGCTGTATTTTTTCTTCATCGTCATCGCCAATTTCTTTGTACGCGAGTAACATGGCGAGGCGGAAAGCTAAATCAAATGGATAGTTAACTAATGACTATACAACGAGTTTAATTATTAGTAAACATTTCATATATGATATTGTATGTATAAAACAATTAGACTGTAATTTTCCCTGAAAACTTATCTAAAAAATCACATTGGCGTCACTTGAGAACTCAGAGAACTGTTTGTTTATTTCTGCTGAAATAAGGAAATCGGGTCGGGATAAAATAAAACAAGATCTTAAGGCAGTTATAGTATTTTTATCGTTTATTTCTTCTTCCTATTCAAAGAGAATATTTGAGATATACTCAAAAATATTCGCTACTTCCTTAATTAAGAGCAGGTATTTTATAAAAGATTTCACAGAAATTTATCACGATAATCGACGATCTTACTTACATACTTAGATCTCTAAAATTACGCAACGGATTTTGATGTGTTTTTTTATTAGATATAGAAAAAATATTAGATTAGATTTATTAGACATAAGTTATAGAAAATACAGGAATAAATTGGGTTAACACTTTCGCGGCAAAATTGTAATTCTCATCATCTACTGGAGCGGCGGCGGCGGGTTGAAATACACCAACGATATGTCTGTTGGTGCTTGCAAGGTCGGCGATTATATTTATTTGGACTCGCCGTTTTTTTAATCTCATAACATGAAGCGTGGGAAATAAAAATGATGAGGGAACAGGGTCCTGCTCAGTTGATGATGTTAGTATGTATTCGTTTATATTCGGATCGAATTTTTTTTTTTGGCATGGGTCTTAGATGCTCAGCTTCTGTACCGTATTTAACATCTGAAATGCTTAAAAACGTGTCCTTCATAACGACTTCTCTTTCTCTTACATATTATCTTGACATCGAAGTTTGCGATCTCTATATTGATGTTTTTTCCCGACATTTTTCCGAAACTTTAATCCTCGACTAATTATTACTGTTAAACATCTTTTAATTTGTCAAAGCTAGACCAAGGTCGATATGCACCATCCAATCCCTTCAATATCGCCTTAATTTTTTTTTTGTCAGTTTTGTCAACACAACTAAGACACCAAAACACACAATACAAAAAGTAAAGTAAATATCAAATAAAAATGGCAACAAATTTACTCGAATATTATATTAATCTCATGTTAAAACGTATTTCGTCTAAAACAGTTACAATAACACTGCCTATACTATCACTAGCAAGTATTCTGTCTTTACATCAGAAACATCTAGTGAAAGACCACGATTTATAATGAGTAAGTACATCACAACAATATAACAATATTTAATTAAAATAATACCTATAATAATATCTATCAATGAGATTATTGTTAATTGTAAAAAAACAATAGAAATATGTATTTACAATTATTACATGATTGAAAACTTTCTTCGATCAAATTACTTATTGTTATGTATAAATGGGCCACTTTAAGTACATTGATAGTGGAATAGCTGCAAAATTGATCGTCGGTGATTCCGAGTTCCGACGCGAGCGTAAACATTTGTGACGTTAATGCAAGTATTAGTTGCTTAATTTGGAACAAGATGGCGCTGTATGTACAGCGTTCAAAAACTTATAAGCAACACACTAAATTAATCTTAACTAAATAAATATATATTTGTATTTACAGATATTTGTAGGTGTTCTTTTACATCAGCTCTGCACCCTTCCCCCACTTTCTCAGTTAAATATCCAATAACAAGGTACTATCTCTTTCTCTATCTCTACTACATCATAGCTACCTAGTTTATTAAATTAATACAATCTGCAAACTTAGAATATCGTAAGTACTTATTAGTAAGCCTCAGCGACAACGCCTTTTTAGTGCATTAGTAAAAAAACTAACAAATAATGAAAAAACCAAAAAACAGAAATGAGAAACACATAGAAATAAATTTGAGTTACAACCGACCAATTAAATACGGAAACATGTACACAGTAGGCTTCGAAGTCGGGAAGTCGAATAAGAAGTATACCTACACACGTATCAAACACATCTGTACCACTAATTAAATTATTGTTAAATAAATACTACATACACACTGACATACAATAACGACACTTAAAAGTTCCTACATACATTATTACGTCACAAATCTGTAGGTGGCCAAATGACATTATTTGGCGCCAAAACGGACGGTTGTAGCGGGAATCTGCGCTTCCTACTAAAGCGCAGATTCCCGCCATAACCGTCCGCCATAGCCCTAGCTGAAGCCAAATAAACGATAGCTGTTCGCTGATATTTTGACGATGATTTTTTTAAATATATTTAAATTTGTGACTTAAATCGACATTAATTTTAACTACTTAAAAACATATTTTGAACGAGTATCTTTCCCTTACATATCTGCCGTCCTGACACTGTCGCAAGCGAGGTGGTTCGTGTATGTGTCTACCGCGGAATATCGATATATAATCTTTTCCGTCTACTCCTTTGTACGTGATGACGTCTGCACGGCAACCGTGGACATCCCTCGAGGAGCAATACCACTGTTTCTTTCCATGCGCTTGATGATTTTTCATATAAAACGTGTGCCCATTAAGCATTAACAGTCCAGCGCCAGTCCTCCCGGGAATAAATTGAGCGGGAACTGTGAGCAAAACCAAACATCATTAAATTAACTTTGGCCGAATAAAACGCATTTGAGTTATACTTTTATATTTTATTATAATTTTATCTAAATTTCGTTATGCTAGTTGTCACCTCATATTATTGATTTTAACACGAATATTTTAAATAGGAGCAAGGAACAGGAAAGGTAAATAAATACACAAACAAATTAATATATTTACTACATATTTGAAATTTATTTTGCAGAAGGATTTCACAACAAATTTCTTTTAAGACGATGCGGACTTCAGCTGTCAAATTCGTTTCAATAGTGCCTATTTCTATATCGCTATAAAGGGTCTAATGTCTATGTATAGTCAGCAATATGACAGTAATTATTATTATTCGGTTTGCTATTATTATATACTTAAATATAATGGTAAAGAGTAAATAAAATAGTCTACAAGCTTACTAGAATATTATATTTTACAATAACACTGTCTATATTATCGCTAACTTGTCTCTCTACATCAGAAATATGCACTAAAACAATACGATTTACAAATAAGTACATTATGTTTGCGTTAACAGTTGATATCGTCAACAGTTTTTCGCTAAAAGTTAGACTATGATATAATGTGTGTGTCTCTAGTCCAAGGAGGCCAGAGGACCTAGTATGAATTCTTAATTCCAACCAGCTTGCGTATTTCCAACGACTAATTCAAGATAGTCTAGACTCTAATCATCATTGATTATCTGGAATTAGACGTTGGAATTACGAACTTGCAAGGAAGCGTATAAGCTGGGAAGAATTAAAGAGTTTAACAATACGCAAGCTGGACTGTTTAAAAGCATACTTTAAATGAATATCTCTCTCTTATATATCTACCATCCTTACACCGATGCAAGCGAGGAGTTTCGTGTAAATGTTTACCGCGGATTATTGATATATAATCTCTCCCATCTGAACCTTTACAAGTGATAACGTCTGCACGACAGTCGTGCAGATCTCTCGACGAGCAGTACCATTGTTTCTTGCCTTGTGCTAGACTATTCTTCATGTAGAATGTGTAGCCATTCAGCATTAATAGGCCCGCACCACTCCTGCCGGGAACAATGTTAGCCAGTGCTGTGAGCAAAACCAAACAACCATTAAATACCTTTGGGTACATAAAACGCAATAAAGTTGTATTTTTACATATCTTTGGCTAAGTGGTTTAACTAAATGTCATCATACTTATTGTTATCATTTAAAAGGGACATCAGGAAAGGTAAATAAATAAGTACACCAAACAGTTTAATATATTTACTTTTTGTTTGAAATTTCTTTTGTGGAAGGCTTCTAGAACGAATTTCTTGTAAAACGATACGGACTTCAGCAGTCAATATCCTTTGAGTATATTTCTATGTTATTGACTCATTGAAATGTTACATGAATTTTAGAGGACGCAATTTTATTCTTGGGATATCTGGAGGGGATTAATAGAAGCTTTACCCCAAGTTTTCGGGTTACCGCCCTTGTCCCCCAGCTGCCATCTTGAAAAAAGAGGTGCAAACACCTTTTACGAGATATCTCAGTATTAAAGTCTCCGTGGTCCAGTGGTTGAGCACACGGCTTCTGATGCAGAGGTTTGGGTTTGAATCCTGACCGTGGCTCACACCAATAACTTTTCGAAATTGTTTTCGGAAGTTAAGTGTGATAAATATCGATGACTGAAAACTTTGTGCGCAGTATGGCACTAGGTTCGCCACCTATTCCATTTGGGACGTAAACATAACGGCGAGACGAGGCTTAACAACCGCTGCCTACACCTTCAGGTAACAAAGGCGTGAAGTTATGTTTTATGTTTATGTATTCAAGCTAAAAAGTGGGAAATCTTTTATAAAAAATATTTATTTTACTCTACAAATTTTACTGAACATTTGACAAAAAAATAATAACACGGGAGTATAAATATAATAAACTTTATTTAATGTCACGTGACAAAAGTTCATCTCTATATTTTTTAAATTTCAATCATGTAAAACCCGATATCAACGAATTTTTTTATTTAGTTTTATGATCTAAGTATCATAAAACAACAATGATATGATGATTGAAAAAATATCCTAAAAATACTATCTACGAAATTGGTTTTAGGGTTTTTTTTTAAGAAGTTTAGGACTAAGAATTTTATGAACATATTTTAGGCAAAGCGGGAAAATTGAAATGTTACATTTAAGGGCTGTTCTAATCCGGGCTCCCACCAATGACTTTTCGAATTTTTTTCAGTGCTTTTTGTGCCCGGTGTTTTGCATTAGGTTCGCAACCTACTGTCAAGAATAAAATTGCGTCCTCTAAGAAATGCAATATTCCGCCCTTAAATTGTAACATTTCCATGGACTATATGATATATTTGGCCTATTTTTGGCCGAAGCCGAAGCCGATTAATCGGCAATCTCCACAACCTTCGGCCGAAGCCGAAGCTGAAGGTTTGTAACTTTTAGTAATTTAATATTTTTCTTCAATATTTTCCACAGTTAAATAAGAATATCGGCGTAAAGTGGCAACAGTTGTCTTAAATTAATACAACACTTTCAAAATTTAAAAGAAGAAAACAATTCAAATTGTAGATAACCAAATAAAGCGCAACAAACCGCAATAGCAATTGACACTTACTTCACGCCATGACAGGCATTTTCACTCAGCTCTGCACCCATTACACCAATATGAAATAAAATTTTAAAAATAGTACTCTATCCCCCGAATACTGAACCACCACTCAAATCTGACAATCAATAAAGTGCTACTTACTGCTCAAATTTCACGTAGTCTGTCTAATGTTACAGCTACTTAAACGCTTAAGTAGCGCTTTTATATTTGAGTGGCGGTTCATATTCGGGCTATTATCTCATTGTTCTAGTACTTTTTAACCGGTAAATTTGTTTACTATGTCGACCTGTTGCGCCAATATGTACTAAAGTTAAACCAACATGGACCTACTGGCTATTGAGGTGTGAGTCTTAATAAGCTTCTTCATTGAGAGTCTTCTTCGAGAGACTAAAAAGGCCAGGACTAATTAAAAACATACTTTGAATAAATATTTCTCTTGCGTGTATCTACCATCCTTACATCGATTTAAGCAAGGAGGTTCATGTGTTTACCAATGAGATTTGTTCTAGAAGTTCTCCAATCTGAACCTTCATATGTGGAAACCTTTGCATGGCAGTTTTTGGCACCACTTGATGTACAGATCCATCGCTTCTTTCCATCAGCTAAAGTTGTGCTCTTGTGTAATGTGTGCTCAATCAGCATTAGCTTTCGTCTCAGCCCGGAATAATTTTAGCCAGAACTGTGAGCAAAACCAAAAACCATTAATTACCTTTGGGAAAATGAAACACATTGCAACAAGGTTTATTTATTTACATTTAATTATAACCATTACCACATTGTACCTCAAATTTTCTAAATGTGACAAGGAATAGGATTGGGATAGGTAAATAAATACACCAAACAAACTAAGATGTTTATTATAGTTGCTTTTCTGGGTATTTTTTTTTTGTTGCTTTCTTTTTTCTTTTTTATTTATACTTATTTATTTATTTACTTCTATACATACATGTATGTATTCTTCATTTTATGTTCCTCTTCCAATATATAATTTGCTTACATTACAATAACAAAAACAAATTTAAAAACAAACAAAAACAAATGTAAATCTCAGAGTAATATTAATCTTAAATAACATATTTAAGCAATAACAGCTAATCAAAAATTATTTTAGATTGGCAACATGGTTATTAAATTAATAATTTTACAAAATATATTTATAGAGAAGGAGGTCTAATATATAAAGCAAATATCAACATAGAATATGGATGAAAATGGCAGAACCTGAATTGACTATTAATGCTTAAAAGGCGGCAGTTTCCATATCAAGAAATAAGAAAAACTGCATCAGAATCGAACTCATGCATTAGGTAATCAAATTAGCCCAAATTATTTTTATAATAATTTCCAATTTGCTATATAGAATCCTGGCCATTATAACCCACTTGCATGTTGGCATATCTCAAATGAACCGTCCAAGATCATCAAGATCATGCATATTTTTTCATTGTATTCAGTTGGAATTTAAACCTTACTACACTATATAGTATTTGGCCATTGTAATAAATTTACATAACATAACATAACTTCACACCTTTTTCTACCCAAAGGTGTAGGGCAATGGCTAAGCCTCGTCTCGCAGTTATGTTTACGTCCCAAATGGAATAGGTGGCGAACCTATTGCCATACCGGGCACAAAGTTTTCAGTCATCGATATTTATCACACATAACTTTTGAAAATTTCGAAAAGTCATTGGTGTGTGCCAGGATTTGAACCCACTGCTTCTTGAATCAGAACTGAGACTATTCCACTGATAAATTTATATCCAATCAAAAATAAACTCTTACTGAAATAATGGGATTCGAACCCACATAGTAATGTGTCTATTTAATTTTAATAAAAAAAAAACATTAAACTATTGGAATATAATTGTCACTAACATAATTATGATTTAAATTAATCATTCAGATGGAACCTAAACTTAAATGAACATTGAACTATTCAAGTCATAAAATGCTGAACACAGGAATCGAACCCGTCAGCAATTACCTCTACGTAGCGATCTATGCATCAAACATCTATACATTCAAAATAGGAGTCGAACCTATTTTTAGAAGAAATATTGTTTATGTCTATAAACCACCATATCATTATAAATATCATACGGGACTTGAACCCATACAAATGTGATCGATTAATACTAATGAGCAATTGGTAGAGGTAACCATTCTTATGCTTATTATATCAATCAATGTTAAATAAGATTTATACCAGTTCTGTTTGCTGACTTTTTGCTGCAATTAGGTACAAAAAATACTGAAAATATGGGAGTTTAACCCATCAGCAATAACTTACATTTCAGGATACACATGAGTAGGAATCGAACCTCTCATGTGTGATTCTTAACTTAGATTTCTAAAAATTTTTGAGCAGGAATCGAACCTACATTCAGGGATTAATAATGATTTCATTTAAACATAATCTAATAATAATAATTTAAATCTTGAGACATATACAATATAAATTTAAAATGTCATATGGGATTTGAACCCACATTGTCAGATTTTTGGTCTAGAAATCCAATACATCTAGAAATCACAATGCAAAGTATTTAAAAGTAAACATATGTTTTTTAAACATAGATTGGAGACTGAACCATATAAACTATTACTTTTCATATGCGAGTTCACACAAAGTTTGCCTATAATGTTACTATGATACTTGCATGTTCCTGAAGATGGGAACTATCATGTAGTTCCCACCTTCAGTTAACAGTTATACACTCTAATAAATCAATAAGATCTAGAAATGATAATTACAAGCCATTTTCACCCATACAAGTCCAATTTAGACAAACATGAGGATATTTGCAATGGTTTATGAATCAAGTTTTTGACTTACTTGTGACCATTTGGTAGTAACAATTTTTAGAGATCCTTCTGTAATAAACTTAGTTTCTATTACTCACCGAACCGCAACCAGGATATCTCGAAAGGGGCCATATAGATAGCGGGAACAAAAACTAACCTCACTGAACTATCTCACAGCCTTATTTCTTCAGAAACACATCTTGATGACACTTTACCGACACTATATTAAGCTCATTGGTCGTGAACTATCTATTAGCCATGCTATTATCTTCACTTTAAAGTAAATTAAACATATAAAACTATCAAAAACTATTTGGCACTTTCGAGAACGGATTTCGGTGTTTAAGACGCGAAAGGTGCAACCCGTTTTGATCACGATTTATGTGTTCAAATTCAACATACACGAACGCGATTTACTCAATCTCGAAGTATTTAAAACTGTTTAACAAAATAATATTACAAAACACTATTATTTTTGCATCGAGAGAGTTATTTTGACATCTTGACAATAAAATAAACACCATCATAATTACAGCCTACACTCATGATCGTTTCTATCTTTGTCTTCCTTACACTCGTTAATAACTGCTTTGAGAATTCGTTGCTAGATAAAGATGCAAGATCGTTTAAATGTATCTACCGAGACACGCAAAACACAGAGTAGTTATTTTCAAAAAACTTTTTTATCCATTTATGCCAAGGGAGTTAAATAATAGCATTATTAGCTGTCTATCTGCGGCGCATTTAGCTGTTCATCTAATGTCAGGTATTCACCTGGTACATAATGTCTTTACTACTTTGTAACCAGTGAGTGCGAACCGTTATGTAGAGTCGCAATTTCACATTATCATTTACCCACATGCTGCTCTCTAGTGTCTTGTATTTGAATCACTAGCTGAATAGTTTCATGTACTTCTCGCTTTAGTTAAATTAGCATTACAAAGATGTCATGAGTCTGGGAAAGCTTTTATTACAAATTATGATTTTCTCTTAATTTTTTGGATACTGGATAAAAAATGATTCGTTTTTTCTATAATATTCGTAGATTTATTTGTTTTAAAATCGTAATTTTATATTAAAATTTATGCTGTGCTGCTCTCTAGTATTTTATAATCAAATCACAAACTGTCTAGTTTCCTAAGTTGACGTAATATATTATATGTGACCGATAAGAAGATGTCAGTAGTTCAATACAATATTATTTTTAACATTCTAGTAGGTTCTGTTAAAAACTGAAAGGAGTTTTCTAATAAATACCTACATGGTATTTTTTGTGTTTCAATTGCCCAACAATCGTCCGTTTCAAAAGATTTACTAGTTCTTCTTGGTGTAAATTCTGACCTAAAAGGCACACCCGAATGTACCTAATGGGGACCGAGCCTCTAGACCTTTACGCCAACTGGTGGTAGAAATCGTAACCTTATGGGCAAAAATATTAACTAGTAGTGTGTGATAAATTGTTTATTTACTATTATTGAAATAAATTTTGAAATTATTCACAATGCCTTTATCAATAAAATCATGTTGTATAAAAGGTTGTACGGAAAAGTCTCGCAGAGAGCGGAATATAAACTTACCTGTAAAATTTTATCGTTTTCCATTAACTACTATTGGTGTCTCGTGGAAAGACGACAAGCGTTTTCTTCACTATAAACTCGGTTACATGCTTGAAGACTAAGTATGTCTGTCACTAATTTTTTAATCTTATTTTCTACATATTTTTGTTCATTGATTTGTATTAAATTAACAAGTGATTCTGCGGCAATTATTTCTTTTTTACTTTTTTTCTCGAGAGTAACCATCGTAAGAAGAGGCACACCGGCGAGAGAATCTAGAAAAACCTGAGATTCGACTTTATACGGCTCAACATGAGAAAATTTGCTTTCCCGGTAGGGTGGTGGAGGGAACATCTCACTAATTCGAACCCCTTTTTGATATTGCTGTAATTGACGTTGAGAAGGTTTACCCCATTCCTGGCTACGGCTAGTTTTAGAAGACGCAGTTTCTGGTGAATTGATAAAATGAATGAGCAGCACAAATGTGTTTACATTTTCCGGCTAATCCAGCTTTACAGCTAAACTCAGCCTGACTTACGTTGCGATAGTCGTCTAGCTAAAAAATAAATAAATAAATAAAATTATAAGCCGTTTTTTTTATTATAGTATTAATTTTGTACATCATATCATCATAAGCCTATTGCAGTCCACTGCTGGACATAGGCCTCTCCCAATGTGCGCCACAACATCCGATTCTCTGCCTTCCGCATCCAGTCTTTTCCAGCAGCCTTTCTGAGGTCGTCTGACCATCGGGCTGGTGGGCGTCCTACGCTACGTTTACCAAGACGCGGTCTCCACTCAATGACCTTCTTGCTCCATCTACCGTCGGTCCTTCGGCAGATATGACCAGCCCATTGCCACTTCAGCGAGCTTATTCTACGAGCTATGTCGGTTACCCCAGTTCTCTGGCGGATATACTCATTCCTGAGTTTATCCTTCAGAGATACCCCGAGCATAGCCCGCTCCATAGCTCGCTGAGCGACTTTAAATTTGTGGACTAGCCCCACCGTGAGTGTCCACGTTTCGGCACCGTAGGTCATTACCGGTAGGACGCACTGGTCAAAGACTTTGGTCTTCAGACATTGCGGTATAGGCGAGCTGAAGACCCGACGCAGTTTGCCAAATGCACCCTAACCCAGCTGAATCCTCCTTTCGGCCTCCTTCTCGAAGTTTCGTCTACCTACCTGGATAGTTTGGCCTAGGTAGACGTATTTGTTTACGACTTCGAGAAGTTCGATTTCCCTTCGACGCTTATCGGTCCGGGCACGACATGTTCATTGAACATGACTTTGGTCTTGTCCAAGTTCATGCCCAAACCGACACGCCGGGAGGACTCGTCCAGGCTGCGCAGCATTCCGCTTAACTGTTCCAGCGACTCTGCCATTACAACGATATCGTCGGCAAACCGAAGATGTGAGATGTACTCACCATTCACGTTGATACCCTGTCCAGTCCAATCCAGGGTCTTGAAAACGTCCTCTAGAGCGTTGGTGAAGAGTTTGGGAGATATGACATCTCCCTGTCTTACACCTCGATTCAGCTCGATAGAGTTCGTCACCTGGTCCTGTATCTGGACAGCCATCGTGGCGGTGTCATACAAGCATCTCAACACCTCGATATAACGCCAGTCAATCCGACATCGCTGCAATGCATCCAGAACTGCCCAAGTTTCGATGGAGTCGAAGGCTTTTTCATAATCCACGAATGCCATACACAGCGGCTGATTGTACTCTTCGGTCTTCTGTACAATCTGCCGAACAGTATGGATGTGGTCCACCGTACTAAAGCCTTTCCGAAACCCGGCCTGCTCCGGAGGCTGGAATTCGTCGAGTCTTACAGCGAGACGATTCGTGACGACCCTCGAGAACAACTTGTAGATATGGCTCAGGAGTGAGATGGGTCTGTAATTCTTCAGTAAGGTTTTATCACCTTTTTTGAAGAACACCACCACCGCACTCCTGCCCCAAGCCTGTGGTGTTATGCCCTGGTGTATGACGGAATTAAAAAGACTTGCTAATTCCTTCAGGATAGGAGTCCCGCCGGCTTTTAGAAGCTCTGTAGTAATTCCGTCATCACCGGGTGCCTTGTTGTTCTGGAGTTGCCCGAGAGCCGCACTAATCTCGCTTTCAGTGACATCGGGAATGTCCTCACTATAGTGACGCGTTAGCGGGGCTCTGTGGTCATCATCGCTGTGTCTCGTCGGCTTGGTCATCTGTGTGGAATAAAGGAACCCATAAAAAGATTCTATCTCTGCGAGAATCTCGGGCTTAGAGGTGACGACACGTCCATCTGCAGTTTCAGCTTCGTCAGATGGGGCCTTCCAAGCTGCTGAGCGAACACTTTCGACCCTTTGTTGCGGTCGATCGCGTCCTCGATTGCTCGAGTATTCGATCGACGAAGGTCGCGCCGCATCAGCTTTCTAATACGCTGGTTTAGGCTTTTCCATTCTGACGAAGACAGCTGATCGGATGGAGTTTCTCGCCTTTGCCTCATCAGCTCGAGTGTCTCAGCAGAGAGCTTGGACTCCTTTTTCTGCGATCTCGGGAACAGCCTTTGAGACACTTTCCTCAGCGTGTTGACCACAGTGTCGACTTTTTCGTCCACGTTGCCTGTGGTTTCCAGCAGATCGAATCGATTTTTAAGTTCCGTTTGGAACTTTTCGGTTTCGGCTATTTGGAGTGGCGTAGGTCGGAGAATAGACCTTATCTTCCGGGTCCTTTCAGCTTTGAAGTTAATGTTTAGAGAGCCTCGAAGAAGTCGGTGATCACTTCCAGTATTGAACCTGTTGATCACAGAGACATCTCTAAATATATGCTTACTATCCGTAATGATAAAATCTATCTCGTTCCTTGTCACAGAATCGGGGCTTCGCCAAGTCCACCTCCTGTGGAGACTCTTCTTGAAGAAAGAATTCATCAAGAAAAGCCCTTCAGACTCCAGGAAGTTGACCAGCATCTGCCCCCTGTGATTTCGGCACCCCAAGCCATATGGACCGATTTTCGTTTCGCCGCGTTCTTGTACTCCCACTTTGGCATTGAAGTCCCCCATAACAACGTTGTAGTGAGCCTTGGCGGTACCATGCATTGCTTTTGCAATATCTTCGTACATCGCCTCGGCTATCTCGTCAGAGTATGTCGAGGTCGGCGCATACACCTGTATTATCTTCAGGGTGTACCTGTTGGTAAGTTTCAGTACAAGGTATCCCACCCTGGTCGACACACTAATGATCTCCACAACGCTGCTAACGAGGTCCTTGTGAACGAGGAAACCGACACCCCCCTGGGAGAGCTGGTCACCTTCCCGAAAGTAGAGTAAGTTGCCTGACTGTAGGGTTATCGTGTCCTCCCCCTCTCGCCGGACTTCAGATAGCCCTAGAATATGCCAGTTCAAGCAACCCAGCTCTACCTCGAGTTCGGTGAGGTGTTGGTCCAGCCGAAGACTGCGTCCATTATAAGGGGCCACGAGTAGTTGTTTTTGGCAGCCTGCCGTAACCCGGAGATTCTTAGCACCCCCTGTCCCACCGTTACCACGACCGCTGCCTTGGCCGGGAATAGTGGGACCACCGGGAACTGGGGGCCGTTGCATTGGTGCTATTTTCATTTGGGAGGTTTATGCCCATAGTCCCCACGCTGGGCAAACGGGTTGGAGACCGCAGGGGTAAACCTTTTTTTTAGATAGGGACGCTGCTGCCCGCCCCTACCAAGAACATTTAGGGTGACCCATATTTTATGAATGGTTATACCGCCATTCTTCGGTGTAGTGCTGTGTAAGCTTGTCAGCCATATGTTTTTCTTTCGCTCCCGGCTGACTGAGAGTGGTGTTTCTTGTTGGGTCGAGCTAAAAAGAAAGAAGAATTTTGTACAAAAAGAGTAATATTAAAAAATAAATTCAAACTTACTGTAATTTTAACATTATATGCTTTTGACACACTGGTCTGGGCAACAACATTCGCGGTTATAACCACAGGACTATTTGCCTGTTTTTTTTCTAAAACATTCACAACGTGATTCGATTTAAATAATTTTTCACCTTTAATATTATTTTGACTACGAATATTATTAAAAATTATCGGCTGAAATCCGTATTTAATTATTTTTTCCATTATTTATAAATTATGACATTTGTTGTCAATAAATTTTTGCCCATTTAATTCAAAGCAGACCGCGCGAACTTCGTACCGCTATACTTAGTCTGGCCATAAATACTGTTACAACTAAAAATAAAAAAATATTACATTTGAATTATGATCTGTCATTTTTATACGATTGTTCATTGTGTTTTCTCGTTTTGGCGCCAATACATTGTACAATATTTTGCGATATTAAAATAGAGTGGGGTGATAAAGAGAACCGAATCGCTGTGATTGCATTACACAAAGTAGGTATGGAGCCAAATGCAGTTTTTAAAACTCTCCATACACTTGGTATTAGTCAAATGTTTGTGTACCGGGCTATTAATAGGTACAATGAGACCTCCTCTGTTTGTGACAGAAAAAGACCTGGCCGTCCACGTAGTGTTCGTACGAAAAAGGTGGTCAAAGCAGTAAGGGAAAGAATTCGAAGAAATCCTGTCCGCAAGCAAAAGATTTTATTTCGGGAGATGAAGATAGCACCTCGAACAATGTCGCGTATTTTAAAAGATGACTTAGGACTTGCAGCCTATAAGAGGCGCACTGGTCATTTATTAACTGATAATTTAAAAAAGAATAGGGTGTTAAAATCTAAACAACTACTGAAGCGGTACGCAAAAGGAGGTCACAGAAACATATTGTTTACGGATGAAAAAGTTTTTACAATTAAGCAAAATTTTAACAAACAAAATGACCGTATTTATGCTCAAAGCTCTAAGGAAGCTTTCCAATTAGTTGACAGAGTGCAACGTGGGCATTATCCGACTTCAGTGATGGTTTGGTGGGGTGTTAGCTACGAAGGAGTGACTGTGCCATATTTTTGTGAAAAAGGTATCAAAACATCGGCACAAGTGTAACAAGATACCATTCTTGAAAAGGTAGTCAAGCCCCTTAACAACACCATGTTCAATAAGTATGGTCCTTCCAGCAAGACTCGGCACCGGGTCATAAAGCACGGTCCACGCAATCTTGGTTGGAAGCAAACGTTTCGGACTTCATTAGAGCTGAAGACTGGCCGTCGTCTAGTCCCGATCTTAATCCACTGGATTATGATTTGTGGCCAGTTTTAGAGAGTACGGCTTGCTCTAAACGTCATAATAATTTAGAGTCCCTAAAACAATCCATACGATTGGCAGTGAAGAATTTTCCCATGGAAAGAGTGCGTGTTTCTATTGATAACTGGCCTAAACGTTTAAAGGCCTGTATTGCAGCCAATGGAGACCACTTCGAATAAGCTTTTTATATCGTTTTATATTCATGTATTAAAGTAACACACTGTAAAAGTAATAAATGTTAGTTGCAATTTAAAAATTTTTTTTTCCTTTTTTACAATATTTATGGCATGACTAAGTATTGTATGTAGCTTCCCGCCTCACGGTGTTACTCGCGTACATACAAAATGTCGATGACGACCATGATTACATAGCCTATGTTACTCCGTGATAATGTAGCTTTCTAAAGAAAAAAGAATTATTAAAATCGGTCCAGTACTTTTTGAGTTTATTCGTTACATACAAAAATACAAATCTTTCCTCTTTATAATGTTAGTATGGATTAATATTAAAGTTTTTTTTCCTATATTGTCATAAGCACTATTAGAAAACACCACACAAAAATAAAATCACTACTAATTAAATACTAAGCATTATATACATAAATAACATACGTAATAATCATTTCACCATCAACTTTCAATTATAAAATTTACACTTAATTCTGTCACCAATTTTAATATTTTTTTATATATCAAGGACGTGAAAGAAGTTTCGGGCAAATCTAGCAATAGTGGAGCATTTAAATACCGTGTTGATATCAACAATGTGATGCAAAATATAATATAATCGTCACGTTCGTTGTGTAAGCTAAAATTAGTTTTAATAATAGTTTATATATTGGAATGAATATGAGCCAAGCAGTTCGCTGCATGAATGGGCAGACGAGCTCTCAGTAGATCGACGTAAAGTAGCCCATGCCGCGTTTAGTTCGATGAGTGAGGTACGCGGCCACCCATCTCCCTTGCCCATCCTTCCCTATCCTATTCCCTTAAAGGTTGGCAACTCAACTGTAACACTATATTGTTGCAGGTGTCCATGGGCGGCGCTGGTCACTTACCGTCAGGTGACATGCTTGCTCTTTCAGTGGTAGAATGCTCACCTGCCATGCGGGCGGCCCGGCTTGAATCGCCCGATCTATGCAAGGTTCCTTTATATACCAACGGCTAACTTTAATCTTATTTTAGGTTATCTTTATTACATAAATCGTCACGTAGGGCGTCTGATGACCTGTTGAATATTTATATATACTAGCTGACCCGGCGAACTTTGTACCGCATCAAAAGTAATAAATAAGTAAATTTTGGATATCATGATGATCAATTTGTGCTATTTATCGGCTTTAACTGCTCTCCCGCTACGTTAATACTGCAATATCTCCGAAAATATTCTTTAAATTGCATGCTGTAAAGTGCCAGGATCATCTATATTACATGCACAATCTATATAAGACACTTATTTGAACGAAAATTAATGCTGTAATGTTTAAAAACGCTCTGTAAATAAGTCATTATCGCTCGAATACTGAACCGCCACTCAAATCTGACAATCAATAAAGTGCTACTTACTGCTCAAATTGCACGTATTCTGTCTAATGTGACAGCTACTTAAACGCTTAAGTACGCTGCGGACAGCAATGAGTATTACACAATACATCTATTTGTGTCAGTTGGGTGAGGTGAAAGGTGAGTCTCATACTCATCTTTGATCGTTTGATTGAGTTCAGAGAGATAAGCCGTAGTTAATAACTATTTTAAGCAAACTCTATGTAGCATCGGTGGTTCAGTGGTAGAATGCTCGCCTGCCACGCGGGCGGCCCGGGTTCGATTCCCGGCCGATGCATCGATTATTTTTGTTAATTGGATATTAAATACTAGTTAAATTATATAAAATTGTAGTATTGGAAATAGTATTTCAGTAACTTATCAAATATGCTTTTTTACAAATATTTACGCAAAATCTGGTAAAACATTGTTTGAGCCGAAGGAGTCGTAGAGATCGGCCGAGATAGGTAACAGAGACCGGCTCGACCTCTCAGAATAGCGACGTAAAGTGGCTCATACCACGTTTAGTTCAGACAGAGTGGTATGCAAAGGCGTAACCGCTTTTCCCTCTCATATCGTCCTAGACCCATAAAGGCCGAATACGCCACTGTAACATTATTTGTGTTGCACTTATCCATGGGCGCCCTTACTTAGACCCTTACCACCAGCTGACCCGCGTGCTCTTTGTCCAATAGACGCGAAAAATAAAGGTAACAATTTAAATCATTCTATAAATTTGTTTCTAAGATTTTTGCGAATCTCACTCATTGATTAAAACAAGCTTTTGAACAACTACCATCTTTTTGAATATACTACAATATCTTCGAAAATATTCGTTTAAATTGCATTCTGTAAAGGCCCAGGATCATCTATATTACATGCACAATCTATATAAGACACTTAATTGGATGAAAATTAATGCTGTAATGTTTAAAATCGCTTCGTACATAAGCCATTATTTCTCGTAAAAAGTAAAAAAATAAAAATGGTCATTGTGAGTTATCCTTAAGAGATAGAGATATGCCCGCCCAGACTTTTTTGCAGCCCTTCAAAAGGTGATTAATAATGTAGAACATTGCTTTGATCTATCACTTAGGGTTCAGCCAGCGTTTGCAATCAAAGTGCTAAATCTCGAAAATTATCATTTTTCTTTACAAAATTATATATGAATTATAGATCAAAACCACCCCGTTGACACCCTCTAACTATTAAAAAAACCGCATAAAAATCCGTTGCGTTGTCAAAAAAGTCAAAGTCAAAAGTCAAAAATAAGTTTTATTTTCATAGGTCTTCAAAGACACTTAAAAATAGTCAACAAGTACAATTTTACTTTATTATTTTAAATTAACTACTTAACACGAGCGCTTGAGGAAAGTGCGTCCGTGGAACAAGAAAACACGGACGCAATCGCCAAGAGCGGCCCGATTCCGAGTGTAGGGGCTATCATGAGAAGAATCCGGCAAGAAACTCATGTGCCAAATACTCTTTTCAAACTATTAAACATAAATAACAATAATATTAATATCGCTACTGAAAACAAAGCAGTAGACTCGTGCATAAAAGGTGTAGCAGCCAGAATACTCGACCATCACAGCAAATTAACATCAACGTCCTAAAAAGAAAAACTATGCAAATATATTAGTCGAGCGCAACTGACGCGACATCTTTTATTTAGAGTGGTAACGTTGTGCAATAAATAAAACTTATATGTACATATATTATAAACAATATCAAAGCAAATTGTAAATTAGAAAGTGTATATACATAACTATCAGAAATTATTACGGAACGCCTCCACTCCAGAACATGTGAACAAATTTCAACACGCAAACTACTGAATCCGCGTTGAGCAAGCAACTTGACGGTCCCAAGATGACTTGTCCGTCATGAAGTCATTGATGGTGTAATAAGCACCAGCAACGAGGCGATCCTTCACCGCCCGACTAAACCGATCGAATGACAGAGCCAGGATATGCGCAGGGACTCTATTATAAAATTGTACACCCATTCCCAGAAAAGACTTATGTACTTTGTGCAGGCGATGACACGGCAACACAAGTTTATGCTTGCCTCTGGTATTAAAATTATGAACATCACTATTTTTAGTATATTTATTCAAGTTTTTCCTAACAAACATTATATTGGCATATATAAATTGTGAAACAACTGTTACTATGCCAATTTCCTTAAAACGTTCTCTTAGAGAGACTTTGGCCCCCAAATTATAAATTGCCCGAATAGCTCGTTTCTGAATAACAAAAATCGACTGAATCTCAGCTGCTCTACCCCATAGCAACATACCATAAGACATAACGCTATGAAAATAACTGAAGTAGACTAATCTGGCGGTTGCAACATCGGAAAGCTGTCGAACTTTTCGAACCGCGTAGGCAGCAGAGCTGAGTTTTCCCACTAAAGATTTTACTTGAGGACCCCACTGGAGCGTATTATCTAGAGTAATACCTAAGAATAAAGTTGACTTCACTGGGTCTAAAATTGTGTTATGTAGAGATATATTTATAGCTGGACCATTAACATTAGGCATAGTAAACCTTATTATTTTAGTTTTATTGGAATTTAGAACTAAATTATTAGCCGTAAACCATTCATGGGCATGTGTAAGGGAGCTATTCACATCATCAAAAATGCTTTTTTTACGGTCTACCTTGAAGAGGAGTGAAGTGTCATCAGCAAATAGTACAATGTTACAAAATTTCTGAACGCAAAAAGGCAAATCATTGATATGTATAATAAACAGCAACGGACCGAGAATGGAACCCTGGGGAACGCCCATAGACACAGATGATCCAGATGATCTCACTCCGTTTACATCAACAAACTGTAACCTGTTATTTAAGTATGATGCAACCAGCCTAAGTGCAGTTTTCTTAATACCATAGTAACTGAGCTTACGTAAAAGAGTGTGGTGATCCACGCAGTCAAAAGCTTTAGAGAGGTCACAGAATACGCCAATTACGTCCTGCGAGTTCTCCCAAGCATCGGAAATATGTTTGATAAGAGCAGCCCCAGCATCGGTTGTAGAGCGACCTTTTGTAAAACCGTATTGCTCTTTGTGAAAAAGATTATTCAAATTAAAATGGCTTAGTATTTTTTGAGAGAAAATTTTTTCAAAAGTTTTGCTGAGTGCAGGCAAAATAGAAATAGGACGAAAGTTAGCTGGATGTTTTAAAGATATAAGCATATAAGGGGACAGACAGCCGAAAGTGACTTTGTTTTATACTATGTAATGATTAAATCTTCATTCATTCAGCAAGCTTGGCTATAATAGCTATCTTTATGAAACGCTATTACAGTGTAAATCGTGGAGCTCGAGTAACTAATGACCTTCTACGGAGACCATTCCATTAGCGCGACGAGAACATAGCAATATCACGCTATGTAATGGGCAAGCTGGAGGAAATTGTTATTGCAAGCTGTTAAAAACAAAAACTAACTAATAATACTTGTTAAACATCATATTACAAATATTATTGGATGATGTTTGAAAACAAAACTGCAGTGTCTCCAAATTTGTAACTATGGTAGACGGTGCATGAATGTGCCAGCTCGAACGGTGAAACTCCTCGACCTCTCCGAATATCGACGTAAAGTGGTATATGTCACATTTCTTTCGTTGAGAGAGGCACAAGCTCTTCCGCATCCATTTAAATACCGCTCCCTTAAAGGCCGACCACATGAATGCTACACTGTCTGTGTTGCAGGTGTCTATGGGCGGCGGTAGTTGCTTACCATCAAATGAGCTAGTGTGATTGCCTCTTATCCCATAAAAAAAAATTCAGAAACATAATATCAGAACAATTTATCCTATAACACTCTGGAACTGATAAATGGAACTTCATGAATAAACACTTTTTCATCAATGGGTTCCTTACAAAAGTACTGTCAAAGGTTTTAGCGAAAGTTGCGATGTGTTATATTATTTATTTTATTTTATATAGTCTTACTAGTCTTACTTTCGTTGAGAGAGGCACAAGCTCTTCCGCATCCATTTAAATACCGCTCCCTTAAAGGCCGACCACATGAATGCTACACTGTCTGTGTTGCAGGTGTCTATGGGCGGCGGTAGTTGCTTACCATCAAATGAGCTAGTGTGATTGCCTCTTATCCCATAAAAAAAAATTCAGAAACATAATATCAGAACAATTTATCCTATAACACTCTGGAACTGATAAATGGAACTTCATGAATAAACACTTTTTCATCAATGGGTTCCTTACAAAAGTACTGTCAAAGGTTTTAGCGAAAGTTGCGATGTGTTATATTATTTATTTTATTTTATATAGTCTTACTAGTCAATATAAAATTGTAATAAATATTAAGTTAGTGTTAACAAAATTTGTAGCCCTTTTCTGCATGAATGGGCCGGCTCGACCGGTGAAATAACACGACCTCTCAGAAGATCGACGTAAGGTGGCTCATGCCGCTTTTCGTTCGGTGAGAGAGGCACCCGGAGGCCCACTCCCCTTCCCCATCCTTCCCTATCCCTTAAAGGTCGGCAACGCAACAGTAACACTATATGTGTTGCTGGTGTCCATGGGCAGCGTTGGTAGCTTACCAACAGTTGACACGACTGCTCGTTTGCCCTCCTATCCCATAAAAAATAGCCTTGTATAGTGCTCTATTCTTGTGACCCAAATTAAATAATATCGCATCTTTACCATTTTTTTTACTCAAGCCACACAGCGCCTTCTCGTTTTCCAATTTAAGGAACTAAATGCTTGTGTCGTGGGAATTATTTGTCGCAACGACCACTATTCCGTAGTAGGGATAGTTGTTTTACCAATTCACTACGAGGACCGTAATAATCTGCTGGTTCATGACAAAACATTAATCTCCTTCTGACGTAGTCGGATAAAAACACTTCAATTAGTAAGCTGTACATATTTACTATTGTAGGTATTATTTCTTTTGATGCCTCACGATTCAGTCTCTAATAAGAGTCATGTTTTTATATTGGAAAACAACATCTGGCCAATTTGACGTCTAGCTAATTTAGTAAAGTAAGTAGGTATATAGAGTATACAGAATGTTATTTCTCATGAGTATTAAATTTAAACTCAATATAAGACCTCTTTCATGGAAATTGAAAAAAAATACAGTTGGAGAGCCAAGCCAGTTCGCTGCATGAATGAACCGGCTCGACCGGTGAAAGAACGACGTAAAGTGGCTCATGCCGCTTTTCGTTCGGTGAGCGAGTGCTTCCCTATCCCCTATCCCTTAAAGGTCGGCAACGCAACAGTAACACTATATGTGTTGCTGGTGTCCATGGGCGGCGTTGGTTGCTTGCCATCAGGTGACACGCCTGCTCGTTTGCCTTCCTATCCCATAAAAAAAAAAGTGAAAGTGTGTGTGTCCGCTCCGACGCACGACTGGAGTTTACTCCTCAAGAACGATTATAAAATAAAACAGGACATTGTATGGAGTGCCGACTCTTATTTATATGCTCTGTGACTATAGCGCATAACGCATTTCGTGTGACATGCTATACTCTCTAGTACGATTTTGGTCCCCATAATTTTCATACCCCGGGCCTATATATGTAAATCGATTCTTAAGGAGTAAACTCCAAAAAAAAAAAAGTGAAAGTGTGTGTGTCCGCTCCGACGCACGACTGGAGTTTACTCCTCAAGAACGATTATAAAATAAAATAATAAATATTTACTGTCTACAAATATGAACACATTTCTTCGTAATAGAGAATGGCGTATCGCTATAAAGAGTGTTTCTATAAAGAGCTCAGGACATTGTATGGAGTGCCGACTCTTATTTATATGCTCTGTGACTATAGCGCATAACGCATTTCGTGTGACATGCTATACTCTCTAGTACGATTTTGGTCCCCATAATTTTCATACCCCGGGCCTATATATGTAAATCGATTCTTAAGGAGTAAACTCCAATAGGTGTGTGTGTCCGCTCCGACGCACGACTGGAGTTTACTCCTCAAGAACGATTATAAAATAAAATAATAAATATTTACTGTCTACAAATATGAACACATTTCTTCGTAATAGAGAATGGCGTATCGCTATAAAGAGTGTTTCTATAAAGAGCTCAGGACATTGTATGGAGTGCCGACTCTTATTTATATGCTCTGTGACTATAGCGCATAACGCGTTTCGTGTGACATGCTATACTCTCTAGTACGATTTTGGTCCCCATAATTTTCATACCCCGGGCCTATATATGTAAATCGATTCTTAAGGAGTAAACTCCAAAAAAAACTTCTATTAACTTGTAAGCAGTACGAATATTTATTATTTATTGTTAACTATATTACTAACTTTTTGCTCCGAAATTATTCTTTTACCTTTTCTACAAGAGCAATAAATTAATAATGAGGCATGAGTCCTGAGACCCAGGCTGTGACCCTGGATGACCCATTCCATGAGGTTACATATCTCACTTCGATCGATATCTTCAGATGTTGATCATCCTTCAAACCTTTTTGTATATTTTAATATACTTGTAATTTAAATAATCTGTCGGTTTTAATAATAATTAAAGAACCATTATGGCTACAAAAAAATGAGTTCCAAATAAGAAAAGACGCAGAAATTAATTAAAATTATAATTTTAATGGCTCCGCTGTCGTTTGAGTTTTTTTTAATTCTCTTCTCCTCCACGAGGATGCTGCTATTATTTTTCAGTATTAAAATTACTGTCGTAAAACCATTAATTTACTTGCCTGTCTTATTGTTTTTCTTTTTAGAAATTGTATTTTATGAAAAGTATCTAAATATCTGACATTGTATATACAATAAAACAACATTGCTGATAAATTCAGAATATAAGAGGTAAAACATCGAAAATCGATTGTTTTATAACATCACGTGTCTTAAAAATAATTTCACTGGTTCCCACCCGAGCACAAATATTTGTAACAAGTATGTATGTATGGCGTCTGAGTGTTGTTCTATGTATTACATGTATGTATTTACAAAAGAAAATATGTATTAATATCCGTTATTTAGTATCCATAACACAAGCATTTAGTTGCTTAGCTTGGAACTAGAAGGCGCTGTGTGTATCCTGTCCAAAATATTATTATTATTATATATTAATAACACAAACTCCAAAGATTTCCTGCATTTAATTTTTTTTTTTGATAGAAGTGGGCAAACAAGCTTGCGGCGCATGGCGTCTGCAATACCAGGGGCACCACATCAGCGTTGCCGGCCTTAAATAAACTTCAGTTAAATTTAAACCTCAACATTACGATCGCAGTAATCTTACCTAATTCAATAACTATGACTCACTACGTAACTACAAGTAAATTACGAGTAAGTATGGCGAGTATGGCGACGCTTGCCGATATAATCTTGTTTTATTTCTATCAAGTAAATAATTTTAGAGCATGTTCAAAATACAATTATTTATTGTTACTAACCACAATATCTTAGATTATAAAACCTTAAGGAGAATAAGATCGAAATCTTATTTATAAAATGACAATATACTGTACACGAATTGCCCGGAGCAAATAACTTTGGGAGTAGAGAAAGGGGTATTTCAGCAAAGACTGATAGTAAAGGGTTCATATTTGGTAGTTAAGGGACTTTCACGGTGATTTATGTATGTATTATAATGTTGAAACTTGAATTTAAGGAACTTATTCCATTCTCCAACAAACTAAACGAAGATCTAACTTTTATATTATCTTTCGTGGCTTCCAATGTGGTATTATAAGTATAAACTGGAAAATATATTTGTTTCAAGTATCCGCCCCATATTTTTATTCATCATGCTATATCCTGACAAAAATATGTCTTAATTAAATAAAAATACTTCTTAGAAAATCAAACTATATTTAGAGAATAGAATATCGTAAAGATCCTGGGCCTTCGAATACCAACAGCGGTAGAGCCAAGCAGTTCGCTGCATGATTGGGCCGGCTCGACCGGTGAAATACCACGACCTCTCAGAAGATCGACGTAAAGTGGCTCATGCCGCGTTTAGTTCGGTGAGAGAGGTACCAAGAGGCCCACCGCCCCTTCCCCATCCCTTCCTATCCTACTCCCCTAAAGGTCGGCAACGCAACTGTAATACTATATGCGTTGCAGGTGTTCATGGGTGGCGCTGATTACTTAACATCTGGTGACGCGCCTGCTTGTTTGCCCTCCTATAACATAAAAAAATACCTCTGGTTACTGTCCTTTAAAATCGAAAGATGTATCCGTTTTACTAGGACATGATGTACGAGACACGCCATATTTAATTAACATTATATTATTTAAATAGTAAGGTTTTTTGTCTTACATTCTGTTAAGAGACATTTTAATACTTTACATACATGTATAACTTCACGCCAAATCCCTTGCCGGGTAGGCAGAGAGATGGTCCCCCGAGCGCGACGGGTGGCGGGCGCTTTACACCGCCTGCTGCCCAACCTCGGGGGACCGGGGGAGGGAGTTCGCCGCCTCTACGGTGGCGTCGTGCGGTCCGTGGCCCTGTACGGGGCCCCCGTTTGGTCGCGAGACCTCGCGGGGGCCTCCCGCTCCAAGGCTCTGCTGAGGAGCCTGGAGCGGATCATGGCCATACGGATCGTACGGGGCTACCGTACCATCTCGTACGAGGCGGCGACGGTCCTCGCGAGTTATCCCCCCTTCATCATCCGAGAGCCGAGATGTACGCAGCTGCGTACGATCTCGGCCGGGGAGGGGGGGACGCGCGGGGACACGAAGTGCGGAGGCGGGAGGCCTTCCGGCGGGTCCTGGGGGACTGGCGCGACGCGCTGGTCCTCCAGGGCGGTACGCGTTCACGCGCCGTCGGGGCCGTCCTGCCCCACCTCGTGGCCTGGGTGCTCCGTAAATGGGGCACTGTCACCTACAGGTTGACTCAGATACTCACCGGGCACGGGTGCTTCGTTGAGTATCTGAGTCGAATAAAACGTAAAGAGACGGCGAGATGCCACTATTGCGCATCCGACCTGGACTCGGCCCAACACACGCTGGAGGTCTGCCCGGCCTGGGCGGCCGAGCGCCGAGTCCTGGTCGACGGGATCGGGCGAGACTTGTCCCCGCCGGCGTTGGTCGCGGCAATGCTGGCGGGCGAGGAGGAGTGGAGGGCTGTGGTCTCTTTCTGCGAAGCTGTCATGCTCCAGAAGGAGGCCGCCAAGCGGGGTCGGGAGAGAGCCGATCCCGCTCGAAGGTGGCGGCGGCGAGCTCAGTGATCGCCGCCGCCGGCGGGCTGCGAGGGCGCACACCCCGCGGGTGCGCCCGGGTCGCGGCCCGGGAAGGATGACCCCCGGTGCGGCCGGGGAGCGTCGTCGGGGGCGCCGCCGGCCGCGTGCCTCTTTACAGCGCGCGGTCGGAGCCGCCCCGCCCGGGGGAGCCTCGCCGAGGCTCCCCGAGGATGAGCACCCCCTCGTGACGGAGGGGGGGCGACGGCGGGGTGGACCAGAGGGGTTTATCCGAATCCTGGACCACCCCAACGCCGGAGGAAGGCCGCCGCGAGGTTTTAGTGGGTAACCCTAGGATCGGATTTCAGTTTACTGTTTTGGGAGTCCCACACTACCCCCTGCCGTCCCCAGGCGGGGGGTGTGCATAAAGCATTTCCTCGCGAAAAAAAAAAAAAAAAAAAAAAAAAGGGTAGGCAGAGAGAACAGAGGCACGATTCTTACACGCCTCACTCGCTTCGTTTACTTTCATAACGCTTTTAATGCACGCGCGTCGATTTTGAGGCTCCTAAGTACTCCTAACATCACCTCAACATTTAAATTACTACACACTTTTACTACTTTCATAAATAAATTCTTAGCTATATCTACTTTATAATCCCAATTTATACAGATTATAGCCACCTTTAAATAATACGGTAAAAAGGTCCGCTGGCAAAATCTCCAGAGAATATCGAACCGTTTCTTATAGCAAAGACCAAGACACATTTTTTGTGTCGAGTCTGAGTTAATGCCTGTTTTACTATTTCAACAAAACCTCAAGAGAGTTTCTTTTAAGTAAGACGAATGATAAGCGTCTTGAAAAAATTCCTATTAGTGTTCAAGACATGAAATACATATTATCAAATAATACTAAATACAATTGTGTTAACTAACAGCCGCTGCCTACACCTTCGGGTAACAAAGGCGTGAAGTTATGTTTTGTTATGTTATGTTATATGTTTCGAAACCAAACACTGCTATTAGAAAATTATAAAATTCAAACAAAACTATTGGAATAAAACTGTGAGAAATATTTAAGTTCAGTACCTATAAAATAAAATGTGTTTGTCTTAGAATAAACAATTAAAGTTATTAACACAATAATATAATATATATCCAGATAACGTTCCATATCAGTGGGATAATATTAAAATGTTTCTCGTCTCGTAAGCGTTGAGTCGCCGAGGGCTGAATTTATTGGTGTTATTTTCAGTCATTTAAATTTATGTCTCCGGGCTCCAAATAAAACTGGATAGTATATTGTAGATAGTCTATATTCTGAATAGACAAATGATGATGAGAACTGTGTCTAGACTTTTCGTTTGCTGGATACAAGGCATGATCCCATCTGCATGTACCTACAGTTTATTGTAAACCATAAACAACGAAAAACTAAATTCTGATAAAAATTAATTTATATTCCATGTTTGAGCCATTTGTAATACAATCTTCATATTGGTTTTCTTAGTATTATTTGATTATAGGTATTTTTTGTCTTGAACACTAATAGGATTTGTTCATAAGCCACCTTGTAATTCGTCTTACTAAGTAGAAACTCTCTTGAGGTCTTGTTGAATTAGAAAAACAGACATTAACTTAGCGTCAAGTAACATTAACGCAAAAATGGTCTTTGCCACAAGAAACGGTTCGATATGCTGGGGATTTTGCCAGCGGACGTATTTTCCATAATATATATAGGTGGCTATAATTTTTATAAATCGGGACCATAGTGCATAAATTTAGCTATACTTCATAAAGTATAGCTAAATTTCTTTGTGAAAGTAGTAAAATATCTCTTACATAACAAAATGTAAGACATAAAACTTCGATATTTAACTAATAATTGAGTATGGTGTGTCGCGTATATCGGGTACTTGTAAAATAGAATTTCGATTTTAAATTTAATTATTTCGATTTTAAAGGGAATTTGGTCTTCCATATTTTCTTGTAAAGTCTATAAAAGTAGAGATTTCTTCATTGCACCTGCAATAAAATTTGTACTTGGCTGTCAGAATATGGACATAAAGTAGCTCATACCGCGTTTTACTCAGTGAGAGAGGTATCTACTTACGTACTTTCTAATCCCTTTCATTTTCCAGCGTTAGGGACGGCAACACAACTGTTACACTATCTATGTTCAGGTGTCCATGAGGGTCGTTTGTTGCTTGGATGACACGCTCGTTTGTCCCCCTATCCCATAAAAAAAAACGTATAAGTCAAACTTAAACACTTCATATGGTTCTTCATATCTTCATATCAATTGAGGTACTGGTACTCATTTAGAAAATTTAAAAATATATCTATGAATCTCCTAAAGTATCGTTGCATATTTTTCCTGAATATTACGAGGCTTATCTATATTACATTATCCAAATATGTGTTGATTTTCTTTGAATAATTTTTATTTAATTAAGATATATTTTTGTTCCGATAGAGTATGGTATATAAAGTTTGCTCCGGGCAATTTGTGTACATTTTATAAGTAAGATCTTATTTTCCTTAAGGTTTTTAATCTACGATATTGTTGTTAACAATATATAATTGCATTTTAAACATGCTCTATAGGGAAATTATTTACTTGATAGAAATAAAACAAGATTACACCGGCAAGTGTCGCCGTACATACTCGTAATGAACTTGTAGATAAGATTGCTATAATGTTAGGATTTAAATTTAACTGAAGTTTATTATTTGAAAAATATCTTTGGGGTTTGTATTTTTGTATTACGTTTCTTTAATAAGATTCCTGAAAATGTAATTGAGATGCCGTTTACTAAATTTAAGGCGTATGTTAAAAGATGTCTCATCAGCAAAGCTTATTATAGTATCAACGATTTTTTGGAGGACGACAAAGTTTTTAAATAAACCGCTCATTACTTCTTACACTTGTAACAATTTGAATTGTTAGTGCATTTTGTTGTGTAAATGATAGTAATAAAAAAAAAACCTCCCTGAGTTTCTTGCCAATTCTTCTCAGTGCGAGAGTAATCGAATTGGCGGAAGTAAAAAAAAAAAAAAAAGTGACCTTCATAAGTGTCTGACAAGACCTAAACTGAATAAATGACTTTTGATTTTGATTTTGATTGATTTTTATTAGTAGTCTATAAAAATCTAGTAAATTTAAAATGATTTTTTGTTGTTATCAAATATTTTTACTTGTGTTACGAAAATCCTCAACTAGTTGTTAGAGCCACAAAGCTCGTTGATAGCAAATGGGCCAGCTCGAACGGTGAAATACCCATGAATTTCTATGAATAGGTTCTTAATTGAGTTTAAATTTAATACGCATAAGAAAAAACATTCTGTATACTCTATATACCTACTTACTTTCCTAAATGAGATAGACGTCAAATTGGCCAGATGTTGTTTTCCAATAAAAACACAACCCTTATTAGAGACTGAATCGTGAAGCATCAAAAGACATAACACCTACAACAGTAAATATTTATAGCATACCAATTGAAGTGTTTTTTACTACTATGTCAGAAGGTTATGTCATAAACATCCAGAGGTCGATAAAAATAATAAAAAGTACAAAAAATATAGTAGGATGAAACCCATTAGAAAAGGAGGAGGATATTTTAAAAATAAAAGGAAAATAATTTACGGGTGATCTAAGGTCGGGAAGGGGTTGGGGGTGAGTTTTAAAGGGTTAAAAACGGTTTTCCTGGATTTCCGGTAAAACTAAGTCCTATGAAAAAAGTCAAATGGCAAAAATTGTAGGTAATAAAAAGGACTAAGACTTCTGTATTTATACTTTTTTTCAAAAAACCTTAACATTTATGTGAAAAATTAAAAAAAAACAAGATTTGTTTTTTTTCTTTTACAAAAAAAAAAATACGCGGAGTCCCTACGCGCTACTGAAGTGGAACTTTTTAACAGACGAACATTTATAACACGCTTAATTTATAAAGAGCATAACTTACATTCCACAGTCGGTAGTTTTACCAATACACGGTAAAACTACTGACTGTGGAATAGAGATTGGCGGGTTCGATCCCCACTCGAGTATCCCCATCTTAAGGTCAGGTAGAATTTGGTGACTATTTTATTTAGGAGGATGTGTCATATTCGACGTCGCATTGTTCTTTGATTTAGGTACTCCCCCAAGCTCAAGCCCATTCGATACGCATATTGTAAAATGCATTAAAATACTTATAGCATTGGATTTAGAATGACGGCACATTTTCAAGTTACGAAAAGCCCTTTCATTTGATACCCATATTGTAAAAAAGCATTAAAACTATATTTGAATGAGTGGCGGTGGAGTTTCACCGGTCGAGCCAGCCCATTCATGCAGTGAACTGCTTGGCTCTACGACTGTTAATAATATTATCCAAACTTAGCGTGTATAAAAACATTAAAATTGAGTTCTAGGATTCAATACATAATAAATATTTATTACATACATAGTATATACATACTTAGATACTTACATACATACATTGCAAAATAACAAATATCGATTTAATTATCCTTATAATAACAAATATACGTCTGGCATGTTCGGTAGCCGCTTTGTACCTACTTGTTGTGTTACAAAAAAATAGAGATTTACAAAAAAAAATACTAGTACAGATAGCACAAAAATAATTAATTAGAAAGAAATTGCAATAAGGTAAAAATAATTAAGACAAATCAAAATTTAGTTTATATAATGAAATTAAATACAAAGAAATTAAAAAGCCCTTATTTTACTAGCTACATATTGCATTTTAATAACTATACTAGTTGTTGCTCGCTACTTCATCTGCGTGGACGCCAAAAAAGCAGGAAGAATACTGTGCCTGTCCCATTATACGGGTTCATCGGTCACCCCCAGTTAGTGATAGCGTGATAATATTTAGCCTGTATTGACCTGACCCTCTTGGCTTTATTTAAGCAAAATTCGACGTAAAACGACGTACTTTTACAGTTTATCCGTAACAAACATACAGACAAACATTCTAAGAACTATATTTTGAGGTTCGGTATCGATTGTAGATCATATCCCAAGAATTATGCAAATGAAATATTCAATGAAACTCAATGAAATATTCAACTTTCCTACAATTTTATTACATGTATAGATTATTTGGCGGCACATTAGAAAGAAATTATTGATTTTACCCATTTTGTTTTTCATACTTCTTAAACGTATTTGTAATCTAATTGTACTTTTGTACATGTACACTAATGGTGTAAAGGTAAAAATAATTAAGACGGTACACTAAAGGTAAAAATAATTAAGACAAATTAAAATTTAGTTTATATAATGAAATTAAATACAGTAATAAATACAGAAGTAAAAAAGCCATTATTTTACCTGCGACCTATTGCATTTTAATTACTATATTATTTATTGACTAATTACTTAATGTTTTACAATTCTAATACTGAACTAGTTGTGTTACTCCTGTGTCTGTATGGATACTTTTTATTAAGGCTCCCAAGGTTGGTTTTTCAGTTGTAGCGACGTCAACCTAATTATTATTATTATTATATAGCATTAAAAAATGCCTTGTTTGTATATTCCTACTAATATTTGAATTTTTGGTTTTGTTCTTTTTTTTTAAGTAGCATATAAATTTAAAAATTAAAAACAATATTTTTTATGCAGTTAGTACTTTTGAGACACGGTGCGATAAAAACAGTGCCGCTACTAGCTACTAGATGTCTATGTACAGTTTTTAATCACGCTATGGAAATTCTCTTCCTTGGTTTATATAAGCCGATTTATGTTTTAGTGTTTTATGTTACCTATAATACCCGCGAGGGGGCGTTAAAAGCGTTAAACGCTTTTGCACGAGACATTAGAAGTTCCACTTCAAAAAAAAGTATGAGGAAATTTAGGAAAAACTTGCCTTTTTATGTCCCAAATACGCTGTAATTTATTTGAATAAAAACTATTTTTTTCACCTTGTTTTGAATTAATATCGAAAATGCACCCTAATTTTCTATCAAAAATTCACCCGTCAAAATATCTGCTTTTTTATAAAGTTGGTATGTGTTTCTGTTCGATGAAATCTCTACATTCCGATGGTGAAAATAAAAAATACCATAGTAAATCTTCTCAGAAAATGCAACAAATCGAAAAAAACTCAAATACGAAATTTGACATTTTTTTTGGTTTTAAAAATTATCAACCCTGGTCCAATTATAACGATCCTCGTAGTTGAATTGGTAAAGCAACCGTCCCGACTGCGAAGTAGTGGTCGTTGTGGTAAATAATTTCGACAACACAAGCAATAAGTAATAAGTTGCTATTTAGAAATCTGGAAGGCGCTGTGTGTATTGTGTAATAAAAGACAAAGTTACGAAGTTGTAAAGTTTGGCTCACAAGAATAGAGCTTGACGAAGAATGAAGACAGAAGGCTACGAATATTGTTGATACTGATTAATACTAACGTTAAGATTAACTACTATTGACTACAATTTTATATTGACTAGTATGACGTTTTAACACAATTTTCGCTAAACATTTCACAGTACTTTTGTAAGGAATCCATTGATGAAAAAGTGTTAATTCATCGAGTTCTATTTATCAGTACAAGAGTTTTATATATATTTGAAAGAACACATTCCGAAACGTGACTTGACGTGAATGAAAGAGAAACGTTTTGCTGATTCTACCTCTTCTACTCTACCTATTCTATATAGATTTTATATTTTTCCATTAAATGGTGTCAGTGGTTTAAAACACGCCTACTAATCGTGTGGCCGCCCGAGTTTGATTTTTAACGACTTCCAAAGTAAGGAGGCAGTTCTCAATTCGTCTGTATGTATTTGTTACCGATTTTAAAAATTATTATTTGACCTTTTTATTTCTTAGATTTTCGCGAATCACATTCATAACATTGAAACAACTTTTTATGGATTATATCGCTCTTTACAGAGATCATTCTCACGAGAAAATGTTCTTTATAAAGAGTTCGAAACGTCGGGAAATAAATAGAAAATAAGTTCCAAATAAACGCGATATGATCCATAAAAAGTTTTTTCAATGTTATTATTAGACCCCAAAAGCACTTAATCCTCACATATGGTAGAGTTTTTTTGATATTAGTAAGGTGATTATCATAATTTTATTGTATATTGATGTTCTTTATTATTTCTAATCTTATATTTATAACTAGCTGACCCGGCGAACTCTGTTTCGCATCAAAAGTAATAACTGCTGCCCCGCTATGTTAATACTGCAATATCTTCGACAAATTTGAAGTCGATAGCAGCTATAGGTTAAAAATGGGAATTTTCCATTGTTAACACCCCCGCAACCCCCCTTGTGGGTGGAATCTCGTAAAATCCGTTCTTAGCTGACCTCTACTCGGCGAAAGGAATAATCCTACCAAATTTCAAGTCGCTACGCCTTATGGTTCCAGAGATATCGTGATGAGTCAATATATAGGTGGAAATCTCTTAAATATATACAGATATTACATAAGATTAGAAACAATAACATACTACAACTCTATATTATAGAGATCAGATGTACCACTATGAGTTTCAGAAGTAAAGTTTAGAAAATATGTCATACTTCTAATTTCAGTAGGGTTATATTTAAAAAGCCACAATTGCAATAAATATGGCAGTAAATAGAGAGGTAACAGAGTTCTAATATTGTTGTAAAGATTTTTTTTATGGCATAGCAATCCAGCAGACATGACATTTGTTACACAGACAACACAGACAGTGTACAGTGCGTTGCCAGCCTCCAAGCTAGTGGGGTGGAAAAGGAAGGACGAGAAGTAGGGCCTCCGTATACCTCTCTCACCGAGCGAGACGCGATATGTGGGCCTCTTTACGTCGATATTCCAAGAGGTCGTGGTATGTCACCGGTCGTGAATGGGCCTCACGCAAAGACACTGCCGCATGGTGGCGCATTGGTAAAACTACCAGCTGCAGCAATGAGGTCGGGGGTTCGATTCCCACCCGATCACAAATATTTGTGACAAACATGAATGTTGCGTGGCGTTTGGGTGTTTTTCTATGTATTATAAGTATGTATTTACAAAAGAAAAGTATATATTATGTATAATGTAAAGTATATATTATCCATAACACAAGCATATAGTTGCTTAGTTTGGAACTAGAGGGCGTTGTGTGTATTGTGTCCAAGATATTATTATTATTATAATTTTTGCTATCGAATATCATTTAATAATGATTGTGACTTTATAGCAATATTATCTCCTATTAAAAGTACATATATATAGTTTTTTTACAGCTAGCAGTAACGATTTCTTAGCGTGATATTACTATGCTCTCGTCGCCCTAATTGAATGGTCTCTGTAGAAGGTCATTAGATACTTATGGAGCACGATTTACACTGTAATAGCCTTTCACAAAGATTATAGCAATGCTTGCTAAATGAATTAAGATTTAATTAAATTATAAATTTATAGAAAGGTTTAAATTGTTTTTTTTTATGGGATAGAAGGGCAAACGAGCAGGCGTGTCACCTGATGGTAAGCAACCAACGCCGCCCATGGACAGCAGCAACACATATAGTGTTACTGTTGCGTTGCCGACCTTTAGGGGATAGGGGAAAGGAAAGGATGGGGAATGGGCCTCCGGGTACCTCTCTCGCCGAACGAAACGCGGCATGAGCCACTTTACGTGGATCTTCTGAGAGGTCGTGGTATTTCACCCGTCGAGCCGGTCCATTCATGCAGCGAACTGCTTCGCTCTCTTAATTTTTCAATTCTTTTGCACTAAGAGCAAGGTTAGTAGATACCACCAGGTAAGATACTAACGCCGCTGATGGACATCTGTAATACAAATAGTGTTGTTACAGTGGCGTTTTCGGCCTTAAATTGAGTGCGACCGTATGTCAAGTCAAAGTCAAAGTGGTTTTATTTTCATAGGTCCTCACAGACACTTAAAAATAGTCAATGTACAAAATGATTAAAATTAAAATAATATTTAAAAAGCTTAGACACGAGCGCTTGAAGCAAGTGCCTCCGTGGAACAAAAAACACGGAAGCAATCGCCACGAGTGGCCCGATTCCGAGTGTACTGGCTTTCATGAGAAGAATCGGGCAAGAAACTCATGTGCCAATACTCTTTTCAAAACCATTGAAAATTTACACAATAGTATTATCAACGCTACTGAAAAAATATCGCATAAAAGGTGTAGCAGCCAGTAAAAGGTGTAGCAGCCAGGTGTATGGGAGGGGGAAGGGGTTACGCCTTCGCATACCACTCTCACTGAACTATACGCAGTATGAGCCACTTTACGTTGATTCTGAGAGGTCGAGCCGGCACTTTTATCTCTACCACTGCTTTGGGTCTACCAATGTTTCACCGTATTTTGAGTAGATATTTGCAAAAAAGCATAAATGACAAGTTACTGAAATGTTATTTCCAATACTAAACTTTTATTTGATTCAATTAGTATAACTAACATTAAATGAACAAAAAAACCGCTGCATCGGCCGGGAATCGAACCCGGGCCGCCCGCGTGGCAGGCGAGCATTCTACCACTGAACCACCGATGCTACATGAATTGTACTTAAAATAATTATTAACTACAACTTATCTCTCCGAACTCGGAAAAAAACGATCAAAGATAGTATGAGACTCACCTTTCACCTCACCCAACTGACACAAATAGATGTATTGTGTAATACTCGTTGCTGTCCGCAGCTGGGCTCACATTGCCTTTCTAACGATGATATACAAACGGTCTCTGTGACCTAGTGGTTTAGCATTCCGCCTTTGAATCAGAAGTCTCGAGTCAGAATCCTTTCTCACACATTGGACTATTCGGAAATATTTGGAACAGTTAAGAATAATAAATACCGATGGCTGTCAATTCTTTTTCGACATATTATTTCCTAATGCATTTGCTAATAGGCAAAATAATGGACATAAATTGCTCTTGAGATTGACATTAGTATTCAAATTTATTGTATTTCAAAATAGCTTGCGCCTTTTTTAATATAAAAGAATTATCATCTTTTAAGAACAAAAATCAAACTGTCAAATTCGAAAAAGATATTGGAAATAAAATCCCAATGGGTGTATTTAGAGTAATATTATAATAAGCATGACAATTATCGACTGTATATACTTGAACCTGGCTGTGTGTTAGTAGTTTTGATAAACTCCCATTCAACAGGTCATCAGAGTCGCCCCCCGCCGCCCCTGAAGAATTATGTAATAACAGTAACCTAAAATAAAATTTAAGTTAGCCGTTGGTATATAAAAGCTTAATGCACTTCTAGGAGTAGAAAAAGTAACTTTGCATCGGCCGGGAATCGAACCCGGGCCGCCCGCGTGGCAGGCGAGCATTCTACCACTGAACCACCGATGCTTGCTAATATTCATTTAAATATATTGTTTATTAGTAAAAGTAATTTTAACTCACACAACGAACGTGACGATTCTACTATTTTTTTCAACACATTGTTAATATTGTATCAACACTGTTTTTAAGTCACTATTGCTAGATTTGTCTGACACTTCGTTCACGTGGAATATATGTGGAATGGATTTATTTAAAGTAGATTTTTAAGTAGTTTATTGTCTTTAATTCCAGCAAATGTATTCCTTAAAATTAGCATGCCCATGCTCATCATATTCCTAGAACCATAACACGAATTAAAAAAAAACTTGAGAGGTGTTAAGGGACACCCGGATGGAACGAAGTTCCTTTCGATTAATTAGTGAAGGAATTGTAATAAAATTTTAGTACTAAAAAAAAATATGAAAACATGGAAAATAAAACTTCAAAAAGAGTTCCGATACCGGATTCGAACCCCTAGCCCCCCTGTATGAGAGCAAGGTATCCCAGCTACTAGACCATTTGGGTAGTTATACATTTTTCTAAATAAGCCGATACTTGAAAGTGCAGTTTGGCATGGAAAAAGTGTCGTGACATTTTTTTCCGTCTAGCCCCCTTTCACAACGCGCGATAAGGAACTTCGTTCCAACAGTTGAAACACTCGTAAAACGTATAGTTTTATGATGCGCTAGATGGTGCTGCTTGGTACGTTGCATCATTACATAGTCTAAAACAAAGTCCCTTTCCGCTATCTGTCCCCTTATATGCTCAGTTCTTTGAAACTACGCGACGGATTTTTGCGGTTTTCAATAGATAGAAGGTGTCAACAGGGTGGTTTTCATTTACAATCCATGAATAATTTAGTAAATAAATAGTGATAATAACTGCATATTTATAAAGCGATATTGACCCCAAAGGCACGGCGCATTTAATAGATACTAATATGGCCGTTTATAGCATCTTATTTTATTGATAATACAGATTTAAAAATGTATTGTGACATAGCGGTTGAGTAGTGCACGCGTTCCGACAAATAGAGCCGGTTGAACTTAATAAAATTCAAAATTAACTCATTTATGTCTTCCGAGGCCAAACAAATGTCGTCGTGTCAACAGTATAATTCGAAATAATATACGCGCCTGCTCGTTGTCAAATATGAAGAAGCTCCAAACATCGAAAATTATCTCTATTTGTCTATTTAGATGATGTACGGGTTATACGTACACTCCGTTGAAACCTTCTATCTATTAAAAAAAACATTAAGTCCGTTAAGTAGTTTCAACGATCTAAGCATCTACGGGGACAACGGAAAACGACTTTGTTCTATAAAATCTATTGGCATACACGATGATACACGGCTTCTAAACACAACTTAAATATTTAAATATATTTATATTCAGCTGAGATATACTGGTTTAGTTTTAGTTATCTTGGGGATACGTCTAATATTATATTATGTAGCCTCTGGCCAGAACTGACATTACAGAAACATTTTTTATCTCTCTGAAGCTTAAAGTACATGAGGCCCTTTCAAAGTAGTGCCTACAGCGTAAATATGAAACATTTTCTTAGAATATGAACCGAAGTAAACATAATTTAATTACCGAATTGTATCATTTTTCCTTTAACCTATATATGTCTTCCATTGGCGGAAATGTTTCACATATGACACATGAGTTTCTGGCAACATTTTGCGCCAAGACAATAAATTGTGTTAAACACAGAGTAAGTAGGTAGAGTAAATATTCTTTACCTTTACAGAGTAGGCAGAAAGAACAGAGCACCATAATGCACGATTCTTACACACATCACCCGCTTCCTTGACTTTAATAACTTTTGTTTTTAATGCTCCTGACGTCATGTGCCTCAAAGACTTGATCAATTTGATCATGGATCAGTGCTTTGGGATCAGTACGGCATTGTGAATAACAATCTAGTCTCTTCTGTTTACACTTTCGATAATTATCACTAATAATTTTCCAAAAAAATGTGCTTACTTGATACTTGTACTAGCTAAGAGATGAAGGCTGTCTTTATTAGACTCACATCCGAGACAGTTCTTAGAGACCAAAGCCGCTTCAGCCACTTCTTTTGTAAGGCAGTGAGATGAGATTATAGCATGGAGTGGCTATATTCTGAGGCAGCGAAGTGCGACGAAGGCCTTTCGTACCCACAGATGGCCGCAAAATATTTTCTCGTGTTTTGCTAGCCGGTGTTTTGAAGCCATTCTTGGAAGGTTTTTAAAAAAAAGCACTGTTTTGATTTTGATGCATTATACAAAATTAAGAAGTTATTGGATTAGGAGATCGGAATAGGAGGCTCGAACTGACTGGATAAGAAGCGAGACTATGGAGGTGCGAGACAGGATTTCTGATAAGGCAGAATTGGGACTACTATGGAGTCAGCACTAATGCTACAGTGCAGGGGTATAATAGTCCGTTGTGTAGCTTGGAGGGGACAGGAATGTTGACCTAACCACCGGCAACAACCTCGGCGTTTTGATACATTTTGTAGGTTTTCACTAGCTCCAGTACAAAAAGGCTATCAAGGCTAATGAGTTGACAAGATTGGGTATAATTTTTATTTGCGGATAAATACAACAATATCATGTAGGTCGTTAGTTGTATTTATTGTACACATTCTAACGTATTTTCTTTCTTTGTTTGAATTAAAGTTTATTTGTTATAGAAACATCAATCCTCAATGTTAGTGTTTTTGTTAGTTAATATTTTTCTTTGTGTCGTTACTCTGTTTCTTTACGTGTATATTTTTCTAGTTTTGTGGAAACCGTGTGGAAAAACTAGCAAATCAATACATCAAACTTACGTTGTATAATTTTAAGGCGATAAAAGGCCAAACTTATAATGGAGGCGGGCACAAGTTTTCAACAATTTAGAAAGTGACGTCATTATAATTAAGGCCAGGTTGAGAAATGTTTAGTGCAACCGTACATCATTTTAGTCATACTTATAGCGGCAAGTGCTATTTATTTAAGTAATTCGCTACTTTCTTAAATTCATTTTTTTTTAAATATATACAAATTTTCTTGAGCCATTTTTATTATAGATCAGTAATTGGCGAGAATTGTTATCTATTTCAGAATAGCTACATTTAAACTAATAAATGCACAAGGTTTCCTACAATAACTGAACTGAAGCATATTTTTATTCTGTTTATATATTAAAAACCCGTTCCTGACTGTGCCATGACTTTTTTCCCATATATATGACCCAAACCCATAATTTACGGACCAAGCTGCATTTAGTACATTATTATAATAAATTCGATTATCTCATATACGACACGAGACAACGTTCAATAACTCATATATACATTTTTTTACGTAAATGTAAGGTTACAGGTAAGGTTATAGTTATATAATAAACGTGAAATGAAAAACGTAGCATTATACATATCATTATACATTCATAACTTCACGGCAAATCCCTTGCGGGCAGGCAGAATACAGAGCGCCATTAGGCACTACTCGTACACGCTTTACTCGCTTCTTTGACTTTTATAGCTCTTTTCATGCACGTGCGCCGATTTTTAAGGCTGTTAACTCACCTTCCTCTAAAACATCCTCTATTTGGTCTAGGACGTTGTATCGTGGCCGTCCTCAAATTCTACATGCATCCGTTTTTGCATTGTATATCTGCTTAGTGAATCTTGCATCATTCATTCTTTCGACTTCTCTTTCTTACTTTTACATCGAATCCAACTCCCTTCTTTGCAACTTTGTTGGTCATTACGTAGCATATGTATGTGTTTTACTTTTATTTAATAAATTTATCCATATATTGCTTTTATAAACACAAATTCCAAGCAAATTTAATACAATTGCATTAATCTAGTTTAGTTAAGTTCAGCGAGATAGTTATGAATAACCCTTCTTTTGTGCTTTCTTTTAACAAATTCTTGTTGTATGGAATACTTTAGTTGAGATGTGTAATATACTTAGACTATTGCAAAATCGCAATATAAATTACTTTTTTAAATTTAGGTTTTTATTGATCTGAAACTATATTTTACATGGAAAGTTGAAGTGTAAAATTGTAATGGCGTGGGAACAGTATTTTCTTTCTAATTAAAATATCAATGATAATCATCTAAGCTACTTTGATTTTTAAAGAATAACTTCGACACTGGAATCATTTGTTCCAACGGAGTAAGTGCCGGGGAATATGGCCATTGTTTACAACTTTGTCAGTTATCGATATTAATGACTCATTACTCGCGACAAGGGTGCCGAAAAGTCAATGATGTGTTAATCGGCTTCGTATTTGGGACTTAACAATAGAAACAATGGTGTGAAATGATCATTAAGCCCATATATTTAACTATACGTGATATACGATATGCAAATCTTAGCTAATAAATATACATCTTCTAAAGTTCTACGTATAAAGTAAGACAGACGAGTCGAATTTCAAATATATGCCGACCAAAGTTCCAACAAGAACCGTCGTAATTACGAGTAGAGTCACTCTATTTAACATTCTCCTCACAAACCATATTTCAGTCAGTGGCTCGATGAGTTCATGTGAGTAACTTAAAGTTCTGATTAACTAATATATATGTATCAGACTCGCATCTAGCATGAGGGCAAACGAGCAGGCGTGTCACCTGATGGTAAGCTACCAACGCCGTCCATGGACACCAGCAACACGTATAGTGTTACTGTTGCCTTGCCGACCTTTAAGGGATAGGGGATAGGAAAGGATGGGGAAGGGGGGTGGGCCTCCGGGTACCTCTCTCACCGATCGAAACGCGGCATGAGCCACTTTACGTCGGTCTTCTGAGAGGTCGTAGTATTTCACCGGTCGAGCCGGCCCATTCATGCAGCGAAAAAAATATTTGAAAAGTACTGTAAAAATGCTGTAACTCTATTTCTTTCACGTTTAAAACTCTTTCAACAGTCAAAACTTCCCAGAGGATTATGTAAAGTCATTACAGTCTAACCGAATTATTCCAGACTCTATATTCAAAAGCGGGGTGCAGAAGTCAACCTTGTGGCGTAATGAATACGGCAATATAATATTAAAGAGTTAAAGACACAAGTAATAATACTATCGATATAAATGTCTGTAAAATATAATTGACCGGATAGTATAAATACAAAAGGATTAGTGCATTACCACAACCTGAGCTGTGCAGCTAAATAGAAATATCCATTCACCATAGCAGTGCGGCATTAGTAGGTCAGTAGTTGGGGCTTAAAATTTCTATATATAGGTACATAATTAAACCTTTGAAACCGCTCTAAAAATGATTCATTCTAAGAGTTGATCTTTTTATTTGAATAAAGATAGACATTTGAAATGTTTAAAAAATGCCAATAAAAATACAAAACTGAAGACGATTTATTACGTATCTTTAAGCAATCAGCCATTATCGAACACATTGCTTGCCGATTGCTTTTTTTACTTTTGGATACGACACTATTAGGCATTCCAATTGTGTAGAAACTGTTTACAAGATCGCAGATACGTAAGGACTCTGCTAGTATCTCTGGGTAATCTTTATTTTATCCGTTGAATTAATTCTCATTTCTAAGCATCTATTATTAACTCAGTCGTTAACAAACTGAAGGCCTAGTTTCTTGGCCTCACTGACCGGTGGAGTTATTTGTTGGATATCGTACTATTTATATATATGCATATGTAGACCTAAGTAAATGCATGCTTTATTGTCTTAGGAAACATCTCACAACAGTTTCAATGTTGCTCATGTATTGTATATTTAATAGAACTGCCTTCTGAAACTGTTTTAATTTTAATTCAAATAAATTAAGTACCTGCAGTGTCCTAACAAAACAACATCTGTTTATAGTGTCTCGATGGCAATTTTCAGTAAGCTATTACTTTCACATGAAATTTATAAATTAACAGTGGTAGAGTCTTGCAGTTCGCTGCATGTGTGGGCCGGCTCAACCGGTGAAATACCACGACCTCTTATAACATCGGCGTGAAGTGGTTCGTACCGTATTTTGTTCAGTGAGAGAGGTGCGGCCCCCCGTTGGGCAATCTTCTTTCCCCTTCTTTTCCTCTCCTACCCCCTTAAAGGGGGGCAACGCACCACGGTGTTTCTGGGCGGTGAGAAGTTACTTACCACTAGGGACCCACTTGCTCGCGTACCCACCTATCCCATAAGAAATAATGTATAGGAGATAATTGATTGTCCTACACCGTTAAAAATTAAGTAGTGTTAAATTCTGAACAGGTTTTGAGAATCAGACGCTTATTCAACGAGTAACTTACCTCTCGAAACTATTCCGTTGTTCCATTTAATTTTGGTGACATTTACACAAATACACAGAATATTTATTTGCGAAATGCAATCATATAATATTTGTTGCCCAAGCATCAAAAGTTTGAACGAAGCTTTACATCTACAAAGTATTTATGTTTGTTTCAGTGTCGTAGTTAAACATCGCAAGTTACTTATAATCTGGTATCTGAAATACTGTTTTCAAAACAAGTTTGAACTCCATCTTCCAAAGAATTTATGTTATGTTATGTAATTGTATTGTTATGTAATTTATGAATTTTCTGTTATGTTTGTCTCAGCACATTATTGTGCAATTGTAAACATTCCAAGGAAAGTCTTTGGAATGTTTAAAATCGAAAATACTCAAATCAAAAATACTCAAATGAAAAACATCTCATTCCTTGACATAGCTCTGAAAACATCAAGGCACAAATGTCTTCTGGCGGAGATGTGACAAAATGAATTGGATTCACATCTCATTCTCCCATCCACCACACAAAGAGCATAAAGCTCAAAGCGTTCTTATAAAAGAGCTGTGATAGGTTCGAGTGATAGGATTATGGTTCGAAATTACAAAATCTGAAATGTTTGAATGTGACTCTGAATGAGAAAAAAAACGGGATCTTCGGGACTCCTATGAAGTAAACTGTAAGTAATAAGCTGTTAAATTATAATAAACAATAAAAAATAATTTCAAGACTTTCAATACTAGAGATGCACCCATAGAACTAGAAGTAATCATTATAAAAAAGCTATTAAACTCAGACTATGTACCTAGTAAGGGTTTCTACATAAAGGCGAGTTTCCTTGAGGATCGCATAGAGCAGGGCACGCCAATTAATTTCGCTTGCGGTCCATTTTAAGAAATGAAATGACCTTCGCGGTCCACACTTTTTATAGACAAAATAGTTATTAAACAAAGGTTATACAAACCAGTCACATTTTTTATGAATCGCATGGGTGGGAATCTGGAATTGGACGAGACAACTAAGAAAGTATGTTTTGTTTTCATCTCATTCATTTAATTCCCTCTTCATTAGTCACTTGAGATCCCGGCGAGTAAGGTTTTTGTTTTCATACATCTCTATCTGTCAATATCTATTCATTCTTTCCAGAAGAAACTCTAAACTCATTAGTTTGAACCAGAATTCCAGACTTCCGATAGGACTTTGAGGATTCATGAATATTTGCAGCAGCAATATGTACCAGAATCGACATAAATGTCCGTAAAATATAAAATTAACCTGACATTATGAATACAATAGGGTGCATTACCACAACTTGACCCGTGTAGCTAAATTGAAATGTCCATTCACCGTAATTTTAATCCCCAACTTCTGACAGACTAATGCTAAAATGGTATTAGTCTGTCAGAAGTGCGGATTAAAATTTATGCATACCCACATAATACATCCATTAAAACGTTATTTAAATGGTCCATGAGCTTAAGAAATTAGAAGTTAATATTAAAAGTTAAAATTAGAAGTCTAAAATTTCCAATAGTCTTACTGCTACAATCACTATAGAAACGGTAAACTGAATAAGTATTACGTATCTTTAGGCAATCAGTAATTATCGAATCGATTGCTGACCGATTTGCTTTGTTTACTTTTTACAACAAATTCTTTCAGTGTTCCATTTAATTTAAGTGATATTTAAGTTCCATTTAATATAAGTGATGTTTAAATTTTTTATACACATAGAATGTTTATTTGAGAAATATAACTAAACAATATTTGTTACATAAGATCAAAAGTTTGAATGAAGACTTTATCACTAACATTTATATAGAACAAACAATTTAATATTGTATCTCCTCCTGAGATAGCATTGAGATGATATTGAAATTTATTGTCGTTTCAAATACATGGTGCGCTTGATGAAAGTACAAAAAAATTTTTTACAAGGCAACTGTCAAAATTAAATAAATACATATTTTGAAATGAAATCCCTAAAGGTATTCTCTGAATTATTTTATTTTGTAGTTCATGCAAAGAGACTGATCGAGGCCTCTCGCGACCAGAGGGCTGGTCTATTATTCGCACAGAGGACTAGAATTGCCATTTAGCGTGGCAATGCGGCCACTGGGCACGCTGCCAGTCGCCCGATATGCTGAGAAAATTGATTTCAGCTAGTTTTTTATTTGTAAACAACGTAATTAATTAATTTCTTCTTTATATTGGAAATACCGTTGAAGTTTGTATTGTGTAATATTAATATCAATTAAACAAAAGTTTAATATTTTTATTGAAGTACGCAAGATGACTATAGTAAGAAGATAAATTGTTTGTAAGCAACGGAAGGCAAAACAATACTTGCATCGGCCGGGAATCGAACCCGGGCCGCCCGCGTGGCAGGCGAGCATTCTACCACTGAACCACCGATGCTTGCGTTACAAGATATAATTGTTTCAAATTTAACATTCGAACGTGACGAAGATGCCTTTCTTCACTGATGAAGTAATTATCGCTTTAGTTGCGAAGAGTTATTCATGTTAAAACACTATTTGCTATCATTACATAGCACAAAACAAAGTCGCTTTCCGCTGTCTGTCCCTTTATATGATTAGATCTTTGAAAATAAGCAACAGATTATGATGCGTTTTTTTATTAGATAGAGGGTGTCAACGGGGTGATTTTTATGTATAAATCATGTATACTGTATCAAATGAAAAGTGTTAATTTTCAAGATTTTGAACATTAATTGCAAACGGCTGAACCCTTAGTGATAGATCAACACAATGTACTACATTAGTATACAGTGTATACTAATGTAGTACATTTTGTTGATCTACTCTATACTATACACCTTCAGAAAGTCTACAAAAACCATTTATTTAATTTTTAATTTTTACAAGAAATAGTGGTTTATTTACGAAGCGATTTTAAACATTACAGCATTAATTTTCATCCAACTAAGTATCTTAAATAGATTGCGCATGTAATATCTAGATGATCATGGTCCTTTACAGCATGTAATTTAAACGAATATTTTCAAAGATATTGTTGTTAAGTTACGTCGCGCATTAGTACCGGCCAAGACGCGTGATAAATAGCACAAAATGAACGTCATAACATCCAAAATTTACTCATTTATTACTTTTGCTGCTGAACAAAGTTCGCCGGGTCAGCTAGTTTGTATATAAAACGATGTAATTATTTAAATTAGGATTTTCAATGTATAAAGTTCAACAAAAACATGGCGCAGGTGTTGGTCCCGCGTCTGATACCATTATAAAATATAGAAAGGGACGGTTTAGACGTACGTTGGTATTTTATTGCGGCCCTAATATTAACATTGCGAAGCGTGATGGCCATGTACTAATTTGCTTCCCCTTCTCTGAAATGGATTGCGATTAATTTTAAATAAAACATTCATCAAATTTGAGTCTTATTTTAGCAGATAGCGAATATTGGTACTTATCGTAAAAGTGAAAGGCTTCATTAGTAAAATTGAAAGTAAAATAATTACTAGAAGAATAGGTTGATATCAAGTAACAAACAAAAAATCTAAAACCATTAAAATGTGCATAAACACATACAGACGAAAAACATAACTCTCCTTCTGAGGCAGTGATGTAACAAAACTAGACATGGAAATTTTATAAATTTACTAGCTGACCCCGCAAACGTTGTCTTGCCAAAAAATAAAATTTAAAAAATAAGGGTTGATCGAAGTGGTTTGAAATTTTAGGGTTGTATGTATTTTTGTATCCCGTTTTATAAAAAAAATAAGAAACAGAAAAATTTCGAAAATTAAAAAAAAAAATTGAGGGGTGGGCTACCCTTGTGATTTAGGGGGATGAAAAATAGATGTTGTCCTATTCTCAGACCTACCCGATATGCACACAAAATTTCATGAGAATCGGTCAAGCCGTTTCGGAGGAGTTCAATTACGCACATCTAGACTTGAGAATTTTATATATTAGAGATGATAAACAGTAATTTATTTTTTAAGGCGTCTTTATGCGCCTAACTTTATTATCATTAATTAATGAATACAAATGCGGGTCAACTACAGTAGTATGACTTAAGATCCAAAGACCTTATCTATGCTGTTTATGCTGGTATTTAAAGAAGACAGATTTAGTTTTTTTTAGAGATAGTGCACTCTAAAAATAATAAACGATTTTAATAATTACTTGAAATTACAAAGAAGCTGATTAATATTTATTACATTATAATAGTAACTATACGTTGCAAATTTTAAAGTAGGTCAACAATTTATCACATTTTATGTTGCTTGGCATTTGTAAGTATTCAGCTAAGTAGACAAGTATATACAGCAATCCTATATTTTGATTTGAGAAATTAATTGTTTTACTCGCACCATTGAAGATTGAGAACTATTTAAACGCCTTTTTCTACCCGAAGGTGTAGGCAGTGGCTGTTAAACCCCGACTCACCGTTAGGTTTACGACCCAAATGGAATAAGTGGCGAACCTATTACCATAGATAATAAATACGATGGCTGTAAATTCATTTCCTCGATGTAAAACAGTATTTCCTAATTGGAAAAAAATGTTTCTAAATTTCTCTTGAGATTGACGTTAACATTGAAATTTATTGTTGTTCAAAAACTTTTTTCTCTAATAAAATAATTATCAATTTTTATGAACAAAAAACAAACTCCCAAACTTGAAGAAAATGTTTCGAAATGAAATACCAACGGGGGTATTCAGAGTGATATATTATAAACAGGATGACTATGGACTGTATATCTAATACCGGCTTTAGTTTAGTTTTTATAGTAAAATATTCAACGGGTCATTAAAAACCCCAGTATTAGTGTTATTAGGGTTAGCTAAAATACAATGTAAGCAGCTCTTTGATATATAAAGGCATCGGGCACGTCTATAAATAGGAAAAAAGTAACCTTGCATCGGCCGGGAATCGAACCCGGGCCGCCCGCGTGGCAGGCGAGCATTCTACCACTGAACCACCGATGCTTGTTAGTATATACTTAAAAGTATTATTTATAAATAAATTTAGTTTTATTTCACAAAACGTACGTGATGATTCTACTATTTTTTGCATTACGTTGTAGATTTAGTTACGATATTCAAAGGCTCATTATTACAAGTTTAAGTTGTGACGGCTGGTCGATGTGGAATCTAACAAAAATTCCAAATAAAAATAATAATAATTAAGATGGTGGTTTAAAAGTGGTAGAGCCATGCAGTTCGCTGCATGAATGGGCCGGCTCGGCCGGTAAAATACCACGACCTCTCAGAAGATCGACGTAAAGTGGCTCATGCCGCGTTTCGTTCGGTAAGAGAGGTACCCGGAGGCCAACCCCCCTTCCCCATTCTTTCCTATCTTACTCACTTAAAGGTCGGAAACGCAATGGTAACACTATATGTGTTGCCGTTGTCTATGGGCGGCGCAGGTAGCTTACTATCAGGTGACACGCTTGCTCGTTTGCCTTTTTATCCCATAAAAAAAATCTATACTAGAGATTTGCTTGAGTAAGCTCTCAGAAAATAAGAGACACAATACGACTATTACATCCTACTAGCTTTCAAATAAGTGAATATAAAGTAAAAATCATTATCATAGAATTGAATCAATATGATAACTCTATTTTATTGCTTAGCTGGGATTATTAATTTTTAAAATTACAACTTACAATGAAGTTTAAAAAATTACAATATACTTTATTGAAATGCAACACCAAACGGTAAAATATATTTCTCTGTAACAAAAATAAATAATTTTGGACTTTAACAATTTTTAACTATTAGCAAGGAATAAAAAGGCTTTTGATTTTATTTTATTTTATTTATATCTTATAATATTCATGAAAAATTAAAAAAAAAAAATTTAAAACTCTAATAAAGTCATTTAGCAAGGACCCCTCTGTGGGTGAAGGCCCCCTCCAAAGACGCCCACTGGTCTCTAACCTGTGCGATGTCCATCCATCTCAGGCTTCTTTTACTACGTCATCCGCCCATCTCGTAAGCGGTCAACTTCTGTTTCGCTTTCCTATTGGGCCTTTCCATCGTGTCACCCGCTTGGTCCAGCGCTCATCTTTTAATCTTGCCACATGGCCTGCCCACTTCCATTTTTGTTTTTGAGCAAGATTTAAAGCGTCAGTAGCTTTAAATATACTTCTTATTTCTGTATGCCTTATTTTTTGCGCTTTCTTTATTTTTAGCACTTCTTTCTAGTCCTCTTTAGTAAATAATAATTTTTCTTCTTATCTTTTCTGTGTATTTCCACGTTTGACAGGCATATGTTAGGCACGGTAAGAGGCAGCTCGACATAACTTTAGTTTTAATTTGACAGGCTTATTGCTCTTGAAGATTTCCTTCAAGCTCCAGTACTTGTTCTAGGTCAATTGAATACGTCTTTCTATTTCTGGATTGTTAATGTCCTTGTCAAAACTTATTTGTTTACCTAAATAGATGTATTTTTTTGTATATTTTAGTTTTACTTGGTAGACCAGTAGAACCATGGAGAAAGAACAATAGTTGTAGACAACTATTGTTCTTTCTGCATGGTTTATCATCAGCATAGTTTTCGAGAGATTCATCTCTAATCCAACTTCCTTACTGGCCGTATTTAGCTATTGGATCATATTTTGAAGCTGTGAACTTGTTTCCGACAGAAGCACGAGGTCGTCGGCGAAACGAAGGTGACTGAGGTATTTTCCGTCGATGTTTATTCCACTAGTTGTCCAATCAAGCTTTCTTATAATTGATTCTAGAATGGTGATAAACAGCTTTGGTGAGGTCGGGTCACCTTGCCTCACGCCTCTTTTAATGGGGAAGCTGGGGCCGACTGTTTCTAGTTTGACCGTGTTGTCGTTATAGATGCTTTTTAACACTTAAATGTATCCTTTCTCTACTCCTTGATCTCCAGATACTTGAATGGGAAATAGTATCAAACGCTTTTTTGTAGTCAATGTATCCGACGTATTTGAACAAGAACAAGAAAAACAAAGAGCTCTTTGTTTTTCTTGATAGTATTCAATCAGTAGTTCCAGAGTGAGTATATGATCTATAGTCGAGTAGCTATTCCTGTATGCTGCCTGTTCTATGGGTTGTTCCGCTTCTAGTTTAGTACCTATACAGAATAGGTACTAAACTAGAAGCGGAACAACCCATAGAACATGTGCGTTAATGAGTAAAGAGAATCGCTTATAAATACAAGGTAAGAGGCTTATTGGTCTGTAGTTGGCGACATCACATGGATCGCCTTTTTTATAAATTAGCACTGTCTTTGACTCTGACCATTGTGTCGGTATTATGAAGTTTTTTTTAAAATATGGTTGAAAAGGTGAGTTAATGGTAGAGCTAGTAGTGCGTCAGCTGACTTCAGAGCTTCGTTTGTGATGCCGTCTGAGGCAGGGTTTCTTTTTTTTTTTCAGTTTATTTATTGCATTGATAACTTCTGTTACGGTGAATGGTTTACAACTAGTAGAGCTTTCGTCTGTACGAAAAGTGTTACAGGGGTCCATATTTTCACTATCCTGAGCCTTATAGAGAGTTCTGTAGAATTCTGTTGTTATTCTCATAACGTCATCGCCCCCAATCCATTTCTTGTTTGTACGTAGTTCTTTGAGAGTTTTTTTTGAACTGCCTGTCTTAGTAAGATGTTTGTCAGTTGTGTCTGCTCTATATATGGTGTAGTCGTATTTAAAGCGCTTGTATAATAGTTTATATAAGGCTGAGAGCTCATTTTTCATAGACCTTGTTTTGTTTTTTGTTGTTTGGAGTATCTGTCTCCTCCAGAGTGTTCTTTGATAAGATATTGGTTTTTTTTATTATTATTAGGCATTTGAGCACTACGAAGGCTTTCAGTGATAGCCTTTATTATTTCCTCGTAATAGGTTCGAGTAGAAATATTATCTAGAGGCTGTTGTAGTTTTGGCAGGTGTAATTTAATGTAATCTTTGTATCTGGATATTTCGTCATTGTTTTACAGCATGGAGGAAATGTCGGTTTCTCTTAATGTCTGCTAATTTTATAATAAATAAGTGCAGTGTTAATGTAGGATATTTTTGTAGACTATTTTATAAGTTTTCTCTTCGGGTGCAAAAGTATGTAAATTAAAGAAAGAAAGAAGAACAAAAAGTAACCCATGTTACTTCTAATACCTCCAAGAATATGTGTACATAGTTTCATGTTGATCGGTTGAGTAGTTATCGCGTGAAAAGGTGAAAAACAAACTTATAATCACATTTATATATTAGTATAGATAGATATATATCGATGTAAACAGATTATTATTACAAATAGAGATTGTAATTTAATTTATTTCTATAGTTTAATTGAAAATTCGCGTTGAACAACTAAAATGTTTACCAAAAGAACGGAGTCGCCGGAGTGAAATAGAAGTCGGTAAAAAGAGAACCATAAGTCTTCTATTTCAGACTTGTTACAGTTGGGAATTTAAAGTAAGTTAGGTACATCCCTCCCTCGGGCCGTGTCCTAATTAACTCCAGACAATGGTCTAGCGTGGTGGAATGTCGGTGTTCAATCGGGAGGGTAATCAGTATTATGTATATATTGTTACCCGAATGTGTAGGCAGCTGTTAAGCCTCGCCTCGCCGTTATGTATGTATGCCGTTACGAACCTTCAAATAATTCGAGACATTCGAATATTCTAGCTATTCTTTATTGATTATATATATGTAACCAACTAACAATGAAATAAGAAATTATGTTTTGATTAGAGATATGCGTAGAAGGTTTCTCAATGTGAGATTAAGTAAGAACAATATTACAATTGCAGTTAAACTTCAGTCCGGACACATCCCACTGAATAAATTTGCGTTCCTGATGAAGAAAGTTATATAGCTCTTTGTGTGGAGTGCGAAACCGTAGAAGATGTTTATCACATAATGGCTGAATGTGTTCGTGACCAGGATTTTAGAGCTCCGACTCTAAGTGGCACCGCTTTTGGAAATGTTAAGAATCATTACATAGTATAAAACAAAGTCGCTTTCGACTGTCTGTCTCCTTATATGTTTATATCTTTGAAACTACGTACCTAACGGATTTTGATGTGGTATTTTTTTAATAGGTAGAGGTAGTCAACAGGGTGATATAAATAAATAAATAATAAATAAATTCTTTATTATGACAGGTATACATTGATTACATGACATTGACCTAAGCGTTAGTATAACACTGTGTTGTAAAGGTCAGGCTACATCCCATACAGATTTGAATAATACATTAGCTTTATTTATTTTACAATTTTAAATAGGTTAACCAATACATATTTAGTTGTTTGAAGTGCGTGCATAAATGAATGATATCTGTATTTGCGTGTGAGTAGTGTATGTTTACATGTGTGTTTAGTGTGGGTGTTTCTATGTATGTATGGTGTGTATGTGAGTCTCTATATGTATGTATATGTATGGTGTGTGTCTATCTATGTATGTATAGTATATTATCAACTGATACCTTCAACTAGTCTTTCTACTTGATTGTAGCTTTGTTCAAGTAGCCACCCACCTATAGTGTTCTTGAATTGTCTTAGTTTAAATCCTTTCATTTTTAAGATCTTATTCAACTTATTATAAACATGTGATGATGATTCAGCAAGTCGAGGCTCAACAGCCGCTCACCTTCGGGTAGAAAAAGGAGTGAATTTATGTTATGTAAAAAATACACATGTCAAAGTCTTTACAATAAATGAAACATTTCTGAATATAAATACATTCTTACTTTGGTTATTAAAATTTAACCAAATGAAAGTTATGAACGACCCTTAGTCGTTCATAACTTTCAGCATTTCAGAATGTGACGTCATTATAATTGATGACTTTCACCATCACGCAGTCTGATGTGCGCCCACGTAAGTACTGGACGCATTTGGACATAATGAATGGCTGGTTCGGTAAAGATTTTGTATTTGTTTGATTTAATACGCGTAAGCAATTCTGAAAGCTCTTTTCAAGCACTAATTTTAACAGTCATCGAATGAATTACAAATCACTTACCAAGGAAAATCCCGAATAGTCATTGGTTGGTTGGATTCGAATTAAAATATTAAACTGCATATTTTAATTCGAATCCAACCAACCAATGAAACCAACGAAACCAAACCGACCACGTTCTCAATCAGCTTTCAAGTCATAAAAATTTGTACGAAAGCTTAGGGCAAAGGTATTTTTGTTATATTGAAAAGTTAAAAGGAAGCAGCGGAAAAAATATTAGAAAGCATGAATTTTTCAAGAACTCGCGGACTATTCGGGTCCGTACTAAAAGTTCTTTCAACATAATCTGGAATTGGACGAGACAACTAAGAATGTATATTCAAAGTTTTGTTTTCATCTCATCAATTTAATTCCCTCTTCATTAGTCACTAGAGTTTCCGGCGAGTAAGGTTTTTGTTTTCGTACATCTCTGTCAGCCTATTAATTCTTACCAGAACAATCTGTAAACTCATTAGTTCGAACCGGAATTCCAGAGATCAGATTAGTACGACTTTAAGGACTCATGAATATTCGCAGCTATTAAATATTTCAACGGCAATATAAGAATAAAAAGATAAAGGAACATAATATTATTATGTATCAGAATCGACATACTCGTAAATGAGAATGGTAGAGCCAAACAGTTTATTAATATTGTTGTAACGACCACTGTTATTTAAATTTAATATTGTTCTCATGTAAGTGACAAATGTAAGTCTTTTTGAGAATAAAGTCTTTAAACCTAACCTAAACAGTTCGCTGCATGAATGGGCCGGCTCGACCGGTGAAATAGCGCAACCTCTTAGAAGATCAACGTAAAGTGGCTCATGCCGCGTTTCGTTCGGTGAGAGTGGTACCCGGAGGCCCATCCTCCTTCCCCATCCCTTCCCATCCTACTCCTTTAAAGGTTGGCAACGCAACTGTAACACTATATGTGTTGCGGGTGTCCATGGGTTACGTTGGTCACTTAACATCAGGCGACACGCCTGCTCGTTCGCCCTCCTATCCCATAAAAAAAAATGTTAGTAAAATATAAAATTAACCTGACATTATGAAAACTATAGGATAAGTGCATTACCACAATTAATGTAATTACTACGAGTAATTGCAAAGTTGTTTTTTTTTGTAATTTTACGCTAGTTACAGCTGCATTACACATGCTGCGGAAGAAAAGGAAGAAATATGGAGATGCAATAGTGGCGACAACTATATACTTATATAATTGCAAGACATCGGACACTAGTTTATCATCTGATCTAATGATATATATCACACATAATTTCTGAAAAGAATTTCAATCAACCAGGTGGCAGGTGCCATGTCGAAATCGACCCTTCTAAATCTGCCAGTACAAGTTTATTATTTTGAATTAACAAATTTCTAACATGTCAATACATTAATATATATGTGTGTATATATCTAAGGGCGTTTCCACATAATCATGACCGCGCCAAGTTACAAGATCTTCTGATACGTTATTCAAATGACTGTAAACCTTACATTTACATAAAAGTATCGATGTAGAAATGAATTATTGAACGTTGTCTCGTATCGTATATGGGAATATCGAATTTATGATAATAATATACTTGATGCAGCTTGGTCGGTAAATTATGGATTTGGGTCATATATTTATAGGAAAAAACGGATGGCACAGTCAGGAACGGGGTCGTTAATATTCGAAAAAAAATCGATTTCTATGGTATAAAAATGTGCTTCGATGGTTCAGACATGGCACCAGATTGACTAAACATTTTTAAGGACTTAAAGCTTTAGCAAATGTATAAGGCGAATTGTAAAAAATTGTTATAGTAATTAATATTATCGCCCATATGCTATTGACGTATTATGCTTTATATTATTTAAATGTGTCATTCAAATATATTTAGATAAAAGTATTTACGTGGAAAGTAACTGGCATACATAAATGCGTCGGTAGAAGCTTTCACATTAATAATTTAAGAAAGTTGACTGAGCGCGGAACAAAAGTGAAGGTATTTCACTCAGTACTTGACGCGTCGCTTCAAATAGGTGGAAAATAAAACAAAATGATTGCCGTTTTCTGTGGTATAGGAGGCAAACGAGCGACCGGGTCACGTGGTTTTAAGTGACTAGCGCCATCTATGGATACCTGCTATACAGATTAGTGTTACAGTTGCGTTGCCAGTCTTTAAAATAGGATAGAAAGTGGATGGAGAATGGGATGTGCCTCCAGATACCTCTCTCAACGACCAAAAGTGGCCATGATACGTCTATGTTGTCTATTTTCTGAGCGATCGTGGTATTTCATCGATCGAGCGAGACCATTAGAGTAGCGAAGTATGTTGCTTTGCCAGTGAAGAATCATCAAAAGCATGATTATGTAAAAATTATTTAATTACATCCCAAATATAGATCACAACATAGATCACACAGCATCAGAATTCCGCCATAGCTATAGATGTCTAAACTGGACTTACATTTATAATGTTTGCTCACATCAAGTTACGACGTCGTGAAAGGTTTCAATTATGATGACGTCACTTTTCACAAACGTGGCAAACTTATGTCCGCCCCAATATTATGAGTATGACGTATCAATTTTCTAAGTATTATCACGCAATATACGCAAAAGAAAAAAGAAAAAAAAAACTAACTAAACTAACTAAAAAAACTAAGTAACGAAAACATAATATTGTGGAAGCAAATGTTTTATTAACAAATGAACTTTCGTTCAAAGAATGAAACAAGACATGTTACGTCCGTTACAATGAATACAACTAAACTATACTGTATATTTCACCTATTGAAATATATTATACTTCATCTCGTTAATCCATTTATCTCAATAGCCTTCTTGTCCTGTATCTGGTGGAAACATATAAAAACTACCACTAGCACAGGAATGGTGACGGTTGTTATGTTGGACTCCCGACTTTTACACTTAACAGACCATACTCCGATGAAAAACCACGAGAAAAATCTCCTACGCCATTGTGATGCCGTAGGTCTTCGGCTGCACTAGAATATAGTTCCACGATATCCTATCGTCTCACTTCGTAATTTTCTAAAAAATACTTAAATACCTACTATTTTTTCTTGTCATTCTATTGCCCGACACTCGTTTGTCTCAAGAGATAAACTAGTACTCTGTGGTGTGAACTCTGACTTAAAGGGCAAAGGAGTTTTGGCGGGACTGTGGAGGAGACATGTCCGTTATTTGCAATATTTTCTCAAATTTGTGTTTCAATGGATATTATTGAACAAAATTCGTGGCGTTTTGTTTAATAAGTATTCGTATATGAGTGCAAATGTGGGAGATGGTGTAAATATCGTGTTTAGTGCGCTCTTCTACATTGTCGTCTAAACTCCCTCGGAACATCATGCATAAAGTGCCACGACTTTATGGATGATTAGGTTAGGTTAGGTTGTTCCTTTGAGAGATATTTATATGTATTATTATTATACATTATGTTAAAAGAAGAATTATTTAATTCGGTAATCATATAATGTTTTCTTCGGTTGATGTTTTAAGAAAAAAATATACATTTACTTTTAAGCTCTAGAGAGATAAAAAAAAGTTTCTGTAATATCAAGTCTGGCCAGAGGCTATATAATATCATATATTTAACTCATCACCAAGGCAACATATTTGCAGTACAATAAAAACTAAAAGAGTGTATCGCAGCTGAATATATATGAATATAAATATGAAATATATTTAAATAAATATATTCAAAGCTGGTCAGGGCCTGGTAATAAAACTACTGCACCGAATTTTTAACTTGTGCCTGGGGAGCGGCATTGTGCCTGCAGACTGGTGCAACGCTGTGATTGCGCCGCCATACAAGGGTAAAGGGTCGCAACAAGAGTGCAAGAACTACCGAGGCATCAGCTTGTTAAGCATCGTCGGCAAACTTTATGCAAGAATATTTGTCAAAAGGGTGATGAATGAAACTGATCAGAAAATATGGGATGTGCAAGCAGGATTTAGGAAAGGAAGGGGTTGTATGGATCAAGTTTTCTCCTTACGAAGCATAGTCGAAAAATTTTTGGCTAAAAGTCAAAAGGTTTACTGTGCTTTCGTAGATTTGGAGAAGGCTTATGACAGAGTGGTGAGGAATGAATTATGGTTGACACTATCCTTATATGGGGTGAGCAGTGGCTTGATAAGAGCGATGAAATCACTTTACAGCGATTCCAGAGCTTGTTTCAGGATAGGAGGGGCATATACGGACTGGTTTAACATCGAAAAGGGTGTTAGACAGGGATGTGTAGCTTCGCCAGGACTGTTTAGCCTATATATTAATAATTGTTTAAAAGATTTGAAAGAGAGTGTGTATGGATTAAAAATGAACGATTTAATCATCAAATGCCTTCTTTACGCTGATGATCAGATCCTCCTGGCGTCATCTGAGGAAGAATTGCAGTTGATGATTAATATATTACATGGGTCTTTGAGAGAGAAAGGAATGAAAGTGAATGTATGTAAGACTAAAGCAATGGGTTTTGAAAGAGATGAAAATATGTCTAAATGCGAGATTGGGATTGATGGAGAAAAAGTGGAACAGGTGAAAGAGTTCATGTATTTAGGCACAAAGTTTACGAGAGATGGAAAGTTGAATGCGATATTGAAAGACGGGTTTTGGCTGGAAATCAAGTGAATGGGGCCCTGAACAACTTTATGAATAGCCAGAAAGTCTCCAAAAAGGCACGACTGGCTGTACACAGAGGGGTTTTGGTTCCCACGCTTATGTATGGGAGTGAATGTTGGGTATGGCAGGAGAAGCACAAAAGTAAGATTAATGCTGTAGAAATGAGGAGTCTGAGGAGTATAGCTGGAGTAAGCTTGGTGGATAAAATGAGAAACAGTGTAATTCGAGAACGTTGTGGTGTGAAAGAAGATATAGTGACAAGGATAGAGAAAGGAATGCTTAGATGGTTCGGACATGTAGAAAGGATGGACGAAAGTAGACTGACTAAACGAATTTATAAGACAAGTGTGAAAGGGCGAACCGGTAAAGAACGACCTAGGCGGACCTACCATCAACAAATCTACGATGTGTTTGTGAGGGGCCAGGTCAGGAGTGGCCACAACCGACGAGCATGTATGAACGCGATAATGAGAGTGGAGGAAGCAAGAAACGTATGTCAGGATCATAGCAAGTGGAAAGAATTAGTCTCTGCCTACCCCCATGGGAAAAAGGCGTGATTGTATGTATGTATGTATGTATTTAAATAACTAAAACATTTTTATAAGCCATACATTCGAAACAAAACACAATATAGTGCTTGTTACTAGTCTATATATATTCAATTTATTTAAGCGCTGAAGAGAATACGTTTATGTACAGAATGGGATTGTTGCTTTGGGATTTATAAAATGGAACGACCGAATGTTCTACATATTTTAATAATTTGTAAAATGAACGTAATATTGAACTATTTCGACAATTGCTTGTGTTTTATCTTGAATTATTGTCATTATCAAAATATATCCATCCGCTAATTTGGATATTTTACTTACTATGCAATTAATATAATATCTCAAGTGGATATCTCTTTAAGATATAGAGATTTTATAGAGATATAGATATTTTTCTTATTTATTCGGTGTTATTATTTCCGAGCGGAGCTAATTCCGTTCCAAGCTAATATATAATTACGCGATAAAAAGTTATAATTTCACTTCAAATTTGATAAGGATTTAAAATGGAGTTAATCAAATTTTTATACTCACGTTCAATTTATTAATTTATAAATTCATATACATTTTAGTTGAACTGAAATTATAATTAAGTTTAGTAATTGTTTTTCTTTAAGGGATCCGGAGCGCAAAATCTGCAACACGGATAGTGTCACAGTCGCATTACCGGCCTTTAATACGGTATGAGAGAGGGTTCGACCGTTCGAAGGGAAGGAGAGTGTGGAAGGGGTGGGTCTCCGTACACGTCCTTTCCCAACAAAACGCAGCTTGAGATTCATTACGTCAATGTTTTGAGTGGTCCCCGCATTTCATCGGCCCAGCATAGAAATGTCTGGCTCTACAAGCTTTACCAGTTTTGATATGGGTCAGTGTAATCCTTTTGATTTGTCAGTCAAACCAATCTATAGATTTATCATTAGATATTAAAATTGACTAATGTATAAACATGTTCACTTATATCCCAGCAACGCACAATTAGTGAATGTTGGAAATACTCTCTTTGAAGTTCATCATTCCGTTTACCAACAAGCTCTATTAAACTCTACGGCACTTAACACCAGCTCCAAAGCAAACGTACAGTTTATGTTCTTAGATATTGCAATGTACCGAGTAGCACCATCTAGCGCATCGTAAAACTACACGTTTTACGAGTTTTCAACTGTGTTTAATTCGTGTTACGGTTTTAGGGGTATGGACTCGCTAATTTCAAGGAATATACTCGCCAGAAATTTAAAAAATACAACTTCAATTACTACATTAAAACAACTTTTTAGGATTATATTGCGTTTCAAACTCTTTACAGAGATCATTTTCATTGATTTATTTTCCCACTTTTTGGAAATAAAAATCAAAAACTTGATGTTAAAAATATGATTTTTACTATTGGTAACCCACATCAGACCATGAAACAGAAAAATTAAATGTTTATTTATAAGATATATTAACAGTCGCGGTAGCCCAGTGGTCGAGCACATGCCTTCTGATCCAGAGGTCCGGGTTCGATTCGTGACACAGGCTCACACCAATGACTTTTCGAAATTGTTTTCGGAAGTTATGTGTGATAAATATCGGTGACTGAAAACTTTGTGCCCGGTATGGCAATAGGTTTGCCACCTATTCCATTTGGGACGTAAACATAACAGTGAGACGAGGCTTAACAGCCGCTGCCTACACCTTCGCCTACACCTTTCACCATCAACCCTTAGTTGTCACCCTGGGATCTGAAGTTTTCCGGAACAGTTAGTATTCAGAGTTATAGCCACGTATCGAGTTGGCTATAACTATTTATAAAATATCCCTTTACTGAGTATAATCCTGTTACAGTTACAGGTAAGGAGTTTAGTTTTAGTATTCCCTAGTCTTCGAACTTTCATCATTGGTATATACATGAGTTTCCAAACTTTATTGAAATTTCGTTTCTATTTTTGTTACATGACTGCCATGGAGAGATATGTTTTTCGACTATATGTGTATATGCATATTTCTTTCAGTTGTAGACATTATTTTATTTGTTACTTGATATCAACTTATTTAATTCTATTTTTTCTTTTACTAATGAAACCTTTCACCTGGCCTTTTACGACAATTAAAGTAACGATATTCACTACCTGATTAGTTAAGACTTTTTTGATACTGTTATATCTAGAATTTATAGCAATCCATTTTAAAGAAGGGGAAGCAAATCAGTACATGGCGAAAGCGCTTACAAATGATATATTAGGGACGCAATATAATACCAACATACATCTAAACTGTCCCGTTCTATATTTTATAATGGTATCAGACATGGGACCAGCATCTGCGTCATGTTTTTATTGAACTGTAGACATTGAAATATCTTAATTGAAATAAATCGTTTTATATACAAATAGCAAATAGTATAATATAAGCAAATAATAGATATATATATATATACATATACATATACATATACATATATACGTGTTAACATGAGTAACTCTCTGCAACTAAAGCAATAATTTCTTCATCGATGAAGAAAGACATCTTAGTCAGGTTCGAAAGTTAAATTTGAAATAATAATATTTTGGCAGCGAAGCGTAATTTTATAACCACAACTCAAGCATCGGTGGTTCAGTGGTAGAATGCTCGCCTGCCACGCGGGCGGCCCGGGTTCGATTCCCGGCCGATGCAAATATTGTTTTGCCTTTCGTTGCTTTCAAACAATTTATCTTCTCACCGTAGTCGTCATGCGTACTTCAATAACAATATTAAATAATTCAGGGAAGGCCTAAAGGGATTTCACTTCAAAATATTTATTTAAGTTTTACAGTTGCCTTGTAAGAAAAATGTTTATTTGAAATGACAATGAATTTCAATATCGATATGCTATCTCAGGAAAAAATAAATTGTTTGCGTTTCTCCACGGCGGTTGTTAATCATGGTCAAATTCAGACAGATATCTGAAAAACATGACATTACCCGTCATGCTATTGTCACCGCCGATGTACCACCCGTTCTAGAACCGAATGGTTTGGTACGCGGTGATGGCAAGAGACCTGATGGTATGTCTCTTTTGCCTTCGAAGTTGGGTACGCTATTGGTGTGGGACGCTACTTGCGTCAACACCCTTCCGCCATCACACCTTCCAAGCACGGCAGGGGAGACCGGCGCTGCAGCTGCTTCAGCAGAAAATCTCAAACGGCACAAACGGCCAGTCTGAGATGCGGAGAAATATGATTTCAGCTAGTTTTTAATTGTATACTTATATATTGTAAATAATGTAATTAATTTATTAAAAAATAATAATATAAAAAAACATTTTATGTACCCACAATGTTTGCTCACTACAGTTGATGTCGTAATTTTCTTTTGTGTTTATCTGTGCTCATTTATTCATTCGGACCATTCATGATAAACAGACAAAATTGGTAGTAGGCAGTGTAAAGTTGCAGGCGTATAGATCAGGTGAGCTGAACTTGTCTGAACTAGTACCTACGACAGAGTTAGCAGAAGTTCGCAGTTGTGTGGATCCACACTGGATACACTTCTAGTAACTACGACTAGGTGGACGGACAACCAGCCAAGCAAAACGAAGATCCGAGGTTTGGACATGCATTAATAGTATTGCTGTTGAGACGCGACAGTAACTATCTGTATCACAATATTAATATATAGTAATTCTGCAAGTTTTTTACGCTATGGAAGCTATACTAGTGCCGTGCTGGTGGCCATCCACCACCGCTCGAGCCAGTTCTGACACACTCACTCTAGCCTTAACTCCGACATATACTTGTATATTTATTGTTTGGCTACGATAGAAGTACCTACTCGTAATGCTCAAATGTTTAGGTTGTAATATAACGTGTATATATATAATTTCAGAAAACTAATTCAAGAATGAACAAAAATGGACACAGATGTACGATAATAAAACAATGCTTCTAGCTCGGATCTTAAATGGCTAATTAAAAGAAAGGGGAATTAAATTAATGAGATGAAAACAATATTTTGAGTAAACTTCCTTACTTGTCTCGGGCAATTCCAGATTAAGTTTAAATAACATTTTATACGAACGCGACAAGTCCGTGATAAAAATTCATGAACTCTCATATAATTTTACCTGAAGTTAATATTATGAGACGTTGCTCCATTTTCACGTTTCAATATCACAAAAATACCTTTGCCTTAAACTTTTCTGGAAATTTTTATTACTTCAAAGTTTACATATTTATCTCTAAAACTTTCGCGAATCACGCTCATGACATTAAAACAACTTTTAGGATTATATCGCGTTTATTTATTACTTATTTTATTTATTTCCCGACGTTTCGAACTCTTTACAGAGATCATTTTCACGAGTGATGAACAAAATGATGGTAGTTGTTCAAAAGCTATTTTCATTGATACAGAGAGCACCCACTTTTTAGAAATAAAAATCAAAAAGTTGATGTTAAAAAATATGATTTTTACTATTGGTAACCCACATCAGACCATGAAACAAAAAATTAAATATTTATTATACAAAAATTAAAAGTTTGGTTTATACAGATCCTTTGTTGTATGATTTAATAGGTAACAGTTGTTATTTTTAATTATTAGATAATTATCTTATTTTTATAAGTTAGTTGATATCAGAGTATAACCATTATTAGATATTTATTGATGTTAAATTTAAAGGAAAGTATTTGTTAAAAAATCTACCACTGAAATGCTGAAAAGTTATGAATGACCCTCAATTTGCCAGGTAATATTTTATAGCCAAAGTAAGAATTTATTTATATTGACAAATGTTTCATTTATTGTTGAGGCTTTATGTATTCTATTTTTTACACAACATAACTTCACGCCTTTTTTACCCGAAGGTGAGAGGTCACCCCGCACTCCGCTTCTAAATCAAGAAGTCGTGGGTTCGAATACGGGCTCACACCAATGACTTTACGAAATGATTTTCGAAAGTTATATGCGATAAAAGGAAGAAATGAGATATTATTCATTTGAGAATTTCCGATTAGAAAAGTTTGTGGAACGTTTTCAATTTTACAATTATACGCTGAGATAAACATAGCCATTCTTCGGAAGTTGGAGTTCAACAATGTTTTGAAAAGAGTATTTCAGATTGTATGGTAGAGTATAAGTAACTTGCGATGTTTAACTACGACGTAATAAACTTCCAAACGTCGCGGTTGAATTCTTCTTCTTCTTCTTAGCCATTCTCAACCAATATGGTGTAGGCCTCCTTTAGATTGCGCCATCTGTCACGGTGTTGCGCCACTTCCATCCAGTTCTTCCCCGCTATCCTCTGAATGTCGTCCTTCCATCGCATTTGTGGTCTGCCTCCAGGACGTTTTGCTTCCCAGGGTCTCCATTCCAGGACCGCCTTGCTCCTGGAGCCATCTTTACGGGCTATGTGTCCTGCCCACTGCCACTTCAAACTTGCGACACGTTTTACAGCATCCGCGACTTTGCTCTGCAGAGAGCAGAGCGCGGTTGAATTATCTATGGGTAAATTTAAGAATTATATTAAAAGTAGATTATATAAAAGGGTTTACTACTGTATCGCAGATTATATAAACGATAAAAAAGTTTGGAATTGAACTGCTCCTTTTGTGTTAAGTTGATTGTAATTATTTTATTATTATATATATATTATTAAACTGGAAATTGAAAACAGTCGGCCTTGGGTTTCTTGCCAGTTTTTCTCAAGAAGCCTTGACGCCGGAACTGGCACTCAGATTCGATGCCAAGACAGTGCGATGAAAGGGAATCTTAGCTCTGCGAATTTTAGCTAGTAGTTTTGTATGACGATTCTAAGTGCTTTGTAAAGTCTAAGGAATAAAGATATTTTGAATTTGAATTTGCTGAAACAAAAAAAAAATACTATTTAGAATAAATTTTAAGACGCTCGTGGCGATTGCGTCTGTGTTTTTTTTTTGCTGAACTCGGCAACAGGAATTCGGCAAAGAAAATTTCAATAGCCTTTTCGGATAGATTGAATCCGAATTTGACCATGATTAATATCGGACGTGGAGAAACTCAAACAATTTAATTTTGTATTTCCTCCTGAGATAGCATATCAATATAGAAATTTTATGTTTTTCAAAATAATGTAAAAAAATTGTTTGTATTCAAGTTTGTATACAAACAATTTTTTTACAAGGCAACTGTCAAAGTTAAATAAACATTTTGAAGTGAAATCCCTGGAGGCGTTCTCTGAATTATTTTGTTTAATATTTTTATTGCAGTATGCAGGATAACTATAGTGAGAAGATAAATTGTTTGTAAGCAACGGAAGGCAAAACAAAATTTGCATCGGCCGGGAATCGAACCCGGGCCGCCCGCGTGGCAGGCGAGCATTCTACCACTGAACCACCGATGCTTGCTTTATAAGTGTAAAATTACGCTTCGATTCCAAGATAATATTATTTCAAATTTAACTTTCAAACTTGACTAAGATGTCTTTCGTCATCGATGAAGTAATTATTAGTATAGTTACAAAGAGTCATTCATGTTAACATGTTTTGTTAAAAAAAAACACTGTTTGCTATTTGTATATAAAACGATGTATTTATTTCAATTAAGACATTTCAATGTCTATAGTTCAATAAAAACATGGCGCAGATGCTGGTTCCGTGTTTGACACCATTATAAAATATAGAACGAGACAGTTTAGATGTATGTTGGTATTATATTTGCACCCCTAATATATCATGTACCATGTAATGTACCATATGTAAGCGCTTTAGCCATGTTCTGATTTGCTTCCCCTTCATTGAAATGGATTGCGACCAATTCTAAATACAACTGTATTAAAAAAGTCTTAACTAATGAGGTAGTTAATAAATAAATAAGCCTTTATTAACAATCAATATATATAACTATGTATGTGTAATTACATAAGTTTCTATCAGACTTTTGATTGTCTTGCATTGGCATAGTCCACAGCTCTCTGTCCCGGTTTGTTTTCTTATTATTTTTAACTTAATTTTGTCTTTTAATTTTATGTTGAGCATGTGCATGTCATTCCATTACCATTTGGTGCTGGCAAGTATCTAGCGATTTGATTTTTTTCTGAATATATATAGGTCTTTATTTTTCTTTCATTGAGGTGATTTGAATATTGTTACTTTAATTGTCGTAAAGGGCCAGGTGAAAGGTCAACATATTATATTATAAATATTTTTATAACAATTTTAATAACAATTTTTTTATAACATATTATAAATATTTTAATACAATATGAATGTCCACAATTTTGTTACCGTAAAAACGTTTAGCCGAAAATTTTTACCAAATTTAATTTCATCTAAAACTTTTCACGTGCAATATTAAAAATATTGGTTTAAATTTTCATTCGCCTCCGCGGCTTCAATCAGTTTTCAAAAGTAGATTTTTCATTAAATCGATCGAGTTTTAGCTCTTTACATATGTAAATATTGTCAGATATTAAATATGCTTGATTCATCAAGGCTTATACCAAAACCCTATCGTACTCTTCGTATGCCGTCAACTCTTACTGACAATTTTAATATTGTATGTATCTTAAAATCTTACAGGAGCAGACTTTATTAGTTAAGCTGTGTGTTTCCTCAGCCTTTGTAAAAAATAAATATTTCTACTTTAATCATTATATACGTCTTTTTTCTATTACATTGATTAAATAGTATCTATTCTAAAATGTAGGAACCTAACTTGTATCAAAAATGTGAATTTATTCGCACTATCATCTTTAGCGGGATCGGGCGACCAAGACGGAGCTACCACGACCAAATAAATAGTCTGTTTAAAATGGGGAAAATGACCGACCCGAAACTGTCGTGAATGCATGACGAGATGTATGACTGTGGATGAGGCAAAAGATGTTTGCTTGTGGAAAGCCAAAGTCTCTGTCTGCTCCCATGGGATACAAGCGTGAGCTTATGTATGTATTATAAAATGTGGGAAGCTAATTGGTATCAAAAACCAGTGTATTTATTCGCACTATCGTCTAGTAATTTGATATTAAATAATTTAATTAATATAAAAAGGAAGGTATATATCAATTTGTTGTAAATTTTGTCAGCCCTCGATATTTATACACGTAATTCCTAGGAAAGTCTAAATATAAAGGATATCTAAAAGTATTTCGTCTACCTGAATATAAATCAGAGACCACTAATTCAAACGCCGTTATTGGATTCTGAACTAGTAAGCCATCAGCATATTCAGCATTGCTATATTTATTCGTAATATTCTACATATATTCATACTTACTTCGAAATCTCTTTGAGCTAATAAATTCAGCCTAAGATCCTTTTACGTACGTAAAGTTAGATAGATGAGACGAACTTCAAACATACGTCGAAAGTTCCAAACAGTACCAGTACCTATACTTTCTTCCGACTCGCAGTATTTTTCAATATTACCACGAGTACTTTTCATTTCCGCTTCGTTATCATGAAAGCAAAAATCAAATGTTATACAATATATTTGTGATTTTAAGTTTTAAATTTATTTGGTACATCAACAATGTTCTACTTGAAGAATAGCCAATGGTGGGACTTTATTTATCTGGACAGGCCGCATTCCGACACAGTAGTAGCTCTTTATAAACCTAAATAAAGAAATGTTTCATTTTAACAAATATTTGTTTTCCAATTTAAGAGGTATTAAAGATTAAAAACACTTATAATTCATATTCTGAATTAATTTAAGTATTTTAAATTTGTCATTGTTTCATAGATTCATCACTCTACGTATTTATGGTAATCTAAACTGTAACTTACTTTGCTGATCATAAAATGTCAAAGTCAAGTGTTTGGATATATCTGCAGAAGGAATTGTCAAAATTGGTTTAAAGAATTAAAAAGGTACCTAAAGAACAACAACTACTTAATGCTAGGTGATTATGTGTTTAAGCCGTTTGGGGTTGAGACTTTGGGGACATTGGGTCCGAGTGCTCGTGCACTTTACAAAGATCTTGCAAAGAGGCTGATCGAAGCCTCTCAAGACCGGAAGGCTGGTCTATTCTTCGCACAGAGGATTAGCATTGCCATTCAGCGTGTAAATGCGGCCAGTCTTCTGGGCACGCTGCCAGTAGACCGAGATGCGGAGAAATTTGATTTCAGGTAGTTTTTTAATTGTATATATTGTAAATAATTTATTTGTTCTTATTAAACGCTGGTTATCTTAATGCTGTAATTATACATAAAAACTTGGTGAGTACTTATACAGCAAAATTTGGGCATTTGCAATGGTACCGTTTTATTATTGGATCAGAACTTTACATTTCGTAACAATATATTAACGCGATCTTAGGTTATTTTAATTTAACCGACAAATATTCTTCTTATAAATACGCAGACATACATCTGTTTAAGTAACTATTTTAATTTGTAAATTCTCTCTGGTTATGCAATACTTACTAACAAAAGACTGAAGAGTTCGTACCGCTGATGAGTTAGGCAATGCCTGCAGCTATCAGCAGGCGATGGACTAATCGAGCGCCATTCATTGGCTCTTATTGAGAACAGATTCTATTGAACTAAAATATATTGGCGAATAAATATTCTTTGCTGATATATTCATATTAAATTTGGGATTGGAAAAGTAAGCAGGCCTATAGAGCCACATCTGCCGCTTTGTACACCTTCAAGTTCAGTAATTTTGATAGATATAGGTACTTATGTAATTATATTTGTTTAACACTATTAAGACGGTCGAAGGTAGCCAGAGAGAGATTTGTTAAGTCTAATGCGATCATTTGTTTCCAGATTATCCCTTAATCTACGGTGTAAATATTGTAGGTCAAAAGAGATTCTACGGTTACCTTTTAAAAATTAAAAAAAATGTAATTAATATTCATTACTGTAGCTACATTAAAACCGTAATTATCCGTTGCAAATTTTGAAGGAGGTCAACAATGTAATACATTATATGTTGCTTTTGATTTTTAAGTATTCATCTAAATATGGAAGTATCGTAGCAATCGCAAGTAGCAATGCCCCATTTGGATTTGAGGAAATAATTATTTTATTAAAGTTGTCGGACTTTTAGGCGAATAATATGGGTGAATGGAGGTAAAGCTGCAAATCATAATCTTGGCTATTTATTTCATGAATAATATACAGAACTATTTTTAAAAGTCGTTTAAAATAATTAGGCAAATTCTTTTTCTAGATGTATAAATGTATTTCCCAATGGAAAAAAATAATGTATATAAATTTGTCTTCAGATTGACGTTAACATTGAAATTTATTGTTGTTCAAAATAACTTTCGCCTCTAATAAAAGAATTATCAATTTTTAAGAACAAAAAACAAACTGTCAAACTTGAAGAAAATGTTTGGAAACAAAATACCATTTAGAGTGATATATTGAGCAGGATAACTATGGACTGTAAATACTTTACCTCGGCTGTTTAATTTTGATAATCTAATATTCAACGGGTCATCGGAAACCCTAGTGACTATTAGTGTAATCAGGGTTAGCTAAAATAAAATATAGGCAGCTTTTTGATGTAAAAACAGTGGTAGAGCCAAGCAGTTCGCTGCATGAATGGGCCGGCTCGACCGATGAAATACCATGACCTCTCAGAAGACCGACGTAAAGTGGCTCATGCCGCGTTTCGTTCGGTGAGAGAGGTACCCGGAGGCCCACCCCCCTTCCCCATCCTTTCCTCTCCCCTATCCCTTAAAGGTCGGCATATGGTGTTGCTGGTGTCCATGGGCGGCGTTGGTTGCTTACCATCAGGTGACACGCTTGCTCGTTTGCCCTCCTATCCCATAAAAAAGGCATAGGGCACTTCTACGAATAGGAAAAAAGTAACCTTGCATCGGCCGGGAATCGAACCCGGGCCGCCCGCGTGGCAGTGAACTACCACTGAACCACCGATGCTTATTGCTACATATTTAAAAGTAATATTTATTAGTAAAATTAGTTTTAGTTCACAAAATGTACGTGATGATTCTACAATTTTTTTCATATTACGTTGTAGATCTCACAGACACACATTCCATGACCAAATAGAACGTGTTCTGGAGATAGGTGATGTTACGAACCTCAAAAATAGACACGCATGCATGAAAAGATTTATGAAAGTCAACGAAGCGAGTGAGGTGTGTAAGAATATAGTTATGGAACGAAGCGCCATAAGGTACACGCTCCGTTCTCTCTGCTTACCCCGCAAGGGATTTGTCGTCAAGTTATGTATATATGTATGTATGTCAACACAGTATTTATAGGCTCAATATCTCTAGTTGTGCCAGACATCTATGGGAAATCTAATAAAAATTACAAAATAAAGTTATGTTATTCCTACGTTATTTTTGTTTGCTGTTCTAGAGATCAGCTTAAGCAAACCGTCAGAAAAAAAGAGAAACAATAAGACAATTATATCCTATAGATGTATACATGCATGTGAATATATAACATAACATAACTTCACGCCTTTTATTACCCGAAGGTGTAGGCAGCGGCTGTTAAGCCTCGTCGCGCCGTTATGTTTACGTCCCAAATGGAATAGGTGGCGAACCTATTACCGTACCGGGCACAAAGTTTTTAGTCATCGATATTTATCACACATAACTTCCGAAAAGAATTTCGAAAAGTCATTGGTGTAGCCAGTATCTGGAATCGAACCCGGACCTCTGGATCAGAAGCCGTGTACTCGACCACTGCGCCACCGAGACTGTTAATATATAATAATATATAATATATAAATAGATCAATAGTACAAACACAGATTGTAATTTCATTTATTTCTATAGTATGATTGATTTAACTAAAATGTTTACCTACCGAAAGAAGTCGCCGAAGTGAAATAGAAGTCAGTAAAAACAGAACCATAAGGCCAGATCCTCACTATAATGCCGTTCACAGTTCGTTCTCGGTTCAATCTCGGTTTAATAAAATATTATAAAGTAAAAAATATATGTGTACATTCATACTATCCGCAACAGTCAAGTTTCGCTCGAATCTATTTTTTACTTTATAATATTTTATCAAACCGAGATTGAACCGAGAACGAACTGTGAACGACATTATAGTGAGGATCGGCCCTAAGTCTTCTTTTTCAGACTTGCTACAGTTGGGAATTTAAAGTTAGGTAGGTACATCCCTTGGGCAGAGTGTTTTAACTCTAGAGAGAGTAATTAAATTCAGACAATAGTCTAGCGTGGTGGATTGCAATGAACAATCGGGAGGGTAATCAGCATTATGTACATTTTCTTGATATGCACCATACTAATCAAGTTACTTAGCAGAATATTTTACATGGTTTGAAAAGACAGTTTGCCCGGTTTTTTCATGATGGGGCTATCATGAGGAAAAGCGGGCAAACTACATTCAGAATCGGGACGTTGTGTTATTGTTTTGTAAATTTTATTATTTGTTTAATTTGACCTTTATATGATCAGTTCACTATTTTTACGTGTCTGTGAAGACCTATGAAATAAAGCTATTTTGATTTGATTTAGTTAAGGTAGTAATTGAAGTTGTATTTTTTAAATTTCTAGCTAGTATATTCCTTGAAATTAGCGAGTCCATGCTCATACCCCTAAAACCGTAACACGAATTAAACACAGTTGAAAACTCATAAAACGTGTAGTTTTACGATGCGCTAGATGGTGCTGCTCGGTACATTGCAATATCTTAGAACATAAACTGTACATTTTGTTTGGAGCTGGTGTTAAGTGCCGTAGAGTTTAATAGCGTTTGTTGGTAAACGGAATGATGAACTTCAAAGAGAGTATTTACAACATTCACTAATTATGCGTTGCTGGGATATAAGTGAACATGTTTATACATAAGTAATACCAACTAGATAAACTTGAGCGTCTTCAAAATTATTGCATAAGATTCATATTTGGACTACGCAAATATACTACTGGAAAAAATTAAGGGATCAAAAAAAAATTCCATATTTTTCGGTAGTTTTCAACAGGCCGTAACTTTGAGAGAAATGGTCGTACAGGAAATAAAAAAAAAGGAAATTGTAGCTCCAAGTGTCTAGTTTTTGGATTAGAACTTCAAAATTTTGTAGCCTCCGCGGTTTCTGAGTAATCGTAGAAAAACCAGCAGCAAAAAAATTCTCAAAATTTTTTTAGTTTTTTTTTTGGTCTACGGGCGTGGAAAAAATTTTTTTAGCTTAACTACCATAAGGATCAGATACTTTGTTCAGTTAGCTTTAATTTCTTTTTTTAAACCAATGATCGCACAGAAAGTTAGAGGTGGGTTTCAAGAACTTAAATGAATTTCCCTTAACAGCTGTCCATTGTTTTTTCGAAAAAAAATTTTTTTCGTTCTGTCACATGAATTTGAAAATGCAACAAAAAAAGGGCTTTTGGTGGTTTTTTGGAAAATCAAGCGCTGGATCGAAAATATTGAGGAAACCGCTAATGTTAAGTATGCCTTTTACAGTTCAATATGTCTACAAAAACCCTACAAAGAATCAAATTAATCCAGCTAGCCGTTTTTTTGTTTCACTTGATCGAATTTTTGAAAAAATTAAAGGATCACGTTTTTTGCTCTGAAAAGCTCATAATTTTTAAAAATGAGAAAAAACAATTGTTTTTTTCGAGCTTTTTCCACATTATCGTTTCAGATGGTGCTTTTTCCAAAAAACATTGGACAGCTGTTAAGGGAAATTCATTTAAGTTCTTGAAACCCACCTCTAACTTTCTGTGCGATCATTGGTTGCTGAGATATCGATAATCAAAGACAAAAAGATCCTTTTCCATTTGAAGACCGATATCTCAGCGAGGAGTGGACGTATCAGGGTGTTTAAAAAAAGAAATTAAAGCTAACTGAACAAAGTATCCGATCCTTATGGTGGTTAAGCTAAAAGAAATTTTTCCACGCCCGTAGACCAAAAAAAAACTAAAAAAAATTTGAGAATTTTTATGCTGCTGGTTTTTCTACGATTACTCAGAAACCGCGGAGGCTACAAAATTTTGAAGTTCTAATCCAAAAACTAGACACTTGGAGCTACAATTTCCTTTTTTTTTTATTTCCTGTACGACCATTTCTCTCAAAGTTACGGCCTGTTGAAAACTACCGAAAAATTTGGAATTTTTTTTGATCCCTTAATTTTTTCCAGTAGTGTATGATCACGTATCACAGTTCCGTAAACAACTCAAGTGGTTACCAATAAGATTTCGCCGGAATGCTCATATCCTGTCAGTGTTGTATAAAATACTGTTCAACCCTTCGACCCCTACCTATGTCAAAGTACGTTTTCAGTATCTACATGACACTCATTGTCAGAATTTACGGTCTTCGCACAATTTTAAACTAAAAATCCCAACACATTCTACGAGTCTCTACGCCAAATCCTTCACCGTTAAGGGGGTAACCTTATGGAACGACTTACCAGTTGAAATTCGACGGGCTAAAACCTTAGGAAGATTTAAAAAAATGGTGATACAGCATTATCTTGATCTATTATCGTAGATATGCAAGTTACAAAAGATATCATCGATCGACTCTGTATTTATTTTTATATGTTCGTATGTATGTGTATGTATTTGTATGCTAGTATTTATATGTGTATTGGTTTAGTATGTATAGTATGATTATGTGTGTATATATATATATATATATGTAGTTCCATGTATGTGTGTATATGTATGTATATATATTGATAATACACATCGTATGTGCAATGCATTGATACATTGTTCATACTTTGCACGCAACACCTGCCCACTTTCTTTTTTCTTATGTCCATCCCAAGGTTGCCTGGCAGAAATTGCTGAAAGCAATAAGGCCGCCCGTTGTACTATATTGTATTTCAGTTCCATTTTGTATTCCTTTAATATGTGTGCAATAAAGAGTATATATAAATAAGTCAATTTTAATATCTAATGATAAATCTATTGATTGTTTTGACTGACTATTCAATAGCATTACACTGACCCATATCAAAACTGGTAAAGCTTGTAGAGCCACACATTTTTGTGCTGGGCCGATCAAATGCGAGGACTACTCAAAACATTGACGTAATGAATCTCAAGCCGCGTTTTGTTGGAAAAGGACGTTGTACGGAGACCCACCCCTTCCACACTTTTCTTCCCTTCAAACGGTCGACCCCTCTCTCATACCGTAATAAAGGCCGGTAACGCGACTGTGACACTATCCGTGTTGCAGATGTTGCGCTCCGGATCCCTTAAAGAAAAATAATTACTAAACTTAATTATAATATATTATTCACAGTTCAACCAAAATTTATATAAATTAATAAATTGAACGTGAGTATAAAAATTTGATTAACTCCATTTTAAATCCTTATCAAATTTTAAGTGAAATTATAACTTTTTATCGCGTAGTTATATATTAGGTTGGAACGGAATTCGCTCCGCTCGGAAATAATAAATACACCGAATATTTAAGAAAAATATCTATATCTCTATAAAATCTCTATATCTTAAAGAGATATCCACTTGAGATTTTATATTAATTGCGTAGTAAGTAAAATATCCAAATTAGCGGATCGATTTTTTGATAATGACAATAATTCAAGATAAAACACCATTAAAACACAATCAATTGTCGAAATAGTTCAATATTACATTCAGTTTACAAATTATTAAAATATGTAGAACATTCGGTCGTTCCATTTCATAAATCCCAAAGCAACAATCCCATTCTGTACATAAACGTATTTTCTTCAGCGCTTAAATAAATTGAATGTATATAGTCTAGTAACAAGCACTATATTGTGTTTTGTTTCGGATATATTAGGCTTCTAAAAACATTTTAGTTATTTAAATATATTTATATTCAGCTGCGATACACTGTTTTAGTTTTTATTCTACTACAAATAATAATATGTTGATTTGGTGATACGTCAAATATCTGATATTAAGTAGCTTCTGGCCAGACCTGACATTAGTGAAACTTTTGTTTTTATCTCTCTAGAGCTTAAAAGTAAATGTGTATTTTTTTCTTAAAACATCAACCGAAGTATACATTATATGATTACCGAATTAAATAATTCTTCTTTTAACATAATGTATATTAATACATATAAATATCTCTCAAAGGAACAAATGTGACATGTGACACATGAGCTACTGTCAACATTTTGCGCCAAGACAATAAATTGTGTTAAACACAGAGTAGGTAGAGTACCTACATATTGTCTTGTTCTATATATTTCAGTCAGAGTTCATACCATAGAGTACTAGTAAATCTCTTGAGACAAACGGGTGTCGGGCAATAGCAAGACAAGAAAACAAATAGTATTTAGGTATTTATTAGAAAATTTAATAAATTTCAAAAGAAAACCTACTAGATTGCTAAGATACGTATTGTATTTTAAATAATTGAGGATATCTTCACGTCCTCATTATCTAAATATGTAGGCAGTGGCTTTTGTTTCATTATCAAAGATCAGTTACAGTTTCTACAATATAATTATGACACCTACATTTCATAAAAAATACTTATGTGATACTTGTACTAGCAGTGGTCTAGGCACAATCAGATTGCTAGAGAGAAATAGGCTTTACATTTGAGACAGATTCTTAGTGACCAAGGGCATTTTGTTTATTTCTTCTTCTTAGCTATATTGTAATGCAGCCGAAGACACGGTGTCACAATGGCATATGAAATTTTTCTCGTGCTTTTTCATCGAAGTATGGTCCGTTTCGGGTAGGAGCTTGGAGGTCAACATAAAATAACCACCTTCATCATTCCTGGATTGCTGGTAGTTTTTATAAGTTTACTACAGATCCAAAATAAAAAAGCTATTGTGACGAGTGGGTTAACGAGATGGAGTAAAGCCTATGTTCTATTAGCTGAAAAATACAGGATAGTTTAGTTGTATTTATTATAAACATAGTAACATGTCTTGTTTCATTCTTTGAAAAGTTCATTTCTTATTAAAACATTTGCTTTCATAATATTATGTGTTCGTTAGCTTATATGTTTTTTGTTTTGTGTATATTATGTGTTAATAATAGAAAATGAATACGTCATACTGATGCTATGTATTGTTATAGCGATAGAAGGCTAAACTAATTTAAGGGCGTTTATGTAAAGTGACGTCATCATAATTGAAGCCTTTCACCACGTATCGTAACTTGATGTGAGCAAACATTATAAATGTACGTCCAATTTAGACAGCAATAGCTATGGTGGAGTTATGATACTGTATAATGTATGTTGTGATCTATGATGTGAATGGGATGTAATTAAATAAAGTTTACATAATCATGCTTTCGATGATTCTTCACTGGCAAAGCAACATAGTTCGCTGCTCTAATGGTCCCGCTCGATCGATGGAATACCACGATCGCTCAGAAAATTGACAACATAGACGTATCATGGCCACCTTTTGTTAGTTGAGAGTTTGAGAGAGGTATCTGGAGGCACATCCCATTCTCCATTCAGTCTCTATCCTATTTTAAAGGCTGGCAACGCAACTGTAACACTAATCTGTATTGCAGGTGTCCATAGATGGCGCTAGTCACTTAAGACCAGGTGACCCGGTCGCTTGTTTGCCACAGAAAAGGGCAATGATTTTGTATCATTTTCCACCTATTTGAAGCGACGCGTCAAGTACTGAGTGAAATACCTTCACTTCTGTTCTGCGCTCAGTCAACTTTCTTAAATTATTAATGTGAAAGCTTCTGTCCACGAATTTATGTATGCCAGTTATTTTCCACGTAAATACTATTAACTAAATATATTTGAATGACACATTTAAATAATATAAGACATAATATGACATAAGCATATAAGCGAAAGTATTATATACTAAAATAGTTTTCACAGTTCACCTCATACATTGCAAACAATCTTCATTTGCTCTGAAACAGTAAATAATTAACTGTAGAGCGTACCTGTCTTAATTCCTTCATTTGTTGAAATCGGCTGCGCAGCTTTGATGCTATCCTGTGACATTGTAATTATATAGCTGCCTGTCTATTTATATCAGTAATTTACTAATTGCTTATATATAGAGCTTTTCAATAAGAGCGACTAGATACTGGCAGCCTGTAGCGATCAGCTTGTCTAAGCGGCATCTGTCTAATTTGTTGTATACTATTCAGTCACTGATGCCATGGAAACTCAAAAGGAGATGGATGGATTGCGTAAGAGAGGTTATGAGTGTTAAGGTTGTAAGTCTGGTGATGACAAGGGATAGACGAGAATGAAAAATGATGCAACTACTTAACGTGGGATCCTATCCCCCGTTAAGTACATAGCCTTCTCCTTTCATGGCCGAAGAAAAAGGTTTAGTCAATTTGACATCATGTCTGAACCACCGAAGCACATTTTTATACTATAGAAATAGTTTTTTTCGAATACTAACGACTCGTTCCTGACTGTGCCTTCCGTTTTTTTCCTAAAAATATATGACCCAAATCCATAATTTACCAACCAAGGTGCATCAAGTATATTATTATCATAAATTCGATATTCCCATATACGATACGAGACAAAGTTCAATAATTCATATCTACATCGATACTCTTATGTAAATGTAAGGTTTACAGTCATTTGAATGACGTATCCACAGAAATACGAGTAGATCAAGATAGAACGGCCGCGATGTCATATTTCCATACATTTCGAGCGTGTAAATACTTTGCGACACTTTTTTGAAAAACCACGCCCACAGCGTGACGTCATTTTCATTGTGAGCGGGGCGACTAGTTAGGAGACACACACATTAGATTATCGATGTTAATATCGAAAACGTGTGTTAATTTTATTATTTTTATATTTTACCAACTTTATTGATTTTGTGTAACGATAATCATAGAAAGTAAAACATGTTAAATACTTTAATCCGACATATTAAAACCTAAAACATATTTTTCCAACAGTATATAAAATTTAATTATAAATATTTTACTGTCCTTGAAACTATACATATTTATTAAATATTTGCCTTTTTATAAGGGTTGGCCTCTCAGTCCTGGTTAAATAACGAAGCCGAACGTCTACATATACCTCGGTTACTGCCCGTTTGAGAAGAACGAGATGATTTTCCATCGGCGATTGGTCAAATTGGTGAAAACTTATACTGTCAAATAAACTGCTGCCAATGTAATTACGAAGCACTTTGGTTGAAATTTGTGGTGTTAGAATAAAGTAGGGACAAAGCAAGACATGAGCTGATACTCAAATTATTATTGAATTAATTTATCGATAAGTCCTAAGACTTAACAATACATGGAGTGCCCATTTCTAACATTCGAAGACCAATCACAGCGATTAACAGATACAGCGATCAACTGGCAGGTGTATTGTGTATTTCGTTCGATTCGACGTACATTACGCGTATAATTTATACGCGCAATGTTTTTCTAAACGAGCGTTGAATGCGGACAGCAATGGATATTTATCATAACGAAAAAATATACAACTTGTGATCGTAATTATTGAACATAGTAAAAGTAAAACAATAATTTATAATCTCAAAAAAATACTTTCTACTGATTTTCTGTACTTACTAATCATACGAAATATTTCCTTTTTTCATATTTGATTCACTACTTTTGTTTTTACAATTTGCCACAGCATAATAAGGCATATATGTGACGTTTTATCTATTTTTTTACGTCCTGAACGCATGGCAGGAACGCTCGTTGCGTAATGAGAGCGAGTTTCGAAAAGCATGCAATATAGTGCATGGTTTTGGCACGCTCGCCACGCCTATTCGCCGTTCTATCTTGATCTATTTCTGTGGACGTATCAGTAGATCTTGTAACTTGGCGCGGTCATGATTATGTGGAAACGCCCTTAGATATATACAGACACACATATTTATTAATGTATTGACATGTTAGAAATTTGTTAATTAAAAATAATAAACTTGTACTGGCAGATTTAGAAGGGTCGAGTTCGACATGGCACCTGCCACCTGCCTGATTGAAATTCTTTTCAGAAATTATGTGTGATATATATCATTAGATCAGATGATAAACTAGTGTCCGATGTCTTGCAATTATATAAGTATATAGTTGTCGCTTTCTTCCGCTGCTTACACATGCAGCTGTAACTAGCGTAAAATTACAAAAAAAAGCAACTTTGTAATTACTCGTAGTAAGTACATAGTCCGTTAAGATAACTAACGCCTTTTTCTACCCGAAGGTGTAGGCAGTGGCTGCGGCCTCAACTCGCCGTTATGTTTATGTCCTTATGATGGCGAACATATTGCCATACCGGGAACAAAGTTTTTAGACATCGATATTTATTAAACATAACTTTCGAAATTCATTGGTCATCCCCAAAGTCATTGGTGTAAGCCAGGATTCAAACCCTCGACCGCTGGATTAAGAAGCGGGGTGCTCGACCACTGGACCACAGAGACAATTAATAAATGTATATACCTATTATATTTGGGATTAGAAAACTTGGCCGGCCCAGTTTTCTAATCATTATATCCTAATATTATACAAACAATTGCCGCTGTCTGTACCTTCGAGTTAATACATGCTTAAAATTAAAGCCACATCAATAAATTAAATATATATTTGATAAAAATATATCTATTAATATGTACGTACCTACTTACGTAATTATATTTGTTTAACGCTATTAAGACGGTCGGAGGTAGCCAGAGAGCGATTTGTTATGTTTAATGCGATCATTTGTTTCCAGATTAACCCTTAATCTACGGTGTAACTTTGTAGGTCAAAGGGATTCTACGGTTAACTTTTAAAATAAAAAAAAAACTAATTAATATTCATTACTGTAGGTACATTAACACTGTAATTATCTGTGGCAAATTTTAAAAGGAGGTCAGCAATTTATTATATTATGTTGCTTTTGATATGTAAGTACATATTCAGCTGAATATTATTAAACAATTACATTTTGTTAATATGTCATCATATTATTATTATGATTATTTATTATTTATTAGCAGATCCCACGAACTTCGTATCGCCTTATTGAATATCTTTACAACGAAAAAAGGCATATATTTACTTACTTTACTGTAGCGTGATGAAAGATATATAAACTAATTTAAGGCCAAACTACACGCTGAGTGTAAAAAAGAATTGAATACGATTGGGCCGATTAATCATTTTTTCTCCTGTAAACTTTGCTCCATTTTCAGTTTCTTTGAGATAGAACTACGAAATATCACACAAATAACACACCTGCCAAGGTTTGTGTGTCAACAATCTATAGTTAAAACTGTGCGTTGATCAGTCAGTCAAATATTGCGAACAATATAAATAATATGTTTGAGAGAGGTAGAGCCAAACAGTTCGCTGCATGAATGGGCTGGCTCGACCGGTGAAATACGCACCTCTCCGGAAATCGACGTAAAGTGGCTCATGCCGCGTTTCGTTCGGTGAGAGAGGTACCCGGAGGCCCATCCCCCTTCCCCATCCCTTCCTATCCTCCTCCTTTAAAGGTTGGCAACGCAATTATCACACTATATGTGTTGCAGGTGTCCATGGGCGGCGTTGGTCACTTAACATCAGGTGACACGCCTGCTCGTTTGCCCTCCTATCCCATAAAAAAAAAACAAAAAAAATGTACCTACATAGTTGATTCATAATATCGTTATATTTTTGGAATAGAGTATCTGATTTCAATAATTCAAAAAGTTATCATAGTGTACTGAAACAGTTATGCTAACAAAGCTATTTATTTTTCTGACAATCAACACAGATATATTGATATAGTGGTCTGATTTATAATTAACATTTTAAAATATAATAAATAAAATTAAAAAAAATTAAATACTACAATTGTACTTGTAATATAGTATATTTTTTTCGATTATCCATATTACTCAGTGTCCGCGATGAAAGAAATTTTACGGCATGTTTTGTTCACAGTTATCGGCATATTTTTAACAATACACGCAATATCTTGGCAGATCATTTACAGTACAAGCAATTCGTCTGTGGAATGCTTTGCCGTTAACTATAACAAGTGCCAAGTCCTTAGTCAAATTTAAGTCCTTGGTGAGGGAGTATTATCTGTCACAGTAATAATAATCACATGTTTATATGGTCTTATTTTATTATTCAAGTAACATCCAGACTTAGCATTCCCTGTAACCAGAATCTGTTGTTTCCTCTGTTATATATGTTATAGTTTATGTAATCTAAGTATGTATATATATATATATATATATATTTATTTATCTATTTATGTAGTTTATACTAACTTGGTTGCTATTATGCTATAATTATTAAATTATAGTATGATAATAATTAGGTACATATCATTAGAACTGTAAAGGATAGTATCAGGGGTAGTGTGTACACTGTACAACACTACCCCTGATACTATCCTTTTCCAGGTCTCCATTTAGGTTGCCTGGTAGAGATCGCTTGTAGCGATAAGGCCGCCAATTGTACATTTAATAATTTGTGAATAGTGTATTGTAATGTTAATGTTAATATAATATTAATTGACGGGCCTCGTGGCGCATTGGTAAAACTACCGGCTACAGCACTGAGGTCGGGGGTTCGATTCCCACCCGAGCACAAATATTTGTGACAAACATGAATATTTGTGTGGCGTCTGGGTGTTTTTCTATGTATTATAAGTATGTATTTACAAAAGAAAAGTATATATGTATTAGTATCCGTTATCTAGTATCCATAGCACAAGCATTTAGTTGCTTAGTTTGGACCTGGAGGGCGCTGTGTGATTTGTGTCCAAGATATTATATTATATAATTCATATTATAATGTTAATTCATGTGTACAATAAAGCTTAGTTTCACCAAAAGTCCGCGTAAAATTGTAACAGCCGTAAGGCTAACAATTAGTAGTCATTCATAAAAAAAAAAAAAAAATAAAAAAAAAAAAAAAAACAATAAAGCTTATTTGTATTGTATTGTATTGTATCTTTATAAATTGTAGCCTGTGTGTTATTCAAATGTATTAACTATATTATTGTAGCTACACCAAAATACATTCGTATTTTATTTACGCGAAAACGTAACAAACAAAATTAAATATATATACATCACACTTACAAACTTTCGCATTTATAATATTAAGATTCAGCCGTTGAGAGAAACTACTGAGGCCGTAATAGGGAACATATGTGTTATGCAACAAATAAGTATACAGATACGTAGGGCCACTAACTCCGCTGGCTGGATCTTGTTGTTTAGATCTTGAGGCTGTTTATTAAGGTTATTATCCAACAGAGGCGCAATACCTCTTGCCGTAGTTTTTAGTACTAAATGTAATAAAGTGAACGTACCATATTGTTGGCATTGAGATAAATCTAAAAGGTTTTCTTAATCATCGATATCCCAATTACTCTAACATATAATAATATCTGAATAAGTTATTAAAAAAAAAAACTATGGTATAATTTAAACAATCATAAATGGGTTCCGAAGACGCAACACAGTCGGCAAAATTATCAAGCAACGGAATGCCATTTTTGTCATATTGTCATCAAATTACGACGATTTATCAGTGGAGATGGCAACCACAATAGATGCAACAGATGTGAAGTGAAATGTGCTAATGTTGAACTTATCAGTGACCACGATTAACCGGAGACTGGAAGAGCATTGCAAAGACAACCAACCATTAGGATAATTTATGACAATTGGTTCGGACATGTAGAAAGAATGGATTATGCTAGACTGACTAAGCAGATATACAATGCAAAAGCGAATGGATGTAGGAGTCGAGGACGGCCAAGACACACATTCCATGACCAAATAGAACGTGTTCTAGAGGAAGGTGATGTTAGGAGCCTCGAAAACCGACGCGCGTGCATGAAAAGAGTTATGAAAGTCAAGGAAGCGAGTGAGGCGTGTAAGAATCGTGCCTTATGGCGCTCTGTTCTCTCTGCCTACCCCGCAAGGGATTTGGCGTGAAGTTATGTATGTATGTATGTCAATTAGGAGAACTATTGCTGCATTTTCCTCTTGGTAAGGGATAAACCACCAACGAAAACATTCCCTTCAAACCTAATACTTTTGTATTAGAGGATCATTTTCAATTGCAATTTCAATGCTAAACATCGATAATTAGCAAATTTCTGTCTGATGTAGACCACCAGTATAACCCACGTATCGTATTCTGTGCTAAGAAAAATAATTCACTAGATATATGCATGATTTTTTTTTTTATGGGATAGGAGGGCAAACGAGCAGGCGTGTCACCAACGCCGCCCATGGACACCAGCAACACATATAATGTTACTGTTGCGTTGCCGACGTTTAAGGGATAGGGGAAAGGAAAGGATGGGGAAAGGACGGTGGGCCTCCGGGACCTCTCTCACCGAACGAAACGCGGCATGAGCCACTTTACGTCGATCTTCTGAGAGGTGGTGGTATTTCACCGGTCGAGCCGGCCCAATCATGCAGCAAACTGCTTGGCTCTACCACTCTAAGTGCTCACTCTCTCTAAATGATTGCTCAGACTAGCTCAGACTACGTTTTTTTATTATGGTATAGGAGGGAAAACGAGCAGGTGTCACCTGATTTTAAGCAACCAACGCCGCCCATGGACACCAGCAACACATATAGTGTTACTGTTACGTTGCCGACCTTTAAGGGATAGGGAAGGGGGGTGCGGCTCCAAGTACCTCCCTCACCGAACGAAACGCGGCATGAGCCACTTTATGTTGATCTTCTTAGATCAAGGGTTTTTAAAAGCATGATGAATAATTTGAAAGTTCAGCACAGTTTTAGAAATTGAATTCCTAACGAAAAGTACTTCTGAATTTGCAGGAGTTAATAAAAGAAACTGAAATGAAAAAAAATGCGATTTTTAAGGCTTCGCAGTAAATATGGTTGGAAATTTATGTTAAGCCTCAACTCTTGGCCAGCGCTATGGTCCGGTGAATGGACATTTCAATTTGTCTGTACAGGACAAGTTGCGGTAATACCCTAGTCTCATCTGAACGACTCTTTGAATGTGCATGATTGTATAGATATGTGGATTTAAGTTCCATAGAAAAGAGAAGTACATGATTCACTGCCTTAACATTTTTACATAAAACATATTAAAGAAAATTTCCTCTATAGACGGAAAATAATTATGTTTACTATACTCTGTCTAATATTTTATTGTATTTTAGACAGATGCTAATAGTCATTACAAGATATCGATAAGTTATTAATACCTTGATTTTAAAAAAATAATAAATTTAATATAGGTATCATGATTTCATATGGAATTATCTATCATCAAACGATTGTGGTACGCACACACAAATTACAAAATTGGCTGAAATTTAAAATAAAGATATATATTTCATCCCGATATTCATATAGGATCGGCACCTAAGCGGGAAGGCCGGGTAGGACGAAATTTGTCACTAATTATAATTCGGCTGTGGAACTCACTTCACCTGATGACGATCCTGCGCCGTCATAGATAATGAGAGTTTGTTCTACCACATTATCAAGAGCCGACAACAGTCGATCGACAAACTACACCCCTTAAACAGCAGTGACCTTTTCAATGAAATATGGTCGTATTGGTGTCTATTTTCTGTTCGGAGTTTTAGGTTATGACGCTAGAATAAAGTTATAGCAACCAATACGTCTGGGCTGTTTATAATACAATAATATAATTGACGGAGTATAAATTTGCGAATGTCAGTGTCAGAGCCTTTAAAACGTTGTGAAACTTAAAGAAGACAGCGAGAAATTGGTAAAAATAAATGTTCTGTTGTCTCTTTTTGCCTACACCGCAAGGGAATTGGCGTAAAGTTGTCTGTGCCAAATGTGCAGTGCACTACTAAAACTTATTAAAAGTGACAATATTCCTCAGTATATTATATAATATTATATTAATGTTGCCAGAGTAAAATAAATTGAAAACATTCAAGACAATTCGAGCTTCAACGAACACCAAAGCAAAGAAATATCTACAAATATTCTATAAACATAAAGGTGAATATTTAGTTCAGCATTTACCAGACGCGCGCCCGTGGTCGCGCCCGCGCCGAGCCATAATGAATACCGCATTTAAAGGTCTTCAGTTTCCTTTGACTTTCATGAATACACTAAGTTATTCAAATTAAATATCATTATGCAAATAAATAGAATATTTTTCCACTTGCCAACAGTTTTCAGTTACGGTATTATGACATAGAAAACTCACTTACGTACCCATCTTATAACTCCATTAGTGATGAGAGATATTAATATATAGGTATTTTATCAACCCTGTCTTATGTCATATACCTATCCGGCAAGTGACTTGCCGTGAAGTTAAGTTAATATACCAATAAATACAATTAAACAAACGTACTGTTACTTTTAAGATGTTAAAAAGAACGCTTAGCTAGGATAAATTGATTACCGAACCAACACGCATCTAGTTTTAAAATATTGTAAAACATTGATATTTATTTAGGTTTTCAATATATTTTATCATTTGTCAATACATTTTAGTTGTATAGAATCTGTTCTGTGAACCAATGAATGGCGCTCTATCCGTCCATCGGTTACTAATATTTGCAAGCATTGCATAACTCATCTGCGGTACGAACTCTTCAATTTGAAATGTAGAAGCGGAAAGCTACTCGTGTATTGCATAATATTGAAAAATGGCTGCGAGTTGTATGTTATATAGGTAGTAGGTACTGGTACTTGTTGGAACTTGTTTGAAATTCGACTCATCTATCTAACTTTACGTAAAAAGATCTTTTCAAGCTAAATTTATTACCTCAAACAGATTTCAAGTTTGTATGAATGTGTTGAATATTATAAAAAAATATAGCTTTGCAATCTCACATATATAACAACGGAGTTTTAATTAGTAGTCTCTGGTTCATATTCTAATAGACCAAATACTTTAAGATATCCTTTTTGGAAGTTATGTGTGTAATATATATGTCGGAGATTCGGAACGTCAAGCCAACATTGACTTGGGTGTAGTCGGAATATCATCAAAAACAAGGCTAGTGCAGTGCATGTGTCGGGGAAACAACATCCGATACACTACGTAATCTCTGCAGGTGTTCGAATAGCGAATGGCTCCGATCGTCGCCGAACGTCGCCGATTACGCCCCTTCGTGTGTATAAAAACCCGCCCGATGGATTGCAAAGGGGATTCGCTCGTCGGCTCTCGAGAAACGCACAACTACCGTCTTTATTGTGAATTATTTAAATAAAAATAGTAATTGATAGTAACGTTCTTGTCATTTCAAATACCTTCAGTAGTGAAAAGGAAGAATAAAGATAAATGCCCACACACACGCACCCCTCTCCTTCATATACATATCAACAAGTGACAAAAGTTACAACATATTGAAATTTACGCTGACTTCCCTTTCTTTAATTGAATACCTACATCATTTTGCTCAACGACCATAGTGCGAATAGATACACTGCTATTTGTTACGAGGAGGTAGGTCCCTACATATTACAATAGATAAGATTCAATTATTATAATAGTTGATAAAATACGTACAAAATGATTACAGTTAATTTTTTTTTAAGTCTGAGGAAACAGAATAAGAAATATATTGATCATCTGTAAGATTTTAAGTTATAAGACTACCGCAAGTCTTGATAATTTGAGTGTATACAATATCTTAGAATTATGTATATTCCCTCTATAATGTACATCAATACATTATAGAGTTATCTCTCCATATCCAGTCTCTCTGTATGTTAGAAATACAATAATACAGAACCAAATTTCCTCCCAAAATACAGCTCGCCTAGCAACCATAACACTGACTGCTAAAACTCTACCGATTTAATTAAAAATCTACTTCCGAAAACTGATTGAAGCCGCGGAGGCGAATGAAAATTTGAACAAATATTTTTAATATTGCACGTTAAAAGTTTTAGACGAAATTAAATTTGGTGAAATTTTTGAGCTAAACGTTTTCGCGGTAACTAAATTGTGGACATTCATATTGTAATAACATATTTATTTTAGGTTTGGTAATTGTATGAAGTTTGTGTTGTTTTTGGTGCAGAATTTTAATTTTTCAAAGAAATATAGCAATAGTTAGGTAGATACCGGTATGTTTCTAATCCGGCACGGCTCGGTGGCTGTCTTCGCCAACCCTGACCTGGCCCGAGTGGGTTAGCATTGAAATCTTTCACGGGCCTCGTGGTGCATTGGTAAAACTACCGGCTGCAACAATGAGGTCGGGGGTTCGATTCCCACCCGAGCACAAATATTTGTGACAAACATGAATATTTTTGTGGTGTCTGGGTGTTTTTTATGTATTATAAGTATGTATTTACAAAGAAAAAGTATATATGTATTAATATCCGTTATCTTGTATCCATAACACAAGCATTTAGTTGCTTAGCTTGGAACTGGAGGGCGCTGTGTGTATTGTGTCCAACATATTATTATTATTGATTTAATGTTTTCTTTTTCTATATATAAATGGAAAAAGACAATGATTCAAGGTTAATATTTATTACGAAATGGATTCTCTGCAAATACCGCAAAAATCGGTCTCTCAAAATCACACTTAATACTCGTACAGAATATATTACTCACTACCTGCCTGCCGAACTCTGTTTCGCCTGGGCAGCATTGAATAAAAGAGTGTGATTTAATAGTAAATCATCTGTATTTTTCTTAGTATTTCGCGAATCACATTCTTAACATTAAAACAACTTTTAAGGACTATATATATGAACAATACTACTACCATCTTTTTGTTCATCACCCGTGAAAATGATCTCTGTAAAGAGTTCGAAACGTCGGGAAATAAATAAAAATAAGTTCTAAATAAACGCGATATAGTCCTGAAAAGTTGTTTAGTAAATCATCTGATTCAGCAAATTGTGAAATCCTAAAGATTATTGTAATAAAAGAGTATTGTAATTGTAAACCATCAAATTGAAACCGTGTTAACTAACGAAATTTAATGTAAAATTGGTTATGATACCTAAAATTTACAAGAATAATATGGTAAGCATGGCCTGGCCCGGTCTAAAGGGTCACCGGGCCTGACCCGCCTGGACCCGGCCGGACTCGATTTGCAAATTCTAACTCATACATGCATAAGTTTACACTAAGTCCCTTACGGGGTAGGCAGAGAGAACAAAGAACCTTAAGGCATGATTCTTACACATCTTAATCGCTTCTTCGACTTTCAGAAGTGTTTGTTACACACGCTCGTCGATTTTTAAAGCTTCTGACATCCCCTTCTGCAATTTGACTCGTTCAATTTGGCCGTGGAAAGTGTGTAGTGGCTTTCTTCTATTTCTGTATCCTTCCGCTTTTGCACTTTGAGTTTATCGGTAACAAAAAAAAAACAAATCGTTCCTGTTATAATAATAGTAGCACTACAGATAAAGAGAAATAGTCAATTTAATATTATGATTATGCCTATGTTAGGGTCAAACAACATTAATTAACCTTTTATGGATTCGTCAAATAATGATAATAAGGTGCTGGGCATGAAGACGAGTAGATATTAAAATAAATTACTGTACATTACTGTATATACCAATATTTTATCTAATATATAAAGTCCTGTGTTAAATCCTTGAACGATTTTAATGTAATTTTTGTGCATATTTTGTTAGTTCTGAAAATTTGACGTAAACTTCTTGTCATATGGCAATAAAAAATACATTGAACCGTATTTAATTTTTTTACTTTACCATCTAATCCAAATTTTCAAGTTATATTCACGCACACTTCTATGTTACTATCTAAAACATATCAATATATCTACTGAGTTCAAGCCTTCGAGAGTTATAGGAAACGAATTCAGGTTTTAGTATTATTCCTTTGTCTTCGGAGGTTCCTCATTCGTATATACTTATACCCTTTTTTTACGCGAGGAGATGCTTTATGCACACCCCCCGCCTAGGGACGGCAGGGGGTAGTGTGGGACTCCCAAAACAGTAAACTGCAACCTGATCCTAGAGTTATCCACTAAAACCTCGCGGCTGCCTTCCTCCGGAGTTGGGGTGGTCCAGGATACGGTTAACCCCTCTGTACCAATCTGCCGTCACCCCCTCGTGACAGGGCTCGCCCTTGGGGCTCATTATCGGGGAGCCTCGGCGTGAGGCTCCACAGGGCGGGGCGGCTCCGACTGCGCGCTGTAAAGAGGCGCGCGGCACCGGGGGTCATCCTTCCCGGGCGGCGAACCGGGCGCAACCACGGGCTGTGCGCTCTCGCCGCCCGTCAGCGGCGGCGATCATTGAGCTTGCTGCCGCCGCCTTCGAGCGGGATCGGCAGCCTCCTTCAGGAGCATGACAGCTTCGCAGAAGGAGACCACGACCCACCACTACTTACCTACCTACCTTATATATACCATAAGTTTCTTATTAAACTTGCAATATTTTTTGCTACCCGAAAGCGCTAGAAGTTAGACTTATATTATATATATAAATATGCTATATGCATACTTATGCAATGGAATGTATGCAATGTGCATACTTTCAGTTGTAATCATATTTTTCGTTATATATTACTTGATATCATATTCTTAAATTCAACTCTCTCTTTTCCTAACGAATTCTTTCACCTTTTACGATAATTAGCAATATTCACTATCTGATAAAATAGAAGACAAAGTTAGTGAATGTTTTATTTAGACCATTTCAAAGAAAGGGAAGCAAATCAGTACATGGCTATTGCGCTTACATAACATGATTTATTAGGGGACGCAATATAACACCAACATACATCTAAACTGTCCAGTTCTATTTGTTATAAAGGTATCAGACACGGGACCAGCACCTGCGCCATGTTTTTGTTGAACTTTAGACATTGAAATATCTAAACTGACATAAATATATTTTATTAAAGGTACAATTTGTTGTTTGTTTTTTTGTTCGTATAAAATATATATATTTTTTTTACCAATGCCACATTATAAAGCCCGACTATATTAGCTAATGCGAGACATGGCAGCTGAGTATACTTTATTTTTTTTTCGAAAATGTAATCTATATTTAGCTGAAACGGCTAATCGGAAAAACCAAAACTAAAGTAAATCTGTCTTAGTAATGTTTAATATTAAATATGTAGTTCAATGTTAAACTTTACACACAATCTCATATAGAGTATGATTATTATTGCATAGGAGCAGGTCCTTTGCTGCATACATGGGCTGGCACAACCTCTCAAAATATTAACGTAAGGCCTCTAATGCCTCGTTTTGTTTGGTGGGATAGCTACTTGAGGCCCAGGAACATGCGAATATTCGTTACATCACTAGTGTAGTGCATATACGTATAGCAGTAGAAGTCTAATTACTTATAAAAATTGTCTTCACAAAAAGCAAAAAAATATAAAATAGCTTTGTATTACTATTGTACCGTCAGAAACTATATATCATTATTTATTAGTATAGATTTAGGTAATTACAATAGATTGTTGTAATATGGATGAAATATTTCACAATTATAACTAATGTAAGACGTGTTAGCTTGAGTAAGTCTTCTTCGCAACTATTGCAATAATTGCTTCACTAATAAAAAAAGCAGAACCTATTCGTCACGTTCGAAAGTGAAGATTGAAGTATATTTTAGAAAAGAAGCGTATTTTTAACATATCTAAGCGAGCATCGGTGGTTCAGTGGTAGAATGCTCGCCTGCCACGCGGGCGGCCCGGGTTCGATTCCCGGCCGATGCAATTCTTTTTGTCTTCCGTTGGTTGCTCATCAGTTTGTCTTCAGTCTACATTCACAATTCATGATTCAGAGAACGCCTGCAGGTAACCAGAAGATTTGCGTGAGATGGTAGCAGGACCTGACACAGGTGGTCCTACACTCGGATTTCGGTAAGGGTGTAGTTCTATTGAGCGTCTGATATAGTGCTGTCTGAATTGCTAGGTGCAGGCGCTCACTATAATACCTAATACAATAAAGTTTTGCAAAAGTATAGACTTGGTCAGGTTGTTATACAATGTCAAAATATTATATGTCATTTAAAGAAAGTTTCCGTAAGAAAATAATAAAAGTAGACTAATAATATTTAGATGTAAACGAACAGAATTCGACTGACACTGATATACGAAAACAAAAATCTTACCCGCTCGGATCTGAAATGACTAATGAAGAGGGAATTAAATGAATGAGATGAAAACAAAACTTTGAATATACTTCCTTGATAGTCTTGTCAGATTCAGTTTAAATAACTTTTTGTATGGACGCGACAATTTCGAGATGAAAATTCATGAATTGTCATATATTTTTTCCTGAAGTTAATGTTGTGACGTTGCTTCGTTTTAGCGTTTCAATATTACAAAAATAGCTTTGAGCTAAATTTTCATGGACATTTCTATTAATTCAGAGCTTGGACGATTGAAAACTTGGTCGTAGACTAATTTTGTTAAATGGAAGCATGAGCAATGCGTTTGATTTTGAAAATCTGATTTTATCAATGAGATATTAAATTAAAAACCAACTTAGACTGTGGTAGAGTCGAGCAGTTCGCTGCATGAATAGGCCGGCTCGACCGACCGTTAAGTACCTCTCAGAAGATCGACGATCGAAAGTGGCTCATGCCGCGTATCGTACGGTGAGAGAGGTACCCGGAGGCCCACCTCCCTTCCCCATCCTTTCACACCCTTACACCCCAAGTTAGCAATGCTACTGTTACACTACATGTGTTGCAAGTGTCTGTGGGTGGCTCTGGTTACTTAACATCAGGTGACACGCCTGCTCGTTTGCCATCCTGTCACATAAAAAAAACACTATAGAAAGATGATAACACTCACAGCAATCGAATTGCTAGTGAAAGATAATCAAATATAATAAAGTATTGAAATAGTTTTGCTATTGTTTACGTTGTATCCAGCTATCACTCTTAGACGACTCACGCCCGAATGCTGAACCGCCACTCAAATCTGATAATCAATAAAGTGCTACTTACTGCTCAAATTTCACGTATTTTGTCTAATGTGACAGCTACTTAAACGCTTAAGTAGCACTTATATATTTGAGTGGCGGTTCAGTATTCGGGCTTCAGTGTTTCAATATTGCGCTCCAGAAAATAAGTTAGTGCTTCTTTTTCGAGCAACTATCTATTTTTTTTTTAAATTAGACAATGGGCTTTCCACTTTTAAATCGAAAAATTTCGGGTTGCAATCCTGGCTCAGATAAATAACCTACGGAATTTGTTTTGGTAAGTCAAGTTTGACGCATTCGATTATTGTTAAAATTGTTTGGAATAAATAGTACAATAAGGCGTGAAATTACATAAATAATCAGACCATCACGACTTTCGGAATTGCTTATGCGTGTTATGTCAAACAAATACAAAATCTTTACTGAACCAGGCCATTCATTATGTCCAAATGCGTCCAGTATTTACGTGGGCGCACATCAGAGGGCGTGATGGTGAAAGTCATCAATTATAATGACGTCACATTTTGAAATGCTGAAAAGTTAAGAGCGACCCTCAATTTGGCAGGTAATCTTTTATAACCCATACTAAGAATGTATTTATATAAATTGAGAAATGTTTAATTTATTGTTGACAGGGGGTGCGAATTTTTTAGAACTTTAATATTAAATCTTTAAATGGTTTAGTGTAAAAGTACCTAAAGAAAAGTAAAAAGTTGTTAAATTGAACAATCACTAGACCTAAGAATACATACAGGACTCATTATGTTATATACAGTTACTGCGATTTCGCGCTCCTTTTTTTTATCAGAAAGGCAAATTTATTCAGTGGGACATGTCCGGACAGAAGTTTAACTGCAATTGTAATAATATTTCTACTTAATCTAACATTGAGATAACGCAACCACCTTCAAGGTTCACTCTGTAATATCCGCCACGATTTAATCTTCTACGCACACCTCTAATCAGAATATAATTTCTTATAAGGTTGTTTTTGGCTAGATAATTATAAAGATTTGCAGACTATGAATAGCAATACTGTCACTGAAAGCTTCTTTTGCTAAATTATCTGCTTACTCACAACCCAAATATATCGGTTCAAATATAATTATTCTGATAAACATAACATAACCTCACTTATTTACACGCAGGTGTTGGTAGCGTCTATTAAGCCTCGACACGCCGTTATATTACGTCTCAAAATGGTGGCGAACCTATTACCATATACTGGGCACAGAATCATCGATATTTATCACATATAACTTCCGAAAAGAATTAAGAATTTAGTCATAGATGTGAGCCAGTAATCAAACCCGGATGCTCGACTACTGGCGCACACATAAAGTTTCATCATAAATTTATTTTACGTGTGTATTATACAACTCGCAGAATTTTGTACGTAAACTCTCAAGGAGTATGACTTATTTTTCCAGTATCAAATCACCACGCTTTGGTATTGTGTTCTATAAATATTGGAAGATCCATAAAATTACTTTAAAGAAAACTAACATAATGGAGCCTCTTTCCTATTCATATTAATACATTATGGAACAACCTTATAACGTATTATTTTTTGTTGTCAATACCAATAATTTAATTAATACTCATACAAATACGAACGACGAGGGTATTTCGGTCAATTCCTTTTGTATATCCTTATGAAAAGAACAATCAGCTAATATTACGCATATTCAGAAGGCCTTAATATAAGTATTTGTGCTATTGGACTGACGTCGATAATAAGATAGTGTCACCCTTTTGACTAAATACTTAGAATGAAGATTTTTAAGTATAGCTTAATATAAATACTCTCCGCGGGTTTAATTGAGTAAATTGCTTAAGTATCTAATCTTACAAAAACGCTCTTTTGTTTGTAAGAAAGATTTTTCGTATTTATATTTCCGCTTATTATAAGACGAATCCTCTTAATGCAAATTCTCGGAGATTTTGACGCTGCCCAGATTAGATTTAATATTAGCATTAAATTCAATCTTTTCATTTCTCTCCAGTTGCTCCGAGCGAAATAAAAAAAACTATTCTATCTATTAATTCCGATGCTATGGGTTATGATTACGTCAGTCGTCGCAACCACCGCTCTGAATGAGCTCATGATTCCCATAACTCATATAATTAACTTCTCTCTATCTTCTGCCAAATTCCCTTCGCTGTGGGGTAAAGCCTTAGTTCGGCCTCTCCCTAAAACTTCCAACCCTACTCTTCCTATCCACTTCAGACCTATATCTATACTTCCTTTCCTATCAAAAGTTCTGGAGAAGTGTGTCTATAAACAAGTGTCTGCTTTTGTGTATAATAACAACATCTTATGTCCTTTGCAATCAGGATTTAGACCCGGACACAGCACTGTGTCGGCTTTGCTCAAAGTGACGAAAGATATTAGGGTGGGTATGGAGAACACCAAGGGCACATTGCTGGTTCTAGTGGACTTCTCGAATGCTTTTAACACTGTCAGTCACGACATTCTTCTTACCATACTCTCTTCTCGCATTCGCTTCTTATCAATCTCGCACGAAGCACTGGAATGGTTCTCTTCCTATTTTCGGAGTCGTCAGCAGTCGGTTCGTAGCGGTGGATCCTCATCCAATTGGCGCGTTCTCGGCTCTGGTGTACCTCAAGGCGGCATACTCTCACCTCTTCTGTTCTCTCTCTTTATAAATCTTATCACGCAAACCCTTCAGTGTTCGTATCATCTTTACGCGGATGACCTTCAACAAAACAAACAAGCTGGAATACATGATCTGCATTGATGAGCTGCATTTGATGCCATAAACCGCGATCTGGCATTATTGAAACAGTGGTCTGATAAGTTTGGCTTAGTTGTTAACCCAGACAAATGTCAGGCTATTTTAATAGGTAATCCTCGCTTATTAGGCAATGTGAATCAAAAATCTGTTCCATCTGTTGTCTATAATGGGAAAAGTATTCCGTTAAGTATATCAGTTAAAGATCTTGGCCTCCACATCGACACCGCATTAGATTGGCGTACACAAGTGGTACAACTTAGTAAAAAGGTGACAGGTATACTTCGTTTCCTTTACAGATTGAGAAATTTCTTGCCAATTTCTACAAAAAAAAAAATGCGTGGAGTCCCGCCGCGCGTTGGAAGTGTAACTTTGTGTTGTAGAAAGGAATGAAAAGGGTTAGAAATTGATTCAGAAATAGAGAAAAATAATCACTTCATGAATAGGCTGGCTCGACAGGTGAAATACCACGACCTCGCAGAAGATCGACGTAAAGTGGCTCATGCCGCGTTTCGTTCGGTGAGAGAGGTACCCGGAGGCCCACCCTCCTTCCCCATCCTTTCATATCCTACTCCCTTAGGTTTGCCTTTTATCCCATAAAAAAATACCATAGGGTACCTAAAATTAACTATAGTAAGATACCAAAAAAATCCGAGAAATCATTGATGTGAGCCCGGAATCCATCCCAGGACTCCAGAATCGGAGAGCTCGACTACTTAACTGGACCACCGAGACTATTAATACTTATTACTAATATATTATAGGTACTATTAAAAATGGGACTGATTATGAGAAATGGTAACTAAGTTCCTATCTAATATTTTATTTAAATTTGTGTATAGGAATGCAACATACTGATGAAAATTATTTGAACCGAGGAACATAAACAGATTATTATATAAAAGTTTTTTTTATAAGGTTACTTAACCATCACTATAAATGTGTATCATGTCTTGATTGAAGTTTATTATATTATAATGTTTTATTGGACTCGGCCATAGAGGTCACTATTCGTCAATTTTAAATCGCGCTATGGTTTCACTCCATGGAGTTTATATAAGTATTTAAGAACACATTTACAGATTTTGGTAAAATATTTAAAAAATCAGTTCTACAACACTTAATTATAAATGTTAGGTATTTATTTCTTCAATGGGTTTTAGAAATAAAATAATGCATTCAATCAAATACAGTTTTAAAGGAATGTAGTTGACATTAAAGGCCGCGTTTCAAGTGTCAATTATAGTACCTATATACATCTAGTGGCGGGTGGACGGTACTATCATTGATTTTAAAAATTAATTACAGTACCTAAACCTAAACTGATGTCTGTGTAGTAATGAAATTCAAGCTTAACAAATTGAATGGTAGTGGTGGAGCCAAGCAGTTCGCTGCATGAATGGGCTGGCTCTACCGGTGAAATACCATGACCTCTCGGTAGATCCACGTAAAGTGGCTCATGCTGCGTTTCGTTCGGGGAGAGAGGTTCCCGGAGGCGCATCCCCCTTTCCCATACTTTCCTATTCCTATTTCCTTAAAGGCGGCAAACGCAACTGTAACACTATATGTGTTGCAGGTGTCCATGGGCGGCGCTGGTGACTTACCATCAGGTGACGCGCTTGCTCGTTTGCCCTCGTTTGCCCGGTATAGCCACCTATTCCATTTGGGACGTAAACACAACGGCGAGTGGAGACTTAAAAGCCACTGCCTAGACCTTCGGGTAGAAAAGGCGTGAAGTTATGTTACTATATGTGCGCGCAATACATATTTGCCTAAAAATCTAATACTTATATCGTGGATATTGCGATATCTTTTGAATGAAATGTCCGAATTAAATAATTCAAAAAGTTCCAGGAAGCTATATCTATCTTGAATTGTAAATAATTTATTTTAATCAGAATAAACACCAAAGTACAAAATAAAGGGCTTTTAAAACATCATCATTCAAATTATTTAAAAAAATTAAAAAAACACTTATTGTGAGATAACTACAATAGTTAGACACATAGTGTTGCGACCATTTGTGTAGACAACTATATATTCTGCAAAGTTGTAGTACATTTATTTGCTCTACAATCAATACTTTTCGCAGCGTACGCAATGTAAACATTTTTTAGGTGATTTTTTTACACCTTGGGTTACATTATCGGACTTTTGGTAAAGAGCCCTAATTGTTTAGAAAATATAATATAACCTAAATCCTTCCTCTATAAATGGACTATCCACCACTGAAAGAATATTTAAAATAGAACCAGCGGTTTCGTTCAAAGAAACAAACTATTATGCTTTATAAGTATTAAATGAGTGGTATAGTGCCACCACTAGCTACTAGATGTCTATGTACAGATAAAAATCACGCTTATGCAATTCTCTTCCTGGATTTATATATAGACTGGTTCAAATTCGTTTTTTTTTATTATTATATAATATGTTTTGTGGGCGCAAGGGGGCGTTAAAAGAGTTAAACGGTTGCACGAGACATTAGAAGTTACACTTCAAAAAATGGTATTTAATTTTTTCACTTGTACTTGTTTTAATAATTAAGAGTAACTTACATATACGAGTAAGTAGGTATATGTATATACATTTACTTACACAAAGTAACAAATTACACACTAAGTATAATTTAGTCTTGGTGGTCCAGTGGTCGAGCACACGGCTTTTGAAACCAGAGGTCGCGGGTTCGAATTCTGGCCAATGACCTTTCCAATTTCGAAAGATAAGTGCACAGCACACCTCTAGCCTTGTACATTCTTCTTTCTACATACAATCACTCCCTCCCGAAATTAGGAAGCCAAAAAACCGAAAAAATTTTAAGTCTCGTGTTTATGAACTATATATGAAGCAAATTCTGGAAACCGGCTAATTAACCCTTTTCAAACTAAACTAATAACCATGATGCCATTTTTTTCCCTTTGTGTTGTATATATGTAGATTTATTTGTTTATATATGTATGTGTGTTTATATATATGTGTGGATATGTATGTTTAGATCTATAGGTATTTATGTGTATTTATATCTATTTATTTCAATCGGTTAAATAGACTTTTTTTGTATAAAATAATTAGTGTTATTAGCTCATAATAAGAGAACCTACCTATCACTCTTTTCTGCACCACCCAAAGGTTGGCTGGCAGAGAATGCCTTAGGCATTAAGTCCGCCTTTGTACAATGTACATAAAGTTTAAATAAATTATCCGTTATTAAGTTAAAATTATCCGTCGTGCTCTTGCCACCGCCGGTATACCGGCCGTTCTGGAACCGAACGGTTTGGTGCGCGATGATGGCAAGAGACCGGACGGGATGTCTCTTTTGCCTTGGAGGATGGGTAGGCCTTTGGTGTGGGACGCTACTTGCGTCGACACCCTTGCGCCATCGCATCTTCCAAGCACGGTGGAGGTGGCCGGTGCTGCTGCTGCTTCGGCAGAAAATCTCAAGCGGCACAAATACAGAAACCTTGTAGGTGACCTATGTGTTTGCGCCGTTTGGGGTTGAGACTTTGGGGGCATGGGGTCCGAGTGCTCGTGCACTTTACAAAGATCTTGCAAAGAGGCTGATCGAAGCCTCACGCGACCAGAGGGCTGGTCTATTCTTCGCACAGAGGATTAGCATTGCCATTCAGCGTGGCAATGCGGCTAGTCTTCTGGGCACGCTGCCAGTAGACCAAGATGCGGAGAAATTTGATTTCAGGTAGTATTTTAATTGTATATATTGTAAATAAATATTATTTAAATATTATATTATAAAGAGGAAAGATTTGTTTGTTTGTTTGTTTGTAATGAATAGGCTCCGAAACTACTGGACCGATTTCAAAAATTCTTTCACCTTTGGAAAGCTACATTATTCCCGAGTAACATAGGCTATATTATATGTAAAAAAAATATTATATTATAAAGAGGAAAGATTTGTTTGTTTGTTTGTTTGTAATGAATAGGCTCCGAAACTACTGGACCGATTTCAAAAATTCTTTCACCTTTGGAAAGCTACATTATTCCCGAGTAACATAGGCTATATTATATGTAAAAAAAAATTAGGGATCCTTACTAAAACTCCAATAATGTAACATAAGGTGTAAAAAAATGACCTGAAAAATTCCTTACGTCGCGTGCGCTGCGAAAACTGTTGATGATAGAACAAAATCATTTACTACGACTTTGCAGAACTCATCATTATCTACAAAAAGTGTCGCGACAGCATTTGTCTAAATATTATAGTTATGTCACAGTAAGCAGTTTTTTATTCTAAAATATTAATTTATATGTATATGCCGCCCCTTGAAAAGGCTCTTCATTTGTACCTTGGTATTAATCCTCATCAAAATAAATTACTTTACATTCAAGACGGCTTTAATACCTTTTTATAACTTTTTGAATTATTCAATTCGGACATTTCATTCGGAAAAATATGCTTTTGACACTATAGTCGATAGCGTGAATAATAACAAAGGAAAAATATTTTTCTTGCTGCATGAATGGGCCGGCTCGACCGGTGAAATACCACGACCTCTCAGAAGACCGACGTAAAGTGGCTCATGCCGGGTTTCGTTCGGTGAGAGAGGTACCCGGAGGCCCACCCTCCTTCCCCATCCTTTCTTATCCCCTATCCCTTAAAGGTCGGCAACGCAACAGTAACACTATATGTGTTGCTGGTGTCCATGGGCGGCTTTAGTTGCTTACCATCAGGTGACACGCCTGCCCGTTTTCCCTCCTATCCCATAAAAAAAAAATTCGCCAGGTGGCACTGGCAAGACTTTTCTTGCAAATTTGATACTAGCTAAGATAAGAGAATCAGGGAAGATAGCGATTGCAGTAGCTTCGTCAGGAATTGCCGCAACTCTCTTAAAGGATGGAAAAACGGCTCATTCTACTTTTATACTTCCACTATCCGTAAATCTTGAGCAACAATCGTTATGTTCAATCCGTAAAAACGCCCCTCTTGGTAAATTATTACAAGACGCCTCATTGATTATGTGGGATGAATGCACTATGAGTCACAGAGCGCATATAGAGGCCGTGGACAGAACATTAAAAGACCTTAGAAACTCCTCTGCCCTCATGGGCGGGATTACTTTTGTATTTGCTGGAGATTTCCGACAGACTCTTCCTGTCATTAACAGAGGTACGCGAGCACATATCATCAAATCATGCTTGATATCGTCTCCCTTATGGACTTCGATAGAAAATTTAAAATTACCGACGAATATGAGAGCTCATCTTCATGGAATCACAGATAGTAATTTCCCACAACAACTGCTAAAACTTGGAGAAGGAATTTTTCCCACTCCAAATTGAAGCAGTTGTGACATCCTGCTGGATGAGTCTGTAGGCTAAATAGTCCATAATTTAGAAAATTTAATAGATGCTGTTTACCCTGACATCGAGAATTTGCACGAAAAGGACTTTCATTGGTTGTATTCAATGGCAATAGTGTCACCCAGGAATGATACTGTCAACGAAATAAACAATCTCATTATTCAAAAAGTCTCCGGCCAAATAAAAAATTACAAATCGATCGATACCGTGACTAATATTGAAGACGCAGTCCATTATCCACAGGAATTTTTAAATTCACTAAACCCTTCTGGACTGCCACCACATGAATTGACGTTAAAAATTGGAATTCCAATAATGCTTTTAAGAAATTTAAGCCCTCCGAGCATGTGTAATGGGACATAACATACATACATACAATTACACATACAATTTAATTGTAGCGACCATTATCACTGGCCCAGCAGCTGGTCAACTAGCTCATATACCGAGGATACCGATGATCCCAACTGATCTGCCAATCCCTTTTAAACGACTTCAGTTTCCGGTGAAATCATCTTTCGCGTTACCTATTAACAAGTCCCAGGGCCAAACCTTCGAATTATTAGGGATCGACCTACGAAAAGAATGTTTCACTCATGGCCTCATGGCATATCACGTGTCGGAGCTCCTGAAAATCAATTTATTTTGCTGCCACAAAATAAAACTACTTCAAAAATATCGTTTACAGGAAAGCTCTGACTCACTAAAACTAATGGCTTTTGTTTTGTAAATAATATGATATATGTATAAAATTTAAAAATAAAAAAATACAAAAAAACATTATTAAAAAATATGAATAAAAAAAATTCATTAAAAAAAATTCAAACTTCCTTTATAATTTTACTTTTTTTTTGAAACCCGATGCAAAAAAAAGGGTGTATGTGTGTGTGTATGTACCCGTGCGAAGCCGGGGCGGGCCGCTAGTTGTAAATAATGTAATTAATTTATTTGTTCTTAAATAAATAAAATAAATAAATTCCATGTTTTACCATTGAAATTTCTTAACATATTAAACGCATAACCTATTTTCCTATTAGTTGCAGTTTGCTTTTTTGAAAACCGCTTATAAACCCCGTTTCTTTCTCATTCAGAGTCACATTCAAACATTTCAGATTTTGTAATTTCAAACCATAATCCTATCACTCGAGCCTATCACAGCTCTTTTATAAAAACTCTTTGAGGTTTGTGGTCTTTGTGTGGTGGATGGGAGAGTGAGATGTGAATCCAATTCATTTTGTCGCATCTCCGTGAGAAGGTATGTGTGCCTTGATGTTTTGAGACCTTTATCGAGGAATGAGGTATATTTCATTTTTAAGTATTTTCGATTGGAACAGTCCTTGGATTTGTTTACAATTTCACAATTGTATACTGAGATACAATATATTAGATACGCGTAACTGTTATTTGTAAGTTGGAGTTCAACATTGCTTTGAAATGTTAAAATTATTACTAACTTGTGATGTTTAACTGCGACGCTGAATCATAAATTAAAACAATCATAAATAGTATTTAGATAAAAGTTAGCTATGCGTGTCTCTGTTTTAACTGTTGTTTCCTGAGTCATAAATATTGCTTATTATATATCTCAAATAAACATTGTGTGTATTTATGAGATATATATAATATACACACATACATAACTTCACGCCAAATCCCTTGCGGGGAAGGCAGAGAGAACAGAGCGCCATAGGGCACGATTCTTACACGCCTCACTCGCTTCGTTGACTTTCATAACTGTTTTCATGCACGCGCGTCGGTTTTTGATGCTCTTAACATCACCTTCCTCCAGAACACGTTCTATTTGGACATGGAATGTGTGTCTTGGCCGTCCTCGACTCCTACATCCATCCGCTTTTGCATTGTATATCTGCTTAGTCAGTCTTGCATCAATATAATAATTCGAATATCACTTAAATGAAATGGAACACTGAAACAAATTCAAGAAGACGGACGTAGATATATGAAATATAGTTATTAAAGATAATTTACTCGTTGGATAAGTGAATGATTCTCAAAACCTGCTATGAGTTTAATTATACTTATTTTTAACGGTATAAGTCAAATAGTTATGTTCTATATATCTTTTTAATAAATTTCGTGCAAAATTAATCGCTTGCTGAACATGGCCCTCGATGCATGATAAATATAAGTTATTTTGGTAGGACTCTTCAGGTATATAATATAGTTGAATTAAACAATAGTTTCAGGAAGTAGTTCTGCTAAATACACAACACAAGACTTGAACAGCATTAAACCGTTATGAGAAACTCTCAAAGGCGATATAGCGTGCATTTACTTAACTACACATATGTAGGAATGAGTAAATAGAGCGATATTCATCAGATAAATAAAGATCTGTGTGGCCACCAAACTATCTGCTTTTAGACTTTTAGGCTTTCGCGTTGCATATTACTCAGTGATAATGATGAATGGGAATTAACGCGACACTGTTTTAGGTAAACAAATATTTACCTTGATTAGCTTGACGTTTCGGCCAGGTTGCACTGGCCGTGGTCACAAGCACCACGGTCTGCTTGTGAATATTTGTTTACCTAAAATAGTGTCGCGTTAATTCCCGTTCATCATTATCACTGAGTAATATCTGCTTTTAGGTTTAAATTCATAATGTAGGATAGGACACTACATAATATTCTGATGGCTAAATGTTCCATCACCCATTTCTTTAATTAATGCCAGTTGTAATAAAGACTATGTAGAAAATCTAGCCGGGCTATTACGTATTCGCAATCGTGTAAACAGATTATCAGTTTCAACGTAATTTTCATTCCTCCTTAGCGTCTTATCCGAAAGTAATAGTTAATTGCATTGCAATAATCCAGTTTTATGTTTCTATAGTAATTCTTGAAACATTTTAAACTTCTAAACTCTGTGTTATAATATAAGCAAAAACTTTTAAAATTATCCAGTTTCAGTGCGGTTTAAATGGATGAAGGTATATAGAAATTTTAAGCCCCTTGGTCTGACCGACTAATGCGGCAATGCAATGGTGAATGGACATTTCAATTTAGCTGCACAGGTCAAGTTGCGGCAGTATACTAATCCTTCTGTATTTATTAATATATCTTCGACTTTTTACATACACGGATAATAACACATATATACTTTTCTTTTGTAAATGGATACTTATATCGTGACATAGTAGAAAACAAAACAGCTTTCCGCTGTCTGTCCCATTATATGCTTATATCTTTGAAACTACGAAAAGGATTTTGATGAGCTTTTTGTAATAGATAGAGGGTCTCGTAGTGCGTTGGCAAAACAACCGACATTAGAATAGGGTTCAAAAATGTTTCTATAGAGTCTAGGTGATTTTCTGTGTAATAGAAGCACGTGTTTAAAGCAGAAAAAGTATTTATGTATTAAATCTCCCTTATTTAGTTTCCATAACACAAGCAATTAGTTGCTTAACTTGAAACTAGAAGGTGATGGGTTTGTGTTTGTGTGTTGCGTCTTAGAATATTCCATATTCCAGAGCATAAGTAATATAAATTACATACATAACATAACTTCACGCCTTTTGTTACCCGAAGGTGTAGGCAGCGGCTGTTAAGCCTCGTCTCGCCAATATGTTTACGTCCCAAATGGAATAGGTGGCGAACCTGTTGCCGTACCGGGCACAAAGTTTTTAGTCATCGATATTTATCACACATAACATCCGAAAAACAATTTCGAAAAGTCATTGGTGTGAGCCAGTGTCAGGAGTCGAACCCGGACCTCTGGATCAGAAGCCGCGTGCTCGACCACTGGACCACCGAGACTGTGATATAAATATTCCACAATATTCAATCCTCCATAGCCTGAAAGTTAATCGCCGCGCTTTGCTTTTGAATTTGAAGTACTCTATGAGTCTGGAATCCTGGAAAAGTCACACTATTGACTTTTCACATTCTTCTTGGAAGTTTTGACTGTTATATACATGAAAGTAAAAATTATTTTTACAACCCTTTTCAAATATTTAAAAACTCTAACGCGAGAATGAAATATATTCATTAGTTAATCAGAACTTTAAGTTACTCATATGAACTCATCGAGCCATTGACTGAAATATGGTTTGTGAGGAGAATGTTAAATAGAGTAACTCTACTCGTAATTACGACGGTACTTGTTGGAACTTTGGTCGGCTTATGTTGGAAATTCGACTCTGCTGTCTAACTTTACACGTAGAACTTTAGAAGATATATATTTATTAACTAATTTGGATTTGCACATTAAATGTTTATTCATATCATCTTCATTATGGTTTTTAAGTTATGTTTGTACAAAGGCGATTTACACATTATTAACTTTTTGGTACCCTATTTATCTATCAGACTTTCGCGAATCTCACTCATAGATTAAAACAACTTTTAAAAACGTCGGGAAATAAATAAAAATAAGTAATAAACAAACGCGAGATAATCCTAAAAGTTGTTTTAATCTATTTTTGGTACTCTTTTCGATAGTAATGTGTCAATAATATAGATGAATAATATAGATGCCACTAGGGTTTAAGGAAATTCATCTTACCGAGACCTTTACATGCTCAATTCATTGTGTAGCTGAATTTATTTAGATAGCACTACTAGAGCTATTGTACAATTATATGATTTCGAAGAATCTTATTTATTATGTAAAAGTGAATTTAATTTTCTACATAAATTTTGCAATTTAGAAAGGCTTGGTAGTCCAGTGGTGGAGGACCCCGCTTCTGAATCAAGAAGACGCGGTTTCGAATCCTGGCTCACACCAATGACTTTTCGAAATTCTTTTCGAAATTTATGTGTAATAAATATCGATGACTGAAAACTTTGTGCCCGGTATGGCAATAGGTTCGCCACCATTTGGGACGTAAATATAACGGCACGTCGACGCTTAACAGTCGCTACCTATTCCTTCGGGTAGAAAAATGCGTGAAGTTATATTATATTTAAATTCTGCACGATTAAAAAATCATTATTAAGTAGTACTTGATAAATCGAATATAATATCTTGTTGTTTATGCTATTGTAACTTGCTAACATCAAGTTCAGCCGCTGTCTACACCTTTGGACATGAAATGGCGTGAAAGTAAAATAATTTCTATAATTTCTGTTCTTCTTGTCATTCATTTATATTCATTAAAATGTAGTCTATTTACAAATTAAAACTACAAAGATAAAACGAATCCGAATCTGAAAACCTTCACTTCGAGTTGCTAACTCTCCATTAAAAATACAGAAAAAATAAGAGAAGAAAATTTAATATATTTTTACTGTTATCTTGATAAAAGTATTCAAGAACCTCATTAACACTAAACGCAAAATAATAAATAAAATCACAACAGACATATTCTTGACCTCCCAATTCCGAATCCAATTTTGCCGTCGGAATTTGTATTCATTTATTAAAAGGTTCCGAACGTGCAGTTGGTAAGGATCATGATGAGATTTAATCCCCATTTACAGTCTGAATGGATATGTGCCTACACGTAGGTACATTGATATACGAAAGATTTCATTTCGACGGTAATGTTGATCAGTTTTTTAAATATTTTAGTATATTATTTTTATGCTTTCTTTTATTCATTTTATCCCCTCAACTATTTAGTTTTATTTAAAATCAACAGATCAACAGGTAACAAAACAAATTGGATGTGATTTATCAGGACTTATAAGATGTGACTAGAGGCAAAGAGAAGAATTATAAATGACAAAGAAAAGATGAGATTTTCTGTGTACCTCGCAAGAAATCTGGAGTAATGTTATAAATATTGTACATTACAATCTGTCAGAGGAACGATAATTGTAATGGTAACTCAGGATACTATCTTGTTTGTCTAAATTTAAAAAATAATACGCAGTTTGCTGAATGAATGGATCGGCTCAACCGGTGAAATACCACGGCCGCTCAGAATATCGACTTAAAATGGCTAACTCAAAGGCCGGCAACGCAACTGTAATACTAGGTTCGATGTCCATGGGCGGCGGTAGTTGCTAACCATCAGGCCCAGATCCATGAAATCGACATCAGAATCGGCAGTAAAACAATTTACTCCTGATAGTATAACGAAAAACAAATATATTGAATTGAAATTGCGCTAGTATTTTCAATACTTTTGTTTCAATATAAAAGAGGTGAATTTTAAAATACAAAATGTTATTTTATTCGACGAATAGTAAGACTGAAACGGACGGGCGCGACCTCATTACCGACGCTACACAGAGTAAAAAGATGTAAAGTGTGTTCTGAACAAAATATTCGGATGAATACGTTTAGTTTACTTGTAAATTGAGCTGTATGAATACGTAATCTCTTGCTTTATTATTTTGATTATATTTTGTAGAATACTTTATGAAAAACGAAAGAACGCAAAGAAAAGAGATAAGAAGACACTATTCTTATTTATAAGAAACTAGCTGACCCGGCGAACTTTGTTCCGCATCAAAGTAATAAATGAGTAAATTTTCGATATCATGAGGTTCAATTGGTGCTATTTATCGGCTTCAACTGCTGTCCCGCTATGTTAATACTGCAATATCTTCGAAAATATTCGTTTAAATTGCATTCTGTAAAGGGCAAGGATCATCTATATTACATGTACAATCTATTTATGATACTTAAATAAATGAAAATTAATGCTGTAATATTTAAAATTGCTTCGTAAATAAGCCATCATTTCTCGTAAAAAGTACGGACTTTTTTGTAGCAGCGTTTTCAATTGAAGTGCTAAATCTTGAAAATTATCATTTTTTCTTTACAACATCATATATGAATTATAGATCAAAACCACCCCGTTGACACCCTCTAACTATTAAAATCATCAATATACGTTACGTAGTTTTAAAGATATAAGGGGACAGACAGCGGAAAGTGACTTTGTTTTATAGTATGTAATGATACTCGACTCGCTTCTTTAACTTTCATAACTCTTGGCGTGCAAACTTGTCGGTTTTAAAATCTCCCAACGTGAAATGTATTATATAATTAGAAATTTCTATAAAACTATTTTTCTTGTTTTACGATAAAAATGTTGCATTAAAACTTGATGGAAGAATAATAATAAAATAAGTTGTGATTACCGAAACTACAAAAAACCTTGCATCAGCCTCGAATCGAACCTGCGCCACTCGTGGGACAGGCGAGCATTGTACCACTGAAGCACCGATATGCCTATCTTAGTTTGAATCAAAGTTTGATTGTGTAACTTTTAGTAACAAGTAACGTATTAGGTATTTTATTAGTACTATTATAACCTAATAATTTAAGTCGATTCATTAAAAAAATGGCAATAATAATTATTATTAAAATAATAAGTAAAATGAGATGCTAAGTATTAGTCAGTTTGCACGAAATCTTGCTTATTTTATTTTAAGACTTGCTGACCCGGTAAACTTTGTTTCGAAATACATTTTGTTTTATTATATAAATAAGTAAATGTGTTTTTTTCTAAAAATGAGCTTACTTTTAAAAGTAATTAGAACCTGTTATTAACAGTCCCGTTAAAATTGGTCCAGATTTTTCAGTGACTACCCTAAACAAACAGACAGATAAAAATTAAAAAAAAATTGGTGATTTACTGTATATTATATTCATATGAATGTAGTAAAAAGCAGTAATATTTCAATATTACAAGCAAACACTTCAATTTTATTTAAATGTACCTAAACTAGAAATATAAAAATCCTAATACGAGAAACATTTTCCAACGACAAAGACATTATTATCAAGACCTATGTCTAAAGAGTCTAGACTATCTATTAGATAGATATATAGAGACCAGAAATAAAAGAGAATATATCCACAAAGTCTCAAAGGGTTGGCGTCCCATTTCCAAAACCGTATTTCTAAGCGCAGAACGTACACACACTCACCCTCTGCATTTTCCAGATTAGGACCGTTTCAGACGTAAAGACATATTTATTTTGTGATGATATTAAGGACATTAAATAGTTAGATATTATTTTTTTCAATCATAACCTATATACCGTGTATATTAAGAAATACATTTTAATCTGGAAATTAATAGATTAAGATTACAAATAAAAATAATAAATAATTTCATGAATTTTCGTATGGCATCGGGGTATTTCCCTGTCAATAAGTTTACTCTAAATATTCGTTATCTAGTACCTAAGACACAAGCATTTAGTTGTTTGGCTTGACGCTAGAGGGCGCTGTGTTTGTGTTGGTTGGTTAAAACGTGACGAGAGAGTTACAAAAACTGTGATCGGATGAGGCGAACGGATGTTGAGTAGCAGATGTAGCTTAATATTAAAAAAATAAATTACAATTAAGCATTTTTATAGCATAATAAATATATTCATGAGTAGTAAACAATGCTAGATAAATTTAGCTTCCGCTGAACGCAACCTTAGTAAGGCAGCGCGGTACGACAGTTACATAAGCGTACGTGTATCTATAATTTAAACATATTTACGAAAGAAACGAGCCAAAATATTTCATATTTACACACTTTATAGGATATGAGTATTGAAATATGTGTTTGTTTTATATGAATTATATTTTATATTGCTGTGTGGCGCCGGCTTAGAATACCGCCACCCCATCTCTTCCCGTGGGTGTCGTAAAAGGCGACTAAGGGAAAAGCTAGAAGAATGGGCAGCAGCATTCTCTCTCAAAACAATACAGCCTACTGCGATCGCCAACCCGCCTGCCAAGCGTGGCGATTATGGCAAAAACCCGCCATGATTGAGCGGACCGGCAGTTGTGGCGCTCTATGGGGGAGGCCTATGTCCAGCAGTGGACCTCAAAAGCGCTAATGATGATGATTATATGAAGAGTTGTGTATATAATACTTGGAAAATATTTAGCTTTATTAATATTAGGCTAGTTGTTTATCTTGGGATTTCAGTTTAAGGGTTCCTAATTAAGAAACTTTGTTTTGTAGACTTTTAAAAGTTAGTTTCTTTAGAATTTCTCATCGTCAGTCCACATCAGTTGACTCATGGACTTCTTCTAGTATATACCTTTGAGCCCAATCTATTATTAGTGAATGTACAAATTGTGTCCTATTATGTCAGATAGACACGTCACAAACTTAATACGAATTAATAGTCTATGCCAGGGATGGTTCGAAGTCTTCTTCTTAAAGCATGTTACTAGCTGACCCAGCAAACGTTGTCTTGCTAGTAAATTTTAAAAAAGTAAGCGTCGATCGTAGAGAGGTGAACATTTGGGGTTGTATGTATGTATGAATCTTGTTTCATAAAAACATTAAAAAGAAAAATATATAAATTGTAATTGATGAAATAGATGTTGTTCTATTCTCAGACCTACATGATATGTACACCAAATTTCATGAGAATCAGTTAAGCCGTTTCTGAGGAGTATTGTAACTAACAATGTGACATGAGAATTTTATTTGTTAATATTTACATTACGCACTACTTTGCTATTTATTACTCAAAGTTAATAACATTTATTACATAATCACATTTAATTAAATAAGTATTTTATTACTCTTCACCGTGAGCATCGGTGGTTCAGTGGTAGAATGCTCGCCTGCCACGCGGGCGGCCCGGGTTCGATTCCCGGCCGATGCAGTCTTTTTGTAATTTTGGATATCAACTTGTTTCATTATTATTCTTCCGTTCTTATTAATATTGAGCATTATTATTACATTATTTATTAATATTGGGCATTAGCAGCGATTCTTTAAATTCATGAAATAAAAATATACACTACGCTTTATTCTAAAATTCCACGACCTCTCAGAAGATTGACGTAAAGTGGCTCATTCTGCGTTTCGTTCGGTGAGAGAGGTACCCGGATGCTCACCCCACTTCCCCATCCCTTCCTATCCTGCTCCCATAAAAGTCGGCAGCCCAGCGGTAATACTATATGTGTTGCTGGTGTCTATGGGCGGCGTGGGTTGCTCGCCATCGGGTGACACGCTTGCTCGTTTGCTCTCCTATCCAAGAAATGCTAATTTACATCATTTCTTTAAATTCATTATAATACTATCTTGGACATAATATTTACTATATTTATGTCGTCTCAAGAGAACCAGCACAATTATGGCCCTCTTGGATTGCAGATGTCCATTCCCAGCTCTAGTCCCATACCACTCTTTCAAACCCTTTTCCCTTATAAAAGAATTTTATAAATGAACCAAGTAACTTCCACACGAATTCATTCCGAACAAGAATCGTCTGCAACGGGCATCGATAGAGCGGAATCTCAATACTCTTAACTTCCTGCGATCAATATAAGTGTAAACTCCGATAAAATACAAGATAACTTTAGTTAAGGCAGCTGGATGTGATCTCTACATTTATTTAACTTAAAACTGTTAGTTAAATCTTAATAAAACCATTATTTAACTTAAAACTGTTAGTTAAATCTTAATAAAATCAGACATAAGTACTCAAGTACATTATTGAACAATAGATAATAATGAAATGTTCAGAAAGTAACAATGAAATAAAATCGGACAAGAACATAGTTAACATACAATAACTTTTCGCTTTTTTTTACTGGCTATTGCTAGTCGTCCGCTAATCAGATGTATAAAATAACTAAAAATGCCGATTATCGGATGACTAAATAATTTAATCGTCCGACAAATTAATTCATTGACATAAAATCAAATTATTATTTTTTTCATTCATTCATTCAATATTATTATTTATTCTCCTACCAATACCAACACCGAAATCGGTGTTATTGGTACCTTTGGGTCTCCCTTTTCGTTTAATCGCAGGTTGAACGACAATTTTGGACAATATCTTAATGAAATAGGAAACCTATACAAGTCAATGCAATATCTTCATTTTTTTTTTGTTTTTGGTCTACTTCCAGGCGTTACTATTGTTAGTTTTTGTATGTTATCGTTTTTATTTATCGCTGGTAGGTCGTCAAAAATGTAAAGAAAAAACCTTTAGTTAGGTTTTTTCCTAACTATTTTTTAACAGAAAAGTAGACGTATACGCGTGTTATTTTTAAATTTACGGACGACTAGCTTTAGTACTAATATCCGTTTAGCGGACGACTAGACACTTCCTTTTTTACTTCAAGCCTCGACTCGCCGTTATGTTTACGTCCTAAATAGAATAGGTGGCGAACCTATTGCCGTACCGGGCACAAAGATTTTTAATCATCGTTATTTATCACACATAACTTTCGAAATTAATTGGTTGCAAATAGTCATTGGTGTGTGCCAGGATTCGAACCCGCACCTCTGGATTCAGAAACCGCTCGACCATTGGACCACCGAGACTATTAAAGAACAAGATTTTTTTTAAATTAATAAAACGCCTGCGATATTTGTTTTGGATTAATAGTTACTTTGATATATTTATATAATCCTTTGTTTATCACTTACCCCAGGGGGGTACCAGTTGTTACACCGCTGGACAATCCCCCATGTCCACGATTTGGTGAGTTGAGTTGAGTCCAAACCGTGGACGTTCAAGCTGCCCCTAGTATTCTGGGGAGGGCAGACATTCTCTTAACTAATCTAAAACTGTCGAGGGCAAACTTAAGGGCATTGCGACAACGCAATATAAGAGGCACAATATAAACGCAAACGCAATATAAATCTGCCGTTTATCACCATCTCTAGACGACAAAGCCGGTCTTGCTATTTCTTACGGAGACACAGATATTCTTTTCGATAGATTTCTCACACACCACATTTATCTCATACCCTGGGTATAAATTGTTTGGGAAGCAGGGTGAAATTTGTACCGTGGGCGGGAGTTGGTGTATATTTCCGGGAGGATATCTGTGCTCGACGCCTCGGCAGTCTTGAAGGAAGGGACCTATTGATCCTCTGGCTGCGTATATTGATCCCGCATCTAAACATGTCTTAATAGGTCCCATAGCGTTAATACTAAAACAGACCGACTCATGGACACTTACAAACGGCTGCAGAATCCATAATTCAAGAGGTCCCATCTGCAGGGATCGTATCGATTGCCGATAGCGAAACGTGGACGTTTGTTTGACGATATGATGGTCGGTTTGGGAGTATTATTTATAAAAGATATCCGTTGTCTAGGTTTAAAGTACTATCAGCAACGAGAGTAACGTTGAACAGGACAAAAGAATCGGATTGCCAACTTTTATCTGGATTAGAGGCGACTTATTGGCTCATTGAATCGTGGACTACCCTTGCCCTCGTCTACGATTAAATCGCTATTAGAGTATTGCCTAGTGGTATTAAACCTATCTAGTTTGTACGAATTTGATAAGTTCTAATTGAGTTTATTCATTGTAAATTGAGTCACGCAAATATTTGTAGTCGGGGATATAAAAAAACCCCTGTTGAGTAGCCCGTAGCCGGTACTACGAGCAATTCACCACGAGGCCTGTCTATTACAAATGCTTACTAAACATAACTAAATTTCACATCAAGTTACTTGAGGAATAGGCATACAGAACTGAATGCCAAAAGACGAAATTATCCATATCAGACGGGATGTCAGGATACACAAATAATATAGATAGAAATGATAATATGAACTTTATTAACAAAGGATGTATATTAACGAGCATGTGTATAACTTGGTAGGTAATACCCGTTTGGTCGGATTATCATTACCGAACCAACCAAGAAACGAAAACTTGCTAAGACCTGAGAAGCAAGTTTTGAAACATTTCTCATAATCATCTGAAGTAGATTTACGGCGAACTTGGAGCTTGGTACTTGCGAGGATCGAAACTATTTAATTCTTAGCGTACCTACTTTAATGTAGCTGCGGGCTGTGGGGTTAATACCTTTTGGGCAGATGTTGTGGAGTTTCATTTAGAAATTTATTAGTTTACGTTGTTAAAAATATTTCTAAATTAATAATAATAACACAATATACACATCACTCTTTAGTCTCTATTTAAGCCACTAAATATAATAAAATACATACATACAAACTTGTACCTTGTTGTTGTATTGTACAACTTGTACCAAACTTTGCAAAAATATAGTAAGACATGTAGGCGTCATGTAAACATTCTATGTTATTTTTCTGCTTTAAGCAGCAAGAAGGTTTGGCGTCAGGCAGGCGGCCGGTCATAAAACCACAGTCAACACTTTTTAACACAGCATGGATAGTCCGAAGGAATGACATGTTGAGCCGACCCCACTTACAGGGAGGGAAGGGCGTGAAAATAATGATACCGCAAGATTGACAAAATACGATTTATAATAACAATTTCTTTTTAATGTTAGTTTGTGTGACTGTTGTCCATTTTTGTAAATTTTTAAAGTTTGTGTTGCGGTGTTCTGCAGTTAATGTAATTATTGTTATAACAAATTGCAGTGAATTTATTTAAATATGATCAATATTTCTATGCCACGGATATTGTAATATTATTTACTTTAAAATGTATAAGTACGTATAATCATTACATATTATAAAACAAAGTCACTTTTCGCTGTTTGTCTGCTTGTATGCGCATATCTTTAAAACTACGCAACGGATTTTGATGCGGTTTTTTTAATAGTTAGAAGGTGTCAACGGGGTGGTTTTGATCTATAATTCACATATAGTATAGTAAAAATAGTGATAATTTTCAAGAATTAGAACTTTAATCGCAAACGCTGCCTGAACCCTAGGTAATAAATCAAAATAACGTACTACATTATTATACACCTTTCAAAGGTCTACAAAAAAGTCCGCGAGGGCATATGTCCATCTCTTAGGGATAACCCACAATGACCATTTTTTTTTTTACTTCTTACGATAAATAATGGCCTATTTACGAAGCGATTTTAAACATTACAATATTAATTTTCATCCAATCAAGTGTCAAATAGATTGTGCATGTAATATAGATGATCCTGGCCCTTTACAGCATGCAATTTAAACAAATATTTTCGAAGATATTGCAGTATTAACATAGCGGGACAGCAGTTATTACTTTTGATGCAGAACAAAGTTCGCCGGGTTAGCTAGTCTGCTAATAAGACCTAATAAATAGTGCCGGGTATGGCAATAGGTTCCCCACCGGGATGTAACAATAAGGGCGAGTCGAGGCTTAACAGCCACTGCCTTCACCTTCGGGTAGATATAGGCAAGAAGTTATGTAATGTAAGAACCAATATCTCTCTGTGCCAGCCGGGAGCAAAAATCCGAATAAATGCAGCTCGATAGCAATCGATGGAAACTGCTAATTAGTTTATATCGCAATCGGCTGAAATCAGATCAGTCAGCAATCTGCTGAGACGTGATGTCTCCGATGGTCTGTAAAGGTGTTCAAGCACATCCACACACACACTCTCTAATCACAGATAAAACACACACAACACAACACAGCAGAAAAGACCACGCAACACTTACCTCATATATTTTACAAGAGTTTTAAGCCATATTTTAATCTGGAAAAGGTAAAATGTAATTATTTGCTTAATAAGAACAATATTAAAATAGATTTTTATGATCAACGTTATCTATGTTTAATAAATAATAGTTCATATTATACTCGTACGAGTCGGTACTATTCAACATTTCCATTCAACATTTCTTCAACCATATCTGTTTATGATGCCAAAAATAAAGGGTGAGGTGAGGGTTGACAGTTGCCATTATTTAATGTCACTGCAAGAGAAGCTGCTATTTCTTCTGCTTAGCAGTTGGCAAGACATCGCGCCTTTTATATTTGGGCCTTGCCTATTTGTTATTTTATTTATTTGTACAGTTTTCGAGCACATCTGGTTCTTGACAAGACGAGAATAAGCGAAGCATGAAATTACCTGGCATTAGCTATTATTATATATAATACAAACCTGAAGAGTTTTGTTTATTTTTTAATGCCGTAATATCAGAAACTACAGGTTTGAATTGGAAAAACAGGAAGTTCCTGCGGTAGCTAGCTGACCAGCTATGAAGGCAGTTCCAGAATTATTTCATATTATTATTGAGAAGAAGAATTATAAAAGTGTTCTTAAAGATAAATGAAATTTATCCGTGAGAAATCACAAAGTTTGAGTATTAATCTGACATGTATTTTCTTTTAATTATAATAATTATTAAAATATCTCATATTTTAAATATAAATTTGCCTTTATTAATCTAAATTTTAATATATCCCATATATTGAAATTTAGATTAATTCTATTTAAGGAAAACAGATTATGAATGATTTAACATTTTTTTATTAGAAAAAAAAATAGAAACAAGACGCTCAAATATTATTATTTGTGCTTTGTATAAAATTACAAGTCCGGAACTCAACACGAAGTTGATAATAATTGCAAAATACAACATCACAAACATTGCCCAAAGGGATACATAACATTTTGTAATAAAATAGAGACTCTTTTAGCCTTTTTTGTACAACTTTATCAAATACGAGTATATTTATTAAGGTTACATGAGAAAGATGTTTTGTATGTATCTACTAAACGTGAAGCGGGCCCACAAAACGTGACTAGTTTGTAAGTATAATATATTAAACAATATATTTAGTTAGTGATAAACAAAGTCGGTAGTCAAGTGGTCGAGCATCCCGCTTCTGAATCAAAGAAACATCTTCTTGATTCAGAAGCAGGGGAGTTAAAATCCGGGTTTACACAATCGACTTTTTGAAATAATTTTCGGAAGCTTATAAATTATAATTATGATATTATAAATATAGACTTTGTTCCCGGTGTATGGTAGTAGGTTCACCACCTATTCCATTTGGGACATAAATTTAACGGCTAGTCGAGGCCTAACAATTTATTTATCTAAAAGAAATACAAGATCTAATTTTAGTTAATAGAAAATCACAAAAATAGTGTTTTCTTTTTATATCAATATTTTTTCGTATAACTGCATATTAAATATTGAATTTCAACACTCCCCCTAGCACTAAACCATGTCTAGCATCATATTCATCAGAATAATACAATAAAAGTTACAAAAGAATTGAAAGAATTAGTGGCCAGTTGCGTAAGTTCTACTCGCAGTTGATCGTTTTTTTTTAATTCAAGTAAACCCCTAACAATGTTATCGCGGTAATTGGGTCAAGCAATTTGTTTTAACAATGCAGTAGCGTCTAATCACATTGCAACCCTTTCAATGTGTTGTCATTCTATCGTTTCAACTCTGTGACATGGAAACACCGACCTTACAGAAGATAAATGAACTTCATTTATTATAGGAAAGGGGGAAAGGTTTTACCCTATTATATATTGATATTAAGCACTGGTTTTTTGGGACAACATTTTTGAAATGACCAATAATAACATTATTATTTTTAGAGACGTAAATTTATTCACTGTGTGCAGATAGCCTCGGGTTGAAACCTGGCATCGACCGACGAGTTATTGAGCTTTGTATGTGGAATATTATAAAAATATGGATGACTGAATTTAATAAACCCAATGTGGGTCAATTGGCATGTTAGACAACAAAATAACATGCAAACTCTCCGTAGAGATTTATTTATCAACATCAACAATTTATTGTCATTGAGATAAAATTGTGAAACTTTGCTATTAAAATCTCGGTGGTCAAACACCCGGCTTCTGAATCAAGAAGTTGTGGGTTCGAATCCTGGCTCACACCAATGACGTATTGAAATTATTTTCGGAAGTTATATGTGATAAATATCGTTGACTGAAGACTTTGTGCTCGGTATTGCAATAGATTCGCGATCTCCTCCATTTGGGACATAAACATAACGGCGAGACGAGACTTACCATCCTAACCCTGCTACACGTTCGGATAGAAAAAGCCGTGAAGTTATGTAGGTTTGTTTTTGCTATTATACATATATACTTTACTATAGTTGGTTATATAATGAAAACCTTTCAAAAACATAATTCATGCGCTATAATATATAATTTATTATCATATGATAATTTAGTCCGTATTGGTTTACATATTTATTTATAAGACTTTCGCGAATATCACTCATTGATCAAAACAACTTTTAGGATTGATCAATGAGTGAGATTCGCGAAAGTCTTAGAAATATATATATGATAATTTTTCAGAATACATTCCGACTTACGAGTTAAATGCATTTTTGGTGACAGTTGTAGTCGGGGAGTTTAAGTGGTTTTTTGGGTCTCTGGTACTTATAGAAAATGTCAATGCTATGTGATTTCATAAATATCGAAATCTGTCGTCCCCGGATATTACTATGTAACTTCTATCATGAAACGGACGTTGGGAAAATTGAAGCTAATACGCCTCAGCGGCCATGAAATAAGAATCAATCTATTTATTAAGAGTTTTGTTTTTCCATTTCTGTTCCCTGCTAATGTTACACACTGAGATATTTTCGGGACAAGTAGTTAACGCTGACGATGAAATGGTGGATATTAATCAGTTGCGGGTACTTTAACTTCAGGCATTAAGGGCATTAAGTAGTAAGAACAGTGAAATCTTAATCACTTTGCTATCTGCCTTGGAACATCTATTTTATATATACATATATATATAACTTTACGCCTTTTTCTGTCCGAAGGTGTAGGCAGTGGTTGTTAAGCCTCGACTCACCGTTATGTTAACGTCCCAAATGGAATAGGTGGCGAACCTATTATCATAACGGGCATGAAGTTTTTACTCATCGATATTTATTACACATAGCATTTGACATTAATTTCGAAAAGTCATTGGTGTGAGCTAGGATTCGAACCCGCGACCTCTGGATTCAGAATCTGGGTGCTAGACCACTGGACCACCGAGACACCATTTCAATACAGACTTCTAATTTCGACCGGTGGTATTCTATGTCTAGTTATGTCGTGTCTTTCTGTGTCCAAGTCACTGATACTTACTTGTTACTGTATATGTGTATTCAGACCTAGGTCTTAAGTGGGAATCCAGGTACACGCCCCTGATTCTACAAATTCTCTCAAATGTATGGTATGGCTGCACCAACTGGTCAATGACCAAATATTTCATCAAATACTTAGTTGCCGCTTTCAACTCTCTCAAATTTTAAAAGCGAAATAGTAAAAAGAAAAATAAAGATTATTGATCTTATTTTGTTAAAATAAATTGGGCACAATATTTTTAGTCATCAATATCTATCACACACGACTAACGAAAAGGATTACGAAAGTCCGACGTAAGCCCGGATTTCATCCTACGACTTTTTGATGCAGTAGCGGGTTGATCGACTAAATGATTAAAATCGGGTGAAAAATTTACTAATGAAATTATATATTTTAATCATAATGAATAGTACAGCTTCTGATCCAGATGTCCGGGTTCGATTCCTGACACTGGCTCACACCAGTGAGTTCTCGAAATTATTTTCGGAAGTTATGTGTGATAAATATCGATGGCTGAAAACTTTGTGCCCGGTATTTGGGACGTAAACGTAACGGCGAGACGAGGCTTAACAGCCGCTGCCTACACCTTCGGGTAACAAAAGGCGTGAAGTTATGTTAATGTTATGTGTGTTTGACTAGTACACTGATCCGTATGAATAGCTTTGTGTGCTGCGATAAAATGACTTATTAATGTGACTCATTATATGTAACCACGAGTGACTGCCTCCTAATTGAACAATACTAACGTGCAGGATTACCAGCAACAAGAATAGATGTTTGAGTTGAATTGTGAATTATGGCTGCACCAATAGATATAAGAATAATAGATCGGCAATAGTCAAACCAAACGACGAGACCAAAATTGGGTTGTTGATGAGTGTGCGTAAAAAGCGCTTCAAAGTGTCAACTTTTACAAATGTTCATGTGTTGAAATGTAATATACGCGGTTGCGCTGTCAGTGATGAATATTAGTACATTTTTGCTGACATGTGCCATCTATTATAGTCTATGCTAAATCTATTGCCTCACCAATGATTTTTCGAAAAAAGAAAAAGGGTGGTAACACAATCTAAGTACTTCGGATTTTTACCTAAGTACAAATATTTATGATAATCATAGGTGTATTGTATAGTATGGGTAAGGGTGATATTTTTTGTATTTACCCATAACGTTCATTTAATTAAACGAGTTTGGAAAACTGGAGATACCTGTGTGTATTGTGGCCAAAACATTATGAGACACTGCCTAAACCATTGGAAATTAATGCTTATATAATATAAGTGATACGTCAAAACGGAATAATAATGTTACCACTAATAATGAAACACTGCAGAACCAATACACTTGGTCTTATTGAAATGGCCATTATTCGAAAAAAAATACAGTTTTGAGAGTGGTAAAGCAACACATTTAGCTGCTTATATGTGCTCGACCGGTAAAATACCACGACCTCTCAGAATATCGGCGTAAAGTGGCCCATCCTGCGTTTCGCCTGTTGAGAGAGGTATCCGGAGGCTCCACCATTTCTATTCTCCCCATCCCACTTTCGACACCTACCCTATCCAATTTTAAAGGCCCGCAACGCAACTGTGTCTGTCTTGTAGGTGTCCATGGGTAGCGCTAGCTGCTTACCATCAGGTGACACGGATGCTCGATTGCCTCTTTCTCATAAAAAAACTTTTTGGGTTATGTCGTAAATAAAAACAATGTTATTATTTACATACATTTAATCATTGCCTATCAGATATTTATAATTTAGTAATATAGCCACTTAAAAAGTTGAAATAACAATAGATATGATTTAAAATACTTTGAACTAGAACAATTTTTAGTAAAATATGGCTCTGCATTGACTTGCATAAAAGAAAATATGTATATCCATAAATTGATATATAATTTCCAATATTATCATTTGAAATCCCTAATTGTATAACTAATTTGTAATATATGTTTAAAAATGCATTATCGAAATCCCGAATGCGACAAAAAGTTTAAGTTTCTATGATTTTTTATTTATTTTGAATTCTTCAGAATTTGAATTTGTTCCGATTATAATGAAGTTTAGAATATTTGAAACAAATAAACCTAGTTCAATCTCTTATCTCTGTATCTGATTTATGAATAGAATAATGAATAGAGTTTATTTATAATTTTATGCAAGTCAATATAAAACCCAGAAAAACCTTCCTTTTCATTTAGTAAACATAAATATACATAATATATAGATGCAACGAATAATTTGTATGTTAATACTACGCCAGAGAGATAGAGAGAGGTTCAATACATTTATAATGTTCGAATTTTGATTTAAAACTTTAAATAATTTGTAACCCAAAAAATCAACGAACTAAATACAGATTAAAAATTGAGGAGGTTCTTTCAAATAACTTTTAATATTAAACTATTTAAAAAAAGAAACTTAATAATACAATAGAAGCGTCTGTAAATATCCTCAAAATGTAAGAAACGGGAATAAATTACAGATGATAAAAAAGGAAGTAAAAAGAAACATAAAACAATATAAACTTCATTGTATTATGAAAGTTAGTTATTTAAGTTCTAAGTAAGTGCAATATATCTCTTATATATTAACAATATTTTAGAACAACATAAAAATATTATAGATCACAATTTAAAACAGATTTAAGCGTAGGACTTGTAAAAATCCTTGCAATTTTTTCTTAATACGTTACAAATATTAAGCGATATTGTTACTAATAAAATTTTCTATAATTCGGTTAAAGTCACCAGAGAAATTTTAAGGAATTCATTCATTAGATATGATAACTAGATATGCTATTATAATAATGATAGGGGATTAAAATCCTTTGTTAGTTGTGATTAAGGATTAAAATACTACTTGGATTCGAGCTATACATACATAAGAACGTGAATTTGAAATTGTATTACCTACTGTTAATTAAAGAATTATCTCCCACACACACATATAAGACATATTTATTCATATTAACACCACTGAACAACGAGCGAATAATTATTTTGATATATTACATCTAAATATGATCGTTTTAAGTCGCTTCTATTTCAGAAAGAAACTTTGAAACCGTCAAACTCCACAGTTTTCACAAAGAGGTCGATATTCATTAATCGTTCTTTCCGACCCAGCTGAAATATTTGGCTTTGTTACTCGTGAATAGATCAAATCTTCAATAGATATTGACATAAAAGGAGCCACGTGCCCGACTTTAGCTGCATTATCAATATCAAAGCCATTCTGCGAGACCCTCATGTTTAAATATTATTTGGAATGTTTGATGTTTTGATATATCTTCATTTCTCCACTCCGTGGTGGTTCTTTATAGATGTTCTGCGGGTCTTATTCTGTTGGAGATTTAGAAGCTTGTTCTACCGAATATAAAATTGCCGGGTGCATTCGGATCTTCAGTGGAGAAGTACTCTTTCCAGAGCTCCTGGAACTCATCCCACGACACGCTGTTCTTGCCCTGTTCGTTGAAAATATAAAGTTTAGCAAATAAAACTATCTAAATAATCTACACCGTCATTTGAAAAGAAATATTTGATAATAAAGACACTATTTTATACTTCAAGTTTCTTCATTGTGCCAGACAGGGTTCGATTAAATTGTGTAAGCCGCCTGAGAATTTTTATCGTATTTTCAGGGAATTGGTTTTCGCTCGGGATAAGGCTATAAGTTTTTAAGGTTCACAAATATATAAGCTTACCTTGGCCATTTTAGCGAAAGCAATCTTACACTCTTGTATGTCTATACCGTAGGAGGAGCACACTGTAGTAAACTCATCACTGTCAATGGTACCGTCGGCACTCGCATCTTCGAGTTGGAACATGAATTGAGCGTATAGCTGTTGCCACTTGAGAGCTGCTGATGGATTTTGAGCGTAATCGTTCCACATTGAATTCCACTCTTCAACAGATACCTGTTATAAGAAAACAATACATTAAAACTAACTAACCTTATTAATTTTATCCAAAATAAAAGATGACATTGTGTTATCTATATATATATATAAGAGATTTCCACCTATATATTGACTCATTACGATATCTCTGGAACCATAAGGTGTAGCGACTTGAAATTTGGTAGGATTATTCCTTTCGCCAAGTAGAGGTCAGCTAACAACGGATTTTACGAAATTCCACCCACAAGGGACCCCCCTTGTGGGTGGAATTTCGTAAAATCCGTTGTTAGCTGACCTGCGGGGGTGTTAACAATGGAAAATTCCCATTTTTAACCTATAGCTGCTATCGACTTCAAATTTGTCGAAGATATTGCAGTATTAACATAGCGGGGCAGCAGTTATTACTTTTGATGCGAAACAGAGTTCGCCGGGTCAGCTAGTCTATATATATATAAGAGATTTCCACCTATATATTGACTCATCACGTTATCTCTGGAACCATAAGGCGTAGCGACTTGAAATTTGGTAGGATTATTCCTTTCGCCGAGTAGAGGTCAGCTAAGAACGGATTTTACGAAATTCCACCCACAAGGGGGGTTGAGGGGGTGTTAATGACTCATCACGATATCTCTGGAACCATAAGGCGTAGCGACTTGAAATTTGGTAGGATTATTCCTTTCGCCGAGTAGAGGTCAGCTAAGAACGGATTTTACGAAATTCCACCCACAAGGGGGGTTGCGGGGGTGTTAACAATGGAAATTTCCCATTTTTAACCTATAGCTGCTATCGACTTCAAATTTGTCGAAGATATTGCAGTATTAACATAGCGGGGCAGCAGTTATTACTTTTGATGCGAAACAGAGTTCGCCGGGTCAGCTAGTATAATATAAATGTATAAAGACCAAGTCTCTTTTGTACGTAAAAAAAACCGACAGTCAAGTGTCAAGATAATTCCCCACCATATTAGCTTACTCAATTCTTGTAACTTATGTCATATCTACTCAATTGCATAAAATTGGCAAAATCGTGAAGATTTAACAAATCGTAGACACGATATATCTAGGATAGATTAATTTATTAAACTACTAAGTTTCGTTCTAGTAACTTATGTCATATTGCATAAAATTGGCAAAATCGTGAAGAGTTAACAAATCGTAGACAAGATATATCTAGCATAGGTTAATTTATTAAACTACTAAGTTTATTAACAATGAAATGACAACCGCAATGTCGCAAAATAAGCAAAGCGTCGGAGGATGTCGTGAAATTGACCGTATAATTTTATACTTTTAAGAGGAAATAGTAGAAAAAATATAGTGGCTTTCTTTATATATACTTAATTACATCTATGATACTTGATGATGTATGCAGAGTATATGCGACATTTTAGATCCCAATGATAAAAGCATATTTTAAACTTACATTGGGACTTGCCTCGGACTTCGTCAACTCTTTTCAATTATTAGAACTAATTGATATTTTTCTTCACTTAAATTATTTTGGAAAACGGTAGAAAATTTGTGTAAGTAAGACTTAATTAAACAAATTTGGCGTCGTTGTTTTTTAACTGGCATATTTAAAATTATTCTCCTTACAAAGTTAATATGATTTGGTTCGTAATAAAGAAGCACCTATATAATAATATGTGTTGAGTACCAATATTTTCAACAACTCAGAGAGATTTTAACTTCATAATAAATTCACAAGATGTGAAATGTTAATTCAGTTTTAATAATACACCCTCAGAGTTGATCAATTTAATACCAAACGCGTCACACGATTAAATCCTTTGTTCTCGCTCGTATAACACATTCATTCGAGTAACTGCCGACAATTTGCATATACCATAATCCTTGGAGCAAAGCTGACGTAATGAACTGAAAAGCTTTTCTTTTTATTAAAAGTATAATGAATATCTACTCTATGGTACAATCATTTTTTTATAATGATATCTACTCTGATGAAAGAATGGATGTTGCAAGATTGGCTAAGCATATATATAATTCGAAAGCAGAACGATGTAGGAGTAAAGAACGGCCATGACCAAATAAAACGAATTTTAAAGAAAGGTGATGTTAGGAGCCTCAAAAATCGAAGTAACGCGTCGATTTTTGAGGCTAACTCTCATGAAAAGAGTTAAGAAATTCTTTAAATAGCGCTCTGTTCTCTCTGCTTATCCCACAAGGGATTTGTCGTGGAGTTATATATGTATCTATGTATACCTGCTTTATCGTACACCCTATTATTAAATATTGTTTCTATATTTTTAATAAATGCAAATGTTTTATTATAATTGGTGTTATTATTTCTATTTTATTAATTTTATGATAAGAGTTTTTAAGAGTTGACGTAATTTTATTGATTAACTAGCTGACCCGGCGATCTTTGTTCCGCGTCAATAGTAATAAATAAATGAATAAAATTTGGATTATTAAAAAGGGCCAGGATCATCTATAATACATGCACAATCTTTTTAAGACACTTAATTGGATGAAAATTAATGCTGTAATGATTAAAATCGCTTCGTAAATAAACCATTATTTCTCGTAAAAAGTGAAAAAATAAAAATGGTCATTGTGGGTTGTCCCTAAAAGATAGCCCTCGTGGACTTTTTTGTAGACTTTCTAAGGTGTTAAATAATGTAGAATATTGTTTTGATCTATCACTTAAGGTTCAGCCAGCGTTTGCAATTAAAGATCTAAATCTCTAAAATTGACATTTTTTCTTTATAACATTATATATCTATCAAAACCATCCCGTTGACACCCTCTAACTATTAGAAAAAACCGCATCAAAATCTGTTGCGTAGTTTTAAAGATATACGCATATAAGTGGACAGACAGCGGAAAGTGACTTTGTTTTATACTATGTAATGAAAATACTTTGGCACTGCGACGTCCCATTATGATGATACAGAACAATGATGGTTGAGATTTTTTCACAAAATATTTATAGCTAGCTTTCCGCCCCGCAGTGTTACTCGCGTACCTGCCCGTGTTACTCCGGGCACATGCAGCTTTTCAATGGTGAAAGAATTTTTGAAATCGGTCCAATAGTTTTTGTGTTTATTCGTTAGATACCCAAAATACAAATTTATCTTCTTTATAATATTAGTATACATTGACGAAATATTGTCCGATTTATGGTAGTAGGCTATGCCGTCTTTATCATTGGTTCAAAAATAATTCATACGGCTTATTATTAACTACGTATTAAATATCAAGACATCAATTATTGCTGGCTAAGTATACATTCTGGTATTGATAGTCTGAAGGAACGTCAATAAGTACTTTACCTGTCCATCCTTATTGGAGTCAGCCCTCTTCCGTAGCCCATCCCAAATCTTGATCATGGTTTCGTGAGTTTCGGTGTTTTTTGGGTCGCCAGGCTTCCATCCCCGAAGGTGGCATATTTTCTGTATAAATAAAAGTTAATAACATTATTTTTAAATAAATTCATTCGATTAAAGATATATTACTAAGTCATCGCCATAACATTATTAATTATAATTTTGATTGCGCGCCATCTATTTTGTGCCATCGTGTTTGTTTTTACTTTTTTTTACAAAAACATTGTTATAAAAGTGATGACGGTGCGCCGAGTTATAAATTTATAACAGCCGCAAGTAATAGCTCCTGCAGAAACATGAGCATGATATGTGGGACCTACTGTACAAACATCGTATCTTAGTATAATGCAGTCATTGATGATGATTATGATAAAAAATATTGCGTAAATGATGTGAGTTGAAAATTTTAAAGATAAACATTTGTGGGTGACAATGAAAATGAATACAAAACATATTGAGATAGTCATCTAAAAAAGTTAATAGATTGTCATTAAACCTTTTTACTTTTTAGTATTCTCTATCTTGAGTCATGAGGAACAGTAGTAAAGCCATGCAGTCTGCTGTACGAATTAGTCGGATCAATCGGTGAAGCATCACGATTTCTCTAAATATCAGCAAAAAGTCGCATAGGCGTTTTGCTCAGTGAGAGAGCTAATCGTAGGCTCAACCCCTTCACCTTCACAATTTTAAAGGCCGGCAACTGTAACACTATCTGTGTTAGTTGCTTACCATCAGGCGACACCCCTGCTCGTTTGTTTCCCAATCCCATATAACGGATTACAATTTCGAAGCCAGGATTACCGTTTTCATCCAACGCGTCTTTTGTCCTTGTTTGATTATATCTTTTCTTTTTTATGTTTTTTTTTTTATTTCCGTCCTCCTTACAAAATAATCTTAAAAGCATAATAATAGAAAAGGTGTTATCATTCACCTCAATAGCCAGCTCGAAGTCTTTCCTCTCTATGGTGCCGCTCTGATTGACATCTGAAACAAGGCGCAAAGTTTTAACAAGGCCTATAAAAAATACTCCGTAACAATGAAGAATCTTGAAAAAGATAAGGGTCGGGCATAAATTTGCATACAATTTTATCCCCCTCAATTTTGCTTTAAATCTTGTCGGAAATGAAAATATTCTAAACGATTTTACTTTTCAAAGAGTGGAACTGATCCTTTCAATTCCAACTCACCATTGGAAAGATATATTACTATCAAAGTTCATACAGTGTATAGATTAAAGTTACTAATTGTGCATTTCATTATTATTGTCACTTACCGAAGAAAACATTGAAGACGTACAACAGCTTCTTTCGTCGAAATTCGGAGAGCGACATTCTCTAATCTAAAAAGAAAAGTTAAAATTAGCATTTGTTTCAGTCGGTGAAGGTTAATCGTTCGAAAGATAAGTTGTAAAGAGTAACTTTGATTAGCTTTTTATTTAAAAAGACTCGTCCATTTTATCTAGAGTTTTTCTACGCGGGGATATTTAAAAATATATCTTTAGTACCCTATCCCGAGCGTTAATGAAGCAATTGTGTTATCCATTTGCCGATGTTGAAAAAAAATTACTGTTGAAATTTTTGTGAAAAAAGTTTTAAGATTTTTTAACCATGCTACTTACATAATATTTTATTGATAATAGTTAGAAAAATAAATAAATTTGCTGTCTTGCTATTAAATACTGGTACTAGCTGACCCGGCGAACTTTGTTCCGCATCAAAAATAGTTTGTACCACGTTTTTTATTCGAAAATCACTTTTTCTTTACTTCATTACATATGAATATTATACATACAAACCACCCTTTTGACACTTTCTATCTATTAAAATAAAACCGCATCAAATACCATTGAGTAGATTCAAAGATCATAGCATATAAGGGCACATACAGCGGAAAGCGACTTTATTTTATACAATGTAATGATGATGATTATAAACAAACTAAACAAACCAAATAAACAAAGGAAAGTAATAAACCCACTTTCACATCGAGAAAGCTCGTTTATTCCGAAAAACTGCATCAGTATTAAATTTTTAATAATTAAATAGGATATAGAAAATATTTAAAATTCGAAATTAACATTCCAAATTTTAATTACAATTCTATGAGGGTTCGCAACTGTGGTCTGCCCATTCTTGTATATTAATAAAAAAAATGTCGCAATATATTTTTAACAGAACCGCTCATCCACTTGACAATATGAAGGTCAGAATCAATTATAAAATTAACTCAAAAAGGTTTAACCCCCGGGCAGTTTATTACACGTGGACCCGTGTCAAAATGACAAATTCACCGGACAGTTATTTATAAAGTAATAAAAATAAACGGCAAAATAATATGGCACAAGTTCAAAGAGAAAATATTTTGTTGTAGATTGTCATTTAAAAAAAATATATGAAAAATGAAAGGTTCAATGGAGGACGACCATAGAGCCTTAGAAACCGACGAGCTTGTATGACAAGAGTTATGAAAGTTAAAGAAGCCATATATAAACCTGTTTTCATATAATTTATACGCCAATGGACCTACAACAAGGAGAGAAATAAGAGAGGCACATGTCACTGGACTGTTTGCCCTTCAAGACTAATACACATACATAACAATTTGCTGAATGTTGAAAGAACAGCTTGCAGTTTAATTAAAAAAAAAAAAAAAAAAAAAAAAAAATATAATTTATGAATGACTAATAAAATGTAATAAAACAAATTAAAATATCCATTACCATGCGAAATCTCTTAAGGGACTATCCATAAATTACGTTAATCGGAAATAGAGAGGGAGGGGGTGAGCATAGTGTGACATCATTCTCTGACAAAGGATTGCTGGGGTCCTGAGTTTCGTAACTTAATAATATCGGAGAACTAAAATCTTTGGAGTGTTGTTTAAAACTCTGAGCTAGTAACATGGATCGTGAAGGTATAGGTAATATTTATTTTGGAAATTTCTAGGTGTACGTTGCTGTTTCCACTTGGAAACGCTGAATTGAACGGACGGAATATCATCATAGATCATCGAAGTCCCAAATTAAATAGACGGTACCTAGTGTCCTACGTCGGTCACAGTGTTGTCTTTTTTATGGGATAGGAGGGCAAACGAGCAGGCATGTCACCTGATGGTAAGTGACCAGCAACAGCCATGGACACCTGCAATACATATATTGTTACAGTTGCATTGCCGACCTTTAAGGAAATTGGATGGGAAAGGATGGAGATGGGCCTCCGGGTACCTCTCTCACCGTACGAAACGCGAGAAGAGCCACATTACGCCATATTTGAGCCAAGCAGTTCGCTGCATGAATGTGTTGGCTTGACCGGGGAAATACCACAACCTCTTAGAATATCGAAGTAAAGTGGCTTATGGTGCGTTTCGCTCGGTGAGACGACTATGCGGATACCAAACCGAAGCCGAACCGAACCCAAAGAGTTGGGTATTTGAATGTCGTCAAATTAAATCAGAAACCACAGTTTATAATGTTTGGGATTAAACAGAACATTTTGAATAATTCATTCCCTTACAGTGATTATTTGCCTTTCATAACGATGTAGACGAGGCAAAAGGATCTCCATCCCTTCGTGGGATAGGCCTCATAAATTGTGTTAATGGAGTCCAACTATTACCTGAATAAACCGACTAGGATAATATATAGGAGTAATTTTTTTAAACCCTTTTGTTGTGTAAAATGTTGTTATTATATTCAACAATATAATGGAGTTATTTAATATGCATTTATGACTAAATAATCACCATCGTGATGGCAAAATTCTATGGCATTCATTCATTATACTTTTATATATTACTAGCAGACCCGGCGAACTTTTTTTCCGAATTATAAGTATTTTTTACAGCGTTTACAATTAATGTGCTAAACCCCGAAAAATATCAGGTTTCCTATACTACATTATACATAAAAACCATCCTGTTGACAGCCTCTATCTATGAAAAAATACCTCATCGAAATCCGTTCTTTGGTTTCAAACATTTATGCATTTAAGGGGACAGACAGCAGAAAGCGACTTTGTTTTATACTATGTAATGCTGTAATATCGTAAATAATATCACGTTGGATTTTATTTGTGGCTAACAGAAATGCTAAAAATTGGTATTAAAAACAGATTGCACCTAAAAAAATTTGGACTTTGAAATTAGATGGCACTGTGTAAATAGTGTCCATAAATTTATTATTATTATTTATTAATCAAATTCACAATAATATCTGAGTGTATCATTATATTGGGAAATGAAAAATAAAATCTCGGTGGTCCAGTGGTAGAGCACGCCGCTTCTGTACAAGAAGACGCGCGTTCGAATCCTGGTTCACACCAATGACTTTTAGAAATTATTTTTGAAAGTTATGTGTGATAAATATCGATGACTGAAAACTTTGTTCCCGGTATGGCAATAGGTTCGCCACTTATTCCATTTGTGACGTAAACATAACGGCGAGTCGAGGCTTAACAGCCACAACCTTCTGGTAGAAAAAGCCGTGAAGTTATGTAATATATATAAGAAAGCAAGATAGCTGAATAACTACTATTTTTTTTACGTATACGAACGTTGTTGAACGTACGAAGAAACAGTAATGAGCTTAGAGTGCCAGAAAATACCTTCCCATTGTACTTTTGTTCTTTTTTACTGTACTGTTGTAATAATGGCTCTGAAAGTCGGATCATTTATATTATCTAATCCTAAATGTAAGTTATTGAAAACAATTGCTATACACCGTACACAATTATTATTTTACCTAACTTCCCGAAAGTATTGTTGTAAAGTAAGATTTGAACGTGCGACCTGTGAATTAGAAGTCAAAGTGCTGAACTATTGGCCACTGTGACTTCACTTCATATATCTTCACTTATAAAATCCATTAGTCCTTTTCTATGATAATCAAGGAAATAGATAAGGTTGCATTACCATCTGAAGTTATGCCTCAAGTCAAATATTAAAATATATATATACATAAAACATGAAACTATTTCTAGTTCCAGCGCATACCATTTCCTACTAAAACTATTTCAACCCAGACGAACTGAACTATCACTAAATGTTCAGATCTAACCAATTATAGATATGGGGTCGCAGCTTGAAGCAATGTTACTTTACTGAATTGTGAGACTCCTAAGGGAAATATGATTTATTATTACGTTTTTTGAAGTCAAACATTTTTCAACATAATTTTTATTTTATATATTACTTTCTTAAGATTATTTTTTTGTATGTTTTGACGCGATATTATTGAAATTATCTCAATTGTACAGACTTTAAGATAAATCTTTAAGAGATTTAACAGTGGTAGAGCCAAGCAGTTCGCTGCATGAATGAGCCGGCTCGACCGGTGAAATACCACGACCTCACAGAAGATTGACGTAAAGTGGCTCATGCCGCGTTTCGTTCGGTGAGAGAGGTACCTTGGAGGCCCACCTCCCTTTAAAGGTCGGCAACGCAACAGTACCACTATATGTGTTGCTGGTGTTCATGGGCGGCTTTGGTTGCTTACCATCAGTTGACACGCCCGCTCGTTAGCCCTGCTATCATAAAAAAATCTAATTATATATCACATATTCCTCATAAAGAAATTTATATTCATTTTTGTTACTTCTATGACTAAACCATTTAAAGGTTCTTCCAAAGGTAGCCTGGAAGAGATTGCTTTTAGCGATAAGGCCGCAGTTTGTACTCGTAAATTTAAGACTTATCTGTTACATATTTTATATAAAATTTCTAAATCTATTTAAAATTCCATTTATAAATGCTGTCCACAATTTCATATTAACTAACAAATGTGGTTTGACGCAAAAATTTTACTACCTTAGAGTAATTGGACCGCGAAAATTGGTTTATTTTTCAATTGATTCTATTAAAAAGCGAAAGCCATTTTCGTAGCATATTTTTCATTTATCAACTAAAAAATATGTTAGCCTAAATAGAAAATAGCCGCGACGAATCTCGACTATGTATTTAGTAGTTATGTTAAAACCCTGTTTAAAGGTCTTTAATTCTTTCTATTTATCTACTCAAATATTAATAAATTATAAGCTTAAGTAATCCTAAGAACAGATGTTTTATTGAGATAACAAACTGAAAACCACATACCGAATTTCAGGCCAGCTTATTTATTCAAATGTAATGTTGTTATACCTAATAAAATTTATTTATCTTCAGAAACTCGAATGGAAGTCTTATTTGCATAAGAAATTTTACTGTCACGTACCTACTATATGAAATTTTGACAGGATTGATGAAATGAATTTGAAGTCTTGCATATTAAATGTTTTACCAAAACCTTAAGAGATCAAGAGATTTTTCTTCTTTTTACAAGAACTAAATAGAATAGAACTAAATAAGTAACATTTGAGCAAATTGACTTTTTTACTGACCTTTTTTGACCTCTTTAAAACATAACATAACTTCACGCCTTTTGTTACCCGAAGGTGTAGGCAGCGGCTGTTAAGCCTCGTCTCGCCGTTATGTTTACGTCCCAATTGGAATAGGTGGCGAACCTATTGCCATACCGGGCACAAAGTTTTTCAGTCATCGATATTTATCACACATAACTTCCGAAAACAATTTCGAAAAGTCATTGGTGTGAGCCAGTGTCTGGAATCGAACCCGGACCTCTGGATCAGAAGCCGTGTGGTCGACCACTGCGCCACCGAGACTACCTCTTAAAAGTGTCGCATATATTTCGGTCTAACTAAAATCCACATATCATAACCCAATCCAAAAATGAACCCTTTTTTAGAATATGAATGGATTTACATGAACATTAATATTATTAGAAAAACTAACTAAGACTACAAATAAATGAATAAAACTTTGACTTTTGATCATTTTGAATACGAAATGAGTTAGCTAAATGGAGTTTTTACAAGTATTTATACTTTCGTGAACGAAAATATTCTAACCAAACTAGTCTACTTAGAATCAAAATTCAATAAGTTTAGGTACTTGGTTAATAAAAATTCGTGTATTCACCTTCATTTAATGTCTAGATAAACTGATAACAGACCTTAAGCTATAAAATATAAAATGCATCTACCAAGTGTCATGAAAGTAGGCAGCTCAATTCAGAATCAAATGCAAACCCTAACATGAGCCTCTGTCATATTTCTAGACTGAACATTAGCGTTGGTTTGCTTCATAGTTTCGACGTGTAAAAAGAATGGATAATGCAAAATTGACTAACCAGATATACAGTGCAAAAGCGAAAGGTTGAAGGACTCAAGGATGTTCACTTTGCTTACCCCGCAAGAGACTTGTCGTGACTTGTCGTAACAGTGGTAGAGCCAAGCAGTTCGCTGCATGAATGGGCCAGCTCGACCGGTGAAATACCACGACCTCTCAGAAGACCGACGTAAAGTGGCTCATGCCGCGTTTCGTTCGGTGAGAGAGGTACCCGGAGGCCCACCCCCCTTCCCCGTCCTTTCCTATCCCCTATCCCTTAAAGGTCGGCAACGCTACAGTAACACTATATGTGTTGCTGGTGTCCATGGGCGGCGTTGATTGCTTACCATCATGTGACACGCCTGCTCGTTTCGCCTGCCCTCCTATCTCATAAAAAAGAGGATATATTTGTAGTATAATAATATGTAGATAGTATATAAAGTATGTGTAGTAGGTACGTGTAGTATATCTTGAATTGTTGGTAATTGGTATTTTTAATCAAGTATGTTTAACATTTAAATGATACATTCGGATAAAATACACGTCGAGTGTGTTAATAAATTGTGTATTATGATAATGTATTTGCATAAACAAAAAAATAACATCTGCGGCATAACGAATCCCTAAAACAATAAATCTCCCTCCCGCAGGCAAAACGTGTTCGTCGCTTAATCCCAAAAGGTACGACAGAGTTGGAGTGCCATCAAACATCAGCATTTTTATTGTATTTTTTTTTTGGCCATTGTTTTTCACCTGGTACTGCTATTATTTTTCAACTGGCACTGTATTAATAAGTGGGTACAGTACTTGTTAGTATAACTAACTTTATTATAATATTGAAATTAAATTAAAAGGTATTGAATCGCACTATCTAAACAGATGTCGCAATGTAAAGGTGTGACAATAAATTAAAGTTCTGAAACTGGGTTTTGGAAAATGGTGACATGTGGAGACGTAAATATGTATTTTGTGAAATATTTTTAAATATGTTTTGGGGATTCGAATAAGCTTTATTGGTAAAATTCATTTATTTTGGCTCCTTGATTAATATTCTACGACCTTGATACAGGAAGATGTAGGTAAAGTTTCCTCATATACCCTGTCATACATCTAGTTCTTGTTCATTAAAAATAACGTAAAAAATAAAAAAAAATAAAGTTTTCCCCAAACGGACTAATACTAAAAAATAAAAATATTAAAAATGTCTCCTGTAGAGAAAAAAAACCACCCACTTTATACCCTACCTTTATCCGCAAAAGGATAAAAATATATTATTTGTGTAAAATAAACGTAATATGATATTTTTAACGAAACATTTTGTAGTCCATACGGTCCGTCGGTAAAGTTACTCGTGCGATAACTTGGTGAAACGTTCTGAAATTATTCCAGCAACCCTCATAACGAACGTATATTTTATCTCTATAAAATTCGTAACTATTATTTATAACCGGATAAATTATAATAAATATAAAATGGAATAAGTGGCGAACCTATTGCCATTAAATGGGACCAAAGTTTTCAGCAAACAATATTTATTACATATAACTTCCGAAAAGAATTCCGAGAAATCATTGGCGTGAGCCCGGAATCGATCCCACCACTTCTGAAACAGAAGCGGGGAGCTCGATTATTTGACAACCGCGATTTATTATTATTACCTCTGCTGTTTATCACAATATTCTGGAGCATTATTGTCGTTCAATAGAGATTTCTAAACTATCCACAAAACATACATAACATAACATAACTTCACGCCTTTGTTACCCGAAAGTGTAGTCTGGTCTGGCCGTCATGTTTACGTCCCAAATGGATTAGGTGGCGAACCTATTGCTGTACCGGGCAAAGGTTTTCAGTCATCGATATTTATCACACATAACTTCCGAAAACATTTTCGAAAAGTCATTTGTGTGAGCCATTGTCGGGATTCGAACCCGAGACCTCCGGATCCAGAAGCGGGATGCTGGACCACTGGACCACCGAGACTACTACTCTATATATAGCTTTGATAAAAGTTTATAATATCTAACAAAACAATCGCGGGCTTAATGAAATGAGTTATCGTTAACAGTAATCTCCTTTAAGAAGCCATTCTTTTATAAAGTATTATAAATTTTAATGTTTCATTAAAATTGTAACAATAGATGCTTTGAATAGAAGTAAAGTAATAATTAATCAGAATTGAAAGGCTGATATTGGCTACAAGGATAGAGAACAATATCCTTTTAACTCAACTGCCTCAAGGAGTGTTAATTATTTTTTACGCTAAGTGCTTTTAAGCTAAGTAAGCTTTTTTTTTAAGCTCATTAAGTTTTGTTAAGTAGTTGAATGGGTCGGCAGCATAACCGGTGAAAGACCACTACCCCTCAAAATATCGAAATAAAGTGGCTCATGCTGCGTTTCGCTCGGGGAGAGAGTAAGAGGTTGCCTTTCCCCTTTCCCTTTCCCATGCTAATTTCGACCCCTTCCCTAACCCATTGTCAGGATCAACAACGCAACTGCAACACTAGTTGTGTTCAGGTGTTCATGAGCTGTGTGTGTGTGTCCAACTACTAAATTGACACAGACACATCTTATTTAGAAGAATCCGAAAGCAAGCATTACATGCTCAGATTTCATGCTTTCATTTTTAGAATATTAAAGTTATGGCACATATATTAAATTTTACTCAAATTAATTCATTTCTAGAAATATTTATTTCTCAGACTTTGTCGAATCACATTCATAACACTTTTTAGGATTATATCGCGTCTATTTATTACGTATTTTTATTTATTTATGACGTTTCGAACTCTTTACAGAGATCATTTTCACGAGTCGGGAAATGAATAAAAATAAGTAATAGATAAACGCGATATAATTCTAAAAAGTTGTTTTGATGCTATCATTTCTAGAAATCACAAAGTTTATAACATTTATTAATTAATATAGGTTCGAGGTCGTTTTTTTCTAAGTTTCCCACCAAAATCGTGATACAATCAATGTTCAGTCCAATTAATTTCCATTTCAAATTGGTTTCTTGTTTGACAATCTAGATTGGACAATTAGGACAATTTAATATCTGCAATCTAATATTATATGCGTCCTTTAGTAATGTTCGGATAAGTTTTAATTAATTAATTAAACATCCTGAAATAACATCTCATCAATTAATATTTCAATATTGTTTTGATTGTTTTCCGTAATTGATTTGATTGTTTTTTTTTAACTATATGCATATATACTATACAATTATTTATTTTATGTATAATATATTTATTTTATTGGTTGTATCTATATGGATATGTATATATATATGTATGTGTGTATATATGTTTTTAATGACACCTAAAATTACCCGTTTCTTCTAGGCACTGTTACATTACCAAAGGTTGCCTGGAAGAAATTGCTGTTAGCGATAAGGCCGCCATTTATAACTTTAAGTACATAATCTTGTCAATAATGTATGTTTTTTGTTTTGTAATTTATATGGTGTAAATAAAGAATTATCTATCTATATGCGAGCCGGATAGCGAAGAAATCAAATAAATAATTTGTTATTTATTTTTACTTCTGCTCGCCGTTGTTTCCGATAATCGGCAGCTGTAAAAAAATGACGTCAACTTTCTATGTGTCATTTCACGCTTTTTTCGACGCGAAAAAATCTTAAAAAAAATCTTTAATTTTTTGACGTTATAATAAAAAAAAAAAACAGTAGTGATTCTTGATGACCAAATTATAATACTTCGATACTGATTATTTAAATTACAATACTGATTATTTATATTACAATTATAACATAACATAACTTCACGCCTATTTCTCTCCCAATATTCATCCGCCACCTATTCACAGGCAAAAACAGAAATAATATGATTATGTTAAAAGGCTCTTTGATAAAACTTTACACTCGTTAATAAATGAAAACCTTTCACGTAATTTCAACTGAAACTGTAAAGTAGTTTCTACAACCCAGCAATTATATTACTCGAGTCTTGATAAAAATCTCATGAAAATGTATATTTCCCGCTGTTTTCTTTTCATAATTGGTTGTAAATTACTAATTTAGAAATACGACACTGTACTAACGGTAATAAATCAATATTTATGTAATATTATACTAGTATATCGCAATTTGATCAGACCTTCATGAGGTGCTGTGCGCCCTAAATATTTGGCCCAGTAACCTTAGAATTGTTTTGTTTTTTGTATGGAGTGACGAAAATTATTAAAATACAGAATGAATAAGAGGAAGTTTGAAAGGTGCGTTAGTAACAAACAGAGGAAATTGCGTGGTATGGGCGTGTTATAAGGAGGGCTGATACACATGTCGCGAGAAGAATGATACTTCTGAATATGAAAGGAAGTAAGTTACTCGTTTACCCGCTGTTCTTAAAAAGAAGAAAAAAACATTTTGCGAATAATATAAGAACCAAAGGATTGTTTTCTCAAAGACAAAGCGAAAACAAAAGTTATGAAAAACCTATTTAAATAATATTACAAAAGGAAAAACCTACTTAACTCAGTAAGAAGTGAGAGACAAGCTAATGAAACGGTAACAAGGCTTGCGTATCATAATTAATCAAGCTCTTTGACCGAACAAAAATGTAAAAAGGTTTTCGCACTAGAGACCATTACTACCGCGCAAATAAAATAAAAGAAACTTTTACTTTGTGTGAGTTCTTATCTGCTCAATTCTTTATTATTGACGCACGAACTTAGCTATAAGAAGTATGTTTTTACGCCATGAATGTTTAATACCAGTTGAAGATATTAAAATATCAGGCAGTCATAAAAACACAGCTAAATCTTTTGAAAACATAGATAGTTCGAAAGGATGACATGATGCGCCGACCCCACTTAAAGTGGGATAAGGGCAGGAAAATGATAGTGTATCTATGAATGGCAGACTAAAATATTACACCAAACACTTTTGGAAAACTAGTTTAAGTTTGATCTGTGTGAATAATATATTTCGTGACTTATTTACTAAATGTAAATAAGGCCTGGAAATGGCAAAAAGTAATGCAGCATATCGCGGCACAATTGCCACTTATAGTTATTTTGGGGTTAAAGTTACGGCTGTATTAAACTATTACATTCTGACAGTGAACAACTCAGTTTATATCAATGTTTGCGAGTTTAGTATGATCGTAAACAGTTAAACGCGTCAAGGTGTAGTAGACAATGCTAACATTTCGCTGCTTATCACTTGGCTGTGTTCCAGCACTTGTTACAAAGAGTGATCCGAGTGTTACATTATTTATTTTTGCTAACGGAAGTCTATCATTTCAACTGGACCCTATCCGGTATGCATTACTAAGTATTCGTGTTAATATTTTACCTCATTTCAATGAATGTATTCATGTTGAATATTAACATTTTAATACATTTTTTTAGTTAATTATAATAATTATAACTTTCTGGAATGACTTCTACACATCATCATAACATCACCAAATATCAATGAATCACCATTAAACATAATCAATACACCGAAGAAATGTTTTTATTTAATTGGGTTTCAAACCCTGTAAACTTTTTGCAGCAGCCAATCAATATATTAGTAGTAAATCAATATAAATAATATATACATATTATAAATGCTACTAATTAAACTTTTTAAAATATATTTTTCGTATTTATTTTTGATAGTTATGTGTTATAAATATGGCAGACCACATTGTACCCGGTGAATGATACGCCTCCATTTGGGACATAACATAACGATTCGGCGGTCGAAACTTAGCAGCCGCTGGCCGCACCATCGGGTATAAAAATCCTGAAATTATGTTTCATTTTAAACATAAAAATATGATAGTATTTATCATTTGTCGAAATTCGATTGAAATATTTTTATTACTTAGAAATTTATCACTCTAAGTTGAGAGAAAATAATAATGCTAAGTGTAGCTTCAATCGTCAATCACAATTATTTCCATCAAATTGTTAAAGCAATTGACATTTCCAAATTTGCAATTCGAAGCCTGAAATACGAACTTTATCGAGAGTGAGTTCAGAACGTGGCCAAATTAGTAGCCGACTAAGTAACTCGCACCACAGCCACCACGAAAACCAAAGGTGACTTGTCTTGTACCTACTAAAATAAACTTTAAATTGAACAACTTTGAGGTCTAGTAAATTAATTACATCCTAAAGTATCCAAACTATTTTCTGTGTTGTTAAAGCGAATTTAATCTAACTTATTTATTAGTCCGTGATCTATATAGATACAAGAGAATAATTATCTTTAAGATAACATTTTAAATTTATGAATTGTACTTTAATTAATTATGTAATTACCTTTACAATAAATTCTAAAGCCTAAGTACGATGTTTTAATAATTGCATGTATGATTTAATACAATCTTGTTTAAGAATGAATTGAGTAATATTCAGCACATTTCAAGTAAAAGCTTTTATATATTATAAAATACATAGCTTTTAATTATGGTGATTATAGAATAGAAGTGAATAAAAGACGATTTATTAAACGGCATCTATAAAACACACATTATTCATGTATGTTTGTACCAACAACAAATAAGATGAGCTGTTTTGAATAAAACATTGTCCATAAATATATACATAATAATTATTATATTTTAATCATGAATACTGACAGAAAATTTAATAGAATTAGGTGCAGGGCTCTGAATTCCGGATAATAACAAACATTTAGCATAAAATTTAGAGACGAAAACTCCACTTACTTGATAGATCCGACTGCAGTAGTAATATTATGAACACCTGTAACAAATACAGTATTTCGTCATCATTATTAAAATATAAAACATCAGTTGGTTCAATTAGAGGTTATTTTATTTTAAGGAAATATTTTCTGCCGTTTTCCATTATAAATATTTTAGTCTAGTCTTTCAAAATTAATAATATTAGAAGGCAGTTTGATTAACTACATAAAACATAGATCAGTATAAGTAATAAGTAAACCTCCATCGCTCAAAGGCATTAAACTGTACTAGGCCGTCAAATGTTAAACCTATTAAAAACTTTAGGACGTTGAGGTTTTAAAATGAACGGTTTTGTATTTCGAACGAAATGTTCCTTCAGAGTTTCAATGAATACTTGACTTTTATTTTGTAAAGTAAAAAGTGAACGCTCGGTCAATAACGTCCACTTAACATACATTTTGCTCATCTTCCGGAGTCCATTGGTATTCCTTTTTCTTTTTTTTTGTAATTAAAACCAAAACTCGCTCAAAGTTTAATATGGAAGTTATAGATTTAATTACGCTACCCTCTATTTGTATGTATTTTTGATATCAGATGAAAAAAATAAGTGTTTAATATATATTATTTTCAAGTCTCAGTGGACCTGTGGTCGAGTTTTTCACTTCTGAAGTCATAGTATCGATTAAGATTTATGAAAATAATTCCGAGAAATCATTGGTGAGGGCAATGATTTCTGATGATTTCTGAATTATTTTCAGAAATTATGTGTGATAAATATCCATGATTGACAAGTTTCTGCACGGCGAATGGCAATAGGTTCGCCACTTATTCCATTTGGGACGTCACGACGAGTCGAGGATTTTAATTTACGTTTTTATTTTTAGTATAATTAAATTAAGGTTTCGTTAATTTCATAATCGGTGATTTCCCATTTTCCTTTTTTTTTTCAATATGAGTTATAGAAGCATGTCGTGTTCTTCTTTCGCGGCTCTCGTGAATAAGTTATGCCAAATTTTCATAAGAACCATGATTAATGTTTAGTAATTTGTAGTCGCTGCTGGCACGGTCTGATATCTCATGTTTTATTTTTGTTCGTTATTTATATTGCGTAGAGACCTCCGATTTATCAAACTGCCGCAATATTTTACGACGTAGGTACCTTTTCCCGTAAATTTATAAATCACAATCCTTTTTTTAAAGGTTATCGAGAAAAAATTACGTGGTAATGAATTTTTCGACCTAATTAAATTTGCTTTTATCGGTGAGACTTAGTGTTCTTTTAAAAAAAAAGGAATACAGATTTTATTAAAATTTTAATCGACAAATTTCTTAGATTTTCTGGAATAATGTCGAGAAATAAATAAAAAATAAGTTCTAAATAAAGGCGATATTATCAGACTAGAGTAATACCTAACCTAACCTAACCGTAAGACGATAGAATAAGACAATTGACTTGCCGATTAAATAATAAGTCAAGAAAAGGGTTAAAACGAGCTAATTGTCACTGTTTTCTATTTATTGTAACTGGTTCTAATAATAGCGGCTATAATTAAAACTATTTCAAAATTCATGTTGCTGTATTTGAGAATATTATCTTCAATTGATCAGACAAACATTCGTTTGGATTACTACGATATTGAATCATGATATTTAAGTGTTTAACGCTTGAATGCTTTATTTATATTTAGTTAAATTTTGCGAGGGCTTTTTTAAAGGCTAATATATTTTTAAATTTCAAATAAAAAAAACATTTGGTACTATAATACAGCCTTTGTTTGTGTATATTACTAGATACGATAAATATGAAAAAAGTTATAAGATGAGCTCACATAATTTTTTCTCAGTGTAAAAGTAATAATATGGATAAGTACAGCTTTTAAGAGCTGTCAAAGCGAAATTTTACCAATTGCATAATTTTTTCATTTTTCATAATTGTATTACACATATAATAATCACATAACATTTTATAGTCTAATAATATAGTAGGTACTAGTTTCTTGTGAAGAGACATAATTACTTTAGTAACTATGTTTATAGAGATAAAAATTGTTTAGTGTTAAACTAGATGGCGCTAATGCAAAATACGCTTCAAACGTTATTGTTAATAATCTACAAGTTTCGGCCTGGCTACTGAAATTAGCTAAAAAGCAATTGGTAGTCAGTATCAGCAACAATAAGTAATAAAACCTAAATATCAACCATTAAACTAGTACCACTGACTCTCATATGTGATATGGACGGATTAAATCGCTATATCTACGTGACTTGGATTAATATTCGCATTATAAGTTGTATATTTCATATATTTTGGTATTCAAAGACATAACTCATGTTTGATAATAGCATAGTTGCTTTTTCATTTATTTGATAAATAGGAATTAATAAATACTAAATGACCCGGCGAACTTTATTTCGCCTTAGAGCAAAGATTGAGGTTTTTATAAAATTCTAGTTGACCCGGCGAACTTTGTTCCGCAACAAAAGCAATAAATAAGTAAATTTTGAATTTGTCAGTTTTTCTTTACTACATCATACATCAAATAAATATAAAAAAACACGCAGTTGACCCCTCTATCTACTGGAAAAACTTATGCAATAAAAAATGCAAAAATTTATGCATATAAGCGGACAGACAGCGGAAAGCGAATTTGTTTTTTAATATGTAATGATAAGTAGCCTGAGTTACTCCTTATTATTTCAGCTACCTGCCACAAAAAGTCCCATAAAAATGTTATTTTTTTATGTATATACCGAATAAACATTCATATGCATGAAGTAACAGTGGTAGAGCCAAGCAGTTCACTGCATGAATGGGCCGGCTCGACCAGTGAAATACCACGACCTCTGAGAAGATCAACGTAAAGTGGCTCATGCCGCGTTTCGTTCGGTCAGAGAGGTACGCGGAGGCCCACCCCCCTTTCCCATTCTTTCCTATCCCCTATTCCTTAAAGGTCGGAAACGCAACAGTAACACTATATGTGTTGCTGGTGTCCATGGGCGGCGTTGATTGCTTACCATCAGATGACACGCCTGCTCGCTTGCCCTCCTATCCCATAAAAAAAGTAAAAAGCTGTTATTTTAATATAACAAACAGACGCTCAAATTTAATAAACTCTGAACGCCATATTATTTTTAATTATAAGCTCAATCCCGACCGAAACGTTTCTAACAATTTCATTTCACCTGAAAAGTAAGTTTCCAACTAAATAACAAATTCCATTCAATCAAAGTGAGGCTTTGACGAAATTGCTTTGTTAAAAATGAAAAAAGAAAGTCGTTCGGCAACAAAATAATGAATGACATGAAATCGACGGTTGTAGAATTCAAAGACAAATGAAATCCACAGAAAGACGTTCTATTTAATTATGTTGATGAAAAGTTTCTTTTGGTTTTCACAAGTTTTTAATATTGATTTAGGACTAAATCAGAAGAATCAGTCTAGTATGGTCGTTACCTTCACGGCCTTAACACCAGAGAGTGTGGATAGCAACGTTCGATACGCGGTAATAATTTTATAGTCGCATAGTTTTTAATTTAGGACTCATTACTTACTAGATAATGGTAGTTTACCAAATACGCTGTTATAATTAAAAAATGTATAAAGTATTGTTTATAACACTCACGTGTGTAAGAGTAATTAAATTAAATTAGTTAAGTTTATTAATAAAATCATAGTGGCAGAGCCACGCAGTTCGATGCATGAATGGGCCAGTTCAACCGGTGAAATACCACGACCTCTGAGAATATTGTTGTAAAGTAGATCATGTCGCGTTTCGCTTGGTGAGAGAGGTATTCGGAGGCCTAACTGCTTCTCCTCTCCCCTCTCCATTCCACTTCCGCAATTTTACACAACAATTATATTCGCAAAAATAATTTCAATAAAAACTGCCCCAAAATTTCATTGGACAAAAAATAAAATGTATCATCAAATGTATGCATGAATGTATCATCAAGAAAGACTTAGTAAAATTATGAAGACAAAAGCGAGAAAGAGAGACACTTAGTTCCTAAAAGTGCCTTCTTGCGTAATCCGCCCTGAAACGAACAACTGCAGGGTGTTGACTGAGGTCTACATCCCTTGGGCCTTATTACTTTAGAAACTTGGTTTCCCGTCACGCAAGGTTTGTTGTTGACATAACTAAAACCATTTCATGCCCTTGTTTCATTTAAATAGCAAGGTTACATAAGTTTAATTATTTAACAAATAAAACCTACTTTTGAAAAATGATATCCGCACTCACGAATCCCATGTAACAAAAGTATTGTATCAAAATGTTAAAATAACAAAACATAATAAACGTACAAAACTTATTATATGATCATTACTTTTATAATTTCAATAAAATGTAATTTATGATTTTAATATTGTCATTACTTTATTAGTAATATTTGAAAAAGATATGTACTGCACGAAAACATTGTCAAAACATTTTGACAAAAGATGTTAGTGCAGATATTTTAAATTCAAACTCTATAGACTTTTCCCACACTCTGTTGCGTAATATTAGGGACTGAAATTTTCTAACAAAATTTAAATGAAAACCGTTATAAATTGACACTTTTTTATTGGAAATTAATGTCTAAAATCGTCAAGCATCAATATTTTTGAAATATTGAGATAATGATATAAATATTGATAATTCATGATTAATTGTTGAAAACATATTTTCAGGGCGTTTAGTTTGCAAAATAAAATGTACGAGGCATGCAAGTTGAGACAGGATCCTAGGACCTACCTGGTGTGGCGAGTTGCTGCGGAGGAGGCCCGTCGTGGAATGCCGTGCGGCAGTCGTCTCTCCAACTTCTAAACTCGTACCGCTGCAGTTGTAAAAAGCCTCATGCCACCCAGAATTGATCGTCGGTCCCCAAATGCTCTCAACATGCGATTTACGTATGAAATTGATTCTGTGGCAACATCAAACGTTGTTTTTTATGTGGTTACGAGGGATGACTTGTAAATTTTCATCGACTTTATTAATTACCTTTGTGGCAAATGCAATTTATCAGGAACACGTCTGGAATATACTTGTATATTATATACATATACATTTGAGGGAGTAGGAGGATACTTATTTTGAGTTGCTAATTTTGTGAACAATATAGGGCAAATATATTAATTTGTTTTAGGTATAGATATTTTCTATTTAAGAATTATGATATCAGACTGTTTTTTTAAATGTGAAGTCGAAATTAAATCTGTGCCTTCCTAAAATACTATTAATTCACTACATATATTTTTAGACAGTATCGTTCAAACAAGTAAGTAAAATAAATAATGCATAACATAAAACTTCTAAAAAAAACAAAATTGTATGATATCTTAAATTATGTGTATGTATATGTTGTGAAGTAAACAAATACTGGTAGAATTTTAATTTAGTATTAGGTACGTGGGCAAGCTTTGAGCGTATGACTTAATTACTCGGTTTGAATTATATAAAATTTAATAAGATTTTTGTCTTGGAAATTGCTAATTTTAATAAATAGTTAAGTGAAATAATAAGAAGCGTCTAGGCATTATATATTCTCGCTTATAACTTCAGTCACTGTCTTAATCCCTCAAGTCTCTAAAACAGTCACATAACTAACTGACCGAAATAACTTATTGAAATTCAGGTCTTCTATTACTAGCACAAAACAATAGTTATTTATAGTTTATCAGTATAATTTTAGTACTATTTACAAATGTAAATAAAATTTAAATTTAAAATCGGGCCATGTGTGAGTGGGATGTGGTCAAAAAACTCATAGTTTAGTCATTGCTTTGACGAGAATAAATATTAAATGTATGTAAGTAGGTACAACGATTCGTTTGATATCTTTATTATAAACATTGCCTCTTCGGATTGGTTTAGTTTGATCGCTAGATCGTTGTATTTACCTATAAATTCTACTCAACATTGATATCATCAGCTGAATATAAACGCTTACGTAATGGGTTGTGTCAGGTTCAATTTTAAATATCGAATTCATTCGTGTTACACGTTCAAATCCTGATTGAAACCTAATTTACTTGCGGAAGTTACGTGAAATGGTCTACGATGAATGTACGGACTGTTATATTAAAATATCACATACGACAACACGAGGTTGAGCTGCTTATAATTTCATCAATTTCATGGATCTTTTAACTATTTTCAGTCTTAATCTATCACTTGACTAAGTAGCAGTATCAAAGCAAAAGAAAAGAAAAAGAGGTTTTAAAAACGAGTACATAGTAAAACGCTGTTTACTTTTTTTCACGTTTATTTATCTTTTTGGAAGTGGCACATAACTTATTCGAAGTCTTCATCCGTTACACGTAAGCATGGGGGCTGTAAAACGTCGGAAATTGCGGCTTTGGGATGGATAAGTTAAATAAATGCAATAAACTCCGACCAAAGTGTTTTAGTTGTTATATGTGTATAACATATGTATGTTACGAACTCATACAGAATTAACACTAAAATTAGATAAATAATGTATGTTATTTAATAAGCAATTAACATTTATTTTGTAAAAATTACATAACATAACTTCACATCTATTTCTACTCAAAGGTGTAGGCAGCGGCTGTTAAGCGTCGACTCGCTGGCAATCATCGATATTTATCACACACAAAATAAAAATATCGTAGATACAGGTGTTAACCAATTTATATAAGTGATATACACTTTAAATATTATTTGCGATTCGATTAAAAGTATGAACTGTGGCTCAAACTGAAGTAGCAATACTAAAATTCTAATTCATTTAACATGTTCTTACTCGTGTCTTACTTTTAATGTCTTATTAACTATTAAATTGGAATCGATTCATACAAGATTATTATTGTTTTTTTTACAGCATATTATTAATACATAGAATTGATGTCAATATTTTTCATTTCGGTTGCCTGGGAGAACGAATTTAGAATCCGTGGATTCGAATCTTGGCTCTTTATAAAATAAATATTGAAAATTGAACGTTGTGTTCAATGTAAGAGAATAACTTTCGCCATTTTGCTTTTTATTTCGGATCTTAAATCGGCAATTAATCGGAAAAAGGAGAGAAGTAAAAACAATATTTACAGTTGAAAAATTGGTATATCAAAGCTATGATCGGGAGGATTACCAAGTAGTGGTACTTCACAGGTCGAGCTGGCCCATTCATGCAGCGAACTACGTGGCTCTGCCAATACTAACTCCAATTAATAATATGTTATAGAATAAATTTACATTAATCAAAAACTGTTAACTAAACGACGAAATGATAAAATAATGATAGAGTACGGGACGCGTGAGAATTGTATCACACGGTGTACATCGATCGGCAGGTGTGTAATAAAAGTTATCATGTTCAACAAAATGTCGTAATTAATTTAAATATTAGATAATTATTACATTTGCTGTAACCAACTGGCGTATTATGAACTCTAAATTCCAGCCAGCTTACAGCTAATTTCATTTATCAACGACTAATTCCATTTAGTCAGTCATGAGTAGTCTAGACTAGCTGAAATTAGTCGTTGGAAATACGAATTCGCTAGGCAGCGCGTAAGCTGGCTGGAATTAAGAGCTCATAATAGGCCCACAGAATTACTGACTGAAAATACTTGTTACATAATATTATAATGTGTCCAATTATCGCTACATTAATGGGCCGGCTCAACTGAGGAAATATCGCGACCACCCAGAATCTCAAAGTAAAATGCAGTACATGTCGCGTTTCGTCTGGTATGAAAGGTCCCCGGAAGCCCAAACACCTTCCCCTTCCTTTCCCATACCACTCTCTTAAAGGCAAGAGTGACGCAACTGTAACACTATTAGTATTGCAAGTGTCTAGGTGCGGCGGTAGTTGGTTACCTATAGGCGAACAATCGGGTCACATTCAAATACTGGGGAAGTGAATCTACAAAATGAGATAATCTTATTAGTTCACCTTCTAATTTTTTATGGAATAGAGAGCAAACAAACATGTGACCAAGCGGGTCACCTGTTCGTTCGTTCATCGTCACTTCCCTAATAGTTGAAGTTGGTTAATACAGTTCTAATAAGGTATTAAATAAGAAATGGAATTTCATAACACTATTAAACATTAGTAGCCTAAAGAGCTAAAGTAGCATTACTAGTTTAGCTTATATATTCCAATAACCGAAACGATTTGGAGGAAATGTTTTGAAGTGAAGAACACAATAGTGCAGACCTCTCTTCATCCAAATTGGGACCACATACAGAAAAACAGTTGTCAGCGGTTGGAAATGGAGGGATGAAAATTTTGAGCCCCATGTCGCTATGGAAAGGTCTCTCCTGTAGAGGACAGACGATGACCGGTGATGATTCTTAAGTAAATAATAATTTTAACAGTGGTAGAGCCAAGCAGTTCGCTGCATGAATGGGCCGGCTCGACCGGTGAAATACCACGACCTCTCAGAAGACCGACGTAAAGTGGCTCATGCCGCGTTTCGTTCGGTGAGAGAGGTACCCGGAGGCCCACCCCCCTTCCCCATCCTTTCCTATCCCCTATCCCTTAAAGGTCGGCAACGCAACAGTAACACTAAATGTGTTGCTGGTGTCCATGGGCGGCGTTGGTTGCTTACCATCAGGTGACACGCCAGCTCGTTTACCCTCCTGTTCCATAAAAAAAAAAAAAAAAAAAAAAGTAATTTGTTATAAATCATAAAAAAGAGTACCAAATTGTTTTTATTTTATGTATTTATATTCCCCAAAATTTCAAATACAAATCGTATTTCCAATTTTATTACCACGGTATTAATATTACTATGAACAGAAGGTGGTTAAAAACAATTCTAAAATTAATATCCTCATCAATTCTTGGGCACGAACCATGCGGCTTTAGAAGCAGCATAAACAGACTTAAAGTGGTTTTAACTGAAGAAATTGAAAGTGGGTATGCCAATATAACAATATTGTGTAAGGAAAGGGTAAGCCATATTTTGTTTGGCGATTAAAGCAACCCAATATATATATTTTACGAAGAAATTTCTTAAGGCTTTTGTTACTCTCTACTTTTTATATGGATTTCAATTGATTTTGTAAATAAATCACGCATTTTAGAATATTTTTTTATATGGGATAGGAGGGCAAACGAGCAGGCGTTTCACCTGATGGTAAGCAACTTGCGCCGCCCATGGACACCAGCAACACATATAGTGTTGCCGTTGCGTTGCCGAACTTTAAGGGAGTAGGATAGGAAGGGATGGATAAGGGGGTGGGCCTCCGGGTATCTCTCTCACCAAACGAAACGTGGCATGAGCCGCTTTACGTCGATCTTCTGAGAGGTCGTGGTATTTCACCGGTCGAGCCGGCCCATTCATGCAGCGAGCCTGAAATTGTATGGTATATAATTGTATTGTATTGTATTGTAACCTGAATTGGTAGAGCCAAGCCTACCAATTCAGGTAAAAATAGATAAATAAAAAAACTCTGAATACATTTCAATATAATAATATGAGTGAAGCTATAAGTTAATGCAGTACCTATCTTGTAAAATCGCGGTGGTCCAGTCCGCGAGCTTAATGCTCGCGCATCTCAATTCAGAAGTCATGGGATCGATTCCAATGTCTTTACGGAATTATTTTTGGAAGATAATATATGATAACTAGCTGACCCAGCAAACGTTGTCTTGCCGAAAAATAAAATTTTAAAAAAGAGGTTTTGATCGTAGGGGGTTGAAAATTTAGGATTGTATGTATTTTTGTATCCCGTTTTATAAAAAAAATACGAAACATAAATATATCGAAAAATTAAAAAAAAAATATTGAGGGGTGGGCGCCCTTGCGATTTAGGGGGATAAAAAATAGATGTTGTCCTATTCTCAGACTTACCCGATATGCATAGAAAATTTCATGAGAATCGGTTGAGCCGTTTCGGAGAAGTTCAAGCTCAAACCCTGTGACACGAGAATTTTATATATTAAATATGTGATAAATATCGATGACTGACAACAATGTGCCCGGTGTATGGCAAATAATATGTTCTACTATTTATCCCATTTGGCAAATAAGAATTCAGCTTAACACAGTCGAGGGTTAACAATACATTATAAATATAAGTAAATATTCTCGAGTGGCAGCCACGAAATGGTCGACGCGGAGTAGGTCGTCCTCCAATTAGCTGGACGGACGACCTGGTAAAAACGGTAGAATTGCAATGAATATAATAATCTCAAAATTCAACTAAAAAACTAATTAGAAAATGATTCTAATTTGTTTTCAAAATAAATCATCTAAATTTGTTATAGCTAAATTTAACATTACCACTGGGGAATAAATTGATATCGGGAACATTGTCTTTGAAATTAGTTCTGAATAATTAATTATGATCACAAATTGAAGGAGATGCCATAACTAAATTAAGTTTGAAAAATAATATCTCGTGGAAATTAATAATTCCCAGAGGAATTCTCTGTCATTTAAATTAGATTTTATTCTAAAAAGAGATGAGAGAGAGCTACCAGATAAATAATGGACCGTCACCGATCAATAATGCAGACTTACGTATGGAAATGAAATCAGGGAACTAGCATTGCGAAACGCACTAGTACTACGCGGTAGAGCTACGCCATTAGTTGCATGAATGGGACGACTCGATTGAATTATCACGACGTCTCAGAAAATTTTGTAAAGTGGCTTTTCATTAGTTGACAGATGTATCGCATTTCTCGCAGTCTCGCTGTTATTTCATTTACTGGGATAGATATACAAAATAATTATTGCTGTGAATTAATTTTGCAAGTGAAATAACAACAAAATATAAGTTATAGGTTACATAACTATCACCAACAAAGAATTTTTTGAAAATAAAAAGATGTGGTAGCGCCCTCGTGATATTCGAAACGTATTTATGCGTCCTTTATTCATCTATTTTTTGAATAAATTAACTAATAGTTTAAACCAAAGATTTTTTGTTGTTTACGTTAGTGCTAAGCAGAGAACTAAGGAGGAAAATAATATTAGCGCACTAATCCTTAAGATCCGGGTCGGTAGTTAGGTAGGCTCATCAACAGTCCGAAGTCATAAAAACAGTTGTTATTGGGTCCATAAATATAAGATTCTGCGAACTTGTCTAAACTCTGTCTAGACACATCTAGGCTAAGGTTTGTATCTTAGCATTCTCTATTTTAGAACTCTGAGCTTTTCTATAAATATTATCATTAAAACTTTGCTCTTAGTAAACATTTTTATGATCGTTAAGTTGCTACGATTTTATTCAAAACAACTCTGTTTGTGGCGAAAAGATTTTTTTTCTACTTATTTTCCGCAATTTTTCAATAAAATTACTATATGTTATTATTACTATATGCTATTACTAATGAATACTTAATGAACGAAACTGTTTTTGTTCATAATAATTCCATTCCTTCATTTTATTGTCATTTATTATCTAGGTTTGTAATCTTTTGAGACTTGGAGACTAAAATCTTGCCAGTCACGACAGTCACAAGCTAAAATAACTCGGCTATTGAATATCCTTTCCTGTTAGCAACCACGGCACGTAAAAGAAATATTTATTCCTAATCTGAAGCCACCGATATTTGGAATATGGAAGTTTTGTTATTTGATTAATAAAGAGACATCGTGTATTATCAAAATAAGATTTCAAAGTATTTATACTTAGATAGACAACTAGCATAGGTATACGTACTTTCAAGTCCACTAGTTCGTATCCTAGTTTTCTGAACTTATGTGGGATAATTGGATGCCTTAGTTTATTATTAGGGTCTGCCAGTAATTTCACGGGACTACATAATTCAAGTGGTGGCTCGAGCTATGACTTCACTCATTATAAAAGACAAATCAACAATTACTAAATTAATTTAAATAAAACTACTAGAAGACCGAAGACGTACGAACTTCGTACCGCCATATTTTATACATTTTCAACTAAAATGATTATTGTCTCATTCATATTACTAAGCTAAAGCTTACACGCCCCACTCGCTTAGCTGTTGATTGTTGATTAGCGGGTACTACAACCGGGTAACCAAGATATTGATAATTTTAACAACTTTAATCAACGCTTTGTAATTTTAATAGCAATGCCAAGGACTTGTCCGAAGATTATTGTCAACCTTAGTTTATAAAAAAGTTTACCTGCTAGCTGTCGCTTCTTATGGCGGAGTCCCGAGTCAGGATACATCATCGGGTAGTTACTACATATATGTCTAAGAAATGAATACTTACATTTTGTATTTTGCGATATCTTGTGAATAATTCAGTTCTTGCGGACTCGATGTCTGATATGAACACTATCAATGACTTTTTACAAATATGCTCAAAAGCCTTGACTAAAGATATCAATTAATAGCATAGAATATAACAGTGGTAGAGCCAAGCAGTTCGCTGCATGAATGGGCCGGCTCGACCGGTGAAATATCACGACCTCTCAGATGACTGAAGTAAAGTGGCTCATGCCGCGTTTCGTTCGGTGAGAGAGGTACCCGGAGGCCCACCCCCATTTCCCCATCCTTTCCTTTTCCCTATACCTTAAAGGTCGGCAACGCAACAGTAACACTGTACACATATGTGTTGCTGGTGTCCATGGGCGGCGTTGGTTGCTTACCATGAGGTGACATGCCTGCTCGTTTGCCCTCCTATAACATAAAAAAAAATAGAATGTGCTCGCTGTGAGGAATCTACTCACAACTAAACTTACGTAAAAAAATTTAATAAAAATCCGGAATAGAAAAGTTATTAAGCAAATCCCTTGCGGGGTAGGCAGAAAGAACGGAGCGCCACAAGGCACGACTCTTACACACCTCACTCGCTTCGTTGACTTTACAAACCTTGTTTCGACGCGGTCAGCGAGGGTCATTCCGCAGATTTTGCACAATGCCCTCATTTCGACCGCGTTTATCCTACTTTCGTGCACACTCTGCCATACCCAACTCTCGCTTTCATACGTTAGCTTTGGGATCAGTATTGCATTGTGGATTGCTAGTACCTATATTTTCGTTTAATAGTAAATTTAAAAATATGAATTTGTTTGCCAGCCCGTTTCAGATAGCTGGGTTTTATACTAAAATACTCAAGTGCGGAATAAAATTATATTCCCAGAGGAAATTGTTGAAGTTTTCTATTCTATTCTTTATTTAGTATCGCCAGTAAAGTTTGATGTTATATCTATTGGATAAGAAATTTGAATAGGCAAGTTGATGAAATAGTCATCAACTTGCCTATTCAAATTTATTCAACAAGTATCTGAGACCGTCGCAACTAATTTGAAGTTGTTATACGAAGAGGCCCAGTAATTAATCTAAAATATTAATCTTATGCTTTGCATAATGAATTTGGAAGTATTCATTAAATCCTCGACGCCTAATATATTTAATTTATTTATACTATTAAACAAATAGTATACAAATATTAGGGATATTATTAGGGATATTGTCTATGGAGCACTTATAAACATACATACATAACTTTACGCCAAATCCCTTGCGGGGTAGGCAGAGAGAATAAGGCACGATTCTTACACGCCTCACTCGCTTCGTTGACTTTGATAACACTTAGAAACACTTTTGTTGTCTTTTTTTGGTTTTATACAGTGTCGTGATTCCTTAAACATCACCTGATGGTAAGAACTAACAAGGTAGTCTGTAGCAATTGTAGGTGACGCTGGACAGCACCAGCTCATATGTCACTACAATATTTGATGACGTACAAGATATAATTCTTGCATTTGCCACAATGAGCTTTTAGTGATTGACGGCAACCACTTTTTCTTGAAATATCCCGGTCTTTAATCTCAAATGCACACCAAAATATAAGACCACGGGTCACCGGATGTTAAGCAACAACCGCTGCCCATGCCCCGCTTGCCACCTGCAACACTGTATATAGTGTAACAGTTGCATTGCCAGCCTTTAAAGGAGTAGGATAGGAAAGGGCCCCTCCCTTGGGGGGTGGGCCTCCGAAGGGCCTCCGATAACCCCTCTCGTCAACCGAACTGCGGCGTGACCCACTTTACGACGATATTCTGAGAGGCCGTGGTATTTCACCGGTCAAGCCGGCCCATTCATGCAGCGAACTGCTTGGCTCAACCTAAGTAAGATCTAACTATTTTCTGTGCAGTATGCCTTAGACGGCATTATGGCTCATATATTTATATAACAATAGCTGAAGATGATTTCAAAGCCACAATACGAATTTCCAGCCAATCCACTACCTTCGTTGTCATAGTTTACATAACAATGCCAAGAATCTATAATTTGAAGAACATTGATACAAATAACGAAGCAGTCACATCTAGTCAAACTAATTCTACGTACGAGGAGTCCGATCGATGATATGACGAAGGAGAACGAAAACTGTCGAGAATACGCTTTTGCACCGTATAAGCTCTTGGTTGCTATGTTACATGTGGTCTCGGTAGTATCGAATTAAATACTACTAAGTAATAATAAGGATTAGTACATACAAAGTGCTTTTTACTTTTACTTGTATACTTTTATTTTAAAGGAACACAGAAATTTTACGTTTTCGGTGCTATAGTTGATCTAGTGCGAGCGTCCCGCTTCTAAATCAACAAGACGCGTGTACGAATCCTGGCACACATCAATGACTTTTCGAAAGTTCAGACGTAATAAATATCAATGACTGAAAACTTTGTGACCTGTATGGCAACAGGGTTCGGATTGAGAAGTATCCAAAGGAGGGGTTGGCTTCCTCTCTCCCTTTTTTATCCCATTTCTGAGCCTTTCCATATCCCATTTGAAACACCGCCAACATAAATGTGTATTGTAGGTGTTCGTGGCGGCGTTTGTTGCTTACTATCAAATGACACCTGCTCATTTGTTCCCCTATTACACTAAAAAATGGTAAGCATCAGATACGTCAATAAAAAATTAAGTTCAATAAAAACTAAAAAATAATAATAATAAGTATTTCGGAATCTTGTCCTGTTAAACAACAAGTTTCCTTGTTATGAACGTTATTCGTGACAACTTAACAAACAGCTAGTTAGTCAGTGTAAACTGAAATAACGAACCTTTTGTAGTTAAAAATATAGGAACATCTGTTTTGACAAATTTAACTTCACTCTAAAAAATATTATATTTGTTCGTTAAATTTCTATTCTCTAGAGTAGATTTCTATCTTAAAATTCTAGCAATTTATTAATAGTCATGTCTTGGGTATTACTAAGGCTAGACAACTAATATATTACAAGCAATTGTCTAGATAGTTCCAAGATAACTGCGTTAGCAGGCAATTACTTTTTATTAGAAACTCTTGTATTAGAAGTATGTAGGCAGTACTGATTATTCTTCATCTTCATAATCCCTAACCCTTTACGACCTTTGGCCAGTCTAAAGTGCCTACTTCACAGGTGTTTCTTGACAAAGTTTTTAATTATATTAGTAACAGTTGTTATAATAATGTTTAATTTAAATTGGAATTATTTCTACGACTATCATTTTTTCATCCAATTATAAATAAGGTCGACACAAGATGTCATACATTCGAACTATCCATATAGTCAAAAGATTTAAGATGTGTTTTATGACCGGCCGCTGGCCTGATGTCCACCGTCCTTGTTAATGTTTTCGTCGTTGGTTTGTCCTCCACCAGGGGGACAATGCAGCAATATATGATGTTGGTTATTATCCGTTATCACATATTCAAATTATTTCTGGAATGTGATTATAATTTTCGATAATTGGATAAATGGTGTCCGATTTTAATGACTACTTCAATTAAAGTAACATTCTGCCTGTATCTTTGTGTGTTAAATTCTAGAACGTAGGGTATATTTTTGTGATGATCTACATAATATAGTCTGTATAAGGCATGATATTTTTTCTGAACACGATGTCGTAATATTCTTTATATCTTTCCGTTGATATTAAACAGAAATGAAAAGATAAATCAAACCAACCCAAACTTTTGTAATATAAGTTAAAGTTTTTATCACCGAAGGCAGAAATAACTTGTGATACTTACCTTAGAGCCAAAAAATATTTATCGATGTTACATAAATGCTTACTTAGGTATACTTATATATACCAACGTAATAATTCCCTTTTTACTAAATAATCTTTCCTTTGAATTATTTATTAATATTTTATAATGATAATAAAGAATCAAAACGTAATATGATTACTGAACAAAGGAAAGAATACATTTATAAGTTCGCTCGAGTCAATTTATGATAACTGCTCTTACAAATGTAGAGGAAGCATGAAATGTTTTATATGAAATATATAACACAATTTTTCATGTTCTCTTTCTGTGAATTATATTTCAAATATAATTATCTTTTTGTAAATTGCCAGCAGTCATGAGCTGCACAGGCTTTACTTGCGCAAAATATTAATTTTAGGACGCAAACAAACAATCATGTCTCCTGTCTGGTAAATGACTAGTGCGACCCATAGACACCTGCAACACTGCTAGTGTTACAGTTGATATTAAGTGGGTGGATGTTTGGATACTTCTCTCACCGAACGAAACACGGCATTAGCCACTTTACGTAGATTTTTGTAGATTTTATAAAGGTTGTGAACTGTAGTCAGAGCCGGCCGTCGGAGTACAGCGCACTGCGTGTCTCTGCCACTGGATTGCGAGTTTTTTGTTAAAATTATAATAAAATTATGATGTAAAAGAGTTAACTACTGATTAAATTATATATTTAGTAAATTATATATTTAGTTGATTCCTGTTTTTTTTAATTATTCATATTAAAATACTGGCAGTTACCATATCTTACAGAAAATTGCATAGATTGATTGATTGTGATTAAAAACTATTTGATCTAATTTATTTCTACCAAATTATCAATAAAACAGACTAAATCTTATTAATTTTCCTCATCAATCAATGTTTTTGAATTACGCTACTTAAAATTTTATGATGATTTATAAACAAAACTGATCAAAGTGTGTTTAAAACAAGGTAAACTACATTAAAAATTGTTCCAACATCTTTATATCGTAGGAGTGAAGTGACAGTTTAATAGCTTTGTACTTCACAAAGTGCTAACGATTACATACCCTAACGTTTGGCTCTAGGCCAAAATGTGAATAGAGCAATGTGCCAAATTTGGTACAATCATAATAATCACATTATCCCACTCGCCTAAAATAGGTGTTATTGTAATTATTGCATATTACACGTTTGCCAATTTGTTGGGATTTTCACTTAACATTATTTTGTTCTATAAAATCAGTTCTAATACCATTTATGGTACACAATGGTACTTTAGCTACACTTTATTATTAGGTTCGCGACCTTTTTGCGGACATAACATACCAATTCAGAAGTAGAGGTTTGAACAGCCGCTGCCCATATCTTAGGGTAGAAACAGGCGTGAAGTTACGTTTATAGCTGTATTTGTACGTTAAACATTTTGCCATTCAGCGGTATAGATAAGTGAGATTCACGTACGAGTGAAAAAATTGAATGTGTCGTATATTTTAATAGTGAGATTTAGTAAGGCCTTAGAGAGTTACGTTAGTAGAACACCTGAGTTTAACGATACTTGGAAAATAATAAATGACTATTATTTCACGCTTTCAAAGTTTCTCGTTCAATTCTTATATTCGGTTGAATATTCGCCAGCAGCCAAGTCCCGTGGGAATGAATTGTTGTAGAATTCGTTTTGTTACATGTGACTTCTATATTTGAATATTTCTAACAATACACGTTCTATAAGTATACTTTTAACCACGATATGTATATGTACATAAACCCATACCATGAAGAGAGAAGGATACCTTTGCTTTGTTGTTTTTTTTAAATATATTTGAATATTAATAGTAAAAGTAAATACAGGGAATATGTCAGCAATTATTATTTAAACAGTGGTAGAGCCACGCAGCTCGCTGCATGAATAGGCCGGCTCGACCGGTGCAATACCGAGTCCTCTCAGAATATCGGCGTGAAGTGGCTCGTGCCGCTTTTCGTTCTACGAAAGAGGTATCCGGGTACCCGATTCCTTTTCCTTCCTACCGCAACGCACCACGGTATTCATGGGCGTTGAGTAATTACTTACCATCGGGTGACCCACTTGCTCACTTGTCATCCTATCCCATAAAACATGTCGACTTAATTTCTTTTAGATTAGAAACACTTAACACTGACCATATCATTAATTTATGTCTCATTCTTTTTGGAATAATTCAATTATTGACCTTTAAATAACATAACATAACTTCACGGCTTTTGTTACCCGAAGGTGTAGGCAGCGGCTGTTAAGCCTCGTTTCGCCGTTATGTTTACGTCCCAAATGGAATAGGTGGCGAACCTATTGCCATACCGGGCACAAAGTTTGTCAGTAATCGATATTTATCACACATAACTTCCGAAAACAATTTCGAAAAGTCATTGGTGTGAGCCAGTGTCTAGAATCGAACCACGACCTCGGGATCAAAAGCCGTGTGCTCGACCACTGCGCCACCGAGACTTTAAATACATTCTTTATTTTAGATATATATTTTAACTGATTTAAAATTTACATTCTCTCCATTACTTTTAATCGCTTCTTATTATGTCCATGAAAAGACATAGAGTGACAATATTCTTTAGAGCAATACCAAAAGGCTTTTGTCATTGCTAAAATAAAAGAAAAAACAATATCTCATGAATTCTGTAGCAGCATTGGTGATGAGTCTCCAGATAAATCAGTATACTCGTACTATCTGGAGGGCAATTTCTCAAGAGGTTAAATAAATGTGTGTTACACTGGTATTTTACAAGCTTATTTGTGGTCCTATATAGAAGGGGTCGGCCTTGTTGCCATTAATCAGGAACTACTTTAATAACTAGCTAACCATGAACGGGGAGAAATCCAATAAGATCCGGGTAACAAAAACAAATCTGTTATTAGCAATACATATTTTGGCAGTTGTTTCATTAATTTTCCTCAAATTAGCGTTTGTTCGCAATTGCGTTTATCAATATAATAAATCCTAAATAAATCTATAAGTTGCCGAGTTCATAAAACATCGTGGAACAAAACATTCATGAAACCCCTACTAATGCAATATATAAAATAAAATGTCTCTGATCGTCTTTTAATTTTTAAGTATACAACAATAAATTATTGAATAAATTTAGTTGAAATTGATTACCTACACAGTTTCGGGAATTGTTTTACATTTTAATTTAATTAATATAAAAAATAACTAAAATCCAGTCTTCATATCTAACACTTACATTTGTTATGAAATATTAAATAGACAAATAGTTAATTTGAACAAATAAATAAATAAATAATAAGCAAATTAATGACTAAAATCGAAGTGGATTGCAAGTTGGATTAAATTTTCAAATGACCACAATATGAAAATGTTAGCGAAATTATTGAGTAAGCAAGATAAAACTATGGGCGATGCATTATCGAGCAGAGACAGTTCAGTCATGGATAACAACTCAATAACCCGGGATACGCAAGATGGCGCGCATCAGGACAAAGCCCTTAGTCGGTCCTCACGACACCCACGGGAGGTATTAGGAATATAGGGTGAAATAATGTTGATCTAATTGACGTGAAACATTTAAGCATTATATACACAGAGTAAATAGAAATAGAACAGAATATAATTCGATTCCGGGCTCACGCCAATGATTTCTCGGAATTCTTTTCGGTAGTAATCTGTGATAAATACCGATGACTGAGAACATTGTGCCCGGTGTAGTGTCAATATGTTCGCCACCTTTTTATTTATTTGGGACGTAACATAGTCGCAGCCCACACCTTCATGTAGAAAAGGCGTGAAATTACGTACGTAAATAGAAATTAAAGTGACGTCTTGTGTAAAATTATGCAAACAAATTTTCTGTTAGATATATAAATAAACCTTAAAGAATTGAATTACCAAGATTGCGTCACTTTTCAATTTAGGTGCCTTCATATATATTCATATTTCATAAATTATTTTATCTAGCCAGGTACGAGATTGTAATGATGTTTTACCCTCTTAGTGTAAAATGTGTTTCGTATAAAATTAAGGGTATATGAACAAAATTACTGACTCAATATCATAAGTATAGCAAATTTAAAAAATAAATTTAGGTCTTTATTTACAATAACAAGAACAAATAAATTAATTAAATTAATTAATAAATTTGATATAAATATAGAAAAAGTTATTTATTTCTTAGATTTTCGCGAATCGCATCCATAACATTAAAACAACTTTTTATGGATTATATCGCGTTTATTTAGAACTTATTTTCTATTTATTTCCCGACGTTTCGAACTCTTTACAGAGACCATACGTTACTCGATCATACGTTTGATGTTCGATCATACGATCATACCTTACTCGTTACGAGACATTACTTATGAAAATGGTCTCTGTAAAGAGTTCGAAACGTCGGGAAATAAATAGAAAATAAGTTCTAAATAAACGCGATATAATCCATAAAAAGTTGTTTTAATGTTATATAAAAATATGTAGAGATATTTTAATCTTTTTTATTTTAAATTTAGCCAATTATTTAGCTTTAACATTGTACATTTCTACGTTATTAAATAAAGTTAATATTTCATAACATCAATTAAATAAATAATTAATAAACAAAAAATCTCCATATTTTCTCGTTTTTCTAGTACAGAACGTAGCAACTTATTAAAATGTATTTTACTGTTATAAAAGGACATTAGTACGATAGTATTTAACCAAAAACTTACTTAATGCCTATTTAATAATGACAATGTCATTTTAATTTATAAACAAATTAATACATTTCCTAAAATAATAAATCACGAATACAGACAATAACTGAATATTAATATGACTGTTTAGGCCTTTGTTTCGTTCACATTATTCTCATTAATTCATTTGCAATAGTTGCCTCAGATCCGGACACACAAATAACAATATATTGGTTGTTAACAAGTTATTTGATGTATATAAAATATAATGTGACTTTACATATTTATTTCTTAGATTTACGCGAATCACATTCATAACATTAAAACAATTTTAATGTTATAATGTGACTTTGTTTTTGCTCTAGTGAAAAAACTGCCTGACATAATCCTAATATAATGATTAAAAATAATGATAAACGGATAGTTTATATGTAACGAACGTCCTCTAAACGTATGAGCCAATTGTAACAAAATATACCCAACATTCGGGAAGAGTCTGAGATAGTTAAAAATACTTACAGATTCGAAAGTGGAGCTGTGATCGACTTCTTATATAATAACAGTAAAATATCCGTCATAATTTTTACTGCTAACAATTTCGGTTATAAAAGCCGTAAACAAAAAAACCAACTTTACCTAAAAGAATGGTTAAAATTTTACATAAAAATATACATAAATAACTTCATGGCAAATCCCTTACAGATTAGGTAGAAAGAACAATATGGCACGATTCTTACACGTCTCAGTCGCTTCTTTGACTTTCATAATTCTTTTCATTCACGCAATTTTTAGTCACATCACCTTCCTCGTTCTATTCGAGCGCGATCTATTTAGGCATGGAAGGAGTTTTGTGGCGGTCCTAACTCCAACCTCCATATATTTTTGCATTGTATATCTGCTTAGTCAGATATACATAATAATATAATAATTAACAGAGATATTCCGCAAAAAAAAAAACTAATTGCCGCGCACAAAACTAACTTTGACCACTCACCGCTTATTAAGAGAGCCTGACAAAGTTCTGTAATAAGCTGCACAGATAGGATTTTGTAGTTGGGAACTTGTTGGTTACAGTTTTAGAGCATGACCTACCAACTTAGTAATATTATGTCGCAAAGGGAATTGCATTACTTACAAAGCTTAATTGTTTTTCACTGTAATATTCTTTCTAGAGTTGTGATGGATAGTAGTTTTACCAGATACGGGATATCCGGCCGCCGGATATTCGGCGGAATTTAGCCGTTTGATGAATTGCACATTTGCGTAGGCGGCGCGCGAACGATCGGGTGGACTCGGTTAGATTCGGGACTTTTGTGAAGAAAGAACGCCTGTGACCTGTGAGCTGGATTTTTATCTCAATTCAGTGCGAATTGATCGCAATCATGACCCTTATTCTTGGTGGGCAGCTAATGGCAAATATTACCCAAATTTAACAAAATTTAACAAAGTTTGCCAAGATCTATCTTTCAGCACCTTGCAGCAGTGTGTACAGCGAAGGACTTTTTCCGCTTGTTACCTCTCAATGCAGAGAAATTAGTATTTATTCACCATAATTTGCCCTGAGTTCAGTATGATTAATTAACTTTCTTTCTATTACATTCATTTTGCAATTGTGTGATTAAAATTTAAATTATTTATGTTTCTCATGTGACACTAAAGCTAACTAAATAAAGCAAATAATTACTATAAAATATTTTTTTTATCCAGATTTTTTTAATTCGTCCGGATACCTATGCGGCCAAACATTAATTATCCGGTATTCGGCGGGATACCGGATAGTTATAGGATATCCGTTTCATCTCCAATTCTTTCTTTGTGAAGTACAATATTATTCTATTTATCTAAAGATAATAAATACAAAATTATAAAAAATAAGGAATTATACGTTATCTATACTATTGTCAGTATGGATTTATACGAAAATACCTAATCGAACTAAACATCAAATTGATTTTCCATTATACGAATAGACACTTTCAAAAATGATGGCTGGATTAAAAAGATATTTTTAATTTTATTGTTGGGTCAGACCTCTTGAATACTAAGCTCCTGAATGCCTCTAAATTAAGATGCAATAATATTTCTATATTAACAAAGGGAACACGTATATATTTTAATTTGGTCGCACTTTATCGTCTTGCTTTATTTGCTCATGCTACGTGAGCGAGATAGTACTACCAATAAAAATATAAGGGTCGTGTCTTCATCAAACGAAATATTGTTTGTGGGTTATTCTTTTTTACTTAAACTTACTCTTTTTGGCCAAATTCTTTTGAATAAACTTTTGCTGTTAGGGACTTTAAGGGATTTAGGTATAATAAATAATAAATAAATAAACCCATCGCACCCGATTTCTGTTCAGTGGGACTAATTGAAAATGTTTTATTCGACTACACGACGTAATGCTACTGCTCCTGGTGTTCAGGGGTTGTAAGAGAAATTATAAGTTAAAGAAACAATACTTTATTTATTTCTTATCTTGATTAGTCAATGGGAATATTATTATGTAAACGACTAGCTGAACGGCTGAACGGCGAACTTTGTTCCGCATCAAAAGTAATAAATGAATAAATTTTGGATATGATGAGGTTCAATTTGTGCTATTTATCGGCATTAACTGCTGTCCCGCTATGTTAATACTGCAATATCTTCTAAAATATTCGTTTAAATTGCATGCTGTAAAGGGCCAGGATCATCTATATTACATGCACAATCTATTTAAGACACTTAGTTGCATGAAAATTAATGCTGTAATGTTTAAAATGGCTTCGTAAATAAATCATTATTTCTCGTAAAAAGTAAAAAAATAAAAGTGGTCATTGTGGGTTATCCCTAAGAGGTTATCCCATATTGCGGACATTTTTATAGACCTTCTGAAATTGTTTAATAATGTAGAACCTTGTTTTGATCTATCAATTAGGTTTCACCCAGCGTTTGCAATTAATCGTCATTTTTTCTTTACAATATCATATAAGAATTATAGATCAAAACCACCCCGTTGACACCCTCTAACTATTAAAAAAATCAAAGCATCAAACTATTCATATAACTATTAAAAAATCAGCATCAAAATCCGTTACGTAGTTTATTTATTTATTTTAAGGTACATCAACAATATACATATATGATTTTCACAAAAAAATATAACCGAATTTTTGCTCTAATATGAATATCAATTACAGACGTACACAACATTCATTTTTATATAACAGTTACGATTGAAGTTAAAATATTAAGTAGACATACAAAATCAATTTAATTAACTAAACATTAGAGCTTCCATTCCCTGAAGTACATAAACAAACTTCGCTTAAAACTATGCAAGGTATCATGTACAATGTCAATTTTACTGCAGTTACTACATATGTCGTTGTATTCTGAACAAAACCGAGCTAAAGGAGAATTGCGACCAACATTAGTTCGACATAGAGGAATGTGGAAGGTTCTAGAGAGCGGGTGTCGTGGAACTCTTCTAGGTACAGTAAACTTAGTATTTTCCAAAAGGAAGCTGCAATCTGTGACACAGTTAATAATCTTGTATAATAGTATTAAATCATGGATTATGCGCCGGTGCTTAAGAGTGTCCATTTTAAAATACTTCAATCTATCGCTATAAGAAACTCTATGAGAAATTCCAGGTGATATGAAGGCTAGATATCGGGTAAACTTTCTCTGAATACTCTCTACTCTCTGTGAATGATTTGCGTACATAGGATTCCAAACCACAGATGCAAACTCCAAGTGACATCGCGCCAGAGAATTGAACAGAATCATTTTAGATTTAGGACGGCGAAATTCTTTGGTGTTACGTTTTATGAACCCAATCATTTGGGCAGCCTTTTTGGTGACCTCATTGATATGGGGAGAAAAACTCAACTTTCCATCCAGTGTTACACCCAGATCCCTGATTTGATGAACCTCTTCAAGTTTGGCACCATCGATATGGTATGAGGATGGTATAATTGTTTTATTCCTAGTGAACTTTATGTGATAGCACTTTTTGGTGTTAAGAACCATACCATTTGCTATACACCAGTCCTTAATATTATTAATGTCACGCTGAATAAGGTCAGAATCTAGTAAGCAATTAACGGTTTGGTATATTTTTAAGTCGTCTGCAAACAAGAGAAATTTTGAATGTTCGATGACTTCTACAATATCATTAATAAATATACAAAATAACACCGGTCCAAGGTGGGAGCCTTGTGGAACTCCGGAAACAGCATGATAAAGCTTCGAGTCATATCCTTTTATCGACACAAACTGTGGTCTCTCTTTGAGGTAAGACCCAAACCATTGTAAAAGACTCCCATGTATCCCAAGTGCTTCCAGTTTTTTTATCAATAAAACATGGTTAACTTTATCAAAAGCGCTAGAAAAGTCTGTGTACAAGGAATCAATCTGTTTACCCTTGTTCATTTCCTCAGATATGTATGACACGAAGGAGACCAAATTTGTCTGCACAGATCGACCTGCCTTAAAACCATGCTGAGCATTCGATATCGTAGTGTCAATATATTTTGTTAATATGGGACAGATAAGCGACTCAAAAAGTTTCGATAAACAAGAGAGAATTGAAATCGGCCTGTAGTTCTGAACACAATTCTTTTCACCCTTCTTGTAGACTGGCAATATTCGCGCCTTTTTCCATTCGTCAGGAAAAAAACCTGCTTCAAGCGATTTATTAATTATCAATACCAGCGGCAGGGCGAGAGAAGAACCGCATCGCTTTATAAATACCGGTGGGATACCGTCAGGACCAGCTCCTTTCACGGAGTCTAATTGTTTAATTTTTTTTGTAATATCCGTTTCACTAAACTTTATCCGGCATAACGATTTATTTACTGTAGTTGGGACAAAACATGGTAACCTATCGGCTAGATTGGCATCATATACAGAAGCAAAATGTTCCGCAATGTGTTGGCCATATCAGATCCAGTATTCACACTCTTGTCTTTAGAGTACATAATACCAGGAAGAGACAAATCACCATTTCTTCTACCTTTTACGAATCTCCAAATCAGTTTTGGGCGTTTTTCTAACTCTGATTCAATTTGATCAACGTATTTTCTGTAGCATAATTTGTTTAATTTATGACAACGCTCTCTCAGGATATCATATTCCAGTTTATCTCGGGGGTTCCTATACTTGCGATACTTTAATCTTACCGTATCTTTTTCAGAGAGTAATTTAACCAACTTACTATCAAACCAAGGGGGATACAACGATAATTTTGCTCTACGGATAGGTACATATTGTGTAATGATACTTTTTAGAAGTCCATAAAAAACCGCAACCATTTCGTTCACGTCACTTTGTTCAGAAAGTTTAGTCTGCCAGTCGATACTATTAAGTTCTGACAGAATATTCACATAGTCAGCCTTATGGAAATTTAAATGATTTCTGGGTTGTGGTTTCAAATATTCAAGAGAGATTATAGGTACACTCAAAAGCAAGGCTGGGTGCCGAGAATCCAATTTTGTCAACACATTGGTAGGCGCGATAGTCGTATAAGTAATATTTGTAAGAATTAAGTCCAAAAATTTGCTATCTATATTGCAGACATTATTGACTTGCTTTAAATTATTCAAACTAATAAAGTCAACTAAGCAATACCCCAACCTGCAGTTGTAGTTAGTAGGGCATAACTGTTGAGCGGAGTCGCTCGTCCAACCAATAAAATTTAAATTAAAATCACCCAAAATAATTACCTCTGAGATGTTATTTATAACTTTTGAGGCATTGTCAAGAAAGTTCTCTAAAGTATCCAAGTTTACGGGAGGCGGTAGGTAGACTACACATATTGCTACATCTCGTGAAACATTATTAACATTTAGTTTTACTGTAATCCATAGATCCTCACAATCGCTCTCCCAGAACTCGACACGAGTAGACAGAATATTACGCGCAACTGCAATAAGTACACCACCCCCGTCTCTTTTCGATCCTCCAGAGAAACACCGATCCCTTCTAAACACCTTATACCTAGCGTCAATTAATTCTCTATCAGCAATATTTGAATTCAACCAAGTCTCCGTAAAAACTATTATAGAGTAGTTATTCAGTAACACTTGGTTGAATAGATCACTAGTTTAGTGTAGTAGTGTAGTGTAGTGTAGTGTAGTGTAGTTGCAAAGATATAAGCATATAAGTGGACAGACAGCGGAAAGTGACTTTGTTTTCTACCATGTAATGAAATAGCGCCGCTTTTTTATCTGATCACAACGTAGTTATTAATTTACAGTGGTATTTCTTCACAAGTCACCAATGCATTTGATTCTACTTATGAGCTTCAGATTTTGGAGTAACATCCCTATTATTTAAAAAGAAAAAAAAAAGGATAAGGCGCGGCAACATGGTAATGACGTTCAGTTTGTTAAATCAGAAATCGTTTGTTATGTTTAGAATGAATGAATGAACCTTGAAACTACAATAAATATGTAATCAAAAATAAAACATTTAGGACTAAAAATGACTTTTTTCTTCTTAATTTATAAGTTCCATCAGGTTCAAACAATTTACATCCTCCATCATCACCTGTTTTATCCCCTTGGACGTTGAATTAATAAAAATCTTTTTACCGGATGCCTACGTCATAGTAGCTTTATGCATGCAGTCTCAGCCCGATCGGCTTCAAATTAACAAAGTTTCATATAAACTGTCATCGCCTATTTTATCCCGTTGAGGGTAGAATTGATCAAAAATCTTTACTTAGCGAATCCTAAGTCATAGTAGCTTTATGCCTGCAAAGTCGCAGCTCGATCGGCTCAAGTTTCATCCCCTATTTTATCCTCTATGGGGCAGAGTTGATCGAAATCCTTGCTTTGTAGAACTTAGGTTGTAGCTTTATGTATGAAAAGTCTGACCCCAATCGGTTGAAAATTGAAAAAATTTCATATAAAATTTTATTGAGGGGCTAATTTATCAAAATCATTTCTTCTATCTAATTAGATTTGATTCTACGTTATAATATCTTTATGCATGCAAAGTGTCAGCCCAATCGGCTTAAAATTGACAAAGTTTCATACAAACTTTCATCCCCTATTTTACCCCCTTGGAGGTAAATCTGATCAAAATCCTTTCTTAGAGATTGCCTACGTTATAACATCTACCTGCATACCAATTTTCAGCCTGATTCGTCCAGTGGTTTGGGCTGTGCGTTGATATGTCACTATGTCAGTCAATCACCTTGAGTTTTACATATATAGAAGATAGATTTTGCGAAAATAATTCTCCAAACGTTAAAAACGGAACACGCAATATTTTTTGTAGTCTGTAAAATGTGGAAATGACGAAACCATTTGACTAACTGTATCCGTCATTATTAGGAACTTATTTATTCAGGAGTAACATAAAAGATATTTGTTTTTTATAAATATGGATTCCATATAGAAATTTAAAATCCATTTCTTTCTTATTCTTTTTCGTCTCCTCTTTATTTTGACGATCTTAAACTTATATTTCGAGGATTCGGAGGCTTAGGGATTTTTGCTTTTCGAGCAGTACAAGCTCAGGGCAGCAGCTAGTTCTATACAAAGGTTAATTGTGACAAATATGACTTTTGTGAAGGTAATATTGGTCGGGGTTTTCGTTTAAAAGAACACGTTTACAAGGACTTGCAATATACTATGTTCACTGCCCACTAGTTGAAGTACTAGCTGGTGAGTAACTAAGATTCGTAAATATTTATGATCTTTGTATGGAGTATCGGCGATGATTTTATGTATATTATACGTATGTGTTTGACAAAAAGTATATATTTATCATTTCAAATTATATACTAATATTTACTTTCCTCTCTGGTTATGTAAAACTAGGTGCAGTTGCTTAGCTTGGAACTAGGTGGCGCTGTTTGAATTGCAAAACGGCGTTCTTCCTGATCTACCTACTCATAACCTTGGATCTAATATATAGGTTAAAACCCATTTACAAATAATATCTGTTACTAAAGATAGAAGTAAAATGGCTGTACTGGAATAAGGATTAAGGATTGTACCCTAAAAGTTCGTAGACATGAATGGCATCCGTAAACTTTTGGAACTTTACTGATTATAATATAATCAATAATACAACATATTAAAACAGTCTCGGTGGCGCAGTGGGCGAGCGCACGGCCTCTGGTCCAGAGGTCCGGGGTTCGATTCCAGACACTGGCTCACACCAATGACTTTTCGAAATTGTTTTCGGAAGTTATGTGTGATAAATATCGATGACTGACAAACTTTGTGCCCGGTATGGCAATAGGTTCGCCACCTATTCCATTTGGGACGAAAACATAACGGCGAGACGAGGCTTAACAGCCGCTGCCTACACCTTCGGGTAACAAAAGGCGTGAAGTTATGTTATGTTATGTTATAATAAAATCAGAACCCGCCCTGAACCCAGTTATTCTAATTTCATGTGTCAGTATGTCCCTTACATTAGTGGTTTCATGTAGAATTAACATTTACCCCAAATATTTGGTAGTGCGAGTTAAGCTTACTTTAAGATTGAGAGGCGCTCTGGGAATCGAGTCTATGAACTATTAGATTTAACGATGGGCTTGATGTTACTTGTTAGATCTCATCGACATTATAGAATTAGGCTCTGTCTTACACTATACTATATGAGCGTGAAGTTACAGCTAAAACTTAAATTCGATATGCATATAAAATTATATTAATTTTATATACATATCGAATTTAAGTTGAAATTTTCAGTTCAAAATAGCACTAATACATTTGAGCCAAATTTGGTACATTGTATCTTCCGGATATTGGAATGCTGCCAGACAGGGAAATTGTTTGCATTTGAAAGGCTTATCATTCCATACCGTGATAGCTTGACAAGTGATATCTAATTTGAGCTTTCATATTTCTAAAACAGATTTAAAATTATACCTGTAGGTACGTACATATATAATATTTTCGACTTTTTTAAATTACTGTCCTGCTGAGTCTATGCCAGAGAAATTATTTTTTTATTTCGGATTATTAGAGTACAATGTATTTATTTCTCAGACGTTTCGAACTCTTTACAAAGATTTCACTCTAGTGAAAATGATCTCTGTAAAGAGTTCGAAACGTCGGGGAATAAATAAAAAAAAGTAATTAATAAACGCGATATAATCCTAAAAAGTTGTTTTAATGTTAAGAGTACAATGTTTCATGCGAAACAAGTTATTCAATATTTCTCCAAAATTGTTCTATTTTCGAAATAGTCTTTATGGATTTGTACTTTATTCTTAGGACGCTGGCCGGTTAATTTCGCAATATCAACATCTTTTTTTGAATTCGATGTCCATTTTATACAACGTTTTTTATTACACTATTTCCTAAAAGTGTACAGTTATTTTCTAAAAGAGATATTGGTATTTGTTAATACATTGACATAATGTTATTATTTTTCTTTATATCAATAACGTTTTCCCATTATGAGAGGAACCTTGTTATGGACATCTATGTCCGCACGATTTTCACAGCTGCTAGCTGCTGCTAGATGTGAAATTCTACAGTTAACAGACAAATGGACAGTTCTACACGACCCAATTATACCGAGTACAATGCTATCTGGCAATGTGCAAGATTTACTGGCCGTTAACACATTGCTTATGTACATCTAAAGCTTAATATAGAGAGCATAGAATGCTATTATATCAAGAACAATAGATATAGCCGCTTACTGAATTCTCATTCAATCGTCATTGTTTCAAATTAATACCAACTTAACAGTTATTTTATATTTTTCTTCTATTTTTTTATATTTTATATTTAGCGACTATTCTATTTTAAATTTTCATGTTAAAATATTCAAATATATTTTCTTCTAAATGCCAGGAAAACCTCAACGTCAATCGCAAATGTACTCATCGTGTATTTACTATATTTTGAATCGTTATATCTCAAAAATGGTGGCTCGTAGAAAAAAAGTATTAGTAAAATTTTTTGTAGATAATTTTATGATCTACAATTTTTGTTTGAGGATTTTTTATGATAAAACTTACCGTTTTGCTGAAAATGGCGAAAAACTCATTTTTGACGTTTGACCTTGAGTATTTTTTTTCCTTACAGGGGAAAGGTGGGGATCTTTCAAAATTTGTTTTTATGATACTTTAAAGGTCTCGGTGGCGCAGTGGGCGAGCGCACGGCCTCTGATCCAGAGGTCCGGGGTTCGATTCCAGACACTGGCTCACACCAATGACTTTTCGAAATTGTTTTCGGAAGTTATGTGTGATAAATACCGATGACTGCTAAACTTTGTGCCCGGTATGGCAATAGGTTCGCCACCTATTCCATTTGGGACGTAAACATAACGGCGAGACGAGGCTTAACAGCCGCTGCCTACACCTTCGGGTAACAAAAGGCGTGAAGTTATGTTTATGTTTAAACAATCTTACCGATTATCAGCTTGGTGGGAATTTAGGTAACTTCGAATGTCTAAATTGACCAAATGACAAATTGCAAGACACCGATTTTATTTATATGTGTAGATGTGACAGATAATACAAAATGATGAGAAATCGTCCGCTTCTTAATCAGTATACAAGGGTACGAATTCTGTCTAAAACAGCAATTACGTTTTGGAAGTTAAATATAATAAATGTCGTTGATCGACAACTTCTAGCAGTAGGTTACGGCATTTGAGACCAAAAAAGGTTATAAAATAAATGCTAAAGTAACTTACACTGTAACCACGGGGTCGATAATTCAACTCAACCGCCCTTGTCGTACGAGCTGCGGGCTTATTTGAGAGCGTTTCAAACTTAAACAGCCTTCACCAAGCTGTAACACTTTGTGCACTCTTAGTAACATTATGTAACGATACTAAAAGTAAGTTTAGGATATAAATGTACAAGACAACTGTGATCAATGTGGAAACACGGAGGTCACCACGCTTTTACAATACATTTGAAATGTTTTATCAAAATCAAATAGTACAGAAGTCGACCGGTGAAATACCACGACCTCTCAGAATGTCAACGTAAAGTGGCTGCTGCTGCATTATGATCGATCGATGAAAGATGTATCCGTAGGCCTTAACGTTTCCCCACTCCTCTTCCCATCCCAAACCCGACCCCTACTCTATACCTTTTTAAGGGCTAGCAACGCAACTGTAACATTAACTGTGGTAAGCGTAAGTTGCCTACCACCTGGTGACACGCCTATTCGCCTGCCTCCCTATACAATAAAAGATTAGTTTTAATCAAAATCTGATACATCTGTAAACAAAATCATGAAGAATCTCATACAATTACATGGTACGGTAATAGGATGCAGGAAGCCTTATCAGTTAACTTAAAAGATTCACGTTCCACTTCGTACAATCGGACTTTCGAATGTTATAAGAAATTTACATAGATATTACGTAATTTGCGAACCAATGCCGCGAGGAATATTCAGCCTCGTCCCAATTAGGTGTTATCTCTCTTTGTTTACAGTTGCGACGTTTTACAATTCAGATTGTATATATTATTAATATACTATATTGATAAGAAAAAGTTTTAGCAATTTAATTAATAAGGTATAAAATTAAACTGAAGATAACAATTAAATCACCGAAATATTGTGAAAGAGTTACAAAAAATCGAGTAAGATTTTTCTTGACTTGTAATTTCATATTTTTGTGAAAAGATAGACTAGACAATGAGTTCAAATAATAGCCCACACAAACGTTGACTCATCATCATCATCATCATTAGCCTTTTGAGGTCCACTGCTGGACATAGGCCTCCCACATAGAGCGCCACAACTGCCGGTCCGCTCAATCATAGGGGGTTTTTGCCATAATCGCCACGCTTTGCAGGCGGGTTGGCGATCGCAGTAGGCTGTATTTTCTTGAGAGAGAATGCTGCTGCCCATTCTTCTAGCTTTTCCCTTAGTCGCCTTTTACGAAACCCACGGGAAGAGATGGGGTGGCGGTATTCTAAGCCGGCGCCACACAGCATAAAACAAATGTTAACTAGGAGGTAAAATATATATGATCATCATTAAATATTAAGAAATTGTTTACAAGGAATGTTCAGACATGAATCAATTGAACTGAACTCAATGTTTTATTTCAAGAACAAACTCTATCTCTATCTTCCGGTATAATGACGTAATGACACATAATAAAAATAGTAGTCAAATACACAAACATAACATTAAAGTAACATTTGCACCCTTGTGAAATTTTATGGTACTAACCAATTTTTATATTGACCTACCAAACTCCCCAGTTCATGTAACAAACTTCAAGATGTTAATGACGCTACTCTTTGGTAGATGGCGTTGGTCTGAAAATTTGATACACAAAGAAGAAAATGTAGAGGTGTGAAAATGTGTTTCACGTCCTGGTGACAGCTTTCAGAACCACTTCGTAGCAGTTTTGTTTTCGCGTCGCCTGCGTCTGTTTGTAGCGCTGCTGTTAGGCAGATGGCGTTGATGAACAACATATACAATTAAGTGCTAAATCTCGAAACTTATCACTTTTTCTTTACTACATCATACATGAATACATACTAACCACCCCGTTGCTACCTACCATCCATTATAAAAAACGCATCAAAATCCGTTGCGTAGTTTCAAAGATCTATACATATAAGGGGACAGACAGCCAAAAGCGACTTTGTTTTATACTATGTAAATGATGATTCATTATCATACCGTGAGATTTGGTGTTTTTATTTTATTTTACGTCCGTGATGATCGAAAAAATATGCAGTAGTCATCATGACGAATAAAACGTTAGTTACCATTGCATAGATAGTGAGCTTATTTCTATATTTGAAGATAAATGAGTAAAATTGCGATGGTATAAAAATGTCTCTTAGATACTCTAAAACTTTGAAATATTACTTTTAACGCTGGACAAAACATGGATTAAGCAACACAAGTGTGGACACATCTCATAAAACGTATGTGTAATGTGTATCCAATAAATTGGTTCATCATTCGAGCGGAGTGTTTGCTCTAACTGCTAAATTGCCATTTTATGGCTGTTCTACACAAATGAGAGTTAATATAACTTGATTCTAGGCATTCATTTTGTCAGGACCTTAGTTAACGCTTTAAAGACTTTATACTACAATTTAAGTTCAGAATTAGTGATAGACAATTAAAACATTTTAATGTTTTAAAGTGCCTTTTATTTATCGGGTTTGTTTAGAGTGTTTAAATCATGACTTTGTACTCTAAATTCTTTTTTTTTTTTTTTTACGCGAGGAAATGCTTTATGCACACCCCCCGCCTAGGGGGTAGTGTGGGACTCCCAAAACACTAAATTGTAATCCGAGGGTTACCCACTAAAACCTCGCAGCGGCCGTCCTCCGGCGTTGGGGTGGCCCAGGACAGTGCATCGGCCCTCTGGTCCACCCCGCCGTCGCCCCCCCTCTGTCACGGAGGGGGTGCTAATCCTCGGGGAGCCTCAGTGAAGCTCCCCCGGGCGGGGCGGCTACGACCGCGCGCTGTAGAGAGGCGCGTGGCCGGCGGCGCCCCGGACGACCCTCCCCGGCCGCACCGGGGGTCATCCTTCCCGAGCCGAGCCCGGGCGCACCCGCGGGGTGTGCGCCCTCGCGGCCCGTCGGCGGCGGCGATCACTGAGCTCGCCGCCGCCGCCTACGAGCGGGATCGGCTCTCTCCCGACCCCGCTCGACGACCTCCTTCTGTAGCATCACAGCTTCTCGAGTACATACCTATCACTTTTATGGAAGTTATGTATAAAAATAAATGAATTCGAGCACCCCGCTTCTGAACTAAGAGGTCGCGGTTTCGAATCCTGGTTCATACCAACGACTTTTTGAAATTAATTTCGAAAGTTACGTGTGATACATAACGATGACTGAAAATTTTATGCCCGGTATGGCAATAGATATTCCATTTGGGACGTAAACATAACGGCGAGACGAGGTTTAACAGCTGCGTGAAGTTATGTTATGTATAAAAATATGCTTTGCCCCCATTTCTAGATGGTCAATATCCTCACTTAGCGTATCGTGACGTGAATGTAGCCTGTGAGAGAACTTCGAGAATTGCAATCTAGAATTTGTTAAAAAAAAACTGGACGGGTCATAACTGAAGAACGTGAAGAATCTGAAAATGAAGACTATGATATTCATATCATAGTCATGAATATGTTATATCATAAGGAATAAAATGTTCCAATCATTTTGGTTTATCTCCATAGTTATAGCAGCGCTTAGAACTGGCAGTTAAACGTTTTTATTTCAGCTATATTGGTTAACTATATTGCTTTCATTTGTCCAGAGAACCTACTCGTGAATATTAAAGTTATATTCTTAGGAACCTATAGGTTGCAAAAGATCTGGATCACTTAAAACCATACTGCGCATGTTAAGCGGAAGTTTTAAGTGATAAATATCGATGACTGTCAACTTTGTGGCTGGTGTATGGCAATAGGTTCACCACCTATTAACATTTGATCCCAAATGTAAATAGGTGGCGAAACTATATTTAGCGGCTTAGATAAGCTTTCATAACTCTTCTCTTCTTGGCCATCCTCGATTCCTATATTCATCTGCTTATTCAACCTTGCATCTTCCATTCTTGCTACATGTCCGAACCATCGGAGCATCTAAATAATACTATATAAATTATAGTATTTTATACTTGCTGACCCAGCAAAAAAATAGGGGTTGATCGTAGAGAGGTGAAAATTTAGGTTGTTATGTATTTTTGTATGTTATTTCATAAAAAATAAAAAACAAAAATTAAATAAAAACAACTACCCCGTTTAGGGGTATGAAAAATATGTTATCCTATTCTCAGACCTATCTGATATGCACACACAATTACATCAGGACCAGTTAAGCCGTTTCGGAGAGTATGGTAATTAACATGGTAACACGAAAATTTTGTATATTAGATTATTTTTAAAAAAAGGATGTTTATATAAATGGACCCAAAGCAAATCAGAATATATAAATCCATCTGAATTTGACTCCCGATCTTTCCTCGTCACGGTGTGAATTCGGGATCCAAGCATTCTTGCTATTAGCATGAAATAAATTAAGGCATTTCAATGTTAATATTGAAATTCATTAAGTCAATATTTACCTCGAGATAAGTCAATATTATGTACTAATGTTTCATCATTGCTTATTCCAAGTTTAACTCTTTACTTATGAACAGGAAGAAACACTAACAGATGTAATGTCAACCCAATGTCTCTGTTTGAACAATTCATACGGTTCTAAAAATTTGTTATATACAATTATCATTGTTATGAAACATTCTTTAAAAGACAAATAAAAATAAAAACTTTCTTAAAATAAATAACAATTACAGACTACTTCTGTATGTTTAAGGTCATTAATAGATAGTATAGATACATATATAATACTTTATTTGTACACCATCATCCGGCCCACCATTTGGGGTCGGCACTAAAGGTTTTCCTTTTTCACTTTACCCTATCATTTGCTTCTTCTACAGAAACACCCTTCCGAATCATATCATCTTTTGCACAATCCATCCATGTTTTTTTCGGTCTCCCTCTTATTTGTTTCCTTCCACATCCAGATTCATCATCCTTTTTACGACATGTGCATCATCCCTCCTTAATACATGCCTATACCACGCAAAGCGATTTCCTCTTATCTTCTCAGTTATTGGCGCAACATCCAAGTTTCGTCTGACATTACACCGTTAACATTATGGTACTTTAGTATTTTGGAGAACTTGAATTGGGGTGCTATAACTTACTGTGATAGAATTTCCAAGATGGTTTAATTCCTGCGTGAATTTCCAACTAGCAAGTGAAAGAAGTGAGTAAGAAGAGAGTGAAGTGAAGATCAACTGGCGCATCCATTGGAATTCATTGCAATTAATGAAATATTCTGTCATTAAATGCCAGCTCATATTCATCTATCAAAGTTAAGTAGCACTTGTATAATGTAAAATAACAAAATATCTAAAATATCACGATCTCTCATAAAATTGACATAAATTGGCTCATGCCATGTTTTGTTCTGAGCCAGGTATCCGGAAGCCCACTACCTTCCCCTTCTACTTCCCATCCCCTTCCCTAACGCCTCGGTGTTGCCTATTTCATGGACTGCCAACATGTAACCGGCTTGCGAGTGTGCCCCCGTTCCTATAAAAAAACAGTTCGTTTTCTTCAACCCAAAGGCGATTTAATTTAAAAATGTTTTATGTAATACATTTTACCTGTAGTGGTACTTTGAACATCGCTGTCTTACAGTTGTCGGTGATGTTCATCTACATAGTGCGAGAGCGTGTTGATACCACAGACTTCTATGTACACCAGAATCCGTATTATCCCGAGCGTTCCTTATTTGTTACGAATAAATATTTACAATATAGTGTTGACAATAACTTGCTTATGCCATTTGCAAATATGACTTATTTAGAGGATCTAGTTGCTGTTCATTCATTGTTTATGGAAAAGTAATTAATTAATCTGTGGTTTTGAATAAAATTAAAAATTTATATTAAAATTTCTGCAATGGAATGTCAGTGGTACAGCCGCGCAGTTTGCTAAAGAATATTCGCTCGATTTATGAAATATAACGATCGCTCTGTCATCGATCTGTCATTCCTTCTCAACTTAACTTCCGAAAACTCATTGGTGTGAGCCAGTGTCAGGATTCAAACCCGGACTTCTGGATCAGAAGCCGTGTACTCTCCCACTGGACCAACGTGACCTATATTAATATTATGGTATATATATATATATATATATATACCAACATTATTACATCGTCGTGCTACAGTACGGTTTTAAAAATAAAGGAAAGTAACTCAGATACACTAGATTAAATGGTCAAGGGTGTGAACTTTTCATGTTTTGGGTCCCGTCCTAACAAAATATTATGAAACATTTTTTAAAATATGAGAAACACTTATCCCTTAGTTATTATGTTTTTATACAGACATGAAGATAAATTGAAAGTTAATATTGAAAGCTATAAAAAGGTTTATCAAATGAGTATGAGAGTCCCTACAACCTTGTTTTCAACGCGGTCAGCGAGAGTCACTCCGTTGATTTTGCGGAGTCAGTCATTTCGACTGCGTTTATCCTACTTTTGTGCACACTATGCCATACCCAACTCTGGCTTCCACAAGTTAGTGTTGGAATTAGTACCGTATTGAGAATTGCAAACTGGACTTTTCTGCTAACTTTCCAGGAATCTGCCTAACACTGCATTTTCCTGTTTAACTAAATAAATAATAACATACAGTTATAAAAGGTCTCGGTGGCGCAGTGGCTAGCACCCCGCATCTGATTCAAGAAGTAATGGGTTCAAATCCTGGCACACACCAATGACTTTTCGAAATTTTCGGAAGTTACGTGTGATAAATATCGATGACTGGCAAACTTTGAGCCCGGTATGGCAATAGGTTCGCCACCTATTCCATTTGGGACGTAAACATAACGGCGAGACGAGGCTTAACAGCCGCTGCCTACACCTTCCGGTAACAATGGCGTGAAGTTATGTTATGTTATACAGTTACAACATACAGTTACAATTTTAACAGTGGTAGAGCCAAGCAGTTCGCTGCATAAATGGGCCGGCTCGACCGGTGAAATACCACGACCTCTCAGAAGACCAACGTAAAGTGGCTCATCCCGCGTTTCGTCCGGTGAGGGAGGTACCCGGAGGCCCACCCCCCTTCCCTATCCCCTATCCCTTAAAGGTCGGCAACGCAACAGTAATACTATATGTGTTGCTGGTGTCCATGGGCGGCGTTGGTTGCTTACCATCAAGTGACACGCCAGCTCGTTTGCCCTCCTATCCCATAAAAAAAACATACATTAATTAACAACAATTAACATACATTAAATAACGGTCTCGGTGCCGCAGTGTCTAGCACCCCGCCTCTGATTCAAGAAGCAATGGGTTCAAGTCCTGGCACACACCAATGACTTTTCGAAATTTTCTAAAGTTACGTGTGATAAATATCGATGACTGACAACTTTGTACCCGGTATGGCAATAGGTCCGCCACCTATTACATTTGGGACGTAACATAACGACGAGACGAGGCTTAACAGCCGCTGCCTACAGTTTAGGGTAGAAAAAGGCGTGAAGTTATACATTAATTTAATTTGAAGTAAATTTGAGTCAAACACAGGGAATAGATTTCTACCCTAACAAATATTTGTGTGGTGATATTTGTACTGTGCCAAGTATTTACAGATATAAATATTAATCATAACGCAAACCTCAATCTTTTATGTTCACAGATTATGATTTGTCATTGCATAACCTTACATAGATTCCTTACATTTGAAGGAAGAGCTTATACTTTTAACTTCTAAATAATCAAATAAATATTTTCATTTTCAAATAACAAGAGTTAGATTTTAAATTATAAATTCACTGTGGAACCCTAAAAATTATACCTACACATATCCGAGACGGAACTAATCAAGTTTGGTGGAAAAAGATCGGTCACAGAAATATTTTGCTTTCATATTTGCATCGTCATATTGCCAATATTAATATTGCTATATTATATGCAGTACTTTAATTATTATTTTTTTCGCCTTTTGAAGTGATAATCCTATAAATCGATAAAGGCTGTATACATTCACAATAAAACATGACAAAGAGAGAGATTATTGTAATCATTGAAATAACATGTTAAACAATTTTTACATTTTGTCATCAACCATAGTAGGTTTCAAGGGATTCCAGTACGACTATTGGCTGATTTCCATCGTTAAGTAGGCTAACTTTAATTTTCTTCCTTTTTTATTTTAAATGGGCCGAATATCGTATATTCGTTTAAATAATAAATCTTAAAAGTCTCGGTGGTCCAGTGGGCGAGTACTCCGCTTCTGAAAAAAAGGTTCGAATCCTGGCTCACACTAATGACTTTTCAATATTAATATTGAAAGTTATGTGTGACACATATCGATGACTGAAAAACTTTATGACCGGTATAGCAATAGGTTCGCCACCTATTTCATTCGGGATGTAAACATAACAGCCTTTCGAGGCTGAACAGCCACTGTCTACACCTTTGGGTAGAAAAAAGCGTAAATTTATGTTAGTATAATTCTTGAACAATATTTGATTATATGGGCAAATATAATGTCATCTAGTTGTGGGCTAATCAACTAAAGATGATGATGTGTGGGATCAATCAGACAGTAGATATTAAAAACTTTTTTAAATATTTGAGTACTTACATACAAAAATAGTTAGAAATACAAAATCCATTAGTACTCGGGTGAAGTGTGGAGGTTTGCGTAGCATTCGATCATAATGCTACTAAATTAGTATCAAGAATTATAATTGTTCAAACAATTGTGTTGTTTTATCCAATTATTGTGGCCAAACAAAGTACTATAAGTGGTACTTGTGAATCAGTTATCTTTTCAGTATTAATTGTCCTATTCATATTTTATTGTTATAGACAATTTGAACTTACATTTTGGGCATAAATTATATACTATGCTACAGCGTCTTATAAAGTATTAAATTCGACATACATTCAAAGTTTTTTGTTTCTTAAATAACAAATAAAAATAACAGAGAAATTTTCAAATTAATAAAAATAATATAACGCGTAAGTGTATTTGTACCCAACTGTTTCAAAAGAACGACTATATTTTTTATGTGTTTGTCTGTAATTTTTTGCTTGCTCTATTAAACAAAGGATGCATTTGCATGTACAATATCTGTATCTTATATATCTTTTATAAATGTCTTATGAAGACAATCTTAAAATTAGCTGTAAAGCTAAAATATAGATAAAATTGAAGTGTCTGTTGGTAATATTGAAATACCTGTTTTCTACTTCATTCATATGAATATACGGTACATTCACCAAAATGACATTTTTTTTCAATTTTTGCCTGTCTCTCTGTTTATTTGAAATAATAATCACAAAGGTATTATTATTCTAGTCAAGCTTGTGCATAGTCCATCCAGACCACGCGCAAAAACGAGCTACGCTATTGGCTACGAATTCTCGTAGGCAGTACCGGAGCGCCTACGCACGAACTGCGTCACTCCGCCTATCCACGTCATTGCATTGGTAATTAAAAATGTATACCTATATCTACTGCAACTAATACATAAAATAATAAGTTGGGTTGCATATTATGTGGATAATTTTAAAATAAATTTGTCCGTAATATATTGATTTCGATAAAAACAGGAGATTTTCTTGCCCGGTTCATCTCATGATACACTACACTCAAAATTGGATCATTGACGGCGATTGCGTCTTGATCTGCTTGCTCTAAATATTCTGTGCAGATACTTATCTCAAACATACGTGATAGTAAATAATTAAAATTTAATGATAAATTAAACTTAATCCTAACACTTGGAATCGGACCGCTCGCGGCAATTGCGTCCTCATTTTCTTTTTGCTATGGAGATACTTACCTCAAGCGCACGTGTTGATATTTAAGTAAAATTTATTTAACTATTGACTATATTGTGTGTCTGTGAATATATAAAAATAAAGCTAGCAAATTTTGTAATTCCTCAGAGCTAAAAATGTTTGTTGCAAATGATGGCATAATATGCCAGCATATTATGCTGGTTGCTAAATGTTGACTTCATGTTGACTTTAATAAGAAACTAGGAATTATACAGTATGCTATAAAGATGCTATGGAAAGAGAACCTTTCTGCAAGACAAATTCCACAATGCGGATATACGCAGAAGATCAGGAGGCATTATTAACATAGTCCGAATAATCAGCACTTCAAAGTCAAAGTAGCTTTATTTTCATAGGTTTTTACAGGCACTTAAAAAAAGTCAACAAGTTTAGATTTTTTTATTATCCAGGCGCATATGGGCCAGCCTGCGAACAATTCCCCTAATACAACATAACCCCTAACATAATCAGGGACAAGTACAGATTATACATATTATTATTGTTTATACTGAAATATTTAACACGAGCGCTTGAGGAAAGTGCCTTTGTGGCACGAAAAGACACGGGCGCATTCTCCACGAGCGGCCCGATTCCGAGTATTGGGGATATCATGAGAAGAATCGGGCAAGAAACTCATGTGACTTGACAAACAATGAAAAAAAAACGTTTTCAAGTTACCACTGACCACTCAGGTGGATGCGGTATAAAGATTCATCGAATCGCCTTCAAACTATTTTACAAAAATTATTGTTAAATAAAACATTAAAAAAAAGCCCACAACTAGGCGAAATAAATACAAAATTGATAATTTCGTGGTTATTCCGTAAAATAAATATAGCTTGTACCACGTACACAGCTACTAGCGCAATCGGATGCACTTTTTTGCTTTTTCTACTATTTTAAAACTATATATAAATAAGTTCATAAATTATGCACATCATCTCTATTTAGATACAAAGCTGTTTTTTTTACAGTAATCAAGTTCTCACACTAATCACCAAGTTACATATACAATACATACATCTCGTAGATCTTTATATTTCCATACATACACTGAACCAATAACATGTAATAATATCAAATATTATGATATATATGACGTCATGGGTCGTTATAAAACACATAATACTCTTTTTAATCTTCTTGCGATCGTTTGTTGTGGCGGTATATAAGGGCGGGCGCGGAACCACGACGGGTAGACACCTGTTTGTCGCGGTCGAAGATATACGGACAGAATGTGAGTATTTTTTTATCGATGTTTATTTTATATATATATATATATATATATTTATTTGTGATATAGTGATATTGAATAAAAAACAGTTTTGTGCGATTCTAGACATTTAAATCGGCATGTAATTTTTTTTTTATTTTGACCGTATGAAAATTATTGATAGTGTTAAAATTAATTGTAAAATTATTTTCGTTATTCCCATGCTAAAAAGTGATCGATTTTAGAGTCGAATAAATAATATTTTGCAATAAAAATGTGTAAAGATGATATATTAATATTAAAAAAATATATAAATTTAAGATTTAATAAAATTATGTATATACATTACACACAGTCATAGTAAATAATTTTAATATGATCAATTTAATCATTTAGAGGATATTATTTGATTTTCTTCTTGAAAGTGCAAAGGTGGAAAATGTATGTGTACATTTATTACAAATGATCTCAAATATTACTAAATATTTTGTATTAGTGCTTTTGTGTCTTAAATAAATATATTATAATATTAGTTGCTACACGATCATACTAGGAATATTTTCGGTGTCGCAGTTTATTCGGGGATGCACATAAACGTTACATTTTATTCAAAGTGTGACCAACATTAGAATAAAGCAAACTAAAATTTATTTATTTTTCGCTAATAATAAACACAATATTTAAACTTTAAATAAGTTCTAATAATAAGTATATGCAAATGCTATTCGACTTACTTACCGTTAATAAAATTTTGCACAAATCACATCATATATTAATAATTAATTGTTCTTGAAGACTTGTTGCATCAATGTTTTAATAATATTTGCTTTATATTGCATTAATGTTTAATAATATTAATAATTAATTGTTCTTGAAGAATTGTTGCATTAATGTTTTAATAATATTTGCTTTCCTAAAGACCTGTAAATAGCTATGATAAAGAAAGTGTGTCTTTTTCAATTTCACGCCTAAAATTAATTGAAAAAAGTATAATATTTGACTACTATTAAAATATAATTTTTAAATCTTTTCCCTTCCTCTCTTTACCGGAAGATTCTGACAAATTTTTTTTGCGTATGTTTCTGTATAAAATAATTAATTAAGTGGATAACATGACAGACCTTTTACCATACCCCGGATAATGATTCATTATTAACTATGCGATAACTATCCCTCATAACTTTTGCAAAGTTTTCCAAATTTACAAACCCTGGACCTATTAGACAGAAGTAAAGCTACTACACTATTTTGTTTTTTTGTTCATTATACATGTGATATATTTTATAGCAATTAATCAATTCTAAGAAATTATATAAATTATTGATTTCTCAATTCAAAATTTTATTATTGCTTTCGGAATTACAAAATTATTTACAATTTATTATGCCCACAAATATTTTTCTTTTTACTTAACGACCTACTTTGTTAAAACAGAGCGCTACGACATTGGACAAAGCTCTTTTTAACAGATTAAATTGTCATCCTATGAGTGATGAGTTGCTTTGTATCCGAAATTTTATAATACATCACAATAAATATATCAATACATATTGATACATACATAACATTTATTTAGTACTGGCCATTGCGACACTTTTATAGACATCGGGTTTGAAAGAAACAAAACCATAGTAATGTTTCATACTAAAGTTATTGAATGTATAAAAGGTGAAAAGAAATCTATCGAATAGTTACAAAGAGCAGAAATACATGGAATTATATTAAGCAAATATATATATATATATATATATATATATATATAAAATTCATCTTTAAAACCCTTTGGAAAAATATATTTTTCAAATTTACCAAGACACGTTTTATGTTAATGTACGTTTAGATTTGGTTTAATTGTTTCTGAATTATTTTAGCATAATATAACTTCACGCCTTTTTCTATCCGAAGGCGTAGGAAGCTGAAAAGCTTTAGACTTAGACTTGCCGTTACGTTTAAGTCTCAAATGGAATAGGTGTCGTACTAATTGCCACACACCGGGCACAAAGTTGTCAGTCATCAATATTTATCACAAATAACTTCCGAAAAGAATTTTAAAAGTCATTGGTGTGAGCCTGGATGCAAACCTATGACTTCTTCGACCACTTGACCACTTTTAGTTTAATGTAGAGTTTATCATGTAAAACCTAACGGCGTTGATGTCTTTCCAGTAATCTTTATATTGTTAAAAATACGTTACACTAGGAATTTATCTTATATTGCGAACACTGACATACATAGACACTACACAGCTATTGTTTATACAGAGAAGTCCTAAAACGAAAATCAATCGAACTTTGACCAGTTCTCTTGGCTCATTACTCGTAATTGTATATATTTACGCAACTGATTCTTTATCTAGCCAATTTGGAAGACTCGTGAATATTTATCGAAGAATTTCGGAAAAGCATTAGTGTGTGACCCAGGATTTGTTACCCAGATCTCTACCATAAAAGGCCACTAAAACTACTATTATTTCCATAACTATTATTTCGATTTGAATATTGAAAGTTAGTAAGTTGATTGAATGCAAATTCTATACAATTTAGTTTGGTAACTTCAATGGTCTAATGGATTATTAAGGCACCTTTGGGACAGGCCCCAGTTTTATATCTTTTTAAACTTCGACATTTCAAATCACTTTTTGCAAGTTTTCCGGGGAAATTGACATTTGTGTATGATATAAGGCAAATGATACTTGGATTAGTAATACTAGACATCACTGCTGCGGCTACCGGTTATTAAAAGCGTGAAAGTATTTTTTTTATTCCACACGGTCTATTCTTTTTTAGTTGTTGGTATTATTTAGTATGCTCTTATCTATAAAACCGATATTTAAAATATTGTGTGTGTGTCCTATTAAATAACTCGAATTCATTTAAGTGTTCTTAAGGAACTTAATAACTCATATTTATGTATCACAAGTTACTATAGAATTAGTACTGTCATTTAAATTTCATTAAACGAATTGCTATCAAAGGTTTTATAAGTCTCAATGGTTTATTTGTTTAGCACTACACTTTTGATTTCATGGAACTTTAGTTCTCATCCTGGTAAATTCTAGCATATTTTCAATGACTGCTTTTTTTAAGTACTACGATTTTTATTTTAAAGATCTCGAGTCCTGACAGATCTGAGTCTCTCGATGACTTGACATAAATTATTTTCGTCTGTAAATTTTTTTCAATCAGAATAGTGATCGACGCATAATTTAATGTGGGACCAATTGTGAATTTTGATACTTTGTATGGGATAGGGGGCAAACGCGCAAGGGCGTCGCCTGGTGGTGTGACTAGCACTGCCCATGCATGCTATGAATAGGCCATCCGGATACTTGCCTTACTAAAGGAAACTTGGCAACTAGTTTACAACGATATTAATGCAACAAAATACGTGGATCTATCACTGTTACACATAACATAATCTAATTTCACGAATTTTCTACCTTAAGGTGTAGGCAGCGGCTGTCAAGCCCCGTCTTGTCGTCACGTTTACGTTCAAAATGGAAAAGGTGTGAAACCTATTGCCATACCGGGAACAAAGTTTTCAGTCATCGATATTTATTACACATAACTTTCGAAAACAATTTTAAAAAGTCATTGGTGTGAGCCAAGATTCGAACCCACGATCTCTTGATTCAGAAGCGGGGTTCTTGACCGCTGGACCACCAAGACCTATCTATCACTGTTTAAATTGTTGATATGCCTAAATCTTTACAAGAATTTACGAAAATCGAGATGAGTTCTATTATTAATTGCTTTGATATGATTAAAGATATTGATTGCTTTTGTTATTATTCACAGCCAAAGTTGTAATGATATTGTAGGTTGAAAAGGGCACAGTTTGCTTACTGTAATAATAAATAGCCAAAACAGTTGGTATCTGATATGGTAGAGTTGGTTTCTGTATTAGCGGACTATTATTGTTTCCAAAATAAATTCTTATCGGTAATTCTGAGATTCCCTGTCAGAATTTAACGTTGTAAATATACAACATTTAAAATTTATTATTTTAGTGGTACGATTACATAAATTATTCTCTAAGTTGCCTAATTTAATGTAACTTAAATGTAACGTGTATTTTTTCAGTCACTTTCCAACCCGCAAGCTTGTTTTCCCCCTTCTAACATAAAAAAAAACCTTTAAAAATCAACAACACGTAAAATCATTATCACTTAAACAATAGTCAAAACATGCTTTTGATTTGAACTGATTCTAAATTATGCGTGCAATTTAATAAAAATAAATTAAATTTCTAAAATCAAAGTAACTTACATTATTTCTTAGCAAATTAAGTATCTGCCGGTAAAATTCCAGTCAAAATCGGTCCAGACCTTTTCAGCCAAAATCAACTGGCAAATAGATAACGGTTATGTTAAGGTATTGAAAACAGACACAAAATTTTATTGCGCCACACTCAACTTTTAAGTCCATTTGAATAAAAAATAAGTTCTGTTAAATGATTGATTATCTTTTCATTCGAAGGAATACTCACATTCTTTGTCTCCTGTACAATATTCTTTTCAATACTGCTACGCCTCACTATCTTAAAAAACGTTTCACGTTTCTCCATGACACACATACGAGATACTTGCGATGATCGGTGAACTTAACTCTAGAAATGACAGCTCACTCCACAAATTTTTCAGATAAGTCTTTCTCAGTCCAGGTAGCACGTTTGTGGAATGAACTGCCATTGACTATTCGGCGTGCTCAGACGCTGGCAACATTTAAAAATCGTCTTGCAGAATACTACTTGTCACTGTAAATGACTCACATGTACAACATTATATTTATTCACATGTATGACATTATATTTATCTATGTATATATATATGTAACTAATTTATGTATGTTTTGTATGCGTATTTATTTATGTATTTATGTATTTGTATGTGTATGTATTTATGTATGTATGTATGTATTTATCTAGATGAAGTTCGATGATATATATTATAAACGAGTACCACGCGTATTACTGTTCCTGACAAAACAAGTCCATCTTAAGGTTGTCTGGAAGAGATCGCAGCATGCGATAAGACCGCCTTTGTACTAGCCTAAAATTTACCTTTTACTTACTGTAATTTAATCTATTTATGGTGTACAATAAAGTGTTTTTATTATTATTATTATCTTGGACACAATACACACAGCGCCATCTAGTTCTAAGCTAAGCAACTAAATGCTTGTGTTATGGATACTAGATAACGGATATTAATACACATATACTTTTCTTTTGTAAATACATACTTACAATACATAGAAAAACACCCAGACGCCACACAAATATTCATGTTTGTCACAAATATTTGTGCTCGGGTGGGAATCGAACCCCCGACCTCAATGCTGCAGCGGGTAGTTTTACCAATGCGCCACGAGGCCCGTAAATATAAACTACTAAAAATATGTACTAAAAGATTCTAGTAGCAACACATACCAATTTAAATATAAACTTAGTAACAATGTAAATTATATTTACTGTAACATTATCAAGGTCCATAACGACTGATGAAATATTTATAACAGTACAAAATTATATTAATACTTGGGCATTAAATACAAGCAAAACCTTATGTACCTTTTTCTTAAGTCTCCGTCCAATTTGTTTGGAGTTTTGTGATTGTTATCAACTTTTGTTAACTGTAAAAGCTAAATATTGGCATTTAATTAAATTGTTGACGATTTCAAGACTAATTTCTCGTATCGGGTACTCTTTCGAGAGATAATATAGAAACATAATATCTTTATTATTAATAACTGGCCCAGCTAACTTTGTGTCGCCCCCAAAGCAATAAATAAAATATTTTTTTATTTAAAAACTGCTACCGGCCAGTAAAAGCTCCGTCAAAATCGTTCCGGCCATTTCAGAGTTTTCTCAGAGCAACGAGACAGACAAAAATGGTAAAAACAATCATATAAATATATTTATTTCAATATTACAAACAGACAATATTTAATTTATATTCAGAATAGATTACATATTTTTTCCCAAAAACAATTTGTCAGTCAGTAATGCTTGTTTCATTCTATCCTAAACCGCTGGACCGATTAAAATTATTTTTTCTATTTTTGTTCAAGAGGATTTGTTTATATTCACAAACAATCCCGGCAGTTTATTTGTGTATAGATAAATAACCTAGATACCGACTGTCGCCCCATCTGTCGGGCTTATTTGGGAATTTAAACCATCCTCAAATCCCCTTGATCTCACACAAAAAAAATCATACAAATCGGTCCAGCCGTCTCGGAGGCATTCAGTGACATACACACACATACAAAAATATATATATATAAAGATTTTGTAGAGGATATGCTGTCTATTGTGTATTGGATGGACATGAGGCCTCTATGTAGAAATACTCAAATCTGTATCATAGCATAGGCATATGCCTGTTTAGTTAAATACGTTAAATATTCCTGGCTATGTACAATTTATATAATTTAATAGTAAATCAAAAAGTATTTGTCCAATCGCGAAACATTAAATTTGTTAGATTCTAGGAACAGATTAAGAGAGATGCTCTCTTAATCTTCTTATTCGATTCTGCTCTGGAATTCAGTTACCTCCCACGTCGTACAAAACGCGGCCTAAGCCATTTTACGTCGATTTTCTGAAAGTTTGTGGTATGAAACCAGCTGAGGCGGCTGGTTCGTGCATTGAACTGCGCGGTTCTGACGAACTTTGGTTAAAGCACAATACTGTTTTGCTAATACTTTTAAACCATCACTCATAATATAAAAGGACATACCTATTGAATTGAGTAGTAAATTTTTATTTACTACAAATTTTACTAGCAGGTCGTGTAGATTAACAGTAAACCCGCGCTCTAAAGAATTTAACTTAAAAACTTTCTCATCCGTTAAGACTGAAAGGACAATTTTACAAAATTATAAAGGAAATAAGTTTTAAATTTTCAAGGCTGTACTACTTAATTGGTTAAAGGAAACTTCTTGGGAGAGAAAGAGAATTATAAGTACAGGATAATTTTAATTGCTAGTGGACCTGTACAGTTACGAATTTAGCAATTGTTATCCTATTGTTCTATCTATATATTTCTAATTATTGATTTAATTACTTATTAACTAAAAGTGTAGGCAGCGGCTATGGTATAGATACCTCGACACGCCGAACTAATAATTTCTAAGAAGTTAGCTTAGATAGCTTAAAATTATTAAAAGTAATAATTTAAGCCTAAGCCACCAAAGGTATTTTATTTACTTACACGGCTAAAATACAACAAAATAAAAACATGATAAATAAAAATGATTTGTTTGATCAAATACAATATCTGTCTCAATAATTATATGATACTTACAATGATCGGACGTTCACTGGCATATATTTTTATTGCAAATAATTAGGTACAGATATGTAATATCATCCAATTCGCCGATGTTTTTGTTAGGTATTAACTCTACTAGCGTTATATATAATATCGCTTTAGAAACAGCAGTCATTTTTAGTATAGTGTGATTAAATTACAGATTTAGACCCAATTGTAACACACTTCACTCGACTTTGGCTTTCATAACTCTTGTCATACACCCTCGTCGGTTTTTAAAGCTCCTGAATTCGTTTTCCTCAAGGTCTCGTTCAATTTAGTCATGGGAAGTGTGTCGTAGCCGTCTATGACTCCTATATCCTTCCGCTTTTGCTTCCATGGAACCATCGGAGCATGCCCTTCCTTTCTTTTACACTGATATTTTCTTTCAATCCAACTTTCGTCACGCCGCAAATTTTTACTTATTTCTACTCGACTCATTTCGTATTGGCGTATCACTAAAATCCTAAACTCGTTTAATCTGTAAAAATAAAAACAATTTCCTCTATGTTTTTTATATCATTAATCGTTTTGTTTGTTACTAAAATATTCTGAAAATGCACATGAGGGTTGCTTTCAACTTGTGTAAGCTGAGCTTTCCGCCTGTCCTTGAATTCACAAATCCTTAAAAACATGCGTGAATAATATATCAATGTACGTATACAGTTTATCCCATTCTAAATATATTTGCAGTTGTAATCAGACGAAATTCTTACTTGAGAATTGTGAACTATTTTAACATGCCATCTGCCTGCAAAAGTTTTTTACAAAAACTATCATGACTCGCAGCAGTTAGTATTAAAAATAACATCCATTCAGGGTGAAAAGGCTGTCGCATCAGTTGGAGACATGCAAATGCATTGTTGAGATAAACGCTACCTCTGTACAAGATTAAGATCAAGTTACAAGCGGATTAAGGAACAGTTTAACAGAGAAAAATATATAAATAGAAGAACAGTTGGTAGAGCCAAGCAATTCGTTGCATGAATGGGCCGTCTCGGCCGGTGAAATAGCACGACCTCTCAGAAGATCGACGAAAAGAGGCTCATGCCGCGTTTCGTTTGGTGAGAGAGGTACCCTATGCCCTTCCCTGTCCTTTCCTATCCTACTCCTTTAAAGGTCGGCAAGGCAAAACTATATGTGTTGCAGGTGTCCATGGGCGGCCCTGGTCACTTACCATCAGGTGACGCGCCTGCTTGCTTGCCATCCAATCTCATAAAAAATTTTAAACAACAACTTACCATGCAAATTTTCATAAATCTTATTTTATTTTTTAAAACAAAAATACTTTGTGTACGTTCACACCTTTTTCTATACATAGGTGTTAGCAGATCGACTGTGTACATGAATTTATTTATCACAAATTAAATTTCCAAACAATTCAATACTCATTTATTAGATGCTGGATAGGTATTTGTTACTAATGTTTTGGATGAATTAATTAGAAATCTTTATGAAGCCGGTCTTTTGTTTGCATTTCAAACAAACGTATATGGATTTTTTGTGTATTTTTATACTGTTTTTTTTTAAATATATACACATTTTTTTATTGAATCAGGATATAATGCGTATTTTTGCTATAATTTAACGTAACAAAAAATTGTCAATAGATTAAATGCAAATTAATCAAATAATGTACTTAATTTATATATATTAATACTTATTAAATTGACATATTGTTTAAATGTACGTATTTATTTACTAATTACATCCGAAAATGTAGAGAAGTCATAAATTAAATTAATGATTTTTTTTTTCACAAATGATCCTCGATATTTCCAAATTAATATTTTAAGCTCATAATATACGAATATATCATAAATGTAATCAAACTTAGTAATAATATGATTAATCGCCCTATCTAATGCTATAGACCCTATATTTCGTACCGACTATGATCAGGCTTTTTCTCCGGCAAAGTGCACAGACTAGTTGGGCATTGTAAGTAAAGTTATTATTTAAAGATATTCATTACACAGTTTTTAGATTAAATTCATCTCGCGTAACTACTACAAAAGTTTTACTATTAATTAAATAAAGTTAAACAATTATGTTACAACAGTAAATATTTTCTAATAATTGAATTAAAGAAATGGTCTCGGTGGTCCAATGGTCGAGCATTCCGCTTCTGAATCAAGAGGTCGCGGGTTCGAATCCTGGCGTACACCAATGACTATTCGAAATTAATTTCGAATGTTTTGTGTGATACATATCGATGACTCAAAACTTTGTCCCCGGTATGGTAATAGGTTTGCTACCTTTTCCATTTGGGACGAGGACAGCGAGTCGAGGCTAAACATCCACTGCCTGCACCTTCGGGTAGAAAAAGGTGTGAAGTTATGTTATGTTATGTGTGTTAATTAAAGAATAAAATTTTACTTGATGTCACTGTGTGTTCTATTGTATAGTCTTAATATTACAAAAATATTTAATCGGCTAACAATATAATGAATTGTTAAATATACACAAACATAACATAACTTCACGCCTTTGTTACCCGAAGGTGTTTGCAGCAGTTGTTAAGCCTCGTCTCGCCGTTATGTTTAGGTCCAAAATGGAATAGGTGGTGAACCTATTGCCATACCGGGCACAAAATTTTCAGTCATACACTATACACACACAATATTTAAACAATATACTATATACACAACATTTAAATTTTATCTTAACAATATATAATCTAACTAGCAGACCCGGCAAACATTGTTTTGAAAATAAATAAATAGGCGGTTTAAACATACAGGTATTCCGTATTATAGGTTATCAAAAATAGATATTGACTGATTCTCAGACCTACCTATTATGAACATAAATTTTCATCAAAATCCCTCGAGCCATTTGGGTGGATTTGCTTGGTGATTGGCATGTCAAAAATAATATTTTGATCAAGTTCTGTACTCAAAAAACGTGTCTTTTTCTAGATGTTACACCCCAACGACTAATGTTAGGAGTTTTATAATATCTGTTCTTAACTGACCTCTACGCCGCGTAAAGAATAATCCTACCAAATTTCATCAGTCATTTCAATTTTAAGTCATATTTCATTCGAATAGTTTCTGAGAGTTCGTGATGGGTTCGTGGAATAAAGTATTAAAATGTTACAATTTCCGTTCCGGTTGCGCTTAGCGACAAAAAAAAACAACCGCAGCGAATTAATTCTTTCCTTTAATAAGCAAGGAATTAATGCAACACTAAATGAAATGTCCGAATTGAAATTGAAAATTCAAAAAGCTCTAGAAAGGAATTGAATTGGTCTTGAAAACAAATTTAATTTACTATGTTAAGGATATCACGGTACAAAATAAAGTATTTTTAAAGCGACGCTATTTTTAATTATTTTAAAACTCGCTTTCTCTCTCCCTCCTCATTCGCCTTTCTATCCCTCTTAAAGTGTGGTAATACAACTGTGACCCTCTCGGTACATCATCCATCATCGGACATTGTCTACTGTAAAAACAGATCAGCAGAAGCAGTCCGTGGAGAACAGCAATACCGAGAGGATCACAGTTGTATTCCCACACTTTAAGAGGTATAGAAAGGCGAATGAGGAGGGAGTTTGAAAGTGAGTTTCAAAATAATTAAAATGGCGTCGCTTTAAAAACACTTATAAAACTTATAAAAAAAAAAATTCAAAATATGGATTTTGTGTCTAATTTTTCATTTTATAGATGCGACAAATGAAATGAATTTAGGTAAGCCAGCAATCACAAAATTCAGTCTTAAAACTGTGCTTTATCAAAACTCAGCCAGTTTGTAATAAAATTAATGTAACTTAATTTTAATGAATTCTCCTTGGATTCTGATATCTCTCGCATTACACTTTCAACTAACAAACTCTTCTAGTTTGTGGTTTCCTATTGTAATGGAAAAACTCACGCTAACAGTTTGTTCTTGTTTGATAACCTTAAGGTGCACAAACTTCATCACAAGACATCATTATTAATATTAAAATTTTATTGCAGTCTTTATAAAAAAACTATAATCTTTATATACAGACATACCGGAAAATCATTACGTAATTTTCGTTATTTAATAAGTCGTGTCTACTACTCTTTACGTATCAAAGGTGTGAAGATACAGTAAGCTTTCTTTCTTTTGAATCTCACATCTCACATTTTTGTGAATTCGTATTGTATGCTCACCTTACGCTAGAGAGAGAAAAAACTTTGTTTGATATATATTGAAGTACTACTGAAATATGGCGATAGAGATTGAACTTCGGATGCGTAGAGGTACATCACGCCTTGGCATTTTTTTTATTGGTTGCGATAGATTGGGTTGTACTATGAAAAGGGGCTTCGCTTATAGAATAAATGCATGACTGGCCTGGCTGAATAGTTATATTATATGAACGCGGAACTTCGTACTGCCTACAACGACATCTCATTATACATTAGAAAGCTAAGACCACTAGAAAGCCAGAAGTCTTATTGATCTATTTGTCTTAACATGATCATATTTTCGTAACTTTTATTGATAAATTGGCTATCTACTACCAAAAGAACATACATAACTTCACGCCTTTTGTTACCCAAAGATGTAGGCAGCGGCTGTTAAGCCTCGTCTCGCCGTTAAGTTTACGTTCCAAATGGAATAGGTGGCGACCCTATTGCCATACCGGGCACAAAGTTTTCAGTCATCGATATTTATCATAAATGTATATATATTATGTATCGATATTTATATATACCAAAAGAATTAAAAAAAAAGATCTTAGGTTAATAAAACTGTAGCATGTGCAAACTATACGCAATAAAAAACCATCGGGAACCAGCTGATCGCGGCAGAGTTTTCATTCAATTTTTGGTGCTGAAGGTTCGTAATGGATTAAATTAAGTACACGTATTAAGGAATGGGGAATTCCCCTTATGGGAAACGTTGAAAGTTTCACCCGAGTTAAGGCCGAGCAAAACTTATTAATTATATACAGTTATACGATATAACTATTGTCGTTAAGTTGGCTTGTAAAAAGCTCATTAAATGACAGTAGTAATGGTGACAGGAACGTTATTTATAAGTAGGTATGAATACCTACCTCGTGAATGATTACATGCCCTCTCTGGCGGAGACATAACGTTTTGATAACCAATTATTAAATATTATAAATAACAAATAGGTACAGGACTGTTCAATTTGCACTAACTGAATTGAAGTCTGTTAGATTGACTTGTACAAAAAAAATCAGTCAATGATTCATCATCTTCAGTCTTTAGATTTCCGCTGCAGGCGTCTCCCATGGCATGCCATAACTCACGGTTCTGTGCTTTCCACATCCAGTGGCTCCCAGCGATCTTGACTGAGTCGTCGGTCCACCTAGTGAGGGGACCTCCTACTCCACCTTGACAAGTTTGACATTAAATGCAGTAATTATTGAAAATTAATAGATGTTACGTTGCAGATCAAAACTACGCAATGGATCGTAGAGCGAGCAGTCTGTCGGGCAGCGCCATCACCAAGATCGTCACGCTGCTTGTCGTCGTTTGTCTCGTGGAATGTGCTACAGGTACTGTTAATTATAATATTAATTGCAAATTTCCGAATTAAAAATACATTCACAAACCTAAAATAAGAATCATAAATGGATTGCTTTTGGAAAAAATAACTTAAGGTAACACAGAGATAGGACAAAGTTTGTCCTGAAATCGGTCATTCAATGTATTTGAGCCGAAAGGGATCTTCATCGTTTCATGTGATTTTAATTTTTCTGACCTTATGTCACGCTGTATATGTCATCCTTCCGAACTATCCATGTTACCAAGTTTTGGTTATGGTTTTATGACCGGCCGCCTACCTGACGTCAACCCTTCTTGAACATGTTTTCGTTGGTGGTTAACTCCATACCAGAGATAGGCACAAAACGTCATCTTTACGAACTCTCCAAGTTACCAAAAGTTTTGGCTCTGGTTTTATGACTGTGCGCCTGCCAGATGACAACTCTGCTTGGGAATGTTTTTGTAGGTGGTTTGTTGTATTCTTATTAATTTGTAGTACAAATTAAAATGCACGTATTACAAGATTACTACATGACTTGACTGCAATAAATATTTATATATAGTTCGTTTGTGTAGGCACTCTAAATGTTTTGAATCAACTAAGTTAAAAGTTCAGCATGATATTTATCTATCCCGAATTAATTAAATATCTTTTAATCTTCGATATTTTTTCACGTCCAATAACTGTTTCTCAGCAAAGCGTGGCCAGAGTAGAGCTATAAGTATTAAATAATTGTCGCTTTTGGTTCGGTGCTACAATATTTATATATCAAACTCAAATTGTGTATATTCAATAGTAAGACGAAATAAATTAATTACATTTTTTATATACAATTATTAACTAGCTGAAATCAAACTTCCCCCCCATCTCGGTCTATTGGCAGCGTGCCCAGAAGACTCGCTGCATTCCCACGCTGAACAGCAATGCTAATCCACTGTGCGGATAATAAACCAACCCTCTGGTCGCGATAGGCCTGCATCAGTCTCTTTGCAATATCTTTATAAAGTGCACGAGCAAATATCAAACACCAAATTTATAACTGTTTTTTTTATATTCTAACAAATCAAATAGAAAATATCAAATACATAGAACGTGTTCTGGAGGAAGGTGATGTTAAGAGCCTCAAAAACCGACGCGTGTGCATGAAAAGAGTTATGAAAGTCAACGAAGCGAGTGAGGGGTGTAAGAATCGTGCTTTATGGCGCTCTGTTCTCTCTGCCTACCCCGCAAGGGATTTGGCGTGAAGTTATGTATGTGTATGTATGTTTTTTCATATTCTATGTATCCCGGTTATAATAAAATCAGCAGGGATTTATATCAACAATCCGCGTGCAGATTACAAACCGATCGCTATATTTTTTTGGTTCGATTTTGATGCTAGCGATCCTATAGCAATAAATCGAAACTGTAATTATTAGTTTATTGCTATTACTAAGAAAAGTATAGAGATCTGTTATTAGTCCTTATTGATTTGCTTACTGTTGGGTAATCACCCAGCAGGAATTTAACCTGTAATATGGATAAGCAATAAGTTAAAGTGAGGTTACAATAATTAAAGCTAATTGTTCCTAAACAAAGAAGAACTATCGTAACAAGCATGTTCCCTCTTTCTTGGTTTCTCATTTTCCAGTTAGATTTGTGATGGTCGTAAGCTATATATTTTATTTTTACGCCCATATGTTATGTACGACCGAGTTTGTACGTATTTACTGCCGCTTTAGTGCCAAACAAAATTGTTATATTAGGCACTTAAGTGCGCTGTAAATATTGATATAAATATACAATTGATATTAATTTATTAGGAGTTTTTATTAACAAATAAATAAAAAGATTAATTCTTGATTAATGATTTGACAAAAATAAATAAAGTTGACTGTTATAACAGAGATGATCGTTTTGGTGAAGGGATATTGTGAATTCAATTCAATTCTACTACCTACACTTATTGGTATAAGAGATGTGAAGTTACAAAAAGAAGTAAAATAAGTATTGATTTAATCCAATGTACTTATTATATTTTGTAAAGTACCCAAAGAAAGTACACATCATAACATCATCAACATGTACAAAAAGTACACATCAAATCTGGTAGATATAATATAGTTAGTGCAGTATAGTAAATTTTTTTTTACTAAAAGCTGTAAATAAGCTTGTTTGCCGCTTTCAGTAGTAATCCACTTTTCGAGTAATATTCTAATATGACGTGTATGTGTAGGTATATCATTATATTTAATGTCGCTGGAATTTTAGGGAATTATATTACGCCCTGATGATAATAGCTTTAGTAATGAAAATAAATTTTAAGGCAATAAAATAAGCCTTCGAAAAATAAAGTCTCGGTAGAGCAGTGGTCGAGCACACGGCTTCTGATCCGGAGGTCTGGGTTCGAATCCTGACACTGGCTCACATCAATGACTTTTCGAAATTGTTTTCGGAAGTTAAGTGTGATCAAAATCGATGACTGAAAAACTTTGTGCCCGGTATGGCAATAGGTTCGCCACCATTTGGGACGTAAACATAGCGGCGAGACGAGGCTTAAGAGCCGCTGTACCTTCGGGTAACAAAGGCGTGAAGTTATGTTTATGTTTAAGAAAAAGTCGTACTTTGGCAAAATTCTGAAATTGCATCTAAGAGTATGCGTGCCAGATTTAGAAGCATCTTATCACTATCTATAAATAAAGTAGCCTACACTGATTAATACAAATATGATATAATTATTTCCAAGATTTTATCCATTTCATCATTCACTTAGATTATAAAATTGTAGCAATTATTGCTATCATTTTACCTTTTTATGGTCAATGCCATTTACTAATGGTCTAACATCGAGTACAGCGGGTACTACGACCTTCACCGTCTTGTTTATTTGATAAAACGTATTTTATATTCAATTTAATATGTCATTAAGTATATTGCAAGTGAATGGTTTTGCGGGATGAACAACAAAAAGAATTGGCGACGCTTCCTAATACTGACATATCCAGCCGTATCCATCTTCAGGCTTCCTCCTCAAAATTGTGCTTATCGACTTGTATTTTATTGAAGATTGAACCACTTTCAGAGGTATCCTATCGAGCATAATTTCACTTTAGTTTTGTATAATTTCATCCGAAGACCAATCGGAAGAATCGGTTAAGTTGAGCAATAGTTTAGAAGGAAATAGCTTAATTCTTCTCGATTCAACTATTTTTGATTACCATTTTTGTCGATGTCGATACTTAAGTAAATTAATTTGTGGACATTTTTTATCTTCAAATCACCACAAAATCGTTAAGAATTCAAAATTCTGAGCGCGTACGTGTATACAACTTATTTCTCGAACTGAATTATATCCTTACTTTAATATTTGATTTACAACAATTTCTCTATTGACAAAGTTTGGCACTTTCATGATTCAATTTGTTATTTTGTGTGTATTTTTATAGTTTAACCAATATAGTTCGACCGGTTGCCTCTATATTTATTATTCTTTAAAACACTAGTTACATATGTTCTTTTGACAAAGCCATCTGTATTTTAGACCTTATTAATATATTCTATTCTACGATTCCCATCAGTATACATATTTACAAGCTTTTAATTGTTACCTAAAACACACACACACACACACCTTCAAGGAAAGAGCGTAGGAAATATTAAGATCATTATTTAAGCCTAATCATTTTCTATATAAGTTAAAGTTTTCAAGATTTATTAAAATCGGATATTTCTAGGAAAAAAGGTAAAGTGTAAAGGAGGACGGATCTGCGGGCAACCACTAGTCTAATAATAAATTTGCCTCTATGCACCGCATGAACGCATAGATATTACTAAAGTGTTCAGTCAACTGACAGATATGATGAATCCTTATTTAAAAAAAAAACTATTTATAGTCTAACCTTGCCTATATAATTTTTTCTACACTTTCGAGTACGAGTAGGCAAAGTGTGTCTGGAGACGAAAGATAGACCGTCGGATTATTCAATCTTTTGCGCCTCATTGTATATTTAAATGCATATTGTATCTAGTAAACATGATCGATTCTTGGTTGCTACTTACTATCAAATGATTTACGTGATGTTGACTCTGTTGTATCCAAGCATGTTTTTTTTTCTCTTGAAAATACACTTGCTTCATTATTATCCAGTAAAAATTCGTTACACTTTGGACATAAGTTTATAAAGCGTGTAATGATAGTAAAATATATACGTGTACACAAAAAAATATCTATGTACTTGCATACTTACCTACCAATTAATTCAAAATATGAGAATGTTATTGCTAGAATTGCACTACAATCATAAAATTTTCCTAACTAAAAACACACCCTGTTGGAACTTTAATGAATTATCATGAAACTATTAAAAATTAATCAGTGGCATAGGTCGTGAACTTCTAGGTAGGTATTATTTTATTTATTATAACAATTATGGCAGTAACGCCATAATAAGGGGTCATTGAGTGTATTGAGGTAGGTCTGCCAGTATCACAGTGTAGTGCTCGAGTCAAGAGGTGACAGTAGTAATAAAATATTTATTTGCGATAATTTGCCAAAAATAAATCAGTACAAAAATATAAACTCAACATGTAGCAATAAGTTCAGTCACCTATTTGTATCGTAAAAATTTGAAAAATTCATGATGCTATAATAAAAATAAAACGTAAAAGTTGCAAGTTAAAAAACACCCCTAAGTTGCAAGCTTTTTATGGAAATATAATGACCTAAATTATCGAGTAAAAAGTTAAGCCTGTCTTAGAAGAAATCTTGGTGATATGCCGTAGTGTCTATCTGGTTGATATATTTCTATATTACTACTATTAATAAACTTACAAAATTGGCAATCTGATTGTGACCATAGCAGAAACGTCAAGCTAATCAAGGTAAATAATGTTTACCTTAACGTGTCGCGTTTAATTCCCGTTCAATAGATTTGTGTAAAAGGATAATAATAAAATAAAAGAATAAATATTAGTTTAGATAAATAGTACAATGTGGATGGAATATACAGGCTTGGTAATAGCTGCAATACAGCCAGGATTAAAATTTAGATTAGATTTAAAAAAAAACTCATTTACTAATTTTCAAGTAACATTGTAACGTCAAGATGATACTGTGCTGTTAAAGTGAGTCTTTGTCCTGCTGCGTACGGAAATTACCAGTCCCCCGTGAAGGCAGACTACAATGAAGTGCGGCGTTATTGCTTTTATGGCAGTTCTTCTATTGAAAATGTCCATAGACAAACGGTCGCTGATTAGTTTAGATTGCGTTTTGAAATTCTGAATTCAAGTGCATTCGTTTCTCTTATACTATACAAAATTACCTAAAATAAAATATCTTTTTTTAAATATTGAAATATTATATTACAGGGTAACATCACGTTGTATGATATTAAGGGTAATAGGTGATCATTGTAAATTTCAAAATCGGTAATTAATGAAAGTAAACAAAACTAATCGTAGAGATAAAACATAATTTGATCTGTAACTAAATCGTCTCTTAAACTAATCAAGACTATTTCATTCACAGAACAGAGAATTAACAGTAGAGGTAGCAAACCCTCAAACATTATAGAAAGAGTCAACGGATGGCGAAGTCAGCGTGGAGGTATGTCAGGCACGCTCTATTGTTGTACACAAATACGTATTGCAATCATCCCGTAGACCATGCTGACATTATTGTAGTAATACAAGTAGTTTTTGGTTGAAGTATCGACTTCGAAAAAGACCACAATATAAACGAGATATCATTTTAACACACAAAATATTATGATTTCGATTTTTGCAATCATTTAAAAGAAATTAATGATTTTAGTTTGGTTATCTATAGTGCACGTTTATTTATAGTGATTGCGTTTAGTTTTTCATTTAGTAAGATTATAAAACATTGACTCGGTTTTATCATGGCTATTCCATGATAAAATCCAGTATCATTTTAGTAATAATGGTGACTTGTATTGTTTATTTGTCTATTGTTGTATTCAAGCATGTTTGTTTTTTTATTTTATTTCACGAGCTCTCAAATAGACAGACAATCTGACGTTCGTAATACCTCTAAAGGACCAAGTGCTATTGTTTTACAACTGTAAATTCAAATCATGCAAGAGAACAATAGTCTTAAATAATTTTGGACCGGCGATATATTTCGAAGACAACAGTTAAATATTTAAGCCATTCTCCAATTATAAATAATTAATCACAAATAGTGAATTTAGAAGTATTGTAAATATCATTGTGTAATCCTATTATGGTTTTCATGCCCACCTTACTTACAACTATAAATAAATTTGAATACACCAATTTGTAGTAAGTACTCTTCGTCTTCCAATAAAATCGATCACATGAAGTGCCTTTGAATATCCCTTAATACATTTCAGTAGATTCCGTGACAACTGGTTTTTTGAATAATATTTCGCTCATACACCAAAAAAATTACATAATTCTGATATGGTAGTGAAAAATGTCTTTTTATTTAATTTTAGATCATGGTTGCTTAATTTTAATGATGCCCGTTAACTACCTCTGTTTTGTTCCCTACTCTGTGTAATTCGCTGGCGAGTTGTCAGTACTGTAATTTATAATACCTGACAGAAAACACGACACGGTTTGCAAGTTGTTACTATGCATGATATTTGCATATATGATTTGATCATGACAATGTTTTATACGTTTTCCATGGAATAGTTTGTATATTTTCTTAGAATTCAATATAACATAACATAACATAACATAACATTAGAATTCAATATAAATTATGAGTAATTAATGTATATGTTTCAAAGGATACCACTGTCAAGGTTTTGTTCTACATCGAATCAATTAGTCGTATCATGAGAATATTTCTTTTTATTTCAATGAAATAAATTAATATTTATTATGAAATTATTTATAAGATTGTTTATTTTTATGATCAGGCTCATAGTCTACTCTTTGTCGAGAATTTTAGCTGAATAGTTGAATCAACTTCCTAGCAACAACAATTAAAAAAAACAAACTACATTTTTAGTTTTTTTTTATTTGTACTGTCTATATCTACAACAATGTTATGCCCCAAATTGCCAAATTCCCACGTCGGACGGCTTGGCTGCCGCTTATTCCCACGGAATAAGCGGCAGCCAAGCAGGCATTTTTTTGGCTATCGCCATTTAACATACACAACTTTCTAAAAGAGTTTAGGAAAGACAAAGTTGAGTCTCAGTATCCAAAATCTCGCGAAATCTCATTGTCAAGTATATATATCGCAGTGGTTAGTTACACAAAAAACGAACAATCAATATCAAAACAAGAACTAGCTTTAGCATTTCTCCCAGGTCTAAAAGTGAGACAATGCAGTTTTATTCATGTACTGTGCACTCTTTAAACATGTAAACTTTAAAACTATTTGTAAGTAATCGTAATAGCTTGATAGGTATCCATACCATTGAACTTTTATCACCGAAAATCACCTATAGACGCCCTGAATTGCCATGATACAGTCACGAGTTTAATAATTCGGATCAGTTGATATTGTTCAATCATGCCCTTATTGTTCCCACGCTATTAATTTGGCTCTATTTGATATTACTACGCAGGTCTGATAGTACACTGTTTACGTGGGAATGCATGTCCAAGACTTAATGCATCCCGAAAAGTTTTAGATGTGTCAGTATATTAAAAAAATATATTACTGTCGAATGGGGTGACTTGGTATCAAAAGGTTAAAAAGATATGAAATTCTCGATTACTTAGTAACCAGTACAGTAAAACTTATACTTTATATACGAAACGAAATAAACGAGCTCAAATAGGTTGCCCATTTGTAGTCTAAAGAAAAAAGTTATACTTGAAGTTATGTCATAGATATTTTAAGGTTAAGACTAGTTTATCTCTACGTGTCTCCATAGAGTTTTATGGACGGCTGTAATGATTGATGATTCAAGGGAAATTTGTAGTTTAACTAAATTTTCAATACTAATGTGTAAATTACATTTTTACTTTTCCATCATACCACATACTACATAAAATTAAATCCATACAATTTTGTTGTTGTATTTAATAAACAATATCTTAATATAATCATTGTACACCGCAAAAGAAAGACGCCTATTGAAAGGAGAATTTATTATAGGTCCATAGGGAAATCTTTATGCAGCCACAGGAAGGATTTATGTCCTTTTGTGTGAAGCAAACCGATTGGTACAACCCCAATTGATATGTGAACAGAGAGCTGTAATAAGTAAAATAAATTCTATTTATCCTTTATAACGACAGACGTGGGAAAAATTGAAGTATTATTGACTTTGTTTGTGATTAATTTGTTGGGATTGTTCATAGCTCATATCATATACGCTCGTCGGTTTTAAACCACCTGCCTGTTTGTTCCGGCTCTGAAATAGCTGACCAATTTTGACGGGACTTTGACTGACAGATAGCTGATGCAATAACGAATTACTTAGGCTAATTTTATTTTAGGAAAGTATGTAATTTATATATTTCATTTGCTCATTTATTGCTTCTGAGGCATATCAAAGTTCACCGGGTCAGCTAGTCCGGAATATGGACTGCAGTAGCTATGTAATGTATGACAACTATGCCATTATAGGCTGAGTGGGTTTATGATCGCATTAGAGGCACACTCAGTGCTAATGCATTTCAAGAGGTCTAAAATGGCATCTTAGGTACCTATATTAAAGTGCAGTTTGGTGAATCACATCACGTTTCATTGTCTATGGTCTATTTACCAAGTTATTGTATTGTTTAAGGTACCTTACGTGTCTAGCAGTAATAGCTTTTAGTAGGTTTGTTGTTTAGTAAGTGCTTTCCACAATATCATGAAGTTTTGAAGTTTCTTTACTGGCATTTATCATCGAAATTTATCGCAATTATTTTCACTATATCATCATTTGTTTTTCTTAATGATTATTTACTAATATGTCTGTCATGTCATTAATAACATGCCATACTGATATATTTGAAACATTCAATCTAATATATAAAATTCTCGAGTCTAGATGTGCGTAATTGAACTCCTCCGAAACGGTTTGACCGATTCTCATGAAATTTTATGTGCGTGTCGGGTAAGTCTGAGAATAGGACAACATCTATTTTTCATCCCCCTAAATCACCCCTCAATTTTTTTTTTAATTTTTCGACATATTTCTGTTTCTTATTTTTTTTATAAAACGGGATACAAAAATACATGCAACCATAATTTTCAACCCCCTACGATCAACCCCTATTTTTTAAATTTTATTTTTCGGCAAGACAACGTTTGCTGGGTCAGCTAGTAATATCTATATTAGTCCATTGAAATGTTACAATTTTAGGAACGAATATTGCATTTTTAGAGGATGTAATTTTATTTTTGGGACATGTGGGGGGGGGGGGGGGGTAGAAACTTAAGGTGTGGTCGCCACCTTGGAAACTATGCATCTTACAAGAAAATTGTCGATACATAATTTGTAGCAAATTATCTTCCCTACAAATCTGTAATATAACATTTTGCCGTAAATTGAAAATCAAAAAGTTATAATATACGAGTATCAATGCTCCAATACTTTTAATCTTTACTGCGTCAGCTGACGGTGATTCTACCGCTTCCTATGCGGCTGAAGATGTGTTTATACGTTAATTTTTTTATGATTTTCGTGACCGAGCACACCCACACCCACCATTACTTGAGCAGTTGACGGTCAGATCATTCATCAGTGATATAAAACACTATTTCTACGCTACCTTCCGGACCAAGAATAAAAAATACCCATGCATGTATATATGCAGACACTGTAATAACGGTAATCAAGTGCGTATCGTGTTACACACACACACAGACACACACACACACACACGATATTAGGTATTTTTAAGCTTAATTAAAAAAAATAGCATTCTTCAAACTGTTCGAAAGTGTAACTGTGCGAAATTTCCTACACCTCGGTCCGCTCAATTTTCGTAAAAAAGGGATCCAAAGTGTTCGCTTTACGTATATATTATTATATAGATATATAATCGCATTCTATCTATTCATTCTGACAATTATTACAATATTAAATGTTTTATATATTGCGTTCTAATTATTATTCCTGCCACTAATTGTTAATAAGAGAACCAAGTCACAAATAAGTGTAGTATTTATTAAAGTTAAAATTTAGATAAATTTGCGGTGCCAAAACACTAAATAAGTAACTACTGAGACCGTTTGTCGAAAACTAGTTGAAAGTTTAGTTGAAAGTTTTCGATTGTAACGGCAAAAAATGTTTGTGATACAGAATATAACTAACTTGAATTGGTTTCTTAAATCTGCATCTTATTTAATGATATTGTTTATTCCCTGCTGCGTCTATGAATTGTTTTACCGGGTAGAAAGGCGAACGAGCAGGCGTGTCACCTAATGTTAAGCAACTAACGCCGCCAACCTACAACTCAGATAGTGTTACAGTTGCGTTTCTGGCATTGAAAATGAGATATCGAAGTGGGGTGGGTAGGAAAGAGGGACAGGGATTGGACCTCTGGGCACCTCTCTCACCGAGCGAAATGCGGCATGAGCCAATTTACGTCGATATTCTGAAAGGTCATCGTATACATTAATATGAACATTTTCATAATATTCATTGTATTTATGTTTCAGGATCCTGTTTAAGCTACGGACACTCATGCTGGGGAGGTGAGTGACATTTGAATACTTTTGTCTTCATCGCGAGTGCCCTCTTCTCTCTTATATTATAGGAATTATATAATTATTTTAAGCAATAACTTCATATATAATTCATCATCTCCAATGAGTTTCTAGTACTTAAATGTAATGTTGTTGTGAACAGATTCGTCTAGTACATTTCTCAAGGTATTGTATACTGGCTAAAATAAACTTTTCTAATGGAATCTCAAAACAATCTCCATTTATTTTCTCACTTTAACGAATATCGCAGTCAAAGAGATAAAATAAATAAATAATTAATGAACATAACAACTTTATTTATATTCATCATAACTCAAAAGTAATTCAATTAATAAACTTTGAATGATTGATTGAATTTTACTTTCTGATATTATGGACTTGTAAGTCATATAGCATAATCATTTAAATGCTGCACCTCCCATTTGAAATAGTAGGTGAGAATTCCTCAACCGGTTACCATGAACTCTCAGAAAATCGAGGCATAGTGGCTCATGCCGTATTTCATTCGATGAGAGCAGAATCCAAAGGAGTGAGTTCTCCTGAGTGGGAAGGAGGACCTATCCTCTTTTCTTTTTCCAAATCGTATAGGCTGGCAAAGTGACCCTCTTGGTGGTGCTGACGGCCATAGGCGGCTTTGTTCACCTTCCACCAGGTTGCTTGTAACGTAGGGCCCTCTATAAAAAAAGGACAGACCTTCACTTCGAATTGTATTCCTATGTTTTATCTAAATACTTTAGATATCTCAACTGATATTGGCCATTTTTATAATACCTAACATTGGCGGCGAACTACTATCATTTATATTGCTTTAGATTTAATCCGTCGGCTCGCAATATGACAATATTGTAATATTGTCGCCATATTCCCATGATATAATGGTCTTGTTGGCTATCTGCGCCATTATTGAACCTTTATTTGGGTTTTTAACAGTCTCAGTGGCGCAGTGGTCGAGCACACGGCTTCTGATCCAAAGGTCCAGGTTCGATTCCAGACACTGGCTCACACCAATGACTTTTCGAAATTGTTTTCGGAAGTTATGTGTGATAAATATCGATGACTGAAAAACTTTGTGCCCGGTATGGCAATAGGTTCGCCACCTATTCCATTTGGGACGTAAACATAACGGCGAGACGAGGCTTCACAGCCGCTGCCTACACCTTCGGGTAACAAAAGGCGTGAAGTTATGTTATGTTATGTTATCTGGGTTTTTTTAGATTTCCGATCAACTTAAGGGATCTACGTTATATGTACGAAAATATAGTCGTAGTTTAACAGTCTCGTCATGTTAGGACTCTCTTTACTAGACGTGTTTTTATAGAATAGAGTGAAAGCTTTTGGGTAGTGTAGCCGCATCTTAATACATACCAACAACTTTTCCAAAACTCATGCCGCAAAAGTATCTATGACTTAATAAATTGGGCCCAATATATGTCAATGTATTTACCACCCTCACGGTGGGACCTAATACTACGCAGTAGATAAAAATTAATAAAGCTTTAACAGGTCTGTGCCTGTACATTGGACATATTGAACTACTGTTAAGGTTCTAAAAGGTTTAAAATGTCGCGGTGGTCTATTAGTCGAGCACCCCGCGTCTCAATCACGAAGTCGCGGGCTCGAATTCTGGCTCACATCAATCACTTTTCGAAATTGTTATCGGATGTTATGTGTGATAAATATCAACGACTGAAAACTTGGTGCCCGATATGGCAATAAGTTCGCCACCTGTTCCATTTGGGACGTAAACATAACGGCGAGACGAGGCTTAACAGCCGCTGCCCTACCTTCGGGTAGAAAAAGCGTCAAGTTATTTTATGTTATAAGGGTTTTATAATATAGATACAGAAGATGTATAGTTCTCCGATGTATAGTTATAGCTTTTGTTTTAATGAATGTATAGCTATGAAATGTAGGTATGTCTCATAGGTATGAATGGCTAATATCTCTAAAACTACTCAACATTTTTTGTGTAGTATAATAATTTTAAGGTGATTGAGGCCACAAAAAGCCTAACTAAATTGTGTGAATCGTAAATAACATGGCTAAAACTCAATGGTTATTGGCAAATATATGTTCTACATTTTGTTTTAGTATTTCTGATATGATATATATCATATATAGAGCTGATGTTTTAGAAGTAAGATATTTCCCTCAATCCAATCACCTATACCAGCAAAACAGCCTATCAAAAACGAACATAACACCGTAGAAATAGGATTGATATCGATATTATTCGATATGATCTATTGTACTCACATCAATGAGGTTTATTTGTAAGCTTATAAAGCTCCAAAGATTATATCATCGACAAAAAATAATAGAATTTTATTTTATGATTATAGAAAATATAATCTAAAAACTTTCTAATCATTACATAGTATAAAACAAAGACGCTTTCCGCTGTCTGTCCCCTTATATGCTTAGATCTTTGAAACTTCGCAACAGATTTAGATCCGATTTTTTTAATAGGTAGGGTGTGTCAACGGGGTGGTTTGGAAGTATAATTCATGTGTAATGTAGTAAAAAAAAAAGTGATACTTTAATTGTAAACGCTGCAAAAAATACTTGTGATGTGGAAAAAGTTCGCCGGGTACAATATAAAATTCTCCATAGGTCTCTATAATGAATCGAATTACGCGGGAAAAATTTAAAACTTTGAGTAAGATGAGCAGATGCTAGAGAGGGAGAGAGATAAAGAAAATCATGGGTGCAATATCAAATAAAAATCATTAATTTGAAAGTTTAAAAACATTAGTCTCGGTGGTCCAGCGGTCGAGCACACGGCTTCTGAATCCAGAGGTCGCAGGACTTTTCGAAATCAATTTCGAAAGTTATGTGTGATTAATATCTATTATTTAAAAACTTTGTGCCCGGTATGCAATAGGTTTGTCGAGGCTTAACAGCCACTGCCTACACCTTCGGGTAGAAAAAGGCGTGAAGTGATGTTGTGATGTTATGTATTAAAACTTTACTTTCTTAGGTGTTCCTTTCTTTCTTGTTATTTTTATATTTTTTTCAGTGATATGTTTTGATTTGATCTCCAACTTTATGTGGGGTCGGCACTACATGTCATTCTTTCAAACTATCATTTTGTCAAAATATTTGGCTGTGGTTTTACGACTGGCCGCCTGCTTGACGTCAACCCTCCTTGGGAATGTTTTCTTCGGTGGCATAGGAAAGGGGTTGGAGGCATCGAGCAAAACGCGTTATGAGCCACTTTGCGCCGTTATTCTGTGAGGTGGAGCCTGCTGATTCATGCAGCAAACTAAATGACTCTACCACTTAGATCACATACTTAAATAAATATATGTAAGTATATAGTATGATTCTGATTAATAATAAAAAGCACCATAAAATGTGCTACAAGATCTTATTAATGTTGGCAAGCACAGTGATAAAAATAAAATATGACCAGCCAAAGCTAAAACTAGTTCGCCGTCGTAATATTCAAATATACAAAATGTAGAGACAGTTTTTAAATTCTTAGCGAAGTAATTACGCTGTCATTTCATCGAAAAATGAATGTCGCGTGAATGGCGCTATAGAAATATAAATATTCGCGCTTTCAAAATGTTTCCATAAGATCTTTAAGGAATATCGGGTCTTCCAATTTTTAATTACTCTTTACGAACTTTAAAACTGAACTGAACTGAAAAATATATTACAAAATGTAAATAATCCTATATACTACATACTTATTTCCGCAGCTTCTTCTCAGACAAGATTTTTTTTAAAAGCTTGCCATATTATAAAATAACCCGGCGAACTTTGTTCCGCATCAAAAGTAATAAAAAAGTGAATTTTGGATAAAATCCGTTGCGTAGTTTCAAAGATATAAGCATATAAGGGGACAGATAGCGGAAGGCGACTTTATTTTATACTATGTTTTTTTTTAAACAAATAATACTTTACTAGGTACTTTTGAATAAGTAGATTGCTAACGGTAAAAGTATTATTAAAATCGGTTTATTACTTTCGAATTCATTGATGGCAAATAAACAAATATTTCCCGTTTACAATGTTAGTATAGGTGAGTGAACAAATTGAATGAATGACACTGGAATCGCCAGCTATTCCACATCAAAAAATACTTCGTTTGCCAGACAAAGTTTTAATGGGCACACCTTCGGGCAATAAGGACATTATTATATTTTAAATTATCATATTTTTCTTTTCAAACTCGACATTTATTATTGTTTTTTTTTATGGGATAGGAGGGCAAACGACGGCCATGGACATCTGCAACACATATAGTGTCACAGTTGCGTTGCCGACCTTTAAGGGAAAGGGTAGGAAATAAATAGTAGTATAAATAAATAATAATAATAATAGGTAGGAAAGGATGGGTAAGGCGGGAGGGCCAAGCCATCGATCTTTCGAAAAGTCATTGCTGACCACCGAGACTTAGTAAAGTGTTTAATCATTCTAAAATACTCCAATATTACTTTGATTAATAGAACTATGCATAACTTCAAGGTGAGGTGATGGATTTATCAAGCTTGTACTAAAAGATGAAAAAAAATTGTTAGACATTAGAAATGACACAAGCAGAACGGCGGGGCAATACTAGTGTAAAATATATTTTCTAAGAATATATTGTGATCGTGTCAAATGTCAAAACTAATTCAAGTCACCTGGTGACATTTTAATCTGTACGCCTAACGACTAATCGGCGAGGTGGGGTTTAATTAAGGGCATATTGGTATGCGCTTCACCAACGTACGGGTCGAAATGAATATTACCTTATTGGTAATATTACCTTATTGGTAATATTACCTTATTGGTAATATTATCTAGGAAGAATTTTAAACAGAAAAATTTTATTTATAAATGTCCATATAATGGAAAACTTATATAAAGAACAGATTGTTTTAATTTTGTTTTTTTTTTTAATACAAACTTTTGTATAGTCAACACACAACAGCATCAAGATGCTCATCAATAGTGTTCAGTACCATCTCTTGCTGACCCAGGGTGCGCCGCGGAAAATACATCAGACCATCGAGGGTGCAAAGGGGCGCGAACTAAAGCTTGCGTTGCACAAGGCTAATATTAAGATTGTGATTAATAAGTACTTATTATATAAAAAGGGGCAATTAACTTACCAAAGTAATTATAAAACCAACTACCCCCATATAAAATCATAAACAGCGAAATTTTATAATACAGGTACTTGCTTATACAAACAAATACTTTTATACGACTACCTTTTTATTCTTTATGTTCTACAATTAAAATACTCGACGTGTGTTCATTTAAATAAAAGATAAATTCTTTTATATTAAAAGCGCAACTTCGCGCCTTTTTTTGCCCAAAAGTGCAGGCAGCGGCTGTTAAAGATTTGACTAGCTGGATCGTTATATTACGTCACAAATGGAATAGGTGGTGAACTTATTGCCAAACCGGGCACAAAGTTGTCAGTCATCGATATTTATCACGCATAACTTCCATAAAGAATTTCAAATAAATATAAAAGTAATTATTAAATATCTTTATATTTTTGTATTGATATTTTATAATATATATTTTTTTTTGAAGAGACACTCTCTTTTGTATTTTTCATAATTATCCATGGGGACATATAGGTGTACCTTGATAATTATTTTACTAGATGGAATTAAATACCTACACTTGTATGTTGACTCGGTTATATTTTTTGTATACATACATACATAGCTTCACGCCTTTTGTTACCCGAAGGTGTAGGCAGCGGATGTTAAGCCTCGTCTCGCCGTTACGTTGACGTCCCAAATGAAATAGGAGGCGCACGTATTGCCATGCCGGGCACAAAGTTTTCAGTCATCGATATTTATCCCACATAACTACCGAAAAAAATTTCTAAAAGTCATTGGTGTGAGTCAGTGTCAGGAATCGAACCCGGACCTCGGGATCAGAAGCCGTGTGCTCTACCACGGGGCCACCAAGACTTACTATTTTTTTTGTATGAAAATATCTTTATAAATTGTTCAAAAACTAACCATTCTCAATGTAAGTCTCTAACTGGCGCCTACACATCTTCCTTGGACTATTAATGCTCCCGGAGCTGCTGCTGGATACGCAGAAACCCTCAAGCGGCAAAAATATAATAATCTTATAGATGATTATGTGTTCGAGCCATTTGGAGTCGAAACACTTGGTTCATGGGGGCCAAGTGCACACGTATTTTATAAAGAGCTCGCTAAGCGGCTGGTAGAGGTTACACGTAACCAGAAGGCTGGCTTTTTCTTTGTACAGAGAATAAGTATTGCCATTCAACGTGGCAATGTTGCCAGTCTTCTGGGCACATTACCCGTTGACAACGATGCGGAAGAATTTTTCGATGCCTTTTAATAATCTTTTGTTTTATTTTTAATGTTTTTTTATAATCTATAAATATGTAAATAAGTTGTAAATACATGAAAATTGTTAAGTATTGAATATTAGTAATAATCTCTAGTTAAAATACACAAAATATAACTTCCTTTTCCTACCCGAAGATGTAGGCAGTGGCTTTTAAACCTCACTCGCCGTTATGTTTACGTCCAAAATGGACGGCAAACGTAATCCCATGCCGGGCACAAAGTTTTTGGTCATAGATATTTATCATACATAACTTTCGAAATTAATTTTGAAAAGTCAAGTGTGTGAGCCAGGATTCGAACCTGTGACCTCTGGATTCAGAAGCAGGGTGCTCGACCACTGTACCACCTAGACTAACAAATGCGTAATCTAACATATTATAACATGTGCATTTATCAAATTAACCCGAAGCTGAAATACGAAACGGGCCGGTATTAAATTTTCATATAACTTTAAATTGAAATAAATGATGTGTTGTGATCAGAAATCTATAGTCCATCCGTTTTCCATCTCTCTCTCTCTCTCTCTCTCTTCTGTATACGTAATGAGAGCGATGGCAGATTTTCACCTTTTGGGAATGAAAGTTTCCATAATATATAGGACAATATAAGTAACTTTATATCAGCTGGTAAGCTGTCGTAGGAGTAATTTGAAAAAAAAAACAAAATTTATTTGCAATTTTTTTAATTCTTTATACAGTCACTTCATGAAAGTCATTGAAGACACTACATTTCAAACTGTACTTAACTGTAACTAAATTCATGATATTGCAGTATTTTTGTATTTTTAAACCAAATACTTCGATATTAAGTACCTATACCCACCTACAGCCCAACCCGTCAATTCGACTTTTAATTACTAAGTACAACTAATCATATTTTGTAATTTACAATTCACAGCTCATGGAAAAAGATCAGGCAAACCACCTGGAACCGATCCCAATCTTTGGTATCTTGCCAGAATTTTACGAAGCATGGCGGCAAATAGTGAAATGGTAAGAATCCATTAATTGAATTGTCTTATTAAAATAATATATTTTCTTATATCATTTTTGGGCCGCTTAGGATTGTTTATTTATTCTTAAAATAATAAAGATTGATAATAAAATACAATTACAATATAAGTATACATACACTTCTGGTTTAGGCATAAACTCTAAATAATAGTATCCAGGTAAATAAGGCTATCATATAATGAATGAATGGTTGAATGGCTTCCTTGGTAAAATAACCAACTGCTGAGTTGAGATGTTCGGGTTCGATTTCTATCTGAGTGTAAATGATTTATGATTTATCGTGATTAAAAAATATTATAAGCTACGAACAAAGTTATACAGTCTTACAGAAAAAAATGTATAATATGCTAGCATTAATATACTTGTCTCGGTGGTCCAGTTGTCGAGCACACGGCTTCTGATCCTGAATCCTGACACTGGCTCACACCAATGACTTTTCGAAATTGTTTTCGGAAGTTATGTGTGATAAATATCGATGACTGAAAAACTTTGTGCCCGGTATGGCAAGAGGTTCGCCACCTATTCCATTTGGGACGTAAACATAACGGTGAGACGAGACTTAACAGCCGCTGCCTACACCTTCGGGTAACAAAAGGCGTGAAGTTATGTTATGTTATGTTATGTTGATATCCTTGATACAAGCTTTTAGTTGCTCATCTTGGAGAACTAGAAATTTGTTTCTACTTTGCTCTATATCAATTACAATATGAATTTCAGAATCGCGACAAACTGTTGGCAACTCAAACAAAAAATGAAGGTATGGACGCCATCTATCCAGTAAACATTCCAGCCACTTTGGTAGCGCCTCGCAAGCCTACGTAAGTTAGAAATTGGCTTTTACACAACTAGCTACATCTACATTCAGAATAAGACATTACCATGACTACAATGAATACAAGCATTTATAAAATAATCACATAGATGGCGTAGGTGTACTGTGTGTCAAAACTCAAAATTTTGGCAAAGTGGATTATTTTAATTGATTTTATTTTATGTACATTTACGCCTTTTATACCAAGAAAGCAACAGCTAACGCAACACCCCATAAACTATTGCAGTACATACAAAGCATTAGTATGATACTTTGGGGGCCGAACCACTACGCGACAGTGATGACGGTTAAAAGAATTTAAGCTTAACATAATGGATCTATAATGAACAGGATTCTAACCTTTATGGCTTCTGAAATCATTTTTTTGTTTATAATAAGCATTTTTATTGTATTACAATTGGTTCTGTCTTGATCGATTTAATTTGTATATTATTATAATATTGTCATAAAATCAGAAATAAAAATCAGATATATTTCTGATTTTCATTATTTGGTGGTAAGTATAATTTGTTTCAAATGGTCCAAAATTTGTTCACCTGTTTAAGAAATAATATTAAATTAAAACAATATTTTTCCTAGTATATAAATGATCGCTGTGGGGTACATTTTTATATAACGAATGTGCCCTCAGCGATATTTGTGTAGTTACACGTGCCCATTAATACCTGAACGTTTTGCTCTATTATCTATAAATTAATTATATTATACTGAACACTAAAAACATTCTCACGTTTAATTTAAAATTACATTTATTATTTCATTTAATTTGCTCATTTAATAATTATATTATATTATTATTTCTTGCTAACGCTGTGAATGAACTAAAACTGATCATATAAACGTTTATTTCGAACTAGCTGGCTCGGCGAACTTTGTTTAGTCTCAGAAGCAATAATTAAGCAAATTAAAGACTTTTGCCAAAATAAAAGTAGCCTAAGTTCCTCCTTATTACACCAAGCCAATAAGCAGTCTTGGCAAAATCGGTCCGGCCATTTCAGAGCTTCATCATTAGACTTTTAAGGTCTACTGGTGGACGTGAGCCTCCCCCATAGAACGCCAAACTGATGGCCGTGTGCCACTTGCATCCATTTACTTCCCGTGGTTTTTACCGGGTCGTCGAACCACCTAGTGGGGGGATGGCCTACTTTGCGTTCACCAGTTAGTTAAAAAATATTCCAAAAAGAGAATGTGTTCTGTAGGTCGAATACTCCCACTTCTGATGACTAGAAAAGGCACGAAGCTATAAATATATTTATGGAAATGTTATTTATTCAAACATTTACTTTTTACAGTGAGAATAATGATGACGAGGGCCCCATAGAGCTGCCACTGAGCGGGAACATGGAGGGGAAACCTATGTTGGACGACAATACAATTTCTAACATAAAACTATGGCAAATAATGGTACGTAACGATACTTATTTTAACATTTTTTTTAAATTATTGCATAAATTATTTGCAGAAGAAACTTTAGTTTCATCCTCTGAATCACGAAGTCGAAGTCGAGAGCGAATTATAGCTCATGTGATCCAGTGAATGGCAATAGGCTCCTCCATCTATTTTATTTGGAGCATATTAATTCCTCAAGTTAATGTTTCATTAGGTACATAGTATAAAATAATGTCACTTCCCGATACCTGTCCCCTTAAATGCTTAGATCTTTGAAAGTAGCAACGGATTTTGATGCGTTTCTTTTAATACATAGAGGGTGTCAACGGGGTGGTTTTGATCTATAATTCAAGTATAGTGTAGTAAAAAAACTGTTAATTTTCAAAACATTAAAACAACTTTTAGGATTATATCGCGTTTATTTATTACTTATTTTTATTTATTTCCCGACGTTTCGAACTCTTTACAGAGATAATTTTCACGAGTGATGAACAAAAAGATGATAGTTGTTCAAAAGCTATTTTCATTGATACAGAGAGCACCCACTTTTTGGAAATAAAAATCAAAAGTTGATGCTAAAAATATGATTTTTACTATTGGTAACCCACATGAGACCATGAAACAAAAAAATTAATATTTATTTATAAGATATATTTACTAAAGAAAAAATTTTGTTTGTAAAGATTGATTTGATTAAGATTGAAAGAAATAAATATGGTAATTTTCAAGATTTATAACTTTAATCGCACGCTGCCTGAACCCAAGTGATAAATCTAAACAATGTACTGTGTAAACACCTTCAAAAGATCTACAAAAAAGTCCGCGATGGCATATGTCCATTTTAATATACAAATTTTACTCATTTATTACTTTTGATGCGGAACAAAGGTCGCTGGTTCAGCTAGTATTCTATATAATCTAATTTTGTTTCTTTGTTTCAGAGGGGAACATCAGAAGACAACTAAATTCACAAGTATTACAAATTTTGACTGACGTTAGTAATTTTAAAGTGTACCTATTTTGTTTATTGTTCAGCTGATATCTGTTTGTAATATCTATATCTATAATTAAATAAGTCAATACTCCGATTTCAATGAAGTTTTAAAATGTAAAACGTCAATTGTAAGGCTGGGTTACAATTGGCATGTAATTGGATAGAAATTAAGATTACATGTGCCATGTAAAATAGTATATATTTAATACATAATAATTCTTCGATGATAGGTTTTTAACATCTATTAATGGTACAAGACTACAATTATTCGCTAAAACTAATAGGCTAGATCTCTTCAGTCCAAGTTGAAATTACTTAATAATTTCGTAGTGGGTCGGGGCATCATTTTCATACATATAAACATGAAACATTTATTTTAATCAATTTATATATATTATTTATTTTATTATATTATTTTAATTCAGAGTTCTTTAATTATTAGATCTATATATTCGAAAATAGAATAGATATAAATGAAACATTTTCCAATTTTATGACTTAAGTTTCTATGTTAACAACATAGAAACTTAAGTCGTTTGTTTGTTTGTGATTTAAAACAAACAAAATTAATCAAAGTCAATAAACAATCAAAATATTCTTGTTGCACTTTACCTAATACAAAACCATCTCTTCTGTATACGATAATATTTATATGAAATACTTTATTATTATTTTGAAGGAAAAAGAAATCAAATAGTTGTTGGTGTTATTGTATAAATGAGAAAAAATCCTGTTAAAATATATGGCAGATTCTTCTTGGTCTTGTTTTTTTTTGAACACCTGTTTAATATTGAATCTTATTTATAATTTCACGCATTTTTAAGAAGGTGTAGACAGCGTCAGTTACGTACTGCATAAGTGTATAACTGTACATACTTAATATGCATAACTGCACTCCAAGCCCCTTGCGGGGTAGGCAGAGAGAAGCGAGTACATTATGGCACCATCCGGCATCCTTGTCTTGCGTCTTTGACTTTCATAACTCTTGTCATACTTCTTCCTGGTTTCGTGCTTCTCAGACACGATCGTGCTGTGGCTCGGAGTAGTGGGGTTACTATATATACTATATATATATATATATATATATATATATATATATAGTTATCTCAATCCGTCATTTGTTGATCATGCGTGCTGTAGGGCGAGCACTTTGTTGATCCGAAAACCTATGTTGATCCGGGTGGTTTTTGTTGATCCAATATAATATTTTTCATACAAATGTGGTTCCGGACGGATCAACAATTTACTCCGTTGAAGTTTAGGAAACCCAACCGAAATGTTGATCCGATATACGAATCCACTTCGATAGTTGTTGATCCGATTCAAATGAGCCAATCAGAAGGCAACAAGTCCTCCTACTATCCTGCTGGACATGTATACGGATTTTGCACACATGTGTGCAAAATCCGTATTTGCGCATGTGTGCGAAATCTATGAAGCGCATTTTTTTACGAATCTTATTGTTTTAACTTATTAACCGACTTCGAAAACAGGAGGAGGTTCTCATTCCGTCTTTATGTTTAGTATTTTTTTTATGTCTGTTCACCGATATTTTCGTCAATTATGAACAGATTTCCATTTTTTTTTTGTTGGATAGTGTTCACCTCCAAGATGGTCCCATTTTCACCAGGTCAGGATCTGATGATGGAAACCACGAGAAATCGATGCAATTACTGAAAATCGTGTGCGAGTATGGTGTTTTTGTTACGTAATAGATCTTAAGGATATGCTTTAAGCTGTCAACATCTGATTCTGCTGTGCTGATGAAGAAGACACATATCTCTTAAATGGTAAAGAGTGACGAAAGTGCTATAATTGGTAAATATTATCTACTTGATACTATGTAGGGCTAGCGTGCTGCTTATTAGGTATGCTAGAATCTACAGCTAGATGCTCCTGTGCTGATTAAGAAGCCATAGAAGTCCTAAACAGTTAGGAGTTGGGTGACAGTACGGCAGTCGATTGTAGGAAACTGTTGAGTAGTATACAGGACTAATGTGTTGCTTGAGAGGTATGATTGAATCAACATCTGATACTGCTGTGCTGATGATGAAGCTACAGAACTCTTAAACGGTTAGGAGTTAAGACATACTTATGAATTCTGAAAAAAAATCTGCAATACTTTCCAGGCCAGGATTCCCCTTCATACGGGCTGCAGTGTTATTGGGTCTACTCATGATTATAATAAATATAAAAATTCATAATAAGTTTTATTAAACTATATTACCTATTTCCACTACTCTAGATTTTCTGTACGAAATCTTTCATTTGATGGACGCCTATACAGGCTGGAATCCAGTCATATGTAGTAATTGATACCAGATGTAGATCACAATTTCAGTAAACGTTGCACAAAATATTAAGACGATCGGTACAGTAATTAGGTCAATAACGACAGTTTTCATTTTCATGTAATTGAACACTCCCTATAAATGTATGAACTGGAATAAACTCTTCTCAGCTGTTCGTCCTGTCAAGGCCGCTTCGACTTTGTCATAAACGAGAAATACATGGTAACAGAGTATATAATAAAAGGGATCAAATAGGCACCTACATTTCTGACTCGAAAATTAATTTTATGTAATATTTTGTAATAAATACTACTGCTAATTTCGTTTAAATAAAGAAATATAGCGGACCGACGGCGCGGGCGTCGATGGGTTCAAGATCAAATGGCCTCGGATCAACGTTAGTTATAATAATAATAATATCTTGGACATAAATCACACAGCTTCCTCTAGTTCCAAGCTAAGCAACTAAATGCTTGTGTCATGGATACTAGATAACGGATATTAATACATATATACTTTTCTTTTGTAAATACATACTTAAAATACATAGAAAAACACCCAGACGCCACACAAATATTCATGTTTGTCATAAATATTTGTGCTCGTGTGGGAATCGAACCCCCGACCTCGTAGCTGCAGCCGGTAGTTTTACCAAGGCGCCACGAGGCTCGTCGAGTTAATAAGATTTGGCAGGAATATGAATATAAAACGGATGCACATTTGACTCATCGGTATAATTTTTGCGACTGTTACGGATCAACAAAAAAATGTTGTTTTTGTACATTTTGATGGCAAGTATGTTGCAAAGCGACCTTGTTGAGAGAGAATGCTGCTGCCCATTCTTCCAGCCTTTTCCCTGTGTCGCCTTTTACGACACCCACGAGAAGAGATGGGGTGGCGGTATTCTAAGCCGGCGCCACACAGCATGATTTTCTATTTACGAAATCTTTAATTTGATGAATGGCTATAGAAGTTATAAATATAAATGCTAAAGTCTCGGTGGCGCAGTAGTCGAGCTCACGGCTTCTGACCCAGAGGTCCGGGTTCGAATCCTGTCACTGGTTCACACCAATGACTTTTCGAAGTTATTTTCGGAAGTTAAGTGTGATAAATATCGATGACTGGTATGGCAATAGGTTCGCCACCTACTCTATTTGGGACGTAAACATAACGGCGAGATGAGGGATAACATCCGCTGTCTACACCCTCGGGTAACAAAGGCGTGAAGTTATGTTATATTAAGTTAAGTTTAATGCTAAATATAAATTTATTAATATTATCCATAGAGGAGGCTCTATGCATATAATTGACACTTTTATTTATTATTCCTGGCTCATGGTTGAGCGCAAGTAATTTTTTATTAATTTTAATTTAGAAAATTACCTTTCCGCGCTTGCTACGGCTACTGGCACAGTTAGCGAAATTCGTAATACTATTGTGATGTTAATGCGTACAGCTGTCTAATTATTTTATTAGATAAATTCAAGCAAGTTCAATTAAAGCATCGTTATTTAGATACATTTACTTAAAAAAAAGTCAGCTAACTTAAGCACACATACGACAAAAAAAAACCTACTAACGTAAATAAAAAGCGATAAATAACGCAAACAATTTAACTACTTAATACAATATAGAAAACGTAATATTATAACTAAGTCACCTTTAACTATAAATATATTTATAGTTAAAGTGTGTGTTACGTTATGTGTTTTATACATAACAAACATTACATAACTTCACGCCTTTTGTTACCCCAAGGTATTGGCAGCGGCTGTTAAGCCTCGTCTCGCCGTTATGTTTACGTCCCAAATGGAATAGGTGGCGAACCTATTGCCATACCGGGCACAAAGTTTTCAGTCATCGAAATTTATCACACATAACTTCCGAAAACAATTTCGAAAAGTCATTGGTGTGAGCCAGTGTCAGGATTAGAACCCGCGACTTCCAGAATCAGAAGCGGGGTGCTCGTACTTTAGTAATATATCTCTATGGCTAAAATTTGAAAATAATGCAAATAACATTTATTATATTAACATACTAGGCATAGGTAGGTAAGTGGTAACAAAGTACATACGAGTATTAAAAGGGATCAAATAGGCACCTACTTTTCTGACTCGAAAATTAATTTTATGTAATATTTTGTTATAAACACTACTGCTGATTTCGTTTAAATAAAGAAATATAGCGGACCGACGGCGCGGGCGTCGATGGGTTCAAGGTCAAATGGCCTCGGATCAACGTTAGTTATAATAATAATAATATCTTGGACATAAATCACACAGCTTCCTCTAGTTCCAAGCTAAGCAACTAAATGCTTGTGTTGTGGTTACTAGATAACGGATATTAATACATATATACTTTTCTTTTGTAAATACATACTTAAAATACATAGAAAAACACCCAGACGCCACACAAATATTCATGTTTGTCATAAATATTTGTGCTCGTGTGGGAATCGAACCCCGACCTCGTTGCTGCAGCCAGTAGTTTTACCAAGGCGCCACGAGGCTCGTCGAGATAATAAGATTTGGCAAGAATATGAATCTAAAACGGATGCACATTTGACTCGTCGGTATAATTTTTGCGACCGTTACGGATCAACAAAAAAATGTTGTTATTGTACATTTTGATGGCAAGTATGTTGCAAAGCGAACTTGTTGAGAGAGAATGCTGCTGCCCATTCTTCCAGCCTTTTCCCTTTGTCGCCTTTTACGACACCCACGAGAAGAGATGGGGTGGCGGTATTCTAAGCCGGCGCCACACAGCATGATTTTCTATTTACGAAATCTTTAATTTGATGAATGGCTATAGAAGTTATAAATATAAATGCTAAAGTCTCGGTGGCGCAGTAGTCGAGCTCACGGCTTCTGACCCAGAGGTCCGGGTTCGAATCCTGTCACTGGTTCACACCAATGACTTTTCGAAGTTATTTTCGGAAGTTAAGTGTGATAAATATCGATGACTGGTATGGCAATAGGTTCGCCACCTATTCTATTTGGGACGTAAACATAAAGGCGAGATGAAGGTTAACAGCCGCTGCCTACACCCTCGGGTAACAAAGGCGTGAAGTTATGTTATATTGAGTTAAGCTTCATGCTAAATATAAATCTATTAATATTATCCATAGAGGAGACTCTATGCATATTATTGACACATTTATTAATTAGCGCAAGTATTTTTTTTATTAATTTTAATTTAGAAAATTACCTCTCCGCGCTTATTGTGATGTTAATGCATACAGATGTGAAATTATTTTATTATATACCTTCAAGCAAGTTCAATTCAAGCATCTTTATTTAGAAAAAATACTTTAAAAAAAAGTCAGCTAACTTAATTAAGACAAACAGACGACAAAAAAGTACCTACTAACCTTTACTAGGTTAACTGCCTATTAACTAAAAAGCGATAAATAACGCAAACAGTTAACTACTTAATACAATATACAAAACGTAATACTATAACTAAGTCATCTTTAACTATAAATATATTTACATAACAAACATAACATAACTTCACGCCTTTTGTTACCCGAAGGTGTAGGCAGCGGCTGTTAAGCCTCGTCTCGCCGTTATATTTACCGTCTTACGTCCCAAATGGAATAGGTTAAATATAATAATTACTATACCGAGCACAAAGTTTTCAGTCATCGATATTTATCACCTTTATCTTCCGAAAATAATTTCGAAAAATCATTGGTGTGAGTCAGTGTCAGGATTCGAACCCGGACCTCTGGATCAGAACTCAGAAGCCGTGTGCTCTACCACTGGACTACCGAGACTGTTAAATATATTTACAATTGTCAGTTATTATTGGAGTCGGTGCCAGCCTAGGTAACGTAGTCTGTTGTGTTGTACGATATGCGCGGCCGTCAAAGTCACATGACGAAATAGAATACGGGGTAACTTTTAATCAACACCGACTTCAATAATAATAGATGATGATTGTAAATATTTTTATAGTTAAAGATGACTTTTTTATGGGATAGGAGGACAAACGAGCAGGCGTGTCACCTGATGGTAAGCAACCAACGCCGCCCATGGACACCAGCAACACACATATAGTGTTGCGTTGCCAACCTTTAGGGGATAGGGGATAGGAAAAGATGGGGAAGGGGTGGGCCTCCGGGTACCTCTCTTACCGAACGAAACGCGGCATGAGCCACTTTACGTTAGTCTTTAGAGAGGTCGTGGTATTTCATCGGTCGAGCCGCCCCATTCATGCAGCGAACTGCTTGCCTCTACCACTGCTGGCAGACAGTTAAAGTAGTTGACTTAGTTAATTACGTTTTGTATATTGTATTAAGTAGATAAATTATTTGCGTTATTTAACGCTTTTTAGTTACGTAAGTAGGTACTTTTTTGTCGTTTGTGTTCTTGAAGTCGGTTTGACTTTTTTTAAGTAATTTTATTTCTAAATTATTAGTTGTGTTTATGAGTTGTGTTTATGAGTTGTATACTTAAATAGATATACGTGTTTATTTACTGCTAAACTGCTAAGTAGTTTTCATCGACTAATTGTATTACTGTATCCCAACTCGTAACCGTAACCAACTCGTCACCTATCATCTCCTCCTATACTCTTATCATCAGCACAGCAGCATCAGGTGTTGATTCAAGCATACGTCCCAAGCAACAAGTTAACCCTACATACCTTAAGTAGTTTTTATAGACCAATAGCAAATCTGTTTCTAAGCTCCTAGCCGTTAAGGAGTTCTGTGAGCATCATCATCAGCTCAGCAGCATCCGATTTTGATACCTTAAAGTAAATACCCAACACATGACGTAACAAACACACTACACAAGCCTAAATTTTTTGGTGGTCGCCTTCGATTTCTCCTGGATCCCATTATCAGAAATTGACTTGATGACAATGGGACCATCTGGGAAGCATACCCTTTCGAATAAAAAAAGAATTTTGCAAACCGGTCCAGACGTCTTTGAGTAATCGCTGAACATACATAAAAAAAGATCCCGACGAATTGAGAACCTCCTACTTTTTTGGAGTCGGTTGAAAAAAGACTAAAATTATATAATAACTTCAAAAAAATCATCGGGGCTAATGCCAAAGAATCACTTTGCACGTCCGAAATGGAATAGGTTGCCTATTTCCATACACCGCGGACAATATTATTATAAATATATTAAAATTATATTTATCACACATAACTTCCGAAAAGATTCCGAAAAATTATTGGTGTGAGCCCGGAATCAAATCCATGCAGGACCGCGCCGGAAGAGTGTTTAAGCGTTATATTTACTAGCTGACCCGGCGAACTTTTTTCCAGATCAATAATATTTTTTGACTAATTTTATTCCTTTACTTCAAGCTCTTGTTACCCGAAGGTGTAGGCAGTGGCTGTTAAGCCTCGTCTCGTCGTTATGTTTACGTCCCAAATGGAATAGGTGGAGAACCTATTGCCAGACCGGGCATAAAGTTTGTCAGTCATCGATATTTATCACACATAACTTCCGAAAACAATTTCGACTAGTCATTGGTGTGAGCCAGTTTCAGGAATTGAACCTGTGACTTCCGGAATCAGAAGCGGGGTGATCGTACTTAAGTTATATATCTCTATGTCAAAAACATGAAAATAATGCAAATAACATTTATTATATTAACAGAGTACATAATAAAAGGGATCAAGTAGGCACCTACTTTTCTGACTCGAAAATTAATTTTATGCAATACTTTGTAATAAACACTACTGCTGATTTCGTTTAAATAAAGATATAGATATAGCGGACCCACCGCGCGGGGGTCGATGGGTTCAAGGTCAAATGGCCTCGGATCAACGTTAGTTAGTAAGATTCGGCAGGAATATGAATATAAAACGGATGCACATTTGACTCGTCGGTATAATTTTTGCGACCGTTACGGATCAAAAAAAACATGTTGTTATTGTACATTTTGATGGCAAGTATGTTGCAAAGCGACCGTTGCAGATCCACAAACAACCCTTCCATTTCAAATTTGGATCAAAGTATATCAGTTATATTTTTAAAGAGCCAATTATACGCTGCAAAAAGGTGGATCAACATTTCTTTTAACGTCTTACTGGATCAACCTTTACATAGAACGGATATTTATATATATATATATATATATATATATATACTATATATATATATATATATATATATATATATATATATATATATATATATATATATATATATACTATATATACGCTCACACATTACTCATAGAACTATAGATGTCTCTCTACAACCACCACCACCTAACGCCGACGAGCACCTATTACTGTAAGTTGAGGTTCGACATAAAAAAAATTGCTTGGTGTTTACTACTGTCCTTCTCTTCACATCAACTTTTTTCTTCCTTGGAATAGGTTTTCTAAGTCTTACTCCCTCTTACAGTCAAACTATTATCATGGGTGACTTCAACACCTGTCTCTTAAAAAAAGATTCTCGTTCTTCCTCTCTTCTCTCAACCGCTAACTCAACTAACCTCAACATTCTTCCACTAAATGCCACTCATCATCCTCCTAACCCTACTTCTTCATTGCTTGATGTTATATTTGTTTCATCTCTAGATCGATCTGTTTTGCATGGCTAATGTCTAGCAGACAACTTTTCATCACATGACTTTATTTTTCTGTCCTATAAAATTCGCCTGCCCAAAGTCAAGTCAAGAATTCTTGTGCACGCAGTTTTGTTGAAACGGATCACAACAGTCTGCAGACTGATTCGAAAGCGCTTGACTGAAACCAAATCTATTCGTCAATAACAATTGACGAAAAGGTGAAGTTATTCACGGAAACACTCAATATTCTTTATGATAAACACGCACCCATAAAAGCGATTAAAGTGCGCCACTATCCATGTCCGTGGCTCACTGATTATAATAAACAACTCATAAAGAAAAAGGCTGCTGCGAAAACTAAATGGAGAGTAAAACCAACTGACACAAATCGTAAAAAATATGTGAAAATTCGAAATCACTGCAATAAGGTGTGTAGGAATGCTCAACGTCAACACATTTTTAAATCCGTACAAAACGGTGGCCCCTGATTTGGAAGTTTTTAAAATCTTTAGGAGTTGGCAAACAGCGTCAAGTAACCTCTTCTTCTCTAGATATTAAAGCTCTTAATACTCATTTCTGCTCTTCGTCGAATTTCAATAAGACTATTAAAGCCAATGCATTACAATATCTGTCAACACTACCATCTCCTGATTACCTTCCATTTTTTTTCCGTCAATTTATTACTAATGATGTTGAGAGCAGTATCCAGTCTATTACTTCCAACGCCGCAACAACGGGACTGATAACATTAGCCATAATATGATCTTTCTCATTATTGATGTAGTCCTACCCGTTATTTGCCATATCCTTAACTCTATCTATCTATCTCTAAGAAGACTACATAATCTTCTACTCGTTACCACAAAGACTGCACTTGCACAATCTATTCTCCTTCCTATTCTTGACTATGCTGATACCAGCTATCTTGATCTCCACGAAAACCAACTTGATAAACTTGAGCGTCTTCAGAATCTCTGTATTAGGTTTATATTCGGTTTACGCAAATATGACCACATCACCGAATTTCGTAATAAGCTCAAGTGGTTGCCCATTCGCCTTCGAAGGAATACTCATATTTTCATTCCCGCTACTCCTTACTATGTTAAAAAACGTTTCGCGTTTCTGCATGACACACATGCGAGATACTTAAGGTAATCGGCAAACTTGACCCTGGAAACACCAATGCACTCCACAATTTTTTCTGTCTATTCGTCACGCTCAGACACTGGCAACTTTTAAAAAACATCTCAAAGAATACTATTTGTCACTGTAAATGATTCAGATATGCATGATGTTCTAAACGTAGTTATATATCGTCTGTATGTATCGACGGGCCTCGTGGCGCATTGGTAATACTACCGGTTGCAGCAATGAGGTCGGGGGTTCGATTCCCACCCGAGCACAAATATTTGTGACAAACATGAATATTTGTGTGGTGTCTGGGAGTTTTTCTATGTATTATAAGTATGTATTTACAAAAGAAAAGTATATAATTTATTAATATCCGTTATTTAGTATCCATAACACAAGCATTTAGTTGCTTAGCTTGGAACTAGAGGGCGCTGTGTGTATTGTGTCCAAGATATTATATTATATTATTATTATTATATCTATTTATGTGAAGTTATGTATGTGTGTGTTATGTGTATTTATTTATTTATCTACATGAGATTCGATCATATATATTGTAAACAAGCAACTGAACACCGCGTATTATTTTTCCTAGCTAACATGTATACTTAAAGGTTGTCTGGCAGAAATCGCAGCATGCGATAAGACCGCCTATTGTACCCACCCATCATTTACCATGTACTATTTACTGTAATCTATTTTTTTCCTTATGATGTACAATAAAGAGTATCTATTCTATTCTCGTCGGTTTTAAGGCTCCCAATATTTCCTTTCTCCTGAACTCATTATATTTGGTCATGGGAAGTATATTGTAGCCGTCTTCCACTTTTGCATTATATATCTGTTTAGTCAATCTTGTAGATCATGGCCTTTTTTACTTTTACACAAACACTCTCTTTCAAAACTAACTTTCTTTTCCCTTCCAATATTTCGCAATGACCGCATTTACTACTTTCGCACACTCTGCTATACCCAACTCTCGCTTCCATAAGTTAGCGTTGTGATGTTTTCTGCTCACATATTTTGCGCCCAGGTATCCGCTCAGCTACTTTTCTTTCTACATCCGCTGTGTACCTGACATCCCTACTAAACACGCATCCAAGATATAATTAATATAAATGTATAAGTACATACCCGAAGATTTCCCTAAAGATCTTCACAACCAACTTTCAACAATAACGCAGCTAAATAATAATAAAAACGCAATTAAACCATTCGTAGAGTTTTCTAAGTAATTAAATTTATTAATAAACTTGTTGCACACTAGTTCAGTTATTTAAGTACATAATGCAAGTAGTATTTACTTTTAGCAACTCAAATGTAACTTTGCACTAAAAGCATTGTTCAGATATATCCCCCAAGAGGTGGAATGATAAAGCTAGAGGGGATTTCACCTTCGTGCTTACACATGTATGGAATAAGTTATAGGTTGTCAGCGTCTAAGTTGCATCGTGTCGACTTAAATCTAGGTTTTATCTATTATGTTCGGTACATTATACATAATAACTTGTTTTGTAACTTGTTATATTATAAATAGGCACAACAAATGAATGACATTACACCTGAAAAACATAAAATCTGTTAAAATTAATACAAGCTTATACATCATAAACATCATAAACATCATTTATGTTTGCTTGTAAAAATTTACTTAACTACTTTACATCTAAAAATATGAGTTAGGAATAAAACCTATTAGGAAATGTTATATTCAGGCTTTTAAAGAGATTTTTTTTTACAAATAATTTAACTTACACAGGTTAATATTAATGGGATAGATAAAAAAGATAACAAAAATAACTAACGAATTTCATTTAACTACTAAAATCGTAGGTACGTTTCCCGCTCATACTTTGTGAGCTACACTTGTCTTATTACAGAATAAAATGTGAAACATCTCTATCTGATTTACCGCTCAATTCGCTAAATCGGCAAATTAGCATTTACAATAATGACCAGTAACTTCTTTTTTATATATATATAACAGAAAATAAACACTTTCGTAAATAATTTCTTCGCAGACTAATGTAATGGTATCTTCAACTCGAGTCTTATAAAAAGAGCCACCCTTGAAGAATGTACGCAGATGATTATCTAGTTCAATCATTGTTTTATCATAATTATTTGTGTGATCAAATCAAATCAAATAGAATAGAATAGTTTTATTTTCATAGGCCTTCACTTAAAATAATCATTACAGTTACATTTCATATAAAAACACGAGCCGTAAAGAAAGTTCCTCCGTGAAAAAAGAAAACGCAGACGCAATCGCCACTAGCGGCCCGATTCGGGCTATCATGAGAAGAATCGGACTCGAAACTCGTGTGCCAAATATTCTTTTCAGGTCCTGTATAATTTATTGAAATTAAAGCAGTAGGTTTGTGCATAGATGGTGTAGCTGCCAGAATACTCGACCATCAAAATTAAGACCCCGACTAAATAAAGTCATTGCAACTATTTTAGTCTAGCACAACTTGTGCAACAAATGTGGGCAAAATTCATATGTTATAAAATCAAATCTAAGCAAAATTAAAATTAGAAAAGTATCACAAATGACTACCAAATGCCTGAACCCCAAGACAAGTGAACAAATTCCAAAACGCAAGTTAGTTAATACGCGCTGAGCAAGTAACTTGATGGTCCCAAGACGACTGGCCCGTCATGAAGTCATATGTGAAGTAAGCACCACGAACGAGATGATCGTTTACACCTTGCCTAAACCCATCGAAAGACAGAGCCAGAATTTGCGCTGAGACCCTATTATAGAACTGCTGCCTACACCTGCGAGTTGAAAAATGCGTACCGTTAGAAAAAAGGGATCATTCATCTTGCAACATCCTACTCCATTAGTATTAAATATAGGAGTTGTGATATTTCATACAGCCAGGACAATGGTCAGTAACGTTTATATAACAGGACACTGTCACCGTAAATAAATAGAGATATCGGTCTTTTGTATTCTATAGAAATATATATATAAAAAGGCAAATCAATCACATTATTCAATGAAAGTTATTTTTAGTAGTTCTGGCAGGTCTTTTTTATTCAGTAAGGTTATAGAATAAATCAAGTACTAATAGTTTGATGAATCTAAGATAGATCTCCCCTAATTCATTTCATTCATTCTAGCTTTCGCGCTCACTCTTTTGGCGCAACCTAGTTATAAATGTTTGCCCATCTGTGAACTGCAATAGATTGATTGTATTATTAATAATTGATATTCTTCTTCTAAGCCGATATTAGGATTGCATTTAATTTAAAGTTTTTCCTAGTTATTTTATTGATATTAAGGGTATTTAATATCATTTAGTTAGTTCGTTAGTTTTATTAATTTTCATACAATACAATGATAACGTTATGAATTTAACGTTTACAAAAGCCTCTAGCATAAAAGTTTTACATTTTTATGAGTTTAGTTTTAGTTTAGTTTAGTAAGCAACCGGCGCCAGCTATGACCAACTGCAACACAGATAGTGTCACATATGCGTTTACGGCTTTACATGAGTAGGATGAGAAGGAAGATGGCAGGAGATTGGGCCTCAGAATACCGTTCTCACCGAAAGAAATCGATTTGTGCCACTTTCGATCGATATTCTGATGGGTTGTGGTACTGATCGATTCATGCAGTGAACTGCGTGGCTCTACCACATAGCAAAAAAAAAGTTAAACGGCTGTGAACATGCTTACTTGTTTTTTGAAAGCCACTCGGCTACTAATCGCAGCTAATCAAACAAATAGAGAATTAAGATTTGTTTGTTAGTTGAAGTAATTGCGTAATTACTTTACTAAGAAACAAATCTTAATTCTCTCTATTCACTTTTAGAATACTAGGTACCATGAAATTTTTCTTTACCGCGTAGCAAAATAAAATGTCACAGTAGTACTATCAAAGTGTAAAAGAAAAGGTATTCATATCATAAGAAAAATAATACTAAACAAAAAAAATTAAAATACATCTGAGAGGTATAATAATTCTCAGAGCGAGGAAAGAATTAATTGTTGGTAAATATTCCGATGTCTCCCACTCAATATTGGAGTTCCAACGCATCCCCTTTCTACAGTCGAATGTATAAAATCTCACAATTAAGATTTAGTGTATAATTAGTAAATCTTTAAATATAAATAGTACAACCCAGCTTTTATTTACCCAACTGATGAGTACATCCAAAGAATGCCTGTAAGAGATCGCTATTAGCGATAAGATCGCCCATTGGACCTGCCTGTGTTCTAACTTTTAAGTTCTTTTACCTTCTGTGTACTAAGTATCGGGAATTTGTCAATAAAACAAAAAATACAAATTATTCATCTAAATTTATTATTTAATATCGCCTTCAAAGTAGGCCCCATCGCTTGCAATACAACATCTCCACCGCTTCACCCAGTCTTCCATACATTTTTCATAGGCTATTTGCGGTATGGCCTTTAGCTCATTCAGCGAATTTTCTTTTATGGCTTCTATTGACTCAAAACGTTTTCCTCAAAGTGGTAATTTTAACTTGGGAAATAAAAAAAAGTCAGACGGAGCCATATCAGGTGAATAGGGTGCTTGGTCGAGAACGTTTGTTGAATTTTTCGCTAAAAACTCTTTCACTATAATGGCTGTGTGTGATGGTGCATTATCATGGTGCAGCATCCATGAGTTGTGTCGCCACAAATCTGGACGTTTTCGGCGGATACTCTCACGCAAACGCTTCATGACGCCTAAATAATATTCTTTATTCACTGTTTCTCCCTCTGGAAGGAATTCGGAGTGAACCACACCACGGTAGTCAAAAAAAACTGTCAGCATCACCTTGATTTTGGTGCGACTTTGCCGCGGTTTTTTGGGTTTCGGCTCGTTTTCGAGACGCCATTCTAAAGACTGTTGGCTTGTTTGCATGTCATACTCATAAACCCATGTCTCGTCGCCAGTTATTATACGTTTCATAAAGGTCGGATCCGTAGAAGCTCGGGAAACCATGTCTTCAGCGACACGCTTTCGCTGCCCTTTTTGAACAAAATTGAGCTCTTTTGGAACTAGTCGAGCGGCGACGCGTTTCATGCCTAAAATGTCAATGAGAATATTGTGGACGGACTTAAAAGATATGTTCACCTCACTAGCAAACTCTCTCAGACTCATACGTCGATTTTCGAGCACTAGCTTCTTGATTCTGTCGATGTTTTCTTTGGTCGTAGCGGTTGAAGGTCTACCAGAATGAGGCAAGTGTACTACTACTTCTCGGCCTTCTTTAAAAGCCTTATACCATTCATAAGCCCTTGTTTTCGATATACATGATTCGCCGTAGGTATTTCGCAACATTTTTAGTGATTCACCACATGAAATATCATTCGAAACACAAAATTTAAGGCACACTCTTTGTTCAACAATATTTTCCATTGTAAAAATCGCCGAGGACTCAAAACTATGACCAACAAAAAGTTTAGTTTAAAACAAATTAGATGACAGATCCCGTTCAAATTTTGCGCGCTAAATCAGTACAGTGCTACCAACATGCAGTAAAAAAATTAGAACGACCTCTTTTACGCGGGTCTCTTTATTGACATATACCCGATACTTTTTACACAGAGTAGTATATTTTCTTTCTGTTTGTGGTGTGCAATAAAGTTAGTTCCAATCTATATATAGTGATAACTTACTTATTCCTTTGTATAAATAAGTATGTGTGGGATAAATGTAAATTTTTGCATAAATACTTTTTTGCTTAGTATTTTAGTTAGAATAAATCTAGTTAAGTTTAGAACCCGGCCCTGAAAAGCGTTCACCTATTTTTATAGCAAGGATAAACGAGCAAGCAGGTCATCTGGTTGTGACTAACTGACGTCTCTCACGGACCAGAATTGGGGTAGTCCGGATACATCTCTGATTGTATGAAATGAGCCATGAGCCACTATATGTCAATATTTTGAGAGGTCGACGTCGTCGTATTTCTTGAGTCCCAGCAAGCCTATTCATGCAATCTGACTTCGTTTTGCAGGTCAATTATTGTACTTAAAAACTATTACTATGACGTTGCGGCGTTTGTAAAACCTATGTAATATGATAAAATCTAAACAAAAGTAATGTCGAATTTAACGTAGCAGCTTTAAAATGCTGTATTATTAATTAAATTCACTATATTATAGGCAGTAAGCCTATAGAATGTGTGAATTGCATTTGAATTTAATAAAAATTAAAAGAATTTGAAATATTCCTACTGAATACCAAATAACTAGGAATATGATTGCGCTTCAAATGTATTGATAACGTCTACCGTTTGAATGCATCTAATGAACGGTGTTGATGAAATAAAAATTAGCTTACTCTAGTATTTATGATCGTTATTGCTAACTTGCATTTAATGCAATAGATCATACTATTACCCATTTTGAACTGAGCTCGACCAAAATGATTTGAATATCTGCCATATTCATTATTTTATTTTGACGGGTATTCGATTTCTTTTATATTCACAAGAAGGTTGTTACGAAATAGGGCCATTTACCATTTTTACTAAGTAGTTTTTTTTTAAATAAAATTTTTCTTTAAAAAATGATTTTGTGGGCCTTGTTGTGGAAAAAATTTCTGGTGCCATGGACAGGCTCTTTTAAAACTTATTGTATTATAAAATAAATAAAAGCAAACGATACTTAAAAAAAAGCACTTTCACTTCAGCGCGCTTATTTTACGGGCTTTGTCAGTTACTCCTCTACATCTACGGATCTCCGTATTTCTTATTGTATTTCATAACGAGATACCGATTTAAATTTAAATAATTAAATTATTTCTGCATAGTTAATTTACGAATTACGCGACAAGCTTTTACTATCATATAAATTGAGAGTATTATTATTATTAGTAAATAATTAAAATTTTCAAGGAGAAAATACAGTTACATAACAGTTTTTTTTGCTTTTAATTTATTTTCAGTTATCGCTGGCATATTCAACGCATCATTGTTGCAAGGTCGTTTGTCGGTTAATTTCGAACAGCTTAGCTCAGGAATCCTCCTAATTATATTTCAGCAAATCTGAAAGCAAAATTGAAATAAACTGAAATTTATTATCGTCTATATTTTTTTTAGATCAGAAGTCTTTGCTGGTAGAAGTCTGTCCGACGTCTATTGGTAAGATTTGGGTGTACGACCCCAACCTCCTCGAGCTGCTGCTGGTACATCCCAATCCTTTCGTAACAGCAGTATCCCTACCTTCATATCCTAACTTATCTATAATATTCCTTATGTTCACCCTTTTCTTCTCCCTTTCCGCCAATATATTAGTCTGCCGCGCCAAAGGATGCATGTGCAGGGGCGAGTCTGCATGCTAGCGTGCTGGATATGGAAGTGGTGCTACCAGATATTATTTAACATTTCCTTTGCATGCTGGGCTCTGCAATGTGGTGACACATCATTTCCCTTGCTTTTCGTGGGAACAATATGAGAATTAAAATAAAATATAACGAAGGCGGCCATAATGCTCGCCACATATCACGCCAAGGTATTCCACGGGGCGAAAAGCGGGCCTGCGGAGTGCCGCATAGCTACGCTGAATGTGCAGGGAGGAATGAGTGATAAAATGAATGAATTATGTCAGGTTGTGAAAGAAAGACGTATAGATCTGATGGTAGTAAGTGAGACAAAAGGCAAGGCGTGGGCATTTCTCAACACGGCAATCTAACGGCGTAAAGTCGGGAGTTTCATAAGGAGAACGTGCGTGCCAAGGTGGTGGGGTTGTGCTGTCGGAGCGTCAGAAGAATTGTATGAAAGATTATGAGTGTGTGAGTCCTAGACTTTTGTGGATCCGACTAAAGCTAGGTCTGCTACGTGTATTTCTGGTAGCCGCACCGGGTACCGGGCGCCCAGTGTCGGAGAAGGAGGAGTTCTGGGATAGTGTGAGATTTTTGTTAAGTAAATGCGAGAATAATGAGAGGATTATTGTAATATGAGATTGTAATAGCTGGGTTGGAGTGGAATATTTGAGGGTTTTGAAAGAGTTTTAGGAAAATATGGGGATGAAAGAGTAAACGAGAGTGGCTCCTGTTTGTTACAAGTGTGTGTGGAGAAGGACCTTGTGGTTACGAACACTCTGTTCCACCACAAGGATATCCATAAATATACATGGGAGAGGAATGAAATTATGAGTTTGATCGATTTTGTGATTGTTGACCATAGGCTCAAAAGTAAAGTCGTAGATACCAGGAGCTATCGTGGCGTCAGTGTGGGAACAGATCACTGTTTGGTGCTAAGTCGAATTAGGGATATGTTTAAAGCCTGGCGTCACTGGAACAAAAAGCCAACAACGAGCCTTGGCCGAATAAAAGTTGAAAGACTGAGTGACATAGACGTGCAAGTGGAATATTTTTTTTTTTTTAATTTTTGAAGTAGTTGTATTACGGGGTTTTTATTCACATGAATACGTCAACCCCATCATGCCTTATTCTAACTGCTACAACTTATATTCTTAACAATTATGTGTTATTTAAAAACTAGAAATAGTGTCAATCAATGCAGTTTACCAGATGGCACAATTTTTTCGCAATATCGGACTTGGGCTCTGCCAAAATAGACTGAACAATACCTACATCGAACTTATTCAAGTTAAACTCACTGATCAACACCTCTCTTTTATTCTGGTTCCGAACACAATCCATCAGCAAATGATGCACATCTTCAATTACATTGCACACATTGCAGTTTGGTGAATCAGATTTTTTCATTAAGAATGTGAACTTTGCCGATGGATAGTGTCCAGACCGCAACCTTACAGCTAACTTAACATAACTTCTACTTAAGTTACTGTTGTTAAACCAGGGACTCCGAGGAATTTCAGATTGAATTGTTTTATACCATATGCCTTTTTCTGTAGATATGGTACTAAAGTGTTCTGACTAGCCACCAGAGCGAAAGGTAATGAGAGTCAAACAGAGAACGTATTCCATGTACAAAATGCAAAAAGTGTGTAAGTGTAAGCAAAAAAGAGAGCTAAAATTATGGTACAGAAAAAGAAGAAGTGTATGAAAGAGAAGTTTGACAGAAAGATGTCTGAGAACTTCAGGGCCAATTAAAAACTGTTCTAGAAGCAGGTTAAATTGGTTTGCGGCGTATGTCATATGTGAAAAACATTTAACTAAGTCCAAAAAAGTATTTTGTGCATTTGTAGATCTGGAGAAGGCTTACGATCGTGTACCCAGGAATTAATTATGGTCAACGCTGTCGAATACATATGGGGTTGATGAGCGCCTAGTACGGGCTTTAAATTCTATATATGAGAATTTTAGTGCCTGTATCAGGGTGAATAGGGCGCACTCAGACTGGTTTAATATCTACTTAGTCATGCCATAAATATTGTATCAAAGAAAAAAATTTTTTTTTAATTACAAATAACATTTATTTCTTTTACAGTGTGTTACTTTAATACATAAATATAAAACGATATAAAATATAAAAAGCTTATTTGAAGTGGTCTCCATTGGCTGCAATACAGGCCTTTTAACGTTGAGGCCAGTTATCAATAGCAACACGCACTCTTTCCATGGGAAAATTCTTCACTGCCAATCGTATGGATTGTTTTAGGGACTCTAAATTATTATGACGTTTAGAGCAAGCCGTAACGTCTCTGAAACTGACCACAAAACATAATCCAGTGGATTAAGATCGGGACTAGACGACGGCCAGTCTTCAGCTCTAATGAAGTCCGAAACGTTCGCTTCCAACCAAGATTGCGTGGACCGTCTTGCTGGAAGGACCATACTTCGTTATTGAACATGGTGTTGTTAAGGGGCTTGACTACCTTTTCAAGAATGGTATCTTGATACACTTGTGCCGATGTTTTGATACCTTTTTCACAAAAATATGGCTCAGCCACTCCTTCGTAGCTAACACCCCACCAAACCATCACTGAAGTGGATAATGTCCACGTTGCACTCTGTCAACTAATTGGGAAGCTTCCTTAGAGCTTCGAGCATAAATACGGTCATTTTGTTTGTTAAAATGTTGCTCAATTGTAAAAACTTTTTCATCCGTAAACAATATTTTTGTATGACCTCCCTTTGCGTACCGCTTCAGTAGTTGTTTAGATTTTAACACCCTATAGTTTTTTAAATTATCAGTTAATAAATGACTAGTGCGCCTCTTATAGGCTGCAAGTCCTAATCTTTTAAAATACGCGACATTGTTCTAGGTGCTATCTTCTTCTCCCGAGATAAAATCTTTTGCTTGCGAACAGGATTTCTTCGAATTCTTTCCCTTACTGCTTTGACCACCTTTTTCGTACGAACACTACGGTGACGGCCAGGTCTTTTTCTGTCACAAACAGAGGAGGTCTCATTGTACTTATTAATATCCCGGTACACAAATATTTGACTAATACCAAGTGTATGGAGAGTTTTAAAAATTGCATTTGGCTCCATACCTACTTTGTGTAATGCAATCACAGCGATTCGGTTCTCTTTATCACCCCACTCCATTTTAATATCGCAAAATATTGTACAATGTATTGGCGCCAAAAATGAAAAATCGTATAAAAATGACAGATTCCAAATTCAAATGTAATATTTTTTTATTTTTAGTTGTAACAGTATTTATGGCCAGACTAAGTATAAAGGTGTTCGACAAGGATGTGTTGCGTCACCATGGCTCTTCAATCTCTATATGCATAGTTGCCTGACCAATCTGAAAGAGACGGAATGTGGTTTAAGCATGTAAGAGGTGTCTCAATTGCCTACTGTACGCCGATGACCAGGTATTACTTGCTCTGTCGGCGTCAGAGTTACAAGACATGCTAATCTTCGTGAATGCAGGGTTTCGAGAAAGAGTTATAAAAATAAATGTAAGCAAGATGAAAGGTATGGTTGTGGAAAGAGAGAATGAGGTCACAGTGTGTGATATGATATTAGTTGGCGAGAAATTGGAGCAAGTGAATGAGTTTGTATATTTGGGAAGTATGTTTACAAGGGACGGAAAATGTGAGGAAGATATTGAAAGGACAGTGACTGCGGGTAATAGAGTTAATGGTGCATTGCATGCCTTGATGCGTAGTCAGGCTGTGTCTGAAAAGGCACGCTTGACAATTCACAATGGTGTGTTAGTACCAACTCTTACATACGGGAGTGAGTGTTGGGTGTAGCAGGCGAAGCATGAAAGTAAGGTGAATGCAGTGGAAATGCATTCTCTAAGAAGTATGTGATAAGGGAGAAATGCAAGTTGAAGGATGATGTGGTGACCAAAGTAGAGAGAAGTATGTAATGAATGGATGAAAGCCGACTGACTAAAAGAGTATACGAAGCGAATGTGAGTGGCAGGGTCGGGATCGGGAGACCAAGACGGAGCTACCACGACCAAATAAATGGTCGGTTTAAAAAAGGAAAAATGCGTAGCACCCGATACTGACGCGAATGCATGACGCGATGTATGACTGTGGATGAGGCGAAAGATGTGTGTCAGGATCGTAGATTGTGGAAAGCCAAAGTCTTTGCCTACCCCATGGGATACAGGCGTGAGCTTATGTATGTATATTTCAGCATGGAGCTCTCCTTTCAATTTACATAATGGAGTCCTGTCATTGAATACACACAAGTGCATAAAAAGTAACTGTAACTCTATCTTGTACGGTCAGCCATTTTAGATTTAGAAAGATGTAACACTCCATACCATATCAAACATTGTCATCCAAATTAAGCGTGTATACTAAACTTCTACTTCAAAATTGAGATTAAAGATTCAACCCAAAAATACATACATTGCAGGTTAAATAAAAACTTAAAAAAAATGGTTGATATTTGAAATTAGGATCAAGACGTAGTTATGTATTAAATAACTTAAAGTAGTAAAATAAAAAATCATTACACATAACTAAAAAAAAACAACAGCAAAAAGTTCCTAGTTCATTCGTCAGAGACATCATTTTCCGGTATTTTGATCGCAACGGGTCAGATGCAAGTCTGAATAAGGAAATGAGTTTGCAAACGATACTGCATAATTACAACTCTTTTAACGTTCCTTCTAAACTATGAAAACGTACATTTATAAATGGCACTAACTGCCTTGACCAATTTACTTACCAACGTATTATATAAGTAGTAATCATTTTGTTTAGTTACATAACGCACTTATCTCAGGGTCTATTCATGCGCTTTAAAAATTTAGTTTAGTGTTAGATAATACGTTTCTTGACGAAGGAAGGATTGTAGTGAATGATAGTAGTCATTGGCAAATAGTCTGTCTTACACTAAAAGTATTCTTTAAATCGGATTTTAAGATTCTTAAATTAGAGCGTTCAGCCAAAAAAAAAGTGATTGAGCCACGCAGTAGTTTGATGAGAGATGTCTCCGGTGGTCCAGCTGCCTTCCTCTACCTCTCCTACTGCAACCACAAAGCAATTCTTTGGGATAAAAAACATATCACAAATTAAGGATTTTCACTTTGGAAGTATTTAGTTGGTCGCTCTAATGAAAAGCTGCCATTTCGTCGTTGATGGTAAGTGGTTCTTGAAGCCAATAGAATGGACGGAAAGATGAAAGTTGAGTAAGAGTGCGCACAAGTTCAGTAAGTACAACCAGTTACCAAATTCATGTATTTTGAAAATGTTCAATACGCGTCAGTAATCGTGTTTCCTTGGGTATTAACAAACAATGTTTCAGGGTATTGGTCTTATCTCAGATTTATATGAATTAATGCAGTGGTCTGTTATAGATATGAGTTGTGTTGTTTAAACGCCTACATTCGGTACCAGCTATTGTTTTACTAACATCTTCAAATCATACTTCGTTGAATTTGAATCAACTTATAATAAAATTTAATTAAAATTATTTTTTTTATTTAACTTGACACACCATCCACGACCAAATACAACGTGTTCTGGAGGAAGGTGATGTTAGGAGCCTCAAAAATCGACGCGCATGCATGAAAAGATGAAAAGAGTTATGATAGTCACAGAGGTGTGAGTATGTATCGTGCCTTATGGCGCTCCGTTCTCTCTGCCTACCCAGCAAGGGATTTGGCGTGAAGTTATGTATGTATGTTATAATAAAATTATATTCACCCCTGATCTCATAAAAGTAGGCAATGACTTTGGCTTTCCACCAGCATTTTTTTTATAGGATAGGAGCCAAACGAGCAGGCGTGTCACCTGATGGTAAGTGACCAGCGCCGCTCATGGACACCTGCAACACATATAGTTTTACAGTTGCGTTGCCGACCTGTAAGGGAATAGGATAGGAAAGGACGGGGAAGGGGGGGTGGGCCTCCGTGTACCTCTCTTACCGAACGAAACGCGGCATGAGCCACTTTCCGTCGATCTTCTGAGAGATCGTGGTATTTCACTGGTCGAGCCGGCCCATTCATGCAGCGAACTGCTTGGCTCTACCACTGTGATTCTAAGACATTTTTTTGCCCTATCCACAGTTATACATCTGATTGCGTATTCATCTTCTTTTCACTTCTTGTATCCGGAACCCGACTTTGCCACTCACTTTCTCTTCGTACACTCGTCATTCTTGTAACTTGGAAAAATGATCTTCACATAATTCGCTCAACCTTGGTCTACACCTCGTCCCACTCGTCATACATTACTCCCCCATCACGCTATTACTGATTTGATCTTTTTTGAACTTTTAAGACCTAAGTTTTATACTCATTCACTATCCAATCAAACAAAAAACCTTATTAAGATAAAAATAATAATATAATAAACATAACTTTACGCCTTCTTCTACGTGTAGGCAGCGGCTTTTAAGCCTCGACTCGCCGTTATGTTTACATCTCAAATGGAATAGGTGGCAAACCTATTGCCATACCGGGCACAAAATTTTTAGTCATCCATATTTATCACACTTAACTAACGAAATTAATTCCGAAAAGTCATTATTGAAAATCACCACAAATGTATCATCACAAATGTATCAATGAAAATAGCTTTTGAACAACTACCATCTTTTTGTTCATCACTCGTGAAAATGATATCTGTAAAGAGTCGAGTAATAAATATAAATAAGTAATAAATAAACGCGATATAATCCTAAAAGTTGTTTTAATCTATGAGTGAGATTCGCCAAAGTCTTAGAAATAAATACGAATATTTCCAATTAAAAGTGATACAAATTGTTTATGTATGTAGTACGTCTCGGTGGCGCAGTGTTCGAGCACACGGCTTCTGATCTCGGACCTCACCGGGTTCGATTCCAGACACTGGCTCACACCAATGACTTTTCGAATTTTTTTTTCGGAAGTTATGTGTGATAAATATCGATGACTGAAAACTTTGTACCCAGTATGGCAATAGGTTCGCCACGTATTCCGTTTGGGACGTAAACATAACGGCGAGACGAGGCTTAACAGCCGCTGTCTACACCTTCGGGTAACAAAAGGCGTGAAGTTATGTTATGTAATTATTTATATCTTTAAATCAATATCACGAACTCTTCTTACTTTTCTCTCTCTCTACTCATAATAATAACATTTCAGATGATCGTGAAAGAAGGTGTTTATAAAACAGAGCACTAATACAGAATTAAACTGTACCTACGTGAAATTTATTTTCTCATTAAAAGTTTTGTAATGTGTTCAGGTGAAACAACAATCGGTTGGAGTGACGTTTATATTTTATAATTGGATTTAATTTTTGGGGCACGTTTTAGACGAGTTTCAACTAGAGATTATATTGAATAGTTATTTAAAATAATATTTTGCTCACGTTCAGCGACGAGAAAGTATTTGATTTTGTATTATAGTCGGGTCAATTTAATAGGCAACATTTGACGTTTGTCAGTTCTATCTTTTTAGTGAGATGGTCTGCATTATAAACATCGATTAAGGTGAATCAATCGATAACGACTTGAAAATTATGTAAATTTAAAAAATTCTTATAATCAGTACATTGTTCTTTTTCTCTCTTCATTTTGCACAAAATTAACACGTGCCATTTAATTGTTGTTTACCTGGGAACATGTGCAATATTTTTGCCCGAAAGTCCATCGATCTCTCTCTCTCTCTTTATTTGAGTACATTGTTCTTTTTCTCTCTTCATTTTGCACAAAATTAACATGTGCCATATATTTGTTGTTTACCTGGGCAGTATACATTTTACAATGCTTCATTTTTATATACAAAACTTATTGATATGCCCTTTCTTACTTTTACACCGACACTCTCTTTCAAACCAACTTCCTTCCTTACAACCTTGTTTTCTACGCGGTCAGCAAGAGTCACTCCGCAGATTTTGCGTAGTGCCCTCATTTCTACCGCGTTTATTCTACTTTCATGCACACTCTGCCATACCCAGCTCTCGCTGCCATAAGTTAGCGTTGGGATCAGGACTGCATTGTGGATTGCTAGCTGCGCTTTTCTGCTAATGTTTTTTGGGCCCAGGAATCTGCCCAACGCTCCATTTACGCTATTTCCTATCGCCACTCGTCGTTCTACATCCGCGGTGTACCTTCCATTTCTGCTAAAAGCGCATCCAAGATATACAATTTCATTCACCTGTTCCAGCACTACATCATCAACCATTATCCTTGCATGAAAAAACTAAATAAGTTAATTTCGATTATTTTATTTATATTGACATAATTAATCAAGCAATTCCGATTTTTAGAGTAACATGGTCACGACGTTCAGTTTGATAAATCAGAAATTGATTGTTATGTTTAGAGTGGTTAGTAATTGAAAGCAAATCATGGAATATCTTTTAATGGTCATTACTAGTATAAATATGTAATCGTAATTGAAAAAAGTTAAACAAGTAAAGCAATTTGTGCAGTTGTAACAAAACGAAAAAAACGATTATTCAATGCCCACCGTTACAAGGTTACGTAGTTGATTTTTGATGAACTGTCAAATTGTCCCGACTATAGTTATTTTGTCATTATGTTAGTTTTCCTATAATATCGCGTAGGGTCATATTATTTTTCCAAGGACTTTTTAACAGCGTGTTTTAGCATCTTGTGCTAGTTTTTAAGTACCTACTGTCCATCTTTTTCTGGTATAAATATAGTAATATTTACATAATAAAATATAGTAAGTGAGTGGTAGAGCCAAGCAGTTCCCTGCATGAATGGGCCGGCTCGACCGGTGAAATACCACGACCTCTCAGAAGACCGACGTAAAGTGGCTCATGCCACGTTTCGTTCGGTGAGAGAGGTACCCGGAGGCCCACCCCCCTTCCCCATCCTTTCCTATCCCCTATCCCTTAAAGGTTGGCAACGCAACAGTAACACTATATGTATTGCTGGTGTCCATGGGCGGCGTTGGTTGCTTACCATCAGGTGACACGCCTGCTAGTTTACCCTCATATCCCATAAAAAAAAATTAAAAAAAGTAAGCTTATTTGTCCATTATAGTGATGCAAAAATCATTATAGCTTTATTTATAGATGAAAGTGCATGATCGTATAAAGAAAAAAACTATGTATGTAACTTCACGCCGAATACTCTACGGTGTGTCAGTGGCCAACATGTCTCAACATGCTGAACTTTTGATCCCATCATCCACATCCTAGGCGGCCCATTTCCATGCATGCTTCAATATTCATGACACTGATTACACGGATTCGAACTCATAGTCTCAGAACAAGGAACGCAGTGCTGAACTATTCTAGGTTACCAAAATAAAACTGCGATATCACCATATTGTATGTAACTATTTAATAAATACATAAAACATGATTTTTTTTAATATAATTTTAAGGGAACAGTCACTTTTCTACAATAATAGTTTATCGTATAGATATATAATCTAATAATTATTATATTTAATTATTTTGATGGTAAACTTATGTTACATATTTTAACACTAATAAAAAATTAATTTTATGAAATGTATTGTTCAGGTACAGTAAAGAAAAATTTCTCAAAGCAGATTAGTTAGAAAATTTCTTTATAATTTCATTTATATAAATCACAATAATTAGGCCAGCCTTTTAACAGAAAGAGAGTTTATAAAAGTATCTATTAGTAATCTAAGAATATTTATTTTAATTTTAGATTGTGTGCAAATTTAATAATTGACAAGATAAGATCCATACATTAAAATATGTTTAGTAAAATTACAACATAATAACGAAAACGTTTATTTTTAAAAGCAAAAAGTATTTAATAACATAATTATTAGAAATTAAAAATAAATAAACAATTAATACTTTATTCTTTTAAATTAATTACCAAGTTATAACTGTTATAATTAATTGGGTACAATTTATTCTACTTAAGTTTCTTACATTTTCAATACCTTTTAATTGAAATTTAGACATGTTTATATTTCAAACTTCTGTACGTATAGTTAATTACATATTTTCATTGAAGTAACCGTCCTCATTGTTTTGCTGTGTTCGCCTGTATACGTCCATCTGTGAAAATAGAAACGAATAGATTATTTTAAACCAATTTTTCAGCCTCCAATGGAATGGTCCGGACGAGATACGCAAACTTTCTATAGAAACTATTACTGCCGAAATCAAATATAATAATCTCGAGACAAAACAGTAGTAGAGCCATGCGGGTCGTTGCATGAATGGGCCGAAACAAACGGCAAAATGCCGCGCCCGTTGAGAATATCGACGTAAAGTGCCGTATGTCACGGTTTCTTTTGGTGAGAGTGATTTCCGGAGGTCCTACACCCCCCTCACTATATCATAACTTTTGTGTACCACGTTAAAAGTTGGCAACGCAACTGTTAAACTAGTTGTGTTGCAGATGTCGATAGACGTTGCTATTCCCTAAACATCAGGTCCAATCCCATAAAAAATCACTCTCCTTATATAGTATATATATGCGTAAACATAACATAACTTTTTCTACCTGAATGTGTAGGAAGCGGCTGTTAAGTCTCAATCGCCGTTATGTTTACGTCCTAAAAACCCATTGCCATAAACTGGGCACAAAGTTTTCAGTTATCGATATTTATCACACAAAGCCCGTATTTGAACCCACGACTTCTTGATTCAGAAACGGGGTACTCGACCAACGAGACTAATATATATAAATATATATATATATATATATATATATATATATATATAATAGTAATATAGGTAATTAGTTGTTGTTGTGTCTAAGATGACACATGAATAATTCTCACCCAGTGCTTGAAAATGTTTCTAAGTTTCATTTTCATCACCTCCCTGCTCGCTGCGTCGTCTCGGTCGAAGATACCTGCATCAAGGTACAACATTTAGTAAGCAAGCAGACGTTCCCATAGGATATGTTAAATCTAAGCCAAGCTAACGACACTACTTTGAAACAATGAACTATTAAAAAAGCCACAAATAAAAAAGGTTTATCTTTAGACCCATTTGAAACTAAGCTGATCTAAGTTCTGCAGATATTTTCTTATAATGTAGAGGATCTATCAAACATGGTATCGAGTCCGTGATATTCAAAGTCGATAAGTTTTCTCATTTATTGATTTAATTAATGTTCAATGTATGATATGATTTAATATATTATGTATAATTTATTATTCATGTTCCATCTCCATGGGTAGAATCATATAGCCTATATAATAGCCTTTTACGATAAACAAACTTATTATCTCAATTGGGGTGTCGTTGTTTCATTACTTATCAGTGGTAGAACCATGCAGTTTGCTACATGAATGGCTGGAGCGGCGGGATACCATGAACCCTCAGAATTTCGACGTAAAGTTGCTCATGCAAAAAAAACATCATCGTGAAAATAATACAAATATTATACCTCCATCCCTGACAGGTATGATGTCGTCACCAGCCGGTAGAATGCCGCTGTATCCTGACTGAGGGTACACGGGATGGGGTGGGGTCTCCTCCTGTCCCAAATGGTTTCGAGCCACCAAATCTTGGTTCGAAAGCTAATAAATAATCAAATTATTTATTCAAAATGATAAGTGTAATATATTTAATGTTGGGTTCTTGTTAAATTTAACCAAGCAGATATACAGTGCAAAAGGGGAAGTATGTAGGGGTCGAAATTGGCCACAATACACTTTCCATGACCCAAAAGGTGATGTTAGCAGACTCAAAAACTAATGAACGTACAATATGTCAAGAATAATCAGAGTTGAAGACGTAAGTTAGTAAAGTAAAAATCTCTTCTAAAAGAGTTCTTTCTGCCTACCCGCAAGACACTAGGCGTGAAGTTCAGATAGTAAAATCCAATCATTATTAGTATCATCATCATACTTTTGTATTTTTATTACGTTTGCATAATATTAAAATTTTCAGATCACTCGTTTAGTAGCAGCAAAATAGTCAGACATAAACAGTGACCAGTATGAAAGCATTAAACGTTGTAATTATTTGTTAGTGAGTGGTCGTAATATCACTTCTTTATGGCGTATCCTCACGTAAACCAGTACTGATTTTAATGTGCACACATATTACTGACTATGCTCATTTGTACTTCTTCTATTGTATTTATTATGAGGAACAATTATAGCGTATAATGTTCTACTCACCAAAGAATATTGTATTTTTTATAAACTATCATTTTGAGAATGAAACTAATGGACTATCTCTAACATCTCCACATTCATGTTCCTAGAACATAAACATAACTTCACGCCTTTTTCTACCCGAAGGTGTGGGCAGTGGCTGTTAACTCGCCGTTATGTTTACGTCCCAAATAGAACAGGTGGAGAATTAATTGCCATACCGGGCACAAAGTTTTTAGTCTACGATATTTATCACACATAACTTTCGAAATTAATTTCGAAAAGTCATTGGTGTGTGCCAGGATTCGATCCCGCGACCGCTAAATTCAGAAGCCTTGTGCTCGAGACTATAACTGTTATATATACTATTTTTATACATATACTATGTTCCTAGAGCAGCTTATTATTTCTTGTTTTTTTTTTTACGTATATTAACGTTACTTGTATTCTTCTACGCGATATATTTTAATAGCTAATTGGTCTGTAAACAATTAAAGATTTTACGAATCTCTTTAACGAGTAAGTAGGCGACAGTTAATGGTCTTAGTAAAGGTGCCATTGATATCCGGATAGCCTTGCAAATCCATTTATCCGACCATGCAGATCGCATATTGTATAAAGTGTGATAACAAAAATTCGCTAGCTCTCTTAATTTTTTTAACGCATTTGAAGTAGGTAACTAAAATAAGTAGGTATGTATTTATTTACTTTTTCAAAGGAAATATTTAGGCCTGTAGGCATTTTATTGTATTGTACGCAATCAGAAAATACATCTACAAATAAGTAGTCGAATAAGCAACTCCTACAACTTTTCGTAGCTAACTCTACGACATGTGGCCTGTCTACGCTGTAAGTGTGCCCAGACTTTCAATACTTGATAATTTCACAAGTGACTTTTCGTCAGATTTAGACTAAGACAACTGACTTTCTTTTTTTTTAAAAACCATCATAGCAACGCATGGCTTTGTTTGTGGGTACTTACTTTATTAAAATGTTTGACTTTAATGTAAGTATTATTTAATTTATGTATTATGTATGTATATGTATGTATGTATTATTTAATGTAAGTTTTTTAGTTTGCATGGGATGTGGGTGTTAATGAATTATGTAAGCAGAATGTCACTCACTTCCATTGATGAAGAAGTGTCACCAGATCTCTTGCCGTGACCACCGAAACAGGAGTGTCCGAAGGCAGAACAGCCACCTATTAACAAAACAATAACATGTTTGGTTGTATTTCGTGATACATTTCATGAGCAAAATTTGGATATTAAAAAGTTCAATTAGAACTATTTATCGGCACGCATCTTGGCAGGTACTACTGCGCGACGCAATTTCTATGTCCCGCAATGTTAATATAGTAATATCTTCGTAATTACTCTTTTCAATAACAAGCTGTAAAGGACCATATTGATTTATATTTAAAGTACAATCTACTTGAGGCACTTATCTGGATGAAAACAAATGCTTTAATGTTTAAAATCGCTTCGTAATTAAGCCATTATTTTAAGTAAAAAGATAAGAAATAAAAATTATAATTGTGGGGTATCCCTAAGAGATAGACATATGCCATCGCGGACTTTTTTGTAGAACTTTTGAAGGTGTATAATAATATAGTACATTGTTTCGATTTATCACTTATGGTTCAGCCAGCCTTTGCGATTAAAGTGCTATACCTCGAAAATTATCATTTTTTCTTTAGTACATTAATTAAAGATAAAAACCACCTTGTTGAAACTGTCCATCCATTAAAAAACCCGCATCATAATCCGTTGCATAGTTTCAAAGACATAAGCATATAAGGGGGCAGACAGCGGAAAGCGACATTGTTTTATACTATGTAATGATGATTATTAATCCTTAACTACACTATGGCTGTTTATTTGGCATTAATCTATTCTTAGCTATTGCCATTGTTTTCTGGCATAAATATTAATTATTGGAGAGAAGTTTTAACCAATCCATGTTATCAACGCAAATTATATAAAATTTTATAGAAGGTAATATAATGTTAAGAATTTAAAGTCACTTCCCGCCTTTTACCACCCGAAAGTGTGGCTGTTGAATCCTGGACTCGGGGAATCGTAACGCAATGTACGTACATGTGCGAATAAAGTAATATGGTTTAACTTAAACAAGTTTTAAATCTTTATTTTTTAATATCCGAAACAGACACTTCAATTTTTTTATTTTTTATTTAATAACTTCGTACTAACTCATATCAAGTGGAATTACGTCATACATTCTCAGAACTCAACATTGAATACCTACAATGACAACACAGTTTGTAAACAAATCCGCTGTTTTTTTTAATAACTATTGTATGTATTTTCTATGTTTGATTCCTTTTTGTTATATATATAATTATGTTTTATTGATTTTCAAACATTTATGTAAGAATCAGGTCACATATGTGTATGAGTTTACGAGGCCAATAATTGTAACAGTATAAACGTAGGAAAATTCCTGGAGCAGGTAGATAACGAAAGTTCTTGAATAGATATTTTTTTCTATTTTACCAAATTTTTAATTTTACACTGGTCCTTTTGGTCATACCGTAATTATATTGTTACTAGCTGACCCGGCGAACTTTATTCCGCATCAAAAGTAACTTTTACAGTGTTTTCAAAAAGCGTCTTAAATTCCTAAATCTCCAAAATTATCACTTTTCCTTTGCTACATTATACATGAATTATACGAACCGCCCCGTTGACACAATCTTTTTATTAAAAAAAACACAAATAACCGTTGCGTAGTTTCAAAGATCTAAACATATAAGGGGACAGACAGCGGAAAGCATTAAAAACGAAAAAAAAAAGTGTGTTAAATTCATATTTTACTATTCGATTTTCACCCATTTACACCTAATGTGTAACAGTTATTTTGAAATTGAATATATCAAGTGTCATTTAAGATATTCAGTTTTCCATAAATTTTATTGCGCTTTATTAAAATTATATTTAAACCATCTCGATCTTAATATAAACCTGACGTAGAGTAGGAACAAACTTAAACATTAACTTTAGTACTGCTGAGGCAAAGGTCTAAAAGCAGTCCATTCAATCTAAAAAGTTATTTAGACTCAACCCATTGATATTCAGAGTCAAAGGAGCCTAAAAGCGTAGTAGCATTTCGGTTTTGCATATGCTCAAGTAAAACCCATATATAGCGTGCAAGTTTATTTCAATAGTTAATACCTAAGTATTACTAACCCACGAAATTGGCTAGTTTGCCTTATGTTTGCTATATATAAACTTTGACTATGCCAATGCTAACTAAAATAGGTACTATGTTTATTCAAGAATAATATCGTTCGGTATTTACCTACTTTATTATGTTTACAATGCAATTCACACAACGCCATCTAGTTTTCAAACTAATCAACTAAAGCTTGCAGTATGAATCTAGAAAACGTTAATACATTGTGTATAGTTTCGTAAGTAGGGTGGGGACTTAAAAAGCAGGGTTTTTAATAAGCAAGTAAGCACTTTTGCCAATGGATAAAATTGACTCATTTATTTAAACGTTCCGAGCAAGGGGATAGTATTATCAACATATCATCATCATGTTCAAAATCAATCAAAATGTATGAAAAGGAAGGAATTGGCTTTTTTGTAATTCTGTAAATCTAAATTTGTAAATCTAAAATTTACAAACTTATATTAAAATGCTAGTTCCAATTTTTAGGTACATCTTAGAAAGTCGCGACCCTAATTCAGTCGCTGATTGAATTTTAAAACTTTAAATCACAACTCACGTAACTTTAATTAACATTTACAAATAGCGACATTGTAATTCCCCATCTGGATAAAAACGTTGGTTGTAAAAATAAATGTAGCCAAATAGAATTGGTAAGTACCTACTATGTATTTATATGTACTTATTTTCAAGGAAAATCAATACATTCGAAAATGTTGACTTAAAACATTTCTTAAACAAATTTTAAATATTTTTTTCGATCATAAACGCGTAACAAATATTAGTGGTCTATCTCATCAGGTATTTTTTTTTAATGATGAGAACAGGAAATGGCCATTAAAAGAAATGAGAGGGTATATCGAGACTTAAGAAGAGAATACTGATGAATTATCTTTTTTTACCACGAGATAGCTGTTTGATCGTTTTTACAAATCAAGACATCTATTAGGTCCTCTCTGCACTGCTAGAGATTTGACTGGATACAATTTAGTAAACAAACCTTCCAATTCTAAAATAGACGTTTTAGTTTTAACCCCATTTTAAGGTCTGTTCCCAATTACGTGACGACCAGTTTCCATCGAACGTTTTGGAAAACTAAATCCGCTTTGTTTAATCCCACGACTAAAATACTTTGTAGTGAACCGTGTTACGGTATGTCTGTTGCATAATTCATTGAGACAGTACACTACGTTGCTAACAGATCAGTTGGATTGATTTGTTAAATACTTATATCTATCGGCTTATTGATTAGAAACTTTTGAATTGATTGATTTAACAAAATTTAATATAGGTTTTACTAAATGTTTTAACTTAGTAGAAGTATTTTGCATAAATAAATGCCTCGGTGGTCCATTGGACGAGCACCCCGCTTCTGAATCACAAAGTTGTGGGTTCGAATCCCACCAATGACTTTCAGAAATTATTTTCGGAAAAAATGTGTGATAAATATCGATGATTTATTAAAACTTTGTGCCTGGTATGGCAATAGGTTCGCCATTTATTACATTTGATAGGTAAACCAAAACGAGACGAGTCTTAACTCGTCGCTGCCTACACCTTTGTGTAGAAAAAGGCGTGAAGGTATGTTAGTTATATTTATATATTATTATATCGCTTTCCGCTGTCTGTCCCCTTATATGCATAGAGATCTTTAAAACTACGCAACGGATTTTTTAATAGATATAGGGTGTTAACGGGGTGGTTTTTATGTATAATTCATGTATAATGTAGTAAAAAAGAAAAAGTGATATTTTCCGAGATTTAGCACTGTAATTGTAAGCGCTGTAAAACTTATTTTTGATGCGGGACAAAGTTCGCCGGGTCAGCTGGTGTATTATAAATTAAAATATGTGTTTCAGTCAATTTCACAACGCCCGCAGTGTTTTTGTTCAATATTTTGAACATAATACAATGTAATAATTTAATAATAATTATATTGTATTATGCAACTAATTTGACCAATACACCATGAGGCCCGTCATAATGCAAGTCAGATGTGTTTTTTTTATATTTAGTATGTTATAAATGAATGTTTGTTACAAAGTTTCACTTATTTAGGGGGGGAGGAACTCGACGCACTATTTTGTTTTTTCATAAGATCGCCTTTTAAGAAGGTAACGATATACAAAAAATATTAAAGCCACAATATACTTAAGACGTTAGTACTTACTGACTACGACGTTAATACTACAATAAAAAATAGTTTTATTAATCCTGTATTTATATGCTATTCGCTGTGTACATGATGAATGCATCACGACACTTTTTATAGAGAAAAAATCCTATAGAAATCCTATTCAAAAGGAGAACTGATGTCTGAGCCTCATTTTAAGAGAAGTCACTGAGTACTTAACTGGTGCTTCTTTGTCAACTTAACATATGCTCTTAAAGCTCTGTAGTCTTAGACCCAGGATTATGACTCTAACCCCAAATAAAATGTTACTTGAATACGAAGCAGTGATCATGGTTGACGCATTTTTTGCCCAACAAACTTTTTTTTTTTTTTTTTTTTTTTTATGGGATAAGGGGCAAACGAGCTTGCGGGTCACCTGATGGAAAGCAATCACCGCCGCCCATGGCGTCTGCAATACCAGGGGCATCACATCAGCGTTGCCGCCCTTTCAGATGGGAATAGGCTCGTTTCTTGAAGGTTCCTAGGTCGTAGCGGTCCGGAAATACCGTCGCCGGCAACTGGTTCCATGAAGGAACAGTGCGTGGCAAGAAGTGCCTGTTAAAACGCACTGTTGTCGACCGCCAACCATTCAGCCAATGCGGGTGGTAGCGTTGGCGCGTCGAACGGTGGCGGAAATCAGCTGGCGGTATTAATCCGAACAATTCCTCAGAGCACTCCCCGTGGTATATGCGGTAGAGGATACATAGAGATGCCACCTCTCTCCGCAACGCCAGAGGATCAAGCCGATCAGTAAGAGCTTGGTTGTCGACAAGCCTAACCGCGCGTCGTTGGATGCGGTCAAATGGAGTAAGCTGGTACTGGGGTGCCCCCGCCCAAAGATGTGAACAGTATTCCACGTGAGGACGGACCTGCGCCGTTGCAGGCGATGACCTGACGTGAAATACTGTCCCGCTCTATTGAGCACACCAAGCTTTTTGGAAGCCAATTTGGCCTTGCCCTCCAGATGACCGCGGAACTGGACGTCACTCGACAAGTCGACACCAAGAATTCCGATAGCGGCTGAGGCGGGTAAGGGAGTGCTCTCAAAACAGGGAGCTACGACAAAGGGTGTCTTTTTAGCGGTAAACGCGCAAACCTGTGTCTTCTTAGGGTTGAATTGGACTAAGTTTAGTCGGCCCCATTCCGAAACCTGACTAAGCAGAGTTTCGATTTCAGACACAAGTTTATTCCGGTGCTCGTCGACGTTTTCCCGAGAAATACGCGGGTGGCCGGTATATAAGGCATCCCCGGTACTGTCATCTGCATAACAATGAAGATTGCTGCTAAGCAGCATGTCATTGATATGCAGAAGAAACAGCGTAGGGGATAGCACACAGCCCTGGGGGACTCCAGCATTCACAGGTTTTAAGTCGGAGCTTGAACTATTTGGACATGGCAGATTCGTAAGAAAAATTTCACGAGATGGATATTATATTCTTAATTTATAAATAATCACAGTTAAATATATTATCAGTATGAAAATTTTGTTCAGACATACACATAGTATGAAAATGAAATTTTGTTCGTATGTTGTCAAAAGATATCGTGCCTCGTTAATAGTGCCTCAGAGTAATTATTTTATAAATTAATTTTAATCTCTTTACCATTATACTTATCATCTGGAAACAATTACATCAAATTGTAAAAATACACTAAAAACACGCTTACAGCAATATGACTGATCAAAGGTTAAGCCTTCTTGTTCCAAAAACTTAATTAATGTCTGTGATAAAATTTAATGTCTTTGAATGTTTCTTTCAAATAACAATGAGGGCAATTAAACATAAAAACATATAAATTAAAATCAACAACAAGTTTGTTTAAATTTAAACATTTTAATGTTGAACTCTCTAGTTAAAACATATTTGGCCGATCTACAATTTGTAATAGCCTTGTCACTAAGAATGAATCGCAAGGATTTGGGTTTATTAAAGTCAAAGTCGAAAAAGGTTTCATTTTTGTAAGTCTTTGCAGACTCTTAATTTTTTTTTATGGGATCGGATGGCAAATGAGCATGCGTGTCACCTGATGGTAAGCAACCAACGCCGCCGATGGACAACAGCAACACATATAGTGTTACTGTTGCGTTGCCGACCTTTAAGTGATAGGGGACAGGAAAGTATGGGGAAGGGGGGTGGGCTTCCGGGTACCTTTCTCACCGAACGAAACGCGGCATGAGCCAATTTACGTCGGTCTTCTGAGAGGTCGTGGTATTTCACCGGTCGAGCCGGCCCATTCATGCAGCGAACTGCTTAGCTCTACCACTGTTGGATAGTCAATGTACAAAAATTAAACTTATTAATTAAAATGAAATTCATAAACACGATCGCTCGAGGAAAGTGCCTCCATGGAACAAGAAAACACGGACGCAATCGCCACGAGCGGCGCGATTCCGAGTGTAGGGGCTATCGGTGTGGAATCGGACAAGAAACTGATCTGCCAAATACTCTTTTCAAAGCCATTTCAAATTAATAATATTGATATCGCTACAGCAGGATCGTGCATAAAAGGTGTAGCAGCCAGAATATATTTTTAAAATTGATTGTGATATACAGAGATCCAGATTTTTAAAATTTAAAATTTTCAATTTACTTATTTTGATAAACTGTAACATTTTCCCTAACGAAATGCATTGGGTCACGTGACAATAAACAGCAATCAGAAAATGTTGTCTTGAATGACGTCACGCCGTGCTAAGAATCACTAAAACATTGACAACGTTATTACCAACACACATATGTTTGCCACGGTGACACGTTATTAAAGACGCCATGACAGTCTGCAGCTTTTTTGTGCAGATTATTTTTAATTTTTTTTAAATTGTAAAATACTGTAAATGTAAAATTTTCTCGAAAATATAGGTGTTTCGGAATAAGCATAAATAAGAATGAGCATTAAACTATACTATAGTTAATGGTATAGTTTAATTTTAAAATTTACCAATCTAGCATATTGAATAACGAACTGCGACAGCGAACGTAGTCTCGGAGTACTACTAGTATATGATATGGTCTACTGGAGTAGTTCACTGTAATGTTTTATGTCATGATGAGCAATGTCAGAAACAAGTGAACCATTCCTAAGAGACTGTGACATACAATTTTAAAGTTTATTTAAAGGTTTCTGCACGTACGATAACTTTGAGAGTTCTCCTATTTATTTTCACAGTTTCTTAATAATAACTACAGAGTTATATTTTTCAAAACTAGTGTAGTGATTTGGAGCGCGATGTTTTGTTTGGTAGGTCTCAGATTTGAACTCTGTTATAGCCAGCGTTGAACTTTCGGAAATCTTATAGTTAATTACATATGACTGTTAACGATTATTAATTTAATTAGTTTGTGTTAGTTTGCCACAATATCACTTTCCTGCCTTTAAAGTGGGGTCGGCACAATATGTAAACCTTCAAACCACCCATGTTGTCAAAAGAATTGGCTGTGTTTTTTTGACCGGCCGTCCGCCTGACGTCAACCCTCTTTGGGAATGTTTTCGTTGCTGGGATAGGGAAATGGGATAGGGAGAGGAGAGGGGAAATGATTGGGCTAAGTCATCATAAACGCTGATAATCTGGGAGATCGTGCTATTTCACCGGTCAAGTCGGCCCATTCATGCAGCGAACTGTGTAGATTTATCATTAGTCTGACACAGTAAATAGATAAATTATAATTAAATATAATTTAATCCAGTGACATACCTATAGAATAATTACGATGAAAGCGCTATTGTTTATAGCACAAAATAACCGTCAAGTACTCGATACATTTTAACTTTCACATATTATATGCGTACAGGATGATATCAGAACACCTGCTGTTTTACAACGCTGTGACATTGTGTTTTACAATAATGGATATTTTAAAGTACCAGAAGTGTTTGGTACAAAAAAAATGAAAAATTAACTTGAAATCAAAGGACAGTGAATGTTCACTGAGTAAATAATATAACAAAGAAATATGTTATTGAACAAAACTCTATTAAATATTATTTGTATATATAAGAAAGAGTGAAAGATAATAATCAATCAATTGCAAGTAATATATACGAAATCATCATCATCGTCATCATTAGCCTTTTTTTTATAGGTCCACTGCTGGACATAGGCCTCCCCGTAGAGCGCCACAACTGCCGGTCCACTCAATCATGGGGTTGTTTTTTCCATAATCGCCACGCTTGGCAGGCGGGTTGGCGATCGCAGTAGGCTGGTATTTTTTTCTGCTGCCCATTCTTCTAGCTTTTCCCTTAGTCGCCTTTTACGACACCCACGGGAAGAAATGGGATGGCGGTATTCTAAGCCGACGCCACACAGCGCATATACGCAAGCTGATTAGTAATGGACACTTCAATTCCAAAAATTAAAAATTAAAGTCACAAAATTAATTCAAGATTTCATAAATGCCTTATAACACGAAAGAAACAGAAGACAGTTACAAGAAATAAAATTTAGGTGAGAAATATTAAATTAGAACTAACCTTAGATAGTAAGTAACTTATTTAAAGATATGTATACCATGAAATTCAGAAGAACTTAATTAATATGTATGTTATACGCAGCTAAACTACGAAAGACATACACAGTCTAAACTAGCTGGGTCGGCGAACTTTGTTTTGCCTCAGAAGCAAAAACAGACCAGGTTTGGTAATATTTAAACCAAAAAAAATAATAGTAGAATGAAACTCATTAGAAAAGGAGGGGAATATTATCAAAATACTAGCTAACCCGGCAAACGTTGTCTTGCCGAAAAATAAAATTATAAATTTTAGGGGTTGGTCGTAGGGGTTGAAAATTTGGGGTTGTATGTATTTTTGTATCTCGTTTTATAAAAAAAATAAGAAACAGAAATATACCGAAAAATTTAAAAAAAAATATTGAGGGGTGATTTAGGGGGATGTAAAATAGATGTTGTCCTATTCTCAGACTTACCCGATATGCACACAAAATTTCATGAGAATTGATCGAGCCGTTTCGGAGGAGTATGGGAACGAAAACTGTGACTCGAGAATTTTATATTAGCTGACCCAGCAAACGTTGTCTTGCCGAAAAATAAAATTTAAAAAATAGGGGTTGATCGTAGGGGGTTGAAAATTTAGGGTTGCATGTATTTTTGTATCCCGTTTTATAAAAAAAATAAGAAACAGAAATATGTCGAAAAATTAAACAAAAAAATTGAGGGGTTGTGATTACCCTTGTGATTTAGGGGGATGAAAAATAGATGTTGTCCTATTCTCAGACCTACCCGACACGCAAATAAAATTTCATGAGAATCGGTCAAGCCGTTTCGGAGGAGTTCAATTACGCACATCTAGACTCGAGAATTTTATATATTAGATAATGAAAAATATTTTTTTTTTCACGAAATTTTGTGAAAGTCACCCTTTAATATCCCAAATACGCTGTAATTTATTTGTTTAAAAATATTTCTTTTTTTCGCCTTATTTTGAATTAATATCGAAAAAGCACCCTAATTTTCAAAAAATCAAAAATTCACTCGTCAACAAGTTGGTATGTGTTTCTGTTCGTTAAAATCTCTACGTTCCGATGGTGAAAAAAAAAATGTTACCGGAGTAAATCTTCTCAGAAAATGCAAATCAAAATCGAAAAACCACCTAATATTTCTTGAAGCTTTAAAAGCTTCAAAAAATATTAAATGTACTATTAAAAACAAATTATTGTTTAGCGAGTACGGTACCTACTATGTGTTCACGCAATGTATTTCCAATTACTAACCATTTTTTCACAATATCTGAAAATTTCAAAGGTATTTTATACGGGAAGTGAATAACGTAAGTTGTATTTATTATTAATACTGACGAGCATTTACATCTGAAATCCCCAAATTGGTGTAGATTTTTATATCGTTTTAACTTTTTTGAGCATTCTGAATTGGATATATTATTTAGACAGATGAAAAAATTACTTCAGATTAAATCTTTGGCTTACAAAAATATACGCGTATGTATAATTTTGTTTAGTATACTGATAAGTTTCTACATTTAATATATATTATTATTTTAGCTGTAACTTCACGCCTCTTTCTATCCAAAGTTGTAGGCAACGGCTGTTAAGCCTCGCCGAATTTTTACGTCCCAAATCAAATAAGTTACGGAACCGAATTTATCACATATAAATTACAAAAAGAGTTCGGAGATTAAAGTGTGAGGCCGAAATCGATCACACAACTTATTGATTCAGAAGCGCGGTGCTCAACCTCTTAACCACCAATTGATTAAAAATATCACCAAATAAAAATAAGTTCTAGGATAGAAACTAATCCTTAAGACAGATGTGTTAACTTCAATAGTCCCTGTCTTATCTTTCTTTGGAAACTTCAAGTGAAGCTTGAATCTAAGACACAGATTGTTTTGAAACAACCGGTGTCGATACAAATTTTGTTATTTGGTACATAGTAATTATATTGTTAGTTATCTGTAGCAGATTGTCAGCTACATAGATTTAGCATAGACTATAATAGATGGCACATGTCAGCAAAAATGTACTAATATTCATTACTGACAGCGCAACCGGGTATATTAGATGTTCAGTATATTTACATTTCAACACGTGAACATTAACTATGTAAAAGTTGAAACTTTGAAGAGCTCTTTACGCACACATTGATAAGTCACTCCATATCAACAACCCATTTTTGGTCTCGATGTTTGGGTGATTATTGCCGATCTATTATTCTTATATCAATGGTCAGCTACGAAATTTTGAAATCATTTATTGATTTTGACAAGTTGTACGTGACAGCAAAAGAGGTTTATTACTTCTTCATTTGCCTTTTGAGGTACACTGCTGGACAGGCCTCCCCCATAGAGCGCCACAACTGCCGGTCCGTTCACTCATGGGGGGTTTTTTGCCATAATCGCCACGATTGGCAGGCGGGTTGGCGATCGCAGTAGGCTGTATTTTGTTAAGAGAGAATGCTGCTGCCCATTCTTCCAGCCTTTTCCTTTAGTCGCCTTTTACGACACCCACGGGAAGAGATGGGGTGGCGGTATTCTAAGTCGGCGCCACACAACAGTTTATTACTTAGTAACATTTTTTTATCTTATTTAAAGTTGCTGGATTATTTTATACATCTTTATACTTTATACGCAGTAGGATCGCTTGACGGTATTTTGTGTAAGCCAACCTTGAATGAAATAATAATCTGTATACACATAATATACTGAAAACTGCGCAGCTTTACGCCTTCTTCCTACACACAGGGTTGTAGGCAGGAACTGTTAAAGCCTCGACTCGCCGATTCGTTACGTTACATCCTAAGTGGAATAGGTGGCAAACCTATTGCAAAACACCGGGCACACAGTTTTCAATCATCGATATTTATCACACATAACTTCCGAAAATAATTCAGAGAAATTATTCTTGTACATATTCGCTAAGAATCGATCCCACGACTTCTGAATCCTATCTTTAACCACTGGATCACTAAGACTATTTAAATTATAAAAATGTTCAATATATAATACAATTTGTATTTTAATACTTAACTTGCAGGAATGGATACTTATAGAAGAAACGAAAGAGTAATTGTAACTGGATAATTGAGTAGGTATAACACAATATCTTTGTTAAACCTTTTTTTATGCGAGAAAATGCTTTATGCACACCCCCCGCCCGGGTATAGCAGGGGGTAGTGTGGGACTCCCAAAGCAGTATACTGCAATCCGATCCTAGGGTTACCCACTAAAACCTCACGGCGGCTTTCCTCCGGCGTTAGGGTGATCCAGGATATCTTTGTAAAACCTACATAAAGTATATTTTTTGAATAATATACCTAAAGTCTATTTATTATTTCATCGTAACTTATTATCAACACAATTCGTATTGTGAATTCTTTAAATTGATTTATATTTTAAACTTTGTTTTAAATATTATCAAAGGCACGATGATTTGTCCATGGTGTCCCTAGCGGCTTGTACAACTTTTGCGGGTTGTATACGGTAAAGTTGTGCCTTTGAACAATTCAATGTTTAAATTTATTTCTAAAAATACTACGCTTTGTTTCATTAACACACTGTCGATGAATAAAACTAAAACTACTGTTTCACGTAGACCCGCGATCTTTAAAACTACTTTGAACCAAAAAATTCAACTCCGAGTTTAAAATCACAATCTCAATTCAAAAATTTAGAGTGTACCTAGTAATTTTTTTGTTTTTTAGTTCCGAGCAACTAAATGCTTGTGTTATGGATACTAGATAAAGGATATTAATACTATACTTTTCTTTTGTAAATACATACATATTATTATAGAAAAACACACACGCGTCATACAAACATTCATGCTTGTCACAAATATTTGTGCTCGGGGGGGAATCGAACCCCCGATCTAGTTGCAGTAGTCAGTAGTTTTACCAATGCGCCATGAGGCCCGTCAATTATAAATTTGTACATATTATAAAGCTGAGTTTATTGCATCTTCACTTATACCAAATGTAAATTGCAGTTATGCCTCGACTCGACGAAAATATTCAGCCCCACAAATGTGGGGAAACCTACTGCCATATTTCGAGCACTAATTTTGTGATTCATCGAAATATATCACACATAACTTTCAAAAAGAATTAGGACAAGCTCGGATTCTATCTCACGACTTCTTGATCGAGAATCAATGCTGATATTAGTTTTATTTCATCAATATCACACTATTAAAAATAAACTTGATGAAAAAGATAATATTTAAAACAATTGATTGATTTCGGAAGCCACAATTTATAAACTTGTATATAAATAATAATCTCGTACCTACAACTTACATACATCTTGGGAGTCAAGATCATAACCGATAAGTTCTGATTCAAGTGTGGTGCATAATTTACACATTATTTAAATATACTATTAATATATGACTTTTCGAAATTATTTTCGAAAGTTATGTGTGATAAATATCAATATCGACTGAAACTTTGTTCCCGGTATGGCGCAATAGGTTCGCCACTCATTCCATTTGGGACGTAAACATAACGGCGAGTCGAGACTTAACAGCCACTGCCTACATCTTTGAGTAGAAAAAGGCGTGAATTTATGTTATGTTATGTAATATATATATACGCACAACGCCAACATATCCACGCCTCCGTCGAAAATAGAGATCCAGCCAAAGTCTGCAAGTTTTTAAAATCTTTAGGTGTTGGAAGGGCACATAATGATGCTACTCCTACGGATCTTAATATAAATTCTCTAAATCAACACTTCTGTTCTTCGTTCAACTTTGATAGGACCACTAATACTAAAACACTTAAGCCCGAATACTGAACTACCACTCAAATATGTAAGCGCTACTTAAGCGTTTAAGTAGCTGTCACATTAAACAGAATACGTCAAATGTGAGCAGTAAGTAGCACTTTAATGATTGTCAGATTTGAGTGGCGGTTCAGTATTCGGGCGTTAATTATCTTTTATCACTTCCAACCTCTGATTATTCACAATTTGATTTCTCACAATTTGCAGCTTGTGATGCTAAGAAGAGTTTACTTTCGATATCGTCTAATGCGGTTGGGAACCTAAAAAACACTTTATGAGCAATCTTTTTCTGTCCAGCCAGTTCTACTGTGGAATGCTCTACCCGTGGAAATTAGATCAGCGAAATCAATCACTACTTTCAAAACACTTCTAACGCATCACTTTGACATGTTACAGTAGTTCATTTCAGTTGTTATATTTGTTACTAGCTGACCCGGCGAACTTTGTTTCGCCTCAAAGGCATTATATGAGGAAATAAAAGGTTTTTTCTGAAATAAAAGTAGCCTAAGTTAGTTCTTATTACATCAGCTACCTACAAAAAAGTCCCATAAAAATCGGTCCAGCCACTACAAAGATTAGCCTGAAGAAACAGACAGGCAAAAATTCTAAAGAAAATGTTATTTTGTAGTAAATACCGTATTTATGTATAATAAATGAATATTCAAACGTGCATTTCGTAAAAAGCGTAAAAAGATTTGATTGGCCAAGAAATACTTAGAATTATTTCCAATCCCGGAAACAAAAGAACTTAAAGGATCTGCTGGTGGCTCCAATTGTGATAATTTTACTTTGCCTCCGGCACAACATATGACAGTACATAGATCATTGTATTTCAACGCCAAACAATATTTACAAATTATTATCATATCTGCAATTTTCACCGAGCTGTCGGCACAATAATCGATTCATAGTGAAATGCCGCTCGTTCCAAAATTACAGGAGCACTGCGTCTGTGGAATGGCTTAACTTTTTATTATGTCGTGAAGCTGTTTTTAACCGACTACGAAAAAAGGAGGAGGTTTTCAATTAGTCTGTATGTATAATTTTTTTTTCTGTCTGATCACCGATATTTTCGTCAATTACGGACGCATTTCAAAATTTTTTTTTTTGTATTATGTTTACCTCCGAGATGGTCTCATTTTCACCAGGTCAGCATCTGATGATGAGAACCAGGAGAAATCAAAGGTAAGTATGGTATTTTTGTTACGTAATAGTGATGTCTTAGCAATATTCTTTATGGTATCAACATTTGATGCTACTGTGCTGATGAAGAAGCCACAAAACTCCTCAACGGTTAGGAGTTTGAAGACAGCACTGCAATTGGTCAACAGAAACTACTTAGTACTATGTAGGGCTAGCGTGTTGCTTATGAAGTATGCTTGAATATACACCTGATGCTGCTATGCTGATGACGAAGTCACAGAACTCCTTAACGGTTAGGAGTTGGGAGACAGTACTGCAGTTAGTCGATGGAAACTGTTTAGTAGTATATAGGAATAACGTGTTGCTTGGGAGGTTCTGATACTGCTGTACTGATGATGAAGCTACAGAACTCTTAAACGATTAGGAGTTAGGACACAATTCTGTAAAAATGTTTCTTTTATTTTCTGCAATAGTTTCTAGGCTACGATTGGCCTTCATTCGGGCTTCAGTGTTATTGGGTCTACCCATGATAATTACAAAAATATAAATAGTTAGCAAGTATTATCATACTCTTTTATCTAAATACCTATTTTTGCCAATTATAGCTCCCTAAAAATATCAACGTTTAACAAACGGACATGTAATTAGTGATAATATATTTAATAAATTGAAAGCCATATAAATGAAGTAACTTCTATCGAAGTGCACAACTCATTAATATCACTAATACTCGTGAAAAAAATTACTTTTAAAAAAAAGTTAAACCGACTTCTAGAAACGTAAACCACAAAGTCTTTACGTATTTGCAAACAGTACTTCTATAACTAAAAAGCGATAAATAACGTAATTTACTAATTTCTATAATTTAGACATTATACAAAACGTAATATTTTGATAAAGTCATCTTTAACGATTATATTATTTACAAATATCATCACTTATTTTTGGAGTCAGTGCAAGCTTCAATAATGAGACTTCAATAATGAGTGACAATTGTATATATTTTAACAGTTCCAATGGCCGTTCTTCAGTTATATGTGTTGTAACAAACACGACTTTCTTTTATGTATATAGATGTAACATATATAACATAACATAACTTCACGCCTTTTGTTACTCGAAGGTGTAGGCAGCGGCTGTTAAGCCTCCTCTCGCCGTTATGTTTACGTCCCAAATGGAATAGGTGGCGAACCTATTGCCATACCGGGCACAAAGTTTTCAGTCATCGATATTTGTCACACATAACTTCCGAAAACAATTTCGAAAGTAATTGGTGTGAGCCAGTATCAGGAATAAAACCCGGACCTCTGGATCAGAAGCCGTGTGCTCGACCACTGCGCCACAGAGACTCAATATAGATGTATATCTGTAGTTATTACTATTACCACTATGACTAGTATTACTCGATTAATTATTATTTAATATATGTATTATATATTATAGTATTATTTACCTTATTTATATGTATTTATTATATAATATATTTAATTTTAATTTTGTTGTACTATTACATATATATATAGATTTTAAAACATCTAAATTACCCGTTTCTTTAGGCACTATTGTACTTCCAAAGGTTGCCTGGAAGAAATTGCTTTTAGCGATAAGGCCACCATTTATACCTTAATATTGTATTTATCCTTGTCATAATTGTATGTTATTCCTTTTTTTTGTCATTTATAAAGTTTAAATAAAGAATTATCTATTTATCTATATTTATGTGATCTAATTTAAGATACAATCTAATCTCGATATGGTATACAATAATAATCAAACAATACGTACAGAAACAAGCAAAAAAAAAACTCTCGATCGTTCAACAAGATTAAAATCTGGTACAATATAAACGAATACCTCTTCGGTACCACCAACTTTTGGATAACGAACAAAGAGTAAACATTGTTCTATAGTATATACATGTACATATGAGAGAGATGTAGATTGCTCACGCACCCAAAGATGGCGCCCTGTTGCTATTGAACCACGTGTTTAAGATTACATCATTACAGAGTATAAAACAAAGTCACTTTCCGCTGTCTGTCCCCTTATATGCTTATATCTTTAAAACTACGCAACGGATTTTGATGCGGTTGCTTTTAATAGTTAGAGGGTGTCAACGGGGTGGTTTTGATCTATAATTCATATATGATGTTATAAAGAAAACACACTTTAATTGCAAACGCTGGCTGAACCCTTTTTTTTTTCGCAGAGGAATGCTTTTTACGCATACCCTGCCGACGCCAACGGAATTGAAGTCAACGACGCCGGCGTGGGCAGGGTTATGTGGGACTCACCGGCGCAGTGGTGCCGGAATACCCACTAAACCTCGGCGGCGCACCTTCCGTCATTAGTGGGGCGTCAGGGGACCGTGATTAGCATTCTGCCCCGACGCCCCGACGGTTGCCCGACCAGCCCCATAACGCGCGGGCACAAAGGCAGGCGACGACCTGGGCACGAGTGGTGCTACAACCTGGACTGTTCCCTTCACTTTTCCACTTTTTGGCTGAACCCTAAGTGATAGAAAGTGATAGAACAAAACAATGTTCTACATTATTAAACACTTTCAGAAGGTCTACAAGAAAGTCCGCGAGTGCATATGTCTATCTCTTATGGATAACCTACAATGACCATTTTTATTTTTTTTATTTTTACGAGAAATAATAGCTTATTTACGAAGCTATTTTAATCATTACAGCATTAATTTTCATACAAATATGTGTCTTAAATAGATTGTGCTTTTAATATAGATCAATATGGCCCTTTACAGAAAGTAATTGAAACTAATATTTACGAAGATATTACAGTATTAACATGGCGGGACATAGCAATTGCGTTGCACGCCTAAACGCGTGCCGATGAATAGCACAAATTGAACTTTTTAATATCCAAATTTTACTCATTTATTACTTTTGATGCGGAACAAAGTTGGCCGGGTCAGCTAGTCAATAAATAAAGACAAATCATCTAGCTGTAAGGTACATTATTCCAAATATATTTATTTTATTCTATACATAACTCTAATTAAACTGTCTATCTATCTGTGTTTACGCAAGTACCGATATTATTCTAAATCAGATATTTGCAAAAAACACTTTGCACATAGGATTATTGCCATTCAGCATGGCAATGCAGCCAGTCTTCTGGGCACGCTGCCCGTAGACCTAGATGCGAAGAAATTTGATTTCAGCTAGTTTTTTCATTGTAAACAATGTAGTAAATGTTACTTTCAAAAAAATACATTGATGTGCGCCCGGAATAAATCCCATTCCTTTTAACTCAGAAGCACCAGCTAGACCAATGGACCAACACTTGGAATTCAATAAACCTTTAAATTACCTTAATTCAAATTAACTAGAAAAATATTCCAACAGCGTAGGGTTTGCTGAAATAACTCTTCATTACATTTTACACATATTCCAAAAATGTTACGGACAAAAAAAACGATTTTAAATGAGCGTTCGGTGCTCGAATGAATAATAGATAAATTTGTATGTGACAAATAAATGCTCAATTTTGTATTCTACATTGTTAAAAAACATTGTTTTCGAATATTCCTGTTATCTAAATGAGGACCTTTTATTAATGGTAATATGATTTGATTTAATAATTTACTCAAATTATTTATTGACACTAATATCATTTCACTAACTTTACCACTGACGAAAATTTTAAATGGTTTATATATATATATATACGTTTTTCATTGGTTTGTCTAAATATAACATAACAGAACTTTACGTTTTTTCTACCCGAAGTTGTATGCAGCGAGTGTTGAGCCTCGTCTCGTCGTTATGTTTACGTCCCAAATGGAATAGATGGCGAAACTATTGCCATACTGGGCACAAAGTTTTCAAAAATAATATACTTAGTCTGGCCATAAATACTGTTACAACTAAAAATAAAAAAATATTACATTTGAATGAATTTGGAATCTGTCATTTTTATACGATTGTTCATTGTGTTTTCTCATTTTGGCGCCAATACATTGTACAATATTTTGCGATATTAAAATGGAGTGGGGTGATAAAGAGAACCGAATCGCTGTGATTGCATTACACAAAGTAGGTATGGAGCCAAATGCAATATTTAAAACTCTCCATAAACTTGGTATTAGTCAAATGTTTGTGTACCGGGCTATTAATGGGTACAATGAGACCTCCTCTGTTTGTGACAGAAAAAGACCTGGCCGTCCACGTAGTGTTCGTACGAAAAAGGTGGTCAAAGCAGTAAGGGAAAGAATTCGAAGAAATCCTGTCCGCAAGCAAAAGATTTTATCTCGGGAGATGAAGATAGCACCTAGAACAATGCCGCGTATTTTAAAAGATGACTTAGGACTTGCAGCTTATAAGAGGCGCACTGGTCATTTATTAACTGATAATTTAAAAAAGAATAGAGTATTAAAATCTAAACAACTACTGAAGCGGTACGCAAAGGGAGGTCACAGAAAAATATTGTTTACGGATGAAAAAGTTTTTACAATTGAGCAACATTTTAACAAACAAAATGACCGTATTTATGCTCAAAGCTCTAAGGAAGCTTCCCAATTAGTTGACAGAGTGCAACGTGGGCATTATCCGACTTCAGTGATGGTTTGGTGGGGTGTTAGCTACGAAGGAGTGACTGAGCCATATTTTTGTCAAAAAGGTATCTAAACATCGGCACAAGTGTATCAAGATACCATTCTTGAAAAGGTAGTCAAGCCCCTTAACAACACCATGTTCAATAATGAAGTATGGTCTTTCCAGCAAGACTCGGCACCGGGTCATAAAGCTCGGTCCACGCAATCTTGGTTGGAAGCGAACGTTTCGGACTTCATTAGAGCTGAACACTGGCCGTCGTCTAGTCCCGATCTTAATCCACTGGATTATGATTTGTGGTCAGTTATAGAGAGTACGGCTTGCTCTAAACGTCATAATAATTTAGAGTCCCTAAAACAATCCATACGGAAATCCATGGAAAGAGTGCGTGTTTCTATTGATAACTGGCCTCAACGTTTAAAGGCATGTATAGCAGCCAATGGAGACCACTTCGAATAAGCTTTTTATATTTTATATCGTTTTATATTTATGTATTAAAGTAACGCACTGTAAAAGTAATAAATGTTATTTGCAATTAAAAAAAAAATTTTTTCTTTGTTACAATATTTATGGCATGACTAAGTAATGGGTTTGGCTTTTTGTCTGATATTCATAGTTACTACTCCAATTCTGCAGAAAGTAACTCGAATCTAGAAAAATATAAAGAAAAACTTTTTTAAAAAGCTTTTATTGGAACGCTCTAAAAATGGGAAAATATTTTCCTTAGAATTTCAATTATTAAATTAAAGCCTCATTATGTAAAATTTATATAACAATATAAAAAAATGTCTATCAATTAAATTATGTAAATTGATTTACCAAGTTTATAATATTATCAGTTGCAATGCAATTAAATACTGATAGGAAATTAATTATCGCGACATGTTTTTATTATTATATAGATTATACATAACTAGCTGACCCGGCGAACTCTGTTTCGCATCAAAAGTAATAACTGCTGCCCCGCTATGTTAATACTGCAATATCTTCGACAAATTTGAAGTCGATAGCAGCTATAGGTTAAAAATGGGAATTTTCCATTGTTAACACCCCCGCAACCCCCCTTGTGGGTGGAATTTCGTAAAATCCGTTCTTAGCTGACCTCTACTCGGCGAAAGGAATAATCCTACCAAATTTCAAGTCGCTACGCCTTATGGTTCCAGAGATATCGTGATGAGTCAATATATAGGTGGAAATCTCTTATATATATATATAGATGAGGCTCTAAGTTAATAGTTAAAATTTTAAGCACTTTTCAGAGCGTAAACTTTTTAAAAAGGACTTTTCTTTTAATTTATTTTTCGTGTTTTAGATATAGCTCGCTAGGTGCTTCGGTCTGTTAACCTCATTCAACGCATCATTGTTGCAAGGTTGTTTGCCGCTTAGTTTTGAGCAGTCCAGCTCTTTAATAAGGAGACCTTCTAATTCTATTTGAGGAGGTCCCTTTTCAACTTACTCGAAATGAGCTCTTTTATTTTATACCCATATTACAGAAGTGCATTAAAAATAACTATTCCTCAATCTTGGATGATCCGTCATGTGCGATGATGTTACATTATTTTGCAAGTTAACCTCAACAAGTTCTTTCATTTGATACTCATATGCAAAATATCTATTCTAAAAGTAAAAAAAAAATTAGGGGGTATACTTACTTTTGCATCTTTTTAATTTTTTTTTTACTCCTATGGTTCGGATGTAGAAAGAATGGATGACGCAAGGTCGACTGAGCAGATATACAATGCAAAAGCGGATTGGTGTAGGAGTCGAGGACGGCCAGGACACACATTCCATGATCAAATAGAACGTGTTCTGGAGGAAGGCGATGTTAGGAGCCTAAAAAATCGACGCGCGTACTTGAAAAGAGCTATGAAAGGCAACTAAGCGAGTGAGGTGAGTAAGATTCGTTCCTTATGACACTCCGTTCTCTCTGCCTACCCCGCAAGGGATTTGGCGTGAAGTTATGTATGTATGCATCTATTCTGCCATTTTGGATTTAGAGTAATGTCACATTATTTTTTGAGTTACTATCAATAAACTCTTTCATTTGATATCCATATTGTAGAAATGCAACTATTTATAAATTGTTTAATTCACACAATCATAACCTTTTGAAAAGTCATTGGTCTGTTACCAGGTTTCGAACCCTGGAAATTCTATACATATGTATACTTTTATACGACCATAAACAGTATACAGAGTGTTTAAGTCTATAATGAATATAATAACTGTTTCATATTGCAATTTATATTTCAGGGTCCCCTGGGCACCTGGAGACAGTGAGAAACTTCACTCATTTGAGAAAGATATACCATCTAGTTCTGATTACGTTTGACGACATATGACAGTCATACTTTTTCATTACTTACCTGTGTTATTATAAGATTATTTTGTTCGAAATACTAAGCGAATATTATTTTTGTTTTTAATACTACGTCTAAACAAATGTACCAAAACGTATAATTTATTTTAGACTTGTATTCACATTGTTAAGAAGAAATAAATAAATTACATTATTTACAATATATAGAATGAAAAAACTAGCTGAAATCAAATTTCACCGCAGCTCGGTCTACTGGCAACGTGCTTAGAAGACTGGCCGTATTGCCACGCTGAATGGCAATGCTAATCCTCTGTGCGAAGGATAGACCAGCCCTCTGGTCGCGAAAGGCCTCGATCAGTCTCTTTGCGAGATTTTTATAAAGTGCACGAGCACTCGGACCCCATGTCCCCAGTCTCAATTTCAACCCCAATCTATTTTTGTTTGATTTTTTATCTGTCTTATATAGCCCATCTATTGATGGGAAGGAAAAACATGGGAGAACAGTACTTTTTAGTGGAAAATAATTCAATATTTGCGGTACGAACTTGCCAAGTTCAACAAAGTACTTATAAAATAAAACATATGCGACCATGCCCTAGGTATTATTACGTGTAAATGTACTTTCTTTGGTTCTCTAATGTTACTTATGCTTAGGCTTTATTTTAGGTGAGTTTATACTAAGTTAGGTCAAGTTAAACAATACTGTTTACTTATATAACATGGTATAGCGATTGTATGTGTGTGTTGGGAGTCAACAAATTTGTTTGTTTAAAGTGAAGAAGTTGAGTTTAGTACCGATTACCTAACTAGTATTGATGAAATAATATATCATAATGTAAATTTTCTGTAAATATAGGCTAGTAATAAAATTCTCGGTAGTCCAGAGGTCGAGATTCCCACTTCTGATTCAGAAGTCGTGGGATAGACTCCGAGTTTGCAGCAGTGATTTCTTGAAAGTTATTTGTGATTGATATCGATGACTGACAATTTAGTGGCCGGGTCGAAAAAGACGTGAAGTTACGAATATTATGATCAATAGATTTTTTTTTCGATTCTCTAAAAAGGTTGCAATTGAAAATTCCACAGTAAAATTTGAAACTAAAACTAGTGTTTAACAAAAAACATACTAAAGGTCAAATCGACCGGTCCGATATTATCCCTTATAAAAAAAACACACAATGGGTGGAGTTAGGACCTTTTTGATTAGACATGTAATTTGCACTGGCCTGGAAGGGTCCGACCATGCATTCAGTTCTTTACGTATAAAAAATATGTGGCCCTTTGTATTATAATATTTGTATCATCTTTCTTCAGATTTGGGAGGCAATGATAAAATACAAGATATAAATACGCCCGGATGGACATCGGCGCGCGGATTACTACCCTTATCTATTGGAGTGTAAATAAATGCGTAATACTGACGTCTAATTGGTTGAGACACATGGTTACTTTCAATATCATTTTTTTATATATACTATCATGATTTTTCTACTTGAAGGTGTAGGCAACGTTGCCGCCAAACTATTGAAGCCATGGAACAACATTTAAGTTCAGTCTTATCAGAGACTTTTTTTTGGACATTTGTGAAAATAAATTCAGAAAATCTTAAAAGAACATGTTTCCGTTAATAAGATATTTTTTTCGCAATCATTCATAATATGATATATCTATTATAATAATATCTTCGACACAATACACACAGCGCCCTCTAGTTCCAAGCTAAGCAACTATATGCTCGTGTTATAGATACTAAATACATACATAAAATACATTGAAAAACACCCAGACGCTACACAAATATTCATATTCGTCACAAATATTTGTGCTCGGGTGGGAATCGAACCCCCGACCTCATTTCTGCAGCCGGTAGTTTTACCAATGCGACGCGAAGCCCGTCAAACAAAACAAATATCTAATCACACAAACAGCAAAAAATAATATGTCTTTAAATTAGTAAATAAATAAATATTTTAACAACACCTATGAAAAGTGTTTTCACAAAGTATTTTCTCGAGTACACTTATAGTACACTAGTACTGTAGGTACTATTACTACTTTTGATGAAAAATTAAAATTTTACTTACGTTTCGCACTGACACCGTGTGAAATTGCCAGCAATGTGATAATGGTGACGGCAAGGTACATTTGAGCCATTGTTGTTTCTGTAACAAGGAAAATAATTATTTATAACAAGAGTTTCTTGCCCGATTCTTCTCATGATAGCCCTTACACTGGCGATTAGCTCGTGGCTCCTTGTTTTGTTGTTCCACAGACGTACTCTCCACTCGTACGTGTTAACCTTAATTTAAATTTAATAAATGTTAAATTTCATCAGTCTGTTTCGATTCGACTTACATACATATATACATAACTTCACGCCACATCCCTCGTGAAGTGAACAGAGCTTCACAAGGCACGATTCTTACATGCCTCACTCGCTTAGCTTACTTTAACTCCTTTCATGCATGCGCAATGATTCTTGCGGCTCTCAACATCAGTTTCCCCCAGAGCACCATCTATTTGGTCATGGAATATGTGTGTCTTGATTCGACATGGTTTAAAATACAATATTTAATTGTTAATTATTAAAAATCCTGTACGATATTATATGACAAAATTAAATTTATCATTGTGTAACGTGCTAAAATCGTTCGATCGACTTTCAACAATAAATGCGGATCAATTACAATAAAGTTTTAACAAGTCTGTATAATTGAACACGTTTTCCTCCATGATGGAATAATTTCTACTACGGAATGAGATAATAGTAGTTTATTTAACATCTGATTGGTTTATGTGTAGATAACAAATTTTTGATTTACACATAGATGATCGGAGGGATATATTTTATTGAATTTTTTTGGACAGCAAATTATAGAAGAATTAGCTGACCCTGCAAACTTTGCTCCGCATCAAAAGTACATAAATTTTGGATTTATTACTTTATGTGTCTCGGTGGAGCAGTGGTCGAGCACACGGCTTCTGATCCAGAGGCCCGGGTTCGATTCCTGACACTGGCTCACACCAATGACTTTTCGAAATTGTTTTCGGAAGTTATGTGTAATAGCAATAGGTCCGCCACCTATTCCATTTGGGACGTAAACATATCGGCGAGACGAGGCTTAACAGCCGCTGCCTACACCTTCGGGTAACAAAAGGCGTGAAGTTATGTTATGTTATTACTTTTTCTTTTAACATACATTTTACATACATTTTAGCTAAAAACCACCCCGTTGACACCCTCTATCAAACCGTATCAAAATCCGTTGCGTAGTTTCAAAGATTGGGGACATATAAGAGGACAGACAGCGGAAAGCAACTTTATTTTGTACTATGTAATGATTACGATACTGTCTATGGGGAAAAAATCACATATTTAGTTAGAAGATTCGTAGGAAATTAATATTTTAAGTATCTCAAATATGTTTTGGTGATCAAAAATAGAGCCACCGAGTCTGCTCATTTTCTATGGAAAGACTTTAAGATTAATCTCAATCTATGGAAGGTTATCCACTGATGGGTAGCGTATTGGTATATAAGGTATATAAATCGGCAAATTCAAGGAAAGGCATAACGAGTGCGAATGAATGTATTTATTATTTTACTGTTAACAACTATTTAAACAGAGAAATGCAAAATGAAATTAAATTAAATACAATTCCAAAGATCATTGTTCAAATGCCAGGTTCTTGAAAAATATTTATTCTTGAAACCCACCATCCATTAGGAGGCACATTCAAAATGTTTACGTTCTTTGTTCGAAATGTAAGTGTGCGGTAAGTCTTTGCAAACGCTTTATTTTTGTTTCATGCTTTGAGGTGTAGGGTTTCGGCTAATAATCAAAATATTTCTAATTTTATACAATGGCGCGCAGTTTATCACACAATTTTGTTTCGTTTTTGTTTCGTTTGAACCCACTCGGTTTGAGTTCTAACTATTCTTCTTTTGCAGTTTATATCTACTATAAGAAGTCACTGTCATTTATGGTCTTAATGATGGTTTAATACCTGGACTTCTATTTGCAGGATACCATTTCTTGAATCGTAAGATGCAAAATGACGAGCCTCGTGGCGCATTGGTAAAAAACTACTGGCTGCAGCAACGAGGTCGGGGGTTCGATTCCCACCCGAGCACAAATATTTGTGACAAACATGAATATTTGTGTGGCGTCTGGGTGTTTTTCTATGTATTATAAGTATGTATTTACAAAAGAAAAGTATATATATGTATTAATATCCGTTGTCTAGTATCCATAACACAAGCATTTAGTTGCTTAGCTTGGAACTAGAGGGCGCTGTGTGATTTGTGTCCAAGATATTATTATAAAAAAAGAAAATAAAAAATATATCATTGGCTTTTCTATTTTTTGTAAAGTCTTAGGTGACAATCAATATTATTATGTACGGCGATTCATACCAATGAGTTTACCAATGAGTTCCATGAAATGTAATATGACACGGTTATATTTTTAAAATGCCAATCTATTAAGTATTTAAAATTATTAGTAAAATAGAATTTTATTAGAGGGACAGGGACATGGCTTCAAGCTATATGAAGTAACAAAAATTCTTCAAATCGGACTAAGCTTGAACCAACAGGACCATACAGCCAATGTAATCAGAATGTTCCCACGGGGAAAACAACTAACTTACATACATCGGGATGTCCGAAGACATGGTTAGTGCGACCAGATTATTCTGAACCCTATCACTGCACACCACTAACAAAATTCTAGCAATAACTTGATATATGACAGATCCAAATATTACAGACGACTCGAGAATTCGATTTGCCACACTGCTCTATCCACCCGTTCAGTAATATGGACTTGCATACATTTCAAATTTAGTGGCGATAGATTTAAGTCGTATACGGATTATTTTATTTAAATCTAACAAAAAATAACTTCATTAATATAACATGTGTGTTTATGTGACCATAGATTACAGTTAGGAGAGAAGATCAGAACACAAATGAGGTCTTTTTAAATTTTGCTTTTGTCTCATTTCTTTTCTCCCTGAACTCCGAAACAATTGGATTTTATTTTTTTACCCATTTTTTTAAAATTGATTTACCTAAGCTTTGAGTGTGACTTAAGCTTTATATTACAAGAATCACTAGAAGTCTGGCGACAACTATATGCAAAGTGAGCTATGGATTGAGAGGGTTTGCCTAAGAATTTGTTTTACAAAAGAGATTGTTATGTAAACCAACTATTACTATTAATGTAATCTGTAAGTTTAAAGCATACCTACTGTAATGTCAATGCTTAAACCTGTCACAAAACAATTTCACAACAAATTAACTGTTTATTAATTCGTTTACCACGAGTTAGTACAAAGTCACTAATCACACTGGCCGGTAGACTTAACTTCTTGACGCGTTTCTAGTTATAACTTTATAACATCATTTATTACTATTTGATGTCTACAAACTAATAAGTGTTCAAACAAACAATTACAAGTTATATAAGTGTCAGATTAATAATCATCTGCTTGTTTTTGGAAAACAAATAGAATTAATTGAATAAAATGTCACACCTATGCAGTGTTTCTGAAATAATAAAGTTTTGATGATCCAGTGGACCCGCTACTGCATCCAGAAGTCGCGGGCTCACAAACGACCTCTGGATTTTTCTTTCCGCTAGTTTTGTGTGTATTAATATACGAATCCCTAAATTACTTCGCCGCCTATTCCACTTGGTACATAACAATTAGGCGTGTCGAGGCTCAACAGTCACTCAACTACACTTTAGTAGAACAAGTTTAAAAAAAATATTTTATTTTTTTCCGTTCCTTAGTAATTGTACAAGACAACATACCAAGAACTGAATTTCGCACCAAGCAAATAGATCTGTTCTGAATAAAATCACTTTCACACGATTACTATTGTAGACATAAAACCTTTTCTGATCAGTTCAAGTGGATTTATATCTATGGACGTGACTGGATCCTGGCAGGGTAGCGGACTGTGAAATAATCTATCCACATAACGAGCAATGGTTACGAAATGAAGTCAGGCAGTGAAGCTATACGAATAAGCTGATAACGTCCGGGATTTAAAAATATATGTAACTACTTATCAAAAACACTACACTACACTGTCAGATTTTTTATGAAAGTTAAGGGTAGAATTTTGACAATAGCAACTAATTGTCGTATCTATGATTGCTCTAATAGAATCTCCAGTAACATTTTATATTAACAGACCGATAGAAACTAAAAAAGTATATCTAAGTATTTTAACGTTACACAATGTGAATATTAGAAAGAGATCAGTAAAAAATAGCATCCGTCGAAATAGTCGAAAAACGGCGCCAGAATACATCAAAAGTATTGAATTCAAAGCTTGGCATAGTTACATCAATATATGAATTAATGTCAGTGGCGCAGTGGTCGAGCACACGGCTTCTGATCCAGAGGTCCGGGTTCGATTCCAGACACTGGCTCACACCAATGACTTTTCAAAATTGTTTTCGGAAGTTATGTGTGATAAATATCGATGACTGACAAACTTTGTGCCCGGTATGGCAATAGGTTCGCCGCCTATTCCATTTGGGACGTAAACATAACGGCGAGATGAGGCTTAACAGCCGCTGCCTACACCATCGTGTAACAAAAGGCGTGAAATTATGTATGTATATGTCATAACCAATTATGAGTAATGGCAAAAAGACTTATCTTGGGACGCAATATATTCAGTAAAACATTATTTCAATAATTTTTATATTTCTAATCTAATTATAAGATAACATTGAAACAACTTTTTATAGATTATATCGCGATTATTTAGAACCTATTTTCTATTTATTTCCCGACGTTTCGAACTCTTTACACAGATCATTTTCACGAGTGATGAACAAAAAGATGGTAGTCGTTCAGAAGCTGTTTTCATTGATACGACGATGTGATTCGCGAAAATTGTAAGAAATAAATATCTAATTACAACAATTCTATCCTTTATATAACTATCATCTAATAGTATTATCAATTTCATTGCAGTACCCAAATCTTAGTATATAGAAAGCAATGCTCAGAAATTGTTGAGTTTCTAAGTCAAATACGGATGGATGTAGGTATCGCTCGCAGCGCTAGAATGGCGGTGCTGGTAAATTGTTTAAATCAACTGTGGAAGCGGATTACTTGCAGTACCTACAACTAGTTATATACAGACAGATAGTCAAATATAAGCTTAACGTATCTGGATGCAACTAGAATGAACTCGACATTCGATAAGGTGAAACCAAAATACTAACAGTTCTAAATTTTTTAACGAAATGCAACCGATAGAATGGCACTTTTAAGTAATACCAAATTTTCCAAATATAATCTTAAAGCAGGATAAACGCACTCGAAACGAGGGTACCGCGCAAAATCTGCGGAGTGACCTTCGCTGACCGCGTCGAAAACAAGGTTGTAAGGAAAGAAGGAAGGAATGAAAGAGAGTGTCGATGTGAAAGTAAGAAAGGGCATGCTCCGATTGCTCGGACATGTAGAAAGGATGAATGCAGGATTGACTAAGTACATATACAAATCAAAAGCGGATAGATGTAGGAGTAGACGACGGCCAAGACACACATTCCATGACCAACTAGAACGTGTTCTGGAGGAAGGTGATGTTAGGAGTCTCAAACTAGGTATAAACTTATTATAAAATTTCTTTGACTGTACTATTTGTGTCTGGCTGGTTTTGGTAACATTAAAAAGGTTACATTATAAAGAAAAGAAAAAAATAAAAAAAAGTTGTTTCCCGCTATTTTTCATTTGTTTTTCTCTCCGTAAAAATGAGTGAATCTAATGAAGAAATTCGATACATTTTAAAATTTTATTATAAAAAAGGCAAAAATGCAACTCAAGCAGTGAAAAAAATTTGTGATGTTTATGGACCTGATGCAGTGTCAGTAAGAGTAGCACAAATTTGGTTCAAACGTTTTCAGTCCGGAAATTTTGATGTTAAAGATGCACCTCGCTCTGGTCGCCCTGTTACGAATAAAATGGACGCCATTTTTGAAAGAGTGGAGCAAGATCGGCATATTAGTAGTTACGATGTAGCTGAAGAACTGGGAATTGACCACAAAACAGTTTTGACCCATCGCTCGATATTTAGGTGCCACACGAGCTCACTCAAAGAAACTTAATGAACCGTGTACTCATTTGCGATTCATTATTGAGACGTAATGAAACCGAGCCGTTTTTGAAGAGATTGATAACTGGCGATGAAAAGTGGATCACGTACGACAAGAACGTGCGAAAAAGGTCGTGGTCGAAAGTTGGCCAGGCTTCACAGACTGTGGCCAAACCTGGCCTAACACGAAATAAGGTGATGCTGTGTGTATGGTGGGATTGGAAGGGCATTGTTCATTATGAGCTTTTACCGTCCGGCAAAACCATCGATTCTGATCTTTACTGCCAGCAACTGATGAGATTAAAGGAAGCAGTCGAGAGAAAACGGCCGGAATTGATCAACAGGAAGGGTGTGGTCTTTCATCACGATAACGCTAGACCACACACATCTTTAGCCACTCAGCAAAAATTAAAAGAGTTCGACTGGGAGGTCCTAGTGCATCCACCATATAGCCCTGACCTTGCGCCTTCAGATTTTCACCTGTTTCGGTCTCTTCAGAATTCTTTAGGTTCTGTAAGGTTGACCTCAAGAGAGGACTGCCAAAACTATTTGTCCCGTTTTTTTGATCAGAAGTCCCAAAGTTTCTACAGTAACGGGATAATGTCTCTGCCCACAAAATGGCAGAAAGTTATTCAACAAAACGGTACATATATATTTACAATATATAAACTTATATATTGTAACATATATATTGTAAATAAACTTTGAAAAAAATGTCTTGACTTTTCATACAAAAATACGAAAATACTTTTTCCCCAACCTATTATTAATCATCATCATTCATAGATACGTTCTTGTGTTTTTTTTTATATCTTCTGACTGGTAAAGTAAGTAAGTAAGAAATTATATTGCAGATGTTGAAAAAAACAGCCATTTTTTTCATCGACGAACGACGAAATAATGTAAATAACTATAATAAACCCTTAAGTGTTTGTTAACAAAATTCAAGTACTGAATTATTTCACAGCGTACAATCTACAAGTGTGTGGAAAAAAAATGAAACTAGATAAATGAGATCGTGCCTAAGCATTCGTTAATATTGACGCCATTTTTTTGCCCTTAAATACTCTAGAAATGACTTAAAATATAAAGATATTAGAGATATATCGTATTTGAAAAGTTTGTCATGGGCATTTCAAGTGCAATATCAATGTATGCCCATAAAACTGCATATAACGTAAGGAAACTGTACTCTGTATTCAATTATTATTATTATTATTATTATTAATTAATCGGATAGAGGGCAAAAGAGAAAGCGGATCACCTCATGGTAAGTGACTAGCCCCACCCATGCACACCTGCAGATAGTTTTGCATCGTATTTTGCAAATAACGCTAAATAGTTGTGTATTCTGCAGAGATTCTAGATATCATATTAAATTAAGGTCTCTCCAATACTTCTATACTCTATAAATATCTAAAAGATAGCATATTCATTGTAATGTGCGTAATATTTTTACGATAACATAAATTCGATACTTTTCTTATTACTGTATATTGCTTACTTATTGTTTATGAATTTTTTATAGATTTTTTTTCTTTATTATGTTAGAAATTGATTTACCTACATTTTGTATTACACAGCTTTAATAACGTAGACGTAGGTATGCGTCTCAACTTTGAGCTCGTGAAAATTACCGAGGGGAAACAATAATATTATAAACAAACCATTACAAATAGACACCACGGTACATATTTCACCAAAGATAAGATAATAATGTGTATACGCCTTTGTACCAGTAGCTATAAGCAGCGGCTATTAAGCCACTACTCGCTGATTTTTTACATCCGGAACGGAATAGGTGGCGAACCTATTGCCATACATCGAGCAAAAAGTTGTCAGTCATCGATATTTATCGCACATAACTTCGCGAAAAGTTGGAATAAAAACAAACAAACAGATTTAAGTAATGATCTTAAGTAATATTTTAATTTGATTGTTAAATAATATATTATCTGTTACCCCTATTATCAATTGAATTTATAATGGTATCAAGTCATTTATCAATTTGAAGTTTTGACGTTTCCCCTTCAAGATGTCTCCCACCTATCACAACAACGTCAACGTAAACTTAAGCATAGAAGTGATTAGACCTAATTTAATTGTCTATTCATAATCATTATTACGTCATAGAGAATACTGACTATACCATAGATATAAGAATACAGTCTATGCTAATTCTATGGACTATACTATAAATACTAGATATCGTTTAAAAAAAGAACAGTCATTAGGTTTGGAACACAGCTCAATAAAACATAAATTAAAAATAAAACATATTCTGAACGCAGGGGAGAGCTGACAGAAACAACGTGTTATTGAAGGGCTTCGTATTTCAAAATCATGAATGATTTGAAAATTAATGACAATAGTCAATTATTACATAGTATAAAAGAAATTCACTCTCTGCTGTCTGTCCCCTTATATGATTATATCTTTAAAAGTTTTTTAATAAGTAGAGGGTATCAACGGAATGATTTGTATCTATAATTCATGTTAAATTTAGTAAAGCAAATAAAAATTACTTTTGATGCGTAACAAAGTTCGCCGGGTCAGCAAGTTAATAATATACAAAGTGTTTGTACAAAGTGAAGTTATGTTTAAGTCTGTTCAGTATAATGAAGTAGGTACGTTTTCAAATAGAATTATAAACTTTAATTTGTGTACTACAAAACGCGTTTAATTATTATGAAAGGGAGCATCTTTTTATTGGTAGACGTTTTATTAGTAGTTTATTTTCTTAAATGTTATCTGTTTTGTCATAAAAGCGAATATAAAGACAATCGAAACCCTTTAAATATGACTTTTACAAAACAGATAAGACAACTGTCTGCATAATTTGAACGTAAATCTTAAAATATTTGTCTGCAAATCGTATATTTAATTGTACTTTGGATACTGTTTTTAAATAATTAGCAACACTTGTGGCTGAGATATGATCTATTGTTTTACTTATAACTGTAATTATATAATTGCTCAGAGTAATTAACATAGTAACATGTATCATGTAAAAACACATGGCTTCAAACAGCTGCGGTGCTGTAAAGTTTCAGAGATACCGAATAAAAAAACAAATCAGAAACTATTTAAATTATTAATAAAAACATAAGTATTTTTTTACCACTTTACATTTTTAATATTGAAAATTAACTGTCAGCAATCGCAATGAGTGTATCCGCCAGAGAACTGGAGTTACCGACATAGCTTGTAGAATAAGCTCGCTGAAGTTGCAATGGGCTGGTCACATCTGCCGAAGGACCGACGGTAGATGGAGTAAGAAGGTCATAGAGTGGAGACCGCGTCTTGGCAAACGTAGCGTAGGACGCCCACCAGCCCGATGGTCAGACGACCTCAGAAAGGCTGATGGAAAAGACTGGATGCGGAAGGCAGAGAATCGGATGTTGTGGCGCACATTGAGAGAGGCCTATGTCCAGCAGTGGACTGCAATAGGCTGATGATGAATGATGATGAATCGCAATTAAGGCTTGAAGTGCTGAACATCTAAGTAATATACTACCACTGATGAAGCCTTGACAAGGAGAATAATTTGAATGAGATTTTTTTCATCTGATCATAAGTAAATATACCTCGCTCTATCTCAATTCTATGATATACTTCATACACACATAACTTCACGCCAAGTCCCTTGCGGAATAGGTAAAGAGAACAGAGTGTCATAAGGCACGATTCTTACACGCCTCACACGCTCGTCGATTTTTTTAAGGCTCCTGACATCACATTTTTCAAGGCTCGTTTTATTTCATCATGGTCATACTATACTAGTTCCAATATTATGAAAATAAGATTATAAGCCCAAAATAATTGAGTAAAGCAGATAGTGTTATAGTAAAATAACCTGGCACTTTGACAGTTTTCTACGAATTTTGCTAGATAATTTATTATTGGCGACAGAAGACTTGATATTAAAAAGTAATAAGACAGTATTAAAAAATAGAGATTCCTGAATTTTATAAAGAAATCACATAATTCATAGGAGTTATATGACTTTCAATGAATTTATAACGATTCCATTATAGTATATGCAAAATGCATAAGGTTTGGTGTGAGACATGCTCTGAGACGCCGAGATTAATCACTTTCCAGTTTAATGTGAACTAGAATATTTACACATGGTTTTGTATTTATGTTAAAGTACAGAAACTGACCATGTTGGAGTAATGTTACTGTACAAATTACATACGAGGATTTTTCAATCATTCATCAATTAAAAGTAATAATTAATAATATAATCACCGTGAACGCAATACATTTTCTCGTCTCTGTGTTCTCTGGTTCAAAGTCTCGCTCAAACAAGTTATACAAATATCAATGACTGACAAAATTTTGATATATTTGGTACGTAACAATTGAACGAGTTGAGGCATAACAGCCCGATGCCTAAACCTTCAGTAAAAAAGGCGTTAAAAATGTTACAAAAATAATATCGCAATACAACATAAAATTATAATTTAACTAGCTGACTCAGCGAACTTTGTTCCGCATCAAAAGTAATAAATGAGTAAATTTCGGATATCGTGAGGTTCAATTTGTGCTATTTATTGGCTTTAGCTGCTGTCCCGCTATGTTAATACTGCAATATCTTCGAAAATATTCATTTAAATTGCATGCTGTAAAGGGCCAAGATCATCTATATTACATGCACAATCTATTTAAGACACTTAATTCGATGAAAACTAATGCTGCAATGTTTAAAATCGCTTCGTAAATAAGCCGTTATTTGTCGTGAAAAGTAAAAAAATAAAAATGGTAATTGTGGGTTATCCCTAAGAGATAGACATATGCCCTCGTGGACTTTTTTGTAGACCTTCATAAGGTGTTTAATAATGTAGAACATTGTTTTGATCTATCACTTAGACTTCAGCCAGCGTTGGTAATTAAAGCGTTCAATAAATATTCCCGCACCGAGGATGTGATACAATTTTGTTTTTTTTTTAGAATTACACAATTTTTATTGAAATTTTTCGCGATTATCTGTATGTATTCGATAAAATAGATTGTCTTTTTTTTCTAAATAAAGAAGTAGGTAATAAACTGATGTAATAAACCTTGTTCGTTACGTTCTACCAACAAATATCTGCTACATAAATTTCTGAAACAATCCTGTTTCATAAACATTTCTTTTAATCTTACTCCGCCTCTAATAAAAAAATATATTGTTTAATAAAATATGTGTGTAGATTTCCCTAGTAAATATATTATCCATAAATAATTAACAATACACCTGTTCATAGCATTATTATCTGATACCGTTTTTAGTTTTAGGACTACATAAATGAATATGAATGAATTATAGAAATTCATCATACAGTTTAGCCAACCGTTACATTTGGGACCTTAAAAATTCCGCGAGTTGAAGAAGTAAGAACGAAGCTTGCAGTTGCAAAAAAAATTCGATTCTGCCTCAAAAAGTATAACTTTAAAATTGAGAAATATGCAAAAAATTGAGTAAAAATAATAACAATTGGAAATATTTTATAAAAATCATACTTTAAATAAAAACTTTGTACGTTTTTGTGGAAATTTTAATAATAGAATTAGGGGGTAAATAAATCGTAAAGATAATTTTAAGGTGTGATTACTACTACTCTTGGACTTAAAATTAAAGCTCTTTACTAATGGGGAACTTTACCTCGTAAAAATTAAATTTTATTAATATAGTTTTTTTTCTCTAAGTATAATAATTTAATAATAATAAAAAACAGTTTTAAAAAAAATAAAAATCTAATTCATGATTAAAAATTATATATTAAACTAAATATGGCAATAGTTGAACTTTGATGTACATATTTAATATTTAGATTTTTATTAATTTAAGATTTTTATTAATTTATACTACGAAGTGTGTATTAATATTATATTCAGTTTTTAAGTTTTATAAACTGTTAAAAAGCTATTTTTTTTTTACCAATAAAAATGAACTTTAGTCGTCGTGATTTAAAAATTTAAATTCTAAAAATATATTTATATAACTGTAAAATATAAATATTTGTTCGGTATATTTTTTAATTTACAATAAATTAATTCCACAAAATAAATTGCATGTTACTTTTAAATTTTAATTTTAAAATTTTAAAAACATATTTTTTGTATACATATATTTATATAACTGTAAAAATATATTGGGCATTATTTTGGGGGGAAAAATAATATTTGATTTTTTTTATAATATTTAAATAAAAAATATGTGAATTACAGAACTTACCTTTACTGTTTTTAAATTCTCGAACTTTAATCCCCTTTTTGGGCTACTGGAGTGATCAGTGTATGCCCTGTGTCCCTTAAGTTCAGCTTTATAATGCGCTTGGGCGGGAAAAGCTCCTGCTTTTAAACGCGTCACATAGAACATAGAATATTATAGAGGTGTTGCACAAAAGTTATTATTATTTGGAGTGTGTGGGTTGTATGACGTAATCGTGAATCAGTATGTACAAAAGTAGGGGAGGTAGGGGAGGGATGGGCACTTTTTTACTATTTATTGCATAAAAAAATAGATTTTATAGATAATCAACTTTTATTGCCAATTTTTGTTGCATCACACGTTTGGCTAGATATGATTGAAGAGCTTTTTTAAAAATTACAATTAGTCTCAACATTATGCGATATTTTGTAAACTAAGTCAAAAGTGCCCAATGCTCCCTACGGTAGGGAGGCTTGGGCATACCCTGCGGGAGGCTTGGGCACTGCCTATAAGTCAGTTTATAATGGATATAAACTGACTTATAGGCAGGACATGGAATTCAAAAATTAGTTAACAAATATACTGTTATTAAACTATATCAATAACAGCAACCAAGAATAAGAGTTAAGAAATAAAAAAAAAAACATCTTAAACAGTATCTTAAATTACCGGAATGAATTTAGACTCAATTTTTGAGTTTTTTTTTATGGAATAGGAGGGCATACGAGCAGGCGTGTCACCTGATGGTAAGCAACCACGCCGCCCATGGACACCAGCAACACATATAGTGTTACTGTTGCGTTGCCGACCTTTAAGGGATAGGGGATTGGAAAGGATGAGGGGGTGGGCTTCCGGGTACCTCTCTCACCGAGTGACACGTGGCATGAGCCACTTTACGTCGGTCTTCTGAGAGGTCGTGGAATTTCACCGGTCAAGCCGGCCCATTCATGCAGGAAACTGTTTGGCTCTACCACTATTTGTGACGCAGTAGCGAGCATCCCGCTTCTGTTTCAAGAAATTGTGGGTTCAAGTCTATTTTCCTACAATTTTTCTATACTGAACATAGTAAGTGGGAGCATTGGGCATGCCCAAACCTCCCCATCATCCAAATGCCCATTGCTCCCTCTGTATACATTTTCGACTTAAGTTACCGGTATTTTAATGAATCTTCATATTTAGGCTTAACTTTCAGTTTAATATATAGATTAGTAAATATACAATAGATAAATAATAAAAAATACCTTTTATTAGTTTTATCTTTATTACGATCCGAAACCACAACAAAATATTTACTTTTACTAGCCCAAAATCTTTAAACGTGTTTGTGTTTGATAACTTACAGAAATTACATATACCCTATGGATTAACAGTGTTTCCAGTTGGTAAAGAAAACTAACAAATCAAGAAAAATATAAAATCTATGATCAAATCAGAATAAAAGGGCGGTGCCCATGTCTCCCTACTGCCCATGCCTGCCCTACCTCCCCTACTTATAATTAGAAGGCTACCTACATTCAATAACAATGAGTCAGGTATTTTTAATTTTAATTACTCTTAGAAATTTTCACACATATTTTGCCTATGTTAAATCAGGAATAATAAAGTTATGCCGCTGCTCTTATCTTGAAACTAAAATTCATTTTTAATCTGATTATACTAAGTATAGTAAAACATTGCTATAGAATAACATAGAATTAGTCTCAGTGGTCCAATGGTCGAGCACACAGCTTCTAAATCCAGAGGTCGCGGGTTCTAATCCTGGCACACACCAAAGACTTTTCCAAATTAATTTCAAATATTTGTTTTTAATGTAGGATAATTTAAAAGGTTCAGCATAACTGAAACCATTAAAAATACACCACTCCAAATACAAAATAAACCAACTTTAATTTAATGTTTAGTAAAGAATAAGTCTAATTTTGCATTACAGAAATCACTATAGTTGTTATTATTAAAAAATATATAATAAGATAAGAACAAAAAGGAATTTTTAGTGATTTAAAACTAATACATGTCAATATATCTAGACAAGCAAAATAATTTCATTACCATAACCGTTATGTCTATCTATTCATGCTTAACTCTACATGCCCGCCCTAACTTCGCTGGCCATTCGCAACACTGGTATCAGCCGCGCTCGTGAACGAAAGAGACCGCACCATATATATTTTATGTATTGCTGTCTCTCTTGAACCCAAAGTTGAAGCAAAGTTATTAACACATGCAATCAGTTGATTGTAGTTTTTACTACTTTATTAGAGGAGGAAGCACTCGACAATCTTTTTTAATTACTGCCCTACTGTATAACACATATGAATACAATATTAACAACTAGCCTTTACAAACTGGCATATGAGATATTTTCGTTTCGTTCAATTCAGTTCAGAAGTTACTGTTCTAAGTCATATTTTAGAAATAAATCATTAAGTACTTCAGAAGTATATTCAGTTATTAGAAATAAGACAGTTTCTTCTGTTCTCTTCTCTCAGATTTGTTTAAAACTTAGAAGAGCTCACTGACTTTCCTATTTATTTTAAATTAAACGGAGCTTCAAGCTAAAATCCGTTGAGCCTCTTGGGCTACAGCCTTCTTATAGACTAGATTTCTCTTTCTCTGAGGATACTCTGGATACGGACCCAAGGTACTGTAACTTCTGTTCTTAAATTATTATTATTAAAACAAATTTTATACTGATATATGTTACTACTAACTGACCAATCAAACGTCATCTTGTCAAAAAAAAACTTCTGAGAATTTGAATTTGATTGTAGAGAGGTAAAAATTTAGGTTTGTATGTACATATTTTTGTACGATGTTTAAAAGTTAAAAAAAAATTATGAGTGGATTATCCTGCACAGAGGGATGAAAAATAAATGTCCTATTATTAGACCTACCCAAACAAAACACAAAATTTTACGAGAATCGGTCAAGCCGTTTTGGAGGGATACGGTAACTAACACTGTGACATAAGAATTTTATATATTACATACTAGTTGACCCAGCGAACTCTGTTTCGCGTCAGAAGCAAAGAAGAATTAAAAATTCTCAGTATGGGTTATCCCTGAGAGATAGACATACACAATCGCGGACTTTCTTGTAGACCTCTTAATAATGTAGCACATTGCCGGCGTTTGCAATGAAAGTGCTAAATCTTGAAAAATATTAACTTTTTTTACTACATATTACATTAATTATACATACAAACCACCCCGTTGACCACCCTCTATCTATTAAAAACAAACAACATAAAATTCGTTTCGTAGTTTCAAATATCTAATTAAGGGACAGACAGCGGAAAGCGACTTTGTTTTATAATATGTTTTATTAGTGGTAAAGCTACGCAGCTCATTAATATTGACTCACATAATATCGACGTACAGTGGCTCATGCTGCGTTTTCGTTTGGTGAAAGAGGTATTCGGAGACCCCGGACATCCTCAGTACCATCATAAAACATATCCTCATCCATCTTCCGCATCCCAGTTTCGATTCTCTTTCTATGAAAACTATTTATGTTTCAGATGTCGATGGCCGGCGGCAGAAGCTTACCATCAGCTCTCTCGCTGGCTCGTTTACATCTAATCCGCTATATAAAGATTTTAAGCCGCTGTTTGGTCGTTCATCACGTTTCAGTGTGACACATCATGGCTCTTTGTCAAATACTTAAATATTTTGATACCAAATACAATGATATAATCATCGCTCGATAATTCCCCTAAGGTTATATAAACATTATATTTAAAAAAAGTGCCCAGTGTATTGCAATAGGTTCCGCCACTTATTCAGTTTGGGACGTAACGATTTAGCGAGTCGAGGCTTAACAGCCGCTGCCTACACCTTCTCGTCGAAAAAGCCGTGTGTTTCTTTTTATGTATATAAACGGACATTTAAATTATATTTGTATGGTATTACAGGGGGATTGAAGAAAAAAAAACCAGTGATTGGTAATGATATTCGCGCGGACATGTCAAAAGAAATTGAGACCAATTCACTGCGGACCGGATTTCACCTCTAAACCCTTTTTATTATGAATATTTTATTGATGTGAAATGAAATTTATGTACCTATATAATTTTAGTAAATCTTTTTATATATAATTCTTTTGTACGTGTGTTGACAGTGAACTCCTCCTAATCGGCTGGAGCGATTTGAATGGAGTGTTTAAGTGGTTTCGAGAAAAGTTTAAATTTACAAATAAGCCAGATGGCACTACAGTTGGTATCTAGGCTATTTATCTATGGGGTGGACCAGAGGGCCGATGCACTGTCCTGGGCCAACCCAACGCCGGAGGAAGGCCGCCGCGAGGTTTTAGTGGGTAACCCTAGGATCGGATTTCAGTTTACTGTTTTGGGAGTCACACTACCCCCTGCTGTGGGGGGTGTGCATAAAGCATTTCCTCGCGTAAAAAAAGGCTATTTATCTATAGTGCAAGTAAACTACCGGGCTTATTTGAGAATCTAAGCAATCTTCGTATCTTCTTGAACACACACGGAAAAATCCATTTAAATCGCTCTAGCCATTAAGGGTAAAATTAAACAAACATTATTTATTGATTATGATGCATTTTTATAGAAAAAAAATGTAATTTCAAAACAAAAGATAACCAATCTTTTAAGAGTCTAGCTGTTCGCTGTATTAATGGGCCGGCTCTACCGGTGAAATACCACGACCTCACATAATATCGGTGTGAAGTGGCTTGTGCCGTGTTTTGTTGGGGGAGAGAGGTATCCGGAAGCCCGATCCCCTTTCCACTTTCTTTCTCCTCTCACTCCCTTACAGGATGGCACAGCACCACGGTATTCATAGGCGACGAGTTGTTAGTTGCTTACCAGCAGGTGACTCACTTGCTCGTTTGCCCTATATTATTTGTCTTCACGTCTTCATGTGGTTCGCTAGTAAAATTCAAATTGTTTAACAAAACTTAGATTTAAATTACTACATAACTAACATACTTTATAAATTTGTAGAATATTTAAGTCTAAAACAAATTTACATACAATTCAAAACCCTAACACATTGTGTAAAAATGATTTTTTTACATTTCATTTAAAATCAAAAAAGTAGTTTCTTGAAACTGTAATAAGAAAACTCTGATGCATAAGTCATCCTGAATCCAAATGCATCCTAAGAAAAACCGCACAGTATTAAAGCGGAATTCCACGGAGACCATTTAAACTTGAAGATTTGACGAGATTCAAATCAGCCGAATTTTACTTTCTTGTAAGTATTTATATTTTTAAATTTTAATCCCGACCTTATCTCACTTTAAGTGAGTTCGACACAATATGTCATCCTTTCGAAATATCCATGTTGTCAAAAGATTTGGCTGTGGTTTTATGGCCGGCTGCCTGCCTGACGTCAACCCTTCTTGGAAATATTTTCATTGGTGGGGTAGGGAAGGTGTTTAGCCACCGAATACCTCTCTCATCGAGAGAAAGAAACGCGGCATGAGCCACTTTACCCCGATATTCTTAGAGGTCTTGGTGTTTGTTTTACTGGTCGCGTCCGCTCATTCATCTAGGGAACTGCATGGCTCTACCACTACGATCACTACATAACTTCACACAAAATCCCTTGCGGAGTAGGCAGAGAGAACGGAGCGCCACAAGGCACGATTCCTACACACCTCACTCGCTTCGTTGACTTTCATAACTTTTTTCAAGCACGGGCGTCGATTTTTGAGGCTCCTAACATCACCTTCCTCCAGAACCCGTTCTATTTGGTCATAGAATGTGTGTCTTGGCCGTCCTCGACTGCAACATCCATGCACTTTTGCAATGTATATCTTCTTAGTCAATCTTGCAGAAATACCACGACCTCTCAGAAGAATTTCATGACAAGAATGATGACTTCATCCATCGATCACTCGATCACTCGATCACTCGATCGATGATCACTCGATCTACTTAAATTTTTAAATTGGAAAAGCTAGTCAACATTTGCGCTCTAATACATGTTCATATTTAGTTAGTTTTTTTTTTAATTTGCTTGATTATTTTGCTTTAACAATAGTGGAAATGTTGCTGACTAACAAAATTACATAAGTAATCGGTCAATTGCTTTACCTATATTTTCTTTCATAAAATGATTATTTTAAATATGCGATTTATTTATTCAAATACCGTAGGAAAAGAACTCATATCATCAGCTTCGTTTCTCGTAAGCATCATTTAAAGGATAACTTTTAAATGATGCAGATTAGGATAACCTATTCTGTGGCAAAGGAAATAGCCAAATATCTACTTACATTTATTTATTTTTAGGGTAGAAATAACCAAATTAATAAAGAAGAAATTTCATGAATGGAAATAATGGCGCTTAAAAGGCCGGAAACACTGATGTGATGTGAAATAAGGACGCTTCCCATCAGATGAATAGCGAGCTCTTTGGAGGGCAAAGAGCTCGCTGTTCATCTGATGGGAAGCGACTACTGCTGCCAACACCAGGGGCATCACATCAGCGTTTCCGGCCTTTTAAGCGCCATTATTTCCATTCATGAAATTTATTCTTTATTAATTTGGTTGTTTTAGAACAGTCAATGACGGTAAATCAAACATGTTAATCAAAATTGTAAGTCATTAGTAAATCTAAACATGTTATGTTAAAGGCAGTTTCTCTCTGTCTATATGCCGATTAGTCAATCTATATGATGACAATAACACTACTGTATCTAAGGCCATCACATTTTTTGATGTTTCAGCTGTTTGAAATATGCACTAATCTTTCATGGACAAAAAACTCCATGAACTTTACTTTGTTAACAGCATTCGATAAGATCCTAGCATTAATTTTAAGTAATATTTCTACTAAAAAAATCTGATAATTGATAAAATAAACAACAATATACCTTTAATAAAAGGAAGAAATTGTTGAAAATAGAAATCGCTAAATGCAAATAGCACACTGGAAGGTGGAAACACTTACTAGGTATTACTTATGTAAATGTTTTCACTATTCGTCCGCCCCGTGAACGTAAAGTACACGATTTTCAAATGCTTTTTGCTAGAAAAAAATCTTCTATTGGTTCGATGTTTGTTCAAGTTACAATGAGCTTCAAAGTTATGGAGTCCTATAACCTTTTCGTTTAAATAAGACCATTTATTTAGTAGTTTTAACCCATTTAGAAGAGAGAAAAAAGGCTCGGTGCTTCAGATTTAGAAATCGTAGGTTCGATTTCGACCTTCAATTTCTCGAAATTCTTTTCGGAAGTTATGTGTGATAAATATTGATGACTGATAACTTTGTGCCCAGTGTAATAATATACAATTTGGGACGTACCGTAACCATTCGGCGAGTCAAGGCTTTAACATTCACTGCCACTAAAAAAGGCGTGAAGTTACGTTATAACTACGTTTTCTTTCACATTTTAAATCAGTCTATAGTTTATACTTACATAAAAATACAATATTACTGGAATGCTGATTGTTTTCTATTTGCCAAAACCAATAATCATCCCATAGTAAGTTGTCGTTGCTTTAGATTATTGTTTGACGACTTGCAACACATGCATTTCCTTGTAAAGGGGGTGTTGGCTGTAAATGTAGTGTTCCCGCTCTGATTCTGTGAGATACTTAGGTGTTATAATTGACGATAAACTGAACTGGCTTAGCCCTATTGACACAGTTTCGAAACGGATAAGAAAATTGATCTTTGTTTTCAAAAACCTAAGGTACATGGCTGATGAAAAGCTTATTTTACAAACGTATAAAGCATTGGCTGAACCAGTACTGAGCTACTGTATCGCGGCATGGGGCGGAGCAGCCATGGCCAAAATTATCACAGCTGAGAGAGCACAAAAGTTTTCCCACTATTGACCTATATAGTATGACAAATGCTCTCTCAGTTAGAAAACTATATGCTTATGTGGATATCACAAAGTAAAGGTCCCTAATTTGCCACCTAGTACTAAACTTCATGACACTTGTCCGTTGCCTAAATGTGCTAGTAATGTTGCGTGGGGGCATTACTCTCACCTAGCTCCTTTTATCTTTCATAAAATAAATAAAATTTTAAAAGTGACAAAGTGCACACTGCACAGTTACCGACTGGTAGTAACCAGTCAGTAACCAGAGGCAGTAGCCTCTGTAGTACAACGAGGTGGAACAACTACTTGAGTGTCCCTCTTAACTGTACCATACCCACATGACACACATGCCATATTGTATTGACTTTTAAATTGAGCAGTTCTGCAGCATATACAAAAAGGACAAATATATATTAAGCATTTTCGGAAAAATTTGGAGATTAAATCAGAAGACCCTGATGCGAAGAAATAAGATGATTATTGGCCAGTTGTTTAGTGGTATATATTGTATTACATATATCTCTTTTCTATTACAGATTACCTACGTAATTTAAGTTCACCAACTTAATTTAAACAGTGACCGCTTATAGTTTATTGAACAGAATAGTATGAGAACAAAAAAGGAACAAATTAAAATTGATAGTATTTATGTATCGCTACACGCTGAAACGTGCTCCGCAGCTAGTTAAGGAATTTCAACAAAAAAAATATGGACAAATAAGTAAACTCTGATTGTTCGGTACCCGATCTGTTTGCATTTAAAATAGGTTACATTTTAAATGAAAACATCAAATATTGGATCATCACGGTCGTCTCGTGAAGTACATAGGTATGTTACAACTAGATGACCCGGCGAACTTTGTTTCTCCTCGGAAGCAAAAAATTAATAAAGACTTGTTAAAAAAGGCCTAAGTTACTTCTGATTACACCAGCTACCTGCCAATAAAAGTACTGTCAAAATCGGTCAAGCCATTTTAGAGATTACCCGGAATGAACAGGCAGACAAAAATTTAAAACAAAAGGAACGAGATTTTGGTGTATTATGTACCATATATATTTATATGAATATTAATTACTTATTTCAATTTCTTCGTAGCTTACAAAATTTTAGAAATTATAATACTTGTAATAAAATGTACCCTAAGGGCATTGTTACGTAGTAACAAAAAAAATACAACATTCTTTATTCGAAATAAACTTCCATCTTCTATAAATACCACGTCATGAAATAATTAGGAACTATTAAAATAATTTTGACTTGTTTTATTTTACAATGGGACAAGTAGTGTGCATTGAGCTTAAAATAATAGACTGTTCAGTTAAATTTTAATTTGACACAACCATGTTCATTATTTACTCCACGTAATCATCGTATACATTATCTCCCTCAGTGGTGGTTGCAGTATAAGAATTTCCATCAGCAGGATCGGAATCGGTTGTAGGAGAATCCTTCATCATTTCTAACAGGTCAATTTTTTGCATGGTCACCCTCACCAAATCCTTTAGTATCTTTCTAATATCATCATCCTGGGATATCAAACTTTTGATTTGGTTTTTGGCAGTACCCAAATCACGTCTTGTCGGCGGGAGTGGTTGTTGAACGTTTATCTTCTTCCTTTTCTTAGGATGTGGATGGACAGGTTTAATTGGTGACAGGCTCAGTGGCCTTGGTTCAATGTTCATAGTGTTATATGCAAAGCCCTGAGCCGGATTCATCTGCTTTCCGAAAATAGAATTTTGTTTGTTTTCACCGCAATCGTTGCCACAGCTCAACGAACAGCACATTTTCGGAAAAGGGCATGCAGGCTGTGCCGGCGGAGTTGTGGGAGGTGTAATTGGCATTCTAAGCGGGGCTTTTGGAGCACTGACTGTAGTAGTAGTCGTCTGTTCTTTGGGTTTCTTCTGACAATCTTTGAAGTACAGTAAGTTCTCAATAGTTTCGTCCGATGTTGATGCAACGTATTTGTTTTTTCTTGTCCTCGAAATGACTTCTGTAGTAAGGAGAATTAAAATTACCTGTAATTAGAATTTATATATCATTTTATTATGATGGTATTATTCATTTAATAAGAAACTATTAAGAAAATAATTCAATATGGAATTATTTCCATAATTACTGGTATAATAATGATTAATCAACTTTATAAACATAAAATATGGCTAAATTCCTTCTCGTTTTAAAAAATATTGTATACTTGTAATTTGTCTGTTTATCCATTCTAAAAACTTCAAAGAACTTCTTAATTTGATATAATATTTTTTATCTATATATATAAAAATGAAACCCGTTTTCCGTTGTCACGACATAACATGAAAACGGCTTGACCGACTTGGCTGAAAATTGGTAGGGAGGTAGCTTAGAGCCAGGAGACGGACATAGGATAGAGTAAATAGGGATAAATAAATATTTGAAAAAGTTATTTTTGAAGTAATAAAACTGTAATAAACTTTAAATAATGCATTGGTTTCAAGAGAGCATCGCAGTGGCGGTAACATTATCAAGCAACGGAATGCCATTTTTGTCTAAGTTGTTGAAGGTTACCACGAAGAAGGTGACGACGATTTATCAGTTCAGATGGCATCCACTATAGATGAAAAAGATGTGGTGAGTCGTCTCTCTCTGATCAGTCCAACTTTCTCATCGTGAAATTCAAAAACGAATGAACAAGTTACGAGTACACACATTTCACACAAATTTATCAATTTGTACCGATACCGTCAATACCGATACCGGCTGGCTATTAGGATCGTCAGGATACTGGAAGACCACCAACTATTAGGGCAATTAGAAGGAGCCAAAACTTTTGACAACATGGATAGTTGGAAAGAATGACTGTTGTGCCGACCCCACTAAGAAAAAAGGACAGAAAAATGATGATGAGTTTGTATGGGAAAATAAAAAGTTATGAATATTGACATTAGTCAAATAACTACAATTACAAATTGTAACAATATACGTTACGTGATTTATTTTTGTTGAACTTTTCTTACTATGACTAATTAGATATTATGATACCGAGGGGAAGACGATGGTAGTCGCAGTCAATGTAATGTGCACCAAGCCAATTCACGTGCTAACCGCACTGATGACTAGAGAGAGATTAATCAAGAGAAAAGTCGTATTGTCGTTATATAGAATTGTGTTCTTTTAATATAACCATATCGAGCACCTCAAACACAAAAGCTGCCGCACCACATAAAGAAATTAAGCGATTCTGCAGACGCAGTACCTACTCTAGTGATTTTGGAACGAGCTGCATTTCACTATGATCCGGCAATAGATTATTGTTCCGATTATTATCAGTAAAAAATGGGGAAATGATAATCTAGACTAATATTATAAAGAGGAAAGATTTGTATTTTTGTATGTAACGAATAAACTCAAAAGTACTCGACCGATTTTAATATTTTTTTTACATTAGAAAGCTTCATTATCCACGAGTAACATAGGCTAAATTTTGAAAAATAACAGGGTTCCATAAGATATTTGGGTTTTTCGGACACAAAGTATAAAAAATCAACCTGAAAAGTTACTTATTTTGCGTACGCTACCTAAAAGATAGAACCATAAAATGTTTTAATTAATTGTAGATCTTATAAATATCTACAAAAAAATCCGTAAATTACTATACCTATCTAGATCAAGTGATGCACAATAACCCTTTTTTATCTTGATTTTTTTTGAAAAGTTACTTATTTTGCGTACGCTGCCTTAAAACTATACAAGATGGAACCATAGAGTGTTGTAATTAATCGTAGCTCTTATATCTACAAAAAAATCCCCGACATACCTATCCATGTCAAGTCAGGAACAACAAACATCAAACAAACCATTTTTTATCTTTTTTTTTTTTAATTACATTTAAACGCATTTATTTTACTCATGCTATTAATCCTTAACAAAATGAATTATTTCATCGCTAATTACTGTTTATGTAGATAATATTTGGTCTTTCAATGATTAAAATCGGACTCGGTTGGTTTTGAAGTTATGGACGATTTCTCCTGCACGGCCCGTTGCAAAGGCGGGGGTGCGCGTGCGGGCGGGGAGTTCACATCTATGAGTAAGGTACACGTGTAATGGCACGAGATTTCTTATAAAGGAGCTAAACGATAATTTAATAGTAGCTAAGATTATCACCGGCCCTGCAGCTGGTGAATTAGCTCATATATATACCAAGAATACCCTACTGATTTGCCTATACCCTTCAAAAGGCTCCAATTTCCAGTAAACATTTCTTTCGCGCTAACGACAAACAAATCCCAGGGCCAAACATTCAAATTAGTAGGAACTGATTTAGGAAAAGAATGTTTTACGCATGGACAACTTACGTTGCCCTATCACGGGTCGGGGCTCCCAACCATCACTATATTTTGTTACCTGAAAATAATTTAACGTCAAATATTGTTTATAGAGAAGCTCTACAATAATCGCTTTACTTATACATATATTCTAAAACAATTGGTTGCACTTCCAGACTGTTGGCAGAAGTGAAAACTTTCTGGGGGGGGCACCAACTGCCAAGCTGTCGTTGGGGGCAGCACTGCAGTCGCGACCGACGCATCAGGCGTCACCACACGAGGTCGCTTTTGGAGGGAGGGAGTGTCGGAGGGGGGAGAGCCCAGCTCGGGCCGTTCCCGTAGCTCCTCCAGGAGCAAGAACGAAGTTGAGAAGCAGGGTGGTCCCCTGCTTCGATTCAAGAGGCCGGATTCGCCTCGTCCGAAGACGACTGGTCCCAAGTCCTGGCGTTTATGGACCGCCAGCACGCCCGGAACCAGTCCGAAATGCTGGACAATTTCTTTCCCGGTATGGGGAAGAAGCCTCCTTTGGGGCGAAATCGGGACGTCGCGGCGAATCTGCCGCCGCCGGGGCCGCAGATGCCCCCGAGTAAAAAAAGGAGAAATAGAAGGGAGAGGAGGGCGGCGGCGGAGCGTTCGAGGGCGCCTCCGCCTCCCCCTCCGCCTGCGCCTGCAGTTGGGCCTGCGACGGGCGCAGGAGCTGGCGGTGAGACCTGGGCAACGGTGGTCAGCCGGAAGGCCGCTGCCACCGCCAGGAAGGCTCGCGCAGTCGCGGCCGCTCCTGCTCCGGCGCAAAAGATAACGAAATCCACGGGGCTGCCGAAGCCCCCCAGTACCGCTGCGGTGGTGGTGACGGTGCCTCCGGACGCCGGCACCACACTCGCGGCGGTTATGGAGATCGCCAAGAGCCGCATCAAACTTGCGGATCTTGGCATCTCCGGGGGGATAAAGCCCCGAAGAACGATGACCGGGGCTCTAATGTTGGAGGTCCCCGGTCCGGACAGCTCCGCCAAGGCCGACGCCTTGGCGGATAAAATGAGGGTGGCCGTCGCCGACACGGGCGCGATAATTTCGCGCCCGTGCAAAATGGGCGATTTAAGGGTGATGGACCTGGATGAGTCCATCACACCCGCGGCCGTCGCCACGGTGATAGCCGAGGCGGGAGGATGCGCCTCGACCGACATAAAGGTCGGGGAGATCCGCTCCAGCCCGTCTCGGTTGGGCTCGGCCTGGGTCCGATGCCCGCTTGGGGTCGCCAGGAAACTGGCGGCTCAGAGGCGGGTCTTGATCGGGTGGACGTCGGCGCGCGTCGAGGCACTGGCGGCAAGGCCGCTGCAGTGCTTCCGGTGCCTCGAGAAGGGGCACGTTCGTGCTAAGTGCCCCTGCGCCGTGGACAGGAGCGGGCGGTGCTACCGATGTGGCGTGGCTGGCCACATCGCTAGTGCCTGCACCGCGCCCGCTCCTCGCTGCCCGGTCTGTTCGGACCTGGGGTGCAGGGCGGATCACCGGATGGGGGGTAAGAAATGCTCCCCTCCCAAAAGGAAGGCGGCGGCCGCTAGGCCACCCTCCCCCACAAGGGGACAGGCGGGCGCGATGGAGGTCCAATAACCACGGACCTCCGCGCCCGCTTCCTCCCGCTCCCAGGGCAACCTAAACCACTGCCGCGCTGCGCAAGACCTACTTGCGCAGACGCTGGTAGAATGGTCGGTTGCCCTGGCGGTGGTCGCCGAGCCCTACCGCGTCCCCGTCCACCCGCGATGGTTCGGGGATGACACGGGCTCGGTGGCGATATACTGGGCGGAAGGGAGCTACTGTTCCCTCCTATGGAAAGGTCCAGGCTACGTCGCCGTGGAGTGGGGATCCACGATCGTAGTGGGCTGCTATGTCTCTCCAAACTGCGGCCTCAATGTCTTTGAGGCATACCTGGGCGGACTGGCGAGCCGCCTTAGCGGTTACGCAGCCCGTCCGGTATTCGTCCTGGGTGACTTCAACGCTCACTCGAGCGAGTGGGGTGACGCCCGGGACGACGTCAGGGGAGAGACCGTTCTGGAGTGGGCGGCTGGACTCGACCTCCGGTTACTCAACCGGGGGTCAGTCAGCACCTTTGTGCGGTGGCAGGGGGAGTCAGTCATCGATCTATCGTGGGCGACTCCCTCGGCCGCCGCCATGGTGACCGGCTGGCGGGTGGCGGAGGAGGTGGTCAACTTGTCGGACCACCGACACATCCTTTTGGATGTGTTGCTCCGCCGCCCAAGCCGCCCGCGCCAGACTAGCGGCCCTCCGCGGCGCTGGTCTCTCAAGCGGCTCGACCGAGACATGGTCGTGGCCGCCGCCAGCGTCGCGGACTGGACGGAGGGAGCGGGATCGCCCGATCCCGAGGCGCAGGCGGCCTGGCTGCGCGGCGCGATGACGTCGATCTGTGACACGTCGATGCCGCGAGTCGGGCCGCCCCGGCGGGGCTCCGTGTACTGGTGGAGTGAGGAGATTGAGCGGCTCAAGAAGGCCGCCTTCGTCGCTCGCCGCCGGTACCTGAGAGCCCGCAGAAGAAGGCGAACCTCGGTCGAGGAGGCACTCAGAGCCAGACGGGAATACGGGGCCGCCGCGCACGCCGTATGCGTCGCCATCGCTGCGGCTCGCGAGCGGTCCTGGAACGAGCTCGTCGAGGGACTGGACAGGGACCCATGGGGACGCCCGTACAAAATAGTACTGGGCAAGCTGACCCCGTGGGTCCCTCCGTTGACGGAATCCCTGGACCCGGAAGTCGTGGGGAGAGTCGTGGACGTACTCTTCCCTAGGGTCCAGGGCGGTCCCTCGGATCCTCCGTCTCAGTCGGACCACACTCCGTGGTCCGACGAGCTGGAGGTGACGGAGGACGAGCTCGGGCGAGCCATCGCGCGGCTCGCCTCCCGGAGCGCCGCTCCCGGCCCGGACGGAATTCCGGGCCGGGTCCTGGCGCTCGCTCTGGGAGTCTTGGGGAACAAGGCGAGGCAGCTGTTCACCAACTGCCTCCGCCGCGGGGTGTTCCCCCTCGACTGGAAGTCGGCGAGGCTGGTGCTGATCAGAAAGCAAGGGAGGACCGGAGATGCTCCGTCGTCGTTCCGGCCGATATGCCTGCTGAACGAGGCGGGGAAGCTCTTTGAAAGGGTTATCTCCGCCCGTATCAGCAGCCACCTGTCGCAGGTGGGCCCGGACATATCGGACTGCCAGTTCGGGTTCCGGCAGGGGCGCTCGACCATCGACGCGGTGCGTCGGGTGCGGGCCCTGTCGGAACCGGCAGTCCGATCGGGGGGGGTCGCGCTGGCGGTGTCGCTCGACATCGTCAACGCATTCGGGACCCTCCCCTGGCCGGCCATTAGGGAGGCCCTCGTATACCACGAGGTGCCTCCCTACCTCAGGTCGGTCATCGGGGCCTACCTGCAGGAGAGACGGGTGGACTATGTCGACCGGAGCGGGACGGAGCAGAGGAAGGAGGTGACGTGCGGGGTTCCGCAGGGGTCCGTGCTCGGGCCCCTGCTGTGGAACCTCGCATACGATCCGGTCCTCCGCTCCAGTCTGCCCCGTGGCGTGAGTGTCGTTTGCTACGCAGACGACACTCTGGTAGTCGCCACGGGGCGCGACTTCGAGCGTACGCTCAGGTTCGCCGAGCTGGGGGTGGCAATCGTAGTCAGACGGATCCGCGGGCTGGGCCTGGAGGTGGCGCCTCACAAAAGTGAGGCGCTGTGGTTCCACCGCCTCACCAGAGGCAGGGAACCCCCGGCCTCGCGGATCCAGGTGGGTGACACGGCTGTCCCGGTGGGGCGGTACATGAAGTACCTCGGCCTCACCCTGGACAGCCGCTGGAGCTTCGAGGAGCACTTCGTACGGATGGTCCCCCGAGCGCGACGGGTGGCGGGCGCTTTACACCGCCTGCTGCCCAACCTCGGGGGACCGGGGGAGGGAGTTCGCCGCCTCTACGGTGGCGTCGTGCGGTCCGTGGCCCTGTACGGGGCCCCCGTTTGGTCGCGAGACCTCGCGGGGGCCTCCCGCTCCAAGGCTCTGCTGAGGAGCCTGGAGCGGATCATGGCCATACGGATCGTACGGGGCTACCGTACCATCTCGTACGAGGCGGCGACGGTCCTCGCGAGTTATCCCCCCTTCATCATCCTGGCCGAGATGTACGCAGCTGCGTACGATCTCGGCCGGGGAGGGGGGGACGCGCGGGGACACGAAGTGCGGAGGCGGGAGGCCTTCCGGCGGGTCCTGGGGGACTGGCGCGACGCGCTGGTCCTCCAGGGCGGTACGCGTTCACGCGCCGTCGGGGCCGTCCTGCCCCACCTCGAGGCCTGGGTGCTCCGTAAATGGGGCACTGTCACCTACAGGTTGACTCAGATACTCACCGGGCACGGGTGCTTCGGTGAGTATCTGAGTCGAATAAAACGTGAAGAGACGGCGAGATGCCACCATTGCGCATCCGACCTGGACTCGGCCCAGCACACGCTGGAGGTCTGCCCGGCCTGGGCGGCCGAGCGCCGAGTCCTGGTCGACGGGATCGGGCGAGACTTGTCCCCGCCGGCGTTGGTCGCGGCAATGCTGGCGGGCGAGGAGGAGTGGAGGGCTGTGGTCTCTTTCTGCGAAGCTGTCATGCTCCAGAAGGAGGCCGCCGAGCGGGGTCGGGAGAGAGCCGATCCCGCTCGAAGGCGGCGGCGGCGAGCTCAGTGATCGCCGCCGCCGGCGGGCCGCGAGGGTGCACACCCCGCGGGTGCGCCCGGGTTGCGGCCCGGGAAGGATGACCCCCCGGTGCGGCCGGGGAGGGTCGTCGGGGGCGCCGCCGGCCGCGCGCCTCTTTACAGCGCGCGGTCGGAGCCGCCCCGCCCGGGGGAGTCTCGCCGAGGCTCCCCGAGGATGAGCACTCTCTCGTGACGGAGGGGGGGCGACGGCGGGGTGGACCAGAGGGGTTTATCCGAATCCTGGACCACCCCAACGCCGGAGGAAGGCCGCCGCGAGGTTTTAGTGGGTAACCCTAGGATCGGATTTCAGTTTACTGTTTTGGGAGTCCCACACTACCCCCTGCCGTCCCCAGGCGGGGGGTGTGCATAAAGCATTTCCTCGCGAGAAAAAAAAAAAAAAAAAAAAAAAAAAAAGAAGTGAAAACTTAGTATTGATTACATTTAAATATTTTCATCATTAACAACTTTAACATTCACACAAAGACAATCTATACAGCCTGCCAATAACGACTACATCGTCGATGTTAGTGTCGGTGGTTATGAATTGACCTGGGAATCCTTTTTCTGTACGTGTCTTTCCTGTGTAGACTTCTTGCAGCAGTAACCGATATCCACGCGGGCGGAGCAGCGGGCGACTGCTATCTAATAGATAAAATTCTTTTACGGTGTTTGTTACCATACTCTTCCGAAACGGCTAGACTGTTTCTCTTGAAATTTTGTGTGCTCTGAGAATAGTGCAAAATTTTTCATCATCTAAATGTCAAGGGTAGTCCACTCCTAAATATATATTTTTAAATTTGCCATAATTTTAAGGATTTTAATTTTTTTATGAAACAACATACAAACATGCATACAACCCTAAATTTTCACCTCCCTGCGATCAACACCTATTTTTAAACTTGATTTTTTTGGCAAGACAACGTTTGCCGGGTCAGCTAGTATTATATAATATTGGATATTTGTCCTGAACTTATTCGCTAGCGTTTCTTCCTCATTCAGAGTTATTCCTATATATATATAATATTATAATTAAACAATGAGAATTTAAGAAAAAAACATCATTCAAACAGTAGCAACAATGCAATCACAATATTAACTACTGCTTACATTGTTACGATTGGAGTTATAAGCAACACAATCGAACTCACTTAACAATGAAAGTGGAAAACCTGCATAATCGTTTTATTTGGTTTATTATTAAAAAAACAATAAATTTAAGCTGGAAAGCAAGAAGTATTTTATAAAGTTGAAATTAAGCATTTACGAGTTAGTTACGTATTTATTTTACCTTAATCCTAATTCCAGCTAGTGAGTGATGAGTAGTCACTGTCAAATTCACTGCAAATTCGATTTATCAACGACTAATTCCAGCTGGTCACTAATTCCAGCTAGTGGACTAATTCCAGCTAGTCAGTGATGAGTAATCACTGACTTTCTTTGTTATAGGTTAGCTGTAGTTGGAAATACGAATTTGCAAGGTACCGCGTAAGCTGGCTGGAATTAAGGCCTAAGAATTATATAATAGGCCCTCAGAGAGATCGCAAACCACAAGACCAAATTAAAAATAACCTATCAGAAGGTATCGAAACGAGGATACACCGCTGTTTTTTTACCAACGTTCCAAAGGTGTTGTTGCCAGCTTGTTTATTATAATTGTCGCTACATGATTAGTATCGAATATAAACAAGAGACTAACAAAACTCAAAAAGATACAATCTAAAAAATATTTTATTTATTGCTTGCTTAGTAATAAATACGCACGTATCAGCTGCACACAGAGAGAGATGAAAGTACATATTTATAAGATTTTACATGCGTAGACCATAAAGTATTTAAGCTTATGTTGGAACTTATTTGTTTACAAAAAAAAACTAGGATGTTTATTATTATTTTCAACATGAGATATCATAAGGAAAATAAATAACTTACAATTTGAATAATATCCATTATGCATCGTAACACATTTAACATCGAAACAGGATCGCGCACGTGTTATCGAAACGTTAATGGTGGACGGAAACAATTTGATTTTTCGTGTTTTGTAAACAAACTGCTTGATTGTAAAGAATTTCGTACTGGTTGTACTTAGGTAGCGACTTGAAGACCTCGGTTATTGGCGTCAAGAAACTTAATTCCTTATGGGCTGTAATATAAACAAACGTTACACGTAAAACAAAAGAAAAAGTAAAGAATAAACTAAACTAACTTCCTTATATTTCGACAATTTGTTTCAGGTATTCCAAAAATATGATGTTTTTTTTATGGGATAGGAGGGCAAACGATCAGGCGTGTCACCTGATGGTAAGCAACCAACGCCGCCCATGGACACCAGCAACACATATAGTGTTACTGTTGCGTTGCCGACCTTTAAGGGATAGGGGATAGGAAAGGATGGGGAAGGGGGGTGGGCCTCCGGGTACCTCTATCACCGAACGAAACGCGGCATGGGCCACTTTACGTCGGTCTTCTGAGAGGTCGTGGTATTTCACCGGTCGAGCCGGCCCATTCATGCAGCGAACTGCTTAGCTCTTTATTTATTTACACTTTATTGTACAAATTTACTACCTTATCACTGACAGCCGTGATACTTATGAACTTAATCATAGTCTGGGTAGTCCAGTGGGCGAGCGCCCCGCTTCTGAATCAAGTAGTCGTGGATTCGAATCCGGGCTCACACCAATTATTTTTCACCTATTCCATTTGGGACGTAAACGGAACGGGGAGTCCAGGCTTAAGAGCCACCGCATACACCTTCGGGTAGAAAAAGGCGTAAAGTTATGTTTTGTTATGTTAATTCTTATTTATGCTTATACCGAAACACTTATATTTAAAAAAAAATCATTTATTTACAGTATTTTAGTAGAGTTCGCTGCATGAATGAGACTTCCTTTGGGTAGAAAAAGGCGTGAAGTTATGTAATTTAAAAATGTTAACACCAATCTATAGTGATATTATGTAGAAGCAAGGTTTATTTCTATCACCTAGAAAATGTCCGGAACTGATATAAAGGAGAGAATTTGTCATCGTGATTGTAGGCAGAATGATCAAACTCATAGTTTGAACTTAACTAAAAAGAGTCGTTTTTTTTTGTTATATTCTTTCAAGATTATTTTTATACTTCACATACCTACTGAATTTAAATTTAGTTTTAGATCTTAAGGCCAAAATGTCTCTTAATTACAAGAATAATTCTACCAGTGATACACACATTCGACCTTACCGTAACATAGGTTTGCGCTTAACTTTACTTAGGATGTTTCTTTATGATCCTGTACGAATGTATAACCTCAAATTAGGGTTTAATACAATATTTTCATGTTCTGTTCTTATGAATCGAGAATATTTAATATTACAAGATTAAATACACAGAATCTGTAATGTACTAACGTATAATACCCGCCCGTTCGTAAAAATAAACGTAAAAATATTCAGACGCCAGATTTATAAACATAAGTTGAAGTCACGCAATCATAAGTACCACGTCATCAATAATCAACTGTTTTGATATACTATTTCTGATTTACTATTATTTACTGTATTTTTTTCTAAGATGAGAGGGCAAACGAGCAGGCCTATCACCACATGGTAAGCAACTAGCGTCGCCTATCGACACCTGCAACACAGATCGGATTAAAATTGCGATGCCCTACATTTAAATGGGACAGGTTATGGATCTTAAGGGGATGGGGGGGGAGAGGCAAGAGATTGGCCCTCCGTATACCTCTCTCAACGAGCGAAACGCAGCATGAGAATTTACGTAGATATTCTGATAGGTCGTTATACTGGTCGAGCCGACCCATTCATGCAGCGAACTGCGCAGCTCTACCAATTTAAGAATATTTGTCTGCCATTGTCTGTATCCTGGTAGTATATTAGGTACATATTATGTAGATTTTGTAAATATTTCAACTTATTTCTACGCATTCACAAACAATACCTACTAATATTCTATTAAAGTTATCGGCATATTAAACCATATATGTATGTATGTATGTGTGTGTATGTATGTATTCAGTTCAACTCAAAACTTATGTTTTTCAAGAAATAATATCATCGTCAATCAAAGGCGACACTTGCAGAACTATAGAAAAGCATGACAACAAACTTGACAGGCCTTTATTAACGTAACTTCACGCCTTTTGTTACCCGAAGGTGTAGGCAGCGGCTGTTAAGCCTCGTCTCGCCGTTATGTTTACGTCCCAAATGGAATAGGTGGCGAACCTATTGCCATAATTAAATTTTACTGGCCTTTATAAAAATTTTCAATATCCCTTACAATATGAAACTACCATATTACAATCATAGTTTGTTAGTCAACGTAAAAACCAATAGGTTATCTATATTCAATATAAAGATACAAGCACCTAACTGCGTTATCTAGTTCATTATATCTCACTTTACACAATAGGCTGATACTTCACATGTATTTATTGCAGCTTTGATAAACAAACTTGTTTTTTGATAGTTACTAGCTGACCCAGCAAACGTTGTCTTGCCGAAAAATAAAATTTAAAAAATAGGGGTTGATCGTAGGGGGTTGAAAATTTAGGGTTGCATGTATTTTTGTATCCCGTTTTATAAAAAAAATAAGAAACAGAAATATGTCGAAAAATTAAAAAAAAATTGAGGGGTGGGCTACCCTTGTGATTTAGGGGGATGAAAAATAGATGTTGTCCTATTCTCAGACCTACCCGACACGCACATAAAATTTCATGAGAATCGGTCAAGCCGTTTCGGAGGAGTTCAATTACGCACATCTAGACTCGTGAATTTTATATATTAGATATCACATGTTAAATAATAATACGTTATATTTATGTTGAAGATTAAAATATATTTGTGGATCACATACAGACTCGGTGGCGCGGTGGTCGAGCACACGGCTTCTGATCCAGAGGTCCGGGTTCGATTCCAGACACTGGCTCACACCAATGACTTTTTGAAATTGTTTTCGGAAGTTACGTGTGATAAATATCGATGACTGACAAACTTTGTGCCCGGTATGGCAATTGGTTCGCCACCAATTCCATTTGGGACGTAACATAACGGCGAGACGAGGCTTAACAGCCGCTGCCTACACCTTCGGGTAACAAAAGGCGTGAAGTTATGTTATGTTACATACAGAAAAAAGTGCAATAATGTAACTGTTCCTAATAGCGTAAAAACGACTGATATTCTTACTTCAGTCCCGTCCTTCAGGGTCTTATTAGGCGAAGGTATTTTATTCTAATTGAAGCAATACATCTCATTTTGATTGATCTACTCATTTAGGAAGCCATTGCCAAAAATCTAACATAATATTTGCTATTTAGCACTCATAACTTCCTAAAGGATATCTGTAAAGTCATTGGTTGCAGCAAGTTCGAAACACTAAGCGACTTCTCCCTCTAAAACTGTTGTATAACTAACTTCAGCTCTGTGGGTAAAACTTCAACTTGTAACTCCAAAGTAAATTCTACTGGCACGGAGTTGAGTCTGAAAATATATAACATGGAGTCTTATAACTTACCATTTGTTAGTCCAAAAGGCATGTTTAGTTAGCACGCAGTGTTTAATAAAGTTTATTTACCTAACAAATGGTAAGGAAACCATTTCCATCTCCATTTTTGTACAATATTACCCATATATAATGCAGGTAAATTTACTTCAAATACGTTGCAGGTCGCCAATATTTGTTTTTTTTTTCGTCTCTTTATTAATTTATATATTTCACTCTTACTATATTGTTACAATGGGACATTCAAGTGTTGTTCTCCATATTTAAATCTTTGACTCGCCATTTTACATCTCAAATAGTCCAGTCATATAAGCTTAAATTAGGTAAGAATCACGGAATTTGAGATACCCAGCTGTAAGTCTGTGGACACATTAAAAGTTGTCTCAAAACCTACTTATTATATGGTAGGGTGTACACAACTATTCAATTTCAAGGTATCAAATATCTCAATTCCTATAGGTTTTTTGTTATTGGTATTTATTATCAGTATTGTAGATTGCTACATTCTTTACAATTTTGATGAAAAATCTCTATAAAATCTCTACAAATGTTGATGAAAAAAAATTGTTATACCGTATACCGTTTTCGAGATGGAGGGCGGATAGCGCGAACTTAAAACTTTGTGCCGGGTATGGCAATAGGTTCGCCGCCTATTCCATTTAGGATGTAAACATAACGGCGAGTCGAGGCTTAACAGCCACTTCCTCCATTATAGTTTAGGTATAAAATTTTGAAAGAAATTGAAGGCCAATTTTCAAATCTTCTATTAACTGGAACTATTATCATGAACAATTTATATGATGTAGGTAAACATTGTGTAATATGTAGAAAAAAAAGCTTATAACTCAGGATTTATAAATAGTAATCACAGCATACAAGTATGTTGTTACATTTTTCACATAAATATACAGCACCATAATAAAAATTCAATTGAACAGTGCAATGATTGGTTTCTATGTTAACCTACTATAAAATTTTCCTAAGTGAATACTTCGTATTTGGAAATATGAAGGTAAGTTTCACCTCAAAAATTTAGAAAATAAAACTGCTCGCTGCAAAGAGAATATTGCTTTGGAAGATCATGTTTCAAAAGGCCATACGACGACACACTTTCAGTGACCAAATAGAACGAGTCCTTCAAGAAGGTGATGTCAAAAGCATTAAAAATCGACGAGCATGTGTGACAAGAGTTATGAAAGTCAAAGAAGCGGGTAAGGTATGTAAAAATCGTGCTTTATGGCACTATATTCTCTCTGCCTACCCCACAAGGGACTTGGGGTAATCAATCAAAAGTTGTTAGTCAGTTCTTACTAAATTGATCAGATGATGAACTATTTCCACTCAGTTGCTCAAAGCCATTTCTTTATCCCATAGATTATTTACTGGCTGGCGTTATCGACAGTATCGAGTTGCCGCCATTTTCCAGTTAAAAGACACAACTCTGGACCCGACTATAGCACAATCACCATTCCTGAAGCGATCATCGATCCTGACAATAATTTTCTTAACAAATTCAAAATTATCGAACCGGAGTTCTGTTTTACGCAACTCCGACAGAAAACCAACTATGCGACATCAAAACGACCATGGTGGTTTAACTATTGCCAAGAAGTTAAACAGAAACATGAACAAAAACTAAAGAGAAAGGACTTTTCCGAAATACACGTGAACGTTTTGAAGGACCTTTATGATTATAAAAAAAATAACTTAATCAAGCAACATATAATGAATCAATTGAAGAACATACAGTGATTATTAGAGATATTTTTGAGTTAGTTGTAGTTGAGCTACAGTATTTTTTTCGTCACATGATTAAAAATTATTTGACGGGCCTCTTGGTGCAATGGTAAAACTACGGTCTGCAGAATCGAGGTTGGCGGGTTCGATTCCCACCCGAGTACTAATATTTATGACAAGTATGAATATTTGTATTGCAACTGGGTGTTTTTCTATGTATTATAAGTATGTAAGTCTCGGTGGCGCAGTAAGTCTCGGTGGCGCAGTGGGCGAGCGCACGGCCTCTGATCCAGAGGTCCGGGGTTCGATTCCAGACACTGGCTCACACCAATGACTTTTCGAAATTGTTTTCGGAAGTTATGTGTGATAAATACCGATGACTGACAAACTTTGTGCCCGGTATGGCAATAGGTTCGCCACCTATTCCATTTGGGACGTAAACATAACGGCGAGACGAGGCTTAACAGCCGCTGCCTACACCTTCGGGTAACAAAAGGCGTGAAGTTATGTTATGTTATGTTATGTATGTTATAAGTATGTATTTACAAAAAAAAATATAAGTAGTAATATCCGTTATCTGGTTTCCATAACACAAGCATTTAGTTGCTAAGCTTGGAACTAGAAGGCGATGTGTGAATTGTGTCTAAGTTATTATTATTATTATTGATGATATAAAACTAATAAGAAGAAAGATATGCATTTAAAACTTAAGTAGACCTTAATTTCACTGATCATCAATTTATTTCAACTGTAATAGGTGGTTGTAATCATAGAGATATATTACTAAAGTATTACTTTAGTAATATATCTCAATGGTTGTAATAGGTAAAGCGGGGCTTGTTTCAAAAATCAAACTGACCCCGCTTTACGTATTACAACCACCTATTACAATTGAATGAAATTGATGATCAGTGAAATTAAGGTCTACTTACGTTTCTTCCCGTTCGTGATTTTCCATTTTATATATGAGTAACATAACATAACATAACACATAACATAACATAACTTCACGCCTTTTGTTACCCGAAGGTGTAGGCAGCGGCTGTTAAGCCTCGTCTCGCCGTTATGTTTACGTCCCAAATGGAATAGGTGGCGAACCTATTGCCATACCGGGCACAAAGTTTGTCAGTCATCGGTATTTATCACACATAACTTCCGAAAACAATTTCGAAAAGTCATTGGTGTGAGCCAGTGTCTGGAATCGAACTCCGGACCTCTGGATCAGAGGCCGTGCGCTCGCCCACTGCGCCACCGAGACTATTATATATATGAGTAATTTAACTATATTTTCTTAAATCCCATTGTCAAATACCAAAATTTTGTTGAAGGTCTTCAGCGTCTCCAATTTTAAAATTTACATTAAAGCAATTATAAATGTTCTTTGGAAAAATAACGAGGATAAAAAAATCACAATGGTCATCATTTATCTCTAGAATAATTTCTTAACCTTTTACATTAACAATTTGCCCATTTAAAAGCTACAACAAGCTACACGGGGCAGACAAAAGGCTAACTCCACGGCAGTTCATTGTTTATATTGTGCATTCATTAATATAATGAAGAATATGCATTGCGTCTAATTTGCCAGCTCACAATTTCCTTGCAGACATTACATTAATAATGCAAAGTAACATTTGTTTTATTATTATTTATTCTATAATATTAATAATATGTACAAACATAAAGCCACTATTTATTATGTAACATAAAGAGTTAAATACTGTTATGCCAAATATTCCTTTCAAGACAATTTTGTACGTTTTTGTCCGTTTGCTTTTCAGAGATTTTTTGTTTCACTTTTGAACTATATTAGTAAAGTAATGGTTATGTTTAAGAAAAGTAAATAATAGGACTTTTTTATTCGCCATTTCTTTTCTATAGATTGCTGTTCATATATGAATTTGAGTACTATTCAAATAATACTATTCATAATACTATTCAACCATGTTCTAACTATTCAGCGATCGGATTTAGTTAACTCAATTGGTAAATGAGAGTCTTCTATAAACACTTAAAAAAATAGCATAACATATTATATTTCGACACCAAAATATGTATATTTAGGGTTTGAATAGCTTTTGGTTAGTATTAGCGTGGTGTTATGAAAAAACTATGTGTTCATTAACCATAGGTTATTGCCATTGGTGGGGGAGGCATGACTGGTACCATCGCTATTGGTGGTGGCATTAATACAGGTGGAGGCATCATAATAGGGGGAGGAGGGGGCATCACAACAGGGGGAGGGGGGAGCATCACGATAGGGGGCGGAGGTGGAGGTGGAGGGGGTGGAGGAGGAATCAAAATAGGGGGAGAAAGAGGTACAAAAAAAGGGATGGCGAATATTTTTTTACTCTTCTCATCTTCAGTTTCGCATTCACAAGAGTTGTATCTATCTTCGCAACTATCGCTATCACTGTCTCTATAACGCCACCTTCTTCTCCGTTTACAGCGGCAGACACACCTGCGTGCGAGGATATCTATCAGGCAGTCTTGTAAAATTATAACTAACATCAATGTGTAGCTGATTTTCATACCTGAAATTAATTAAATTAGTAATAAAACCACCAGAATTCAACAAAGCAAGCCAGAATTTCAGGGTAGCAATTCCAAAAGTTTTGTAAATTAATCCATTTATTTGGAAGAAAGCCAGACGAATATACGGCAAGAGAATATGTTAATAAAATAATAATCTCCTTGGAACAAATAGTTCAATTGTATCATGAGTTCTGCCGCTGACACAGCAAATGTCGTGAAGACTGAGTATATCTGACTCCCATTTCACCTCCGTATTTTACAACAAATTCCTTCACATTTAATTCGTGCTTTCTATATATATATAATTATGTGTGCTATATATAAGTATATACATAATATATATATACAACATAATTTTTAAGTGTTTCACGACGTTATCTAATAATTAAAAATCAATAATAATATTTCCAAATATCCATTAGACCGCGGAAAACTAATTACTTTCCAGTAGATGGCTCTTAATGCCTCTTAACAAAAATTATAATGCCTTTACTCTTCGACACCATACAATATTAATTTTAAACACATTGTTGTTTGTAAAGGTATTGTACAAAAGTCTTTTGCGCCGAAGTGTAGTGGGTTCAGATACATGAATATAAACCTCCATAGTAGTGTTTTGTTATGGCACGATTATTGGATAACAAATTAATAACCTAACAGTACTGTAGTAATAATATTATACTAATAATTGAATATAATATAATCAAAATATTTTTTTCGTATGTGTTTGTTATGAACAAAGTAAATTTTACCACATTTTCAACCTGATGTGTCACAAAAATGCTGTGCACTATTGAAATATGAATACTTATTTCACAAAAACAATCTTCGGGTAAGTCGCCGAGGGCATGTAATATTATCATCACATTTTTATGAGTTCTAGCGTTGTTTTATGTACATTTCGTCGATAAAAATAATATGGTACTTATTGTTTTACACGCATAGGTATATATGTACGTATTTTATGGAATCTCAATGCTAGTCAAAACAAGCAGCAACTAAGTATGGGACATATTCGTAATTTGCAGCGATCTATATTTTATTTGATGTGCGATGATGACTAAGTTGAATCATTCTTAAGCCAAAAGCATACGTTCCTTCGTTAACAACGCTATGTCTAATGCATAAAGACTTGGTAAGTAATAAGTAACAGCCGTCGCAGTACATTTAAAGAGATTTCACTTCAAAAAAAAAGGATTGATTTTAAAGCAAGTACCGTCAAGATAGCTAGCTAGCTGTTGTCCAGTTAGAGATGCACAGAATATATCCCTCCCTTTTTATTTGATATTAAATCAAATTTTTTAGAATCGCTGTCAGCAAATCATAAAATAAATTTAATAGACAAAGAATTTTGCAAATAATAATGCCTAACACAAATTTTGGAAAAGTTACATTAGATAATCTTTTCTAATCTATTAACCGTTTCCAAAATTCTCTTTCTATAATATAAACTTATTTTCTATAACATAAAAAGCCAACTTTAGCAATCATCGCATTTCTTCTTAAATTTCAAAGATTGAACTAAAAAAATGTATTTCTAAAACAATGAATGAATATCTTACTTCCTCATAATGATTATTACTTAAAAACATATACAGAGCAGAAAATTATTCACGAAACACGATACATTTATAATTTCACTCTCGTTCAAAGGCTGTATGGCGGGAGGTCTGTGCTCAGATTCTGCTCGTGGTAAAAAAAACATGATCATTATAGGTAAGCGCCGCAGTCTCTGCGCGTGTCTTCCCGCGCATTTTCAAAATTCGAATATTAAGCCGCGAGAAAAACGATTCTCAAAAACGTGTGATGTTTATTAAAATATTTGGAATTAAAAAATATATCCAACCCAGTGATGTGCTATCGCCAAACATTCTAAACAGACAAAACACTGTGATTAATATAAAGCTATAAACAAAATGGATTTGAAAAATAGTTATTTTAATACCAAAGCAAATTGGCTCGTATCATATGTTATAGGGGTATATCGTAATTTTAACAGCTTGGAAACTATTTATGCGGGTATTTTTGTTGTTTTCGTGCCATCAGTGTTGTGTGAGGCAGGTAAGACTTGTGTCAAATCCTACATTATACAACTACCTATATGTTTTATTTACATTTATATATATGCATACGTTTTAAATTAATTATTTCCAAATTTCTTTCAAATTTGTTCAAGCAAGTTTATGTTCTGTCTCTCTTTCTCCGTTGATGTAAAAAGAGGTGTTGAAAGAAATGTCACTGTCAAAGCCCAACAAATTTATGCTCCAGTGACTCAGAATGTATGAAAAATAATGAAATAACGAATCAGATAGCACAAATAGTGTACTATTTGTAAGAAAGCTTGTGTCATTTATTAAGACGAAATCAGTAGCTTTAAAAATTAGAAACGTGATTAACAAGATTATAAAGGTCAAGGAACAGGTAGAAGGTATCCTTGTAAAAATGTTAATACATAATAATATAAAAATGATACAAAATAATAATGGGACAAAACAAAAATTCATAATTATGCATTAAAACATCGACAAACTAATTCTTACTAAGATTTATTGCGCATAAATAATAATTACGCTTATAATTCATTATTAAAAGATGTAATAACACATTAAAAACGCAAGATGTGAACAATAAGTGTTAAATTAATCCTCCGTGGTAATAATTATCTCAACTAAAAAATAAAGGCATACAATTAAAATAAAACATGTTTCAGAGAGGTCAACGCGACGGACTTGAACTCTTTACTAAATATCAGATCTATGACATAAGGCGCTAATGTGCGACTTATTTATGTTAAAATGATTGCCACTTTGTTCTACTAAGGCCCGTAAGATCAATCATAGTTAAAACTGTCGATTTTCTAAACTATAGTCAATTTTAATCTAGAGTTTAAACCTGCCTCGTAAGATCAACAGCGAAATGGACATAGATTACGTAAACTAAGTTTAGTTTTCGACAGATGGCAACATTTGGTTATTTAATGTCCATATTTCGCTCATCATTCACTCTTTTGTACATTGTCTGTGGCATATTTCGTGAAAAAAACTCTTTTTCTCTTTCTTTTATGAAGTTTTATAGTGTGACCATAGATTTAAGAAAAATAGATCGGCAATAGTCACCCAAACAACGTGACCAAAAATGGGTTGTTAATGTGTGAGTGACTTACGGGGCTCGTGGCGCATTGGTAAAACAACCGGCTGCAGCACTGAGGTCGGGGGTTCGATTTTCACCCGAGCACAAATATTTATGACAAACATTAATATTTGTGCAGCGTCTGGGTGTTTTTCTGTGTATTATAAGTATGTATTTACAAAAGAAAAGTATATATATAGATATAGATATATAAGTATATATATATGTATTAGTATCCGTTATCTAGTATCCATAGCACAAGCATTTAGTTGCTTAGTTTGGAACTGGAGGGCCCTGTGTGATTTGTGTCCAAGATATTATTATTATTATCAACGTGTTCGTAAAAAGCGCTTCAAAACGTTAACTTTTACAAAGTTAATGTTCATGTGTGGAAATGTAAATAAAATATACGCGGTTCCCAAAATCTAATATAAGCGGTTGCGCTGTCAGTGATTCGATGCTATTAGTAAATTTTTCCTGACATGTGCCATCTATTGTAGTCTATGCTAAATCTATGTATGAACCCACAATCGTTGTGTCAGATGTCAGCTGATAAACGACCGCCATTTTTAAACTAGGCAGGACCACGGTTTAAACGGCAAAATCTCCTGGTGTAAGCTAAACTATAGTTTAAACTGTTATTGGAGGTTTATCTAGCATTGATCTTACAAAATAAACGACAGATGAGGTTTAAACTATATAAAATAGTTTAAACTGTGATAGTTTAAACTGTAATTGTGAATCATAGTTAAAACTGTCGATTTTCTAAACTATAGGCAATTTTAATCTAGAGTTTAAACCTGCCTCGTAAGATCAACAGCGAAATGGACATAGATTACGTAAACTTAGTTTAGTTTTCGACAGATGGCAACATTTGGTTATTTAATCACCATATTTCGCTCATCATTCACTCTTTTGTACATTGTCTGTGGCATATTTCGTGAAAAAAACTCTTTTTCTCTTTCTTTTATGAAGTTTTATAGTGTGACAATAGATTTAAGAAAAATAGATCGGCAATAGTCACCCAAACAACGTGACCAAAAATGGGTTGTTAATGTGTGAGTGACTTACGGGGCTCGTGGCGCATTGGTAAAACAACCGGCTGCAGCACTGAGGTCGGGGGTTCGATTTTCACCCGAGCACAAATATTTATGACAAACATTAATATTTGTGCAGCGTCTGGGTGTTTTTCTGTGTATTATAAGTACATACTTATAATACACAGAAAAACACCCAGACACTTTTCTTTTGTAAATACATATTTACAAAAGAAAAGTATATATATATATATATAATATATATATATATATATTTACATCGCGAAGTCGATGTTACGTCCTATATGGCGATTTTTACCGATGATGTTGCGTCCGAGTGACTTGTTGCATCCTGTATACGGACGCAAGATTGACCAACCCTCAAATTCAGCCAGAAGCATTGTCAAGGTTAGTACAATGACTGGGTGAAATATTGGCGTGGACGTTGTTTTGTCACCGGAGTGCTTTTCGGCGTATTTCTTAGTTCCGCCGTTTGGCGCGCGAATTTTGGAGGGCGCTCTTGTGCGCCGTATATCAGTGTCGTATATTCGATATTTTGTCTACGTCTAACACCCCGATAATGTGGCTTCTGTATACAATAAAAGTTTTTATCAATTCTAATTTGTGATTTAATTGCGTCACATCTCGTCTCTTCTGAGGTGATGTCAAGGACATCGCCTCAGAAGAGACGAGGGCGTGACAGAGGTGAGGGGGCGGAGTTCGCACGCGGTATACAAGTGGCATGTTATTTTTTATATTTTTTGCCGGCCAGCGCGGACGTAATGATGCTTGTGGTATAAATATTGTATTATACATATACAAGTAAGATACAATATATGGTTACAGAATACTAGAAGGGCATGCGAGGCTATCTTTTTATTTTATTTTTTATGGGTAGGAGGGCAAACGAGCAGACGTGTCACCTGATGGTAAGTGACCAGCGCCGCCCATGGACACCTGCAACACATATAGTGCAACACACATATATTCACCCTGATACAGACTCTAGAATTCTCGACCGCACAAGGCGCTCCTCAACTTCATATGTACTAGACAGTGTTGACCATGATTCATTCTTGGGTACACGAACGTTAGCCTTCTTTAGAGCTATAAAAGCTCAGAATACTTTTTTAGACTTAGCTAGATACTTTTCAGATATAGTTCTCAAAGAGAAGATCTGATCGATGCACCCGCGTCCTCTCCTAAATTCCGCTTGTACATCCCACAATTTCTCATCAGTTACATTCGTCACTCTTGCAATAAGAATCCTCGCATACAATTTACCTACAACACTGAGAAAACTAATGCCTCGGTAGTTTTTGCAATCTTGTCGCGACCCCTTTCCCTTTTGCAAGTACTGCTGCTGCTGATGACTGCTTTAGTCCAGTCATCTAGAACACAGCCATCTCGCCAACACATATTAAAAAGTAGTCGCAACATTCTTACAACTCCACTCCCTTGCCACTTTCCAGCATCTCGGTAGTTACCCTGTTATACTCTGCAGACTTACCTAATTTCGTACTTTTAATCGCATCCATTATTTCATCTTCCATAATTTCCTGATCTGCATCGTTTTGTGAGTGAGTGGAAGTTGGGATGTTTTCTGGCTTATTAGTGTGAGGATGTCCCTCACTACACTCAAAAAGTTCCTCAAAGTGACTTTTCCAACGATGCAGAACATCTCTTTCGTTACTCAACACTCATCTATCTTTATCTCTTATAACGTCCAACTCAGATGAGCTGGAACCTCCTCGAGCCAATTTAACCTGCTTCCAGAACAGTTTTAAATTGGCTCTGAAATTTTCAGACATCTTTCTGTCAAACTTCTCTTTCATACACTTCTTCTTTTCCTGTACCACAATTTTAGCTCTCTTTTTTGCTTCCGCATGCACACATTTTTACTATATGGTATACGTTCTGTGTTTACCTTTCATTACCTTTCGCTTTGATGGCTAGTCCATCCAACCACTTCTTTTTCTTACACTCCACTACTTTCTTAACTTCTGCATCCTACCAACATTCATCCAACGACCGTCCTTTCTTTCTATTTACCACTCCACATACTTTGGCAGCTGCTCCAACCATACTGCCTTTTACAACCTCCCAGATATCATTCATTCCTCCCGCATATGAAACATCCCATACATGATTTATACTTTCTACCATTTCCCCCTAATATTCCGTTCGTACGTCTATGTCAGTCAATCTTTCAACTTTTATTCGGCAAAGGCTCGTAGTCGGCATTTTGTTCCAGTGACGCCAGGCTTTAAAGACTTTGTTTGTTGCTTACTATCAGGTCACACGCCTGCTCGTTTGCCCTCCAATCCCATAAAAAAAAACATCCCTAATTCGATTTACCACGAAATAGTGATCTGTTCCCACACTGACGCCACGATAGGTCCTGTTAACTACTACTTTACTTTTGAGCCTATTGTAGAATCACAAAATCGATCATACTCCTACTTTCATTCCTTTTCCGACACTTTTATTGTTATGACTATGGGTTTCTTAATATACCTACTTGATTTGTAAACAATACTTACTATCGAAACAATTGTTTTATTTTGTGTTCATACATAAATTCAGATGAAACCCGCTCACATAAATAAAATGCTCCCACATTAAGCTAAATATCATATCCTTATTAATCTATGTAATATAGCGAAAACTTGTTTTTAATGTCTCATAAGTACTCGCATATCATATACTTTTCTTTTTTCCTTGATCGACATTTTATTGTTCTTTATTACTTCGCTTAGAGACCAATATCGTTTCCACGTAATAGTTATTAGTCTTTCTATTTCCTTTTTCATGCAGTCTTCAGGAGATACTAAGTGTCCCAAATATATGTATTCGTGAACGTACTCTATTTGCTCAATATTAACGTAGGTTTGTGCTTTTCCAAGACAGCTGAGAATAATTTTGATGAGATAGGGTCTCCTTGACGCACTCCGCTTTTAATAGGGAATTCTTCACCAAGAGCTTCTAGCTTCAATTGCGCAGTACTCTTAGTATATATATTATGGAGTAAACGAATGTATTTTGGTTGTACCCTATGTGATTTTAATGCATCCCAGATATAACTATGTTCCAGTGTGTCAAATTCTTTGTTAAAATCAACAAACCTCAGATAGTAGATCTTGTTATATTCTTTATATTTTTGTAATATTTGTCTAAGGGTGTGGATATGGTCTATGGTTGAAGAATTGCGACGAAATCCAGCTTGTTCTTTGGGTTGATTTTTTTCGAGTGTGTTGGTAATTTTTGACAAAATTATTTTAGAAAATATCTTGTAAATATTAGACATAATTGGCCTATAGTTTGCTAAGTTTTGTTTCTCACCTTTCTTATGCAATAGTATGATGGTTGATTTAATCTAATCCTCAGGAATCTTTCCGTTTTGATAATTTCATTGAATAATTCTGTAAGTTTTGGCGCTATCACTGGTAACGTGGCTTCCAGTAATTCATTTGTAATGCGATCTGATCCGGGAGCTTTTGTGTGTTGATTTCTTTAATTTTTTCATCTTTTAGTATTTCAGGTACTTTTACTACATTGACTGACTCATCATAATCGTTTTCAGTTTCTTCTACACTTTGGCTTAGATATAGCCTCCTAAAGAATTCTGTGGCAACTTTTAGTATATCGGGTCTTTTTGCTGTGCTTTTACCGTCTTTATTTTTCATACCAGGTATCCAATTCTTTGTGTGATTTAGATCTTTCAGTGCTTTTCTTATAACTCCTGTTTTTGCTATATAATTCTTCATCGTATTAGTCCGTTTAGTTTTTCTTTCTCTACGCAGTTGCTCGCTTTTGTTTATTTCGGTTGTTTATTTACGATTTTATTGGCTTTTCTTTCCCTGCATTAGTTCTTTATTTATTATGTACTTGCAAGTTATATAAATAGGTATTTTATTTTAATCGACTTCTATTCGTCTATATCGTCACTCCTGTCCTCCATTGGGGTAGACAAAGACTACGACACACAATGAATTTATTGGGATAGGTACCTATGTATGTATCGATATAAGGTTATGAGGATGCAACAAACCTAACAGATTACGGCGTACATACAAAAAATAATATACGGTACCGATTTAATCTCAAATATAGTAAAGAGTCATTTAATTAGTATAATGCATGGAAATAATACAGTTACAGTATACGGTATCAATGTATCCATATATTTAGATAGATGTAGGAAAAACTATTAAATGCATGGAACGAATACAAAAATATACAATGTGTTACATGATTTCCATCGAGAAGGGACGCAAAAAACCACCGAGAATTATTTCAAATTGAATATCTAATTTTCGTACTAAAATAAAATCTCCTGTCGACAACCAAATTCACATGACAGCAAAGTAACTATATTCGCACTAATAACAATTAAAAAGTCATTGGAAATGGGAGACGCCATAGGATTCGACTTTGAAAAGACGCAACAAGTCTTTGGCGATTTAAATATATATATATATATATATATATATATATATATAAGTATATATATATGTATTAGTATCCGTTATCTAGTATCCATAGAACAAGCATTTAGTTGCTTAGTTTGGAACTGGAGGGCCCTGTGTGATTTGTGTCCAAGATATTATTATTATTATCAATGTGTTCGTAAAAAGCGCTTCAAAACGTTAACTTTTACAAAGTTAATGTTCATGTGTGGAAATGTAAATAAAATATACGCGGTTCCCAAAATCTAATATAAGCGGTTGCGCTGTCAGTGATTCGATGCTATTAGTAAATTTTTCCTGACATGTGCCATCTATTGCAGTCTATGCTAAATCTATGTATGAACCCACAATCGTTGTGTCAGATGTCAGCTGATAAACGACCGCCATTTTTAAACTAGGCAGGACCACGGTTTAAACGGCAAAATCTCCTGGTATACGCTAAACTATAGTTTAAACTGTTATTGGAAGTTTATCTAGCATTGATCTTACCAAATAAACGACAGATGAGGTTTAAACTAGATAAAATAGTTTAAACTGTGATTGATCTTACGGGCCTTAGACAACGTCTAGTTATCGCTAACTGGCCTTATTGAAGACAATGGTAGAACCTTTAGATGCATTGTCTATTACAATATGCACTTGCATTAGTATGGTTCCAAGTCCAACTTAGGGACAATGCCAATCAATAGCCCTTAACATCACAGTATTAATTTTCTATATACTATGTTATATTTCTACTATACTACCTTGGATCAGGTCTTATAATGACTGCCATTCCACATTAGCCCTATCTAATGTTCGTAACAATTTTTAAAGTCCTGATTGTTCCATTAATTTTATAACAAACCAATTACCACTAAGATGAGAAGTTTATTTTTTAAATATATACATACATACATAACTTCACGCCGTTATGATTACGTACCAAATGGAATGGGTGGCGAACCTATTGCCATACCACGCACAATGTTTTCAGTCATGGATATTTATCACACATACAATTTCGCAATTAATTTCGAGAATTCATAGGATTCGAACCCGTGACTTCTTATTTCAGAAGCGGGGTGATCGACCACTAGACCACCGATACATGATTGAGGGTATTAGTGTGAAATAGTGTGTACCTATATAATATTAATCGGTATTGTTTTTTTGGGGAGTCTCTGTACAATGTACACTCTAATGAAGCAATAATTTTGACCATTTGACAAAGACAAGCAAAGTAATATAAAAAAGTTATTAGGTACCATTAAAAGAAAATGACGAATGAAGTTCCTATAAAGACCATCACCATATTTATCACTTTCCAAATAGAAAGCCTCTACCATTAATGACAATTCACTAGTATCAATCGGCTTATTTTAATGCCATTATTAATAAGATGATTGACACTTTAAAAAGAGTGAATCCTAGACCCCTCTCTTTGTACTCAGAAGACCATACAACTTATTTTTATGGCCGATATATTTGAGGTACTTGTGGACACAAGTTATGTTACACTAATGAAAAAAACACTTACGACTTAAGGACATAACTTCACACCTTCTTCTACCCGAAGGTGTAAGCAGCGGCTGCTAATTTTTGGGTCTTATTAGCATAAATATCTGTCATGATCCGTCACATAGTTATCAAAATAGTGCCAAAGACTATTTGGATATTAATAAATTCGGTCGTCATATTTTCAAATCAAATCATTATTAACCACGGCCTTTCAGAATATCGACGGAAGCTAAAGCTATTCGAAATCCAACCCCCTTCCTCTTTCCTTCCAATGATTCTCCTTTATAGGCCGGCAGTCACTCAACACCAGGTAATTGGCTTGCTCGATTGCCTTCATATATCATAACAAAAAAAAATGGGAGGATTCATTAATTTAATAAAGAAGTAATAGTTAATGATATTGCAAACTAATAGGAAACGCATCTAAGATAGATCATAAAATGTAATTTTGTAATACTAATAAGCTTAAATTGTATTTTCCCGTGCAAAAATTAAAAAAAAAACAACAGAATTCCGTCATCGAAACATAACTAGATCGTCGAGGTATTAAATACAATGTCAGGGGTTTGTACTCTCTATGCAGAACCCTAAATAACAAAAACACTTTATACTTTTAAGATAGTGATATTTCTTTTTTGTAATAAAATTAATATTGTTAAAAAGTACAAATGCCAAATAATTTTAACCGCAACTAGAAAACAACAGATACAATTTGGTGATTACGTAAGTGAAAGTTATAAAATATGTTTAACATTACCGTTCAAGTTTCGATGTTGTCAGCTGGTTGACCCTCAACGAAAGTGGTTCGGTGCGTTTTCATTGATCAACTAATTTTTATACCGACTTCGCCAGAAGTAAGGTTGTGTATTATTCTAAAAAATATTAAGACATAATCACGTTCACTTTTTAGACGTTTAGGCCCCAAACGAGCTTACTACTATTTTTAATATACTAAAGTACTTACCATGTCCAATCGTCAGATCGTCACCCTTATTATCATCTTTGCAGTGCACTGCTGAACACAGCCTTTCTGAGGTCGTCTGACCATCAGGCTGGTGGGCGTCCTTCACTACGTTTACCAAGTCGCGGTCTCCAATCTGTGTCCTTCTTACTCCATCTACCATCGGTCCTTCTTTAGATATGACCACCCATTGCACTTCGGCAAGCTTATTCTACGAGCTATATCGGTTTCCCCTGTTCTCTGGCGGATATGCTCATTCCTGAGTTTCTCTTTCAGAGGTCGCTCAATGGCTCCCTGAGCGACTTTAAATTTATGGACTAGCCCTACCGTAAGTGTCCACGTTTTGGCACCGTAGGTCATTACCGGTAAGATGCACTGTTCTTGGTCTGAGACTTTGGTCTTCAGGCATTGCGGTATAAGCAAGTTGAAAACTCGACGCCCTTATGGGGTCTGGCAATCTTATGATACTTTCATAAGGTTTTCTGCAAGGTACTTCCCCAGTGGAGCAATTATTATGAGTACCTATAATTAATTTAATCATACTCTATTAAACCTCTTTCTGATTTCCAAGAAAGTTATTTAATATAGTTTTTTTTTTATAAAATTAAGAGTAGTACAGATCTGTATCGATCATTTCTTAGTTCATTATATATAATTTTAACATTGTTTTTTGTCGTAATAGCTATAGGTGTACATAGTATAGATTTAAATTGAATTAATACATTTAGTTACATTTTAGTCTCTGTGGTCCAGTGGTCGAGCACACGGTTTCTGAATCCAGAGGTCGCCGGTTCGAATCCTGGCTCACACCAAGGACTTTTCGAAATTATTTTCTAAAGTTATGTGTAATAAATATCGATGACTGAAAACCTTGTGCCCGGCATGACAATAGGATCCCCACCTATTACATTTTGGACGTAAACATAACTGCCAGCCGTGGCTTAACAGCCACTGCCTACACCTTTGGGTAGAAAAAAACGTAAAGTTATATTTCTTTTTATAAAATAAAGAGTAGTACAGATTTTTACCAATCATGTCTTAGTTCATATAATAATATAATAGTATCGATAATTTTATCTTTTTTTTTGTTGTAATAGCTATAGCTAGAATAGATTTGAATGGAATTAATACATTTAAAATATACAAAATACGAGAACAAAAGTTAGTACATTTAATGTTGCGAGCATCATTTGGTCCAGAAATCAACAATAACCTATAATTTTGACAACATAATAGGTAATAATTGCTCGCCAAATAGTTAGCGTGATCATTGGGGCCAAGGTTTGAACTAAACATATTGACCATGTACACTTTTAAAACGAGATGCACACTGGAATGAATTAATGCCGTTCAAACATTATTAGTATGCATTATTATTAACAGTGGTAGAGCCAGGCAGTTCGCTGCATTAGTTGGCCGGATCGACCGGTGAAATACCACGACCTTTCAGAATGACGGCGAAAAGTGGCTCTTGTCGCGTCTCGCATCGATGAGCTAGGTGTCTTGAGTCCCACCGCCATTAACACATGGCCCTCTCCCCTAAACCATTAATGCAATTGTAACACAATGTGTTGCAAGCGTCAATAGGCGGCGCTGTAGGCTTACCATCACTTGACCCAATTACTCTTTTAACATATTAATTAGCTATTTTTACTAACTTGTTATAATATTTGTGTCATGAGAACTATAGTCAAATGATCTCAAATCACGATAATTCTCTGCTTATAGTATTTTTAATACCAGTGATGATAATCAACGGTGATATCGAGAGAAATAACATTATTATAGATTTTTACATGACATCAATAAATATTTATACAATTTAGCCTTGTCCTAAAAGATCCTGTGGTCCTTAATCTTGCATTTCAATTCATCTCATCAAAAGATGTATATTATAATAATCAAGAATTCATAACGGGGTCACTTCATTACATGTTAAGGTCAATATGCAAAGGTTAAGAGCTAAGGACGGCCGAGTTAAATCTTTTTCGTGGGTCACCTGATGGGCACCACCACGTCGACTTAGCGATCTAGTGATGCGACTTCTAGTTTGGAGATCCTTAATTCGTATCCTGGTTCACACCAATCACTTACCGGATTCAAAGATGAACAAAAAAATTGTGCCTAGAAAATTAGCTTATTTCACCTATTTGTCAATTTACTCAAGTATTAATAGTGTGAGTTGTTGTGGTGAGTTAACTCAATCATTCATATAACTGGATATTATCAATTTGCCCTTTAACTGTGATCGAATTAATTTATTAGTGCATTTTAAAAGCAACTTAACTATTAAAGTTCTCGGTGGTCCAATGGTCGAGTTAACCGCTTCTGATTCAGAAGTCATGAGATCGATTCTGGTCAAATATCGATGACTGGCAACCTTTTGCGCGGCGTACCTCACGATTTAGCGAGTCGAGAATGAGAGAGCTGCTCCCTACACCTTCTAGTAGAAAAAAGTGTGAAGCTATGTTATGTAAAGTTAACTCTTACAAGTATTGCCAGATCAATAGCACACGATGCTAACCGACTATAATGAGTTGTGCTTAAATTAACCAAAACTATGAAAAGCCACCTAAAATATGCTTACTAACAAATATGGATTACATATTATTATATTAAAGGTACGTTATTCATAAAATTAAAAAGCTGTGAAAGTGATATCGGAAAAGGAAAAAAACAGGTTAAAAATATATACATACTCAAAAATAAATGTAAATACCAGATTCCAAACCGGTTAGATCGCAATTTTATAAACAAGTATAATTTATAATATTAGTAGCGAAATATTTTGCTTACAGAAACTGACTAATGATTGAAGAATTAGGAGTTTTGAGATGTCACCTCGAAGTTCTTGTCCATAATATGTAAGATGTTATATATATTTTTAAAGATCTTTACACTAATATAAAACTTAAACTTTTAACAGTGGTAGAGCCAAGCAGTTCGCTGCAAGAATGGGCTGGCTCGACCGGTGAAATACCACGACACCTCTCAGAAGACCGTCGTAAAGTTGCTCATGCCGCGTTTCGTTCGGTGAGAGAGGTACCCGGAGGCCCATTCCCCCCTTCCCCATCCTTTCCTCTCCCCTATTCCTTAAAGGTCGGCAACGCAACAGTAACACTATATGTGTTGCTGGTGTCCATGGTCAGCGTTGGTTGCTTACCATCAGGTGACACGCCTGCTCGTTTGCCCTCCTATCCCATAAAAAAACAACTTATACTTTGATGTATACATCAAATGGAACTATAGTTCCATATCTTGCGTGTCGTCTTTAACTCAACAAATAAAAAATAATATTAACACCGATTCTTTGACATATTCCACCGGAAATCTTCCTATTTTCGCTTGGACATGTTAGGAGAACGCATAACAGCGTTCTCCTATTAAAACGTATTTTATAACATCAATCAAACGTAATATAATACTTACATACATTTAATATTTTATTAGCCTTTCTTCCATGAGGGTTGGCAGAGAATCAAGCTCTTCATTTGTTACAATCCGATACAGATGTATCGGAATTCTTTTTTTCTACTTTTTATGACTGTGTGTGAGTGCTCGTGCACTCTATAAAGACATTGCAAAGAGACTGACCGAGGCCTCTCGCGACCTGAGGGCTGGTCTATTCTTCTCACAGAGGATTATTGTATTGCCATTCAGCGTGGCAAACGGCCAGTCTTCTGGGCACGCTGCCTGTAGACCGAGATGCGGAGAAATTTGGTTTCAGCTAGTTTTTTAATTGTAAATAATGTAATTATAGGTCTACCAGAATCTCATGGCAATAAGGGAAAAAAGAAATTGACGCTAGCCATACTGGGGAAATTGGAGTAAAACGTTTTGATACTTATTTTTTCCTTATAGGGGCTGATTCTGTGTGATACATGCAAATATAGAATTGTATCCAATGATCAAGGATAATTTTTGAAAATCTTACTGTGGCTCATGTGACGTCCGAAATTTAGATAAAAACTTCGATTATTTTGTTCATGAGTTTATTAATTATTGATCAAAACAACTTTTAGGATTATATCGCATTTATTTATTATTTATTTATATTTATTTCCCGACGTTTCGAACTCTTTACAGAGATCATTTTCACGAGTGATGAACAAAAAGATGGTAGTTGTTCAAAAGCTATTTTCATTGATACAGAGAGCACCCACTGTTAGGAAATAAAAATCAAAAAGTTGATGTCAAAAATATGATTTTTACTATTGGTAACCCACATCAGACCATGAGAACAAAAGTTAAATACTTATTTATAAGATGCATTCATATATCCTGCTTCTAAAGATCCTTTGTTGTGTGATTTAATAAGTAAAAGTTGTTATTATTAAATTATTACAAATTAGCAACAGTCTCGGTGGCGCAGTGGGCGAGCGCACGGCCTCTGATCCAGAGGTCCGGGGTTCGATTCCAGATACTGGCTCACACCAATGACTTTTCGAAATTGTTTTCGGAAGTTATGTGTGATAAATACCGATGACTGACAAACTTTGTGCCCGGTATGGCAATAGGTTCGCCACCTATTCCATTTGGGACGTAAACATAACGGCGAGACGAGGCTTAACAGCCGCTGCCTACACCTTCGGGTAACAAAAGGCGTGAAGTTATGTTATTACAAATTATCTTATTTTCTAAGTTGGTTGAGATTAAAGTATAACTATTATTAAATATTCATTGATTTTAAATTAAAAGGTAGTGTTTATTAAAAAAATCTACCACTGGGTCAAAAACGCGGCCAGTCCTGAGAAAGACCCAGCAAGAAAACTCAGCGGCTGTTGTTTTGATCAATGAGTGAGATTCGCGAAAATCTTAGAAATAAATAAGTTTATTAATTGATTAAAAGCTATGAGAACTTGAAAATGGTTCCAAATATGCGAATCCGTAAACAAAGTCTTCATCGGATATATATATATATATATATATGATCATTCGTATATATGACATGTCGCTCCATTAAAGTAGTCCTTTTTGATTGGCACTTTACGAATACGAATCCGATGTCTTTCAAAATAAGTCTGAAGACAAAAATAAGATAGTTATTTTTAGATTATATTCAAACTAAGAGAAAATGAAATTAATTTTTGTTACCTTAATGATTCTTCCTCCGTTGAAATTGATTTGTTCCCGAAGAATTTGTAGCAATTCGATGACAGTGGGTATTTCTTTTCCTACAGTGTAAAACTCATTTATTTTGTTTCTGACTTAATCTAAATCAAAATTATACAAGTTTATTTTTTTTGCCACCTTTCCTCTTTTTACCGGGCGTACTAAATACGCCTATGTTAGATCTGCCTTCAGCAAGAATTCGTCTTATGGTAGTATTAAAAACCCCTAAAATAAACCAAAGTTTAGTATACATATTATAATACACACGAAAAATTAAATAAGCCGAAGTATCAAGACGTGTCATTCCTACTAACCAGTCAACGCTTGCACATGGGTCAATATCGATGATTGTGTTTGTTCTGCACCTTGTTCATCAAGTATTTTTGGAAAACACTGAAAACAATATTTCTTGCTTGCGATTGAAAAGTCCTCTTCGACATTTTCACCACTTGTTAAAGGAAATTTTAAATTAAACCAAAAACAATTCCTCGAAATTTCAGTTGACAGATGACATTTTGCTTTTCTTGCCATATGAAAATCGTTATTTTTCAAACTTTTTTTTTGCCATCAGATCCTGGTAGGCCTATAATTTATTTCTTCTGTTTTTTTTATTTAGAATTTTTCTACCTGAAACCTGAAAGCAAGAGATTTTGCTTTCATGTTTCATCTCTTGCTTATAATACTAGAAAATAATGTATGAGAAATGATAAGATATTGAGATGATATTTTTGTGAGAGTATAGGTTAAGCAAGCAATGATGAAATCGAGACCTTCTGCGCTGCATCCATGTATTGTGATCAAATAAGCAACCGCCTTGTTTAATAGCCTTTCTAACCTTATAATGTCAAGGATTTTACCAAAAGTAACACATATATTATCTAGTTATGCGTAATACGAAAATCAGTGAATCTATTATTTTGTCAACTATTGACGTTCATTTTAGTCAGAGAGAGCTGGTCAGAGCAGTTCAGTTCATTCATTAATTCTTCCTTTTCTCAACAGTTAAATAAAAATAAAAGTAGTTAATCGAGTTAAACATAATTCTGAATTTGAGCGAAGTAGTAAAAAAGTTATTATTCGAAACAAATAAATAAAAAATCTTTGTTGCTTTTGAATAAAGTAAAAATTTCCTAATAAAAAATTGTCATTTTTGTTAAAATAAGGATCATAATGTTGGGCAATGAAAGGGATAAATGAAAGAAGAATGCTGCAGAGATACTAATTTTGAGATGAATGTGTGGAACATACGTATGATAGGGAAGTGTGGAAAATGTGGTCTGATGTGGCGAATCCAAATAATGGAAACAGGGCAGGCAGATGATGATGATATTTCTGCGAAATATTTTACTTACAAAAACTATCTGAGTAATGATTGAAGAATTAGGAATTATGTGATATCACTTTGAAATTATATTTCCCTAATATGTAAAGTGTTATATATATTTAAAGATCTTTAGACTAAACTAATATGAAACGAATACTTTGATCAATAGTTCCCTATCTTGCATGTCGTATATTTCTACAAATAAAAAATAATATTATACGGATTTTTTTAATTTATTTCATAATGTACATATGCTTAGTATGAGATAAGGAAGTGACTTAGTATGGTGATAGACAACCGTATATGTTTTATTATCATCCTACTACTACATTTTATACTACCAAGGATAAACTACTATATGTTTTATAATCTACACCATCTAAATTGGCCAGTAGATAATGCCTCTTATCCGCCTTGTAAGTTGACTTATTTATGTAGTTACAAAAGTTTGAAAGTAAAAATAAACGTTACCCAAGGGAGAATAACAGTATACATAAATGTCAGCGCATCGGGGAAAACTCCAATTTAATCTGTTACGAGTACTGGAAAGTTTTTCAAATTAAATGAACAGAAATATGTAGTTCATTAAAATGTTGAGAAATTTGATTTGTGTAACCGTTTTTTTTTCACACAATAACACCCTTACCTATAAAAAACCAAGCATCGTCTATTTACTTGTGAAATTATTAACATAACTTCACGCCTTTTTCTACCCGAAGGTGTAGGCAGCGGCTGTTAAACCTCGTCTCGGCGTTATGTCTACGTCCCAAATGGGATAGGTGGCGAACCTACAGTCATACCGGGTACAAAGTTTTCAGTCATCGGTATTAATCACACATAACTTCCGAAAACAATTTCGAAAAGTCATTGGTGAGCCAGGATTCGTACGCGAGATTTCTTGATTCAGAAGCGGGGTGCTCGACCATTGGACAACCGAGAACTCAAAATTGTGAAATATAATGTTTAAAATATTTTAGCAGGTCCTTCCATGATACTTATCATTGGGAAACCAATCTTATTTATTGTAATGAGCTTATGTTTGTTGGCTAATGGTTACTGAAAGATCAAGTCTTTAAGATGCTGTAACCGACTATTTACATAGGTGTACCAGAAGGTCATTACCTGACATATCCCATCCTGTCCGTTACCTAACTCCTGTAGTTTCATCTTTAATTTAGGTCGCTATCTTACACATCAAAATTATCACTATTGAATTGTTGAAGGTTAGAGCAGGCTCACCATAAGTTTCTATTAGGAAATGTTAATTTTCAGCGATATTTTTCTTCTTATTTGATAAGAAAAGTACCTGATGCGTACCCGGAGTGTGTGTTTTCAGACACGAAACTTGACATTTTCAAAAAGGAATGAGTCTACAACTGTGCTACTTTCACAAAATGTAATATGTATAGCTTTGAAATTTAAATGTCAGTATAATAAAATGCATGTGTCAAACTATAACACTGCATACTTGAGCCTAGAAAATATCAGTTAAAAAAGGTGGTAATGACTTTCCAGTAAGTAGGACAATCAGACGGTACTTAAATCAATAAAACAAATTGTTTCGTGAAGATTAATTTTACTGATATTATAAAAGCAAAAATAATTTTCTTTGTTACCTTTTCTTCCAAATACTACTCGGCTGGATCATCATGAAACTTTCGCCTGGACAGCCAGTAATTCATATCGCCTCTCAGCCTCATATCGAAAAGATTAAAACAAACCTGAACTAAATAACTACGGGATAATTTAAATCAAGACTTGTCTGTAATTCGCCACAGACCGTAACATGCAAAATTGCCAACCCTAGACTAAGCATGTCATAAATCTACCCAGAAAATTAGACCGTATCGAATATAGAATAAAATACAATTTAATTTGTGTCTCGCTTTAATCCTATATTTAAATATACTTGTCAATAGTAGAGTCGTTCATTAATTGAACTTTCAATTCTAAACCTTTTGTTCACGTGATGTCAGCGTAGGAGTAGGGTTACTACATGGTATTGGTCCTCATTTGTATGCTAATTGGGCTACTGAAAAAAGAGCACTAAAATCAATTAACTTATTTATTTCTTATACCTTCGTACTCCAAGTAATTATGTGACTCATAATTCATTATGATCTCTTTAAGAGTAGAATGAAAAGGATTCCTAACTAGGCCTTGTTGTCACTAACCATCAAAATTGAAGCGAGTTTAGCGCTGATCTGCTTATTATAAAAAAAATCAAATCATTTTTGGAAAACAAGTATATCTTGATGATGTAGCTTAATCATTTACCTATTTTCATTGTCGTCGTCGTTTCGGTGATCTGGGAGGAGAGATCTGAAGAAACAGAGAAACCAGGCAAGAGTTCCATGCTGATTTCACGGAATGCCTTTGATAACTTGTGAGATTTACAACATTGTCACCGGTTTATGGCGAAAAGTTGTCCGCTAGTAAACGTAATAATTCAGCTAGAAAAATAAATGAAGTTGTATTAAACTATTTAGGAGTTAAAACATTAGGACTCTCGGTGGTCCAGTGGGAGAGCACACGGCTTCTGATCTAGAGATCCGGGTTCGAATCCTGACACTGGCTCACACCGATGACTTTTCGAAATTGTTTTCGGAAGTTAAGTGTGATAAATATCGATGACTATAAACTTTGTGCCCGGTATGGCAATAAGTTCGCCACCTATTCCAATTGGGACGTAAAAATAACGACGAGACGAGGCTTAACGGCCGCTGCCTAGACCTTCGGGTAACAAAAGGCGTGAAGTTATGTTATGTTATTAAACTATTTATTAGCACTTTAAAGCTTTTGGGTGAAAACTTAAATACTATTATCAATCTTGCGTCACTAAGTTACGATACCCATAAGCATATGTAAGTATAACCGCCTATAATAGTTACAATAACTCATTTTCACAGTCCGCTTGTTTACAACCATTGTACATGTAAGTATAGGCACATATCAAGTGATCTCTATTGTGCATCACTCGTATTCAATTATAATACAATGTTTGGCAACAATCAGTGCGTAAACCTTTTATTTTCATTGTTCAGAAAAGTGATATTCAGATCAGACAAGATTTAATAGTTAGATAATTTATTTGCTCATGGACATCATTGGACTTCTATTGCCACTAATGGTATGACAACCATTAATGCCATCTAATCATCATTACATAGTATAAAATAAAGTCGCTTTCAGCTGTCTGTCCCCTTATATGTTTAGAACTTTAAAACTACGAATCGGATTTCGATGCGGTTTGTTTTAATAGATAGAGGGTGTCAACGGGGTGGTTTTTAGCTATAATGCATGTATGATGTAGTCAAGAAAAAATACTTATGATGGACTTACTTTTGATGGGGAACAAAGTTTGCCGGGTCAGCTAATCTAATACTTATATCTAATATATACTTTAAATAGATTTACCAGGTTGTAAGACATTCACAAGTACTGGAAGCATTAAGCCAATACCATAGAATAGAGTTAGTCGCTTTTTCTGGAAGAGACAGTGACGCAAAGTATTAGACAGTTACAGTATGATGATTTTTTCATGGGATGTCAGTTCCCTGATCCCAACGCTACTTATGGAAGCGAGAGCTGGGTATGGCAGAGTGTGCATGAAAGTAGAATAAACGCGGTAGAAATGAGGGCACTACGCAAAATCTGCGGAGTGACTCTCGCTGACCGCGTAGAAAACAAGGTTGTAAGGAAGGAAGTTGGTTTGAAAGAGAGTGTCGGTGTAAAAGTAAGAAAGGGCATGCTCCGATGGTTCGGACATGTAGAAAGAATGGTTGATGCAAGACTGACTAAGCAGATATACAATGCAAAAGCGGATGGATGTAGGAGTCGAGGACGGCCAAGACACACATTCCATGACCAAATAGAACGTGTTCTGGAGGAAGGTGATGTTAAGAGCCTCAAAAACCGACGCGCGTGCATGAAAAGAGTTATGAAAGTCTGTTCTCTCTGCCTACCCCGCAAGGGCTTTAGCGTGAAGTTATGTGTGTATGTATGTCAGTTCAGAGCTGAGCAGTTCGCTGCATGAATGGGCCGGCTCGACCGGTGAAATACCACGACCTCTCAGAAGATCGACGTAAAGTGGCACATGCCGCGTTTCGTTCGGTGAGAGAGGTACCCGGAGGCCCACCCCCCTTTCCCCATCCTTTCTTTTCCGCTATCCCTTAAAGGTCGGCAATGAAACAGTAACACTATCTGTGTTGCTGGTGTCCATGGGCGGTGTTGGTTGCTTACCATCAGGTAGCACGCCTGCTCGTTTGCCCTCATATCCCATAAAATAAAATACAAAACTAGTACCGCCCATGGCCACCTGCAACACAGAAAGTGTTACAGTTGCGTTGCTGGCTTTCAAGTTAGTCGGATGGGAAGGGTGATGGGCCACCGGATACCTGCCTGCCTTTACGGTAGTTTTATGAGAAATCGTGGTATTTCATCAGTAGTGCCATGCAGCGAACTGCGTGGCTCTACCGCATACAAAGTTTGTTAATAATAAATAAATCTTATCATACTGGGAACAATCCCACATGAAATAGATAGCTAGCTGGATTAATAAACATATTTTATCTATAATTTTATCTAATATTCAATGGTGTTCAAATACAAACAGCCTCGATTCCCAAACGTGTAGTTTACAAAGTCTTTTGGGCAATTATGTCTCAACCAATCCGTACTCCGTAGGAGGTAGGTGGAGAATTAGGCGTCATGTTTTGACATTACGCTTATTTCTCCTCCTAAAGAACAAAACCATATTTCTGCTATACCTATTTAATGAAAAAATAATAAGATAAACTCAATTTCTGACATTCCAGACTGGTCCAGCCAACTGACCTTCGAGAAAATATACAACACTACAAATTATGCACAACTCAAAAACATACAAAATCAGAGGCCATATTTATTGACAAGTAGACACATAAACAACAATAGCTTTAAGGATTACAACAGCACAAGTTTGAACGAGGTGCACAACACAGTACGGTACAAGGATGGAAGTGGACCTCTCCTAGTCGGCTTCGCGAGAGATCCCTTCAGGTATTCTGTACCTGAAGCTGATTATTTAAATGGAGTCAGGTAAATTTATGTTGCATTTTGTTTTGTTTTGCAAGCAACTAACAAGGATAGTGTTACCGTTGCGTTGTCGGAAGTGGGATGGGAAGGGGAGAGGGGAAGGGGTTGGGCCTCCGGATACCTCGCTCTCCAAACGAAACGTGGCATGAATGTATAACTGCACAATATAGTCACTACCGATTGATAGACCATGTCAGCTTACAATTCTTACCAAAACTAACTTTTATGTAAAAACTAACGTTGAAATGTATCATGTTGATATAATCTTTCAAGAATATGAATAATATATCTTAAAATGGCGTGTGTGTCTGTGGCGCAAAATTTGCGGAGTGTCTCTCGCTGACTGCGTCGAAAACAAGGTTGCAAGGAAGGAGGTTGGATTGTGGAGTGTGTCGATGTAAAAGTAAACAAGGCCATGCTCCGATGATTCGGACATATAAACAGAATGGACGACGCTAGATTGACTAAACAGATATAGAATGCAAAAGCGGTGTAGGAGTACAGAATATGGCCGCGAAACACGTTCCATGACCAATAGAACGAGTTCTGTACGAAGGTAATAACAGTAGCCGTAAAAAACGACGGACGTGATAAGACAAGAATAATGAAAGACAAAGAATCAAGTGAGGCGTTTGAGAATGGTGCCATAATGAGCTCTGTTCTCACTGCCTACTCCGCAAGTGATTTGGCGTAAAGTTATGTATGTGTATTTAAAAATGGGATATATGATACAATGCAATGCGTTCAAGCAATATAATTAATTAGTGAAAAAGCATGTGTGGAAGTTAAGTAACTACAAACAGAATTATAAAAAAAAAATTATAAAAAAGTTTCTATAATATAAATGTTTTGTTCTCAAGGAATATAGATCCTGAGGTGTACATGAGTAAAAGTGAAAACCGTGGCAAGCGCGGTGTTCTCCATCTATACAATATGATGTACTGCGCCACCGGATGCGACCCGCTCTCCTATAAGGGTTATGGTTGCTACTGCGGATTTTTAGGAGCCGGTACACCTACTGATGGAATTGACAGGTGATAGCTTGTTTTAATTCACCTTGTTCCGTTACATGGCTATAATTTAAGGCCATTTACAAAAAGCTACCTACATCTTAAATCAAAAACTGTCCCTTGAGTTATCTTATTATTACGAGTATATTCTAATGGTGGTCTGAGATGTGATGTCTTTTTCAGATGTTGTAAACTCCACGATCAGTGTTATGAGGACATCTACTGTCCTTTCTATACAGTATACCTGCAACCGTACTATTGGAAATGTTACCATGGACAGCCGCTCTGTGCTTTAGAGAACTTTGACACCCAACACCAATTCATCAATGGATGTGCTGGGAGACTCTGCGAGTGTGACAGGTGAGGGCGAAGCCCAAGGGCATACCGTTTTAAATTTCTGACTGTTGACTCACTACAACACAATGAGTGGTTGTAGTGCAGTAATATTTGGGCAGGCTTTTAATAAGTTTGATTGTGCCAAACATTTAAATTTTAATAAACATCGTTTAACTTCTAATATTTCTCTTTTCTTTAATTACGCATTACTATACTAGTAATGCATAAAACTATAACTTAAATACACGTAGGGTAAACGTCAAACTAAACGTAGTACCAAAAATATAGCAAACAGAGTATACTCGTAGATATTTGATGATTTGTTGAGAAAAAGAGCGGATAAAATAGGATAATGTTGAATATGATTTAGTCAGAAGTACTTTAGACGACTTTAGGCTTCATAAAGCTTTACGAGGCATACCTTACTTCTGTAAACGAAGAAAACGGAACACTAACTGTATTATTTGTTCCAGGAAATTCGCAATGTGCGTGCGAAAATACCGATGTCCGAGACGACGAGCACTGTGCCACTCATCACCAATTAGACTACTGCAAAATTTTCTTATGTTTAGATGAATTATGTTAGCGATTTCAATAAATTAAACTATACATGCCGACTCACAGATTTAAAACTCCAATTGCCCTAACTTCCGCGACTCAATAATTTGCAACTGCAGTTAAAGAATTTATCGTACCATGAAATACACACGCGTATACACAAATACACACAGATCTATCCTATTTACTCAAAAATTTAGTGTTACACAATGAACAAAAAGTAGACGTAATTTATTAAGAACTTTCAGATATACAAAAAGATTTTGAAATCTCATCATTATCAAAACTCAGTGTTTTTCTTTGTATTATAAGTATGTATTTACAAAAGAAAAGTATATATGTATTAGTATCCGTTATCTAGTATCCATAGCACAAGCATTTAGTTGCTTAGTTTGGAACTGGAGGGCGCTGTGTGATTTGTGTCCAAGATATTATTATTATTATATAGATATTATTGAGTAAGTATCTTTTGAATGAAAGCATAGGCGTAAAGAAATATCATCAGTCATAGGGAGACGTAGGGAAAGCCGTGTTCTAAGCATTTCAAGTTCAAAAACATTAACGACAAATGTCAAGAATATTTAAGACTTACTTTAAGTCAATTTATTGGGTAGTCAAGCCAAGCCCGTTCATTCTATGTCCAAGTTATTTACGGGATTGCCATTGGCAAGCAATGACTTATCAGGTACTTAAGTATGTAGTCCAGCCACTCAGTACCACTCAGAAAAACTTGAAGCTTTATTAATTATTATAGATAGTGACATAAAATTTATTGAATCTATTACATACGTAAACCTTTCTCTATAACACTTTTGTTTTAATTATCAGTATAAATATAGATTTCATAAAGCCTCCTCTGGGGGAGAAGCGTCCCTCCGCGGATACTCCGCCGCCTGCGTCTTCAGCTGGACCTGCGGCGACATAATATGACGACATCCTTAGGTCAATGTTGGCGCAGCGTAGTCAGTCGTAGACTCACTCGCGGCGCCCACATCTGAGACATACTCATACATTTCCCCAAACTCTCCTTCGACCACTCCAACGACTCCAACTCTCGTCCCACTGGGACGGCAGGGCTCGCGACTATGACGTGACCTTCTAAATTAACTATATAATATTTGTAAGTATTACGTATTCTAAAGGTGTTAATTGTTGGAGGTGTACATTCACCTTTAATTTTATTGATGACAAACATTTACACCTACATCAAGACTCTCACAGACACATTACATCGCCTACATTCATAATATGTATTACAAGCATATAAAGTAATCTTAATGTCGCAACCGTATTATCACGCGCGATACTAATTACTGAAAATTGTAAGTGAATTTCAGCTGCAAGTCAAAAGATAATATCGCAAAATTAACCAACATTTAAATACTAATGGTACAAACCCACTACGGAATTACATAAGTTACGTCGCAATGTGTAGTGTTTTAACAACGGGTCTTTAATCTCCACTAATACGAATACACACGGATAATTAAATTTGAAAATATTTAGCAATAGGAACCAAGTTTCATTATAAGTATCTGTAAACTTTGTGAATTTATTTTGAAAGAAGTACCCTAGTATCCTTTACCTAATACATATGACTACAAAGTCCATACATAGGGATATACGGCGGAAAGTGACATTGATTTTTGCTTAGATCTTTAAAATGATTCATGAGAATAGTTTGTATACACACCCTATAGATAATAAAGAACGCTGATAATTTACCTGATTTTTTTTTATGGGATAGGAGGGCAAACGAGCAGGCGTGTCACCTGATGGTAAGCAACCAACGCCGCCCATGGACACCAGCAACACATATAATGTTACTGTTGTGTTGCCGACCTTTAAGAGATAGGGGAAAGGAAAGGATGGGGAAAGGGGGGTGGGCCTCCGGGTACCTCTCTTACCGAACGAAACGCGGCATGAGCCACTTTACGTCGATCTTCTGAGAGGTCGTGGTATTTCACCGGTCGAGCCGGCCCATTCATGCAGCGAACTGCTTGGCTCTACCACTTTCAAAATTTCCACACACATTTCAAAAGTTTTTACGTAATTACACTCGAGAGCAATGAATCCGGGTCACTTAAAGAATCCTAAAAATCTCGGAAACTAAAAATGCTAGGTTAATGCAATAAATTGTATTTAATAGACAATGTAATACTCCTTAAATGAAGGTATTAAAACTTCTTAGTTATTGTAAAGTTATATCATAAAAAAAACAAATTTGAAAAAGGGCCACTTTCGAAGATGGAACTACGAAATTACAGCATTTGGTTTTGCTTTTGTTTGTAATCTGTCATTTATGTGGGTACATAAACCATGTTGATAGTGCTCTATATTCATTATTCAAGCTGAAATTATGTCGCTTACGCCTGAAGAATGCACCAGAATACTTACAATGCTGGAAACCGGCCGGAGTCAGCGCGATACAGCCAGGACTGTTGGTGTGTCGCTGTCAACAGTACAAAGAGTTCTCCGACGTTACGAAGAAACTGGTTCTAACCTACGCAGACCAGGAACGGGCAGAACCAGGTATACCACAGCACGAGAAGACCGATACTTGGTGAACACCATGCTTCGAAATCGCTTTCTCACAGGAACTGAACTCACCAATCAGTTTCGACGCCTCGGAGGAAGTAACCCAAGTGCATGGACAGTCGGCTTGCTGAATCTAACTTAAAACCCCTTAGACCTGCAAACGGCCCTAAACTGGAGCGTGGGCATCGTATTTCAAGACTAAGATATGCCCAGAGCCACGTAAATTGGAGTATTGAAGATTGGTCAAAAGTTATGTTCTCCGACGAATCAAAATTTATGCTCTACAAGCACGATGGAAGACACAGAGTGTATCGAAGACCAGGGGAAAGATTCAAGCAAGCATGCATCGAGGAAAAAGTAGCCTACGGTGGTGGGTCTGTACTTGTGTGGGCCGGAATTTCTTCTGAAAGTCGCACAGAGCTGGTGATCATAGAAAACGGCTCTTTAACTAGCGTAAGATATGTGGAAGAAATCCTCAATGATCACGTTGGTCCATTTATGGTCAATTTAGGTGAGGATGCTATATTTATGCATGACAATGCCCGACCTCTTACAGGTAGGATTGTGAATGACTACCTTCAAGAGATGAACATTACTCGTATGGAGTGGCCAGCGCGCAGCCCGGATATCAACCCGATCGAGCATGCTTGGGACGAGCTAGGCAGATGCGTAAAACAACGAAACCCTCCCCCAATCACGCTTCGTGAGCTCAAAATTGCTCTCACAGAGGAATGGGAGAATATTCCCCAAAATCGTATAAGGAACTTGGTGTACAGCATGCCAAACCGCGTAAACGCAGTAATGGAAGCACGAGGAGGCAATACGAAGTATTAAAATTCAAGAAAATCGTAATAAAGTTCAAAATTTTCATGTTTCCTATTTTTGTTTTAAGGAGAGATCAGCAGATTTTTTCTTTATGTAATTTTGTGTTAATAAAATGTATGGTGACTCATATTTTTTTTACTTTCATTTAAGGAGTATTACATTGTCTATTAAATACAATTTATTGCATTAACCTATCATTTTTAGTTTCCGAGATTTTTAACATTCTTTAAGTGACCCGGATTCATTGCTCTCGAGAGTATTTTTGAAAAGTTATGTGTGATAAATATCGATGACTGAAAACTTTGTTCCCGGTATGGCATTAGGTTCGTCACCTATTCCATTTGGGACGTAAACATAACGGCGAAACGAGGCTGAAGGTCGCTGCCTACATCTTCGGGTAGAAAAAATTGTATAGTTATGTTATTTTATTTCAAAAGTGATGTCGTAAATAATTAATTGCATCTGAAGCGAAACAAAGTTCGCCGGGACAGCTTACCTCAAAATCGATAAGAAGAAATAAAAATGGTTATAGTGAATTATGATAAGTTCTATCTATTAAGTCTCGGTGGTCCAGTGGTCGAGCACCTCGCTGCTGAATCAAGAGGTCGCGGGTTCGAATCCAGACTCACACCAATGCCTTTTCGAAATTAATTTCGAAAGTTATGTGTTATAAATATCGATGACTGAAAACTTTTTGCCCGGTATGGCAATAGGTTCGGAACCTATTTCGTTTAGGACGTAAACATAACGGTGAGTCGAGGCTTAAGAGCCTACACCTTCGGGTAGAAAAGGGCGTGAAGTTATGTTATATATATTATTACCAAAAATACATCGAAACCCGTTGCGTAGTTTTAAAGATATGAGGGGACAGAGAGCGGAAAGCAACTTTCTTTGATAGGTACGTACTATGTAATGATTCTGATTAGATAAACTCTTGCGTTTATAATGGCCGAAGCTGCGGGTAAAATCTGCCACAATTAGAACGTATCTAAGAAACGAACTGTTGGTACGTATATAAGTGTAACCGGAGGGCACGCACGAGTTACTCTGCCTATCCGTTATCTTCTGATCCATACATTTTACAACATTCTAACTGTTATATAAGAAAACAATGTGATCTCACGACGCACATTGTAACAATACATTGAAATATTCTAGTATCATTCCATACTCCGTGGTCACACAGTACGATAACCGAGGTGTATCTGAGAGCTTCACACTAAATAGATAATCAGCAGTCAATTCTTAATATGAATAGAGGAAAAGACAAACGTTCCTTTGTTTCTCTAACGCGAGGAAATTCTTTATGCACACCCCCCGCCTGGGTACGACAGAGGGTAGGTGTGGGACTCCCAAAGCAGTACGCTGCAATGGGATCCTAGGGCTACCCACTAAAACCCCGCAGCGGCATTCCTCCGGCGTTAGGGTGATCCAGGATACGGTTAACCCCTCTGGACGACCTTGCCGTCGCCCCGCTTACGAGGGGAGCTTATCCTCAGGGAGTCTGCGCGTGAGGCTCCCCAGGGCGGAGCGTCTCCGACCGCGCGCTGTAAAGAGGCGCGCGGTTAGCGGCGCCCCCAACAACCCTCCTTGGCCGCCCGGGGGGGTCATCCTTCCCGGGCCGCAACCCGGACGCACTTGCGGCGGTGCGCCCTCGCGGCCCGTCAGTACGCCTTCGAGCGGGATCAGCTGTCTCCCGATCCTGTTCGGCGGCCTCCCTCTGGAGCTTCACAGCTTCGCAGAAAGAAACCACAATCCTCCACTCCTCCTCGCCCGCCAGCATTGCCGCGATCAACGCCGGCGGGGACAGTTCTCGCCCGATCCGGTCGACCTGGACTCGACGCATGGCTGCCCATGCCGGGCAGACCTCCAGCGTGTGCTGGGCAGAGTCCAGGTGGGATGTGCAATAGTGGCATCTCACCGTCTCTTCTCGTTTTATTCGACTCAGATACTCACCGAAGCACCCGTGCCCCATTTACGGAGCACCCAGGCCTCGAAGTGAGGCAAGACGGCACCGACGGCGCTCTGACGCGCGCAGCCCTGGAGGACCAGCGCATCGCGCCAATCCCCCAAGACCCGCCGGAAAGCCTCCCGCCCCCGCACCTCGTGTCGCCGCGCGTCTGTGTGTCCCCGCCCCGGCCAAGATCGTACCCGGCGGCGTACATTTCGGCCAAGATGAAGAAGGGTGGGGAACGCGCGAGTAATACAAACGTACCTACCTAACATACATAAGTATTATAAAAAAGTAAAAATTACGTATACAACACGGCGATAAATGTTCAAGAAAATAGAGGGAGCCACAGTGCTGAAGTCGCAAGTTTCGCTTCATGATATCACCTGCTCGACTAGTGAAATCCCTTGACCTCTCAATATATCGACGTAAAGTGGCTTATGCCGCGCATACTAGTAATACTTACTACACGAATTTCCACAGGTACTCATATAGTAGAGACGTGACTAAAACGATTTCGGCCAGTTAACTATTAGGTACTATGTTGCATAAAGAAACATACCTCCAATAAGTCTTAGTAAATCATACTCTTCAACAAAAGTGTCAGCTTGTTTAATAAGTAGGTGTTTGTCTAACAAACGTAATAACTATGTTTATTACAAACGTTTGTCAGTACAATGAGACTAATCCTCACATTGTTGCGCTAACTAAATCTGACATAGTGATGAAATGCAACCTCTATTCTCGTACTAACCTAAAATCTTCAAAGTAACTTACATCATCACATCTTCATTCCCATGAAGAGAGAATAAAGCTTCTTTAAAGTAATCTTATGACGCATCAATAGGTATATACCTAGATATTGCAGTACTTTTGTTTGACCACAGACTATTTAAATAGTAGGTACCTATGAACTAGTGCGTTATTTTTAAGATAGGGAACTAGTGAAATTTATTTAAACATACCTACTTTTGCCAAAAATTATATTATTTTTATGTACTATACAATACAATTCTAATAAGGCTTTTATATATATTTACTTTATTTATTTGTATGTATTAAAATCTTATAAATTATTGTTAGATAACATTAACGTTGAAGTAGTTTATCCCTAGGGAACACATTACTGGAATGAAAAGTTAGGCCATATTATGTTGCATAAAGGTACATGTAAAGGTTGCCTGGAAGAAATTGCTGTTAGCGATAAGGCCGCCATTTATACCTTTAAGTACATAATACATAATCTTGTCAATAATGTATGTTTTTTGTTTTGTAATTTATATGGTGTAAATAAAGAATTATCTATCTATCTATGTTTATTCAAGGACCTAATGTTCTATCTTTAATATGTAAATTTTTATCTAAATTCTATTCAACCCGTTTATCCCTGTGATAAAGTAACATTTATCCAAACATTTCACAAATATCAGTAATGAGTCTGATATTAAAACTTATTTAAAAATCGCACTTCAATATCATTACTTAATAAACACTCGTATATGTACCAATACTTACTAAGTTTGCTTTGTTGTTGACACTATAGTAACGCCATCTAAACAGGTGTACATATTACTGTATAGATGACAAACATTTTGTAATTTGTAATTGCAGATGTATTCGGAAATAGACACCTACTGTGCGCTACTCAAATGTGTAAAGGACATCAAATGTTTACTAAAATGAACTCGTGATTACCAATGATTGTGATTTCTCAATACAAGCTATGAGTATGTTCAGGGGGCTTATTATGAGCTCTTAATTCCAGCCAGCTTACGCGCTGCCTTGCAAATTCGTATTTCCAACGACTAATTCCAGCTAGTCTAGACTACTCATCACTGACTAGCTGAAATTTGTCGTTGATAAATTGAATTTAAAGTTAATTTCACAGTTGATGCTGGTCACTAAATAGCTGGAATTAGTCGTTGGAAACACGAATATGTAAGACAGCGCGTAAACTGGCTGGAATTAAGAGTTCATAATACGCCAGCAGCTATGAGTTCATGTAGATTTACTATGTTTCCTAAGTTTTTAAACATTTTAATGTGACTGCATTTTTTCATGTTAATAAAGCACCTAATATTGTACGTGGATAGGAATCGAGTCCACCGTACAGCACGTGGCTAGTGTATCCATTTATACCGAAGGTGTAGGCAACGGCTGTTGAACCTTGACTTGCCAAAACGCTATGTTACGTCCCAAATGGACATAGGTGGCGAACCTCTTGCCATTAACCGGACACAAAACTGTCAGTCAACGATATGTAGGACACATAACTTCCGAAAAGAATTCTGAGAACGGATCCCACGACTTCTGAATCAGAAGCGGAAAGCCATTCATTGGACCACCGAGATAAACTTGTTTTTCTCTATTTTATGTTTAGCACAGGGATAGATTTAAACAACATATAATATGTAAAAAACATAATATATTATCCATTAGTTACAATTCAACAGTAAGAAAATATATGGCTATTATATAACATTAAAAAGATAATTTTATAAAAATTTGACACCACCTATAATGTTCACTGGCCTGCCCTTGTACTTCTTAGAAATATCTTTTTCAATCTGAAATGACAGAACAAACATTACATAAACTAATATTCTCATAACATAACTTCACGCCTTTGTTACCCGAATGTGTAGGCAGCGGCTGTAAAGCCTCGTCTCGCCTTTATTTTTACGTCCCAAATGGAATAGGTGGCGAACCTATTGCCATACCGGGCACAAAGTTGTCAGTCATCGATATTTATCACACGTAACTTCCGAAAATTTCGAAAAGTCACTGGTGTGTTCCAGGATGTGAACCCACTACTTCTTGATTCAGAAGCAGGGTGTTAGCCACTGCGCCACCGAGACTAATATTCTCCATATTCTTAATATTCCACCTACATACATAAATAGATATCTTCACGCTAAGTGCTTCGTGGGGTAGGTAAAAATAACAATGACACTAAACACTATTCTTAAGACTTGTCAAATGTTTATAATTATGCAATTATTCGGATAAGGGGGCCTATTATGAGCTCTAATTCCAGCCAGTGTAGACAGTTGATAAATCGAATTTAGAGTGAATGTGACAGACAACTCGTCTTCGACTAGCTGAAATTAGTCGTTGAAAATACGAACTTGCAAGGCAGCGCGTAAGCTGGCTGGAATGAAGAGTTCATAATACGCCAGCAGGTTCAATATGTTGAAGGAATAGTGGACTTTCTCTACCCCCTATTCTCAATATGAATTTACAAAGTATAACTGGCTGGCCATAAGCAGGTTAGATTAGTAAAAAAAGTAAATGAATATTGGGTGGCAATTGTAACCTGTGCCTGTAGCTCCTTGGTCCTGTCGATGATCCTGGTCAACAGTGGCCTCAGCTCGGCGGCAGCGGTCACAGCAGCCACGCGTCTCTCGGCCGCGCGGCTCGCCAGCCGGGACAGCTTGTCGCAAACCACCAGCTTCTGTTTCAGCTGCGCCGTCAACATGTCCACGTACCTATTGACAAACTCACATAAGTTCTCTATACTCTAGTAGAAAACTGATGAAACTATGAAAAAAATAGTCGGATACAATCGTCAGTCGCATATAACGTGGTCTAATATGTGTATATTATTTTGTACTCAAAAAATCATTTAAAACAAGTCTACACAAAGTTTTAAAGGTTTACACAAAACAATTAATATGCGGCTGTTAAGCCTCGTCTCGCCGTTATGTTTACGTCCCAAATGGAATACGTGGCGAACCTATTGCCATACCGGGCACAAAGTTTTTCAGTCATCGATATTTATCACACTTAACTTCCGAAAACAATTTCGAAAAGTCATTGGTGTGAGCCAGTGTCTGGAATCGAACCCGGACCTCTGGATCAGAAGCCGTGTGCTCGACCACTGAGCCACCGAAACTTTTCTTTTTGTTTTCGGAAGTTATGTGTGAAAAATATCGAAGACTGAAAAACTTTGTGCCCGGTATGGCAATAGGTTGGCCACCTATTCCATTTGGGACGTAAACATAACGGCGAGACGAGGCTTAACAGCCGCTGCCTACACCTTCAGGTAACAAAAGGCGTGAGGTTTATGTTATGTTAATTAATATGCAAATTCTATTTATTTTTTTATGGAATATGGAGCAACCGAGCAAGCGGGTTACCTGATATTAAGCAACTACCCCAAGTCAGTCACCTTCAACGCTAACAGTGTGACAGTAGCTTTGCCGCCATTTAGGGGAGTGGGATAGGAAAGGGGGACGGGCCTCCGGAGACCTCTCTCACTAAGCGAAACGCGAAACGTGCCACTTTACATCGATATTCTGAGTTGTCGTGGTATTTCAGCAGTCTAGCCAGCCCACGGTATAAACATTGTCATTGGAGATTTAACTGCTCTCGACTATATCAAAAACATATCCCACAATGATGTATACATAGCCTACAAGCTAGAAGCTCACCTGGGCGAGTGTTTCACATTATGCAAATGATTGATGTGAGGCGCTGTGAGGCTGGCAGTAGCGACCTGCACTGCGTCCAACATGGCAGTAAGCGCGGCAGTACTCTCGGTGGGCAGCTGCTGCAGCAGCGTGAAGCTACTGCTGTCTGATGATGCGTTGGTCTCATACACCCGCATCTTTAGGAATGACTCCAACTAGCTCGCAAAGAACGATATAAATATCATTTTAAAGTACGATAGTAGTAATACCATAGCCGGCTATTATATAAAATTAATTAACGTAGGTCGCGAATATAGACTGTACCAAAAGAAAAAACTTTTGGAACAGGGCTTAAAATGACTGAGAACTTTATGCCCGGTGTATGGCAATAGGTTCGCCACCCATTCTATTTGGGATAGCCGCTGCCTACACCTTCGGGTAGAAAAAGACGTGAAGTTATGTTATGTTATTATGAACCAAATAGCCATTGCTCGTCTTAAACTACTGTAGACATACCGTGGAGAAGAAGATATATTTCTGCCAACATTTGTAGTAATGGCCTTGTTTTAAACAGTCTTGAAAAGTGACAGACGTCAAAGACGCCAATGTGGTATTTAAAAAGTGTTTCCTGGGTCAATATGAACAAACAAACCAGATTTGTAGTCAGCAAGTTTTCTTATAAATGACAGATTAATTTGGATTAAATACATTCAATGGACAAAACAAAAATCAAACAGGTACCTCAACGAGTTGATCAATGATCATGTTTCTAGTGGAAGGCTTATCGAGTAAGGTCAAGGCATCTTGCCCTCTCGCCACCCCCCCACACAAACCCTGGTCTTCTACTATAATTCCTGACGCCTCGAGCGACACCTGTGATAGCTCTACAGACAAATCCTGAAAATAAACCAATGAGCGTCACTAGTAACACTGGCCCCAATGCCGTTCATAAGTGAAACGAAATAGATATTAGAGTCATTTCCGTTCATTTGTCACTCATAACTTATCATCCCTCCACCTACACCTCCTTTATAGGAAACTATTTTTATCAAATTAACACAACAGTATATACAATTAGGTATCCTCGTAATTATATTTTGTTCTCGATAGGTTTGCAGATGAACTACATAATCAATTGTTGATTAAGGAGCTTAAATTTTAAAAAGAAAATTATCACGAAACTAATAGCCATTCTGAAAGATTAAAAAATATACTACACCCATGCAATAACTTGAGACCTGGGGGCAGTGACATAGGTGTGTATTGTACAAATTTATTAAGCTATTACGAGCATGCAAACTGAGCGATTAACATTTTCAAGGCACAAATATTAAAATAGTTTTTTCGTAAGCTCCTAAGAGGCGAAGATGTTAAAATTTGGGATTATCTACAGTACAACTCGAGGACTTAAGGAGAAGTTACAGGGACAGCAGGTGGGGATTACTGTCCAGGCGAGTCTTAAGTTATTGTGCTCGAGTAGTACACACATTTTTTTTTAAAATCAATCGAATTACAACACAATTATAAGCGCATAGTTTTTTTCTTACAATATTATCTGTGGCTGCGACGTCAATGTTTCCCCAGTCAATTTCGCCATCCGCGCCGCCATCGCCAAAATCTATTTCAGCACCACCTGAGTCTATGGCACCAAAATCTATTGTGTTGTCATCACCGAAATCTATCTGTGAATAAAACGAAATCAATACGATTAATTGCTTAGATTAAACACTAAATAGCACTCTATATCGAGTCTAAAAATTATTAATTTTATTTGTCGCCTGTTATCGACAGTTAAAACAAACAAAAATAAATTATGTATTACCAAATTAACGTTGCTTACACTTCGGTTATTACAGAATATTGAAAAAGCGCCATCTATCGAAAAACAACGTGATGATTATCTTACTTACTTTTATTATTAAAATATTACCTGATCTCCAGCTCCTTGTTCATCATCATCCAACTCAATATGTATAGGATCAGGCTCTACACTTATTGGAGGTTCCCCATAAGTCCATTCATACACAGTAGTGTTTCCATGTTCCACTATAAATTGCAGTAGTGGTAGTACTTCTGACACCTTGTCTCCTAAGATGTACTTTGAGAATGCAGAATACAGTTTGATGCCTGGGAGAAGTGGCTTTAGAGATTTGCCTATCTGCAAAGGAATCAAATGCTAGTAATATATTTTCTGACATTTATATAAACAATACTTACTACACTGTGGACAATATTATATTGAATGTACTTATTTATTCCTGATGCATAACAAAGAGCTTAGTAAAATAATGGTAATGCCTTTATCAAAGGTTTTTATAATATATTAATATTACTATGAACATGTAATGCTACAGTTCATTCATGTACAATATACTATTGTTCAATTACAAATGTAATAAAAATGCGTAACTTCTCTATAAAAGTCAACCTAGAGTTGTTTATAAATTCCAATATATTGTTTTTAATATAAACAGATAGTCTAATAAACAATTTAATGCAGTGGATACCTTATCATATATTTCGGGCAGTTCTTGAAGCCTTTCAACCAGCTCTTTCTTGATTTTATCACCTTGAATACCAAGCTGCTTGCACAAAGTTAAAAACTCTGATTTGCTTGATGCTTCATTTTTTAATAGATCTGTGTGTTTTTTCTCACATTCCTGTAATTAATTTGAGCTTATAAGGAAAATTATGTTATTAATGTAATTAAACCACTAAATCACAAAAGTCATGTTTGTGACTTGACCAAGAACTAAAAAAAGAGAGAAAGTTTAGAGTTTACTTTCAGAAAGTGGCCTACTGGCTTTGAGTTACAATAAAATAATATATGTATTATGGAATAGGTTTACAAATCTATGGGAAAGTCACCATTTATATCTATTTGTTAATGATAATCAAGGAAATGAATACTTAATAATGTCTTCATTGAAAAGTTATTTATTAGCTTATTGAATAGTAACATCTCGCACCATGACATGCTATGACATTGGTTGGTTCATGCATGCCACTTTCCTGCACACCTAAACCAAAAAGATGTAAGGGTTGTTTCATAAAATTAAGATATTTAAGACTATGTAGATGTGGTACTAACAATTTGCAATTGCTCCTCTTTAGCTATTTGTTTCTTCAATCCTGGGATTTCATAATTGATGTTTCTCACTAGAATCTGAGCTGCTTCAGCTAGGTATAGATTTTCTTTTTCATAATTACGTACTATTTCTTGCCAGTCCTTCATTCTTTGTGATTCATACCTGGTTCAAATTTAAATGATTCCAATGTCTATGATATTGTTATAGATTTTAATAAACCTGTTCTAATCAGATTTGCGTACTACAATATGGTGGAGAATTATTAAAAACTTATTGCTTCACTCAATACAATTATTCAGTTACTAATTTAATGTTTATTTACCTGCCAAACAGATTCTTAGTGTCTGCTTCAGTTTCTTTGAGTATTTCAATTATTTTTAAGCAGTGAAAATAATTAATGTAGCTGCCAGAAAGTAAATTAGCGATATTATCATGGGCAGGCATGTCTTGTAACGCGTTATTTATTTTCTCCCGCACAGCTGGAGTAGCTTTCTGCCATTCCTTATTTACGTGTCTTCGGCTCACCAGCCAGTCCTGCAGTTTCCCTATATTTATATCTATAGGAATGTTACTTTCCTGGAATAATATTCAGATTTGTAATTGAATGTTACTGGCCACAAATTTACAAGTATTTTCAAATAAATACATACATTTATACTTAACAACATAAACTTATTTTTATAAAGCTTAAAATTACTTACGTCCATCTTTTTTCAAATTTAAAATTGGATAAACTGCAATGATTAAATTATTTATTAGAAAAATTTCCAAACCAGCTGTTGTATATGTTTTACGTACTATTCCTGTCGTGACGTGTTAATTCATTCTCTACGTCATGTCATTCTTTGTGTCACTGTCAGTCAGCGTTACCAACTCGAAATTCGTCAAGGTGGGAGATAGGGTTCTACAAGTTGGTAGTTTCCAACAAACCCTACTATGAAAAGTTGGTAGATCTACCACCCATACTTTTCAAGTCTTTTAGAGACCCTCCAATAAGAATCTGGCATCCTTAATTTACTTTTCGATTGGATGAGACATATTTGAACTATTTTTATTAGAAATCTAATGATAAAACAGAATTACAGACCAATTACAATCAGTAATCAAAAATTACAATCAGTTATTTATTGATTGAATCGCGTTAGATATAGAGTGTAAGCACAGATACGTAGAAAGAGTTTTAAGATCTAAGTTAGATCTTAAAACTCTCTAAAAAACAAAACAAACATCATGGCGGCGTTAGATCATCTAACGCCGCCATGATGTTTGTTTTGTTTTTTTTTTTTATTAAGCCGCCATGATATGACCTGTACATCAACCTGTAACGCCCTCTATTTTCGAGTAAATTCGATGGATCCATCAAAGGGTAAAAAAGCAAGAGAAAGATTACGAAAAATGAAAAAAAAATTATAGTTTCAATATTATTTTCATGGAGGTTTGATTTGGGATTTTTGAAAACTTTAAAAGTTGGTAGATTTTTGGTACAAGGTGGTAGGTTTGACTACGACACTAAAAGTTGGTAGATCTACCGAAAAGTTGGTAGAGTTGGCAGCACTGCTGTCAGTGTTTAATTGCTATTTTCCTCTACACAGGGAGTACAATACCCACGACACTTATGAAAAAGCTAACCTTCTTGGCGCTCTTTATGTGTCCAACTTCACTTTGGATGATACGGGGAATATTCCACCGATTGTCCAACCCTTATAAATCCCATAGCCCATAGATTTAAAAGAATAACAGTCTATGCTAAATGCATGTATATGCCATTCTAATAAAATAAGATTATAAACACGAAGTTTTGTAATAATATATATATACACACATACTGAATGAATTTCGATGAAACTTTAAGATAACATAGAATATAGGTACATCAGAATAACACATACGCTACAATTTACAAAGATATATTCTTTATATTTAATACAAAATATATTGACAAGTGTAAGAAATAATCATCAATATATTAATATAGTATAAATCAAAGTCACTTTCCGCTGTCTGTCCCCTTATATGCTTACGTCTTTGAAACTACGCAACGATTGATGCGGTTTTTTTAATAGATAGAGGGTGTCAACGGGGTAGTTTTGATCTACAATTAATGAATTGTAGATCAAAACCACCCCGTTAACACGTTGACATTGTAAAGAAACGATAATAATTTTCGAGATTTAGCACTTTAATTGCAAACGCTGGCTGAACCCTAAGTGATAGATCAAAACAATGTTCTACATTATTAAACACCTGCAGAAGGTCTACAAAAAAGTCCGCGAGGGCATATATCTATTTCTTAGGGATAACGCACAATGACCATTTCTATTTTTTTTACCTTTTACGAGAAAAAATGGCTTATTTACGAAGCGATTTTAAACATTAGTTTTCATCTAATTAAGTGTCTTAAATAGATTGTGCATGTAATATAGATGATCCTGGCCCTTTACAGCATGCAATTTAAACGAATATTTTCAAAGATAATATCTTTGAAAATATTCGTTTACAAATAAAATAAATTAATAATACCGATAAATAGCACAAATTGAACCTCATGATATCCAAAATTTACTAATTTATTACTTTTAATGCTTAATGAACAAAGTTCGCCGGGTCAGCTAGTTTAGCCATAAAATGTCTAATAAAATCGCGTACCTACGCTACAAAAAGTGTGGATAATAGAATAAAAAAAATACTTAAAGACCTATTGAGTATCTACAAAAAAGTAAATCAACTTTAGATGAGGGAATGCGGAAGGGAGTTGAGGCAAATCTTACTAAATCTCTCCAAGGGAGGAGGCATCCGAAAAATAGGTACAAACCTATTTTTCGGATGCCTCCTCCCTTGGAGGTACATATACGGTAATAGTTCGTCTATTCCTATTATTCAAAGTTATGATAATATTGATATGAACTTATCGCTTATTACTATTTAGTACTCAACACCTTATCAGAACAGTTCACACATATTACACAAATACAAGCAAGTCACCTTATCAAATTTTGTATTATTGCTTCCAGTCAAGTCGACAGATAATCATTCACCAGGGCGTAAATTATTAATTTGTAATTCTAAAAAAAATCAAATAATAAATTTGATTGGTGTTTGTGATCACTGATGACGGTAATTTATTGAGGTGATATGGTTTGAAAAAAAAATATGAAAAATAGCACCAATAATTTGTTGATAATGGATACCAAGGTTATTGAGAGGTATGTTATATGTTTTGTAATAATAACTGACGTGATGTGTGAATATATACTTACTTGAATAAACTATAATTTTTACGAGTTATATACAAATAATCTTGGTAGCATGTACCTGTACTCATAAAATATTTACTGTAGGTACTTTGCCAGGAGTTATTCTAACCTAATTTATAATTATATACATTTATCCCAACTGACATTATATTATTAATATCTAGTAATTAAGAAAAGTTAGTACAAGTAGCTCATGAAGTAAAGAAAGGGAAAACGTGTCAGAGCTTGTTTCTTGTTCTGCCCGTCGATGTAGACAGTGCTTGTTAAGCCTCAACTCATTGAATCGTTACGTCGTTAGTGAATAGGTGGCGGAACCTATTGCCCTTTTTAAGTAGCTCTAATGGTTACGGCTTGAGGTTTGAAAGTGCCAAATTAAAAAAGGAAACGTAGTATTGAACCCAAAGCCTTTGATACCTGCACCAGTCCTGACCGTCACAGTTTTGACTAAAATTTAAATTCTTGTTCAATATAAAAAATTAAATGGTTGCCTGTAAAGTCGGTATACGGGCGAAAGTTTTACGTGACAACGACTTTGAGTGGTAAAATAATTTTAATGTGAATATTCATTCGTATAGTAGGAAGAAGGATGAAATAATAGTAACAATTTAAAACATTTATTTATACAAAGAATTATATTTAAAACATTAATTTATACAAAGAATCTCGCACTGAATTTCATATTAACAAAATTTTATTTTTACCTCTATACATAGACATACATACGTATTTAAATACAAATATACATACAATAACTTGTCGCTCTGTCTCTCTCGCTCTTAGGCGGGCTAACTGTGCTCGAGTGGAAGGGACGCGTGCCTCTCACTCGCTCTCATTGTGAGCGCATAACGTGAGCGGAGCGTAACGCAGTTTCTTGAAGTGTCACCCGGCAAACCAATTTATAAGACGTTGTCACGTCAAAATGTAATATAAAATGAAAATAAAAAAGTCTCGACAGTCCAGTGGTCGAGCTTCCCGCTTCTGAATCAAGAAGTCGTGGGTCCGAATCCTGGCTCACACCAATGTCTTTTCGAAATCCTTTTCGTAAGTTATGTGTCCTAAATAACGATAACTGAAAACTTTGCGTCCGGTGTTTGGCTATAGCTTCGCCACCTATTCCATTTGAAATTTACGACGAGTCGAGGCTAACAGCAGCTGCCTACACCTTTGGGTAGAAAAAGGCGTGAAGGTATGTTAAATTCAAAATAAAAGCCGTAACTACCAATTACAAGTCAACTGTGATACAAAAAAAGATGTGGTGTCGTGGGAGACCAGGTAGGAACGAAGTCCTTCGGAACAAAAATTTTCTAAATAATAAATTACGTAAAATCAAAAATCGTAATTCAAATTATTAGATAAAAATAACAAAATATGTCTCTTTATTTTTGTTCCACAACATAAAATTACGTAAAAATAGAAATAATTACAAAAAAGTTTATTATTATTATAAGTAATTCTATTAACTTATTAATCAGTCTCGTCATTAAATTCTATTGCTGAAAGAAGGAGAAAGAGAAAGGTATTAAACACTGCTTGCTTGTGTACACGACTGTCGCGCCTGCGCACGTCTCATATAACGGTTTCATTCCACGGACTTTTTCTTACGGTTTTATTCATCGGACTTTTTCAGGTAAAACTTCGTAGGCGACTTGGAAACCGTTAAACCCATTTAACACCTTACGGGTCTTACGGTTTTAGTATCTCCTTTTTTTTAGTTCGGTTGCGCAGATAAATTTCTATCTCCTTCAAGCCTGCCGTAAGGAACTTCCTTCCAAATTATGTAACCCAGAGTATAGCAATACGAAGGATTTTTCGCTATATACTTATAACGAAAAATTCTGTTATAACTGTTGTTCTTTAATTGAAATAGACAATAGAAAAATAGGCTAGCTTAATTGCTCTAATGCTTTATTAGTTGATCCCTATTTAAACACGAAATGGCGGAGATCAGGGAAGGACTTTGGCATTATATGCAAAAATAACTAATCAGAAGCCCGGAAATATTTAAATTTTACATAACATACTCGTAACTTCACGCGTTTGTTATCCGTAGGCGTAGGCAGTGGATGTTAAGCGTCGTCTCGCCGTTATATTTACGTCCCAAATGGTGTAGGTGGCGAACTTATTGCCACACCGGGCACAAAGATTTCAGTCTTAATATTTATCAATCTTAAATTCCGAAAACATCTTCGAAAAGTCATTGGTGTGAGCCAGTATCAGGATTCGAACCCGGACCTCTGGATCAGTAGCCGTGTGCTCGACCACTGGACCACCGAGAGTACTACGAGACTACTTAGTTTACATAATTAATAGATATATTCATTTAATTACCTATCTTTTCTCTATTCACCCCTCAATTACTATTTTTACGTTTGACGCTACTGATGCCAACGACAGATGCTAAGTTGTAGGTGTACGGATTTTCTGGCGGGAATGTAAAAGAGTCATGTCCGTTCTATGCATTATTTTCTAATTTGTGTTTTAATGGATATTAATTAATCAATAAAAGCCTTTAATTTAATAAGTGTTCGTATATTAGTGCAAATATGGAAAATGGTGTAAATATCGCGTGTAGTGTATATTGTCGTCTAAACTCCCTCGGAACATCATGCATAAAGTGCCACGACTATATGGATAATTAGTTTAGCTTATATTAAGTTAGTTTAGGATATTTTTAAGTTACGATATACAAAAATTTCACGTCAGACAAGGCAGTAAGTATGCTTTAAAAGCTTAAGCCTGTTCATAATGGACAAATAAAAAGAAATATGTCAACGATGACGCTAATGACATATTATTGTTGTTGTTTTATTAATTCACTCACTCAATGTGAGTAGGCAAAGGTCGTTGACCATACAGCCATTTCTTATGTTATTTTTTTCCTGATCCAAAGTGAGTCTGACATATTATTGTTATGTCAACCTATATCTACCCTGCTGTTATTTATATTAAAAGTGATAACAATTTCATTTACTAATTCTGAGCCACTCATTACAGCAATTAATTATTCTAGTTTGACGAACCTCTTTTGTTGTTACTATATTTTGTGTCTCGATTTTATATACATAATATTACTTATTTATGTAAGTACATATCTACATACCACTATCTACTTAACTATATTCCACAAACTTTTCACAACTTATTTTTTGATATCCTTTCTGCTTAAAAGTACTCTTTTTGGAATATTGTTTAATAATTATTGCATTACTTCAGCTTTCCGTGTACCCCACAAGTAGTAACAGACGACAATATTATAACCGTGGACGTTTCTCGCGACGTAATTGTGGATTCAATGACCGATATGTCAGAAACACCGCCCAGCATTATCTCGTGAGTATATGTATAGAAAGCACCCTATTCCGTACTACTTGTGACAACTATTCTTCAATAGTTACAGTATGTCTTAGTAGCTACATATTAAGGGTCCATAATATATAAATATCTGTAAAGAATCTCAGCTAATGTGTCAGTATAAAAAACTGCTTCATAATTTCTTTTATAAATTTTTGTCTGTTTTTACCTGTAGCCAGCAGCTAACTATTGACGTTATTCGTTATATAGCAGCAATGAAGAGAAAAGATTGCTTACTTCAAATGAAAATTAACAAATATTCTAAACCAAATTAAACTTATTATGCACTGTATGTATGTATTTCATGATTACCAATTACCAAAATTTAAAATTGTAAACAAATTATTCGTACATATGTACGAAAATATGTTATTTCATGATTAATGCGGCAGTAGTTCAGTACATATTAGGTATGTATGTAGCTAATTTAAAAAAATAACTAAGTACACACAGAAATAAGTGTGAATTTCTTTATAAACATTGATTTTTGTTGATTTTTAATAAGCACATAACATTATTCTTCATGCATTCGATTATCCGGCCTTTCGATTATCTGAATGCCTACCGACAACAATTAGTCCGGTTAATCGAGTTTCTACTGCAGTCATATAAGGTTTTGTAATAATGATCTTATTTATTTAAATTTGAATTACATACTTATGTAGTTTTATAATGTTGTAGGTCAGTTGATCTGGTTACTGAGAATGAAGATGAATCAGAAAAGCTTACATTAGCTTATGAGAGACTCTATGAAATACCTAAAACTATTGTTAATAGGTTTTCGGATCATATAAAATATTTGGACATCAGTCATAACAAAATTACGTAAGTATCTACTAACAGTATAAAATTAATGACAATTAATTAACTATTTAAGTCATAAATAAAATAGTAATATCTTAGACTCAATACACACAGCACCCTCTAGTACCAAGTTAAGCAACTAAATGCTTGTGTTATGGAAACCAGATAACATACATACTTTTCTTTTGTAAATGCATACTTATATTACATAGAAAAACATCCAGGCGCCATACAAACATTCATGCTTGTCATAAATATTTGTACTTAAATGGAACTCGTACCTGCCAACCTCGATTCTGCAGTCGGTAGTTTTACCAATGCATTATGAGGACCATCAGATTATTCTAAATGAAGTATTACTATTATTTTTTTTTTCAGAAATTTAGATTCACTTGTATATTTCAAGAATTTGACATCTCTGATAGCTGATGATAATCCAATCACAGAAAACTGCTACCTGCCACCACTCCCAAAATTGGAACTGTTATGGTAGAACATATTTTTTAATTTTAATTTAATTCCCGTTGCTTTACTTCACTGTTAAAATCTGCATCTGTAAAATTACTCAATTAATTTTCACCCCGGTTTCTGTTTTTCCTCGAGGCTTATTTCTAATGGGATAAATAAATTAATTCTGATTTATTAAAACTGATAAATGTCTTTAGTCTGATATCAACATCACAACGGGGTCTGTAAGATCTGGAATGCCGGCAACACTTGTTAAATACCTAAATAAAGATTGCAATAGATACTATAAAATTTAAAAAAACCTAGGAGGATTTCACATATCTGGGTATTTAACTTTTACACACTTACTTACACACTATCCAACTTTTCTATTATTTCAGGTTGAATCGGTGTAAGGTAGGATCACTATATCCATGGGTGGGGAAACTGAAAGAATCATGTCCTAACTTACAGTATCTGTCTTTGATGGGCAACCCAGCAGCACCAAGCTACTTTAACGGAGGCACTTTCTATGAATATTTACAATACAGGTAAATATTTGTTGTATTTGGTCTTCATCTAAAGTTAACTGACATTCTTTGATATAGAACTAAAATATTTAGCTATAATAGACATGTCAACAGATTTTGAAATCATCTTCATTAACTTAAAGAAGCGAGAGATGGGTATGGCAGAGCGTGCATGAAAGTAGGTTAAGCCCGGTCAAAATGAGGGCATTGCGCAAAATTTGCGGAGTGACTCGCGCTGGCCGCGTCGAATACTTTGTTACTGTAAAGAAGGCAGTAGGATTGAAAGAGAATGTCGGTGTAAAAGTAAGAAAGGGCATGTCTCCGATAGTTCAGACATGTAGGAAGAATTGATGATCCAAGATTGACTAAGCAGATATACAATGCAAAAACGGATGGATGTAGGAGTCGTGGTCGGCGAAGACACACATTCCATGACCAAATAGAACGTGTTCTGGAGGAAGGTGGTATTAGGAGCCTCAAAAATCAACGCGCGTGCATGAAAAGAGTTATGAATGTCAACGAAGCGCACTCGCTTCGTTGACATTCATACACGTTGACATACACGCCTCACTAGGCGTGTATGAATCGTGCCTTATGGCGCTCTGTTCTCTCTGGCTACCCCGCAAGGGGTATTTGGTGTTCATGTAAAAGTTAACTGACATTATTTTTTAAAGAACTATAATATTTAGCTATAATAGACATGTCAACAGATTTTGAAATTCTATTGTTTAATATTGTTACTAATTACGAAAAAGCTTTATTTCGGTAATAAAGTAAAGTTTAACGATGTTTAAGCCTATTATTTATGCGAGCTGTTTTCGAGCTCTCCTGTGTTTGATTAGATTTCACGTTCTATTGAAATGTGACATAAATTTTACATTTCATAAAGGACGCTATTTTGTTCTTGGGACATGTTTGGGGGAATCAAGAGAATCATAATCCCAAGTTTTCGGGGTTGCCACTCTTGTCCCCAGTTGTGATACCGTTGTTACAACGCTAAAATTTACCGAGCTCCTCAATGATCTTGAGAATTTGATCACAACGAAATGTTTTCAAGCATAACCAAAACTCCTTTCACACCCCTTTTTTCAAAATGGCGGCTGAGGGACATGGGTGGCCACCGAAAACTTGGATATAAGCATATAAATGCAATGTTCGGCCCTTAAATTGTAACATTTTAATAGACTAGTTATAAATAAACATTAAATTCTTCTACGCACAGCCATAGAAACAAAGTAACTGGAAAATAAATTGCAATGTATTGAATATGTTATTAACGAAATATTTGATATTTTAAATCTTTTTCATGAATATTTTTTTAATTAACAATGTTTTTGATTATTTTATACTTTCTCCACGTTTTTTTTCACTGTTTTCTTTACGTGTAGCTAGCACGTGAAGAAAACGGTGAAAAAAAAATCGTAATCTTTCAGATTGTTTGTGATATCACAATTTCCGTCCCTCAATCATTTGGACGATAGACGAGTGACGGAGGATCAGAGAGTTGAAGCTCAACGCTTATACAAGCGTCCGTTTTTCGAGAGGATCGTAAAACCTGGAGCCAATCTTTCTAATTTGGTCAACACTTCTGCCACATGGAACAACGTGCAAAATAAATTATCTACCCTCTGGGGCAAAGATAAGCAAAATAATAGGAATCTTTTAATATGAAATGTGCCAGAAGAAAATTGAGAGTACTTAAACTAGCTGGTGGAAAGCTATAATGGAAACAACAAATTGTGTAAAATGTTCTATACTAATTTACGATCCAAAGATTCAGTCAATTCAATAGGAAAAAATAATACTAAATGCCTGTTGAAATGAATTATAAAGTAATAAAGAGTTAAATTTTGTATTTAGGTACTTGAATTATAGATAGAAACTACCACGTTGATACCTTCTATATATTCAAAAAAATCGCATCATAATCCGTTGCGTATTTTTAAAGATATAATAATATAAGAGGACAGACACCGGAGAGTGTCTTTCTTTTTGTTGTTATTATGATATGATGATTTTGGAAAATCGCGAATATATATTAAAAAGAGGACCTTCTTTTTGTCGTCGATTTCAATATCCGTGTGATAATTTTATATTAAAAAATGCTCAAGAGTTCTGAAGGCTTATTATATAAATGGTTAACATATAAATATTTTTATGCCAAAATAAAATATTTGTTATATTTAAATTATTATTTTATTTACATTTTAGTAATAATCTAACATCTATACATTATACTCACAGACTACAGACATACTAGAAACCTGATTCTATTTATAGCATTCACCACAAAGCTTGGGGGTAAACTAAAGATCTTTCCAAAGTCAGGGATTCCTAAAAAAAATGGGATATAATCCTGTCGAGTGACGCTCGTCGATTGCGTTAAAACAAGTTTGTAAAACAGGAACTCGGATTGAAAGTGTCGATTTCAAAGAAAAACTTCCATACTAGACATAGTTCAACATCTATAGATCATGCAATATTGACTAAGCAGATATACAATGTAAAAGCAGAGGGATGTAGAAGTTGGACGGCCACGACACACCTTCCATGACCAAATCATAGGTATGATTGCGGAAGGCGATGACAGTAGCCTTACAAATCGACGAGCGAGCATTATAAAAAGTGCAAAGGATTTGGCGTAAAGTTATGTATGTAAACAGTGTAAACACTTTTATCAAATGTATACAGACCACAATTAGGTATATAGTCCAACCACTATTTTTTCCAAAGAGACAAACAAATAGGTACTTAGTTATCGGTCGAAAATTAGGTCATGCAAATACCTAATAATAGGTATACGTACATAGGTAAGTATAATTACTGACCTAATTATAGGCGTCTGTCTGGCGTCTGCCCTGTTAGCCGAATTTTAATGGGCCCAGAAGCAAAACCAAACTTTTAAAATTGGAACGGGCCATGGGTTTTTTTTTCATTCTATTCGTTATTCGGGTTCGTGAAGGGATGACATAAATATTTTTTTTTAAATACCAATCAGCATGTCTACAAAAAGGTTATAAAGGAAATTTCTATACAAAAAGAATGTATTGGTTAAATACTTATGACTTAAAGTATTACATTGAATAACTAAAATGCACTAGTATGTAATCAGTTGAGACACCGAGTCGCTGTAGAAACATAAATGAGTAATTCAAAGAGCATCTACAAATATCGAGATTCACTCCATACTTATGTTCTAGTGATGTTACGAATATTCACATTCGCATTCGCGAATATTCAAATGTTTTTGGATATTCGCAAGAAATAATGCGAATGTTTTTAATTACAAAAAATAAAAAGAAATTGTATATAAAATGATATTTAGCAAGTGGATCATCTGATCGTAAGCAACTACTCACCACCCGTGAACACCGTGGTGCGCTGCCGTCCTATATGGGAGTAGGAGGGGAAAGGGGATTGGACCTTCAGATTTCAATTAATCGCGTTCGCGAATGTCCAAAATCTAACATTCGTAAAATTACTATTATGTAACCAATTCACTAAAATCCAATTGTGTCCAAATCTCTCCAATGTAGGTACTCATTACATAAAGATAGGAAAATAAATATTTATTTGCAAGATTTTAAAACGAACAGTGATGTGCGCGTGGTTATTTTAAGTAAGTAGGTATATACCTTTTTGCTAATCAAAAAGATCTAGCGCACTTTTTTTCCAAGCGGTTAGATCAACATAGGGTATATTATTATAATCGTCACATTTATATTTAGTGTTGTACTGTGATTCCACTTCAAAAGCTTTCTTCTGCACATAGTGCACACCGTCAGTGTTGTCACAGATAAGGCGGGCCATTGACGCTTTCTTTATTTCTTTTAGTTGATCTGGAAGATGAAGTCAGTGGGTAAACTGTTGTATACAATTTAATTGTTCAAAATATTGTCACTGTGCACAAAGAAAATCTAAAAAGAAATTTCTATTCAAGTAGATAAGAAATATTTCAAATTTGTACTGAAATAAAGTCTCGGTGGTCCAGTGGTCGAGCACACCTTTCCTGAATACAGAGGTCACGGCTTTGAATCCTGGCACACACCAATGACTTTTCGAAAGTTATGTGTGATAAATATCGATGACCGAAAACTTTGTGCCCGGTATGCAATAGGTTCGCCACCTATTCCATTTGGGACTTAAACAGCGAGTCGAGGCTTAACCGGCACTGCCTTCGAGTAGAAAATGGCGTGGAGTTATGGTCTGTTATATTGTACTGAAATATTTCCAAGTTGCCTGTATTAAGTATAGGTAGGTACAGGTAACTTTAATAAAGCAAAAAGGAAATTTAAACTTAATCTCACCGGGAGTAAAGGAATGTGTCATCTCCCCGTTATCATAGAAGTATCTATCTCCTATTCTGGTCCTGTAGAATTGTTCACCAACTATGCACTGGAAGGTATGGCCCAATATCGAGCCTTGAACATCGCGCTCCAAGGAGCCGCCCACGAACAAATCAATGTCGTCTACTGATTCATACAGATACTGCAATGAATTTATTCTCTGGAAATAAAACATTAGGTTCAGTTAACCTCCTGCCTGAATTCGATTCCATATAATTCGCTTCAATGACTTTTTGGAGCCGTGCGTATTGCACTAAATGCTTTTTTTATGGAATAGGAGGATAAAAGCAGCTAGCGGGTCACCTGATGATAAGCAACTACCGCCGACCTTTGAGGGCGGAAAGGAGGAGGAGATGGGTGGGCCTTCGTTTACCTTTCACCGAACGAACCCACTTTACGTCGATTCTACCACCGTTGGCGCCCAATGCAGTAGGCGTAGTTCTTTTAGCAATCCCTAACTACACTTACCTAGTCGAATTATAATTTTTGAGTCGATGTGTAACAAAAGGTCTTTTTTTTATGTATGAAATTAAAGCTATGAAAACACAATAACCGGATGAATACTTACATCTTGAGATATTTCATTGATCAAATCTTGAAACTTTCTTGCCCTTGGTAGCCCACAGATTTCTCTAAATGAATAAATGACCATTAATATGCAGTAACAACTCATAAGTGACATCGTGTGCCCTATATATTATAGAATATGTTGTTGTTGTTTTAATTTAATAATAATATCTATAATCATATCTTGGACACAATATACACAGCGCCCTCTAGTTCCAAGCTATGCAATTAAATGCTTGTGTTATGGATACTAGATAACGGATATAAATACATATATTCTTTTTTTTGTAAATACATACTTTTAATACATAGAAAAACACCCAGACACCACACAAATATTCATGTTTGTCACAAATATTTGTGCTCGGGTGGGAATCGAACCCCCGACCTCATTGCATCAGCCGGTTGTTTTACCAATGCGCCACGAGACCCGTCAATTTAATTATAATGTAATCATAATAATGCGACATTTCTCTCATTCAGCATTTTCAATATTGTTTTTATTGGCTCTAGAATATCGAGACCCTCGCTGGGCGCCAATGGACGCCAAGAATTAATTTTGAACGAAAAACATATGATTTCAAATGAAAATACTAATAATAATGAAAGACTCCTCTAAACACTCTCGCCCCACTATTAAGTACCATAAATGGGAGCACTTACTTACCTATAATCATTATAAGAAGCAATACCGTGATCTCTACCCCGCTGTATATCCATGGCAATAAGATCCATGCCCCACTTATTACGAGACTTGAACAACAGATTTGTTATTTCTCCAGTGCAAAATGGATCGGATTCTGCTGCATTTGAAGCCAAGACGCCCCGGACAATGTCATCGAATGCGTCCGGAGTAGATTCCAGTAGGCAGGGATTGGAATAGTAGTCGCTTAATCTGAAGGACATATGAAATAAGTTTTAACTCTTACTGTAATTTCTCAATGTTCGCTACTCATCTAAAATCGCTTACATACTTGTATAAATGGGCTCTGTCATAACTAGCTGGACATGCGACGATGTTCTCATTGACCATAGAGTGAAGGAATCTAAAAGCTGCTGCCCCAAAGCTATTGATCACGCCAGGGTTCACTTCTGAGTCGTAGTCGCGACTGTACAGGCTGTACGGAGATATTCTATAGTAGCGCGCATAGTGCTCTCCTAATAAAAAATAAATATATTTTACGTACAAAAACAGTTAATTACTAGCTGCAGCCTGAACTTCAACCTGTAACACCCTAAGGTGTAGGTTTTTTAAAATTATATCGCATTTATATAGAGCTTATTTTCTATTTAGTTCCCGACATTTCGAACTCTTTACAGAGATCATTTTCATGAGTGATGAACAAAAAGATTCATCACTCGTGAAAATGTTTTTTTATGAGATAGGACGGCAAGCGAGCAAGCGTATCACCTGATGGTAAGCAACCTGCACCGCCCATGGACACCAGCAACACATATAGTCTTACCGTTGCGTTGCCAACATTTAAGGGAGTAGGATGGTGGTGGGCCTTCGGGTACCTCCCTCACCGAACGAAACGCGGCATGAGCCACTTTACGTCGATCTTCTGAGAGGTATTTCACCGGTCGAGCCGGCCCATTCACGCAGCGAACTGCTTGGCACTATTAGGTAGCGGAAAATATGCTTAGTTCGATCATTCTTCGTGAAATAAATTTTCTATTGCCAAATATTATTAGTGTCGATATTTATTCCCTTATAGTAATACGTTAAAGGAAATACACAAGAATATACACACAGTTAAACACAGGCAGGTACAAAGGGCGGTCTTATCACTTACAGCGATCTCTTACAGACAACCTTTGGATGGACTTTTCAGTTAGGAAAATGGGAGCTTAGGTGTACTATTTTTAGATAAAATTATATTATCACGTGTAAATGAGATTAGTAAAACATATACGTACATATGATTTACACACATACACGTACACACTCACACATACACACACACACACACGCACGGAAATAAATTACATAATTTACATAACATACATAACATAACATAACATAACCCGAAGGTGTAGGCAGCGGCTGTTAAGCCTCGTCTCGCCGTTATGTTTACGTCCCAAATGGAATAGGTGGCGAACCTATTGCCATACCGGGCACAAAGTTTGTCAGTCATCGGTATTTATCACACATAACTTCCGAAAACAATTTCGAAAAGTCATTGGTGTGAGCCAGTGTCTGGAATCGAACCCCGGACCTCTGGATCAGAGGCCGTGCGCTCGCCCACTGCGCCACCGAGACTTACATAATTTAATACATAAATAACATACAATATTATATACTTATAAATAGAATAAATAGATTCTTTCTACATGTCCGATGGTTCGGACATGTAGAAAGAATGGTTGACGCAAGACTGACTAAGCAGATATACAATGCAAAAGCGGACGGATGTAGGAGTCGAGGACGGCCAAGACACACATTCCAAGACCAAATAGAACGTGTTCTGGAGGAAGGTGATGTTAAGAGCCTCAAAAACCGACGCGCGTGCATGAAAAGAGTTATGAAAGTCAACGAAGCGAGTGAGGTGTGTAAGAATCGTGCCCTATGGCGCTCTGTTCTCTCTGCCTACCCCGCAAGGGATTTGGCGTGAAGTTATGTATGTGTGTATAAATAGAATAGCAGACCAGAATTATTAAGTTGACAGACAAGACAGACAAGAAAAAGTTGGTTCGAAAGCTAATTTGATCAGAACGAGATATAAATTTAGAATTAGTTTATCAGCTTATAGAATTTAAATAATGTTCCTTAACCAGCGATTTGAATAGAGTGAGAGTTTGAGCATGTCTTATATATAAAGGTAGTGCCACAGAAATAGATCAAGATAGAACGGCCGCGATGGCATATTTCCATACATTTCGAGCGTGTCACTTTTTTGAAAAACCACGCCCTCAGCGTGACGTCTTTTTCATTGTGAGCGGAGCGACTAGTTAGGAGACACTCACATTAGATTATCGATATTAATATCGGCAACGTGTGTTAATTTTATTATTTTTATATTTTACTAACTTTATTGATTTTCTGTAACGATAATCATAGAAAGTAAAACATGTTAAATACTTCAATCCGACATATTAAAACCTAAAACATATTTTTCCAACAGTATATAAAATTTACTGTCCTTATAAATATTTTACTGTCCTTGAAACTATACATATTTATTAAATATTTGCCTTTTTGTAAGGGTTGGCCTCACAGTCCTGGTTAAATAACGAAGCCGAACGTCTACATATACCTCGGTTACTGCCCATTTGAGAATAACGAGATGATTTTCCATCGGCGATTGGTCAAATTGGTGAAAACTTATACTGTCAAATAAACTGCTGCCAATGTAATTACGAAACACTTTGGTTGAAATTTGTGGTGTTAGAATAAAGTAGGGACAAAGCAAGATATGAGCTGATACTCAAATTATTATTGAATTAATTTATTGATAAGTCCTAAGACTCAACGATACATGGAGTGCCCATCTCTAACATTCGAATCACAGCGATTAACAGACACAGCGATTAACTGGCAGGTGTATTGTGTATTTCGTTCGATTCGACGTACATTACGCTTATAATTTATACGCGCAATGTTTTTGTATACGAGCGTTGAATGCGGACAGCAATGGATATTTATCATAACGAAAAAATATACAACTTGTGATCGTAATTATTGAACATAGTAAAAGTAAAACAATAATTTATAATCTCAAAAAAATACTTTCTACTGATTTTCTGTACTTACTGATCATACGAAATATTTCCTTTTTTCATATTTGATTCACTACTTTTGTTTTTACAATTTTTCACAGCATAATAAGGCATTTAAGTGACGTTTTATCTATTTTTTTACGTCCTGAACGCATGGCAGGAACGCTCGTTGCGTAATGAGAGCGAGTTTCGAAAAGCATGCAATATAGTGCATGGTTTTGGCACGCTTGCCACGCCTATTCGCCGTTCTATCTTGATTTATTTCTGTGGGTAGTGCATTCCACAAAATAGTGGCCTGGACCGTAAATGATTTTGCATAGAACCTAGAAGTATGCTCTGGTATTTTTATTATTAGTCTCTTAGATGATCTCGGGAACTCAACTTGAGGATCGTATAGGAACTGAAATCGCTCCTTGAGATAGGACGGAGTTGAAGGGTTGTACAATATACTGTACAGCAACGAGAAGTAATGAGAGATAATTAGGTGATATATATCAGTAAAAACATATAAAATGCCTCACCAAAATTAGTAGGTAACCACTCTTGATACGTTATGTGTTGTATCTCAGCTACGACAATCCTCCTAGCCTCTTGGTACAGCTTCTCATCACTCCACAGAGGATTTAACTTGGCTAGTTTGTCAGCTATACGGTTATGTTCACGAAGAACTAATGTGTGAATCATAGCAAGACTGGGTGTCTGATTTATACGACTGTCTCCTGCAATTTGTATAAATTTATATGTATAATATTTTTTTGAAATTACCCCCTTTTATATGAGTATTTAAAATGCAGTCCTGGTAAAAACATCTAATTTTAAAAATAATACGTTAGATCAACACCATTCATGTACTTAATATAAACTCGTGAAACGCCTAACCATACAGAAATATGAGAAATATTTGTACTCGGATGAATATCGCACCTAATGACGACTACTGGTACTGGTACTGAGCTGTTGATAGTTTTGCCCATCCACTATGTGAAAAGTTAGAATTTTGCCTTTGTAGTTTGGTGATTTAAAAATATATTGAGGTAACTTAGTCAAATATGTTTAAATAATTAAATATATAATCACCGGCCAGGTAGCACGGCTCAGATTTATTCCTCAGATCGCACACAGCTGACTTATCGCCGACGCTCGGCAGATAACCCCTGATGCATTCTTTACGTTCCTCTTGTTTGAGTTTTCCACCGATGTGGGTTCGAAGCTTTGCTGCCAACTTTTTATCACATCCATATATTGCAGAACCATCTAGGTAACTTGTCACGGTGTTCATCTTAAAATTTAAAAAAATAATAGTGAGCATTTCAAATTAGGTGTCACCAAAGTTTACACCTGGAAATTTTGATTTGTGTGATAATTATTTTATTGAATTTAGAGATTATTTCATTTTATTAATTACCTACGCAGTGCTCATCATGGGATCTATTCTGATATTTTTCTATACCCATTGTCCTTTAGAGCAAAACTGTCATAATTTCAAGTGAAAGTTTACTCACGGTAGAGACAAGTATATATATTACTAACTTGTTCAGCATATCCGAGACTGCAGTCATCCCTGGGTGTTGTGATACTCCTCACGAAGTTCAAGCATTTAACACCGTGATGTCTGTAGAAGGCGTCGTCTTCTGGCACGATGATAGGGATGCACTTGTCGTTCTGCCACTCAGATGATAGGACATCTCTCCCTTCGCCCAAACAGCATTGGATACCGCCTTCATCTGATTCAAATAGACTCACATGGTTATAGTCACATTCTTAACTTATTTGTATTTGGATGAAAATGACGTGCCGCAGGTGTAATGAATCAAGAAATCGTGGGTACGAACGGGCTCAAACCAATGACTTTTCGAAATTCTTTTCGGAAGTTATGTGTGATAAATATCGATGACTGTAATCATTGTGCCCGGTGTATGGGAATAGGTTCGCCACCTATTCCTTTTGGGACGTAAACATAACGACGAGTCGAGGCTTAGCAACCGCTGCCTACACCTTCGGGTAGAAAATGGCGTGATGGATGTTATGTTAATAATAAAGTATTATACTAACTAATTAGAAAATAAACAGTGATAAAACAGAGGTAAAGCCACGCAGTTCGATGGATGTATAGACCGGCTACACCGGTGAAATACCACGGTCTCTCCGAATATCGGCCTAAAGTGGCTTATGCCGTGTTTCGCTCAGTGAAGGAGGTATCCGGAGACCCAACCCCATCCGCCCTCCACAGCGTATCCCACTTCCGACGCCAATTAATACATGACGGTGATGTGTATGGCAAAAGGTTCCGCCACTTTTTCCACTTGGGACTTGAATATTTCGGATAGAAAAGGCATGAAGTTAAACAAAATCACCTGTAACCTCCATAATGTGGAACAGCATGTCGTGAGTGATGAACTGTCCCCATTGCATGTTCATGTTAGAGAACACTCTACTATTGATAGGTCGGTCCATGAACAGACGCGTAGACAGAACTCTGGGATTAGGTAGAGGATGGCCGCTTTGGGCAACTGGCATTGAATATATACCTATAGAAATATATAGGTTGATTACAACTATAAATAAAAAATCATTCATATTATGCGTATAATTTTGAAGATGTGTTGCAGAATTGAATATATATTATGTCAATAATAAAGTGGTTTCGGTGGTCCAGTGGTCGACCAACCCGCTTCTGAATCAAAAGGTCGCGGGTTAGAATTTTGGCTCCCACCAATGACTTTTCAAAATTGTTTTTGGAAGTTATGTGTGATAAATATCAATGACTGAAAACTTTGTGCCCGGTATGGCAATAGTTTCGCCCCCTAATCCATTTGGGACGTAAACATAACGGCGAAACGAGGCTTAACAGCCGCTATCTACACCTTCGGGTATAAAAGGCGTGAAGTTATGTTATGTTAATAATAAAGTATTATACTAACTAATTAGAAAATAAACAGTGATAAAACTGAGGTAAAGCCACGCAGTTCGATGGATGTATAGACCGGCTACACCGGTGAAATACCACGGCCTCTCCGAATATCGGCCTAAAGTGGCTTATGCCGTGTTTCGCTCGGTGAAGGAGGTATCCGGAGGCCCAACCCCATCCCCAGCGTATCGCACTTCCGACCCCAATTTAAAAAAATACGACAAAATCTTTACGAGTTCCATTGCAATCGATGGTGACTCTTTATTTAACAATTGTAATCTCGTATCTACTTTTCGAGGTAAGATAGAAAATATTAAACTTACCATCGGCATACCTGGGTGTGGCAATTCTGGTGAAAGGTGCACCTTTCCTACCCCATTCGGGATGCTTCTCGTTGTTACATCTACCATCTATTGAACGATACTTATCCGAAGTCAATTTGCAACTGAAGAGTGATGGTCGACAGTATGGATCATCGATACAAATGCCCTGGTCTTCCAAGTACGAGTGAAAAGTCTTAGGACTGACACTGGAAGAGAAATATTAATACATAGATGTGTCAGGATTCCATATCCACAGACTAGTAGATAAGAGGTCATTGTGTGCATAGGGACCATGAAGTATAGACATACCTACACAGGAGTAAGTGTAAGCTTAAGCTTAAGCATAAGAGTAAGCTTTTCCTTAGTATGAATGTACACAATAATAAACTGAGGTCTTAATTCTCTTTTCTGCCACTGGCATTCGTTCAACATTACTTTCGGTCTGTACCTGTATATTTATACTTCATGATAAGGACAATAAAATCTTAATAAAATCACGAAAAGAAGTTTTATGAAAAAACAAATTAATCTAACAATTTCATATTTAAATGGCTCTTTTTTTACTTGCAGGATAGATAGTATAAAAGTTAACTATTACTAATTAAAGTAGGTACAATACCCTGAGTACATCTTCATCTGAAGCAACTGCGTAGCTGTTAAGATCTCCTTGGACAACTCCGACGCCTTTTTGACTTCAGATGATAATTCCCCATTGAAAAAATGCCGCATTGCGGTTGAATAAGGGTCCAGCCTTATTCCGCTTCGAACTAACTCGTTACCCCTGCGCTTAGATGCCTTAACAAGTTCACGGCCATTTTTAAGGCATTCGGAAACGGTTTCGGATGCAATCGGACCTTCTTCTTCTAAGATAAATTTAAATTATTTTTTTATGAAAAATTTAATAGTAATTCCAGTTCAGTCATTCAGTTCCAATTAAATAGTACTCTACATTTACTATCATGACTAACTACTTTGGATAAGGCTAGAAAATATTAGGTCGGGGAAAAAGTCTTTTCGCATAACGTAGGTATAAACTTATTATAAAATTTCTTTGACTGTACTATTTGTGTCTGGCTGGTTTTGGTAACATTAAAAAGGTTACATTATAAAGAAAAGAAAAAAATAAAAAAAAGTTGTTTCCCGCTATTTTTCATTTGTTTTTCTCTCCGTAAAAATGAGTGAATCTAATGAAGAAATTCGATACATTTTAAAATTTTATTATAAAAAAGGCAAAAATGCAACTCAAGCAGTGAAAAAAATTTGTGATGTTTATGGACCTGATGCAGTGTCAGTAAGAGTAGCACAAATTTGGTTCAAACGTTTTCAGTCCGGAAATTTTGATGTTAAAGATGCACCTCGCTCTGGTCGCCCTGTTACGAATAAAATGGACGCCATTTTTGAAAGAGTGGAGCAAGATCGGCATATTAGTAGTTACGATGTAGCTGAAGAACTGGGAATTGACCACAAAACAGTTTTGACCCTTTTGAAGAAAGCTGGTTATACAAAAAAGCTCGATATTTGGGTGCCACACGAGCTCACTCAAAGAAACTTAATGAACCGTGTACTCATTTGCGATTCATTATTGAGACGTAATGAAACCGAGCCGTTTTTGAAGAGATTGATAACTGGCGATGAAAAGTGGATCACGTACGACAAGAACGTGCGAAAAAGGTCGTGGTCGAAAGTTGGCCAGGCTTCACAGACTGTGGCCAAACCTGGCCTAACACGAAATAAGGTGATGCTGTGTGTATGGTGGGATTGGAAGGGCATTGTTCATTATGAGCTTTTACCGTCCGGCAAAACCATCGATTCTGATCTTTACTGCCAGCAACTGATGAGATTAAAGGAAGCAGTCGAGAGAAAACGGCCGGAATTGATCAACAGGAAGGGTGTGGTCTTTCATCACGATAACGCTAGACCACACACATCTTTAGCCACTCAGCAAAAATTAAGAGAGTTCGACTGGGAGGTCCTAGTGCATCCACCATATAGCCCTGACCTTGCGCCTTCAGATTTTCACCTGTTTCGGTCTCTTCAGAATTCTTTAGGTTCTGTAAGGTTGACCTCAAGAGAGGACTGCCAAAACTATTTGTCCCGTTTTTTTGATCAGAAGTCCCAAAGTTTCTACAGTAACGGGATAATGTCTCTGCCCACAAAATGGCAGAAAGTTATTCAACAAAACGGTACATATATATTGTAAATAAATGTAAATAAACTTCGAAAAAAATGTCTTGACTTTTCATACAAAAATACGAAAATACTTTTTCCCCAACCTATTATTTTGATCATGTGATTCTATATGTCCATTTTACAAGTATTTTTTTTAAACAGAAATGTTTCGAAGGAGTTCTTCGATATGGTAGTTCTCAATTAATATCTTTAAAAGTTTAAACCTAGACGCTTTCAATTTCGCTAACACATTCTAGTATTTTTTTCTTTATTGCAGTCTTTGTAAACCAATCATAGCGATGGCCACTCGGATTTAACTCAAACAAGTACGCAACTTTTTAAGAGCGTTGACCATTGTGATTTAGGTACCTCTAACAAGTACGCAACTTTATAAAGTTTCTGTGCAAAGCGTTATATAAACGCTAATAGGTACTTACCCAGACATGGCAGTGTGAATAAATCCTTAATCAGTGAGGTAGTTTTCTCTAAAATTGGGCACGCGGAATAAAGATCTTCAGCCAATTTGTCCAAAAAATCGCATCCAGAAAATAAAAAACAATGAACTTTTACAAAAAGAGATATAATCACTACCACATGTATCGCACTCATATTTTTTCCGAGACTCTAAAAAATCAAATGAAATGTCTATACTTTTTAATCACAGTTCATAATTTAACTTAGATTCAAATAAATTTATAGAAATATAAGATCTTTTTGTTTTAATTTAGGAAGCTATATCATCTACTTTTAGTAAAATTTTGTTTTTCCGGTAAATTTTAATCGTTCAAATATAATGGTACAGTGGAAAGGATCTACACTCTTTTAAGTGCGACTTAAAACTAATAAAAAAAAAACAATATATTATAAAATTGGCGGTAAAATAAAATCTAATCACATCACGTATAATTGCAATTGATTTTCGTAAGTAGTTTTGTGAATAACGGATGTAATGTAATACATTAATCAGTATTTTTTTTCTTACACAATATTGTTAATTTTTTTAATTGTAATATATATTAATTATTTAATTATAATTTAATTATAACTTTGAGCCTTTCTAAGCGCAACCTTTCTATCGCAATCCAAAAAGTCTCAAACGGTGAGGGTTTATAGCAGTGGTTCCCAAACTTATTTTGGCTACTGCCCACTTTGAGAATAAATGTTTTTTTAGCGCCCAAATTTTTTCACCTATTTAAAAGCAACTAGTATACCCATAGTGCAAATCAGCCTCCAGGCCTCTACACAACGCCCCCATTTTCTTTCGCGGCGTTTCTTTCGTTTCGGGGCGTTATCGCCCACTTTGGGAAAGACTAGTTTATAGGAATGTCAGACTAACTCCTAAAATCTGTCGCTAGTAGTAGTAATCAATACCTGTTACTTCACAAAAGCCTTAAAAAAACAGCTTTTCACTAAGTCTCGGTGGTCGAGCTTGCGTTTCTGAATCAAGAAGTCGTGGAATCGATTCCTGCTTACACCAACACACGTTACTTATAACTTCCGAAAACACATTGGTGTGATAATTTGATAAATATTGATGATGAACAAAATTGTGACCTATTCTTTTTAAGACATAAAAATTCAGAGAGTCGAGGCTATTCCTTCAGGTAGAAAAAGCTTTAAAGACGTAAATGAAGAAAATAAAATAAATCTCCAATATTATCCCGGATATAAACGTATACATTTATAATTTTATTAGTAGTTTTGCCGTTAGATGGTGTAAGCTTTTTTCGCAAAATCATTAAATTTAATAAATACGACAAAGTGACGATGTATTTCTGGTCACTTGGTACGCCTAGTCTTTAGAGCCCCCGAATAGGTTGGTTCAATTCCCACTCGAGGTATGTCACAAATTTTATTTTCTCGATTTTATAAAATAACACGTCATTAAGCGCAAATATATTAGATGTTTGAGTTTGTACTTTTATAAAGATAATTTAGTTTCTTTAATAAGACTTGCTTACATTCCATACGTAGTATTCATCATTCCATATTCCAGCCTTTCCTCCTCCTTCCTTCTTCTTGGAAAAATATACCTCTAGGCTGTAGGATACAGTATGTATCTCTATCCGTGTACATACTCCAGAACAATATTACTTGAGTTTAATTACTAACTTACATATCAGTCGTTACCAATAGTTTACGAATTAATTGTTTCTGCAAATTTGTACATTGAAGTAATTTGAAACTATAAATATACGTATAATATGTTTTTACAGTAAAATGTAGACGTGTCTTCAACTCTTTTAAATAATTTGTTTAATACAAATGATTTATATATCTTTGTATTGTGTGGTTGTGTTGGTTTTAGGTTGATCACTCGGGTTGTATTATTCAAATAATAACAAAAATGACCATTATTTTTTATTTTATTACCTCGCTCTTCTCAGTTTGTGACAGTTTCATCATTACACATCTTCATTTGCAGAATCGGGCTAAATATACGATGTCCATTATAAAGGAAGAAGAAATAAATAAATTACATTATTTACAATATATACAAATGAAAAACTATCTGAAATCAAATTTCTTCGCATCTCGGTCTACTGACAGCGTGCCCAGAAGACTGGCCGCATTGCCACGCTGAATGGCAATACTAATCCTCTGTGCGAAGAATAGACCAGCCCTCTGGTCGTGAGAGGCTTCGATCAGCCTCTTTAGGAAGAATAATAAAAATGATTGTAGCAGTAGAGGAAGCAAGCTTAAGAGTTTCATTCATCACCGTTTTCATTTCTCATTTGATGATCGGAATGTGAAAAATCAAAAAGCAATATTAAATATGTACCTCAGCCTCTTTATTAACAAACCTTCACTTAATTCTATTACAACAACCTTATTATATAAAATAAACTATACATAGACTAATTTCTAGAGTTGTAACGGAACTCCGCGTTTGCATATACTACGCAAAGACGGAACAATGGCATAAAATGAAAACCACCGCATCTAATGACTAAAAACTTAATAATTCTTACAATTTTTTTTAAATACTGATATAAAGTCATCCGTATCGGCGGGGGATCTTAGAAATAACAATAGTTTTGTCTAGTGGCCGAGCTCGCGCTACCGAATCAAGAAGTCTGTCATAGGGACATAAAAATTCAACGAGTTGAGGCGTAACAGCCACTGCCTACATTTTCCATTAGAAAAAGCGGTGAAATTATATTTTAATATGCTTTAAACAAAAAACTCCGGTCGTTATATCGTTATTATAACACTGTAACAGGTGTTGTAACAAGTAAATGCAATACCTAATGTACATGTCTTATCTACCAAAACAGATGCAAGTAAAGATGTACTTGCACCGATAAAGATTGGAGTCTTTACGGTAAATCAATCTATTATTATAATTAGAACTAGCTGTTGAACTTCGTCTGCGTGGACGTCATAAAGCAGCAAAAATACTGCGCCTGTGTCATTATAAGGGTTCATTGCTCATCCCCAATTAGTGATAGCATGATAATATTTAGCCTATGTGTTGACCCGAACGGCTATATTTATCCAAAATTGGACCTAAAAGCATGCAGTACTGTTAGAGTTTATACGTAACATACACACGAACAGACAAAAATTCTAAAAACCATATTTTTGGGTTCGGTATCGATTGTAGATCATGTCCCGAGTATTCTAAAGACAAATATTCAATGAACAGTTTTAACCTTCCTACAATTCTATTATATGTGTAGATTAGCAGAGAATTCAATTTTCGATCGACAACCGTTACGACATCACAATATTTTAAGAAGGTGCCTCATAACTGCAAATTATTTAACGTTTTCATGCCCTTACAAGTGGCCTGTATGTGGGGTCGGTACAACATTTCACCATTTCGAACTATCCATTTTGTCAAAAGATTTGAGTGTGGTTATAAATGCGACCATCTGTCTGACGTCAACCCTTCTTTGGATAGTTTTCGTTGGTTTATCCCCCACCAGGGATCGGCACAACATGTCACAATTACAGAATTAATGTCACAAATTTAAAATCATACAATACTTACTTAATAATAGTTATACTCTCGTTTCAACTAATTTAGAAACATAAGATTAAATCATACATCAAAGGATCTTTACAAACAAAATTTTTCTTTAGTAAATATATATGATAAATAAATATTTAAACGACTATAGCCCGAATACTGAACCCCCACTCAAATATATAAGCGTTACTTATACGTATAAGTAGCTGTCACATTATACAGAACACCTGAAATTTGAGCAGTAAGTAGCACTTTATTGATTGTCAGATTTGAGTGGCGGTTCAGTATTCGGGCCTATACTATATTAAAATGATCTCTGTAAAGAGTTCGAAACGTCGGGAATTAAATAGAAAATAAGTTCCAAATAAACGCGATATAATCCATATACAGTTGTTTTAATGTTATGTCACAACCGTACAACGTATCTGTCAATATTTTTAATGTAGGTATTTTATTTCAATCACATATTATGATATCAGGGCAAAGTATTATGGGGGAAAATTAAAATTTGGATTATATCTATAATAAATTATTATTTTATAATATATGCGAGTACAAATTATTATTTATTGATATATTACGTATTATTTATTACGTTAAAGAGAAGGCGGACGTGCCACGCATTAAATAATAATAAATCACAAACCAGCTTCCTCCCGAGGATGAACTGGGACCTTCTTGCTTACAGAATTTTCGTTGTTTATTGGCCTAAACGTTTTTTTTTTCTTTAAATTACGTATTCTCAACCTGGTAATCAAAGCCTTGTCCAAATACAAAATTTGGTTAATAAAAAAACATCCAAGCTGTTTTTATGTTAAATTAAATGATCAAATGATTTTTTTGTCAATTTTACAAACGCTTGTGAGAGTATGGAGCTACTTACAATATGCGTACCCATAACATTTGCTTTGTACAAATATTGGTCTTTTCAAAATCTGCTTTATAGCTTGTTTTTTTTTATAAAACCATGACTTATTTCTAACTTATTCCAGTTACCATCTTAAACTAAATCCTAATCGTTTCACATTCACAATTGTCTTGAAAACGTAGTCCCACAATTTGCTGCTTATCCCGAAAGCTGAAACAATTAATTGTTTTAAGAATTTGTTTGCGCATATTTATAACTATTTTATTAGTCTCAGTCAGTATTTTATTAGTAACAGTCTCGGTGGCGCAGTGGCTGGGTTCAAATCCTGGCACACACCAATGACTTTTCGAAATTTTCGGAAGTTACGTGTGATAAATATCGATGACTGACAACTTTGTCCCCGTTATGGCAATCGGTTCGCCACCTATTCCATTTGGGACGTAAACATAACGGCGAGACGAGGCTTAACAGCCGCTGCCTACACCTTCGGGTAGACAAAGGCGTGAAGTTATGTTTATGTATGTATGTATTATGTTATGTTATTAGTCTCAGTGGTCCAGTGGTCGAGCTCCCCGTTTCTGATTCAGAAGTTGTGAGATCAATTCCGGGCTCACACCAATGATTTCTCGGAAATCTTTTTGGACTGTGTCATAAATACTGACTGACAATTTTGTAGTGAATGGGCCTCCTTTACCACGACCTTTCAGAATATCGACGTACCTATAGTGGCGCATATTGCGTCTCGTTCGATGATAGTTTGTCCCCTATCACATAAAAAAAAAATCCTGATACTTAAAGAATATGTATGTAACGATATGTAAGTAAATAAATTTTAAAAATTATAATTTGTCTACCTTTGTCATGGTTGATAAAATGGTGGTTAGAATGATATCTTTTCATTTCATATAAGTAAGTGCCGTCGCGTGGTGATCCGTGGTGCACGTAATAGTGTATCATATCGTATATCAGATAACCTGTGAACAAGAATTACATAATAATTAGTAATGTTTTAGATGTAATACACACAGCGCCATCTAATTTTGAACCTAACAACTAACACTTGAGCGCCATCTAGTTTTGAAGGTAACAACTAACGCTTGTGTTGTAACTGTATTAGTTTGAAATAAACTACGACATTTTAATTATAGTGCAAGTTGCTCTTTACAATACATCATCATCATTTTCATGTCCTTCTCCTACCTTAGTGGGCTCGGCACAACTTGTCATCCTTTTGAACTATCCATGCTCTCAAATATTTCATAATCATGAGCATACTAACTAATTTGACATTCAACGGCGTCGATATTACAAAAAGTACATCGTAAATGATGCACGTAGACAATATACGTTCTATTGAAACTGCTATCTAATGATAGCAGTTTTTTAAAAGAAGAAACATCTCCAATTTTAGCTGTTTAGAATTTAACAAGAATAAATTACTTAACATAACATTACTTCTCGCCTTTGTAACCCGAAGGTGTGGGCAGCGGCTGTAAAGCCTCGTCTCGCCGTTGTTTGAGTCCCAATTGGAATAGGTGGCGATCCTATTGCCATACCGAGCACAAAGTTTTCAGTCATCGATATTTATCACGCTTTTATTCCCTAAAAAACATTTGTGGCATTTTTCAAACATTAATTCTGACACTACACCTCTAATCGATTAGTTATTATTATTTTATTTACAAAGATATGATATAAAAATTACATATTATTTATTATCTATGTGTGCTAAGAATATCATTATCTTGAATTTCAAGATTAAAGTGGTTACAAACAATTGCAAGAAATGTACAGACATATATGAAATGATAAAAACTTTATCAATCTTGGCATGTTTATTAAAAACGTGATATGAATGGACGTTTCAATTTGCTCGTCACACCTTGAATTTTTTTTTATTTGATTCGAGGGCAAACCAGCAGGCGAGTCACCTGATGGTAAGCAACCAACGCCGCGCATGGACACCAGCAAAACATATAGTGTTACTCGCCCTTTCACACTTGTCTTACAAATTAGTTTAATCAGTCTTCTTTTGTCCATTCTTTCTACATGTCCGAACCATCTATGCATTCTTTTCTCTATCCTTGTCACTATGTGTTCTTTCACATCACAACGTGAAATCAATCACCCATTTATAGTTAGACATTTCAGAATTTATTTCGTGTCTTCTCACGATTATCGTTCATAAACATTGGTAGTGTGCGTCAAGTGAAATACCACCACCTCAATAAAAATTAACGTAAGGGACTCAAGCAGCGTTTCGTTTGCTATGAGAGTTATCCGGAGATCCACCCCAATTTTGACAGCAATAGGGACAAAAGAATGTGTAACAAACTTTTATTCACTTTTATATAACAGCATAACATAACTTCACGCCTTTTTCTACCTGAAGGTGTAGTGTGTAGCCAAGTTTATTACGCTTAAAATATCTAGATTAATTCCTTACCAATAAGTGCACCCATTAACTTCATTTCCGGATACCTCATAAACGGCAATATTAAGTTATATATGATAGTGGCTAGGAAGAGTGCAGGAACTGGCGGGAAAACCTGACGAAGACCATCAAACGGCACCTGTGAACAAATCATCATCATTACATAGTAGTGATGTTACGAATGTTGGATTTTGGACATTCGCGAATGCAAATACGAATATTTCTTAAAAACATTCGCGAATGCGAATATTTCTTTTAGGTCTTCGCAAACGCATTCGAATGATTCTCAGATCTAACATGTACACAAAATTTCATCGAAATCGGTCAAGCCATATTGGTGCAGTTATTTAATTATTAATATCACTAGTAGCAAAATATTTTGAAAAAATTTTACTTAATAACACATGTCTTTCCCGTTGTAACGCTCTCGTGTTCAATCTTGCGGTTGGAGTTTTATAAAAAAAAATGAACTAGAACTTTTAAGTTGGATCAAACTGCATATGGTATGAAAATTTGACTAAAACCGTCGGGTATGGCAGGGTTTGCACTAAAGGATAAACGCAGTCGAAATGAGGGTACTGCGCAAAATCTGCGGAGTGACTCTCGCTGACCGTGTCTAAAACAAGGTTGTGAGGAAGGCAGAAGTATTGAAAGAGAGTGTCGATGTTAAAGTGGTAGAGCTAAACAGTTCGCTGCATGTATGGGCCGGCTCGAGCAGTGATATACCACGACCTCTCAGAAGATCGACGTAAAGTAGCTCATAAACTTGTAAGTAGGCCCATCCCCCTTCCCCATCCTTTCCTATCCTACTCTCTTAAAGGTCGGCAACGCAACGGTAACACTATATGTGTTGCTGTTGTCTATGGGCGGCGTAGGTTGCTTACCATCAGGTGACACGCCTGCTCGTCTGCTCTCCTATCCCATAAAAAAAGATAGAAAGGGCATACTCCGATGATTCGGAAATATAGAACGAAACGATGATGCCAGATGCCAGATTGACCCAGCATATCTGCTGGGTCAATCTGGCATCATCCTTACATTATCCTTACAGTACAATGCAAAATCGGATGAATGTAGGATACGCAGACTGCCACCGGCCACGACATACAAATAGAACGAGTCCTGGAGGAAGGTGATGTCAGGCGCCTTAAAGGTCGACGACCGTGTATGACAAGATTTATGAAACTCAAAGAAACGACTGAGGCGTGTATGAATCGTCCCTTATGGCGCTCTGTTCTCTCTGCCTACCCCGCAAGGAACTTGACGTGCAGTTATTTATATAACTAATGGCTGATCCATAATATAATATTTATATTTTGTTTAATATTTTATCCCCCTAGATTTTGTATTATCTATATATATATAAGAGATTTCCACCTATATATTGACTCATCACCATATCTCTGGAACCATAAGGCGTAGCGACTTGAAATTTGGTAGGATTATTCCTTTCGCCGAGCAGAGGTCAGCTAAGAACGGATTTTACGAAATTCCACCCACAAGGGGGGTTGCGGGGGTGTTAACAATGGTCTGGAACCATAAGGCGTAGCGACTTGAAATTTGGTAGGATTATTCCTTTCGCCGAGTAGAGGTCAGCTAAGAACGGATTTTACGAAATTCCACCCACAAGGGGGGTTGCGGGGGTGTTAACAATGGTCTGGAACCATAAGGCGTAGCGACTTGAAATTTGGTAGGATTATTCCTTTCGCCGAGTACAGGTCAGCTAAGAACGGATTTTACGAAATTCCACCCACAAGGGGGGTTGCGGGGGTGTTAACAATGGAAAATAATATATCGTAACCATAAGGCGTAGCGACTTGAAATTTGGTAGGATTATTCCTTTCGCCGAGTACAGGTCAGCTAAGAACGGATTTTACGAAATTCCACCCACAAGGGGGTTGCGGGGGTGTTAACAATGGAAAATAATATATCGTAACCATAAGGCGTAGCGACTTGAAATTTGGTAGGCTTATTCCTTTCGCCGAGTAGAGGTCAGCTAAGAACGGATTTTACGAAATTCCACCCACAAGGGGGGTTGCGGGGGTGTTAACAATGGAAAATTCCCATTTTTAACCTATAGCTGCTATCGACTTCAAATTTGTCGAAGATATTGCAGTATTAACATAGCGGGGCAGCAGTTATTACTTTTGATGCGAAACAGAGTTCGCCGGGTCAGCTAGTATTTTATATTTTGTTAAATATTTTATCCTCCTAGATTATACAAAATACAAAATCTAGGAGGATAAAATATTTAACAAAATATAAAATATAATACAAAATCTAGGGGGATAAAATATTTAACAAAATATAAAGCTCATTTTTCGTATAATCGTGCCATATATAATTACTTTATTTTTTGTTAAATAATAAAATTAAAAACATTCGCCAAACATTCGCAATATTTCTTGCGAATTCGAATGCGAATACCCAAAAACATGCGAATATTCGCGAATGCGAATGCGAATATTCGTTACATCAATATTACATAGCATAAAATAAAGTTGCTTTCACCCGTCTGTCCCCTTCTACGCTTAGATCTTTGGAACTACGCAACGAATTTAGATGTGATTTTTTTAATAGACAGCGGGTGTCAACGGGGTGGTTTGTATGTCATGTATAATTTAGTAAATAAAAAGTGATAGTTTTCGAGATTTAGCACTTATGTAATTGTAAATAAATACTGTAAAAATACATTTGATGCGGAACAAAGTCAGCTAGTTATCAATGTTGAAAAAATTACATATTTACTACTAATACAACCACAATAAAAACAACCAATCAAACTTTCATACTCTTCAATTGGAAAGGAAGTTAATTTTATTTTAATCATCTCTCTTTTGTGATAAATGAAAATACTTTTTTTTTATCCGACTCATTTCCTTGTTGTGAATGTATGAGTCAATGTATCTATTACATGACATTGTAGGTACCTCTACCTATACGTGTATGTGTATTACACGTATTTACTATTTAGTCAATAATGGATTAGTTTGAGGGTGTGACATATAGACGAAAATAGGAAAGGAGACGGTACGTGTTACCTGAATTTGATGCTGTAAAATATTGGATAAAACAAACCTTACTTAGTTACTTACGACAAGTTCCTTGCGGGGTAGGCTGAGAGAACAGAGCATCATAAAGCACTATTCTTATATACCAACACTTTTTGATTGCTAACATCCATTTTTTTCTTGACACTAAAACAAACTTTAGGATTATATCGCGTTTATTTATTAATTTCCCGACGTTTCGAACTCTTTACAGAGATCATTTTTTTTCAACATTTAAAGTTTGTTTTAGTGTCATGAACGTGATTCGCGAAAATCTTAGAGATATTTTTTTTTTCTTGTTTTAGACTCTATGCAAGTATCTACACGTACCTTGTGATGCAGCCCGTGGAAAAGAAAATGTATCTTGATCATGGTGAGTGAAGAACCTGGATTCAGGTGGAACACCCATCTGTGCAAGATGTACTCGATTGCTGTCCATAACAGTATGCCTTGAACTATCTGCTGTACGTATTGTAAATTTGACAAGACCTCCTTGCAACCATCTGAAGTAATATATTATTACATGTTTACAAAACTGTCGCATTAATCAATATAAAAATATATTATTTGTTGTAACTTCAAGGCTTCTGATATTTGAAAAGTTGTAGGCAGCAGCAACAACCTCTTTAGACGCCAGATCAATTTTACACTTACATTATTTTTGACATATATATATTTGAATCACGCAGACACATAACTTGAAAACAGTAATCGGATAAATCATTTGTGAGAATCAGGATTCAAAGCCGCGAGTTCTGGAAGCAGAAGTAACTAACACGTGCAAATCATAATATACATAATTCTTCTGTACACGTGTTGACATTGAACTCCTTCTAAACGGCTGAACCGATTGGTATAATTTTTTTCATGTGTGTTCAAATGGATTCGAGGATGGTTTATATTCACAAATAAGCCTGGCAGATGGTGCTACAGTCAGTATCTAGGTTATTTATTTGTACTGCAAGTAAGCAATTGAATCCTTATTCACACCAATGACTTATCCGATTACAGTTTACGCTTAAACCAATGCTTGTCATACACGTTCATTGTTTCTAAGACTCCAGACGTCATCTTCCGCCAGGACATGCTCAATTTGATCATGGAAAGTATGTAGTGGCCTTCCCCGACTTCTACATTCTTCCACTTTTGCACAATCATTACAAGCAATTGCAATATTTTATTTGTCAATAAATGACCAACTAGTTCAGATTCCAACGTCCAGATTCCAAATTTGCATACTCGCTAATGAAATTTCAGAATTTACGCCTGACACAAGTCGACTAATGTAACAAAAATATGAGAATAGACTCCGCCACCTATTCCTCGGCCTTAAATAATGCAAGTTGGCTTGTTGAGGCACACAATGACGATTCCTACATCTTTCTGTAATAAGTATTTAACAGTCCATAAGTTTTATATTTATGACAAACTAAACATTATTATGATAAGCTCGGAGTTTCGGCTGCCCGATTCCCTTTCCCCTTCCTTTCCGTTCCTGCTCCCTTAAAAAAGGGCAACAACCACGATGTTCATAAACGGTGAGTAGTTGCTCACCATCAGGTGACCCACTTGCTCGTTTGCCCTCATATCCCATAAAAAAGCTTATTTCTACAGTATAAGGAAAATAAATTACCTTTACACGCAACCAATTGCATAAACTGTGTGATGCCAAGATACAGTATGATTGGTATCCAGAATATAGGTACCACGTACCATGGTGTATAGGTAAGACCCTCCAATAACGGGCTGGCAAAAATTCTGCACTTTTTGTATACCGGCGTGTTCACCCAGGTGTCGTAATGAGGGGCTATTGCGTCTAACTGACATAGAAGCGGCTTTGACCAGTCCAACCTGCCCTGTAAAGTAATTTTATTTAATTAATATTACACGGGCTGAAAGTCACGGGAATAAAACATAGATGGCGCTACTATCCATTAGTTTGTAAGTTATTGTACTTGTGTTAAATAAAATCATCAAAACGATCTCTTATCCGCATGCATAAGGGCGTTAACTTAAATCCTGTCCTCTAACTTGATGGCGGAAGCTCGTCGACTAGTAATTTGCTAGATTATTTAGATACCTGAAATTCCTTGGATTTATTACTCAATGGGCCGGCTCCACCGGTGAAATACCACGACCTCTCAGAATATCGGCGTAAAGTGGCTCATACCGCGTTTTTCTCATTGAGAGAGGTATATGGAGGCTCCACCCCTTCATCTACTCCCCATCCCACTTCCAACCCTACTTTCCTATCCCACAAAAAAAAAACATTCCGAAGGAGGGTTCACATCAGGCAGGCGGCCGGTCATAAAACCACATCCAAATCTTTTGACAGCATGGATAGTTCGAAGGATGCCATGTTGAACCGACCCCGTTAAAGTGAGATAATGAAAAGAAAATAAATGATGCTCTAACAAAATCTGACAGAAATCTAAACATAAAAGAGCTTACCATCAGAATTTGGAAACACAAATATGAGATTACATAATTTGTGTTAGTTATGCGTTAAATCATGTTGATACAACAGATTTGTCCTCCAAAACGAATTTATTTAATCAACGATAATTTAAACAATTGGCAAAATTAGTTGTACAATTCGACGCCCGACATGTTTCCGGATATATCAATATTAAATAGAGTACGCCACATTGTTATTTACATCGCTGATGTTTTTACTAATTAACTAGACGCATATTGTTTTGCCAAAAAAAATATAATTCGATCACAGCATTATCCATTTGCTCCAGTTATGAATCTGATATCAACCATTTGAGACCTTTAGTCACAGACCGAGTAGAAGATGCCATTTTGGCCGAAGACGAAGCCGACTAATCGGTATTCACCAAAATATTCGGGTAAAAAAGGCGTGAAGTTATGTATGTATGTTAAGTATAGTGTCCATATTAATAGTGCCGATACATATATGTCCGAAATTGATTGACTTCTTAGTCGTTTGTTGAGTTAACTTAAGAGTACCCACTTGCATAGTGTACTTATATGTTGATATTTAGGCAATATTCGCTATTATTTTACTAACAACTAGTCGACCCGGTGAGTTTTGTGTCGCCCCACAAGCAATAACTGAGCAAATAAAATATTTTTACTAAAACATAACTTATTGTAAGTCGTTTCTGATTACATACACTACCTTTCTTTTATTTTTTCTTTTTTACGCGAGGAAATGCTTTATGCACACCCCCCGCCTGGGTACGGCAGGGGGTAGTGTGGGACTCCCAAGACAGTGTACTGCAATCCGATCCTAGGGTTACCCACTAAAACCTCGCGGCGGCCTTCCTCCGGCGTTGGGGTGGTCCAGGATTCGGATAAACCCCTCTGGTCCACCCCGCCGTCGCCCCCCCTCTGCCACGAGCCTCAGCGAGGCTCCCCCGGGCGGGGCGGCTCCGACCACGCGCTGTAAAGAGGCGCGCGGACGGCGGCGCCCCGGACGACCTTCCCCGGCCGCACCGGGGGGTCATCCTTCCCGGGCCGCGACCCGGGCGCACCCGCGGGGTGTGCGCCCTCGCGGCCCGTCGGCGACGGCGATCACTGAGCTCGCCGCCGCCGCCTTCGAGCGGGATCGGCTCTCTCCCGATGCCAATAAAGCCCAGTCATTGTCAGTTTTGGCTGGATTCAGAGATTATTTATTTTTTAGATTAATTTAAATAGAAAATAAATTGGATTAAATAGAAAATAAATTAGATTAAATAGAAAATAAGTTCTAAATAAACGCGATTTAATCTTTCAGAGATGAGCCATAAAAATGAGATAGACAGACAAAAGGAAAAAAATGGTTTTTTTTGTTGGTGTATGTTCCGCATACATTATATGTACCTATTTAGAAGCGTGTAGTAATAAGCAGTTATTTCAATATTACAAACAGACGCTACAATTTCATTTATATGCATAAACTATATCAAGTATTGCAGGAAGTTAGTCAGGAATGTTGTGTCTAGCTTTTCTGCTTAGTTCATAAATATAAACATATGTATATAATTTCGTATAGGTAAGGAACTTATTACTATTCATCGTCGGGCATATTTTTATCAGTCATCAATATATACACAGTATACACTTAGGGACCCCTTTGAAACAATAGCTCAATAAAGTAGAGACATTTAGCGTTGATTAAATTAATGATTACAACAACACCACGTCCACGTAACCAACATAGCAGTACCTACATAGACGAGCCTCGTGGCGCATTGGTAAAAAACTACCGGCTGCAGCAACGAGGTCGGGGGTTCGATTCCCACCCGAGCACAAATATTTGTGACAAACATGCATATTTGTGTGGCGTCTGGGTGTTTTTCTATGTATTATAAGTATGTATTTACAAAAGAAAAGTATATATGTATTATTATCCGTTGTCTAGTGTCCATAACACAAGCATTTAGTTGCTTAGCTTGGAACTAGAGGGCGCTGTGTGATTTGTGTCCAAGATATTATTAATATATAGGGTAGAATACATTTCGCTTTAAAAAAGCCCAAAAATTATATTATTCTCAATATTTTAACAAATCTAGACTAAATCACTGGCTTGAAAATGGAAACATGGAATAGAACAGAACCTTCATGATTGCATGTTCTATTCTAATGCATTTTCAGGTAGACGAGCAGACGAGCAGGCGTGTCAGCTGATGTAAGCAACAAATTCCGCCCATCGACACCTGCAACTCAGATAGTGTTACAGTTGAGTCGCCGGCCTTTAAAATGGGATAGGGAAGACGTCGGAATTGTAACAAGAAGGGCACAGGGGGAAGGGTTTGTGCCTTCGAATACTTCTCTCGCCGAATGTAACGGGGCATGAGCTACTTTATGCCAATATTCTGAGAGGTTGTGGTATTTCACCGGAGCCAACCCATTCATGTTTCGAACTGCGTGGCGCTACCGCTGTTAAATGTTGTTCATTAATTCAATGACTTTTAAATAGTAAGTAAGTATTTCAGTATTTTGCGCTCTGTTATTTATAAATACAATTTGTTATAATTAATTAAGCACGTTTAGAGTATGATTATTGACGTTAACGAGATAGGGGAGTCAGGGGGACCTTTGTTTTATTTGTCCTAACGCTGTCTTTTTATAAAGTATTTTGCTTTAGTATCCAATGAACTATTGCGGAATTATTTATTCAGGTGTTAATCTGAAAGCACACTTTATATTTTTAGGTAAATTCTAATTATCGAGGGGTGAAAGGCTATTTGCTTTAAGCGACATTTTGGGCGATATTGAGTTATATACATATTTGGAATCAGCAAATTTTTCTGCGTCGACTGATACAAGTTTCATTTAAATCGGAGAACTTTTTTGGCGCTTAAAACATCCCTGTTTTTGGGAAGTTTCCATAGTAGCAGTGTTTTAAGCGACATGGATTTTGCATTTTTTTTTAAATTAGTTACTTGAGCCATACACTCATATTAAAAACTGAGAGATAAACCAATTAGCCTTTCCCAGGTAAATAAGTCAATAAGACTTAAAACATTTTTCCTGTTTCTAAAATTTACTAGGTACGGATTTGAATCATTTGCACTTCCACCAATTATACCGTGTAATGTCGCTTAAACCATTTAGTCGTCACCCAAATAAGACATGAAACGTCGCTTATACCAATGTATTTTGAAGAACAGAAGCCAGAGGATTGTAAAAAATTGAAAGAACATTTAGATGAAAAAAAGGCATAAGTATAATAAAGTTCTAATTGAGACTGTTCTAATTTATAATTATTATACTAAACAAACACTTTAACTGATGTTGCGTTAGTAATTTATAATTTTAATAAAAGAACGTGAGATTTTCGGCAATTGCGCTCTATCCAGGTTGTTTTAACAGCCGTTTATAGCCTTATATGTATGTTAATAAATGGAACACAAAACGTTATATTTTCAATTTTATATGTTACATAATTTAATAAGCCGCCTACTCATTTTAGTCTAAAGTGGTGGTTGACATAAATAGTTTTCTACTATTAATTCCGGGTCATATCATTTCATTCTTATAGACTTACTCTGAAAACATAAAGCATTGTCGCTTATTTGTTTTTTCCTGAAGCTAATTGTAGTTTTAAAGTCACTTAAATCATTTTTCCATTCCCTGAAAAATAAGGGCTTAGGGCATTTTGAATTAAGCGACACGTATTTTTGTCATTACAGGTCGGTTTAATTTAATATTAGCATCAGCATCTAGATATTTTTAATAGAATTTCAACAAAGTTTACCCCGTTCAAATAGCTCAAGAAGTTTTTAAGTTATGAATTTTTTTTCAAAATTTCAAACTTTAAATGGCTCTCCTGTAAAGTTGCAAAAATGTCGCTTAAAACAAATAGCCTTTCACCCCTCGTTATTATGTCTTCTGGCTTTTAAATATGGGAAAGAGGGGGCAAACGAGAGTGCGGGTAAACTAATGAAAAACGACTTAATTAACATTGCCGACCTATAAGATAAGTTTAAGCTCGTTTCTTGAAGGTTCCTAGGTCGTAAAGGTCCGGAAATACCGTTGCCGGCAACTGGTTCCATATGCTAGCAGTGCGTGGCAAGAAGCAACAAAGAAGAAATATAGAGCTTTTCTCAAACCTTTTTAAATTTTAAAAAGTTTTCACGAATCGGTTGAACCCATTTTATACAATATCGCCAATTTACATACCTATGTCGCACTGTTATAATCTCATTAAAATAACAAGGAAAGTAGAACACATAGATTTAAGTGAAATTATTAAATAAAACTTATTATCTATATTTTTTTATCAAAAAAAGGGACATTCGGCCTTGGCATTGTTGCGCTACACGGTTGCATTATTTAGCAAATTTGGTGCAAACAAATAAATACTTTCTGTATCAGAGTTAGTACTCAAATTAGAATGCGCTGGCGTTGTATTTCTAACGTTTTAAAAATAAGTGTTGTGTGTGAGTTTATTGGGAAGAGATTATCTATGATAAATTTGTGCTTTATGCGATACCAACAAAAAATGTGCAAATATAGCTACGTGATTGATAACAGAAAACAAACTTGCCTAGTCAAATTAATATGACTGTTCAATATTAAAACATATCACTAACTATTGACTGTGACATTGTTTACGTGAAATGTTGCTGCTAGTTGCTAGTTGCAGCTGCTATAGCACATGTTATAATGTCATTTTTGTGTCAATTATGCTTGCCACTATTAAATATATATGTATATATTTGTGTTTTTTTTTTCTATTTAGGTATATATTTCCTTGCATGAATAGACGGACTCGACTAGTGAAATACCACATCTTCTCAGAATGTCGACGTTAAGTAGCTGGTGCTCAGTCTCGTTAAGTGAGAGAGATATCCGGTATCCCAACCACTTCCTTCTGCTCTTCCCATCCAACTCCCTTATTATATGCTAAAGGCCGGGAACTCAACTGTAGTACTAACTGTGTTTCAGGAGTCAGTCCGCACAAACATTTTAGGTGCGATTTCTTTGAATGTAAATAAAAATAGAATTATAATAATGACTGAATAAAATCTATATATAATACTTACTTACATATGTGTGTCAGATAACGAAACAGGTAATCATATCGATATTTGGTAGATTTTGTCATAAAGATATTAAATGAGTCATCAGCTAGTTTAGTCATTGAAATACTAGTAATTGTATGATGGCACATCGCTCCACACACCTGGCTATGTAATACGGATAAATATAAAACAAGCAGGTGCCTTATTTAGTTAGATAATTCACCTGTAAATAGCAGATTGTTTTGTAAGAAACTTACTTAACTTTACCCCATTTAGGCAGAGTATTTATCATAAATTCATGTCTTATTTCTACCCAAAGGTGTAGGCAGCGGCTGTTGAGCCTCGACTCGCCGAATTACGTCCAAAAAATAGACGGCGAACCTATTACCATACACTGCTACACCTTTTATTCACTAACCCACTGCTTTATTTTCAGTAGTGATAATAATATTGTTATTTATTTCAAATGGTTTGAAAAGAGTATTTCGCACATAAGTTTCTTGCCCGATTCTTCTCATGATACTCGGAATCGGGCCGCTCGTGGCGATTGCGTCCGTGTTTTTTATTGTTCCACGGAGGCACTTTCCTCAAGCGCTCCTGTTTAGTATTTTGCTTAGTAATTTATTTTAAATAATATTTTAAATCTGTACTTACTGACTATTTTTAAGTGTCTGTGAAGACCTATAAAAATAAAGTTTATTTGACTTTGACTTTGAATAAAACAAAACACACAAACAGTTTAGGACAACTATTAACAACAAATTACAAAGAATTTACTAATAGGAATTATAATTTCTTTACAAAGAAGTTTTTATATTTGTATTAAACTGAAGAAAAATAAATAAACAAATGCGATAAGTAACACAAAACCAATATACAGCATTCTGCCTTGGGTAGGTATAATTTATACGTATATTTTATTGTGATACGACTGAGAAATTTAGAATGATAATATTTAAAAGAAAATAACGCGTGGAATCTCTCCGCGCGGAAGAAGTGAAACTTTGGAATACTTATTCACTAAATTTGAAAAAACATATTACCCTATTATATTATATGTGTATCAAATCACATTCAACAAAATAAATACTATATATTTGAATGAAACAACAAGTACATATTTCAGCCAATTTCATGACGCTGCCGTCATGAAATAAACAGTGAGAAACTGTTTACTTCTGTTTGCGTCGATCATTTGTTATTATATTTAATAATGGTATACAAATAAATGGATTAAAAATAACTGAATTAATTAATTTTCTTTGTAATATCAATTACCACTGCCCGCTTCTAGATGTTTCTATTTCTGTAAAATATCTATTATATTGACGGATTGACGGAAGAAGTCCTCGCGTGACCGTTAAAAACGTTAAACTCTTGCAACAAACATTAGAAGTTCCACTTCAAACAGCAAAGGCCAAATAGATGGAAGGACGGTGATGAGTGTCCACTACTAGATAACATGATTTTACTGACATTACCTTCTACCATATTATTATAAGTGATGTTTATTGTGCTCACAATGTCCAACACATGCGCAATAAACTACAATTTGTTTAAGTTACACTCAGTGTCTACACATTGTACAAAAAAGGTCTTTCAACAATCGTTTGAAAAGGCAATAACATTACTAGTACTTAATTTGAATAAGTATTACATGTAAAAACTTGCAGTATTTTTATTTACTTAGGTTTTATTAGTGCTGTACCACGTACCAAATTAGCAGGAAATCTGTTTATCTATATTAATAGTAAAAAGAGGTAACGTTTGTAAGTTTGTGACGTTAATATTAGTACTTACAATTTAGGTAATCTTTGGAATTACAGAATGGATTTTCAAAATTATTTCAATATTATTATTTTAGACAGTACTACTTAACATCAGCCTTGATCTGTTGGTGGCTCGGTTTTTGTGTCTGTTGTGGATGCAGAAACTATGGACTGTTGTCTCAATAATCCGCGGAAAAGTACATACAGAATTATTTCACGATTCAACAAAATTAATATCTGACCAAATATGTAACATGAAACATGTGTACATGGAATAAAATATTTCTTTTACAGTTTTTGTCTGTCCGTCTATTTATTCCGGGTAATCTCCTAAATGGCTGGACCGATTTTGTCACTAATTAAATTGGCAGGTAGCTAGTGCAATATACTTATTGCATTACAATACTTGTTACTACTGTAACTTACGTACAACTTAATTTTGTTTAGAAAAAATCTTTTTTTATTTAATTGTTCCAAGGCTAAACAAAGTATGCTGGGTAGTAGCTGACTACTTTAAAATAAAAATACTTCTGCGAAGTGCCACTTTGATTTGTTTTAATTTGCTGAATTGTGTAAAGTAAATGGCCCGGTTAGGATAAATGTGCCTTTTGATTGTGTATTAATAATTTCTTATTGCTTCGCAAAATTTTACAATTAAAAGACAGATTTGATTAGTTAAAATATGCCATTTACATAAACTTATAAACTTACAAAAACTTATAAAAATTAATGTCACTGCCTATACGTGACATTAATGCTTGTACTTTCTTTTTTCTGATAAATTGAAACAGAAAATATCAATTATTTAATAAATGGAATAAAAAGTCTTAATTTAAATTTTTATAAATCTCATGTAAATACTTCTATTATTATTCATATTTTTTTTAACAATAAAACACATATTTTTTTTAAATAGATATATTAGACCCATTTTAGCCGGCAATATTTAGATCTCCGATTTGCAAAATATTAGATGTGCCTTTTTCCTTATGACGGCATTGCATTTTTTTATACAAAATTTCCTTGACTGACACACGTAAACTAAAACTTTTATCCAATTTAAAAACATTACAAAATTTTGGCTTAATTTACATCGTTTCCGAAACTAAAAGTCTTAATTTAGACTTTAAACCTGTTCCATACGTAATCATGCAGCCACTCAAATATTTTTATTATTTGTTATTGAAGAAATTAAATATCTGACATTAATAAAAAACTATTCGTGGAGTTTGCTGAGTGGCTAGTAGTAGTAAATATGTGATGGATAGGTATAGGATATGACGGGGTGGTCCAGAGGGGTTAACCGTATCCTGGACCACCCCGACGCCGGAGGCAGAACGCCGCGGGGTTTTAGTGGGTAACCCTAGGATCGGTTGCAGTTTACTGTTTTGGGAGTCCCACACTACCCCCTGCCGTAACCAGGCGGGGAGTATGGCTAAAGCATTTCCTCGCGTAAAAAATAGGATATGTACCTAAGGTAACAATTAGTTATAACTTAATTTTAACTTAAGATTTGATATAGATTTTTTTATACTAACCTGTCGCTCACACATATTTCTCAAACGATCAATTTTCAAACTTCATAGTTTAAAAGCTGATCAGGCGAGCCCTAACCTAACAATGTAAGGTTAGGGCTTGCCAATTAAATGGAAATGTCATTTCCATTTAATTGAATTTATTAATTCTCATATATTATGCACATCACCTTCCTCTTAAATCATCATATCTTTAGCTTGGAACTACGTTATCTTTTGCAAACTATAAAGGAGCTAAACAGATAAACAACTTGAGCGACATCGTTAAATAAAATTGTGAAATTTCGGAATATTGAAAAAAACTAGGCACCTGCTGACGTTTAAAAAACTTAAAACCTAATGACCTTTACATAAAAATAGTTACAAACTGTAAAAACGCAAGTATGGGTGCAGAACACGTCTCATGCCGTTTGGTTGAAGGGTTAGAGTCTTGGCCGCTATAGAATACGGGCTTTTTGTCAACTTCTACATTTTTTTTATAGTAATGGGCGGAAAACGTGCAGGCGTGTTACCCTATGGTGAGCAATAAACGCCGCCCATGGACACCTGAACACAAATAGTGTTACAGTTGCATTGACGGCCCTCAGAATGGGTTATGAAAGGGGCCGGATCTGGGATGGGAAGGCGATGGGGAAAGGGGTTGGGCTTGCGGCTACCTCTCTCACCGAGCGAAACGAGGCAAGAGCCACTTTACGTCGATATTCTGAGAGGTCGTAGTATTTCACCGGTCGAATCGGCCCATTCATGCAGCGAACGGCATGGTGTCTCTACCACTGTCGTGTGCACAAGTGCTCTACCATATTTATCAATAAAAAGAACTGAATAGGTATTGTAATATGGTGGTTAATTAAAAGTGAAATGTAACAATTCTCTGTCCGCTTAATACCTATTGATCTCTTTACACGAACTAGTTACGTGCTGAATGTAAGAACATGATGGTAAATAACATTGAAAAAACATTTTCGGTTTGATAAGGACTCACATGCGATAAGGTAGAAGGTTGAACCCATCATATCGATTGTAAAATAACTACCTTTATTAATACATAAGCGATGATACCTGTATCTATACGTATCGTCGCTTTTGTATTAATATAGGTAGTCATTTAATTCGTTTATATATTATACTAGCTGACCAGGCGAACTTTGTTCCGCATCAAAATTAATAACTGCTGTCCCGCTATGTTAATACTGCAATATCTTTGAAAATATTTGTTTAAATTGCTAAATTGCCAGGATCATCTATATTACATGCACAATATATTTAAGACACTTAATTGGATGAAAATTAATATTGTAATGTTTAAAATCGCTTCGTAAATAGGCCATTATTTCTCGTAAAAAGTAAAAAAATAAAAATGGTCATTGTGGGTTATCCCTTAGAGATAGACATGTGCCCTTGCGGAATTTTTTGGAGACCTTTTAAAGGTGTATAATAATGTAGTACATTGTTTTGTTTTATCACTTAGGGTTCAGGCAGCGTTTGCGATTAAAGTTCTAAATCTTGAAAATTATCACTTTTTTTACTACACTATACATGAATTATAGATCAACACCACCCCGTTGACACCCTCTAACTATTAAAAAAAGCCGCATCAAAATCCGTTGCGTAGTTTTAAAGATATGTGCATATAAGGGGACAGACAGCGGAAAGTGACTTTTATACTATGTAATGATTTCAAGCAACACGCTTCAGCTCTTCAATGGTTCAGCACTCTACTCCTCATGTTTTTCTATGTATTAAAAGTATGTATTTACAAAAGAAAAGTATATATGTATTGATATCCGTTATCTAATATCCATAACACAAGCATTTAGTTGCTTAGCTTGGAACTAGAGGGCGCTGTGTGTATTGTCACCAAGATACTATTATTATCTTATTATTATATCTATGGCTCTATACTACTCGAGCGCGATAATTTAATTAAGACTCGGCTGGAATGCAACTCTCCGACCGCTGCCCCTATAACTTTCCTCAAGCTGCAGGATTGTAGGTACTGTAGGCAACACGGGGCAACACCATTTTTTTTAATATAGTCTCGTTCTGGCTTAGGAAAATAATATTTTTATAGCTTGATAAGTCTCGGTGGTCTAAAGGTCGAGCACCCTGCTTCTGAATCTAGAGGCCGCGGATTGGAATCCTGGCACACACCAATGACTTTTCGAAATTAATTTCGAAAGTTATGTGTGATAAATATCGATGACTAAAAACTTTGTGCCCGGTGTCGCAATAGCTTTGCCACCTATTCCATTTGGGATGTAAACATAACGGCTGTGCCTTAAGCAAGCAATAGATTACGAAAAGGACGATAGGTTTCCTATTAACTATTTCTTAATTAAATATCGATTTCTTTATGGAATGTTTAAACAAGTGGTGACACTCCGTGGCGTAGACAAGGTCAAAATTGATCCCGATGTTTAGCAATATCTAATACAATATAGGTAATCTAATACTTGGGTCACGACTCACGGTGTGCGTTATTGAACTCCTCCGAAACGCCTTGACCGATTTTCATTAAATTTTGTAGTCATATCGTGTTGGTCTGAGAATCAGACAACATATATTATTCATCCCCCTAAATCTTGATAGTAATCCACTTCTAAATTGTTCTTTTTTTTTTCAAATATTTAGGCACTCGTTTCTTAATGTTTTTATGAAATAGATTCCAAAAATACATCTCTACGATCAACCCATATTTTATTTGTTAATTAAAATCTTTATTTTTTGTTAAAAAAAAAACGTTTGCTGGATCAGTTAGTAGTGTTACTATTGAAAACATCTCTTGTAGGTACATATTTCAGACATTGGAAAACAAAAGTTGTTTTCAACCTTTTCTTAATTCTTTTTTAATTACTTGTGGACGTTTTATTAAGTTAATGTCAAACTATAAATTTAAAAAAAAAATACATATAAAGTAGGCTTTAGTAGTTATCGTATGCAATCTTCTTTTACTATTCAATACCCTACGTGGTAGAAGAGTAGGTAGCGAGATTATCAGTCACTCACAACGTCCTCGTGGTTACAGCAGGATTACAGAAAATAACAGTCAAATAATAATATGACTTCCTACTGCTGCTATGTATAAACCCCCACTGCCACATGCATCCACGGTAAACACTTACCACCAGGTGACTGGAATGTATGTATAGTCTAGGCGAGTGCGGGCCACACACAACGCCGAAGGAAGGCCGAGGGGTTTTAATGGGTAAAACTTGGAGGAAGTTGAGTGCTTCCCACACTACCGCCAGCAGTTTCCCAAGCAGAGGGATGTTCATTAAACATTTCCACGCGTTAGACAAAAGGTATGTTTGTATGGTCGTAGTTAAAATTTTAATAGTCTGTTCTGTATTACAAAGCATATCACCAGAGCTATTGAATTGTCCCTTAAACGATATGATTCTCCATCTACTATTGACAGGATGATATTATAATAAACTTATAGCCAAAATGTTAGCTGTTCTGATACAATTTATTTAAATTGTTATAATCCTACCTCCAAATCTTCTAAAAACTTAATCTCCTCATCGTTTTTGGAGACCTCTCCATTAGTTATTATCCGTCGGTTCGCACTCACATCACCGGTCAAATTAACATCCCGAATTAAAACGTTAGCTTCATCACCAGACACTTTGAAATCCTTCATTATATGATAAGCACCAGTACTGTGTTCAAATTTTTTCATTGCGTCCACTATTGATTTCCCTTTATAAAGGTTTAACGTATTAACACCGCCGGGATGATCGCGCAAAAACTTTTTTATATCGTAATGTTCACCGTCAAAAATTACGGGGAAATTTTCATGTGAGGCCATTGTGTGTATGGCATCCACGCGCGGTCCTAGTCTGACTGACTGAAAATGAATTACATAGGTACTAAATATCAATTCGTTATCAGTCGGCGTTGGACCAGGCTGATAGGTACTGTGCTGTGAAGATGTTTCCTGTTTCTAGCCTATCGGCATTCTACTAATTTGATAGTTCACTACTTACCTTACCGAATAATTTAGCATCGCCCCAATAAATACTACATAACATGTTTAATTCTTCTAATTGTGATGACGTGACGGTATAGTTTTGCGCTTGCTAGTTTTATCTTGTTAATGAATTTCTCAAATTTATTTAAAAATGTTTTTTTTGTCACCGCTAAAATAATCATTTTATATTGTCTTTAATTGTTAAAAGTTTAAGATATTACCTGTACCTAACTGAACAAACCGAAAAACGCAACTGTAACAATGATATTATCTGTTTTGCAAGTGTCCATGGGCGGCGCTAGTCGCTTGCCCTCCTATCCCATAAAAAATTATCAATAAAAGTAGATATTACATTATTTCACGCCTTTTTCTACCAGTAGGTGTAAGCAGTGGCTGTTAAGCCTCGTATAGTCGTTATGTTTACGTCCCAAATGGTGGCGAGCCTATTGCCATTCCGGGCACACAGTTTTCAGTCATCTTGACTTTTAGTGGGGTGCTTGACCACTGGACCACCGAGACCTTAATATTACACATACTTAATTAAAAATCTGCTTTATTTTGCTTTTTTCTGCCGGATACCTCTCTCACCGAGCGAAACGCGCCATGAGCTAGTTTGCGTCGATATTCTGAGAGGACATGGTGTTTTTCCGGTCTAGTCAGGTCATACATGCAGCGAACTGCGTAGCGAAGAGAGCGGATTAATTTCTCTGCATGAAAAACATCAAAATAATGAGATACGCAGTAGATAGGTGATACCGAAAGGTTAACACGCCAAAGTGGCGATGGGCCGGCCACATAGGTTCTCCAGTCGCCACCACGAACTGGTGGACGTGAAGTAGGCCGTCCCAATAGCTGGACCGACGACCTAGTTGTTATCGGTGGAGGCCACTAGATGCGTTGAGTCGTTTAGAATAAAAGGGATTGTTATGAGTAACTCGAAAAATAATGTATCGTCATTCTAAATCCAATATGGGGTGATAAATATTTTTAATGCATTTCTACCATATGGGTAGGTATCAAATGAAAGGGCTTGTTGGAAGTAACTCTAAAACCAATGCGACATTATTCTTAATCCATATGGCAGAATATATATTTTTAATGCATTTCTACAATATAGGTAATAAATAAAAGGGTTTGTTGAAAGTAACTTGAAAAAGAATGTGACGTCATTCTAAATCCAATATCATCAGATCATCCAAAATAGAGTTCTAGTTATTCTATCAGATTCTACACAGACCCAGATAAATATTAATACACGGATCGAACTCGACAATCTCGGATCCACAGTCGGTAGTTTTATCAATGTACCACAAGGCCCGTCGTAATCTAATTAAGATGTGCTCTTTTTACATTTAGTGTATTATAAATGTATATTTGTTACAAAGTTTACTTCTTTAGCGCGAAGGGACTCTAAGCTTTATTTTTATTTTTATATATAGTTATAGATCTATCGAAATGATATAACAAATAATGAAATGAAATATTCAAAGATTCTAGATTCTTGATAGATTTACGGCTTATCACGTAGGCTTCTATCATTGAGGTCTAGAGTTCGAATCCGAAAGGTATATTCTTGGAACTTTACTGTATATGCGCCAGTTCGGCGAGATCAACTATGCCATTCAGCATAGGCATACTAAAAATGAATAGCAATTTAGTCACACAATTGTTTATAAGATATCAGCTCGTTGCGGTTCCACCATCAAATGGGGTTGGTGTAACAATTGGTATCTACATAGGTAGATAGACTATATCAGAATACGATTTACGGCCGAAACCAATAATCAATCCCAATCTAAATTTTGCTATCTAAGATCAATATTTCAATCCATTTCTGTTAATAAGCGTGCCAATAATCAATCTATGGATTGAATAAGCGATCTCTAGAATCAATCTATCTTTGGGAGGGCGGATCAGAGATTAGAGATTGAAATTTGTTCTAAAATGACAGTTTGCGCGTGCCAATATTCGATCCGATGGTTTAGACACTGACATCGATCACCGTAATCTATCTTAGATTTCAATCCGAGAAATTCCTTGGTTTAGAGATAGGATTACATTAAATTTTATTGAAATTATCTAAAAATGTACAGTGATAGTGATATTTGGAAGTCCTTGCTTTGCTATCAGACTGGGATAGCGAAAGCGATACCGAAATGAGAGCTGCTCCTACGAGACTCAAAAGGGTAAATTATATGCAGAGCCTCGAGGATGCCGATTTTACTTTTAGATTTCGGTTGTCAAAAGTAGCTGTGAATTCTTTGCTTACTCAAATAGTGCCACATATCAGAGTAGGTAACCTCCACAAGGTTTGTCTATTCAAATATGTATTTGCAATTTATCTTTCAGTGTCATAAACACTAATCAATACCAACGCTAATAATCAATATTCGTATTGCAGGAATCACGGTGCTTCTTGATGATGCACCGTGATTCCTGCAATACGAATATCATTAACTATTACTATCATTGAGGTTTTTTGCATTAGCCACAATGTTAATTTCTGTCGCAGACTTTCTGGGAGTATCCAAATCAACACTAGGAAGAATAGTGAATGATGTATCGCATGCAATTGCCAAATTATATGATCAGTACATCATTGTCCATAATTTAAATACAGAAAGTTTTTACCAGATTGCAGATTGAAATATTTAATGAGTACTTACTAGTGCAATTATCAAAACAACTTATTTATTAATTCATTATATTTTCTTTGTAGTTAAATGTGAGTCAGGTCACTTTGGTAACCACTGGATGCTTGGTGATAGTGCTTATCCAAACCGATTTTATTTATTGACACCAATTTTGAACCCGTCTACTCTGGCAGAACATAACTATAACAAAGCACACATCAGAACTAGGAACACCATACAAAGGTAACAATTGAAAAATACAGATGTTATGCTTAAGTGTGTAAACCTAAATCAACTTCAGGCCAAATAACTTGTGAAGTAGGCAGAAAGAACAGAATCTAAGCATAAGACACCGTTCTTATATATCTCTCTTGCTTATTCGATTTTCATAACTCTTTTCATAAATACTTATTGTTTCTTTGACGTCACATTAGGACACATTCAACTTGGTCATTTATGGTATGATGTGCCCTTCTTCAACTCCTACATCTTTTTGCTTTTACACTGTATATATGCTGTGTTACTCTTGCGTTTTTCATTCTTACTTTAAAACTGACTCTCTTTCAGACTAGCTAGTAATGTTATGAGTTTTATAGGTATACTACTATTGTTTCAGAGCTTTCGGTATATAGAAGCGCAAGTTTCCTATTGTGGGCCTTACCATGCGCTTGTTATTGCCTAAGGTCCATCATATAATAACTGCCACAGCAGTATTCCACAATATACGCAGAATACATAATTGAATACCTACAGAGGTTAACTGAACTAACTTAGAAGTGACAAACTCGGATTCTATTGATATGAACCTAAATATGGACCAAGATACACAATCAAGAACTGAGCTAATAAACAATTATTTTGTGTGATTAAAATGTTGAAAATAAAACAATACTTTTGTAACTTAATATTTCAAGAACTGAGCTAATAAACAATTATTTTGTGTGATTAAAATGTTGAAAATAAAACAATACTTTTGTAACTTAATATTTGTACTTGAATCGATCTACTCAATGTTTTTTATTAGTAATAACACTAACATTTAAACTGTAATTTTGACTATGGAATAAAACAAATGTTTATTATTAATGTGACTGTTTATTAAATTAGTATTAATCACACTTCATTGCTATATTTATCACAGATATTTATATATGTATATACATATATATATTAATCAAACTTATTTGCTAATTTATCACATACATGTTATGTAATTACATTTACTTGCTCTATTTATCACATACATATTAAGTAATCACATTTAGTTGATCTATTTATCACATACATATTAAGTATTTGAGATTTTGATTAAAATTAAATGCTTTGTGTTGGGGTATTTTCTCTTCGGAAATCATATATTTCAACTATAATATTATTATTTTCATCCCCAATAACGCAATCTGCCTCGACTATGGGTGACACAGTGGCATCACCACCACCATTTTCTGCTTGCACTATTTGACTGTCACCACCAAGCTCAGCAGTAAAGCCAGTGGCAGTACTACCAAGTAATGCAGTTATCCTGTGTAATACTTCATCAGGTGGTATATAATCAGCAGGGCCACCGCCAGTCTAAAATGAATAGTAATAAAAAGGTAAATTAAACAATGAAAATAAGGCAAGCAATATCTTAAAATAATGACACTACAATGACTAACCTTAAATTGGTTTATTCTTATCTTAGTGCAGCGTTTGCGAGCATTTTTTTTAAATTTTCCCCTTTTTAGACTTAGCTGCTGTGGGTTCCTTGGACAATTCGCGGCGCTGGCGTTATTTGTTATTTGAAGCCATTCCTCCATCTTCAATTTATTATTTGATTAATTTGCTCGTCGTCTCGTAATTATTTTGCTTTTTTCTATTAATCTATCAGAGCTCTAGTTTCCTCCTTTGTAAGAGGTTTGCCTTTAATCTGTAAATAACAATTCAATTTCATGAAAGATATGTGAGAACGCGACGGATCAGCATACTTTTGTAAAGAAACAAATTACTTACAGATTCAATATTCATGTCAAACGTATTTGATGTTCACTGTATTTAGATTACTATTAAAAAAACTAACTAAAATTACAGCTAATTAAATTCTTGTTTGAATGCAGCGGCGTATTTCATATATAAATGTTTATTTGTGATATGTCAAATTTCGTTCCTTTCAACAACTTTTGTTAAAACATAAAGAATATAATTTGGTGTTTTCTTGTAGAATAAATGTGTTATTCTATAAGAAATCGCAAAATTAGTTTCCCCTAACGTACTGTGTAATATTTCTAACACTCCGAATTAGTTTCGTATAAATATAACGCGGAATAAACTTAAAGCGTTATTCACAGTTTTGTGTGAAACGGAACAGTAAAGAGGGAACGGTTTACCGGCTATCTGCGGATGGAAAGTAAGACGGATAGATAAGTTTTGTTATTGGCACGAGGATTGAGGATCGTTTGACAGATACACAGTAATCTCAGATTGACTTCAATCTTAAACTACAGATTGATTATTGGCTTCGGCCGTTAACCAACTTTTCGTAGTGATAAGTAAATACTTATTCTCTCACAAACGAAAAAGTTGTTGCCGTTGCAATTTTGGTAGGCGTTAGTGTGTCAATTTTACCTTTAGGTACCCTTCACCTGTTCTGTTTACATAAAATTGAATGTGTCTATTATCTTTGTATACCTATATTTGAACTTCAGCTGCTTTACTTTTTAACTTACTAGCAGACCGCGCGAACTTCGTACCGCCATATTTTATACATTTTCCAATAAAAGATTATTGCCGCGATCATATTAATACCCCAAAGCTTTCCTCATAAATGGACGATATAACACTTTTTTTTTTCAATTCAAGTTCCTGATACATACATAACTTCACGCCAGATCCCTTGCGGGGTAGGTAGAGAGTACAAAGCGTCATAAGGCCCGATTATTACACACCTACTTGCTTAGCTGTTGATATTAGCGACTAACAACCTAGTTATGATAAATATAATAGCAGTTAAAATAATAAGCAGTTAGCTGCATGAATGGGCCGGCTCAACCGGTGAAATACCACCACCTCTCAGAAGATCGACGTAAAGTGGCTCATGCCGCGTTTCGTCCGGTGAGAGAGGTACCCGGAGGTCTAGCTCCCTTCCCATCCTTCTCCCTTCAAGGTCGGCAACGCAACAGTAACACTATAAGTGTTGCCGGTGTCCATGGGCGGCGCAGGTTGCTTACCATCAGGTGACACGCTTGCTCGTTTGTTTGTTGACAGTTTGTTGACAGGTAATTAAAAATTGACTTATACTACTATTACACATACTCATTATTAGCATGAGAGCATGCTAGTATTGAGCATGCATGCATACAGACCTTGCTAGTAATGAGCAGAGAGTACGTAAATGGGCTAATACGTAGTGGGGTAATGAGGGCTTGCTAGTAACGGCGCGTGTGAACAGGTTTGCCTAATGAGTATGCTAGTAATTATTAGTCTTGCGCATTGTAGTTCGCGACTGAGATCGCTCAGTTTAGGTCGCCGCAGTTAGGACTTTGACTTTGATCAGCGATTTTTTTTTATTGCATTGGCATAGGCGTAGTGGGTACTGGGTACCAAAATATGGATATTTTTTCATTAATCGCGATGCGTCGCAACGGTCTGTATCACCACGTAAACAATAGATGTTTCACATCAAAAAACTACAATATTTTATTGAAGCCACAGCCCCATCCTATGCAATGCGTTCCTGGGATGAGGAATAAAATTAACGTATTGACGATACTGAAAACACTATAAGGCTTATGGCTCGTATGCACGTTGTAACTGTAGAGTTTCGAGCGTTGGAGCTGGTTGGAGCATTTGTAGATGCTTTCCGTACTTTGCTCATCTTATAGTACTCTGATACTAAAGATCAGTACTACATGTACCCGTACGATAGTACAATTGTACTGCGTAGATTCTTGGGAATGTTGCAAATTGCAATGTTGGTATCACTTGGTATGGTATGCACTGTTGCCAACCCTACTGTTTTAACAGTAGATCTACTGTTTTTCAATTGATGTCCCTGTTTTTTGTTTTATCCATGAAGTTTACTGTTTTTATTAGCTTTTTATTAGCTTCACCTGTATGTTTGTAGGTTTGTTTGTAACCGACTTCTTTTTTAGTGTTCATAGTTCACAAATCGCACCATCTAGTGGCAATTAGCGGAAAGTTTACGTTATCAACTTGAAACGAGTTCCTTGTATAAGTCACAGATGGCGCTATTCCTCAAATTCGAAACTAAGAAACGCGCTTGTTATAGAAAACCGAACTAAAAAATAGAAAATAAATTTTAATGAATTTAAATTAAGAAAATAGTGTTAAAAATTTCAATGAATATAAATTAAAAAAAGCGTGGGGTGCTTTTTAAGATATTATCGAAATGATACTCACTCTACTCATATCTGTCAATAAAATATTTATAACTATTGACACCATGCACCCCACGCTTTTTTTAATTTATATTCATTGAAATTTTTAACACTATTTTCTTAATTTAAATTCATTTTCTATTTTTTAGTTCGGTTTTCTATAAAAAGCGTGTTTTTTAGTTTTTTTAAACTATTATTTATTTCATTAGGTGTAGAGAGACACCCGTTACCTCAAGAAAATATTTTACTTTATTATTTCTATTGACTTAAAGGTCTTAGTTATCAGGTCATTAAAACCCTTAAAAAAATATTTCTATGCTAAATAACGTTTTGTAACTGGATAGTTCGATAGACCATAGCCTATGGGCTAGTGACAACTACAGTTGAAACTTTAAATTTCTCTAATACGTGTGATACCTGCCTACCTTTATAATATTAATAAAAAAATACTACATACTCTTGTTTCACTGATATGATATAATATATATAGTTTATTCTAGAGTAGTTTTTTTTACTACTTAATATATTGTGATTATATAAATATAATAATGTGAATGTGTCTTAATAACTGAAATAATTGAGTATTTTTACTGACACTGATTATTGTTTTTTTTTATTTGTGGGATAGGAGGGCAAACGAGCAGACATGTCACCTGAGGGTAAGCAACCAACACCACCCATGGACACCAGCAATACATATAGTGTTACTGTTGCGTTGCCGACCTTTAAGGGATAGCGAATAGGGAAGATTGGGGAAAGAGAGTAGGCCTCCGGTTACCTCTCTCACCGAACGAAACGCGGCATCAGCCACTTTACGTCGATCTTCTGAGAGGTCGTGGTAATTCACCGGTCGAGCCGGCCGATTCATGCAGCGAACTGTTTGGTCTACCACTGTTTAAATTTATAATTTAAACAGTGGTAGACCAGTGTATGAGAAAATTATGAAACCTGTCTTTTTGAACCCATCTACTGTTTTCGACTGTTTTTTAATGAGGGAACTGTTGTTTTTTTATTTGTTGGGGTTGGCAACACTGATGGTATGTATTTTTATTTATGTGTGTGTATTTATTTCCCACCTAGCTAGGTAGGTATGTGCGTGAGGTTTATTATCAAAGAAGAATTTCGGAAATAATAAATTGAAATCATGGCAATTGACATTAATAGATTAACTTAATAGTTTGTGGCTTGTAAAGTGACAGTGCTTATGTATTTGTTGATATTGTGAGTGTATTTAATTGACCGTATTTGGATGTGCGTTTTCTCACTGACATGAATCTACCTAAGTCGAAATTTCATAAATAGACTAGACATTTGATGTCGCGGTCGCGTATAAAAATAACATTGGGTTCTTGCGTCGGGTCGAGAGAATTGATCCCGCCTGAACATAAAGCGCTATGGTTGTAATGATGGCACCGAAGATATTTTACGTCACATTTCTTTTGATGCTGGGTGAGTACATGTTATCTGTTAAAATTTCAATCCAAAAAGTGTTTATAGGATTTTAACTTTAGTCGTCTTGGTATTAGTTTTGAATGTTTTCAAAATATAATTAAATTGCCTGTTATATTATTATGAATGAATGTTGTTGTTATTTTGAGATCTAACAAAGCACCATTAGCACACTAATTTTGTCACAAGTGAAAATAATAGATTAAACTTTTATAGTCTGTTATGCATATACTGGCCATTTTACTTTATAATAAACATGATTATAAAATTATGAGGATTATTAACAATGAAAGAGGTCACACATCTAGTACTGGCCGTTTAAAGAAAAAGACATTTGAAATGTGTTATTAAAAAATGTTTGTAAAAGTAAAATATATTAACACTCATAAATAGTTTATATTCATGAATAGACATTTATGAAATACACTAAAAAATAAACAATAGCAACCAGCTGACATACTATTTAAAATCAATTAACATTGTTATATATTTCGGCTAACATTAGGATAAAAACATGATAACAAATTTATAATACTAGTCGCAAATTATATAAATTATTTACTAGAGCTCTAATTATATGATTATAACATATAAACAATACAATTTTCTTCTTCTTGAAGTTCTTCTTCTTTTTGAAGTGATTTATATACTGGGTTCCAGATTTCTGCAAAAAACGTAATTTCTCGTTCAATGCAAACTATCTGTGACCAGATGAATTGGCTAATAGTTATGATTCTTCCATATGCACATCAACGACAGAAAGCAATCTTGTCGTAACTTGAGTAAGGCAACTTTACACCAGGGCTAAAACAAACACTGTTTACAACATATCTGTGTTTTGATTTCGTAATATTTATGTAAAAATCAACATCATACGAAACAAAAAACAGTTGTAAAAAGATGAAATGGAGATCATTCTTCTGAGATGGGGTATATTTTTCAAATCAAATAAAATTCGCATTTTTCGAGATAAGACAAAGTCGCTTTCCTGCGTCGATATTTGGTAGCCCTGAGAAAAGGTAAATTTTTGTTAGGTCTAATTGTTCGGTCAATATTTTTATTTCATTACGGTGGTGTAATTTTTTTTTTTTTGTCATGCGATCAGTCTGTTGACTATAAGCAGATGTGTTGGGACCTGATTTGTCAGGTAGGACGCTACTCCCATTGGAGTATACCCTTTCTTTTTAGCTATCAGTCTGCCTGATTCGCTTTATCAAATATATCTCGCCGCTTCCTCAAATGGCTGATGGTTTCAGGAATCGTAACCGGCTCCGCAAGCTCATTCGGGTAGTCAGGTTTTGTACATGTCACCATGCGCACTTAAAATATTTCTTCCTTGATCATCGGAATATCTAGTATGTCATGGATCTCTGAAGTTTGACTAAACCAAGGTGCATTTGACACTTGCTTTATGATGTAGTTTTGTATGTGTGTATGTTAGAAGTACTGGCTGATCCCCAAAGTTGAATGCCATATGTCCAGATTGGCTTAAGTATGCACTTGTATATAAGAAGCTTGTTGTCCGTTGCTAGTTCTGAGTTTCTTCCCAGCGGTGGTGTAATGGCACAAAGATATCACTCAACCTTATGTATTCATCCTTCTGCGAGTAGGAGGGTCGGGATTTGGGAGACTACACTACCACAGCCAAATAAATGGTCCGTTTATAAAAGGCAGAATATGTATTACCCAAATCCGACGTTTTTTTTTTTTTTTTTTTTCTATTATCTGCGATCGGCCAAGCCATAAGCAGATGAGTTGGGTAAGTACTAGCAGGTTTTGTGTGCCCCCCATTAGGAGCACTACAATAGATTCACAATTTGTGTCACACTTTGGATATTATGTCTTTCCTTTTCAGCCTTTTGGTGTATGGGAGTGTGAGCAAACCAGTTGCTAGAGCATTTGGATGCACCAGTAGCTTCTCTCTGTATTTCTGCAGACAAGTTTGGATTTCCTCCACAACTGTAGTCATTCCTGCATGTTCATGTATTTCAGAGTTTCGAATGTACCATGGTACATTGCATATTGTGCGCAGTATTGAATTTTGCATTCTCTGAAGGATGTTTATATTGGAATTGCATGCACTACCCCATAGTTGGATTCCGTACGTCCAGACTGGCTTTAATATTGTCTTGTATATGAGCAATTTGTTGTCCACTGACAGGGCACTATTCCTTCCAAGGATCCAGTATAAATTACTATATCGGAATTTGAGCTCTTCTCTCTTAGTTCTTATGTGCTGGTTCCAAGTAAGACGGCGATCCAAGTGTAATCCCAAGTATCGAACACAGTCCCTATGGGGCAGTGTTTCACCATCCAAATGTACTGGAGGACAATTACCCTTGCGGAGTGTAAAAGTAACTTGGACCGATTTAGAAGTACTGGCCTTTATCTTCCACTTTCGGAGCCAGTCAGATATTTTATCTAATCCTTTTTGTAATTTTCTTGTGGCTATTTCTGGGTTCTTGCTGCTGGCGAGTATTGCTGTATCATCCGCGAAGGTAGCTGTAGTTAAGCCTTCCACTATTGGCAGGTCAGCTGTAAATATACTGTACAGGGTAGGCCCCAACACTGAACCCTGCGGTACTCCTGCCTTGATGTCATAAAATTTTGAAGCCGTTTCTTGGCATGTAACTTGGTACAGTCTATCAGATAGATACGATCTAAGTAACAGGTAGTAACTATGTGGAAGATAGGTTTTTATTTTACAGAGGAGACCCTCGTGCCAGACACGGTCAAAGGCCTGCTGCACATCCAAAAACACTGAAGAGCAGTACTCCTTTTGTTCCAGTGATTTTCTAATACTGTTACATACTTTATGGACTTGTTCAGTAGTAGAGTGGCGCTGCCTGAAGCCAAACTGGTGGGCAGGTATAACGCCGCCGTCTTCCAAGAGAGGTTGAATGCGAGCAAGTAGCAACTTTTCGAATACCTTTGATAATACTGGTAGTAGGCTGATAGGTCTATACGACGATAGGTCAGTAGGTGGCTTCCCTGCCTTGTGTACCATCAGTATTCGAGATACCCTCCATGAGAGAGGATAATACTGGGTTCTCAATATCCCATTGAACAGCATAGTCAAAAATACTGTAGCTCTGTTAGGAAGCTGCTTAAGTACCTCCTTGGTAATCAGATCAAACCCAGGCGCCTTTTTGTCTTTCAGGCTTTGAATTATTCTCCAGGTTTCTCGTACTGATGTTGAGGGTGGAGGAAGAGATAATTGTAGATCCTGCTTCAGAGTCCTGTGAACGTAGGTCTGAAAAAATCCGACGTAAATGTATATATATGTATGACTGTGGATGAGGTGAAGGGAGTGTGTCAGGATCGTAGCTTCTAAAAAACCAGAATCTCTGCCTACCCTTATGGGATACTGGCATTCATCCTTCTATCATCATAAAATAGCCAGCTAGTAGCTTATAAAATCTCTCAGATCAAATCTGATACTGAAGTAACAGTTTAGTAGGCTACAAAAAAAAAATGATATTTTCATTTCATCCTAAGTTTTAATATCAGTGGAAAAAAAATCTTGTTTTTATCATTAAAATTATAGTTATTAGATTTTACATACCATAAAACAAGTCTCTATCTAGTGTTTTGATATAACAATTTGTTTGAACAGGCTTATATTTCAATACTTTTTGCTCTTAATTTAGAGTTGGAGACAGACATTCCAACTGTTACTCAAGAATTAATTGCAAGTAGTTGTTTATGCTTAAGTTAGGAATAATATAAAAAATAACCAAAATAATAATAATACTGTAGAGTACTATTACAGTAAGGCAGTTATAGAGTCACGAAATATGCTGCATGAATGGGCCTGGTCGACCAGTGAAATACCACAACCTCTCAGAATATCGACGTAGATCCCCATTTCCCTCTGTGAGGCTATCCGGAGGCCCATCCACTTTCCTTCTCCCCTTCCCATCCCACTCCCAACCCCGTCCATATCCTATTGTAAGAGCCGGCAACGCAACTGTAACACTATGTGTTCAGGTGTCCATGGGTGGCGTTTGTTGCTCACCATCAGACACGCCTGCTTGTTTGCTCCCAATACCATAAAAAAAATAGTATTTTAAAATATTTTTTGTCAATAGGTACAGTGGTACTAGCAGCACCACCAGCGGAAGAAGACCTTCCTCCTCGCCCTAAAGAGGACAGGATAACTACTAGATATTGCGAGTTTACTAATGGCTCAGAAACTTCATCTTGTGATTCCTCCAAGAATTCTACATGTGTTCCGAACGTCATTAAAGAAGAGTGTCTGCCGGTAGAGGCAGATAAAAGCAATCATTGTTTTGTGCTATGGCAATTTGATAATGTCACCAACAGAGCATATCCAAAGTTTAAAGGATGCTTTATGGATACAGTATCTTGCACCGATCGGCCTTCATCATGCCGTCTCCACAATAGAAAGTTACCACTTCTACATTGCTGCTGCGAGGGAGATATGTGCAATCAAAATGCTGTCTTTCCGGGCATAGAGGCCGGAATGACATCACAAACAGAAATCCCGCCAGTCCGGATCCCAGCATCAGTGTTGCCAAATTCTGAAAATGATACCAAAGTTATTGCTTATACACTGACTCCTCTTTTCTTGATATTTGCTGTCCTCGTTGGATGTTACTTATTGTATAGAAAACGCAAAGGCTCGTCATTTGCAGAACTAGCCAATGGAGAAGCTTCCTTGTCAAGGCCACCATCTGCTGGAGCCATTATGGAGAACGAAATGGCTGGCTTAGTTGGACAGGTCACTTTGTGCGAAGTGCGTGCTCGAGGTAGATTTGGAGCAGTTTGGAGAGCGAAACTAGGACAAAAAGATGTCGCTGTAAAAGTGTTTCCCTTGCAAGACAAGCAATCGTGGGTAGCTGAACAGGAAATCTTTAGACTTCCAAGGATGGATCATCCAGATATTTTACATTACATTGGGGTTGATAAGAAAGGTGATAATCTTCAAGCTGAATATTGGCTGGTCACTGCTTACCACGAGAAGGTTGGTAAATGAATTTTACAAAAGAATTTTTTAGAGATTTTACGAATTTTCGGTGCTTTCATAGCCACAGTACCCAAATTTTTGGGGCAGGGGCTAATTAGGCAGTGTTAGCTCATTCCGCCAAATAATTGGCTCAAATCAATTGAATAGGTTGTTCAGTCATGAATTAATTATTGTTATCTAATAAAACAATGGCTTATAGCTGAATCATGTTGTGTCATCTTCAGTGCCTCAGTGGTAAATGACAATTAAGGATATGAGCAACATCTAAATATCGTACGTAGGTACCTAATTATTCTGTTATTACGAAAGTTTAAGAAACGCATTTTAATTACGCATTAATATAGGAAATAATTTAGCACTCAATTCTTAATTTCTGAAAATAGTTCTTATAATACTGGAATATTTGTTTTGTAATATTGTTTTGATTTACAAACAGGGTTCCTTATGCGACTATTTAAAAGGGCGCACATTGACTTGGATTGAAGCGTGGCGCATCGCTGTTTGCGTGGCAAGAGGATTAACACACCTTCACGAAGAGGGCGGAGGCAAACCGGCTGTCGCTCATCGAGATTTCAAATCTAAGAACGTCCTTCTAAAAGCCGACATGAGCGCTTGCATCGCTGACTTTGGTCTTGCTTTGATTTTCGTTGCTGGCAAAGGTTGTGGTGATGCCCATGGTCAAGTCGGCACCAGACGGTATATGGCCCCAGAAGTACTGGATGGTGCAATCAACTTTACCAAGGACGCTTTCTTGAGGATTGATATGTATGCATGCGCACTCGTGCTGTGGGAAATCGCTACAAGGTAAGTTTATTTATATATTAACATACTCGTAGTTCCTGTATTTTTTTTTATCAGTATTATTGTCAAATAATCATGAAAAAAGCAAGTGTGCACAAAAATATTTATAGTGATTGATTTCACATTTTAAACTACCGTGCTGCTATTCTTCTGCGGTTATTCTTAGTTTGCAACCCACAAATATCGCCATTATCTATGTTGCAATTGGTTATTGTTAAATTATGGTGGCATATGATAGTAAATAATAATAATACTACTTCACAACATAGACTAATTTGAATTATTTAACACAAAACATAACTTTACGGATTTTTCTACCCGGCAGCGACTGTTAAGCCTCGACTCGCCGAATTGTAATGTCCAAACTGGAATAGGTGGCGGAACCGATTGGCCATACACCGGGCACAAAGTTGTCAGTCATCGATATTTATAACACATAACTTCCGAAAAAAAATTCGAAAATTAATTAGTCGAACGGAATCGAACCCACGACTACTGAAACAGAAGAGGGAAGCGGGGAGCTCGATCACCGATACTGTTAAATATGTGAATTAATTAGAAAAAATTGTAGAAGGACTAAATTTTACTACAGATGCACTGATCCTGGTCTGGAACCGCCTGGACAATACCGTCTGCCGTTAGAGGAAGAAGTTGGGTCCCACCCTAGTCTCGAGGAGATGCAGGAAGCGGTGGTGCAGCGCAAATTAAGACCGCAAATACCACCCCAATGGAGGAACCACCCTGTAAGTAACCTATCCGTTTTGTTTAACATATAAATATGTAAACTTATTATAACTAAATGTTGCAATGTCGTATGCGCTTCCTCTTTCTTACTCTGGGCTAGAAGATTCTCGTAATTCCCACAAAACAGGTGGTGAACACGGATACCTCTCTTAGATAACATTACTACTTACTAGACTACTATAGTATTATTAATCCCAACAGGGTTTGGTAGTCCTTTGTGACACAATGGAAGAATGCTGGGATCATGACGCCGAGGCTCGCCTGTCAGCGTCGTGTGTTCTAGAACGCGTGACCGCCCAACAACCTGCCGCTATTTCCTCCATGATCACACCAGACACCACACCTCTGCTCATCCACGAGCTCGCCGAACAGCAAGTGTGCTGACGAGCATATATCGAGCTGCCACTCATACAGCTCTAAATATTGATAGACTATCCATATAAACTGTGTTAGAAATGAGAAAATTTAATGTTAGCTATTGTTATAGCTGGTTTAATCGGCTTACTCAAGTGAATAGTAGGGTTTAAAATATTTGTGACAGAACTGATATACGCATGTATTACGTCACGTACCCAAAAAAGAAAAACACAACTCGTTAAGCTCCAACTAGGTGAAGCAAGATTTCAAGATGGCGAAAAAAAAAGGTAAAGTACAATCAACGATTTAAAACTATAGTATTGGGATTCGTTAATAAAGTAATTATATTTTTGGAATTAAAATAACATTTCACATGTTAGAAATTATACAAGAATATTGAATATATATATGTATATGTAAATTTAATAGTGAAAAATCCCTATCGCCATTGTACATCGCCCCCTCGCTAGTTTTGTATGCTTCAGTTTCAAGAAGTTGTGTTTGTTTCTGAAACATAACTTATATTTCATTTGTATATATTATGCCATTTTATATATAACTACTTATTTTGATTATTTGGAATGAGATAGCGTTACTATCTCAAGTTCAAAGTTGAATATTGACATCGTTAGTGATGTAGAAAGATGTTTGTTGATGTTGTTAATATTCAATTTATTATTACATATTTTTTTTTATTATACATAGTCTCGGTGGTCCAGTGGTTGAACACACGGCTCCTAATCCAGAGGTCCGGGTTCGAATCCTGACACTGGCTCACACCAATGACTTTTCGAAATTGTTTTCGGAAGTTAAGTGTGATAAATATCGATGACTGAAAACTTTGTGCCAGGTATGGCAATAAGTTCGCCAACTATTCATTTGGGACGTAAACGTAACGGCGAGACGAGGCTTAATAGCCGCCTTAACCTTCGGGTAACAAAGGCGTGAAGTTATGTTATGTTTTTTTAAATGCTCATAAAGTATAATTTAAAATTACACTAACAATTTAGTTTTAATATAATGACAGTACATGTGTATATGAAATTATCAAAATATCGATTATGTACTAACATTTTTTTTTAATGATTTTACATAGCTTTAAGTGTCGACCGACCGACCGGTAACACAAGTTAGAAATGGATTAAATAGGAGATCAATTGATTTATAATTACAAATCCAAGAAAAATTTAATTTTATACACCTCAAATTATCTTTAATTGTTAATCTATATTCGGCGCATAACTTTACACCAAGTATACATAAGTCTAGGTACATACCACCAGCATAATTAAATTCTGAGAGGAAAAATATTGAATAAATATAGATGATAAGAAATGATAATTGAAAATATATTCTATTTGCTTTCCTATAGCCACCATAATATCCAAACGTCAAGGTTACGGCTTTTTGTTTCTTCATAATAATATTTGATCACGTGGAATTGACAACGGACATCAAACATAACCTCAATCTGTGCAGTCGAATCATTTTACCGCCATCCGTCACTTTTATGGCGCCAAAATTCGTATAGTTAAAAGATAACAAAACTTTCCTAACATTTGTTTCACGTTGTAGGCGTCATAACTTCCTAGAAAAACAAGTTGACTCACAAACAATTTAAGCAGACATAAACATCCTTTATCTGGGATCGTCATAATGTATTGTAATAATAGACCCTCTCCACGCTCCCTTTTCTTAACCCATCGCGGCATCCGGACACTTGTATTGTGAGATAGCTACCTGTGAATAGCGGAGCGTCTAGCGACTAACGGCCGATACCAATAATCAATCCCAATCCAAATGTTGCCTTCTAAGATCAATATTTCAATCCATTTCTACTAATAAGCGTGCCAATAATCAATCCATGGATTGATTTTGTTTGGGGAATCGATCGACAGATACACAATGATCTTAGATTGGCTTCACTCTTAGATTGGTGATTGATTATTAATTTCGGCCGTAATACGATATTGCATAATAACTTACCATTTTGTACAGATAGATGAATTTGAGAGAATGAAATGAGGGATTGTTACCAGAATAAGGGTTCATTATTGGTCAAGTTCTCAAATCACAAGATCAAATTCACATCTCACGTCCAAAATGTTTGTGTATCATATTTGTTTCAATCAAATCAACAACCAACAAAAATTTTCTTATAAATCATTGTATTGGTGAAAACCGGCGGGAAAGACAGACGCGGCGAGGGACTTAGCTTTTTTATATGTAGTGATAAAAAGGATGTCTCAATCAACGTTAATTTGGACATTAATTTAGTACATAGGAAGACACAAACAACATAGGTACATGAAAGTGTTGCTTGTCGTAAACATGTATCTATATCTACAAAGAGTATGATGGATTTTATTTATACTAATAAATCTCCACTTAACAGATCGCGCGACGCTCCTCTCACGTCAATTTACTCTAGCCGAACCAATGAAGTCTATAACAAACAGTTTGTATTAATACGACTATCAATTGATATTTTTCTAACTGTATAGTGTAAATCACGGAGTTTCTTATCAAATCATAACCTTTTTGCTGTACCATAGGCCATAGACAACAGCTGAATCTAGTTTTGTTTTTATTAATCGTGTTTGCTATTTTTATTTAAATATTTCGTTATTAGATTTAACTACTTGACGTAGTCACAAGGTATTTTTGTGTTAAATTAACCTTATAATGTTTCACTATGATTAAATGATATGGCCACCAGAACTAATAGTATTTAATGCCTTAATTTTGATATATATATATCAAAAAATTCTTGAGGAAAGACCAGATAATGGAATTATGAACCATTGTAAGAATGAAGTGAAGTAAATCAAAAAGTTAAAGTTTGATTATTATGATGAACGATGTATTTTTGTTAGTATATAATATTTGTAAAGTTTACGTGCCACTTGTTCATATCTCATGTAATATAAGCATTAGGTGTTTACGTATGCTGTGCCATAGATCAGACTGGTTATTTGGTTTTAGGCTTGACTGGGCTCAGGCAACTATTTTATATTATGGTATATTCTTAATTAAAATACGTCATGACTGATGGTCGTCACGTTTTGTGATGACCAAAAGCTGTTACTGTACAACTTACTGTACAATCAATCTGCCATGCACAGAAAGATATATATATATTTAATTAGACTTGTTTGTGTTTTCATCTCTTTAATTATCCAGTGGCTTTGCCTGGTCACTTGAAATTAAATATTACGTACTAAATTGTATGAATAGGATGCAAGCCTATTATTGCCATCAAAACCCACTTGTTGGATTTCGCGCATTTTAATAATTATGTATTTACTAGCGATCTAATATCGTCAGACCATCTGATGGTATGCTATTGTTTTTGGTCAATAATAATAAGCAGCTATAAAGGCACTTTATTTCAGAACAATTTCTGTGATTTTTTTCGCTCACATCATTATTTCACAGTGTTGCCAGTACCTACACATCAAAAATTTCCTACTGTATGAAGGATGTAAGCGAAAAAAAGTAACATAATAAAAAATATCATTGAAAATAAATTGTGATTTTAGAACATACTGATAAGAATTATGAAAATATCAATGGGGAATCATGTTGCATTTGATTTACCTATGCAGTGTGCATATCAACACACATAGATTTAAGTAATTGTTGCCAAATGTAAATATATGTAGGTTTCGTGGTAGCTTTTTTTCGTCTGAATGTCAGTTTTAGGTCGTGAACACACTGCGGATTTTTTTTTAAATCCGAACAAGTAATTATAACAGTGGCTACATCCACGCAGTTTGTATATCAGTGCATCTTTATCATATTCATTTCGTTTGGGTATAAAGGATTGACATAATGCTCAAAGAAGAATTTTTAAGGCCTAACACTTATAATACCTGTTCCTAGTGTGTTTACAACTTTAGTGTAATATAAATCTTCTAATTACTGTAAAATGAGTAGAAGAAGTTTCTAGAATTTTGGTAGCAATATAGAAGGAATCTATTAGATAGTATATAGGTTATGTTGTCGAACAATGAATACAATTGAATGAATGTCCCTACGTCGGCTATATTTAATGTATTATTTTTTAATTAACAACAATTGAATGTATGTTGAAATCTAATGAACTTATTAAAATATATTTTATAGACAAACATGTTATTTTCTTTACCCTATTAAGTATATGATATAATTTTTAGGTAACATCTCTCCCTAGCTGTTTAATAAATCGAAGACAATGCCCTTAGTATCGCTAGTTAATATCCAAACATTCAATTTAATTTACTAATGTATAGTGGAAGGCCATAAGTTTTTCAATTGGGAATCCAGGTCCACCAGTCCACCAAATTTCTAACCCCACATGTATTAATGGACGGCCCCTAAGTTAAAGTTATATTATGAAAAGGAGAACCTTTTTTCATGTAGCTATTGTTGTACTCGGTATAACGCATTAGTTATTATACAAATTTATTAATATATTACGAGCGTGCTAATTGGGTCATAAATATATTATAGCCAAAAATTATAGAAATGGTATTGCCTACGAAACAAAACAGGAGGTGAGGAGAAGTTACAAGGGTAGTGGGCGGAGGGTTCAAGAGCGGATTCTAGGCGAGGCTCAACTTATCGCGCACGAGTACTATGTATGTATGTGTACCTATATATAGGTGCGCCTACAACAGTTTCTTATTTCAGTTACCGTAAGCTTATTGTTTTAATGATAATAATTTTGAGTAACCTACACGTATTTTAAGATAATAAAACATATTTTTAACATAAGTATTTAATATAATTAGTCTCGGTGGTCCAGTGGTCCAGCACACGGCTTCTGATCCAGTGGTCCGAGTTCGATTCCTGACACTGGCTCACACCAATGACTTTTCGAAATTGTTTTCGGAAGTTAAGTGTATGATAAATATCGATGACTGAAAACTTTGTGCCCGGTATGGCAATAGGTTCGCCAACTATTCCATTTGGGACGTAAACATAACGGCGAGACGAGGCTTAACAGCCGCTGCCTACACTTTCGGGTAACAAAAGGCGTGAAGTTATGTTATTTTTAACGGTATTAACTATTTAATTTTTATTTTTATTAATATAATAATAGAAATGTTTTCTTAACGGTCATCACGCTCAAAAAGTGTTACAACTGGAAATAATATCAAATAAAAAAATACTGTATAGAAAAAATAATATTTTTCATTGAAGGGGTAGAGTGTTACAGTGGTAGTCTTGCAGAACGATGCATGATGAATGGGCCGATTCGACTGTGTCGCGTTTCGTTCAGCGAAAGAGGCGAAGGCCCGATCCCCTTTCCCCTCATACTCCCTTGAAGGACGGCAACGCACCACGGTGTTCATGGGCGGTTGCTTACTATCAGGTGACCCACTTGATCGTTTGCGCTCCAAAGTAGAAATAGGTTGTATGATTTTTAAAGTTTAAGGAAGTCGAATTTTAATCCCGTTTTAATTATTTAAGTTAGAAATTACTCTAAAATATTTGCTTTTCTGCAAATCAATATATACATATAAGATGCCGTCATAACTCCAAACCTAGCTGCACTTTTGAATAAATGTGTAGATGCAGGTGTAAATAGACCAAGAATTTAAAGAAACACCGCAAAGTAATATAATTTATTTAAAAATGGATACAATAATGATCCTACCAACTGTCGTTATATTTCCATTTTACCTGTATTCAGCAAAATGATTGGAAAACAAAAAATGTCTAGAACGACTATTAGTTCTACACATGTTTTGTTTACTACAGCAACTACTTTTATAAAACATATTTTCAATGCTTGGGAAAACTCGCAGAATGCAATTGATGTAATCTGTGATTTCTCTTTAATCATGTAGATCATCGGTGACTATGGGTGTTTCGCAGGGCTCCATTCTCGGTCCTCTATTGTTTATTTAATGATTTACCCGTATGCGTATAGAACTTTTATAACCTTGTACCATTCGCTGATGAAACTTCACGTGTCTTCAAGGAAGACCGTAAAAAAAGTACATTTGATTATGAGAATAGCTTCCTTACAAAGGTTCATTAATGGTTTACGGCTAATAACTTTGGTTTTAAATGTTGAATAGCACACACACTAATTTGTCTGTACTCTGATTACCTATTGCTAACTGTTTATGGACGTCGCTCTTCCGTCGTTATAATCGAAGTCGCCCCATATATCGTGTGTACTGTAACAGAACTTAATAAAACTATTATATCTGCTCCAACTATTCTTCTGCCCTTTATTCCACCATTGCACAGTAATTATTTCCTCACTAAAATCAAACCAAAACAATAAATTTTACCATGCCACAACAGAATTGTATTCTGCATCCACTGATGTAAATTATACCTATTTAATTTATTCTTGTGTATTTATTTAGTATGTCATTATGCTCCAGCGGGGCCCATAAATAAAATCTTTAAATGGAAAACTTAACTCTACTTAAGCAATTCAGAAGTTTCGACAATGGTAGAGCCAAGCAGCTCGCTGCATGAATGCTGCACGACCACAGAAATAGACCAAGATAGAACGGCCGCGATGTCATATTTCCATACATTTCGAGCGTGTCACTTTTTTGAAAAACCACGACCACAGCGTGATGTCATTTTCATTGTGAGCGGGGCGACTAGTTAGGAGACACACATTAGATTATCGATGTTAATATCGGAAACGTGTGTTAATTTTATTATTTTTATATTTTACCAACTTCATTGATTTTGTGTAACGATAATCATAGAAAGTAAAACATGTTAAATACTTTAATCCGACATATTAAAACCTAAAACATATTTTTCCAACAGTATATAAAATTTAATTGTAAATATTTTACTGTCCTTGAAACTATACATATTTATTAAATATTTGCCTTTTTGTAAGGGTTGGCCTCACAGTCCTGGTTAAATAACGAAGCCGAACGTCTACATTTACCTCGGTTCCTGCCCGTTTGAGAAGAACGAGATGATTTTCCATCAGCGATTGGTCTAATTGGTGAAAACTTATACTGTCAAATAAACTACTGCCAATGTAATTACGAAGCACTTTGGTTGAAATTTGTGGTGTTAGAATAAAGTAGGGACAAAGCAAGACATGAGCTGATACTCAAATTATTATTGAATTAATTTATCGATAAGTCCTAAGACTCAACGATACATGGAGTGCCCATCTCTAAAATTCGAAGAACAATCACAGCGATTAACAGACACAGCGATCAACTGGCAGGTGTATTGTGTATTTCGTTCGATTTGACGGACATTACGCGTATAATTTATACGCGCAATGTTTTTGTATACGAGCGTTGAATGCGGACAGCAATGGATATTTATCATAACGAAAAAATATACAACTTGTGATCGTAATTATTGAACATAGTAAAAGTAAAACAATAATTTATAATCTCAAAAAAATACTTTCTACTGATTTTCTGTACTTACTGATCATACGAAATATTTCCTTTTTTCATATTTGATTCACTACTTTTGTTTTGACGTGACAACGTCTTAAATTAGGTTGCGGCTGGGAGTCACTTATGAAAAAGTGTAACGCTCGGTAACGTTACGATGAGTCACCGAACGAGAGAGAGGCCCGCCGAAGTACAATGTTTTAGTAAACAAAATATATTTCTATAGTTAAAATTTGTGCAATTCTTATTTTCATTCAATTCCTTGTTCCTATTGTGCAATTTAATTATATTCATATCAATAAATATTCTACCGAGAAAAAGACGTTGTCACGTAAAATCTTCGCCCGTAAAACCGACTTTACAGGCACCCAGATTTTTTTTTACAATTTGCCACAGCACGATAAGGCATATATGTGACGTTTTATCTATTTTTTTACGTCCTGAACGCATAGCAGGAACGCTCGTTGCGTAATGAGAGCGAGTTTCGAAAAGCATGCAATATAGTGCATGGTTTTGGCATGCTTGCCACGCCTATTCGCCGTTCTATCTTGATCTATTTCTGTGTGCACGACTTTTCAGATAATCGGCTAAGTGGCTCATGTCGCGCTTCGTTCGGTGAGAGAAGTACCCGCAAACTTTGTTCAGTTCTCATTTCGAAGGCTTATATCCAACTTTTCTACACTGGCAAATACCGCGTAAATCCCCTATTAGAACATCTAATGTAGTTTCTTTATAACTCTAATTTTTCATGATGACCACTCAATAAAACAAACATTAAAGTACAAATTCTGATTCTTTTTTTTATTTTCACATCAATCCGTGTGTTGCCTGTACAATGTGGGCGACATATGTCACAAACATAATACAATTAACTTCACAACTAACTATGTACATGGTCGGTGTGATTCTCCTGGTGAAACATATATTAAAGCTCACTCACGATTTCTGTACAAATACAATTTTCTAGCGAGGTAGTGTAATTTAATAATCAGGCACTCTACAATAGAATTTCTACCATAAAACAATTGGATTTCATCATTCACTTACATTTAAATAAAGAATCGTCATAAAGCAGTTCAACATGTAACTGTGCAAAAGGTAATTTTAATTTTATTATTGAAATTATATTCTGTCTTATCCTTACAAATTGTTCATGTAACACTATGGAAGATCTCAATGTGAAAACTTGTGACTTCTTCAGAATGATGATTTAAAATATTAATATCATAGACCTGCGATGTAGAAATACCTCCAACAGGTGATCTATAGTAGAAGACTACCATTACAGGTAGTAAGGGGTTACACATAATTTTGTGTACTAGCCTCACAGTTTATGTGGGAGTTACCTCCAGTTAGTGTAAGAAATGGACCGTGAGTGAGTGGGAGGTGGAGTTTTAAAGCGCTAGGAGCGCGGTGGTTCAGGTTCCAGGTCGGACGCGGGCGCGCCCTGGGGCGGCGAGGGCGCCGTGTTAGCGGAGGCCCGCAGGCAGTCCCCGTGCGCCTTGTACTCTATGGGCACGGACGGCGGTAGCTGCAGGATGCGGCGCATCGCGTCACGCACGCGGGCGGAGGCCCCCGTGTCCGACGCGGTGCGGTGCCACACCGCTAGGTGGTCGTCCTGAAACATCACACACATTAAATAGTCAATTAAAAATATTAGCGATACGAAAATAAAACATTGTTTTCTATTCCACTCCCACGGTTACTATATATTTAGCGAGAGTTTTATAAATCTGTCTAAGAGAAGTTATGAAGAATTACTACATTATATACATACAATACAATCGAAAATCACAAATCTCCTCATTTGCACAATCCCTAAAATTATGCTGTGAAAGTGAAAAGTCGATTAAATGGTCAATCAACTTTTAAGCAGTGAATACTTAAAAATTTAATAAGCGAATAACTTAGAAATGAACCATGCAAAAATTATGACATTGAGAATTTACTCTGGTCAGTGTGATTAATTTTTTATCTCTCTATTAGTGATAGTAAAATAAGAAAAAAAATAAAAAGAAACTGAGGTCACACTGTTTATATTGCCAGTACCTGGAAGCGTACAGAGAGCACGACTCCACACAGCTCTGGCCCAACCATAAACTGCTCCCCCAACATTGCCATACATAGGTCTTCCCATGCACGGCCAGTCTGTGTTTTACGTAATCGTACCACCTGCAATAAAATAATACAAATAAATAAAACACACAACACAACAATATTTTCAATATGTTAAATATCCAAGTTTACTAAGATTTCAATGAATAACACATACATGAAACAACAGTAACTAGTTACTCCTACGTTTCACCCATGTGAACTTTATTTATCAAGAACTAACAATAATCAAAACTAAACTAACGATTGTGTAGCCATCTATAGAAACTGGTAGTATCTGAATAAAATGAAACACGTTTTTTTTAATACTTGTTATAAAAATAAAGATGAATGATCTATAATTTTAGTTATTCAATGATTATAATTACACCATTCTGAGATTTTATTGTAATCAAATAATATTTTACATGAGTAAATGAGTTATTATAATGAGTTATTCCTGTGGTAAAACGATGCCTATATTTAAAATACTATTGCTCAAATAAACGCTCCTCACAATAATATCAGAATTTAGAAAAGAGTCTTACCCATTTGCCACCATTAACATTAGCTGGATCTTCCCACATAGGTTTGATGCCAATTTTGAATAGATGAAGGTCTGATAATGGAGGTAGCTCAGATGGTCGCGCGAGATGCGAATATAGCCCCCACCACTGTTCCACACTGGCCACCCGACCCACCAGACGTAACGCCTACAAAAATAACGGTACAAATTTAAACTGTAAGTTCACCAACACTTTTCAAAAAATGCTTTTTAATTATAGGGCGCATTTCACCCATGGATTCACAAAAATGTGGTCTGTTTTCTATGCATTCTATATTTTATATCTTATCAACAAAATATGTATAAATACAGGTTAATTATGTAGCAGAACAGTTCAGTTTCCTTTACCAGTATCTTATATTAATAATTCCTATGGTTCTTGATTGTATTTATATTCATTCTTATATAAAATGAAGGTTGTTGAATCCAGAAATTTTCCAGAGCACCATCATAACAGGGATCTAACAGTACCAGATCCGCATATGACTTAAATATTGCTATTCTCTAGAAACTTGCATTTGTGTAAACTAGATTTCTAAAATTCAAATTTACAAATGTGTCTGAAAATTATCGGAAAGAATGGTCGATCCAAGATTGGCTAAGCAGATATACAATGTAAAAGCAGATGGATGTAGGAGAGAAGGATGGTCAACACACAAATTCCATGGCCAAATAGAACATGTTCTGGAGGAAGATGATGTTGAGATTCAAAAATCCTAGTCTTCATTATAATTTGATAATAGTATACTTAAGTTCTCAAAAAGTTGATCAATATTGTTTTACCAATTACTATTTTTATTATTAACCTATATAAGGAAAATCTTTCACATTTATAGGTACAAAGCTATATAAATGAGTTAATAAAAACATTACATACATAAAACATCCTGATTAACATCTGTTACACACTGTTTACTAAATAATAGATACATTTTAATCACTGTATTCCAAGCTTTATGTATGGTACATATGTTTTCACTGTCTTATAAAAATGTGTAATAATGTTCTCAAACTAACTAATTATTTGGATAAGCTAACTCTGATACACATATAAAAGATCTCAAAAAACCTTTAATCTATTACATACCTGGACATAACCAGTGGTGGAGGCGGACAGCTCCCGTGCTGGTGGCCTTCGTGAGAACCACATCCAATAACAGTATTCGAGTTTGTGCTCATGCGGCGGTACTGGCGGTGGAACTGCTTCATCAGCAGTCCTCTCCTCCTCCTCATTAGTTCCATGATTCTGTGTAGGCGCAACAACCTCCCCAGATCGACGTTCAGGCACGTTTAAATTGTAAAATTTGCACATTTTCCTCTCAGTCATGTTATTTCAAATACATTAACATGTTTCACCAACGGCCTAACCTAGGACACGTTGCTTTACTTCAGTTTCCAGAATGAATGAAAAACTATTTAGAATGTAATACTATTTTTGCGCTACACAGTAAAACACACAAATTGCCTAAATAGTAATCAGAGATAGTAATTATATTAATTAATTCAACCTATTCCCTCTTTTTCTCTGTATAACCTTTTTCTATCCGTCATCAAAATTCAAATCTGTCAAATGACAGCATGCATGCATTTGTAATTTTTACATTTCTAGGTACCACACAAAGGCGTGTTCAGCTACTAGGTACCAGGTGCGTTCAATTAAACTATTTAAATAATCATTTGCATTTTCACCAATGTCATTACTATTGCTATATTTAATTGTCTTTTACAGGATCCATATTTATTTAATTCATTCATATTTTTACTTAAAATACTTTACACATTTCTCCGGACAAAGACAATTTTAAGTAGTCAGCAGAAGAGTGTGGAACCATCTTAATTATTTATTAAATGGAGGCCTCTTATCATTAGATGTACGAAAAAAGCTATGGTATAATTTAATAGCTTTAGAAAATCATCAAAGTATACGCCAAATTAACCAAAACTGCGTAAAACACCTAACATACTCCCATTGCTATGAAATGATTATTTCATAGATAGTGTGGACGTATATTGTTTGTCCCAGTTGTCAAATGTCAGATTGTTCTGAATGTTCTAATGTTGAACGGTAAGGAGTAAGGAGTTTTGGCGGAACTGTGGAAGAGTCATGTCCGATAATGCATTATTTTCTCAGATTTGTGTTTCAATGGATATTATTGGATAAAATTCGTGGCATTTTGTTTAATAAGTGTCCGTATATGAGTGCAAATGTGGGGAATGGTGTAAATATCGTGTTTAGTGTGCTCTCCTACAGTGTCGTCAGGACTCCCTCGCAACATCATGCATAAAGTGCCACGACTTTATGTATGATTAGGCTAGGTTAAGTTAGTTTAGGTTAGTTTTAAGTTTCATCATCATCTTCATCATCATTACTTCAAAAAAAATAACGTCAGACAAGGCAGTATGGCTTAAAAGCTTTAGCCTGTACAATAGTGGACAAATTAAAAAAAAAAATTTTTGAACGGTAATTGAATGAACTTTTGTGATAACTCGGTGTTTTGAATTTTTACGAGGTAATATTTTTTTGTAAATAAATAATACCAGTGTATTTTGAGTATCGCGAGTTAATGTGTTCGCTTCAGTCATTTACTTTAATAGAAGTTCGTATTGATTGTGTTGTTTAATTTTATTTGAGATCATGTACATAAGTACTACCATCAATTTTTAATTTTTCATTGAAGAAAGTATCCTAATCTCATTACATTTGGGATGGCCAAAGCAGATGCAATCGATAGCGTAAGAAATTTAGAAGACATGAGCAGTGAATCAATGCGGGCCCTTGTTAAACAATATTCCGAGTTGGTAAGCAAATCAAACTTAACCGCTACTGAAGTTTAACTACATAAGTTTTGAAATAAAATCAACTAGAAATCAACACTTAAATTACATTAACTGGTGATTTCAGGGACAATGGACCAGCGCATTGTTCTGGGCAGATGCAGCAGCAGCTGCAGCTGAAGGTGGTCTGAATGCTGCTACTGGGGATGATGTTTGGTTACTAGCTAGTGCAATGCTAGCCAAGGGTGAACTACACAGGGCAGCCCATGCTGTATGCTCTAGAGGTTTGCACAGGTATAGGCATAATAGTTTATTTTTCTATGAATAGTACTGGTCAATGTTTATAAAATTTACTGATATCAATTGTCTAGTCCCCAAATCAGAAGAATCTTATTGCTTACCTTGAGCTTACTAGAGCCTGCCATGAGTTTGGTGTCTAAATAATATTATTTCACATCCTGGGTCATACATGGTTTATCAAAGGATAACAAAGCCCCCATTAATAAAGGCAGGCATGAGTACATTATACATTTGAATTACTCTTACTCTTATTTTTTTTTAGGCGTCACTTACTATGCCTTGGTGTTGCTATGCGTGCATATCTAGCTGCACGTGAACCTGCCACATCTATTAAACTGATGGAAGAATGTGACCCCATACTATTGGAGCCTAGTAATACTGAGCAGACCCATAATGTGAGTTTAAAGAACTGGTATTGACTAACTGTATATAGATGAAAATATTACACTCGTGAATCTCAATTTGTAGTTGGAATATTTATAGTCTATGATTGTATTTAAATGTTTTTTTTAAATCTAACATTGTGTACTAGATCAATTACCATGATTATCATTATTGCCTAAATGTATATATTCCCATCCCCATCCCAGTTACAACACCTTCCCATCCCAGTTATGGCCCCTATAGCTGGGTGGCGTTACTTGCTTAACATCAAGAGACATGACTTCTTGTTTGCCATGGGATAGGGAATCCCAGAACAAAAAAAATTGTTACAAAGTATAATATTTAGGTTTGGTGGTCCAGTGGCTGAGCACACGGTTTCTGAATCCAGAGGTTGCGGGTTCGAATCCTGGCACACACTAATGACTTTTTGAAATCAAATAATTTCGAAAGTTATGTGTGTTAAATATAAATTACTAAAAACTTTGTGCCCGGTATGGCAATCACCTATTTCATTTGGAACGTAAACATAATGGCGAGTCGAGGCTTAACAGCCACTGCCTACACCTTCAGGTAGAAAAAGGCGTGAAGATGTGTTATGTATTTATTACACAGCTATCAATGAACATCATTACATAGTATAAAACAAAGTCTCTGTCCGCTGTCTGTCCCCTTATATGCATATCTTATATCTTTAAACGAGCAATTCTTGTATATATATATTGTATAATTGGAATCTCGGAATCGGCTCCAACGATTTTCATGAAATTTGGTTTATAGGGGGTTTTGGGGGCGATAAATCGATCTAGCTAGGAATCATTTTTAGAAAATATCATTTTATCGTGTTTATCGTGTCGTATCGTATCGTGTTTCACAGTTAATATTTTTTTATTATTCTGTCGATAAGATCGAAAAATATTATTCATATTTCATTAATTTATTAGTATGTAATTCGTAATTAATATAAATTTTCAAAAAACACAATTTATGAAAAAAAAAAGAAAATACCGAGCATAGCTCGGTCATCCAGGTACTATCTTTAAAACTACGCAACGGATTTTGATGCGGTTTTTTTACTAGTTAGAGGGTGTGTCCCTTGTGGCTGAACCCTAACTGATAGATCAAAACAGTGTTCTACATTATTAAACACCTTCAGAAGTTCTAAAAAATAGTCCGCGAGGGCATATGTCTATCTCTTAGGGATAACCCACAATGACCATTTTTATTTTATTACTTCTTACGAGAAATAACGGCAGCATTAATTTTCATCCAACTAAGTGTCTTAAATAGATTGTACATGTAATGTAGATGATCCTGGGCATTTACAGCATCCAATTTAAACGAATATTTTCGAAGATATTGCGATATTAACATAGGAGTACAGCAGCAGTTAAGTTGCGCAGTAGTGCCAGCCAAGACGCGTGTTGATAAATAGCACAAATTGAACCTCATGATATCCAAAATTTACTCATTTATTACTTTTGATTCGGAACAAAGTTCGCCGGGTCACCTAGTCCCATAATAAAATTAACATTTAGTTCTATAAGTACTACACTTTCTAGACACTTATTTCTGATGTCTTGAATCTCTGTACATATTGGTATTTATTTTTCCTTTAATAGCGTGCACTTGGCGGGGTACTTGTGTGCTTGGCGCGTGCTCTGGCTGCTTTAGAGCGTCGTGAAGCCGCTGCAGAGGCGCTCACTTCTGCTCTGCGGGCTGATTGTGCTTGCTATGAAGCGCTGGACTTGTTGCTCGATCAACATGCACTTACACCACATCAAGGTAATTGGTTTTTTTTTTGCAATGAATCATTCATATCGTATTACATGTCACAGGTACATTTCTTTTTGTAATGCCTTTTCATTACCTTTCGTGAATGAATTCCAGAACGTGAACTGATAGAGTCATTACCCATAAATAGTCAGTTGGGCGCTGCAGAAGGTGCTCTACTTCGAGCCGCATATCGAGAGAGACTCAACAGATACTCGCCCACACCTATACAACCAGCGCCACCCGACACTGAGTGTCCTGTAAGTGATATTACTGCTCTTTTTTCCTTATTATTATTATGAGGCAAGCGTTTAATGCGTGATATAAATTAATTTGTCGATTGGTCGAAATCTCGATTTCTTTTTTTGGAAGCCCGTCATTTAAATTCAGTCATTTCGATGTAGTAGTGGTTCGGACATGTAGAAAGAATGGATGATGCAAATTTGACTAAGCAGATGTACAGTGTAAATGTGGAAGGATGTAGGAGTCGAAAACTGCCAAAACGGCCACGAACGAATTGAACGTGTCTGCGGAAGATGATGGCGGAAACCTTCAAACCGACGAGCGTGTATGAAAATAGTTATGAAAGTTAAAGAAGCGAATGAGGTGTGTAAAATTTTAGTTCTCTGTTCTAACCCCGCAAGGGACTTGGCGTGAAGTAATGCAAGTTTTTACGTTGTAGTAATCGTAACTAGATCTATTTGTCTACAAATTTGTATTGAAGCTTTATTGCTTGCATTGATGATTCCTTAGGTAACAGCAGAAGGGGAAGCGGTAGGAAGTCGAATGTTGGAAGCGGCACAGAGTACTGCGCGGAGGCTGAGCGCCGCCTGTCGCTGGCAGGAGGCGCTGAAGGTGCTGGACACGGTGGACCCGTGGTGCTGTGTGGAGGTGCGCGCCGCCTGCCTCGTGGAGCTCAAGAAGAGCTCGCAGCTGTTCGCGTTGGCGCACGAGCTTGTTGACGCATATCCAAACGCGTGGACATCTTGGTATGCCGTGGGATGCTATTATTATCTTATAGGTAAGCGCTGTTTTGGTAAATATTAGTTAAAGCAATAAGATATTCTATAATTGTCCACTTCACAATAGCTGTAATAGTATAAAAGTTTTTTTTATGATAAATTTCAGGGGTGCGCAACATTTGTGTCATTTATACAAAATTATTAGCCTCTACTTATTATATTTATACCCAAAGTTTTGACGAGATGATCAATTAATACAAGGCCAATCTCCAAACAGTGTGTCTCACGTATCAACTGTATATATTATTATATTTATATAAATGTATAATTTCTTACTTTATAGGCAAAAGCGAATTAGCACGTCGTTACTTAAGCAAAGCCAAAAGCTTAGAGCCGAGCGCGGGGTGCGTGTGGCTCGCATATGGACATAGTTTTGCAGCCGACAGTGAACACGACCAGGCCATGGCTGCGTATTTCAAAGTTCGTATTTACTTTATCTCATAATTTAAAATAAAATAAATGATATTATTAGTATCCGACCGAAAGTTCGGTTTCGGCCAAAAATCAAGTTTCGGCAAAAGTTTCGGTTTCGGCCAAATTTCTACATATCCAAACCATCGGAGTATGCACTTTCTTAAATTCTTACACGGACACTCTATTCCAATCCTTTATTAAAATTTCCTTCCTTATAACCTTGTTATCGAAGCAGTCGGCGAACTTCATACCGCAAATTTTGCGCAGTAGGTAGGTAGTAGTTTTGTCACAAGGGGGTGCCCATCTTCGGGGAGCCTCGGCGAGGCTCCGCCGGGCGGGGCGACTCCGACCGCGCGCTGTAAAGAGGCGCGCGGCCGGCGGTGCCCCCGACGACCCTCCCCGGCCGCACCGGGGGGTCATCCTTCCCGGGCCGCGACCCGGGCGCACCCGCGGGGTGTGCGCCCTCGCGGCCCACCGGCGGCGGCGATCACTGAGCTCGCCGCCGCCGCCTTCGAGCGGGATCGGCTCTCTCCCGACCCCGCTCGGCGGCCTCCTTCTGGAGCATCACAGCTTCGCAGAAAGAGACTACAGCCCTCCACCCCTCCTCGCCCGCCAGCATTGCCGCGACCAACGCCGGCGGGGACAAGTCTCGCCCGATCCCGTCGACCAGGACTCGGCGATCGTCCGCCCAGGCCGGGCAGACCTCCAGCGTGTGCTGGGCCGAGTCCAGGTCGGATGCGCAATGGCGGCATCTCGCCGTCTCTTCGCGTTTTATTCGACTCAGATACTCTCCGAAGCACCCGTGCCCGGTGAGTATCTGAGTCAATCTGTAGGTGACAGTGCCCCATTTACGGAGCACCCAGGCCTCGAGGTGGGGCAGGACGGCTCCAACGGCGCGTGAACGCGCAGAGCCCTGGAGGACCAGCGCGTCGCGCCAGTCCCCCAGGACCCGCCGGAAGGCCTCCCGCCTCCGCACTTCGTGTCCCCGCGCGTCCGGGTCCTCCCCTCCCCGGCCGAGATCGTACGCGGCTGCGTACATCCCGGCCAGGATGATGAAGGGGGGGAACGCGCGAGGACCGTCGCCGCCTCGTATGAGATGGTACGGTAGCCCCGCACGATCCGTATGGCCATGACCCGCTCCAGGCTCCTCAGCAGAGCCCCGGAGCGGGAGGCCCCCGCGAGGTCTCGCGACCAAACGGGGGCCCCGTACAGGGCCACGGACCGCACGACGCCACCGTAGAGGCAGCGAACTCCCTCCCCCGGTCCCCCGAGGTTGGGTAGCAGGCGATGAAGCGCGCCTGCCACCCGTCGCGCTCGGGGGACCATTCGTACGAAGTGCTCCTCGAAGCTCCAGCGGCTGTCCAGCGTGAGGCCGAGGTACTTCATGTACCGCCCCACCGGGACAGCCGTGTCACCCACCTGGATCCGCGAGGCCGGGGGCTCCCTGCCTCTGGTGAGGCGGTGGAACCATAGCGCCACACTTTTGTGAGGCGCCACCTCCAGGCCCAGCCCGCGGATCCGTCTGACGACAATTGCCACCCCCAGCTCGGCGAACCTGAGCGTCCGCTCGAAGTCGGGCCCCGTGGCGACCACCAGAGTGTCGTCTGCGTAGCAAACGACACTTACGCCACGGGGCAGACTGACGCGGAGGACCGGATCGTATGCGAAGTTCCACAGGAGGGGCCCGAGCACGGACCCCTGCGGAAGCCCGCACGTTACGTCCTTCCTCTGCTTCGTCCCGTTCCGGTCGACATAGTCCACCCGTCTCTCCTGCAAGTAGGCCCCGATGACCGACCTTAGGTAGGGAGGCTACTCGTGGTATACGAGGGCCTCCCTGATGGCCGGCCAGGGGAGGGTCCCGAAGGCGTTGACGATGTCTAGTGACACCGCCAGCGCGACCCCCCCCCCCCGATCGGACTGCCGGTTCCGACAGGGACCGCACCCGACGCACCGCGTCGATGGTCGAGCGCCCCTGCCGGAACCCGAACTGGCAGTCCGATATGTCCGGGCCCGCCTGCGACAGGTGGCTGCTGATACGGGCGGAGATAACCCTTTCGAAGAGTTTCCCCGCCTCGTTCAGCAGGCATATCGGCCGGAACGACGACGGAGCGTCTCCGGTCCTCCCCTCCTTCCTTATGAGTACCAGTCTCGCCGACTTCTAGTCGAGGGGGAACACCCCGCGGCGGAGACAGCTGGTGAATAGCTGCCTCGCCTTGTTCCCTAACACTCCCAGGGCGAGCGCCAGGACACGGCCCGGAACTCTGTCCGGGCCGGGAGCGGCGCTGCGGGAGGCGAGCCGCGCGACGGCTCGCCCGAGCTCGTCCTCCGTCACCTCCAGCTCGTCGGACCACGGAGTGTGGTCCGACTGGGACGGAGGAACCGAAAGGCCCTAACATCAACATTCCTCCAGAAAACTTTCTATTTTTTTTTTATGGGATAGGAGGGCAAACGAGCAGGCGTGTCACCTGATGGTAAGCAACCAACGCCGCCCATGGACACCAGCAACACATATAGTGTCACTGTTGCGTTGCCGACCTTTAAGGGGTAGGGGATAGGAAAGGATGGGGAAGGGGGGTTGGGCCTCCGGGTACCTCTCTCACCGAACGAAACGCGGCATGAGCCACTTTACGTCGGTCTTCTGAGAGGTCGTGGTATTTCACCGGTCGAGCTGGCCCATTCGTGCAGCGAACTGCTTGGAAATTTGGTCATGGAATGTATGTCATGGCCGTCCTCGACTCCTGCATCCATCCGGTTTTGCATTGTATATCTGCTTAGTCAATCTTGCATCATCCAGCCTTTCTACATGTCCAAACCGTCGCAGTATGCTCTTTCTTACTTTTACACCGACACTCTCTTTCAAACTTCCTTCCTTACAACCTTGTTTTCGACTCGGTCAGCGAGGGTCACTCCGCAGATTTTTCGCAGTATTTCGACCGCGTTTATTTATTTATTTATTTTGTCTGGGTAGGAGGGCAAACAAGCAGGCGTGTCACCTGATGGTAAGTGACCAGCGCCGCCCATGGACACCTGTAACACATATAGTGTTACAGTTGCGTTGCCGACCTTAAGAGAGTGGGATGGAGTAGGATGGAGGCAGGGATAGGGAAGGGGGGGTGGGCCTCCGGATACCTCTCTCATCGAACGAAACGCGGCATGAGTCACTTTACGTCGATCTTCTGTGAGGTCGTGGTATTTCACCGGTCGAGCCGGCCCATTCATGCAGCGAATTGCTTAGCTCTACCACTGTAAAGTTTATTCTACTTTCGTGCACACTCTGCCATTCTCATCTCGCGCTTCCATAAGTTAACGTTGGGATCAGAAAAAAATAGCACTGTTTTCTAATTGTACTGTTCTTACATTCACGTTGTAACAGTAATTTAAGTAATTATTATTATGAGATGAGATGAGTGGTAGAGCCACGCAGTTCACTGCATGAATGGGCCAGCTTGACTGGTTGAATAATACAACCTCTCAAAATATTAGCGTAAACTGGCTCAGGCCGCGTTTTGCTCGGTGAGGGAAGTATCCATGTATTCATTGTTATAGTTAGGTTTGCTACATGTTCCATTTTCTCGATTCGGCGAGTCAAAGTTTAAAAGCCTCTGTCTACACTTTCTGGTAGAAAAAGGCGTGAAGTTATGTTGTTGATTGGAACTAAATTAATACATGTATCCATTGTTTTTCATTTATTGTTCTAATTAATGCAAAATAATGGGGAAAATGCATCAAATTTCAGTATTTTGAGGCATTTTCACGTAAGTTTCGGTTTCGGTTTCGGCCGAAACTGGAGTGACGGCCGAACGTTCGGTTTCGGCCGGAAAACCAGTTTCGGTCGTCCTCTAGTTATTATATAGTCTCGGTGGTCTAGTGGTCGAGCACGCCGCTTCTGAATCTAGAGGTCGCGGGTTCGAATCCTCACACTGGCTCACACCAATTACTTTTCGAAGCTCTTTTCGGAGCTCTTTTCGGAAGTTATGTGTGATAAATATCGATGACTGAAAACTTTGTGCCCGGTATGGCAATAAGTTTGTCTCCTATTCCATTTGGGATGTAAAGATAACGGCGAGACAAGGCTTAACAGCCGCTGCCTACACCTTCACGTAGAAAGTTGAAGTTGAAGTTATGTTTAAGTGTTATTATGCTCAATCCATAAATAAGAAAATTTGTATCGTCTTTATATCGCTTACATCATCCTCTAACTAATTTTTTTTATCAATAATTTCATATAAAATTTATTCTTACTCCTTATAGTTTCTTGGTGGCCTGGAGGTTGACCACCCAAGTTCTAAATTAAACATAATGCTTAACCAATGCTTGCTTTTTCGTAACGATAAATATCGGTCACTGACAAAATTGTGGTCCTCCACCTATTAGAGATATATAGCTGCCGCTGCTTACTCCTTGAAGGTGTTAAAAGCTTGGATTTACGATAAAAAATGGTTATATATGAAAAAGAATCCACAATCAGGATTATGGTTAACCTTTTTTGGATTTCCTTTTCAAATTTAAGTGTGATAAATATCGATGGTTGATAAAATTGTGCCTAATGTAAGGCCGTAAGGAATTAAAAGTCAAGAAGTTAAGGCATAGCTATTGCTGTCCACATCCGTGGATATGACAGGCGTGAAGATACAAACGGACGATATACATAATGAGTGTCGGGGCGTGTTGCAGGCGAGCCAGCTGATGGCAGGATGCCACTTGCCACCGTTGTACGTGGCCGTGGAGTGCTCGCTGCTGAACAACTTCGCCATGTGCGAGCGGTTCCTCTCCAGGGCTGCCAACCTACACAGCAACGCGAAGGTACGTCCATTCGAAATTGCAACTACCACAAACCATCATTACTTCTTTCTGCCCTGATCCCTTCTGTTGAGGTTGACACAACACACAAGGTTTTTTTTTCAGGTTTCTTTCACATCAACACTCTTCCTAAACTTTCACACAAATTCATGTTTCCTTAAGTCCCCCCTCTTCTCTCGTTCTCTTCCACATTTAGGTTTATCATTCTTTTTGTGACATGTTATCGCTCCTCATTACCTGATGCCCATACGACTTCCTCTTACATACAAAAAACCATACTTAATCGTAGTTAGTTGTTACCTGGCAGTTGGCCCGGCGAGCTTTGATTCGCCTTGGTAGCAATATTATTTTTTAAAAAAGTAGCCTAAGTAATTCCTTAAAATCGGTCCAGCCATTTCAGCTATTACCCGGTACAAACAGACGGACAAAAAATGTAAATATGTATGTATTCATATCGACGTCCCCGGGCAATAAACCAGTAATTGCAAAACACTGTTTTTTTTCAGGGGAAATATTTTGTGGGTTTTAGCTAAATCTTCAGTGAGTTATTACTATGCCATGTTAAATGTCTCTAATGAAAGTTTACGGTATTACTATAATAACTATTATCAGTCATTAAGTTTATGTGACAGTGTAATATTTTACTTTTTGTAGTTAAAAAATGCATGACCTGGTAACAAAGACCTTAAAGTCAAAAAATACATGAAATGAGTCCTAGCCCACAAATGTTAAATTTGAAATAGAAAAAAAACACCAGTAAAGTGCAATTACGAGTTACGGGGTTATTGCTTGGGCGCGTCGTTATTTGAATGTCACTGTACGGTTAGTTGGGCGAGGCGGAGGACGCGGAGCTGGAGGCGGAGGGCGGCGGCGGGGGTGGCGGGGGTGCGGGCGACAAGGCGCGGTGGCGGCGCGTGGCGCGGCGGGCGCGCTCGGCGCACGTGGCGCACGAGGCGGGCGCGGCCGCCTTCGCGGACGGCGACGTGCTGGCGGCGCGCGACCTGTGGCTGCGCGCGCTCGACGCCGCCGCCGACCCCGACACGCTCGAGGTAACTCCACGAGCAGCTGGCATTTTTTTCTTTTTGAATGACTTATAATTGTTAGGCTGACGGCTGTTACAATTTTACGCGGACTTTTGGTGAGCGCAGAGGGCTCTCAACCTTAAGATTGCAGGCTGCCTGCTTAAGGTTGAGAGCCCTCTGTGTCGACACACAATACAATAAATCAAAATCGAAATAACAATTGTCGTAAGAATTTTCTTAACTATTTTTTGGCGGTATCCTATCTAACATAAATAAGCTAATGTAAAACTAATACACGCCGCCATATGCACAGGCTATAAAATATAACCGCAGTGGCGCCAGTATTACTGCCAGTCACCACAGAGTAGTTGTAGAATTACGTACTAAATGTCGTTATAAGTCGGTAGGTTAAGAAATAAATATTAATGTCTCTGTTGGCTACATTGGTTCACACGAGAGCCATTTGTATATTTATCTTAAAAATAAAAAAAATATATATTATCAATTTAAAAATATAAAGAGTCAAAAAATCCCTGAAAATACCCCTAAAAATTTTAGATCTCTAAAAAAATCCCATCTCACTTATTTACCCTCTAAATCTAGGGGGAAAATCCCTAAGTTGGGAACACCGATTGCAGCTTGCATTGGACAACGTTGCTCTAAGATCCGCTGAACAATAATAATAATATCTTGGACACAAATCACACAACGCCATCTAGTTACGAACTAAACAACTAAATGCTCGTGCTGTGGATACAAACAGATATATACTTTTCTTTTATAAATACATAATTATTTTAAGGGATAGGAAGGCAAACGTGCAAGGGTGTTACCTGATGGTAAGCAACTTGCGCTACCCATCGACACCAGTAACACATATAGTGTTACAGTTGCGTTGCCGATCTTTAAGGGATTAGGAACTTCTCTCACCGAACGAAACGCGGCATGAACCACTTTATGTCGATCTTCTGGGAGGTCGTGGTATTTCACCGGTCGAGCCGACTCATTCATGCAGCGAACTGCTTGGCTCTACCACTGTTACAATCTGGAACGCCTGGAACCTTCAACTTCGCGTTTATTTCGAACCAATATGATTATTATGTAACATTTTTTCACCTCTCTTAATGTTTCGATGATCGCTAATGTCTTCTCTTCTACTTATTTATTTCTTCATGTTTAGGAGCATAGCATATCTATTCAAGATTGAAATGGTTTGAAATGATCACACATAAATGAAAATCACCAAATATATATTTTTTATACGCTGTCATTCCCCGCGTCCCGCTATATGACCAAACAAATCTAATAAAAGACTTCCGTGCACCTGTGAATTACGTGCCCAGAGATAAATATAAAAAAAAATTATAGGGAAGTCTAATAATGAACTTTCCCATAAATTGTGGGTGACAATTTTTTGTTCTAAATTATACTATGCGCGAAGTCCATATCCACTACGTCGAATAGTGGGCAAGTTACGTGCCGGCAGTTTAATCTACGCCGTACACTGACTGGAATTAAAAGCTATTAATAGGCAGGACATTCTATGTTGATCGCGAGGTGATGATATACAGGTTGTTTCTAAAATGCTCACGCATAATAATCGAGAATTCTACCCTGATGTAGGATACGATTTGTAAAAAGGGGAAAAAAGCTCCACTGCCAGCTGTGTACAGCGTGTTAATACGTACCGGGAGGACTTATGTATGGCGGGCGATGTGGCAGGTCCCCGCGCGATGGGCCGCCACGCTGGACGCGCTCGGGCACGCGAGCCGCGCGCTGGGCCAGCCGGCCGAGGCGCTGCGCTGGCACACGCGCGCGCTGGCGCTGCGGCCGGCGCGCGCGCACTCGCTGGCCGCGCTGGCGCTGTGCCAGGCGCTGCTGGGCCGCGAGCGGGACGCCGCCGACACGCTGCACGCGGCGCTGGCGCGCGACCCCGACCACGTGGTGGCGCTGGCGCTGCTCGACACCATCGTGGAACGGCTCGACGCGCGCCTCTCCGGTATGTGCACACGCATTTATTATTATTTTTTAATTTTAAATCTCCATTCGTTTCATTTATGAACCACAACAAGATTATCTCGAGTAATATAAGTCGTTTCGTTCGAGTATGAGTATATGTTGGTGATTGAAGTACATATATTTCTCTTTTAGAGGAGGAAATCCCACAATTCCCGTTCCCAGCGGTGAACATATCTATACCAGCGATACCAGCGCCTGCCACACCCAATCCGGATGCCACCAACACTTCGGATATGAGCATGAGTTTTGACTGAGTACTACACACGGTAAGGTATACATATATTAAATATACAAGTTTCTGGCCATATATCGATAAAAATCTATTAACTACATTTGCTAAATAATTGGACCAATCTCCATTCGACAGACAATTCTATTCATAACTAAGATTTTTAATTTTATTGATTATCAATAATTAGATCTCGTGTTAGACCTCTAAAATAATAAACAATAGTGTCTAAGATTAGTGTCAATTTAAAATAACAGATGGCGCTAGTATGAAAATTGACTCGAGCTATCATTGTGTAACGGCATCTTAGTATAGTTTAAGGAACATTGGAACAATATATGATTCAAAATTCGAAACCACTTCGGACGTTTCATTTCAAACAACCCTCAGGATTAGTAAGCAAGAGTAAGTTGTTCATGTGGTGACGGCCTTGGTTGGTGCCCTCGCTGTAGACATGGGATTAATGTATCACTGAAAAGAAAAGATGCATATGAATCTTTTGATCACTGTGATATGTATCACTCTTTTCTATCACTTTATCACTTTGTATCGCGCTCCGCGCGACAACTCACCACTCATTCTACTCAGCGTGATTCATTTGATCACTGAGTGATCAAATTCAAAAGTGAATATATTCACTCTTTTAAATCATTATATATTTTCGTAGCAACAAGCGTTCCGTGCATACTCCACGGCTGCCCATGTTCAACATGGTTCGTTCCTTATTTTAGAAAAGATACCGAGCCCTACAATGAACTTGAATTTTAATATTAATACTATTATATTAGTATTTAATAATATTAATAACTATATTATTATAATATAGTTATTACATATTATTAATAATAATAACTACATTACAAATATACAGTGGTAGAGTCTTGCAGTTCGCTGCATGAACGGGCTGGCTCGACCGGTGAAATACTGTAAGGTTATTTCACCGGTCGAGCCAGCCCATTCATGCAGCGAACTGCTTGGCTCTACAACTTTTTGTGCATATTATTATTTAAGTAAAATTAACCCTTAGCAACCAAATAAAATTGTTGTTTGTTTAATAATATTATATTGATAGAATTAAATTACTCGTACTAAACTAAATATTGTAATTTTGTAATAATATAATAACGCATCATATATCAGAACCATGGCATACCATAATTCAAACAAAACGCGTGGTTCGTTCTACGAAACGAACTTATGTTGATGTACTCATCGCCGATATACATCCGTTGCGATCACTCCTAGTCAGTGATCGCTATGATCCCGATTCAAAAGATTGAAAAGATACACTGATAGATTCATAAGCGAAGTGATAGATAGAGTGATGGATAGAAAGAGACAGATACATATCATTTTTATCTATCTCTCCTGAGTTACTCACCTCTACCTCGCTGACTGCGTGCTTGGCGAGCTCACCGGGCAACAAGAGTCTGACTGATGTCTGCACTTCCCTGGAGGTGATGGTCGATCTCTTGTTGTAGTGAGCCAGACGGGACGCCTCGGCAGCGATGCGTTCGAATATGTCGTTCACGAAAGAGTTCATGATAGACATGGCCTTGCTGGAGATACCGGTGTCCGGGTGCACCTGTTTGAGCACCTTGTAAATGTAGATTGCGTAGCTCTCCTTCCTCTTGTGCTTCTTCTTTTTCTTGTCGGTCTTGGAGATATTCTTTTGGGCCTTGCCCGACTTCTTTGCGGCCTTTCCACTTGTCTTGGGGGGCATGTTGTTGTTTGTCGATATAATATAAAAAAACGAGTGCGTGCGACCGTGCCGTACGAGCTTCGGAGCGATAGTGAGCGATAGTGATTAGTAAGCAAGAGTAAGTTGTTCATGGTCCTTCGAGAAACCGGATGGTCAGCGCTGATTGACATCCGCATCACCAGCTTGCGGGCAGTGGATCGCTGCCGCAACCGCAAGCTTACCAGGAGCTATCCGAGGCTGCGAATAGTCATCGGAAAGCTTCAGATCAGTTCTTCAAGTGGAAGGACAGGTCAGGAAACTCAAGGGCGCGGGGCGCATAAGCACCCCTGCACGTCATCGCCACGGAACAGTCTTCAGGGGAGGACATGTCACAGTGGGCGGAAATCGAGGAGCCAGCTCATCTCCGTCACTATCAGCCATAGAGCTGAACTGAGGATCCAGGGGATCCGCACTGCTGCATCAATCAAGTATTGTCGTGAGTGAGCTCATCAAATTGTAAGAACTTTGAACCTTTATTATAACTGTGAACTGTTGAACATTTGAACTTAAAACTGTGATAATTATTACTTGAACATTGGAAATAGACTATTTTATTTGCATTTGGACTTAGAAAAATTTAGTGATAAATTATTACTAACTTAGAAAATTTGTTGCATGTTAAAAATTAACTTAGAATAGTTTCAATAAAAACGGAGGTACGGGGAACCTATGCCCAATTTCACCCCGAAACTCCAAACACTTAGAAAATTTTCAGCAAAGATTTTATTGTTAACTTAGCAATTTTAGAACTTAGTTATATTTAGAATAATTGAAAACATGGAGTCATTAATAAATTTGCAAACCGATCTTAATTCTCGAATTGTAAAGGCAAAGGTTAACTTTAAAAAATCGCCTAAAGAACGTATAACAAAGGATTTTGTTGAAGGTCGATTGGAATTGTTAGAACAGTTATGGTCTGAGTTTCTGTCAGGGCATAATGATTTAGTGAGAAACCAGTCTTCTAAGGAGTTAAAATCTTCCACATACATAACATCAGAATTGTATGATAAAACTGAGGAAGCGTATATGGATTATAAATGTGAACTAAAGTCAATATTAAATAAGTTCTGCAATCAGGTTTCTGAAATTCAACCTATTAAATCTTTCAACAATCAACAATTCAAGTTACCTAAAATTAATATACCTATTTTTTCTGGAGATTATACTAAGTGGCCAACATTTAGAGACATATTCAAGTCAATGATTCATACTAATAATTCACTAATTAATCTTCAAAAACTATCATACCTAAAAAGCTACCTCACCGGTGACGCAGAGCAGCTGCTCAGACACATTCCAATTTCCGACGGTAATTATGAAAGATGTTGGGAATTATTAGATAGAACGTTTAATAATAAAAAATCCATTGTCCATAATATTCTCAAAACTTTGTTCAATCAAAAGGGTATGGTTAAAGAATCTGCAGTCGAACTTAAAAATTTAATCAACACTACTAACGATTGTCTCTCTAATTTAAAAGGCCAAGGTATAGATGTCACCAGTTGGGACATCATGATAATTCATTTTTTAAGTCAAAGGTTAGACCCAGAAACCAGAAGGCAATGGGAATTTCATTTTACTAATAGTAAATCTTCGGATGAGCTAGCAACATATGAAGAATTTCAGGAATTCATTGCAAATAGATCTAGAGCTATTCAAAATTTGGAGACAGAATCTCATACAACTAAGATTGTTAGTAAGTTCAAGTCTTTACATAGTGCAACTATTTCGTGTGTATTTTGTTCAAATGATCATAAGGTAAGTCAATGTAAAGGGTTCCATAATGTATCAGTTGAAACTCGCCGCAGTTTCGTCCAAAACAAGAAGTTATGCTTTAATTGTTTAGGTATCAACCATACCGCGACAGAATGCAAAAGTCACTATAAATGTCGAATCTGCAAGAGAAATCATCATTTTCTCTTGCATCCTGAAGGTAAGGCTGCGGCTGAAGTTAAGGAAACAAGAGTCAACAGTGAGTGTGCTGCCTCTTCATCAAGCCCTTCTTCTTCAGCTGACGCCACACAAGTGGTTTCATATTTTTCGGCAGGTAAGGTCCATCTACAGGTCTTGCTTGCCACAGCAGTAGTGAAGGCTAACTCACGAAACGGCCAAGAACATAAAATCCGAGCACTTCTGGACCAAGGTTCACAGGCCTCCTTCATCACGGAGTCTACGGTTCAATACTTAGGACTGAAGAAAGCACCAGTCTCCGGTGTAATCACGGGCTTGGGCGGAGACAAGAATGTCACCACCAAATCTGTAGTCGACATTAAGATTAAATCAATAAGAAATCCAAGTTTAGAAATCACCGTTCGGGCACATGTTCTCAAGGGTATCACATCTCTCTTACCTACGAAAAGAGTTGAAGCATTACCATGGAAGGAATTGTTATCATTACCTCTAGCTGACCCCGAATATCATACTCCTAACAAGATTGACATACTTCTCGGAGCGGAGGTATATAGCCGAATCATACGAGAAGGAGTAAAACGGGGACCTTTGGGCACCCCATTAGCCCAGGAAACTATTTTCGGTTGGATTTTATCTGGTATTGTCGATGGCAGTGACAAGCCAGAAGCTATAAACGTGTTGCATTGTCGTTGCAGAAAAGATGACAATGACATTTTGAAAAAATTCTGGGAGCTTGAGTCAGACACTCAAATGTCCAAAGAAAGGTTATTCACAGAAGATGAACAACGCTGTGAAGAATACTTTACCAAGACTACTTATACAGATCCAGGAGGTAGATATGTTGTGCGTCTTCCGTTCAATACCGAGGAACCTAAAGTAACTTCATCTTTAGAGATCGCTGAAAAACGTTTAACATCTTTGCAGTATAAATTAAGCAAAGATCAAAATTTAAAGGTTAAATATCAAGAAGTATTAAATGAATATCTATCTCTCGGTCATATGGAAATAGTACCGAGAAACGAAATTAATAATCCAAAGGCAATTTACTTACCCCATCACGCTGTTATCCGTGACGACAAGGCGACCACAAGGGTAAGGATCGTGTTCGACGCATCGTGCAAAGGTACAAATAATTTATCGTTAAACAATCAGTTACTAATAGGACCTACCTTGCAGCCGGAACTTAGACACATCATAATGAATTGGAGATCGCCGCCAATATGTATCTCAGCTGATGTTGTAAAGATGTATCGGCAAGTGAAGGTTGACGCCACCGATACCGACTACCAACGGATACTGTGGAGAAATGAGACAGACGGAAATATGACGCATTATAGACTCACCCGCGTCACATTCGGTACAGCTTGTGCTCCCTACTTGGCGGTGAAGTCCCTCCAGCAAGTTGCTCATGATCATGGTACTGAGTACCCTCTAGCTGCTGAAAAAGTACTAAATAGTTTTTATGTAGATGATTTTTTGAGTGGCTGTACAAATATTAACGAAGGAATTGAAATCTTTCAGCAAATGAATAAACTATTGGGTAAAGCAGGATTTGAACTACAAAAGTGGAATACTAACAATAACGAATTACTGAAGGTAATGAAGGAAGGTGAAGTAGATTTGGAGGAAGGATTACGGTTAAAAGAAGATGAGTTAACTAAAATTATGGGTCTTACCTGGAACCGATGCGACGACACGTTTCGCTACGTCGTAAATATTCCTCAATTCAAAGAACCTGTAACGAAAAGAATAATCATTTCAGACATCTCGCGTCTTTATGACCCACTAGGATGGGTGGGACCAAGCATTATAATCGCAAAAATCATGATTCAGAAACTTTGGCTAGCAGGAGTGGATTGGGACGAGGCAGTGCCAGATAACATATTAAGCGAATGGTATACTTACCGTGAACAGCAACAATGTTTTACCGAGCTTCGTATACCAAGATGGATCGGTACTCGTAGCGGTGACCGTGTAGTAGAGTTGCATGGATTCTGCGATGCATCTAAAGCCGCCTACGCTGCCGTTGTTTACTTACGTGTGGTTGATGCCAGTGGTAACGTAAAGGTATCCTTGCTGTCTGGAAAAAAAAAGGTCGCACCAGTAAAACAAGTATCGATACCCAGACTAGAGTTGTGCGGCGCTGTGCTCTTAAGTAAATTAATGTTGGAAAATGCTAAAGTTTTGAATATTCAAAAACAAATGTGGCATGCATGGACAGACTCCACCGTTGTCCTTGCATGGTTAAATAAACATCCTAGCAAATGGAGTGTATTCGTGGCAAATCGGGTTTCTGAGATTTTGACTCACCTTGATCCACAAAACTGGTCACACGTTCCATCAAAACAGAATCCCGCCGATTGTGCCTCGCGAGGTTTATATCCATCTGAACTCATCACTAATTCCATGTGGTTCAACGGCCCAGAGTTCATCTCACGCGACATAATTGACTACACGAAACCGAAGGAATTAAATACCGAGTTGGAGGCTATTAAATCACATTTTTCAACTGAAGACGACTCTAACATGTGGGACAAATTCTCAACATTAACTAAAACTATACGAGTAATGGCTTACTGTAAACGTTTTATAACTAATTTAAGAAACAAGAAAGCTAGTAATAGCTATCTTACAGCAACTGAATTACATGAAGCGCATACATCAAAATTTGTCAAGCCAGCAATTTTAGAGAAGAAATAGATAAAATAAGAAATAAACGAAACTTACCAAAACACAGCAAACTTCATTCACTGAGTCCTTTTGTCGACAATGGCGGCATATTGCGTGTGGGAGGAAGATTGGAGTTAGCTCCATTAACCTTAGACAGAATACATCCAATACTAATTCCAAAAACGTCTCATCTCACCAATCTAATTATAACTGACGCTCACACTCAAACACTTCACGGCGGGCCACAACTTACCTTAAATTACATCCATTCCAAATATTGGATACTCGGTGCAAAGCATCTCGTCAAGTCACATTATCGAGCATGTGTAACTTGTTCCAAAAATGCAGCGGCAACCAAAACTCCTTTAATGGGTCAATTGCCCAGTGCTCGTGTTACACCTACAAAACCGTTCAATCGAAGCGGAGTTGACTTTGCTGGTCCTATACAACTGCGTACCACAAGGGGGAGAGGTCATAAATCCTACAGAGGATATATATGCTTATTTGTTTGCATGGCGACCCGAGCAGTGCTTAACGAGGTTGTGAGTAGTCTGACTACTGAAGGATTCTTACAATCTTTCAAAAGGTTCGTCGCCAGACGTGGCCGCGTTTCCGAAGTGTGGAGCGACAACGGCACAAACTTTGTAGGAGCAGATCGAGAGCTCAAAGCTCTAGTAAAAGAAGAACTTCGAGGTCTGCTACCAGAAGTGGCCGAAAAGCTAGCAACGCAAGGTTGCGAATGGCACTTCATACCGCCTCACTCGCCCAATTTCGGAGGACTTTGGGAGGCAGGCGTGAAATCGGTGAAATACCACCTCAAGAGAATCCTGGGTGGTACCACATTAACGTTTGAAGAGATGACAACTCTACTTTGTCAAGTCGAAGCGTGTCTCAACTCACGCCCAATTTCATCCATGTCTAACAATATGGAAGAAGTTGAGGTTTTGACACCAGGACATTTTTTAGTGGGTGAATCGTTGGTAACCGCGCCTGACCGCCAATTCGAACACATCAACGTTTCCAACTTGAGGAGATGGCAGCACATTCAAAAAATGATGCAAGTTTTCTGGCGGAAATGGTCCAGCGAGTATCTCAATCAATTTCTTTTTAGACACAAGTGGATAAATCAAACGCATCCACCCAAACAAGGGGATATTGTTATAGTAAAGGAAGATGGTTTACCACCTTGCCGTTGGTTGTACGGTCGAGTCATGTTGCTGCATCCTGGTTTGGACGAAATTGTGAGAGTCGTCACTATTAAAACGAAAAATGGCCTCATAAAACGGCCTGTATCCAAACTTTGTTTCTTGCCTGTGCAATAATCTGCACACAATTGTAATTTTACCTTTTTTTGTTTCATTTTTGTACGAACTTACTTGTATACTTGATTTCAAGCTATGGCATACAAACTGTCTTTAGTTTACTCTTAGTTATGTTTAAGGACAAAGCTGTTACTTTGCCCTTGGTGGGCGGTATGTCTAAGATTAGTGTCAATTTAAAATAACAGATGGCGCTAGTATGAAAATTGACTCGCGCTATCATTGTGTAACGGCATCTTAGTATAGTTTAAGGAACATTGGAACAATATATGATTCAAAATTCGAAACCACTTCGGACGTTTCATTTCAAACAACCCTCAGGATTAGTAAGCAAGAGTAAGTTGTTCAAATAGCGACTAGCGTCAAGGGATAATTTTCTAAAATCTTTAAATAATCATAAAATTGCTAAGAAAAACAAACACAATATTATGGTTTTTTTTCCTTACAGAGATGAAAGATCTTCACAAGCCATATGGAGGTTCTCCAGATGCAAGGCAAAATAATACCAAGTAAACGCGGACTGAACGCACAATCGTATTACTTAACAAACCTCTACATAACGACTCATATTCGTCTGCGCTGTTCCAACTTAAAACAGTCAGAATATCGGCGTGAAGTGGTTCGTGCCGCGGTTCGTTTGGTTGGTGAGAGAGGTATCCATAGGCCCGATCCCCTTTCCCCTTTCTTTCCCCTCCTACTCCCTTAAAGGACGGCAGCGCACCACGGTGTGATGGGCGGTGAGTAGTTGCTTACCAGCAGGTGACCCACTTGCTCGTTTGCCCTCCTATCCCATAAAAAAAACAATAACATTCTATTTCTCTTCAGCCGATAATTTAATAAATATTGGTTTTGGAAATGTGACATTGGGGTTTTCTTGGCTAGAAATAACATTATTATTATTTACAACTTAAATATCTCATTCTCTTAAGATTGTTTAACAATTATAAGCACAAAGTGCAAGACTGTTTTATTGTTTTAGCTATTTAATTGCTTAATACCAGGATTGCAAAATGTTTATCATTTCTCCACTGCTACCGAAAATTATTTTGTTTTTATTAAATGTTATCCGCAATTAGTTATATAACTATATCAATGTCATACAGTTTTGTAACAAAAGTACCCAAATTCATATGTACTGCAATGTATACATGTAGATACTCATGTAAATACCTAATTTTAATAAATTGTAACTGAATTCTAATATACATTTTTATTCAACTTCGATCCTAGTGTTAAAGCAGCATATACAAAGTTTATGCAATGTTCAAATAGTAATAATAATATGGATTGCAGTGGTGCATTTAATACGGATAAGGAAATTGGATTGAAAGAAAGTGTCGGTGTAAAAGTGATAAAGGACATGCTCCGATGGTTCGGAAATGTAGAAGGAATGGATGATGCAAGACTGAGTAAGCAGATATAAAATGCAATAGCAGATGGATGTAGGAGTCGAGGACGGCCAAGACACATTCCATGAGCAAATAGAACGTGTCTTGGAGGAAGGTGATGTTAGGAGAATCAAAAATCGAAGCGCATGCATGAAAAGAGTTATGTCAAATAAGTGAGTGAGGCGTGTAAGAATCGTGCCTTATGGCGCTCTGTTCTCTCTGGCTACACCGGAGGGGATTTGGCGTGAAATTGTGTATGTGTGTGTGTGTATGTATGTATTTAATAGATAATTTGCCAGTGCCCAACATTTATTGTACCTCTCCGTTGTTTAGTTGGCTTTAACTGTGTCACTGTTATATTATCATACAGTATTGTAATCCGGCCGTATGTTTGAAACTGTGTTTCCATTTAGGTTTGTTATTGTAAACATTTTTTTATATCACTATAACATACATACATAATATAACATAATATAACATGCATAACTTCACGCCTTTTTCTACCCGAAGGTATAGGCAGCGCCTGTTAAGCCTCGTCTCGCCGTTATGTTCACATCCCAAACGGAATAGGTGGCAAATCTATTGCCGTACCGGGCACTAAGTTTTTAGTCACCGATATTTTTCACACATAACTTCCGAAAAGAACTTCGAAAAGTCATTGGTGTGAGCCAGTACAAAGTATTTCATTTGTTAATATAAAAAAGTCTCCGTGGTCCAGTGATCGAGCGCCCCGCTTGTGAATCCGGAAGTAGCGGGTTCTAATCTTGACAGTAGCTCACACCAATGACTTTTCGAAATTGTTTTCGGATGTTATGTCTGATAAATATCGAAGACTAAAGAACTTAGTTCTAGATAAGGTAGTATTGGTTTTGAATATAACTGAATATAGTTTTAAGCGCCAAGCAGTTCGCTGCATGAATGGGCCGGCTCGACCGGTGAAATACCACGACCTCTCAGAAAACCGACGTAAAGGGCTCATGCCGCGTTTCGTTCGGTGAGAGAGGTACCCCCCTGCCCCATCCTTTCCTATCCCCTATCACTTAAAGGTCGGCAACGCAACAGTAACACTAAATGTGTTGCTGGTGTCCATGGGCGGCGTGGTTGCTTACCATTAGGTGACACGCCAGCTCGTTTGCCCTCGTGTCCCATAAAAAAAAAACCAAGGTATGAAATTTGAAAACGACGAAAAAAGAAAAATGCACCTTTTGTGAGATAATTAGATACAATAGTTAATTAAATATGGCGACATAATACGTACCTAATACCTATTGCAGAGATTTAGTACATTGTATTGTTTTATAATCCTTACGATTTCGCAGTACGTGTAATTATTTTCTTACACCTTAGCTTACTTTGGCCTTTATTACACATCCCTAATTATTTTGAAAATATAATATATCCTAAAACTTTCCTCGATGAATGAACTATCCGCCACTGAAAGAATTTTTGAAGTCTGACCATCGGTTTCAGAGATTAGCCCTATCAAACAATTCGTGCGAGTACATATTGTGTACGAATTGAAAGTATCTGGGCACCCATTTTGATAAAAAAAAATTATATAGGTACTAGACTTCGGTACTCTTACTAGGAAGACGCAGTCTCAAAAGCTTTTGAGATTTTAGCTGCAACTAGTAGAACTTATTATGATTTTCTTACTATAACTAAATGTTGCCTGGAAGAAATTGCTTGTAGTGATAAGGCCGCCATTCATACCTTAATGTATGTTTATTGTTATTTTGCGTTATTCTTTGCACTTTATAAGGTGTCAGGATCGTAGCAAGTGGAAAGAATTAGTCTCTGCCTACCCCCATGGGAAAAAGGCGTGATTGTATGTATGTATGTTATAAGGTGTAAACATAGAATTAGGTATGTATCGAAAATTAGGGCTGGTAGTTTGTGTCGTCGAATAAAACCCTAAACAGAATTAGGTACAGACTTTATTCGCAAGGGAAGAATTCGTAATTTTAGGATGAGTTGGATATTAAATAAAAAAAATGCAATTTTCAATAACAGTATATTTTTGTATACTTTAAAATCAAACAAGCCATTTATAATGTAAAATCAACATTACATGTTTCTATTAAATACATTTAAAAATATTAAAATCACTGATATACAAGAAAAATAAAAAATGATTATACATTTAAAAATGTTAAAACTAATGCACGGGTGCCAGAGCGCATATTAAAAATTTGATTAAAATCACCTTAACATCTAACAGGCACATGTAAAAATCATCTAAGGAACATCTCTACGCAAATGGCGTATATAATATTATTAGTAACTAATAAATCAATATATAATATATCAATACTCTGTTGATTAATAGATAATTCATATTTATTGATTTCCTTTAATAATTTGACTATATAAAATAGTATTGAATAGTTATAGTATTCTTTAAATAATTGAAACAAAATTAAATAAAATATTTTAAAAAATATATAAAGAATAACTCTAAAATCATATTCAAAATAATAACCAAAACATTAATTCTCACAAAATCAAAATTATAGCTAATTATATCAAATCAGTCAAGTACAAATATCGCAAACAGGTCGATAACTAACGTGTTTTTTTTTAATTTAATTCAGAATAAAAAAATTTAACGCATAGATAAAATATCAAAACAATTGAGTAAAATTATTTAAAAGTGGAATAAAAATGATAAAGAAAACAAAATAACAGCTCACGTGGTACATCGAGTATGGTATTTATTAAGTAAGCACATTGGCGAAGCGCCGAACTTAATAGCGAGTCGACAACAGAGCGGCTACTGGGGTTGGGGTTGGGGCTGAGGTGTTGGCGGTAGCACCCACATGCTGGAGTGGCTGGACTCCGGCACCGACCAGGAGTCTGGGCTGCCGCTTGTCGCCGGCGACGAAGTATCTGACAATCATGCTAACATTACTCATCTAAAATGTTGTATTCTGCAGATTTGAGTCTCGGAAATCGTTGGACCAATTTTGCCTGGACTTTGCCTGACATACAGCTGATGTAATATGGTGTAATTTACTTGTTAGATTCCACGCAGAACTAAGACGCGCATATTGTATCTGAGGGGGAACTTACCCTCGTGATGAGAGAACATGCCATTGAACATGGTGCCGTTTTCGTGGTGCGAGTGGCGAGTCGAATTGCGAGTCAGAGGCCTGTGAGAGGCGGCCTCGCTCGCGTGCTGCCACAGCCAGCATGAACGACAGAAGTATCTGGAACAAACCCCACCACATTTTTCATCTTCATAAGTTAATATGCGTTAATGTAGAGCTTGTTCTTTATATAACTCTTAACTATATTGTATTTATATACAGATTATTTTGTTGAAGTAGTTAAACACTTTTAAGATTGTCCCGTATAATAGTGGTAGAGTCACGCTATTCGCTGCTGCTATTCGTCTTGTAAGTATCCATGGGGGGAGTTTGTTGCTTACTATCAGGTTACCCCTTGCCCACCTATACCAAAATAGATTTAGCTAAAACCACTCAATTGTATTTGTGTTCGGACTGTACTATATAATTTCCTAGAACAATATACCTATTGTGTGACCTTCAATGACTAGAACTTATGCAACTTACCCGAAGCAAGTAGGCTCCCGACAGAAGTATGGTCCCTGCTGCAAGTTGCACACGGAACACATAGAATCCTCAAGATAGGGATTTACTTGAACCTGGGAGAAAAACAATATTTAATATGGACAGAGTCTTGGATAGAGTTTTTGATCAACTGTGGCCGAAGACAATTGTTTCATATATTCATCACGCTTTGTAGGTTTAAAAAGAACTATTAACTGCCAAAACGACGCATGCTATATTTTAATTGCGAAAATGGACCACAGAGTATTTTTTGCTAATTTGTTAATTCTCTGAAATGATCGCATAAATATTTGTCGTAAACAGACAAACTTTTGCGCGACAAAGTACAAAATAATCTTTGCCTAGCTTTAAAGGATTTATTGTGAGCAAATTCATGCAACCTGCAGAGTGAACAAGAGTGATAATAAGTAGTACCTTCTTAGTGAACTTGTCAGTGTGTATCTCGACGTAGGCAGCGGAGATGGCACGCACGTACGAGCGTACGTTGTTGAACGTGACGCGCCCGGAGCCTATCGGGTACTTGTGCTTGTCCGTGTCTATACCTGGGGATACAGTTAAGAATAAATATATGGATAAACCATAAAACATTATGGCCAGTTTGTGCTACTGTAATAACCTGATGACTAGTGAACTGGTTCCAATTGAGCCGATTTCCTATGCTGATGAATAGCCTTGACCAAAATAATTTTAAATTTCAAAATCTATTAGTTTAATTTTTTTACTAGTTCCGCACTCACCTGCATACACCACTCCGGAGAAGAGATCGTTCATGATCGTAGCTAGTGCAGACGCACTCAGCATACCATGCAGTGCACCCACGAACACAGTCCGGGCTGGCTCCAAACGGACTGAACCGCCCACTACCCAATTGGAGTCCGATAACGCCCATGGGATTACTTGCACCTAAGGAGAGATTATAATAGTTATAATTCCTGACCATTGAAAAGGTAGTTAACGTGTTAACGTTAGATAGTTAACATAAGGGGTTTCACAAAGTTATATAGTTCTTCATATAAAAGCTCTCAAAATCTCTGTATATCTTATCCAAATTTTATTTCCGAGAAGCGCGCGCTATCGACTGAAATCTAGTTGGTCTGTTAAACCTTAATGACAGTCTATGTATGGTCACGTGGTTTATATGAAGAATCTAGTACTGTTTAAGTCCTACATACTTCCTTAGTCCTCATCTTCTTGGAGCCCATGCGGTAGTACCAGTCGTTCCCGTCCCGGCGCGACGCGGCCAGCAGCGCGCGCACGCGCCGCTCGCTCTCGAACGTCACGTACACGTAGCCGCGGGGGGTGCCCCCGCCCCCGCCGCCGTCGCGCCCCGGCCACTCCACGCTACCATAAGTAACATACATATTTCGACACAGCAGAATTGAAGATTAGAATTGAAACATATCAGCTTCCAAAAAAAGAAAAAAAACGAACTCAAGGCCTCTACTAACTCGTTAAAACACTAATAATGTTTGATACGTGATAGGAAAAGCGTAGAGTTTTCTGATCCTGTTCTCCGAGTTGCTAATGAAATATCAGATAATAATTACACAACAGTAAATAAAATCTATATTCCGATACTACTGTTGTTAAAAAATAGCATTTTAAACGGTTACTTACCGTATTGGCTGAAAGTGTTTGAGAATTTGCATGAGTGAATGTTCGGTTATGTCCCACGGCAAGCCGCCGAGGAACACTTTCGCGGAATAGCCCCCACTTGGGTCAGTATACCGCGGGGGCAACTTGCCACCCCAACTCAGGATTTCACCCCCGTTGTGGCCACTCGATACAACACCACCTGAATGTGAAAGGAAACCAAGATCGTTATGAAATTTTACCTTTCTAGACATAAATCCATCCAGAATGCTTAGGTATACAATATATACAAAAACATTTAAACAATTACATAGTTGACGCTATATATTTTAACTACTTCCCCAGCAAACTTGGTTTCGCCTGAGTAGCAATAAAAATGGTCATTAGTGGTTATCTCTTAAGAGATAGACAAGCCATCGCAGACTATTTTCTAGACCGCTTGGGGTTCAACCAGCGTTTTCAATTAACGTGCTAAATCTCTAAGTGATATTTACTACAGTATCCATGAATTGTAAAAACCAACCCGTTGATACCCTCTATCTGCTAAAAAAAACTCAAAATCCGTTGCGTAATATGAAAGTTCTAAGCATATAAGGATACAGATGGCGGAAAGCCACTTTGTAATGATACCAATTAATTTAATCCTCATTCAGAGTCCCAGTAACTCGAAGATGTAGCTGTCCCGACTAGATATTACGATACAGTTACAAAACTAGAGTTACTCACAAAACGATGCCCTCCTGGGCAACAGTGCGGCCCGTTCCCTATGCACGGGTCTCTGGTGACGCCTCACGACATCCTGCCTCTCGAGCCTCGCAGCGGGCACAGAGTTGGAACCGGAGGGCATTGCCAGGGCCTTCTGAAACATACACCCTACTGTACCACCTGCATATAGGACCAAGTATATCTACATAGTAGATAGAGAAATAATGGTAGAGCAATAGAGAATAACAAAATATTTTCATATTCTAACAAATTCACGCCTTTTTCTATCCAAAGATGTAGGCAGCGGCTGTTAAGCCTCGACTCGCCGTTATGTTTACATCCTAAATGTTGCGAACCTATTGCTATACACCGGGCATAAAGTTGTCAGTCATCAATTTTTATCACACAAGTTCCAAAAAGCCGATTTCGAAAGCCATTGGTGTGTGCCCACAACTTCCTTTTTTTCATATTCCGTCTAATAGTAATTGGTTAATACAGCAATAGTCTAAATATAAAAATCGTAAGCGTCAAATACAAAAGCAACAAGTCCCTATTTAAATATATTTATATATGAAAAAGACATTTGGTTATAAATCTAAACTGGCTCTTACCAGTGAAGCAACTAGGTCGGTCAACCCTCCAGAGGGGCACTCCGGCCACAAACCTTCAGCCGCCTGAGCGCTCTCACTAAAACAAAAACTACTTATATCAGAGTTTGTTACTAATTGTTGTTATTCTTACATTAAATATACATGAACTCTTACTTTTATATAGCTTTAATAAAACAAGTTCACATCTCTCGCCCTACTGTGCGTAATGTTAGCACCACGTAATGTTGCCGCGTTAATGGATTACATGAACTAAAATATGAAAAATGGCGCTTTTAAGGTGTTGGTTAAAGTTTAATAATGTCACTGAAGATTTATATTAGGTCTAAAAGTTTATTATCATTTGTAAATTGAGAAAGTGCTCTACGAGCTAATCTTGTAATAATGATACGTTTGCAGTTAAGTTATCCGACAAATAATTAATATTTTGCTTAATTATAATGAACTAGTTGTCCCGGCAAACAAAGATTTGTTTCGCCTGTTTTCAGGCGAAACAAATCTTTGTTTGCCGGGATTACTTTTGTAATGAAATAAAAATGGTCATAGTGGGTTATTCCTAAGAGGGTTATCACTTATACGTAGACCTTTTGAAGATGTATAATAAGGTAGTATATTTTTTGGTATACTATCACTTATGGCTTAGCCAGCGTCTGCAATTAAAGTGTTAAATCCCGAAAACATACTTTTATTAGTAACTATATTAGACATGTATATATGTACATACAAACCACCCCGTTGACACCGTCTTTTAAAAAAAGCCACATCAAAATCCGTTGCGTAGATTCAAAGATCAAGCATATAAAGGGACAGACAGCGGAAAGACTTTTTGATAATAATTAACTAGAAATTATAAATACACATGCCAAGTACCATATGTTTACTAACCTGAAGCTTGTGAACGCATTGGGTAGCCTCGGTGGAAAGCAAGCTGATGGCACCAGCGCCCGAGGAGTCTGTGCAGCCTCAGGGCTGCTGGCTTCATTCCAGCGCCACTCATCGCCACCGAAATTCTAGTAGTCGTAAGTGAAAAGGAATTTGAGAACTCTACAACTCATAAGTGCGTCAACATGACGGCCGCTACTTGTCTAAATAGGATTTCGTTTTAATATCATAACATAACTTCACACTCTTTCTATCCGAAGTTGTAGGCAGCGGCCGTTAAGCCTCGTCTCGCCGTTATGCTTACGTCCCAAATAGAATAGGTAGCGAACCTATTGCCATACCGGCACAAAGTTTTCAGTCATCGATATGAATCACACATACCTTCCGAAAACAATTTCTAAAAGTCATTGGTGTGAGCCAGGATTCGAACACGCGACTTCTGAATTCAGAACCGGGGTGCTCGACCACTGGACCACCGAGGCAGTCAAATAAATAACTCAATATACGCTTTATAAAAGTGACCGTTCGTTTACCTTATTTGGCCGCATAGATTTTGTGTGGAGGTACATCTTATTAATTGAAAACAATAGCAGTTTCTAGACAGTATGTTCGTATAACAGATACCCCCATTTACTCTTGTTTTTTAATCCACGCAAAATCTTTCGAGAAATTTCAAAAATATTTTTAATAAAATCGAGCGTTCTACCCGCTATTAGACTATAGGCGAGAGACGAGTACGTTTGATTTAACTCGAAAAGAATATCAAAACTGGTGTGTACTAAGTAGTTCCAAGTTAATAAATTTAAGAAGGGTATAATTTGCAGTTGAACTTCAATGATAGTGTCTACTATTGCAGACTATTGACAAAGACTAAACTCAATTTATTACTATCTATCCACAGATGTCTAATCCTACCCTAAGAAGAGTTAAATATGAAAAATGTGTATCTGTATCCAAGTAGTTTTCCGGGTGATGAGCTAGCGAGGGTGTCCGATTAAACGCGTCGAGTCTTGGCAGAGCCTACACAAATAATATTAAATTGCCAGATGCATGCCAATACATTGAAACGCCGCCAGACTATTGCCAAGAGCCAGATTGCTAACTTAAAGGCTGTTGTGACGAGTTGCATTATTGGACTTTTCAAAAGTAGGAAATTATTACATGTGTACAAGATAACCATTTTTATTCAAGCTTAAAAAAGACTATTTTAAATTTATGAAAGAATATAAACTATGGAGGTTCGAGTTATTATCATTCTACAAAAACTACAATTATTTCGGGGAATGCGTATTTAATGTATTAGGTATATAAACATTGTATGCATTCGTATATAGCCATGTGTTTAAATATTTGTAAATATTTTAGTCCTACGTTTAATATAAAGACTTTGGATTTTTTTCGGGGGTAGAGCTAATTTATTATTATTTAAATTGAACGGAGAGATTAGAAAAAAATATTGTTTAATTCAAAATGCATAATATCCAGCTAGAAGTCGTATTAACACAGACCACTTCCAATATGCCATAAATAAACTTAGAATCAGATCTAGCACTTAGCGGGTATGCCACGACTCTATAGGACATTAATAGATAAATCAATACCGGAAAGTAGCCAAAACGAGAATAAGCACACTTAAGTTTGAAATGGCGCGAGATGACTAATATTAACCATCGAATCTGGAGGCCGTATTGGACAGACCCCGCCCCCTCTGACTGACCAACGGGATACCTATCCGATGCGTACAATCTACTGAACTATAGAGGCATCAAAATAACCATTGCTGTTAAGAAGTCGATCCTTCAGATGTTAACACGCATAAAATTCCTGTATATAATGATTTTAGGAATTGTTTTAATATTTAAACCGTAACCGTGTAGTTAAAAGTTTATTTGAAACCACAGGATTGTACCTAGACTCTACTATACGAGTCTAGGGATTGAACGGCTATAGTAGTTAAGTGCACCAACCCAAGCAATAGCAGTATTTGGCACCGTACACCCATTAATACAAGGCACTCTTGGCAACAATCTCCGCTAACATTAACTCGCATCAAACCGGATGTCCTACGCTACATTATGGACGAATAATAAAAGCACTAGACTAGTACTTCAAATTTGATTATAAACACATGGCTATATGCATTATGCATACAATGTTTATATACCTACCTACATATTTCAAAAATATCTAAATTTGGCGCCCAACGTGGGAATATATCACGATAGTTTTAATGCAAATCCCTTTTAGTTCTTAATCCTATCATTAAATTATGAGCTCTAAGATAATAAAGATGATTAATCAAATTAGCTCTGTAAAGCTTCGACAAATGTGAAGAACTTATGAATTGGGGGTAGAGACGATTTATAGATATATTTTTAAAATGTATTGATGCAATCGTAATTTGGTGAAAAACTAAATTAAGAGCAGAAATAAGACATTTTCTAACAATTTTGTTAGTAGACTGCTCAAGTAGTATTGATGTACTTACGTTTCTATTACGCACGGCGGCCGCAGCGGCAGCGGGCTCTCCGAAAGGCATTGTGTCGAGTCCCAAGAACTCTGCAAGCGATCGACGATTCTGATTGGAACTGCCGCTAGCGCGGCTATTGTCCTATAGAAAAAACAAATATAGGTAATTTCTTTAATAAATTGACAAGTCTACTTATTAGAATTAATAGACGTACGAGGAATTATAAAGCTAACAACGAGCCCGCCGCTGAACAGGAGCTCTAAGCGGGTAGTTTAGAATTCACATCACACGTGGGTTATATGGGTTAGTGAAAGATTTTTAACTAGACTAATTACACATTGTGATAACTTTAAAAGCGCCTATTACATGCGCTGAAAATCTTCAAAAGTTGTATAGTTAAGGTTTTAACTTTTTTTATTTAAATATCAATGTTTATCAGGTTGCAAGTATTTGATTTCAATAGTTAAAATTCGCCAATTTCTCTAAATATAGACTTCTAACCGTTACTATAATTTAAAAATAACTAACTACCAGAAAAACTGCTTAAAATTAAGGATGCCGATTTTAAAAGTAAATTTAGATATACAAATGTAGACAAAATAAGTGATACTAACGTGTACGAGCGGCATAACGGCCGCTTCAAATTGTTCAAAAAGTCTCGATGAGAAGTCCGGAATATTGTCCAGTAGAATATTGAGCTAGTGACTGCTTATGGCAACAGCTCGCAGGCGACTGACAGTGAGACAGCGCGTTGCGAAGCAGGAAACCGAAACTATCCCCCCCACTACGGCGAACAAGCCACGCCCACTTTACACACTTTTAATCATAAATAACATTGAAAATATTTAGCAAATATCTCTAAACTGTAAAAAGCACGCTATTATTTTAAAAGATAATGAAATGTATATTTTTACTTTGTTACAAATTTATTTTATACAATAACAATGTGACATCCGTTTACGAGACGAAGGACGCACGTGGAGGGACTCGTAATGCGCATGTCTTTTAAAAAATATAGAGCGCAATTTGAAATTCATACGGACAATCAATATTCTAGACAATTTATATAATTAATGAAGTAATTTTTAGTTATATTTGATAACACTATCAAAAAGATGCTTAAAGAGTAAATTCATACCCGTCTTTTTGTTAGAAATTTCTATAGAAAAATTATCAATATGAGATAAGAATGAGGAACCGGAAATGAATTTAAATGTCTTTACCTATTTAGGCTCTTAACTATATATTATATATTTAATGTGTATTACAAAGATAAGGATGCTATTTTTTTATACATCTTTATTCCTGAAATTATCGCTATCAATAAACCTTTGCCGTTTTGTTGTATGAGTAAGCTAATGCTAAGAGATTCCAGATAGGAATGGTAACCGGTACCTATACATTCAGTAACAACAAATACTTGTTGAGCTAGGCCAAGAGCTCCCTTAGAGCTTTTTGACTTCAATGTACTGCAATGTCATGTTACTTTCCCAGTCAAGTAAGAGTGTTAAATAGAATATTCCTTGTGCCAACTACTTACTTAAGACGTTTTCCACGTCACACACAATTTAACAGATGTATAAATTGTAAAGTTCCGTGTTCAGTTACTGCTGCACTCCCTCAGGTATTTTCCCGTATCTACATGTGATTGTCTACACGAGGACCGTGCTTTCTTCTATATAAAAAATTGTCTAGAAGCTTTAGCAGACTCTTAATCTATTTATCCTGTAGTCCTTGGAATCGATGCGTGTGGCAAATCACCTACTTATGTGAGATGAGTGTGGGAAACAGTACAAAATACGTTCAGGGTATTTTTTGGATCTACTTCCAAGCATCGTAACGAGTTAAATGTTATCTTATATATTGAGCTGACAATAAACAATAGTCTTCTGGAATTTGACAAGTTACGGAGTTCAAGCGAAACTTATAAATAAAATTTACAATTACAGTTAAGTTAAATGTATTTTTATAGGATATACTTTGTGGGAGGAAAAATAAAACGATGGTTATTCCGTATGTATTTATTATGTTAATATACAAAAACGTGTTAAATTCACGTAGCTTAAAGGGAGTCTTGTGTTCTCTTTTAAGTTTATGAAAATTATTATATAAATATATAAATTATAAAATTATATAAATTAATATAAATTACTTAATATAATTTTTTTTAACAAAATATGTAGTATTTTATTACATTAATTATAATCACATTTTCCTTAATAAAGTTACCAGTTCAGTATCATAACCCACAAATATGTTGATAGTTATAATTTCTGATAGTAGCCAATAAATCATGAAGCGTTATTTACATATTAGATATCACAAATTCTAAGCCGTCACTTTACGCCTGGCAAATGTTTAACATGAAAATTATTTTGTACAAATAATAATATGGAAAAAAGTACTAATCATGATGGAAACTATTACAATATTACAGATTTTCTTCAAAAAATAATGACATTTTACATTTAACAGGACATACATTCCGTCATATAGCAGAGATAGCGTGGTGCCAACAATCAGGTTAACAAAGTTACATAGTTCACAAAACCAAAATCCTATTCAATATATAATATAATTTAGCTTTTTACAATAAAAAAAGAAAAAATAGTAACCAAAGATTTTTTCTATTATCACAAAATTGAATTCACATTTATCTATAAAAAAAAACTTAATACTCTGTGTTAATTTTATTAGTCATTAGCTGTAGACCGCCACTTCGTCGGCGTAGAAAGCGAAAATACTACGACTGTGTCATTATAGGGGTTCATTGCTCACCCCAATTGGTGATGGCGTGATAATATTTAGCCTATGTGTTGACCCGACCTCTTGGCTATATTTATGCAAAATTTGACATAAAGAGCATGCAGTACTTTCAGAGTTTATCCGTAACAATCATACAGACTAACAGTTAAAAATTCTAAAAACCATATTTTTGATTACCAGTTGGTGAAAAACAACTTTGTCAAACCTATTAAGGTGGACGGACTGTGATGAATCCACCTTTGAACTTATATTAACCATTCGTAAATTATAAGAAAAAATAATAACGAAATTCACAATATTAAATGGTGTAGAGCCAGTTTAAACGGTAGATGGTGGTAGAGCCACGAGAATGGGCCTACTCAACCGATGAAATACCACATACTCTCAGAACATCGACGTAAAGTTATACATGTTCATTCAATGAGAAGGGTATACTGTACCAGTCCACCAACCACGTGATATTTAGAGTCAATAGTGAGCACTTCAAAGAACATCATTACACAGTTGATTTGGTATGGAAGTTTTCGAGAGCTTGGTTTTGGATTAACTGCCACCAGTAATACCAAAGTTACCGAATTAACAGTGGATTTCCTGTTTTTGCATTGATGTTGAATATATTACGTTATGCAACTGTTTTACTCGATTCCTATTAAACTATGTCATAAAACGAAATGATTTTAGATGGCAGTACCAACTTTTATCGCAATTCAAGGGAATTTCCCAACTAGAGGTGAAACGATAAGAAGTTTGTTGTAATATTTAGAAGATTTATCAAAATATCTATGAGGCGCCATCAACACTACATTTATGCACTTAAAATTACAAATAAAATAAAATAGTCCGAATCCAGCATTATATTCATTTATAAAAAAGGCAACCCAAAGGAAATCCTTCGGTAATTACCGACCAATCAGTTTCCTGCCAAACCTATACAATTTATTCTCCACAATTATAAATATAAGTAGTATGTAGATACATTAGAAAAGATACGACCGGTGGACAAGCAGGCTTCAGAAAAGGCTTTTCATCGGTTGACCACATCCATACCCTGGAACTGATAATAGAAAAGTATAAAAAAAAACAAATAACAATAACATTCATCGACTACCAAAAAGCTTTCATACGATAACACATAGAATTATCTGGGAAAGCCTGGAAGACCAAGAAGTGGAGAAAATGTACGTCAGTCATGCCATAAATATTGTAACAAAGAAAAAAAATTTTTTTTAATTGCAAATAACATTTATTACTTTTACAGTGTGTAACTTTAATACATAAATATAAAACGATATAAAATATAAAAAGCTTATTCGAAGTGGTCTCCATTGGCTGCAATACAGGCCTTTAAACGTTGAGGCCAGTTATCAATAGAAGCACGCACTCTTTCCATGGGAAAATTCTTCACTGCCAATCGTATGGATTGTTTTAGGGACTCTAAATTATTATGACGTTTAGAGCAAGCCGTACTCTCTAAAACTGACCACAAATCATAATCCAGTGGATTAAGATCGCGACTAGACGACGGCCAGTCTTCAGCTCTAATGAAGTCCGAAACGTTCGCTTCCAACCAAGATTGCGTGGACCGAGCTTTATGACCCGGTGCCGAGTCTTGCTGGAAGGACCATACTTCGTTATTGAACATGGTGTTGTTAAGGGGCTTGACTACCTTTTCAAGAATGGTATCTTGATACCTTTGTGCCGATGTTTCGATACCTTTTTCACAAAAATATGGCTCAGTCACTCCTTCGTAGCTAACACCCCACCAAACCATCACTGAAGTCGGATAATGCCCACGTTGCACTCTGTCAACTAATTGGGAAGCTTCCTTAGAGCTTTGAGCATAAATACGGTCATTTTGTTTGTTAAAATGTTGCTCAATTGTAAAAACTTTTTCATCCGTAAACAGTATTTTTCTGTGACCTCCCTTTGCGTACCGCTTCAGTAGTTGTTTACATTTTAACACCCTATTCTTTTTAAAATTTTCAGTTAATAAATGCCAGTGCGCCTCTTATAGGCTGCAAGTCCTAAGTAATCTTTTAAAATACGCGTCATTGTTCTAGGTGCTATCTTCATCTCCCGAGATAAACTCTTTTGCTTGCGGACAGGATTTCTTCGAATTCTTTTCCTTACTGCTTTGACCACCTTTTTCGTACGAACACTACGTGGACGGCCAGGTCTTTTTCTGTCACAAACAGAGGAGGTCTCATTGTACCTATTAATAGCCCGGTACACAAACATTTGACTAATACCAAGTGTATGGAGTTTTAAAAATTGCATTTGGCTCCATACCTACTTTGTGTAATGCAATCACAGCGATTCGGTTCTCTTTATCACCCCACTCCATTTTAATATCGCAAAATATTGTACAATGTATTGGCGCCAAAACGAGAAAACACAATGAACAATCGTATAAAAATGACAGATTCCAAATTCAAAGGTTTTTTATTTTTAGTTGTAACAGTATTTAGATGTAGGAAAAAAAACTTGGGCGGAAGCGTGTTGGCGCGTCTTTTGAATTTAATTTGCAATATTTAATTGATTTAAACTTGATTTTTTAACTAATAGTACGCGCAGCAGGCGTTACCTGAAAATATTGTAAGTCTAGCGGCGGCTGAGCTTTAAAAAGAAAACTCAATAATACTAACGATGAAATTGAACCTGTGAGTAAAATGTCTTTTAAATTTATTACTACCAGAAGAGGGCTTTTTAAAGACTTTCACCACATATACTTATACGGAGGAAAGAGAACATTATCCAATTTTATTATCTAACGAACTTAATAATGATATGAACAGCAGATCTAAAATTGACATTTTCAAAGTGAATTTTATATTAAAGAATAAAGTTAATGGAATTGATTACGTAAAGCAAATAGGCAACTATTATTTGAAAATATTTTTTAAATCCAAAAAAGATGCGAATAACTTTGTAATGAATAAAATATTATTAGAGGAAAATAAATGGGTGACCAAATCCCATATGATCAACTCGAATCTCAGGGCATTATTAATGCTCTGCTCTGATGCAAAATTAATCCATCAGACATATCCGAGGAGGACCTTTTATGCAATCTGAAAGCTCGTTGTGAAATTATTGGCGTTAAAAGGTTCCAGAAAAAGCAAGCGGATGGATCTTACCTTCCATTACGCACTATACTAGTAACATTTCTTTCTACTACAAGACCCGACCACGTCACATACGACATCATTTGATTCGATGTTCGTGAGTATATTCGACCTCTACTACAGTGCTTCAACTGCTATAAATTTAACCACGGCAGCAGCAGCTGCAAGAATGTTCAAACTTGTTCAATTTATTCAGGAAAACATAACTTTAAGGACTGTCCAAATAAAGAAAATGTTAAATGTTCGAACTGCAGTGGTCCTAATGTAGCCATATCTAATTCTTGTTCCATGAAAATTTCGAAAATGAATGAAGTTAAAAATAGGATTTTAGGTAACATAACATATGCCAATATTGCTGGGAAAAACACCAAGACTGATTTTTCGCATCTTCCTAGCAGTAGCAGCACTTTGTACTCTAAATTAGCTAAACCTATTTCTTCAAACAAACCTTCTCCCCAGAGAAGAGCAGCTGCATCCGAAATAATAGTTTAATTCGAGGGACAGGTCTGTATACTAAATGATGGTAAAAAGTGATATTTTCTATAGATAGCTTTGTCAATGGAGTTCGAATCGCCAATGTTTGTTTTTATGGAACGTTTTCATAACCTAAAAATTTCTCTCTTTGATTTAAAAATACCCAGTTGGGTTGATTGCGGACAAGCCTTGCGGGGTAAATATGGATGTCCGCATTTACCCCTAATTCAATAAACTATTATGAAATTAATCAACTGCTCATTTTTAGATGCCTCGAAAATATATAAGAAAAAAAGAACAATCATACACCATCGAACCATTACAAAAAGCTGTGCAAGAAATAAAAGACCAGAAGATAACTTTTCGTCAGGCGGAAGAAAAATCTGGTATTCCTAGAGCTACTTTGTTTGACCAAGTGAAAAAAGGCAGTGTTTCTACAATACCAACGAGAGGTAAAAAATCTGTTTTTAACGAAATATAAGAAAACGAACTGGTTGATTTTATTTTAAAGTCATGTAAGGCTTTCTTTGGGATAACAATACCTACTCTGAGAAAGATAGCTTTCGATTTTGCCACCGCAAATAATTTGAAACATAATTTTAATAAAGAAACTGGTATGGCAGGAATGGATTGGTATTACAATTTTTTGGCTAGACATCCAAATATATCACTTCAAAGACCTGAAGCTACTTCCATAAATAGAATTACCGCATTTAATGAAGAAGAAACCGATATATTTTTTTGTGAATCTGAAAGCTCTCATGATTAAATACAAATTTAAATCTGATTCGATTTACAATATAGATGAAACTGGAATTAGTACGGTACAACGCAATTCCAGGATTCTTGCACCAAAGGGACTAAAACAGGTTGGAAAATGTACCAGTGCAGAGCGTGGTTCTTTAACTACAGTTGTGAATTGCTTTAATGCTGCAAGCTCGTACATTCCACCATTTTTTATCTTTAAAAGAAAACGTATGAATGCTCAGCTTATGAAAGACAGTAATAGCAACATGGTAGCTTGTGTTTCAGACTCTGGTTGGATCAATGAATCGATATTTGTTGATTGGCTCCAGCATTTTAAAGAATTCGCTAAACCATCGGCTGACAATCCCGTTTTGTTACTTCTAGACAACCACGAGAGCCATATTAGTCTGAAAGCTTACGAGTTTTGTCGTGAAAAAAATATCCATGTTTTGGCATTGCCTCCACATACATCGCATAGAATGCAGCCATTAGACTTGACCTTTCATGGACCACTAAAAACAGCATACAACAGAGAATGTGAAACCTATATGGTTAACCATCCTGGAGCAAAAATTACAGCATTTGATATTGTTGGTCTTTATACAAAAGCTTTTAACCGATGCTCGTCTATTGATAAAGCTATAAATGGCTTCAAGAGTGCTGGAATTTTCCCAGTTCATCAAAATAAATTCAAGGGCACTTTCGAAAGTTTCGGTGATAAAATTACAACAGAAACTCCATGTGATACCAGCCATGTGGGTCCTGATCATAACAGCCAAAGAGAGTTTCATAGCGAATCTCACATTAGTGATGCAGCTAATAACAGTATTCCTAGTGAAGTAAGATCTCAACAAGAGTCTCAGCCCTATAGTAACATAATCGATGAATCCGTTCCCAACCTGATCAAGACGAAATAAATGATAATAATGCTATAAGTGAAGCTGATTTAAACGAAAGTACGACAAGTCAAACAAGTCAATCTTCATCAGTACAGCTTGGTGATTTAATAAAGGTCCCAACTCTACAAATTCATCGTAGCAAACGGGCAGTAAACAAAAAGCATTCCAATATTTTTACCAGCACACCGGAAAAAAAAGAATCTAGAAGAAAAGGAACAAAAGAAATTAGACAAGAAAAGAAAAGCTCAAGAAAAAGAAAATAAAACTACATCTAATACGCTAAAAAAGTCAAAACTTTCTACAGGAAAAGGATCAAAGGGTGTAAGAAATCTGAATAATTTTCAAAATGAAGGAAATGTTGATTACTTCACTCCAACCACTCCATCTCCTCCGGCTTCTTTCATGTTCATGGAAAGAAGCTCAAATTATCCCACTCCCGAAAAAAACTCGTCCTATATCCTTCACTGACTACCGACCAATTTCTATCCTCCCATTTCTATCTAAAGTACTGGAACGCCTTGTCCATTCCCAACTTAGTTCTTTCCTAAATGAAAATAATCTCCTAAACCCTTTCCAATCTGGTTTTCGTGCTGGTCACAGTACTGTTTCCGCATTGGTGAACATTACAGACGATATTCGCCTAGGTATGGATCATGGTAATCTTACGGTCTTATCGCTACTTCACTTTACTAATGCCTTTAACACCGTCGATTTCCATATCCTGCTAGGTATTCTTCGCTCTCTCAACATATCTCCAACGGCAGTTGATTAGTTTCAAAGTTACCTGTTCGGGCGCCGGCAACGTATCCGTCTTGAAGACAATTACTCCAACTGGACTAATACTACTGCCGGTGTACCACAGAGTGGCGTTCTCTCTCCACTTCTCTTCGCTATTTTTACAAATTCTATCTCCAAAAATTTAACCTCAACTCCAACTCAACACTCCATTTTAATATCGCAAAATATTGTACAATGTATTGGCGCCAAAACGAGAAAACACAATGAACAATCGTATAAAAATGACAGATTCCAAATTCAAAGGTTTTTTATTTTTAGTTGTAACAGTATTTAGATGTAGGAAAAAAAACTTGGACGGAAGCGTGTTGGCGCGTCTTTTGAATTTAATTTGCAATATTTAATTGATTTAAACTTGATTTTTTAACTAATAGTACGCGCAGCAGGCGTTACCTGAAAATATTGTAATGAATGAGTCTAGCGGCGGCTGAGCTTTAAAAAGAAAACTCAATAATACTAACGATGAAATTGAACCTGTGAGTAAAATGTCTTTTAAATTTATTACTACTATTAATATTTATTACTACTACTATTATTAATGCTCTGCTCTAATGCAAAATTAATCCATCAGACATATCCGAGGAGGACATGCTGTAAATTTAACCACGGCAGCAGCAGCTGCAAGAATGTTCAAACTTGTTCAATTTATTCAGGAAAACATAACTTTAAGGACTGTCCAAATAAAGAAAATGTTAAATGTTCGAACTGCAGTGGTCCTAATGTAGCCATATCTAATTCTTGTTCCATGAAAATTTCGAAAATGAATGAAGTTAAAAATAGGATTTTAGGTAACATAACATATGCCAATATTGCTGGGAAAAACACCAAGACTGATTTTTCGCATCTTCCTAGCAGTAGCAGCACTTTGTACTCTAAATTAGCTAAACCTATTTCTTAAACAAACCTTCTCCCCAGAGAAGAGCAGCTGCATCCGAAATAATAGTTTAATTCGAGGGACAGGTCTGTATACTAAATGATGGTAAAAAGTGATATTTTCTATAGATAGCTTTGTCAATGGAGTTCGAATCGCCAATGTTTGTTTTTATGGAACGTTTTCATAACCTAAAAATTTCTCTCTTTGATTTAAAAATACCCAGTTGGGTTGATTGCGGACAAGCCTTGCGGGGTAAATATGGATGTCCGCATTTACCCCTAATTCAATAAACTATTATGAAATTAATCAACTGCTCATTTTTAGATGCCTCGAAAATATATAAGAAAAAAGAACAATCATACACCATCGAACCATTACAAAAAGCTGTGCAAGAAATAAAAGACCAGAAGATAACTTTTCGTCAGGCGGAAGAAAAATCTGGTATTCCTAGAGCTACTTTGTTTGACCAAGTGAAAAAAGGCAGTGTTTCTACAATACCAACGAGAGGTAAAAAATCTGTTTTTAACGAAATATAAGAAAACGAACTGGTTGATTTTATTTTAAAGTCATGTAAGGCTTTCTTTGGGATAACAATACCTACTCTGAGAAAGATAGCTTTCGATTTTGCCACCGCAAATAATTTGAAACATAATTTTAATAAAGAAACTGGTATGGCAGGAATGGATTGGTATTACAATTTTTTGGCTAGACATCCAAATATATCACTTCAAAGACCTGAAGCTACTTCCATAAATAGAATTACCGCATTTAATGAAGAAGAAACCGATATATTTTTTTGTGAATCTGAAAGCTCTCATGATTAAATACAAATTTAAATCTGATTCGATTTACAATATAGATGAAACTGGAATTAGTACGGTACAACGCAATTCCAGGATTCTTGCACCAAAGGGACTAAAACAGGTTGGAAAATGTACCAGTGCAGAGCGTGGTTCTTTAACTACAGTTGTGAATTGCTTTAATGCTGCAAGCTCGTACATTCCACCATTTTTTATCTTTAAAAGAAAACGTATGAATGCTCAGCTTATGAAAGACAGTAATAGCAACATGGTAGCTTGTGTTTCAGACTCTGGTTGGATCAATGAATCGATATTTGTTGATTGGCTCCAGCATTTTAAAGAATTCGCTAAACCATCGGCTGACAATCCCGTTTTGTTACTTCTAGACAACCACGAGAGCCATATTAGTCTGAAAGCTTACGAGTTTTGTCGTGAAAAAAATATCCATGTTTTGGCATTGCCTCCACATACATCGCATAGAATGCAGCCATTAGACTTGACCTTTCATGGACCACTAAAAACAGCATACAACAGAGAATGTGAAACCTATATGGTTAACCATCCTGGAGCAAAAATTACAGCATTTGATATTGTTGGTCTTTATACAAAAGCTTTTAACCGATGCTCGTCTATTGATAAAGCTATAAATGGCTTCAAGAGTGCTGGAATTTTCCCAGTTCATCAAAATAAATTCAAGGGCACTTTCGAAAGTTTCGGTGATAAAATTACAACAGAAACTCCATGTGATACCAGCCATGTGGGTCCTGATCATAACAGCCAAAGAGAGTTTCATAGCGAATCTCACATTAGTGATGCAGCTAATAACAGTATTCCTAGTGAAGTAAGATCTCAACAAGAGTCTCAGCCCTATAGTAACATAATCGATGAATCCGTTCCCAACCTGATCAAGACGAAATAAATGATAATAATGCTATAAGTGAAGCTGATTTAAACGAAAGTACGACAAGTCAAACAAGTCAATCTTCATCAGTACAGCTTGGTGATTTAATAAAGGTCCCAACTCTACAAATTCATCGTAGCAAACGGGCAGTAAACAAAAAGCATTCCAATATTTTTACCAGCACACCGGAAAAAAAAGAATCTAGAAGAAAAGGAACAAAAGAAATTAGACAAGAAAAGAAAAGCTCAAGAAAAAGAAAATAAAACTACATCTAATACGCTAAAAAAGTCAAAACTTTCTACAGGAAAAGGATCAAAGGGTGTAAGAAATCTGAATAATTTTCAAAATGAAGGAAATGTTGATTACTTCACTCCAACCACTCCATCTCCTCCGGCTTCTTTCATGTTCATGGAAAGAAGCTCAAATTATCCCACTCCCGAAAAAAACTCGTCCTATATCCTTCACTGACTACCGACCAATTTCTATCCTCCCATTTCTATCTAAAGTACTGGAACGCCTTGTCCATTCCCAACTTAGTTCTTTCCTAAATGAAAATAATCTCCTAAACCCTTTCCAATCTGGTTTTCGTGCTGGTCACAGTACTGTTTCCGCATTGGTGAACATTACAGACGATATTCGCCTAGGTATGGATCATGGTAATCTTACGGTCTTATCGCTACTTCACTTTACTAATGCCTTTAACACCGTCGATTTCCATATCCTGCTAGGTATTCTTCGCTCTCTCAACATATCTCCAACGGCAGTTGATTAGTTTCAAAGTTACCTGTTCGGGCGCCGGCAACGTATCCGTCTTGAAGACAATTACTCCAACTGGACTAATACTACTGCCGGTGTACCACAGAGTGGCGTTCTCTCTCCACTTCTCTTCGCTATTTTTACAAATTCAATCTCCAAAAATTTAACCTCAACCTACCATCTTTACGCAGACGATTTGCAGATTTACACACAAGCTCCACCTGACAAAATATGGGAACGTTTGTTGCAATGAATATAGATTTAGAGCGAATAAGAGAATGGAGTTATAACTATGGTCTTACTATTAACTAGTGATGTGCCGGATCGTTAAAAATGTATATCCGCGGATACGGATCTGAATACGGATATTTAGTGTAAAGATCCGCGGATACGAATACGGATACGGATCTTTATTTTCTTATTCAAAATTATTGGATTGGTGTCGGCGCCCGCGACCTTGAAACGATAGTTGACGTTTTCGCTCGCCGCAACGTCAGGCAGGACACGTTTTAACTTGCATTGCGCGGGTAGTACTTTTGTTTTGGTTATGGTTTAGTGTTACACTGTGCCGCATACATAACGTTTGTGTATTATTGTGATACAAATTGAAAATAATGTCTACTAAGAAGTTTTCTAGTGTAATTTGGAAATATTTTCTGATAGTAAATGATGAATGTGCGAAGTGCGATGGAAAGTATTCGCGGAAGGGTAAAGGCACAACTTCTTTAAAAACTCATTTATAAAGAAAACATCCCGAAGAATATGATTTATTTTTGAAAGAAGACTCCGCTAAGAAGAGTACCGATGAACTACCACGGCCGGGAACATCTTTGCAAACGGTAAAAAGGGAATTTAAACAAACTTTTTTTGATGAATATATGGAAAAAACTAGAATGTGGGACAATACAAATCCCAAGTCAATCAAAATTGACTATTTGATTGCTGAAATGTTGGCTTTATCAGATTTGCCTTTTCAACACGTAGAACAATTAGGGTTTCGACGATTGATGGATCATATTGTTCCAAACTATGTTCTCAAAGGCAGAAAATATTTTACGGAACTTGTTTGCAGCGAGCTTTACGATAAAGTGTCATCAAAAATAAAAAACATGTTACAAGATTTTGATAAAGTCTCCTTCACATCAGATATCTGGTCAGACTCGTCATCAGGAGTGTCATTGTTACCTTTAACATGTCATGGTATTACTAAAGACTTTCAACTAAAAAAATATCGTTTTGAAAGCGAAAGTTCTTGAAGAACGTCACACCGGAGATTATATTTCGGAAATATTTCAAAGTATGTTAAAAGAATGGGGAATTCAGAAACAAAATGTGCACTGTATGGTACGAGATGGGGGATCCAATATGAAGCGCGCTTGTTCTTTGTCTGAAATACATAATATCGACTGTACAGCACATCAATTACATTTGGTGGTTAAAGAGGCTATCAAAAACGTTGATACAATCTCCGTGTTACTCGCAAAATGTAGGAAAATTGCAGGACATTTTAACCATTCCACAATGGCAAAGCAAGAACTAGAAAAAATACAGGTTCGACTCAATCAAAAAGTTTTAAAAGTTTTGCAAGACTCACCGACACGCTGGAATTCCAGCTATCATATGTTGGAAAGACTTAATTGCATCAAAGATTCCCTGTCGCTTTATGCTTCGAATAACAAAATAGAACAATTTAATGCTGATGACTGGACTTTGATTCAAGACTTAGTAAAAGTGCTGAAGCCTCTAGACGACATTACAAAAACATTGAGCTCACAGAACTCTTGTATATCCGACGTTATTCCTCTAGTACGAGCATTGAATAAAATTTATGATGAAATCCAGGAAAGTCTCAATATCAGTGTACCCTCTGTTCTGGATTTTGTGTCTGGTTTGAAGAATGAATTAGATTATCATTTTTCAGAAATTGATAAAAATATTTTGTTTCAAGTAGCCACATTTTTAGACCCACGGTACGAAAATAAATTCTTTAGCGATATTCTCATAAAACAAATAAAAGAGAAACTGCGTGCAGATTTAGAAACTGAAGAAAATGTCACAGCAACTACAAGTACTGGAGTCAAACCAATTATTGTTAGAAAAGAACATTCCCAGAGTTTAGAGGACTCTATTGCTAATATGTTAGATAGCGATGATGACGATGAGCAATCCGAAAATCAAATATCAGATGCAAAAGCTAACTTGCTCGCAGAATATATGTCAGAAAAAAGATTACCAAGAGATCAAGACCAGTTAAAGTATTGGCAGATTAACAGTAAAAGGTTTGGGTGTCTCAGTTCCATTGCTCGCACATATTTATCATCACCTGCAACAAGCGTTCCAAGTGAACAATTATTCAGTGCAGCAGGTATTGTATATGATCCTCATCGTAACAGACTTTTGGGGGACAAAGCTGCGAAGTTGCTTTTTTTGAAATACAATTTACCATTACTTAATTTCAAGTCTCGGTGGCGCAGTGGGCGAGCGCACGGCCTCTGATCCAGAAGTCCGGGGTTCGATTCCAGACACTGGCTCACACCAATGACTTTTCGAAATTGTTTTCGGAAGTTATGTGTGATAAATACCGATGACTGACAAACTTTGTGCCCGGTATGGCAATGGGTTCGCCACCTATTCCATTTGGGACGTAAACATAACGGCGAGACGAGGCTTAACAGCCGCTGCCTACACCTTCGGGTAACAAAAGGCGTGAAGTTATGTTATGTTACAAATGTGATTTTATAACTTTCTATTGTATTAATCTCATAATTATAAAAAAGGACGTTTAAGTTTTAGTTTTTTTTTAAGTGCTCATGATGTTATAAGTTGCTATAATGTTCCTATAATTATATAAAAAAGAAGATTTAGTTTTAGTTTTTTCATTTTCATAAAAAAATGTTATAATTTGCTAATATTGACCTCATTAACATTATAAAAAAATATTAAAGTTTTAGTTATTTCATTGTTATGAAAGTGATATTTTATCTTGCTTTCATTATAAAGATCTATCTATCGAAATGTTTGCAATATAAAGGTGCCAAATATTTGATTTTAAGAAATAAAAATAATCTGATTGGAATTTTATAGTTTTTTATTTAATAATTCTACTTAATCACCTGAAAAAGATCCGCGGGAAAAGTAACGGACACGGATACGGATTTTTCTTTTGCCTCGGATATCCGCGGATACGGATACGGATATTCGGAACATCACTACTATTAACCCGTCGAAGACTCAGGTTATTGTTGTCGGCAGCTCCAGGATGATAGCTAGAGTAAATATCGTAATGTTGCCTCAGGTTTGTTTTAATGGAACCAATATACCAATAGCCAAAAAGGTTAAGAACCTGGGGGTTTATATCGATAGTACGTTATCCTGGGGTCCTCAACTGCAAGAAGTAAGTCGCAAACTGTTTGCTTCTGCGAGGTCCTTACGAAGGTTACAAAACTTCTTGCCTACTGCCACTAAAATCACACTCGCGCAATCTCTTCTACTCCCTAATCTCGACTATGCCGATGCCAGCTATCTGAATCTCACTGAAGCACAACTTGACAAACTTGAGCGTCTTCAAAATGTCTGTATCAGATTTATATTTGGTCTTCGCAAATATGATCACGTTTCTGAGTTTCGAAAAAGGCTCAAGTGGCTTCCTATTCGTCTTCGCAGGAATACTCACGTTCTTACGTTGTTATATAACGTTTTATTTAATCCCAAGTCCCCTAATTATCTTAAAGAACGTTTCCAGTTTCTAAATGACACACATTTGAAATATCTGAGGTCATCGGAAAATTTGATATTGGCAGTCCCTAAGCATTCAACGCAATTTTATGGGTTATCGTTTTCCGTCCAGGAGGTGCTGCTATGGAACGCACTACCCGTGGAGATTAGGAAAGCGAGGTCTCTTATTTAAAATTCTGCTAATGCAACACTATGAAGGTTTACTCTAATCTATTTACTGTTTTTATAACATATTTGTTCTTTGTTATGTATAGTCAATAATGTCATGTATGTATGTATATGTGTATATATTTATTTATTGAATTATTATTTGATGTATTATATTATGGCATTATTTATTTGTAAATTTATATATTTACCATTGTATTTATTTAAATATAATTAGGTTTTATTTATTTTAACGCCTAGAATTACCCGTCTCTTTCTTGCACTATTGTCCTTCCTAAAGTTGCCTGTAAGAAATTGTTTTAAGCAATAAGGCCGCCATTTGTACTTTTTATGTTTATATGTATCTCTAATGTATGTTTCTTTTTAATTTAAGGTGTGCAAATAAAGTATAATCTATCTATCTATTACTTTTGCATTTATTGTCAGAAAAAGTACAGTGGTCCACCCGCCGAAGACTGGATTATGTGTTCAAAGTGTAACAAGTGGGCTCATGAGAATTGCACTGCAGGAAGTCGTTCTAAAGGCTTTACTTGTGATTTTTGTATATGATGTGGACCTAGTCCGTAAATACCCCATGCTGTCCGTAATTAACCAGGCTCAGTCCGAGTATAATTGTTTTTGTAGATGTATAACTAAAGATTAATAATTAATAAAGACAGACTGATTATTACTGATAGTACGAATGTAGTGCGTTATTTCCCCTCAGCGTCCGCAATTCCCCCATTCTCCCCTAATGTTGTCCTTTCCACCGCACTGTAGTCATAAATTACAACCGTTGGATGAGTTAGTGTTTGCACCTTTTAAAAAGTATTGCGCAGCTGGTCAAGATGCATGGCTACGAAACAATCCGGGAAAAACTCTTACTATTTATGATATACCCAAAATTGTCGCTGATTCGTTGCCGTTTGTACAGACAAGTATAAATATTGTCAACAGTTTCCGAAAGTTAGGCATCTTTCCGTATATGATACGGGACGCAAACATTTTTGGTGAGGATGAGTTTTCACCATCACTGGTAACCGATCGTCCTGAACCAGAAACAACCGAGTCGGAAAAATATCACCCAGAGCAAGCTGTTTCTGGCACTGAACCCAATCCCACTTGTTCTGCCTCCCCAGCCAAGCTGAGAACCTCAACCTGGTGGCATATTATGAGCTTTTAATTCCAGCCAGCTTGTTCGCTGCCTAGCGAATTCGTATTTCTAATGACAAATTTCAGCTAGTCTAGACTACTCATGAGCGACTAAATGGAATTATAAATCGAATTTAGAGTGAATTTGACCGTGACTACTCGTCACCGACTAGCTGAAATTATTCGTTGAAAATACGAATTCGCTAGGCAGTTAACAAGCTGGCTGGAATTAAGATCTCATAATATGGCCCAGGTCCAAGCAACAAAGAAACGAGACGATCAATTAAGTATTTTCCCCAGAAATTTTACGACCATACCCAAAGGCTGGCCCTAGAAAAACAGTTAAAATTAACAGAAGAAAGAAGATAGCTGCAACACTGACAGATACACCTGAAAAGAACGCTATAGAAGAGCTGCAAAATAAAGCTACAAAAAAAATTAAGAAGCCAAAAAATTTTTTTTTTTTTTTAATTTTAAGAAAAGCTACACAGTGAACGGTAAACATTCTAGTGCACAAGAATGGCTATGATGTTTTTAGTCAATATCCCTAATTAACTCGGACGAGTAAACTATGATGATTAGGTGTTTGCCGCTGAAAATTATTTTATCCTTGAATGCTTACAGAAGAAGAAAGCAGGTATAGCAACCGTAAGTTCTACGTAAGATGTCATAACAAAAGCCAAGTTAATAACGACTATTCATCCATCATTATATGTTCATATAAAAGGAGTGATGACAAAAAAAGAATTGTGGGCAAATCTAAAAAATATGGATGATTAATTAATAAACATTTAAATTCAGATGCAACTCCATAAAAAATAGACTATTCTTATTAAACGTGGTAGAGTCTTGCAGTTCGCTGCATGAATTGGCCACTTGACCGGTGAAATACCACGACCTCTCGGAATATCGGTATGAAGTGGAATTCACACGTCGAATAAGTTTACTTCGTAATTTAATTTCTGTTAGAGTAGAAAACTGTGATTCCATGACATCGTGATTAAATTAAGACATCGAATAAAACTCGATACTATCGGAAAAAAAACCAGAATTACAGATATAACATATCGTCGCATAAGTTCTAACACCGCGTATGTAAAAAAAATGCTGTTTCGACTTTTGAATGTCATTCGATAGAGAATCGCACCTTCTTGACCAATCAGAAACAAAGATTTCAACCATTAAGAGCGTTTAATTTTGAAAACAAATACACAGCGTACCTATCTCCTTGTTGCGGAATCGTCATGCAAACAGCGCGTAAGTCAGTTTACTTTCGTATTGTAAGAGGTCGCGACTTGTGCTCCGGAGAAATACAAAGAAAATCAAGGTAAATATCATTCATATTCATAATTTTATGTTTTTATTTAAGGGATAAAGTCTTGTATTTTAGTTTTTAAATAAAATTAATTCAAAATATAACGTATATTATTTTAAAAAATAAGATGAAAATGTTATTTTATTTACGCGGTGTTTTACTGAAGTTAGAAATGACTTACGCGGTGTTTTATATAACGATTTTTAATACAAGTTTTAAAATTTGCAGGTTTACACGCATCATGGACTACGACAGCAATGATGATGAAGATGTTACTGACCTATGTAAACTACTCGGAATAAAAGTAGCACCGACAAAGAAAATCGAAAAAGTCACTAATAAAGAAAACTTCGACATTAACAACTTGCCTGTTGTTATAGTCCCAGACCAGGCGAGGCAAGTAGACAGGATCTTTCCTAATGCCACGGTATGAGTCATACCGTGGCATTCGGAAAGATCGGAAAGCTAGAGGAGGTATATACTTTCTTCGTGAAGTCAACTGAAAACACTCAAGAGAGTGAACCTCACTCGTTGGTCGGCTAGAGCAGATGCCTGTAAAAGTCTAAAACATTCCTGGGATGAAGTAATACAGTTTTAAAAATGGTTGAAAATGACAGTACAGAGAAACCGGTCCCGCGAAATGAGGCAAAGGGAATTCGCATCAAATTAGAAAAACTTGAAACTGCGTTCATGGTCTTATTTTGGAAAGGTTAAATAAAGTGAGCATTCATTCAGAGCTCATCTGTAGATGTATTGACGGTATCTGATCTCTATGGATCTCTAGTAGAGTTTATAATAGCAGAACGAGAAAACTTTGACTATTTCGAAGAAAAATCAATGGAGATGAGCACACTTAAGGAATATCAAGGTAAAATAAAAAGACAACCTAAAAGAAAAAAGATGACGGATGAAACACCGAATGAAGAACCTGAAATACCCTCCAGCTCTAGAGATTATTTCAGAGTGAATACCTTTTTGGTCATCCTTGATAGACTGAGAGCTGAAATACAGAGAAGGCATAATGCTTACTTAAACTTTAAAGACAAATTTTCATTTTTAACAAAAATGACTGAACTTTCAACACAAACAGTTACAGAAAAAGCTCAGTCTCTCGTAAAATATTATACCAATGATTTAGAGGACGATTTGATTCAAGAATGTGTGCATTTTCAAAGCCTCTTCCAGAGAATATTTATAGCCTATCTTCGAAAATAAAAATCATCTTCACGAAATTTATTGTGATAAAAGTAATTCAGATAAGAAAGAACCCGTCAGCCGATGGAAGCAAATTTTTTAATGAAAGTAATTTGAGCTTATTCCAACCTAAAAAAGATCTGTGTGACACATGTTGTGCGTTCAAAACAGGTGATATTACTGAAGACATCTATTGAAATCATGTTACTCGAAAAGAAGCAGCCAGGGAGAAAAAAAGAAAGATAAGGACCGAGCATTAGCAGGAGAAGTACACGTATTTACGCATGACCTCCAATCTGTAAAATTGTGAACGATGTTGCAAGCTAGTGCTTTGAATTATAAAACAAAACTCTGTGTACACAATTTCACTATGTATAACCTACACACAAAAGATGTACATTGTTACTGGTTTGACGAGCATAATGCAGGTTTAGTAGCGTCTGTTTTTGTATCATGTATCATAGATTGCCTAAGAAAAACTCTTATAGCGAAACCTCTGCCAATAGTCCTATTTTCTGATGGATGTACATCACAAAACAGAAACGTCATTTTATCTAATGCTTTATTACATTTAGCCATTGAATATAACGTTGTAATAACGCAAAAAATCCTTGAAAAAGGTCAGACCCAAATGGAATGTGACTCCAGCCACAGCGCAATTGAATGTAAGCTTGAAAATAAGGAGATATACTTACCTTCCCAGTATGCCTCGATTTCTCAAAAAGCTCGACCAAAACAACCCTTTATCGTTCAATTCCCATCTTATGACTTTTTTATGACTACTCAAACAAAAATGTTTTTTTCTATGAGTAAATCCGCCCTGGCTGAGTCGCAAACGCTCCTACAGTCACAGATTTGAGAGCTTTACGCCCGAATACTGAACTTCCACTCAAATCTGTCAATCAATAAAAGGCTACTTAGAATTTGGGAATCGCTCACATTTAAGTGGTATACACAAACGTCATTTAACTTAAATTCGACCATGATCAAGTAAGCACCTCCCAAATGGCAATTATGGCAACACACTGTCAAAATATATGCGATGGGTATGTTCTCATTTACAAAATAATTTAGCGTACGTCGTTTATCCATTTTACGCAATATTTTAAAGTGAATAAGTTTAAAATATACTAGCATTACATTTCATTTATATATTAAATGAAATGTAATGATATAACATGATGGATTTACGATTGAATGAACCTTGTTCTCCATGCTATTTATCTCAAAATCACAAATTTAAAAACGAAACGTCAAAAAATATACTAGTAAGTTATCAGAGAATGGAACGTTACATACGTCTTTTTGTTTACGTTTGTTCACGCAAAATTCAAATCTTTGATTTTTATAAGAATTCATTTCATTTGATTTTTATTTTAAATTAAATGATGGAGGGCACCAAGAAACGTGGATGTAATTACACCACCGCCGAAAAAGATATACTTTTGGAACTAGTAAAGAAGTAAGTAGTTTTTTATGTATACAATGCATTTCTACCAGCGACATATTTAATCCCGGTTTTCGTCGGATTTTAAGTGTTATTTTCCTATTTTTAGATATCAAAATGTTATTGAAAATAAGCAAACCAGTGGCAATATAATTGTGAAGGAGAGGTAGGCATGGAGTTCTGTATGCCAACAATATAACTCAGTTTCTAGCAGCGGCGCCAGGACTTGGCAACAACTTCGTCACCTATATGAGAACCTCAAACAGAGGTCTAAAAAAACATAGCTAATGCAAATGTACTTTTGATTTATTTTGTTTGGCTCTATTGTAATTTAAAATTCATTCTTTTTTTTAACTATAATATTTTTTTGAGCCAGAAGCACCGTCGTGCTCTTGTTACGGCTGGTGTACCAGCCATGTATAATCCTAATAATTCATTGTAATCCTAAGTTCATTGTAATCCTAATTTAATAAAACTATATATAAGTGGAAAAATGTGTATTAATTAAATTGTTCCTGATGATAAAATTTTGATTAACATTAAGCCCCAAAGGTTGCTGGATCATCGATTCCACTTCAATATCTGGAAAGAGAATATCCTCCTCTAATAGCTCATCAGAACGCTCCAGGGCAATATTGTGTAGCACTGCACATGCAACAATAACTGGGGGTATATTTTTAATATGTAAACCCATCCCAATTTGTAAGCATGGAAATCTTCTTTTCAGCACACCAAAGAGCCTTTCCACAGGGTTTCTGGTGCGTATCTGCGATCGATTATAAGCCTCTTCAGCAGGTGTCCTCGTGTGCAATAGTGGAGTTAATAAATATGACCGGCACGGGTATCCACTGTCACCGAGAATTAGTCCAGTTCCAAAGTCGCCACGCTCTAGTTGAGCACATAGTGGCGAGTCATTAAAAATGGTGCTGTCATGAACGGAACCTGGCCATCTTGCAATAACATTTCTGATACGTAATCTGGCATCACATACCATTTGCACATTTATTGAAAAGAAGCCTTTGCGGTTCCTGTACACTTCAGCCTGGTCACCTCCTGGAAATATTTATTCCTTTATTGTAACTAGTAACAATGTATTTTGTACAACAATGTAATAGTAATGTATTTTCATTAATAAACTTATGGGCCATACCCTTTAGCCGTTTACATTATTCCTATGGTAGAAATAGGCTCTACTTCTTAGAGAACTAAAGTAACCATCTCTAGTAGGTATATATATATTATTTACATCTCAAGAGTATGGAAAGATAAATATTCTATTTTACATGGTACAACATACTAGGTACTTACATACTCCAAATACATGGTCTCTATAATATTGAGCCCATAAATAAAGTAAGGGACATATTACTAAGAAAATACATACCTGGAGAGTTAATTTTAATATGAGTGCAATCCACAGCACCCACAACTCTTGGGAATCCTGCTATCCCAAAAAATTCAGTAGCCACCACTGGAAACTCTGCCGGAGTTGGCATATTTATAAAAGTTGTCTTCAGGCTAGCTATTTTGGCGGTTACTTTGTGAACAATTCTGTGGACCGTGACTTGTTCCACATTGAAAATATCCCCTATAACGCGTTGATAGCTGCCAGTCGCATAATATCTAAGAGCTATGAGGATTTGGTCCACTGGTTGTATAGCACGCTTTGTTGTTGTTAGCGGTTTGATACTGCTCCCAAATAATGAGTCCAAATACGCGACTGTTTCTTTGCTGATTCGGAACCTTGAGACAAACTCCGTATCATTATATGTTTCAAAAGCGTTCATTCTCACTCTGTTACTGCGCCTTTCAGTTGATGTTTCCTCATCAGAAATCGATGATAGTGATGACAAAGACATAATTATTAGTTTTTATTTATATTTAACCGATTTGAAAAAAATACACTTAGTTTGAGAGACCTCACAACCACTCTTAAATGTAAGTTCTGTTTTCTTATGTTTGACAGTTGATTTGACACATAAATAAATTTGAGTAGCGTTTCTGTATACGAATTTTGTTCTAAGTGGTGTTTAAGCGCATCTTAATTTCAGTGGCATTTAAACTAAACAGATGCTCAAATTTGACGTATTCTGTCTAATGTGACAGCTACTCAAACGTTTAAGTAGCGCCTATATAATTAAGTGGAAGTTCAGTATTCGGCCCTTGGAGTATAACCCTAATGGCATTATTAACTTTAAATTAAGCTTTCATTATGACTTTAAACCATTGCCCAGAAGAGACAAAAATAATATAATAACACCGTGCCCAAGGTCTAAGCTTTATAATACTTTTCTAAAAATAAATGAAACTAAATGGAAACATCTTCAGGAACTAAAGTCAGTAATACCTGCTGACTGTCATAGTTTTTACGATACTTTACCTCATTAAGGTTTTATAATGACTGATTAGTGATTTATATTTTATTTTTTTGTAATAATCCTATTATTATCAGACAGTAGGACTGATTTAGCATTTAAGTATAATACTGACATTTAAGTATAATACTGACATTTAAGTATAATACTGACTAATATATTCCTTTTTCATGTGATTTTGTACCAAATAGTTAACAAACCGCGCAATAAAGTTAAATTATTAATTAGTTATTACTAAAAGCTCTAAAGCCCGCTCTACACTTAGTCCGCGGATCGCGCGCGATGGCTGCGAAAGGGCGCGAACGCTAAGTATGGAGCCGTTTCGCATATTTTTCGCGGTTTCGCGCTTTGTTCCCCAATTTTTGTCGGTTTTTTGTTCCGCGTCAAAGGGAGCGCGAAGCGCGAACGCGACGCGAACGTGCATGACTCCACACTCGCAGTCCGCAATGGTCAGTATTGTTCGAGCCATAGTCTGAGCTAGACCTGCGTCCGTGGCTATCAAAAAAATGAACGTAACGTGGACGAACGAGATAGAATTGCAATTCTTGGAATATTACCAAGCGGAACCTATTTTGTGGGATCCTAAGCAAAAGGACCATAAAAATAAATTAAAAATTCACGATGCATGGATGCGCATCAGCGAAATTATGGATATATCAGTTCCTGATTTAAAAAAGAAGAGGGATTCGTTACTTTCCAGTTACAGAAGTTATAAAACTAAAGTAAAGAGATCGCTAAGTTCTGGTGCCAGTGTGGACGACGTGTACAAGCCCGTTTGGTTCGCCTATGAATTAATGGATTCCTTCCTGAGTAACACCACAAAATGTATTAAAAGTATAAATACGGTAAGTAACACTTTATTAATGCCAATAATTTGTATCTACTCGTACAACACATTTTAGTGACTAAAATAGTAACAAAATTCGTTTCGTATCTCCGTGGCAGTAGCAGGTGAACGGCGTGGTATATTTCGTACATTTCGAACTGCACATGTTCTTTCAATTTCACTCCTCCATGAACCGGGTTGTACAAGTACATCGTTGTTGTCATATTGGTCGATAGTACCGGGTGGTGAATAAATGTGTGAAGAACTTCTGCTTCGCCTCAAATAATTATGTAATAAGATACATGTCATTGTAACGACACTAGCTTTCTCTGGCTGTAGTTGAATAGGTTTTTTGAAGATTCGGAACTTTGTCACCATTATACCAAACGTATTTTCTACAACAACCCGTGCTCTTGACAATTTCTGATTAAAGATACGTTCTTTAGTGCCTACGTTGTGTTGACCAGGAAATGGTTTCATGATATGTTCTGAAAGAGCAAAAGCCCCATCTGCCAAGAAGATGTAGGGTACGTCAACATTTGAATCAGGTAGTAGAGGATGTGGTACTGGTAAATTTAATCGGTTGGTGCAAATTCTTTTCCACAAAATACTATTTGAAAACACTCCACCGTCGCTAATTCTGCCTTGACATCCAATATCAGCAAAAATAAATTTGTATTGGCTGTCTACTGCCGCTAGTAAAACTATACTGAATGTTCGTTTATAGTTATAATATTGAGATCCTGAGTTAATTGGACTTTCCAAAACAATATGCTTCCCATCTATCGACCCTACTGCTCGGGGAAATTTGGCTGCAAATCCTTTTTCGATTTCCAACCATTCATTTGGGCACGACGGAATCTGAAACATAAAAAATACATTTTCATTTATTTTCAGGAAAGGGAACTACCAAATATCGATGAAGAAAGTCAAAATCAGCATGTTGGTGACAATCAGAATGGAAACAGCGACGGAAATGCCATACAAACAATTCGGCGACGCCAAAATCCCCCCGAACTTCTATCGGCGGGAAAAGTTGTCCAAGAAGCTTTGAATACTTTCGCGTCAACATTGAAAAGAACCGATGCCGCAAGACAATGTAATAAAGAAGTTGACGATTGTGATTTATATGCTCAACTACTGGCAACAAAATTGAGAAAAATGTCTGAGGAAAAAAGACTTAAACTGATGCATGATATTGATGGCATGATTTTACGTCATCAGTACGGATACCAATCAGAAACGCAGTTTTCTCCATTACGATCATCACCCTCCCCATCATATATTCCAAACCAATTTCAGCGACCTGGTACTTCAGCTTCAAGTTATTCCGATTCAGCAGTACACTGCACCCCGAAGACCATAAAAATCATTAATTCAAAGAGTGCACCTAGGACTGAGTCCTCAAATCAATCCAATCAATCCATGCCAGCATCTTATAATTATTTTCCAATACATACCCCAAATACAGCCCTTGATGTGGGCTCAAATATTTTGATTCATTCTAATGAACTAATTTGCCCACCCGTGGTTCGCTTGCCAAATCCAGACGAATATCAAGTGGTCAATGAATCAAACATTATTGAAAAAGCCTTCAACGTCAATTAAATATTACGTTTTTGCCTTGAAATAATAAACCTAAGTAATTAAAAGAGGCTATAAAGAGTGAATTTACCCTAATATGTATAAGTTAACTATTTTATTAGTATAGTAAGCTCTTGATTTATTTTGTTTGGTTATTACAATAAATAGATAATTAAATTATAATAATTTTATTTCTTACTTTAATTTCATCCTTTAGTGCTTCGTTCAGGGCGTGACATACTTCTGGAATGATATTGGAAATCAGTTGAGGAGATATTTTAAATAGGAAATGTAAACTTTGGAAGTCGTCCCCTGTAGCCAAATATCTCAATGTTAGAGCTAGACGTATCCGAGCTGGGATAGCTTCTCTTAATTGGGTATCTTGTTTTGAAATCTTGCTTGAAATCTGGTTTAGTAAATATTCAAAATCAGTTAAAGACATCCGAGTAAACTTATGGAATTCCCCAGAAGGTTCAGCCACTAACTCATTAAGCAGTTTTTCCATAGTTATCCTGTAACAGAAACATAAAGAGATTAGATTAAAGCTAATTATTCATTTACATAAGAAACTGATGATTGCAAACCTACCTTGATCGATTACGATGGATACTTGTCATCCACCACCTTCGTTTTCTCCACCGATTCTTATTTAGCGTTTTATTTTTAATATATACATAATTATAATACGCTAACGCGCATAGGGACGCAGCAGCAGCAACAGCAACTTCGACGTCCATTTCATTCAACGTTGCGAACTGAACTGTGAAAATACCGCGAACCAAGGCGAATGTGGAGCCGTTGTTGAATGCGCGGCAGCTCCGCGGCGCGATGACGCGCCGTGATCCGCGGACTAAGTGTGGAGCGGGCATAAGAGTAAATATTTTATGTTTTTTTGTATGTTTTGTAAGAGGTATATGTCTAACCGTTATTTTTATTTCATCAAACAAATAAATAATTTGAAAAGATTAACAGTGTATTTATTTATAACTGGCAAGCTTTAGGGGAGGCCTATACTGAATAGCAAGACAACCTTTGCAAAACTGGTGTCAAATTTATAAACTAATAGAAGTCAATATTAAAAAAAATATATGTTTTGTAAAATTATTAAATAAAGGCTTTAGTATTATTTATAATGATAATAGTTTAGAACCCACATGTGTTGCCGAGATTCATACAGTTATAAGATAGTATCCGAATATACTGATACGAAGCCTAATAATAGTTTAGTAAAGTTATGTCTTTTAAATGGTATTTGAAATAAAATTACCGGACAAGCCGTACGGATAATTAATGCCAACGGTATACCTGAAGATTGGGCTAGCATTAAAAGATCTTTGGTTATTAATTTTTGGATCAGAGTGATGAGACCACGCTATACAATGATCTTATCTTAGCTTCACAAGGCAGTAGCACACCGCAAGAATTTTATTATCGTTGTGTTAATCTGTTTTGCACCATAATGACTTATGTGACTTTACATGAGACAATGAATACCACCATGTAAGCAAAAAGTAATTTATATAAAAAAATAACTATGCAGGCATTTGTAGCGGATTAAAGGAACCTTTAGGGTCCCTGGTAAGTTTGTAACAAAACGTGACCGGTGGCGCCATCTACCTATTTGTAACTTTCGCCTGTATATGTAATGAAGTTAGTAGCTGCCAAGCTATCACTGCAGAAGGTATGCAACAGTGCATCAAAACCGACGGCAATCCAAATGACGTCAAAGCATAAGCCAAGATAGTTATAACTATAGATCCCAGTATATTCGTGCACATAAATAAATAATAGTTTAAAAAAACTAAAAAACACGCTTTTTATAGAAAACCGAACTAAAAAATAGAAAAAAAAAAAAATTAAAAAAGCGTGGGGTGCATGGTGTCAATAGTTATATTTTATTGACAGATATGAGTAGAGTGATTATCATTTCGATAATATCTTAAAAAGCACCCCACGCTTTTTTTAAAATAAAATTAATTTTTTTTTCTATTTTTTAGTTCGGTTTTCTATAAAAAGCGTGTTTTTTAGTTTTTTTAAACTATTATTTATTTTATATTTTTTAGTTCGGTTTTCTATAACAAGCGCGTTTCTTAGTTTTTTAAACTATTGCTTAACTATTTTAAAGCGTGCTAACAACGGATATCAAAACCGAATTAGAGGAATAGCGCCATCTGTGACTTATACAAGGAACTCGTTTCAAGTTGATAACATAGACTTTCCGCTGATTGCCACTAGATGGTGCGAGAAGTGAACTATGAACACTAAAAAATTAACAAAAATCATATTTTGCAAATTGAAAAATGGAATAATTTTATCAAATTAGTGTATTGTCATCGGTCCTCAATATATCTACAAAGTTTGAACGAAATCTGGCCGTTTAAAGTGGGTCAAAATCGCGCCCAAAGAAGTCGGTTACAAACATACAAACATACAGGTGAAGCTAATAAAAAGCTAATAAAAAGCGAATCAACTGCAATGGGGTTATGACAGAAGCTTGAGCAGTTATATGATGATTGCTTCGGAATCTTATTCGTTGTGAAAACTGTGAAAGTATGTCTCAATATGTGACCGCGCAAACGAGTCACAATACAGGTTTCAAAATAAGTGACGAGTGAATCGGTTTTTTACTAACAGCCGGATTGCCTGAATTGGATTGGATGAGTAGACAGTCGATGCCATTAAATCGAAGTTACTCGACCTGGAGAACGGAACGGGAAATGAAGTTAGTACAAGTTCTACACAGAATGCGTTTACGACGAAAGGTTGGCAGCATAAAAATACCCAATCGCACGCGCATAAACAAACGTCATCACAAAACGGTAAATCAATTGTCAGATGTTTCAGATTTAAACAGTACAGTTTATGAACAAATACAAATATACTCCAAAAGGAAACGAATCTAATGCATTCAGTGCTGGATTTCTCAGTGGTAATTTTAATCAAACTGATTGGTATGTTTATAGCGGTGCTAGCTGTCATCTAACATCAGAAGAAGACTGGTTGTTGAACACAACAAATCAACACTAAGTGCAAGAGATTATCAACGCCGATAAAACGAAAATTTATGTTGAAGGCTGTGGAGATGTGCAAATATCTACAGTTGTTGGAGACATCGAACATGAGAACATAGTAATGGGAGTAAGTATTATATGTGCCAAGTTTAGCTACGAACTTGTTATCTGTTAACAAATTAATTAGTAAAGGAAACAAAGTGACATTTGATGAGAAGCAATGTTATATTTATAACCAAAACAGTGAGCTAGTGGCTACTGCTGATTCACATGGTGGAGTGTATAAGTTGAGAATCAAACAAGTGGACTGTTTGTTGACTTAAGTGTCCGGAAGTGTGTGGCATAGAGGATTTGGTCATCTAAACAGTAGAGATCTTAATGTGATGAGAAATGGTGCTGTAATACGAATGTTTTTCTCGGATAAGGCTAAGGTCCGTAAAACAAACTGCAGAGTGTGCTGCGAGGGGAAGCAGACCAGGTTGCCATTCAGTCATGTAGGTAACAGAGGCAAGGAAATTCTTAAAGTCGTACACGCAGATGTTTGTGGGCCTATGGAGTCTAGACCTATTGGAGGAAAAAAATATTTCCGTTATTAATTGACGACTTCAGTCGGATGGCTTTTGTATATATCTTAAAAACCAAAGATAAAGTATTTTCACAATTTAAGGCATTCAAGACACTAGTGGAAAATCAGACAGAGAGGAAGCTGAAAGTGTTTAGGACAGACAATGAAAGGAATTCTGCAATAAAGAATTTGATAAATTTTTGGATTTTGCTGGAATTACACATCAAAAGACTTACTCACCAGAACAAAACGAACTTTCTGAGATGGAGAAATATAGCTATAGCTGTATGTGCGTCGCCCTACCAAATACCGATGTTTCGTAATTATTATATATTATACCGATACCTCCTAAGTATACTGAGTCAACTAACAAATTTAAGTATTTTTATATTTCTATATAAACGTACGTGATAAGTCGTGATCTTAACGTTCAAGTTAAAAAAAAAAAAGAACAATAATTACCGAAATAATTTCACGTATACTAAATCAATTGCAACATCAGTTAAAATCGTACATTGTAAACTGATCTAAATAACATCGTACCAGTGTACGCTGGGCGTAAGGCCCGACACGTCGATACCAGTGTTGCCACCTTGGTGGTTTTCCCACCAGAACTGGTGGTTTTTCAAGGCTTCTAGTGGTTTTTTTTTATTATATAGAGTTGTTATTTTTTTTAGGGGTTTTTAGCGGTTCTTGTTTATGGAATCTGGCAACACATTTTTGAAAGGGAAGTCCCCTACTGTTACGGAATTTCATAACGTTCTATGCTTACTCTATGAACGGGGAATTCCTTGACGTAGTCGTTAGTTAATGTTTTCTTTTTAACAGTCATTGTATGTCTGAAATTTGGTTGGTTCGTGTTGTTGAAAAGTCTTATAGTTTGATAGAGTCGTTTTTTGCAGCAGTGTGTTAAGTGTTAAAGCTACAAATAATATCCAATAATGGAAGTTCCACTGAAGAAAAAAAATTACTCACAAAAGTATAGAAAAGAGTGGGAATCACTAGATGAATTCCAAATCTGGCTTAAACCTTTACTTGGTGATGATACGAAGGCGTTTTGCTCATTTTGTAAAACAGAATTATTAGCAAAATTGGTAAACTTGAGATGACATGCTGAAACAAAAAAAGCACAAGCAAAAAATGCTAATTATATATGGCAATCAAACGATAAAGTTCACGTCCGGTGAAAAGTTTTCAAACCCAAAATCTCGCAAAGCTGAAGGAATGCTCGCTCTCTACATTGTAGAACACAGTTCCGTTTCCTGTATTGATCATCTTACAGATTTAGTAAAATCCGCTTTCCCTGATTCCAAAGCAACAGACGACTTAAAAATGCATCGTAATGAAGTTATTAAAAATGTCTTGGCGCCACATTTCATTGAAAAACTAATAGAGGACATAGGATAGCAGAAATACAGTCAAATCATTGACGAATCAACTGACGTAAGTACGAGCAAGCAACTGGGTATTGTAATCAGTTATTTCAGTCGAAAACTATTTCTTCGTTTCTGGCCCTAGAACCACTTAAAACTAGCGATGCAGTCGGAATTGTTGAAGCCCTTCTTATTTGCTTACAAAACTATGGGCTAGATAAAAATAAAATGGTTGGATTGGGAACAGACAATGCGTAAGTCATGACTGGAGTTAATAATGGAGTGTATAGAATACTGAAAAATTATATACCAAATTTGATTCTTATCAGATGTACTTGTCATTCTTTACAACTTGCAGTGTCACATGCATCAGAACAGACGCTACCAAGAAATATAGAATTCGTTATTAGAGAAACCTACAATTGCTACCACTCTACAAAACGTAAAAGTGAATATCAAGAAATTTACGAAACTACTCGTATAAATTGCGGAGAAGCACCGTTGAAGATTTTGCAGGATACACGCTGGTTGTCAATTGAATTCTGGCACAATAGAAAGAACTGACCTTACATTTTGGGCTTGTGAGTGATCGATCCTACACAGCAAATCTATTATATTCTATGTAGAAGGACGAATCTAATTACTTGTATTTGCTATATTTGAGAAGTGTACTAAACGATGTGCAGATCGCCGTGAAAACATTTGAAAGCGAAAGTGCAAATCCCCTTCGATTATTAAATGTGCTGATTACCCTATTACGTTCAGTTTGCAACAGGATACTGTTGCCGAATGCAGCCATCACAGATAAGGATTTTTTAAACATTAACATCGACCTAAACCTTAATCCGATCCCATATATGGGATACCTCTTTGAATCGGAAAGTGAAAAAACAACTTTAACATGTGATACTGTATCAGTCATAAAACGTCGTTGTATTGATTCTATGAAATTTTTTGAAAATTGATGAGTCTATGAAAAGGCACAAACACTTAGCGTCCGCAAATTATTCATTTTCCGTTGTGTAAGTAGATACCACAGGGTCACAGTGCCCAGTTTGCCAGACACTCATAAAAGAATTCAAAAGTGTCCTGTGCCACCCCCACACTGCGCTCAAGCCAAAAGACATTATGACTATATGGCACCAACACTATACAATTCTTTGAATTTTGCACATAAAATTAAAAATGTAAATAATCATAAATTAAAAGAGATTATTAATGACTGGTTAAAAAAATTCGATTACACCGAAACAGAGTCTATTCTACAGGGTACACAAGTAAAAAAATTATATACAAATTAATATGTTTACAACACACACAGAGACAAATACATACACAAACACACGCACATACACACACGCACATACACACACGCACACAAACATACACACAAACACGCACACACACACTTCATTAACTTTAATCTGCTACCCGCGCACCAATTGTGATTTAGATACTAACAAACTAACTCGATTATATTGCGTAAAATTATTTTCCTGATGTCTCTTATTGTATATAAATATAATAATCAACTCGAAGTAATATTTGTCAATATATTATTATGTAATGTTTTGTTTATGTTAATGTTTCGTACATTACACTTACATATCTCAATCTATCAATATACCAATCTGTTCGATATTTATCGGTCTCTTTCGGTAGTCCGTTCGTGTCACGACCGTGTGCCGCAAGATGGCGTTTTTTCGTAGTATAAAAATGGTATGGCCGCGTTGTCTGAACGGTCTGAACGCTATAGTTTTCGTGTGTAACATATAAATTCGCACGTTGTTTGTTATCGCGTAAAAACTTACTCTGCCTATGACTTTTAGTTAGGCGTCGGTTGTAGTTCTTAGAATCAGTAATCGGGTCATATTTTGGCCACCGTGCCCGGTCTTGGTTTGAATTGGTATTAAGTGTGGTGTGCAAGGATTCGGCTATTCCTCCCGGTCTCGAATCCTCAGGGAAGTATCTACACACATATTTCAGACAATAGACACATCATAACATCACCTACCTATCTATCAGTACACTACATTCCTCAGCTTCCCATGACCAGCATCTGCAAGGGTCTGGTGAGTACCTACTCTAACTTCTTAGTTATTCTCATAGGGCACTATTATCGAACAAATCTGGTAGCAGAGCGTGGTTTAATATATTAAAATATTGGTTTCGTAATAGTTATTGAGTCCTTTGTGAAAATTATTAAAATTATTTGCATCAAAATTAAAATAAGTGGGTAACTTTTTTTATCGTATTCAATTGTACTTAATACGTAGTGTTCATATTTTTTTTCTGAATGTAGGTAGTTACTGACTCATTGGAGGAACATTCTCAAGAGTATTCTAGGTACTATTATTCTTGTCGATTGTAATAGGTATTTACATTTATAACTTTATAACTCACGTAACTTGCATAGCGCCTGTTATTTGCGTGTCGTAGGCAGACTACTTTCTTATATCGTTATTGAAATATTTTCGATATTTATTTTATTTATTTTTTGTTATTTGATTATATCGTTTGAAGAACATATACACATAATATATCGTTCAGACCGTCTGTTCGTTCTGAATTATATTATAAAATAATATTTTTGTTACATCGATCTTATTTACTACACCTTGTATCCGAGTGTTTAGCAGTTCGTTTGTAACCGCTTCGTTTATTATTTTTAAATAATGGCACCGACATTAACAATTGCGGAGGCTAAAGCAAGTTTATCGAATATAGCTCGCTGGCTTGCGTCAGCTGTTTCTTTAGTCGGTCGTGCGGATAGGGTTGCTGCGCTCAAGGACCGTATTGAAAAGGTGCCTATCAAGGTGGATGTCCTGGATTCGGTCTACCGGGTATTGCTGCAGTCGGATGACCCCAAACTAATAGAATACGGTAATTCGGAGTACGACCATTGCATGACGATGGTTGATCAGCTGATGGAAGCAGCGGCCACGGGGCAGGTTAACCAATCACCTGCCCCCTCCATCGTGCTGTCGGATAGTATTTACCATGAGCGTTTGCCGACCTTAAATGTGCCGACCTTTGCGGGTTCTCTTGAACAATGGCCTAGTTTTGTAGCACTTTTTGAAAGCGTAGTACACCGCCGTCGGGACTTGGCGGATTCGCAAAAGTTTGGATATTTACTTACGTGTTTAAAAGATGAGCCTCACTCTTTAGTTAAGCATTTGGAAATTAATGATATTAATTACGGTATAGCTCGGGATTTATTAACCCGTCGTTATCAAAATACGCGACGGATCGCTGATTTACATGTGGCGGCTATTTTAAAAATCCCTCAACTGTCATCGGTTCACCAGTTGCGGTTCGATCTTTTGAACCCCCTCTTAGTCGCTATAAATGCTCTTAAGGGTTTGAACTTCCCCGTAACCGAGTGGTCTTTTATATTATTACATATTATTTTGAATAAGTTACCAGGGGAAATTAGATCTCGTTTTGAACAGTTGCACGGTGGAGACTCGGCCTCGGACATACCGACATTTGACTTGTTAGTGGGTTTTTTGGAGGATCAGAGTCGCAAAATAGAAAACTTGCCCACTGTGCCATTGCCGGGGCGTTCGCATCTTATTGATTCGTCCAGGCCACGTCCACCTCGTCCGCAACTTATGCGAGACGTGGGCCCGGGACGTCCGCCTCGCGTTATGGCCGTCGAGCGACCAGGTAGGTGTGGGGTGTGTTATGGGGCAAATCACACACCCTTAGAGTGTACTCAGTTTCTGAGAGCTAGTGTGTCACGAAGACGTTTTCTCGCCCGTAGGTTAGGGCGTTGTTATACTTGTTTGGGGTCACATATGGCCAATGTATGTGATGACAAGCAACCGTGTCGGCATTGTGGTGGGCCTCACCACACACTCCTCTGTCAGCCGAACCGGACTGGCAATCAAGGTGGGTTGTTACCGGCTCACACGGGCGGGGGTTCGAATCGACACCATTCACCTTCGTCTCCCGTGCGTCGTCAGGCCTCATCGTCTTTTTCACAGCAGATTATAGGGACGGTAGTCGCGCCTCATAGGTATTCACATGGTGATGCACCGTCCGCTCAAGTTAATATCGCGGAGCGGGCACACATAAACGAGTACAGGCCATTCTCGCCACCTACGTCTGAGCGCCCTCGCGTTACTCGTGAGTTGCGAGCGGGCAGCAGTGTCCATGGTTCGGCGATGAGGTCGCGCGCTAATCGGCTGCCGCCGGTGCCCGAGTGGGACTCGTATGACCATATGACCTTCGGTCCACCTCAAGAACAGCGGCAACGGGAATCCTGGAGTCAGCAGTCGCCAGGGCGTGCCGATTTATGTTGACTCGCAGCAGCAGTCTCGCCAACCACATCCCCTCCAGCGACTATTGTCTTACCCACCGCGCAGGTTATGGTGCACTCACCTCGCGGAACTGGGTTAGTGGCACGGGCTATTTTGGACTCCGGTGCTCAGGGGTCTCTCATGTCATTTTGGTTGGCGAGGCGTCTCCGTTTAAGGATGTCCTCACGGAGTCAGGAAGTTATTGGAGTAGGTGGAGTTCCGGTGGACAACGTAGTAGGTAAGGTGTCGTTCTCCTTCTCTTCCTTATTCCACCCTAGTATAAAATATAATTTAAGTGCTGTTGTTTTGAGGAACGTCTTAGGTAATCATCCTCAGGTTTCTTTATCACCGGAGGTACGGCGTCTTACATCCGGTTTAACATTAGCCGACTCTCATTTCCACCTACCTAGACCTGTGGAGCTCTTACTGGGAGCAGATGTCATCGGTCTACTGAAACTGGACAGAACTATCTTACTTCAGTCGGGAGGTTTAGTCGCGATTCCAACAAACTTGGGATCTGTCATTATGGGTCCAGTATATTCCCACGCCTTTCAGGTTTCGGATACCACGTTGCAGGTAGGACTCTCTCTCGCTGATTCTCTTCAGCGTTTTTGGGAAGTTGAGGAGCCCCCTGCTGCGTCCCGGAATCGACCAGTCGATGACGAATGTGAGTCATATTTCTTGGCAAATACTGGTCGTTTTGCTACAGGTAGATTTTTTACTCGATTGCCCTTTCTGGATCCCCGTCCACGTCTAGGTAACTCCTGGACTGTAGCCGAAAGGAGGTTACTGTCTATGGAGCGCCGGATGTGTCGTGATAACGAATTCCGCATAAGGTACACAGAATTCATGAGAGAATACAAGGAGCTGGGCCACATGACGCTGTCACAGTTCAAGTGGAAAGACCATGAGCATTATTTCATTCCTCATCACGCCGTGTTCAAGAATGGTAAGATTCGGGTGGTGTTTGATGGTTCGTCACCTTCATCGTCAGGTGTCTCTTTAAATGATTGCTTGATGTCAGGTCCCAAGCTTCAAGTGGATATTGCGGATATTTTAACTGGTTTTCGTCGCCATCGGGTTGTTTTTGTAGCCGACATTAAAATGATGTTCCGTCAGGTAGTAATCCACCCTGATGATAGGCGTTTCCAGCTGATACTCTGGAGAGAGAATCCTAATTGTCAACTGCAAGTATACGAATTGAATACAAACACTTACGGCTTGAGGTCCAGCCCGTTCATTGCAATCCGTTCCTTGTTGCATTTAGCCGACCGCGAACGTCTGCGATTTCCGCGCGCAGCCGCCGTCTTCCCCTCAGACGTATATGTCGACGATATTTGCACAGGTGCCTCGTCGGTGGAAGAGGCGTTGGTGTTGAAGGATGAGTTGATAGGGCTGCTTAAGGCTGGTGGCTACGAGCTAAGGAAATGGATATCTAACTCTCCAGATGTCTTGGAGGGTTTGCCGCCAGAACACCAGCAGGAACCTCATCTTTTTCGGAATCCTGACAATCCGGACTCCATCGCAGTACTAGGAGTTCAGTATCGGCCAGCTCAGGATATATTCACTTATTCGGTTGAGCCATCAGAGCCAATGAAACGGTGGACTAAACGCTTGGTTTTATCCACGGTCGCACGTATATTTGATCCAAATGGTTGGGTAACTCCTGTGGTTTCTTGGGCTAAATGTTTCTTGAGGAGTTGCAGACAGTATTTTGTAAGGTCGAAGCGGTCCTGAACTCGCGCCCTCTCTGTCCTATTTCGTCTGACCCCAGTGACCTGGAACCCTTAACTCCAGGTCACTTCTTAATTGGCAGTCCCTTGACTTTCCTTGCCAGAGTATCCGTTGTTGATGTCGCTGCCAATCGATTGTCGCGTTTTGAGCTGCTCCAGCAAATTACGCAATCATTCCACCGTCGGTGGTCCATGGAGTATTTACATTTGCTGCAGCAACGGGTTAAATGGACAGATAAAACTAACCCACCGCGTGTAGGCGATCTTGTCCTCTTAAAGGAATCGAATTTACCTCCTTTGCAATGGAGGCTCGGTTGGATACTTCAATTATTTCCCGGGTCGGATGGTATTCCTCGAGTCTCTGAAGTTAAGGTTGGAGATTCAGTTTTGAAGCGGGCTGTCGCGACTCTCTCCCGCTTACCGATTGATTAACCTCCGTTAGAATGCCTTCATCCAGACACGGTCTGGCTGGGGCGGGGGACTGTTCGATATTTATCGGTCTCTTTCGGTAGTTCGTTCGTGTCGCGACCGTGTGCCGCCAGATGGCGTTTTTTCGTAGTATAAAAATGGTATGGCCGCGTTGTCTGAACGGTCTGAACGCTATAGTTTTCGTGTGTAACATATAAATTCGCACGTTGTTTGTTATCGCGTAAAAACTTACTCTGCCTATGACTTTTAGTTAGGCGTCGGTTGTAGTTCTTAGAATCAGTAATCGGGTCATATTTTGGCCACCGTGCCCGGTCTTGGTTTGAATTGGTATTAAGTGTGGTGTGCAAGGATTCGGCTATTCCTCCCGGTCTCGAATCCTCAGGGAAGTATCTACACACATATTTCAGACAATAGACACATCATAACATCACCTACCTATCTATCAGTACACTACATTCCTCAGCTTCCCATGACCAGCATCTGCAAGGGTCTGGTGAGTACCTACTCTAACTTCTTAGTTATTCTCATAGGGCACTATTATCGAACACAATCAAATATATAAGTAAAGACTTTGAATTATATGTAATGGATAAGAAATGCTATATTTTTAAAATGTTTACAATGGAATGACCGTCTCTTGAAACACAGGTAGCCCTAGTTCAAGAGTCGGGGCATTAATTAAATTATTATGAATTCTGTTAATAATTACTGAATAAATAAATTATTATTATTATTATTGATTTTAATATCAAACTAGCAAAGGAAATTCAACAAAACTAATTATACTGTACTGGAGTTGATGGCAAAGTTAGCCCCCGACACGATTCTATGCCAAGGTAAGGATAATTCCATTTCGGAACTAGCTAAGGAACTTGGCTATAATGCTTGTGACATTGACAAGATATTAAACCAGTGGCACAACATCTGTTTTGTCCAGTGGAAACATACAAATGATGTTATTAAATTTTGGCTTGAGATAGATGAGTACAGAAACGTAGCTGGAATAAATGTCTTTGGAGAACTAGTTGATCTTGCCATATCCACGTTAACTTTACCCCATTCTAATGCGGGTATAGAAAGAATTTTCAGTGTCATGAACATTGTGAAAAATAAACTTCCGAACAGGATGGCTGGTCCACTTCTAAATGCCATAATTTTTATCAGAAATTGGCTAAAAGTTACTGATGTAAAATGTTACAATTATGAACTACCAGAAGACGTTATTGCAGCTATTAGCAAAAGCACAAAGTACTCTTACAAAAATCAACCACAATCAACAACATCTTCGGCATCGACGTCGGCGTCGTCGTCAACAGTGGCATCGGCGCCTGTGAATGATGATGAAGCTATAGAAGGTATAACATTTGACAATCTTGAATTTTAACTACCACATTTTTTTGTTTCTCGTGATTCTTATTCTACTGATTAACAAAAGAAAATCAATGAATATATTTATGTGGTTTTATTTCACCACCTTTAAAATACAAAATATTTTGTCAAGGTAGACCGAATATAATGTTTATATTTGGTAAATTGGAAGTTAGTTAAAACTCTTTATTGCACTCTGGTAAAAAAAAACTTGTTTTAGCGGTATTTGGTGTTTTTTTTTAATCCAAATTTCTGAAATTTCTGGCGACATTTTACACGTGACCGGCGCCTTAAAAAAATACAAGGTGGCAACACTGGTCGATACAAGTTTACCGCAGCTCAGTATACGATGATCGGCGTCGAGTGCGCACGTAATTTTAGGTATTATTTCTTTTTCGTAAAGTTACTATTATTCGTATATAATATATCGTGGATAATATATATGTGTAATATAATAGTACATGTTAAATTACTATTAGTAACAGAATGCAGTCAAACAGGGCGCGAAAATTTTTATATTTACTCAATGAAAATGTGAATAATACCATTGATACAATAAACAATAACACAGGAATTGATGATATGATTGCAACAAGGGATGAAAAGGGTAAGTTATCTTTATTTATGTGTTCGTTTAATAATTCCTTTTCACATCGCTTAGTACGCCGTATACTGATACAACTACAGTTACACCAGTATACGGCGAACAACCTATAAAAAGAAGGCACTTGACTCATCTGCCTATAATAATGCATTAGTTAATTTTTTTATAGTTTTGTGTTAATTGCGTTAATATATTTGTTTTAATTAGTTAAATAAATAATGTATTCATTATTATTGTAATTTTAATACAAAAATATGATTTGTTACGTTTTTAATTTTATTTTATGTTTGTTTTAGGGTCTCCATTGCCACCTGAAGCAAATTTTACGGAAGAAGAGCTATCAATACTCGATAATGTTGATTTAAATGATAGCAAGGATGTATTGCAAAACATTCCTTCTAACGCTTCAATAATAGTCTGCACTCGACCGCGCTCGAGTACGCCACGAAATAGGCCGCTCCGCGCTCGAAAATTCCCAAAAATGGTCTTTTTCGCGATTTTCAACCAAAAAAAAGTGTTTCCGTGTGTGTCTCAGTGAGTTCTATGTGCGTACAAAATAGTGCAGTGCTATCTCAAGGATTGAGGATTTTTTCCTAACAACAACTATTTTCGAGGTTAGTTCAACCGAATAATTTTTCAGTTTTTGCTCGATAACTTTTGATTTTGAGTGGACAATTGTGTAACGGATTTTTAGGACTAAAAACCGGGGATTTATAGACAATTTTCAAAAAACCACGTGGTGGCTAACTTTGTAACCACCATAGTTAGAATCACGTGCTATACACCAAAAGATCCGCCATAAAAAGCCCTTTACAACGACACATCAACCATCTTTCTGCAATAAGGATCTCGGGAAATATCTCATATTTTCTGAAATCAGCCCATCTTAGTCGAGTTTGAAGCGTAATAGCTCGAAAACTAAAGCGAAGAGCTACTAATTTTATAACTCCATTTAGTAGCGCAACTATCAGAGCACACACCCACCAAATTTTATATTTTTCGGATCAATAGTTTCCAAAATACAGATTTTACAAGAAAGTAGGGTAATATTTCTTCGTCCCCCCTACTCCCTCTCTATAACACTCAGAGGCAATTTTCACCCCTCAATCAAATCGCCGTGACGCCCCGGTTCCAACAATATATAACACACCCCCCTTCAGCCCCATCTTCGCAAAAACAACCCTCATTTGCAGTTGAATTTTTTATATTTAATCACCAGGTATTTTTCCTGGAAATTTTTTCAAGGACCCCTACTGTTTTTTATAACATCAAAATGTAGCACAACTATCCCTAACCCGATTCACCTGTATTGAATTTTTTCCGCCGCTTAGATTACCAATTATAATTTTTTCCGTCAAAAAGGCAAAAATCGCCATTACCACATAACTTGGTAACCCTAATATCTCGAAAACTACGCGTCGTAGCCCAATTCTGAGCTCAAATTAATTCATTTACGTGTCATTTACGTGAAACAATTACTGGGGCTACGGACCCAACCACATTTTCAAACCTTCATTTTCTCCAAGTTCACACCTGTTTGAGAGGATATCTCCCCCCCCCCCACGAGGGCCTTGGTAGGGGTCACCATTGGCAGACCATAAGGGGGATGGTGGAGCACCCCCCCCCCTCTCTCTACCGTCCACCGTCGCCGAAATATCGGACTTAACAACTTTCCAAACTACCATTAAGAGACTCTCGATTTTCATAATGGAGACAGTATACGACGGCCGAAGCGTCACTGCCGGCAATAAAAAACTCATAAAGGAGGCCGCCGAAGAAATCAGTAAAGCAGCAGAACTCCTCCCAAACCTTCTCAGCGCGACAGGAAATGCCATTCTACCGACCTCGGCTACACCCAGATCGGACTTAAAAGAGGACATCATCAACGCAGTGCGCCAAGAAATGGCCACTTTCAAGAAGGAGTTCACCACCACCACCACGAGCTTCCAACACCAACCCTCCCTGTCTTTCTCATACGCTCAAGCTGCCTGGACGCCCACAACCGGACCGGGCCACCACCGACTTTCAGCAACTTCCACCACCCCAATCTCCAGACCGGCGCTCATCATCGCCTCCAAGAAGGAGGGCGCCACCTCTGTAGACACCCTGTCCTCCTGGAGGGCAGCCGTCTCGTTCCGCGACACAACCTTCACTCCGGCCGGCGTCCAGTTCGTCTCCAACTCTAAAATCCGTGTGGAGTTTGACCGCACGGAGCACCTCGAGGCGGCGCTCAAAAAAGTCGGTGAGTCGAACCCCATCATCTCTGCTGAAATTTAAAAAAAGTTTAAACCTATGTTCATAGTAAAGGGGGTGAACTCTGAGATCTCCCCTGAGGAGCTACATTTCACAACAGTTAAACAAAATACCCCCATTTTTGACATCATCAAAGACCCCAAAGACATCGAATTCAAATTTAAAAAACCCAATAAGAATAATAACCTTTATAACGCCGTCTTCATCACCTCCCCCTATTTATTCCGAACCATAATTAGCCTACAAAAAATAAACATAAACCACCAACGCATCCACGTCGAGGAGTTCACCCCTTGCTTCAGTGTTATAAGTGCCTAGGCTACGGACACACAAAAAACTATTGTAAATCCGAGACCACACACTTCTCCCACTGCTCTGAGGCGGGGCACCAGTATAAGGATTGCCCCGTCCAAAAGGACAAAAGCAAGATCTGTTGCCTCAATTGCAAAACGCATGGGGAAAACACATCAAACAAAAGCAACAACTTCGCGCACAGCGCGACCTCCGACTCGTGTCCAAGAAAACTCCACATGACTGCACGCACTCGACTTAGGACCGATTATGGATCCAGTTAATTTACTGGACCATAATCGTGATTCTTCTGTTAACCAATCCCATCCACCACCTTCACCCGACATCACCAACACTATACAGATTAACCTTGGACGCAGTAGAAATGCAACACACGAACTCACGCCAGCAACCCCACATTCATCACCGAACCATACACCAGCAACACACCAAACTAGACCTTCCCGACTACACCCTACACCAATTCCCCACCGAACGTCCCACCCACGCAGCCATTGCCATCCGTAAAGACATTTCCTCAACCCTAGGCATCTCCCAATACTCCAACCCCAACCTTTGCATTGTCCAATCCACCGACGCCCACACCAACCGCAACATCTTCCTTATATCCATCTATGTAGAACCCCGCAATGACACCCACAACAACCTCGACCTTCTTCAACGCTTCCTCCACCACCATCATAGCTCCATTGTCATCATCTGCGGCGATTTCAACGGTTGGCACAGCCTGTGGGGCTCTCCCACAAACAACCGCAGAGGCGAACTCGTCGCAGATTTTGTCCTCGCTAATAACCTGATCATCTCCAACTCTGGCAACAAACCCACCTTTCATACCGTCACCCATGGCTCACTCCGCGAATCAATCATCGACCTCACTCTCATCAGCAACCTTCCATCTATTTTCCTCAACAACTGGTCCGTTAGTCCCGAAATCACCCCCAGCTCCGATCATAACGCTATAATAACCTTCCACATCTCATTTCACAACATCAAATTCACTAAAAAAATTGATTAAAAACAAGCTTCCCCCTATTGACAACATTAACCTACTCGACACCGACCAAATCGACCTCCTTGTGACCGACTTCACCTACGCCATCCAACACACTTGCGACCGACTCCTCCCCCGTGCCCGTGGCATATCCAAAAAACCCCCTTTCTGGAACGAACACCTCGACCAACTGAAACATAAAGTACTCCAAACTCACCCGCTACAAACGACGAGGACTTTCCCTACACGACTTAATACGAGAAAGAGACCAGGCCCGACGTGAATATTCCGACGCCTTCTGCACCACCTCCACCCAACACTTTAAAGAATTCTGCAACCAGAAAACCAAAGAAGACGTGTGGTCCGTCACCAACCGCATCATAAAAACCAAACCCCTTTCAAACCCTCCCTCCACGCTACTCCTCAATAATGGCACCTACATCTCCGACAGCCTTGACACCGCACACGCCCTCATCGATAACTTTTTCCCCCACGACACACCCGAATCTATCCCCTCCCAACAATCCATCAGATCCCTAATCACCACACCCATAGACACCCCTCCGGAACCTCCCTTCACCACCACCGAAATCCTGAACGGCCTTAAACATATGAGCCACAAAAAAGCCCCTGGAACCGACAACCTGATAGCCGACATCTGCCTCCAATTTGCAACCCGATTCCCTGATTACATCACCAAAATCTATAACAGATGCCTCGAACTCTCCTTTTTCCCTACACCTTGGAAACATGCCCTCATTAAAATTATCCCCAAACACGGTAAACCCGACCACTCCCTTCTCTCCTGCTTCCGCCCAATTGGCCTCATTAACATCTTCGGCAAACTCTTAGAAAGACTCATCATTGACCGACTGACCTATCACCTCAATTCCCACAATCTAAACAACTCCCGCCAATTCGGCTTCAAACAACATATATCCACCACCCAAGCCATCTCCACCGCCCAGTGTCGCCAACTTGGGGGTTTTCCCCCTAAATTTGGGGATAAGTTAGATGAAGAGGGGTATTTTTAGGGGCATACACTAGGGGTATAATTTTTTTACGCATTTTTCATGAGTTACCTTTTTTAGGGGTATTTTCTAGGGGGAAATTCTTTTGTAGCGGTTTTTGTAACGTAAATTAGAAGATGATTGATTGAATTGATGAATTAAATTTTATGAAGGTGTGTAATCTCATAGACATCAGCAGAAAAATCTTTTCTGTAAATTAAGATGAAAATTAAACGATACCAGCGAATACTCAAGCGGGCATAATAACTGAAATGATAAGACAAACAATTGGACGACGAGTGAAATACGAGTAACCGACTGAGCAAAAAGCGAAGATGTGGTTCGTTAGTGTTAGAGCCGTTACCGTTATTAGAGGTCAGTGAGATCGCTGTGGCGAAGAAACAAAGACGAGCGACCGAGCGAAATCTTCAAAATAATAAACAAAACTGCGAGAGTGCAATCGTGTGACGTACGAACGAATGAGTAAAACGAAAATAATTAATAATCAACGTTTGCACTTTAATTTGCTTCAGAATGCCGAAAGAAAAAAACAAAAAATACCAGCACAAGTATGCAAAGTGTTGGGAGACCGATCCCGAACTTAAAGGTTAGTAAATATGCTTTTGCTTTAACCCTTAATAAGGTAAAGGTATATATGTATATTACCACTTTCTGCTTTTCTACAAAATTTGAGATATATTTAAAATGGCAACATTAAATGTGTTATTTTATGTCTATTTTGTATCGACAATATCAGTCAAATATACCAGTAGCGCCATCTACTTTTATATATGTAATACTGTATTTCACATGTGTAGTAAAAAGTGACATTTTGGAATACAGTTCAGTTCGTATCTGTGATTCAAGCGTTTGATTTATTAGAGGTTATGGGCCCAGTTTAAAATAAGTAAAAAGTGGTTTTAACAAGAATTTCGTTACGGTACGAGTGTTAAAAGACTTTTGGATTCGCGTTTTTCACTGTGTAGTGAAGATTGATTGGACATTCGTGAAATAAGCATTTTTTTTCCGAATTACAATGGCGGCCAGCTACTTGATAAATGTGCTCAGTTTTACCAGTATTTTTTAGTTTTTCTCGCAATTTTCGTGGACATTATTAGTGAAATAGACTTTGCAGATTGAGATAAACTGAAATTAAAGCTGTGACTGTGAAAATGATGACGAACTATCATGTCAGTGTGCCTAAACTGAAAGGGCGGGAGAATTACAGTGAATGGGCTTTCGCGGCTGAGAATTTCTTAATTCTGGAGGGGCTGTCTGATTGCATCAAGTCGGAGACAGTACCAGAAGAAATAGGAGCAGCAGGTGACGCGAAAACCAGAGCCAAACTTATTCTCACAATAGATTCGTCGCTGTACGTACACATAAAAAATGTACAAACGACCCATGAGCTGTGGAAGAAATTGAAGAACCTATTCGATGACTCAGGATTTACGAGAAGGATCAGTTTGCTGAGGAGTTTGATTTCCATTCGACTCGAGAATAGTCTTTCAATGACTTCGTACGTGACACAGATAATTGAAACAAGCCAGAAATTGAGTGGTACGGGTTTCAACATTAATGATGAGTGGGTCGCATCGCTTTTGTTAGCGGGATTAACAGAAAAATATTCCCCTATGATAATGGCGATCGAGCATTGCGGCATACCATTGACAGCAGACGCCATTAAAACAAAGTTGTTAGACATGGAAGAAAGCGGAAACGGTGGCGACAGCAGCGCTTTCAATTCCAGTGGTGTGTTTGCGAGTTATAAGAAGAACCGGAATGTTGGTGGCACTTCAACCAAAGACAATGCCCATATGTCAAAGTCAAAACCAAAGGTCATAACATGCTATAAATGTAAACAAACAGGGCATTACCGTAATCAGTGTACATTTTCGAAGAAAAATTCATCGAATACAAATAATAATGAACGTACAAGTAGTAATGCGTTTAGCGCCGTGTTCTTGAATGGTGAATTTTGCAAAAGCGATTGGTATATTGACTCCGGGGCGAGTGTTCATCTTACCGCGAACAAAGAATGGTTGTCAAATGTGTCGCGGGATCTTATGATTAAGGAAATTGTCGTGGCAAACAAAAATAAAGTACCTGTATTGTGTACTGGAGATGTGCAGATTACGACAAAGACGCACGCCTGTGAATACGATATTACAGTGGAAGGTGTATTGTGCGTACCAAAGTTGACTACAAATCTGTTGTCTGTTAGTCAACTTATATCCAAAGGAAACAAAGTTTTATTTAAAAACAATGGTTGTCAGATTTTCAATAAGGCAGGAGTACTTGTGGCTACAGCATGTCTGTTGAATGGTGTATATAAACTGAATATGTCTGAATATTGTTCAGCAACTGCAATGACTGTGTCCAGTGAAGTTTGGCATCGACGTTTAGGTCATGTCAACAGCCAGTATTTGAACAAGATGCAAGATGCTGTAGAGGGATTGACAATTGATAGTAAGATTGATATGTCCAAGTCATCATGTGTCACATGCTGTGAGGGCAAGCAAAGCCGGTTGCCTTTTCCCAAAGAAGGTAGCAGAAGTACTGAGTTGTTACATATTGTGCATACCGATCTCTGTGGACCAATGGAAAATCGGTCAATAGGTGGTTCGAGATACTTCATGCTGTTCATCGATGATTTTAGTCGTATGACATATATTTATTTCCTAAAAACAAAGGATGAGGCGTTGAAATGCTTTCAACAATACAAAGCAGAGGTTGAGAATCAACTTAATCGCAGGATTAAGATTTTGAGAAGTGACAATGGGACAGAATTCTGCAACAGCAAGTTTGATGATTTTTTGATGTCGCATGGGATAGTACATCACAAAACAAACCCATACACACCAGAGCAGAATGGACTCTCAGAACGATATAACCGGACTATTGTTGAGAAAGCCAAGTGTCTGTTGTTCGATGCAGGTCTCGAGAAAAGGTTTTGGGCAGAGGCTGCACACACTGCAGTGTACTTACAGAACAGGACTGTGACTACATCCTTAAATTATAAAACTCCTTTCGAGATATGGACAGATAGAAAGCCTGATGTAAGTCACCTACGTATTTTTGGTAGTATAATTATGGTACATGTGCCAAAACAAAAGAGATTGAAATGAGACAGAAAAGCTGAAAAATGTATCCTTGTCGGCTATTCTAATGATGTCAAAGGGTACAGGATTTACAACCCGAAGTCTAATGTCATCACTACCAGTAGGGATGTTATAGTATTGGAGAAGAAAGAGACAGAGAATAATCTTCTGGAGGTACAGGAACATTGTTCAGATAATGTGAATATAGTTCCAGTAGGGGAAGAAGATTTGACACTTCAGGAAGATTCACATGAACAATCAGATAGCTTGAACATGGATGACAGTGGTGAAATGTATGTACCTTGTGAAGATGAAACATTAGACAGCTTAGAGTCTGGTGCAACAGACAGTGAAGACTCCATAATACTCAACAATGTCAACACAATAAGTGGTCCTCGGCGTAGAAAGCAGCCAGACAGATTTGGATTTGCAAGTGCTTGCATAGATGACCAGATGTTCACGGGTGAGATATTGTTGCAAGAAGCCTTGGAAGGACCTGAGAAAGCACAGTGGTTAGCGGCAGTGCAGGAAGAGCTACAGTCGTTCGAGAAAAATAGTGCGTGGGAACTCGTAGATGTTCCAAAAGATGGTACTATAGTGCAGTGCAAGTGGGTGTTGCGGAAAAAGTACGATAGTGAAAACAATGTGCGTTACCGTGCTCGTCTGGTCGCAAAGGGCTTCACCCAAAAACATGGTGTGGACTATACTGAAACATTTTCGCCTGTAGTGAGACATACAACTCTTAGACTATTATTTGCATTGTCTGTAAAGTTAGGTTTAGATGTCACTCATTTAGATGTTAAGACTGCGTTCTTAAATGGTGATTTAGAGGAAACCATTTATATGAAAATGCCAGATTGTTATAATAGTAGTAGTTCAGTTAGTAAAGTATTAAAACTTAAAAAGGCCATTTATGGACTTAAGCAGGCCTCTAGGGCCTGGAATAAAAAGGTAGATGATTGTTTGATCAGTAATGGTTATGAAAGATCAAAAATAGAGCCATGTATGTATATAAAGGATAATAACAAATGTAAGACCATTGTAACAGTCTATGTCGATGATTTCTTTATATTTTCCAACGATAAAACTGAAACTAAGAGCTTGAAACAGATTTTATCTAATAAGTTTAGCATTAAAGACTTAGGTGATGTTAAACTATGTCTTGGAATGAATGTAATCTTTAACAAAGATAAAGGATATGTAACTTTGAGCCAGCAAACTTATATTGATCAATTATTGAGCAAATTTAATTTAACTGATTGTAAGGTTGTTGATACACCTATGGAGGTCAAATTAAATGTAAGTAAAGGTGAAGTAGGTGTAAATAAATGTGTGCCCTATCAACAACTAATTGGTAGTTTGATGTACCTGTCGGTCTTAACTAGGCCAGATATTAGTTATTCTGTAAGTTTTTTGAGTCAATTCAATAATTGCCACACTAAACAGCATTGGGAATATGCAAAGAGAGTATTGAGATATCTTAAAAGAACTAAATCTTATGGAATAAAATATTGTAAAGACGGTAACTCAGAAATAAGAGGCTATGTAGATGCTGATTGGGCTTCTAACTCTGAAGATAGGAGATCATATACTGGGATGTGTTTTCTGTTGTCTCATGGTATAATATCATGGGAATGTAGGAAACAGAAATGTGTAGCCCTCTCCAGTACTGAATCAGAGTATATTGGTCTATCTGAGGCATGTAGAGAAGCATTATATCTTAAGGAATTACAGTATGAAATAACCAATAAGATGTACACAATAAGCATATTCAATGATAACCAGGGCGCACAGAAGTTGTGTGCAAACCCAGTCTTTCATAAACGTACAAAGCATATTGATATCAAATATCATTTTTGTCGTGATTTAGTAAAAGATAAAATTGTTAAAGTACTGTATGTGCCAACAGCTGATATGCCAGCTGACATTTTAACGAAAAGTTTATGTTCAGCAAAGCATTATAAATTTATGTTACTTCTTGGGATAGTTTGTTTAGATTAAATTTGTATTTATCTGTAATAGTGGATATTGCGATAAGTAGGGGTGTTATTTTATGTCTATTTTGTATCGACAATATCAGTCAAATATACCAGTAGCGCCATCTACTTTTATATATGTAATACTGTATTTCACATGTGTAGTAAAAAGTGACATTTTGGAATACAGTTCAGTTCGTATCTGTGATTCAAGCGTTTGATTTATTAGAAAATGTTATTCCTTGATCTCATTATATTTTCATTTGACTTAAAGGTCTTAGTTACCAGGTCATTAAAACCCTTAAAAAAATTATATTTTCATAATAAGTTTACTGTCATATTTTTGACACTTCATAAGTTGTCAAAGTCATTTGGCAATCTACGGTACTGTCAAAGTTGAGCCAACGAATTTTGGTGGGAAAAATTGAACGTTTTAGTGGTTGAGTGCGGATTTTGTGCAAATTTGTTCTACAATAATTCTGGTAAGTGATTTTACGATACAAATTTATAAAATAGGGTATGTTTACTTTCGTTTTACTTATTAGCAGCTTTCAGGAACGATTTTTAATACATTTTTCGATATCGTATTTAAGTGGTAAAATATTTACCATTGCCCGATTATACTTACTAAAAACCGTAGGTACAACTATATATAAAAATCAGTTTGTTTGTTACGTTTCACGCCTGAAATCAATATTTATGTACAAGTGTTTATTTGTAGTTTGAGGGGATGCGCGGGGTCGGTACACAATATCTTCATCTTTTTAACGGCCTGGAAGAGCAGTCTTGTATAAGATTTAGCAGTTTTTTTACGACCTGACTTCAACCCACCTTGGGAACCTTCCTTAGTTGTCTGTAACGACATCCATATATATGAATAATATTAATGTGAAACCTATATTCAAAAGAAAATTATTTATTACGCTATTACTAATATTGTTATGGTATGTAGAGAGTTTGTTTGGTTAAACATGATAATATCTGGAATTACTGGACCGATTTGAAAAATTATTTCAGTGTTCTACGATTTAGTTATCCCTGGCTATGTACATTTTAGGTTCTTTAGCATTTTTTTAAGTTTTACGTAGTTACACTTTTCTCGTACCTATTACAGAAATTCAGTACAATATGTCGAAGAAACACGGAAGGCGTTCTTTAGGAAGCAAACAACTTCAAGAAATTGTGGAGACTATAGAAGATCTGTCCGATTTGTCTGAGTGCGATGATGAAGATGACCCATGCTGGGGTGAGTTCATTAGTAGTCCTATGGATACTTATGAATTGTTACCAGAACAAGATGTGATAGAAAAAAGATTAAACGAAATGTTCGGGCACCGAAGAATGGCGGGATAACCATTCCAAAATATGGGTGAACCTAAATGTTCTGGTAGAGGCGGGCAGCAGCGTCCCTATTTCTAAAAGGTTCACCCCTGCGGTCTCCAACACGTTTGCCCAGCGTGGAGACTATGGGCATAAACCTCCCGATGAAAAGAGCACGAATACAACGGCCCCCAGTTCCCGGTGGTCCCGCTATTCCCGGCCAAGGCAGCGGTCATGGTAACGGTGGGACAGGGGGTGCTAAGAATCTCCGGGTTACGGCAGGCTGTCAAAAACAACTACGCGTGGCCACGTATAACGGACGCAGTCTTCGGCTGGACCAACACCTCACCGAACTCGAGGTAGAGCTGAGTTGCTTGAACTGGCATATTCTGGGGCTATCTGAAGTCCGGCGAGTGGGGGAGGACACGATAACCCTACAGTCAGGCAACTTATTCTATTTTCGGGAAGGTGACCAGCTCTCCCAGGGGGGTGTCGGTTTCCTCGTTCACAAGGACTTCGTTAGCAGCGTTGTGGAGATCAGTAGTGTGTCGACCAGGGTAGCGTACCTTGTACTAAAACTCACCAACAGGTACACCCTGAAGATAATACAGGTGTATGCGCCGACCTCGACATACTCTGACGAAATAGCCGAGGCGATGTACGAGGATATTGCAAAAGCAATACATGGTACCGCCAAGGCTCACTACAACGTTGTTATGGGGGACTTCAATGCCAAAGTGGGAGTACAAGAACGCGGCGAAACGAAAATCGGTCCATATGGCTTGGGGTGCCGAAATCACAGGGGCCAGATGCTGGTCAACTTCCTGGAGTCTGAAGGGCTCTTCTTGATGAACTCATTCTTCAAGAAGGGTCTCCACAGGAGGTGGACTTGGCGAAGCCCGGATTCTGTGACAAGGAACGAGATAGATTTTATCATTACGGATAGTAAGCATATATTTAGAGATGTCTCTGTGATCAACAGGTTCAATACTGGAAGTGATCACCGACTTCTTCGAGGCTCTCTAAATATTAACCTGAAAGCTGAAAGGACCCGGAAGATGAGGTCTATTCTCCGACCTACGCCACTTCAAATAGCCGAAACCGAAAAGTTCCAAATGGAACTTCAAAATCGGTTCGACCTGCTGGAAACCACAGGCAACGTGGACGAAAAGACCGCCACTGTGGTCAACACGCTAAGGAAAGTGTCTCAAAGGTTGTTCCCGAGATCGCAGAAAAAGGAGTCCAAACTCTCTGCTGGGACGCTCGAGCTGATGAGGCAAAGGCGAGAAACTCCATCCAATCAGCTGTCTTCGTCAGAATGGAAAAGCCTAAACCAGCGAATTAGAAAGCTGATGCGGCGCGACCTTCGTCGGTCGAATACTCGAGCGATCGAGAACGCGATCGACCGCAACAAAGGGTCGAAAGTGTTCGCTCAGCAGCTTGGAAGGCCCCATCTGACGAAGCTGAAAACTGCGGATGGACGTGTCGTCACCTCTAAGCCCGAGATTCTCGCAGAGATTGAATCTTTTTATGGGCTCCTTTATTCCACACGGATGACCAAGCCGACGGGACACAGCGATGATGACCACAGAGCCCCGCTAACGCGTCACTATAGTGAGGACATCCCCGAAATTGCAGAAAGCGAGATTAGGGCGGCTCTCGGGCAACTTCAGAACAACAAGGCACCCGGTGATGACGGAATTACCACAGAACTTCTAAAATCCGGCGGAACTCCGGTACTAAGGGAATTAGCAAGTCTTTTTAATTCCGTCATACACCAGGGCATAACACCACAGGCTTGGAGCAGGAGTGCGGTGGTGCTGTTCTTCAAAAAAGGTGATAAGACCTTACTGAAGAATTACAGACCCATTTCACTCCTGAGCCATATCTACAAGTTGTTCTCGAGGGTCGTCACGAATCGTCTCGCTGCAAGACTCGACGAATTCCAGCCTCCGGAGCAGGCCGGGTTTCGAAAAGGCTTTAGCACCGTGGACCACATCCATACTGTTCGGCAGATTGTACAGAAAACCGAGGAGTACAATCAGCCGCTGTGTATGGCATTCGTGGACTACGAAAAAGCCTTCGACTCCATCGAAACTTGGGCAGTTCTGGATGCATTGCAGCGATGTCGGATCGACTGGCGCTATATCGAGGTGTTGAGATGCTTGTATGACACCGCCACGATGGCTGTCCAGATCCAGGATCAAGTGACGAACTCCATCGAGCTGAATCGAGGTGTAAGACAGGGAGATGTCATCTCTCCCAAACTCTTCACCAATGCTCTGGAGGACGTCTTTAAGACCTTGGACTGGACTGGACAGGGTATCAACGTGAATGGTGAGTACATCTCGCATCTTCGGTTCGCCGACGACATCGTTGTAATGGCAGAGTCGCTGGAACAGTTAAGCGGAATGCTGCGCAGCCTAGACGAATCCTCTCGACGTGTCGGTCTGGGCATGAACTTGGACAAGACCAAGGTCATGTTCAACGAACATGTCGTGCCCGGACCGATAAATGTCGATGGGTCAATTCTCGAAGTCGTAAACAAATACGTCTACCTAGGCCAAACAATCCAGTTAGGTAGACGAAACTTCGAGAAGGAAGCCGACAGGAGGATTCAGCTGGGTTGGGCCGCATTCGGCAAACTGCGTCGAGTTTTCGGCTCGCCTATACCGCAATGCCTGAAGACCAAAGTCTTTGACCAGTGCGTCCTACCAGTAATGACCTACGGTGCCGAAACGTGGACACTTACGGTGGGGCTAGTCCACAAATTTAAAGTCGCTCAGCGAGCTATGGAGCGAGCTATGCTCGGAGTATCTCTGAAAGATAGACTCAGGAATGAGTATATCCGACAGAGAACCGGAGTCACCGACATAGCTCGCAGAATAAGTTCGCTGAAGTGGCAATGGGCTGGTCACATCTGTCGAAGGACCGATGGTAGATGGAGCAAGAAGGTCATGGTGTGGAGACCGCGACTTGATAAGCGTAGTGTAGGACGCCCACCAGCCCGATGGTCAGACGACCTCAGAAGGGCTGCTGGTAAAGACTGGATGCGGAAGGCAGAGAATCGGATGTTGTGGCGCACATTGGGAGAGGCCTATGTCCAGCAGTGGACTGCAACAGGCTAATGATGGGCTCGATGAGGGAACTGAAGAAATTCTACAGGAAAAAGAAACTACCGAGCAAACGGCTCAGTCTCTTATATCTATTTTAGAGCCATCATGTAGCACCTTATCTACGCGTAAGAATGAAAATTATTTGAAAAGGAAAGCTTCTACTAGTAATTTTTTATCTTCACCAAAACGAGTATGCAACGTTGATCTTAATCTGGAAATAGACAAATCCGTATCTGACCCTTGCTCTTCTGTTGCCCCTGATCAAGACAGTGTGTTTACAGCTGCTGCCGTATTTGACCCTTGCTTATCTGATGCCCCTGATCAAGACAGTGTATTAACAGCTGCTGGCGTATCTGACCCTTGCTCTTCTGATGCCCCTGGTCTAGACAGTGTTATTACAGCTGCTGCTATATCAACTCGACATAGTTCAACATCTTCTCTTTTGCGCGCAATACAGCAAGATCTACCACTGAGTGACCAAAGTGACTCCCTTATTGCTGCCCTGGATCTCACGGCTATGATCACTACAGAACCACCACCTTTTCTAGAACCACCGTTAGTTTCTCGCCGGAATCGCTCTACGCCACGCAACTGGCAAATCATAGATGAACCTCATTCAGTTCCACCATTTGTTTCCACCATAAAAAAGCAGAACCACGTAATCTATATACGCATAAAACACAGCCGCTTGAAATTTTTCTATCTTTTTTTTCGGATTATGTTATTGGGATCATAACTGAACAAACGAACAGATACGCACAGCAAAAAAATAGCAAATACTGGAGTCCAGTTACTGATGAAGAAATTCGCGCATATTTAGGAGTCCTGATAATGATGGGACTCAACCCACTGCCAGACATGCAATTGTACTGGTCTAACGATCCATTTTACAACAATCCAGAAATTTCTAGAGTCTTTCCGATTAAGAGATTCAAAAAGATAACCGAAAATCTACATATTAATGATAACACGGTGGAACCACCCAGAGGTTCGCCAAATTTTGACAAATTGTATAAATTGCGGCCATTAATAACAGAACTGAATAAGGATTTTAAAAATGCCATGGATAATTCTAGCAGACAATCCATAGATGAATGTATGGTCAAGTTTAAGGGACGCAGTAGTCTAAGACAATACATGCCAAAAAAGCCGATAAAGAGGGGGTTTAAAGTGTGGGCAAGATGTGACTCGGTTACAGGATATATGTACCAATTCCAAATCTATACGGGTAAAGGTGATAGTGTTGAGCAAGGGTTAGGTTACAATGTAGTCATGGGACTATGCAATGAGCTTCCTCCTAATACGTTAGTGGCATTTGACAACTTCTTCACAAGTTGCGATCTCATGGATGATCTGTACGAAAAGGATATTTACGCCGTGGGGACAGTAAGGTGTGATAGAAAAGACCTTCCAACCATACTAAAAAAATCGCAACCGAAACATTTACGCCTCGATAAACAACAATTTGCGTCCATTTCATCTGGGCCACTTACAGCCATAAAATGGCATTATACTAAAGACGTAAGTGTACTTACAACAGCTCATCATCCACGAGATACAGTCTATGTAAAAAGAACCCAAAAAGATGGTTCAAAACAAGAAATGCTTTGCCCGAAAGCAATCGCATCGTACACTCTTACTATGGGCGGGGTCGATCATTTTGACCATTTTCGTTCTTCTTATCCTATAGATAGAAAGTCGCGTAAATTTTGGATGAGGCTGTTCATATTCATGTTTGACTCTGCTATAATAAATGCATATATCACATACAATTGTACACATGTGGTTACAAATAGTTCACATCGAGATTTTCGACTGAAGTTAGCTCGGCAATTGGTCGATAATTTTACAAAAAAGAAAAACCGACCAGTTGTCTTTAAAAATAAAAAAGGGGGAAATTTCGGTGTCCCCGACGAAATTCGTCTTATGAACGTAGGCGTTCACTGGCCTGAAGAAATGGACACCTATAAAAGGTGTCGATTTTGTAGCACTAAAAAGCAACAAAAACGCACAAAAATTCATTGCAGCATGTGCGGAGTTGCACTTTGTGCTAAGTCATGTTTTAAATTATTTCATACAGCCGAATCCGGCAGTGTGGAATAAATTAAAACACGAAATATCATTTTATTTAAGTGTTTTTAAGTGTTTAAGCTTGCATTAGGCTATTTAATAAATGATTTAAGCATTGTATTTTCTTTTATTGATTACTAGCTGCCTTTACTCACCTCCGCAAAATTTGTGACCCCGACGTGATTTCCTAGTGCTGATATAATTGCAGGCCAACTGCAGCCCTGAAAAGGTTTTCAGCAGCAAACCTAGGAACTATCACAGAACACGGTGGAGCCATATAAGGAAAAATTTACCCAACAGCCCACCAGCTTACCGACCACCACCATCAGCGAAATAGCGAAATATTTCATATTTCAGTTGACTTCCCACAAGCGGGTCCAAACCAGCTGAAATATCAAGAGGCTAGAAAAATGGCACCGATAATTCCAGGGACACCCCAAAAAAACCATCTTTTACTTGCTCCGCAATATTGGTTACTAGCTGCGCTCGTGCGAAGCCGTGACTCATGTAAAGTTCACTACTAAAGAGCTTTCATAGATAGTTTACGTAATTTCTTTAGAAGCATCAGCTTACCCATTACCCATCAGGGTACCTATAGTCATAAAGTACGAATTTTTTTTAGTCTATGAATATAGTAAGGATAATGTAGCATGCTAATGGTGGAAGAATTATATAATTCGGTCGAGTGGTTTATGATGAGTTTATCAATAACATAGGTACATACAAAAATAGAAATCTTACTTGTTTTCAATATTAGTATAGATAACAATAAAAATTAATAAGTACATAAAATAAGGTACATAAATTAAAAAACCACTAGTCTTAAAATAAAAATGCGCCAGAAGGGGCAATGGTAACAATTTTACCACCACTCCGCAAAATTTTGAAGTTGTAAACGGGTAATGGTAAATTATTTACCACCGGAAAAACTACCCCTAAAATGCACCCCCTATAAAAAATATTTAGAAAAATGAAATCTGTAACCTATTATTAGCCAGGAACCAGTGTTAGTTTGAAAAAAAAGCACTCACAGGCTCGGGTTCTATTAAGGGTTAAGATGTTCTTTGAATTTTAATTCCTCAAATGAGTAATAAATATCTATTACACAGGAATTTTATCAAAGGTCGCAGACCAGCCGAAATTTTCGAAACTTTTTCTTGAAAAAAGAAATTTAGGTAACGTTTTAGTGTTTCAGTTTTCAGTTTTGTTTTTCGTTTGTGAGCTTGGTGACTGGTTGACAGTCAACCGTTAACCTGGCAGGTGGCAGTGGTTGACTCCTATCGTCTGACATTGAATATTTATTCAGTCTAATTTGAACTAACTCGCTTGATTGGTGTGTTTATGCATGACATTGCATGAGTATGTTCCCTCAATCTGACCTAGCGACTCATCCCGAAATAGAGAAATACGCGTTCGTTGACGCTTCAATTTTCCTGTCTGACTGTCCCCGCTCATCACGTTTAACATATTGGTGAAATGAAGATTGCCCATCATAACCACAATTTCAATATTTATCCACTACCTTATTAAATTTGTTGAGTACTTGTTACTAAATAACTATTTGCTAAAGCTTGTCAATGTGGTCCACTTCGCAATGATCGATGTTATTATGAAATTCATAATAACATCGATTATTCAATGACAATTCATAATATGAATTGTCATTGAATATTTTGTTATTTAAATTACAGATTGGTTAGCCCCTGATCCAACTGATGCATGTTCCGCAACCTGCAAGTATTGTCGCATAACGTTGAAAGCACACAAGAAGGATCTTCTGAGTCACGCAAGGACTGAAAAGCATAAAAAAGCTGTTTCATTGGACACATCTGCAAAATCATGCAAACCATTGACTTCGACATTCAAACCAATTTTGTCGGAAAAAACGAAGATTGCTGAATTGAAAATCGCAACATTTATTGCAGAACACGGTTCATTACAGACTGTAAATCACATGATCGAAATACTGCCACAGTTAGACCCGTCGTCACATGCAATTACGAATTTGAAACTTCATCGCACTAAGTGTTCGATGTTGATAAAAAATGTTCTCGGTCCTTATATGCTTCAAGAATTGAAGAAGAGATCGGTGATGGTCCGTATTCAATCATAATCGACGAGAGCACCGATCTTTCAACGCAAAAAGTTTTGTGCATCATGCTGAGATTTTTTTCGGTGCAGAAAAAGCAAGTGATCACAACCTTCTATAGATTGATTAAAATAATCGATGCTGATGCAAAAACGGTGCACAGTGCCATTAAACTTCAATTAGAAAAAGATGGTTTGAGGATTGAAAAGATGGTTGGGATCGGTGTCGATGGGGCGAATGTCATGTTTGGTAAACATAATTCTGTCACTGCTTTGTTCAAACGCGAGATAAGCAACGTAGTCGTCATGAAATGTGTTTGCCATTCGCTTCATTTATGTGCTGAAAAAGCAGCGGAAACATTGCCTCGCCAATTAGAATTTCTCGTACGAGAAACCCACAATTGGTTTTCTTATAGCCCTAAACGGGTGGAAAAATATAAGTTGCTGTACGAAACCATAAATGGCAAACAAGGACCAAAAAAAATCCAAGGTCTTAGTGGGACTCGTTGGCTTGCACGATCCGAGGCTATTAAGACAATATTGGATCAGTGGGAAGAATTGGAACTGCTTTTTTCACTCGCTAAATCAGAAGACAAGTGCTATATGGCTGAACAATTGCATGACATAATGAAAAGATTGCCGTTCAAAGCTTTTTTGGTTTTTCTGAAGTGCGAACTAAAAAGTATAACGCAATTGAATCTACTTTTCCAAAGCGATCACGTGGAACCTGTTAAATTGCTCGAAGATCTCTTTTTGATGTTCAAAAGCTTGCTTCAAAAACTCGTTGTTCCGTCTAGTCTTCAGAAATTTGGTGACCGCGAATTAACTGAATTCGATTTTCAGTCCCATCTTATGCATACATCAGCGATGTATTTTGGTTTTGAATTCCATTCTATTGCACAACATATCGAGGAGAGAGACTTAGCAGATGTCAAAGAGAGATGCAAGAAATTTCTGTGTACTTTGGCTCTAGAAATTCAAAAACGATTACCAGATAACTTAGCTGTTCTAAGAACGACATCCAATCTTCATCCGAAAATTGCATTGTCTCAAGTCAAACCCAGTCTCAATGAAATTTATACGAAATTTCATCGAACTCACTTATACGGCAATAAAAGTGATGTAGAGTCCGAATGGAATCAATTGCCAAATAAATCGTGGTCAAACGTAACTAATTCTGTTGAATTTTATGCAGAAGTTTCTGAAGATTGCGATTCTGCGGGAAAAAAGCGATTCGAAAATATCGGGAAACTTTCGAGGGCGCTACTAACATTGCCAATTTCAAACGCGAGCGTCGAACGGGCTTTTTCGATATACAGCATAATTAAAAATAAATTACGGAACAAGCTGTCCCTTGAAGTACTCCAGAGTATTATGATGGTGAGGTTTACTCTTCAGAAGAACTACGGTTCATGTGTCAAATTCGTTCCTTCCGCCCGTATGCTCAAAATGTTCAACGTGAACATGTATGACTTTAAAAGTAAAGCGCAAAATGACAGCGAAGCCGATGATTTCGGTGGAATTCTCGATAGCTTTCCTGACGTCGATGGAATTTAAAAACAAAAAAATGTATTACGCGTTTTTTATTAAGCTTTAAGTTTAATATATATTTTTAAATAAACCTCCTTTTCATTGTTCAAGGTGTGTATTTTCTTTTTTCCTTTAAATTTGTCGTTGAAACAAGATGCCTATTTCGAATAAGAATTTTTTTCCAATATAGTCTAGGGTGATCTTGAGTTAGTGTTAGGGGGAAAGAGGGGGATTTCGAGACGACGCTAGGGGGGGACGCTTAGTCGAGGTTGGCAACACTGCCACCGCCCTCGACCTCATTCAATCCAAAAAATCCCTCGGCGAACACCTCATAGTCCTTTCCCTCGACATCAAAGCTGCCTTCGACAACGCATGGTGGCCTGCCATACTTCACAGACTCCGACACTACAACTGCCCCCAAAACCTATACCACATCCTTAACAACTACCTAACCGACCGGACCATCGAACTCAACTTCTCTGACTGCAACATTACTCGGAATATGGCTCGGCGCTGCAAACAGGGCTCTGTCTGTGGCCCCACTATGTGGAACCTTATCATGGATGAACTTTTAGACCTCAACCTTCCCCCCAACTGCCACATACAAGCATACGCCGACGACGTTCTTCTTATTCTTCACTCCCCCTCTCTGTCCACACTAAAAGACACCACCAACACTGCACTCCGCCTCATCAGCGAATGGGGACAAACCGCCAAATTAAGCTTTGGACCCGAGAAAACCACAGTCACCGGCTTCACCAACAAAACATCCACACTCACCATCACCATGAACAACACCACACTCACCTTCTGCAATCAATTTAAATATCTTGGCGTCATTATCGACAACAAATTAAACTTCACCCACCACGCACTACACCATTGACAAAGCAAAAAAACTTTTTCACAAACTTCTTCAATTCACCAGACCCACCTGGGGCATTCATTCTGATAACATCCGCATCATCTACGAACAGGTCATCTCACCCATCATCACCTACGCATCTAGCATCTGGTCAAACGCCCTTCGCTTCAAATTCATTAACAAAAAATTCCTTTCTCTACAACGCCTCTTTGCCATCAAAATCCCCCACGGATTCCGCACCTGCAGCACTGTCACCTCCATCTCCCTAGCCCAACTAGTCCCTCTCCCTAACAAAATCAAAGCTGTCTCGCAACTGGAAAAAACTAAACTCTTTGGCCTCCCGGACTTCCTCCCCCACGACATCCCCATCGAAAAACCAGTCCCCCCTTCCGCCCTACTTCACCCCTCCCTCAGACAACCCATATCCTTCACTGAATTGAACACCCTACAAGAATACCAAGAATTCCCTCTCCCCACACATAACACTGTACGTATCTTCACCGACGGCAGCCGCCATGATAACGTCGTCGGCGCCGCCTTCGTCGCTATCGACCCTCACGGTGGCTGCACAGTGAAGAAACTCAAACTACACTCGACATGCTCTGTCTTCCAAGCAGAAATGCTCGCGATAGACAGAGCCTGCCAATGGGGCATACACACACACACTCACCACACGACAGCACAGACATCCACTCCATTTACATCTTCTCCGACAGCAAATCCGCCCTCATGGAACTCTCGAACCCTTACAGCTACAACCCTTTCGCAGTGAACATCTTTCGCTCCCTCCTTTCCGCCAGATCCCATAACCTCCACTTCCACTTTGCATGGGTCAGAGCACATGCAGATATACCAGGCAACGATATGGCGGACACTGCCGCCAAATCCGCTGCCTCATCACACAAAGAGCCCGACTACCTACACACCCCCCTCCCCTACATCAAAGCTCAAATAAAAAAACAACTCCTTATCTCCTCCCAGAATTTCTATGAAAACTCCCCTGGCTCTGTCTACACCAAAAAACTACTCCCCACATATCAAGACCTTCGCAAATTCACCTCCACTGCCAAACCCACTTTCTCCGTTATCCAATTCCTCACCAACCACGCCTATCATAAATCCTATCTACTCCGCTTCCATATCACCGACGACGACCTCTGCCCTTGCAACTCGACTGACTCACAGACCTTCCATCACCTCCTCTTTGACTGCCCACGTTTCTCTCGGACACGAGTCGACCTCCTCATTGCCCTCTGCAATGATGAGATCTCGCCGGAAGATCCATCATTTCTAGTAAAAATAATAGATAAGCCCGAAAGCCTCGCAACATTTCTCAAACACCTATCCACCGTTATCAACGAATTAAAACATTTCAACGGCACTTAAATCTTAAGTTAATTAATCCTGAAATATTATCACTGTAAATATTATCACAACTAATTATAAGTCTATATATCAATAAGCTAAAACCTATTAAGCAAACAATTGTTATCTATTAACTATACCTTATACTTTATTTACTATTTCTTTCTAACGTTCCTTTTTACATAACTATTAAGTTCCTGTAGATACCACAACTGTTAATCTCAATCATAGACTAGTTCAACCATTGTTATTTCATATTATATTCTAAGCTATGCTACTATATACCAATTATACTACCTTATATTATAAACTAAATAACTGTAAAAAAAATAGCTATTACTTTTTTTAAGTTCCTTTTTAAATAACTATTAAGTTCCTGTACATACCACAACTGTTAATCTTAATCACAGACTAGTTCAACCATTGTTATTTCATATTATATTCTTTTGTTTTTGTTATTTTAACACTAAGTTACTTTCCCACCTTTGTTTTCTCAGTACAGTTAAGTTCCTGTACATACCTTAATTATAAGAACAACATGTTTTCTTTGTTATTTTATATTATATTTTAAGCTTTGCCACTGTAAACTACTTTTCAAAATATATACAAAATACTCTCAAAAATGCAGAAAAAGAAGGCGTAAACCGCAAGCGCTACTTTTTCTGCACTCTACTAGTTTTATTTCAAAAAAAAAAATCGCTTCAATATTATTCCCGGATGATATCCCTTGCTCGTCACCTTGGGTACCAAATGGAGATCATAATAGAACTCAAAACTGAGATCGATCGCCATCAGTAATAGAAAACACACCGGGCAATTCGTCAATGCAGAGTAACTTCATTAATGAAAATAATTGTAATATCACTCCAGTACTGTCGCCGTATAATTCTTTTGCCTCATCACCTGTTAATTTCCAGTTATTTGACAGTCCTGCGGTTGCCACTCCTGCATCTGACATTAATGACATCACATACTCACCGTGCAATAATGACAAACGTCGTCGTAAGCGAATTTCCATAGCTACAAAAGATAAAGGAAGGCTAAGAGAACGTTTTCAAAAAAAATGGAAAGATCAAGAGCGGAAATATAATGTTAATAGAGGTTTGGTTTATGTCAGTAGAAACGGAAGAGTGCATAGTAAGAGAAATATGAAACCTTCTTGCCCCGTAACTTGTCGGAAAAAATGCAGCGAGAAATTAACAGAAGCTATTCGGCAAAGAATTTTTGATATGTTTTGGAGTATTGGAGACCACTCAAGACAATGGGATTTTTTTGGCAAAGTATGCTGTAAGAGCTGAAAAAAAAAGAATTACTGTGGATAAAGAAAATTCAAAACGACTTCATACTATTTGTTATTACCTTCCAAGCGGTCAAGGAGATAATATTGAAACTACAAAAATACCGGTTTGCAAGACCATGTTTTTGAGAACCCTCTCTATCAGTTTTAATTTCGTTTATACAGCTTTAGAAAAGTCCGATAAAGGAAATGGATTTATTGAAACAGATCAGCGTGGTAGACATATTAATCATCCAAAGATTATTAGTGAAGATATGGTTCGTAGTGTTATAGATCACGTTGAAGCATTTTCCCCTCTAGAATCACACTACTCTCGCCAAAAATCAAGTAAAAAATATCTTGAGGCCTCTTTATCCTTCCCAAAAATGTTCAAATTATATAACGAATGGTTTGATTCTAATAAATACTCTTCAAAAGCGACTACGGTGAGACAATACCAAGATATCATTAGTAAAAATATCAATATTGGTTTTCATAAGCCCAAAAAAGATATTTGTGAACAATGCCACATTTATGAAAATAACAAGGAAGTTACACAGACAGATAAAGAGAAGCATGAAGAGCATTTAAAAGAAAAAGAGAGAGCTAGGAAAATGAAAACACAAGATAAAGAATCAGCGTTACAAAATAATGAAATCCTTACAGCAGCATTTGATCTTCAAAAGTGCCTTAATGTACCTCACGGGAACGTAAGTACTTTTTATTATAAACGGAAACTTTCTTTGTATAATTTCACAATATTCGATCTGGGATCTTGTCAGGGTTATTGATTTTCATGGCATCAACAGACAGCAAAGAGAGGCGCTAATGAAATTTCCAGCTGTGTTTTCAAGTTTATAGAGGATACGGTGGGTAATGGTGTCAAAGATTGCCGGTTTTGGTCAGACAGCTGTGGAGGCCAAAATAGAAACAGAATTGTATTCTTAATGTATATGTTAGCTAGTTCGAAGTTTGTTATAGATATAAGTCATCGCTTTCTAGTAGTGGGTCACACTCAAAATGAAGGCGACAGTATGCACGCTTTAATTGAAAGACAGACCAAAGATAAGATGCTTTATACGCCAGATCAATGGTATACAGCTTTTAGATTTGCCAAATCCGATGAAAAGCCATACAAAGTTACTGAAGTGTCGCAGGATTTAATTAAAGACTTTAAATCACAGCTAAAACTTATAAATAACTGGACAACTACCACGATGGATCCAAAATGCCCTGGAATAAGGTAACGGAAGTAGTAGTTAAACCGGAATACCCATTTAGGCTGTTTTATAAAACGAGTTACCAAGATGATGCTTACAAGTGGATAGATGGTGTAAAGAAACCTAAAGCTACACGAAATCGAAGAGAGTTAAATATTGATATAAATAATATTTCTTCAGCTTATCAGTCACCCATTCCTATTGACCAAAACAAGCACAAAGCCCTGATGGATCTTTGTAAGACGCTGGTAATTCTTAAGGAGTATCATTTATTTTTTAATAATTTGATTTCAACGGACTCCAATGCAGCTAACGACACTGATTCTGACTGATCTCTAATTTGTTAAACTTTATATGTTTTTAGCATTAGAAATGTCTTGACTGTTATGTTTCTGTTATAATTTCTATTATTTTTATTAATATTGTGTAATGTAAGTTACCATTTTTAGTTTTTATTATTTTTGTTGACGTACTAGCGTACCTGTTTTAGTTTTTTTTTAAATGATTGTTTATTGTTTTTTATGAAACTTTGATGATGGAACATTGATAATTTGTTAAATGTTGATTTGTTTTTTCTTGTAGCTTTTATGTTAAAAAGAAATTTGTACTTAATTATAGCGAATAATAGAAATGTCATATTTTTTATTAAATTAATTTATTTCAACTAATCCCAATAGATCTAACGATAGAGATTCTATTTTTATTGACTGATTTCTAATTTGTTAAACCTTATTACTAATTTTTGAGCATTACAAATGCCTAGACTGTTACGTTATTAATTTTTATATTTTTTATTAATGTTTAACGTAAGTTACCATTTTTAGTTCTTATTATTTTTATTGACCTACTAAAGAAGTGCCTGTTTTAGTTTTTATTTTGATTGATTGTTTGTTGTTTTTTATGAAACTTTAATCACGGAGCATTGATTTTTTTAATAGTGATTTGTTTACGTTTAGCTGCTTGTAAAACTATTATTTTAAAAAGATATTCCTACTTAATTATGGCGAAAAATAAATTATGATTCTTCAAAATGAGTTGTTTTTGGTTTATAACTCTCGTACTTCTTCCTAACTTTTATTAATCCCACATATCGTAAGGTATTACACAAAAAGTACTAATAATAAACCTCGCGTAAATTACATTGGTCCAGTATACGTTGAGGTTTCAAATGTTAACATTGCTAAGTACTTTCCTAGTATAATCAGTCAAGTGATATAATTTTAACATTTTATTATTAAGTGAGACAGAAAACCCCGAAAATAAATAAAAGTAAAATTATATTCATAAAATGACCACCATATTTTATGTGGTTTAGGTGTAAACGATGGATTTTAATGGACAACGTACATGAATATAACTGGTAGTTAAACCATTTCACTATTGAGTCCCGCCGGCGTATACCCAGTCATCTACATAAAATGTAATTTAAAAACAAAAATCAGCATAATCATTTAATACCAGAGGAAGAGCTTAAAATTTTTATTAAAAAAACATTTACTTTATTTCGAATTAATTTGATTTCACTAAAATATAAACGATTTGCCTTCAAATCACTCTCCTGTAAAATAACTATAATGTCAGTTGAATCATTATAATTAGGAGGTATCGATACATAAAGCATTCTACACCTAATATCGATTGAAATCGTTAGGCTAGTTAGAATGTTACTTTAATAAATTAATATAAGTTAAAATCATTTTGTTTTTTTTTTGGGGACTGCGGATGGAACTTACATAGTTGGTTGAAAAACAAACAAATAGGAAAATAAAAATATTAAGAAGCGACAACGGATGTGAGTTTTTTATTAAGGAATTTGATTCATATCTTAAAAAGGAAGGTATAATTCACCTGAGAAGTAAATGACTTGTGTTATATATGTGGGTATATTTAAAATGATGTACATCGCCCCGTCGCGCATCTCTTACAATAAACCAGTGCATAACTAACTACAAGGCCTTTCACTTATCCGTACATCGAATACTTATCAGTGGCGACGAGTACCCTACATCAAGAAAAAAAAAATAAAAAAGTTGAAAATGTTGAATTCAATGCAATTCGGTATCTTAAATACTTTCGACCATAATTGTCAGACGTGGAAAACGTATAAAGGTCGGTTATCGCAGTTCTTTATTGCAAACAACATTACAAATGAGACTGATGTTGCGGGTGGAAGAAGAAAGGCGATTCTCCTCAGCGCACTCACTGAGGGCACTTATAAGCTGGCAACGGATTTGGCTCTGCCTAAGGACGTCACGGATGTACCATATGAAGATCTACTCGCACTCCTGGATAATCATTTCACCCCGAAGAGTGTCGGATTTAGTGATCGTCACAAATTCTACTCAGCTGTGCAACAAGTCGGTGAAAATCACTCTGAGTGGGCAGCTAGACTGCGCGGTTTGTCCGCACAATGTGGCTTCCAAAATGTGGAGGAGGCGCTTCGTGACAAATTCATAATGGGTATGCTGCCGGGACGAGAGAAGGAGAAATTGTACACGAAAGACGTGACTGAACTCACGCTGTCGAAGGTAGTGGAGATAGCAGTTAACGTGAGCGCCTCGAGCGCTGCAGTCGCTGCCAGCGCAGGGACACAGCCACAGGCTAGCCAGCCTGAACAGCACATTTTCAAGATCTCGAAAAATCCTAATAGCGTTAAAACAAAGTGTAAGGTGTGCGGCTATACAAATCATAGATCCGTGGAATGTAAATTCGCAAATTATAAATGTAGGAAGTGTCACGTAAAAGGCCACTTGCGTAAAATGTGCTCAAAAGTGAATTACGTGGAGATGGATGGCGGTGACACGGTTGACGACGACGGTAAGGTTTACTATATTCGCTCGTTAAGGGGGGAACCCATGGTTGAAACCGTTATTGTTAATAATATTCCTCATAGATTTGAAATTGACAGCGGTTCTGCTGTATCTGTGATTTCAGAGAAATTTTATAAGACGCATTACAAGGGAGTGCCATTATCACATACGAGTAAACAGCTGATGACGTACAATGGCGGTAAAATAGTATGTATAGGTACATTGAGTGTTCCGATACGGTATGCCGGCCGCGAGCGCAATATCGTATTGTATGTGGTTCGCGACGGCGGCCCACCGCTCCTAGGTAGGGATTTTATAACCTTATTTGAGTTACAATTGATGCCCTTAAATTATTGTGAAGATTCAGAAAATTATTTAAAACAACTACAGTTAAAATTCTCGAATCTTTTTTCCGACAAATTAGGGAAGTTTAACAAGTACAAAATAAAATTATCATTAAAAGACAGCACAAAACCGGTGTTCTGTAAGGCGCGTCCCGTACCGTTTGCATTACGCGAGAAAATTGATAAGGAGATCGATCGGTTAATTAACTTAGGTATCATAGAACCCGTTGAGTTTTCAGAATACTCATCTCCAATAGTGCCGGTGTTAAAGCGGGATGGAACAGTCAGATTATGTGCAGATTATTCCATTAGTATAAATAAACAGTTGTTAGTAGAACAGTATCCTCTTCCTACAACTAACGAATTATTTTCAAAGATACATGGCGGTCAGCTGTTCAGTAAGCTCGATTTGTCTATGGCTTATAATCAATTTTGTTTGGAGGATGAGTCGAAGAACCTAACATGTATCAACACACATCGCGGCTTATTCAGGTTTACGCGTTTAGTATTTGGATTATCGAGCGCACCCTCCATATTTCAGCGTGCTATGGAGAATGTGCTGTCAGGACTGGACGGAGTCCTGTGTCTGTTGGATGATATATTGATTAGTTCTAAAGACGGGATCCGGGAGCACGTGGAAAAGCTTAACGCTGTCCTCGAGCGCCTACAAAATGCAGGGCTAACCTTACAAAAAGAAAAATGTAGCTTCTTTCAAGAGGAAGTTAGTTACTTGGGTTATATTATAACTAGAGATGGGTTAAAAAAGGCGCCAGAAAAAGTTAAGGCTATGCTGGAAGCACCCGTTCCCACCAGCGTTAATCAGCTGCAGTCATTTTTAGGATTAATTAATTATTATAGGAATTTTATACCTAATGTTTCTAGTATTTTAAGCCCCTTGTACGAATTGCTAAAAAAGGGCAGTAAATGGAATTGGGGTCAAACACATAATGAAGCTTTTACAAAAATTAAAATGTTGATGACGTCAGACAAGGTTTTGGCACATTTTGACCCCAACGCTAAAATAATATTAACAGTGGACGCTTCTCCGAACGGATTGGGGGCCATACTGTCACAAGTGGGTAAAGACGGCGCGGAAAGACCTGTCTCGTTTGTGTCACGCACTCTCAACTCCGCAGAAAAGCGATATTCCCAAATACAACGCGAGGCTACCGCTATTATTTACGGGGTGCGGCGTTTTCACCAATATTTATATGGCAGGAGTATACCATTTATTTTAAGGACAGATCACAAGCCGTTGTTGTCTATTTTTGGGCCCTACAAGGGAGTTCCCGACATGACAGCAAATAGATTACAGCGGTATGCTCTGTACCTAAGTAGCTATAATTATAAGATAGAATACGTGCGTAGTAACAACAATAGTGCTGATTATCTGTCGCGCGCGAGCCTGCCCCGCACTGTGCACGAGTGCGCGTGCACTGAACAATGCAAGTGTTGCGATTGTGAAGTATCGTACGACCGGGCTACATATGTTTGTTTCGTTGTAGACGGCAGCATGCCGGTCACTCGTGAAAAAATAAGCCACGAGACGAGTTGTGACGCTATACTAAGACGAGTGATTAATTTTATTTTGCATGGGTGGCCATCCAAAGTGGATGATCTACGCTTAAAGCCGTACCACTTATGTAGGTCACAGTTAGCATACGAGAATGGATGCGTAATGAGGGGTCATAAAGTTGTGATTCCCCAAAAATTATGTCCAAATCTCTTAAAGGAGTTACATTCGTCACATTTAGGCATAGTAAAAACTAAGGCAGAGGCTCGTTCACGATTTTGGTTTCCGGGCATCGATCAGGCAATAGAAGCAATGATATCGTCCTGTGATATATGTTTACAACTGCGCCCCTCTCCACCGCGCGCTCCGCCGGCTCCCTGGACATTTCCACTCAATCCTTTTAGGCGAATTCATATAGACTTCCTTGGTCCGATTAAGGGTTGTTCCTATTTAGTAGTGGTAGATGCCTATACTAAATGGGTGGAGGTGTACAATATGCATTCAACAACAAGTTCAGCTGCGGTAATCGGGAAATTATGCGATTTTATGTCAAGGTTCGGAGTTCCTACAACTGTAGTGAGTGATAATGGCACGGCCTTTTGTTCGAGAGAATTTGAATTGTTTTGTGCGTCTAATGGTATTTCTCATTTAACATCTCCCGTGTACCACCCACCTAGTAACGGACAAGCTGAAAGTTTTGTTAAAGTTATAAAAAAGGGTATTAAGTCGTGTCTGCTATCGGGTGGGACAATAAGGGATATCTCAATTAAATTGTTAAAATATTTAATGGATGGTGGAGCTAGACAGTCTGAAAGGAGATGTGGACGACTGGCTGACCATCACCAAGCATAACAGGGAAAATAGCATGGGAGGAAATTGACGACCTCGCCACCTGGGCGAGCTTCCGTTATGTCCCACAGCCAGAGGTGCACGTCCCGGGGGCCGGGGTCAGGGGGATTGAGCGCTTGCCATTGGCATACCGGGTGGCCGCTTACGGTACGGGAGGAATGGCCGGTTATGAGGAGACACAAGACCATGAGTACTACTACGCAGACGATGCGGTAACGCAGTGTGACCAGACGTTCGTCGAGCGTGCTATGGCGGACGAATTCCCCTCCCTAACATTGGGATGCTGGAGTAACGGTCTAGAATTGGCTACAGGACTGAGATTATGTGTCTTCGACCCATCGAAGGTAGGAAGTGGCGGTGAACTCGAGGCCCCGCAATGCTTAGACGCCCTTGAGCGCTCGCTATTGAGGCGCCGGGCATATGAAGAATTTAAGAAGGGCTCCGGATTGGGCGACGAGGCAGTGTCACGGGAGCTGTTGCCGGTCAACCCGGGTTACTGGGACGTCATCATCAATGGGAGGGGGGATGATGAGGAATTCGCCAGCATAAGATCAATTGGGGCGTATACCGTGGACGGAGTTGATAGGGAACAGCTCTTTTGGGACGTCAATGATGTGGCGGTTGGGATCTCCACGAGCAGCACGGGGATACGGAGCCCCCTGTCCGTGAACTTGTACGAGTGCATGCGGGGGGGGAAGGTCGAGGTGGCCGGCAAGAATGGACTCTCATTGTTGACGAATGTGGGCGGGGGGTGGCTCGAGTCCCGATATGGCGCGGAGGGCTCGGGACCATGTGACAACTACCTGTTAGGTCATGCTTTAGGACGGATTAATCTGTTGGCATTGGAGGCGAATGACATTATCTACGCAACACGACCCATGAACGGAGAGGTGCTGGGCTTTAATATGCGCGTAAGCACGGCTGTCACCTCTATTGTGGCCCACCAACTGGGCTGGCGGGGCAACGTCCGTCCGGTAGAGAACCCGGTGCTAGATGCACCCGCCTTTGGATGGGGATTACGCGTGCAAATCCGTGACTTCGCTGCGGGAGACTATCTACTTCCGACATTCACGCCCAGTCTAATAGGGGCGTTAGAGAGCAGCGAAATGAGTCAAGTGAAGTCGTGGCACGCACGCCTACGTGAGACGACTTCGGCCGGTACCTCGAACCAGTATCTGTACGGCAAGCTGGGGGTTGGCGCTTTGCCAGCATTGAGAAAGCGGGGAGGGGGGCAGTCTTCCGGCCCGACTAGCCACGAGGGGTCGGATTTTGGGAGAGGGGAGCCCACCTCCTCGCCCGCTGTTCCGACTGTGAGTACGGAGCCTTTAAATGTGGGCATGGCGCCGGGGCCCCCTACCACGAAAGTAGGGGGTTCTGTCCAGGCGGCGGAGACGTCGCCGGATCATGTAAGAGCGGCGGACACGGCATAAAACTCGCAACCATGGAGTCCATGCTGCCCGACTGGGACTGGAGCTATTCTTACTACCGTGAGAAACAGCGTAAATGGTTGCATGATAATGAGAAGTCATGTTGTGGAGAAGTGGGGGGGGGAGCAAAAATCTCCTCCATGATCTCTTTGTCGCTTAGCAGAGCGTCACTTAACCCTACATCAAGAAAAAAAAAAATTGAAAATGATGAACTCAATTCAATTTGGTATCCTAAATACGTTCGACCACAATTCTCAGACGTGGAAAACGTATAAAGGTCGGTTATCGCAGTTTTTTATTGCAAACAACATTACCAATGAAACGGATGTTGCGGGTGGAAGAAGGAAGGCAATTCTCCTCAGCGCACTCACTGAGGGCACCTATAAGCTGGCAACGGATTTGGCTCTGCCTAAGGACGTTACAGATGTACCATATGAAGACCTACTCACACTCCTGGATAATCATTTCACCCCGAAGAGTGTCGGATTTAGTGACCGTCACAAATTCTACTCAGCCGTGCAACAAGTCGGTGAAAATCACTCTGAGTGGGCAGCTAGACTGCGCGGTTTGTCCGAAAAATGTGGCTTCCAAAATGTAGAGGAGGCGCTTCGTGACAAATTCATCATGGGAATGATGCCGGGACGAGAGAAGGAGAAATTGTATACGAAAGACGTGACGGAACTCACGCTGTCGAAGGTTGTGGAGATAGCCGTTAACGTGAACGTCGCGAGCGCTGCAGTCGCTGCCAGCGCAGGGCCACAGGCTCAGGCTAGCCAGCCTGAACAGCAGATTTTCAAGATCTCCAATAAACGTAATAGCGTTAAAACTAAGTGTAATGTGTGCGGCTATACAAATCATAGATCTGTGGAATGTAAATTCGCAAATTATAAATGTAGGAAGTGTCACGAAAAAGGCCACTTACGTAAAATGTGTCCAAAAGTGAATTACGTGGAGATGGATGGCGATGACACGGTTGACGACGACGGTAAGGTTTACTATATTCGCTCGTTAAGGGGGGAACCCATGGTTGAAACCGTTACTGTTAATAATATTCCTCATAGATTTGAAATTGACAGCGGTTCTGCAGTATCTGTGATTTCAGAGAGATTTTATAAGACGCATTACAAAAGGGTGCCATTATCACATACGAGTAAACAGCTGATGACGTACAATGGCGGCAAAATAGTATGTGTAGGTACATTGAGTGTTCCGATACGTTATGCCGGCCGAGAGCGTAATATCGTATTGTATGTAGTTCGTGACGGCGGCCCGCCGCTGTTAGGTAGGGATTTTATAACTTTATTTGAGTTACAATTGTTGCCTATAAATTATTGTGAAGATTCAGAAAATAATATAAAACAACTTCAATTAAAATTTTCGAATCTGTTTTCCGACAAATTAGGAAAGTTTAACAAGTATAAAATAAAATTATCTTTAACCCTTCCTGAGTACATGTCAAAATGTCCATTGTGGACACAATGTTAGTCCGCCGAGCGGACTTTGGACATCCGGATCTGAGTTTGAGTATAGATTTACAAAAATTTTAGATTTTAAAGAATCTAAAGGGGATTATATAATACTGTTAGTAGAATTATATTCCCAATTAAATAACTTATTGCGATATAATAAATTCAACTAGAACAATATATATAGACATGTATTTATTTACGTTTTAAAATGAGTCATCAAAAAAAATGTCCAAAAACGACTCTTATTTTCTAATTATAAATAAAATTAAGCCCTTACAAGATTTAGAATCATTTATTTATGGTTCTATTACAATATAAAAACAAAACAGCACACTCGCAGGAACATTTGTTTATACCACTTAAGTTTGTTTACATTACGATAAGAAGGTAACGGCCACTTGAGATGTCGGCCGCGCGCGGCTCAAATTAAATTGTTTATATAAACATCTTTATATCGGAACCGGGTCGTGTTTTGTTTATAAAAACTTAAGCATGTGGGCTATGTAGTTAATTTATTGATTTATTGGGTTTAGATAACCGATTTTGAATATAAATTTCTCAAAATTGGCACCAAAACAAATCAAACAAAAAATAGGGTATCCTTAGAATTAAGATTTTACGAAAAGTGTGCTTATGAGTAGTATATTCAGTCATTATTTATTATTTACATTAGTGTAGCTATTCGTTTAAATGAAAAAAGACACATGTTTAGAAGGTAAATCAAGAAAATCTTATTCTTGAACTTATTAGAACAATTGCCCGATTGTTAACGTATTTTGATGGTCGAAATTTTCGTATTTTCGGTTAACCCACTACTATTTAGTTATTTTACATTAAAGTTCAATATATAATGATATTATAAAACATAAGGATTGCTTAGTTTTAATAAACTTTCTAGGACAGAAAAATAGGAATCGAACGCAACACCGTAAAATGACCGGGTCGAGGATCTCATGTGTTTTTTTTTATTTAAATGCAAAGAATATTCCCTCATTTGTGTATATAAGTAATTATTGTTTACTCATGCATGATTTTCTGGTGTTAAAAGGCAGTTGGAGCTTAATAACTGAAAGAAAGACACCAAGAAACACGCGCAGACTGGTGCGGGACCGGTACAAAAGTTCCCGCACTTTCAATTAATTTTTGTAAACAAAATTGTACCACAGACACTTATATGTGTATGTGGTAGGGCGGCCCTGTTCATATTAAAGCGATTGAAATTTATGTTTTGTACATCGAAGCCTTTTAAAATCGAAAATACCCCTGAGCGGCAGAGGTTTGCAATTTTTCAATTTTGTCCGCTGAGCGGACTTGCGACAGTATGGACGAAAGATACGATGTCCGCAGAGCGGACATTGGACCTAGGACAGGGGACAACACAAAACCGGTGTTCTGTAAGGCGCGTCCCGTACCATTTGCATTACGCGAGAAAATTGATAAGGAGATAGATCGATTAATTAAATTAGGTATCATAGAACCCGTCGAGTTTTCAGAATACTCGTCTCCAATAGTGCCGGTGTTAAAGCGGGATGGAACAGTCCGATTATGTGCAGACTATTCCATTAGTATAAATAAACAGTTATTAGTAGAACAGTATCCCCTTCCTACAACTAACGAGTTATTTTCAAAGATACATGGCGGTCAGCTGTTCAGTAAGCTCGATTTATCTATGGCTTATAATCAATTTTGTTTGGAGGAGGAGTCGAAAAACCTAACATGTATCAACACACATCGCGGTTTATTCAGGTTTACGCGTTTAGTGTTTGGATTATCGAGCGCACCCTCCATATTTCAACGTGCTATGGAGAATGTGCTATCAGGATTGGACGGAGTCCTGTGTCTGTTGGATGACATATTGATTAGTTCCAAAGGTGGGATCCGGGAGCACGTGGAAAAGCTTAACGCTGTCCTCGAGCGCCTACAAAATGCAGGGCTCACCTTACAAAAAGAAAAATGTTGTTTCTTTCAAGGGGAAGTTAGTTACTTGGGGTATATTATAACTAGAGATGGATTAAAAAAGGCGCCAGAAAAAGTAAAGGCTATGCTGGAAGCACCCGTTCCCACCAATGTTAATCAACTGCAGTCATTTTTAGGGTTAATTAATTATTACAGGAATTTTATACCTAATGCTTCTAGTATTTTAAGTCCCTTGTATGAATTACTAAAAAAGGGTAGTAAATGGAATTGGGGTCAGACACATAATGTAGCTTTTACAAATATTAAAAAGTTAATGACGTCAGACAAGGTTTTGGCACATTTTGACCCCAACGCTAAGATAATATTAACAGTGGACGCTTCTCCAAACGGATTGGGGGCCATACTGTCACAAGTAGGTGAAGACGGCGCGGAGAGACCTGTCTCGTTTGTGTCACGCACTCTCAACTCCGCGGAAAAACGATACTCTCAAATACAACGCGAGGCAACCGCTATTATATACGGGGTGCGGCGTTTTCACCAATATTTATATGGTAGGAGTACACCATTTATATTAAGGACAGATCACAAACCGTTGTTGTCTATTTTTGGGCCCTACAAGGGAGTTCCCGATATGACAGCAAATAGATTGCAGCGGTATGCTCTGTATTTAAGTAGTTATAATTATAAAATAGAATACGTGCGCAGCAACAACAACAGTGCAGATTATCTGTCGCGCGCGAGCCTGCCCCGCACTGTGCACGAGTGCGCGTGCACTGAACAATGCAAGTGTTGCGATTGCGAAGTATCGTACGACCGGGCTACATATGTTTGTTTCGTTGTAGACGGTAGCATGCCGGTCACTAGTGAGAAAATAAAATACGAGACTAGTTGTGACGCTATACTAAGACGAGTGATTAATTTTATTTTACATGGGTGGCCACCTAAAGTGGATGATCTACGCTTAAAGCCGTACCACTTATGTAGGTCACAGTTAGCATTCGAGAATGGATGCGTTATGAGGGGTCATAAAGTAGTTATACCCCAGAAATTATGTTCAATTCTCTTAAATGAGTTACATTCGTCCCATTTAGGCATCGTAAAAACTAAAGCAGAGGCTCGTTCACGATTTTGGTTTCCGGGCATCGATCAAGCAATAGAGAGAATGATATCGTCTTGCGATATTTGTATACAACTGCGCCCCTCTCCACCGCGCGCTCCGCCGGCTCCCTGGACATTTCCACTCAATCCTTTTAGGCGAATTCATATAGACTTTCTTGGTCCGATCAAAGGTTGTTCCTATTTAGTAGTGGTAGATGCGTATACGAAATGGGTGGAGGTGTACAATATGCATTCCACAACAAATTCAGCTGCGGTAATCGGGAAATTATGCGATTTTATGTCAAGATTCGGAGTCCCTACAGCTGTAGTGAGTGATAATGGCACGGCCTTTTGTTCGAAAGAATTTCAATTATTTTGTGCATCTAACGGTATCGGTCACTTAACATCTCCCGTGTACCACCCACCTAGTAACGGACAAGCTGAAAGTTTTGTTAAAGTCATTAAAAAGGGTATAAAATCATGTTTGCTATCGGGGGGGACCACAAGGGACATGTCGATTAAATTGTTAAAATATTTAATGGATTATCGGAACTCCGTTCATACAACCACTGGGATATCCCCGGCCGAATCGGTATTTGGACGGAAACTGAGGTCCCGCCTGGATCTTATCGCACCAAAGTCGTCGGCAACCGTGTCCCCGCCTAATAATAACCACAACCAAAACAAAAAGTGTTTGTTAGCTAAAAGCAAAGGATATGAAGTAAAAAAAGAGATAAATGTAAATGATATTGTACTTTATAAAAAGTTTACAAACACTGTTTCCTGGGCTAAGGGAGTAATAGTTAAAAAGATAGGAAAAGTTGTGTACATAGTAAAAGATTTAGTGACATCAGAGACTGTTAAAAGGCATATAAACCAATTAATGTTGTACAGAGGGATAAGTGACGATTCGGATGATGAGGACATGTCACCCGATAACACGCAGACACCTCGCACAACATCACCGCAGACGTTGTTATCATCGCCGTCTCCGACACCGCTGCATCTCCCGCTTGCTTCACCGCCGACAGGTTCCGACTCAGACAGTGGTCCGTCGGGGGTCTCAGAGGCCCGTCGTTCCTCGGAGATGACGTCAGGCAATTCAGCGAGAAGGAGGATGGAGTTTTATCACCCAACCACGTCTTCATCCTAACATTATCTATTGTAATAGGGGGAGGGATTGTTGTATATGAGGGTATATCCAAATTATGTACAGCGCCCCGTCGCGCATCTCTTACAATAAAGCAGTGCTTAACTAACTACAAGGCCTTTCACTTGTCCGCACATCGAATACTTATCAATATTGTACACCTCCACCCATTTCGTATACGCATCTACCACTACTAAATAGGAACAACCTTTGATCGGACCAAGAAAGTCTATATGAATTCGCCTAAAAGGATTGAGTGGAAATGTCCAGGGAGCCGGCGGAGCGCGCGGTGGAGAGGGGCGCAGTTGTATACAAATATCGCAAGACGATATCATTCTCTCTATTGCTTGATCGATGCCCGGAAACCAAAATCGTGAACGAGCCTCTGCTTTAGTTTTTACGATGCCTAAATGAGACGAATGTAACTCATTTAAGAGAATTGAACATAATTTCTGGGGTATAACTACTTTATGACCCCTCATAACGCATCCATTCTCGAATGCTAACTGTGACCTACATAAGTGGTACGGCTTTAAGCGTAGATCATCCACTTTAGATGGCCACCCATGTAAAATAAAATTAATCACTCGTCTTAGTATAGCGTCACAACTAGTCTCGTATTTTATTTTCTCACTAGTGACCGGCATGCTACCGTCTACAACGAAACAAACATATGTAGCCCGGTCGTACGATACTTCGCAATCGCAACACTTGCATTGTTCAGTGCACGCGCACTCGTGTACAGTGCGGGGCAGGCTCGCGCGCGACAGATAATCTGCACTGTTGTTGTTGCTGCGCACGTATTCTATTTTATAATTATAACTACTTAAATACAGAGCATACCGCTGCAATCTATTTGCTGTCATATCGGGAACTCCCTTGTAGGGCCCAAAAATAGACAACAACGGTTTGTGATCTGTCCTTAATATAAATGGTGTACTCCTACCATATAAATATTGGTGAAAACGCCGCACCCCGTATATAATAGCGGTTGCCTCGCGTTGTATTTGAGAGTATCGTTTTTCCGCGGAGTTGAGAGTGCGTGACACAAACGAGACAGGTCTCTCCGCGCCGTCTTCACCTACTTGTGACAGTATGGCCCCCAATCCGTTTGGAGAAGCGTCCACTGTTAATATTATCTTAGCGTTGGGGTCAAAATGTGCCAAAACCTTGTCTGACGTCATTAACTTTTTAATATTTGTAAAAGCTACATTATGTGTCTGACCCCAATTCCATTTACTACCCTTTTTTAGTAATTCATACAAGGGACTTAAAATACTAGAAGCATTAGGTATAAAATTCCTGTAATAATTAATTAACCCTAAAAATGACTGCAGTTGATTAACATTGGTGGGAACGGGTGCTTCCAGCATAGCCTTTACTTTTTCTGGCGCCTTTTTTAACCCATCTCTAGTTATAATATACCCCAAGTAACTAACTTCCCCTTGAAAGAAACAACATTTTTCTTTTTGTAAGGTGAGCCCTGCATTTTGTAGGCGCTCGAGGACAGCGTTAAGCTTTTCCACGTGCTCCCGGATCCCACCTATGGAACTAATCAATATGTCATCCAACAGACACAGGACTCCGTCCAATCCTGATAGCACATTCTCCATAGCACGTTGAAATATGGAGGGTGCGCTCGATAATCCAAACACTAAACGCGTAAACCTGAATAAACCGCGATGTGTGTTGATACATGTTAGGTTTTTCGACTCCTCCTCCAAACAAAATTGATTATAAGCCATAGATAAATCGAGCTTACTGAACAGCTGACCGCCATGTATCTTTGAAAATAACTCGTTAGTTGTAGGAAGGGGATACTGTTCTACTAATAACTGTTTATTTATACTAATGGAATAGTCTGCACATAATCGGACTGTTCCATCCCGCTTTAACACCGGCACTATTGGAGACGAGTATTCTGAAAACTCGACGGGTTCTATGATACCTAATTTAATTAATCGATCTATCTCCTTATCAATTTTCTCGCGTAATGCAAATGGTACGGGACGCGCCTTACAGAACACCGGTTTTGTGTTGTCCTTTAAAGATAATTTTATTTTATACTTGTTAAACTTTCCTAATTTGTCGGAAAACAGATTCGAAAATTTTAATTGAAGTTGTTTTATATTATTTTCTGAATCTTCACAATAATTTATAGGCATCAATTGTAACTCAAATAAAGTTATAAAATCCCTACCTAACAGCGGCGGGCCGCCGTCACGAACTACATACAATACGATATTACGCTCTCGGCCGGCATAACGTATCGGAACACTCAATGTACCTACACATACTATTTTGCCGCCATTGTACGTCATCAGCTGTTTACTCGTATGTGATAATGGCACCCTTTTGTAATGCGTCTTATAAAATCTCTCTGAAATCACAGATACTGCAGAACCGCTGTCAATTTCAAATCTATGAGGAATATTATTAACAGTAACGGTTTCAACCATGGGTTCCCCCCTTAACGAGCGAATATAGTAAACCTTACCGTCGTCGTCAACCGTGTCATCGCCATCCATCTCCACGTAATTCACTTTTGGACACATTTTACGTAAGTGGCCTTTTTCGTGACACTTCCTACATTTATAATTTGCGAATTTACATTCCACAGATCTATGATTTGTATAGCCGCACACATTACACTTAGTTTTAACGCTATTACGTTTATTGGAGATCTTGAAAATCTGCTGTTCAGGCTGGCTAGCCTGAGCCTGTGGCCCTGCGCTGGCAGCGACTGCAGCGCTCGCGACGTTCACGTTAACGGCTATCTCCACAACCTTCGACAGCGTGAGTTCCGTCACGTCTTTCGTATACAGTTTCTCCTTCTCTCGTCCCGGCATCATTCCCATGATGAATTTGTCACGAAGCGCCTCCTCTACATTTTGGAAGCCACATTTTTCGGACAAACCGCGCAGTCTAGCTGCCCACTCAGCGTTATTTAACTGTTATTTAACTTTATAAAAATTACAACTAATCATTCAAATTTGTTTTATACGGCGAAATGCACTTACACGTTTTCATCATTATTTATTATTGCTGAATAAAAAATATCACTATTGGAGAAATAAAAAAAATTAAGAGGCTCGATGGCGAGTGAGAATTCAATAAAACAGGGAGAATAATAATAATAAATAATTAAAATACGACAAGTACGGACAATAATAAAAACGAGACACAAAAAAAATAAAACGAACACGGAAGAAAAAAAAACTCGGAACGCAAAAAGCTCGAAGGGCGAAACAGCAACAGCCCTGGAGCACAACAAAATAAATATAGACTATATAATAACGCCACGGGACGAGTGACTGAGGTAGCCCACGAGGCGATTTACTTCTATCTGACAAAGATATAGACAATATATAATATATATAGTTATTTGGTATAACACAGACGCGACTCGCGCGCGGTCTGACCGCGAGCGGGCCGCGTCCGCAGGCCCAACTATGAGGACGTGCACGCGATGCGTCATACATTGCGTACGCACCCTAATAAAGCTAACACCGTACAGTAAATTTTTACCATTCGAACATTATTCGCGTAAATATTATTATTATTGTAATACCAAATTGAGTGTTAATACCGAATTGTATTTTAATGAATATAATTCGGCGCGGTCAAAATTTTCTGTGCGGTCTCGCTCACACATTAATAAATGTCACAATACACTAACATTTTGCCATTGTATATGTATAATTCTTATATACACTAAAATATTTCTACATGAACACTTAAAACACAGTAAGATAATGGAGATTGTTATATATGTGGGTATATTTAAAATGATGTACATCGCCCCGTCGCGCATCTCTTACAATAAACCAGTGCATAACTAACTACAAGGCCTTTCACTTATCCGTACATCGAATACTTATCAACTTGTCATAACGAAATAACCGCACGATGGTAGAACATCGCAGATGTTTGTTATTTGTATTATTTGATACTAACATGGGCAAGGAGTTTTGGGCTGAGGCCACAAATACATCAGTCTATATGCAAAACAGAACTGCAATTCCTACATTAAATGACAAGACTCCTTTTGAAATCAGGACTGGCTGCAAGGCTGATGTGAGTCCTTTGCGTCCTGTCCTTTCCTTTTATTTGGAAGTAGTGCTATGGTACATTTGCCTAAAGAGAAGCGCCAGAAATGGGATAAAAAGTCAGAAATGCATATTCTTTTTGGCTATTCTGATAACATAAAAGGCTACAGAATATATAACCCAAGGACAAGATGCATAACAATAAGCAGGGGATGTTGTTATTATGGAGTATGAACAGGGTCCGGTGGTTAGTATACCAATCACAGGAGGTGAATAAAGCTCATGTTCGGTGGGAGACAATAATGTGAATCACAAGAGTTCAGGAAATAATGATACAGTGACTATGAACTACCTGAGTTACGAGTGAAAAGTTGCAGAACCGGGAAGAAGCCAGAACGATATTAGAAGAAATATTTGATGATGCTAGTGGACTGACTATATAAGGAGCCTTACAAGGTACAGAAAAAGATCAGTGATATTAGCTGTGAAAGAAGAACTTCATTGTTTCAAGGACAACAAACCAAAAGACGGAAAAACTGTATCCCTTTCAGACCTGACTTAAATAAGTATGCGCATGCACTTAAATAAATATTTAAGATTTTTTTTTTTTTAAATTTTAATATATTTTTATTAGTAAACAAATCAATTATTAATGTTTTAAGTATGTTTGTTTGCTACATTTCGACAACATAAAAATGATTGTAGCAGTTCGGTTTTTAATCATGTTTTTAATCACAAAACTGCACGATCTGTTATATCTCCAGAATGTATAGAGATATGCTACATAATGATGTGTCAGCAAGAGGCCCCTGAAAGAAGCCTCTGTTGCACAATGTACTAGATTTTAAGCAATTAGTAGTTAGTTCGGGTGCAACCTCTGACGTGATCAGTCAAGTTTAAAATCTTCTAATTCCTTTTGTCTTTGTTCTATATCATACTGTATAAACTGTATTTTCTTCGGTGCAAATAAAATTCATATTTTTTAAAAAGACTTTATTTTTCCGGGAGCTAACAGTTTTGGTGGCAGCGGTGGGATACCGACGGTTATATACGGAATATATCAAAATCCAATCCCATTTAACCACAAGTGAAAATTCAAAATCTAAGTGATCAGTGTTTTCAAAAGTGAAAGTGATCAATTAATTCATTGCTGTATCCATCACAGTTAATAAAAATCTCTGTGCTCAGTTGTGCATATCCTGTGTCCTGTGTGACGACTATGTACCGGCATATATTGTACGTCCTACTGTAAGTGCTTCTTATTTTCAAAATAAATTTTGTGAAAGTGTTATTCAATTCGTCCTATTGAAAGTAAAGATATTGTGTGCTTAAAAACTCTATATATGTAGTCTAATATAAGCTATTCTTAATTCATATGTACAATCACGAATCCATTGCAACATTGTAACGCTTATCTCTGTAACCTTTCTTAGAATACGGCTTGCAGCCAGACGTTCATATTATCATATTACATATGTATTATCAACTTCAGTGACCATCGAAGCGTTCCTCAACATTTATTTCAATTAATATTTTAATAAAAAAGTATAAAATAAAAATTTCCGTCAAAGATTCCACTATCAAATCCGAAAAGGTACTAACTTTAATAGAACTGCAATTCCCATTGCTGTTCTATTAAAGTTTATAAAACCATTTTATGGCACCAGAGAGAAACTAAACTCGTTCATTTCCAACTGCTACAATGCGCTGGAATTAGCTTCCGAAAGTCAAAAAAATATATTATTAAAATATATTATGGCACAACTCGAGGGCAAAGTTGAAATAGCTTGCTCTATTAAGGAAATCGATTCCTGGGACCAACTTAGTAACTTTTTACAGACACAATTCGGTGAAAGAAAACACTATGCACACTTATTAACGGATTAACAAGAATGCCGACAACTACATAATGAACAGGTTAGCCATTTCGGATTGCGCTTGGAAACCTGCCTTTCAAAATTACTAACAGTGACTCTTTCCAATAAAAAGAAATCAGAGCTGTCTGGACGAACCGCAGCTATGGAAGTGTTAGCACTGCACACGTTTTTGCTTGGCCTTAAACCCGAAATTTCCAACCTTGTTCGAGGAAAATCCCTCTAATCTGAATGATGCTATTAATCTTGCGATTTAAGAAGAGAAAAAATCTTTTTGCTAAACGCCAATATTCAAAGTCACACAGTTCTTTCAGGACACCCACTTTCAATGCACCTCCTAAACAACAGATTCCGCGATAATTTGATCCAAATACGCAGAAGCTATTTTGCAAATACTGTAAAAATATAGGACACAAAATACAAAACTGCCGCAAACGCGAGAACAATAATAACATTAAATAACTCAACCAAAACCAAAGCACACAAAACTCAAAACCTAATCAAAATCCGAACAGTCCTCAAAGTTGACAACCAATACGTTCTCTGATTTAAACGAACAAGCCTCCCCGTTCAGTGTCGTACGGGATCATTACAAGGAAATATCGATATCCCTCGCCGCTCGCAAGAACAGGGCACTCTTCTGAGAGCGTCTCAAAGGGTCATAGCGGCAAAGACAATTAGGGCGTACCGTACCGTGTCTTGGATGGCAGCAATAACCTTGGCGGGCGACCCGGCTTGGGAGCTGCAGGCACGCGGCCTGCCAGTGGTCTACCGTCACTGCGCGGAGGCGCGCGTCAGGCACGAGCTGGACGATACAAAGAGGGTGAGGGCTGCGGCCCGTAATGTGATGATGAGCAGTTGGGGAAAATTACTCAGGTCTTCATCTACAGGAGTGGAAACCGTGGCGGCGGTGCTTTCTGTCCTCAGTCGATAGGTTGACTGCCGTCACGGAATCAAGACTTTCCGTCTGACACAGGTGCTTACCGGGCACGGCTGTTTTGGTAGGTACCTGTGTCATATCTCCCGAAGAGGGAGAACTCCGGGCTGTGTTGAGTGTGGCGCGCCTGAAACACAGCGTGCCACACCCTCCAGGTGCGCGCCGCCTGGGAGGAGTACAGGAACGACCTCGCCGCCGTTATAGGCGGGCACCTGTCGTTGCTGTCAGGTGCAGACAGACAGTTGCCGGTTTAGTCTCCTTACTCCCCTCTACCCTCACCTTAAATGGGAGTATTCGTCGAGTTCCCACAATAGTACAATGAGGTCGTCACCCAGAACTATGAGAGAGAAGTGCGCCGCAGGGGTTTAGTGGGTATTCCGGCCTAGCACACCAGCTGGTGAGTCCCACATAACCCTGACGTCGCCATGGAGCCATCCGTGGGGACGGCGGGGTATGCGTAAAAGCATTGTCTATTCATTGTAAATTAATATTTAACAATTCCTGTTACAGGTTTCTTCGACCTGGTCGCGAGAAATGGCAATTATGGACGAGATTTGTTAAAAAAATCGTAATGATCAAACATGAGTACCAAATGATCTTTCACACATATGTGTAGATCCCTTGAAAGCGGATGATAAATATAATACGAAGGGAGGGCGAATGTACCTCAAGAAAGGTATCATAGTATATGATAAATCAGCAGTCTCCGAGCTAAATAAATCAGCAAGCGATCCTAAATCAATTCTGGACTCACGTCGTAAAATTGTGCTGAAAAGAAAATTAGGCAAAATGTATATTTAAATAAAAAATGTGACTCCTACAAACTAACGGCACCGAATTTAAAAAGAATATTTGTATTTGATTCACTAGTTGAAAATGAACTCATGTCTAAAGCTGAAATTGTAGAATCACATAAATCATTTATTCAAAAACTTAGACGTTCTTTACTGTATTCTGTGCCATTAAGTAAATTTGCACTTACTCTGCACTATTATTCTCCAGCTGCCTACAAGTATATTAAAGACACCTATAATAAAGCTCTTCCACATGCTAGAACTATATCTAGATGGGATTCATCAGTAGAAGTAGCACCGGGTTTTACCAGGGAAGCTTTTAAAATTTTAAAACAGAAATGTCAGCTCACTATGAATGTCAAGTATGTGTATTGTTCTTTAGTATTTTATGAAATTACAATAAGAGGGCAAATGAAGGCTATTAAAATGATGAAGGCTACTCAATTCAAATACTCTTCGGCAACTGTCAATTTTATAACTCTGATGAATAACTTTCTCGATATAAATCAACTTTTATGGTTTCAAACGTACCATTGATAAGAAAAATTATTCCAAAATATTTTCGTTTCTCCGTGAAGTCACATCCTACATTCTCCAAATGACATTTTATATTAAATCGCAGAGAATTTCTAAAAGAAGAAATCAAACAATAAAAATGTCAGTGTATATTTCAAAGAAAAAAATAGTGGAGTCAGGTAGCAAAACAGGATTCATTGGCGCTCTTATTTGCATTGAATCGTTGATTTCACTATATGAGAATTTGGTTGAAGAAAATAAATTATTAGAATGTATCATATTAGTGAAGATCATGCGGAATTATTTTTTGGATTGATAAGTAGGCACGGTGGCTTTAATAATAACACTAATGTTGGGCAACATCTATAAAACATCTAAAAAATAATTGCACAACCTTAACCTAGGGCCACCTTTCAGTGGAAATTGTATACCGTTAGAAGACTACAGCATTTTAAATACTGCATCTGAAAATGTCATAAGCCGTACATCCAGTTTAAACGAACACGTATAGGGAAATTATGAAGTCTTGCTATCAACAAAGGCTCTGGAGGCTATTGAGAACGTAACTGAAGCGTCGACACTTATTTTAGGCTAAGTGTCTAGATCCCTAACAAAAGTTTTGAAATTCACAGTTTAGTTACAACATGTAAGCTTCCACATCATAGAATGATAACTATAAAAGATATGGGAGGCTTATGCTATTCATCTGAGGATGGAGGACAAAATATGCCTTTCCACAGAAATCGTCATTCGAAATTTTATCAAGGAGAGTGGCGATAATAAAGGTATTTCTTCAAATAAAGGTCTTTCAAATACACCTACGCTTGTATTGCTATTAATACATTATTATTTTGATAAGGAAGTATTTACTTGTTTGAATCAACAAGCATTAGAACAACCCTTTATTTTAAATCGTCGGGTTCATTTAATTCGAAGCATTATTAACGAATATGCAATAATACGTCTCAAACACGAAAGTAAAGTTAATAATGAATATACTTTCGTGCGCCAAAAACTCCATAAACTTGTTTTCTTTAAAGGAGAATAAACCAATAATGCAAAAGTAAACTGATTGAAAAAATCGTAGAATTTGTATACACCTTGAAATATCAAATCTCAATAGTCAGAGGTATTAATTATTTTAAGACTAGCTCTAGCTATTTCGACAAATATCAAATAACTGCCGGTTTGAATTCAAAATTTAAAGACTTTAAATGTTTTTTTTTACGTCTCACCGAGATAATATAACAATCAATTTCAACTATTATAACTATACAGGCTGGAATCCAGTCATATGTAGTAATTGATACCAGATGTAGATCATAATTTCAGTAAACGTTGTACAAAACATTAAGACGATCGGCACAGTAATTAAATATTCGTCAATAACGACAGTGTTCATTTTCATGTAATTGAACACTCCCTATAAATGTATGAACTGGAATAAACTCTTCTCAGCTGTTCGTCCTGTCAAGGCCGCTTCGACTTTGTCATAAACGAAAAATAAACGTTGCCACTATGTGCATTCGTAACGCTTGTACATTCACAAAGAAGCCGACGTGTGCGCATAAGGCGGGCGGGGGTTGAAGTGCGTGGCCCCCCCGCTTGAAGTACGGGGCGGGTTTTAAAATTAGAGGCACGAAACAATTAACGTCCGTCTCACCTTAGAAATTAATAAAAAATACTGAAGTAGTTTTATGTGTTGGGATTTTCATTCAATTTATAATTAATAGAATTTATAGCTTTAGTTACGACATTTTATTTTCAGAAATATTATAACTGTAATCATTTTAAAGAATTGACTAAATATCTAACTAAAGTACAAAACTTTAAAAGCTTACATTTATTTGTTGTTATGATATTTCTGAACAAAGGAGAACAGTTTGAAGAATTGTATTTATGACAATGTTATTTAAGGAAATATCCCCTGGACAAATCAAATCTAATTAGACAGTAGGTCCTTAGTTTATTACATAGTAGAATAAGATAAATCCGTGAAAAAGCCCTTTATTATCATTTCTTTTATGATACAACTTTTAAAAACGTAATAACACAAATATTCTTATTCTAATGTAATTATAATTTTTCTAAAGCGCATTGACATAATTATGGTCGTTTACCCTATCTACCTATGATTTTCGACAGATTTTTTATTTCCAATAATTTTGCTTTTAGTTGACCGCCTGTTCCGCTTTGTGTGTGACGTATCGCTGAAATTTGCATTCGCCTGCAAATTACTCTTTTCGAATTGGTATTATTTATTAGTCTAAGTTATTTTATTGTTTTTTTTATTAACACTTAGTTATTTGAGTTTTTTGTGTGTTATAGTGTTATTTATAGTAAAACACTTTTGTGCAACTTTTATAAAATGAAACATTTTTATACCGCTAGTAAATATACGGACATGGTACTTATGTATGGTGAGTATGGGCAAAATGCTGCGTTAACCCTGCGTACTTATCGTGAGAGATACGGCGACACTCGCATATACTAATACTCAGACAATTATAGGCGCTATCCAAAGACTGAGAGAAAATCAGCGCATAGTGCCAGACAGCCATGAGGGCGTAGCCCCGCAGCCCATTCCTTCATCTTTGGAACGACGTAATAGGTTGGGGAAAAAGTATTTTCGTATTTTTGTATGAAAAGTCAAGACATTTTTTTCAAAGTTTATTTACATTTATTTACAATATATATGTACCGTTTTGTTGAATAACTTTCTGCCATTTTGTGGGCAGAGACATTATCCCGTTACTGTAGAAACTTTGGGACTTCTGATCAAAAAAACGGGACAAATAGTTTTGGCAGTCCTCTCTTGAGGTCAACCTTACAGAACCTAAAGAATTCTGAAGAGACCGAAACAGGTGAAAATCTGAAGGCGCAAGGTCAGGGCTATATGGTGGATGCACTAGGACCTCCCAGTCGAACTCTCTTAATTTTTGCTGAGTGGCTAAAGATGTGTGTGGTCTAGCGTTATCGTGATGAAAGACCACACCCTTCCTGTTGATCAATTCCGGCCGTTTTCTCTCGACTGCTTCCTTTAATCTCATCAGTTGCTGGCAGTAAAGATCAGAATCGATGGTTTTGCCGGACGGTAAAAGCTTATAATGAACAATGCCCTTCCAATCCCACCATACACACAGCATCACCTTATTTCGTGTTAGGCCAGGTTTGGCCACAGTCTGTGAAGCCTGGCCAACTTTCGACCACGACCTTTTTCGCACGTTCTTGTCGTACGTGATCCACTTTTCATCGCCAGTTATCAATCTCTTCAAAAACGGCTCGGTTTCATTACGTCTCAATAATGAATCGCAAATGAGTACACGGTTCATTAAGTTTCTTTGAGTGAGCTCGTGTGGCACCCAAATATCGAGCTTTTTTGTATAACCAGCTTTCTTCAAATGGGTCAAAACTGTTTTGTGGTCAATTCCCAGTTCTTCAGCTACATCGTAACTACTAATATGCCGATCTTGCTCCACTCTTTCAAAAATGGCGTCCATTTTATTCGTAACAGGGCGACCAGAGAGAGGTGCATCTTTAACATCAAAATTTCCGGACTGAAAACGTTTAAACCAAATTTGTGCTACTCTTACTGACACTGCATCAGGTCCATAAACATCACAAATTTTTTCACTGCTTGAGTTGCATTTTTGCCTTTTTTATAATAAAATTTTAAAATGTATCGAATTTCTTCATTAGATTGACTCATTTTTGCGGAGAGAAAAACAAATGAAAAATAGCGGGAAACAACTTTTTTTTATTTTTTTCTTTTCTTTATAATGTAACCTTTTTAATGTTACCAAAACCAGCCAGACACAAATAGTACAGTCAAGGAAATTTTATAATAAGTTTATACCTACGTTATGCGAAAAGACTTTTTCCCCGACCTAATATTTTAGAAAATTTTAACCGCGATCCAACCTGTAGTCTAAGACGTGCTGGACGTATGTTTCGTACGAGTCACAGGTCTGTACATAAGGTACTAAAACGTAACAAACTTCGTCCCTTCAAATATCGGAAGGTACAGGCGCTGCTGCCGCGTGATAAGCCTATTCGGGAGTCGTTTTGCAACTGGCTTTTAGAAGAAACTACGCTAAACCCCCTGTTCTTGTCGAACATTTTTTGGACAGACGAGAGTACATTTACTCGAAACGGCATGTGGAATAGACAATGCGTGCGTCACTGGAGCCATAGCAATCCACATGTGTTCAGGGAGTCGGGTCATCAATACCGCTTCTCTATCAATGTTTGGGCGGGCATTCATGGAGATCAAATAGTCGGCCCGGTTTTTATTGATGGAAACCTGAAAGCTCAGAAGTTCCTGGAACTTCTTAACGGTCCCATTACCGAACATTTAGACGCATTATCTGTGGCAGATTATTCCCGTACTTGATACCAACTAGATGGAGCTCCACCACATTCTGTAGTTGCCGCACGGGAACGACTCACTACTATGTTTGGGGGACAATGGATTGGGCGTTATGGCCCTCAAAGGTGGCCTGGGCGATCACCGGACCTTACTCCGCTTGATTTCTTTTTGTGGGGGTTCATTAAAAATGAAGTTTACTCCCAAGTTTCCAATAGTGAAGTCGAATTGCGGAACCGTATAGTCATCGCCTTTGACAAATTAAAAGCCATGGCCTCCGATCCCGCACGGAATCTATTTAATAAAATTCGCAGAAACATAATGAGACGATGTACGCTATGTATTGCTGCTCGTGGTGGACATTTTGAAAACTTGAAGATTTAATTTTGTGCCTACATAATCCGCTTTAACGGAATTTAGTTAGTTCAGTGTAGTTAACATTAATTCATGTTAACAATAGACGAAGGTACCTATTCGTAAAATGACAAATTACTATCAACTAGAGACAGTGAAATTTGATAATCAAAAGAAAAGTCAGTGCCACACGTACACGTTGCCTATACGGGTCTCTATACGGGTGATTTAGTTTTGATGCATTTTAATGCGATTTAGTTTGTTTGAAATTTGTATTTTTTTTTAATTCGCCTAGGAGTTAAAATGTTATTTTTAAGAGACTCCTATGGACTAGTACTACATCTGATTTCGTTTATATCATAAGAGTAAAATCCATATTGTATAAATCATCAAACCATTTCGTGACAGATATGTAGAAATCAATATATTGTACCGAAGTGTGTACGTCTACGTCTCATTTCTGTCTGATTAAATGACAGCCTTCTGTTTCGCCAGACGGCGATACGTTCTATTTCTTCTTCCTGTTATGGCCGTGTTTAAACTTTCTGTGCAGTGGGAGTTGTTTATACATTTATTACTATAACCAGAGAAATCTTGTTTATTGCCAATACTCAATAGGCTATGGACCCAGGTCACGCTTATATGATAAGTATCAATAAACAAAGAGCAGAGAAAACAGAAGAGTTAGAGATATTAGACGCGTAGTAAAGCTACGTGGCAGTATAAAACCACAAATGGAATTTGGAAAGACCAACTTAAAAAAAATCGATGGAACGAATTTCAACGAATTTCAAACAGTGGAAATTTCAAATTAAATGTGCGCTTCGTGCTAAAGGGTCAGACATTAAGATTCCAAAACTAGAAGGAAATGCGATTCAATGGAACAAAGATGACGATATGGCTATGTTTCTAATAACGTCTGCTATGGACTTGAATCAAATAGCACTAATTAAGAATCTGCGCTGAGGTTATGACTAAACTTGAGTCAATTTTCGAACGAAAATCTGAGATGACTAAAACGTTGATACGTAAGTGGAGTAAGATCAATATAAAATGTCACCATCAGACAGTATTGCTCAGCATATAGCTAGAGTAGAAAGTTTGGCTGAGCAACTTAAAGAAAGTGGGTAAGTTTTAAGTGAAACTGCAATGCCATCAAAAATCCTGAGTACATTACCTCCTAAGTATAGATCTGTTTGTTCTTATCTGGATGGCGCTTGATGCAAAGAATCAAACTGATGAAGAGGATAATGAAACTGCCTTATTAGTGGCCAACCAATATATATATTTAATGAATACACGAGGGTGGTCTAAAAAGTTTTCGACCTCAACTCAAAGATGGCGCCACTCGTCAATAAACGCTAGTGAATGTAGTAGTGTAAAACGCGAAACGAACGAAAAAATTTGGACAGGTTACAGAGATGTGAGCATCGCTGGGAGAAATATGTAGAGTTACAAGGCGACTAGGTAAAAAATAAATAAAAAAGTAAGAAAAGATATCTTATATCATTGTTACGTCGGAAACTTTTCAGACCACCCGGGTATTGTCTATGAAGGAATTTCTCATGAGCGTACTGCCCCTTATGCGTCTGAGCAGAATGGGCGGGCAGCTCGAGAAATTACGACAATTGTTGAAAGTGCTCGATCCATGCTTTATGTCCATAACGTACCACCCAATCAGTGCGCAGAAGCAATCAATTCTGCTGTTTATTTATTAAATAGAATGTTTTCAAGTCAGACACCAAATATTAAACATTAATAATAATAAGTCGTTCGATGATGTTCAGCGATTACAATACTTAAAGGGTTACTTAACTGGTGAGGCAGAACAACTTTTAAAAAGTACTCCAGTAACTGCAGCGAATTATGTAAAATGTTGGAACGTCATATACGTAACAAAGGTATAACAATTAAAAAATCTAATGGATAATATTTTAAAACGTTTTTTGAGCCCAAAAAACCGCAACTTCAACGTCGGCTAATGTATTAAAGGAGTTCAATGACGTTACAAATGACTGTTTAACATTACTTACTAATTTAGATACAGATGTGTCCACATGGGACCATACAATTATACACTTCAAATGTATATAGTTTGTTGATTTTTAATAAAGTATGGATTTTTGTAATGAATTTTAAAAATAATACAGTTTATAAGAATAAATGTTGTCTGCAGATAGTATTTACAATTTCGACGAATCAGGAATCTCCACGGTCTTGAGCACACCAAAGGTTTTGGCTGAAAGGAACCAGAAACAAGTAGGTCAGCTTGTTCAGGCAGAGAGGGAATTAGTTACATTTGGAGGAATAATTTCTGCCAATGGTAATACAATTCCACCTCGTTTTATATTCTATGGGGTCCACACTAGGGATCACTTCTTAAATGGATCACCGGAAGGCTGCTTGGAGGTTGCGGCAAAGAGTGGCTGGATGCATTCCGATATTTTTCTGTAGGTGCTGAAGCATATCCAAAATAAAACGTCTTCTAAGGAAAACCCTATCCTTCTACTGATTAATAACCGCCTCACGCTACCCATCGTTTTTAGACCTTATAAGACCAAACTGATGATAGCGTTTAATGATTGCCACTTGAGTAACATGAGCAAAACCCTAGCATGAGCAAACATCCATTCAACATCCCAAAACATGCTAAAACTGCATATAAATGAAGACTCACCACTCTAGACTTTGCACGTTTGATCGCCATTAGTAATATTAAAATGCATAAGTATAAGAATTATTGTAAGAAATCATATAATAATAGCTTTTAATGTTGTTTCTCTTTACAGGTAAGTAAACAAATGTATATTGTTAATATAATGTAGAAGTGAGCTGTATTTGTAGAAATAATTTGTGATGTTTAATAATAAAATAAATTGCTTAAAGTGCTTGTTTCAATAAACAACCTATTACAAAACATCACTATTAATAGCTGTTGTACACAATGGAGAAGTTAAAATTTGCTGTAAAACCGATTGAAGATCCCAAAACAAATGTGATTCACATAACCTCAATTAATAATGCCGATAAAAACGGGTTCATAATTCCGGAACATTTACAACCAATACGGCTACATACTGTGATAGTAAAAACTCGAACTTTTCAAAAAGTAAACGCCTCTTTACAAAGAAGACGTAAACAAAGACAAGTTAGATTTCAATGACATCCGAATTGCATGATACTTATGTGTATGGAAATGGAAATATGCAATTCAAGGGATACCTACTGGAGGAGATGACAACAACGACTCAACACACAAGTGAAACGTCAACGGAAACTCTAACAAGAATTCTGGAAAAAAGTTTTAGAAACTGAGAAAGGACTCTAAACAACCAAATTTGAAGCATTTATCTGAGAAGTTTGTTTTAGAAAAAATTACAAAATAAACAACTAATAATTCCACCATTAATCAAATCTATAGAATATTTAAAAATTGAAAACAAAGACTATTTAATTGATAAAAACAGTAAGGAAACTACAGTAAAGAATAGATTCTCTGTAAATGATAAGTACAGGGTTAAACTTCAATGAACAGATAGAGGCTAGAAATTTAAATAATTAGAAAATAGGAAAGAATACCAACTAAAAGTAGAAGACTCTGTATATATAGAAAATGGTAACTGTTAAATAGAAAAAAAATAGACGAATTAAAAATTGGACCATAAAAAATCCACGCTATCGACGCGCTCCGTACTAAAAAATTCGCGACAACACCAAAGTTTCGAATAAAAATATAAAAGTATATTCAAAAGTTGCGCGTTAATTAGTATAGTGTGGTGGTGAAAAAAATTATTCCGTTATCATTTATAGTTTTTACGTAAAAATAGAAAAACCGTGCTTATCAAACGTAAACATTGTAGTAAGCGTCGATAATAAATACAAAAGTTCAAATATCTCAAAATTTTGAGTGGGCCATCGTGTTTTGGTAACTGCTGGTGGCAGGAGGAACCGAAGGGGCACCCTGGTGTAAAATCCTGGTATTTTCGAGTGGATAACTTCGGAGATATTCACAAAAAACGAAAATTGGTACACACGTCGACCTGATTTTTTTCAACAACGGAGGAGACTGAAACTGGAAGGGCTGGCAAGAGGAAGCTCTGGGCTTTCACCCAACGTATCTCTTATCGAGATCAGGCAGTGGAGTTTTTGAGCAAAAAAGGTCGAAGATCTTCACACCTCAAAAACTCAAAATCTAGATCAACGACTCCAGAGCGTCTTTATACCATCTTATAAACAATATCAGTGAGTACCTCGTGTGAAAGTTTCAGATTTTTTGGACAAGTGTTACCATTTTTTCCAATATGAGAATAAAGGAGAACTTAGAAAGAATTAACAACAATGGAGAATTGACTTGCTTTATCAGACAAGAATTTGTGTATTTTATTTTTTTATTGTTACCAAGCATGTAATTGCTTGGTAAAATATCATTAGTAAAGTTTATGCTTACTAACTATGCAATTCATTATTTCACTATCACACATTTTACTTTATATGTTAGGTGATTCTGCATATCCACAAAGGCCTTATTTAATGGTTCCTTTTCACAATCCAGAAGCTGACACTCCAGAGAATCATTATAACAATTTGCATTGAGTTGCTCGGAATAGTGTGGAGAATTGGTATTTTAAAAGGGAGATATAGATGCCTATTGGTCCACAGAGTACTCCAATATGATCCTATTACAACAGGAAAAATTGTAATAGCCTGTTGTGTTTTACATAATATGTGTAACAGAGCAGGATTGATATATCCTCAATATAGTCAAAATGAAGTGGATGAGGAGAATATAATTGTAGAAGAACTAATGCAGCAACAGTGCAGCAATATAACAGTGGTAGAGCCAAGCAGTTCGCTGCATGAATGGGCCGGCTCGACCGGTGAAATACCACGGCCTCTCAGAAGACCGACGTAAAGTGGCTCATGCCGCGTTTCGTTCGGTGAAAGAGGTACCTGGAGGCCCACCCCCCTTCCCCGTCCTTTACTATCCCCTATCCCTTAAAGGTCGGCAACGCTACAGTAACACTATATGTGTTGCTGGTGTCCATGGGCGGCGTTGATTGCTTACCATCAGGTGACACGCCAGCTCGTTTGCCCTCCTATCCCATAAAAAAAAGCAACCAATAATCCAGCATGATGATTTGGAAACTGGCCAAGTGTGAAGCAGGGCAGAGCATGAAGAGGCAGACACAAAAATCGTCTTTCATATTTGTAATAGTGATGTTAAGGCAAATTTTGTTGTAAGATGTTCTGATACCAATATAGCGATTATTATGTTAGGACATATGCATAATTTAAAAGACAATGATTCCATGTGTGGTTAAACGCAGGCACCGAAAACAACCAAAGATATATTTATTTGACAAAAGTGTACGAGAACTTGGGACCATCTTTGTGTCGAAGTTTACCAGGATTTCATGCATTAACTGGATGTGACTTTAATCCTGCCTTTTTTAAAAAAAGTAAACAAAGACCATTTAAAATATTAATGAAGAGACCTGAGTATCAGCAAGCTTTGATGCACTTTGGTGATCCTGAATTCTTTACAGATGAGCAGAGACAAGAAGATATTTTCAAGATTATTCAAGTTTATCTGTGAAATCTATAGTGTTCCCAATACACACGATGTTAATGCTGCCCGTCTTCAGCTTTTTTAAAATAATTACAGTGTATCTAATATAAATGAAGAATTTAACCGTAAACATTTAAAAAACTTTGATGCAAGCAGTTAACCACCGTGTAAAACTGAGTTATTCCAACAAGTTGGACGAGCTAATTACATTTCTAGCATATGGAATTATGGACATGAAAAACAACTAACATTTTTACTCCTGAAGAAAATGGATGGAGGTTAGAGGAAAACCAGTATCACTTTCATTGGTTTGATGGCAACCAATTACCAAGGGACGTCGGTGAATCTCTTCAACAATCAGGTACTATAATTAGAGTTCAAGATTAAAATTTATTAAACTTTTAATTTTATGTATTTTAATTCTTTTGATTGTTTTCAAGGAGAAGAGAACTTGCAGATGTTTTAGAAAGGAGACGTATAAATGTAGCGTGTTTTCAAGAAACTAAATGGAAAGGAACGAAAGCAAGAGAAATTGGGGCGGGGTATAAATTATATTACTGTGGAAATGATAGCAGAAGGAATGGAGTGGGAGTGGTTCTTGATAAGAATTTGAAAAAGTGTGTGACAGAGGTGAATAGAGTGAATGATAAAATTATGTTGGTTAAATTTATGTTAGAAAATGTTATTTTCAATGTAATTAGTGTGTATGCGCCCCAAGTAGGATGCGACGATGTAGTAAAAGAGAAGTTCTGGGAAAAATTTGATGATGTTGTGATGGGTATGAAGGGTATTTTTAAAACGTACACAAGCTTGCAAAACACTTAGTGACCAAAACTTTAAATTTTCAGCGGACCATCGAGTATTAGGAAAATATGGACAGCTTTAATGTATTCAAATTCAAAATATCTTTATTCCTTAGACTTTACAAAGTGCTTAGAATCGTCATACAAAACTACAAGCTAAAATACGCGGAGCTTAGATTCCCTTTCATCACACTATTTTGAATGTGAAAGTAGGTAACCGAAGTAGGTAACCGAAGGTGAACCCTGGTGCCTTTAGGGTTTTTCGGGTGGATAACTTAGGAGTTATTCCCCAAAACTGCAATCGGTGAGTCGTTTTTGTGACTATAAAACCATTTTAATTGCAATATTGCAGGCGGGATGCCAAACCAAACGAATAATAATATTAACTAAAATTTCAGCGTAGAAAGCCCGCTAGTGCTGCTCAAGGTACAAGAAACCAGAGGCGTGCGTACTGTTATACCCCTGCACTGTATGCATTAGGACTCTACTATCCTAATTCTGCCTCGCACCTCAACGACTCTCTCATCCTATCCAGTCAGTCCGGTCTCATCTCCTAATCCAACAACACGTGTATTCTTAATTCTTATCCATGACTCGTTTTTTTAATTATAATATAATCCATTTTAAATCAAAAAGTGTTTTTTTAAAGCCTTCAAAGAAAGGCTGCATAACATTTTGGTGGCAGCGTAAAGGGATTTCAAAAATCCCAGGTTCAAAGTGCGCGTGTGAAATCAATAATCAAATAATCATATGTACAAGAATATCTATCAATCAATAATCCTTATAAATATCATCCACGGCGTAAATATAAATCACAATATATTAATAAAATCAGTGTTGTGATTAAAAAATCAGTGTTGTCACTGTGAGTGTCAATAAGCCCTTAGTCCACTGTGCAAAAAGTAGTAACATATCGCTGAACCTGACCGATATGCGGCATCCGGAGCAGTAGTATACCCAGCAACGACCAGGTCGTGACATCACAACCCGAAACCGGCTCGATCCGGGCTAAAATAAGCCCTAAAGAAGAATGATAATCATATTCCTGTGAGTGCTAAATAATAGTCACACATTCGTTTATAGTCTTATATTGTTATCGTGTGTGTCCATTTTAATTATTCGCCAGCCAACGTCTAGAGATAAGCTTACATTGTAAACATAAGTGCAGTAAGTCGGGCCCACGTATTTCCAGGTATTACATTCATCGCCGCATATAATCGCCATATAAATACTTGCCCGCGGATTCCTCTCTTATTTTATTTTATTTACATTTGTTTTACTTTTGAAAAGTAAATTAGAGAACTTTCTGAAGAAGTTCCACTGTCAGTGGTACTAAAATTCATTAAGCCGTTTAATGTTAATAGAGATAATTTAACCGCCTTTATTAGAAATTGTGATAGCGCCATTTCACTTGCTAATTCTGCACAAGAACAAGTAGTTTTTAAATATATCCTGAGTCAGCTAGAAGGTAAAGGCGAAACTGCCTGTTCAATAAAAGATTTTGGTTGCTGGGCGTCTCTCAAAGAATTTCTCAAAACCCAATTTGGTGAGCGAAAACATTACACCCACCTGCTTGCAAATTTACAGGTGTGCAAACAATCACCTCAAGAGTCTATGAGTCAATTTTCGCTTCGTGTTGAAACCTGCTTACAAAAATTATTAACTGAAATCAATATTTCCAATTATAAGAAGAGTGAACTGGTCGGCAGATTAGGCGCTATGGAGGATTTTGCACTCCACACTTTCCTATTAGGATTAAATCCTAAACTTGCTAATTTTGAAAGATGTAAAGAACCTAAGAATTAATTCGGCTGTCTCGGAAGAAAAGATCCAAGAGTTTTCTTCACAAAACCATTTCTTTAATAAAAGACATTCCGATAATACCAGCCTACCTACTAATACCTTATGTAAAGGTAACTACTCCTGTAAGTTCTAAAACACTATGTCTCCTTGTTGACACCGGAGCATCCCTTAGTATATAAAGAAATCCATAAGCACCAACACATGCCCGAACAACCAATCAATTAAATATAAAATAAAAGGCCTCGATACAAACGATGATAACCCTATTCTTACATTAGGACAAATTACTATATCTATTTCAACCGATAATAAGATCCAAGAAGACCCAAAATACGTATTCAATGTAATTGATCAAATTAATATACCTTACGACGGTATTATTGGTAACGACATATTTAGTGCCTCAAACGGCCAAATTGATTACGTTACCAATACCTTCAATTTAGCAAACATAAAATTCACTATTAATTTTAATGAACCTAAATATACCATTGCACCACGGAGTCAGGCAATAATAGAATGTACAGTCGCTAATCCGGAAATTAAAGAAGGATTAATACCAACACATATCTAGTAGCCTATTGGTAGCAAACTGTATCACCAGAGTCAAAAGTAATAATCGTATAAACATAACTATCGTCAATACTTCAGAAATTGCAGAGACTATCGACTCTGACCTAAAATTACAATTAGAACCTTTTCAAGTAGATTCTTCAACTCCTATAGCCACTAGGAGTGAATATGATAACCTGAAACGCACCGATAACGTATTAAAATCACTTCGCGTTTCTCATCTTAACTCAGAAGAATGTGAAACACTATACTCAGTTTGTTGACAATTTTCAGATTTTCAGATTTACCCGACGATCATTTAACATCCACACATGCTATTGAACACGAAATTAAAACTACAAGTGATATTCCTATTCATGTAAGAACTTATAGGTTTTCGGAATGCCATAAAAAGGAGGTTAATTCACAAATCGATAAAATGCTACAACAGGGCGTCATCAAACGCTCCATGTCTCCATGGTCATCCCCAATTTGGGTGGTACCCAAAAAACTAGATGCCTCTGGACAGAAGAAGTGGCGAGTCGTAATTGATTATCGCAAACTAAATGACATAACCATCGGCGATTCCTATCCTATTCCTAATATATCTGAAATCTTAGACCAGCTAGGTAAATGCAAATACTTCAGCACCCTAGATTTGGCTTCCAGTTTCCACCAAATCAAGATGTCTCCTAATGATTATCCTAAAACAGCATTCTCAGTTCCCACAGGACATTACGAATTTACTCGCATGCCCTTCGAACTGAAAAATGTGCCGTCTACATTTGGGATTTGCCCCAGGAGAAAACCAAATTACTAATAGTCTGCTATTTGATGGCTACGCCGAGGAATCATCTTTCCCAGGAATTTATGTTGTACACGTCAGAACAATTTGGGAGGAAATTTTAGTCACACCTTTTCAAATGGCAACGAGTGAAAAATGACGAACTGGTCGACGCGGGGTTTATCCTCGCCATGTTGGACACGTGAGAACATTTCGTGAGGAAATTTCAGTCACAACTTTTTAAATGACTCTGACTGAATCACTCTATCACGGAATTGAAATTAATCAGTCTTTTTGGGATGGATCTGTAACAAATGGAGAAATACCTAACGATGTATTGAGTAAAGCGATCACAATGGAAGACAGTCTCGTTGCACAGCAGCAAACTTTATAATGGGATGAAGATTATTTGGGACTTGCCCCAGGAGAAAACCAAATTCCTAATAGACTGCTGTTTGATGCCTACGCCAAGGAATTATCATTTCCAGGAATTTATGTTGGACACGTGAGCACATTTCGTAAGAAAATTTCAGTCACACCTTTTCAAATGGCAACGAGTGAAAAACGACGAACTGATCGACGAGAGGTTACTCCTCGCCATGTACTCTATATGGCTGCGAAAAATATGAGACTGCGTGTTGCGTGTTGTTGTCCTTACTTACTGTTGCCTTCAAGTTTATCGGCAACGATACAAAAATATCAAAATTCAAAAAAAAAATTCAAATAGAATAAAGACTTAGTAAAATTCATGTTAAAAGGGACTTTGAAAATATATACCATAAAGAACTTACAATTTTTTTTTGGAGAAATTCATAATTTATTCCAATCATGATAATGAAAGAGCTGAACCAAACGCTGTGGAAGCAAGAGATGGTGGACCCTGTGGCTAGGACCTGCGCTACCCAGAGTTTAGAAATAACTACATAGACTTCAACATAGACGACGGGGAATGGTGCCAAATCTGATTAGAACAAAGAAAAAGAACAACTTACTTTTTTACACTGAGTGTACGAAATCTTACTCGAACCTGCAAAACAGATATTAAGTACGAACATGTTTAGTTAGTCGAGTTCATTAGTGGCTGCAAAAATTGTCGTCGCGTCGCCCGCGATTAATTTTTTCCAAAATTAGAAAAAAAACACAGCCATGAATTTGGCAGAAGCATTGTAAAATATAATGCAAGAGTGTAAGATAAAATTTTATTGGTTGTATCAGACAACGGATCCAACATCAAGAGTGCCATTACAATGTTACAATGGAAGCATTTCGATTATTATGCCCACACTCTCAATCTAGCAGTCTGTGCAGAAAGCGACCGAGAGTGAAGTTATACTCTATACTGTAGCTAAAGTTAACGCTATTGTGTCATATTTTAAAAGGGAGCATCTTAGCTTGGAACAATAAAAAAAATATCAAGAACAGGGAAATAAAACTGTAAAACGGCGCACCCAAAATGTAGCTACAAGATGGAACTCTACATTTTATATGTTACAGAGGTTCATCGAACTTAAAGACGAGATAAAATGTGCTTTAAGCAATTTGGAATCCAACAAAGTGTTTTAACGAGTAATGAGTGGGATATTTGTAAAGCACTACTGGTGATATTAAAACCATGTGAAGAGGCCACAGTAGAATTAAGTGGACAAAAATATGTGACGGGTAGTACAATGTTGCTTATCACAATCAGGGTTACAAACGCGCTGACTTTAATAGGTGACGTAACGACAACAAATTTTCCAAAATAGCAACAAGGTTCTGTAATCTGGAAAACAGCAGAACATTAACCACATATATGTTTCTAGATCCACGGTATAAACTATATTTTCAGAATCAAAATGAAGCTCATCAAACAAAAAAATATGTTAATAGTTTAATTACCAGTGTTATTTCAACCACGGAAGCTTCAACACTTGTGTTACAAGAAGTTACTCCGGCACCAACAACATCAAAGTCTTCCATATGGAAACACTATAATCAAATTATGCACAATATCCACCCCACTGGAATAGCCAATAGCACGGCGATAGTAGAAGTGCAACGTTATGTAGAGGATAAATTATTATCCCCTGATAAAAACCCCCTGGATTGGTGGAGAGCTAATGAGTCCGTCTATTACAACCTGCCAACACTCGCCAGAGTAAAGCTTTATGTCATAGCCACTAGTGTACCGTGCGAACAATTCTTTTCTGCCGCAGGCAATTTTTTATCAGATAGGTGAAGCAGACTAGGAAGCCTTCCTTCAGTAAAATGGTTCAGTTTATTGGATGATCGCTTCGAAATTTCACTTACTGGTACTGTACTGGACCTTAATGCGAACAATTCCTATGCTGTAGCGAGTAGTTTAGCCACTAAATTACAATCTACTCGACTAAAATACTAGTCCAATGCGAACTAGCCTTATACGTATAGAATTAGAGAGTATAGAATAAATGGTGTGTAATAAAAATACAAATTATAATAAATGTTATTCAATTAAGGACCTTATCGTGATAAGTACAGTGACTTTAAAATTTCAATACCAATGTTTGTCGAATGCCTACACCCCGGAGTGTAAAAAGTCTTGGAAATAAAAAGACAAAAACTTGATAACGAGTATTAACGAATTGAAAGGAAGAGAAATTACGAAGAATGGGCCGTCGAATTCGCCGTCGAAAATTAGCTCATCCTAGAAGGCATGGAAAAGTGCATCAAACAAAATGGGGAAGCAAATGACACCAAATCGCTGCTAAAATAATTCTAACCGTCGAACTAGGCCTATCTGTGCATATAAAAAACGAGAGCACTGCTTTGGATCTGTGGACGAAGATACAGAAAATGTTTGATAATAACGGTTTCACAAGAAGAATTGGTTTATTGCGAAATCTAATTTCGTTTCGTCGTGAACATTGTGAATCTATGGCGCATTATTTTTTTTACATTATTATATGACTTCCATAGTAGAAACAAGCCAACGGTTAAACAATACGGGTTTCAAGATTAATGAAGAATGGGTTGGATCGCTACTTCTGGCTGGATTACCTGAAAAATTCTCGCCTATGATAATGGCCATTGAACATTCCGGCATGACTATAACGGCTGACTCAATCAAATCAAAACTCATTGACATGGATGACTCATGTGAAGTAAGCTGGTAATAACTAGTGTTGCAACAGAACTCTGATTCCGCTTCCGCAACTGCAGAAGATCCGCATGTTTTTTCAATTCTGGTTATCGCTTCTGGTTCCGCAAACTTTATAACAGAACTCTTAACTGAAGCGGGGAAAGAGCGATAAGGAGCAGTGCAGCAGACGCGACGGAGGCACGGCGCGGACGGTTGCGGGGGCCGCGCGTGGACGAATGTACACATTGTACACGAGAGTCGAGCGTCCAGGCGCGCGTGCTGCCGATATTTGCCCCGTATTTTGCGAGGGAGGGGCGCGCGGTAATCAAACGACAAACGTGTCACGAGGAGTTCGTTTATTTAATTATTGTTTTTAGTTCACTATGCGCATCTCCGCGCCCCGTGACTTTGAGTAGTGACATTTTCAGTTGTTTTTTCTTCTGTTATTGTTTGCTTAATATTGTATTTACTGCAATAGGAGTGCAATTATGAAACCAAAAACATGTCCCATTTGGAACTATTTTGATGAAATCAGCGACTCGAGTGCCAAATGCAAACTTTGTGAAAAAGTGTATTCGCCAAAAGGCCGCACAACTACAGCTTTAACGAGTCACCTAAAGTAAATTCATGCCGAATGGTTTGCAGAGTTTGAGAAGTTAAATTATGCTGTTAAACTTCATCGGAAACGAAAAAACAAATGGTCAGTTAATTTGTAGACAATTTGTACGATAAGTTGGCACGGAACATATATTTTACAAGCGACATATGGTTGGAACTTCATTCTGCTGTTTCATTGCTTAGTTTAACTGCTCATGGGATCTCAAAGGACTTTCGCAAAAAGACTAGAATTTTGAAATGTGAAGTCATGGATGAACGTCATACAGGCACCATAATATCAACAAAGTTTCAAACGATTCTTGAAGAATGGGGCATTGATCGCCAAAAAGTTCACTGCATGGTTCGTGATCATGGATACAACATGGTTAGAGCAATGCAGTTGTCAGGTTTTGAGGATATCAGATGCGCAATACACCAGATTCAGCTGTGCATATGAGCAGGTGTTGAATCTCAAAAGTGGGTCTTACAACTTATTGCTAAATTGAAAAAAATTGCCACACATTTCAATCATTCCTTGGTCGCACAGGCAGAACTTACAAAAATTTAAAAGGAACGCCTTAATCAGTCTTCTCTTTCTGTCATTCAGGATTGTCCTACAAGGTATAAATACCTATTAAATTACTAAACGATGAATCGTTATCGCTAATTTTAGGAACTACTGGTCCGATTTGAAAAATTCTTTCACTGTCAGTTTATTCTTAACCCATTTATCGAGGACGGTTATAGGGTATATATTACGCGAACTTCGTACCGCGTTATTAGGTAAAGCGACGCTAAACGCGCGGGGTCAGCTAGTAAATTATATAATTGGCTTGTAAGCAAATGTTTTTATGAGATAAAGGAGTTTTTTAATTGTACTTATAAATAAATATATTTTTAAGTTTAGGTAATTGAATTTGTATTTATATTTTGAAAAGAACTAATATTTTGCCATTTAATTTTGTATAAATTTTGCAAGCCATCATTAGGTGAAATATGTAACATTTTATTTTCTGTGAGCATCTATTTATTGACCATATTTCTAGCAAATAAAATTAATTTTTATTATTTGATTTAATTTCAGATGGAACAGCACATTCTGCATGATGGAAAGGTTTTCAAAACGCTCAAACGACGATTCGCTTGTCTTGTACCTAAACGCAAATCCAATCGCGATGATATCCCCCGAAGACTGGGTGAATATTCAAAAATTTGTGCAATTGATGCAGCCATTTGAAGAAATAACAAGAAATCTAAGTAGTTCTCAAATCAGTATTTCATCACTCATACCATTAATTCAAGTTCTTAAGACCACGTTACCACAAGAAGAGACGAAACCTAATACTTCAGAACAATTTTTATAACAAAATTACGCGATGAATTGAATTCAAGTGTAAGATTTGGAAACCTGGTCGAAGACGACAAATACACTATTGCGACGTATTTGGATCCGCGATACAAATCGCATTTTTTCACCAGCGTCATTGCAGAGCAGGTTGAATCTAAATTACTTAATATGACGATTAACACATGTAACACTATTAGAACCAGACAATCCAATTCCATCCAAGATGATGACTGCGAACCTTCCCCCAAAAGAGGCCGAACTCAAATTGCAATTGAAGACATTGAAGTGCAGCCTTCTACTTCCAAATCATCAGCATTATTGCAAATATTGGAATCGATGTTAAGTGTAAATGAAGACCAGGAGGAGGACTCTTCTACAGCTGACGATGGTGACAATTTACTTTTAAAAATACAGTCACACTTTCGGGAGTACAAGAAAGAAAAAAGGCTACCTCTTCATGAGGATCCTCTTATGTGGTGGAATGGAAATGCGCACAAATACCCCGTATTTTGCCAATAGTTCGCCAATACTTATCAGCTCCCTCCAGCAGTGTAGCCAGCGAGCAATTATTTAGCGGAGCTGGTTGAATATATGAAGAACATCGAATAGGCTGAAAGGTGAAAAAGCGGCTAAGTTACTCTTTATTAAATATAACTTGCCGCTGTTTAATTTTGACTAATATACAATTTTTTTTTTTTTTTAAATTAATGTAAAATTGTGCTTTTTTTCATAGTACGCTTCTTTAACGCTTCCGTTTCTGCTTCCGTTATGCCAGTTCCGTTGCATCACTAGTAATAACCAGAGTGCGTTTCTTTTCTCGAAAATGGCGACATAGGAATGAACGGAACGTAAACGCAGCTAATGTCAGACCACATGCCAAATAATCGTCGTAATATAAAATGTTACAGATGTACAACCGAGGACCTACAAAAATCAGTGTAAAAATAGAGCAAAGAAAAGATAGTCCAATGCATTTAGTGCTATATTTGAAGCACAAGATTTGCTATATTTTCAGCACTACAGACTGCTATATTGACTCAGGAGCCAGTATGCAAATGATAGCAATGAAGAATTGGTTAAAGAATGTGTCATTTCAACCAATTGTTGACGAAATAATTAGTGCGGACAATTCAGTGATTTCCGTGAATTGTTGCGGAGAAACCCAGATAACAACAATTAAATATCGCGCATTTAAATAGCGCAGATCTAAATAAAGCGAGATATGGTGCAGTTAAAGGTATGACTACACATATAAGTCCCAAATGAGCCCATCAAATTGCATTATTTGTTGCGAAGTTGCGGGCCTTCGCACGGTTTCCCTTCAGAAATAGTAGTAAATGAAGATTTACTTCATACAGTACAGATATTTGTGGATCCATGGAAACAAAATCCATTGGAGGATCTAGATATATTTTTATTGTTTGTCGAGGACAAAAGTAAAATGTAATTTTTTTACGTTTTGAAGGCAAAAGATCAAGCACTTGAGAAATTCTTGACCGGCTTCGTGGCACATTGGTAAAACTACCGGCTGAAGCAATGAGGTCGGGGGTTCGATTCCCACCCGAGCACAAATATTTGTGACAAAAATGAATATTTGTGTGGTGTCTGGGTGTTTTTCTATGTATTATAAGTATGTATTTACAAAAAAAAAGTATATATGTATTTATATCCGTTATCTAGTATCCATAACACAAGCATTTAATTGCTTAGCTTGGAACTAGAGGCCGCTGTGTATATTGTGTCCAAGATATTATTATTATTCAATACGTTCAAGAATATGGTGGAGATACAGACAGTAAAACAGATCAAGGTATTAAGATCAGATAATGGTCTAGAGTTCTGTAATAAGTCCTTTGACAAATACTTTACATATATTTGCCAACTTTAGAAATGCCTGCTGATTTATTCATCAAAAAGGGTTAAATGTTGTAAATATTATGGATTTTGAGAAATTTTGCGGGTTAATTTTGTTATGTGGGAGTGTTGATTATAACAAAATAAGTATACTACTTGTAATATGTAAGGCCATCTATTGTTTGAATCAGTTCTCTATATTCACCTACCTGACTGTAACCTATGATTGGGTTGGAAAAAAGTTCAGTTCATCATTCAGTATTTTAATATAAGAGTAACAGATGGAGAAATACTTATGATGAATTAAGGGAAGCGATCACAATAGAAGACAGATAAATATTTGGGGTTTGAAAATAAAATGAAATTCCTAAAAGTCTGCTGTTTGATGACTACACCGTGGAACTATCATTTATAGGAATTTATGTTGGACACGTGAGAACACTTCGTGAAGAAATTTCAGTCCGACCTTTTCAAATGGCAACGAGTGAAATACGACGAACTGGTCGACGAGGGCATAGTCCGCGCCATGTGCTGTATATGGCAGCGAAAAATATGAGATTGCGAGTTGCTTTCTCTTTGTTCCTTCAAGTTTATCGGCAACAATACAAAAACAACACGTGTTCAATTCGTGAAAAAAATGTTGTTGAAGTGTTTTAAAAAATACTTTGCCAATTATATATACAGGGTATTAGGGAGACGTTATCCAGAACAAATACAGTTTGTGTAACTAATGGTTGTAAATCAAATGGCATATATTAAAAACACAATACGGAAACATGTTAATGTGTCTTGGTGAAGCACGTGGAAATGCCGCGCGTGCTTTGAGAATTTATAGGGAAAGATTCCCTTCCGCTCGACATCCAGCACACTCGCGTGTGTTAGAAAATCGACCCATTGCTCCAGTGGCAACCGGACCAGGAGGTGAACTGGCTGTACGTACTGAAGAGCGAATCTTGGATGTCGTACACCGGAACCCAAGCCTGGGCACACGGAGTATAGCAAAACTCTTAAGGCGTCCGAGTGGAACTAGTGTGTTTTACTGGACAGTACATAAAGTTCTAAAACGAAATCCTTTACGTCCATACAAAGTTCACAAAATACATGTATTAGTTCCCGGTGATTGCGACCGACGACGAGATTTTTGCGATTGGTTATTAAACCAACAACAACGTGTGCCTGGTTTTATTGAGCATGTCATTTGGACGGACGTGTCCACATTTACTAGAAACGGCATGTGGAACCGGAGAAACACGCATGTGTATTCAGAAATAAACCCGCTTGCTGTTCGACGAACTGGACACCAAACACGATGGTCAGTTAACGTATGGGCGGGTCTTTTCAACAATCGCATTTTGGGACCTGTATTTCTACCACAGCGAGTTGACGAACAGCGATATTTAAATTTAATCAACGATTATTTGGTGAACATTGTAGACGACCTATCGTTAGCTGAATACAGCCGCACGTGTTTTCAGCATGATGGTGCACCTCCACATGTTGTAAGACTCGCCCGTGAGCGCCTGACTGAATTGTTTGATAACCGCTGAATTGGCAGACTAGGACCACAAGCTTGGCCACCTCGCTCACCAGATCTCAACCCGTTAGACTTTTTTCTCTGGGGATATGTGAAGGAAAGGGTATTTGATCGCGAGTGCAGCAGTGAGATTGAAATGAGGCAAAGAATCGTGGAAGTTTTTGACCAACTTCGTACGAAATGTATCGAAGACCCCACAATGTTACCACGCTTGCATGAAGAGACGAGACGTCGAGCCCAAATTTGCCTTGAGATGAACGGGACACAATTTGAGCCGCATCTCATAAGGCCATTGAGCATTTAGATCGGTAAGTCATCATTGTCTGAAGTAGTTTAACTATTATTTCTGAAAGTATCAATTAGCACCTATTCAGAAATAATTCCTATGTTAAAAGCATTTAATTCATTAACAACACGTTCGCGTTCTCTTTAATTTCTTTTTAATTTGTAATAAAGACTTATGTATGACTAGGTATAATTGGATTGCCACTCTAGAAGGCAATTTTTTTTTAATAATAATTGCCATAAACATTAAAGTGTTTAATGGTCAATTAGATAAGTATTTTTAGTATTTGTTAGAGTAGGCATTTTAATGAAAATGTTTGAATAGTTTTTTTGTGTACCTATTATGATTGTGTCATAGATGTTACCACCCCAATTTATTTCACGGGTGTTGGCAGAATCCGCGGATAGAAATTTAAGTAAATAACAACTTTTATGAGAAAAGAAAAATGAGTAGTAGGTGGCGCGACCCCGCCCCCCACCACGCGTGTCAGTGGCGCGCGGCAAGTCGCGACATGACGTCACGCGCCTTGAGCGACATGTACACTGATTCCGTCAGCTGGTTTTTTTAGCGTTACATTGCGTGTTTAGAAAAAATACGTAAAAAAATATTATAAAAAGTCTCCGTTTTGTGTTTTTAATGTATAGAACATCCTCTAAAAAAGTGTCATAACACAAAAAACGTCGATAACGAAGTAATAATAAAGAAACATTTAATTTTTTCTTCGGTATATTGTGAAAAAACGCCATAACGTTTATTCCAAAATTAACGATCTGAGGGCGCTAGTGTCTCTTTTGTTCGGAGCTACTTTGACGCGGGATTAATCTAGAACAGTGCCATAACAGTGTTTGCAGCAGGTGCACGCGTGTCGGTGCTGGTGTAAACCACCATGACCTGTAATACGACTGTATTGAAGGTAAATTTCCTTAATTGATTATATATTTTATCTGTAAAAAATAGTCTTAAGATGTAATAGGACTGTTTTATCAATAATAATTATTTCACATTAATTTCACATCATAGATTATGACTGTTTTATTCAAAAATTAACACCATTTGCATATGACTTTCCTCTAAGAAACGGTCATAACACTTAATGTGACAGTTTTATACAATTTTCTGTTCGGAGTTCAGTGTCTTAAACACGATGTGACTGTAAAAGAAGAACTTAAGACGTTGGAATGTTTTACATTCCAACGTCTTAAGTTCTTCATATTTTACTGTTATATTATAACTCATGAAGTTTTTTCCATTAATGTATATTATTTTTTGAGTAATAATGAATATAATTTCAGGATACCGTGATAAGTGACAAATTCAAAGATAGCCGAGCTAGAAAATTGTTGCAACTTGTAACTGATAAAGAAATAACATACAATGAAGAAAATACGGAACCCGGTAAGTTTGAATTGACGAATAATACAAACTAATATAAACTACAGTGCTACAAAGTATACTTGACCTAATAAATAATAAGTAGGTTATCATCTAAATATATAATTTTCTTGTAATTAAAACTGCTATAGTTACTATATTCTTTAACCGTAGATCACGTACCTGTACTTCAAGAGTATGCTTCCGCTTCAACTAAAGCTAATGCAGCTGCCGAGAGTGCAATGGAGAATGAACCTCATAGCAGCTACAAAACTCTTGACGAACCAACAGAGACTGAATTTTCGGAAGATGACTACGATTCTGTGAAGGATCCACACTATAGATCGAGCTCTTCAAGCTCATCATCGTCTAGTTCTTTAAGTTCTTCAACTTCTTCAAGCTCTTCAAGTTCCCGTACTTCCACTAAGGATGCGCAGGAAGAACAATGCACAACTATTTATGAATCGCACGAAATAGAAGAAAATAGAGTAGAATCCGTTCTAAATGAGGTAAAAACCCAGTATACAAAAACTGAGAGTTTAAACCGTGTTACAGAAGACGCTCAACCAAATGATAATTCAATACCTGAACAAAATGAAATCGAAATTAAGAGAGGGAAGAAGCGGTTGGCAAGACGCGATGAGTGGCTAAGTAATAAGGCAAAAATATTGAGGAACACTGGTAAAGCTTACGTATCTAGATCTAAAACAAAAAAATATACGAGCAAGATCTCTAAAACCACCTTGGGGTGATAAATGCAAAATTCAATGTACGCAGAAAATAAATGAAGATGCGAGACAAAAAATATTTAATAAATTTTGGGAACTTGGAGATATAAATCATCAGCGAAATTTTATTAATAACTGTACCAAAGCCATTATAACAAAAGTTTGTTTTACAGGCAAAGAAAACCCACGAAACTATAACAATATGTATTTACTATTTTACTATTGACAATGTCGATATACGAGTATGTAAAAACTTTTACTATTTCGTGTTACTTCCAAATATTTTAATGGATGATCAAAGATATAATCACTATTTTCTAACTAGTATGCTAGAAACTTAAAGTTGATGTGTTATTAATTTTAAGTAAATGAATACATAATTTTATATAATCTTTAAAGTTAGACAACCTCCTCTGTCATTGTCAAAATGATACAATGGTAGCGACAGAAGAGTTTAAATCCAAGACTCAAAGCATAGCTTAAATGTAGATCTCGTTTAGTTATAAGGTTTAATTTGTTTTGAGTTTTGTTAATAATCCTACAATATAATTAAGAAGGATATTAAACGTGATTCATTATAAACTGATTGTTTTATTTTCAAAATATATTTTTCAGAATGTAGAAAAGTTACATAACATAAGACTTTTTTTAGTTTTTCCTGAAATTAAACAAAGTATTAGATGAGAAATAATATTTTTGTCTTACTGTCATAAAGTTAAATAAATTTTAAATCAATATAACACATAAAAACACAATTAATTACAGTTACTAATTCACAAGACGACGAAAAATAAAATCGTAAATGTCAATTTTCTTAAAATCACTTTTTTTGTGTTATGACAGTTTTTTAGAGGATGCGCGATATGCCATTTGATTTACAACCATTAGTTACACAAACTGTATATGTCTATACTCTGTCTGTATCCACTCTATGTCTGTATCTACTATATGTCCATATCTACTCTATGTCGACAACCCACAATGACCATTTTTATTTTTTTACTTTTTACGAGAAATAATGGCTTATTTACGAAGCGATTTTGAGCATTACCGCATTAATTTTCACCCAATTAAGTGTCTTATATAGATTTTGCATGTAAAATTGATGATCTTGGCCCTTTAAAGCATGCAATTTAAAAGAATATTTTCGGAGATATTGCAGTATCAACGTAGCGGGACAGTAGTTAAAGCCGATAAATAGCACAAATTGAACCTCATGATATCCAAAATTTACTCATTTATTACTTTTGATGCGGAACAAAGTTCGCCGGGTCAGCTAGTCTATTATGTATACCCTCAATTACCGATATTAATGGCTGTCGCTTTTTGATACCTGGACATCTTCAATTAGCAAAATTGCATGAAGCTGTGGTAAAAACTCAAGCCTTCCAAAAAGTAAAAAATACATTGCAATGAAGGCATGACAGGAGACAAGTGTGGATATCAATTACACCAGAGATTAGTAAAACTTATACGGACGAAGATGGCAATATGCAATTCAAAGGATATCTTTTAGAAGAAAATACACCAGTAACTCAGCAACAGACTTCTGCCTCTGGACTTTCTGAAGAAGGATTGACGAGAATTATTGAAAACCTCGTTGAAATTAAAACAAAATCTCATGTACCCTCTAACATAAGAAATAGTGCAGAAAAATTTGTTACAGAAAAATTTCTAAGAAATTTCTTAGAACGAAGTTCTACTAATGTATGCCAATGGATAAATATATTTGAAGATGAATGTACACGTTTAGGTGTAGATGAACATATAAAGAAAATTGAAATTCTGAGATTATTTTTGGAAGATTCCTGTATGGATTGGTATAGCTCTATGCTTATGAAACACACACTAAATTCAGATTGGTTAATTTGGAAGCAAAATTTATTTGGTCACCAATTAAGTATGCAATTTTAATCAATGCATGGTATGCAAGCAGTTCACGTCTACTATTCCTTGTCGAATACACTCCGACTGTGGACACCTTTAACACCGTGACTCCCAGGTCATTAAGACATCTCCCCATGAAGAATAACTTTAACCGATAATAATAATAATAAAAATTCTTTATTTGCACACCTTAAACTAACAAGAGACATAGGTTGGAGACACGTAAAACATATGGAAGTACAAATGGCGGCCTTATCGCTAAAAGCAATTTCTTCCAGGCAACCTTAGGAAGTACAATATTGCATGAAAGAAACGAGTAGTTGCAGGCGTTAAAATAAACAAAAGTCAAACATATTTATTTAAATAAAATTGTAAATATATAACTTTATAAATAAATAATACTATAACATAATAGAGTAAAAAATACTTAAATAGATAATAGGAATATATACATTTACATAACATAAACATACATAAATACATAAATATATACATGACTATGGATACACAAACAAATAGAAACATTACTAAAACAGAAAAAGGATTACAGTAACCCGGCATTGTGTTGCATCAGAAGAGTTTTAAATAGGGTTAGGGACTTGGCTTTTCTAATCTCCACGGGCAGTGCGTTCCATAGCAGCACTGCCTGGACGGAAAACGATAGCCCATAAAAATGCGTTGAATGCCTAGGGCAGTGGTTCTCAACCGCCGTTCCGCGGAACACTGGTGTTCCGCGAAGCTGTCCCAGGTGTTCCGCGAAAATTTTGAATATAATATAATAAGAAACAGTAAATTTTTTTATTACTATAAAATAAATACTACATAGTTTTGTTAATTATTTGAAATTTAGCAAAAATATTCAATATTATTCTAAATTTTCGCGGAACAGTCAATAATATTAACAGTGTGATTATCGAACGACGCAGTTACGTCGTTTGGAGTTACTCCGGGGAATTACCGGCGGAGTTACTCCGGGGATTATCGAACGACGCAGTTACGTCGTTTGGAGTTACTCCGGGGAATACCACTAAATTTCTAGTGTACTCGATAACGCAGGGAGCGCTACGTAGTGTTGATTTCGTGCTGTTTCTCTTTCTTCGTACGTAAATAACAAAAGCGCAATTTCGATCTGCGGTTCAGTCATAATTTAATATAAATATCTAGTTTTCGTGAGTGTGTTTTTTATTGTATATATATATTTTATATTGTTGGAAATTGGTAAGATGAAATGCAAGTTGTGTAGTTTTAACAGTATTCTTATCTTTTTTAGTTGCTTATTTTAGCATTTATACAAGACTTTTAAATCTGAAATATGGACAATTTTTTGAAAAGAAAGACTGAAAGTGAGGTTAATGTTGGGGCGAGTACAAGCAGGTCTTCTTCAATTGAAGGAGATATGCAAGGCAACAAAATGCCGAAAATAAACGTAAAAAGATATCCGAATCAGTTCGGCATTATTCGGAAGAATATCTGAAGTTTGGTTTTACATGGAGCGGTAGTCAAGATGTTCCTATTCCGAGATCTATTGTATGTGGTGAAAAATTGGCTAACAGTGCAATGGTCCCAGCTAAGTTACAGCGACACCTTTCAACAAAACATTCTTGTCTAACTTCGAAAGGTAAAGATTATTTCGAAAGATTGCTGAAAAATCAAGAAGTGCAAGCAACATGCTTTCGAAAGAGCGTTACAATTTCGGATAAAGCGCAAATCGCTTCTTATAAAGTGGCAGAACTAATTGCATTGGTCACGCAACTGGAGAAGACATATTTAATTCAGTATCATCTTATTTGGAAGAATGGAAATTATCCTGGGAAAATTGCGCAGGAATCTGTACTGATGGAGCTCCAGCCATGCGTGGCAGTATTAAGGGATTTTGTAGTCGAGTTAAAGCAATAAATTCAAATATAGTCTCTACTCACTGCTTTCTGCACAGGGAATCTTTGATTTCGAAGAGTCTACCAGCAAACTTAAAGTCTGTTTTGGAACAAGTCGTACATATGGTGAATTATATTAAATCGAGACCATTAAAAACCCGTATGTTCAAACAACTTTGTAACACCATGGAATCCAAATATGAATGTTTGCTTTTGCACTCTGATGTGAGGTGGCTCTCAAGAGGAAAAGTGCTAACCCGAGTTCATGAGTTGAAACAGGAATTGCTAGTTTTTTTTAGACAAGAGGGTAATGATGTATACGTAAAATATTTGGAAAATGATGCATGGTGTACTAAGCTAGCATATTTAGCCGATATCTTCAGCTACTTAAATTCAGTCAATACATCTCTTCAAGGAAAAAATGAAAATATTCTGACATCCACAGACAAATTGCTAGCTTTCCAGAAAAAGCTTTTGCTTTGGAAAAATCGTATTGCTCAAAATCGCAAATTTGATATGTTTCCGTTATTAGCAACGGAAAATATTGTTAACATTAACGAAATGATTTCAAATGTGGCAGAGCATTTGTCAATATTGCAAGACAAAATAACTCATTACTTTCCATCTCTTAATATTGAAGACTTTGATTGGGCGCGAAATCCATTTGGTGAATTTGATATAATGAACCAAGATTTTTCTATTCAGGAAGCAGATGAGTTTATTAATATATCAACGGATCGAACGTTACAACTAAAATTCAAAGAAGAAGGAGTGGAAAGGTTTTGGATTTCCATCGAGAATGAACATCCATTTATTGCAAAACGAGCGTTGAATATCTTGTTGCTCTTTTCGACGTCCTATCTGTGCGAACTTGGATTTTCAACTCTAACAAATATTAAAAGCAAAAAAAGAGAAAGACTTACCAATTTAGAAGAAGAAATGAGAGTAGCGCTCTCTTACATAAGACCCAACCTTGAGGAAATTTGTAAAGGTCGTCAAGCGCAAATTTCTCATTAAAATAAGTTACCATGTAATATATATCTTTATTTCAATTAAATATTAATCTTCCAATTATTTTGTGTGATTTACAAATTTTATCATAATGGTGTTCCGCCAAAATCGAGACCACTTAAAAGTGTTCCGTGATCCCAAAAAGGTTGAGAGCCACTGGCCTAGGGACTGCCAATCTCAAATTTTCCGCCAATCTCAGATACCACTCCAGTAGAAAAGGAAAGCTACGTGATCCAGCTCAGGAAATACCCTGACCCCCCTCCGCTCCTCAACGCCCTCCGGCCATTAAACGTAGCGTTGTTGAGACGTAGCACACAAGAATAGAAATCGATCCGCAACACGCGCAGCGCCGTGTGAGCGGGGCCCAAAATTTATGCAGACGAGGTCGTTTGATCGCCCCACAGGGTAGATCGCGCCGCTCACGACCTCAACGGACACCCAAGGCATTACTAACAACCCAGTGACACGTCTTTACTGGCAGGCAGCGTCGCTACCACTGAAGAGGGCCATTGCCCGGCAACAGTACTTCGCGTGGATGATTCATGCGGCGGCTCGAGGTTCTTCTTTTGTTACACACCGAGCCGCCTGGAGATTATTGGTCAAAAGTTGATAAGTGTTGACCCGTGTACAGCTGATATGCCAGCTAATTTACTTACAAAAAGTCTAGGTTCAACTAAGCATAAAGCTTTTGTAATAGCAATTGGCTTGGCTGACAAATAATTAGCTTGTGTAATTTTTATATAGTGAGGGTTTTAGATTGTATAAAAATAATAGACAATAGAAGCCACGTAGCATGTGAATACTGTTTATAGTTTTGACATAAGAATTAGAATAAAGTTGACTTTGTTACAAGTCGAATAAGTAACACTTTGTTTTATTACTATACGACTCTTAGTAAATTTTTCGGCAAATACATAAGTGATTGCTGTGCAAACAAGAGGCGATTGTGGACATTGTGGCCAAGACATACGTCTTAAAACCTACCTATAAAAAAGACCCCAAAAGCGACGATCACGGAAGCCTACATCGAGACCAAATTGAAGGCACTAAATTTCAATATCATTGACTCACCGTAATTTGACGGCCAACATAGACAAGTCCACACAACTCAAGGTTGAATATGCTGTGAAGGATAAATAATTAGAATTTAAAAATACCTTGAAGATCAAACCAAGTGAGAATCTCGCGAGTATTTAAACCGACGTTTAAAACATTTAGCTGACCCTTAGTAGTGATGAATAATCCGGCAATGATTTTATTGTTCACACACCGGCCAGTATTATTGTCTTTTTGGATAAGCGAACCAAGGTCTTATTATAACCCCAACCAAAGATATGGAGTAAGAGCCGGTGGAGCCACTAAACTCACTTAATTAAGCAAAATTTTACTGAGGCGGACCTTATAACTGTCTCTGTCTAGGTTCTCAGCCTATTTTCAATCGATCGAAATGGAAACAATTCTTAAAAATACTCAGCTCTTAAATTTAATCGTTATCCAACACGATTTTTCTTATGATGAGGCATCTACTGTCGTATGTGTAGTACATGGTGAGCCCGGCGAGCGGAAAGTTCAGTCCTGCAGTCCGAAGAGCGGTGCAATAAGCATGCCGGGCGGGGAGGGCGCGGGGGCCCCGGGACGGGGGCGCGGCATGCAGCCCCGCTCGTCACTGTATATGTACGGCAGACGCAGCACCCAGTACGCCGCGGCTGATAACTTGATCGGCGGAGAGCCCGCCGGCTGTGGGACGAAGATCGGACCGCCGCCAATTGGTTGGACCTACGAAAACAATAATTATTATCTGAACAAAACTTATAACTAACCGTTCCTAGATTTGTTTTATTGGACACTGTTCAACAAAATTTCTTCTACCTGTGTGTACTGCTGTACTGTGTGTTATGTGTGGTGTGTTGTGTAGCGTGTGTACTGTGTGTTGTGTTGTGTTGTGTTGTGTTGTGTGCCGTGCGTACTGTGTGTTGTGTGTCGTGTGCACTGTGTGTTGTGTGTCGTGTGTACTGTGTGTTGTGTGTCGTGTGTACTGTGTGTTGTGTATCGTGTGTGTACCTTGGGGTCGAGCGTGACGTGCACGGGCGCCTTGGGCGTGACCACGTGCACGCGCATGAGCTGCGCCGACAGCGCGGGCTGCGCGCGACACACGCACGCCGTGTACAGCGGCATGTCGCTGGCCGCCAGCCTCGCCCCCGCCGCCCCAGCCTCCCGGCCGCATCCCCCACCGTCGCCCGAAACCACCGTGTCCGGAGACGACATCATCAACCTGACACATAACAACAGTCACTATTCTTCTTCCTCCGTAGTTTTGTAATAACAGGAGTCTTTAAATAGGCTACCCTTGAAGGTTCGTAAGCATTTAAATTGAAACTTCTATTATATCGCCTTAAAATTTCTCGTCCATCAATTGCATGTCGCTTGACAGTCGGCTCCGGGGAAGGGATCTTTACCCTTACTCCGCAAGAATATGACAATATAGAATGAGAAGATGAGAGAATATGAATATGACAGCGCTTCTGGTTTGCATCAGTATCAGGTTTCTATAGACAGTATATTTTTATGCCACACTATTTGTTGCGGTTGTGTCATGCTGCAGAACCGACTGACGCATACCGATCCGATAAATAGCGCTTAAAAACTAATAAAGCCCAGATTCTACTCATTTATTGCCTCTGAGGTGAAACAAGGTTTTTGGTCAACCAGTTTATACATAAAAAATGTATTAAATATACATTTAATAGCTTTTTATTAAAACATTAAAAGAGACTAACGAAGCACAAGAAATACATTTATATTTTTTTTCTGTCTGTATATCCGTTTGTCATCTGTAAACTCTCACGCAATTGGAAGTTTTTTAAACATTTGTTTATTTTCGCTTAGAGTCATCACCCAGACAGTTAAACTAAAGCTCTGAAAAATTTTTCTGACGAATGTTAGTGTTATTGGGAAGGCCACGCCGACGGAATTGCAGAAATTGCATTAATTGTTTGTTATGGAACGTTACAAAGGTAGTGCTCTCACCTGTGTCCCCGCGGGCACTCGTACTCGAACCCGATGAAGATCTTCACGGTGAGGTGGTGGTGCGCTTGTGCCTTGGACCGGCCCCGCGAGCTGGCCTGCTGCACTCGCCACGCGCTTACAGAATCCATACTGGAAACATTCGCGGTGAGTTTTTATAGTCTTGGCTGTGCGGCATTGGATTTACAATAATACTGCCACCCTATCTCAAACCGCGGGTATCGTAAAACGCGGAATTTTTTTTGACGATACCGTGTCAACTGACAACAGTCTGCAGATGCTTGAGTACAGACGTAAAGAAGCTATGAGCTCTGGTGAGTGTGCGCTAGAATCTAATACCTCCATCTCCATTCTATCTGAGAACTGCCTGACGTACTTACCTCTTAGATCCTTATATTGTAGATCACACCTGTCCGAACCAAGCGATTAGTATCTTTTCTTCATCATGTGCTAATAATGAATGGTACAAATTAACTGCATCGGTACCAATACCTGCACCCAATGAATATAACATAGATGTCATTAAAAGACGAGTGAATTGGCTCTTAACTGGATGACTTAGCAGACCTACTGCATTATTGTTCTTCGCACTTCCATCAGGTGAAGTGAGATCAAGCGCTGGCCGGAAGTCTTTAATTTTTTTTACAGGTAAATGGAAGAAGTCGTATGACGTAAATACTGTCATTTTTATCACTGCATAAATTTTGCAAAAATACCAGTGACTATGATATCGTCACATTTCGTGTACAGCAGCGTAAAAGGTCAGTAAAATTTTAACCTGATGGGGCCCATTTTCTTTTGTTCTAGAATTCAGGAATTCTATCTATGTACTAATAGCTGACATCTGGTTCAGAATTACGAAGAAATACCGATGACGTAAAAAGTTTGTTCCTATATCTATTTATTGAATAAGTATACAAATGTAACATACCGCACGGCGCAGTCCCAGGGCAGTAGATAGTTGGTGTGCGACAAGAAGCCGGGCTGCAGATGCTCGGGGAGCCCCACCGAGTGCGAGTAGAGCGACGAGGCCCCGAGGCACAGCACGCTCCACGACGAGAACGGCGGCAGCAGTCCAGCCGGGCTAGCCGTGTGCAACATGCCGGGGAGGTACTCCGTTGTGGACGGCTGACGGCTGATCGCTTTCTCTAAAATTTATTACCACTGTCATCAATCACGAATTCATGGGGCGACTTTCCCTATTGGTACCATCAAGAGCTATACGTTTGAGGTGGCGGCAAGACCTACCGCTTTTGGTCCCGCACTTTGACTTCGGTTAGGGTGCGGCTATAGTGAGCGGCCATATACCTTTTCAGGTCGGTGGGTCGTTCACGTTCTATGTCGTCAATCACGTACTGTACACTATTTGCATTTATTGAAAAGACAAACAGCTCGTCAAACAACAACGATGTCACGGTGCAACCTTGGAGGGTAAGCACAATAAATGTAGTGCCATAACGTCCAATTTTCGATTGATATTCGTGATTTTATTTTATAGCAATTTTTTTTTGTTTTATATTTAAGTTTTATCTGTTAGTTCCAAACGATTCTAACAGATGGTGAAATATTTTTTTATATAATTTTTCTTTCATTTCTTACTTTGTTTAATATCCTAATTGGCATATCATGCAGTACGTCTTTCTGGACCGCTATTAGATTATATATATTTTTTTATAACTTAGACAATGAAGATAATTAGTAAGTAGTCTTTACTTCTATGTCTGATTTTAGGATAATCTATGAAATAGCTGGACGATTTTTTAGCAAAACATCAATTTTATAACCATGAAATAGCTTTTGAATGGTGAGAGAGTTTTAGTTGAAAGAATGTTTTCTTACGGAGTTTATCTATTACACAAACAATTTTTCCTCATATTGATATTAAAATATAACTAGTCACCCATAGCTGCGTCTCCACCTCGGACAGGTACAACATATTTATCTGAAGTGTGAGACTTGTCGTCGTCTTCATCTTCTTCTTTGCCAGATCCTGGAGAGAGAGCGTCAGGAGCTGACCAGGCACCGGTCTCCGAAGTCGCTGACCCACCCGACCCCACAGGAGACTCACGATGTATACGCTCTGCAGATTCCTCTGGCGGTGCACCTTTTAGAGCTGCCGCTCTGATGTGACATGATAAGAATACTTACAAGTTCGTATATTCATAGGATTACCTATTAATATTATTATTTACACACTTATGAACAATACAAGTCTCGGTGGTCCAGTGGTCGAGCACACCGCTTTTGAACCAAGAAGTCGCCGGTTCGAATACTGGCTCACACCAATGACTTATCTAAATTATTTTCGAATGTTATGTCTGATAAATATCGATAACCGACAACTTAGTATCCGGTATGGCAAAAGGTTCGCCACCTATTCCATATGAGACGTAAACATAACGGCCTGTCAAGGCTTATCAGCCTAGAGCTTCGGGTATAAAAAGGCGTGAAGTTATGTTATGTATTTTATGAACAAACTTTTACTTTTTAAGTAAAACCAGTGTTGGTTACTTTCGAAGGGTTTGAATAAGTACACTTACTTGTAAGAGGGTGTGGAGGGTTGGAAGATGGGCAGCTCGATGGCCTGCAGCGTGGGGCACACCCCGCACTCCTCGGCGGCCAGCGCGTAGAAGGTGCTGTTGGCGTGGCGCACCGTGTACGGGTCCTCGCGCGAACACTTGCAGCGCCCGCAGTTGCAGGCGGACACGTAGCGCACACCAGACGAGTGTTCCTTGCTACTGTCGCTGCACAAATATCAATAATTATATTAATTTACGCAAATTCCTAAAAAGTAATAAATAGTATGGTCAAGATCAGCTGAACAACGACCTTCACGTTTATACTGCCAATAAAAACTCGTCAAAATCGGTGTAGTCACTTTATAGGGACAAAAAAATGTTACTTTGCTGTAAGTACCACTTTTTTATGGGATAGGAGGGCAAACAAGCAGGCGTGTCACCTAATGTTAAGTGACCAGCACCGCCCATGGACACCTGCAACACTTGTAGTGTTATAGTTGTGTTGCCGACCTTTAAGAGAGTAGGATAGGAAAGGATGGGGAAGGGAGGTGGGCCTCCGAGTACCTCTCTCACCAAACGAAACGCGGCATGAGCCACTTTATCTTCTTTCTATTTTATGATCTTCTAAAAGGTCGTGGTATTTCACCGGTCGAGCCAGCCCATTCATGCAGCGAACTGCTCCGCTCTACCACAGCCACCACCATATATACAATATTCAAATGAATGTAGTAGAGAACAGTTATTAAAACATTACAAACAGACGACAACTTTATTAAAGATGAAATATAATATGCCAGCAAATATATTCCATCTGGGTTGTCTAAGAAAATTCAATCCAGCATAATAGCATAACAGTGACTTTTACTCGTCGTGTTTAGTTTTTTTTATGGGATAGGAGGGCAAACGAGCAGGCGTGTCACCTGATGGTAAGCAACCAAGACCGCCTATGGACACCAGCAACACAGATAGTGTTACTGTTGCGTTACCGACCTTTAAGGGATAGGGGAAAGGAAAGGACGGGAAAAGGGGGGTGGGCCTCGGGTACCTCTCTCACCGAACGAAACGCGGCATGAGCCACTTACGTCGATCTTCTGAGAGGTCGTGGTATTTCACCGGTCGAGCCGGCCCATTCATGCAGCGAACTGCTTGGCTCTGACCGATTTTCGGCGATTCGGACCGTAATCGTGTGTACTCACTGTTCGGGCTCGATGCAGGCGTGTCCGGTGAGCGAGGGCGCCTCGCACAGCGTGCGCGAGCGCCACAGCAGCGCGGTGGCGGCGCGCAGCCGGGCCCGGGCGGCGCGCGCTAGCGGCCCGCGAGCCATGCTGGCCAGCACCCCCAGCGCCACGTTCACCTGCAGCATCGTTTTCATTTAGGAAACCAGGCACTGAATAGTTATTGAATAATTTGGTAATTGATATTTTATTGTCTAGGTAGGCTGGAGATCGAATAACCCATTTCTTAATCAACGACTCAGTCTCGGTGGTCCAAGAAGTCGCGGGTTCGAATCCTAACTCGAATGACTTTTCGAAATTATTTTCGGAAGTTTTGTGTGATAAATATCGATGACTGAAAACTTTGCACCCGGTGTTCGGCAATAGGTTCGCCATCTATTCCATTGGCGACGTACGAGACGTAAACATAACGACGAGACGAGCCTTAACAGCCGCTGCCTACGCCTTCGAGTAGAAAAAGTGTGAAGTTATGTTATGTCACTTTGATTTGTTTATATTGCGTTACCTAGTGTACCCACTATAATTTACGGCGAATTGATGCTTAATAACCACTGCCTACACCTTCGGGTAGAAAAAGGGGGTTATGTTATGTAAATATTCCAGTTCTATGTTATTTGGAGGTTGCTCATGATAGCTGACTCACCTTATGTGCGTGGTGTTGACTAGAATAATGAGCTGGTAGGCCCTCTGAGTAGGACGCCTGGGCGATCGGTAATACCTAAAAAGATATCAAAAAATATTTATATGTTAACTAGCTGACCCCGTGAACTTTGTTGCGCATCAAAAGTAATAAATGAGTAGATTTTGGATACCATGAGGTTCAATTTGTGCTATTTATCGGCTTTGATTGCTGTCCCGCTATGTTAATATTGCAATATCTTCGAAAATATCCGTTTAAATTGCGTGCTGTAAAGGGCCAGGATCATCTATATTACTTGCACAATCTATTTAAGAAACTTAATAGGATGAAAATGAATGTTGTAATGTTTAAAATATTTTCGTAAATAAGCCATTATCTCTCGTAAAAGTAAAAAAATAAAAATGGTCATTGTGGATTATCCCTAAGAGATAGACATATGCCCTCGCGGACTTTTTTGTAGAACTTTTGAAGGCGTTTAATAATGTAGAACATTATTTTGATCTATCACTTAGGGTTCAGCTAGCGTTTGCAATTAAAGTACTAAATCTCGAAAATCATGATTTTTTCTTTACAACATATATATGAATTATAGATCAAAACCACCCCGTTGACACCCTCTAACTATTAAAAAAAACCGCATCAAAATCCGTTGCGTAGTTTTAAAGATATAAGCATATAAGGGGACAGACAGCTGAAAGTGACTTTGTTTTATACTGTGTAATGATATTCAGTACGCAAAAATAATTTTCAAGACGCCGCGTCAAAATACCTATTTAAATGTTTTACACTTATATTACATTTAATAACCCCATAGTAGGCAACTATCCCTTTTAGAAGAGGTGAAATAAATAGGCTAGTAATAAAAGTATAAGAGTTCTATCTTTTAAAATACATAGTAAATAATTGTCAGGAAATATTTTTTTAAATAAAACTGGTCCGTAGAGTAGTTAAAATGATGGTCGTGATGCTAAATTAGAAAGTGATCCTGAAATAATCTGTGTTATAAATATAGCCTCAAGTCGATATCAACCTATTGATTGTATTCTACCCACTTATTCAAAAATACACAACTACTTTAACATGTGTGGGTTTGGTAGATCTTTTGTTTATTTGTATTTAAATTCTCCTAAGTATAATAAAAAGCAGGCCAGTTCAAAAGTAAAGAAAACCAAAACTTCAAGATATTCTACTTTAATCTACTTACTTTAGCACATCTAGCTTGTGAAAATCTGACATCTGTGGCCAAAGCGTCATATAGTGCCGAAGGTTGTTCATCGCTGACACGAGGGCTTGCTTCCAGGTAAACTGGTGCCAACGCTGCGGCTGCTGTCCGCCAAGATGAAGCACTCGGTAACTAGAACAAAGGAATGTCTCTTTAACAGATCCAGGATCCAACATAAGTTCTACCAAAAAACTTCTAAAAAAGAAACGCCAACCATTTACCGGGAATAGATACTGCTACTACCATTTTTGATACTCCTTAATCATACAAGTAATTTTGCACTACTCGTCTACTTATTTAAGTTCATTCGAAAGAAAAAATAACACATTTTATTTACAAATTTAAGAAAATGTGAAAAAAAAATTGTGTAGTTTATTTTTTCTTAGCGGTTTTCATGCAAAAAGGGGGAAAGGCTATGTAAGTATTATGTAACACTAGTTAATTATCTATCAGATATATCGAATTCTTGACAAAATAGTAACTGTAATTGGAAATTAAATGCCAGTAGTTAGTCAATTAATATGTCCAATCGAATGTACAATGTACAACAGTAAAATGAAATTGCGAAACTTTCAAACCCATAATTGAATTGCGCAATTAGTGTATAAGTATAAATAACATAACATAACTTCACGCCTTTGTTATCCGAAGGTGTAGGCAGCGGCTGTTAAGCCTCGTCTCGCCGTTATGTTTACGTCCCAAATGGAATAGGTGGCGAACCTATTGCCATACCGGGCACAAAGTTTTCAGTCTTCTATATTTATCATACATAACTTCCGAAAACAATTTCGAAAAGTCATTGGTGAGCCAGTGTCAGGATTGGAACCTCGACCTCTGGATCAGAAGCCGTGTGCTCGACCACTGTACCACCAAGACTTATTAGTGTGTAAGTATTAAAAAACACATATATTACCTCGAAGAATGATGTACTCATTGCGTATTTGCCAACATTGTCATCGAACCCTTCACCAAAAGCAAGGTCTATGTGGGTCTGTAGGAAACTTCTGAATGTGGGCCGATCAGAGGTGGACTCAGGAACACCTGTACAGCGCGCCACGAGGCCACGTACTAATGCACTCACTTCTCTTGCCCCTGAACTCTCCTCTTCGCCGCTTATGTATACAAATTCTTCGTTCTTTGGTATTGCGAATAAAGATTTTGCACTGAATACAAGAAACTTATATTATTTATTTTTGCTAATTGAGCTGAATATAATGCGGGGCTGAATTATTACGAGCGTGGAGCAAATTTGATTTCAAAATTACAATGTTTAATTGTATATATACTAGTTGACCCGGCGAACTTTTTTCCGCATCAAAACTAATAACTGCAGTCCCGCTATGTTAATCCATCAATATCTTCGAAAATATTCGTTTAAATTGCATGCTGTAAAGGGCCAGAATCATCTATATTACATGCACAATCAAGACACATAATTGGATGAAAATTAATGCTGTAATGTTTAAAATCGCTTCGTAAATAGGCCATTATTTTTCGTAAAAAGTAAAAAAATAAAAATGGTCATTGTGGTTTATCCCTAAGAGATAGACACATGCCCTCGCGGACTTTTTTGTAGACCTTTTAAAGGTGTATAATAATGTAGTACGTTGTTTTGATCTATCACTTAGGGTTCAGCCAGCATTTGAAATTAAAGTGCTAAATTTCGAAAATTATCACTTTTCTTTACAACATCATATATGAATTATATATGAAAACCACCCCGTTGACACGCTCTAACTATTAAAAAAACCGCATCAAAATCTGTTGCGTAGTTTTAAAGATATAAGCATATAAGGGGACAGACAGCGGAAAGTAAGTTTGTTTTATACTATGTAATGATGATAATGATGGTATAGGCTACTTATGTATAACGGTAGTTAGTAATAATTTTAGATATTAGAGATTTTAGGTAGAGCCACGCATTTCGCTTGCATTAAATAATGCTCGACCGGTAAAATATCACGACCTCTTTGAATATCGGCGTAAAGTGGCTCATGCCGCGATTCATTCGGTGAGAGAGGTATCTGGAGAACCAACCCTTCTCCTCTCCTTTCTCCATATATTAGATATTTCATTGTTGTTTGATTAAATAGTCAAATATTTTATAATATGATTACATAATACTAGCTGACCCGGCAAACGTTGACTTGTCGAAAAATAAAATTTAAAAAATAGGGGTTGATCGTAGGGGGTTGAAAATTTAGGGTTGTATGTATTTTTGTATCCCGTTTTATAAAAAAAATAAGAAACAGAAATATATCGAAAAATTAAAAAAAATATTGGGTGGGCTACCCTTGTGATTTAGGGGGATGAAAAATAGATGTTGTCCTATTCTCAGACTTACCCGATATGCACACAAAATTTCATGAGAATCGGTCAAGCCGTTTCGGAGGAGTATGGGAACGAAAACTGTGACACGAGAATTTTATATATTAGATGTACATATATAAATTAACCTTCGGACCGTCTGTTTGATTATTGAAATACTAGCTGTTGCCCGCTACTTCGTCATATCAAAAAGCAGCAAAAATACTGTGCCTGTGCCATTATAAGGGTTTATTGCTCAACCCCAATTAGTGATAGCGTGATAATAACCTACGTGTTGACCCGACCTCTTGGGTATATTTATAGAAAATTTGACGCAAAAATATGAAGTAGTTTTAGGGTTTATCCGTAACAAACCTACAGATAAACAGACAAAAATTCTAAAAACCATATTTTTGGGTTCAGTATCGATTGTAGATCATGTCCTAAGTATTCTAAAAAATATATTCATGTACAGTTCATTATTATTATTATTATTCATTAATGTACAGTTTAAACTGTCCTACAATTTTATTATATGTATAGATATTATTATAATATTTTTGTTTTATCCATCTCATTTAATACAAGTTGTACATGAGTATTTATTAAATTTGTTCGTAACTATTTTGTAATGTAATAATGATACCGACATCACCAATTGCAGAGGCTAAAGCAAGATTATGGAAAGTAGCCCGCGGGCTTACATTAGCTGTTTCTTTAATTGATCATGCGGATAGGGATGCTGCGCTCAAGAACCGAATTGGTTTTTGGTGCCTACACCGTCAAGTGACTCTTTAAATGATTGCCTGACACTTAAGTTGCACGAGAGTATTTAACTACAACATTTAACTGGATACCAACAGAATTATGTACCATAAATTATTAATTATAACAACTTACCATATATTAGTTATAATTCTAGCCTTCCTTAATATGAAATATATCTGATCTTCCATCGCATGCTCTAATCTTTTTAGAGCTGCAGAGTTCTTCTTTAGCGGATTTGGAGCTCGGCGGAAGTGGAACAACAGCCTTGGGCAACAAAACCTCCCATAGGACTCCCATGCTCCTGTAGCATTGATATTTACAAGAGCGGCTGTTGTACGTCCTATTAATTCTGTCCTGGAAAAATAATATTTCTATACTGGTAAACCAATATTAATCATTTATTTATTTATATTGATCATTCATTACCAGTATTGATCATTTTGATGTCATTTGTCACAGATGTCAGTCGGCGTTTATTCGGCTTCAGTCGCCATCTAGTCTCAACTCTCACACATCTCTAATGTTATCATTCACTCGTGATGCTCAATGACATGTTACATAAATTTCCGAACCCGCAATTAATGGAAGTCACAGTTATCGGAAGATGGTATCAATATTTTCAAAATCCAATGACTTTTTACAGCAAGTGTTCCGAAATTCCAAATAGCAGTGATTTTCACAACACTAAAAAGGAAATTATGTACTTAATCTGCTGGCGTATTATGAACTCTTAATTCCAGCCAGCTTGTTCGAATTCGTAATTTCAACGACTAACTTCAACTAGTCGGTGACGAGTACCTAGTCATGGTCGAATTCACTCTAAATTCAATTTATAAACGACTATAACATTAACATTAAAACAACTTTCATGGATTATATCGCGTTTATTTAGAACTTATTTTCCATTTATTTCCCGGACATTTCGAACTCTTTTATCAGAGATCATTTTCACGAGTTTTATATACGACTAATTCCATTTATTCACTAATGAATATTACTATAGACTAGCTGAAATTAGTAGTGAAAAATACGAATTCAATAGGCAGCGAACAAGCTGGCTGAAATTATGAGCTGCTGCGGAAAGTTAATAGCTGTCTGTGTGTTATTTGGGGATAAATCAAAGTGATAAGTCTTTGTAGTCCTTTGTTTAAGCGCCCGCTTCTGATTCAGATTATTTTCAGAAGTTATGCGAGTTAAATATTGATAACTGCTTATAACTTTGTGCCTGCTGTATGACAATAGGTTCATCACCCATTCCACTTGGGACGTAACGTAACGATTCTGCGAGTTGAGGCGTTAAAAGTAGTCTCCAACCGAAAGTTCGGTTTCGACTAAAAATACAGTGTCGGTGGCAGTTTCAGTTTCGGCCAAAATTTGGCGGAAATTTTTGCCGAATCGGAAACTATTGTCGTACTAATCGTTTTGTTCTTTTGTCGTTAACTTAACTTTACACCGAGTCCATTGCGGCATCCTATATCCAAACCATTGGAGCATGCACTTCCTTACACTGACACCCATTTTCAATCCTATTACTTTATTTTTATGGAATAGGAAGGCATAAGAGTAAGTGGGTCACCTGTTTTTAAGCAACTACCGCCACCCATGGGCACCTACAACCGGCTCTACCACTATTAAAAGTTCAAAACTTTCTCCCTTACAAACTTACTTTCAACACGGTCAGCCAGAGTCATTCCTCAAATTTTGCACTGTGACCTCATTTCAACCACTTTTTCCTTACTTTGCACACCCTGCTGCCATTTCAAATTAAAGAACTTTAATTTAAAAAAACAAAATAAATGATTACAGCAAACTAAATATAAACCTACTGTTTTCTCCATTTCATGTTCCAATTAATGCAGCATAATTGGAAAAATGCACCATATATAGGAAAATGAGTTTGGGTCAGACTCTAGTTAAAATAGATGTGAAGTTATGTTACATTAAGAAATGTTGATATCATGTTACAAATTAAAAACTTACCTGTATGCATCAATAGCTTTGAAAAGCTGCAAATATCCAAGATCAAACACTGGTGTAGGTGAGGATAGCACCACAATATGACATAAATGAAACAATAGAGCTATAATTCTAGAAGATTCTGTAGCCAATTCTCCTGATGCCACCAACCAGTGTTCTGCATCAGCTTCTTTTTCTGAACTCCTAGAATTATCATTGAGATTTGCAGCCAGCAAAGTTAAGCGAGTTGTGTCAAGAAAGGTGACAGTATGTAAATAGAGGATACCGCTCCGCTCATCCCAGTAGCATACTATACCGTTCTGTTGAAAAATAATATTCTTTTAATTTACCAGTAGAATCACAAGGTAGGGTACTACTGTGTTTAACAGAGACAGATTATGTTGATTTATAATCTCAGATTATACTTGCTCTTTTTGTTTCAACTCTGATCTGTTTATTATGAGTAATGTATTTGAATTAAGAGTTTTGGCGGGACTGTGGGAGAGCCATGTCCGCTATTTGCATTATTTTCTCAGATTTGTGTTTCAATGGATATTATTGAATGAAATTTGTGGTGTTTTATTGAATAAGTGTTCGTATATGAGTGCAAATGTGGGAAATGGTGTAGGTATCGTGTTTAGTGTACTCTTCTACATTCTCGTCAGGACTCCCTCGGAACATCATGCATAAAGTGCCACGACTTTATGGATGATTAGGTTAGGTTAGGTTAAGCTTTAGGGTTAGGCTAGGTTAGGTTAAGATTAGTTTAGGTTAAGAATGATGCTGTTAAATATAAAATAAGACTCGACTTAAAGGTCCTAGCAACCAGGTCGTTAAAATATATAATAAATAAATAATAAATATTTGAATTAATTTAAATTTGGAATGCCACTTTTATTTGCCCAGGTGGAATTGTGTTAATTTTTTTGTTTTCGTGAAAATAACTTAAAGAAGTAACATAGACATGTTACCATGAAATGGGGTGACTTGGGATCAAAGGGTGAATAGAGAAAATTTCTACCTTAATTTCTTAGTAACCAGTCGAGTTTAACTTATACTTTTTTGCTTAGACTGCAAACAGGCTGCCTATTTGCAGTCTAAATAAAAGGTTGTACTTTTTAGTATAAACTTAAATAGATTTGAGGTGGCAAAGTTTTATCTCTATTCACGCTTTGATTCCAAGTCACCCCCTTTGACGGTACTTCTTCAAGCAACTCTGATAACTATCATTTTATACTTTCTCAGTGTTCGTTTCATCAAATTAAAACAACTTATCTCCAAACAAACACAATTTCTTACACTTAAGTATGTACCCAGATATCTAGTATGCACATGAATAGGCAAGGGATAAAAATAATCCCAAATTGACAAGCTTATTTCAATTTATTAACTTACTTCGTCAGTTTGTATTGCAGGGACGAGAGGGGTTGTTTTATTTGGGTATCTGTAAGGCGATTTACCAACTACTCCCACCACAACTATTCGCTCTTTTTTTGAAAACTCCGGAATATCAGTAATTGAGAAGGTCTTCATGTTCATTTTTATTGAAATTACCTAATTGCCAGATTGTTTTTGTTTTGAAAATTGAACTGTAGTCCAACTGTTGTAAAGTGTTGTAGTCAAGCTTGTTTTTTTTAATTTCATGACCTGGTAACACAGACTAACCAGTTTTTTTTTCGCTAAATCATTACCTAGTATAAAACAAAGTAACTTTCCGCTGTCTGTACCCTTATATGCGTATAACTTTAAAACTACGCAACGAATTTTGATGCGGTTTTATTTAATAGTTAAAGGGTGTCGACGAGGTGGTTTTGATCTATAATTCATATATGATGTTCTAAATAAAAATGATAATTTTCGAGATTTGGCACTTTAATTGAAAACGCTGGCTGAACCATAAGTGATAGATCAAAACAATATTGTACATTATTAAACACCTTCAGAAGGTCTACAAAAAATTCCGCGAGGGCATTTGTCTATCTCTTAGGGATAACCCACAATGACCCTTTTTTTTTTTACTTTTTACGGGAAAAAATGGCGTATTTACGAAGCGATTTTAAACATTAGAGCATTGATTATTATCCGATTAAGTGTGTTATATAGATTGTGCATGAAATATAGATGATCCTGGCCCTTTACACCATGCAATTTAAACGAATATTTTCGGAGATATTGCAGTATTAACATAGCGGGACAGCAGTTAAAGCCGATAAATAGCACATATTGAACCTTATGATATCCAAAATTTACTCATTTATTATTTTCGTTGCGGAACGAAGTTCGTCGGGTCAGCTAGTTTAATAATATTTATTAATAATATCTTGGACAGTACACACAGCGCCCTCTAGTTCCAAGCTAAGCAACTAAATGCTTGTGTTATGGATACTAGTTATCGGATATAATACATATACTATACTTTTCTTTTGTAAATACATACTTATAATACATAGAAAAACACTCAGACACCACACAAATATTCATGTTTGTTACAAATATTTGTACTCGGGTGAGAATCGAATCCTCATTGCTCCAGCCGGGAGTTTTACCAATGATAACCTAGTTTTTCAATTACAGCATTATAGCGCATTAAGCGGCATAATGCTTAACTTTGATTTTCGAACTACAGCATCGCTACGCACAATCGGGCACTCGAAAAAGTGTGCTTTCGCGTGCTTTCGCATAATGCGTGCCATGGATGGATGGACCAACATTATCAACTCACTGACAGATAATTATTATATGTTTTTTCTTTATGTTGGCATTTTTAAAAAAAATATAGCTTTCGTTTGGTTGTAGTTTTTGGAAATATTCAAAGTTAATTTAACCTGTGTTCAGGGCCGAGCCGCCCCTGTGTGCGAAGTGTGCAGCGCACACAGGCGCCAGGTCAGTAGGGGCGCCGGCGCCGCTATCGAAATTATTTTTGTTAGACTTACTTAACAACATATTTCTTTGTAATACTTATTAGGCTCATACAAATATCTGGTTATTAACAAAACATAATATTGCGCATAATGTACAAGTCTCCTAAGATAAATAATCATGTTTATGATTTAATTTTACCCTATTCATTTCTAATAGTTCAGCGATAAACGAGCGACAATAAGTTTGTTTATATATTTTATAAACACAACCCGACCGATGCTATGCTTGACTTTAAGTAATGAGAGAGCCAAAACAATTGATTAAAATAATGAACAGTCATTCAATCAAAGGTGTGGGCAAGGTGCGCAATATTTTTGACGTGACAACGTCTTAAATTAGGTTGCGGCTGGGAGTCACTTATGAAAAAGTGTAACGCTCGGTAACGTTACGATGAGTCACCGAACGAGAGAGAGGCCCGCCGAATGCCTTGCGTCTCTCTCCCACTCAACTATGATCGGTCTGCCGCGCGCGCAGCACTAGAGAATTAGGCGCATTGAATCGGCGCATGCTTGTGTCTCTGTCTTTGTCTTTCTCGAACGTTCTTGGCGTTGGAAAAACAAGAAAGCGTCATAATACAAGTTCACACGTGTGGTTAAAGTATCGTCAGCTGTGTCTGTAGTGAAAATGTGGAGTGCTTAGATTCGTCATTTACAACAACTACAACAATAAAGGTAAATAATTGTACACTGATATTTCATTATCGTAAACTATGATTGATTGATTAATTGTTAGATTGACACAAAAGTTGAGAAACTGAGTTTATAGGTTATGTCATACTATTGATAAATGTTGATAGTGTTAAGTAAATTATTAGTTTAAAATTAATTAATTAATTAATTATTATTTTACAAATTTTCATTAATTTCAAATTTATTTAGCAAAAATTTGAACCTTCGATCTGAATAAATGTTTTGATTTTCGAATTGATTCTTTAAAATTACAAATATTAAGAAAAAGTGGCAGATATAAGAAAACTTGATTTAAACTGTGTTTGTAATTTGTGCAATTCTTATTTTCATTCAATTCCTTGTTCCTATTGTGCAATTTAATTATATTCATATCAATAAATATTCTACCGAGAAAAAGACGTTGTCACGTAAAATCTTCGCCCGTAAAACCGACTTTACAGGCAACCAGATTTTTTATTTTTTTTTATAATAAGAAGTTCTAGCACTAATATCAATAAATAGTTTGTGTTTCCGATTGTTTTATCGAGTTATCACTATGAGTGATAGTAATCAAGATATAATAAAAAAGAAATTATCTGGTTACCAGAATTTAATAACGTTAGGAAAGCAAGAAGCAATAAAAATACAACTAAAATTAACTAAATATTTCACGGCTCTACCATTCACTTCTAAAAATCATTAGAGACAGAACCAGTTATTTCAGCTATAAAGGTGTTGTAGCGAATTCAAAAAGCGCTTTGTGTAGTGGTGAGTAATTTCTAGTGTCCGACCAAAGCTTCGGCTTCGACTTCGGCCAGAAATCCATCTTCGGCGAGATCGAAGGTCCTAAAACAGTCGGAATTAAACGAACTGTTACGAAAAAGTGAGTCACTGACGGACCGAACTGCACTTAGTTCAGTGCGAATACCTCTATCACCGAGAGAAATGCGGCATGGGCCACTTTATGCTGATATTCTTCTTTAGCTGTGGATAATATTGAAGAAAATGATTAAATTACTAATAGTTTATAAACCTTCGGCTTCGGCCGAAGGTTGTGGAGATTGCCGATTAATTGGCTTCGGCTTCGGCCAAAAACAGACCTTCGGTCGGACACTAGTAATTTCTGTATCATTCCTTAATATTAAATAAAGTCGCTTTACGCTGTCTGTCCCTTTATATGCTGAGATCTTTGAAACTACACAACGGGTTTTGATGCGGTTTTTAAAATATATAGAAGGTGTCAACGGGACGTTTTTTATACCTAATTTAGTATGAAAATTGCGATTATTTTCGAGATTAAGCACTTTCATTGTAAACGCTGTAAAAATTATTTTTGATGCGGAGCAATGTTCGCCGGGTCAGCTAGAATACTCTTTTGAATTTTGTGCGCGTTGTATGGAAATAGGTTCGCCACCTGTTCCATTTCGGACGCGTAAAGTGATTCTTTGGATATTAACGCTGATGATTTGTTTGAAGAAATTATATCATGTCAGTATTTTTTCTAAATAATGATGTGGTGGATAGGTTTGAAATTATCTAACAAAATAATTTGTGGAAATAGGTAATATAATTTAATTTGATAATACTTATTATGAATTTATATATTTTTTATTATGATCGGTGGATCCAATAACACTGCAGCCCAAATGTAGGCGAATCGTAGCCTAGAAAGTATTGCAGATCTTTTTCTGAATTATGTCTTAACTCCTAACCGTTTAAAAGTTGTGTAGCTTCATCATCAGCACAGCATTATCAGATGCTGATTCAAGCATACCTCCCAAGCAACACATTAGTCCTATATACTAGTAAACAGTGTCTTTCAATCAACTGCAGTCCTGTCTCCCAACTCCTAAGCGTTAAGGAGTCCTATGGCTTCTTAATCAGCACAGCAGCATCAGATATAGATTCTACCATACCTAACAAGCAACACGCTAGCCCTACATACAACCAAGTACAAAATATTAACCAATTATAGTACTTCCTTCTAACTCATAACCGTTTAGGAGTTATGTGGCTTTTTCATCAGCACAGCAGAATCAAATGTTGACACCCTAAAGAATATCCCTAAGACATCACTATTACGTAACAAAAACACCATACTAGCGTACAATTTTCGGTAGTTGCATCGATTTCTTCTGGTTTCCATCATCAGATCCTGACCTGGTGAAAATGGGAATCTCGGAGGTGAACACTATACAACAACAAAAATTCCAAATCTGTCCATAATTGACGAAAATATCGGTGAGCAGACATAAAAACAAATATTATGCATAAAGACGAATTGAGAACCTTCTCCTGTTTTCGAAGTCGGTTAATAAGTTAAAACATTCAAACTCATGAAAAAAAGAAGCGCTTCATGGATTTCACACACAGGCGCTATGGGGGGTCGGCGCGGCCCTGCCTGTGTTAAGAAAATTAATATAAATATTAACTTATCTACTGGCGCATTTTAATACCAATTTTCGTTCCAATTAGGCTTCAGCACAATTCGGCATTGTGCGGCACTGAGTCGCATAATTCTCAGTAATTGGAAAAACACATAACACTACTGTTACACATGCTCTTTATTAGCACGCATGTACACACTAGCATGTGTGTACATGCATTGCTAATAATGAGCATGCTAATTTCAAGCATCAAGCAATTTCAAGCATCAAGCAAGCTCAAAAATTGACAGCCATGCGATTAATGAGCATGCTTTCTGTGGCGTGGGTGGAAGGGGGATGCCTATAATACTTGTGAACAAGTTTGCCTAATGAGTATGCTAGTAGGTAATAAGTTTGAAACTAGCATGCTCATTGCTAGTGAGTGTAAACCTAATCATCCATAAAGTCATCCATAGCTTAGATTAAGTTAGCTTATGTTAGTCTAAGTTAGTTTTAAGTTTGTTACGTCATAAAAACATACCTTTGACAAGGCAATGTGGCTTAAAAGCCTTAGCCTGTCCAAAATTGGACTAATTTAAAAAAAAAATTATTAAAAAAAAAAAGAAAAAATAAACAAATAATCTTTGCAAATAATTTAAAAATACCAAAGGCGAAAGTAAAAAATTTAAGTTTACATCCATGATTTTTTGTAAATCATATTTTCCAAGACTGTATAATGTGGCTGTTCGTTATGTGCAAACTAAAAGTGAAAATGTACAGCCACTAGAAAATGGGAAATTGTTATGTAAATATTTAAACATATGTGATAGAACTGCTGAAAATTTAATTGAGAAACAACCTGTTATTTCAAAATTAAATGAAGAAGATATCAAAAGAATTTGTGAATGTCTACATGAAATTGGCTTCTCCCAAAAAGTACTAGTTGAAGAACCTGTGTTTTTCGGTATCCGACCAATAACTATAAAATATCGGCATAAGGTTCTAAAAGAATGTGGTATCGGAAATGTGACATCTGCTTTGGTGGCTAAATATCTAAAAATCGTAAAAAAAACTACCATAGGAGAACTGAAAAAATCTGGTTATATTCCTGTACACCTTAATGTCGAAAATAAATTAATTAGTTATATGAAACAATGGCCAACATCTTTTACACCCTCTACAAATGAAGAGATTGACAAAATCTCCCTATATACATTACGATTAAACATTTTACAAAAGTATTTAGGCTGTGTGTTATACCTCACTAATGAAGAGTTCTACAGACATATTAAAACACATAAAAACATCATACATAGGCCATTAGAATACATAAGCGAAGTATTGTCGATATTGCAGACTCAAATCTTGATACCGAATTTTAAAATCAAATCAAATTTATATTTAATTCATGCTGATCTAGAAAATTTGAAAAATATATTGCATAATTTTCAGACCCTAGGGGGTATGGATGTAAGAGATGTTATTAATATGTATCCTAAAGTAGCTATGAGAAATTGCCAAATTATGTTGGAGATACAGAAAGTTCTAGAAGAATATCAGATAAGCCATGAGGCTCAACAAAAATGTTTTAACATTTATAATCTAGGTGCTAAAACTGTTAGAGAAAGAATAGAAGAAGCGAAAACCACACCAGAATTCAGTGTTTATTATAATCACCCGAAATTTCTTAATATGATATATCATAAGAATTTGGTTACGAAAAGATTGAATATACTAAATAAAAACAATAAAAAATGTATAACTCTGAATATTCTTTTAGGTAGTTCAACTAGTTACCAAGACTTTGTGAAATCGTCTGGTGACAAATTAGGTAAAGGAAAGGACTTAATATTTTGTATATATGAGGTATTGGGAAGAAAATTTAGAAAATGTGAAATAAGAAAAATTGTTCAGAGACATCCTTTTTGGATGTATACATCTCTCATACAAGTAAAGTATATGTACGAACAACTCTCTATGCAATACACAGATCAAGATATTTTTGAAAACTGCCCTATTTTATTATATCCATTGCAAAAAGTTAATGATATCATAAATACGTTGCAAAAAGGTGAATATGACAATATGTCACATGAATACTCCAATATTTTTCATGAGAAATTAAATTTTAATTTGTTAAATAATTCTCAAAAATTAAGTTTAGTGTTGTATATTTTGGAAAGGAATCATCACTTTTCAGGTAATGGTGTATGGTTAACTGACAAATATGAGAATGTTGAGGATGTAATTAAACATAGGTGATAGAATTAAAAGAAGGCCTTAAAGATGGAGACTGTTAAGTATCTGAAACATACTAATAAATTAATAAAAATCTAAACTGTTTTTATTAATAATGATATTTAAATATATGTATAAATATCTGTAAATTTGCTTTTATAGTATAACTAGTTGGCTCAGCGAAGAATAGTGTATTAAGAGATAGACATACACCATCGCAGACTTTTATGTAGACGTTTGAAAGGTGTATAATAATGTAGTACATTAATTTGATTTTTCACTTAGAGTTCAGTCAGTGTTTGCAAATAAATTGCTAAATTTCAAAAATTATCACTTTTTATTTGCTACAGTATACATGAATTACCCATTACTCAGAGTATCTGAGGAAGATAAACTGAGGAATGAGTATATCCGACAGAGAACTGGAGTAACCAACATAGCTTGTAGAATAATCAATGGTAGATGGAGCAAGAAGGTCATAGAGTGGAGACCGCGACTTTGTAAGCGTAGTGTAGGACGCCCACCAGCCCGATGGTCAACGACCTCAGCAAGGCTGCTGGAAAAGACTAGATGCGGAAGGTAGAGAATCGGATGTTGTGGCGCAAATTGGGAGAGGCCTATGTCTAGAAGTGGACTGCAACAGGCTAATGATGGTCATGAATGATGAAGCATATAATGGGCCAGACAGTGGAAAGACTTTTTTTATACTACGTAATGATACAATAGTTTAAAGGTATAGTATATAGTATTACTTTTAATTAATACTACAGTAGTCTCGGTGGTCCAGTGGTCGAGCAGCCGATTCTGAAACTAGAGGTCGCGGGTTCGAATCCTCACATTGGCTCACACCAATGACTTTCCGAAACTAATTTCGTAAGTTGGCTATGTCTGATGAATATCGATGACTAAAAACTTTGTGTCCGGTATGGCAATACGTTCGCCACCTATTCCATTTGATACGTAAACATAACAGCGAGATAAGGCTTAACAGCTGCTGCCTACGCCTTCGGGTAGAAAAGGCGTGAAGTTATGTAATATGTTTTAGTTGTATGTAACTATAAAAGATCCGACTTAAAGGTCCCAAAAACCAGGCCGTTAAATAAAAGAAAAAAGAACAGCTGTTCGAAATTTCGAAAGTGTTTTTCATGATTTATTTACTTTATAAAGTATTTATTTCGAATTTCGATACTCTGGTGATGTCTGGTGCCGCCTGTTATTTAATTACTCATTGAAAGTTATGCTCGAGTCGAGTATAAGAATGTATCAACTGTCCACTTCACCGTCCACCGATAAATTTCGAAAGTAGTTTCAAGGTTGCGAAAGAATACATTATAGAAATGTAGCGGCTCCAGTTATCACACGTTAATCTGCACAATCGCACGCTTTCAGCACAAGTGACGGTGCACGTAGATAACTTTTCATCGAAATATATCTGTGGTGTAAAAGTGACTAAAATAAAAATATATTAAACATTAACCAGAAAATGCCTTCTCTAGCTGAAGACATTTGTGAGCTGCTGGACAGTTATACTGGTAGAGATAAGGTATGGTATGCGGAAGACAGTGACAGCCTTGATATACAATCGATTCTAGTCTATAACCAGTTATAAATTATTATTCGTAATTTTGTCCAGTCGAGACAATGCTTTATCACTGGGATTTATGTCATATCTGGTGGCTCAAGCAGTGACATCAGATCGTAGTAAAAATTGGCCTAGTATAGTTTACTAAATTATTACTTAAATAGTTATTCAGTAACATGTTAAATGGGCTATCCAATACTCAAATAATTAAAATAGTTCATATGATTCAAGTTACTAAAGTCTCAAATTCTTCAGATTTCTAATATAAATAAGTGTATTTTGTTATTAAAAATATTGTGTGCCTGGAGAAAAACCGGTCTTGGTAAAACAACAGATTACTGAGAAGAGGTTTGAAGATTCCATTACAAAAAAAACTGGATTGTGAAATTTTTACAAAGGGCCTTAACCACAAAACATTAATAGACAACAAGTGATGAAACATTATGCAGAAGATGAGATATCAGTGATTTATGAGAATAAATAATGTATGTACATAATTTTTCCAGGTTGTTCGTTTAGCTTGCTATGCATGCAAGCTTTATGGATGTGTACAAGAGGAAAAGGCATGGCAAACAGCAGGCTCCCGTCTTTCTAGTGCTAGAATGATGCTTAGACTCTTTGATGATATACCCATGATTAGACATACATACAATTATGGTTTAGGTAAACATGTAAGTGCCTATTAGCATTCTAAAAATTCTATTTATATTACGAGTACTTCTCAAAGTTAACTATGACTTATATATGTGCAGGAATCATCATCAATGGCAGCTGTATTGGGTGTGCTGGCAAACATAGTAGACCAGGCATTCCTTCCTGTGGAGAAGGCATGCTGGTTATATGAAGTTGGGGTGTTCAAACTATCTGACCAGAATGCGGAGAGACTTGAAACACTAAGCACCTCACTCTGGGCGGCCAGCCTCGTCATATCACTCTTACAGTAAGAGAATTTGTAGCTTAAAAACACTTCATCGTAAAAATATCTTTACTGCATGTGAAATTAAATTAGAATGTCATGTCCAAGCTTAAAATTCTCTGCATGGTTCAGGGCTAAAAAGTAGAAGTGAATAGTCCAATCAATATTTATCACACAAAACTTCCAGAAATTCTGCGGTGAGTGCCGTCCTGGCTATCACCACAGAACTTACTCGGGAATTTTGAACTAGAAGTCTCAAGTAACCAGCCTCTTAATATACACGTCCCACTGTGAGAGATAGAGGTGGTACTATTCTTTAGGGTGGTGCTGCATGTAATACATATATGACTGACCTCGTGGTGCATTAGTCAAACAACTAACTGTGGAATTGATGTCCATCCGAGTGCAAATATTTATGATATGCATGCATGTTTGTATGGCGTCTGAGCTTCCATGTATTATAAGTAAGTATTAACAACTTTTTTTAAAATTTATTCTTTTTCCCCAGAACTTCACGTTCAATACGTCAATTATGGTGGAGTAGGGATTGCCTTCAAAATTCTTCAGAGGATGGGGGTGCTGATGCCAGGAAATCCCTAGATGTGAGACTGGCCCTGCAAGCCGTCGCGGCTGGTAAACTGTGTCTAGACATCACCCATGCAGTCAGCTGTTTACCAAATGGTTGGCTATGGGGAGAAAAAATTGGGGGCACGAAAGTGGCGTCAATTGCAACCACTTCGTCACTAATAGGCATAGCAATTTACTTTGCGAAGAAAAGACTTGTGAAATAACTTTTATATACATATATTAGTCTCTATAATGTCTAAATAAATATGTAGTTATGATAAGTATTTGATTATTTCTACATAGATGCACAAATAATCAAATATATATCAAAATTATACAGGTACTAATATTATAAAACTGCTATCACTACTCTCGGGAACTAGGCACTGATCAGTTGGCAAAAAAATTCTACAGTGTTAAATAGCCATTTATCGACCATAGTGCAATGACCCATAGAAGCGGCAAAAGTAAAATAATATTAGACCTATATATTAACACAGTACAAAGTGAAAAAAAAACAAAATACAGTAGATTTACTGACTAAAAGTTAGATTTAATAGTTATTCTTGAGCCACCATTGGTAGCGGTTGGAACAAGATTATTAAGAACAATTTTAGTTTACGAAATACAATTTATTCAACTGCAACATGTCCATCATTTAACCAATAAATATTGGAAAAATATTATAAGGGAGGCTAATAAATTTGTTTTGTTGTTTTTTTTTTAATTTCTTTGGTTGAGCGTTTTGTACTGAGTTAATGGAAAGCAACCCTAGTCAAACAAACGACAGATTCTTTTTTCTGTCGATTTTTTTTAAATAAACCCAAAATTAGAAAATACTGCTCACACTTTGAATAGAAATACAAAAAATATTGTTTAAGTATGTATGTACATAAATAATAGAATTAGAGTAATGTAAATTAATAAACGAATTAACAAGTTTATGTCTTTTTGTTAATTAACACTTTATTCGCTTGGACTCCTTGCTACAAATTTTCTGAAAACGATGAATCGTTACGTAATACGTCCCAAATAGAATAGGTGGCGGAACCTACTACACCGGGTACAAATTTGTCAGTCATCTATATTCATCACACATAACTTCCGAAAATAATACTGAGAAATCATTTGTGAGAGCCCGGAATCGACCCCATGACTTCTGAATCAAGGAGCTCGACCTCTGGACCGCCAAGACTATGGATGTTTATATAGCTGTTTCGGTGATCACCAATTATGATTCAGAAGTCGTGTTTGAATTTTGTCTACCTATTTTTATTAATGTTGATTATTAGAGACATTGTTGTCTCGGTTGTCCAGTGGTCGAGCACCCCGCTTCACAATCAAGATGTCGCGGGGTGGAATCCTGGCTCACACCAATGACTTTTCGAAATAAATTTCGGTGGTTATGTGTGATAATATCGTTGACTGAAAACTTTGTGCCCGGTATGGCAATAGGTACGCCAGTCGCCACCTATTCCATTTGGGACGTAAACATAACGCCGAGACGAGGCTTAACAGCCACTGCTTACACCCTAATAAATATTATCTATGACCTAAACCTACTGGAAGACAACGGCGTGAAGTTATTTTATAAGTTATGTTGTTTTGATTATAAGATTAAGACATTCTCTAGTCTCGTATAGTCACAAGTCCTGCAAAAGATGTTCTGTCCGCAATTGATTAGTCGTTAGGTAATGTGTGACATTCATACTTACATCTGGTCAGCGGGATTTAGATTAGAAGATTGAGCCTGACATGTAAATCAAAAAGATTAAAACTTGACAAACTGTAATCTATCGACAGTTTGCTTACAGAATAGTCTACGTATATCAATATACTTGATAAATTATATAATATACAAATATTCGTATCATATTCAAGTAACTAGGTATCTTATCATATGATAATAAATAATAGCTACACGTGATGGTCAGCTACCATCCATTCACAAGCGAAACTTGACGGTGTCGACATGGAACTTGTAGACGAAATTGCAGATCTACTGCAGACACATGCCAACAGAGATAAGGTGGGAACTTTTGTTACTAACTTTTATATTAATGGCTTTTGGAAATCAATTCCTTATCAACATTCAATCATTACATCATAATCATTGAATTTTGAATTAATATGATGGATTAAAACTGTTCGAATAATAAATAGTTCGAAAAATATAGTTGCCTCAGTGGCCTGGAGATTTAGGAACCGTTTCTATATCATCAATTCTCGGGTAATCGGTCTCGAATTCTAAAAACAGACAAGTTTTAAGTCAAGTGATAAATTGTCATAATTATATGTTCTCAGGTATTAAATGGGTAATAATAATAGATATAAACAAAAAAAAGTAAATCGCAAAACCATACACCTATTGTACTTGAAAGGCCATGATATTAAAATGGTTCGATACAGTAGGGATGATCAGTAAAATTTAATTCTAACTTGCAGGTGGTGAACTTAGCATGTTACTTGCTCAAGTTCTTAGGTTCATCGAGTGGACGTCAGGAGCTGATGACGGCCAGCGCTCGCCTCGCCGCAGCACGCGCCTCTATGAGGTTATATGATGATGCCCTCGCCTTTAAGTCTGCCTTAAAGTATGGACGAGGTACACAGGTAATTAATCATTTACTGCCAATACCTGGATGGTTCTCTAAAGAATATCGACGTTAGAGTACTACCTATCATTGAACAATGACTGTTTCCTAGATATCGTCGTGTTTTGGCTGTTACTTTAGAGAATATATAGCTATAGCATTGCTTATCTATAAAATAATGATTAATACTGGTAGAGCCATGCAGTTCGCTGCATGAATGGGCCGGTTCGACCAGTGAAATGCCACGTTACGTCCTCTTAGAATACAGACATAAAGTGGCTCATTCCGTATTTTGTTGGGAGAGAGGGAGAGGTATGTGGAGGCCCGTCACCCTTCCGCGACCTACTCCTTTCTACTCCCTTCAAATGCAACTGTAGCACTATCTGGGTTGCAGGTGTCCATGGGCGGCGTTAGCTGCTTGCCACCAGGTGAACTGTTTGCTTGTTTGTCTTTCTATTCCTACCCAGATTATAATTATTGAATGCAATGTAGCTGCGTCTTAATTTGTGAATGCAATAATCAGCAACAAATGATCTGCTGAAAAACTTTCCTGATATTCATTTCATTATTTCACAGGATGGACCATTTTGGGGGAGCATTGGTATGGCAGCGGGAGCTAGTACCCTGGCTTATCTGCAAGCGGAGAAATTATCTTGGCTCATAGATACGGGCATATTAGTCGTCTCAAAGGACGCAGAGTTTAACATTAAAACCGCCCATAAACTGTTCTGGTCGCTGTCAGCATTCTTCGGGTTCCTCCGGTTTGTGTTTAACTTCCTTATAAAATTGTTGTGTGTCCACGTTAACGAGGAGACATCTTTTAGAGCATTCTATTTCATTTTATTTTAACTGTGAGTAAATATTCAATATGAGTGACATTGACAGGTCGATCCGAACACTTCAATCGTGCGCCGAAGTCATCAAATCACCAGAGCGGCCAAGATGTGCATCGGCCCGCTTCACCCAAGCGTCGCTGACCACCACCAAGTTCCTGCTGGACACTGTGCACGCTGTCACGTGGCTGCCGCAAGGCTGGCTCTGGGGCGGTACCTTCACGACACAGCAGGCTAGCGCCGTTGCCACAGCCTCTGCCGTCCTTGGACTAGTCATACACTATCATTCGAAACGATTCTAGCGAGAAATGGATCGCGATAATTTGTGTGCACACAATTTACAAACGCGTTCTAGAGAATCGCGCAGAAAATATGACTAGACAATTTTCATGCTATTAATAAGCATCGAAAAAATTCCATTGACCGGGAGTAAGTTCAAGACGATATTAGACTTATTTAGAATGTTCCCTACCATTAACGCGGCCTTCAGTGAAGATTACAAGGAGCTCTTTAAGACATCTTGTCCTTGTCCTATTTTCAAATATATACCTTTCAGGAGCATTTTATCTTCATGAAATTAAAGTTGATCAGAAGTTATAATGCAAAGAATTTCAGCTAAGGTTTATGACTCCTTGATGATTTCAATTGATTTCCAATTTTATGATCCGTTATCATCAAAACTGATTGTACCAAATAAAGTTAGAAATTCTATGTTCGTTGTTTTTTTTTTAAGATGGCGTTCTTTTTTTGAAAAACCTTTTCTAATTACACTGTCAAGACGGATCCGTAGAGTTGTACAAAAATATAATTCTATATCGAAATTTATTTATTACTTACTTATTTACTTACCCGGCGAACTTTGTTCGGCATCAAAATTAATTTTTACAGCGTTTACAATTAAAGTGCAAAATTGTGTAAAATATCATTTTTCCTTTACTATATTTTACATAGAAACCACCCCATTGACCCCCTCTATCTAATAGAAAAAACAGCATCTAAATCTATTGCGTAGTTTCAAAGAACTAGACAGCAGAAAGCGACTTTATTTTATACTATGTAATGATAATCTTCGAAGAAATGTTGACAGGTTCAAAGCAATTAGACAACAGTATCATCGTTTGTTACGCTTATACGTGTATCTGCAAACTACTCAATCGGTCATCACGACATGTTGTACACGCACCAATACCAATACGTCACGTCACATTACGTCATTGCGATGCATTTTATTTATTGGTTTGAACTGTGGTAGATCCACGGAGCTCCCATGAACTCTCCAGCTGCCTGAATGGACCGGCTTTACCGGAGAAATACCACGAATACCGATGGTTAAAATCGAAGTAAATTGGCCTGCTTGCCCGTCAGCGCTCCGTCCATGGTTGGATTTGTACAGATAATGATCTCTTATCAGGACTAAGGGTCTGTACTTTAATTTTGATTCTCTGAGTTAAACAGGTACTTCACATGAAGCTATATTTCATTCTACTTTTAGTTTCGTTTAGTTCATAATAAGACATAACGTAACATAACTTCACGCCTTTTGTTACCCGAAGGTGTAGGCAGCGGCTGTTAAGCCTCGTCTCGCCGTCTTAAATGGAATAGGTGGCGAACCTATTGCCATACCGGGCACAAAGTTTTCAGTCATCGATATTTATCACACATAACTTCCGAAAACAATTTCGAAAAGTCATTGGTGTGAGCCAGGGTCTGGAATCGAACCCGGACCTTTGGATCAGAAGCCGTGTGCTCGACCACTGCGCCACCGAGACTTCATAATAATTCATAGTAATTCGTAGTTCATAATAATTAAAAATTCAAAATATCTTTATTCCTTAGACTTTACAAAGTGCTTAGAATCGTCATACAAAACTACAAGCTAAAATACGCGGAGCTTAGATTCCCTTTCATCACACTATCTTGAATGTGAAAGTTTATACTATTCCAAAATGAAACACAAAATGAGTATATATAAATTGTATTATTGAATTATAAAAACAACTGAATGTTGCTGAATTTTGCTAATTATTAATTACCATATATTTCAAGAAAAAGTAAATGTACACAAACTAAAAACTACATATAATGTTACACAAATTGACGTGAATCATCATAATATATCATATCATAAACATATTCGTTTATAAGCTACATCGCCGAAAGGGATGAAATTTTATGTTGGCTAAAATATGAGCAAAAGTTCTGAATATTGGGGCAGTACAGGTACAACAAAAAAAAAATTAAAAAAATTTGAACATACATTTTGCAGTGGAACTTCTAATGTCTCTTGCAAAAGCGTTTAACGCTTTTAACGCCCCCCTCGCGGGTATTTTTTTTCTATTACCACAAAACACAAAGGGCGAATTTCATATATTCATCAGTCAAGCTTATATTATTATCCAGCTGCACCCATGGTCTGCTTCTGTCACCAATTCAGTCTTTTCATTCTCTCTAATATATCACATCACTAATCAAAGTTGTAGAATTCATAATCAAACCTTTTGTTTACTTATATTTACTACCGATGCGGTCAAGATAGATAGTGAGTTTTTACAGCTTTTGTCATGTATATTTTTACATTTTAATTGATATATGTCACATAAAATATCAATGAAACAAACAGTTACACATTTACGTCACATCTAGAACACAAAAGAACACTAAAACAAGCAATTCAATAAACATAACATAACTTCACGTCTTTTTCTACCTGAAGGTGTAGGCAGTGTCTATTAAGGCGCGACTCGCCGTTATTTTTACGTCCCAAATGGAATAGGTAGCGAACCTATTGCCATACCGGGCACAATTTTTTTCAGTCTAGACATTGTATAGATCATCGGTTTTTATTTAATTATAAACTTACAATAGAACAATCTACAGCTTACTCGGTCAAATGATATGTTAATATTCATTGCCACAATATTACCTATGTATGACTTTAATTATAGCTCAATTTTGTGAGATTGATGTTTCAAAAAATTGTTATCCAATTATTTTTGCTCTATGGATTGGTTAACATTTAAACAAAGAGCCAGTGGAAATTTACGTGACACAGTAAATTTCTTAATACATAAAGTATAAAAAATCATACTTTTTATTTAACATAGCTGTCTATCTTTATACCAACTAAGTAGACATAGGAATCTCATAAGAGTTCTTACATGCCTCACTTGCTTCTTGGACTTTGGTAACTTTTTCTAATAGAAATTAAATAATGCTTCTTAATAATAATAGCAACGTTTTTGGACGAAATTAATACAGCGGCATCTATTTCAAAGCTATGCAACTAAAACTCGAGTCTTGGAATTGGAAATATCTGCTCTACAAGTAAATAATTAAAAAAATCACACAATATATGAGTATCGAATAATTTCTATAAATATATGGCAAATCATTGTAATTTTTTTTTATTTCATGATTAATACTATGAGGAGAAATATTTAGACAATAAAACCCTACATTTAGTCACACCTTGAGCTTAATAATTGTGTAGTTCATATTGAAAATACTTCTGGTGTGCAGGCAGTAGTCTGATAGCCAATGTGACCAGCTTGTTGTATTGCGGTGCCAGGGTCCACGCAGCGACGTCACTGTTGCTACCCACTACGAGCACGTACGAGTTCTCGAACGTAAGCCTCGTGGACTCTTTAGTTGCGAGTATGTACTGCGCGTAATGACAGAGAACACGGTGTCTGAAGAACAACAAAGTTATTACAATAATATTGAGTAACATTATTAGCAATTTTTCGTAAGTATTATTGAAGACTTGTACATTCTAGTATATTTAGATGGGTTTGGCGCCAAAAACAGTGAAATTAACGTCGATCGATCGAAGAGATAATCTGTTTAGAGTCTATTTCTAGATAAAACAAGTTGAACAACATTATAGCACAAGATCACGTATTTAAAAACAAGAGAAGAAGAAAGATAGGGAAGCGTGGAAAAGAAAAACCCGTTGTGCCGATCCTAAATGATGGGATGAGGGCAAGAAGATGATGATCACATATTTAAAAACATTATAATTGTCGTCCTTTTACTCGTCGTCCATTTACCCGATAATGTTATTTTGGAACAAGTCCAAAATAACATTTATTTTCAAGGCACATATTCTGAAAAACGTAAAACTAGTCACTACTTATAGGTACCTGTGTACATATTGGGTGACTACCGCTGAATGGATTTCGTAAAATTTTGTATATAGGTACGTATTAAAACTAGGCAATAAGTGCATGGCATGTGCCTCTCACATGTTGGTGGGCTGGTCGCTGTGCGTGTGCCGGATGACGCGGCTCAGCAGCGAGCGCCGGCCCTGCTCGCCCCAGCACGCCAGCACGGCCTGCCCCGCGGCCCGCAGCGAGGGGCAGTCGTCCGCCAGCAGGAGCCGCACCACCAGGCAGATCCACACACTCACTATGGCTTCGTTGTCGATACTGGAAATACAAAACGATCATATCATAGTATAACATTATTTGTATGATTATAACAATCACAATGGACAGTTCCTACACATGTATGTAACGATATTCAACAACGTTTAACAATTTTGACGTAAAGTGGCTCATGCTTCGTTTCCTTTGGTAAGATGAAACCGGAAGCCCACTTTCTCCCTGACTGTAAATATTGCAAGCATTCATAGTTCACCCCTAAAAGTCAGATGAATGAAATATTATCGACTACTTCTGGAAATTAAAGTTGTTTATGGTAGTGTGCAAAAGTTTGCAGGGCAGTTGGATTAAAAGACTGTTCGTGTAAAAGTAAGTAAGGATACGGTTCGACAGTTCGGAGATGTAGAAAGAATGGAAGATGAAAGATTGACTAAGCAGATATACAGTACAAAAGTGGAAGGATGTAGGAGTTAAAGACGGCCACATCACACTTTAAATACCAAAAAAGAACGAGTCCGTAAAATCGACGAGCGTGTATGCCATGAACTATGAAAGTGAAAAAAGCGCTTAAAGATATTTGGTAGTGTCGGACTCACAAGTGTATCTGCGTGGCGAGCAGCGCGTGCAGCGCGGCCAGCTGCTGCGCGGGCGCGGGCGGGTGCGTGAGCGCGCTGAGGTAGGCGGCGTGCAGCAGCGCGCGCGCCACCAGCGGGCCCGCGTCGCGCCAGGCGCAGTGGCGCCACCACGAGCACAACTCGTTCCAACTCACTTTATCTGCAGGCATACAAACCAAATTGCTGCAGAAACGGGTAGGTGAAATATCACAGCTTCTTAGAATATCGACGCCAAGTGGTTCATATTGTGTTTCGTTCGGTGAGACTGGCATTCGGAAGCCCACATGCCATCCCTCACCTACTTCTTTTAAGGTTAACAAAACAACTGTAACACTATCTGTGTTGCACGTGTCTGGCGGTAGTTGCTTACCAGCAGGTGACCCGCTTGTTCGTTTACTCTCCTATTTCATAAATTAGACTTATTTATTTTCTGATGGATAATGTTCACATACTAAATCCATCAGAAATGAACTGCATGTAACGTCTTGAAATATTGTTATTTAGTAAAAAATTAGTGACTCATCCTTGTTATCAGATATCAATGTAGGCAAATTGTTGTGAAACGCACTGAACGTAAAATTAACTATCAATACTAGTACCTTTAACCAGTAGTAAACCGGAGTTCCTAGTTCCTAATAAATATGTAAAAACATATAAAATTCTCATGTCACAGTGTTTGTTATCATACTCCTCTGAAATGACATGATCGATTTTCATAAAATTCTGTGTGCATATCGGCTTCCAGCCACCTCTAAATTTTTTTTAGATATTTTACTCTACACTCAACTCCTATTTATTATTTCTGAATCATAATCTTTATTTTTTGGTGGACAACGTTTGGTGAGTCATCTAGCAGTATACATCAGTGCCCTATTTTATCTACCTATCTATCGCCCGAATACTGAACCGCCACTCAAATTTGACAATCAATAAAGTGCTACTTACTGCTTAAATTTCACGTATTCCATCTAATGTGACAGCTACTTAAAGTTTAAGTAGCGCTTATATATTTGAGTGGCGGTTCAGTATTCGGGCCTATATATGCTATCTATCAGCTGTCACTATCTATTGTATATATACATATATGTATATATACATTTACTAGTATTATGTGTTTATATATATCTTACAAGTTCACAGTTGTCTGGAAGAAATCGCTCCTAGCGATAATACCGGCGTTAGTGCATTTATTTTTATGTTTTAGTGGTTATCTAAATATGTTTGTTGTGCAATAGAGAATATTTGTCTCGCATCGAGTTACCGGGCGCGTCCATGGCGGCGCGCACGGCCGCGTCGCACAGCGCGCCGCTGTACGCGAGCACCGTGAGCGCGCCCGCCGCCGACACGCTCGCGCCGCACAGCCGCGCGCCCGCCATCTGCCGCAGGCGCTCCTGCCACACCTGCACATACGGTACATACGGATATACGGTATTAACAGGCAGCTGGTGTAATAAGGAGTAACTTGTGTTACTATTATTTAGAAAATATATCTTATTGTATTGCTTCCAAAGCGAAACAAAGTTCGCCCAATCAACTAGTTAGACATAATATCCGCCGAGATATTGGCATAAATACCAAAGAAATCATGTTATATAGTTTCAAGAAAGCATCACCATAAATTATTAACATGAATTACTAGGAACAAATATAAATGATATCCAAAATGCATATACAAATATAAATATTAACATTTGCGAATAATATTAGAGACATGAAGGAATACCCACCGGTAACGCTAGAGATGCTGCCGGCTCTATACACATTATGACGACCGCTCTACTCAAGAGATCATCCAATTCACCTTCTGAACTATTTAAATATGGCACTAAAAAGATAAAAATACAAAAATGTTAACAGTGGTAGAGCCAAGCAGTTCCCTGCATGAATGGACCAGCTCGACAGATAAAATACCACGACCTCTCAAAATATTGACATAAGCGGCTCATATCGCGTTTCGCTCTGTAAGAGAGGTATCCAGAGGCCCACCCACCCTCTTTTGAAGGTAGGCAACGCAACTGTAACACTGTAGGTGTTGTTGCAGGTGTCCATAGGTGGCGTTAGTTACCATAAGGCGACACGCCTGCTCGTTTGCAGGGGACAATCCCATAAACAATGTTACAAAATCTCTTCGATGCTAAAGACAGTCTAGTACACAGTGATGATCTACTCTCAAACACAAGGTGGATTAATGAGGAGGTATGAGAAAAACAACCCACCCAAGGCAGAAATTGTGTTCAGCAGGCACGAGGTTTGTGCTGGGACGTGCGACTGCAGCGCGGGGGAAGAGGCCGCGCGCACCCACTGAGAGATACCGAGTGCTCGCTTGGACCGCGACAACCCACCCGACTGTATCGAGGGCTCAGACTCAACCAACACCAACTCACACGCGACTAGAATTAATCTAAAATATCGCCAATTAGTATATTACATATTTATTAAATAATAATAATTTGATAGGTCAATAAGCTCTGCAAGATACCTGAATTGTGGCAGATCATGATACGGCTGTGCTACGTTATAGTGGACCGCGAAGAACCTGTCGAGAGCTTCGTCCAACGCCCTCTCTGGGAGCCGCGACCAGGGCAGTTTGCACGCCTCCGCGATAACCTGACAATTGTACCATACGATTTAATATTTTCTATCAAAATTAATATAAGTAATCCTGTGGAAAATAGTTATTTCGTGTTTAAATTTATCTTCCTAGAATTGGTTTTTATACTCATATTATAAATAAATCGTATAGACGCAATTCATTTTTATTTGTTTCTTCAAAAACCTTAAGTAAATAAATGTTTAACCTAGTTTTTTAATATTAATATGACTTATAGTATGCGATAATACCTTTTCTGAGGAAGGTAATTTAGTGCCGGCGAACAAATATAGGATAGAAGCCAGCCTCGGCACTAGCTGGTCTCCACAATTCTGCAAGAGTGTGTTCGCCGCAGTATTGTTCCAGGCAGCGGTGCACCAAGATGTAAGCTCGGGCTCCGTGCACGTCGATATCTAGAAAAACAATAATTGTTATTCAGTATGAATGAACTATTCAATATTAGACATTAGTATACTATTTTTATTAGCTTTTTATTAGCTTCACCTGTATGTATGTTTGTAGGTTTGTTTGTAACCGACTTCTTTTTTAGTTTCCGCTGATTGCCACTAGATGGTGCGATTTGTGAACTATGAAAGTTCACAAATCGCACCATCTAGTGGCAATCAGCGGAAAGTTTACGTTATCAACTTGAAACGAGTTCCTTATATAAGTCACAGATGGCGCTATTCCTCAAATTCGAAACTAAGAAACGCGCTGTCATACAAAACCGAACTAAAAAATTTAAAATAAATAATAGTTTAAAAAAACTAAAAAACACGCTTTTTATTGAAAACCGAACTAAAAAATAGAAAAATAAAAAAAAAATACTTTATTTTAAAAAAAGCGTGGGGTGCATGGTGTCAATAGTTATAAATATTTTATTGACAGATATGAGTAGAGTGATTATCATTTCGATAATATCTTAAAAAGCACCCCACGCTTTTTTTAAAATAAAGTTTTTTTTTTTATTTTTCTATTTTTTAGTACGGTTTTCAATAAAAAGCGTGTTTTTTAGTTTTTTTAAACTATTATTTATTTTTTAACACGTTATTCAAGTTTTGCTTTCATAGGTTTAAATATATTATTTTCGACGTGATTAAACGTGAGCGTGATATTACTAACAAACTCCTCCGAAATGGCTTGACTGATTTTATGTGCATATCTGGTAGGTCTGAGATTTGGTCAACATCTATTTTTCATACTTTTTAATGTTAATAGTGGTCCACCGCTTATTTTTTTAGGCAAAACAACGTGTGCCGGTTTTTTTTTACGGGATAGGAGGGCAAACTAGCATGCGTGTCACCTGATGGTAAGTGACTAGCGCCGCCCATGGATACCTGCAACACACAGTGTCACAGTTGATTGCCAACCTTTAAGGATGGGGATGGGGAAGGGAGGTGTGCCTCCGGATACCTTTCCCACCGAACGAAACGCGGCATAAGCCACTTTACGTCGATCTTCTGAGAAGTCGTGGTATTTCACCGGTCGAGCTGGCTTATTCATGCAGCGAACTGCTTGGCTCTACCACAGTTAAAAGTTACAGCTAGATTTATATAAATATATTGATTAAGGTTGGACTATTAATGATGAATAATTCATCACCTGCAATGCGACCTCTAGACTTTTTCCATAGAACCATTGATGTTCAGTCCACGGTAGCTTTGCTAGCTCGGCGAGTAATGTTGACATCTGTACACGACACTCCTGGGTTACGTGCGAAACAGTTGGCATATAGGATATCGAGGGCATGCTCGGGACAGATGTCGCTGTTGGTATGTTATGTACGCTGACGTACAGCTGTAAACTCCACTCAAATATCTGCTGCAATAAGCAAACTTCCGTACCTGCGAATAGACACAACTTTTAAATATAATGTATATTGTTCAATAAAAACTTGTAAGAAAACATAATTGTCGCTTGTCATAAATAATTGATTGATTTCTCACCAGGACAGTCGAGCATTATCTGATGTATGCTGTCAATAAAGTGTCGTACCATACTCGTGTACTGTTCATTCTCGACAGTGACTGGTAATAGAGGCAGAGACCCGGAATGGGGTGATACCCAAGCGCTCCAAGACTCTTGGAGGGCAGAACAAGCATATAGTGCAACTGAAATGAGAACAATTTTACAATAATTAAAATAATAATCACAAAAAACTAAGTTTACATAGATAGTAGAGCGTTGGAAGAGTTCGCAACGTTCAGGAGTTGTATGTTTATTTAATCATCTATTTAATATTTGTTATATTTTAGTAAACATTTAATTAAACAGAGACAGCAAACAGTCCAAATGAGGCTGACCTCTCTCCGGCTCGTAGCTGAGCGCGACAGCGCTGGCCACGAATGCCCGCAGCAGCGCGTGCAGCACGCGCGCCACGTGCGGCGCGTACGCAGCCAGCGGGCGCGCCTCCGTGCGAGCGTCCCACCACAGCACGCCCAGCGAGCGGAGCAGGTGGCCCAGCTGGAAACAGATATACTCGCAATCTCTCTCAGAAGACCGACGTAAAGTGACTCATGCCGCGTTTCGTTCGGTGAGAGAGGTACCCGGAGGCCCACCCCCTTCCCCATCCTTTCCTATCCCCTATCCCTAAAAGGTTGGCAACGCAACAGTAACAAACACTACATGTGTTGCTGGTGTCCATGGGCGGCGTTGGTTGCTTACCATCAGGTGACACGCCTGCTCGTTTGCCCTCCTATCCCATTAAAAAAAAAAAAAAAAAAAAAAAAAAAATCTTTGCATGTTATGTGGGATAAATGTTAATTATCGATAGGATAATAATTGTGCTGGACGTATGGAAACAGTATTATTTAGTATACTAAATCAGCGTATCGAGACATGGTTACCGCCCCCTATATGATTGCATAATAAGGAAGTGAAGTTATAAAAAACAAAGACAAAATATATTTTGTACTTGTAGAAGCTCTTGTTGGTAATTCCTGTAAATAATGTAGTAGGTGTACCTCATTCGTTTTCCTGCCTTATTTCCACTTTAAGTACGCCCTTATACCTTTTGAACTATACATGTTGTTAAAAAAGTTGTCAGTGGTTTTATAACCGGCCGCCTTTTTGGGAATGTTGTAGACAAACGTAGATGGTTTATGAAGTTTAAATAGTTTAACAATAATTACTAGTCTTTTTTAAAAATAATTAATATGTATTTAATAAAATGAATTTGCAAAGTTATGTTTACCTGATCGAAAGGCACGTCGGCAGCTTTATCGTGTAGTGCGCTTACTAAGTGTGTCCAATGCGTGTAAGGCAATTTATTCTGTATGGAGAGGCGCGCGCAGTCCAGCACGTGAGTGGGTAGGTCGTGTGACGTCATCACTTGCGCCGCGTGCACGCTCAGCAGCTCCGCCAGCATGACGTGGTCGGGCGCGGGGGCGGGGCCAGCGCGCTGGATCGCACGCAGTAACGCGGCGAGGACGCTACGGCGTTGGGTTGTGTCGGCGATTTGGGACCACCGCGACATACCAAACTGTTTTAAATTCAAATATTAATTCTACGTTATTCGGTATGTCTGGACTGGACTATTTATAAGGTTTGGGTTTCTTTGGACGAGAGCAATCCGAAGACTCACTGCCTTTCCCTCCACTCTCCTTTTTACTACTTAATCCCTATCCCATCATAAAGGTCAGCAATGCTATTATGATCGTTTTGGAGGACCTCGCATGGGCGGCGCTAGGCATTTACTACCAGGTGAACCGCTTCATAGATTGACCGCTCTCTTTTAAAAAAAATATAGAAATGTTCATACTGTGGTAGTGACATGCGTACACGTTCTCTATATCTCACCTTGGATAGATAGCTGAATACAGCATGCGAATCTAGGCTTGAGTCCAGTAACGGTATGTAGATGGCCGGCCAATCAGCAGGAGCCAAGCGGCTTGGAGACAGAAGGGCTCCACATAAAGACTGCTGTAGGCTACTACTACTGGATTTGCTCCAAGACAATAAAAGTTCGGAACATAGACGCCCGTTGTCAGTAATCCACGTCTGAAATATTTAATACTAGTTAACGTAGCGAACTTTGTTTCGCCTCAGATATAAAAAAATAAAAATGGTCATTGTGAGTTATCCCTAAGAGATGACTTATACCATAGCTTTTTAAAATAATGTAGTTAAACATTGTTTTGGTCTATTACTTAGGGTTCAGGTAGCATTTGCAATTAAAGCGCTAAATCCCAAAAAGTATCATTTTTTATTTGTTATTATACATGAACTACCTCGAACTACCCCGTTGATACACTGTTGATTTTAAAAATCGTAATAAGATAAAATCTATCTGAGATTCTATATGTTTCAAAGTTTACATAGTTTTATAATGATGGATTAAGACGGGAAAGTCATAAGTCTCGTTTCGATCGGTAAAAGAGGTATCCGGAGTATCCCACCCCACTTCCCTGCCAAAAGCCACTCCCTTAAAGGTCGGCAATGCAAATGTAACTCTATCTGTGTTGCTGGTGTCCCTGGGAAGCGCTAGTTGCTTACCATCAGGCGAGCCGCCTGTGTTTCCCTACCTGCGCCAGGTCCGTGACGAGCGCGGTGAGCACGCTGCTGGCGGGCGCGCACGCCCCGCAGCGCTCGTCGCCCGCACGCAGCCACGCGCGCTCCACTATGCGCATGGCTGCCTCGCTGCTGCGGGCGCGCCTGGGACATCACAATAATATTACTGATATATCCACACTAATAATGAATTGCTTTAAAGAACTATTTAAGGCCCATTCAAGTGTAATGTAAGCAGATTTATTACAAATATTTACTCCCACCATCTCGCCCCTTTGTCAGCAAAGCTCTTACCCCACTCCTCTATAATTATGTAAACGTTTAAAAAAAAATCTCAGTAGAATCTATAAGATTCGTCCAATGGCATTTTTGGCAAATTAAATAACTACTCATCATCAGGACCCCCCTACCCCATGTCAACCAAAATGAACAAAGCAAAGACCTCGCCCCCTTTCAAATAGGTCCCTAAGACGAGCTGACCCGGCTAACTGTGTTTTGCCTCGAAAGGCTAGGCTTAGGCTACTTTTCTGAAAAAATGATTTTGCTATATTACATCAATTACCTGCCAATAAAAGTCCCGTCAAAATTGATCCAGCCATTTCAGAGATTAGCCGAAACAATCAGACAGACAAAAATTGAAAATAATTATTTTGGTGTGATACCGTATATTTATTCATATAATAAATAGCGGTTATTTCATTATTACAAACAGACACTCTAATTTTATTTAAATGAATAGATAGTAGTGATGTTACGAATGTTAGATTTTAGACATTCGCGAATGCGAATATTTCCTAAAAATATTCGCGAATGCTAATATTTCTTTGAACCCTTCGCAAACGCGTTCGAGCGACTCTCAAACCTACAATACACACAAAATTTCATCAAAATCGGTCAAGCCAAGTTTTTTATTGATTATTATCATTACAAGAAGAATACTTTGACATACTTCGTGTCTTTTTCCTGATGTAACGCTCTCGTGTTCAATCTTGTGGTTGGAGTTTTATCAAAGTGACACGTACTTTATACATATTATTATATTTTAATACGTTTACTTTTACATTCTGACACGTGGACATTACTTTTTTAATGAGATAGGAGGGCAAACGAGCAGGTGAGTCACCCGATGGCAAGTAACCAGCGCCGCCCATGGACACCTGCAACACATATAGTGTCACAGTTGCGTTGCCGACCTTTAAGGAAGTAGGATGGAAAAGGTTGGGGAACAGAAGTGGGCCTCCGGGTACCTCTTTCACCAAACGAAACGTGGCATGAGCCACTTTACGTCGATCTTCTGAGAGGTCGTGGTATTTCACCGCTCGAGCCGGCCCATTCATGCAGCGAATTGATGGATGACGAGAGACGTTTTCCTGATCATGGGCAATCTTTGTTGGAGGTTCCCACGGACTGGAGGCGTGCTGCCATCGTGCCCCGATAAAGATGCAGTGCGCCAGTTTTAGGGCCACCAGTTAAATGAGCTTAGCTTAGCAGCGAAAGTGTATAGAAAAAGAGAATGAGAGTGATATCTGATGAAGTGTTGTGGGAGGTTCGGGGTGGTTTCAGAAGCGGAAGAGGGTGCACCCTCTTCCGCTTCTGAAACCAGATTTTTTCCCTCCACAATATCGTATAGAAGCAATTGGCTCTGAGCTGAAAGGTGTTCTGAGGTTTTGTGAATCTGAAAAAGGCGTTTGACAAGTTTGTTGCAAAAGGATAAATGCGGTCGAAATGAGGGCACTACGCAAAATCTGCGGAGTGACTCTCGTTGACCACGTCGTAAACAAGGTTGTACCGAAGGAAGTTGGATTCTAAGAGAGTGTCGGTGTAAAGTATGAAAGGGCATGCTCCGATGGTTCGGTTTGCAGACCACCACGACACACTTTCCATGACCAAATAGAACCAGTCCTGGAGGAAGGTGATGTGATGAGCCTTAAATGACAAGAATTATGAAGCTCAAAGAAGTGAGTGAGGCGTGTATGAATCGTTCTTTATTGCGCTCTGTTATCTCTGCCTAACATGCAAGGTCCTTGATGTGCAGCAGTTTATGTATGCATGTATTTATAATCTAGTTAATTAATTTAAGGCTGACCCATAATATAATAAATTTATATAAAAAAATAAAGAAAAAATAAATCTCAATTTTCGTATGTACGTTTTTTTGTTATAAAAAAACATTCGCCAAACATTCGCAATATTTCTTGCGAATGCGAATGCAAATATCGAAAAACATGCGAATATTCGTTACATCACTAATAGATAGGTATTATATACGGTAATAGATAAGTCGTTACAGGTAGACTTATTGTGTTGCATGGACTTATTCAAATAACGGATAGGCTTCTTTCAATTTACCTGGCAATGGCATATAACGCAGCTACAGTTCTTGCTGCAGAAGGCCTGGGCCTTGCGAGTCGTCTCAAAGCTGCCCGTGCAGACCGTCTATTCTCTTTTATTTCCCGTGTTGCATCCACCGAGAGGCACCACTCGCGTGCCTACAAAAAAAATGCTGAAATTACTAATATGTCAAATAAAAGATAATTTGATACCTGTAGGTAGGTGTGTACGTACCGGTATTCTGAAGGTGACATGGTCGCACATCTTGGGGCACTGCTTACGGACCGGTAGTATGGGACGACTCACACGAAGCACCGCCATCAAATGCCACAACTTGGCATCCAGCGTGGAGATACGTGATACTTCACTGCACCACTCACTGCCAAAATTAATTAAAAACACACATTACAGAATATAACATAACTCCGCGTTTTGTCTACCCGAAGGTGAAGGCAGCGACTGTTAAGCCTCGTCTCGCCCTTATGTTTAGGCCATACCGGGCACTATTCAGGCATCGATATTTATCACACATAACTTTCGAAAACAATTTCGAGTCATTGGTTTGAGCCAGGATTCGAAACCGCGACATCTTGATTCATGAGCGAGATGCTCGGCCACTGGACTGCCGAGACTTATGTTATTATAGAATCTTACAACAATACATTACAGTAGCCAAATATTAATATTATATATTTTGTAACTTCTGGATTCATTACTAAATGGAATATGGTGAGATTCCCCATTGACATCATCCTATAAAACGATATCATATTACTAACCGCGCCAGTATTTCAATCTCCTTGAGATGTTTGTCCACAACTGCTACAAGGTTACGTGCATCTTTAAAGTCCACATCGTCCACAGGTGACTTTAGTCCCAACATCTTGTACCTGTTGATATTGATATTTGTTTAGTATATATACTACTACTTTAAAAACATATGTTATACAACTAAGAACATAATAATAATATACTAATTATTTAAACTTCACAAGTCAACAAGCGCCCTCTAGTTCCAAGTTATGCAACAAAATTCTAGTGTTATGGAAACTACATATATATTAATACATAACATAAACTTTATTTTTATTGACACTGTTAATATAATACACAGACGCCATACAAACATTCATGCCAATGACAAATATTTGTAATCGGGTTCACAATAATTCACCTTCTACGTGATCGATTCTTGATCTTCATTATATGACGCACGGCTATGTGAAACGGCGTATTGGGAGGTGAGTTGTCAGGAGCCGGCCGCGGCGTCGGCATTGGGGGAGAGTCCAGATCTCCAACACTTAATGGATGTGTCGCTGCACGTTTCCATGCTGCGTCTAAAGCCTAGTAGAACGGATTAGCATCTATTCATTCTTTAGTTATAGATTGAATAACGCAAAGCAAAGGATCGCTGAAGCAACCATAAAATAAGCTGTTATTTTTCTTGGTTTCTTGTGTGTTATCATTAAATTAAGTAAAGATGGGGTTGGTGAGGTAACACAGGTACACGTCAAGCATCGTACCTTGTATTTACAGCAAGATTAAATAATAGAAATTATTTTAATCTGTAACGTCAAGCAACGTACCTTGTATTTAGAGCAAGATTAATTAATAGAAAATATTTTAATCTTGCTGTAAATACAAGGTACGTTGCTTGACGTGTACCTGTGTAACCTGTGTTACCTCACCCACCCCATCTTTACTTAATAGAAAATATAGAATAAATAAATCATTATGTGTTGTGTAGCAGGGTGGTCATATTTAAAACTTACATGCTCAGGTATAAATCTGATGATATCTGCATGATGCGGCATCACATGAACCTTATCGCCACTGTCCAACCAACTTAAGTATTCACCCAGCATCCTGGAAATAATTTCAATAATAATTGGTTCAAAATAATTTGTAAAAACATCCAATCACATTATTAAAATTTTAGAGTCTCCTGGTAATACTATTATAGCTGACAAAATGCAAATGGATGAATACAGTTTTATCACAATTTGTTTGTTGTCGGTCTGTTTGTTTATTCTTAGTTACTTAAGAGATTAGATATTCATAACTAATAATATATATAAGTAATTAATTTAGTATTGAAATAAGATACTCACTTCTCAGCTGATTTGTGATACGATATCAAATTTAATATATTTCTCTTTTCTAAATCTGACTGAGAGGAGTTCTGTTCTCTCTGTATATTGTCACACTCTTCTCCGCTATCATCAGAATCGCTCAACACACTTTGTTCCCCAGTCAGATCAACTATAGACAATGCAGGCAATAGATTGTTATCAACTGGACCAGTGCTACTGCTTCTGGTATCTCGCGCAGTTGATTGTGGTGGTGTGACTGCTGTGGACTTGTTTACTTTTAGAGATTCAGCTTCGTTGTGATGATAAACAATTGTTTCTTGAATGCGTTTCTTTATTTGGCCAAGTGTACGTGATTTGATCAGCCCACTGAAGAATAATGGTCCTACTGGCGGTATTGATTCCGAACTGGTGACAAAAAAAAATCAAAGAACATTAACAAAACTGTGCACTAATATAATAAGTACACAATAAATGCCACTAATTATGTGAGACAAATAATACTCATTGGGCTTATAGAGATGTAAAAACTAAATCAATGTAAGTTTTTAAAGAATTTGTACACAGTTTTGAAAAATAAAGATTATTATTATTACTTTATGACACAAATTCCAAACATGAACAATTTATAAATATAATAAATAAACAATTAGTACAAAATGGTAAAGGAATCTAGGAAAACTTGTATTATGGGAATACTAATACACTTACTTAAACTCCGGCGGTCGTTGCAAGTACAGATGCATGAATAGGCGCCATAGTGTCAAGTGCGAGGGGTGGTTCGTAGGTGCGCCCAATGCCGCAGTCGCGGTTCGATATATCACTAAATCCTCAGAACTTATGTTTGCATTTACTTGCTGAAATTAACATAAAAAATTTGATCATCACTACTATTATCTTCATTATAATTATTGTACAGTGAACAATTATTAGTGTACAGAAACCGCTAATGTGCAGTGAACCTGTATCTATATGTATAGGGACGATGTACTGCGCTAGTGTGAACAGCTAACATTGGTAGAGCCACGACCTTTCAGAATATCGGCGTAAAGTGGCTCATGGCGTGTCGCTCGGGGAGAGAGATATCCGGAGACCCACTCACTTCCCTTAACCCGTTCCGCTCCATTAAAGGCCGAAAACGCAACTGTAACACTATCTGTGTTACAAGTGTCCATGGGCGGCGTTAGTTGCTTACCATCAGGTGGATGCTGGTTTGCCCTTATCCAATAAAAAAGTGTACCTGTATGGCGTTGTCGACGTGTATCCTGTGCGCGCGCGTGCGTTGTGCGTGCAGCGCGGTCAGCACGCGGCCCAGCGCGCCGGACTCGAGCTCTGTCCGCGCGTGCCTCGCCCGCAACACACACTCACATGCCAGCGGCGCCGCACTCGCAGCGCGCACCACATAATTTAAATGCTCTTTACTATTCTCCTCCTGTACGATATAACAAGGAGATAAGCTTTCCTGAATCTCCCACGGAAGCTAAGATAACAGGATTTCTCGTAACTGTATTTATTGAATGTTTTTGCTAATTAAAGAAATATGATGTATTATATAAATGTATTATGTTAGATAAATAATATGTAATATAATTAATGTAAATTATTTATGTAGCTATTTTTATTCTCAAATTTAAGCTATCTCAAAATTAAGTAAATTACAGTCATCCTATACAGCTAGTTAAACCGTTCATAACAAAGAACGTCAGCGTTGTCAGCGACCGAAAGTCAGTGTATTAAGTCTTGTTTTAGTAAAACATTAAAATTCTACGAAACGAAAAGTAAATAACTAATTTCACAAATAATCAATGTCAACGCACATATAAATAATATTTGGTGTATGCATTTCGTTAATATTATTATATTTTAATTGAGGTGTTTGAGTATGTGCGTTAATTATGTTACATGGTGCATACATAAAATTAATTTAAAACATATTCAAATCCAAATCACTCCCTTAAATGTAGGCAACGTAGCTGTAACAGTATCTCTGTTGCAGGTGTCCATGGGCAGCGCTAATTGCTTACCACCAGATGACTCGCTTCCTCGTTGTATCCCATAAAAAAGTATTTTTTAAGAAGTACCTGCATAAGTTGATTAGCGTATGCGTCTATTTGTGGCCACAATCTGGTGTGGCAAGCAAGAGCATCCACTATTCCAAGCCCAGCGGCGGGGAGTGAGGATCGCCACAACGCGTGCATCCACACGTTCAGTACAGACGGACGATCACACCTAAGTTATTCACATCATATATAATTAGAGTTCACATGTTCGATGCTCAACTAGGACAAACATTTAGACAGACATATTTTAATTTTCTCCTATTAGTTGGAGAAAACTGTATATCAGATTAGGTTAAGTTAATAGCTAAGCAAATTTTATATAAATAAAATTAGGAATTATATAGGTCATGATTTTTACTATTGCTCTTACATCAGAATACATAAAATAACATCTTCATATTTATTCAGTAATCAAAATTTCATTTAAGTAAATACATGTGCATAAAATTCATTCATATATACTAAAAAGGAAAACGGTTTAATTATCTATGTGTATTGCACTAACTGTTCATTGTCGAGTTGTGCAAATGCAAGTCGCAAGAGCAGTTCAGAGCCTGATGATCCTCCCCTGCCAAGTGCACGCGCCATCAACGATGGTCCTGAGTAGAGAAGACTTCCAAAAACCTCCGTAAACCTGCACCAAATATTGAAGTATAGAGTACAGAAGCTTTACAAGAAATGAATATAAATTTAGTTATTTGTAAGCAAATACTAACTTGGGTGTAAACGCCACAGATTCAGGCGACTGCGCCATTACCAACATGATCCCAGAAAGGCAGTGCACCGCGTCTTTGGGACGCTGCGCAGCCAATTTGCACAAAGCCGTAACGCCTTCAGAGCATATCTGCAATAATTAATTTCTTAAAATTATAGTTTATTAATAGTCTCGGTGGTTCAGAGGTCGCGGGTTCGAATCCTGACACTCGCTCACACCAATGACTTTTCGAAATGTTTTATGTTATGTTTTATTAAAATTATTACACACTGAGTTTTTTTTTCTTGTAACTATAAACTGATATTTTTTGTAGACTTCACGTGATAAATTAATAATAATCACTTGATGTTTGAGTACATGACTAGCTGCAGACAGTCACCAGGATGGTGACTGTCTGCAGCACCATTATAGTCATGTAAAAGATAATAATCCATTATACCACAAGTAAATAATTACCAGAGGTATACAGTGTCCCCACGAGCTGGATAACAAAGAGTATGCAATAGAGAATAGTTCGGTAGGTTGTGGATCTGGAGGTGGTGCGTCCAGCGGCAGCAGCCAGGCACTCCTGTGAGTGCGCAGGCGACGCAGTACCTTCCACCAGCACTCGGGCACTGCGCCATTGGTTATTGTCGATTGGACGTATGAACACATCCAACTGCCAATAGTTAGTTGCACATCCAATGGAGTGCTTCTGAAAAAATTAATAATTATAAATTTTTGCTCAGTTAACTGCTTATATATAATTAAGGTTAATGGCTTAAAGTAAACTCAAGCTATATAAAGTATGCCAAAATATATATATTTTGATTTCAATGGTAATGGACGTTTCTCTGTCTAAGATCATCAAGCAAGGTAAGCTGGTTAGTTTCAACTCACACGTGCGGCGTGTAGTCAAGCTGCAGCAGCAGATGGGGCAGCAAGTGCGGACAGCGCCGAGCCCAGTCGTCCAACAGCGCCCGCACCTCGCCCGTATTCGGCCTCCACGCTTGCGGCTGCAAGCTTTCCACGCAAGACGCCTCCACCGACTCCACTGCGTAAATTCAATTTGTAATCATATTTTTAACTATGATATGATAAACTAGATATACTAGGAACTGGTCTAAGTTAGCCTTAAACTTTACAACAAATTCTACGAAAAACAAATTACTTCCAATAGTAGTCTTGCATGATTCGCAAGTACTTTAATTACATATGTCTAAAATTATACCTATATATAATGAGATAGATTGTGAGGGAGTTTTTCCGGCAATCTGTTTCTGTTCTATGGGATGGGGTCTCAACGGGTTTAAGAACTACGCCACGAAAAAAAATTATAATACTATTTAATTATTGCTTATTACATTCTATTTATGTACTGTATTATTGTACTGTAAAACACAAGTGAAACTTCTAAGTTGGGGACTTATTATCTATAACAATCTTTCTCAAAGTGGGCGATAACGCCCCCTTGTGAGTGCTGTAGGTCTCAAGGGGGGCGGTAAGAGACCCAGAAAGAAAAAGGGGGCGTTGTGTAGAGGCCTGGGGGGTAATTTGTACTATATATATACTAGTAGTTTTTAAATAGGAGAAAAAATGGGGGCTCTAAAATAATATTTATTCTCAAAGTGGGCAGTAGACAAAATAAGTTTGGGAACCACTGATCTAGAGCGTCTCTCCGTCCTTACCCATATTCATATCAGCCAGTATATGTAGCGCGATGGTGTGTAGATATTGATGAGCGGAGAGCAAATCGGGTAGGCATTCGCGCGCTGTCTGCTCACAGGAGTTCTTACACTGCACAGTCTTACGCCGGAGGGCAATCTGCGATAAATTGTTTATCATACCGTATTTTTAACATTCAGTAGTCTTAGTTTATCTGACGAATCTGAAGTTGATTGTGTTAATTTTATAACACTGGAATAAATTAAAACGACAAAAATTTTTCAAACTGTGTAAGGAAAAAAATATTATAAGTTAGCAAAACATTTTGAAGTTAAACTGACATTATATGTGCAAACTATTTGACAAACGTATTTAATGTTATCACTGAATATATATCAATAGTAAATATAAAACACTTCGTTGTTTATTAGGAAAAATAAAATAAGTTAAGTGCCATATGAAAATCAAATATTACCTGCAGCAAGAACTCAATTATAATTCTTGCCAGTTCATGATCCATGGTGCGGTCCACAGCCGCCTGGGAGAGAATGCGAATGCGATCTTTGCAACCCAAACGTGCCGTATCTAAAAATACAATAATATTAGATTAGATAATAAGTGCCCGGACCGATAAGCGTCGAAGGGTCAGTTCTCGAAGTCGTAAACAAATACGTCTACCTAGGCCAAACTATCCAGTAAGGTAGACGAAACTTCGAGAAGGAGGCCGAAAGGAGGATTCAGCTGGGTTGGGCTGCATTTGGCAAACTGCGTCGGGTCTTCAACTCGCCTATACCGCAATGTCTGAAGACCAAAGTCTTTGACCAGTGGAACCAGCGACCAGTGGTCGTCCTATCAATATGTTTAATTTTATTTATCAGATGCCATATCGAATACTAGTAGCGTTCTAAGTGATTATTACTTGTAGCTTTTCAGATACAGCCTGTAAGTGAAAATAGCATTAGAGCAACTAAATGTGCAATTATGCCGCAGGTATAACCAAAACCTATTTTTTATGAGATAGGCAAGGGGAGGAAAACGAGTAGGCGTGGCCGATGGCAAACCACGAACGCCACCCTGAAGAACACATGTAGTGTTATAGTTGCGTTCCTGGTCCTGGTACAATGCGATTAGGAAGGGGTCGGAAATGGGATGGGAAGGGGAGAGGGCAAGGAGTTGGGCCATCATATCGAGAAAACTCCAAGTGCCTAAGATCAACATGTTGTATTGTTAAACACAAAGTTAAATAAAAACGTTGGTTGGGCACCTACATATCATTTTTCATAATCATTCCCATTTTTAATGGGATAATATCTATTATCTACTATGAAAGTTGATTGCATGATTAAAGGCTTGCAGTTGAATGTCACGAAAACGAAAGTTATGGTGTTTGAAAGGGAGGAATCCAGAACGGATGCAAGGATAACGGTTGATGATGTAGTGCTGGAACAGGTGAATGAAATTGTATATATTGGATGCGCTTTTAGCAGCTTTTGGAAGGTACACCGCGGATGTAGAAAGACGAGTGGCGATAGGAAATAGCGTAAAACATTAGCAGAAAAGCCCAGCTAGCAATCCACAATGCAGTCCTGATCCCAACGCTAACTTATGGAAGCGAGAGCTGGGTATGGCAGAGTGTGCATGAAAGTAGAATAAACGCGGTAGAAATGAGGGCACTGCGCAAAATCTGCGGAGTGACTCTCGCTGACCGCGTAGAAAACAAGGGTGTAAGGAAGGAAGTTGGTTTGAAAGAGAGTGTCGGTGTAAAAGTAAGAAAGGGCATGCTCCGATGGTTCGGACATGTAGAAAGAATGGTTGATGCAAGACTGACTAAGCAGATATACAATGCAAAAGCGGATGGATGTAGGAATCAAGGACGGCCAAGACACACATTCCATGACCAAATATAACGTGTTCTGGAGGAAGGTGATGTTAGGAGCCTCAAAAACCGACGCGCGTGCATGAAAAGAGTTATGAAAGTCAACGAAGCGAGTGAGGCGTGTAAGAATCGTGCCTTATGGCGCTCTGTTCTCTCTGCCTACCCCGCAAGGGATTTGGCGTAAAGTTATGTATGTAATATCTAATATAATAAGTAATAATAGTCTCGGTAGTCCAGTAGTCGGGCTGACCGCTTCTGATTCAGAAATCGTGTGATCGTTTCCGGGCTCACACAAAACATTTCTCAGAATTCTTTTCGGAAATTATGTCACCTGTTTCATTTGGGACGTAACATAACGATTGGGCGAGTTGAGGTTTAACAGCCACTGTCTACACCTTCGGGTAGAAAAAGGTTTGAAGTTATGTTGTGTTATGTCATCCTCAATTTCCAAGTATCAAGTTAAGATTGATAATGCAATATTATTGCATTTTTTTCGTTTCTTACTTTTACCACCTAATGGTAGGTCGTGGTAGGTACCGCGTGGTAAATATTATTGATTTGTATATTTCTCCATGCGAAAATGATTGCTTAGATTCAATTGTAAATTGCAATCCATATCAATAAAGTTTTCTATATTCTTTATCACATCATGAAGTTCCACTTCTTTCGCACGTAGGGAATTCCACGCACTTTTTTAATGATACATGAGCAGAAGTTATAATTCTACAAATAATGAAATAGATTTAGCAGAGAGATTTTATTTTACTGATACTGTATTCAACATAGAGTAAGATAGGTACAAAAATATTATAATATTACGCACATAAAAAATCTTTAATCCAAACGAGACCAAACACTATCAGATTAAATATAGGTAACTGAAAGCGCGCTATAATTCTCCTCCGCGGTTCTATAGCAATTATTTGCGGGGATCCCCGAAAATGCTTTTAGATTCAAGCAGTGTGAGGGTTTACATATTAGTAAAAAAGCGTAGTATTTCAACGACTCCATGCTCCACAACCATAAAGCAGGCATACATAAAGAGCTATTGTTTTTTGGATGGAAAAATTTTAAATACTGATTACACTTTCATTTAATTAAAAGTAACGCACAAGAAATATTACTTTTTCATGCTATTAATTTATGTAAATTATTCAGGTACATTTCCTGGATCTTTTTCGTTGAAATTGGGCGTCTTTACTACAGACACATAGGTGATTCATTATTTTGGTGTTCGCATTCTACTAACTCGGCCCACGAGAAGGACCAGACAGTTTAAGTTGTCTCTACTATATATCGAGTACAGTTAGCGATGCGATGCGATCGAAATTTATCACACATAGCTTTTTTCGAAAACTCATTGGTGTGTCGATCGTGATTCGCTGAAACTGATAATCAATTTCTATTGATTGTCACGCAATTGGAGGGAGCATTGTATCCAAAAAAATGACAGATAAAGACAAGTCAGCAAAAGGTTACCTAGTGGCGTATTGGAAGTAATCACCTATGCAGTCAATGTAGTTTATTGATGCCCTTTTTAAAGAAATCAGCTGGGCGGGAGGCAACAAATTCTCCAAAGCCATTTAGTAGTTTTTTCCACCCAAGAGTTTATCCAAATTCTGGAAAAAGTAGAAGTCTGTAGACGCAAGGTCTGGTGAGTAAGTTGAAGTCTGGCGAGTAGGTTGAGGTTGGTAAGAAGCTGTGATAAATCTCACCGGAGCTACAACACCAAACAGTGACCATCACTTTTTTAAGTAAGTTTTCGTTTAGGGCATTGTTTAGGTGCTGGACCAGTATCTAACCAACTTGCTAAGCGCATGCTGTTATCAAACAAAATCAAGGTGTCTCGATGCGTACTTCGCACTGGCGATCATAGAGTACGTGGGGCACCCATTTGTCAAGTTTTTTACTGTGCCAAATTTGAAGCAAATGGACCATCATTGTTTTGATGCTAACGTCACAAGTTGCTGCTAATTCATCTGTAGATTGTGTACCACCAGCTTCCTTGTGTAGCATCTGCGTGCCGCTTGTGCCGCGTTGTTACCACGACGGTACTCATATTCCATAATTACTCGATTTTTAACGTATCTATGATGACGAAAACGATTTGGATGCTATGAAAATGTAACACTAATCAATAAACTTATCAATAAACATATAATTCATGAAAAAAAAATTAATTTGAAATTAGAATTCTTAGCCAAACAAAAACTATTTTTAATTGAAATGGCCAGTACTGCAGAACGACAATGTCATAGGAAAAGAGCTATTACTTAGTCTGGCCATAAATACTGTTAAAACTAAAAATAAAAAAATATTACATTTGAATTTGGAATCTGTCATTTTTATACGATTGTTCATTGTGTTTTCTCGTTTTGGCGCCAATACATTGTACAATATTTTGCGATATTAAAATGGAGTGGGGTGATAAAGAGAACCGAATCGCTGTGATTGCATTACACAAAGTAGGTAAATGTGTGTGCAAAGTAGGTAATGCAATTTTTAAAACTTTCCATACACTTGGTATTAGTCGAATGTTTGTGTACCGGGCTATTAATAGGTACAATGAGACCTCCTCTGTTTGTGACAGAAAAAGACCTGGCCGTCCACGTAGTGTTCGTACGAAAAAGGTGGTCAAAGCAGTAAGGGAAAGAATTTGAAGAAATCCTGCCCGCAAGCAAAAGATTTTATCTCGGGAGATGAAGATAGCACCTAGAACAATGTCGCGTATTTTTAAAGATGACTTAGGACTTGCAGCCTATAAGAGGCGCACTGGTCATTTATTAACTGATAATTTAAAAAAGAATAGGGTGTTACAATCTAAACAACTACTGAAGCGGTACGCAAAGGGAGGTCACAGAAAAATATTGTTTACGGATGAAAAAGTTTTTACAATTGAGCAACATTTTAACAAAAAAAAATGACCGTATTTATGCTCAAAGCTCTAAGGAAGCTTCTCAATTAGTTGACAGAGTGCAACGTGGACATTATCCGACTTCAGTGATGGTTTGGTGGAGTGTTAGCTACGAAGGAGTGACTGAGCCATATTTTTGTGAAAAAGGTATCAAAACATCGGCACAAGTGTATCAAGATACCATTCTTGAAAAGGTAGTCAAGCTTCTTAACAACACCATGTTCAATAACGAAGTATGGTCCTTCCAGCAAGACTCGGCACCGGGTCATAAAGCGCGGTCCACGCAATCTTGCTTGGAAGCGAACGTTTCGGACTTCATTAGAGCTGAAGACTGGCCGTCGTCTAGTCCCGATCTTAATCCACTGGATTATGATTTGTGGTCAGTTTTAGAGAGTACGGCTTGCTCTAAACGTCATAATAATTTAGAGTCCCTAAAACAATCCATACGATTGGCAGTGAAGAATTTTCCCATGGAAAGAGTGCGTGTTTCTATTGATAACTGGCCTCAACGTTTAAAGGCCTGTATTGCAGCCAATGGAGACCACTTCGAATAAGCTTTTTATATTTTATATCGTTTTATATTTATGTATTAAAGTAACACACTGTAAAAGTAATAAATGATATTTGCAATTAAAAAAAATTTTTTTTCTTTGTTACAATATTTATGGCATGACTAAGTATTTGTAACTACTTTAGATATTATGAAACATTGAATTAGTGTTCTCATTTAAAACAACAGACAGATAACTGACATTAGATAAAACAATGAAAAAAAAAATTTAGGTACACATAGTTCTTTTGCTATCAGCGTTTAGTCTATATAAGCATTTTTATATGCTGTATTAATCGTATATGTTGCGTGCAAGTTACACGAATTTCGTACCAATCTAAAGATATGACAATATCGTATTTAATATTTACGATTATTTAATCATTAAGTTTTTATAAGCGGGACGCATTGTTCATTGGACTGTTTGTTTATTTACGTGTCCTCTAAATACAGATTTGTGTGCGTCAAAAAGAAACTGCGTTTCTGGCATCTGAACTGAAAAACGAAAATGCATTCATTGCGTAGTAATACGATCAATGAATATACACAGAAACACTATTACAGTACAGATTTACATTGGTAAGTAATTTTTAATAAATATATTATTTTTTTGTAATTACAGATACAACTATAACACTTATTTAAAGGTTACGTGTTAGGATAATAGATTTTTAAATTTATCTCCAAAAACAAATCTTGGAAGCCGGCACTAAGAAATAATTGTGTAAAATATTTATTATCTCAAGCTAGAGATATCCTATCTACTGCAAACGTGATTAATTGGCGAATTCGGGGATTTTATTTAAAATAAGCGTATCTAGAATGTATATCCTAGGCCCTAATATTTAAACGTCACAAATTATTTTTTCACAGATTTTTAAAATATCATCCATGAGCCGCAGAAGAATAACAAGGAAAAAGTAAGCTGAGAAATATACTAAATATCCGTTTATACAAGAAAAGTTGTGAGAAAGATATCTAAATGCACAATGTATAAAAAACGTACAGGTACGACGGGAATTCGTGGACAGTTGTATGAAACAAAACTTGCGAGTTTGTTTCTGTTCCGAGCACAACATAACATTGTTATAGAAGATTTTTACTTGGGTACAAATGTCGAAGGTAACGGCGCATTTGATGATATCTGTTTACGCGTAAGGTTAAAAGACCATAGTCGACCATTAATGATATTTATACAAGCTAAGCACACAGAGAACAGACATGAGATCTTAACCCTGAACAGCAAAAACGAGTTAGCAAAATATTTTCAAAGTTTTATCGAAATTAAGAGTAGATTCAATATAGAAAGTTTAGATAACTTTTTTAAAGCGGACTATGAAGACACCGATTGCGTATTTATTATATATACAACACAGAACAAAGGGAAAAATCAGAATACACATATTAGCAGCTGTACTGGTATATTGAATGATCTAATAGCCACGGGAGATGTAGGTTCTCGATTTATTTATACGAAAGAAGATAAAGAGTTTTTATGTAAAATTGCTTTGAAAGAAGATATAAAGAAGCTAGCTACACGATTCGTAACATATATATATGGTGACAACAAGGATATGAATAACGAGTTAATATTACGATATCACGTACTATTAGCCAAAAAAGTGGTTAATATTTCTGATGTTCAATCTGAAAGAGTGCGACTGGCAAAGTTTCGAATGAATTTCTTTTCATCTACAGATGACGAGCTTCTATTAATCAAAGACAAACTATTCGAAGAAGTGCTTCGCAGACATGCTACTGCGCCTAAAACGGAAAATCCAAATGATACACCAATTAAAGATTTACTTCAGTCATTTTTTTCAAACCCTATAGAATATTCTTTAAGTGAGCTAATTGTCAGGAAGGTTGTGACATACAAAAATGGAAAATTGGAGTTTGTAGACGAAACGTCAACAAATTTAGTACAACAACTACAAAAGATCAATATGCCGATATTTGAGTTAGATAAAGGGATCGTATCAGGTGTAAAACGTATTTTGACACATTTTAAATTTGAAGTCCCAGACACGTTTGGTAATAAAGATTTAACAGTAAAAGGTGGTCCAGAAAGGATTAACAGAAGACTAGATTATTTAACAGATCAAATGACACAATTGTTTGACAAGCATAAACCCAAAATTATTATTGTTATAAATGACGAAGATGTTGATGCTAAAATCTTTAGGACTAAAGGCGGTTTAGATAGTGCCGTTGGTAATTTACTAGTGCTAGATGAAAAATCTAATTTTTTGAGATTTAATGACAATGTAACAGGTCTAGGGCAACATAGCAAAGCTTTGTTAAAGAGATTGCAAGATAAAATTCCCAATTTACAGGAATATAGATTGGATGTGAGGGTTAAAAACTTTCCGCAACTTTTTTTTCGGCTGACCGACACAAAGTTAGCAGAAGAGTTCTTTAGCAAACTATTGTTCTATTCAAACCAGGAGGACGAAAGTGGTGTGGGGAAATTATTAAAACAAGAGATTGATGATCTTGAAGGATCTAATATAAAACATTTCCAGATAAAATCTGACGCGATATTTCATATGTTTCATGTGGAAGTACAAAACTGGTGGTTAATAAAAAAAGAAGCGAAGTACTTGAGAAAAGATTGTGAATTTTATAAGAAAGCAAAAGCCAGTATTATCAATGACCAAGTGACAACTGTGTTAAGCATGATGTATTTGATAGAAATAAATAATATGCAATGTGAATTTAAAGATACCATAACTACATCTTTACAATCAGTGGACTTACTTGCAAGAAATATTATTGTTTCAGATATAACTAGCTTGACCTTCATTAAATTGACTCAAAATACTAAAAGCAACGATTACATTGTGCTTGACTTGAAGTATATACAACATTTACCGACAAGCGATTTAAAAGCATTATCTTTAGAACTAAGTAAAATCAAAAAAGAAAAAGTTGTTATAATAATATGTGACAACACGCTGCATAGAAATGTATTGATGATAACTCGTGCCGTTCAAGATAAAAACACTACCGTCATTACTGAAAAAACTTACATTGAGATGATAAGGGAATGCTTCCCAGGATCCAAAATAATATCCGATGAAGGAACTAGTTTATTTGATCTAAATAAAAAATCCCAAGAGAATATAATAAATAGGACCCGCGCTATATTTCAGGGACAAGAAATGAGTTTTAACTTACTTGTAGATGACGTATCTGTTGCGTTAATTAAAGGAGTTGTGTTGAATAAAATACTTAATAATGAAACACTTAAAATAAGCAATTCGCTTGAGTTACCAGTTCGTCCAATTGAGTTACTCAACTACGATATTAAAACATTAAAATATGAAGTTAATGACCTATACATAGATAGAAGAGTAAGCCGTGGAAAGCGAAACAACAACGAAAGAGAATGTGAGACATCTGTCTCACATTCTCGTGTTTTACAGACACTTTACGACTTAAATGACGACATAGTACTCATTACAGCAAAACCTGGTATGGGTAAGTCAACTTTGCTATCTTTTCTATCCATCAAAACAAAACAGTCGGACAAGGAACTCTGGTTGATACGACTAAACTTATTGGACTACTCAAAGCACTTCAACATGTGGAAGAAAAATGAAACCGTCATAACTACGTTAGAAATATTAACATTTATTTGTCAAGTCATTGTCAAAAACAAAATTCGGGGTAATAGACAGGCGTTAATTTCGTTAACAGACTGTAATGGTGACATCCATGTAAATGATTTGATAGACGATGAATGGATAAAATTTGAATTGGAGTTGTTTTTACATTACTTTAAAAATAAAAAAGTAGCATTTTTGTTCGATGGTTTTGACGAAATTTGCCCAAACTACGAAAATGAAGTTTTATCCCTTATCAATGGTATAAAAAATTATCATAGGAAACATATGATTTGGATAACTAGTAGACCTTATAATAGAATAAAATCTACTTTACAACAAAAATTTGGCATCACAGAGTCGTATGAGCTTGTACCATTTGCTGATAACGAACAAACTATGTATTTCGAGAAATATTTTAAATACAATTTTGTTTTAAACAAACTGAACAATGCGCAGCTGCAAAATATAGGAGATTTCTTACGCTTTATAACGAAAAGTCAACGCACAACATATGTCGATAACTTCATACGCATCAACAAACCACAGAACTTTTTGTTAAACAAGGTTTATTTCCACTTCATAATATATTTACAAAAACAAGTACAGACGTTGCCGATGGATTTTCCTTTGGATGATAAATATAAAAGAATGTTGAATTATTCAAGTAGCCTTGGAAAATATTCACAGGAACAATTTAGAACAATTATAGGCGAGAGGGGCATTAAGGATATGCTAGAGTTTGTTGGCACTCCATTACACATGTATTTAGTAGTCGACTATTTCTTAAGTGCTATCAAAGACGATAATGAAAACGTAAAAGAATGGGATTTGGACGTCAACACGTATGCTATATATGAAAACTTTTTAGAAAGCAAACTGAAAAAGATACGTTTTGAAGATAAAAACAAAATGGATATACATAACCCTGATATAATGGATTTTTATAAAACAATACGTAAAGAATTTATCGAGATGCATAAAAAATTAGCCGCGTATGCAATTTTTCACACAAATGGTCATGAAATATTCGAAAAACACGAATTGGAGGAAATAGCGACTATGATTGAAAAAATTAAAAACGGAAGCGAAAAAGCAGGTCTCATATACAATATATCTAACAACATACCACAGTTCATACACATGACATTCACGGAATATTTCGCTGTGGAATATATATCCGATGTTTTGAAAAAAGAACATTTAAATAAACAGGAAGAAATATGTAAATTCATAGTAAATCTTATGCTTTTCGACAATTTCAGTAACATACTTAACATCATGGATTTAAAACTTAAAATGGATAAAGATTTTGCAAATATCATAGTCAATAATAGGGCATACATATACAAATTGTTGATATCGCAAAATGTGGGGATAGAGAGAAATGTTATTGTACAATCAAACAATGTAAAATCATCCATGAATGAAGCTATATCAAAAAACTTAAACAATTTTCTATCTATATTTATAGATACGGTTGAAGAACACACAGATAAAAATAACTTAGATGACTATATACTTTGTGTAGGAGTAGCGGGTTTTCTGAAAATCGCTGTCGTGAATAGTTACGACGATATATTATCGCGTGTATTCAAATTTATTAGAAAAAATGATGAATCTAAATATAGGAAATTTATAGGTGATCCTCATTTATATTATTGTGATGATGTAATAGAAAATGTACGTATACAGAGACTACTACGTCAACATATTAAAGATTACTACCAGTGGAGTTGTTTATCGTATCATAGATTCTCTATGAACAATGAGGCTGTATAGGGTTTAAATCAAATCTGTACAATCATTTGTAAATTATCAATGAATAATGCACAATTATAGGTTAATATAATGAGTTACGGTACAATTTTAATTATTTGTAAATATACCAGCTGCTCGAACAGAATTCGCTCAGTCAAAAGTTAAGATGTTGTAATAATTAAATAAATATCTATATTATATAATAAAACTAAGTCGATAAAATGTGCGTGCCGATAAAACTTAAAAAGGAGTCCCGACACGATAAAGGGACTTATGTGGTGTGATAGCCCTTTATCCCTCCTCGAACAAGAAAGTTCCCGTTTTAATCTAAGGGGCATGTTTTTAAAGATATAAGGGACTTTCCGACCCTTCAACTTGGAAATTAAGTCCAGTGGCGCCATCTGTTATCGAATATTTGAACTTCGTTCAAGACAACTATGGAGACTATACACTCCAATAGTCATAGTAGCATTGCAGCATGTGTAGTAGTGACGCGAAATTTAAAATTCCAATTTCAATAAAATCTTAAATTTCATTTGTTACTATAATAAAGTTGTTAAATTTTGTGTATTTATACGTCATTATTTAACGTATATTTTGATTTAAAGCGACATAATTTTAGTTATCCAAATTAGTTCTCAAAATATTTAAAAATTTAGGTTTTTAAATTTCGCGCCTTTACTACATATGCTACCGCTACAGAAGCTAGAAAGTTCCCGTTTTAATCTAAAGGGCGTGTTTCTAAAGATATAAGGAACTTTCCAACCCTACAAATTGGAAATTAAGTATAGTGGCGCCATCTGTTATCGAATATTTGAACTTCATTCAGGACAACGATTGTTTGGGTTGCATTTCCAAAAGCGTTGCGAGCAATTGTAGCATGTGTAGCAGTGGCGCGAAATTTAAAATTCCAATTTCAATAAAGTCTTAAATTTAATTTGTTGCTATAATAAAGTTATTAAATTTTGTGTATTTATACGTCTAATGACGTATAAATACTATACTATACTATACTAGCTAATGCTAACTTATATTTTGGAGTTAAAGCGACATAATTTTAGTTATCCAAATTAGTTCTCAAAACATTAAAAAATTTAGGTTTTTAAATTTCGCGCTTTTACTACAAATGCTACCGCTATAGAACCTTTTATTATGGCGGACGATAATGACCAGAATACTCTAGAAGGTGTGAGAGAGAAAATATTTTCAAATTTTCTCGAATATTCTAGAGCCTAGCTCTCTGAATATATAAGAGCCCGGTGTCGCTCACCAGAGTTAGTTTAATTTGAACAGCGAAACGAGCGATTTCAAAACTACAGAGAAGTTATCTGTGAGCCTTTATTTAGAAGTATCACGTGTGAGTATTTTTATAGTGATTTCTGTAATATAGCCACTACTGAAGACGAACTAATCGACAAAATTTATCCAAATATTATTCAGAACTATACTAATGCAGAGTGGTTATTTCAAAGAGCAATTTTGGCCACTAGAAATAATATTGTTGACGATATCAATTTTAATATTCTAAAGAAAATACCTGGTGAAGAGAAAATATATAAATCGATCGACACGATGGTATCCATTGAAGAAAGTGTCAACTTCCCCACTGAATTTCTAAACTCTTTACAAGTACCAGGAATGCCATTACACAGCCTTCGTCTGAAAATTGGAACTCCAATCATACTACTCAGAAATCTCAACTCCCCAAAATTATGTAATGGAACTAGAATGATCGTAAAACAGCTATCGAATAATATCATTGAAGCTGAACTTATTTCTGGAAAGACCAAAGGACAGACAGTATTTATACCTAGAATACCTCTGATCTCTTTGGAATTGCCATTTCAATTTAAAAGACTGCAGTTTCCAATAAAATTAGCCTTTAGTTTTACAATTAACAAAGCGCAAGGACAAACTTTAAAATATTGTGACATTAACCTCAAAGAATCCTGCTTCTCTCACGGTCAGCTATATGTAGCTTGCTCAAGAGTAGGAAATCCAAAAAATTTATGTATATATACTTCGGACAATAAAATGAAAAATGTTGTTTATAAACAAGTATTGTAAATAATGAGAAAAACGTTTTCAATAAACTTTTTTTTTACTTTTTACGTCATAGTTTATTTTTTTATTTCGACTCTACCACGTCATCTCATATCAACTCCCGGGCGAAGCCGGGTTTTTTAGCTAGTGGTATATAAACACAGCGTGATATATAGGTTATACTCGTTCCAACCATTTATTTTACTTTTGACACATGCTTTAGGACGTAACTGTTTCATTTACGCAATTATTAACTTTGAAACGAGTGAACAGAGAAATATATAAACTGCCCAATAATATTTATAAATCTTAATTATTACCCACTAAATACATTAATATGCCGTAAATAGCTCTATTTATAAAATTTATGTGAATATTCATTTCCGTTATAAAAAAAGTTACGTTCTATCGCATCTAGTGACAGGATCAAAAGTATTCGGTTCAAACTAATGAATCGCAAATAATCGATTACACTTATTTGCAGTTAAGTCAGCTGACAACTGAGTTTTGAATTGTTGTAATAGACAACACGTTAAAATTGTATCAGGAAGATATGGAAATCTTCATATCATACCTATAACATGAAATAAAACAACCAAAATAGGTATTTTAATATTATTTTATTATAACGAATCGTCGGATTCTTCATACGAACTCGAATCGTCGCTTGAAACATCTGCAGTGTTTATTATTAACTCTTGTATAGGTGTTGTCAAATTCAAAACTAAAATATCCGTGTTAAATCGATTAGAAATTCTTCCTGACTAAAATCGATTATTACAAAACTAATTACTACTAATAACTAACTAAACTAATAACTAAATTATTATTATTATTATTATTATTATTATTGTATCCGTAATACATTAGTACAACACTAATTGATCAGAATTCGACCTGTCAAAAGTAAAATAAATGGTTGGAACGAGTATAGTTATATTAAGATTACACTGAAAAAATAATTTGCTCAAAATATAGTACAAAATTAAAAGATAACTCATAAAATGTTTTAGATTTATTACATTCTACGCTCTGGCTACCCCGACTGACAGGTAGCCTGGAGGAGATATGGCCGCCATTTGTATTCAAAGCTTAGACAAGATTAGACTTATTTGTACTGTATTTATTTTATATGAGACTAGCTGACCCGGCGAACTTTGTATACAATTTGTTCCGCATCAAAAATAATAAATGCTGTCCCGCTATGTTAATACTGCAATATCTTCGAAAATATTCGTTTAAATTGCATGCTGTAAAGACCCAGGATCATCTATATTACATGCACAATCTATTGAAGACACTTAATTGGATGAAAATTAATGTTGTAATGTTTAAAATCGCTTCGTAAACAGGTCATTATTTCTCGTAAAAAGTAAAAAAATAAAAATGGTCACCGTGGGTTATCCCTAAGAGATAGACATATGCCCTCGCGGACTTTTTTGTAAACCTTTTAAAGGTGTATAATAAATAATGTAGTACATTGTTTTGATTTATCACTTAGGGTTTCAGGCAGCGTTTGCGATTAAAGTTCTAAATCTTGATGAATTATCACTTTATTTTACTACACTATACATGAATTATAGATCAAAACCACCCCGTTGACACCCCTTATGTATTAAAAAAAAACGCATCAAAATCCGTTGCGTAATTTTAAAGATATGCGCAACGCAATGGGACAGACAGCGGAAAGTGACTTTGTTTTATACTATGTAATTATTAAATGTCTATGGTGTTCAAATAAAGGATTATCAATATATTACATGTGTAACATTTCTATTCATCTCCTTATGAGCAGATGTTGAACTTATAGGTACAGAATATTGGATAATATTAATAAAAATTAAAACTTCTAATAGCACTATTCACAAGTTATTTTATTTTACTTTACAATCTATTATTTATAGTAGGTACACCGCGGACATCGAAAGAAGAGTCGCGTTAGGAAACATCGTAAATGGAGCGTTGGTAAGATTCCTGAGCGGAAAGAAAGTTATTAAACAAACCCAGTTAGTAATCCACAATGCGGTATTCATCCCAACGTTAACATAAGGAAACCAGAGTTGGGTATGGCAGATAGTGCAAAGTTGGAGATATGTCAATATGCAAAATCTACGGAGTAACTCTCGCTAACCGCGTCGAAAACAAGGTTGTGAGGAAGGCAGTTGGACTAAAATAGAGTGTCGGACTAAGCAGATAGCGAGAGAGGCGTGTAAGAATCGTGTCTTATGGCGCTTTGGGCTATCTGCTTGTCCCGTAAGGGATTTGGCGTGAAGTTATGTATATAGGTATTTATAAAAAAATAAGTCTTTAAAACATGTTTTTTAAACATACCGTGCAGTTGATCGATGTGCTGGAGGCAATAACTTTTAGCTGTTTCTTCAGTGAGCAAGTTACAGGGAAGACGGTGCAGGTCACGTGATTCGAACAATTGACAACACTCGAAGAATGCTACCTCCAACTCAGACGACAACGTCTCTTCGAGGTCCCGTGTGTAATAAATACTAAAAAAATAAAAAAAAATTAGTACACTAACATATTTCAGGTTTTATGCGGAAGTGTTATCTTAGTTAATATAATAAAAATCTAACAGTAAATTCCCTACATCGGAGATATCTGAGAAAAACAAATTAACTTCTTATAAATTTATTTCTAAGACTTTCGCGAATCTCACTCATATATTTATTTCCCGACGTTTCGAACTCTTTACAGAGATCATTTTCACGATCATTGTGAGTTCAAAACGAGTTCGAAACGTCGGGAAATAAATATAATGTAATAAATAAACGCGATATAATCCTAAAAGTTGTTTTAATCTATAGCTTCTTATAGTTAAAGCAGATACAATAATTTTTGTCTGTCTGTGTGTATGATATCTCATATCTCGTAAAAGTACTGCATGGTATTTCATTGGTTTACACCGATATATAACTACATGTCTAAATTAAGATATAATTACAATTTTACGGATAAAGCGGGAAATTCCGAAACGAACTTGGGAATTTTTACATGGCTTCTGATTTTTATTGATTCTACTGGTAACAAATGGTACAAATTGTACAAAAGGGAAGAAATTGGGAGAAGGGAGCGTGGAACACGTTAAGAAAGTAGGATCTGTGTTTACCTGCTGGTAAGATGTAAAGAAGCCAATGCATGTAACGCGCTCGCGGCTATATCCCGCAACGCATTTTTCAAGCGAGCATAGTTTCCATGGATGTTTGTAGCTCTTTGTAGCACATGTATAAGAGACCTTACACCGTAGCAGGCACGTAGCACATTATGACCACCTGAGATGTCACCCCAATTTTGAGGATCATCTTGTTTTATGTCCTGTAAACATTTACAAGTTAGGGGGCGTCCATAAATTACGCGAGGTGATTTTTTTAACTGACAAAAAGTTACCTTCAAATCGCGATTACTCACGTTATGTTTAAAGAGTAACATCTTCGATACCATGTCCCTTATAGGTAGTGCATGCAACAAGGACAGAAGATCCCTCTCTCTCATAGTGCCTTCACTGACAGCTCCGCTACCTCCGCGCTTATCGATTTCCTCCCAAGCTTCATCTGTTAATAAAATAGCAAATTAAACTGATTATTAAACGTGAATTGAAATCAAAAGGTCATATTTATCAAGGCATATATCAGCCCTTTAAAGGATAGAGCCACGATACCTTACGATACCCACAAAAGGAGTTTTCGTGGGTACGTACAACATGTAACATAATTAACCTACACCTATTATTATTTATGTAAGTAATTTACCAAGCCGGTCACTCGATGGTAAGTGTTTCAGTTGCGTTGCCGGTCTTTAGTCCTTTAGGAAGTAAGCTGGTAGAGAAGGAGAAAGGAGGGAGAAGGGGGGTGAGCCTCCGCTTAGCTCTCTCAGCTAACGAAACATGATATCAGCCAATTTACATCGATATTCTGAGAGGTCGTGGTATTTCTCCGGTCCATTCATTAATGCAGGGAACTGCGTGGATCTGTCACTATCTCTAAAGCAATGTCACACTCAATTTTTAAATATCATACGCAAAAAGAATAATACACAACAAACCTTCCGTACATTCTTGTGCGTTGTCAAGGCAAGGCCGAGCGAATAGCAGTTCTAGAAGAGCAAGAATTCGTGCCGGTGACTCAATGTCCACGCGCACTTGTATCACGCGCGATGCCCAACTCACTGATCTTGTCTGTCTGTACAGAAATTATATACACAATTTAACATTACAATATACATAGCTTGGTAAATTGTTTTTTTAAAGGCGAGCCTAACTCGTAATTAACTTTTCTTGTAACAAACCCAAGCGGTTAAAAGATTAATGTGATGATGGGACCCAGGGCCAATTATTAGATACTTCGCATTAAGTGTGTTAACTATAACTGCACGAAAACTAAATTCTATTGTGATGTGGATGAGTCTCGGTGGTCCAGCGGTCGAGTACCCCGCATCTGAATCAAAAAGACGCGGGTTCGAATCCTGGCTTACACCAATGGCTTTTAGAAAGTTATGTGTGATAGTGTGACAAATATCGATGACTGAAAACTTTGTGCCTGGTATGGCAATAGGCTACCTAATCCATTTGGGATTTAAGTTCTCTTAAGTTAACTTCCAGTCGAGGTTTAACAGCCATTGCACCTTAGGGTAGAAAAGGCGTGTGAGGTGACGTTATGTTGTGTGGATGATTGTGTTGCTTTTTACAATCTTATCAAAACTTTTTAGTTTAGGGGTGAAAGAGTAACAATCGCACAAACAATTGGACATTCCTATTTAATTATATTACAATATTGACAAGGATGTTGGCGTTAACACTCACTTAAAGAGATGGTGTATTATAAATAGCAGTTGTCGCAAGTCTCTGTGATCGATGAGTGCTGCTGCAAGTACGGTGGACCAATGCTGCAATGCACTGGCCAGAGCATCAGGGGCATTTACACTAGTTCGCAACGACACCAATACCAACGATAACGCTTCACGTATAACACTTTTATTTGTACTTTTGATTGTTTCTGAAATTAACTCTTCTATCTGGAATAAAAAATAGAATGATGTAAAAATCTCTTATGTTACTCTTTTTTCTTATGGGATAGGCCGGCAAGCGAGCGAGTGGGTCACTCGATGGTAAGTTACTTCTCACCGCCCATGTACACCGTTGTGCGTTGCCGTTTTGTAAGGTAGTGGAGAAACAAGGAAGGGGAAAGGGGATACCTCCTCCGGATACCTCTCGCACCGGACGAAGCGCGGCACGAACCAATTCACGCCAATATTCCGAGAGATTCTGGTATTGCACCGGTCGAGCCAGCCCATTCATGCAGCGAACTGCAAGACTACCACCGTTGAATTTGTTAATATATATTTCTTTTGTGTGACAGGGGGAAAACGAGCGAGCGAGTCACCTGGATTGTAACTAGCGCCGCTCATGGACACCTGCAAAACATATAGTGTTACAGCTCCATTGCCGGCTTTATAGGCGTGGGACGGAAAGGAGGAGGGGGTTGTGCCTCTTGATACCTCTCTCACTGAACAAAACGCGATATGTGCCACTTTAAATTGATATTGTTTTAATCATGCAGCTAACTGCGTGGCTTTACCACTGTTAAATATAGTAGTTTTCTTAAAACATAAGCAATATATAAATAGGATAATATTAACGGTGGTGTAAACATTGGAATATAAAAATCTTAAAAAATTCTATTTAAAGGTATTAAAAACGTTATATTACCGTACCTGATTGTAAGTTAATAATGCGACATGTTGGTGATGACAATAAGAGTCCTGTACATCTCGCAAGAGTCCTTCAAGCCTCATCTTAGCGACTGGAAGTTTCTCTCTAACGAACTCGGCACGTTCGTAAGTCGCTCTAAGTTCAATGTTGTGACCACAACGGCATTTCTCTGTTAAATATACACTTTCTTTATCTATTTTCCATAGTGTACTCCTACTTTTTTCTTCGTTTGCAAACCCATCAGTTAGCTGTAACCGTTCACGTTCTACTGCCATTAAGGAACATCTAAAAAAACAGATCAAGTAAGCGAGATAAGTAAAAAGTCATATTTATCAGCCTTACGCCAATAATCTGCTAGAAATACTTTTGGGCTCTAGGTAATTGGTGTAATATGGTTAGAAAAATCAGTAAATGATATACGAGTATTCGTTCTACACATAACAAAACATAACGCCAGTCCAATATGTTTTTTTACTGTACCACAACTACAACCCACACTTCGCCTGACGGTAGATGATAGTGAAGTAATGTGTGTTTAAGCATTCTTTTTAAGAATCTATCCATTCTATTAAACATCATCATCACTGACGCGGGCTTAGAAAACCACCGCCCCATCTCTTGCCATGGGAGTCGTAATACTCTAAAAGCTCTCTACAAAAATACAACCTACTGCGATCGCCTACCCGCCAGCCAAGCGTGGCTATTATGGCAAGTCCCCCATGACAGAAGTCTACGATCGCTTCCGATGCCTAGATGAGAGTGAAACAGTGGACGATATGATCAACAGAATAGCGGAAATTGTCAATGCTGTTCGTAATATTTTTTTTACCATACAACACCGATTGGTCCAAATTCAGGCAGCTAAATGGGCAGATCCCGCTACAGATCGGCACCAAGACTCTAAAGTATTCGCAAAAGATCTGTCTTTGACTTAATTGAAGAAGGATAACGGCGTCGTTGTTTTATCTAAAGATGAGATTCAGGGATAGGTTTACACAGTTGTATGAATATTCACAGACTCCTGTTGTTGGTTTGATTCGAGATCCCAAATCCAAGCCAACTTGGCACTATAGCGAAGAAATCCCGGACTTCAGTTTGTACGAGATTAGAATGGTTCTCAAGCAGCTAAAGAATGGAAAAGCACCGGGTGACGATGGAATTACTAATGAGCTTCTGAAGATTGCGAACAAACAATTTTCTGTCAAAGCTTTAGTACCATAGACCACATTCACACTCTTCGCCAGATTATACAAAAGACCGAAGACTATAGTCCACCCCTGTTTGTGAACTATGAGAAAGCCCTTGATTCCGCCGATACTTGGGCAGTGCCACAGTCCCTCCAACCCCAATCTCTCCAGAGATGCCAAATTGACCATCAGTATATTGATGTGTTTGTAAAAAAACGCCACTATGTCAGTCCGGACTTGGTCTGGGAGTATGAATTCAATTCCATTGCAGAAAGGTGTTTAGACAAGGAGATGTAATTTCCTCGAAACTGTTCACCGCTGTTCACCGCATTGGAAGGCATATTCGAGCTCCTGGATAGTGCGGACTAAGCATTAACGTCAATGACGAATACATCATTCACCTTCGAATTGTTGATGATCGTGGTCTTAGCAAAGTCATTTGCACAACAAGTAGGTAGGTCTCAAAATGAACATGGACAAGACCAAAGTAATATTCAATGCCCATGTCATTCAAGCACCAGTTACAGTTGGCGATACGACCCTCGAAGTTGTCGACCACTATGTTTACCTAGGACAAACATTGCAACTAGGTATAGCCAGTTGGCTATACCTAGTTGCAATACCTAATACCTAGTACAAAACCGTCGATTTACCTCTTTCTCGTAGTTACGAGAAAGAGGTAAATCGACGGTTTTGACTCAGTTAGGCAGTGTTCAGGAAAGTGCCTTAAGTCTAAGGTTTATGACAAATGTGATTATCACGACGAAGCTCAAAGTTCCTCAGCGTGCTAAAGAGCGGGCTATGTATTCTTGGAATCTTTCTGTGAGACAAAATTCGAAATATGGAAATACGCAAGAGCTGACTGATAAAGCCCAAAAGATTAACACGCTGAAGTGCAGATGGGCGTATTCCAAAAGATTAACGCCCGAAAGCGGAGGAGAAACCGTTATTGGTAGATTAGACACAATCCTTGAAATCTGTTTCAAGGATTGTGTCTCCCCTAATCTGGTCTACCCTACACTGTCAAAACCGCGTCTCTAAAGCAGATAAGGTTTTATCCTGTGCACAGCTAACTCAGTCGCCTTTATTTAGAAACAAGGTTAATCTAGGCAACTGTGCAAAATTTAATACACCTTTGTATGTAACCCAGTCTTGCCTCAGTATAACCAAAATATTGCACCAAGTCAGGCTGAGGCATGTTATAAAAGTTCACATGGCATTTTATTGCTACATATGTAGTAAGGGTTTCATTCCAAAAAAGAGTATGCTTATTATAGAATGTGGATAAAACAGGGAATGAAGGAATTAACTTTTGCAATTCCTGTGCACAATTGACAGAACTATCTATTCTCTCTAACAGTTTTGTCTTTGATGACAAGACATCACAAAATTGAAAAAATATAATATAATTACATAATATGACTAATTTAGATATTTATTTATTACTGAGCATATATGAGAACTTCATGTAGTCATGTAGATTATGTAAATTTAAAAAATCATACCTCAAAGTTGATAGCAAATCTACAAGGGGATGTTCAGGTCCACTCACAGGACCTTCTTCTACTATCTTTTCCTCCCTCTCACTCATAGCTCTTACTTGTTCCATCTCTCCTCTACTATAGTCACTAATAACATCTTCTATTGGTGTACACATTTTGGGGACAGTTTTTATAACCACCTGTTGATTGTCCTGTACATACAAAATATTTTGGGGGATTTCTTCTAAACATGGTGCTGAGGGTCTTCCATCATCCAACACTTGAAAGGATTCAGGTTCTGATGCCATACTACAGTATTCATCAATAATTATTTGATCGGACATTGTTTCTTGAAATTCTTCTATTAGTGTTTCATGAATTACTATTTCTTTAGATTTATTAGACAGATCATTATCATTGCTTGAAACTTTATTGGTACTTAATACTTTTTCACATTTGATTTCTTTATCTCCACTGTTTTGTGATACATCTATAATAACTTTATTGTCTATACTAACATCTAGTACTTGTTCACTCTCAATAGGGTTAGGCAAGCTGTCATCAGTATGGATTTTAGTATCATCAGAACCATAATTAGAGCTTTCTATTTCTCTACTATTAGTACATATTTCTTCTGATATGAATGATCTCTCAATGGTTGCAGTAGGTAATTCTTTAGTAGATGAACTTTTTTTATCTTTGGTTTTCTTTTTCTGCAAACATATTAATTTAAGAACTCAGTAATTTTTATAATCATTATATTACTTACTAGTTGTCATAGTAAACTTTGTTCATATGATAACAGTAATTGGTGGTACAAAGGTTAAAATGTATGCATATACATACATACTTTTTCTGAATGGATAGACATAGTACATAGGCAAACACAAAATGTCTTACAATTTTTAATTATGTGTTTGTTTTTTTTTAGCAAATTTCTGAAACTGTGCTACACAATTTTGAAGAAGTCATTTATTTTATTTTATTTTATTTGGTCAACCAACAATTTATATACTAATACATTTGAAAATTATAAGCACACAATCAATTCACAAGTATAACAATTAATTATAGGTTAAAACCGCATGCAAATTACGGACAATATTATTGAATTTGAAATATTAAATTGGGAAATTACAAGAGACAACAATTATTAAAAAAATATTAAATAGAATTCAGATCAAATTAAACAGATATCAAATTAAATTAAACAGAAATCAAATCAAATCAAATAAATTAAAATGTCATAATAAAATACAATTATAATCGAATTAAAATTTAAAATTGAAACGAATAAAAACCAGACAGAGAATCAAAACAAAATTAAACTTAAAACAATATCATACATAACAATAATAATTGTCAGCTAAGAATATTATCTATATTAAATAAAAGAATAAATAAAAATGCAATCATAATTTCCAGTCTTAACATTGATGAGATCCAAAAGTACACAACAAAAAAAAATGGGAAAAATAAGAATTAAATGAAAATAATTAAATTACAATACATGCATTTTATTGTCAATGTAAATTTTTGTAATGTTATCATTATTAAAATATGCATCTGACCTTTGCATATGAGAATGCATGTTAGAGTATTATGCACAACAATGTTGCCTCCTCAATTATGAATATTAAAGGTGGTCACCTAGTTTTAACAGAAGTCTTATCATGTTTAAACTTCTGATATCAATGCCTACAAAGTTGGAACTCATTCTGGGTTAAGTATAGCATTTCTTTTTTTTATGGGATAGGAGGGCAAATGAGCATGTGTGTCAACCGATGTGAATTGACCAGCGCTGCCCATGGACACCTTCAACACATATAGTGTTACAGTTGTATTGCCGACCTTTAAAGGAGTAGGATAGGTGGTGGTATTTCACCAGTCGAGCCGGCTCATTCATGCAGCAAACTTTAAATACACAAAAATTATCCTTAAATTGTGAAAAAAAATTATCATACAAAGTTTGTTATAAGAATCTGAAAAGATGAACAAGTCAGTACAGAGAAGCAATTATTTTAAAAATTATGAGAAATTCTGTGTGGTAGTATAATATGTGGGAAAGACTACAATTTTTTTTCTTGGAAATTCTTAACGAGTTTGAAAAATCAAATGGAAGTTTGTAAGAGAAATCCGTCATAGCAGCTGATAGAGATGATTTTATTGTGGAGAATCTAAATTCTGGGGGAGAACGTAGGTTATTTATTATTTACAGATTTATTACATTTAAGTCGAATTGGTACGATGTTTATAGAATTAAAGTTTTTAAAATTATATTTAATTTAGACAAAATCACATAGACAGATAATGGGCGCAAATTAAGCAAGGACAAACTTTAAGATGACTAGTTACAGGGACGGAATTTAGCACAGGCGAAACTGCGAATATCTAAAAATAATTTTCTTACAATATTTCGCACACTCAAAGGTATATATGGATGTTTTATACCTCTTTACGTTGCTCTTTCATCATAGTCGCCATGTTCTTGATAGCATTTGTCTTAGAACGTAATATTTTCAAACAAGCTGTGGCTTCAATCCAATAGTTTTTATTCTACGTTTCTTTGTTTATCACTGCACATAACAAAAACAAATCAGTTTTTCCCCGTGGATATTTTTACTCGACTGACAACTAATGACAGCTAAGCAACACGGTCAAAACAAAAGCAAAACTTCACTTCGTCTATTTCTATAACATGGGGGCATTAAATACGCAAAATGGATGCTATGGCAAAAAAAAACTGAGGTGTTGTAAAACAAACAATGATTTCTTTATAATGGCACAAAATCAAAAGTTAGAAACCTCTGCCGCCACAGGGTGGGTTGCCAGACTAGATCAAAGAGAATATAATAGACTAGACTGAACTGGATTTTCAAAAAAAAACATTTCTTTCCATAATAAAATAATATAAAAACAAATATCTCCTTCTTCCTTAATTGTACTCTAAGCCAAATATTGATTAAGTAATTATTATTTATTAGCCAATAAGACAACTCAGCAGCAGAGATTTTCATATCACAAGTATCAAAAACAGCATAACACAAACAAACGTCGTTGATTGAAACGAGAATACTGATTTTACTGGTAAAACGATATGTATTGACGTAGTAAATTATGTAATTTGGGGCTATCGCGAGGGTTTTGTTTACTTTTCCAAAGTTGTACTTACTACTAAATAGTTGTCAAGGGGGTGGTTTTGATCTAAAATTCATGTATGATGTATAAAGAAAAAATGATAATTTTAGACATTTAGCACTTTAATTGCAAACGCTGGCTGAACCCTAAGTGATAGATCAAAAAAATGTTTTACATTATTAAACAACTTCAAAAGTTCTACAAAAAAGTCCGCGAGGGTATATGTCTATCTTTTACGGATAATCCACTATGACCATTTTTATTTTGTTACTTTTTACGAGAAATAATGACTTATTTACGAAGCGATTTTAAACATGACAACATTATTTTTCATCCAATTAAGTGTCATATATAGATAGTGTGAATATTTTCGAAGATATTGCAGTACAGTATTAACATATCGGGACAGCAGTTATTACTTTTGATGCGGAACAAAGTTCGCCGGGTCAGCTAGTTTTTTTATATTTAAAATATTGTGATCTATGCCAACATAAAGAAGAAACACTAAATAATGTTCTGTCAATGAGTTGGTAATGTTGGTATCTATGGCACGCATCGTGCGAAAGCATACTTTCTATTCGATACCGTGTCTAGTGATGTACCAACTCGGATAAATCCTAACTCGAGTTGACTCGAGTTAAAATGCACGTAACTCGAGTTGCAACTCGAGTTAGGATAATTTTGAATTTAATTTAAGAATAAAATTTCGTCCGCTGATATTGAACAGTTTGAAGCTGAAAAGGCATTGTATCAAGCATTATTTGTCTTATCTGTAGTTAAAATTATTTAAAAATGAACAAAAATATATTTGTATATATGGATGGTTCAGACAATTGGACATGTAGAATGACGCAAGATTGACTACGCAGATGTGCAATACAAAAGCGGATGGATGCAGGTATCGAGGAAGACCATGATACACCTTCCCTGACCAAATAGAAAGAGTCCTGGAGGAAGGTGATGTCAGAAGATTTAAAAATCGACAAGCGTATTTTACAAGAGAGTTATAAAAGTCAAAGCAGCGAGTGAGGCGTGTAAAAATCGTGTCTTGTGGCGCTCTGTTCTCTCCGACTACATTGTAAGGGATTTTGCGTGAAGTTATATTAAATAGGAACGAAAATTTACAATTTAATTTTGTTACATAAATACATAAGCTCACGCCTGTATCCTATAGGGGTAGGCAGAGACTTTGGTTCTCCACAAGCTACGATCCTGACACACATCTTTCGCCTCATCCACAGTCATACGAGCCATTAACGATGATCTCAGCAGCATCAGCACATGGGCCAAATATTTTGGACTACTCGTCAACGCATCTAAATCACAGGCACTTATTATCGGCGGAAGATACATGCTAAATAGAGTGGATACTAATATTCTTCCTCCTATAACGTACGACTCTGTGCCTATCGCTTTATCAAAAAGTGCTAAGAACCTCGGTATTCACATAGACTGTAATCTTTCCTGGGATGTTCACATTGCAGAGGTAAGCAGGAAGATGTTTGGCACCTTTCAGTCTCTCAAACGTCTTTCGAAAATTCCTACCATTTCATACTAAAGTTACTCTTGCGCAATCTCTTCTACTCCCTATCCTATATCCTATCCCTATTGACTATGCCGATGTTGGATTTCTTGATGCTAAGGAGGAACATCTAAATAAGCTCGAACGCCTTCAGAACTTGGGTATACGATTCATCTATGGTCTTCGGAAATATGAACATGTCTCTGAGCTTCGCTCTCAACTAAAATGGCTACCAATTCGTCAGCGTCGAGAATCCCATATTCTCAATCTCCTGTTTTCCATTCTTCACAATCTTAATTCGCCTTCTTACCTACGTGAGCGCTTTGAATACCTTATTCCTATAAACAAACCCTGTCGTACTTCATCTTCTCTCCTTCTTCGTGCGCCTGTTCACACCTCCAGCTGTTACGATTCTTCATTTACTGCTCGTGCAGTTCGCCTATGGAATTCCCTACTGTATTCTGTAAGAAATACTTCTTCTCTGGACGTTTTCAAGAAGAGAACAAAGGATTTTTTCCTCTCTAAAGATTAATCGGTAATATGTATGTATATTTAAATGTATATATGTCTTACTGGTATGTATATTGTATATATATGTGTATTTGTGAGTATTTAATATGTATGTATATATTATATGTATTTGTAAACAATCGTTTTTCTTTTTTATTTTCTTTTAAATTTTTTCTTCTCTCCCTTTCAGGAGAGTATTATGTATGTTTTAATTTCTCGTTGATTGTTGTGCACTTAGTTACCTAGAAAACTATCTCCTCTATCACTCAAAGGGTTTGCTGGTAGAAAACTCAAAAGTGAGTTAAGCTCGCCTTTTTACATACATTTGTTATGAATTGATATCATTCTGTAATTCTGTCTTTGTGTACAAAAAAGTATAAAAAAATAAAAAATAAAAATCATGCATTCACGCCGGTTTCGGGTACTACGCATATTGCCTTTTTGAAAGAGACCATTTAATTGGTCGTGGTAGCTCCGTCTTGATCTATCGATCCCGACCCTGCCACTCACATTCACTTCGTATACTCTTTTAGTCAATCGGCTTTCATACATTCTTGCAACATGACCAAACTATGTTAACATTTTGTTATAGGAAATAAGTTGGAGATGAAAGATAATTGAGAGGAACGAAATAAAAATAAGTTAATTTCAAATCAACATAAATGTGACGCTTTGTTTGCTATGAACAAAGGTACTTATAAATAATCAAGGCTCAAATAAAGGTCTCACTAACACCGTTCCATGTCGGTTGAATGAAGTATTTGAACTCGAGTTGGAGGTAATCAACTCGAGTTGACTCAAGTCAGGCCCAACTCGAGTTAGTAACTCGAGTTGACCATCACTAACCGTAACCGTGTCTCTAGTACTCCCGGTACTCCCTAGCTACGCCACACATTACTTTGCCAATATTAGTCAGACCACTCAGACCTAAATAAATTTTAAATAATCAATACATAATATTTCACTTCATAAAAAACGTTTTGTATACTTTTTTCAAAGTATCGAAAATTTCATTAAAAATATCAAAATTAAAGCATCCGTATAGTAACCCCTTCTAACTTTTGTCCTATTAAATTTGGAGGGAAAACTCCTAAGATGGGAACCCTGGATAAATGAAGGAATTGGTAGGAACTGAATTATAAACTTCAGAACCACAAGGCACCCAGTGATGACGGAATTACTACAGAACTTCTAAAATTCGGCGGGACTCCTATCCTAAGGGCATTAGCAAGTCTTTTTAATTTCGTCATATACCAGGACATAATACCACAGACTTGGAGCAGGAGTGCGGTGGTGCTGCTGCTCCAAAAAAGGTGATAAAACATTACACCTTACCTGAAGAATTACAAACACATCTCACTCCTGAGCCATATCTACAAGTTGTTCTCGAGGGTCGTCACGAATCGTCTCGCTGCAAGACTCGACGAATTCCAGTCTTCAGAGCAGGCCGGGTTTCGAAAAGGCATTAGTACCGTTGACCACATCCATACTGTTCGGCAGATTGTACAGAAGACCGAAGAGTACAATCAGCCGCTGTTGTATGGCATTCGTGGATTACGAAAAAGCCTTCGACTCCATCGAATCTTGGGCAGTTCTGGATGCATTGCAGCGATATCGGATCGACTGGCGTTATATCGAGGTGTTGAGATGCTTGTATGACACCGCCACGATGGCTGTCCAGATACAGGACCAGGTGACGAATTCTATCGAGCTGAATCGAGGTGTAAGACCGGGAGATGTCATATCTCCCAAACTCTTCACCAACGCTCTAGAGGACGTCTTCAAGACCTTGGATTGGACTGGACAGGGTATCAACGTGAATGTGCGTACATTTCACATCTTCGTTTTGTAGACGACATGGCTGTAATAGCAGAGTCGCTGGAACAGTTAAGCGGAATGCTGCGCAGTCTAGACAAGTCCTCCTGGCGTGTTGGTTTGGACATGAACTTGGACAAGACCAAGGTCATGTTCAATGAACTTGTCGTGCCCAGACCAATAAGCGTGGAAGGGTCAGTTCTCGAAGTCGTAAACAAATAGGTCTACCTAGGCTAGGCCAAATTATCCAGTTAGGTAGACTAAACTTCGAGAAGGAAGCCGAAAGGAGGATTCAGCTGGGTTGGGCTGCATTCGGCAAACTGGGTCGCGTCTTCAGCTCGCCTATACCGCAATGTCTGAAGACCAAAATCTTTCACCAGTGCGTCTTACCGGTGATGACCAACGGTGCCGAAACGTGGACACTCACGGTGGAGCTAGTTCACAAATTTTAAGTCGCTCCGCGATCTATGTAGCGAGCTATGCTCGGGGTATTTCTGAAAGATAAACTCTGGAATGAGTATATCCGCCAGAGAATTGAGGTAACCGCCATAGCTCGTAGAATAAGCTCGCTGAAGTGGCACTGGGCTGGTCATATCTGCCTAAGGACTGACGGTAGATGGCAGGTAGATGGAGTAAGAAGGTCATAGAGTGGAGACCGAGTCTGGTAAACGTAGCGGAGGACGCCCACCAGCCCGATGGTCAGACGACCTCAGAAAGGCTGCTGGAAAAGACTGGATGCGGAAGGCTGAAAATCAGATGTTGTGGCGCACATTGGGTGAGGCCTATGTCCAGCAGTGGACTGCATCAGGCTGATGATGATGATAAATTATTAACGGAAGGAAAGATTTTGTTTGATATTTTTTTATAGATTAGATGGTTTAGAACTAGGTGGCTGCCGCGAGCTTTAAAATCTAAATGAATCATTTCTGAGATCAATTCGATTCGATACATAAAAGTACTCAGTGAGTAAAAGTATCGAGTATTTGTATCGGTACTTGATACCACAAAGTATTTTTTCGTGTCCCTATTGACATTTGACATCTTATGATATGACATCTACTATAAAATTAATGCATTAATTATGCATTATAAAATTAATGCAGTGTCTTCATTTTTAGGACATTAAATTTCCTTTTTTCATGAACTGACTATCTGATTTATGTAAAAGTATTTTTTTTGACAAAGTAATCTAACGTTTTGATTTTTCATTTGGTCAAGTAATCGAGTATATTCGTGTGTGAAAGTCATAAAAATGGTGAGTTGAAGTGTTGAAACTCAACTAATATGTGCTATGCTATCCATCCTATTGGCAAATGAGTTGCATATTTGAACAAATCAAATTTCGTCCACCCCATCGTATTATTACAATCAATTGAATTTACTTGAAGTTAAAATTAAAAGTGTGTAGTAATTAATTATTTAACCTCTATCCTCTATCTATTTATCGACTTGTTTGCCTTTTGCATACAAGAAGTGAAGTCATTAAAGAATTCTATTCATTTTATAACATAAGTTGACGCCTTTGTTACCCGAAGGTGTAGGCAGCGCCTGTTAAGCCTCGTCTCGCCCTTATGTTTATGTCTCAAGTGGAATAGGTAAAAAAAAAGTGGTTTAGTGTCGTGTGGTCGAGCATCTTACATCGTGAAATTAATATTTCGGCAGGCATAAAGAGAATAATTATTGTTTAGCGTTCATTGTATTATTCATTATACGAGAAAATAATTTTTAACATGATTACTAGATTTCTAAAATGGTATGGTATGGCCTAATGTTAAAGCAATTTGTTAAAAATGTTATCTTGGTGTGTTTTCAGATGCAATTTATGTTATTATTTAGTCGCCAAGGCAAGCTTAGGCTGCAGAAATGGTATGTGGCACATCCTGACAAATTAAAAAAGAAAATCACAAGGGAACTTATCACTACAGTTTTGGCACGTAAACCCAAAATGTGTTCTTTCTTGGAGTGGAAAGATGTTAAAATTGTATATAAAAGGTTAGTCATGGCTTGTTCTAAGACATTATACTTAATATGCTCTTGTACTCCTTAGACTTGAATGAGTGATTTTTGTTACTATTTGTGTGATGTAATAATGTAAAAATGTAATAAATGTTTGTCACCAGGTATGCATCCCTGTACTTTTGCTGTGCAATGGAACAAGAAGACAATGAGTTGCTGACACTCGAGTTGATTCATCGTTACGTTGAATTACTAGATAAATATTTTGGGAGTGTAAGTGTTCAATAACCTTTTTGTAAGCTATAATATAAGATATATTCTTATTTATATGAAATAATGTTAAAAGTTAAAAATTTATTTTAGAAATTTCTTACTTTAGACACTGCAAGCGAAACTAGTAAATTCACAATAATTATCCTACTAAACTGCTACTTTTATGTACTGTTTAGTGTCTGTGGTCCTGTGGTCGAGCACCGCACTTATAAATCAAGAAGGTTAAAATCCTGGCCCACAACAATGGTTTTTCTAAATGAATTTCAAAAGTAATGTGTGATAAATATTGATGACTGGTAACTTTGTGCCCCATATGGCAATAATGTTTGCCACTTATATGAATTGGGACGTAAATGTTATGTTATGTAATATTTATTTACCATTATAGAGTATTTCAATGGTTTCAAAATTAACACTGTAAACATATACTGCTCTCTGTAAAGAGTTCGAAACGTCGGGAAATAAATGGGTTCTAAATAAATAAAACGATATAATCCTAAAAACTTGTTTTAATGTTATGAATGTGATTCGCAAAAATCTAAGAAATAAATGTATACTGCTAGTAACATAATAACTACTCATATGTGTAAATTAGTGATGTAACGAATATTCGCACTCGCATTAGGGAATATTCGCATGTTTTTGGGTATTCGCATTCGCAAGAAATATTACGAATGTTTAGAAATGTTTTTAATAATAAAAATTAAGAAATTGTATATAGCAAGATGGTATGAAAAAGGAGCTTTATATTTTGCTTAATATTTAACCCTCCTAGATTATTATAAGAAGTATTATATTATGCATCAGCCATTAGGCATATAAATAACTGCACATCAAGTCCCTCGCGGGGTAGGCAGAGAGAACAGAGCGCCATAATTCATACACGCCTCACTTCTTTCTTTGAGTTTCATAACTCTTTTTGCACGTTCAGGACCCGTTCTATTTATGTGTTGTGTCGGTCTGCGTTTCCTACATCCGGTTTGCATGGTATTTATTATCTGCTGGGTCAATCTGGCATTATCCATTCATTCTATATTTCCGAATCCTCGGAGTATGCCTTTCTTACTTTAATATTGACACTCTTTCAATACTTCTTCCTTCCTCACAACCTTGTTTTCGACGCGGTCAGCGTGGGTCACTCCGCAGATTTTGCGCAGTACCCTCATTTCGACCGCGTTTATCCTTTCGTGCAAACCCTGCTGTACCCAACTCAAATCGATTTTAATGAAATTTTCATACCGTATGCAGTTTTATCCAACTTAAAGTTAATTTTTTTTTATAAAACTCCAACTGCCAGATTGAACACGAGAGCGTTACATCAGGAAAAGTCACGTTTTATTAAGTATGAAACTTTTCAAAATATTCTTCTACGCGTGATATTAATCATTAAATATCTGCACTAATATGGATTGACCGATTTTGATGAAATTTTGTGTGCATTTTACATAACATAACATAACTTCACGCCTTTTGTTACCCGAAGGTGTAGGCAGCGGCTGTTAAGCCTCGTTTCGCCGTTATGTTTACGTCCCAAATGGAATAGGTGGCGAACCTATTGCCATACCGGGCACAAAGTTTGTCAGTCATCGATATTTATCACACATAACTTCCGAAAACAATTTCGATAAGTCATTGGTGTGAGCCAGTGTCTGGAATCGAACCCCGGACCTCTGGATCAGGGGCCGTGCGTTTGCCCACTGCGCCACCGAGACTATATTTGTGCATTTTAAGTCTGAGAATAATTCGAATGCGTTCGCGAAGGCTTAAAAGAAATATTCGCATTCGCGAATGTTTTTATGAAATATTCGTATTCGCATTCGCGAATGTCCAAAATCCAACATTCGTAACATCACTAGTGTAAATAATCTTACTTTCAGTGTATTATAAAAAGTTTAAATTTTACTTCAAAAGACTTCAATTTCTGCTTTCTCCAAGTTTATTTTGCTGAAGATGTGTTTATTTCATATTTTCAGGTGTGTGAGTTGGACATTATCTTCAACTTTGAGAAGGCATATTTCATACTGGATGAGTTGGTGCTTGGTGGTGAACTGCAAGAAACAAGCAAAAAGAATGTGCTGAAAGCGATTGCTGCACAGGATCTATTGCAAGAGGTCAGTAGTCAGGATAATGAGCTTGTATAATTACTTCTTTACAGGTATTAATTAGATAAATAATGTGCAACAAGAGAATGGTTGTGGTGTGGGTACTTGGAACTAGGCAAATGATGATGATGAAACTAACTTATGAAGGTGAATTAAATAATAAAACCCTTAGATGGCATGCAACTGAACTGCATTGGCCAAAGGGTTGATTTTCCGTTCCACATAATTATTTTGCATTTCCATCTATTCAAAACCATGCCAGAAAACTAAGCAATACATTTTAAAACTATTGGTAAATGCTATACAAATAACATTGATTTAGGTTTCACAAAAAAGAGACAAGAATTATCTCATCTATTCTCTTTATTCACAAATATGGGGTTATAAGTCATGACATATGAATCACTTGTATTATAAATTGTTATTTATTATAATTAGAGCTAGGCTCAGCCATAGGCACAGCCATCTTAGTTAGCAATGGTTAGTGTCCGACCGAAGCTTCGGCTTTGGCCACCTTTGGCCAAAAATCCATCTTCGGCGAGAACTTCGGTTTGCTTGCTTGAAGGTGCCGCCGAAGGTCTGAAAACAAAATAGTTTCTTTTAACAATTAAATCTAAAAGTTATTGAAAAAATAAGTTGTGCTTAGCGCCCTCTAGTGTGTTATATTAATTCTGTTAATATAATAATTTGCCAGCGCCTCTATATGAGAGATACGGGAATTTGGTATAATGTTCCTAAAAAAAATTCGAGTTGCACATCTATGTTAGATATTAATGTATTATCTATGGACCGGACTGCACTTAGTTCAGTGCGGATACTTCTATCACTGAGAAAAAAGCGGCAAGAGCCACTTTACGCCGATATTCTTCTTTACCGGTGGATAATATTGAAGATTTTTTTTAAATTACTAATAGTTCCCTTAGTTAGTTAGTTTAATTTCCCTAGTTAGTTTAATTACCTTCGGCTTCGGCCGTGAAGATTGCCGATTAATCGGCTTCGGCTTCGGCCAAAAATAGGCCTTCGGTCGGACATTAGCAATGGTATATAATTTAAGAATCTAAATGATAATATTACAATAAGATATAGGAACAATCAATTTTAATTTTTAAGTTTAAATGTTGCAGCTATTATTTTATTTTATGTTCACATAATACAAGTGATTTATTAAGTACCGCCATTTTTAAATTCCTATCTGAATTTATTATTACTTTAATAAGCTCTTAATATCATTAGGGATTTAAATCAACAATATTTTTATTAGTCCAGAGAATTTCTTAGTTTAGGACTTGCAAAGTTATTCAAATAGGGTAAAATATAATTTGTTATTGCTATTATTATGTTCCTGTTACATCCAGTTATTATCAATTTATTAGATATTACGATTTTCTTATTTTTAATCTTGTTTTTGATCAATATTATATTACAATAAGTTAAATACAATTCCTGAGTTCATGAGTTGTTGCAATCATAGTTGATATTGAGGCAATTTTCAACACAGAATATATAGTTATAAATTCTGTCTCTGCAATGCATTTATTAATAAATTTTATTTACTATCCTATCTGTTCATTGCGATCTAATTAGAAGAAAATTATTTTATTCAAATGTCAGACATTCACAAAACGTGGGACATATGAAATTTTGGATTATTAATATGTAATACTCATAAACTTGAAATGTATACAAATATGTACATATCGTTTCAATTAAAATTTATCATATTAAATACAATGACAAAAACAAAAATAAAAAAAATGTCTGTATTGAAAATTCCCTTAAATACTGAAACTTAAACGTTCTAGAGAAAGAAAGAAATTATTTCTGCATTCAAAATAATTATTAAGCTTAGGTTTAGATAAATGGACCAGTTGTTAGGACAGTGGCCTCGGTAGTGTGCCTTTTAGATTTAAAATATCACTATAAATATATATGCGTAGGTGCACATCTTTACTAGTTGTAATTTAAAAAAAAAAACTTTCAGTTCTAATAAGTGTGATTGATAGATAAAATGCATTTTACATATCACTTTTATTAATGAATGTAAATAGTTTTATATCTTTACTTAAATATATAAAACTTCTTTAAAAGAAATTGGGTAAAACTTAATCCTTGTTAAAATTAAAAAAAAATTAACTTTTCATGCGTAATGTTAGTATATTATCTTATCAATAACTAGTATAAATGTGTTTTGATGCACTGTTTTCTCTTCACCTTACTACACAAGCCTCACGGTGTGTAGAATACACGATTCTGATTTTTTTGTGTATATTTCACGATATTGCTCAAGTGCGTATATTATACGTTATTTTTTTTTTAATTACCATTGATTTGCTGAGATCTCTTCTATTAACGCGTGTTGCTTGTAAAGTTAATTCATGTGGATATCTTCAGTAGAAAAAAATGGAAGCGAAAGAATATCAGGCGAAACTTGTCAAATCAGAATTAAATTTAATGAATCTATTATCAGTCATCTATAATATCACACATAACTTCTGCAAAGACATTACTGTGAGCTTAGACTCGAGATCAGGTGCTCAGAATTATTACTGGGATTGCTTAGCCTCTAGATCAGCAAAACTAATGGCACAAGCCCTGGAAACGGAGGGTCAATATTCTCTAAAACAATACTACACGCTAAATTCCTATTTATTGCTTATTATAATATTATTTAAGAGTTTTTAGATCTTAAAATATAGTGGGTACATTTGGGAACACAAAATAACCAGTGCGTACAGATAGCGTCAAAGTAAATTCGTAAATACATAAATAAACATTAAAAAACTAAGTGTCTCTAAATTGTGTGTATTATTATTATATAGTTCTTGAGCGTTGTCTTATGATGACACTGGTTTTATTCTGTTTACCTTGTTAGTGACTCTGTTGTGTCGTTATACACTATACTGCTCAATATCTTAACGATTTAATAGTCGTCACTGTAAGATTGTAATATAAAATTTGCTTACATTACTGTCTACTTACTGCACCCTGCTAATTTTATCGTTTCTTTTGGTGTGTGATATGCATGCATTGGTGGCGGGTCAGGACCTGAACGATGGATTATTACACTGATGTTTTGACACAACTTGGACGATGAAAAAAAAACAAAATAAAATAATAAGGCTATGTATGACTCAGCTGCTTTTTTTTCGCATGAGCTTTCACCACACTTAATATTTAAATGTATATTTATGATTCTCACAACATTTTTTTTTTGCAGTTAGTGCATGGTTGCCTTTGTTTGACTCGAACTATATAAAACACAGATAATTTATGTACCATTCATTTAATTATTTTTCTGGAATACCTTGTATCATTTTATAGTATCAAACAAGTGGATGAAATTTTTCTAGATAAGTCTTGAAAGTTTACAGTAGCTTAGTTTGTTTGTAAAGTTCTAGTGGTGTTGACTATAGTAATGGGTTTCAAGCCTGTCTGTGAAATTACTTTCCACAAGTTATCTTCTATAAACATTCAGATTCACGTATCTGAAGCTAATTTTATTGATTAACTGCCTCCATTTTTGTTTGCAGTTACATTTAGAAAATGTATAATGGCATATCTGTGGGATCATATGCACAGTGGCCATTTACCATAGATATTAGTTTTAATACCATAGATAGTACAAAAAGCTCGTTTTGTTTATGAGGGTTCTATTAAAAAATTGGTTTGCTATTTTTTATTGCACTTTCCTTGAAACGGATAGAAAAGAATTTCAATGAGTAATTAGTCCCAATTTAAATCCAGCACAATAATATTGGCGGAAGATACGATTTCTAAACATTTTAAATTGTCAGCAGGTATTTCCAGAATACCCTTAAAATTTTAATATTACATATTATATATTGTAATTACAATTAGATTTGTCATCAGATACTGTTTGTGTTAGGAGAATCATCATTATGGTACTTTTAATTCATATGTATATTGTGGCTTTGTACATGTGTTGAATATATGCCGTAATTATTATTGTATTAGAGCACTGTTTTACAACTAGTCTGTGTTAGGTCATCAGAAAAGGAAACATTCTTCCTATACGATATTTTTATCCAATCAGAAGCATTTATTAATAGGAGCGTTAGCAAATAAAATAACATAAGCTGAATATCACCTAAAAAATATAAATCTTTTAAAATGCTAACGTCGTTAGTATTTTTTTGAGATTTAAATAATATATATTCTCCTTTTTGACAACTTTCTTAGTTAACTAATTGTGATGCTACATTTAATTTAGTAGTAGGTAATACTTATTACTAATGACATACTATGTGAAACAGTGTTCTATACATATATATGACTATTCGTACATTGATGTAATGGGTTGTCTGGAAATATATTATATTGATAAACTAATCGATCTGTTTTCTTGCATGTACTAAATTCCTATTATCCTCGCTTCCGTGGCACGAATAATATAAAATTTTAGTTATAGTATCTAGTATTGAAATTTATATATTTTTGCTTGTAAATCTTTTTTATGAGAGATGCATTGAAAATTCATGCCATGGATATCCTTTCACTGTGGTGTTTTGGGCTGTGGTCAGTGTTCTTGAACACTAATGCTGTTTTTGCTGTGCTAACAACAAAAGTAACAATCATTTCGCCGTCCATAACTGGTGTATAAAGATCCATTCGTATGAACAATATTTATATACATATACGACAACGTCTTTAATACTCATACATTCTAAAGAGATACGTTTTATAGTATAATAGGTCGTTTGAATGTTATGTTACAGTCTGCCAAAAAAACAGTCTACATTAATAGTTGGTATTTGTCAGGTCAAGAAAAATAATAACTAGGAGAAAATTAATAAAGTTTCTTCTAGATTGTTCTAGATCACAACATATGGAATATTGCATTAGGATTATAGACAGTTCGATAATTCTATCGAACTGTCTATAATCCCTATTATTCAATAGGGACTAAAATTGTCACTGTCTCTAAGGTATTTATTTTTATTTTGAAATTCATCGGTGTATGTGTATGTCTTAGTCTTATCTACAGAGTGGAGTGGTAGGTGTGATTTTTGGACTCATCTACCAATATTGGGAAAATATAGTGATTATTTTGGTATATGTGTGCTATATGTGTGTCTGTATAATATTAATGAAACTGAGATATATTAACTCGGTGCAACATTTTAAAAACTTAGTTGTGTTCATATCTAAAAGTCTAAAGTGAAGAGATAAAAAAGAAGCCGAAGCCGTTTATTTTTTTTAAACTTTATTATTTTAAAGGTGGCACCATTGAAGGGAAATATCAGAAACACTAGTTAGCTTATAGGTTTATATGGAGGCTGTACATTAAGTTTACTCTACCCCTGTCCGATTCATAGTAGGTTTTCTGAGTATCATAAATAAACAATTAATTTAATATATCTTGACAATACAGGTCACCACTTTTTTTGAGAAAATCTTACTATACATTGGTGGTACCATACCCATGTAGGGGTATTCATATATTCATATTTTTTCTAATTTTCTTTATTGGATATGGTATTACTATGGCCTGGATAGATATCTCCTTGAGACAAGGTCACCTATTTATAGTAAGATGTAGATTAGAAATCCTAGATATGTCACAATAACTAGAATTTTTAATCTATAGAAATTGCTATTAAACAAATGGCATGAACTTATGAATATCGAAAGTATTTAGCTTAGCTGCATGTTGACGGCGTGAATTGTGTTAGGACGAGACAGTGGACGCGGCTCTCCGTGAAGTGGGACTCCTCTAAGCTTCATCTAGCGAGCGGCGAAGAGACCCTTCTGAAGATACCAACAGGCTTCCATGCACCATAGTGCGCAAGAACTCTCTAAATCCAATCACCAGCAGTAGCTGGCTAATTCTTAGAGTTAAATATTTAAAAGGTCACTTGCCGCCTCAACTTTCAATTATTTAGACGATTTTCCGAAAGGATTCTTTTTGAAGGTGGAAAGAAATCGCCAAAATTTAGTGTTACTTTTCAGAAGTTATGAGCAATAAGCCATATTTACTTGTTTTCAAAATTTTATCAGTCATTCAGTGTTTCAGTATACCTATATTATACTGAGAATTGTGACTATGATAATGATTAAAAATTGGATCATTTAACGAAGATTATTGAGTGAATTAATAAAAACGTTCTTATTTTGCCAAAAAGCTAGTCGGTATAAATATAAGCCTACTCCCTGAAGTAAAAAAAGTTTAAGTAAATTTATTTGATACTTTACCTACTGTTTGTACCTATATATAAATCTTTGCGTAGATATAGGTATATCTGCTTCTACAAGTAATTATCAATGATAGTTAGGATTAAAGAGAATAAAGGTTAATATGACAGTTTAAAGATACCTTATAACTGCTACTCATCTTATAAAAAATCGAATAATATGTATTAATTTTCTGGAAAGCCTTTTAACTATATTTTATGTAGGTACCATTTTTTAAATTAGCTATAAAACTAACCTAACTATACACAGCTGTAAAGGTTAGTTTCTGTCGTAAGAGGGTAAAATCCCACTGTCTTCCTCTAAGTGTTCATGAATATAACACGGGGAGTAGGGTGTTAAAAGCCATTAATTAAAAGTTGCTATTAGACTGAAGGTGCGATTGAATTCGATGATTACTTCAGAGCTAAGTTAGTATTATCCTAAAATTATTTTTTTATACTTTTACTCGAAATCCAAGTCCCAAATTCTGGTACAAAATATACTGTGCAGTATAATTATTAAAATATAATAATGGGATTAAGTGAGTGATGAAAATGACTTTGTTTTTTAAATTTGACATTATAGATAATTTATAATTTGATCAGGTATAATATTTTTATTAATTTACAGTTAGAGAACTTCATTATACATTTCGTGTTAAAAGAATATTTGTATTAAGTATACACAATCCACATTCCTTACATAACATAGTCAGTAGTAGTTAGGTAATAATATCAGCAAAGTAACAACTTGTCAATATCACGTTCATCCTACGGATACGAATCTGTCATTTTATTATTTGATTTTAATAATAATAGTAGAAAGCTGAAGAAAATGTTTCCTAATTTGTTTGTTTGCGTGTTCAAACGCTATATCTGAGGAATTACTAAAATGATTTTAAAAAATCTTTCGGTCTTATATAGCTCGTTTATCGAAACAACACTAAAACCAAAACAAATACCTACTAACAAATGTAGTAGGCACTTTGAAATGTTACTTAAGATTTACATTTTTTAGACGACGCAATTTGGGACATGCATAAAAAGGTAAAAAGAAGTTTCACCCCAAGTTTGAGGTGATAACCATTTTTTCCCGCCGCCATCTTAGAAAAACGAGTGCAAATATTTTTTTCGCGATATCTCTGAAATTATGCATCTTACAACAAATTCGTGAAGACGTAATTTGTACAAAATATTGCCATAAATATATTGATATAACTATTTGCCCTGATTTTAAAATTAAAGAAGTTTTGAGCAAAAAGGTGTAAAAATTTCTAATGCCTGCTTGCGCCCTTTAAAAAATGCAATATCCGGCCCATAAATTGTAACTTAAATAAACAGATCAATTGTAACATTCCAATGGGCTAATAACCATAGCTAATAACGATACTTTTACTTTAACAGTGGTAGAGCCAAGCAGCTCGCTGCATGAATGGGCCGGCTCGACCGGTGAAATACCACGACCTCTCAGAAGATCGACTTAAGGTGGCCCATGCCGCGTTTCGTTCGGTTAGAGAGGTACCCGGAGGCCCACTCCCTTCCCCATCCTTCCCTATCCCCTTAAAGGTCGGCAGCGCAACAGTAACACTATATGAGTTGCTGGTGTCCATGGGCGACGTTGGTTGCTTACCATCAGGAGACACGCCTGCTCGGGGCACACGAGCAGGCGTGTCTCCTATAAAATACTACCCCATAAAAAAACGACCAATGTGCCTGGCTATGATTATGACGGTACAAAGTTCACCGGCTAACACGTATGTACCTAGTTAGATTATCAAGCTTAAATAACGTGTCCTTGGACCCATTGTTACGAGTATATCCAAGAATGATGATGCAACTCTTTAAATTATGTTTATTTATGTTAGTAGGCATTTAAATGTCTAGCTATTGTGAAACTTCACACAAGTTGATATGTAATTAATAGATAGGTATCTATCAAATAGGTAGGTACATAGAAAAATGACTAATACTTCCCGTTCGGTCCAAGTTTGCCGGTCCGTACTCCGTAGTGTGAGAGTCCCTTTCCCCAAAACTCTTGGCATAAAAAAAAATTGCTATTGACATTTCTTAGTTTTTCACTTGTGTAGAACTATGGGTAAAGACAAAACGTTCAGAAGTGATTCATGCAAAATAAATGTTAAAGATTAGGTACCTATAACTTATTTTGAAAATGAGAAGAAAAGCCGATGAAATCGAGAAACCTTGAAATATCTGGTGTTGAACTGTTGACCCATGGATGTTCGTGATTAAACGCAATTAATGTGTCTAATTTTAATAAATATCTAATTTTTTAAATAATTTCACCATTAGCAAACTTAGTGCAAACGGGTTGTAATATTAGGTACATGAAGGGTGGTGGGAACAATATTAACATTAGGCGCAATAGAAACTCAATCCGAATTAAAGAATTGAAAAAAATACTTAGCAATTGGCATGAATTCCACATACCTAACGAATTAAAATTAATTAGCTACATATATTTAAGCACGATGTATAATGAAGATTTCTATCGCTAGTTTTAATATCTTTACTTTTTAATTAATTTATTTTTTAATTTAGATGTTGTGAAATGAATTAGTTTTGTTTACTTACACTGAATTTATTATTTGTTGAAATTATAAAGAATTTATTAGAGTAAGACTATGATTAATATTAATCGCTTAATTTAATTTGTAGTGTTATTTGTTTCTTTGAACCAGAAATTTAATGACTTTTTATTTTTTATTACTGAATATAAAAATACCTAATAATAAGATTGATTAACCTACCTACTTGACATATCTGCAAATAAATAAGATTATATAAGGTCATAAGAAAATTTTAGCGCAAAGTTTTCCAAATAAATAGCTGGATCCTTGCCAAAACTAAAGTACATATAAAACGAAAAAAAACTAGGTTTTTATAAGGATCACATGAACGAATATTTAGAATTAACTATGAACAATATTATTTTTGTATGACACATAAACGGACAATGATAAAAGTAAAGTCTTTGTATATTTGTCTTATCGTCATCTGCCCTATAATTCCCACTGCTGGACATAGGCCTCCTCCATAGTATGCCGCAGCTAACGGTCTTGTACTAGTAAATGTATATTTTGGAAAATTAATTGTGATTAGAAGACTATTTTATGGCTAAATCGTTCAATATAACTACCTATAAATAATAAATTATGCACAGAATAAAATATATACTTTAAGCTATATAATTATGTTAAATGATGTTTGTGTGATAAAATAATTGCAATAAAGTATATTTTGTATGTTGTCAATTTTTACTTTCAATAATTCCCTCGCAAGTAGTTTGTGCACCATTAATAAAAGTTTATGTAGCAAGAAGTATAGAAGAAGACTACAAATTTAAATAATAGCTAACAGTTAAAAGTGATAGTTATAACTATTTACTTTAACTCTTGTTATAACCAAATGATATGAAAGCTGATGGAGCCATTGCATAAAATAAACGCGTTAAACGCTTTTGCAAGAGATATTAGAAGTTCCACTTCTTAATGAATAAATTCTAAGTATTCCAAATCTAAGTATCAGTACAAAACTTAGTTAAACAAAATATAAGTATTAATAATATGGCACAATAGCACATCTAATTATTATACAAAATTTAAGGGATATTTATAGTTTTTGATTTTTTTAATGTATGTATTTATTTGACTGTATAAATTTTATGTAGATTTTTATTTTACGAGAAAAAATGTATTGTTTAAATTTATTTAAACCGAAAAGCGATAGCTCGGTCTAACGCGGCCACGAGCGACACTGGCTCAGTGATGACCCTTGTTGCAGGAGGAGACACCACAGGGATTCTTCGAAGATCACGGACTTGGTTAAACGTGGCGCTACCTGGATTTCTCGTCAGCACGCAGCCGCACCTTCATAATAATCAGTAATAGACATTATATAATAATTTGATATTAAACAGATATATATAATTTTAAACCACATTTCGTCAGATGGGTTAGTAGTTGTATGTTTGTTCTGTTTCAAGCTTTTATTTTCATTGTGATAATATCTTTATAGACCCGTTGAGACCATCAGAAATAATAAGTTTTACTTAAATTTATTCATATGCACCTTAAGTTTTTTATTCAGTATTCTTTTGTAATTCCATTTAGAGTTAAAAACTATATTTCGATGAGTTAGTTTTATCATGTACTTAGTAGAGAGTGCATCAATTCTATCTATACAATTATTGCTAAGCAATTATGTAGAAGACAAGAGTCGGATCCAAATTAGTCACACAATGAATTGAAGGTACACAAAACGACCAGATTATTTTGAGGTTGCGCTGAACGTGAATTATAAATAATTCTAAATATCTCATAGATTAGAATAGTTTTCACACAAATAAATAGTTGAAATATGGCATTTCAAATATTATGTAGGTTCCTATGTACGTCACTTTTGTTTTTAATCGCGTACGTAATTTCTATCCTTATTTCTAAACTCTGTGTCCTTGTAAATCATCGTAACAGCCTACATAACACTTGAACTTGCCAAATATAAATTGTTATATAAGTAATAAAGATGATCTATTTCGAATGCCCCCAACTCAAATAAAGCCTGTTTTGTGTACCGAAATGCCAAAATAACTTCCAAAACACCTAACGTGATTAAAGTAGAAAATAAATTATAAGTAAGTGACTCATACAAGCTGGTAGGTAATTATACCTCGATTCGCCGGATTATTTTTTTAGTCCCAAATATTAATCATTCCATTCTCATACTAAAGATGATCAGCATTAAACATCTTGGACGCGTCTTTGTCCGCCCACAAAAAGTGTTAAGGTAGCATTTAGAAGCGGTGCCCCATGGTTTAACTGGGTTTCTTCCCTATAATCAAACATTATTTACTACCAGTATTGCATTGAACATATGCCTATTTGAATTCGAATATAACCTACTCACCAGGTTCCCAGTCAATATCACGCCCAATATAATAAGGTGAAAAGTTTAATATATACATTTCCCAGTTAGGTTTACTATAAATTATTTGATAATGTAAGTTAACTTAGCAAAATAGTTACTATATGTCTACACTCAAAAGGTTGAATTTGTCTATGGAATTGAATTGTTTAATTTAGAGAAAGTCCGTTAATTACATGATGTTTTATGCAAACTTTTAATCATCGTTTAAAACGCTTGATGATCACATTATGGTAATCAATTTCGACTCACCCCTTTCTTACCTTGAACTATTAATGTTGCATCAGGCCAGAAATACATGTAGAGGTAACGTTTTTAATTTTTGAAATCACGCGTTCAAGTTTCAAAACGCGCTTTCATTTTAGTGACATTTAGTTCTTCTTTATAGAGTCACGTGTTTAACGAAAAATCTCAAACAGGTACACCCAATGGTCGGGAAAGATGCAAGTTGAATTTAATAGGCATATCTAAAAAGGGGTTACGCTTTATATTTTGTCAGCTATTAAATTATGTACTTATTGATTAGTCGTAAGTTTGTATTAAATTAAATATATATACCAATTCTCAAAAGTATAGAAGTTGTTTAATTTTCAATCCTTTGGCAGAAAACATATGGGTACATATCTACCTATTTATTAGTGAACTTTTACTTAGGTCTGAGGTCAGTGGGGTAACAAAATACACGCATGCCTGGTAATTTGGACACGTAGAAAGAAATAATGAAAAATAAAAGAATGACTATAACGTTTATATTAGGTATATCTGCTTAGTCACACCTTATCGTTTGACCCTTATCTATACATAAATAAATGAAGCACTAACAAATAATTTGAGAGATATATCTGGTTTAGTTAATCTTACTTGTACATTACAAGGAAGTTGGTTTGAAAAAGAGTATTGATGTAAAAGTACCCGGAGCATGCCCTTCCTGGTCACGGTCCGGTGGTTCGGACATGTAGAAAGAATGGATGACACAAGATTGATTAGTAGATATACAATGCAGAATCAGAAGGGTGTAGGAGTCGACGACGGCCCCGACACATTCCAAGATGAAATTGAACGATTCATTGAGAAAGGTGATGTCAGGAGCTTTTAAAACCGACGAGCGTATATGACAAGAGTTATGAAAATCAAAGAAAGGAGTGAAGTGTGTAAGTATCGTGCGTTATTCTCTCTGCCTACCCCACAAGAGACTTAGCGTGAAGTTGTGTATGTACTTTCATATTATGCAAGAGTCTACGTCAAAGTATCTGTAAAAGCAGTTCACCTTCTGTTACACATTTAGTTAACTGAATCTTCTACATAACGATATTTTTAATGGTTTTGATAATGAAAATTTTGACTACGGAACCGTATGTAAACGAGAAATGTAGTCAAGAGGAAGGCGTATTATGATACTGATATTTAAAGAGGCAAATGAAAATAGTGTCAAAAACAGATTATCTGCTTGAGATTCTTAATGACAGTCTAGTAATCACGTGGATTTTGAAGCATTTTAACCCCTTGGTGAAATTTAAAACTATAAGTCTTACTTTTAATATAGTCAGTTGCAGGTTATGGCTTCTCTAGGAATGCAGAGAACTTAGTAAGGGATACGAGTCCAGGTAGGATATAGCGGATTTCATACAGACAGTGAAAAACTTAATATTCTATATATGAAATTTCTTTTATTTATTTATTTATTTAAATATCGGCTACAATACAAAATAGTTATAAAATTATTGTGCCTATATAAAAGCGATAAATATTTCAAAAATGACTACAGTCTTGATTTAATTTCAATTTCATATCTTCTCATTAAATATACAAATAAAATAAATATACAATACGTTAAATATTTTTTTAGCATTACATATAATATATTTAGTTCAATCCCAATTGAATATTAATAATGAATATCCAACAATGTATTGAAATATGTTTAATATTGTCACCAGAGAAAGGATAAAAAACTTAGGATAAAAATTATTAGAACTTAACTCTTGAAAATGCGCCAAAACAATGCAGATACAACTAGTATATCGGGCGTTGTGACGTTAAATTATTTCATAAATGACAGTATTAGCAGTACAAAAATAGTTTTAGATGAAAAAAACTTCAAACTCCTATAATAAAAGAAGTAGGCATGATTTGAATTGTGTTATATATAATTAGTAATACAATTGCCAATATTCATATCGCTGTTACACATACAATTGATGACATTCAAGTGTGGTTTGACACTTTCAAGTCACTGCCGATGAGTGATTATAAAAATCTACGATTGGTTGTACTATGGCGTCATTAAGATATTATATACTAAAACAATAATAAGTAGTCTCAAATGGATCCTTAAGTTTAATTCGAAAAACACATAAATAGCTTTTATTACAAAAATTCTAGTAAAAATGAGAACAATGTCAATTTGAAATATGATTATAATCTATTGTAATGGATGTGACTGTCGCGCCATAATATTAACTTAACATCATAGTTCAAATAACACTAAAAATAAAATCAATCAATTAAAACTAAATCAATAATTATTAAGTATAATATAAGAATATAAATAAGTGGAAAAATCAATCCGAGTCCTCTGAAGACTTGGATTCAGGTGTGGACTTGACCTTATCGGAAGTCGTAGGGGAGGATGAAGATACTTCGTTATTGCTGGGCGTCGGCGTGGATGGGGCGGACTCTGCAGTGCTCTGGTTCTTCGCCTCTTCTTTCTCTTGCTTCTCCTCTTTCTGCTTCTCCTCCTCGCGTTGCTGGTTCGTCACTTTAGCGAGATGCAGGGCGGCCAGTAGCGCGGTCACATAACGACGCAAGTCTAGCTCCACACCTTCGATAGAAAGATTTACACGTTTTTAAAACACTTTAAAATTCATGACATGTGTAATTTAAAATTAAAAGTTTAGCTTATATTGGAGAGACTAAACTGTCCTGCCCTTTACTAATTATAAGTTACAAGCTGTTGGTTGCCTGCACACGAATTTTGTGTCCTTTTGCGGAGTCGCTTAAACTCTTTCATATCTATTATAAGTAGTGTCCGACCGAAGCTTCGGCTTCGGCCACCTTCGGCCAAAAATCCATCTTCGGCGAGATCTTCGGTCCCGCCGAAGGTCCGAAAACAGTCAGAATTGAACGAACTGTTACGAAAAAGTGAGTGACTGACGGACCGGACTTCACTTAGTTCAGTGCGGATACCTCCATTACCGAGAGAAAAGCGGTATGAGCGACTTTACGCCGATATTCGTCTTTAGCTGTGTATAATATTGAAGAAAATTATTAAATTACTATGAATTTATAAACTTTCGGCTTCGGCCGAAGGTTGTGGAGATAGCCGATTAATCGGCTTCGGCCAAAAATAGACCTTCGGCCGGACACTAATTATAAGTAACTCTAAGTATCTCATATTATATAATAACTTCAATTAACTTCCATGACAAAACATTAGAAAAGTTAAGGATGGACTCGACTTCTACTTCCTCTACTGAGGCTTGAAATATTTCAACAGTTTCAGCAACAAAACAGGAAGTAAGAGTATTTCAGATTAGGTTTTGAAAATTGACCTTGTGTTAATAGTTCCTTTGGTTGGTCATTATGCTTTAGAGTTTAGATTGATATCAAATTCAAATTCATTTATTTGTTCAAAACATGTGTAGTACAATGTTAAATTAATGTGGTTAATTTTTACAAAACATTAAGTTTTAACATGTTTTGCCGTGGTAGGCGTACAAATATTAATATTAATAAATAATAAAAAGTAAATTAAAATGCATATGTCTAACTTATGTCAAAAATAAAGTCAATATATACGTTAAAAGAAGATTCAATTTTTCTAGTCCATAATTACGTCAGAGTCAGAAAATTACAGTGTCTTTCAAAAAATCATTAATATTATAATAGGCCCTTTGAATTAATACTTCTCTAAGCTTTTTAACGAATAATGTAGTATTTAATTCTTTGTAAACATTGGGAATTTTATTATAAATGATTGGTGCCATACAGAATACACTTTTCGCCATCAGAGTAGTTCTAGTTTTATGCATACACAATTTAAAATTGTCCCGTCTGTTACGCTTAGAAACATCTGATAGACGGGGAAACAAATTGGGATTCATTCTAACAAACACAGGTATATGGTGTATTATCAAATACAAAAACTTCTAATAACGTTTCTCTTACCCGATTTTCTAAGTTCGTTGATCTTATACGCAAGATTAGCCCAAACGCGTCGAGCAGCTACTGCGCTCAGACGCCCCACAGTCTGCACTGTGTGCAAGGCTGGATCTTCGGACAGTTCCGCTATTTCACCATTATCTATACATGAAAATATAAATCACATGAGTAAAACCATTCATTTAACATGTCTGTTAGTTTTAAAAAAAATCAGACACATTTTAGCAACTAATATATAACAGAATAAGCGATTTACATGGTAATAACGGGCAATTACCGTATTAAAACATGATTTTGTTATAAGCGTCCTTTGCGTGTATTATGCTTAACAAAACCAAAACACGTCGTTTGATATATGACGTGATTCCACAAATAACAATTGGGCACATAAGTGGCACGGCAATTCGGACTTGGAAGTTCATTATGATAACCTACCCTTGCTGTTTTCTTGTGGTCCAACAGGTGGTAGGTAATGGTCAAGTAATTGCATAGCGTATGTGGCGCCGGCGTCCACGCTGTGCACCGCCTTCTGCCCGTACGCGGTAGAGAGTAAAGAATTCGCTTTGGCCCAAGACAACTCCTTGAGGGACGCCACTCGCTGCTCGGCAGCAGCACGGGCTCCATACACCTGGTGAACATTAGTAGAATTCAGTTAAAAGTTTGTTTCGGGTTGGACGAAATTAAAAAATTGGTGGCTGAGAAAAAGAGTTGGTACCTCTTGTTCAAAATGTATAAAATATACGATTAGGAGGCGAGTGTATTGGTTGCCCATACAATGGCGGGTTCTATATCACAACCCAGGCTAAATATTTGTGATATCAAAATGGATTATTGCATAGCGTCTGCTTATTGTTCTGTAATTTGAATCTAGCTGCTTTAATTAAAAATGCTACCCGATTGAAATTTCCTATACATCAACACATTAAGAGATAATGGAGTCTAAAAATGAGTGATAGTGTACTACATAAAAAAAAATTGGGGGTAAAATAATATCTAAGATGTCCATAAGGTTAGAATGTTATCTATATAATTCATAATAAAACTAACAATAAATTGTGTAATTTCGACATATGTACTAATTAATGCCATAGATAATAAACATTTGAGTTCCGTGATCCGGTTCGTTGTCCAATGCGTGATACATCGATATCCACGGTCTCGCTAGCACGCACTATCTTATCTTGGTGCACGTATCACAAACTGCTGCCGACCCACTATCAGAGTGCCGGGATTGTGTCCGGTACTAGTATATTATAATTATATCATGTCTCTTGAATCTTATTTTTTTATGTCTATACCTACAGTAACGTGTTAATAAAACTCTTTATACATGTTTTATACATAATATTTGTATGTATAAAATCTTGCTCAAAATGGATCAGCTTGTCCCCATGCCTAACCAGCCTTATAGAAAAAGCGAATAAGGTCTTCACTAGGAATCGCTTGGTCGCTATATCCTTTTAGCCAACATAACAGGCCAATGTCCTTTTAGCTGTTAGTGAAACCACGTCGAAAATCGTAGTAAATCATCGCACGAAAATTTTCTCGAGTTAAATCCATTATGATAACGTTAAGCCATTTGTAAAATCGCGCCGCACATTTAAAACAATTGACAGCCGGATAAAACTACTGCAATCTACAGCCAAAGAGTTCTTTTTTCAAATATAGTATTTTTTTTCAATTAGGGCAAACGCGGTTTGCGTATTAAATACTTTTTAAGTAATATTTATATAGTGGCCAGTTCCGGATACTTAAATGGAAGCCCTTGTATACCATTTTAAGACAAATATTTTCATATTACAAGTTAACAACTGCTTAGTTCGTTTTAATCGCTAGTACAAGAAGCCTCTTGATTATTATGTCAACAAGCTTAATAAATACAATAGATTGTCGAGAATAATCCAAATGTGACTCAAGAGCATTCATGACATATTTGATATTTCATAATATAAAATGTAGGTTGATGTTTTAACCTTTCAACGCAGACTTTGTACCATAGCATACAGTCATCATGTAGTGTTTAACATTTGCCTACGTGTATTTTTGCACGAAACGATGAAACAAATAAAACTCTTTATACTAAGTTTCTGGTCTGTTCTGGCCGAAGTTGGATTTTATTTTACGTCAAAATTATTTATACAGCTTTGCAGATAAACAGAATTATTTACTAAGGATGTCGTTTTGTGCGTCAGAAGTTGTTTATACAACTTTAAAATTCTGTAGCTAGGATATATCTTCATTTATTTCTTAACTAAGTTTATAAATAAAACTAGTATGATGTTAAAAGAACATTTAAACCAGAAGATCATATTTTAAGAGCACCTCTCTGCCTCATTTGCTGTCTTCATTAAATCAGATTTCTAGTTGAATTTTACTAAATCGTAATTGTATTGATTGCATACAGGCTGTTACTAACATCTACTATATCATAATTAATTTTATAATAGATGGTAACATATACAAGAGAGTTAGTAACCTTATAGCAAAGAGAAAGTGATATACAGAGGTCACTAGGCATGTAATAGACAGACAGTTACGGAAAATACGTGTTATATATGTACCAACCTACGTGTGTGAGTGCCAACGTTGCGAGTAATTTCTAGAGTAGTCTAGACTAATAATTACATATAGACAATATTACAATTATTATTATACATAGATAACTTCACGTGAAGCCCCTTGCGGGGTTAACAGAGAAAACAGAGCGTCATGAGGCAACTTTGACTTTCATAACTTTTGTCATACACGCTCGATTGATCGGTGCTGAATTCTGAATGATATTGAGTGACAAAACAGTGTTAAATATATTTGCATCGAAAATTAACAGATGTTCATAACATTAACAGATGTTGCTTGTAAAATAAGTACGTTAACGTTAAAATATCTAGCGATGCTTGTGTTGTATGCGCTATTAATTACTCCTTGTTTCGCAACGATTATCGACCATTTCAAGTAAGTAGTAGGTACCTACTACCATAACTATCTATGTATTACGAACCGGTCACAACGGAAATACTGTTGCATTGGCCTCGAGCATACACATTACCATTACATGCGGTTAATGCCGTCAGTCAAGTTGGTATGTCTCATTATTTTTTATAACCTTTCATGAAAACGACATTACAATTGATTTAGAAGCCATGAATCATTGTTCATGGTTCTAGAGGTTAAGAATAGTGGCAAACGTTACCTAAACATTACCCGTTGTGGTATGTCCACAAATAATCAATATTATTAGACAAAAAACACACAAAAACTGAATTATTAAAATAGATGCAATCGTCAACAACTTTTCGAAGCTCAACATTACCTAAGTAAAAACTTTGACTCGAAAGAGTAAATTTTATAGAATTAGACCAGAATAGATTTAAACCCAACTGATTATAATAAAAGTAAATTTACACCTACAATTACCAATTTATTTTATGCATTATTGTACTTCTAAATTGCTTTCAGCGATAAGGCCGCCGATTGCTTGCTAGCTCGCACGTTTTCTTTTTTGTAATTTTGATTATGGTGTACAAATAAAGAATTATCTATCTATAAAAATATAGGCAGGTACATCATAGTCATTCATATAAGAGAGATATATACAAATGCAGTAACAGTTAAAAAGAAATCGAGAAAAAAAAAGGAAAAAATACAACAACCAGTATTACTTATACGAAAATAAATTTAGTAGCGAGCCCTCTAGTATCACGCATATTCGTACCAAGGCAATATGATACATAGTATGTATTTATAATACTTTGTGTAACAGTACATTGAACTCGAGTCGATGCATTCAACATTGACACAGATGAAAGGAAAAAAAAACATATTCAGTCTGTGGACTTTGGATGAAAAGACTCTATATAAAAATATTTAATTTTTGGTTTGGTGTAACGTTCTTATTTCGAAGTGTTTTTTTTTACAAGATAAACATTTGTCTTTTCTCCTCGGGATATAATGTCCATGTACACCTGACCTATAAGACCTATAAGATAGTGACGGCAACTTAATATCGAACAATTTAAAGCTATTAATAACCAATGAGAGTCTATGGTCCAATTTTCAAAGTGCACACTATTTATAAGTACCATTTATATCATTACATAGTATAAAACAAAGTCACTTTCCGCTGTCTGTCCCCTTATATGCGCATATCTTTAAAACTACGCAACGGATTTTGATGCGATTTGTTTTTAATAGTTAGCGGGTGTCAACGGGATGGTTTTGATCTATAATTCATGTATAGTGTAGTAAAAAAGTGATAATTTTCAAGATTTAGAACTTTAATCGCAAACGCTGCCTAAACCCTAAGTGATAAATCAAAACAACGTACTACATTATTACACACCTTTAAAAGGTCTACAAAAACGTCCGCGGGCATATGTCTGCTTAGGGTTAACCCATAATGACCATTTTTATTTTTTTACATTTTGCGAGAAATAATGGCCTATTTACGAAGCGATTTTAAACATTACATTATTATTTTTCATCCAATCAAGTGTCTTAAATAGATTGTGCTTGTAATATAGATGATCCTGGCCCTTTACAGCATGCAATTTAAACAAATATTTTCGAAGATATTGCAGTATTATCATAGTGGGACAGCAGATAATACTTTTGAGGCGGAACAACGTTCGCCGGGTCAGCTAGTAAGTATATGAAAGAAGGTGATGTTAGGAGCCTCAAAAAACGACGCGCGTGCATAAAAAGAGTTATGAAAATAGACGAAGCAAGTAAGGTGTGTTAGAATCGTGCCATATGGCGGCCCGTTCTCTCTGCCTACCCCGCAAGGGATTTGGCGTGAAGTTATATATGTATGTATGAAAGATCTATTCAGCGTTACACCTTGAATTTTAGTTAATACTTTTATGATACTATTTAATACATAATGCACTTTTATTTCGAACGTCACAAGGCCAATATAATGATATGTATTAGATATAGATAAGATTACCTACAGCTTATGCATTACTGTTAATAAAGATAATGCAATATGTATTAGGTTGCTATGTATGTTATTAATATCAACTTCATTTTCATTACAAATACTTTCCCTTGTTTTCGCGAACATATTTACTTGATACAAATAATCTATTACGTCATTCGGATTATCAGAGTACTTCACGTACATATTTATTACTTCGATATGTGTGAACATGATATGTAATTGTTTTAATGAATATATAATGTAAATATGAATATTTATATTATACCGAAAATACTGAAAATCTTTTAAAAAATCTATCGAAATGTTTGTGTGTGTTAGATTATAGTATAGCTATATTAATTTCACACAAATTTTAGATAACTAGCTGACCCGGCGACCTTTGTTCCGCATCAAAATTAATAAAGAAGTAAATTTTCCATTTATCACTTTCTTTACTTTTATCTATAATTAATGTATGATATATTAATTATAGATAAAAACCACCCCGTTGACACCCTCTGTGTATTAAAAAAACCATATCAATATCCGTTGCGTAGTTTTATAGATAAAAGCATAAAAAAGGACAGACAGCGGAAAGGGACTTTGTTATAAACTACATAGTGATGTAACGAATATTCGCATGTTTTTAGCTATACGCATTCGAAAAAAAAAATATTGCGAATGTTTGGCGAATGTTTTTAATAACAAAAAATAAAGAAATTATTTATAGCCAGATGATACGAAAAATGAGCTTTATATTTTGTTTAATATTTTACCCTCCTAGATTAGTATAAAAAGTATTATATTATGGATCAGCAATTAGTTATGTAAATAACTGCACATCAAGTCCCTTGCGGGGTAGGCAGAGGAGAGCCATAAGGGACGATTCATACACGCCTTACTCGTTTCTTTGAGTTTTATAAGTCTTGTCATACACCTTCCTGCAGGACTAGTTCTATTTGTATGTCGTGGTAGTCTGCGTATCCTACATTCATTCGGTTTTGCATTGTATTATCTGCTGGGTCAATCTGGCATCATCCTTTCGTTCTATATTTCCGAATCATTGGAGTATGCCCTTTCTTACTGTAACATCGACACTCTCTTTCAATACTTCTTCCTTCCTGACAATCTTGTTTTCGACGCGGTCAGCGAGAGTCACTCCGCAGATTTTGCGCAGTACCCTCATTTCGACTGCCTTTATCCTTTCGTGCAAACCCTGCCATACCCAACTCAAATCTATTTTAATCAAATTTTCATACCGTATACAGTTTGATCCAACTTAAAAGTTCCAGTTCATTTTTTTATATAAAACTCCAACCGCAAGATTGAACATGAGAGCTAACGCTCAGGAAAAGACACGTGTTATTAAGTATGAAACTTTTTTCAAAATATTCTTCTACGAGTGATATTAATAATTAAATAACTGCACAAATATGGCTTGACCGATTTAGATGAAATTTTGTGTGCATTTTAGGTCTAAGAATCATTCGAATGCGTTTGCGAAGGCTTAAAAGAAATATTCGCATTCGCGTTCACGAATGTTTTTAAGAAATATTCGTAATCGCATTCGCGAATGTCCAAAATCCAACATTCGTAACATCACTAAAACTATGTAATGATGATGATAAGTTTGAATTATCACTTTTTTAACAGTTCCATGTACCCTGAAAACTATTGAAATGACTACCTGTTAATTTATTGAACAAAAAATCTACAAAGAAATTTAATTTTTACCTTGTTCAACTGTGGTGAGATCCTCGACAATACTGCTTGTTTGGTTTGCTCTACAATAACTTTTGGGGGTTCAGTAACTATCGGCACCCGGCGCTCTAGAGCGTCCAAGGCGGCGGCAACTTTCGCGTCTCCAGCAACGAGGGGTACTGCTACGTAGGGTGCTGCTGTGTGTGCCGCCAGGACTACACCAGCCTCTGCTGTCGACAGCGCCCATTCCAGAAGTGAGTGAGCACCTAGTTCAATAGAACATTTATGTACTTCCTTAGCAACTAATATTGTAACTACCATTTACTAACTAATATTTGTAAAAAAATATATTTATGAACAAAAATTTTCTACCAGAGGGTGTAGGCAGCGGCTGTTAATGCCTCGACTCGCCGAATCGTTAAATTACGTCCCAAATGCAATAGGTGGCAAACGTATTGCCATTACAATGGGCACAAATTTTTCACTCATAAATATTTATCACACATATCTGATCTGATGGTGTGAGAATCAAGCCCACGACTTCTGAATCAGATGGGGACCTGGACACCATTGGACCATCAAGATATTTATATGATAAAATTATTTAACTGAAACTGAGTTTTACAAAACTCAGCTTGCTCACTATGCCATTTCAGTGTTCATCTTTGTCTTATTTCATAATATGTATAAGTTACATGTCACATTGTTACTCCCAAACAGAATCCGAAATAATTTACATAATATATATGCAATTATATACAACTTGAATAGTGAAGAATTTTTTAAAAAAATCCAACAGCTTAGTTACCTTTAACTTTGGTATAGATTGCCCCTACTTGTCCCACTGCAGCTTCAACTGTTGGTAGTGCCATAGCCTTCTGCACTGACTGCAGCTGGGATATTGATGGAGAACTGACTTCTGTTGCCATCTAACATAAAATTGAGGTTTATACTAACGAGCAAAGTATGTAGCAGAACGGCTAGAAGTATGTAGCAGTGTATTGTGTATTTTTCAACTGAACAAATACACAATACTCAACATATGATAGTAGAACACCATGTTTGGTATAGTGTGGAAATCTTAAATAGTTAAAATATTATAGATAATTTAATAAAATTCCTAAGGTAAATTGCTAAGATACTACAAAATTAAAATACTGTTAACTTTGTTGGAGGATGCCTGGCATGAATAAATTGTAAATTACTACTCAACATTCTTCTTTCTAAGTTATTCCAAACAACAAACAAAACTCAGAACCACTATAACTAACAGAAAAAAAGCCAATTTCACATTTTATAGCAATTGAGCACACTAAACATGATATTGCATGGATTGGAAAATCAACTCCTTAAGCACTCATAAAAATATAACTCATTTTATCATTAAAGGGGCCAACAACAGACATTCTTTTAGAAAGGAAAGTGCAATATAAATATGATAATTACTTATTATATAGTGTTATCCACATGAATTCACTCAATAAACAGTGAAAAATATGTATATCTTTTGCTATGTTGTTAAAACAGTCCAATTCGGTCCAATAAATATTGATAATCAAAAGTAATTAAAAATTAACTTTAAAACTACCTTCCACAAATAAAAAGATTAGTCAACTAAGATTAGTAGGTATGGGGATTTTGAATTTGAACCAGGTGAAAAGTAAGCAAATGAATCTAGCAATGTAAAAACATTTTCAGCAAGAACTAGAAATGATATAGCAATAAAGAAAATATATCACTTTACTAACCTTTGAATATAATTTATAAAAACGTAAAAACTTATATAACACTTAAATTTTCTTCGAGAATTTTATTAGAACAAGATCGAAAGTGTGCTTGCAAAACTACTACTTTTTTCAATAATTCTCACTCAAATGCAATGATTAAGGTATGACAAAGAGTTTATAAATAAATTACTTTGCTGGAGACGACTTGAAGACGAGTCTGACTAGGGACACGATAAAAGTAACGATACTTTGTGGTATCGAGTATTTTGCCTTTCGATACCGATACTTTTGTACTCGGTACTTTGCATTCGATACTTTTACTCAATGACTACTTTTCAATAGGAATATCGAAAAATCTCAGAAATGATCCATTTAGATTTTAAAGATTGCGGCTACCATCTAGTTCTAAACTGTCTAATCTAGAAAACGATTAAACTCAAAATCTTTGCTACCGTTTGTAATTCAGTTCCTAAGCATTCCTTCATTTACCCAGGGTTCCCAACAAAGGAGTTTTACCCCCAAATTTAAGAAAAAAAAGTCAGATGGAGGTTACTATAGGGATGCTTTATTTATGATATTTTTATTGAAATATTCGATATCTTAAAAAAAGTATACAAAAGGTGTTTTTATTATGTGAAATTATGTATTGATTATTTAAAATTTGTTATATGCTTAACGGTATTTTATTACTTATGTTATTCATGTTTGTTCTCCAGCAGCTAAGTTGACTCATATTGATGTCGTGAGGTCGTGAAGCTTTAAACTAAGAAAAGTACTCTAAACATTAAACTATCGATACTTTCGATTCGATATCGTATCCCTAGGTCTGAATGGGCTGACTAGCATTGACAAACTAAAGCGTGGCGTAGCTAGGGACACGGAATCAAATAGAAAGTATCGATTCTGTACTCATGAGTAGTATCAAAAAAATGGACAGGCCTACGCTGCGTAGGCACTGTGGGACCCAGCATGAGAATAACTCAGAAGAATACTCGATACTTTAAGGTATCAATTATTTTACGAGTACAAACTTTTTTTGTCGATACTACGCATGAGTATTGTAGTCAGTATCGATACTTTTATGGGTACTTTTCTTTCAATACTACTCAAGAGTACAGTATCGATACTTTCTATTCGATACCGTGTCCATAAGTCTGATCAGTTCACTAAGTTTGAAAATGTCCCGCTAAGCATTTAACAATGCATAGCTTTTAGTTTATTTAAGCGAAAGCGGTGTGCGTAATAAGCAAAGACAAACTTAGGGAAACATAGCGTTAAAAAGCATAGCTTTTAAATAAATAGGGAATTTGTTTCTACAAATTTCTTTTAATCGCTACCTCGTAATTCTATTTAAGTAAAATTTACATAATAATTCTTCGTTAAAAGATATGTCGTGTCATGTCCTAGCACTGTTTTTACAAGTTGATTAAAGAAATTGAATTACCTGGGAACAAAAAAATATTAATATAATTCGATTATTTATAAATTTAGCATAGATGGCATTATTACAACCTCGAGAATGAAGAGAATATAATCAACCAGCTGATACTGGTAACAATAATAACTTAAAGAAGCGAGAGTTGGGCAAACATAGTAGGTATCCTAATACCTACTATGTCTAACCGACTTTTATTACATTTGTACAACAAGAAACATGGTTGAAACAGTAATTTGTACTGAAATTCTTTGCTGAAATAATAAAAGATACAATGCAGATACTGAGTAGATTAAATTGAAACAGTAACTAAATTAAATAAAACTTTAAGCAATAAATTCGTTTCATCTATATGAAAATGTTTTATTTTATGTTAGTAAAGAAATATTGTGTTATAATTAAGCTACAATTCAATTAGATTTCTAGCTTGCAGTCGCAAAATTTAATTGTATGTGACTACATACATTTTGCGATAAATTAACTATAACGATACTTATAAAAGCAGTTTACTCGATAAAGCAGAAATTTCCAGTTACTCACTCATTGAACCACACTACTCACTACCAATTTGATAGATTTAGTTTTTTGACTTAAAGGTCTTAGTTACCAGGTCATTAAAACCCTTAAAAAAAAGATTTCGATTTAGATTTAGAATGCATGTAATTAACATAAGAAATGGCTGTATGGTCAACGACCTTTGCCTACTCACATTGAGTGAATTATTAAAACAACAACAATTAGAATGCATGTTGGACAATGAAGTAGGAAACCTATGGAAGTGGCATGTCGACACAAAATTGAAACAGGGTGTGACGTCATTTGGCCGCATAAAATGGCGGTTTAGTGCTGCGCAGAAGAATTCTATTTATCGATGAACGTTCTTGGCTAATGTTATTATGAACGTTATTGAGTATTCATTATTTTTAGAATTAAATTAAATATATGGTTTTGGATATCAAAATAAGAGTATATGTTTTTCTTAAACTAATTACTTTCATAATTTTATATTAAATATAATTGAATATTAATTATTTGTAGAATTAATACTTAAATAGGAAGTAAGTATGTTGTTATGCTAAATATTCTGTTTTGGATGTCCAAATATGAGTACATGTTTTTCTTAGACTACTTACCTCTATTTTACAAACTATTTTAATTAAGTTGCTGACTCTAGAGTAAATCACTACTGCAACATACCTCTAGATAGTTGCGCCCCACAGTAAACAAGAATGATTCAAATTTTGAACTTATAAAGGGTCCCTTTATAAGTTCAAAATTTGAATCATTGATAAACAAAACGAAACATCTTCAGAACATTGTTTTAGTTACAAATGCATCCCTTATGACTTTCAGTCTAAGATCAGTTAATTATTACATATTTAGCGAATTTACAATAGGTTTTTACTCGTTATGAAATAAAACTAATTTATTTAGAAAATTCTGCAAAGAAATTTTGTCGGTAAAATTTTTCCCAACACTATTTTACTGACTGAACTGACAAAAAATCCGCCATATTTTGCGGGAATTTTAGCTTCAGTAGGTATAATTGAGAAATCTAATTTCCGTATTCATTTATTTATGTACGCACTGAAATACTGTTATACTGTTATGCGAGACAGATATATGTTTATGTGTGCGTCGTCCAAATGCCTAATAATTATATAAGCAATTGTACGTATAGAACAATATGTCTCGTCCATATAAACAAGTCAATGATGTTGGATCATTGATGATTATCAATTCTATTAGTTAATCAATCAATCTATTTCGAGAGAAATTATCAATGGCTAAATTGCTGGAATGAACTGGAATCGCAACATACAAAAACCTCTAAGAAATTATTGTTGGGCTTTTGTCATTGGTAAACAGATAAAACAAACAAAAGGAAGTACCAGATCAAATAAATGCTATAACTGCCTAATATGACAGCTGACTTTAATGTTTAATATGGCGAACGTGCTTTTTATCGCAGTTTAATCAAGTTTCATGAGCACTATTTTACGTCTAAGTTGGCCGAACAAGAAATGCGATGATTGGTCAAACATATTGGATCAATCGCCAAACCAGTGACAGTTCTATTCCGGATAGTTTCATGTTTGTGGTTGTCTGTCAGACTATTACGGATATTGGATAATAGTCAACAAACATTGGACGAACCGCGATCTCTCATTGGCTTAGTGTTTTTGTTGTGGTTAAAAAGTATTAGTTTAACTGCAGAAATAAAACTATTTAATTGATTTATTCCATCCATGTCGTGGACGAACGATACTGTGCTGGAATTTTTAGAGCTTTACAGGCGAGAACAACATCTTTGGAATCCAAAACATCCATTACACAGAAATAGAAGCGAAGTGGCCGAGGCCTGGTACAGAATACAAACTACTCTAAGTATACGTTGTTCAGTTACTGATCTTAAAAAGAAAAAAGAGTCTTTAATGACATCTTTTAGAATGCATCTTACCAAGAAGAAATCACAAGATGGTTATCATACAGCTTGGTTCGCATATCCTCTTATGGAGAGTTTTCTTGGCGGCAAATATGAATGTGACAGTACAAACCAACCGGAAAATGAGGTATTTATTTAATTTCACAATTGATATAAAGCGGTTTAGATGATAGTGTATATAGCTAGGTTTATTTACATTTATTTAATTAATTGTAATAATATTTTTAGTAGCAATCACTGCCTACTACCTCAGTTAAAAAAGTCGTGAAGGTAAAAAAAAATATTCTTCATGAATAAACCTTCATTTTATGCACATTATTAATTTATACGATAGTGCTTAATTAATGGATCCAATATTTATTTCTCAGACTTTCGCAAATCGCACTCATAACATTAAAACAACTTTTAGAATTATATCGCGTTTATTTATTACTTATTTTGAACATGAACAAAAGGATTGTTGTAACAACTACCTACCATCCTTTCGTTCATCACTCGTGAAAATGATCTCTGTAAAGAGTTCGAAACGTCGGGAAATAAATGAAAATAAGTAATAAAAAACGCGATATAATCCTAAAAGTTGTTTTAATGTTACTGGATCCAATTTTAAAGTATTGGTTACTACATTTTGTTGGTGCATATAAGTCTCTTTTTAATGTTTCTCATAAGAAGCAGGCACAGTTTACACAGTTTACAGTGGTAGAGCCAAGCAGTTCGCTGCATGAATGGGCTCATGCCGCGTTTCGTTCGGTGAGAGAGGTACCCGGAGGCCCACCCCCTTTCACCATCCTTTCCTTTCCCCTATCCCCTAAAGGTCGGCAACGCAACAGTAACACTATATGTGTTGCTGGTGTCCATGGGCGGTGTTGGTTGCTTAACATCAGGTGACACGCCTGCTCGTTTGCCATCCTATCCTATAAAAAAAAAATTAAAATAAAATAAAATAAAAAATTTAAGATTATTAGTTTAATAGGTACCATTAATGTTAGTACACGTAATTAGTTATAAATATAGTTTCATTATAAATTTAGTTCTCACTGACGTTAGCTACAGACCATATTAACTATAGTATACCACGAAATTTGTGTCATTTACTCCGAATCTATAAAACTGCTGTACAATTTTAAGGACTAAGGAGGATACGTTATGATCCTTTAAAGTTGGTAAATACGGACACCTCAACGAGATGAAACGAATAATAAATCCTTTAATTGAAAAATGATAAATCCAAAATTTACTTATTTATTTCTTTTGTTGCGGAACAAAGATCGTAGGGTCAACGTAAACCACAAAATCTTTAAGTAGATAAAAACAATACCTCCATAACTAAAAAGCGATAAATAACGTAACTTACTAATTTTTATACTTATTACAATATACAAAACGTAATACTTTGATAAAGTCATCTTTGACTATTAAAATATTTACAATTTATGTTAAACTAGCTGACCCGGCGAACTTTGTTCCGCATCAAAAGTAATAAATGAGTAAAATTTGGATATTAAAAAGTTCAATTTGTGCTATTTAACGGGACGCGTTTTGGCGCGCAACGCAACTACTATGTCCCGCTATGTTAATACTGTAATATCTTTGTAAATATTCGTTTAAATTACATACTGTAAAGGGCAATATTGATCTATATTAAATGCACAATATATTTAATACACTTAACTGGATGAAAATTAATGCTGTAATGTTTCAAATCGCTTCGTAAATAAGCCCTTATTTCTCGTAAAAAGTAAAAAAAATAAAAATGGTCATTGTGGGTTTGTAGATCTTTTGAAGGTGTATAACAATGTAGTACATTATTTTGTTTTATCATTTAGGGTTCAGGCAGCGTTTGCGATTAAAGAACTAAATCTTGAAAATTATCACTTCTTTTTATTGCACTATACATGAATTATAGATCAACACCACCCCGTTGACACCCTCTAACTATTAAAAAACCGCATCAAAATCCGTTGCGTAGTTTTAAAGATATACGCATACAAGAGGACAGACAGCGGAAAGTGACTTTGTTTTAAACAATGTAATAGTGATGTAACGAATGTTGAATTTTGGACATTCGCGAATGCGAATACGAATATTTCTTAAAAACATTCGCGAATGCGAATATTTCTTTTAAGCCTTCGCAAACTCATTCGAATGATTTTCAGACCTAAAATATACACAAAATTTATTCAAAATCGGTCAAGCCATATTGGTGCAGTTATATAATTATTAATATCACTCGTAGAAGAATATTTTGAAAAGTTTCATACTTAATAACACGTCTTTTCTTGATGTAACTCTCTCGTGTTCAATCTTGCGGTTGGAGTTTTATATAAAAAATTGAACTGGAACTTTTAAGTTGGATCAATCAGCATACGGTATGGAAATTCGATTAAAATATATTTGAGTTGCATATGGCAGGGTTTGCACGAAAGGATAAACGCTGTCGAAATGAGGGTACTGCGCAAAATCTGCGGAGTGACTCTCGCTGACCGCGTCGAAAACAAGGTTGTGAGGAAGGAAGAAGTATTGAGTATCGATGTTAAAGTAAGAAAGGGCATACTCCGATGATTCGGAAATATAGAACGAAAGGATGATGCCAGATTGACCCAGCAGATAATAAAATGAAAAACCGGACGAATCCTGGAGGAAGGTGATGTCAGGAGCCTTAAAGGTAGAGGACTGTGTATGACAAGATTTATGAAATTCAAAGAAACGAGTGTTCGATTCCAGACACTGGTTCACACCAATGACTTTTCGAAATTGTTTTCGGAAGTTATGTGTGATAAATATCGATGACTGAAAACTTTGTGCCCGGTATGGCAATAGGTTCGCCACCTATTCCATTTGGGACGTAAACATAACGGCGAGACGAGGCTTAACAGCCGCTGCCTACACCTTCGGGTAACAAAAGGCGTGAAGTTATGTTATGTTATGATTACATAGATAATTAATGGCTGATCCTTAATATAATACTTTTTATACTAATCTAGGAGGGTAAAATATTAAACAAAATATAAAGCTCATTTTTCGTATCATCTTGCTATAAATAATTTCTTTATTTTTTGTTATTAAAAACATTCGCCAAACATTTGCAATATTTCTTGCGAATGCGAATACCCATAAACATGCGAATATTCGCGAATGCGAATGCGAATATAATTACATCACTATTATGTAATGATAAATTTACGTTTCTAGAAGTCGCACAGTGTACGATTTGATGAATCTAGGTGGACATAAATCAGGAGTGCTTATATGTAATTTTAAATGACTGAAAATGCTTGATATAGGCTATAATAGTAAAATTAAAACAATTATTGATTTAAAAAAAACAACTGTTACTTTTTTCATAAAAATTTCAAATCTTTATGATTCTTAAATACATATTTTTTGAGGCAGTTTTCTTAATAAAGCGATGTATAGGTCTGAGGACATTAAACATGTATCTTAGTAGATCTAGATTAAGGTCTCGGTGGTCCAGTGGTGGAGCACCCCGCTTCTGGATCTAAATGTCGCGTGTTGGAATCCTCACACAGGCTTAAACCAATGACTTTTAGAAAGTTATGTGTGAAAAATATCGATGACTGAAAACTTTGTGCCCGGTATGGCAATAGGTTTGCCACCTATTCCATTTGGGACGTAAACATAACGGCGAGATGAGGCTCAACAGCCGATGCCTACACCTTTAAGTAAAAAAGGCGTGAAGTTGTGTTACGCTTTGTTAGTAGATCAAAATTACTTGGATATCGGGAAGTTTTGCACTTTTATATTTTCCTTATTTTTAGCTTCGGACCTCTTCAGGCATTTGCTCGAGTGGTATTATGGAATGCCGCATAATTTCTGAACCATGTACTAAAATTTTACGCACAATTGCTAGCATGTTGTATCACTTATATAAATCCAAATAAAGCCGCCGAGTTTTGTCACAATAAAGTTGAAATTCATCGGGGTCAATTTCATATCCAGAAGCTATGACTGCTAGTATGGTCCCAAGGCGCTTTATTCCAGCTTCATTTAGACCAGTAATACGTGCGTGCTGTTGTAGCATCTGAAAGAAGGGTCTTGCGGTATTGCCGTCATTGCTGCAACACTTAGTTGAGCAGCATAATTATTCTTTGCTGAAATCTGTAAGTAATTGCTTTACCCTACGCTTTTTGGTTCTTTTGGAACAGTGGTAGAGCCAAGCAGTTCGCTGCATGAATGGGCCGGCTCGATCGGTGAAATACCATGACCTCTCAGAAAATTGACGTAAAGTGGCTCATGCCGCGTTTCGTTCGGTAAGAGAGGTACCCGGAGGCCCACCTCTCCCCATCTTTTCCTTTCCCCTATCCCTATGGCTAGTTGTCACTAGCATATATGGTCAATTAAACTATTCAGTTACATAACGTTTTTTAACATAGAAATATTAAAGTAAAATATTTTCTTGAGGTAACAGGTGTTTGAAAAAACAGTAAAATTTATGGATAAAACAAAAAACAGGGACATCAATTGAAAAACAGTAAATCTACTGTTAAAACAGTAGGCTTGGCAACAGTGTCATCAACCCCCACAAGTTTTCAATCGGGTTCATGTCTGGGCTTTTGGGTGGAAGCTTAATTAGATGGAGGTCGTCCTGTTCTTCAAACCAAGTTTGGACAATACGTGAATTCTGCACGGACAAATTATCATTTATTTAAGTTATTAATTCGTGTCGTGGGCCTCAACACGTCTTCTAAAATATCTTTAGAATTTCTTGCATTCATGCGAGTAGGTATTTCAATTAGTTCTCCCGGTCCAGATGATGATATCCAACCCCAAAACCCTGGTACGTAATCCCCCGTAATTCTCTATCAGATATGTTGAATTGAAATATCAAACGACACGAAGAAAGACATTTTCGTTTTTAAATTTGGAAATATTTTGTTAGTTGGATTATGTTCTAAATTTAAAGATATTGGTTACATTTCTTTGTAACCACTGAGTTAAATATACAAGAGGAGCAAACCTCATACAAATGCGTCAAAAAATGTGTGTCCACTTTTTAGATGCAATGACGTACCTTTGAAACCACTAGACATTTAAAATTAAACATATATCTATCTCAGTCACACAAATGTCAAATACATTGCCGTCACTTTGATTAGACAAAGATGGCAATATAAATTTGCAATGGCGGTGTGGGGTGGCCAGCCCATGCGAAATTTTACCCAACATTTTCAAGCCATGTACTCGTAAAAATATTTAATAAATATAAATTCAATATTTTACTATTACTTATTAATTTCTTAACAGATGTATTACAAGATAACTGAAATAATGAATGGATCAACGATCTCTGTGTACTCCGTACTAGATCGGCTGTCCCGAAAAAAATTGGATCACACTCATCTGTACCTAATTGTGTACACCTGCCTTAGAGCAGCGATTTAAACCGCTGTAGGTAAGGTGTACAGTGTGTGTAATTAGGTACTGATACACAAAATAGTGAAAACGCTTGAGTAGTAAAATAATGTGCTTACATTCATTATATTGAAAGGGAATTATTGTATTTAACGTGGACAGGGCCTAACAGCCGCACGGGTCGATCGATCATAAAAGTTAAGCAACGCTTGGCGCGGTCGGTCCGTAGATGGGTGACCATGTTATCATGACGAGTTCCTCCGTGTTTCGGAAGGCACGTTAAATTGGTGGGTCCCGGCTGTCATTTGAACATCTTTGGTAGTCGTTACGGGTAGTCAGAAGCCAGAAAGTCTAACAACCAGACTTACCAAGGGGGATTGTGTTGCAATTATTGATTATACACTACTAGGCAATTTTATACAAAACTTATGTTACACAGCGGTGTAACATAAGTTTACGTTAAGTCAGTTTCTTTTCTCAGCAATCGGATAATTTTCACCCACTTTTCACGGCGTGCTACATCTTTAGGCACCCTGCAGCGTTATTATTATAACAAAAAATATTTAAAATCTCCTTTTCCATAAATTAATAACTCTCCCACAAAAGTGGGAAACTAAAACTAAGTTTTTAGTGGTATCACTGAAGCTAATTATGAAAATTCAACATTTTATCTATTTTACTGTATTTTAATATTAATGTAAACATTAATCTTACGTGTGGAAAGTAATTCCGGTTAATTTCTTATGGGTTTCCGATCTTGAATCGCACTCTTTTACTACGCATTTACCCATTTTGTACCTATTGTTATTCGGTTCGCGTCTGACAGATGACTGAATTGACATAAGCTTCGCATAAGCCTGTAGACTTATGGCCGATGGTCACACTTTTAGAAGGTTACAACAAGTCTATATCATATAGGTCAATGTTTGTAACAGTAAAAGTTTACCTCAATTTGTCAATACATATAATAATAGTATTAACAGTCCTGAACTTATTGGCAAACTAAAACTAAATGTTCCCGGGAATCGCTTACGATTTAACCCACCTATCTATACTCCTACTAACACTTACTACCGGCAAAACAGCTTTTTGTGGCGAGCAGGCAACAATTTCAATGACTTATGCAGGCGTCATGATTTCGATTTATTTTGCACTAGTGAGGCGTCAATGAGGCGGCAGTTGACTGCTGAATTTTTCAAATCTTAACTTTCCTCTTTCTACACTTAGATCGTTTCTGTATAAATACAGGTTAAAACCTTAAATTTTTTTCATTTTGTTTTACTTTACTGTCACTTATGTTACTGCTATTGTTAAGCTCACATTTTATTTTTAAACTATGTTTTTATTCGTGTGAACCTTTAATTGGCTCTGTGTAGCATAACTTGCGAACTACTGTATTTAAAGCTGTTGGTTCACCATAAATAAATATGGATGGATAATAAAAGAGGCTTGTATTTTAAGTGTAGAATAAGGAGAAAAGTAGTGGGATACATCATTGTTGCATATTAAACGAGTCGATGATAATATAAAGTTTGATTGCTACTAGAAATGTCACGAACCAAGGGTAGTTCATTGTGGCAAATGAAAATTTACTTCAAGTCTTACTTAAAATTGTATCAAGTCTTACCAACTGACACGTACAATTTTAACTATATCTGAATGTTCATCTGAGTTGTAACCAATGTATTAATACTAGACTAAAGAAAAAACTAATTTCATGTAGTGAAAGATTCTGCACACTCCCGTATGTTTCATTACTATATTCTCGTAATTAGATGGATTTTATCTCGATTTTTAAGATATGAAACAGTAGTATATGCATGCCCTCCGCTCTCCGCAATCCATAGTTCCACCAGCCAGGTTCTTTATAATAGGTACCTCAGTCTAATTTAGTTAATATTCACTGCATCCTTAAGGCAAATTTTTGTGCACTTGTTATCATTTTGACGGACCTGGATGTATTAACAAAACAAACGACTGTTGTGGTAGGTTCGATTCCCATCCGAGTACAAATATTTATGATGACTATGATGAGATGTTTGTACGGTGTCGGAGTGTGATATGTATTTAGAAAATAAGTATATTTGTTAGTTAATTATTTGAATTGTTTTATTAATAGTTTAAATATTTTTTTTTTCAGTATTGCCAGAACTCTAGCACTTATAACACACAAACGGGTATTGCACTAGATCACACTGGTATAGACAAAACGACACCAATTTCAAAACAAAAAGCAGTGACAACAAAATGTGAGAAAAATTTCAAAAACCTATATCACAGGAAAAGATTCGACGAGACCGCATCCTCTTTGCAAAGCCAGGAACGTCATGACTCCGGCATGGACGAATACGACTTATATGGACAGCTTTTGGCTACAAAATTAAGAAAGTTAGATGAGCATCAACGGGATTTGGCCATGCACGAGATAGATAATGTTATGTTCCGTGCCAAAATACAAAGTACAACGTCACAAACGAGAAGCTATTCTAAATCACCGCCACCTGCAGAGACAAGGAAGTTAAAGTCGCCGGGGTTTATACATAATTTAGCCACAAGTATTCAATTTGAAGATGACAATATTACATATCAACAACAAACGCCTTCTTAACGTATTTTTTAATAAGAGGAACACAGTAGTGACTGGCCATCTTGATTAAAAGAGAAAGAAATAAGAAAAAGCTATTACGGTGTGTAATAAGATTGTGATTGGCCAATCTAACAGTGGTAGAGCCAAGCAGTTCGCTGCATAAATGGGCCGGCTCCACCGGTGAAATACCACGACCTCTCAGAAGATCGACGTAAAGTGGCTCATGGCGCGTTTCGTTCGGTGAGAGAGGTACCCGGAGCCCCCCCCCCCCCCCCTTCCTTCCCAGTAACACTATGTGTGTTGCAGGTGTCCATGGGCGGCGTTGGTTGCTTACCATCAGGTGACACGCCTGCTCGTTTGCCCTCCTATCGCATAAAAAAAATACGCAAACCGCGTTCACCAAAATTAAAACAAAAAAATAGATCGTGTTAGGTGTTAGCAAAGTCCATTAAGAGTTTTATCTAGGTGATAATAACACCAGCATAGCATGAGGATGATTGGAGCAGTCCAATATTTAATCATGACAAATCAGAGATTAGTCATTTTGATCTTTTGGTATTCATATTTATAAATTGTGCAATTTCTGATTATGTATGTGGCGAGTACGTTGCGTGATTAGTCAAAAAATTTTAATCTAAGTATTTATATAATAAAATATATTTTATATCATGGACGGTGTTAAATTTTATAATCATCATCATTTCACAGTATAAAACAAAGTCGCTTTATGCTGTCTGTCCCCTTAAATGCTTATATCTTTAAAACTACGCAACTGGTTTGATTCGGGTTTTAATAGATAGGGGTTTCAACGGGGTGGTTTGTATCTATAATTCTTGTTTAATAATGTAAAGAAAAGGTGATAGACTACATATTTCATTCGGGATGGGAGAAACTCCTCGTTACGAAAAAATATGAAATAATGTAACTTCACACCAATTCCTTTGCGGGGTAGGGAAAAAGAACAGAGCACAAAAATATTCTATTTTTACATATATACCTCGCCTGTTTCTGACTTTCTTATTATATACGCTGGTCGGATTTTAAGTTTCCCGAAGTCACGTTTAGCACGTTATTGAACGTTGGACTTGTTCAATTTGGTCGTGGAAAGTGTGTAGCCATTTTCCCGAATACTACATTCGTCTAGTTTTGCGTTTTATATATGCTTAGCTGGTCTTGCATCTTTAATTTTTAATTACAGTATTTGTATGTAACTAATAAATTAAAAAAATACTGAACAGATTTCAAAGAGTTAAAGGAAATTTAGCTACGTTATGCACAGATAGAGATTAGAGACCTAAGTAATTGAAAATCACATTTAATCTGTTTCACATATATTTAAAATTTTTCCCATTTCCACCAGTCGGGATCGGATGATGGGAATCAGGAGAAATCGAAGGCAACCACCGAAAATTAATAAATAGTCTTGTCTCACTCAGGAATGTGCTTCAGAGTGTCAACATCTGATGCTGCTGTGCTGATGATGAAGCTAGCCCGGGATCTTCAATTTTTTTTAGGCGGGGCAAAAACTGAAAAATGCCGCCCCCGCCCACCAACATTTATTTTTACCTTTATCATCCAAATAATTTCATCTATCAGATTTCCACAACAAGGGTAGAATGAATTTACAAATATTCAGAAAAGCATCTTGCAAATCATGCGCATAGACCTGTTGCAAGAGATTGAAACCGTAAGCTTTTTCTACATCACCAAATAAAAGCGGAGCTCGCTCTTAAAATACGTAAAGTTCCTGATAGAATTTAACGGCGCTTCATTCTCGCTCGAATTTTCCAGCCAAATCTGCTCCATACTTTTGTAGACATTTTCAACATTATTGGTAGCACAATAAAACCGCTTTTTAATTTCTAACTTGACTCCATCGTATATCATCATTAGTAACATTAAAACAACTTTATAGGATTGTATCGCATTTAATTAGAACTTATTTTTATTCAATTCCCGACGTTTGGAACTATTTACAGAGATCATTCTCACGTGTGATCTCAGAATGAGAACAATACCACTTTCTCTAGTCGCTTTTATCCAATAATCCATTGAATTTTGTCTCATTTTTGCAAAGTTTTGAGCAGACCATACATTAATGTGACGGAATGGGCAAGAATAATATCTTCTTTATGAATTTCTATATTAACTCGATTGATTTCGCGGAGAGAATTCGCCCTAATAGTTATATTAAGAAAAAAATAAAATTAAAGCGGTTATGAGATAACCTGCCTTGTAATTAGCTTCTGGAGCACAACAAGTTTAGTTTAGCCACGTAGTTCGCTGCATGAATGGGCCGGTTCGATCAGTGAAAATCACGACCTCTCAGAATATCGACGTAAAGTGGCTCATGCTCGTAACCCGAGGCCCGATCCCTTTCCCTTTTCTCCCTATCCCACTTCCTACCCTTTCTATATTCCATTGTAAAGAACAGCACAGCAACTGCTGTGCTATCTGTGTTCAGGTGTCTATGGACGGCGTTTGTTGCTTGATACCGGGTGCTCACGCCTGCTCGTTTACCGTATACCATAAAAAAACTTCTAAGGCTTGCGCTATTTCTGGCACATTATTTAATATGGCATTCACAGCAACATGTTTCGCCGACCATCTCGAATGACTACTGCAGTCCAAATATGTAAATAGCTTCCTGGCTTGATGAGGCAGAATGATCACCGGCATTGCAAGCACGGTACGAATTCAGCCAGCTTATTCCATTCTGCAATCCTGTCTTGAACTCTTTTTATGGATGCTAGCCATATTAGAGTCATATTATCATTAGATTGGCCACGACCCTGTCTAATATCTAAATCATCAAAGTTAATTTTTCTAAAATCTGTTGACAGATGTCTTCTCCTGTCTTTCCAGCAACTTCTATGAAATCAATGAAACTCTATTATATTTCACCTGGCATTTACCTGGCTCATTTGTTCTGTATGGGATACATCTGGAGTGCAGTTCAATATTATGGTGTAGTATTTGGCTTCTTCCCCCAAACTGTTTACAAATGTATTGGACATTAGACATGTCCAGAACTCTAGACTGGAAAGGACGTGGCCTAAGCATAAACGGCGAGTACATTTCACACCTGAGATCTACGGAAGTTATCGTCATCATGGCTGAATTTGCTAAGGATCGATGACACATGTTGCTCGACTTAACTGATTCTTCAGCACGAATTGGTCTTTGGATGAATAAAGACAAAACTAAGGTTACATTTAATCATCACATCATCCCGGAGCCAATTATGCTAGATGGGATGCCTCTCGAAGTGGTTCATGAGTCCTCGGACAATTATTACAAGTCGGGAAGAACAACTTCAAAAAGGAAGCCCGCAGAAGGGTTGGGCAGCATTTGAGAAACTTCATCGAGCCTTTTCGTCACCCATACCGCAAAGCCTTAAGACTAAGATCTTCAACGAGTGCGTTCTAACCGTTATGACCTACGGAACCAAGACGTGGAAGCTGACAGCGCGGCTGGTCCACAAATTTAAGGGCGTTCAGCGAGCTATGGAAAGGGCTATGTTGGGAGTTTCTCTGAAGGATAGGAATAGAAATGAACTTAAATGAAGACGTCCGACAAAGATCTAAAGTCATCGACGTAGCCCAAAGAATAAGCAAGCTGATGTGGCAGAGGGCAGGCCACATTTGTGTGACAGATCAGTGTGTGTAGTGTATAGATACAATACGGCATCCATAACAATGACTGGCATGATTTCATTTATTTTATTGTACTCGTGTTTTCACTTGGTCCCACACTCTTTGTGTCTTTCAGTTGCCTCGTATTCGGCTTATCTCTCTGAAACTTTTTTACAATTAAAAACCCTCTACAACACAATGCAAATGTGACGGTAGAAGACGGTAAATCTTGTAGCACGAACAAAGAATTTCTTTGTGCGTGTTACAAGATTTACCGTTTCAGAAAATATATGCCAAGATTTTATCTACATCCATTTTGCTATTAACCTACAACCTGTACCACATAGCCGATCATGTATTCCGTCCGTCAAAGTTAGGTAATTCAATAGTAATTTGGCTGGTCTGTGAACTAGCCGCTTGGGGCATGGGCCCCGGCTTACCCATAGATCCGGGGATGGATGAAGCTACATAGAACTCTCAGGTTAGGAGACAGAACTGAATTTAGTTTGACAATAAAAGCTTTTTAAAATTTGATACTTCTGTGCAGAGGGTAAGCTACAGAACTCCTAACCGATAAACTGAAACCCTTATGTGAATAAACTAGCTTCTATTTAAGTTCACAACCCATTAACACAACTATAAACCGAGAAATAAAATTAGGTACTTAAAAAAGTGACACCGATATCATGAAAAACAAACGACAAAAGATATAACTAAGTTATAGATGACGTTGTTAAACAATTACATTTTGAATATTTCATTATGTAAAGAAATTAGTTACGTTATTTATCGATTTTTAATTATGTACAGTTTTGGTAGTAGTAGTACATTATGTACAGTTATGTACTGCTTATGTCGTTTTGTATTGTAATAAACAAATGCCTAATTTTGGAAAATGTATTCAATGTTTTAAAAAAAATTATAATTTGAAATTGGAATAACAAAACATAATTTATTTGAAATGGTCAGTACTGTAGAGCGACAATTTAAAAGGAAAAGACCTAATATATAACTAATATATTAATGTGTTAAGTTACATTAATATATTATTATATAATATACTAATTAATATTTTTAAATAATAATTATTAATAATTTTTTGAACTTCAAATTTGTATCAGCCTAAGAACTTCATAAGTTATCCTCCTCCTCCTCGCGTCGTATTCCTCATTACTGAGGGTCGTGATACCCTCCATGTTGATAAATCACACGTTTGACTGTTTTTTGCCATTTCGAGCGGTCTTTGGCATCGTGAAGTGCATCGTGCAGCTTGGTGTTCAACGATGAGCGGATTTGGTCAGACCATCTCAGCGGGCACCGACCCCTTGAACGTCTACCGTCGACCTTTCCAGTGAGTATCAGCTGTTCTAAGTTGTGTCCGTCCCTTCTGGCGATGTGACCGAAAAATTCCAATATCCTTTGCAAACACGTGGTGGAAAGTCGTGTCCTGATGTTTAACTCGCGAAGGATGGACTCGTTAGTGCGAAATGCAGTCCAAGGAATTTGCAGCATTTTTCTCCAACACCACATTTCAAATGCATCGACACGGTTCCGGTCCGCCTTCTTTAAAGTCCATGTTTCAGCCCCGTAAGTGAATATGGAGAACACGAGCGTACTGACCAGCTTAATTTTAGTTTTGCGCGATATGTTACGGTCCTTCCATATTCTCTGAAGCCGAGTCATAGCATTTTTGGCTATCCCTATCCGTCTCCTGACTTCCTTTTCACACGCGCCAGTGTTGCTGATATTAGCTCCAAGATATATAAAGTCCTTCACCGTTTCGAGACCAAGAGCTCCGGTGAGTTGGAGTTTATTAGCACGGTCTACTACCGTCAGCTTGGTTTTGGCGTATGGTTTATATTTAATCCTAATTCCATGCTAATTACTTTCATTTTCCGTAAGAGGGTTGTCATTTCAGCTTCACTGGTTGCCAGGAGTGTCGTGTCCTCTGCATATCGAAGATTTGTGATTCTGGTGCCACCTATCACAACTCCGCCCTCCCACTCATCGAGTACCCGCCGGATTATATATTCACCATATGCATTGTAAAGAATTGGTGACAGTATACAGCCCTGTCGCACACCCCTCCCAAAACTGAATGGATCAGACACATTTTTGTCAACCTTCACTACTCCTTGGCCTTGTGAGTACAAGGACTGGATCAGAGATATCAGATGTTGAGGCACTCCAAGTTCCTGTAACACCTTCCACAGAGACGCCCAAACAACACTATCAAACGCCTTGCTGTAGTCTATGAAACATAGTATCATCGGGGTGTTAAATTCGTAGGCTTTTTCAATTAGTTGGCGAATGTTGAATATTTGTTCTCGCGTTCCCCTGCCTCTCACAAAGCCAGCCTGCTCCTGTGGAATTTGCCAGTCTATATAGTGTCGAATTCTGTTATTGACAATGTGTAAGAGAACTTTGCTAGCATGAGATATAAGAGCTAAGGTTCTATAGTTGTCGCACTTGAGAGTGGAACCTTTTTTATGCAATGGAAGAATTAACGATTTCGACCAGTCGTGCGGCCACTCGCCAGTTAGCCAGATGTCATTGCATAGTTTGTGTAGTAACGTGCGTCCTGTCCATCTTCTCCCATTGCCTACAAGATCTCCGCAGTTATTTGGTCCATCCCAGGAGCTTTCTTAGTCTTAAGTGTGCCTAAGGCAGCTGTGATCTCCGATTTGAGTATGGCAGGTTCAGGGGTAAGTTCTTTCCATGTGGGTAGCACGTCACCATTCGGCAAGGTACATTTGTTCCCACCCCTGTATAAGTGCTCGCAATACTTCCGCCATCTTTTCGTTATTGCATCGAGATTCTGCAGTGGAGTACCATCATTATCTTCAATCTTCCATGTTTTGGGCTTAAATTGCCGGGAGAGCAGTTTCACTTTTTTATAAAGGTCTGAGCCTTGAACCCTGAATGCATGGTCTTCAATTTCTCGGCAGATGCGCTCGACGAAGCTGTTTTTGTCGCGGCGGCAATATTGCTGGATAATTTTGCACAACTTTGAGTATTTGTCGCGGTCTTCTGGGGTTGACAGTCCTCGAGTTTTTACAGCTTTCCTATCATTAATGACTTTCCAGGTATCATTAGAAAGCCACATTTGCTTAGGAGCGGTCGAGGGGGTCGGCTTGCGCGTGATATTCTCCACGGAAACATAAATGTGTCTCTTGAGATGTTCCCATTTTTCATTCGCTCCAGCTGTTGGGGGTGGCGGCTCTACTAAGGTTAGTCTATCAAGATCATTACGGAATTTTTCTCGTTCTAATGGAGTCAGAGTGCGAGGCTTTGTAAGCTGGCGTTTTTTGATTGCCTTAAGGCGTAGGGCAAAGTTAGCAACCAGGAGGCAGTGGTCAGAACCGCAGTCAGCACCGGGGAAGGTTTTGACATTAGTAACTGAGGTTTTCCAACGGTTGTCAATTAGCACGTAATCTATCTGGTTACGGCAGCGATCACCAGGGGACGTCCACGTGTATAATCTCCTAGGGTGGTGCTGGAAGCAGGTATTCATGATGGTAAGCTTCTTTTCAATGCAAAATTCCAGTAGTCTAGAACCTCTTTCATTTCTGATTCCTAGCCCGTATTTTTCCACTATGTCTCCGATGTGAGCATCCCCAATTGTGCAGCCCACCTTTGCATTCCAATCACCAATCACTATGGTCACCTCTCGCTTTGATATTCCAGACAAGGTTATTTCAAGTTCATTGTAGAAATTATCTATTACATCATCCGCCGCAGATGCTGTCGGGGCGTACACTACGACAATGTTAATATTGCAGGGGCGTGTATTAAGTCTTATGCTCATTATCCTGTCCGATATCGGGTTGTAGCCCAAAACATGATCGCCCAGACAACGTGGCAACCAGACAGCAACACCATTGGTGCTAGAATCTGAGGGACCAGAAAAGTATAAGTTATTTCCATTAGTGGTATTGAGGTGTCCTTGTCCTCTCATATGAGTTTCAGTTAATCCGAGCAGGGTTAAGTTATGGGATTCCGCTTCTCTCTCCACGATGTCCAATTTACCTGGACCCAATAAACCGCGAACATTCCATGTGGCTATGCGTCGTTGTTTTCTTATAGAGATGTTTGCACCAGTAGCATTTCCACTATCTAGAACCCGGCGAGCCATCATAAGTTATAACAAATTTGAAATCGTGATTTGTTACAAATTGTGATTTATTAGTTAAAAAGTTAAATTAGTCTCAATATTTATGTGATCAAAAAAAAGACGATGTTAATGGCTAAAGTTTCCAAATAATGAAAGCAACCAGGAACGAAAAAAATGTAAATTATTAATTTATCAAAAATGTCAAATTGTTGTCAAGATGTCAAGTGGGAAATGCGATGAGCGAGAAGCCGAGAAGCCAGAAGCTATTTGTGATTTTTATATGTTGAATTTTCGTAAATATTTGCTTATGAATTTTTTAACGTCGCGATATCAAGTTTCATTAGGTTAATATTTAAATGTAATCTTCTGCGATTCAAAGAGTAATAAAATAAAACAATGTATTAATTCATTGGATACCAGCTAACAGATGCTTCACTGCGCTAATATCTGTACAAATTATTTGCGCCAGCTTCGTATTTATTTCATATTGAAATCATTGCATACTACATAACATGGTATGTATGTTTACGGTATTCCCACTTTATATCTCAGTTAATGAACCTAATAATATAGCAAATAGTTTAATGAAGTGACCTTGATAACTAAATAATATTTCTTGCCGTATGTTTTTATAATTTTAACTGTTCACTTCAGTCCTACCCAGTTTTCTATTGGCAGAATCTAATAAGATAAACTTGTCAACAAGGTGATGCATCTCTTGGCACCATTAAAGTTCCTGGCTCCATTTGTAGACTCCCAAAACTACTGAACTGGTCTGCTGACTATCTATATGACTATAAACTGAACTTATATTTACAACTGTAATAACTTTTGACAGACAATTCTGTTCTAGCAGCTAGTGTATTTTCAAAGTAACATACCTAATAATAGTGGCAATAAACATTTTACATAATTAATGTCCTGTTTGTTCAGACTATATTTCCTTTTCTGAATTCAATAATATGGAAATTAAAAAAGCATTCAGGTTTGTGTTTGATTTGCTAAATATTATTTATTGTCAAATCTAAAGATAAATTACATTACTGGTGGATTTAAAAGTTCAATAAAGACAGAAATATATGATCAATAAATGTATATTTAAATCTAAAATATTAAAACAGTCATTAAATGGTTTATATTGTTGTAGGATTCAGGTGCTGTTACCGGTTCATCTAGTGGAGATTGTGATGGGGAGGAGCCAGAAGATTCTTCTTCTCTGAAATTTCAAATACAGGAAATAGCACAAAGCGTTGAAAACCTAAATGTGCAAGATGAGTCCCAGGTTGGTGTATTAAAATATTTAGAATATGTGTTTTTGAATCTGGAATTGTCCTAAAGAATGCCGCTAAAATGGAATAGTGTCTTTCCATGGGTGTTTAACACTAAATAATGTCACCCGCCAGACACTCTTGTTTTCTAAGTTTCAATACTCTAGTGTTTCATCACCATTTCCATTTTAGTGTTTAAAATCCTGGCCTAGTTACATTACCAATAAGAAACTCTCAATTTAATCTGTTATAATTAGCTTAAATTTACAAAAAGGTTCATTTTTGTTCACCCTTATTACATGATTTATATCAATCAATTCATTTATTTTGCGAATATGGGTACAAACAGGTCTCAGTATACAATATTATAGTGCTATACCGTATCCCACTGTTTGGCCTGCAAAATATAGAAATCAGTAGATACAATAAGAATAATTATATTATGTATTGAAAAAACACAACTCTGTCAAAATAAATTAATTCTAACAATTGCAGTATATAATGGTCATGTTCATTATGGTCACTAGTAATTTAAATTGGTCCTCGACATAATCATTTACACAGTAATACACTTTGTCTTTTAATAAATTGAAAACTTTGTTTTTGAATACATTAGTGTTCTTGCTTGCTTTAATATCATTAGGATATTTATTATATGCAAGCTGAGCCAGCGAACTTTGTTCCTCATCAAAAGTAAAATATGAGTAAATTTTGGATATCATGAGGGTTAATTTGTGCTATTTATTGGCATGCGTCTTGGCCGGTACTACTGCGTGACGTAACTGCTGTCCCGCTGTGTTAATACTGCAATATCTTCGAAAATATTCGTTTAAATTATATGCTGTAAAGGCCCATGATCATCTATATTACATGCACAATCTATTTAAGACACTTAATTGGATTAAAATTAATGCTGTCATATTTAAAGTCGCTTCGTAAATAAGCCATTATTTGTCGTAAAAAGTAAAAAAATAAAAATGGTCATTCGCCCTCGCGGACTTTTTTGTAGACCTTCTGGAGGTGTATAATAATGTAGAACATTGTTTTGATCTATCACTTAGGTAGGGTTCAGCCAGCGTTTGCTATTAAATTGCTAAATCTCGAAAATTAACATTTTTCATTTGTACAAGAATTATATATAAAAACCACCCCGTTGAAACCCTATCTATTGAAAAAACCCGCATCATTCCCGCATTCAATTTCTGATTTTAAAGTTACGATACTAGTAACTTAGATTAATTTGGAGGTTATTTTTATTCAACTGGTCAATAATGAAGAATTCTTGATATCATTCCTTATTTGACTCGTATTCCCTAAGCTAAAAGCAAGTGCACTGTCATCAGCAAATAATGCCATCTGATGTGAAGTTACCATGGGGAGGTCATTTATATAACATTTAAATAATAGTGGACCTAGAACAGATCCTTGGGGAACGCCGTATACTACTCTGCTACGCGATGAGTATGATAACTCTAAATTGTATTTACTCTACTTGGCTTATGTGAGTTTATTAAGTTCTATCTTTCAGATAAGATATATTTTAGTCTTGGTGGGCCAGTGCTCCTCCGAGCTCCCCGCTTCTGATTCAGAAATCGTAGGATTGCTACTGGGCTAACATCAAATATTTCTTGGAAAATCTTTTCGGAAATTGCGAGATAAATATGATGATGATTAACAATTTTGTGCCTGGTGTATGGTGATAGGTTCTGCAACCAATTCCATTTGGCACATATGGATTCGGCGAGTCGAGGCTTAATTGCCACTGCCCACACTTCGGGTAGAAAGTAGCGCGAAGTTTGTATGTGTATTTATGTATTATATTTTACAGGTAGATGGCGGTCCAGATGAGTTGTCAATGTTTAGGCAGCAATGGCAACGGGAACTTGAAGCCACACCAACTCCAACGCGAGAACAACCACCTGTCGTCAAGACTGAAGTCCAGGAACCGCTTACTGATGAAGATAGGGTATCTATTTATTTCATTAATGCTAATTGTTAATTTCGATACCAGATTTCGGAAAGTTTCTAGAAATTATATAATATAATATATAATTAATTTATGTGTATGTATTGATTAATAAATACATATTTGTATTACAGGCTAAACAGTTATTCCTATGTGCCGTAGATTTGGAACGCGGCGGTAAGTTGTACGAAGCTATACAACATTATAAGCGCGCCATGCAGATATTACCGGACGTGGAGACAAGACTCTACGACGAACTGCGTGCCGAAGCATCGGAAGGTAACAATTATTATATGTACAAATATCTCTTTTCAAAGCCAGAGTTTTTTTTACTGTATCTTATAGGAGGACTAAGTCAGGAGCCATTAAACCATTGAGTGGATTTGTCAAGAATTTTGAAAGTAAAGAATGCTAGTGAAATGTATAATAAGTATAGGGTCTTCTGGTTCTCAGTCCATGTACTTTTAGGAATTGGCGTGAAGTTACGAAGATTTTGTCTTACACTGGTCTGTGTGATATCTGATCCCAGGAAGGTGTTTATTTAGCCATATTTTAATAGTTTTTATTTATATCTTTAGAAGAACCGGAGACGGAAGAAATAGTACGAGTTGATGACGCTCATCCCAGTGACGACGAAGACGCCGTAGATGGTGAGGATTTTCTCACACGGATGCAGAGGCTCCTCGCTAAGAAGGGTGTGCTATGTGAACCCGAGTTTCCTACAAAGGTGTCTATTACTAGTCTTGTCTATGTGCTAAGTCTATGCTGGTATTGGAATCGGAGATAAATATAACGTACTATAAAAACGAACAAATTAAAGTTTCAAGTTGTTCACAAAAAAGCTCGCTAAGTTACCAATTTACTATAACATTTATTTGTACTGTTTGGTCAACATGAAGTTTCCGTGATGTGTTCATCACCTTAGCATTTCCTATGATACAAGTGAAATGCGATACTGCCTACTACACAGAAATAGATTAAGATAGAAGGGCGAAGAGGCGTGGCAAGCGTGCCGAAACCATGCACTATATTGCACGCTTTTCGAAAATCGCTCTCATTACGCAACGAGCGTCCCGATCCTGCGTTTAGGACGTAAAAATCTAGATAAAACTTCACATATATGCCTTATTGTGCTGTGGCAAATTGTAAAAACAAAAGTAGTGAAGCAAATATGAAGAAAGGAGATATTTCGTATCATCAGTAAGTATAGAAATTCAGTAGAAAGTATTTTTTTGAGATTCTAAATAATTGTTTTACTTTTACCATGTTCAATAATTACGATCATAAGCTGTATATTTTTTCGTTATGATAAATATCCATTGCTGTCCACATTCAACGCTCGTATACAAAAACATTGCGCGCATAATTATATTAAACGCGTAATGTACGTCGAATCGAACGAAATACACAATACACCTGCTAGTCGATCGCTGTGTCTGTTAATCGCTGTGATTGGTCTTCGAATGTTAGAGCAAGGACACTCCATGTATCGTTGAGTCTTAGGACTTATCGATAAATTAATTCAATATTAATTCGAGTATCAGCTCATGTCTTGTTTTGTCCCTACCTTTATTCTAACACCACAAATTTCAACCAAAGTTATTCGTAATTTTATTGGCAACTGTTTATTTGACAGTATAAATTTTCACCAATTTGGCCAATCGCTGACCGAAAATCATCTGGTACTTCTCATACGGGCAGTAGCCGAAGTATATGTCGACGTTCGGCTTCGTTATTTAACCAGGACTGTGAGGCCAACCCTTACAAAAGGGGAAAATTTTTATAAATTTGTATTGTTTCAAGGACAATAAAATATTTATTAATAAAGTTTATATAATATTGGAAAAACAGGATACTCAGCTTGAATTTTGAATTACTTATGTGATATTAAAGATGTCTGATCAAAGTATTTAACATGTTTTATTTTCTATAATCATCGTTACACAAAATCAATAAAGTTGATATCATATAAAAATAATAAATTTAACACACGTTTCAGATAGTACTATCGTAATCTAATGAGTGCGTCTCCTCACTAGTCGCCCCGCTCACAATGAAAATGACGTCACGCTGTGGGCGTGGTTTTTCAAAAAAGTGACACGCTCGAAATGTATGAAAATATGACATCGCGGCCGTTCTATCTTGATCTATTTCTGTGGCCTACTATCTGTATGGCCTGATCTTTTTCATCGTGATTTAAGTTTATATTAAATGTATCCCGTATTTTAAAAGTACGTGGTGTATTGATACAGGGTGCTCACATCTCGTGGCTCCCGTACGAGGTGGTGCTGGTGATACTGCGCTGGGTGGTGAGCGCGGAGCTGGACGCGGCCTCGCTGGAGCGGGTGGCGGGCGTGTGTCGCGGCCTGTACGTGCTGGCTAGAGAGCTGGACATATGGCGCTCCTTGTGTGTCAAGTTAGTCTACATTACTATTATGCCCGGTTGAGCTATTGCAATCCGGTTCAATTCCAATAAATTAAAAATAATACCTTTAAACCTCTCGGTGGTCTGGAGATTGAGGACTTCGTTCTGAATCAGAAGTCTCGGATTCGAATGCTGATCCATACTTTTCTAAAGCTATATGTAGACCGATGACGGTAACATGGTGCCTCGCGAAACGAAAAAAAACTGCAGCCTACACCTTCGCATAGAAAGTTTAAGACTTAATATAATATATAATACTTGAGTGAATCGTAGATCATGAATCTATATATATATAAGAGATTTCCACCTATATATTGACTCATCACGATATCTCTGGAACCATAAGGCGTAGCGACTTGAAATTTGGTAGGATTATTCCTTTCGCCGAGTAGAGGTCAGCTAAGAACGGATTTTACGAAATTCCACCCACAAGGGGGGTTGCGGGGGTGTTAACAATGGAAAATTCCCATTTTTAACCTATAGCTGCTATCGACTTCAAATTTGTCGAAGTGAAGAAGTTATTACTTTTGATGCGAAACAGAGTTCGCCGGGTCAGCTAGTACCTAATAAAGTTCGAACAACCCATCAGAACTTGGGGCATAGAATGCGGCACGCCGCGCGCCTCGGGCTTCTCGTCGTGGCGCCACATGTACGTAGAGCGGCCGCGCCTGCAGCTGCACGGCTGCTACATCAGCAAGACCACCTACATCCGCCACGGGGAGAACTCCTTCCAGGACCAGTTCTACAGGCCCTGGTATCTCATCGACTACTACAGATACCTCAGGTGATACTTTCTCATTAATACTTTTAAAGACAAACTCTTAAACACACAATTGGAACCTTACAAAGGATATAATGTGTATTATGTGTGTACACGCGCTAGAAACAAATATTTGCACACAGGTATATATAAAAACAAAGCCAGGAGATAATTTGAAGTTGATTCCCAATAAATCCATCAGTTTCGTTTATGAGATAGGGCGGCAAATACAAAGCAATGGGACTGGGTGGTGACTAACGCCCATCTGCAACACAGATACTGTTGTAGTTACGATGCCAGGCTCTAAGGGGGCGGGTTGGGAAATGAGGGAGAATGGATGTGGACCTCTGTATACCTCTGTCACCACCTTACTTCGATATTCTGAGAGATCGTGGTATTTCACTGGTCGAGCCCTCACATTTATGCAGCGAAATTGCGTGGCTCTACCACTGTTGAAGTTATCAATCTTTAAGCAATGTTAGACCAATTTAGGTGGTTTATCTTAGCAGTTCTGAATACTTGAATTCGCAGTAAATTTTGGTTACCATTGCAGATTCTTCCCTGATGGCTTGGCTTTGATGTGGACGACACCCGACGAGCCCGCGACCAGTGTGGGGCAATTGAAGTTTCGACACGTCAAGCCAGGTCTAGGGATAATGGCTGGACACTATAGACTTATCGGTAACAAGGTGTGCTAATATTTTCAGTTTTTAACTACTCATCTTGCAAGAATACTTCTACTATAATTTTGTTTTAACAAAACTGTAGTCTGAATGTTACTAGTAAATGCCAAAAATTCCTTCGGGATAATAGTTCGACCTATTGTACTTGGTTGCAGTTTTCTATAGGGTTGGGTTGAAATCCTACTCGTGTCCTACCATCATCATCAACTTCCTGCCCTGGTCCCATTATCGGGGGTCGGTACAACAGGTTTTTCTTTTCCACACTTCCCTATCATTCGCATCTTCTACACTAACAACCTTCTTGACCATGTCGTACCTTACCCTCTAAATCCCTAATAAGTTTCCTATATTGATGGTTTTTTATATAATGCCGTAATGTGTAAATATGTGTGTCTTTAGAAAGAACGTGTGAGCTTCAGTTCTCTGTTTACTCCGCAAAGAGGAGAAGGAGATGCATTTCTTTATTATCTATTATATTATTCTGTACTGATCGCAGGTTGTGGTAGTTATAAAGAAGACTAATTCTGATAAGAAGGCGTCACAGACTTCGGCAAGGTTCCGAGCTAGACGCAAAGAGGTTGAGCAGCACGAGCAAACCTTTCACATGGTGAGTGAGACACTTATGTAGTTGTTCGCACCGGTTAACAGACACAGAATATCCAGGGACATTTTTCAGAGACTAAAAAAGGGGCGTCCATAAATTACGTGAGATGTTTTATTAAATTTTTCTGAAATGGTGAGATGTTGTCGTGAGATTTTATTCAATCTCCTCATCCCCAATTTCACGTAAGATTTTTCAAAATACCTATGGGTTTCTTACGTTAACGCGTCGGTTTGTGATTGTAAAAACAAAAAAAAATGCAATCAATATTACTGAGAGTATAATTACTATATGTTTAGTTTAATTATAAATCATATACATGTATAATATAGATTAAATGGATCAAAACAGTATTTATATGTCAACTTCTACGTAAGACTTACTTATTTACGTCTTTAAATAATACAAAACATCGGTTTTGTATTTTCTTTCTCCTACCACTCCACATTGGAAAATAGAATTTGATTTATCAAATGAAAAACGTGAAGCTTATCACAAATTTGATGCCCTGGTCGTCACTTGTAGTAAGAATGGAGAGGTTTCCAGGAGTTTGAGTTGCGGGACATCAGAAAGCGTCGCAACTTCCAGCTGTGCTGGATCCGCTACTCGGTGTGCACGCGGCGCGACCACTGGACCCAGTTCGAGCTGGCGCCCGCCAAGTTCCCGCCCTTCGCCTTCAGCCGCGTGAGGACCTACTGCAGCGAGACCACTGCTCCTCTGCTCTGCACGCACGCTTACACATAGCATAGTATGTCGGCTTCTACCAGTTTAATGACATGTTTTCTGTTGACGGGCCCTATTAGGCAATACCAGTGTTGGATCACCTACTTAGCTCAAATATTGATGTGATAAATATGATTCTATATTCTAATCGCGTCTACCTACCGAATAAATGGCAACTGCTTTCACTTTAGGCTATTTTAGATTCAAATGGAAAAGTTGGTAATAGACCATGTTGACCTGTTGCCATCTCCCAAACATTAAGCCAAATGAACAACAGTAACTTTTAAAAATGACACATCGCACCTGTAAAGTGATATCGAACCTACCGACAAGGTTTCATAGCATTTGGGATTTAAAAATATGTAAGACTGTGCGTTACACAGGTCTTTTAGTTACATAAATGGTCTTTTGGCATTGTTTAAGTAGTAGACTTCCATAAGATGGAACAATATGCCTTCATGGAACTAATGAAGTACAAAATTTTCTAACTTTAATTCTACTTATAGTCTAGTCAGGTTAGAAAATATGTTAATTCTTGATGAGCATCCTAGAGATTTATGTTATTCGGAATGATATATGTCTATAACATTAAAACAACTTTTTAGGATAACTTTTTCTTTGTCGCGTTTACTTATTACTTATTTTTATTTATTTCCCGACGTTTCGGACTCTTTACAGAGATCATTTTCACAAGTTATGTAATAAATAAACGCGACATAATCCTAAAAAGTTGTTTTAATGTTATGAATGTGATTCGCGAAAATCTGAGTAATAAAAATGTATGTCTAGAAAAAAATATCCGCAGAATTTATTAGTAGGTACATAGAATTGCAATCTTATGATTTCTTTTTTGTTTTTATGTATTTGTTTTTTAGATAATTACTCACAATTATAAATAATATAATTCATTAAAAAATCCTTATAAAGGAAATAATAATAGATATCAACATTTTATGGAAATATTCTTTTTAAAAGAAATATTGTTTATTTTATAAAAATTTTGACTGTTAACAATTTTCCAATTTGCTGATATTTATGATTATGACAAGATTTTTTCTAACAAAATCGGGAAAATAAGGTTGGTTTGAATTAGCATATAGAAACAAGCTTGGCTTCTCTATAATATTTAAATAGATATTTCTAGATTTAGAGGGGTTGTTGTTTTATGATGATGGACTGTTCATGCTAAAAGTATGCCTGTATATTAGTAAAAAAAACGGCTTTATGTTTACTCTTGACGGATTTATTAAGAGACTATGAGAAGAGAATGTCTTAACATAACTTCACGCCTTTTTCTACCCGAAGGTGTAGGCAGTGGCTGTTAAGCCTCGACTAAGCCGTTATGTTTACGCCCCAAATGGAATAGGTGGCGAACCTATTGCCATACCAGGGACAAAGTTTTTAGTCCTCTATATTTATCACACAAATTAATCAATTTCGAAAAGTCATTGGTGTGTGCCAGGATTCGAACCCGTGACCTCTGGATTCAATGGAGAATGTTTTAATTATGAAAATTATCTCACTATCTAGTTAAGCCAATGATTTGGCTAAAGCGCTTATTGGTTTTACTAAAGAAAAATAAAATGTAGCAAGAGTTGCAAACAAATCATAACACAGTTCCTTATTTATTTAGTCAAATTTTCAGTGGTTATTAATTGATTATTGATGAACAATAAACGATTTTTTTCCGCTATACGAGTCCTTTGAGCCTAAACAATGAACAAGAGTGGAAAGTGTTGCAATATTAATTGTTTGAAGCGTGATAATACAGTGATTATTTTGTTATAACTCTTTGTTACTAGGTATAAGTATTTTTATGGTGTAATAAATAAAGTAATGTACTTTTAAATTGACATTTTTATTTGAGGTGTAACCACTTGCATGCTACTCAATGTGGAGTTTATAAGAGAAAGAGAGAGAGAGAGAGAGAGAGAGTAAGAGATCTATATAAATAAAACATTTTTCATTTAATTTTATTAATTTATTTAATTAGATGAACATTAAAGTTATTTAATAACAACTCATTATAAATTTTGTTACACAAGTATGATTCTAAGACAGGTATATACAACAGTATCAATTACTATGGTATTTGTAACCTAGTGAGCTAAGGATAAAATAAAAAGTAATATAATATATATAGATATATATATAAATATAATTTTACATACTTATATTAAATATTCGCCTACATCCTTTACAATTCTCGACGCGACCATGACTGATGTATGGTTTTTAATTAAATGTTTTAATGGTGGAATAAAGCGTACATAATGTTTAATTTATGATATTATATTACTAAGACGGTACACGAAGAAAGATAAATAACTAATATGAGTTGAACTATATAGTCATTAATTATATACTGAATAAAAAGAGGAAGAGTGTCTATTCGAAATAACTGTTATATTGACTGTGGGTTAGAGAGAGAGAGAGAGAGTGACAGAGTCTGCGTGAAAGAAAGGAAAGCTAGATAGACTGACGCCGTAACGCGTTACCTATCGAATTAGTTTACATTCCCGTTAGAAGTTATCCATACAAAATTGCACACAGCTTTTAGGATTGCTTTTATTTTAAATGAAATTTTAAAATTTATTGATTATAATAATATGTATTGATAAGGTACAAGAATACGATTTCCATGTTTGTTTTTTTTTATTTTAAATATTTTCGAATTAGTTTTAATTTACATATATAACAACTGCAAGACGTATACCTCCTTCATCTACAGTCGGGGAAAAGGCCAGTTTTATATAGTAAACATTTTGAACAGTGGGTTACAAGTGTAATTAAGTCTTCTAAGGTCTTTGAATGATCGAGTAATTCTGCCATTATCAGTACGTGTGTCAGTATATATCAGTAGAAAACTGCAATCCAATCCAAAACATCAACCTATAGGCTCTGGGTTTAATTGACTTGTATATGTATGATACGCGGCAATACTACAAATTGTATCGGCCAGCCTGTCCAATGATTGGCCATGACTCTTTGAACGATCTTCTATTAAAAATAATATAATCAATTTTATATATTTTTGCAAATTCACAAAAGTAGTTTTTCGAAGTCATCTGATTATGTAATGCCTTGATAAAAATGTACTCATAGATTTTGGTTCCTGTGAGATAAAGACCTATATTTTATGGTTGACTTGTATTTTGTTATTAAAAATACATTTAATGGTAGGAAACTTATTAAATGAATAGAGGTTGCAGTTTGTTAAATGTTGGGAAATATATGAATATATTCCTTCTTACTTTACAAAATGAGATGCAAATACTAGTATCTACCAATAGATTTTTAGTCTTGAATATAGAAATCTAAGCATTGTAAAAAGTTCATGGGAAATAAACAAGAAAAAAGTAAATTGAGAGACAGCTACTTAAACGCTTAAGTAGCGCTTATATATTTGAGTAGCGGTTCAATATTCGGGCTCTAGTGATATTAAAATTGGGGTTCATACTGACTGGATACTTCCACCTTACCAATTACCATTCTGCACACATCTAGCGTTGCTATCCAGAGGTGTATTAAATAAACAATACATTTTATTGTTCTTTTTTTGGTAGGGATCACACAAGGATACCAAGAAATGACAATGTATCGCAGATTATGTGACATGAAAATAGGGTGTGTAGAGGAAAAAATATGCCTGCATATTTATATGTATAACTTACTAACAATAATTCGGTTGTAGCTAATTGAGTTAGATCAATAGTAATAACAACATAATAGTCAATTGGAATATGTATTGAATTTTATTAAGTTAATTAGAAAACTTTATCGGTTGTTAAAGGCATTCAAAATAATTTGAACTAAAAAAGGTGAATACTTTAATGAACTTTTAATGAGATGTTCCGGATCTTCTCGAATTCTATTACAATGATTTTTGTTGAAAAATTCCGAACGTTGTGTAAGTATGGTAAAGGTACGAGTATCGCCACTCGAGGTGAACGAAGTGAGTAAGAAGGCTGTAAGGAGGTGGGGTAGAACAGAAACTCGGTGTTGATATATACGGAGGTACTTTATTTTTATATTACATAGTATAATTTATAAATTAAATTTATTAAACTAAATAAAACAACATGACTAGTCGCTATTAATTTTTATTTTGTATATTAGGTTTATATATTTGTTCTGTTAATAATTTATGTACATGAAACGTGTATCGCTGGGGACAGCGGGGACAGCGAGCGCCCGCGCGCGGCGCCCGCCCTGAGCCCGGGGCGGGGCGCGGCGCGCTAGATGAGGCGCTCGCTCAGCCAGATTCAGGAGTCGCGCGAGCGGGACTCGGCGCGCTCGCGGGCCGGCCGCTCGCCGCGCTCGGGCCGCTCCGGGCGCTCGGGCCGCTCGGGCCGCTCCGGCCGCTCCGGCCGCTCCGGCGAGCGCGGCATGGAGGGCTCCGTGTTGCGGCGCCGCACCTTGGAGCGCTTCTTCAGCATGGTGGCCTGCGGACGGGGCGCGACTGGCAGCGACGGGGCGGGGCGGTCAGGGGCCGGTGGCGCCCGAGCCCGCGCCGGCGCCGGCGCCCGACCCGCGCTTGATTTTCTTCAGCATCGTCGCCTGCACACACGCACGTGAGCCGCCTGCCCCGCCCCGCCCGCCGCACCCCACGGCCCGCCCCGCACACACCTGACATGCTCGCCTCACACGTCACCCGAACTTTGTGCACGCACTCGGCGTGCCGCAATTATAAATGTATTTACAAAGCGATGATTGCTAAATTTGAGTTCGAAATTTGATAAGTGCTCGAAAATTTTATATAAAATCGAAGGTAGTAAGTACATTATGCACGTGTGACGTCATGGGCGATGTTGATCATGTCAGGTGTACGTAGGTGATACGTCGATAACGAATCCGGGCGTGTTGCAAACCGCCGTTTCACACATCACGACACAACGACAGGGACGTGGACGATCTACGAGGACGACGGCGAGGTTGGTTGTACTTGTCAGACGCGACCCGCGAGTGACGTCATCGTCGTTCGATTGTACGAAACTGCGGTTTATTTTATTAACTAGTGGTAACATAGTGCTTAGTGGAATTTTGAGTGCTCGGGCGTAACGTGACTCGGGACGGTATATCGTTATTAATATAAAGTGCTGCTTGTTCATAGTGATGACGAAACACATGATTTTTCGTACTTCATTATACCTAAATTATTTATAATTTGTTGGTAACAAAACGGATACCTACTATAAGTGGAGATTGAACAAGCAGTACTTTTTATGTCGTACACGATTTTATTCGAATTAATTCAAATATAAAGCAGTAACAAATAAATAAATTGAATTGAGCCCAAATCGGGCACAGGCGAGTGATATCATGCAAACATTCAAAAAGTTTCACACGTTCTATTAGATCTGCGTGTCGAGGCATCGTTGGCGCTGCCTAGACTATCGGGTTGTAAAGGGGTGATATATATCTGATTAATTATTGTAATGCTAAAAATGGCAGAGGCCTCAAAATTAATTTTAATATAATAAAATTGATTAGCTTATTAGCTTAAGACATAACAAGAATCACATCAGTAATATTTTATTCATCTGCGAGTTAGAACTTGTTTTTACTGGAGAGCCCCAAAATGAAGCAGAAAGAAACCCGGGTTAAGAAAAAGAAAACTAAAAAATAAACTTTTGTATATTCACGACTCTAACACTTGAAAGTCGTTTATTACTTTGTCTCGCTTAAAGAAATATTTGATCCCATTAGGTGACGTCATGCTAAAAAAATATAACATAACTTTAAAAAATTACAGTCCTCAAGAGTATATTTTTCAATTGGCCACATATATGCATTTTATAGGTATGTCCATATATGTTGACCGCGTTTTTGACTAACTTCAATCAATTATAGTCCTGCAAAGTATGATAGTGACATGGAGTGCATGAATGTATGTGCAAATCTGCTAGAACGTGTGCATAAAGATGTGATGTACAATAATTACCTTAAGAGCTGACTTGAGTACGACTACCTCGCTGGGCGCGGCGACCCAGGGTTCGCCGTCCACCTGAACTGGTATTTCGCTCTTCAAATTGATCTTTATGTGACCGCCCTGTAAATAACTCTGATACGTGTAGAAAAACCGCTAATTCTCAATTACTATAACATAACTTCACGCCTTTTTCTACCCGAAGGTGTAGGCAGCGGCTGTTAAGCCTCGTCTTGCCGTTATGTTTAAGTCCCAAATGGAATAGCCAATGGAATAGCTTACCTGGCACAAAGTTTTCAGTCTTCACTATTTATCACACATAACTTCCGAAAATAATTTCGAAAAGTCATTGGTGTGAGCCAGTATTCGAATACGCGACCTCTTGATTCAGAAGCGGGGTACTCGATAGCTGGACTACCGAGACATTATCTTATTAAAAATTACACCTATTTATATTGTGTACGGCATAGCATTTAATAGACACGTCATATTTGATAATCGATATTGGACGAAATCAATATATTAGCAGCATGAAACCCTGATCTGGCCTTAGTTTTGTACATTATACTTAAAAAATAAAAGTGCAGTAATAACGCGGAAATATAGTATCAGTATAGTAAGACATTGGGGACAGGCATGTTAAAAAGTAATACTTCTGTTCTGTAACTAAAAAGCCTACATCCGTACCTGTGCTATTCGCATGGCACTGCGCAAGCCAGACTGTATCTGGCCGAGGTGTACTACGCCAGTGACACCCACGATTTCCAACATGCCGTCCCAGTGGTTGGGTTTGCTAAACTGGTCGTCCTTCTCCGGACCCCAGGGGTTCGCACCAGAACCCCAACTGGAAACGCGTATCTCAATCATTGATTTATAACTACGACATTAAAAAAAAATTGTATGGCGCCTTGTGACATCCTAAAGACGCTCACAACTGAAAGAAATAATTGCTAGTACCATGTTTAAATATCAAAATTATTTATCCGCTGGGCCAATAGTGACGATATTTTTTTTTCAGATTTTTATATTCATTATTATATTCAAGCAATACAGAATAAAAATAGTGAAAAATATTCTCAAACGAAGGGATTGATAAAAAGAAAGACACAACCGTAATGTTGATTACGATATTTTACCTGAGTATATTTAGAATGATGATGCCCTCGAGCGCTGGTAATTCTACTAGCCTGCCGTCTACCTCCAGCCGGATCGCTTTGTGTAAGTCCTTGCACATCTTGCGACCTACCATTTTGCGAAGACCCATCTTCACGTACACGCCTTTGTTACGCAGCCTAAGACAAATACGATGTGATCATGAAATTATGAACAGTCAATGTATGACGGCATGACGCTTAAAAATACCTCTATTATCTGTGTTAAAGTCCTCGAAGTCTCGGTTAAAGTATGCCAAAAAGAGTAGAAAAAAGTCTATTCATCGCTATAATAACATCTCGTAAAAGATACCTCCATATTTCGTTGGGATATGAACGGATATGATAAAAATCTATGCTATATCTATCTATCTATCTATCTATATCTATCTACTGCTATTGCGAATAGGAGTAGATACCTGTAGATTAACAGTCGCGGTGTCTTGAAGTTTGCTGCATGAATGGGCCGGCGTGAAGTAACTCGTGCCTAGTTTCGTTCGGTGAGAGAGGTATCCGGAGCCCCGATCCCCTTTCCCCTTCCATTCCCTTCCTACTTCCTTAAAGAAGGGCAAGCACCACGGTGTTCATGGGCGGTGAGTAGTTGCTTACCATCAGGTGACCCACTTGCTCTCTGGCCCTTTCATCCCAAAAAAAATCACAGAACAGAACACTAAAATCTGTGTAAATTTGGAAAATACAGCGTTATTGTTAATCGATTGTGTAGAAAATATATTGATGATTGTTGCACGCACCTGCTATTAAACTTGTTGGGATTCTCCTCCCGTGCATTGTGAAAGTCCAAGCAAAGGTCAGCATCGATACCGATGCCGAAGTAGTTGTTCATGACGAGAATCTGCGAGTTGTCCTCGCTCTGTGATCCTGTGGTCACAGACGCTGTAATCATGTCATGTGTGAGGTCAAAAATTAAGCAGATGTATGCTGAATATAGCAAAAATATAGCAAATGTATGCTGATACATAAGTATACACAAATATAAAGATACATCGAGATCCTCCGTCATCCTCAAGAGACCGTAACTTTTGGATTAATATCCTATGATATTATCGGTCATTACTTGATGTGGGTAGTACCTACCCTATCTATAGTTACTTACCAGGTAGCTGTTTAGACAGTTCTTTGGGTTCGTCCTGCTTGTCTTCAGGATGGAAGACCACGGTCCACCGGTCGAGGCGGATCTCTTCAGCCTCAATGACATCACGGAGCAAGGATAACGGGTCTTCACATCCAGTATAGCCCGAACCCCAGCGAAGTGTACGTGCTAAGTCGTTACCTGTGGTGATGGTTTTAGCGATGATTTGTCTGTGCACTTCACTATATAATGCGGGGTAGACAAAAAGAACTGAGTGCCATGAGACACCGAGAAAATATTGAGGATAGATAAATGCCTATATAGATGTTATTAGTAAAATGTTGCGTATTATTTTTTACTGATTATACAATATTCATAGATTACTTCACGAGACTCGAAACTATCTTAACAACTTGCAAAAAGAGATATCGTTTCAGGGTCTAATGATAGCTGTTAACGTAACATAACTTTCACGTCTTTTTCGACCTGAAGGTGTAGGCTGTTTAGCCGCCGAATGGTTAGGTTAGGTGCGTCCCAAATGGACCATAGACCGGGAAAACAGTTATCGAACATCGATATTTATCACACATAATTAAAATTCCGAGAAATCATTGGTTGAAAATCATCGGAGCCCGGAATCGATCCCGCGATTGCTGAATCAGAAGCGGGGATCTCGACCACTGGACCACCGAGACATTTAAGTGGATAAGTATATATAATTAATGTGCTTACCAGTGCCGAGTGGCACAATTGCGCACGGAGGGTTAGAACACTGCGAGTCTTGGCCGACATTATCGAGACACTGCAGCACCCAGCCAATGGTGCCGTCCCCTCCGCACACCAGGATCTTGTAGTTGGGAATGTGACGAAACACGTACAGACTGACAAATAAATATAATGTCGTCAATCATTTATATTTTTGTAAATATTTTGCGCAGAAATTAACAAAAAAAATGTGTTGTATAATAACCGTAATAGTTTGAAATGTTTAAATCACTTTATTGTCGTGTTAGTTGACAATATAGGTACTTGTATATAAAATTGCATAACACTTACCCAGGGAGTGGCCCTCCATTTTCTAAATCGAAGACTTGGTAAGGGTTGAGTAGTTTACGGAAGGAGTTGATCAGCTCGAGCCCCTGACACCCGCCAGACTTGACGTTTACAAACACAAGTAGTGGTTTCACACCACCAGGCACCATCGAAGGCTCGATGCTTGGTAATAACATCACTGCAATAGTACAAATATGATATCAACCACTTTCACTACATATCTAGACAGCAACATACACACACAACCGATATAGGACCTTCTGCTTAGACCATTTAGGACCAATTTAACATTGCATCGTATTTTCAACAACAACAACAAACAAATCTAAATAAATTTATGGAATGTGAAATTTAACAGTGGCAGAGTCTTGCAGTTCGCTGCATGAATGACCGGTGAAATACCACGACCTCTCGGAATATCGGCGTGAAGTGGCTTGTGCCGCGTTTTGTTCGGTAAGAGAGGCATGCGGAGGCCCGATCACCTTTCCCCTTCCTTTTTGCTCCTACTCCCTTAAAGGTCGGCAACACACCACGGTGTACATGGGCGGTGAGAAGTTACTTACCACCAGGTGACCCACTTGCTCATTTGCCGTCCTATCCCATAAAAAAAGAAAGTCTGACCAGCCTGGACTGTTTCTTCTAGTACATTGTAGTAGTTCTTATTTCCTGATTCCCAATAAACTTAGTTCCCAATATGTATCTTGAAATAAATGATAATTTTGAATAAATATTGAAACTAAAGTAGGTTCGGCGTAAACTCACCTAATAAATGCTTATCTTCATATTTGGCCTCTCTGAGCGCGTAGAGCGCGCGCACTGCCTTGCTCGCGTCCTCATAAGTGATCACCATAGACCCGTACTCATAGTAGATGGGACCGATACTGGTGAACTTGTTTTCTGTTGTATAAATAAAAATAAGTAACTACCATGGCCAAATAACGTTTAAATGGTACAGTAATTTTAATCTTAAAGGTCACGTAGCTCTACTTCTAGTACTCCTTGTCATAAACCTATCCCCAAAGGTCGGCACTATTATCACATTCAATTTATTCAAAATAGTTTCACCGATTAGTCTAGATTAAGACAAAAAATATGCTATTCTTAAAAAGGAAGTTAGATGTGATATGAGCTGACTTAACAGTAAAATTGAATAGCTTTAAAGATAAATTAACTAACCGGTGCCAAGAAATTCTACTAGAATGTTCTCATAGTTCCTTTCGGAGAGTCCTGGAGGTAGTGAGGCAACGAAGAGTGCCAACGTGGGTCCGTGAGGGTCACGTCGGGGCTGCAGGTAGAAACGCGCTAGCTCCATGCGGCGGACAGACTCGCGCGCTAGACGGACCACGATGCGCCATGGACGCTCGTCTTCCTCCAAAACACGTTCTGACACTGCTACATATGGTACGAAAACATTATTTTTACATAACAGCGAGATGACTTTCTACTAAAGATAAAATAATTAAAGTAAAGATGTTAAAAAATCGTTACACGGAGAAACTAAGTGCCATAATGCGAAAAATGTCTTACCGCCGCGGTCGAGTAAGATTTCAGAGCACCGGTAGTCTTGCACAGCTTGTGCAGGGTCTAGACCGAATCGTTCGAGCGCGGCTGCCATGAGGTCTGCTACAGTGTCTTCTCCGCAGCACGGAACCGTTACAAATGTTTCACCGGCACCAGCCACGCGACCAGGGTACACTCGTACCTCGCCTCGACCTATCTCCGACTCCCTGTGTGGATAAAGTTATAGTCACGCACTCTTCATATAGTCGTATCCATGTTTGTACCCTTACCAGTCGCCTTCGTCTATTTGAAGGCACCGGTACCGGCAAGGTAGGTACCGTTTCAGTATCCATTCAATCATTGCAATGATGCTGATTCTATCATTGAGTTCGAGAGCGATAGGTGACATCAGATCTTGTTTGTAGATATTTGTCCGCCTTTTACAAGTACCACGTGAGGAGAGTGGATAGTGCTACAGATCCACGGAATGAATATTATAATTAGAATTTTTTTCTTAAGTACCTACGACTGATGTGTAGTTGATTTAGGTTCAGTAGTTAAGTCTTTTTGGAACTCAGTACTGTTACTGAGTTCTTTATTGCAAGAACCTAATATCTAATGCTGGGCTGGCTGGTAGCTATGAATCTAAAAAATCTCAGATTAATGTATACATATTTTACTAACTTGAAGCGCAAGAATAGCGCTGGTCTTTTATTAGGTAGCCGTGTGACCCGTGTGAGTGGTGAAGGATCTTTGAGCGGTGGCTCGTCTCCAGCTAGTGCGTCGGTCAGTTCGAAGAGGTCCGGCTCTCTTGCCACGTGGAACGCGCGCAACGCTGCAGAGACCAGCTCGCGCTCGTTCCAATTGCGTCCCACTACCACGGGCCGATAGAGCCGCCGTGACCATGCCGCCTCACCGTCGTACACCTTAACCACCTCTGTTGAACGTTACCAAATATCATGTAGCTTCCAGACATACCTGGCTGGTGTACTAATGTTAATTTATAATGTTGAGAAACAACATTGAAAGCAAATGAAATGGCGATATCTTTGTCCTGATATAGCAACAGTATTTATTTTTACACATAATACTCTACAAACTATCAGTCTCGGTGATCTAGTGGTTGAGCACCTTGCTTCTGATTCTCAGAAGTCATAGCATCAATTCCGGGCTCATTCCAATAATTTCCCAGAATTATTTTCGAAAGTTATGTGTGTCGGCAAGTCGGCAAGTCGAGGTTTAACAGCCGTTGTCATCGGGTAGAAGAAGGCGTGAAGTTACGTTGGCACAAACTATTATTAAATAGAGTGTAATCCGTTACCGACGATTGATATTGTTTAATTTAATAATAATAATAATAATATCTTGGACACAATACACACAGCGCCCTCTAGTTCCAAGCTAAGCAACTAAATGCTTGTGTTATGGATACTAGATAACGGATATTAATACATATATACTTTTCTTTTGTAAATACATACTTATAATACATAGAAAAACACCCAGACACCACACAAATATTCATGTTTGTCACAAATATTTGTGCTCGGGTGGGAATCGAACCCCCGACCTCATTGCTGCAACCGGTAGTTTTACCAATACGCCACGAGGCCTGTCAATTTTCTTTATTTAAACTTTTATTTAAAATATAACTTTATTTAAAATTTAAACTTTTAATTAATATTTTTTTGTCTCCACATTGGCCAACATTGGCTCTATCAGAAAATCCCAGTTTGAATCTAAATTAATGTCGTCCCATTTTTTAGCTTCCCAGATTTTATTTTTCCACGATTTACCCAAACAACACAACAAACAACAAAATATCGAATATGATCAGGTACATTATACGGTATTTATAGCAGCAATACAATTTTGTTTTTGTCAACCAGTTTCCTCAATTGATGAATAGGGAAAATAAAAGATGTTTAGGACAAAACTATTCGATAAAATACATATATTGGATATTTCATGTAGCAATGTGATAAACAATTAAAATAAATATGGTATCGTTCACAGGTATTTATAGTTATTTTGAAATTTAATAAGTGTTTTTCTTACCCTCATCTCTGTCGTCGGGTGTACGATCCCGGTGTTGCTTATGATCAGGGCGGTGATCCTGATCAGCTGGGGCGCCGGTGGAGCCGCCACCTGAGCCCGAGCGGCCCTCGCAGCCCGAGCTGAACTCCTCGCTCACGCTGCGAGCTGCAACACCCATATCGCTCACATACTCACACCCGCAGGCCGGGAGGGGCCCCGTCCTCACAGTCCTCACAGTCACTTTATATACAAGTCATTGTGATACAGGACTGCAAGTTCTCTGACAAATGTTATGTGAAAGGCAACCAAGTCCTTTTCTGCTTTCATTCGCTAATTTTTATTTTATGCAGTAGATTTAAAATTTAAATTAAAATGGTCTGTAATTTGTGTGGACATGTTATATTTAAGCGAGTGCTGGGAATATATTAGTCCAATACGCAGCTCCTCTAAAAAGCGAACACTCAGGCCAGTTTATATGTTTGTTATTATGAGACAACAGTTTTTATTTTTAGCACATACATAAAATTTAGTATTTTTTTTTCTATACATTATGATTTCGTTAAATCTTGCACCAACTTTTTTCGGTACAAAATAATTAGTACAAAATAATTAGTACTTTGTCATAAATTTTAATGCAAGCATCATAATGTATAAAAATATATTTTATTATTCATTTTAATATCACATCATCTACTTAACATTTAATTGCAAGAATCCACTGAAAAATAAGATTCGATCATTACAGGCAGTATTGTGTTACAAATAACACACATATATATACCTACCTAACTATTATATTAAGATATCTTTATCAAAATGTATGACCATAAAGGAAATATTTATTACTTTGATAAATAGTGGCACGTTTTACGACAGGAGCGTAGTACTTTAAGAAAAAAAAAGTTAATATTTGAAATGTCCGCCTGTTACCTTGTTGCCGTTGGAATACTACATCATGAGTATTCTTGGGCTGGCTGGTCGCGGAGTAAAGTGATTGAATGGAAAGCTATTTATTGAAAGATGGATTTCATTCAACTAAAAGAGAGAGGTTGGAAGATTAAACAAAAAAAAGTGAATATTTGAATAGTGAATAATTATTGAAAATATTTGGAAGTAACAAATATGTACGTAGATACCAATTATGTGGTCAATTTTTATTTATAATCTCATCTATAGGGAACTATAGTTTATACGAAAAGAACTAATGACAAAAGTTGAGGGATATAGTGAAAAGTGTTATAGATGTGTTTTGTGGCACTCATTTCTTTCTTTACCCCGAAAGTAACTTAGCGTGAAGATATACATACGCGTATTAGCATTTAGTATTATTTTATTACACATTTTATAGTGAAATTTAATATAGTAAGACAGATACAGTTTAGTTTTATAGTGGCATGTTATGACATTTTTGTAAAAGCAATAAATTTTTCATATTATAAAATTTTATTTCTTATTTCTTAATAAATTAATTATGTAAAATTAACAACAGGCATGATTTTTAAACATTTATTTATAAGTAAGTACGTACACCTATAATTGACATAAATATCTTCTAGCCCTCCATTGCATACATTTAATTTAACCCTCATGACGAGACTATTTATTAGTATATAAATATGATATATTCAACGACCTCACTGTCATTGGCTAAGTAGTTTCCTTTGCTAACATGTCCAAATAACTAAAGATTAAAAATAACACTTTGCGATCAAATTTTATTGAGAAATTAATTTCATCGAAGAACTGAATATTATTATGATGCCGCTCGATGATTGTTCATTATTATAGAGTTATTTGTGTATCTATTTATTTGAAATTATTGAATGCAGCCATAAATATATCTGCCGTTGCAACATGCACACAATATCACAAATACCTTGACGTCTAATTTGTAAATTACAAATTTGAATGAAAATAATTTAATTCAGATAATACGGTAGGTATTAGGGGGCTACGGAAGGTATTTTATTCATCATAAATATACCATTCCACGCTTTAAATAATTAAATCCTTTTTTGTATAGGAAATTTGGTCTTTAATCATCTCATCTCAGGAATATAATAAAACCCGTTTAAATTCTTTAGTTAAAATCGCCGTAACCATAACAGTTACCGGGATTCTAGGATCTTACTTTTGTGGTTGGGTAATTTTAGTTCTACCGTTCTACCGCCGTTGTTGTTTTTTGAAGAAACTTTCCTTACATTTCATAATTTGTTAAATTTGTTATGGTTGAATAATATTAACTACCTAACTGCTCAATGTTAGAGTGCCTAACTGTCACATCATTTTATTTTATAACATGTCATTCTGTTGTTAATATTTATGTTCTTTACGCATGCCTTAGTGGATTATATATCTATATCTGTCTAGATAGATATAATAATCACACAATATTATTATAGATTAGCATCAGAAGAAACAATTCCCAGCGAAAGCTTTAGAAAACTCTGAATATCCATCATGCGTAGAGATGCACCGACTAGATATTGAGAAAACAACAAAATAAGAATGCATTTTTTTGGAATGCAATCCAATACATACCTACTTATATATCTAGTCAGCCCATCATGTTAATAGGAGGGCATGCAGGTGTGGAGTGCGTGTGGGGAGAGGTAGGATGTTACCTCTGGAGTAGGGCGGCGATGCGCCCCCGTGCGGGCTGCAAGCGGCGGGCAACAGGCGGCGCGCCAGCGTCACCAGCCTCGCCGGCGCCCAGCCCGCGCCCGCCCGGCCCGGCTCGGCGTGCGCTGCCCCAACACACACGCTCACTGCGCCGCTACGAGCCACGTGCCAGCCCTACACCGCCTGACGTCCGCCTACTTGCTCTACCCAGTACCGACCACCCACCAGCCAGTACCCACGATAACCATCTCTACAGGTCTCGAGTGCTACGTGTTTTCGTGTCGCAAATGTCCATCATATATAATGCACTTAAGCGCGCTCAGAAACATATTTAAAAGAAGGAAGAACTACAAATACTAGAAGATAAATCGAAGATAAAACATGACGATGCCGAGCTCTGACCGCGGGTGTTTAGTTGATGTCGGTGAGAAAACAAGCGAGGCATACTCTAAGAAAGCTCCCCGAGTACGTGGCAGTTGTAGGTGGCGGGAAGCGGTGCGGGGCCGGATCTGATGCGAAACATATGGGGACACTTACGGCATCCGAAGTCTCGTTGCGATGGAGGAGGACGCACGTGTACTCCAATGATGGCCTCCATCGGCACTTCAGTCCGTGGTATTGATACAGCTGACGGTGGTAGAAAGATTGGCTGCAGCATGCCGAAGTTACACTCGTCCGGTATCAAAGCACGGCATCCAGCGTGACACTATAAGAATAATTGGTTTCATTGATATTTTTAGTTAAACAAGAGTTTATTTATATTTTGCATAAACAATACGGCCACGGTAGTAAAAATGGGAAATTGTTAGGAACGAATTACGACAAATTGGCACCTCACCCTTACTAGGAGACTACTAATATTATTACTTAATTTCTTCTGTTAACGCGAAATGTCTATATTTGAATAAATTATGGGTTGGAAATATATGAGGAAACGGATGGAGTTCCAATCTAGTTGTATTTGTTGTCGAATTAGTGAGAGGCGTACCGTGCTGCCGCACCACTCGCAGCGGTAGCCCGTGAGGCACTCGGTGGACCAGCAGGTGCGGCGGCACGCGGCACACTTTGAGTTGGCGGGCAGATTGCCCTCGCGCCAGTGGTGCACGTGGCGGGGCTCGCTGCCGGCGCAGTAGGTAGCATTCTCCCTACAGTCCGCCGCTGCGAAGTCCACGCACTCACCGTGCACATAGTACTCGCAAACTGGATAACATAGTATTACATACATTTACTGTACTACCTTTACATATAATTCATTAAAAGCTTCTTGATATATTGTTCCTATACTTACTCATACAGTGTAGCGCTGGTAATTCATCGAGCCGTTTGCGACACACAGTGCAAAACTTGCGCTTGTGATGAGTCGGCTCTGACCAGCAGTGAGCTACTGGGTTCTGTACGAACAAAATAATTTTAATATAACATAAATGGTAATACGAATATAACGCCTCCCAATTAATAAACAACTTTAGAAAAATACTTTTTATAGACATTCAGAATTGACAAATTAATCATACAAAAATTAAATACGAATTGCCACAAGCAGCTTGAAAACCAGACAAGAAGCTTGGAATAAGCATGTGTTATCGTTATACACCTATTGTTTTTGTATTCGGATGCAGGATTGAGATAAGAGAAGTGCTCCACTGCTCCCTGAACACTTAACGCAGAGAGCTTGAACAAAACCTGGAAGGATCCGCTATTTCTCGTGGGACACACTTGTGACAATGGTGGTAAATATATTATTCACTGCTAATTTGATATTTAGTATTTTTTCTTGCAAAAGTCTCTGTCACGGAACCGTATGCAGTTGGTTCCTGTGAATAATTGCTGTGAGAAATATTGATAAAGATCGAGATAGAATAAAGGAAAAAATAATTACTGACGAAAATTCTGTCTAATAAAAAATTAAGATTGAGATGTATAGATATATAGTTACATCAAATTGAAACCTCAGCTTTTAATATGCCAAAGTATGGACAACGAGAGAACACTTAAACAATAAATGTTGTAAAGTATGTTATACCTTGATAAGGCTCGGCGCTACCCCGCAGCACGGCGTAACCACCTGCGCCACACATCGCTCGTGAACTATGAAGTTGCACACTGAAATGGAAATATCACAATTAGGTAACTACCATGTATATGTGTTATGCATTATAATACCATTTAAAACAAAACTTTGATTTATTACAAATACAAAAAAAATATTACTCGTGGTAAGTGATCTGAGAGACTAATAAAGTTATTGAGGAATCCATTTTATAGCCTGTTTGTTGAGTGAGGCTGCGTCAGCCATAACAGCCGAACAGTTGGTATCAGTATTGTCAATTTGGGTAAAGTTATAATATTTATAATTCTATAACGAGATGGAGGTTTTTCAGGGTTTGTTTCAAATATTTATGTTTTGTCAAAAGATTGACATATAATAAGTTCGATTTAATTAAATTCATTTACCTTAGATTATTGTCACGGTGGTCGTGTTGAGAACCGATACATTATTTTGCTCACTTAGCAAGCGAATTGCCTGGATATTTTTGTGAGTATTTCAGATAACGCACAGTATTTTTGATAAACAACAAAACGACGACAGTGGGTATTCATTTCTTTATTTTAGTTTATGAAATAAAAGCCTACAATGATAATTTGGGTTTAAATCGAACCTCGGGATTAAGTGCCGACACAACCACTCAATTTTACCGCTACATGGTGGTAGGAAATGGCTGCCATTTTCTTTCTTTCATTAAACGAGTTCTACGAGCTAGTTGTCGTATACAATTTCTAGCTAAGGTTTTCCTATTAGGAAATATCTACAATATACTTTTTACGGGAGAGTATACCTGTGTGGCGCCGGCTTAGAATACCGCCACCCCATCTCTTCCCGTGGGTGTCGTAAAAGGCGACTAAAGGAAAAGCTAGGAGAATGGGCAGCAGCATTCTCTCTCAAGAAAATACAGCCTACTGCGATCGCCAACCCGCCTGCCAAGCGTGGCGATTATATCAAAAACCCTCCATGATTGAGCGGACCGGCAGTTGTGGCGCTCTATGGGGAGGCCTATGTCCAGCAGTGGACCTCAAAAAGGCTAGTGATGATGATACCTCTCTTACCATTGTAGCGATATTTCACCGGTAGAGCCGGGCCATTCAAGCAGGGAACTGCGTGGCGGTTAGAGTTTACTTAGACAATATACATCTATATTAGGGATGCTTTTGCGGATATCATCGAAATATATTATGTTAACGGGGATAATATCAATATTACTTATAGACAACCATTATTGTATACTTTTTCAAAAAACATTTTCTTCAGCCTATCCATAATGAATTTTCCATCGGATTTCTTTCTTTTAGACTTTACTTCGGAGTTTGTGAAGTTAAAGGTGTTTGAGAAATGTGTGCAGTTTTCATTTGAACATCATCAATGTATGATATTATTATTTGTTCGTACTTGTGAGACGAAATGTGATTACGCAGTTTGGTTAGGTTAAAGTTGGGATGGTGGCGCGTCGTGGAGCTCATACAGTCTATGGAAAGCGCTCTCGACTCTCGCAATCATCTCGCGCGGATCGATACCGGGGCTGCGCGCATGCTCCCTTCCCGCCATCTCCAGAGACACCATGTTGCCGACATCATATTTTGCATGTACCTAAACTATACTCTTTATCACAAATGACCTATAAATTTTAATGTAATCATATCAATGACAGTATTGGTGTACGCAGATTTTTTTCGTGTTGTTTCACGTCACATCCATTAAATAATGTTCTTGTTTTGTTCTTTTATTTGTTAGTTTTTTTTTTTACTTTTATAAAGGCGCAGGCAATACAAACTACTCCACTTTTACATATTTCTACTTGGAGGAACATATAAGCCATTTATTGGAAAGAATACAATACAATTTTGTTAGTCATCGATCGAAATGGATCACCCGTAGCTTCCGAAAACCATCTTTAATTATATTAGGTCGGGGAAAAAGTCTTTTCGCATAACGTAGGTATAAACTTATTATAAAATTTCTTTGACTGTACTATTTGTGTCTGGCTGGTTTTGGTAACATTAAAAAGGTTACATTATAAAGAAAAGAAAAAAATAAAAAAAAGTTGTTTCCCGCTATTTTTCATTTGTTTTTCTCTCCGTAAAAATGAGTGAATCTAATGAAGAAATTCGATACATTTTAAAATTTCATTATAAAAAAGGCAAAAATGCAACTCAAGCAGTGAAAAAAATTTGTGATGTTTATGGACCTGATGCAGTGTCAGTAAGAGTAGCACAAATTTGGTTCAAACGTTTTCAGTCCGGAAATTTTGATGTTAAAGATGCACCTCGCTCTGGTCGCCCTGTTACGAATAAAATGGACGCCATTTTTGAAAGAGTGGAGCAAGATCGGCATATTAGTAGTTACGATGTAGCTGAAAAACTGGGAATTGACCACAAAACAGTTTTGACCCATTTGAAGAAAGCCGGTTATACAAAAAAGCTCGATATTTGGGTGCCACACGAGCTCACTCAAAGAAACTTAATGAACCGTGTACTCATTTGCGATTCATTATTGAGACGTAATGAAACCGAGCCGTTTTTGAAGAGATTGATAACTGGCGATGAAAAGTGGATCACGTACGACAAGAACGTGCGAAAAAGGTCGTGGTCGAAAGTTGGCCAGGCTTCACAGACTGTGGCCAAACCTGGCCTAACACGAAATAAGGTGATGCTGTGTGTATGGTGGGATTGGAAGGGCATTGTTCATTATGAGCTTTTACCGTCCGGCAAAACCATCGATTCTGATCTTTACTGCCAGCAACTGATGAGATTAAAGGAAGCAGTCGAGAGAAAACGGCCGGAATTGATCAACAGGAAGGGTGTGGTCTTTCATCACGATAACGCTAGACCACACACATCTTTAGCCACTCAGCAAAAATTAAGAGAGTTCGACTGGGAGGTCCTAGTGCATCCACCATATAGCCCTGACCTTGCGCCTTCAGATTTTCACCTGTTTCGGTCTCTTCAGAATTCTTTAGGTTCTGTAAGGTTGACCTCAAGAGAGGACTGCCAAAACTATTTGTCCCGTTTTTTTGATCAGAAGTCCCAAAGTTTCTACAGTAACGGGATAATGTCTCTGCCCACAAAATGGCAGAAAGTTATTCAACAAAACGGTACATATATATTGTAAATAAATGTAAATAAACTTTGAAAAAAATGTCTTGACTTTTCATACAAAAATACGAAAATACTTTTTCCCCAACCTATTATTATTACTGGAAATTCGGAAATGAAACCGTTATTCAGAAGTCGCGCTCGAAACCACCCGTTTGCAAGACTGTTTTTTTTTGTAATCCATCATATAATATTAAAGAAAGTAAATTTAGACAAATTCTCATATTACGTACTTATATGTAGCTGTAATATTTATTTTTATGACAACGCCATCTGAATATTCATATTATAGTTCACTCTACCTTCGTAACCCTTTGACACAAATGTGATAAACTAAGAAATATATTAATGACTTATGATTTATTTTATCTTACATAAATTCACTTCACTTCACTTCTTATTATCGGCTTCGCATACTAGCTAATGCGACTTAGCCAATCTCTTCATTTTCTACTTTGAACCCTTCAAAATTCTTACATAAATTAATTTGCAATGTTTAATAAGCAAATTAAAAACTACCATAAAAAACCACTTACAAGGATTTTATAGGTATTATTAACCTTATATTACATGAATACGATATTAAAATATTTGCAAAATTAATAAGGAATATTGTGATATTATATTTAGTCGAATAAATAGTTTCTAGTCTCGGTGGCGCAGTGGTCGAGCACACGGCTTCTGATCCACAGGTCCGGGTTCGAGTCCTGATACTGGCTCACACCAATAACTTTTCGAAATTGTTTTCGGAAGTTATGTGTGATAAATATGGATGACTGAAAACTTTGTGCCCGGTATGGCAATAGGTTCGCCACCTGTTCCATTTGGGACGTAAACGTAACGGCGAGACGAGGCTTAACAGCCGCTGCCTACACCTTCGGGTAACAAAAGGCGTGAAGTTATGTTATGTTAAATAGTTTTTCATATAGTCATGTGTTAAAATAAGCCACAAAGTTAATGTAGATTTGAAGGCAGTTAAGTTTTGTGAAGATTTTTAACCGCAAATGTTTTCAACGAGTGTAGCCTCATAGCTCCTATTCGACTCTACTACTTTTATGGGGCTTTGAAATGACAGTTCAAAAACCACGTAACATTTTTATGAAGTGAAAACAGTGGAAAGTGTTCAACCTTTGTGGAAAATTTCTTATTATAATATGAAAGACAGCAAATCGAGATCAAGTAATGAAGATTTTTATACGACTCGCAAGTCTGCCGAGTCGTGCTCGGTAAGAGACCTCTAACAATATCTGTATTCAGGTGTCCATGGGCTACGTTTGTTGCTTGGCATTGGGTGATATGTCTAGTCGTTTGCCCCTTTCCCATAAAAAATTCAAGTTCATTATTATTTTATTCAAAATGGAAGTTTTTGAAACCTTGCTCTTAATTTTTTTCGTATCTAACGCTTGCTAAGATGTTGGCAACATGTCTCCTTATTTCTCAAACGTATTGATGGATTGGAAATTGTATGTAGATATAAAATATATTAGTAATAGTCGTTGAATGAATATTGCCTTTTTATACAAAACTACTTAGGTAATTAAATACAATATTATTAAGAAAAGATAATTTTAAACTGAAATTTAAAAATCTAAATGTCCCAACGCTTAGAATTTTAAATCTGATGCATGTAAAAACAATAGGTACAATAATAGAAAGGCCTAGTCCAGCTAGGGATAGCATTTATGGGTATAACATCCAATAAAACTGTTTTTAAAAGCACTATCGTAGACATAACTACATACGTACAAAATAAAAGGTAGCGTAATGATAGCACTGTAATAATAGTTTGATAGTAATCGAAAGAAAAATATAAATTATCAAAATTTAAGTTATATATTATCAATAAGTAGCTATTATTCAAATTTCCAAACACCTGCTCTACAAAAAGCAATAGCTAGCGAAATCTCGTAGTTAGTTGTTCATTTCATAATTTAAACTTGTTTGGTCTAAAGCACGACAGCAGTCACACTAGCCTTATACAGAACGTCCCCATGAAGAAAACTACATCAAAATACATAGAGAATTGCGAAAGATTGCCAAATAAAAATACATGAATTGCCAAAGTGAACATCTTTCCATATTCGAGTTTTGTGTAGAGTTAATTTCTCCCTGATAAAAAATATCTCTCTAATAATTTATTAGGTATTTTACTTGGACCAAAACCTACCTAAATAATGTTTAAATACCTTACTATTTTTTTTATTGTCACATAACACATGAACGTAAACAGACATAAAGCATTATCTAACTCTACCTGTCAGCCTAAGATTAATAGTGGATATTATTATGACTATATGTCTTCCATATAAATTGTGTAAAAGAAAAAAATAAAACTAAAATAAACTTTAATAAGTTATATCGTGACTTCTTACATTTACACATGATTTATGCAATTTTCAATAGCTTTTTATGATTACTCTATAATTTTAAAAAATAGACGATAATTTTCCGAATTGTCAGTTAGGAGGAATAGTATATTATGAACGGAAACCGATTTGAATTGGCGTGAGTAACATCTCGTTGTTAACTAATTAGTATAGTATGAGTCAGAGATAGAGTGTGTTTATAGCCGGGCTATATCTAGCGGCAAGTTAGTAAACATGCGTACACGCAAACGGCGCACGCGCACGTAATGTACGTGCACGCAATTATGACACCTTATCGGGTCAACCGGTAATTAGGGAACATTCTAATAATGATTTGATTCCATTGTTGCCACTGGAACTACAGGCTTATATGTAGAAATATAGTGTGCCTTAAGTGTCAATGAACAAATAAATTCTTAATGTCGTAATTATATTCGGCAGTTAATGAAGAATGATTTTAAACTGTTGTTTATAGATAGATACTATACTTTCTATTTGTTATTTGCAATAGAAATAAGTGACAATGACAATTTTATCAGGAATGTTATTTTATTGACTGTTAGTGAATACTCCGCGGAGCAATTTAGTTTTTTATTTTCACTTAATTAGGTTACCTATATAACCAACAGATTGGTTGCTAAATTGGATCTGATTAGTTGCGAAACTTCTCCAATCTAAACATTATAAAAATTGGATACAAGCAATGCAAAGATTTACAGGAGATTTACAGAAAAGGTATAACACATTTTTTGAAGTGGCACTTCTATTCACTCTTGCAATCGTTTAACGCCCCCTTGAGGCCTAGAATAGTAATGTATAAAGGTCAGATATACTGGTCTTTAATAAACTGTTTAAAACTGTATATAGACATCTAGTAGCGGGTGGTGCTACTATACTACTCACAATTGATATTACAAAAGTTACTAAACTCAGTAATTTTTAATTTGCTATGTAAGTATGTAAGTTTGAAATGTATGTGTTCGGGTGAATCTTAAAACTCAATTTCGAAGTAGATATCTGTAATCGATTGAGTTGATAGGTAGATTAATAGCTAGATCCACGCAATTCGCTGCATGAATGGGCCGCCTCGAGCGGTGAAATACCACTACCTCTCATTCGGAGAAATTTTCATGCCGAGATAGTTTTAATGCTTTTATAATGGTATCCAATCAAAGAGCTTTCTGATGGTAACTCGAAAAATAATACGACGTAATTCTAATACCAATGTCGCTGAATATATATTTTTAATGCATTTCTACAATATGGGTATCAATTGAAAGGGCTTGTTAAGAGTATGTATCTCGAAAAATAATATGACGTCATTCTAAATCCAATATGGCAGATAAATATCTATGCTTGGGTGGGGATCGAACCCGCCAATCGCATTACACAGTCGGTACTTTTACTAATGCACCACCAGGCCCGGCGTAGTGTAAGATGTGCTCTTTTGACATTTAGTATGTTATAAATGTATGCATGTTAAAAAGCTACACTTCTTTAGTGTGGAGGGAATCCACCTAATTTCTTTTTTTATTCTAATGTTTTAAAAGTAATCAGCACCACACCTTCGGACAGCAGGTAGATAATTAATTATGTATCGTAAAAGTTCCAACCACCTGTTGCCAGCGCCACTGCAGTATGTATCGGTATATGATAGCCCCGCGAAAATAGGCTCCAAAATTCTATCGTCGTGATTAAAATCAATCCCAGATTTTTTTTTCTTGGCTTACTCGGCTTGAGTAAGTCCCAGAATTCAATAAACTAAATGGATGCAAGAAAACGCATGGATATACTTAATATTTGTGGTCTGAAAAAATGGTCACGAGATGAACGTTTCAAACAAATAAAAATTCGAATCAGTTAGCAGTAGTCATCATCAGATTAGTAAAGTTACTAATTACCAAAATCATAGTTATGAAGTCTAGATATTCTTTGTGGTACCTCTGCTGATTATTTTTTTGTCATATCTAACCAAGCAGAGATCGAAGTCATCCCATCATCATCATCATCCCATCATATTCCTTTTTTTCTTGACATGATATATTTCTAGCTTACTTACTTTCTTAATTCGCTGGCTCAGGCAACCCAAAGTGGATCTTGGCCCCCGACAATAAAGTTCTCAATTCTTCTCTATTCTGTGCCACATTTGACCAGTTAGACACTCCCAGTTCTTTAAGGTCTTTGGCGACTTCGTCCTTCCAGCGATATCTTGGACGCCCCACTGGACGGCACTCGGAACGTTGGCCATGATAGGCTTTCTTTGCGGCTCGATCTTCTCCCATCCTTTCAAGTGTCCTAGCCAGCGTAGTCGGGAGGATTTTATCTCTCCTATAATATTCGGTTCGGACACCAGTTCTTCTATCTCCCGGTTGTATCTTAGCCTCCATGTCCCGTCCTCTCTTCCTGTTGGTCCCAGAATCTTACGTAATATCTTTCGTTCCGCCACTAAGAGGTTTCTCTCCTCCTTCAAAGTCAGCGTCCAAGTTTCGGACCCGTACATTAAAATCGGCCTAATGACTGTTTTATAGTTCCGAATTTTTGTGTGTCTGTTTAACAACTTGGACACCAACACTTTGTGAAGGACTGCTGTGCATCTTAAGGCGTTGACTACACTGATGTCGATTTCGTCTTCCCTCTGATTTGTATCAGTTATCGTACAGCCGAGATATTTGAACTTGTCGATACCCTTGTAGGTTGTGCTATTCAAATTGAGATCTTTTCTTCTGGCTCTGGTGTCTTTGTACCGTTTATAACGAAGTATCTACTATTTCTAGCTGGAGCAAGGATATTTAATGTCTATCATAGATAGGATGTTAGATCACTCTTACTTTGTACTACTAGATACCAAGCTCCTAATTTATCCAATGAACATGTCAAGACCGTCAGACTAGACTTCCGATAGTAGCCAGTTAAAAAATAAGAAGTATGGTTGAACAAGTCCTGCCGGTCATCTCAACCGGCCACATCCTCCTCCTAACCCTGCAAATTCTTCTGTCCCAAGCGTTTTTATGCAGAAAGTGGCTAAATCGTACCAGCTGGGATGATAGAAGTGAAGTGAAGTGCAGTTAAAAACATGAAATAGATTTTTCATAAAACTATCTTATTGCGAAATGTATTTTTGATGTAACCTTTATGAACGCGTTTCAAGCCCGAACATTAATAATTACCAAAATAAGGAGCATAATAAAGCAAGAGATATTGTAGTTTGTGATTGACCGAGATTGTGTACATTGAAAATATTCTATTCGTATTTACTTTCATTGTACACTTAGTTATTAGTGTCCACTGCCAATTTTCAGAAATTAAATAGTTAAAGTAAGGCAAGAATTTTTGCATTTCTAATCGATGTAGAAAAAATGTCTGGACTCATATTTAGCAATGAATTTGTATTCCGTTCCAAAGAAAGAAAAAAAAAGTGTCGTTCGGTCCGAAAATCGTGATTATTTTTCAGAAGCTCATGGCGCGGTCTACGCCTGAGGGAAGTGTGCGGGGAACGAGGGGGTGCGGCGGGAGGTCGGCATTGACGTCACCGGCGTAAGCCAATCGCGCGCCACCTCGCCGCTTGAATTTGACTTCGCCGCGGGTGGCTTTGCTCGATCCCCGTCAGGAGCTTTGGCTGTATAATTCTCTACCTTTGCATCTTATTTAATAGAGATAAATTATTTAATAGTTCGTTTGTAAAGTCAGGTCCACTCTGCGTCGTTTCATCTTTCACATACTTTATTATTTATGTTATCTTAATAGTAAAAATAGATCTGTAACGGTTCACGGAATCATTGTAATGAGGTGTAATTCGCTAGATCACTCCGTGTATTTTTAAATTCCTGTAGCTACTACGTGTTCCTAAAAATAGATTTGAAATTGCCTTTTAAATGAGAATAACCGGCTAAGAGTAGGATGTACCATATTTATAGAACAAGAATTCAGTGAGCAAGAAAACTACTGAACTAGACGGAAACTTTTATATATAAACATATTTTAAAGAAAAAGAAATTGATTAATTTTCTTGAAGTATTTGTTCAATATTGTTTGCTCATACCTAAATAGAAATGGCGACTACGAGATGCTTTGTTATTTTCTCTATGGATTATTAGGTTACCACCCGAAGAAGTAGAGTAGTAGGTACCTAATCACACAAATCAGTTAAATTACAAACAGTAATAAAACTACTAAGTAAAACAAATTAAAAACTAATAATAGTGAATTTGTAATAAGTTATTATATATTAAAATTTCAAAAGTAAAATATTGACAAGTTTGAATTAAAGTTAATTAAGATGCAAGTTTGATGAGCATACTTTTTTGACTTCTTCTTGTAGTGTATACGTTTAATGATATTAGACTATAGGTAATAACCACCTAGGTTAAAGTGGTGTAACTGATTACGTATCTGTCGACAACAAACATGCTGAACAGCATTATAGTATACAGTCGATAATCAAGGAATGAATAAACAATAGACAATAATAGATGACCATTAAAATTAAGGTACTGTAAATAATTTATGAGGAGCGTAGGCGCAGATCAAACGGACACTCGCGAGGCGGAACTGCACGACACCTGTCCTGCTCTGTGACGCTAGTAAACAAACGTTGCTCTAAATTGTTTACAATTTGGCAATACCCGAAATGACAAAAGATTCGAAATAAATTGCTTACGTCACATTTAACAATCATCAAATCAAACGAAACAAAAAAGAACATAATATTGTCTATGTACATCAATTAAAAAAAGCAAAGTACCTAATTGCCAGTGACAAATAATTTCCCAATAATTAGGCTAAGAACATTAAAATGAAAACAGAACACTTTAACATAATAAGAAAACGTGTTTTACAAAATATGTTGCTTATAAAATGGCTCCGTGAAGCAATCGTGATATGATAAACACAAGGATGAAATATGCGAAAAATAACAAGTTTACATTAAAAAGCGTATGAGTATAAATCAATATATACTGACAGTCGGCTCTAACATAATTTAAAAGAAGTAGGGCCCTACAAATGTTTTGAACCTTGAGTTAAATACGAGTATAAGTGTTGTGCTGACGTCAGTGCAGCAGTCGTTCCTCGAGGACGGTAAATCTTTCTAACAACCGATTTATTACCTTCCCGCCATAAATGTTGCAACTAAGAACCTACTGTTTTGTAAGTGGAGATACACTATTATCACAATCTCATTCTCTTAAAATATTAACGCGAGCATACCTACAGGGTATCTAGGTAGCGTTTAGCTAATACTATGATGGTTAGGGCATCTGTAAAGAATTGAAGAGCGAGACTTACTAAGCAGATATAACGGTGCAAAACTGGAAAGATGTAGGAGTTAAGGCCAGCCACGAAAACTTCCCATGAGACTGTGTACTTTGACTTTAAGTTGACTTCAGAAGCTTCAAAAATCTGTGAGAATGCATGATAATAGGAAGTTACGTTTGCAAGAATTCTATCTTATACATAGCACTCTGTTCCTTCTGCTTATATACCGCATCGGATACGGTGTGAAGTTGTGTTGTTGTTGTGTACAAATTTGTACAGTAAATTCATAAATAAATAATTAATTTAGCTTAAATATGTATTTCAGTCATTGTGTCCTATTTTTGTAATCTTTTCCTTTTGCTCTAAGTTGATTTACGTTTTTGGCCGCCTCAACAAGGTATTAAGTAAGATAGTTGTTATATTATGAACTTTTGTTAGCAAATTATTGTCTCTCCAGCATTCAATCGATTGGGAGTAAATCAGAACATATTTTCTCTTATATAATTTAATAACATATTTATCTCTGAGACTTTCGCGAATCACGTTCATGACATTAAATCAATTTGCATCAAATCAATTGCATCAATATTATATCTAAGAAGTTAGCAGAAAATCAAATAGCCAAGGAATACACTGAACTATTAGAACACTGCCTCACATCTGGCTACATATTGTGGAAGGACAAATTCTACAAGCAAGTAGATGGAGTGGCCATGGGCTCACCGGTCTCTCCTGTCGTGGCCGATATATTCATGGAGGACTTCGAGGAGACTGCTTTGGTGAGTTCACCTGTAAAACCACGTTTCTACAAGCGGTATGTAGATGACACTTTCACAATTTTACCATCTGACAAAGTAACTGTATTCTTAGACCATCCTAACTCCATAAATCCCAAAATACAATTCACAATGGAACTGGAGTGTAACAATTCTCTAGCATTCTTAGATGTGTTAGTTATTCGTAACTCTAATAATACCTTGAGTTACACTGTGTATCGAAAGAAAACCCATACAGATAGATACCTGAATGGTGAATCTCACCACCATCCTTCACAGTTAGCTGCCGTGTCAAAATATTTGTTTCATAGAGCACGAGGGATTTGTGACCAGGCACACATAGCAGAGGAGAGCAGCAGTCTTACATGCCAATCAGCTTAAAGTTCCCAGTAATCTTCACAAAAACCGAGTGAAGCGAGTCACAGTTGACCACCAACCTGCCATCTTGCCGTACATAAAGGGAATCACTGATAAAATTGTCTATATTTTAAAACGTGCTTCGATTAAAACATACTTTAAGCCACCCAAGAAAGTTAGCCAATTTCTACCATCTGTCAAGTGCCACATCCCCTTACAAGACCCAGGAGTAAATAAACTGGACTGTGACTGTGGATTCTCTTCTATCGGACAAACAAAGAGGTCCATTAAAACCAGGATCAAAGAACACAGCTGATGTGAAACACAACCGCTATAATAAGTAAGCTGTTTGTGAACACTGTAGGGAGGGCCCAAAACACTACATCTGGTTTGACAAACCACAAATCCTCGCCAAAGAACAACATTATCATCCCAGGATGATACGCGAGGCTATTGAAATAAAAAAAAAAGAAAGTGTGTGTGTCCGCTCCGACGCACGACTGGAGTTTACTCCTCAAGAACGATTATAAAATAAAATAATAAATATTTACTGTCTCAGGACATTGTATGGAGTGCCGACTCTTATTTATATGCTCTGTGACTATAGCGCATAACGCATTTCGTGTGACATGCTATACTCTCTAGTACGATTTTGGTCCCCATAATTTTCATACCCCGGGCCTATATATGTAAATCGATTCTTAAGGAGTAAACTCCAAAAAATCCAAAAAATTTCAATAGATAAGATGGCTGGAAACTATCACCTAGATGGAACCCAGTCATAAGTCTCAAACCTAGCCCACAATCAAACAGCTCAAGACAGCGGGATACCATTAGTATAGTTTGCAGGTCAGACCCACATCAGAAACCAAAATAATGTAGAATTTTGAATAGTACAGCATACAATCAAAATAATTTTTATTAACTTGGCAACCAAGTTTCTTTTCTCAAAATATCACAAATAATAGTACTATCAATAGCCCGTCCAAAATGTAATAATAATCAATTTTGAAGAACAACCGCTAAGTTTTCTTGCTGGGTCTTTCTCAGGACTGGCCGCGTTTGTGACCCAGTGGTAGATTCTTTAACAAATACTTACATTTAAATTTAAAATCAATAAATATTTAATAATAGTTATACTCTGATCTCAACTAACTTAGAAGAAATAAGATAATTAGCTTATAATTAATTATGTTATGTATGTTATGTTATGTTATAAATAAATATTTAATTTTTTGTTACATGGTCTGATGTGGGTTAGCAATAGTAAAAATCATATTTTAAACATCAACTTTTAGATTTTTATTTCCAAAAAGTGGGTGCTCTCTGTATCAATGACAATAGCTTTTGAACAAATACCATCTTTTTGTTCATCACTCGTGAAAATGGTCTCTGTAAAGAGTTCGAAACGTCGGGAAATAAATAAAATAAGTAATAAATAAACGCGACATAGTCCTGAAAGTTGTTTTTATGTAATTTAATAACTACAATCTGTTGCAAAATTATTTCCAAACAACTCGACTAGGTTTAAAAATTCATCGAGAACTGTTTAAAAACCTAAATGAAAAGTGTAGATTTTAAGCAAAAAAAATAGATTACGTTTTTTTTTTAAATAAGATTGAAATCTAAAAAGTTGGAAGTATTTATGCAGAATATAAAAATATATTTATTTATGTACCTATGACAAGGAATAGGTCTGTTTTATTTTCTAATTGTACTTATCCAGCTGTAAACGATATAACTGTTTAGTTGTCAATTACCTCGTGCCGTGGCCATTAGGTAACCGAAATAGACAATGTTACGACGCCCAGTTAAAAATAACCATCAGTTAACCGTCAGTTATAAATACACCACTACACCGATACTGTATGTGCCGTTTGCGTAAAATACACGAAAAAAAATTATATCTATCTCTCCCTACCTGAGATCTTATTGAGTGTTTAAGCTGTAAAAGTAAAATAGTAGAACATATATACAATTGATTAAAAAAGCTCGTAATCAATACCAATAATAAAAAACTTTTTGTTTACTATTAAATTTAAAATTGATATATTTTCCGAGCTAGCACACACTAGGTACTTAGATTGAAAGCAAAAGTATAAGATACTAGCAGACCGCGCGAACTTCGTACTGCTATATTGTATGTAGCTTCCCGCCTCACGGTGTTAGTCGCGTACATACAAAATGTCGATGACGACGACGATAGCCTGTGTTACTCAGTAATAATGTAGCTTCCTAAAGGAAAGAGAATTATTAAAATCGGTCCAGTACTTTTTGAGTTTATTCGTTACATACAAAAATACAAATCTCTCCTCTTTATAATATTAGTATAGATGTAGAATACATGTAGAAATTTATGTAGAAATCCAACTAATTAAGTATCGTCTCTCTCTTCATCGTTCGAGCTGTGATCGAGTAGCAATCCCGGTGATGGATTCTCATGTTACTGTACATGTTACAACTTCTGTGTTATTTAAATTCTCCTTTCACCAAAAGCAGTTAACGCATTATCTATACTGCAAATAACATCTTTTTGAGTAAATTAGCCGCAGCTAAAGATTTGTATCTGATACATTAAAGATTTCAAAAAGAAACCGCAGTTAAAAAGCCTTACTTCCTGGTATAGCTATTCATGGACTCGAGTAAAGTTTCAGGGTTCCATGAAGATTCGCGATGTTTGTGACGGGGCATCACTATGCCTTTAGCTGCTTTTACAGAGAAATCTAATACTCTCTGTGGTCCACGTTCAAAACTCCGCTTTCTGATACAGAGTTCCCTAGTTCGAATTGCTGATATCACTTCCGAAGGTGCTCTGGCATCTATTACAATAGACTAATAATGACATGACAAGTCAAACAAATGCTGCTACCTACGTGCCTGCAACTATAAGTATTATAAGCGGAAGTGAGTCCTTTCCTTTCTACCGTTCCAAATACATACATATATTACTGTTCAAATTATGTTTTAGCTAATAGAGTGTTATGTTATGATTATTGGTCGAGCAAGTCCGAGATCAGCCCGTGTAGCGGAACGTTGCACGCCGGCCGCCCCGTGACGTCATCATTGACACACTTCTCCATGCGACTCGGTTACGACACCGATTGAGAGGAGAACTCGTCCTATCATTATAGAAATTTTAACATAATATTCAAGCTTTGAAAGTGTGAAGACAATTCTCTCGTGCATTTTTTTTAAAATAAACTATCTTTATTTAGTATTGACTTTTTAGTAGACTACGTTGGCATTAAGCAAGTGTGGTGGTCGTGGTAAATGGAAGGGATTCTTTTATTGGTAGCTGATGATGTTTAAAGTAGTTGTTGTCGTATCTAAGGGCAGCAGATTACTATTATCAGCAGGTACGCGATGAAATTGTTGGGAGGAATAAGTATTTATCTTCAAAGAAGGTGCTATAAGGTTCTCTTGAAGGTACCTACTATGTAGGAAGGTACGAGTAACGTCTTTGGAAATTGAAGATCAGTTAATAATAATTAAAATAATAATAATTGTTTGAGGATAGGTGATGTTCATCTTTAATAAAACCCTCTCGTAAAAAATGATAATGTATAATCGATCGAAATAATCGATTCTAAATAAATGTAATATACTATTAATAGTCTTAACTATATATTTAAATAATCATGAATATTCTACAAATTTCTTAAAATTAATATAGGTCAACTAACGCTACGTCAACTATGATACGCAATCAGATCAATCAATATCAGGAGAAGAATTAATGACCAAATGCTCTTTCTTCTCTCTATTTCTAGCTGTCCTGGCTACCAGCACAATAACATCATCCACATATGTCATTAGGACTGCAACATATTCATGACGACGTGATGTACTAGATCCTTTACTTCTAAAGAAATACGTTTCATGTGGTAATGACGATGTCTTGTAACGAGTTGTGGCTGTCTCATTAGTACAAGGGTGCAAGAATCGTATAAAACATAGCGTTGTCGTTCATTAAAACACTACCTTCTACGTCATATGTGCAGATAATGATATACAAAAATATATAGAACAAACAATGAAATATATAAAGTAAATAGCGGCTAGTTGCTGGGCTAAGGATATAGCAAATGTATCATTCCACTACACATGTTCTGTAATCTGTTAAGTAACCATAAATAGACTTTTTAAACCCTCTTAGAAGGAAATCTGTGACTAGCTCATTGCATCCTTTCTAGTTAACTAGAGACTATTAAAGATCTACGGAATTTTCCTTTTTTTTATATTCCAATGTTTTTACGAACGCGTTCCGTTTCACGCACAAGATTCAAAATCTAGTAGGGCGTCTCGACAATGTTAACTTGTAGTGGTATACACATATAGTTGGTTTATTTTTGTCCGTGCGTACAGGAATACTGGTGTATTTTAGTTTTAGTTGATATAAATAGAGCTATTGTGAGTACACTGTTTGACCTACATATCCATCATTGCCAAATTTTATTAGCACAAAATTTTAAAAAGTAATTCCTTTTTTAATTTGCTGTTCCCACTTTTTCTATCGCGTCTATTGTTTTCTTTACAAGACAACGAACTTTAGTTTTTTTTCAAATATGAGTATATAAATTAAAATTTAATCTGCCAAAGTCCCGTTCTAGTTCTAATATTTGACCTATTTGGTTAAAAAATATAAACCTACTTGCCAGTCTTTTTCCTTGAATAACAAGGCTAAATTGGATAAATACTTATTTAATAAAATATATTTATTTTACTTATGAAGTTTTATTTTAATGATAATAACAATGAATTGAAATTGAAATATATTGGTGGCGATTTTTACCTCACTTATGCTGCATTTTTAATTGCTAAAAGTCACTGATTTATAAACTAGGATTCAAACAAAGATCAAACAGTATATTTCTATTCAGAGGCAGATATCGTGATTCGGTACACATTTTGTAGAAACTCTTCATTTTTAAAAAATTGCGTGGAGTCCCGCCGCGCTACAGAAGTGGAACTTAGTAACATTATTCACAATAGCTTTCTTTATTTTTATAGGTCTTCACCGACACTTAAAAATAGTCAATAAATAATTAACAATATAGATTTATAATATACTACTAATGTAAGTAAAGGTGAGGTCTGGTGGTGCGTTGATAAAACTACCGAATGTAGAATCGAGATTGGCGGGTTCGATCCCCACCCAAGTATAAATATTTATCTGGGTCTAGGTAGAATTGGGCTGGAGGCTGCGCCTCACAAAAGTGAGGCTCTGTGGTTCGACCGCCTCACTCGGCGCTGAGAACCACCAGCCGCGCGGATCCAGGTGGGTGACACGGCTGTCCCGGTGGCGAGGTACTTGAAGTACCTCGGCCTCACCCTGAACAGTCTCTGGAGCGTCGAGGAGTACTTCGTGAGGATGGTCCCCCGAGTAGGACGGGTGGCAGGCGCGTTACAGCGCCTCCCCTGAGATTCGCCGCCTCTACGGTGGTGTCGCGCGATCCGTGGCCCTGTATGGGGCTCCCGCAGTGGCTGTTACGCCTCGACTCGCTGTTTTTTTACGTTACTTTAGGAGGGGGGTGCTCGACCACTGGACCGCCGAGACTACCGAGATGACTACTATCTACTTCAAAATTGAGTTCTAATATTCACCCGAACTTACATATGTTGGCGCAGGACGCCATCTAGCGGTATATGATGTCAACTATATATAATAACTAATTGACCCGGCGAATTTCGTTCCGCATTAAAAGAAATAAATTAGTAATATTTGTATCTTAAAAAGTTCAATTTGTGCTATTTATCAGCACGCGTTATGGCGCGCAAACGCAACTGCTATGTACCGCTATGTTAATACTGTGATATCTTCGTAAATATTAGTTTAAATTACATGCTGTAAACGGCTATATTGATCTATATTAAAAGCACAATCTACTTAAGATAGTTAACTGGATGAAAATTAATGCTGTAATTTTTAAAATTGCTTCGTAAATAAGCCACTATTTCTCGTAAAAAATAAAAAAATTAAAATGGTCATTGTGGGTTATCCCTAAGAGGTAGACATATGCATTGCAGACTTTTTTGTAGACCTTTTAGAGGTGTATAATAATGTAGTACATTGTTTTCATTTATCACTTAGGGTTCAGGCAGCGTTTTCGATTAAAGTTTTAAATCTTGAAAATTATCACTTTTTATTTCTACACTATACATGAATTATAGATGAAAACCACCCGTTGACACCCTCTAACTATTAAAAAAAATCGCATCAAAATCCGTTGCGTAGTTTTAAACATATGCGCATATAAGGGGAAAGACAGCAGAAAGTGACTTTGTTTTATACTATGTAATGATAATTGATAACCCTATAAAACTTTATTAGGTAAACTGATTTAATTATGATTACATGTTATTATTAGTCTCGGTGGCGCAGTGGTCGAGCACACAGCTTCTGATCCAGAGGTCCGGGTTCGATTCCAGACTTTGGCTCACACCAATGACGTTACGAAATTGTTTTCGGAAGTCATGTGTGATAAATATCGATGACTGAAAAACTTGTGCCCGGTATGCCAATAGGTTCGACACCTATTCCATTTGGGACGTAAACATAACGGCGAGACGAGGCTTAACAGCCGCTGCCTACACCTTCGGGTAACAAAAGGCGTGAAGTTATGTTATATGATTTATGTCTATATAATACTGAAATATATTTATTATTTAGTTAAGTAAAATACACGAAATTTATAATTATGTGATTAATTTAGAAATTCATTATATTTAATAACTGTTTTGGTGATATTTCCTTTTATTGTTTAAATGTTTAAATCCATACTGATGCTGCATGAATATTCGTAATATTTATTTTCATGATTAACATCTTAATATTAGATAGTATCAACTCGTTCTATGTAATATTTGTTATATAAGATAACTTAATTTTAAAACATCCTAGTAGTGCCATCCGCCGAAAGATAGTGAAGTTATTGATTATTAAAATAATTAATTTATATATTTACAAACTATTTCGTACTTAAACTGGTCAAGATATTACTAAAATCTATTATTTAGTTAAGTAAAATGCGCAAAATTTATAATTATGTGATTTAACAATTCATGATTCGTAACTGTTTTGGTGATATTGCCTTTTATTCTTTAAATCAATACTAATGCTGCATGAATATTCATAATAATTATTTTCATAATTAATATCTTAATACTAGATAGTACCAACTCGTTCTATGTAATAATTATAACATATGAGAACTAAATTTTAAAACTTCCTAGTAGCGCCATCCGCCGAAAGATAGTGAATTTGGATTGTTAAAATAAGTAAATTATAGATTTAAAAACTATTTCGCACTAAAACTGGTGTCATAATTATCTAAAATTGTTATTTTGAATTTTAACCTATTTTTCAATTATAATTCTCGAGTAGGTTGTCACTTGTTGTGTAAAAAGATGTTGTTCATCATTATTGTTATATCAATTATGACCAGCTAGTACCACCATCCGCTACTAGATGTCTGTACGGGTAGTTTAAAAAGTCGCTATGTCTTTTCGTCCTTGGTTTATATGGATCTTGGCTTTTTTTGTAACCATTATATTATATTAATAGTGGCCGCAAGGGGGCGTTAAAAGTGTTAAATGCTCTTGCACGAGACATTAGAAGTTCCACTTCAATAATCCTTTAATGTTTCAGAGATTTCAAATTGTACCTACCTATGTCTAGCATTATTCTCAAGCAAACTTATACATACATTATCATAGAATAGCAGAGACTTGTGAAATGTGCTTTCTTCTTTTAAATAATAGATGGCAGTGTATTGTAGTGACAAAGCTTTTGTTCGTCGTAAAACTTTCAATAGTAAATTGTAAGATAGTATTTCAATGTTTCTTTCACGTTTCTAGTTAAAATACTATGATCAATATCTGACTGTTAAATAAGGCATCGATGAACAGCCTACATGAATAATCATTAAGCTTTTAAATCACATTCATTTTAATAGAACATCTGTGTTTATACTGTTTGCAAAAATTAACCAAATTTATCACCATTGCCATGAATCTATCCAACCTATATAAAAGATGTTTGTCGCACTATCAAAATATGACATAAAATATACCAAGACACTTTACAAAAAGAATATTTATATTACTTTATATGTGAATATCCATATGAAATGTGAAAAAATGCCCCACACAGAAATGGCAATAACAATCTACAAGTTTTCCATTAAATTAGGGTTACCTACTTATAATTACTATTGATGAAAAGGAGTTTTTGAATGTGTATAATTAACGCCTACCAATAACCGAACTCTGGTCTTTTGAAGTAGTAATTTAGAGTAAAGGGCTGATAGGAATATAGAAGAGACAGTTGAACAGTCAGTATGAGTGAAGGTTTCCACCATGCCCTCTCGACATCAAGAGGGTGCTGCACTAATGGGCACGTGTGCGGTGTGCGAGAAGGGGGCATGGTGGGGAGGGGGGGAATTACCATTGACGCGCGTCTCTCAATGGCAATAGAACTGGGTCATCACCGTGTGACGTCACCAGTGGCCTACATGCGCCGGGCGTAGCCCCGCTCCCTCGGTACCGCCAGATTGTACCAATTCAATTTTTATTCCACTACTGAACAAGGAATTCTATTTTTAGAATTTATTATTTTATTCGTATTATTTTAGGAAAAAGTCTCGGTAGTCCAGTGGTGGGGCACACGGCTTCTGATCCAGAGGTCCGGGTTCGAATCCTGACACTGGCTCGCACCAATGACTTTACGAAATTGCTTTCGTAAGTTAAGTGTGATACATATCGATGACTGAAAACTTTGTGCCCGGTATGGCAATAGGTTCGCCACCTATTCCATTTGGGACGTAAACATGACTTACCCCATCCCAACCCTTATCCCACTGTAAGTGGAGTGGGCATAATACGTCATACTTTCGTCCTATCCATGTTGTCAAAATATTTGACTGTGTTTTATGAGCGGCCGCCTAACGTCAACCCTCCTTGGGAATATTTTCGTTGTTCGTCGTTCTCCCACAAAATCGGTAGCGCTGTCGGTATATGACAACTAATATCTCTAAGAGTAAGAGCATACTAACATTTCACAGTGGTAGAGTCTTGCAGTGCGCTGCATAAATGGACCGGCGCGACCGGTGAAATACCATGTCCGAGGTATCCGGAGGCCCAATCCCTTTTTCCCTCCCTTTTCCATCCTACTCCTTCAAATGACGGTAACGCACCATGGCCGGTGAGGAGTACCATCAGATGACCCACTTGCTCGTTTGACCTCCTATCCCATAAAAAAAGTTCAATTGTACCTATCAGAACTCTCAGTGCCTCACTTTTATTTAATTTCTATGACCAATGTGTGTTACCAGTGATGACATACGGAGCTGAGACGTGGTCTCTAAATATCAGCCTCATTACGAAGCCCATAGTCACCAGAGGGATATGAAGAGACCTTTTCTGAAATCTTAAATACCAAGATATGCAGGACATAGCATGACAGGGAACATAGCCCGAAAGGTTGAAGAACAGATAATATAAGCGCCGGGGCGACTACGATCAGGTCAACGTGGACATCCCGTCACTACTTGAACCGACGACCTAGTTAAAATCGCTGTAAGCTACTGGATGCGGAAGGCACAGGATCGTGAGCTGTTCTATAACAGTGGCCTATGTCCGACAATGGACATCGAAAGACTGAAGATGAATCAAAACTTCTCTCTAGTTGTAAGGTTCCATACCTTACAGCTATAGTCAACCATCATTATTCCCGTAATGGAACAAGTTCGCTAGTGTTCACAGAGGGCGTTAACTGTAGTCATGAATGTACATATAAGTACGATACACCTAGTTTTGAGTTATTTAATCGTGGAAAGATATTAATGAGATAAGGCCTCTATTAGCAGACCAATATGATAGAGGCGAGTATTAGATATTCATCTAGCTGAGAGAGATCTATCTGCTGTTACAAATTCAAATTTGGCACAATTTTTATATACTGTTAACAAGCCTACTCGTATAATATTTTTGTAATAGTTTTGAAAATAGGTTAACTTTGAACGAAAAGTAAGTTAAAGGTTTATATTTAGAGATGCTAAAAATAGCTGTTGAATATTGCCTAAGTTCCATACTCAAAAACAAATGTTAAGTCGAAAATAGAAATACTTGTGACACCCACAGCCCACGTCGAGTCATTATCGAAACGCAGGTGAATATCGGTTCAATTTGTAGGGATTTCCCTAACACCTACATAGTATTATAGTCTTTACCCATTTTTTAAATCTTTTTGTAAACCCCGCGGGGATAGAGGGTCATGGAGACTTAAGTTTCTGTAGATATGTCAGTAATTATAAATGGAATTATTTTGACAAAACCCTAAAAGACTTCCAGAAATTCATTGATCATTATGTATTCAATTTATACTTCAAAACTTCTGAATCAAAGTCTTAGTATAGAAGCATTAGCATTGTTGGTAATACTAGTAATGGCAACTCTAATATATAAGGTAACATTGTTGACAATATTATTAGGATGTAGTTATTGAGGATGTTTGAGTCGAGGACAGCTACCGCATACTTTTCATGGCCAAATTGAAAGTGTTCTTGTGGAAGGTGATTTTAAGAGCCTTAAAATCCAAAGACCGTGTATGATAATTCGAAGAAAGTTGCGAGCTGCGTGAGATTCTTATTTTATAGCCTTTTGTTCATTCTTGGTTCATTCTTCCATTAACGTACTTAGTGTGATGCTAAGAGAGTATTCCTAATTCGGGTCGGGAAAGCTTTCTTCTAAATCGTTGCATTTGCCAAGCTTTCTTCTTGGCAGAGTGGTCGTGGTCATCAATTAGGAGTTGGTGACGCGCTTCACTATCTGTCGCCAATCCTCGCTAACAGCTGCCTTTCTGGTGCACTCATGGAGAGGGCCGTCGAGAGCAGCCTCCACTTGGTCGGTCAATCGCAGTGCTGCTCTACCTCGTGGTCTAATGCCTTTAGTACAAAGCTTTAGTCCGGTGTTTATCCTACTAATTCAGGGAGAATTTCTCAAAAACCATATTATGTGTTACTTTAGCTGTTCTTTTTCTTTTGAGGTTATGGCCCGTATTCTCAGTGATGCGGTCTTCCAAATGACTATGAATTATAGAGTTTGATCGGATATCGGAAAACTTGAGCGGTAATTGGAGATTTGCTCTGTTGCCTGATGAGATGTCCTCGTTTAATCGTCGGTAAGTCTTGATGGTCAATCAGTTTGAATACTGATGACTACTGTTTCGGTAACGTCATAAAGTAGTACAGCGTTAGCAATGTTAAATAAACTTGTTATAATAAAACATCATATCTTTAGTTCAATATCTTTAAACCGTTAGAAAACAAACGTCACAATATAGACGTCACAGATTATTCTGCATTCAAATATGTTAAGGCATGTATCCGCACGTTGCGACAATAAGTTGTCCATTTCCACACGTCGCATAGTGTGCCTACTCGTACGTTATCTGTGGTTACAATCGCGCGGGCGTGTCGGAACTAGGGACGTGCATTGTCTTGTCGGTAGCTCTTTGTAGCATTGTGTCGACTGTCGCCCAACACTCCACTGTCGAGATACTGTACGTCACTATAATAAACGTCATTCTTCTATTGTACACTTGTAGAGTTTTTGTTATAGCTGTCTTGCATTATTGCACCTACACTATGGTGTCTGCAGTTTATTTGAACGCAGTTCGTTAGCAATGCTTAATATGCTTATGCTTGATGAAATATAATGTAACCAAATATATAATGAAATTTAACATGTTTAAATAATCTGTTCTTGATTAATATGATGCAAGAAACTGATTAATTAGTAATTGTAAGCACATCATGCAGAATATTTCCAACCAGAATCATCGGTGTCTTGTTTGTTAATGATTAATATCATACGAAGAAGACACGACTTAAAAAGACATGTCTTTTCCTTAACGTCACCTCGAATCCCCTTACGGTTGACTTTAAGTTGTAAAAACTGCATAAGGTGTGCAAATTTGATTAATAGTGTTTAAGTAGTTTGGGAGTACATTTGGGAATAACAACGTGACAGGTACTTATACTTAGTCATGCCATAAATGTTGTAAAAAAGCAAAAAAAAAATTTTTAAATTGCAAATAACATTTATTACTTTTACAGTGTGTTACTTTAATACATAAATATAAAACGATATAAAAAGCTTATTCGAAGTGGTCTCCATTGGCTGCAATACAGGCCTTTAAACGTTGAGGCCAGTTATCAATAGAAACACGCACTCTTTCCATGGGAAAATTCTTCACTGCCAATCGTATGGATTGTTTTAGGGACTCTAAATTATTATGACGTTTAGAGCAAGCCGTACTCTCTAAAACTGGCCACAAATCATAATCCAGTGGATTAAGATCGGGACTAGACGACGGCCAGTCTTCAGCTCTAATGAAGTCCGAAACGTTCGCTTCCAACCAAGATTGCGTGGACCGAGCTTTATGACCCGGTGCCGAGTCTTGCTGGAAGGACCATACTTCCTTATTGAACATGGTGTTGTTAAGGGGCTTGACTAGCTTTTCAAGAATGGTATCTTGATACACTTGTGCCGATGTTTTGATACCTTTTTCACAAAAATATGGCTCAGTCACTCCTTCGTAGCTAACACCCCACCAAACCATCGCTGAAGTCGGATAATGCCCACGTTGCACTCTGTCAACTAATTGGGAAGCTTCCTTAGAGCTTTTGAGTTTGTTAAAATGTTGCTCAATTGTAAAAACTTTTTCATCCGTAAACAATATTTTTCTGTGACCTCCCTTTGCGTACCGCTTCAGTAGTTGTTTAGATTTTAACACCCTATTCTTTTTTAAATTATCAGTTAATAAATGACCAGTGCGCCTCTTATAGGCTGCAAGTCCTAAGTCATCTTTTAAAATACGCGACATTGTTCTAGGTGCTATCTTCATCTCCCGAGATAAAATCTTTTGCTTGCAGCCAGGATTTCTTCGAATTCTTTCCCTTACTGCCTTGACCACCTTTTTCGTACGAACACTACGTGGACGGCCAGGCCTTTTTCTGTCATAAACAGAGGAGGTCTCATTGTACCTATTAATAGCCCGGTACACAAACATTTGACTAATACCACGTATATGGAGAGTTTTAAAATTTGCATTTGGCTCCATACCTACTTTGTGTAATGCAATCACAGCGATTCGGTTCTCTTTATCACCCCACTCCATTTTAATATCGCAAAATATTGTACAATGTATTGGCGCCAAAACGACAAAACACAATGAACAATCGTATAAAAATGACAGATTCCAAATTCAAATGTAATATTTTTTTATTTTTAGTTGTAACAGTATTTATGGCCAGACTAAGTATATATATTGTGATTTATGGGATACTACTGATTAAACATAGTATGTTTATATAAAAAATAATAATCATGGTATTACTAATCTAGGTACTGGACGTAGGCCTCCTTCATTGAACGCCACAGCGGACAGTCCTGTGCCACTCGCATCTATTGGCTTCCTGTGGCTTTTACCAGGTCATCGCTCCACATAGTGAGGGGTCGGCCCACTACGCGTCGACCCATTCGTGGTCGTCAATCGAGAACCTTTCTACCCCTACGGTTAATACCGGTCCACTCCCTGATATTCTGTAGCCAGTTTGCTTTTTGCTTGCCCTTCCCATCATTATGGTGCGCAACAGATGGTAGTTGTAGCTCCTTAATTTTGGCCTTACCTTTTAAAAACTTAGGATCGGTCCATTTGATGCGCTGCATGCGGGGGTAACTGATCACATCACATCTCACCTCGTCCTCATCTCATCTCGGTTCGAGTCTTTTTCGAAGATCGCTTTTTACAGTCCAGGTCACACACTCATTCAATACAATTGGTCAGACATGACACTGCAAGAATCTAGTGCGTAACTATGCACTGGCTCATTAAAGAAACTATGACAATTGTCGAGAACGAACGGCAATTTTTGGACCCTATGTATATATATTTAGTTTGGTACGCCCTGTAGTCTAAATTATATGATAATAATATAATTTAATATACCTAGAAAGTTTAGATTTACAGAAAACCGCTCCTCTTGAATTAGCCACGACATACTTTTTTGCAACTTTGTCTTTACACATCGTAGCCCGGATATTAGGAAAATTGACACTAACTATTAATTAACCTCGCTTATCTACATCTGACGCGTTCAAGTATTCTAGATGAACTTTATTTTTCTCCTAAGCTGACGAATACTCTGAGGATATAAAAGACTCATAGAATTAATTCTAATATATAAAATTTGTGTGTCGTTACCATACTCCTCCGAAACAGCTAGACCAAATCTCAGGAAATTTTGTGTGCATATTGGTTAGGTCTGAGAATCGAAAAAATGTTTAGTCCTAAAATTCTTTTAGATATTTTCTATTTTTTTTTTATGAAACAGCATACAAAATTACACGCAACCCTGAATTTTCATTCCTTCACGATCAACCCATATTTATTATTTGATTAATAAAAACTTTATTTTTTTGGCAAGACAAAATTTGCTTGGTCAGCTAGTATCAATATAAAAAAGTATCATATTAATCTGCAGCGGTCAAGTACCCTACAAAAATGAACAACGTGTATATATTTGTAGAAATACTACGCCGTAGTTCTTAAAACAAGTTACATTGCGCTACGCCGACTACGGCGACCTCGCTACGAGTACAAATTGCTACGAACGTGGCATCAATACTATTATATTCAAATGCCGTACTATTTTTCCAAAATCTGTCTAATGTATTAATAACATTATTTTGAATATGTTCATACATTCATAAATAATAAGTATAATATTTTAGGACAGTATCTCGGGGATCAACCACATTCTATTGGACGAAATATTTATTCGGAAAGTTGGGGTAAAAAGGATTATTATATCTATATTTAAATTACAAATGTTTTCAATATCATATCAACTAATTTTTATATTAGTTAGTTAAACTTATTAATTTAGAAAACTATACAGTTAACAAAATTGTTTAAGCGTTATGTTGTCAGTAAGTGAACAAAATTGACTTAGTTATAGAGAAATTTGGTCTTGCCGGCAGGACTTATGAGTTATTTAATTTAGGATCTTACAATTTGGAGTCATTCTAAGCAAAAGTCTCCGCGCTATGGCACTAAACCATCGAAACGGCAGATAAACAATATATTAAAGAATATAACTTTAACTTTTTAGATTGATTAAGCGAAAAAGAATTAATAAATTAACCAAAATGTTATGATAGATCACCACGGTATATCTTGTACCATTGATGAATCAATGGTGGAAAAATACTGAATTGAACATATACAGGACTTTTAATCACTTCAAAAACGAAATGCAGTAAAAATGATGATACTTTTTAACTATCCTTTAGGGCTATATATTAGGCTGCGTTGTGAAATAGTTTGAAAATTGTTCAGGAATTGACTAAATGGCCACTTTAATAAGTAATATATGTAGTAAGATTCTTTCAGTATTGCATAATACAATATTTTTGAATGGTGGAATTGTCTGTAGTGCTGAGTACCTTGAGTGTAAAAGTAGGTGGTTGAGTGTAAGTCCTGTTTTCTGTAGGTGAATGTCGCGGGACCAGCAAGATCGATAATTGGCTACATATAGCCACGCACTACGACAATAACTGCCTATGTGACACGCAAATTGTTACTAAAAGATTAATGAATTTTCTTTTAAATATGTTACTAACTTAGTTTTATGTGAAACATTACCGACAAATTTGTTAGTGTAGGTAAACGTACAACGCATTTTCCCTAATGAATGACGCGCGCACGATAATACAAGGAAAACATTAAACACTAATTATGACCACGTTGTAGATCTCAATTTAGAACTTTATTAGTGCAATTCAAAAACTCTAGCCATTTCGAAAATCATGGTCTTGCCTTATTAGATTTTTGCTAGGACGAATACGACATATTTGTTGCACGGAAAAGGATCTTATAAATTATTATCATAATTCAGTTCCAGACCCGAGTCCACGGTCTGTTCGTAAGATAGGTGCCTTTTACCCAGATCACTTACCACCATTTAGAAGCACGTTCACGACATCAAGAATGAAGCAATACACGGGGATGCAACCGCGCCCCGCCCCGCACATCCTTACTAAAATACCTCTTAAAACAGATCGATCGATATGCTCCCAATTTGCGACTTGTCTCACGGACACCCCAGCTTTTTACCCATGTACTATCACCGCGGAGAGCACAGATATTGATATCTCTACCCAAATGCACCACGATCCTCGTGCCTGCGTATAAGCTTTCGACGATTGGCACAATCATCATCTCGCGCAACGCCCTTGAAATTTCAAGTGCAAGGCGATAGGAGCGAGCACGCGAATCGTGCACGTGAAGTCGAGCGAGAAGCGGCCTGGCCTGAGGGCGTATCGATCGGGGCGGGTGTCCGGCGAGCGCGCCGGGGCCGGCGCCGGACGGGTCGCGCGTGCCGGTGCCGGCTCCGGGTTGCATAACGAGCTGGTCGTGCCGGGGCGGGCGCGCTCCTCGGTATCGACGCGCACGAGGCGCATGCGCGTGGCGTACCTTCGCAGCCGAAGCCCTGCCCGATGAGGCCCCACAGCAGGTCGGAGCAGTGGTGGCAGTACGTGGGCTTGTGGAAGGTCTTCTTCACGAAGGAGTGGGTGCGATCGGAGGCGGGCGCGGCCTGCGCCATGGCGGGCGCGCGGGCCGGGCCGGAGCGGCGCGCTACTCATGCCGCGGCGCCTCAGGGCGCGCCGCGCTCCTCGTGCGGCTGTCGCGGCCCACCATCGCGGCGCGTCTGCCGCCCGCGCCCCCGGCCCCGGGGACACCGCGCACGCGCCCCGCGCCTCGCCCCGCGCACGCCCCGCGCCCGCCCGCCTACTTCCGACGTGACAACCTAACGCTAACGTCACCGACAACACACCTACATCCAACTTCTTTAAGCTCTTATCTTTGAAAGCGTCTACACAGTCCACCTACAGTGAACAAGTCGCAAATATCACAATGAGTTTGAATTCTGCTTCACTGTTACCCGGTCGAATGGTTTATAGAGCTTTCCTAGACAAATGGAGATCGGCGAGCTCGATCTCCACTATAATTTAAACATATCTGACACAAACATTACTTTTTCAAGATTTTCCTCCCATAAGTATTACTCACTTAGGTATGAACCAGTCCGCTAATCGCACCTAAAACATTAAGCTCTACAGCTACCTTATTTGAAAGATAAGATATTAGATACCAAGATGTACCTACATAGCTGAAATATTCGAATGTTTTCTTAAAATCTCACAAAAAAAAAAAAAAACAGAATATATAATAAGTATGCATAGGTTGGCAATTGCAGTAAAAGGACTACAACCAAAGGTGTAATTGAAAATACACCAGTTTTTTCTATAAGAATGTCTTTTATTTACATGGAAAATTCGATGATCCGTAAACTACTCAACAGCTTTTCATGTGTTTTCATATTTAGATTTCTATCTAGCCCTGAAAGCATAAATAAACTATGTTTCATGAAAATGTGATTGGCCTAACGTTAGAATCGGTGGGCTACAACTAGTTAGGGAATGAAAATTGGAACGTTGTTGTACAAGATCACATCAGTTGACGCGTGCGCGATGCTGCCCGCCAATCGAAAAAGCTCTTGTTTACAATTTAAGAGGCGCAGCATCCGCGGCGCGGCCCGACCGCCAGACGCCACCAAACACTCGTAACGACAACGTACTATTGCAACAAAATCATTACGACCAGTAGTAACCAGTCCAGTCACATTATGAGACATCATTTCAATAATTTTAGCTTTTTTTACTTCTGTAGTTTTTACCTATAGCGAATAGCAATAGATTGTGTGACGACGTTGTTCTCAAGGTTTTTTGTTGGTCGTTGTTCTCAATAATTATGCTGATTCATACTTTCAGACTTTCTACAATATTCTTATCAATTGTTTTTATATAACTCTATTAGGTAATAGACGTTCAATTAGAATTAATAAGTTTTCTTTTCTCTTCTGCTGCGAAATTAACATAAGCATGTTAATTTCGAATAAAAAACTAAACCTAATATTGTCGTGGACATTGGTGAACATTAAAGCGTCCAACTCATATTCATTTAAGGTTCCTTCCTTAATCTCTATCTAGATTAAGGGTAGACTGATATACGTATAACTTAAAGCAAAATATGTTTGTTCGGATATAGCGGAAAGTACAAAATTGTAAGACAATCAGCGGAAAGTACCCAATTGTAAGACAATCAAAGACCATGATCTGAACCAGTTCAGAGATCAATGGTCGAAATAATAACAATTTACTTACTTGCTAGCACTTCTGTATTAGACATCAATATATTTTCGTGCCTTAAACCATCCATCCATCATCTACCCATAGTAATAGTATCAATAACTCAAATTTTGTACATGAGGTTAGCCTTAGGACTATTTGATGTGACCTATAAAGAATACATTACCTGCATTTGGGTAATAATTAAATTTTTAAATTAACAAATTGTATCCGACATATGTAAATACATCTCAGGTACATCACATCAGAATGCACGAAAAAATCAAAAAACATAATTGTCTTTATTTCATAGGATAGGTGTCTCGCAAAGAGACAACTTTCCATTTTTGACGGTTTTAAGGATGATAGAAATCTTTAAAAACGTCTACTATGCAGACCTGTTCCTCTCGTATAGGTATTATCGACGGTCTGGTAAGATCATGCGATCCTTTTCTCCTATGAAAGGAAGTATTAGGTGTTTTAGAAAATAAAGCTGTTAAATCCCATTTAATGATTCAAATGGGCATAACGTTTTATTTGCGCTGGACCTCTGTGGTTTGAGAGGGTTATGTTAATTTTACCCGACAACGGCAGTTATGGATTCCGTTGTTTGGTACAGACTGTAGAAGTTGCCGTCAAACACACAGCCAAATCTACTCATATCTTATTTTAAATATTTTAGTTAATGCCTGGTCGTTCTCGTACAAGTATTTCACAATTCCGCCATGATATTGACCACATAGAAATAAAAAGGCTCCTAGCCATTATTATCTCACTAATCTGACACCTATTTGAAGTTTAAAGGCGTAAGTGTCCGTTTCAATGAGCCCTAGGGGTCGCACCGCAGGGGTGCTAGTTATATTTAGCCGTCGAAAGCGGACCGAGCCAGCCGTATAGGTTTTCCATGCGATTAGATCTATTACATGCCACCCCTGGCCTCTGCACACATTCGCAATGTAAAACACACACATATAATCACCCAGTATATGTGATATTAGGTAGGTACATATTACCTTTTTCAATATTAGTAGCTTAGGTACCTACCTCAGCTTTTGGCATGATTATAAAAATAAAACTGTAGTGACGCAATCATCTACAAATAATAAATAAATTATCAGTGATATTCAGGAAAAATATTTTAGTATTTCCTCCTACCTTCCTTATATTACCTTATATTTAAAATAAAATTTATATTACGAGTAACAGGTATTCTTTGTGTATTAGATATTAGTGTTGTACTTGTTTGAGTCTCGGTGGCGCAGTGGGCGAGCGCACGGCCTCTGATCCAGAGGTCCGGGGTTCGATTCCAGACACTGGCTCACACCAATGACTTTTCGAAATTGTTTTCGGAAGTTATGTGTGATAAATATCGATGACTGACAAACTTTGTGCCCGGTATGGCAATAGGTTCGCCACCTATTCCATTTGGGACCGTACACATAACGGCGAGATGAGACTTAACAGCCGCTGCCTACACCTTCGGGTAACAAAAGGCGTGAAGTTATGTTATGTTATGTTTGTTTGAGCAATATTTAAAAATGAATTTTGATGTGATGCAATGGGCACGCCCGGTACTGCATTACACGAAATGTTTCATTTGACGAGATGAGACTATACTACGTACCAATAGTACAGGTATTGAGGGCTTGCAGATATAAAATTAAATATTTTTATAGGTATTAGGTACTAGTCTTGGTGGCCCAGTGGTCGAGCACAAGGCTTCTGATCCAGAGGTCCGGGTTTGATTCCTGACACTGGCTCACACTAATGACTTTTCGAAATTCTTTTTCGGATGTTATGTGTGATAAATATCGTTGACTGAAAACTTTGTGCCCGGTATGGCAATAGGTTCACCACCTATTCCATTTGGGACGTAAACATAACGGCGAGACAAGGCTTAACAGCCGCTGCCTACACCTTCGGGTAACAAAAGGCGTGAAGTTATGTTATGTATGTGTTATGTTATTAGGTACGTAGGAAACGTAATTTTGAGTTGCTTTATTCGTACATTCGTAAACTATTATTTATACTATTTTAAAGTTGTATTTACCTAAAATGCTTAATTATGTAGGTATTTAAATAAACTATGGATAATTAATGATTAAATATTATATTACATTAATAATAAATTTTACCAGCAATATTTTTGGCATAGTAAGCGGGTCACCTTATGGTAACTAGCGCCGCCCATGGACACTTCAACACAGAAAATTTTGCAGGTAGTTGCGTTGCCGCAAGTGCATTGCGGGTGAGTCCCCCGCCCGACATTGGGAATTACTTGTTGTCAGCGCCAGTTGCCTCTTCCCTCGTCCCTCCTCCATCTCCTGCGGAGCGGTGCAACATTACTTCCTCGCAGAAGGAGGATAATTCACACTAGGCCTCACCCTCGGCGCGCCTGGCACCCACGACGTAGGGGAGCGACAGCTCCTACCTGACCGTCGCGACGAAAATGCAGCGCAGCCCATCCCACGACGGGCCATGTTCAGTCGTATCCTCTGCCGCGCTACAGTGTGGGCACACGGTCTCCTCTCTGCCGATACAACACTGGTACGATCCAAAGCACCCGTGCCCAGAAAACACCTATGTCATCCGGAAGGAGAGGAAACTGTGTGACCTGTCCAGCTACTCCCGCAGGACCAGCCCGACGGGTGGCGTGGCGGTGGCGAGATCCTCCGTCCAATGGTGGACTATCGCGGCCCGTGCCTCGCACCGCACGGCCACCCTTTTCGCAGAGGGGCTGCTCTGCGAGTGACTTTCGCGCCGCCATCCCTTCGTATACCCTGACCAGCACCCACGCTTCGAGCTTCCAAGGGGGAGTACTGGCCAGGGCGCCCGACGCCAAGAAACTCACCGAGCGGTAGGTTCTCGCCACCCGCTGGGCGATGGTTCTTTGTGGCGTTCTCCTTCCTTGAGACAGAGTCCGCCCTGCTCTTCAGGAAGACATAGAGCTGCCGGCACCGCGCCTACGGACCCGTCAGATTAGAGAGGAGACACGCAAGGGAATCTGCGTGTTTTTTCCAAGTCGTGTTTATTTGACCAATTCTATATCACTCGAAATCGTCTGTATGGAAAGATTGGTTTCCTTAACATTTTCCCTATTATTTTCAGGTGCACTGTCGGGGTCCGTGTTGGGGCCCCTGCTGTGGAACCTCGCCTATGATCCGGTCCTCCGCACCAGTCTGCCCCATGGTGTGAGTATAGTGTGCTACATCCTGTGTTCCTTCAATTTCGTTCTAATCTCGCCACCTTAGGTCGTTGGCGCTTGCGCGCAGTAGGTACCTCATTAGCTCGTCTTGTGACAATCCGTGAGGGTCGCACTTTGCTGAACACACGCGCTTGCTAAGCTCGAGCAATATCGACTACTTGGCGAGAGCGGGGTCTCTCTCTTCTTCTTCATCTGCGGTTAACTCCTACAGATGCTAGATTATTATAGATATACATATAGGTACACATATACATGGCAGTCTTATCCACACTTGCTCTATCATGGTTTTGGCTTTTGTTCTGGTTTATATGCTGTGAAATATAAATTAAAAGTAAAAATGCTGGCATGGCTAAAAAAACTGAATGATTATCCTCGACTCTGCTCGTCAGCTTGTTTGAATTTTTTTCTAAATTCCTAAGCGCCTGGCAGAATAATTATAATTTGATTAACCGCAACCAATTGCTTGTATATACCGTAGAAATGACATTATTAAATTATTTCTTTGTATTAGTTTAAGTATAACTCTTTCACTTAGTATAGCTCCAGACCTACCCCTAGTGTGCTTGCGCCCTAGCTCAGGGACTCTTACTAACAGAAAGCTGTAATTTAGCACGGCAACTTTAAGCCGCTATACCTATGTCCAATAATCGTCCAATAATCGCGTCACACCAAAAAGGGGGTCAGTGAAGTTATTAAAGAAAAATGTTATGTGTCCCATTCTGTATCATATTATAGGACTATCGAAATATTACGTAATTATATCCCTGATTATAATTATGGACCTCCTTAATTTTCGAAATTTATGTAACGTTACGCTAAAAGCGTTTTAATGAAATTTACACACCATATCGTCGATCCTTGCAACTAACAAGAGGAATTTTTGTGAATCTATTCAAATATACTTATTTAAAGGTCATCCTATTTGTAAACCGTTAAGTGATCACGAAATTTCATAAGGGCGATTGACGTAAGGTTCGACTGATTTTGATGAAAATTTGTGTGCATTTTGGGTAAATCTGAGAATCGGGCAACAAGTATTTCTACATCCTTAAAGGTTAGGGGTGGTCCAAAGCTTTTTTGCTTAACGGCGTTTGCCGGGACAGCTAGTAACTAACTAAGTAGTGGAGAGGCAAAAATAATAAACATAGAGTTGAGTCTAATCAACTGTTCCACCCCTGCCCTAGAGCATAGGTACCTTTTTTTTGTTACGCGAGGAAATGCTTTATGCACACCCCCCCGCCTGGGAACGGCCTCCCCAGGGCGGGGTGGCTCCGACCGCGCGTTGTAAGGAGGCGCACGGCCTGCGGCGCCCCGACGACATCCTTCCCGGGCCGCGACCCGGGCGCACCCGCGGGGTGTGCGCCCTCGCGGCCCGTCGGCGGCGGCGATCACTGAGCTCGCCGCCGCCGCCTTCGAGCCGGATTGGCTCTCTCCCAACCCCGCTCGGCGGCCTCCTTCTGGAGCATTACTGCTTCGCAGAAGGAGACCACGACCCTCCACTCCTCCTCTCCCGCCAGCTTTGCCGCGATCATCGCCGACGGGGACAAGTCTCGCCCGATCCCGTCCACCAGGACTCGACGCTCGGCCGGCCAGGCTGGGCACACCTCCAGCGTGTGCTGGGCCGAGTCCAGGTCGGATATCGTCGTCTGCGTAGCAAACGACACTCACGCCACGGGGCAGACTGGTGCGGAGGACCGGATCGTATGCAAGGTTCCACCGCAGGAGCCCCAGTAGGGACCCCTGAGGAACCACGCACGTCACTTCCTTCCTCTGCTCCGTCCCGTTCCGGTCGACATAGTCGACTTTACCTAAAGTCGACTATGTGTCGGGAGTGGTAGACGAGGGCCTCCCAGATGGCCGACCAGGGGCGCCGGCCAGGGTCCCGAAGGCGTTGACGATGTCTAGCGACACCGCCAGTGCGTCGAGGTTGGCCAAGACATACATTACATGACCAAATAGAACGTGTCCTGGAGAAAGGTGATGTTAGGAGCCTCAAAAATCGACGAGCGTGCATGAAAGTCGAGGTTTTGTCACAGAAGAACTTAAATTTTTAATGTATTCATATGCCTACTTACCTACTTTAGTCCTCTACTATATTGTAGGGTTATGGATTCGTCTCGCTTAATACCAAAATGGACAAAAAATACCAGCCACGCAATGACATGAATTATACGAGTCGTGATTAAAAATTTTAAGTCAGTGCAATTTCAAACAAACCGTTATTTATTTGCTATTCTCGTTTTGCTTCGCTGAATACGAACCGCTGCCGCACACTGCAGGCTAGTTCTCACTTTGTACATTAAAAACATAATTATTTTAATGATAAAGTAAATAAGTATTTACAAATTAAAATAAGTGATGTTTAGTACTTACTTTTCATTCGCGTACCATTCCATTGGCAAAAAGGATGCAAATAGGATTTTTCATTTTGTAAAGTTTGTATTTTTTGCCTGATATACTCGCAATAATATCCCAAATGTGGCGAGACTAGTATGACAATAGTCATACATCGGGCACAATCTAGTCAGTTATCGATTTTTTATGGTATAGGAAGGCATACCTAGGCAAGTGGGTCACCTGACGGTAAGCAACATCGCCCATTTAAGATATTTTATATTTGGAAGTTTAGATTTCGAAAATATCAAACACATTAAGTAGGTACATTATGTAAATTTTGCAGCATTTACGTCAGATTTTGATAAATTGATAAACTCAGAGTAAGTACTTGCAGGTTTATTAATTTGTTATGTGTCTAAGATAAGTGTAACCTTGGTGTTTCTTCCTTATCACATTAAATAATAATAAGCAACCGATTAAAATTGATTAATTTCTGGATTGAGTCTAATAAAGTACTCTAACGATATCGTGAAATCGTGTTGGAATTTTACAAAACAACATTCAGTCACGAAACTAAATGGTCGATACTTCGTTCCCGAACGTACCTCACAGCCGTGTCACTGCCCGCCCGCGCCCGCACCCGCGCTGTCAAAATAAAAATGACTGAACAAACAAGAAAAAAAACTTTTTTAGGATTTGATTTTAGTACACAAAGGGTGAGAGGTTTTTATTGTCTTAATCTAAAATATTCTAAAAAGGTTGTTCTTGTATTAGTTATAGTTTTATTAATTTATTAGTTTAATTACTACTACATTTATTGCTCGTCGGTATCGAAAACATGCATGCTACATAATTTAAATATGAATTAGTTTATATCTAATCCAAATTCATACTCAGTCTAATAATATAATAAAATATTATTTTTACTTCCAAAATTATGTTTTTATAAATAAAATCTGTGTAGATCTCTTGAGTGTTTTTATGTACAATAAATAAACTTAATTTATTAAATTTTATAGTGCTTGTTGATCTACATCATGACATGTAATTTTTAATTGTAGATAACCTTTTAATATACATTTAGACGTTTATGAATAATTAAAATTAAGAAGATTTCATTCATTTCATTGTCAGTATAATATTTGATACACTGCTTTTTTTTTACCAATTTTAAATTTTTCTGTCAGTTGTCATTTTTAATTAATAGTAACTTTCATAAATTTGAACAATGTTAATTTGTTATCAATTTTTTTATTTAAAATATGAATTACTAATTGTTCCATTTAAAAAAAAAGTATTGGCTTACAATACATAGATGATTTTAAGAACATAATAAATAAGATTAAAACAGTTCACTTCACTTTCTGAGGTTCAAAGACTTAAATCTTCATAATTCATCATCATCAACATCAGCCTTTTGAGGTCCACTGCTGGACGTAGGCCTCCCCCATAGAGCGCCGCAACTGCCGGTCCTGTGCAACCTGCACACGCTTGGCAGGCGGGTTGGCGATCGTAGTAGGCTGTATTTTTTTTGGGAGAGAATGCTGCTGCCCATTCTTCCAGCTTTTCCCTTAGTCACCTTTTATGACACCCACGGGAATAGATGGGGTGGCAGCATTCTAAGCTGACGCCACAATTTTCATAATTATCCTTTAATATTAAGTTATATAAACATCATTCACACAAGTTATTATTTTAAAATATGCATCTTTATGAACACCGTTTTGGCACTAAAGAAGCCTTTTCTAAATTTACTCTTTAAAAAAACTTTTATTATTATAAATTCCTCTCTGTGAGTCCCATTAGATTTCATTTTAAGATTATATTTTCAGTTAAAAGCAATAGTAATTGGTGAGGATTATGCTGTGCTACATGAAGCTGAAGTTGAGTTTGATGTGGACCTGCCGGAGTTCAGGTTAGTTATCTTCTTAACTTTCTTACTCTAACTCTCTCTAACTTAACTTTCTTAGTTACATAAGTTTCTTATATATATATATATAACTTCATGGTATGTAGGTGTAGGCAGCGGTTGTTAAGCCTTGTCTCACCGTTATGTTTACATCCTAAATGGAATAAATAGGTCACAAACCTATTACAATGTCGGGCACAAAGTTTTCCATCATCAATATTTATCACACATAACTTTGGAAACAATTTCGAAAAGTCATTGGTGTGAGCTAGAATTCGAACCCGCGACTTCTTGATTCAAAAGCGCGGTGCTCAATCAATGTATCACCGAAGTCCATATATCTTAAAGTAAATTTTTTGTGTCTCTTGTGTGGAAAGCTGTAACGAAGAAAATCAAGTAACTTATTAGATTTTAAATTATCACTCACATTTGCGAATTACACTTTTAAAACTTTAAACTTAATGTGCGGTAAGGTACATCATGTTCATCATTGAAGTTTGTTAATGATAGCTCCATTAAACAATAAATGCAATAAGATAAATATTATTTTGTTATGTTTTATTGTGTTTCGAATTATCAGACCACTAGCCTAGTTGTGAAAAAAATAACAAAAATAATTTAACATTTATATCTATAACATGAAGAACAAAATTTATAAAAAAAAAGAAATATACCGAGCAAAGCTCAGTCATCCAGGTACTAATTATTAATTGTAACAACACCAAGTTCAATTACACTTCGTATGTTGTTAAATCAATAATAGATTTTTGTAATAATAACAATTCATGATTGCAAAGTTTAAAAAATATTAAGAGTAATTACTAATTATAGATGTTAAACCCATGATATCTTCATTAAAAAACTTTTATTCTATTTTTTTTTAAATTTTACATTAAATTCTTGTGAGTGAAAAAAAAAACATTAACAAATATTTAAAATGCTGATTTTGTACAGAGAATAGTTAATAGTTATTAATAATGTTGCACCGGCGGTAATCAAATGTGGAACTTTCTAAATTTAAAATAACCGTTCATATATTTTTCTATAATCAATATACGCCATCTGATTATGAAGTATTTTAAAATTAGCTACTTCACTTTGAACATTAAATTATTATTTCCTACAGTTACAGTTATAACTGTTTGTTATAATTAGTCATTTTAATTAAAAGGATAGATTTATATCGTAATTAATGCCACCAATTATAATAATTGGTTCAACACCACATTTAAAATCATGCTGGAACAATTATAAGCACTCAGACCTGCCAATATGCTGCCATACATTTACATTATAAATATTTACAACTAGCTGACCCGGCGAACTTTATTTGGCCTCAAAAGCAAAAGCAAAATAATTGCCTAAGTTATCCGTTATTACACCAGCAACCTGTCAAGAAAAATCCCGTCAAAATCGGTCTAACCATTTCAGAGATTAGCCGGAAAAAACTGACGCATAAATGAATGTAGTAGAAAGCAGTTATTTCAATGTTACATACAGATATTGACACTAAACTACTAACCATACTCGAATCGAATCGAATCATCAATTGTGAATTGTCTCATAAATAGAATGACTAATTTACTCGACGCCGCGCGTTTAATACGTTTTTCAAGCACGTTTATGTAATACTCTCTATATTAGGTATGTGAAAGATATTAAATATTGAGTGTAATGGACTGAACGATGTTTCTTTAGATAACTTAGAATTGGTTGTGGTATAATTCGCTTGGATAGTCTATTAAGTAACATCAACATTCTAACAAATATATAAATAGTAGTTGGTAAAAATTTTAATATACAAATTAAAAAAATTCTTTGTCAAAAAGATCGGGAGCTGAATGTTGAGGGCACGTTAACCGTTTTTAACAGTGTTAAGCCCGAATACTGAATCGCCACTCAAGTATATAAGCGCTACTTAAGCGTTGAAGTAGCTGTCACATTAGTCAGAATACGTGAAATTCGAGCAGTAAGTAGCACTTCATTGATTGTCAGATTTGAGTGGCGGTTCAGTATTCAGGCGTTAGAGTCTTGCAGTTCGATGCATGAATGTGTGAAATACCACGACCTCTCGGAATATCGGCGTTAAGTGGCTTGTGCCGCGTTTCATTTGGTGAGATAGGTGTCCCGAGGCCCGATCCTCTTTCCCCTTCCTTTCCTCTCCTACTCCGTAAACGAACGGCAACGCACCACGGTGTTCGTGGGCGCCGAGTAGTTGTTTACCATCAGGTGATCCACTTGCTCATTTGTCCTCTTATCCCTTAAAAAAACCCTGAAATGCGATCACTATTGTGAGTCACTTTTGTAAAAAAGTGTAGATAACCCTAAAAGATGTATTTATCATTTAGGACGGCTGGCGGCGTGGTCCGTGGAGTCGATCGTGGCGAGGTGATTGCGCCTCCCTTGCTGTGGGTGAAGGCGCTGGATATGGTCATGGATAGACTCGTTGTGGCTGGTGTAGACTTCTCTACTGTTGAAGCACTCTCTGGTGCTGGACAGGTGTGTACCTATCAAGGGAGGCGAGGTATTTAACAACACGTTACCCATGAAAGCGAAGCAGCATTTATTTATGCATATTTTTAAAGTACCCAAAACTGATAAATTCGCCAGATCAGCACTCTGCAGTGGGTTTGGCGCACTTGAGAATGTCAAATGACTACTTATAGATTAAAATGTCGCGAAATCGCATAAAGATTGTATTTTACTATAGACATTCTATAACTAGATACGTGCGTGCAAATTGTCGTAAGTTCCCATTATGCTACATATTTATATCTTCTTATTAAAATTATTAGGAATCGATAAATCCATGATTACGTTTTCAATTAACATTTATCATATTGTAGCAACATGGCTCCGTGTGGTGGTCCAAGGATGCGGAAACTAAATTGTCCAAACTGTCGCCCGATGACTTCCTCCATAGTCAACTGGCATCAGCATTCGTCTGTGACTCACCCGTGTGGATGGATTCTAGTACCACCCTGGATTGTAAGGCCTTAGAAGAAGCTATTGGTGGACCAGAGGTATGTGGATAATATTCATTTAAAAAATAATATTAATACTATTATAATACTGTTCGCCACCTATTCCATTTGGGACGTAACGTAACGATTCGACGAGTAGAGGCTTTAACAGCCGCTGTCTACACCTTTGGAAAGAAGAAGGAATGCAACTCTATTATATATATCCAAGTGAGTTAAGTAGTTATAATTCCCAAGACATATTTAGATAGCAGGTACTTTGGATGAGAAATTATTTCTACAGTTTCGACTGTTTTGTTTGTATTCTAGTTCCCACGCCATATAACAGTTTGCTGGTAGTAATTTTAAATGACTATGGTAATTGAACGGAACTTGTCTCACAATAAACGCACCATGAATATTGGGTGCCAAGGGTAAGAGAGTGATCGTATTAACGGTAAAGTTAACTTGGTGAAAAGTTGCAGGGTGTCTTGTGTGTCGCGAATAAAACGTATCCTTTTTTTTCCAATTATATACTTACTACCCATATATGCGAGCGATATGACATCACTCGAAGGGTAGCGTCGGCAAAAAATAAATTAATATTTATAATATTTTTCATTAATAAAATAATGTGCATTTGGACAAAATTCCTTTTAATCACAGGCGTTCCGTTTAACTATAGGTTCAGCACCACACATCTCACGGTTTCTCGGTTAGAACTGAGAAATATGAAACGCAAAAAAAAATGCTAACGATATTATACGACGAGGGCGACTTAGGGACGCGGTAGGTGGTTGGGTAAGGAATATTGGCATTGCAAGGACCGGCGAGGAATTCATTTCATTTCAATGAGGTCTTGCCACCAATTTAAAACTGAAGTGGTATGAGGCATCTAAGAATTTCAAGTGTTAAAATCATGCAAATATTAAGTTGAAGCTTATTATTCTACTACGCTAAGCTACTACTCACCGCCCATGAACACCATGGTGCGTTGCCATCATATAAGGGAGTAGGAAGTGAAAGGAAAGATAAAAGGGATCGGGTCTCTTTCACCTAACGAAACGCGGCACGAGCCACTTCATGCGGATATTCCGAGAGTTCGTGGTATTTTACTGATCGAGCCGGCCCATTCGTGCAGCAACCTGCAAGACTCTACCACTATTGAAACTTTTGTTAGTTATTAAATTTTTTATCCTCTCAACCAGGAATTGGCGAAAATAACGGGTTCACGCGCTTACGAAAGGTTTACCGGTGCGCAGATACGTAAAAAGTTTCGCACAAGATCTAGAAATTATCACGCCGCTTCGCGAATTTCCCTCGTCTCCTCGTTCGCCTGTTCTCTCCTGCTGGGCAAGATCGCTCCCATAGACCTGGCCGATGGATCCGGTATGAATTTACTGGATATTAGGACTAAAAAGTGGGATGAGACCGCCTTAAAGGTAATTGTTTTTTTTTACACATGTCGGAATAATTATTTCTTGAGTGATAGACCAAATACGGGGAATCAAAACAAGTTTTTCAAACAGCCTAAGTAAATAATAATATAATTTGCTAATATTATTAATTCTGCAACTTGACCTCTCAATCAGAAGTCAGAATACTAAACCACTATGATATATGTAGATTGATTTAGTTTATTAAAATTTTCTTAGGTTTATATTTAATTTACTTGTCAGGCATGCGGGGACGAGAGCCTTGCAGCTAAGTTGGGTGAGCCGGTCCCATCAGCGACCGTCTTGGGCACAGTTAACCCATATTTTGTTCACCGATATGGCTTCCAACCAGAATGTAAGGTGATCGCTTTCACTGGGGACAATTGTTCTGCGCTTGCAGGTAATCTACTTTTTATTTTAATAATTGCCTTTTTAATTATTGCCGTAAATACCCATTATTATATTTCTAAAGTAACACAGCAGTCAACTTCTCAAATAATAACTTTCTATATGATTTTAGGATGTAAAAAAATCACAAGTAATTTGAAATCTTGACTAAAGAACCACTTGACATTATCTATTTGTACAGCAAGGGGGATAAGTTAAATGTGTAACATTAAATAATATTTACACCGGTGATAACGATTAGATACGACAGTCTTATCTTAATATGTTTGTGACCGGAACGTGGCCGGGTAGCACCTTAACTGATAGATATCTTTATACAATACTCACCAACAAATGGGCTATTTAACTTTGAGCAATCAGCAATCGCCGAGGAGATTGCCGTATCTAATTGCGTACTGATTAGTTATCTCTTTCGGTTAATTGCCACGCGATCGCAGCTAGCGTAGTCGTAGCAAAAATTTACACCATTAGGTCAGCAATATCTTACACAATGACATTCCGTAAAAAGGTTTTTAAAAAAAATCGTCAGTTTGACGATGTTGTCAATGAGCAGTGTCGCTGTAAATATCGCAGAAGTTTACACATGATTAATTTAAATGTGTATCCAACCTAGTTTTCCAATTACAGCATTAGAGCGCACTATGCGGCATAATGCTTAACGTAGATCACTTAGGGCACTCTCAAAAGTAGTGCTTTCATATTTATTTCTCAGACTTTCACGAATCTGACTCATATATTAAAACAATTTTTAGGATTATATCGCGTTTATTTATTACTTATTGAAGTGGAACTTCTAATGTCTCGTGCAAAAGCGTTTAACGCTTTTAACGCCCCCTCGCGGGTATTATAGGTAAAACACTAAAACATAAATCGGCTTATATAAACCAAGGAAGAGAATTTCCATAGCGTGATTAAAAACTCTACATAGACATCTATTAGCTAGTAGCGGCACTATTTTTATCGCACCGTGTCTCAAAAGTACTAACTGCATAAAAATATTGTTTTTAATTTTTAAATTTATATGCTACATAAAAAAAAGAACAAAACCAAAAATTCAAATATTAGTAGGAATAAACAAACAAGGCATTTTTTAATGCTATATAATAATAATAATAACAAATAATAATTAGTTTGACGTCGCTATAACTGAAAAACCAACCGTGGGAACCTTAATAAAAAGTATCCATACAGACACAGGAGTAACACAACTAGTTCAGTATTAGAATTGTAAAACATTAAGTAATTAGTCAATAAATAATATAGTTATTAAAATGCAATAGGTCGCAGGTAAAATAATGGCTTTTTACTTCTGTATTTATTACTGTATTTAATTTTATTATATAAACTAAATTTTAATTTACCTTAATTATTTTTACCTTATTGCAACCATTCGTGTACATTTACAAAAGTACAATTAGATTACAAATACGTTTAAGACGTATGAAAAACAAAATGGGTAAAATAAATAATTTCTTTCTAATGTGCCGCCAAATAATCATACATACATTTAATAAAATTGTAGGAAAGTTGAATATTTCATTGAGTTTCATTGAATATTTCATTTGCATAATTCTTGGGATATGATCTACAATCGATACCGAACATCAAAATATAGTTTTTAGAATTTTTGTCTGTTTGTCTGTATGTTTGTTACGGATAAACTGTAAAAGTACTGCATGCTTTTACGTCGAATTTTGCTTAAATATAGCCAAGAGGGTCGGGTCAACACAGGCTAAATATTATCACGCTATCACTAACTGGGGGTGAGCGATGAACCCGTATAATGGCACAGGCACAGTATTCTTCCTGCATTTTTGGCGTCCACGCAGATGAAGTAGCAAGCAACAACTGGTATAGTTATTAAAATGCAATATGTAGGTAGTAAAATAAGGGCTTTTTAATTTCTTTGTATTTAATTTCATTACATAAACTAAATTTTATTTGTCTTAATTATTTTTACCTTATTGCAATTTTTTTCTAATTAATTCTTTTTGTGCTATCTGTACTAGTATTTTTTTTTGTAAATCTCAATTTTTTTGTAACACAACAAGTAGAGTTACGAAGCGGCTACCGAACATGCCAGAAGTATATTTGTTATTATAAGGATAATTCAATCGATATTTGTTATTTTGCAATGTATGTAAGTATCTAAGTATGTATATAATAAGTATCTAATAAATATTTATAATGTATTGAATCTTAGAACTCAATTTTAAAGTTTTTATACACGCTAAGTTTGGATAATATTATTAACAGTCGTAAAGCCAAGCAGGTCTCTGCATGAATGGGCTGGCTCGACCGGTGAAACTCCACCGCCACTCATTCAAATATAGTTTTAATGCTTTTTTACAATATGGGTATCAAATGAAAGCCCGCTAATCTCCATTCCACAGTCAGTAGTTTTACCGTATATTGGTAAAACTACCGACTGTGGAATGTAAGTTGTGCTCTTTATAAATTAAGCGTGTTATAAATGTTCGTCTGTTAAAAATTTCCACTTCAGTAGCGCGTAGGGACTCCGCGTAATTTTTTTTTTTTATTTATTTCCCGACGTTTCGAACTCTTTACAGAGATTACACTCGTGAAAATGATCTCTATAAAGAGTTCGAAACGTCGGGAAATAAATAAAAATAAGTAATAAATAAACGCGATATAATCCTAAAAGTTGTTCTAATCTAGTAGTGCTTTCGCTTGATGCGTGCCATGGATGCCAACATAACCAACTCATCGACAGAAAATTATCAAGTGTTTTTTCTTTAAATTGCCATTAATCAAAATATTTTATTTATATTATCTTTTATATTTCTGTTATATGATATTATTAATTATTGAAAAATAAAATTGTTGCTTTCGTTTCGTTGTAGTTTTTTGGAAATAATCAAAGTTAATTTAACCTGTGTTAAAAAATTAATATAAATATAGATGAAGGTACAAGCATTGACTTTTTTATATTCCACTTAGCAATGTGACCACTAAACTTAGCGCACTCTACTGGCGCATTTAAAAACCAATTCACGTTCAATTAATAACATCTAATTGCGGCATTGTGCGGCACTGAGTCGCACAATGCTCTGTAATTGGAAAACCAACATTATGTTGGCCATGTTGATTTTTTATTTAACGTTAAAATCGGTTGCAGGTTTACGACTGCGATCCGGTTGGGTGGGTCTCTCCTTAGGCACAAGTGACACCCTACTGCTAGGACTTCAGTCTCCCATTGCACCCACAGCTGGTCACATTCTAGTCGGACCCACTCCGGACGCTCCATACATGGCGCTTCTGTGCTTTGCCAATGGATCAATCACTAGACAGAATCAAAGAGACAGGTTGGTTGGACAGAATTGGGAAGCATTTAATGATCTGCTAAAAACCACAGTCAGAGGAAACATGGGTTATATGGGTAAGTTTATATATTTGTACATTGTTCTAAAATATTTAGGTACAATTTAGTTGTCTGGGGGGTCCAGTGGTCGAGGTCCAATGATTTCTCGGAATGCTATTCGGAAGTTATGCGTGATAAATACCGATGACTGACAAACTTTGTGCCCGGTATGGCAATAGGTTCGCCACCTATTCCATTTGGGACGTAAACATAACGGCGAGACGAGGCTTAACAGCCGCTGCCTACACCTTCGGGTAACAAAAGGCGTGAAGTTATGTTATGTTACGTTATCCAGATAAAATCAGCATTATTCACCATCTCACTTCAGCCCCCATTATTTTTTGGAATTCCTCCTTTTTTCTCACAGAGTGGTATCGATATTTTAGGTCATAATCATTCCATTTTTTTTTTCTGGAATAGTAGGGCATTAGAGCCAAGGAGTCTCCTGACTCCGGACGCCTGCAACACAGATAGTGTCACAGTGGCTATGCCAGCCTTTAAGAGTCGATATTCAGAGAGGCCGCAGATTTTCACTAGTCGAGTCGGCCCATTAATGCAGCGAACTGCGTGGCTCTACCACTGTCAAAATTAAATAAACTAATATCTCTTCATTACTGATATAAAGCTAATTGTGTCGTCTTTCTAGGTATATACTTCGATACAGCAGAGATAGTACCTAGAGCAGCACCAGGTCGCTGGGTGTGGGACAGTAACAACAAGCTGGTGGAGAAGGTGTCCCCAGAGTACGAGGTGCGAGCCCTCTTAGAAGGCCAGGCGCTGGCGCGGCGAGCTCATGCTGGCGATATGGGATTTAAGATTGGTACGTTGAATTGAAATACAGTGGAAACTATATAATCTAAATAAATACCGACTGCAGAATCGCGGTTGGCGGGTTCGATCCCCACCCGAGTAAGCAAGACAAGCATGACAATCGACATTTTTATTTCTTTTCTGAGGCGAAACAAAGTTTGCTGGGTTAACTAGTGTATTATAAAAAAGAATAGTATGCATGTATTAATATCTGTTATCTAGTTTCCATAACACAAGCATTTAGTTGCTTAGCTTGGAATGTATTGTGTCTAAGATATTAAGATCAGCGAGGCTTCAGTGGAGGATCACAATTCTTTATAAAATGCCTCGTTTATATTGCCAACACATTAAACATATAAATTCATGAGCAATGGCCATGTATTTAAATAGATTGAATGTTTGTCTTCGACAGACAAGTCTTCCCGGCTAATAGCTACAGGTGGCGCGTCCGTCAACAAGGAACTGTTGCAAATATTCGCCGACGTATTCGACACACCGGTCTATGTACTGGTGAGTGGTATCATATTTAGTAAATATGTGTATCAAAAGCTGTGCTGATAGAATTAGAATATATACATATATTATATAATTTTTAAAATGGATAGTATAAATGTTTATTTGTAAAAATTACATATTGTAGAAAAAATAGATGATTCAAGATTGACTTATCAGATATACAGCGCAAAATCGAAAGGATGTAGTAGTCGAGGACGGCCGCGACACACTTTCCATGACCAAATCGAACGATTCCTCGAGGTAGGTGATGTCAAGAGCCTTAAAAACCGACGAACGTGTACATATAACAAAATTTATTAAAGTCAAATAAGGGTGAGAAGCCTCTCTGCCTACCCCTCAATTGACTTAACGTGAAATTGTGTAGATCTATATATATATAAGAGATTTCCACCTATATATTGACTCATCACGATATCTCTGGAACCATAAGGCGTAGCGACTTGAAATTTGGTAGGATTATTCCTTTCGCCGAGTAGAGGTCAGCTAAGAACGGATTTTACGAAATTCCACCCACAAGGGGGGTTGCGGGGGTGTTAACAATGGAAAATTCCCATTTTTAACCTATAGCTGCTATCGACTTCAAATTTGTCGAAGATATTGCAGTATTAACATAGCGGGGCAGCAGTTATTACTTTTGATGCGAAACAGAGTTCGCCGGGTCAGCTAGTATGTATATAAAATAGATATTGGTTATAAAAATTACGTGTCAATTTTTTGCCTCAGTAACATATTTGTGATATCAGGATGAACACGCTAACGCCGCCCTACTGGGAGCAGCGATACGTGCCGCTGAAGTCTGGGCGGCCTCCAAAGGCACCAAGCTGCCTGGTGAGTAACTGCCTTTTGGGCAAACTCAATATTTTTTCTTACGCTAGGATATGCTTGATAACAAACCTTCTTGTAAAATTTTGTAGCTTGTTTTCATGTGTGAAAAATTATTAGTTCAATAACAACAGAACCTCGCTCGCTCACAGAACATAACATGTTCTGTGAGCAACTAACGCTGTGCATGCACATCTGCAACACTGATAGTGTTAAAAATTCCATAAAAAAAGTTATACTAATGAAGTGACTAATTGTGTACAATTTTCCAGGCTCTGACCTGAGTGTGTCTCCAGTGGCGACACCATACGAAGACCACGACAAAGTGTACACGCCGATGTTGTCGAGGTACCGGGAACTTGTCGACACGATCCCCAAGCTTGGATAGTCTACTCATCATTTCTTGGATACTTATTGTCACACAATTTTTATCGTACATTCCGTCATAGAAGTACTTAATATCATCGTAAGCCGGGCCTTTCAGTCTTTTGTAATAGAGAATAATCAACTAATTTAATATATATATTTTCATACTTGAAACTGATATAGGGACTTGATATTTTAGAGGGTCAGACTAAAATATTTGTTTAAATAGTAATAATTATGTTCATTACTTAAGTAATTTCTTTTATATTATTGTTGTTGTTTTTAATTGATATATAGCATCGGCATTATCTGTTGCCTCAGCTATTGACTATATCTTTTTAAGAGGTTAAAAAGATAATAGGTTATATAAAAAAATCTATATAATTTTTTTGATTAATTAGCTAATTGCATATGTTTGATTACCTTATATTAATCGCTGACGATCTTACATAGTATAGATACAGATTTCAACAGTATGACTATAAACATACATATTTATACTCCATTTTAAATTAATTTATAATTAATTATTAATTAGATATTTCAAATTATTTTTGGTAAGAAAATCTGTCATAATAACTAGGTACCAATTTTTAGGTAGATTTACCTATTTAAAAACTAATATTTATTATCAAAAGAAAGGTGTTTCCTTAACTATTTCCAATAACTGGTGGTGCTAGATATTGTCTTAGTCAGTCAGATATTATATTTAATTTTAAATTAGAGGATGTATCTGTATTAAAATCTCGATATGAACCAGAGACATTCGGTTTGACTTAGGTTCCGTGACAAATTGTACTTTAAAAACAACCTTAAATTTTGGTTTCAAAGGTTTTATATTTTAAACATACTTAACAATCAACATTGTGTTACAGAAATAATAAATTATTCAAGACATTTTGTAAGTCTGAAATCAATTGAGCCAAAATGGAGCATGTCCAATTAATAAAATGATATGTTTGGAAGCCGATAATTACCATTTAATTACTGAATATAATAAGTAATTTTCTATAAATGATATTAATGCTTTTAGGCAAATCATCATTGTAGTATTTTGATATTTCTGTCACACTATATTTATAGTAAATCAGCTCCATCCGGGTATATATTTATTACATATGTCTAAGCTTATATCTGTGATATGTTTAATTATCGCTTAGTAGCTTTTGAATGTAATGATCTTAATAATTCCATTAACTTAGGCTGCTTTAGGTGTAAAAAATAAAAAATGTTGACCATCTAAATGAAAGTGATAGATGAAGATTCTCGGTGGTCCAGTGATCGAGCACACGGCTTCTTAATCCAGAGGTCGCGGGTAGAATCCTGCCACACACCAATGACTTTTCGAAATTCATTTCGAAAGTTATGTGTGTTAAATATTGATCACTGATAACTTTGTGCCCGGAATGGCAATAGGTTCGCCATTTGGTACGTAAACATAACGGCGAGTCGAGGCTTAACAGCCACTACCTACACCTTCGGGTAGAAAAAGGCGTGAAGTTATGTTATATTATGAAAGTGATTGAACTAATTTGTGCACACATTTATTCACTTACATTTGGTACTTTTTATGATGTCTAGAAGAAGTTAAATAAAGCTTGTTAAATTATGTTCCATGATACATTCCAAACGCATTTACTAAATGTTACTTATTTATTTGTTGAATATTAATTGTTAACAGAATCTTATTTTATCACCATAGTATATAAGAGCCAAGCTATATGTATAATGTAAGAAATAGTTTTTATTATAAATTTTATACAATATTAAATAATAGGGTATGTTTATGATATTGTTTACCTTATGTTATGGAAAGCATATGTTTTTTTACATTGTTTATAGTGAATTGAATATATATATTTTGACTTGTAAAAGAAAATAAGGGATGTTTTACAAAGAAGATTACTTTTAATTTTAGAACCAGAAGTTTACTTTACTTTGGATACTTACTTAACATAACATAAATAAATCCGGTAATTTTAGATAATGCCAAATTTATAAAAAAACTGTATGTCATGGCCAATTTTTCCTTATAACGGATAGATAAAGACATGTTAAAAAATAATTATAAAATTGCTATTGCTAGTTTATGTAATACTCATTATTTGTTTTTAGTAAAAGCTTTTAATAATTTAATTAACTGATAACTATTGCTGACACAGAACAGTTGTGATGTTAATGGATACAATTACTTCTATTTATTTATATATTGTGTGCTTTTTTGTTATTTTGTTATACATTTTATAATAAACGTTTGCTATTATTTGTTTTTTATTAATTACCTTACATTAGGGAGTGTTAGGGCAATACGAACAATCTTTTGTTTTAAACACTTCAACGTGACAGACTTACATATAGTCTTGAGAGCTCCGAACGTTACGAGATTTTATATTACTTAAAACGTTTTAATATCAAAAGCTGTCATATACGGCCGATCAAATACCCATTTCAAATTAATTAATTAACTAGGGAATATAATTATCTAAAAAACAGATTATTTTAACGTACTCATTAATTGTAGAAACTAATGGAGGTTGGAAATTTATTAATGTAGCCTTTAGAAAAAAATTCATGCTTCTATTACACAGACATTATATTCAATTACAATTAAATCTATATACATAAATAAAATGGAGTATATGTTAGTAATATTGAAATAACTGCTTTGGATTAGATGGATATGACTATATACTTAGTCATGCCATAAATATTGTCACAAAAAAAAAAAAAATTGCAAATAACATTTATTACTTTTACAGTGTGTTACTTTAATACATAAATATAAAACGATATAAAAAGCTTATGGGGAATGGTCTCCATTGGCTGCAATACAGGCCTTTAAACGTTGAGGCCAGTTAATAAAATAAATAATAGTTTAAAAAAACTAAAAAACACGCTTTTTATTGAAAACCGAACTAAAAAATAAAAAAATAAATACTTTATTTTAAAAAAAGCGTGGGGTGCTTTTTAAGATATTATCGAAATGATAAACACTCTACTCATATCTGTCAATAAAATATTTATAACTATTGACACCATGCACCCCACGCTTTTTTTAAAATAAAGTATTTATTTTTTTATTTTTCTATTTTTTAGTTCGGTTTTCAATAAAAAGCGTGTTTTTTAGTTTTTTTAAACTATTATTTATTTTAAATTTTTTAGTTCGGTTTTGTATGACAGCGCGTTTCTTAGTTTCGAATTTGAGGAATAGCGCCATCTGTGACTTATATAAGGAACTCGTTTCAAGTTGATAACGTAAACTTTCCGCTGATTGCCACTAGACGGTGCGATTTGTGAACTTTCATAGTTCACAAATCGCACCATCTATCGTTCAAAAAAGCGTGGGGTGCATGGTGTCAATAGTTATAAATATTTTATTGACAGATATGAGTAGAGTGATTATCATTTCGATAATATCTTAAAAAGCACCCCACGCTTTTTTTAATTTATATTCATTGAAATTTTTAACACTATTTTCTTAATTTAAATTCATTAAAATTTATTTTCTATTTTTTAGTTCGGTTTTCTAGTCTAGAACTTTCATAGTTCACAAATCGCACCATCTAGTGGCAATCAGCGGAAACTAAAAAAGAAGTCGGTTACAAACAAACCTACAAACATACATACAGGTGAAGCTAATAAAAAACACGCACTCTTTCCATGGGAAAATTCTTCACTGCCAACCGTATGGATTGTTTTAGGGACTCTAAATTATTATGACGTTTAGAGCAAGCCGTACTCTCTAAAACTGACCACAAATCATAATCCAGTGGATTAAGATCGGGACTAGACGACGGCCAGTCTTCAGCTCTAATGAAGTTCAAAACGTTCGCTTCCAACCAAGATTGCGTGGACCGAGCTTTATGACCCGGTGCCGAGTCTTGCTGGAAGGACCATACTTCGTTATTGAACATGGTGTTGTTAAGGGGCTTGACTACCTTTTCAAGAATGGTATCTTGATACACTTGTGCCGATGTTTTGATACCTTTTTCACAAAAATATGGCTCATTCACTCCTTCGTAGCTAAAACCCCACCAAACCAACACTGAAGTCAGATAAAGCCCACGTTGCAACTAATTGGGAAGCTTCCTTAGAGCTTATACGGTCATTTTGTTTGTCTCTGAAAAGGCTGGACCAATTTTGACGGTGCTTTTATTGGCGGGTAGCTGAAGTAATGAGGGGTAACTTAGGCTACTTTAATTTCAGAAAAATCTTATACTTTTGCATTTATTACTTTCGAGGCGGGTCAGCTAGTGAAAAATAAATAAGGAAACACGGATATTACAACATTTGTTCTCAGACAAAATTCGAACAATGGCGTCCTGCTACTTACGTTTATTGTTTACATTATTTATCATTCAGGGTCTCCAGTACCGTTGCCAAATCTGTTTGGTTTTATGGCCTATTTATTATCATCTCATTTTCATATTAACTACGATACGATCCATTTATAGCATTTTTAAAACGTTTCACGCCTGGAGGTTTCTGACAGTTCGGCAAAACTGCATCGGTATATGGACTTTTAGGAACTTAACTTCCCGAAACGTCTTTGCATATGGCCATATGGCGCCGAAAACTAAAATGTGGCGCCAATTTTGATTCCCTCTTGTGGTGACTGTGAGATGAGTGTGTGATTATAAGGAGAAAGATGTGTGACAAGATCGTAGCTTATCTATGTGATCTTATGTATGAATGACCAAATAGTAACCATTAACATGGCAATACAAGTGGAAATTCAGCCTACCCATAAAATCTCCATCCATTCGTAAAGCCGTTTGATCATCGGGATAAATAAAATAAATAATTTAATAGATAGGTTAGTTACTTAAACTTACATAGGTTCAGCATACTGCAGGTATAAATGTAACACAAAGATTTTCATAATTATATTTTATTTAATAATAGCTCTCTACATCATTTTAGAACTACACAAAACCAGTATGGTTCAATGTAACTTGGTGTTATTAAGTTTACTTCTTACGACCGCCGCGCTCCTTGACTTGCAATTGCAATACTGCTCCAGGCGGGACATTGTAGTACGCCAAAGTGTTGGTATCCTTGAAGAATAGACCCTGGAAAATTTATACATTATTAGAATTCACTCTAGTCTCGGCTTTAGTATAACGACTATGAAATCTACACTAACATAATAAAGAGGAAAGATTTGTATATTTGTATGTAACAAATAAACTCAAAAAGTACTGGACCGATTTTAATAATTCTTTAGAAAGGTACATTATCACTGAGTAACATAGGCTATGTGTAATCATCGTCGTCATCGACATTTTGTTTGTACGCGAGTAACACCGTGAGGCGGGAAGCTACATACAATATGGCGGTACGAAGTTCGCGTGGTCTGCTAGTATCTTTATTTAGTAATATCTTTATTTTTAGAAATTTCCTTATTTTTAAGGTTCTAAGATCGTCTTATAACCTCATCATATCAATAGCCGTAGGCGACAATAATGCCTCGCCATACATTTTTGTCAACACAACTTCCCAAAAAGACTGCAACTTGATACCGGTGGCTCTAAATCAGAAGTGGACTGTTGCCACCAGACCACCGAGAACTTCAAAGATTCAGTCACATAATAAAAACAATTAATTATTATATTTGCACGTACATATTTATATTTTCATTGATTTATATTAAATAAGCAACTTTGCCAACCAAGTTTAAATAATAGTACTCACATCATAGTGTAACTTCTGTTTCGCTGTAGGCATGTTGGTAGAGCGTTGCAGGATGTTCTTGAGCTCAGCGACCGTGGTAGACAGAGCGATGCTCAGAGACAATGAGCGCCCATCCAGCCGCCACTCGGTTCGCTCCGGTAACGACGGGAGAGCCACCTATGTATAGATGTACTTGTAGATGATTATATTCAAACAAATAGCCAATGAAGTAGGAAACCTATGGAACTGGTATGTCGACATAAAATTGAAGCCGGGTGTGACGTTAAGTGTCCGCATAAAATGGCGGTTTTAGAGCTGCGCAGAAGGTTTTCATTAATCGATAAACGTTCTTGGCTAATGTTATTTTAAATATTATTGAGTATTAATTATTTGTAGAATTAATACTTAAATGTGAAGTAAGTACATTATGTTAAATATGTTGCTTTGGTTATCAAAATAAGAGCACGTTTTTCTTCTACTACTGACTACTTACCTCTATTTTACAAACTATTTTAATTAAGTTGGTGACCTAAGGTAAGTAACACACTATTGCAACATACCTCTAGATAGGTGCACTGCACAGTAAATGAGAATGACTCAAATTTTAAACTTATCAAGGGATCGCGTAAGAAAAACACCAAGAACATTTTTTTAAAATTTTTTAGGTCTTCCAGTCTAAGGACAGTTAATTATTGCAAATATACAATAGGTTTTTACTCGATACGGATTAAAGTTATTTTATTTAAATATTTCCGCAGAGAAAATTTGTAGGTACACTTTTTACCGGCTGAACTGACAGTTGGAGTACAAAACCTGCCCGATTTTCGGCTTCAGTAGGTATTTACGTATATTCATTCACTATAAGTACGCACTGAAATATTGTTTATACTGTTTCCATGTGAATGACAGTGCTTAATAAGAACGAGATAGATATGTATGTTTATGTGTGCGCCGTCAGAACGCACAATATGCATATATGTAAATAATTGTACATCTATATGTACAGTTTTTATATATAATTGTGCATATATATGCACAATTAAAACAACATAATGTCATAATATCTCGTCCATATAAACAAGTCAATGCAAATAGCTTATTCACAAGTACGGTTTCACAAATAGTAATGTTGCAGGAGTGATGAGGAGCGCTACCTGCAGGTGCGCGGCGCCGGGGTGCCGGGCCAGCCAGGCGTGCTCCAGCTCCAGCGCGTCCTCGGTGCGCGGCCGCTTGGCGGCGGGCGGCTCGTCCTCGTCCGGCACCACCACGCCCGCGCCGAACGGGAAGCCGCCGCCCGGCCCCACGCCGCCTACAGCCGCCACGCCGCCCACACCAGCCACGCCGCCCACAGCGCCCACGGCGCCCACACCCGCCACGCCGCCCACAGCCCCAACACCGCCCACTGGACCTGCAACGCCTATTTTAATACACAACATTACTACTGTAGTTACTCTTTGGAAAAACGCTTACCACACTACCAACTTCATACTAACCGACGGCTCCGACAGGAGTGGGTATTAGTGGTGGCCGTGGCGCTAGCGGAGGCAATACCATCAGCGAGGGCAAGGGCTGCAGCAGCACAGGTTGCGGTGCCGGGGGTGGAGCGGGAGCCGGAGGCACGGGGCGCGGGGGCGGAGCTGGCGCGGGAGCTCGCACTGGTCCGCGGCCTGGTGCATTCGCTCCGACCGGTTTCGGACCTATTTTTTCTTTTTCCTCATCAGGTAACAAACCTTTTACCTATAAGAAATGAATATAACCCTTTAGTAGCTTACAGTTGTATATAAAGACTTAGATATTGAATTATATTTTGGGGTAATTCAACAAGCAAAGATATATTCACAACACTGAAGAAGTGAGTTGTGCCCATTACTTCAAACGATATAAAATACTGACACATCCTATCTTTTACATATTTGAAATGGTTCTGTTTATAAAAAGAAATTTTATATATCCCCACTGTTAGAGAATTTGAAGAAGCAAACATCTTTTGTATGGCTCCCATCAAGAGTATAACAAAAATAACAAACAAGTATAACAAATTATCTAAATCTTGCCAAGAATTAAATTTAACTGCATTGAAGAAAACAGTAAAGACATTCATAATTGAGAGATCACATTATAGCGTGACAGATCACCTCAATGACAAATACAATACATATGGACAGACAGTGGAAAGCGTGTTTATTATTACAGCTTGATATAGAAAAATAAAGATTGAGCAACCACAATATTCTAACCTTGTGTATCTGTTGTATTTGATCTTCAAGAGTAATGTGCGCACGCGCAGCTCTGGTCGCGGCCTCCACACTGGACGTGTGTCCGTCCCACGTGACGCGGTCGTCCCGGCGACGCTCCTCTTCGCCTATCTTCTTACCGATGGCTGTCTCCTCGTCACCCACGCCGAAAATGTCAGTACGACGTTCGGCGAGCTTAAATGATAGAATTATAACAGAGAAATAAGAACTTCATCCTTTAATGAATCCAAAATTAACTTATGTTTATATTAATGGTTGATATAAGTCTTGGCACTAGTGTCCGACCGAAGGTCTATTTTTGGCCGAAGCCGATTAATCGGCAATCTCCACAACCTTCGGCCGAAGCCGAAGGTTATAAACTATTAGTAATTTAATAATTTTCTTCAATATTATTCACAGCTAAAGAATACATCGTATCGAAACAGCGTAAAGTGGCTCTTGCCGCTTTTTTCTCGGTCATAGAGGACCGTCCGAGGTCCGTCAGTCACTCACTCTTTCGTAACAGTTCGTTTAATTCCGACTGTTTTCGGACCTTCGGCGGGACCTTCGGCTTCGCCCCAGAAATTGGCCGAAGCCGAAGTTCTCGCCGAAGATGGTTTTTGGCCGAAGGTGGCCGAAGCTGAAGCTTCGGTCGGACACTACTTGGCACTAATATTGTTGATGATAAATATGGATTATAAAGGTTCTTTAGAGACTACAACTGTATTGTATGGTATATCTGAATAAGTCAAATTGTTTTATATAATTTTCTGTAACTTAGTTAATGTTTAGCGATAATTATTATAAAGCAGAATATTGTAACGGAATCACAAGGACACATGAAGTTAGACATACTTGTTTGAGTGATGCTTCAATAGCCGCTCCTGGAGCGAGAGCTTCATCTCTGTCTGTGCGTTCAGCTGCAGCTCTATCACGTTGCTCCAGCCAGCGCGGATCTAAAAGTCCAATGCGGACGTGATCCGCCACCTTGTTAGCAGGAATCTTCTCTCCAGTAATAGGTGACACCAACCATTCCTCACTAGCTGGAGTAGGTTGTGGACGCGCGCGTTTTGGATCATATTTTTTCACAACCACACGATCTGGTCGTGGAGGCAAAGGAGCCTCTTCACCTGGAGCTCTTATAACTTCAACAGTATCATCTTCTGAAGATGAACTGTCTTCTTCCATATCTTGCACACGATTATCGTCAGGCCTCTGCTGTTGTTGCGTACGATCTTCCATTTCATCTAAATCATCATCAGACTCTGATTCAGATTCGGATTCTATCTGCATCTCAGTGTCATCATCATCTTGGCCATGTGTAATATCTTCCCCTCTTTCTTGAGCAAGTACCCTGGCACCGACTTCAAGGGGAGTAGTAGGCGGTGGGAAGTCCCCTGGCTCACCAGCTGGATAATCGACAGTTTCGACAACCACAAAGTCATGCCAGTCTATAGAGGCATAAGCTAGTCGTTCTTTCTCGATTTTCGCCTCATCAGCGGCTTTGCGTCGAGCCTGATGGGAATGCCAGGCAGCACGACTACGAGCTTGCTCTAAAACTCCACTTCGTACTTCACCAGTTAATTTAGATACTAACTCTTTCGGCGGAAGCAATACTTTCGTGTATTGTTCGAGTAATCTTGTAAAGTATTGGAACAGTGAATGCTGTGGGCGGAGAAAATCAAATTGATGATTACGTTCTTCTTTTTTCATAAGGTCTGTCAGAAACTGTCTACCATTTCTGGCCACAAACTGAGCTGTTAGTTTCACAATGTCGAGTTCAAGTGCAGATATGGATGGGGGATCAGCAATAAATTCAAAATCTGGTGGTGGATCTCGAGGAGGAGGAGGTTCAGCAGGTGCAGCAGCCTTTAAAAGCTCTTGTTGCCGAGCTGCAGTAGCAGGTGCCAATCCTGGTCTTTGTATTGGTGGTCCCATGGGTGTTGGGATTGATAAATCAGGACCTAAAATATATAAGTATAAAATTTCACTGACTAGACTGTTTTAACCATATATGAGCATACCATAAATGAGGCATCTAATGATGTGTTTAACAGTGATAGAGCCTTGCAATTTGCTGGATAAATGAGCCTGGTCGGCCCAGGAAATACCACTACCTTTCGGAATATCAGCGTAATGTGTCTCATATCGTGTTTCGTTCAGTGAGACAGGTATCCAGAGGCCCAATACCTTTTCCCCTTCCTATTCCCTTTAAGGATGACAACGCAGCATGGTGCTCATATGCAGTGAGAAAGTTACTTACCTGATGGTGACTCACTTACTTGTTTGCCCTCCTATATCATAAAATAATAAAAAATCTAGCCTCCGTGGTACAGTAATCGAGCTCCCTCCTTCTGATTCAGAATTTGTGGGTTTGGAAGCAAGTCACTAGTAGCCTAGATATTTTCTATGAAGTTTCTTCTACCCTTATTACACTCTAGGTAGAGTTGGCACAACATTTCATCCTTTTGCTTTCTGTTCAATCATTCATTATCTATATAATTTCACTCTTCACATTCAGCCCCTTTTATACAGTCCATCCATCTATCTCTCTTTCAGCTCCTAGTAATAGTTTTTCTCTTCTCATAACACGTCCATATGATACATACTTTTTAATCAATTTAATCAGAAGAAGTCCTCAAAATCAGCCAATTAATCTATTAGCTTATATGTAATACATAACAAAAAACTTACCTTTGCCCTCTCTAATCTCTTTGACTTTATGCTGGTAATATGCATGATATGGATCTCCTGAATTGAGAAAGTTAAACTTAGGATTGCCAAGTTCATTTTGTCTAATACGAGCTTCAAACTCCGGTCCATTACGGGCTACAAAACTAGCAGTCTTGTCAACAATATCTAACAATAGTAGTTAAGGAATTATTGGAATGAGGTAAATATATGACTGAAAAGATATAATTAATTAAATTAATATTATAAATAACATGAAAACAGTACAAGATTAGATGTTAACATTGTTATCTAAAAATAAATTTAAGATCTCTAATATTCCAAAAATATTTGAATATTACCCATAATCACACATTGAGGTTTGTATTTAAGCAGTTCTACATGTTTATATGCTTACATACAGCAGGAAATAAGATTTCTTATATATGAAGATATTTTGTAATACAAACTTCTAGTTTGTTTAGTAAACAATGGGTAACAAAAATGTTGATAGTAACACGTAAATACATTAAACATTTTAAAAGGATACTCCTCACTTCTGGTGGTGGATATATGATGCCAATAACAGGCGGTGGTGGAGCCTGAGGTTCCTCTACAGGCGCATCGTGCGGTAGCCCCGGAGGGGGCAATATATCAATAGAAGGCATTGCCTTGCTCTCACAAAATTTATTTTAACACATCAATCTATGATTAGAAATTTGAGAAATACACTACGCTAAATATCTTCCTTGAATGCTGAAATTTTTTAGTAAAACTTCAAGAACGCGACCATTTGACAGATTCCTGTTAATTTTTTTTTCAAATTTTGACCTGGTAACAAAGACCTTTATGTTAATATCCCTGTGAAATATCACAGACTATATACTACTGTTACACATGCTCTTTATTAGCACGAGAGCATGATAAGTAATGAGCATGATAATATCGAGCATGGTCAAAAATCGACAGCCGTGCGATTAATGAGCATGCTTTCTGAAGCGCGGGTGGGAAGGGGGTGATTTTAGCGCGTATGAACAGGTTTGCCGTAAGAGTGTACTAGTAATATGTTTGAACTTGCATGCTTATTGGTAGCTAGTGTAAACAGTTCATGAACATGCTCATAATTAGCATGCTTTTCTAGCATGCTCTTTATTAGCATGTGTAACAGTACCCATAAAGTATACATTGTATATTTTTCTTTTTTTTTCATTAGCTCATTTCGGACAGGCTAAAACTTAAAAGGAAATTAATTAGTTACACTACTTACTCTTTGTAGTACGAGAGCTAGCAACGTCAGGAAAACAAGGAATTTAGATCGGCCAGTTTTAAGATATGTTAATCCTCTTACTCTCCTGACTGTAACCCTGGCTGTCTGGCTAGCGGTAGTAGTTGCATTCGCTTCTGTGCAGCCTATTTATACACGTAAAATAACTATTTTTTAAATCTTTTCAGGAAGATTTTTGTTTGTTACATTACGTTTATTATTTGCAACATATATTATTTTTTCCAGACCGTTCTGATGTTTCTAAAGCTGTGCGAGACGCAATTTTAGAAACACAAAACTTTGATTTTTCAAATCAATTTAGTATGACTGAAATTTGGATATGATGTTATATAAGTATCCAAAAACCCAGAATAATTTTGCTAGACCGATATCTGGTTGCTAACCTTCTGCCAGACGCATCCAAAAGTGAAACGTGAAGTGGGTCATTTTGCTTTGTCTAGCAATCGTTTAAATTTCGATATGATTCGATCATATCAAAATTTCGGCCATGCTAAATTCATTTGAAAAATCACAAATTTGTCCATCTAAAGTTGCGTCTGGCACAGCTTTAGCAAGATCAGAACGGTCTGGCAAAATTAATATATGTTGCAAAAACTTCAATAAACATAATGTAACAAACAAGAATGTTCTTAAAATGATTTGAAAAATTGAAATTTTACGTGTACAAATCTGCGCAAAAACGAACGCAACCACTACCGCTAGCCAGACTGCAAGTGTTACAATCAGGAGAGTGAGAGGAATAACATATCTTAAAACTGGCCGACCTAAATTCGTCGCTCAAAAACGCTGCTAGCTCTTATACCACTGGTGAAATGTGCAATAAATGTGCAACGCAAAATGCTATTGCGATAACACAACTTCACTCATAGCTGGGGCGGATCTTGAATTTACGGGGCAGGGCATACACTGCTTAGGGGCCTACCGAATAACCTATTCAACTAGTACTCATGACATAAACTGTGTGTTTTATGGAATCGGAGGGCAAACCATCAAGCGGGTCATCTATTGGTAACGAACTACCGCCGTCCGTGGACACCTATAACACAAATAGTGTAACAGTTGCCTTGCCGGCCTTTAAAGGAGTAAGATAACAGTAACAGATAATCTAAAAGTGGTAGAGCCAAGCAGTTCGCTGCATGAATGAGCCGGCTCGACCGGTGAAATACCACGACCTCTCGGAAGATCGACGTAAAGTGGCTTATGCCGCGTTTCGTTTGGTGAGAGAGGTACCCGGAGGCCCACTCCCCTTCCCCATCCTTTCCTATCCTACTCCTTTAAAGGACGGCAACGCAACAGCAACACTATATGTGTTGCTGGTGTCCATGGGCGGCGCAGGTTGCTTACCATCAGGTGACACGCTTTTGCCCTCCTATCCCATAAAAAAAAGTAATGTCTGAAGCTGATTTTCAGGAATGTCACCAGCAGCAGCAGCAGCAGGAATTGATATGATATCTGCTGAAATGATCAAATACGATGGAACCTGTGTCCGGAAAGTTTTCCTGACCTTTAGCAATTTTTACTGGAGGTCGAGATACGTTCCCATGCACTGGAGGTGTGCAGGTCAACGTGCCCTTAAATAAAGATAAGAGATCGCGTAAACAGCGCCCTATCCAGCCACAGGGCCATTACTTGATCAGCTTAGCAGCTAAAGTGTGTAGGAAAATTACTGATTGGAGAATGAAGGTGATATCTGCCGGAGTATTGTGGGAGGCACAGGGTGATATCAAAAGGGAAGGAGGGTACACGGACCAGATTTTTTCACTCCGCAACGAAGAGATGCAACTAGGTCAGAGCCAGAAGATTTTCTGTTCTTTGTGGATCTGGAAAAAGCTTTTGTTAGGGTGTTACGAAAGCTTCTTCACCGTTGCATGCTGTGCAGTACATATATGAGAGCTGCATAGCAAGTGTATGTCAATATCGGTGTCAGTTAGGGTCGCGTTTTGTGCGTTCGGCTGTTTATCCTGTACTTGGACAGTTGTCTTCAGAGATCAATGAATGTAGGGTTGCAAATGGGTGTGAACAAGATAGTTGTGAGTTGAAGATAACGAACTGTTTCAGCCGAATCACCGTCAATACTAGTCACTCTCATGAAAGACGATAATTTGATGAAAGCTTACAATGAAATGGGATGCAAACGAAAAGTTATGGTGTTCTATAGGAAAGACGTAAAGGTGGATGACACTGTTCATTTTGGATGCGCTTTTAGTAGGGATGATAGGTTCACCGCGGATGTCGAAAAATGAGCAGCGTAAATGAAGCGTAGCTAGGGCGCAAAAAATGTGAGCATAAAAGTCCAGCTATTCACAATGCGGTACTTTTCTCAACGCTAACTTATGGAAGCGAGAGGGTAAGGCAGAGTGTGGATCAAAATAGGATTAATGCGGCCGCAATAAGTAGTGTTGCGGGAAGTCCCTCGACCAAAAACAATCGACGGAAGATTTCCCGTTCTGTTTCTTATGTGAGGAGATACTTTGGTTGATTGATCTCAGGGTTGTCATTGCCAATGGTATAGTGTTTTTTTTTTTTTAATTTAGGTTTTTAATTCATTTTTTATATCCTTTTGTTTTCTGCGGGGATCCGACCAGCGCAGCTACATGCAGCTCTACCAATTTGAGAATTAATATCAGAAATAATTTTACTTCCTGTCAACATTTAATTTAGCTAGTATTCCTATTCCAGCGCTATAAAATCATTACGCCATACAACAGCCACTAATTTCTAAACAAGAAAGGTTACGGATAACTTTACAACTTTTTTTTATTTTATTTATTTATTTTATTTATTCAATATAAAAACATGCATATACATTCACCCATACAGAAATCATGACATAACTATATAAAACTACTTTGGAAGATTGTTACAAAATTAGATTCAAAAATAAAATGTTCAGAATGTTATATATATACACATATATATAGCTCTTAACTAACTTGTCGTGACATACAAATGGACAATATGTATAATTTCATTATTATTATCATTATGGAAGGAATATCTATTTGATTTAACATATTAAAATATTTTCAATAAATTATAGTTTTAAGATTTAACAAAAGCTTATACCATCAAATATTAAACAATCATGTCATAATACATCATATAAATAAAGCGTTTTTACTAGAACAAAATAGTAAATCACAAATATATACACAATATACATACAAACAAGAAATCTTCTGCCTCCCATACTAGATTATAAATCTGTATCATGAGAGGCAGTGATCATCCGTACAACACCAATCAGAAGACCATAACAATACAATACAACATTCATTATTGGGCGTCTTGTGAGCTTGCGCGCGCCTGTATGTGTGTGTGTGTGTGTGTGTGTGTGTGTGTGTATGTGTGCGGGTGTGTGTGCGCGGGTGCTTGTTTTTTTGTGTGTGTATGTGTGTGCGCTGTGTGTGCGCGGGTGCGTGTTTGTTTGTGTGCGTTTGGCTTTTGAAGTATGAATGGATGGTGGAGTATCCATGCAACCATGATTCGAGGTGATGCTATTACAACAATAGATAAGATTCATTTAACGACTCTAATCAAATACAATCTTTACTTATTAGGATCTCTGTTTCTGAATAATCCAAGCTCATAAGCCAGACTTTTAGAGCGAGTTTGAGCTTGTATTTAGTAAGATGCACTATTTTAAGGATACTGTCAATTTTGTTATATAAAAAGTCACCAATGAACATATACTGTCTACCCGCTGCAATGGTTCTGGATTCATCGAGAGGGCATGGCTTGGCCCTACGACGTTTCGAAGAAGACCCTGTGGGAGACTCCACTGTACCGTGACGACGCATGACAGTGTGGAAGATGAAAAGTTGTCTAACTGTTAGAACACTACACTCAGCGTAAAGTCTGGTGGTCGGGTATCTAAACGGCCTACCCATCATCACTTTTAAGACTGCCCTCTGGGAGCGTTCCAATCTAAGCATTGCTGTTTTGTCAGTGCCTCCCCAGACAGAAATGCAGTACCTGATGATGGGAGTACACAGAGCGTTGTATACCATACCTAGAATTTTTTTATTAGCTGCAGTGCGTAATTTTTTCATGATATAAATTATTTTCCGTGTTCTAGTACAGACAATCTCCAAATGAGTGTGCCAGTTTAACATACTATCAATATGAACACCGAGGTATTTAATATTATTTGTTCTTGTTAGACCTAGACAAGAGCATTTGGGCTGATCATCACATGTGTGTGCCGTGATAGAGTAATCTTCCGCTGGAAAGTTATGTTTGCCAAATGAAAAGGTGATGTATTTTGTTTTCTCAATATTTAGGGTCAGTAGATTGTTGTTTAACCATTCCATGACCTTGTTCATGGCATTTTCGGCGTGAATCCTCGCTTCTGTCCAGCTGGCACCGCTGACTATTAATGTTGTATCATCCGCGTAAGAAAAGATTTTACAATGTGGGATATGCAGCTCACATAGCTGGTTGATATAAATTTTGAATAAAGTAGGACCCAGCACACTGCCCTGCGGAACACCATAGGAAGATAGAATAAGCCTATCGCTAGTGCAGCCATCAATAGTCACCATCTGGGCACGATCTGTAAGATAGCTTTTGAATAATTCTAGCGTAATACCACGGACTCCAATGCTATCGAGGGTGGAAAGAAGGATGGAATGAGACACCGTATCGAAAGCCTTGGCAAGATCAAGGAAGACGCCTACGCATTTGACTTTTGAGTCTAAGTGGTCAACTATTGCTGTAGTTAGACTGCTGACAGCATCTTCAGTCGAAGTTGATGAACGAAAACCAAACTGATTTGAGGCAATTAAGTTAAACTTTTCCAGGAATGCATTTAATCGTATATTTATTACCTTTTCTAGGATCTTTGACAATGTTGTTAAAATGGAGATGGGTCTGTAATTAGTCATAGAATCCATTGAGCCATTCTTATGGATTGGGTGAATTAATGCTATTTTGAATGCGGCGGGAAATACTCCAGTAGAGATAGCTAAATTGCAGATGTGAGTTATCGGAGTTAATAATTTTTTAGAGCAACTTTTAATAATTTTTGTGGATATGCCGTCATACCCGACAGCACAGTTATCCTTCAAGGTCATAATTATATTCTCTATTTCATTAGCCTCAGTTTGGAGTAAGACAAGTGAATTACTTTGGAGTGAGCTTTTGGAGGTGAAATTGTATCGCGGAAAGTGATTACGACACTTGGCAAGAATCTTGCCAGCCAATTGATTGCCTACATTGGCGAAGTAATTATTGAGATTGTTTATAGACTCTGAGGGATTATCATGAATAACAAGATTGTTTGCTTTCGGGGTCATGTTCTGCCTGTCTGTGATCTTATTTATGACATCCCATACTGCTTTCGGACTATTATTAGCTTTCAGAAGTTCATTTTGTTCGTACTCAGTCTTAATTTTGTTTAGTAATTTATTACAGAAGTTTCTGTACCGATAGTAAGTTTTATTTAGAATATCGTTTTCGGGATGAGCTTTGGTTTTTTCATGTAACTTATCCCTATGTCTGATACACCTCAGCAGTCCTGGAGTTATCCACGGTTTCAGAATCCGCTTTTTGTTGGATATATGTACTTGTTTAGTATGAGTCCTAATGACATTAGTTAACATTTTTATAAACAATTCTGAGGCTAAGTTGACGTCTTTAATATTTATTATTTCAGCAAAGTCCAAACTATTTATATCTGATAAAATATTGTTAAGATTCATCCTGAATCCGGACTGAAACTGACAAGTCGTGGTAGGTATTTACCTAATAGTAAGTTAATTGCTCACATAAATAAATAATAACTGCATTGTTCTATTGATGTAGAAAAGAACAAAAGGAAAATATTATATTTGGTGTCAGTCTTGTCAGAATAAAGGAAATGAAACCAACTTAACTACGACAGCTTTTATTAACTTAACATTACAATTCATAACATTTTAAGGAGTGTGCACACGTATTTTAAAATTGTACTGCTAATATATTGATGCATTCGATATATTAACATCAACGATAGAACTAAAACTAACACTTATTGCCACTAATATTAAATATAATATAATCCAAACCAAGAGAGACAACACCACTATCCAGATAGTAGTTTGTTCACTCCATTGCTTTCTATTGTGTGGTGGATTAGTTCTTTCGCGTGTTATAACGCCTAATTCTTCATAGTTGTTGCACTGTAATTATACAAATAATAAAAACTTCGTTGGTTTAAAAGAAAGTTAAAAAGAGACTATATAAGCAGATACTGGCTATATGTAAGCGTTTATCTAAATGTATTGGCTCATCATGTTATGACGAATCCAAGATGGCACATTCTTCCAGAGGGTAGAGATCTCCAACCCCCACTTTTTGGAAGACACATAAACTCAGGACAGTGGAGTCATAAATAATATACGCATATCACTAATATAACATAACATAACATCACGCCTTTGTTACCCAAAGGTGTAGGCAGCGGCTGTTAAGCCTCGTCTCGCCGTACTGCTTACGCCCCAAATGGAATAGGTGGCGAACCTATTGCCATACCGGGCACCAAGTTTTCAGTCGATTCATCGATATTGGTCACACTTAACTTCCGAAAACAATTTTGAAAAGTCATTGGTGTGAGCCAGTGTCAGTATTCGAACCCGGACCTCTGGATCACAAGCCGTGTGCTACCGAGACTTATCATTAATATACGAGCAATATAAAGTATATTGATAAAACAAATAACTCATTCAATAGAAAATAGATTATATTCAAGAAAAATATCATTTTACATGGTTGCACTGGAAAAAATGGTGTGGTAGTACTTGCACCTACATTAAAGGTATTTAAATATCTATTATACGTTGTGACACATTTCGTTAACTATTTAAATAGAAAATAAATAAATGTATCTTTTGCTCGATTCCAATACGAAAACTGTATATTGACAGTAATTAAATGAAATCAGGTTTTATCCAACAGTTTGATCAAAAATCATAATTCAATAAAAATATCTCGAATTCCTCGAAATATCCGTACTGTACTCTTGTAATTATAATATCACTATCGCAGACCATGCTATGCAGATGTTATGTTCATAGATAAATATGGGTATCTGCATTATATTTAAATTAAATCACTTAAAATTAGATAAATAAAACAGACTCTCATGTAACTCAGCCTATAGAAGACAGTAGGCGGTAGCTAGTACTTTTAATCTATCTGGCTTTGTAATATAATGTATGGTATCGATATATTCGAAAATAAGATATCGAAATATATAACATCGATTATTAGGTACCAAATCAACGATTTGATTTGATGATCTGAGCCTATTTAACTACAGTTTTTTTGTACGTCTTTTTTAATAATTATAACTCTAAAAATTGGATTATTAAAAATATTCTTAGGAATCTAATTGACTCCGTTGAAAGCAGCTACATCATCTCTCTGTTCATATGATGACCTTGGAGTTATCTTCTCGCGTTCTTCATTGCCCGCCAAGAAAATTGCTAGATGTTCCTGTGATATTCAAGAAATATGTATCCATTGCAGTTAATGATATATTTATTTCAAATTTCTTTATTATACTTTTAGTTGTTTTATTATGCACTACGAGAAAAGAGACAACTCATCATAATCCCAGTTATTTATATTATATTTTATGGTATAGGGTGCAAACAAGCAAGCGGATCAGTTGGTTGGAAAAGGAAGGGGAAGGGGGTGAACCTCCAGATATCTCTCTGACAGAACAAAACACAGCATGAGCCACTTTACGTCGATAGTCGTGGTATTTCACCGGTCGATTCGGCCGAGCGAAATGTGTGGCTCTACCACGCGCTATATGTATACACAATTATCTTTCTCTTTCCCATCACTACCGTTATTGAAAAGATTATAACCAAGAGGCCTAAAAGAAAATAGTTAATAGCTAATAAAGAAAAATCGTAGGTATTACCAAATAAGTCTTGGAAGCAGATTGCAGGGTCTGCAGCAGGGCCTGCAACTTGGTGCGCCAACTTTTTACTTCTGTTATTGCAGTTTCCACAGGTAGAGCCTGAAGGAAAAAGTTTTATAACGATTTAAGATCTTAAGTAAGAGATTACATTGAAAAAAAACATTTGATTTTGGAACCAACATGGATTTCTTGAAGTGCAATAAAAGAACTATCATGAAAGTCAAAGGATAAAATATGGTGATATTAGTGATAAGTAAGATTTGGTACCTGCATAAGTGATTCAGTAATAGAAGATAGGTGTTTCGTGATTATAGAGAGTCCGCGACGAACATTCCTGAAATTATATGTTGTCATCAGCTGTAAATCTTCCATATTTTATATATAAACTAGATGACCCGGCATCAAAAGTGGTAGTCTTTCAATGCTTTTTTACAATATGGGTATCCAAACAAAGGGCTTTTTGATAGTAACTCGAAAAATAATATGACGTAATCCTAAATCCAATATGGTGGAATATATATTTTTAGTGCATTTTTACAATATGGGTATTAGGGTGCTTTTTTTTTTGGAACTATTTTTTTTTTTTCGGCCCCATAGTGAAATTTTGTTGGAAGTACCATAAAAAAAATTCCCTGAAAGTTTGAGCCCTTAATATTAATATTAAGTACTAGACCAAGGCGTGTAAAGATTTCCCATATAAAATACACGTAAATCTTGATTTTTTTTTCTTTTAAATTTTATAACTCAGAGGCATTTAATGAGATTATCTCGCCCATGAATAGGTCTTTCTCAGAATTGAACGCTCTACAAAAGTCTCCATTACAGTTAAGTCATAACTTTCACCTACGGGGTAGTACGGGCCCCTAAACCTAATTTTTCCATAAAATTTGCGTTTTTTTGGATTTATCTCGTATAAAACACTAGCTACAGAAAAAGTGTAAATGACAAACTTGTAGGAAATTTAATTTCCTACAAAAAAGTCTTTGGCACCAAATCGTGAATATTGATACTTTTTGAGATACAGACATTTTGAGTAGAAGTGGTATAAAATTCTCAAGTTACCACCACATACACATACGTACATACCACTTCTACTCAAAATGTCTGTATCTCAAAAAGTATCAATATTCACGATTTGGTGCCAAAGACTTTTTTGTAGGAAATTAAATTTCCTACAAGTTTGTCATTTACACTTTTTCTGTAGCTAGTGTTTTATACGAGATAAATCCAAAAAAACGCAAATTTTATGGAAAAATTAGGTTTAGGGGCCCGTACTACCCCGTAGGTGAAAGTTATGACTTAACTGTAATGGAGACTTTTGTAGAGCGTTCAATTCTGAGAAAGACCTATTCATGGGCGAGATAATCCCATTAAATGCCTCTGAGTTATAAAATTTAAAAGAAAAAAAATCAAGATTTACGTGTATTTTATATGGGAAATCTTTACACGCCTTGGTCTAGTACTTAATATTAATATTAAGGGCTCAAACTTTCAGGGAATTTTTTTTATGGTACTTCCAACAAAATTTCACTATGGGGCCGAAAAAAAAAAAATTGTTCCAAAAAAAAAGCACCCTAATGGGTATCTAATGAAGGAGTGTGCTAAAAGTAACTTGAAAAATAATGAGACGTCATTCTAAGTCCAATATGGCGGAACATATATTTTTAATGCATTTTAACAATAAGGGTATCAAATGAAAATGCTTGTTGGTAGTAACTCGAAAAAAATGTTATTCTAAATCCAATATGGCAGATCACTCAAAAATAGAGTTCTAATTATTCTATCAAATTCAACCTTGATTCAACCCAGATAAATATTTATGCTCGGGTGGGGGGAACCCGCCAATCTCGATTCCACAATCAGGAGTTTTACGAATGCACCACCAGGCCCGTCGTAATGTAAATAAGATGTGCTATTTTACATTATGTAAGTTATAAATTTATATATGTTACAAAGTTTCAGTTCTTTACTATTTTTATACACATAAAATACATAGACAGTATACAAACGATGCTCGTCAGCGGACTTTTTGCGGTCATAATTTTTGCTTTTTACCAATAAAAATTATTATAGACATCTAACAGTAGTAGAACCAAGCAGTTCGCTACATGAATGGGCCAACTAGACCGGTGATATACCACGACCTCTCAGAAGATCGACGTAAAGTGTACAAAGTAGTTACAAAGGTACCCAGAGGCCCACCCCCCCTTTCCCATCCTTTCCTAGTCTACTCCCATTAAGGTCGGCAACACAACGGTAACACTATATGTGTTGCTGGTGTCCATGGGCGGCGCTGGTTGCTTACTATCAGGTGACACGCTTGCTCGTATGCCCTCCTATTCCATAAAAAAAATCATGAATACAAATATAAACCCTTCACCGATTTCACGTGCTAGAAGGACACCACAATGCCAGACTAACATTATAAAAAATGTAATTAACATTAGTAAAAAGGAAAATGTACAAGCATCCCATCTACGGATATATTGGTCTCGGTGGCCCAGTGGTTGATCACACGGCTTTTGATCCAGAGGTCCGGGTTCGATTCCTGACACCGGCTCACACCAATGACTTTTCGAAATTGTTTTCGGAAGTTATGTGTGATAAATATCGATGACTGAAAAGTTTGTGCCCGGTATGGCAATAGGTTCGCCACCTATTCCATTTGGGACGTACCTAAGCCGCTGCCTACACCTGCGGATAACAAAAGGCGTGAAGGTATGTTTTATGTTTTTAATCTCTACCTAAGGCCTACCTATCTCTTTAATCTAATACATAAGAACAGACTCAATATTTCATAATATTAAAAAATATGCTCACTTTGGCAGTTCCGTATGTGTGTAGTTAATTAGATGGACCATTTTCCTGGCCGATTCTCGGGTAAGGAGCACAATCAACTCCTCAAGAGTAGCCGGTCGTGCTTGATTTTCTGGCTCAGCCTGGCTCAATGATTCGTACAATTGTTTCGCTTTCTTCCACGCGAGAGCTGGATCTGTTGCAATCTGTTCAAATATTTCCAGGTGTGGGCCTTATCTGGATTCAAACTCGGGACCTCTGAATCAGAAGTCGAGAGCTCAAACCCCGTTATCAACATAGCGAACACACAGAAGAAAATTATACCTACTATCTACTAGGATAAACTACTCCATTTTAAGCAGGATAAATTTCGCTTTGCCGTAGCTCCTAGAATTATTTTTTAATTATTGGTATATTTTACTGGCTTGACTCACTATAAAACAAAATCACCAACGAAAGTAAAAAGTTTGGAAAGTAAAAAACAACCAAGGACAATTGAGATCCTCTTCAAAAATAGGAGGATCTCAATTGTACCTGCTTGTTACACAACTTTTTGCTCTCGTTTTTTTAATTTATTATTATTTGAAACTACTTATCTAATTAAACCACCTAAGTAATAATAATAATAATAGCAACAATTTATTACTGACCAGTTCAGCAATGTAAACAAGCACATTTATTTGTTCCTTGATCGCCTTTGCTTCAGCTAGCGCCTGTCTCGTGAGCCGTCGCTGCAATTTCCTTCGCAGACGGGCTCCGTGCTGCACGGCCTGAGCGGCGAGCGCTCTCCCACTGTCATCTCCGCTGTCCACCACGTCCGCGCTAGTCACTATGATCACCACTATAGTGAGAACGACAATAATTGTCATTACCCACTATAACATAACATAACTTCACCCCTTTTTGCTACCCGAAGGTGTAGGCAGCGGCTGTTAAGCCTCGTCTCGCCGTTATGTTTACGTCCCAAATGGAATAGGTGGCGAACCTATTGCCATACCGGGCACAAAGTTTTTAGTCATCGATATTTATCACACATAACTTCCGAAAACAATTTCGAAAAGTCATTGGTGTGAGCCAGTGTCTGGAATCGAACCCGGACCTCTGGATCAGAAGCCGTGCGCTCGACCACTGGGCCACCGAGACTACTTTAAACTTACTTACCAACTATCAATTTTATATACTATAGATACGTTACTTTGTCCGAAATAACATTCAGGAAAACATTTTTCACCTAGTCATTGTCTTTGCTTTTATGATAAGTGCAACTAAGATGCATTATTTAGTGACGGGAACTTAAATCCTATTTATTTATACGATATACGTAACATATCTGTGGTATATAATATCACTGCCTACCACCGACAATTTCCTTCATTAATGTAGGATTGTTTCTAAATACTTAATACCGGGTATCAAATATTAAGTATTCACCGGTCTGCTTGTTGATATGGTACAATTAGTACGAGAATTACTTGCATAGAAATAGATCAAGATAGAACGGCCGCGATGTCATATTTCCATACATTTCGAGCGTGTCACTTTTTTGAAAAACCACGCCCACAGCGTGACGTCATTTTCATTGTGAGCGGGGCGACTAGTTAGGAGACACACATATTAGATTATCGATTTTAATATCGGCAACGTGTGTTAATTTTATTATTTTTATATTTTACCAACTTTATTGATTTTGTGTAACGATAATCATAGAAAGTAAAACATGTTAAATACTTTTAATCCGACATATTAAAACCTAAAACATATTTTTCCAACAGTATATAAAATTTACATACATAACTTCACGCCTTTTGTTACCCGAAGGTGTAGGCAGCGGCTGTTAAGCCTCGTCTCACCGTTATGTTTACGTCCCAAATGGAATAGGTGGCGAACCTATTGCCATACCGGGCACAAAGTTTGTCAGTCATCGGTATTTATCACACATAACTTCCGAAAACAATTTCGAAAAGTCATTGGTGTGAGCCAGTGTCTGGAATCGAACCCCGGACCTCTGGATCAGAGGCCGTGCGCTCGCCCACTGCGCCACCGAGACTGTTAATATAAAATTTAATTATAAATATTTTACTGTCCTTGAAACTATACATATTTACTAAATATTTGCCTTTTTGTAAGGGTTGGCCTCACAGTCCTGGTTAAATAACGAAGCCGAACGTCTACATATACCTCGGTTACTGCCCGTTTGAGAACAACGAGATGATTTTCCATCGGCGATTGGTCAAATTGGTGAAAACTTATACTGTCAAATAAACTGCTGCCAATGTAATTACGAAACACTTTGGTTGAAATTTGTGGTGTTAGAATAAAGTAGGGACAAAGCAAGACATGAGCTGATACTCAAATTATTATTAAATTAATTTATCGATAAGTCCTAACACTCAACGATACATGGAGTGCCCATCTCTAACATTCGAAGACCAATCACAGCGATTAACAGACACAGCGATCAACTGGTAGGTGTATTGTGTATTTCGTTCGATTCGACGTACATTACGCGTATAATTAATGCGCGCAATGGTTTTTGTATACGAGCGTTGAATGCGGACAGCAATGGATATTTATCATAACGAAAAAATATACAACTTGTGATCGTAATTATTAAACATAGTAAAAGTAAAACAATAATTTATAATCTCAAAAAAATACTTTCTACTGATTTTCTGTACTTACTGATCATACGAAATATTTCCTTTTTTCATATTTGATTCACTACTTTTGTTTTTACAATTTGCGACAGCATAATAAGGCATATATGTGACGTTTTATCTATTTTTTTACGTCCTGAACGCATGGCAGGAACGCTCGTTGCGTAATGAGAGCGAGTTTCAAAAAGCATGCAATATAGTGCATGGTTTTGGCACGCTTGCCACGCCTATTCGCCGTTCTATCTTGATCTATTTCTGTGATTACTTGTCTACTTTAAGTTTCCAAAGATTGTTCAAGATAAAACCAGGGACATATTCTACGACAAACACATACAACTTACCTATCCCAATATTTTATTATAAATCTAGCAATATTTAGATACTGCATCCGTTAATTAATTTCATTCGACATGAACTTTATTAAAGTTATCAAATAGACATAATATCTATTATGATAGTTAAATAGTGTCTGGTGTTATTGGTAACAGCTAGTTATATTTATAGCACCAATTAGCGATGAGTTATTATGAATGATTTGGTGCTAATGATATCAGAATTAGTGGTTAATTAGATCTTAAATAACTGCACAGACGCCAAGATCAGTTATTTAGTAAATGTTACCTAAATGTCTATTATTTTTTATAGATGAACACTCAAATAAACCTTAATGTAAGTGAGTGGTTCCGATTTTAAATACGGTTGGAGAATTACTTATATTTTTCCGCGTACTAGATACTACTACCTAAGAATATGTAAGTTAATAACAGCAAGCGAAAAAATATAGTTCTCTATTTGTTGTCAAGTTGGAAACGATTACAACTCCTACTCTTAATTGCCATTTTATACAGGCTAGAAAGTACAAAGTGGCTAAAAAGCAGATAGGATAGAATATAAGTAGAAAAGAATCGATAGACTTCATAGCGGAACAGATTTTGAAGCATGAAAAAACTATTGCTCCGCTAACATAAATTTGAGCAGGTTTGCTTAGAAATGTGGAGGAGGACGTAATTTATTATATGTATTTATATTACATACATACATAACTTCACGCCAAATCCCTTGCGGGGTAGGCAGAGAGAACAGAGCGCCATAGGGCACGATTCTTACACACCTCACTCGCTTCGTTGACTTTCATAACTCTTTTCATGCACGCGCGTCGGTTTTTGAGGCTCTTAACATCACCTTCCTCCAGAACACGTTCTATTTGGTCTTGGAATGTGTGTCTTGGCCGTCCTCGACTCCTACATCCGTCCGCTTTTGCATTGTATATCTGCTTAGTCAGTCTTGCGTCAACCATTCTTTCTACATGTCCGAACCATCGGAGCATGCCCTTTCTTACTTTTACACCGACACTCTCTTTCAAACCAACTTCCTTCCTTACAACCTTGTTTTCTACGCGGTCAGCGAGAGTCACTCCGCAGATTTTGCGTAGAGCCCTCATTTCTACCGCGTTTATTCTACTTTCATGCACACTCTGCCATACCCAGCTCTCGCTTCCATAAGTTAGTGTTGGGATCAGGACTGCATTGTGGATTGCTAACTGGGCCTTTCTGCTAATATTTTTTGCGCCCAGGAATCTGCCCAACACTCCGTTTACGCTATTTCCTATCGCCACTCGTTTTTCTACATCCGCGGTGTACCTTCCATCTCTGCTAAAAGCGCATCCAAGATATACAATTTCATTCACCTGTTCCAGCACTACATCATCAACCATTATCCTTGCATCTGTTCTGGATTCCTCCCTTTCAAACACCATGACTTTCGTTTTCGTCGCATTCAACTGCAAGCCTTTAATCATGCAATCATCTTTCATAGTAGTGACTAGTGTTTGCAGGTCCGACGGCGATTCGGCTAGAAGCACGGCGTCATCTGCGTAAAGCAGGCAGCTCACAACTAGGTCACCCATTCGCATCCCTACATCCATCGATCTCATTCTCTGGAGACAACTGTCCAGGTACAGGATGAACAGTCGAGCGGACAGCACGCAACCCTGTCTGACGCCGATATTGACGTCAAACCAGGGGGACAAGCCGCCGTCAACACGCACACACGCTGTGCAGCCCTCATGTATTTATATTAATAAGAAGAAATAAATTAATTACATTATTTACAATATATACAATTGAAAAACTATCTGATATCAAATTTACGAACGTAATTGGATTTTTTTTTTAATTATTCGTCTCAATTCGAATGAAATAAAGTATTTTAACATCGTATCAATGCTAAAGAAAGAATGTAAGATAAAATATATAAATAGGAAGTAAGCGATTAATCTACAGTAATTAGCCGCACTATCTAAATAAACATCACAATAATGTAGTCGCAAAATAATGAAATAATCTGATTGATAATTATTTTGCTGATTATTATTTAGATACCCCAATAGCACAAAAGTACAGACAACAAGGAGGATGTTTACTAATTTACTATCCGTTTTAAGTTTTAAGCCAAATTAAGGGCCAGTCTCTGCTGCTGGTAAAACACAGGCTCTAAACGTTAACGTAAACGTTTATATGCTTATTTTTGAATAGTTTTCCCTCTATTTCTAGAAATATTACTTGAAATAATAGGTTGGGGAAAAAGTATTTTCGTATTTTTGTATGAAAAGTCAAGACATTTTTTTCAAAGTTTATTTACATTTATTTACAATATATATGTACCGTTTTGTTGAATAACTTTCTGCCATTTTGTGGGCAGAGACATTATCCCGTTACTGTAGAAACTTTGGGACTTCTGAATAAAAAAAACGGGACAAATAGTTTTGGCAGTCCTCTCTTGAGGTCAACCTTACAGAACCTAAAGAATTCTGAAGAGACCGAAACAGGTGAAAATCTGAAGGCGCAAGGTCAGGGCTATATGGTGGATGCACTAGGACCTCCCAGTCGAACTCTCTTAATTTTTGCTGAGTGGCTAAAGATGTGTGTGGTCTAGCGTTATCGTGATGAAAGACCACACCCTTCCTGTTGATCAATTCCGGCCGTTTTCTCTCGACTGCTTCCTTTAATCTCATCAGTTGCTGGCAGTAAAGATCAGAATCGATGGTTTTGCCGGACGGTAAAAGCTCATAATGAACAATGCCCTTCCAATCCCACCATACACACAGCATCACCTTATTTCGTGTTAGGCCAGGTTTGGCCACAGTCTGTGAAGCCTGGCCAACTTTCGACCACGACCTTTTTCGCACGTTCTTGTCGTACGTGATCCACTTTTCATCGCCAGTTATCAATCTCTTCAAAAACGGCTCGGTTTCATTACGTCTCAATAATGAATCGCAAATGAGTACACGGTTCATTAAGTTTCTTTGAGTGAGCTCGTGTGGCACCCAAATATCGAGCTTTTTTGTATAACCAGCTTTCTTCAAATGGGTCAAAACTGTTTTGTGGTCAATTCCCAGTTCTTCAGCTACATCGTAACTACTAATATGCCGATCTTGCTCCACTCTTTCAAAAATGGCGTCCATTTTATTCGTAACAGGGCGACCAGAGCGAGGTGCATCTTTAACATCAAAATTTCCGGACTGAAAACGTTTGAACCAAATTTGTGCTACTCTTACTGACACTGCATCAGGTCCATAAACATCACAAATTTTTTTCACTGCTTGAGTTGCATTTTTGCCTTTTTTATAATAAAATTTTAAAATGTATCGAATTTCTTCATTAGATTCACTCATTTTTACGGAGAGAAAAACAAATGAAAAATAGCGGGAAACAACTTTTTTTTATTTTTTTCTTTTCTTTATAATGTAACCTTTTTAATGTTACCAAAACCAGCCAGACACAAATAGTACAGTCAAAGAAATTTTATAATAAGTTTATACCTACGTTATGCGAAAAGACTTTTTCCCCGACCTAATATAATTTGAAAGGTACCTACCATTCTACCGGATACAGTTGGATTATTATGTTATATATTTTGACGCTTTTTTCAGGTTTCCTGTGTGATGTTTAATCGATGATGGAAACTGGTTCATTCATCGACAAATTTGGTATGAATCGATGTATCGACAAATATGGGTTAATTTAGTACATACCACTTTCATTAGAAAAATCGAGCGAGATAATCAATTTAGGGTTTCAATACTACGGGAAAGTATAAGCAATATTACGAAACTGCCAGCTGGATCAGATACAATTTTTACAAAATGCATTTCGTTTCTTTGCACTTGGAAACAAAACCAAGAAAAATCGTTTTTTAGGGTAATATATTTCATGAAACTTACCGTCACAAGCATCCTGATTATCAGGTGGTAGATACTTGTCCACATACTTATCGGCTGTGGTAAGAGCTCGGTCTAATGCCGTTGCGGTGACAGCTGTGACTCTGGAGTCAAGAACTGCTGATCCCAACTGTTTCACAGAGTCAGCACGACGAAGTACATATTGACGGGTCTCTTTGTACATCTGAAATAATCTTAAACATGAGTATTGTTCTGAATTTTGAGAAGAATTTCAGCACGGTTTCGCGTTTAAACCAAAAATGCTTTAAAAAGGGGTTTATATTCATTAACTATTATCATCATCATCAACCCACATCAGTCCACTGCTGGACAAAGGCCTCTCCCATCATGCACCACTGAGCCCGATCTTCAGCTCTTCTTTTCCAGTCGCTCCCCACCGCCGTATGTCATCGCTCCACCTTGTCACCGGGCGCCCTACGCTACGCTTTCCGATCCGTGGTCTCCACTCTAAAACCAGTTTACCCCAGCGGTTATCGGTCCTGCGGCATTTATGGCCAGCCCACTGCCACTTCAGCTTGCTAATGCGTTGAGCTATGTCAATGACCTTAGTTCTCTCTCGAATGACTTCGTTCCGGATTGGATCCCTTAGAGAAACTTCGAACATAGCTCGTTCCATAGCACGCTGAGTGACTTTTAGTTGGTGGACTAGCCGTACCGTTAATAGCCACGTTTCGGCTCCGTATGTCAAAACAGGTAGGACGCACTGATTAAAGATCTTTGTCTTCAGACATTGCGGTATAGGCGATGAGAAGACTCGACGAAGTTTTCCGAATGCCGCCCAGCCTAGCTGTGTTCTCCTTTGGATCTCTTTCTCGAAGTGGTGCTTTACCAGTTGGATCGTTTGCCCCAGGTAGACATAATGCTGGACAGCTTCGAGTTGGACTCCTTTGACGGCCATTGGTTCCGAAATCACGTGCTTGTTGTACATCGCTTTTGTTTTCTCCAGATTCATCCGGAGAACAATACGATGAGAAGAGTCAGCCAGGCCATTCAGCATTCGTTGTAAATCTTGAAAGTCTTCAGCCAGAATGACGACATCGTCTGCAAATCGCAAGTGAGAGATGTATTTGCCGTTTATGTTAATGCCGTAGTCTTTCCAATCCAGCGTCTTGAACATATTCTCCAAGACGTTAGTGAACAGTTGCGGTGATATCACATCTCCCTGTCTCACTCCTCGGCGCAGGTGGATATCTTTGGTTCGCTGTTTTTGTACTTCCACAATCATGGTTGCGGCATAGTAAAGGCATCTCAGCACTTCGATGTAACGCCAATTTACCTGGCAACGCTGCAGAGACTCCTGAACAGACCAGGTCTCGATCGAGTCAAAGGCCTTCTGGTAGTCCACAAATGCTAAACATAGGGGCCGATTATACAATCGGCCCCTATGTTTAGCATTTGTGGAAGAATACTAATAATACTGAAGAATACTCTTCAGTTTTTTGTATAATCTGCCGCACTGTGTGGATGTGGTCTACTGTACTGTAACCTTTTCGAAACCCGGCCTGCTCGGGTGGTTGATACTCGTCGAGTCTTCGCGCTAGACGATTCGCAATGACCCTTGAAAATAACTTGTAGACATGGCTCAGAAGTGAAATCGGGCTGTAGTTTGTGTCTTATCTCCTTTTTTATTTTTTATTGGATAGGAGGGCAAACGAGCAAGCGTGTCACCTGATGTTAAGCAACCTACGCTGCCCATGGACACCAGCAACACATAGTGTCGCTGTTGCATTGCCTACCTTTAAGGGAGTAGGATAGGAAAGGATGAAGAAGTGGGGTAGGCCTCCGGGTACCTCTCTCACCGAGAGAAACGCGGCATGAGCCACTTTACGTCAATCTTCTGAGAGGTCGTGGTATTTCACCGGTCGAGCCGGCCCATTCATGCAGCGAACTGCTTGGCTACTTATGTATGTATATCAGTTTTAGTGAGCAAACGCATTACTGCGAACCGCAGTTAAATAAATATTGAACTTTGACACCTATGACATCATTTGATTAGCATGACCTTATACACAATCATAGTAAGATGAAAACAAAAATTATCAACAAAATACATACATATAAAAATAAAAAAAGTTTACGGGACAAAGGTGATTAATGAGTAAGTAAGTAAATGTAAATTTTTTATGGTATTTATAACTAACATTTTATACTTACCGTCTGTGGAGGTAAGTTTATTGAAGGTACGGTCTTTTCAACGATGTCCAAGGATTTACAGAGAAACTTATCGAGCTGATGGATGGGGGTTTCGAAGAGTAGCACCGCAGGTAGAGCCAATTGCACGCCAGTTGCGAGTGATCTCTCACCAATAGAGAGATACCAACGGATTAACGGGTTTGATTCCTAAAAAAGTTAATGTGCTTTAGACTGCATCACTGAACTAAAACCGAGAAGAGAAGAAAATGTGTACTCACTCCCCTCTCTATCTCTTACTTGCTGGTCTACAAGTTGTAGCTCTATCTACATCTTCACTAACATATAGCTCCCTTAATTCCCTTCATCCTATCACACTTTTTGTAATAAACTTACCAGCCCAAGGCAAGCATGCATAAGGATATTTTTATATGGCTTTAATTGAATTCGATATACAGTTTGGAATGGTCTGATCTACGTATTCCATGGGACGAATTAATACATTGCTTGAGACACGATTACAGCCGCATACATATATCAGGATCTTGTTAGAGTATTCTACCTTATTGAGCTGATGTTTGATGAGTGGCAGAGGCGTCGGGTATTTATCTTAGATAAAAAAAAACTAAACTTACACGAATCTTCAGATACATTTTCTCTGTGACACCAATTCCAGACTCTACGATAGGTATGGACGCCACCCTTGTCACCACCTCCAGCTTGGGTATACTAGGTTTTTGAACTTTGGCCACTGATAACAAAGAACATATTGATATTCACAATATTCTGGTGCATTCGAAACTGACAGATAACACTGCTCCATAACTGTAATAAAAACCTTATTTATCACCAAAGTGAAATTATAAACAAATCATTACTCAATGTAACATCGAAAGCATTGATAGCCTTGATCATAGTTCTGTCTACTAGCTAACCTTTTATAAAAAAAAGTACACGATACCTATTATGGGTAAAATTAGAGTTATTAAGCACGTTGAAGCCTAAATCCCACTGTCTACATCTTCGAGTATTACGCGCGTAAAGATTACATTAATAATTTAATACATAATAAAACAGATTCTTCAAATCAAATGGTAATGACGTGATATTAAAATGATCTCATTATATGCACGCATGATTTGGATATACCGTGATGATAAAAAATAATAATTGGACATTTTGAAACCTTGTTGCGGTCGACTTTTGGAGACAGCTTGTAAATAAGCTTCAGCCTTCTGAGCTATTGAGCTGGTAGTTCTTCTCTTCACACCCAATGTACACGTGCCATTGAAACTTTTATTCAAACTATGACCGTTTTGAGTCATTTTTGTCACGGTGATCTTTGCGCGGTATTCAAATTTCTCAAGTGTCATTCGAGAAAAAAACTATTTGAAAAAAAAAACTTATTTTTTTTTAGTAATATTGCAAAATTAAACGGCAGTTGTGTATTGGTATTTTTCACGATACAGACTGCCGATAGCAGTCCGATCAATATACATAACTAACGGTATGTTTATTACTGCAAAGGTTATCATTATATCACTTGGTTTCAAAATAATTTCAATGAATCCGTATCGTGTCGAAATGTAGCGTTAATTAGGTCTTTAAGGTCTTAATTAATGGTAGAAGATTAAATCATATTCTGTCACACCCAGGCAGAAAAATTAATCGGCATCTTAGAATTATGAAATAAAAAGTTTTTATGAGTCGTACAGTTATGACATTTATATGACCTGGTATATAATATATGCTAGTGTACGGCACCAATTCTGCTCTGTCAAGGGTTTGAATCCGAGCAGACATGGAAGAAATACGAAACCACGGATTGCGGAATTCATTGTGTCCACTAAAGAAGAATATGTCGCTTACAATGTATGGTATAAAATTTCTAGAACTGATCCCACTAGAACTTATCCCTTCTAGAACTTATCTCAGACAGCTACTCCGGTAAAACACATATGATAAGTTCCTGTACTTTTCATCAATTTAAAATTTTATGAAATCATCGCTTCGAAAGCAGTCCAAAACTGCGCTTTTCAACAAAATGTCATTTCGTTGAAAAGAGCATTGTCGTTAATGTCATTTTTTATGTAACTTCACGTTTGGCTCACCGAATTTTTTGGTCCCAAATGTATTATCTGGACCTATAGATATGAATTGGCTTTAATTTTATCACTCATCTATTTTTAGAAGATGCTCTTTTTCATACTCAATTTGTATTATGCAGAGCTATAGTTACCGCAGTGATGACCGCAGTTCGTCGTCATTCACCATCTATAACCCTACTTGCCTAGCTATCTGTTCTAATATATATTTTGATTTCATTGGATCTGCTTCTACTATTGCTAAGGTGATGAAATGATGAATCAGCCTTACTGAGCTCTACCAGCATCTGATTTATCTTTTTTCTTCTTTCGAAATTCATTTCTCTTGTTAAAATTAAAATGTTGATGTTAGGTCCTTACGCGTGAGAATTCGGGGCTACATGATGAGCCCCTATATTGTATTGTTACCGTGGAATCAGCTTCCTTTCATATGACAATAAGGAATCGTAACAATATCAGTGGATTTTAGCATTCAGAAACTCCGGAATGGCAAGTGGTAGAGCCAAGCAGTTCGCTGCATGAATGGGCCGGCTCGACCGGTGAAATACCACGACCTCTCAGAAGACCGACGTAAAGTGGCTCATGCCGCGTTTCGTTCGGTGAGAGAGGTACCCGGAGGCCCACCCCCTTCCCCGTCCTTTCCTATCCCCTATCCCTTAAAGGTCGGCAACGCTACAGTAACACTATATGTGTTGCTGGTGTCCATGGGCGGCGTTGATTGCTTACCATCAGGTGACACACCTGCTCGTTTGCCCTCCTATCCCATAAAAAAATATATATGGTGAACTCGGATAACTTTTTAGAAATTATTTCTACAGTTATATGTGATATCCATGATTAACGAATTGTGCCCTGTATAGCAATATGCTCGTCACTATAATTTCTGCTGCCCGCATCTGCGTGTATAAAATGAGCGAAGTTACGGCTACATTTATAAGTTTACATGAATATTCTACATACTAATTAAAAGCGTTATACCAAATTACAGTATTTATCACTACATCGAGGTATTTACCTTAATTTTGAGCCGACGAAAAGCATTCAGCATCAGCATCCAAAATTTACTTCGCATCAAAACTTTTCATGCGAAGTAAATTTTGGATTTATAACTTTTTCTTTACTACATTTTATACATGAAATATAGATATTAAACCATCCTGTTGATACCTTCTATCTATTAATTAAAAAGAAGCACTCATTTGAGGATAGACAGAGAGCCGTAGAGACATAACCGTAGTGGGCAATAGGGATGTCACAATGTTTATAACTATACTATATAATAAAATACATAAAAGTAATCAAACCGCTAAAATTAATATGAATAACAGTGTCCACATATATTATTACGATTCTGATATCATTTAAAATTAAATGTATAAAATTTATGACTTACTACTTACTTGTGCATAGATAAGGGTGTGATGATACGCGTGCAGTCCGCACTCTACTGAGATCCGACCGTAGTGGGTACAGTAGTGGGGTACCTAATGTTACACTAGCTGGCGAGTTATTTGGACATTAAACTGAATACTTTATTCATACTATAAGACTATTTTTCATGCGACACCCTCCATATCTCCGAGCTCTCTCAGTTCAAACAAATATAAGTATCTGGGTCCAAACTGGCTCCAATTTCAGGTCTTAGTCGATACATACTGAAATAACTCAAGACTAATTGGAACAAATAACATATTTTTATTTATTAGAATATTTTTTTAAATGCATAAAGTTTTAAAGTGCATCTATAAATATAAATAAAATTTAAGAGTCTGTTTGTAATATAAGTGATTTCTATATACGGTACATCGGTCTTCTCATGACAGCCCCTACACACGAAATCGGGCCGCTCCAGGCGATTGCGTCCGTGTGTTCCTGTTCCACGGAGGCACCTTCCTCAAACGCTCTTGTTTTTTATTGTTTTTACTGTAATTTTACTATTATCTGTATTAATTGACTATTTTAAGTGTCTGTAAAGACGTGTGTAAATAAAATAAATTTGATTTTGATTTGATTTGAAACCAAATATTTATTATTATATATATATATAATAATACTGTCTGTTTGTTCCGGGTAATCTCTGAAATGGCTGGACTGATTTTGACAAGACTTTTATTTTCAGGTAGCTAGTGTAATAAGAAGTAACTTAGGCTACTTTAAAAAAATCTTTTATATATTGCCTTCAAGGCGAAGCAAAGTTTGCCTGGTCAGCTAGTTAATAATTGTAATACAAAAAATTGTAGGCTCCAGGTCTAGCAGTAAATACTATGAAAATGAGTCAAATTAAAGTGGTAGAGCCACGCTGCATGCATGGGTCGGCTCGACCGGTCAAATAACGCGATGTATCGGAAAACGTAAAATGGCACATGCTGCGTTTCGTTTGGAAAGAGAAATATCCGGGGATCTTCTCGCCTCATTCTGCATCCCATCTTAAAAGACGAGCTATTGTGACCAGTGTTGCCAAACCCCAACAAATCAAAAAAACAACAGTTCTCTCATTAAAAAACAGTAGATGGGTTCAAAAAGGCAGGTTTCATAATTTCCTCAGAAGATGCTGAGCGCGCTCGTTTGCGGGCTGTGTGAGAGTGGGAGTCCAGTGTTTGGCTTAGGGCACTGCCATCGCCCAATATAGGAACATTATTAGATAATACGACTTTCCGTATCGCAACTTGTCTTCGTTTAGGTGCTCCCTGTGTTTCTTCGCATTTATGTCGCTGCGGAGAGGTTGTCGACAGCAAGGGACATCATGGCCTCTCATGCGCCAGGAGCGCCGGCCGTATTTCCCGTCACGCCAACAGCAACGACATTGTCCGTCGTGCTCTTGCCACCGCCGGTGTACCAGCCGTTCTGGAACCGAACAGTTTGGTGCGCGATGATGGCAAGAGACCGGACGGGATGTCTCTTTTGCCTTGGAGGATGGGTAGGCCTTTGGTGTGGGACGCTACTTGCGTCGACACCCTTGCGCCATCGCATCTTCCAAGCACGGTGGAGGTGGCCGGTGCTGCTGCTGCTTCGGCAGAAAATCTCAAGCGGCACAAATACAGAAACCTTGTAGGTGACTATGTGTTTGAGCCGTTTGGGGTTGAGACTTTGGGGACATGGGGTCCGAGTGCTCGTGCACTTTACAAAGATCTTGCAAAGAGGCTGATCGAAGCCTCTCGCGACCAGAGGGCTGGTCTATTCTTCGCACAGAGGATTAGCATTGCCATTCAGCGTGGCAATGCGGCCAGTCTTCTGGGCACGCTGCCAGTAGACCGAGATGCGGAGAAATTTGATTTCAGGTAGTTTTTTAATTGTATATATTGTAAATAATGTAATTAATTTATTTGTTCTTAATATTCTAATAAATATACTATTTTCTCATATATTATAATTTAAACAATGGTAGACCCAGCAGTTCGCTGGATGAATGGGCCGGCTCGACCGGTGAAATAACACGACCTCTCAGAAGATCGACGTGAAGTGGCTCATGTCGAGTTTCGTTCGGTGAGAGGGGTAACCGGAGACCCACCCCCTTTCCCCAACTACCCTATCCGCTATCCCTTAAAGGTCGGCAACGCAACAGTACACTATGTGTGTTGCTGGTGTCCATGGGCGGCGTTGGTTGCTTCCCTTGCCCTTCTATCCCTAAAAAAACTCTTGAGTTCTGATTATATTTATAAGTCCACTTAACTCTTGTATTATGTTAATAAATGATTTACAAGACACAGCGTCCGGTCCGGGCTGTAGCTACTAAAAAAAATAATTCGATAAGGGGAATAGATAAAATTACTTAATATAATTACTTAATATTATTGTTTTTACACATAACATAACATAACATAACTTCACGCCTTTTGTTACCCGAAGGTGTAGGCAGCGGCTGTTAAGCCTCGTCTCGCCGTTATGTTTACGTCCCAAATGGAATAGGTGGCGAACCTATTGCCATACCGGGCACAAAGTTTGTCAGTCATCGATATTTATCACACATAACTTCCGAAAACTATTTCGAAAAGTCATTGGTGTGAGCCAGTGTCTGGAATCGAACCCCGGACCTCTGGATCAGAGGCCGTGCGCTCGCCCACTGCGCCACCGAGATTGTTTTTAAACAGGTTTATTATATATTTATTTCTAAGACTTTCGCGAATCTCACATTTTGGTCAATGAGGTCTATTATACACAAATAAAAGTTTATTATTGACTCCTTAAGTTTTATTTTATTTACTTATTTTATTTTAAGCCTTTATTTATTTCCTGATACATTCATATAGGGTATATATACATTTTAACTTACTCTTAATACATTTTAACTAATTCTAAAATTAATTATAATTTAATAGGACGAATACTTATTTACAATAATAAGACGAAAGAAATAAATTACATTATTTACAATATACTCGTATGTATACAATTAAAAAACAACCTGAAATCAAATTTCTCCGCATCTCGGTCTACTGGCAGCGTGCCCAGAAGACTGGCCACGCTGAATGGCAATGCTAATCCTCTGTGCGAAGAATAGACCAGCCCTCTGGTCGCATACCTTTAATAGGTAGTTCCAAATAGTCTCCACCAGGAACCCCCTCCAGTGAAGGCCTCCTCCAAGGAATTTTTCATATTCATCAATTGTACTTCCAATGGTCTCGGTGGTCCAGTGGTCGAACACACGGCTTCTGATCCAGAGGTCCGGGTTCTGCTGGCTCACACCAATGACTTTACGAAATTGTTTTCGGGAGTTAAGTGTGATAAATATCGATGACTGAAAACTTTGTGCCCGGTATGGCAATAGGTTCGCCACCTATTCCATTTGGGACGTAAACATAACGGCGAGACGAGGCTCATTAGCCGCTGCCTACACCTTCGGGTAACAAAGGCGTGAAGTTATGTTATGTTGTGTATTTCCAAGGCGCCGGACTACTGAAATACCTAATAAGTATATGGTATTTTATTTCTTCTAGCTCTTTCTCTATTTCCAATATTTTTCATATAGATACCCTAATTCGCAAACCTAATAACTCCACTTTTTTTCGAATATGGCATTTTGATACCGGCAGACATTATCTAGATTCTATCGGTATCAAAATTTTCATTTTCGAAAAAAAGTGGAGTTAGTAGGTTTGCGAATTAGGGTTATTTTTTTCATTCGTTGCTTGTTTTATGTGGTACGACGGTATCCTTGGAGGGTTGTTGTCATTAACTCCCGCGATGACCAACCGTCTTAGAAGACGTGTTTTATGTATTTTTGTAGGTTGTTTTTCTAGTTTTTTGTGATTAGTCGAGAGGGGCTGATCTATTTGTTGCTATGTCTTCTTGGTGTTGTCTTCGATGTTTGTATTGTTGTTATTGTTAGGAAATTTAACCACCCCAGTTTTATAACGCTTTCAGGACAGCTTGAAGATCTTTGCTTTGTGTGAGCAAGAAAGTTATATAGTCCTACATAAAAAAAAACTCTCAGGTGTGTTGACACAGGAGTTTCTTGCCCACTTCTTCTCATGATAGTCCCTACATTAAGAATTTCTTTTCCTGTTTTGCTGTTTTTTGGAGTAGGTACAGCAAAAACAGTCATATGCATGGATTTTTTCTTGTCATTTGGAGATAGGTTGATTCATAGATTTCTTTCTTTAAAATTTGATCTATTTGATAAGATCATTGTCAGAAAATCTTTTGTAAAAAAAAACTTAGGTAGTGAAGTCAAAGAGATGTTCCCCGGGTCACATTGCACTATAATGAAATAAAACTTGTTTATTACGCTTTCTTATAGACTTATTTATAATTGTTATTTCACAATATATATTATATGTATATTAATTTGTACTCAGTTCTCAAACAATAAAATTTACATGACGCAGATGATTCATGCTAATCAGATTAGACGTCACAATTTCATTAAATAAACATTTTAATTCATATTTTTGCCTATTGGAACTTGATATATAAGATATAAACATTTGATTATTTCGAACGAATAGCACTTTTAAACGTGTTTTTTAGCCTCGTAAAATAAAAAACCTTCGTAAAACCACACATTCTAGTTTTCATGGGAATTCTCAGGGAATAATATAAGGGAATTCCGGAAAAACAAAGCCGGCAAAGTGAATACACTTTGCCGGCTTTCATTAAATGTATTCGATGGCGATAGCATATTCGATGTATGGCGATTCCATTAAATGTACGCCGACTACGTTGGAAGCTTGGGTAAAGCGCATGTAGGGGTGTAATTACCACTAATCCTCATAAGCACAAAGCAAGCTAACACTCACTCGAAAAACATAACACTCCTTATGGCACAGTCGAGTAAAAAAATATTTCAGAACACGGGAATGTCCTGTTATCATTGCGATATTGAGAAATTATTCGGCATTCAGTAGTATTAAGTAGCGCCAGAGTTTATAATTGGTGTCATATAAACCCCACTAAATTATTACAAAGCTATGTCATCAGTTCGGCTCGCGATTATCAAATTTGTGATAAGATTATAAGCTATATGCGCATTGTTATTTTTATTATTCATCTAGGGCAGAGGTCGCCAACCTGCGGCTCTTTATGTCTCTCTTGATGTCTCATTGAGGTTGAGGTTCATATGTTCCAAACGTAAATATCGCTAAACGCTACATCTCAGCTATTTACAAACATAACCATAATCATCTTCCTGCCCTTTTCCTATTCGGGGTCACACAATAGGTTCTTCTTTTCCACACTTTCCTATCATTTGCATCTTCCACACTAACACCCTTGTTAATCATGTCGTTTTAAACACAATCCATATTTTCTTAGATCTTTCTCTTCTCTTATTTCCTATTACATTCAGATTTGTATTTTTCTCGTAACACGTGTATCATCCCATACAACGCAAAGCAATTTCCTCTTATCCTCCAGTTATTGGCGCAACTTACGTATGTCCTCTAACACACTCATTCTGTATTTTATCCATTCTCGTCACTCCAGACATCCATCTCAACATTTGCATCTCCGTAGCATTTATTCTTCTTTCATCCATCCCTCTCAGTGCCTAATATTCTTATCTTAACATGACGACACTAGCCCTTCAACTTGAGAGGCATTCAACTACATACAGTTTGTTTAACATTATAAACACATGGTTTTTTTTAACAAATCACTGACAACAACAAATGAAAGAAAAGTTATTTACAGATAATAAAAAATATAATCAACTACTTATATATGATTTTTTGTCTAGCCGCATGTATCATCCTCGACGATATGAAATTTCTTAACAAGATTAAGCCTATTTTGAAAGCTAATTAATTAAATATTTTTTTAAAAGAAAAGTGAGGTGATACTGATGTAGTCTCTACCAGAATAGCCTTGAAAGATTAAATAGATAGCATTAAAATTAGCGATATGTTATCCATTTCCGACAAAACGATTTACCCCGAAAAAGAAAAGCTCTTGAGGGAACCTCATGTCGTCGTATGGAGAAAAAAATATCAAAACGCAGGAAACAAATATTAATGATCATCTAATCTAATGATAATCTAATATAAGTTAATTTAACTTAAATAAAATTTGACAAAAATCCCTCGTAAATATGACTTCACTTATCATGTTAAAAATATAGCACCTACGTGGTACCTACCTACTCAGGTAAAATTATTATTTATAGAATGGACGTATTGAATTAAATAATATTGAATTATTTCATTAAAATAAATTATGTGTGGCGCCGGCTTAGAATACCGCCACCCCATCTCTTCCCGTGGGTGTCGTAAAAGGCGACTAAGGGAAAAGCTAGAAGAATTCTCTCTCAACAAAATACAGTCTACTGTGATCGCCAACCCGCCTGCCAAGCGTGGCGATTATGGCAAAAACCCCCCCATGATTGAACGAACCGGCAGTTGTGGCGCTAAAAATACAATACCATAGTCTCGGTGGTCCAGTGGTCGAGCATCACGCTTCTGAATCCTGGCTCACACCAATGACTTTTCGAAATTATTTTTGGAAGTTATGTGTGATAATATCGATGACGGAAAACTTTGTGTCCGGTATAACAGTAACAGCCGCTGCCTACACCGTCGGGTAGAATAGGCGTGAAGTTATGTTATGTTACAGGCTTCTGAATCAAGAAGTATCCGGATAAAGTGTTGGCTCACACACATTATATCGACTTCTCGGAGTTCTTTAGGAAGTTATACAAAGTTACGGCACCCGTTCCATTTGAGATGTGAAGGCGTAACACCTTATGGTGGCTGGTGGAATTGGGCGTGAAGTACATAGATTTTTTTTAAGTAGACTGATAGGTAAATAAACATTTTATTCACATATAAATTGGCAATTGTTATCATAACATAAGTACGTTGTCGTTAATCTGAATATAAAATAAGCAATTATCCTACAATCTTATCTGTATCGATGATTTCGACCAAAAATATTGTTCAGTCACATTTAATAAAGCAAGAAGTGTCGGCGACAGTGTTGTTTTAAATTTAAAGGATTTTATGTCTTTGAGTGTTTGTGTTCTTCTTTACTATTTTGAAAGGAGTTTGATGATATCATCATCAGTTTAGTTAAATAAATTAAAACAAGTAAGTTTTATAGAACATAAATAATTTGTAAAATTATCTATTTACAAAGATCTTATGGTGTAAACAATTATTAATGTAAAATAGAACGATTCCATACTGTTGTTCAATCTATTGTTATGTAAATAAAACTATTCAAACTAACCCAATCAATATTACGAAGCTTACTCTCCTACATCTTAGAAAACTTGAAGTGCTGATTAAATTTACAGGATTTTCATGAAATAAACAAAAATAAAGTTTACAAAATCAGAATGTACTGTATGCATGTACATATATTAAATTAATTGTCACATGAAATCTAAAAAAACATGCCACACCAACGATTCGGCTAGACGCGTATGAAATAATAAATACTCAACTTGTTGGTTGTATTCAATGCTCTAAGGTCTTAACCTCATCAAGAATAACGCTGCTCAGATGTCTACTTGAAGGGGAATAAAATTTTATGTGTCTCACGTTAAGTGTGATTACCCATAGCTACTTAGTTGATTCTGGATCTTATTGTACTGAAAAATCTTTCCAACTTTTTAGTAAGAGAAAGAGAGTGAAAAAATAGTAGCCCGTAGTTAAAATATATAGCAGTGAGATCCAGTGTTACACCGCCTTCTGTTTATGGATCTAAGATGACGTCTCCAAGTGATTTTTTTTAATAATTATCACCATTTTTTAAATTACTGGCCAGTAGGTGATAACTATGAACTTAATTTCGTAGGAGAATTCAACCCAGCAGAAAAGAAATATGCAAAATGGCTGTCGACGTGCGATTGTCTATAATTGCAATGTTAGTCATTGCAATCAATATCGTCATTGCAGGTACGTAAACAATTATAAAGTCACGATTATGATTATTCCAGATTAAATATAATAATAGCTTTAGTCTGTTATTACGTACTAATTTAAAATTAGAATCGTTGAAATTTAGACTAATAAGAGAGACCACAACTTATAGAGGTAGACTGGGTAAGACTGAAACAGTTCAGCCTTATTGTGGATAGCACTGTTATTTGTTAGGTGAACGTTGACGGATTCATATAAAAAATAGAAGACTTTTTATCTATCTACTAATGCGCAATGTTATTTAAGATCACTGTATAGTATTTTCTCCGTTAAATGATTTTTAAAAAGAACAGTAACTTATTTCAACCGTCCCCATTCTAAGGTCGGTTGAAACACTGCCTGGGGTTAAACATAACCAAGGCAAAAATTACGAAATGCCTGTAAATAATGGTAATGATTATTTTTTGCCTATTTATTGCACAACAATGTATCATAAATATTTTATCGACGTAGAAAACAGCTACGTTGTTCGTATTAACACTGGTCGCCCTAGAACGACTTGTAGCAGTACTGATGATAGTTCAGGATTTCTTTCCTTATGAAAAATGGTTGGCGTGTTTATACACCAACCATTTTTCATCCCAACTCAGAGGTCATGATAGGTCGTACTATAAAGTTCGTTCTATCCCAATTTCGTAACATTCTCTTTAGTAAGCTAAAATATATTTATGTCTGCAGATTACATGTTTAGATAGTTCACGCTCATAGGATTGTTTTTACGTAAATAAGTGGAACCGAAATTTTGTAATCTTCCTTAGGCGTACCCTTGGTATGTTAGAAACAAGGAAATTAAATAATAAGTAAACTGTTTCAACCGTACTCACAAATAATATATCAACAGTGCGCAATCTCCCTCTCGGTTTAAAACGGTTCACAGTAAACATGATAATATGTTTAACTAGAAACTAACAATACTGCAATATTCTTAAAACTTAAAACTCTTAATACTCTAAACAAAATCTTAAGTACCAAAATACTTACTTTCTTTATTAGGCACTGTTCGCGAGATATTCGGTTTATTGTAGCTGTCGTCTGTTTCAACCGTACCCACTCTATCCTAATTTCAATGAAACTCATCAGAATCAAATATTTCACAAAGCCAGATGAGGTAGATAATGCTCCTACAGTTTCGGGTAGTAGGCGTGAATTTATTAAAACAAAGCACCACGATTATGTTATTGTTTTACCATGTAAAAGATTATATATATTATATTAATTGGCACTTTATGTTTTCAGAACGTTGTGATCATATGATGGCAATACCAAGACCACCTACACCCACCTTACCTGAGCTGGTATTTCCTGGTGAGGATTTTGTCTTCTTATTTAAAATCAAAAGAAAGTTTATAAAAAAAATCTATTAGATGAGTTTTTATTTTGCTTTGTGTTTGCGCGAACCCCCAATTTAAGAGATTATCGCAACTCAGAAAAAAAAATCTATATAAGAGTAATTAAGTAAAGTTCCATTCCATGACCAAATAGAACGTGTCCTGGAGGAAGGTGATATTAGGAGCCTCAAAAATCGACGCGCGTGCATGAAAAGATTTTGTATGTCAAAGAAGCGAATGAGGCGTGTAAGAATCGTGCCTTATGGCTCTGTTCTCTCTGGATACCCTGCAAGGGATTTGGCGTATTTATGTTTATGTTACGGTAAATCTGATTAATTGAAAATTATTAATATTTTTACAAAATTATTCATAATTCACGACACATATTGGTAAAAGTTATAAAATAAATAAAAACCCAATGTTTTTTGACCAGCAGGTATTTATTTATAATATTAAACACAGTCTTACAATTATATTAATTAGAGATCACACAAACAAGGTTAAAACTAGCCTAACCTAACCTTAAACTGAACTAGGTTTAGCCGGTAAGAGTCCGGCACTACCCAAACTACCTCATACGTGACGTAGTTTGGGGGTCCATGAGGATTCCGACTCCTGCCTAGAAACAAAAAAAAACCCTAACCTAACCGCGTGGCATCCCCCCCGCACCTCTTGCACGACGCACACAACGCTCCGCCCCGCAACCCTTGGCCACTTATTACATTTATCACTACTAGGGTTAAATTATTAATAAAAACCGACAAATGTGATTAATTTATTACTTTAACCTCGACTCTTGGTAATTATTAATAATAATAGATAATTATTAATAATCTTCAATTATTCACTCTTACCGTGACAAATATATGTATGTAAGTAAAGTAGAAAATAAGAATAAATCATTGCTTTAACTAGATCCTTAATAACAAACATTTGAGTGATAATCGCATGAAAAATGGTGAGAGATTCATTGTTGAACTCACATTTTAATAAACTTAAGAAATTTTCTCAATTTTCTTCTTTTTCTTACTACATACCATTCAACAGAGCAGGATAGCAATCGCTTCACTTTTGAGTCATCTACCGTATTTTAGGCTGTTGAAAGCTCCCTGATACGCTTATTTTTTTTGTCAAAAGAAAATTAATCGAAGTTTCGGTTAGGTTCAACGTGGAGAGACCGCCCATTACTGCCAGCGGAGGTCAGAGACGATGTGTGCATGGAGGAGGATTTCGATATCATCACGGCGAACAGTGGAACACAGATGATATACATGGAGGAAGAGATCGAAGGAGATGTGCCCATTGCCAAGCTGAATTATAATGGTAATGTTTATTTAGAACGTGTTCTGGAGGAAGGTGATGTTAGAAGCCTCAAAAATCGACGCGCCTGCATTAAAAGAGTTAGACAGTGGTAGAGCCAAGCAGCGAACTGCTTGGCTCTACCACTGCCAATATAGTCATTTTTGTCTGACTATTGCCCTATTTCATATATATCTAGTAATATTTATTAAAATGTTGTATAACTTTGTGCTTCAGGTGCCACTACACCAATCATTGTATCACCGTTCCTGGCCGGCTCCTTTAATTTGCTCGCACCAGTTGTTAGGAGGATAAATGACGACTGGTATCTTGTTATAACACAAAGGTAATTGAATTAATTAATTATCACAAATCTGGGTAAGCAGTAATGGAACTTGTATTGATGCTTACACAGGAACTATTCTACCGGTTTACTTCACGACCCTAATAAAATTTCTACACCCTAATGTCGTAAGGTGACGTAAACTATTGTTATCTCGTAGTTATAATTTTGTTACTTATCGTTAATACATCCAGCACAATTTTGTTAATTCCGAAAAATTATATTTATGAGCCAGGATCCGGACTGAAGAATAACAAACTTGAAGTCTGAGCACTGATCAACTAAATCACTAAAACTTAAAATATTGATCTGAATCAGATCATGTTCAATATATAAATGTCAAAACTGCATTAAATCCTTTGGGATTTGACTATATGTAATCAAACTAGTTATTATTTTGTATACCTAACATTTAAGCACAAATTACGTTACTCCTTTCTCTGCTACTATGTAGGCAAGATTATGAGACACCAGGTATGCAGCAGTACGTGTTCAACATAAGAGTAGATGGCGAGACGATGGTAGCCACTGTTGTGTTGCAGATAGTTAACATCGACGACAACGACCCCATCGTGCAGATGTTCGAGCCCTGCACGATACCGGTGAGATATCAGATATTTTTCACATATAAGAAATATAGGTGAGAATATACAGCGTATATTTATAAATATCTGTTATACATAATATGTATCATACATTTTACAATCCCTTCTATATCCTAGAAGTCAGAAACAGCAATGAGAAAACCCGGTGTTGTACATACATACATAACTTCACGCCAAATCCCTTGCGGGTTAGGCAGAGAGAACAGAGCGCCATAAAGCATGATTCTTACACGCCTCACTCGCTTTGTTGACTTTCATAACTCTTTTCATGCACGCGCGTCGATATTTAAGGCTTCTAATATCACCTTCCTCCAGAACACGTTCTATTTGTTCATGGAATGTATGTTTTACCCCTTGTTGTATTTTTTATTTTACCAAAAATACCTTAGTCGAATAATTATCATTTACCAGGAAACAGCTGAACCCGGTCAGGTCTACTGCAGATACACGGTCTCTGACGCAGACGGCGAGATCAGTACGCGCCATATGGATTTCACAATGGAGAGCGATCGTAACGACGAAGACTTCTTTGAGCTTGAAGGTGAAATTGTTGACGGACAGATGTATTGGCTGTACCTGACCATCGTACTCAAGTCTGAATTAAACTTCGAAGAGAATGCTCTACATATATTCAGAGTTACAGCCAGTGTAAGTTATTATGGAATATCTAAATCACTAGATTTTTTGTAGACCTGTGTATTTTATCTATTTGCCATGTTGCTTTTTCTGTTGGTAATAAATTCTCTCCCTACAAGTGTTTAATATAAGTCTATTATCTATTGCAATTTAATTACCTACTGATAGGGAGTCAAACCTCGCGACAAGCTTTTATTATTATATAAATTGTACATACTGAGGCTCTAAGTTGATACTTGAAATTTTTAAGGAAATATTATTTTCTTATTTTTAGAGCGCTTAAATAAAAGCTTCTTTAAAAAGGATTTTTTATTTTAATTTATTTCTGCTCTAATTGCTTCCAGGATTCATTCCCAAACAACCATACAGTTACAACGATGGTACAAGTAGATAACGTGGAATCTAGGCCACCGAGATGGGTGGAAATTTTTGCAGTGCAACAATTTGATGAAAAGACTTCGCAGCAGTTCCCTGTAAGAGCAGTGGATGGCGACACCGGCATCAACAGACCTATATTCTACAGAATTGAGAGAGACGAAGAAGGTATGTCATTTATTCGTCACCTTTTTATTACATACTACCCGCTTCGCTCGCCTCACATAACTTAAAATCATATAATAAAATAATAATAATATTTTCGGACACAATACACACAGCGGCCTTTAGTTATCCAAGCTAAGCAACTAAATGCTTGTGGCATGTTAACTAGATAACGGATAGTAATACATTTATACCTTTATTTTGTAAATATGGTGAAATGGACCCTGCGAGTAAGTCTTCGACTGACGACACTGCGCCAACGTCCGTCGAGGGTATTACTATGAAAGAGATTGAATGGTCGATAGTAAGTGTGAAAATTGGTAAGGTAATACCTGTATGTCTCAGCCTACAAAATATATTGTTATGTCGATTCTCTATTTTCAGACATTTTTTTCCGCATCGAAACGATAGGAGAAGGCAGAAACGGTGCTATATTATATATAGATCCTATAGATAGGGATGCTCTTGAGAGGGAAGTGTTTCAACTATCGATAATCGCATACAAGAACGATGACGATGGAAACGAGGCATATTCAACAGTGGCTAGTGTGGTTATCATAGTGAATGATATCAATGACAACTATCCTGTGCCGTTTCAAGACGAATATACCATTAGTATTATGGAAGAAACTGCCATGACTTTGAATTTGGAAAACTTTGGTTTTCATGATCGTGACTTGGTAAGTGATCTATCAAATTTTAAATTATTCTGGATATATTAATTACCTTTTGTTTCCTTGCACCATTCAGCATCAGAAGTTCAGCAACACAATCAAACATCAAACAAAACATTGCACAAACATATCTCTTAAGCTCGCGAATAACAGACATAAATTAATGTCGTCAGCTTACATTGTCATTTTTCATGACCAATTTAACATAACATAACAACATAAACAGAGAGAAGAAAGCGCCATAAGGCACGATTCTTAGACGCCCCACTCGCGTCTTTGTCTTTTATAACTCTTGGCATGCACGCGCGTCGATTTTTAAGGCTCCTGCCATCACTTTCCTCTAGAAGTCGTTACCTACATCTATTATATATCTGCTTATTGAATCATGCATTCATTCTTTCATGTTCTTCACATTTAAAGTATTTCTTCTAAAGTAATTTCTTAAAATTCTCCCTACCGATTGCTATAAAAGAGAAGTTACAAATAAGTTAAGAAATAAGTTTGACGAAAATGTTAAATATTATTTCCTTCCACAGGGTGAAAATGCTCAATACCAAGTTGAGATAGAAGGTGTTTACCCGCCTGGCGTTGAGGAAGCATTTTACATTGCACCAGAAGTGGGATATCAGCGACAAAGCTTTATAATGGGAACATTAAACCACAGATTATTAGATTTTGAAGTAGAAGAATACCAACATATAATGTTGAGGGTAAATAAATTAATAAATAGGTAAATTTTAACAGTAGTAGAGCCATGCCGGTTAAAATACGACAAACTCTAAGAATATCGATGTAAAATGGCTCAAACTGTGGTTCGTACAATAAGAAAGTTGTCCGCAGGCCCCATGCTTTTGCCTCCTTTCCCTTAAAGGACGATAACGCAACTATAACTCTGTCTTTTAGTCCGTGGTGTCGCACAGAAAAGTAGATAAATAACGCACTATGAAATCAGCACATCATAGAATCCTAACCCACAGGTTTTTATAGTTATCATATAAACAATAGAAAGTTCACGAAGTACTATGGAACAAAGAGGTGATACCCTCTCTTCTCCCATCAGTGACTTCTGACACACTCTGTAAAGGTATATTTATAGGATTTTGGCCTCTACGATATGGTTGCTTATCTTAAGGGAAAATATTGTTGAAACTATAATACTCAATATTAATTCTAGTATAAATTTGTTTTAACAGGTAGTTGCAACTGATTTGAATGATACAGACCATGTTGGAGTAGCCATCGTGAACATAAACCTTATCAATTGGAACGATGAGGAACCTATCTTCGAGTATGATGTACAGACAGTCTCCTTCAAGGAGACTGAGGGCGCTAACTTCTTCGTTGCCAACGTTACTGCAAATGACAGAGATATCGATGACAGAATTGTGTGGGTATAATAATACAGTAGTAATATATTCGGACACAATACACACAGCGCCCTCTAGTTCCAAGCTAAGCAACTAAATGCTTGTGTTATGAAAACTAGATAGTGGATATTAATACATAAATATAGATTTTTGCTTTTTTAAATATATTTATAAGAAATATATTTAGTACCACTATACTCATATATTTCTCTTCCATTTTGTCTTTAAATAATTAATTTTATTAATTATTCTACAGACATGAAATTTTGGGTAACGCCGCTACATATTTGCGCATTGATCGAGATACTGGTGCAGTCTACGTAGACGTTGACGACGCCTTCGACTACCATAGACAAAGTGAACTGTACATACAGGTATGATATTAGAAATACTAAAAACCAACACAACATTTCAGATTAGTTGAATACATACATAACTTTACGCCAAATCCCTTGCGGGGTGGGCAGAGAGAACAGAGCGCTATAAGGCACAATTCCTACACGCCTCCGCAGATTTTGCGCAGTGCCCATTTCAACCGTGTTTATCCTACTTTCATGCATGCTCTGCTAAACCCAACTCTCGCTTCCATAAGTTAGCGCTGGGATCAGTACCGTACAGTGGATTGCTAGCTGGGCTTTTCTTCTTACGTTATTTGCGCCTAGAAATGTACCCAAACACTCCATTTACGCTGTTTACTTACGCCACACTTCTTTGCAGTTGCATACAAAATTCATTCACGATTTGAGCTTTGTGTAAAATATCACTCTTTCAAGTAAAATAACATGAGACAAAATTATCATAAATGCATTTTATAAATAGTTTGTAGATTTTCCAAGGTAACCTAACATAACTTCACGCTTTTTTCTACCCGAAGGTGTAGGCAGTGGCTGTAAAGCCTCGACTCGCCGTTATGTCCCAAATGGAATAGGTAGCAAACCTATTGCCATACCGGGCAAAAAGTTCTCAGTCATCGATAGTTATCACACATTAAAAAAAGTCATTGGTGTAAGTCAGGATTCGAACCCGCGACTTCTCGAATCAGAAGCGGGGTGCTCGACCACTGGACCACCGAGATTATCCAAAGTAAAAAAATATGTCTTTCCTATGTCTGAAACGATTCTTGGTTTTTATTATTATTTAAAGTCAATGTTTTTAATAAGGAGTCATAATTGTTATTATTTCAGATTCGTGCTGTAGACACATTAGGCGATGGGCCTTATCACACGGCTACCTCACAGCTAATTATCCAACTGGAAGATGTCAACAATACTCCGCCAACACTAAGACTGGTAAAGAAATTGATTGCTGTGATTATTCATATTTTCATTTTGATTAGGTATATTACTTAGTTTTACAGGTAGAGCCAAGCAGTTCGTTGCATGAATGGCTCGACCGGTGAAATACCACGACCTCTCAGGAGATCGACGTAAAGTGGCTCATGCCGCGATTCGATTGGTGAGAGAGGTGCCCGGAAGCCCTTCCCCATCCTTTCCTCTCCTACTCCCTTAAAGTTCGGCAACGCAACGGTAAAACTATATGTGTTGCTGGTGTCCATGGGCGGCGCAGGTTGCTTACAATCAGGTGTCACGTTTGCTCCTATACCATAAAAAACCTAAGCCATATATAAGTAAAAATGGGGATCCTCTAGGAAACCTTATTTCATGCTTGTTTTGTTTCAATCAAAGCCTCATGGCAGTCCCCAAGTGGAAGAAAATGTGAAACAAAACAATCATGAAATAGGGTTTGCTAGAGGATAGCAAACCTTATTTCATGGTTGTTTTGTTTCAATTACAGCCTCGTGGCAGTCCGCAAGTGGAAGAAAATGTTCCAGAAGGATTTGTGATTCCTGCTGAAATTATAGCAACCGACCCCGATACAACTGCGGAACTACGCTTCGAAATAGACTGGGAAACTTCATACGCCACCAAGCAAGGTCGAGATACTCCAGCTCAAGAATACCACGAGTGAGACTTTTATACATTGGTTATGATTGATAAACACTAAAATACCTATATGTCCGCCGGACTGTCCTGCTGTTCAGTTAGATCGAGTTAACGACTTCGAACCTGGCAGAGAACATAGATTTTAGTGCTTTGTGTAATTGAGTCCAAAATAACGGTGAATTAGTTTGAACTTGCTCATATAAAGACATGAGCATATGTTTTATCATAACATTAGTTTTATTACAGCGGTCGACGGTCGGTTATGCTTCAATCAAATTCATGAGCAATAATAATGTATTTTTTTTAGCTGCGTGTTAATTGAGACATTATATCCTCAAACGAACACTCGGGGTTCAGCTATTGGCAGAATAGTAGTGCGAGAGATCAGGCCAGGTGTTACTATTGACTACGAGGAATTTGAGATGCTATACCTCACAGTAAAGGTCCGAGATCTCCAAACAGTTATAGGCGAGGACTACGATGAATGTGAGTATATCGCAGATTTTGACGGTCGTCGATAAACATAACTGCACGCCTTTTTCTACCCGAAGGTGTAGGCAGTGGCTGTTAAGTAGTTTTTCAGTCGTCGTTATTTATATATCACAAATAACTTCCGAAAAGTCCCCGCCCTCGATACCACTGAGTTCGCAGGCCAATGAGAGTATCAGTTTTGCTGTATTACACTTTACACTGCTGATTACACTATACACTATGTACTGCCTTGCCTCACTTAGCCATATACCAAAACATTTAGTTCGTTTATAATGTGTTATATTCCGCTGTCTGTCCCCTTATATGCTTATATCTTTAAAACTACGCAACGAATTTTGATGCGGTTGTTTTTAATAGTTAAAGGGTATCAACGGGGTGATTTTGATTTATAATTCACTAGCTGACCCGGCGAATTTTGTTCCGTATCAAAAGTAATAAATGAGTAAAATTTGGATTTTATAAAGTTCAATTTGTACTATTTATCAGCACGCGTTTTGGCGCACAACGCAACTTCTATGTCCCGCTATGTTAATACTGTAATATCTTCATAAATATTCGTTTAAATTACATACTGTAAAGGGCCAAGATCATATATATTACATGCACAATCTATTTAAGAAGACTTAATTGGATGAAAATTAATGTTGTAATGTCTAAAATCGCTTCGTAAATAAGCCATTATTTCTTGTAAAAAGTAAAAAAATAAAATGGGCAGTGTGGGTTATCCCTAACAGATAGACATATGCCCTCGCGGACTTTTTTGTAGACCTTCTGAAGGTGTTTAAAAATGTAGAACATGGTTTTGAACCATCACTTAAGGTTAAGCCAGCGTTTGCAATTAAAGTGCTAAATCTCGTAAATTATCATTTTTTTCTTTAGAACATCATATATTGCGATATACATACATACATCATCAAAGATATTGCGGTATTAACATAGCGGGACAGCAGTTAAAGCCGATAAATAGCACAAATTGAACCTCATAATATCCAAAATTTACTCATTTATTACTTTTGAAGAGGAACAAAGTTCTAGTCTTCAAAGCTGTATAAAACATGCAATCCAGACTTTATGAAAATCGGTATTCCAGCTCTGGAGTTCCATACATACCAATGTATGTATGAAACTCCTTGACTGTATGACAATCGATACATTTTTTATTTGTATGCTTTAATCTTTCTCAGCAACATTCACAATAACTATAGTGGATATGAACGACAACCCACCGGTGTGGGTTGAAGGTACTCTTACCCAGGAGTTCAGGGTGCGGGAGATGTCTGCTAGCGGCGTTGTCATCGGATCAGTTTTGGCTACCGATATAGATGGACCACTTTACAACCAAGTGCGATACACCATCTTGTAAGTAATCCAAATCAACGTGGCATTTGACTTTATTTATAGTTATAGTAGTAGAGCCACACAGGTCGCTGCATTAATGGGCCGGTTCTACCAGTGAAATACCACGACCTCTCTGAATATCGACGTAAAGTGACACACGTCGCGTTTCGTTCGGTAAGAGAAGTATCCGGAGGCCCATCCCATTCCCTTAAAGGCCGGTATCGCAACTGCAACACTATGTGTGTTGTGTGTTTCATAGGCGGCGCTAGTTGCCCACCATCAGGTGACCCACTTATTTGTTTGCCACCTTTGCCATAAAAAAAATCTTTAAACATCAATTCGAATCAAAATGTGTTTATTAAGTTTAATCTGTGATCTTCTATATATTACCTAGTTACCTACTTCCAGTGCTAAAGACGACACGCCTGAAAATCTTGTAGCCATAGATTTCTACACTGGACAGATTACTGTGCATCAATCTAATGCAATTGATGCCGATATTCCACGACGTTATAATTTATATTACACTATCATAGCGAGCGATAAATGTTATGCGGATAACATAGAAGACTGCCCTGACGACCCTACGTATTGGGACACAGAAGGTGATGTAAGTACCAATAGACTAGTATTACCAGCTTTCAATTCTATTTTACATGCGCATACATACTTAAGAAGTATTAATGTTACAGATAAGTATATATATTATCGACACAAACAACAAGATTCCACAGGCGGAGACAGATGAATTCCTGACGACTGTATATGTTTGGGAAAATGCTACCAGCGGTACCGAGATAGAGGCCATCATAGCCAGTGATCTGGATAGAGATGGTGAGCTTCTATAAATATCGATAAATTTAGTTTATAATGATAATAAAAAACATTTATCATTATAAATATATTTTATAATAGCTTAAGGTCTCGGTTTCGAATCATCACACTGGCTCACACCAATGACTTTTCGAAGTTCTTTTCGGAAGTTATGTGTGAAAAATATCGATGACTGAAAACTTTGTGCCCGGTACGGCAATAGGTTCGCCACCTATTCCATTTGGGACGTAAACATAACGGTGAAACGAGGCTTAACAGCCGCTGCCTACACCTTCGGATAGGAAAAGGCGTGAAGGTATATTATGTTAATAGCTTCATCATCGTGAAACAATCAAACATCATTAATTAATCAGTCTCTAACAATAGAGCAGAAAGCTGAAGGGTGAACAAATTGACGAAGTGGAAACTGTTCAAATAATTTACCTTTCACCACTCAACAATCATATCACATATGTAATCCTTCATTGCGCCAATGTATATATGAGATAAAGAGTCATTAATAATTTAAACAAATTCATCAATCAAAAATGTCTAAATGCATTTCTAATCCAATATTTCTGTTCAATATTCCAGAAATCTACCACAATGTGAGCTACCAGATCAACTTTGCTGTGAACCCGAGACTCCGTGACTTCTTTGCAGTAGATTTGAACACCGGCATGGTTTCCGTCTATTACACCACACACGAGACCCTCGATAGAGATGGCGATGAACCCACTCATAGGATTTTTTTCAATCTTATTGATAATTTCCTTCAAGCAGGGGGTTGGTGACATTTTTACAATTTTACAGTCAGTTCATTTCAGCCAAATTTTATCATGTATTAAATCGCATAATCCACTTCCGTGGAATCAAACATTTCCAATTCAAATGTGTTTCAAATGGTTATGTGCATAAAGAAAACCAATCAAGTGTGAAATGCACTTGTAATTCGCACAAGCTTATCATTATCCAATATTCCAGACAAGCCAAATTACGTTTAAGTTAAAATCTCTAAAAATAAGAAGAAGACAAAATATTTCAAAAATCTGATTAACTTCATTTGATTATGAAAATAAACCACAAAACCTTTCAATTATGTTAACTTTCTTCACTCTGCTTACAATTTTATTGTTGTTACCCAAATTTCAGATGGTAACATCAACCAGAACACTACAGAGATGCTAGTGATCCTACTAGACGTGAATGACAATGCACCAGAACTGCCGCCGCCTAATCAGCTATCGTGGTCTATCTCCGAGAATATGGAAGCAGTAAGTGCTATCTTTTAGGTTCGGTCATGTAGAAAGAATGGACGACGTTATATTGATTAAGCGTATATACAATCCAAAAGCGGGTGGATGTAGGAGCCGAGAACGGACACCATACACTTTCTATGACCAAATAGAGAACGAGTTCTGGAGGAAAGTGATGTCAGCCTTAAAAATCGAAGCGCGTATATGTCAAGGGTTAGGTATGACATTGAAAGAAATGAGTGAGGCGTGTAAGAATCATGCCATATGGTGCTCTTTTCTCTCTGCCTACCCCCCAAGGGATTTGACGTGAATTTATGTATGTATGTATGTAAGTGCTATCTAAGCACTTGATGATTGCTTTATTGCTTTACATGAATTAGATTATTAATACCTTTCTGATTAAGTCGTCAAAAAAGTTTTATGTGACTGTTTACAATTGCAGGGTGTTAGATTGACACCCGATATATATGCGCCGGACCGTGACGAACCAGATACGGACAACTCTCGCGTTGGCTATGCCATCCTGGATCTGAAGGTTACAAACAGAGACATAGAGCTTCCTGAACTATTCACTATGATACAGATAGAGAACGTCACCGGTGAACTTGAAACTGTTAGGCATCTGCAAGGATATTGGGGCACGTATGACATACATATTTGGGTAAATACCTTTAAAAATATATTTTCTTTTTTGTATTAGAAAGCTAGAAATTAGTAAATTTTTTTTTTTGATGGTCTGATGTGGGTTACGAATAGTAAAAATCATATTTTTAACATCAACTTTTTGATTTTTATTTCCAAAATGTGGGTACTCTCTGTGTCAATGAAAATAACTTTTGAACGACTACCATCTTTTTGTTCATCACTCGTGAAAATGATCTCTGTAAAGAGTTGGAAACGTCGGGAAATAAATAAAAATAAGTAATAAGTAAACGCGATATAATCCTAAAAGTTATTTTAATCTATGAGTGAGATTCGCGAAAGTCTGAGAAATAAATATCAAGCAAACCCCCATCGAATGATAGGCAATAGCGTAATCCATGCCTTTATATACTAATTCCTACTTATTTATATAATGCTGCCAGTCCAATATATTTGGATACCTCTACAAAGACAATAAGACCAATTTATTCTGCATAAATTCTTCTGGGCCTTACATCGACATTACTCCATCAGGGCCACAATAATGTCGCATTGTTAATCAAATCATGTTTATTTTTAACCGACTTAGAAAAAGGAAGAGGTTCTCAATTCGTCTGAATGTGTTTGTGTTTTTTTATGTATTTTCACCTATATTTTCGTCAAATATGGACTGACTTGACTTTTTGTTGAGTATTTCCAGCGCAGTTTCCAAAGTATTTAAATTCCTCTAACTTGCAATAAAAATCATTCAATGGTTCATAGTTAATACAAAAATAAATAGATATAATCAAAAAGTGTGGGGAAATTGCAGGCTTACGATCACGGTATACCTCAACAATCGAGCGATGAGACATACGAGCTGATCATCACACCGTTCAACTTCCACGATCCGGTATTCGTGTTTCCACAGCCCGGAGCTGTCATCAGACTTGCAAAGGTAAGAAATCCTTAGCAAAGTAGAAGCAGCATAGTAGTAACAGCTGAGCTGGACTTGCTCAGGCTGAAAATCTCAATTAAATATCTTTCCTTTTATTTTTTATTTTTTACTAGCTGACGCGTTGAACTTTGTCCCACATCAAAAGTAACAAATGAGTAAAATTTGGATCTTAAAAAGTTCAATTTGTGCTATTTATCGGCACGCGTTTTGGCGCGCAACGCAACTGCTATGTCCCGCTATGTTAATACTGTAAAATCTTCGTAAATATTCGTTTAAATTACATATTATAAAGGCCATATTGATCTACATTAAAAGCACAATCTATTTAGACACTTAACTGAATGAAAATTATTGTTTTAATGCTTAAAATCGCTTCGTAAATAAGCCATTATTTCTCGTAAAAAGTAAAAAAATAAAAATGGTCATTGTGGGTTGTCCCTAGGAGATAGACATATGCCCTCGCGGACTTTTTTGATAATGATCGAATAGGAGGGCAGACGAGCAGGCGTGTCACCTGATGCCCCATGGACACTTGCAACATATATAGTGTTATATTTGCGTTGCCGACCTTTAAGGGAGTAGGATAGGATGGGGTGGGGAAGGAGAGTGGGCCTCCGGGTACCTCTCTCACCAAACGAAACGCGGCATAAGCCACTTTACGTCGATCTTCTGAGAGGTCGTGATATTTCACCGGTCGGGCCGGCCCATTCATGCAGCGAACTGCTTGGCTCTACCACTGTTTCGTGTTAAAACCCTTTAAAGTGTATATAGGTTAATTTAAACAATTCATGATTGACAGGAACGTATCTCTGTAAATGGTCTCCTGGTGACTGTAGACCATGAGTTCTTAGATCGTGTTCGAGCCACCGATGAGGATGGTCTTCACGCAGGCGTCGTTACTTTCCATGTAGAAGGAAACGGTAAGTAGTTATTTCACAATAGCTTATAGCAATATAATTCGTTAACATTTAATTCGTAAGTAGAAATGCATCATCCATTCGGTAATAACTTCACGCCTTTTGTTACCCGAAGGTGTAGGCAGCGGCTGTTAAGCCTCGTCTCGCCGTTATGTTTACGTCCCAAATGGAATAGGTGGCGAACCTATTGCCATACCGGGCACAAAGTTTGTCAGTCATCGATATTTATCACACATAACTTCCGAAAACAATTTCGAAAAGTCATTGGTGTGAGCCAGTGTCTGGAATCGAACCCGGACCTTGTGTTCGACCACTGCGCCACCGAGACAAAATTTTTTACGAGACTTTTGTTATTATGTGATTTAAAATAAGACGTGAAAAATTTAATGCTATTTTAATACTAAAAAGTGATTATAATATAGCTGAAGCTGTGGCACACTTCGACGTTATGAACGAGGGTGACAACGCCGGCAGCCTCATTTTGCTGAATACTTTCGATGAAGATATCAGAGAATTTACGGTACGTTCAATATATTATTATTATTATATGTAATTAGTTTCTCTACCTTTGAACATCGGATAAAACCTATTAAAGTGCAACTTTAAGTACATCGTTCCAATTTATTCCGTTCATCTATCGCATGTCGTGCGGTATGTATAGTCAGAAAAATAAAAGAAAGGGTGTTTTTTTTTTATTTAACACAAAAAACACTCTTCCTTTAGGTAGGTTTTTTCGGTAGTTAAAAAGTTTCACTTTTACCGTGGTTTCATAAAACCACACTATCATTTTTGTCAGTGAAATAATACATAACAATTATTATTCCAGGTGACTATTCGGGGCACAGATGGTGGTACTGACCCCGGTACACGACACACAGACTGTACGTTCAGGCTCGTCTTCGTACCCACTCAGGGAGAGCCCACTTTCACAACTAACACTGCCAGTGTCTCATTTTTTGGTGAGTCAACATAATATCGTTCTATTTTCAACGGTAGTGCCACGCAGTTGAGTGCATGAATGGGCCGGTTCGACGGGTGAAATACCACTACCTCTCGGAATATCGGCGTGAAGTGGCTCGTGCTGCGTTTCGTTAGGTGAGAGAGGTATCCAGATGCCCGATTCCCCTATCCCCTTCCTTTCCCTTTCTACTCCCTTAAAGGACGGCAACGGGTGTCCATGGGCGGTGCAAAAAACGTACTTCGCTGCATAAATGGGCTGGCTCGACCGGTGATTTATACCACGTTTCGTTAGGTGAGGGAGCTATCTGAAGGACAAGTAATTTTCTGTAGTAAATTTAATTGCGCCCCTGTTTCTCCGACGATGTAACAAAGATGGTTATGATGACAATGGGATATGACGTTTGAAAATTGGCTAATCTATAGACTACCTACTAATTTAGCATCGAATTGATGTCAGTATGTAACGAGGGCTATAGTCGGTTATACTGTGTGTGTTAGAATGTAAAAATATTGCTTCTTATACTTTTGATTACATTTCCAGAACTAGAAGGCGGTATGACAGAAAGATTCCAGCTGCCTCTAGCTGAAGATCTAAAGAATCATTTGTGTGAGGAGGACTGCTTCAGTACTTACTACAGCATTATTGGTGGGTATCATCATCAGAATACAAGAATATACAATGTTAACTACAGCGCTTTACAACAGTAAACAAAAACATTGGCTTCAATTATTTTGTTTTTTATGAAAATTTAAACGCAAATGTGTATGGTGTATGTAATGTTATTTGCACATATAAATTTATTTAAAGTTTTCGGTGCGAATGAAACTTTTGTCATGGTTATTTCTTTCTTAACATGTGAACACAAAGTAAATGAATGTGACGGGCCTCATGGAGCGTTGGTGAACAGCGGAATCGGGGTCGGCGGGTTCGATCCCCATCCGAGTACAAATATTTATGACAAGCATTGTTTGTATGGCGTCTCGTTTGATTTCTATCATCATTACATTGTATAAAACAAAGTCTTTCCGCTATCTGTCCCCTTACAGGTATTATATGATTAGATCATAAAAACTACGCAACGGATATTGTTCCGTTTTGTTTTTATCTATAGAGGATGTCAACTGGACGCTGTAAAAATTACTTTTGATGCGAAACAAAGCACGGTCAGCTAGCAGGTATATTATAAGTTTGTATGTACAAAAGAAATATGTATTAATATCCATTATCTAGTTTCCCATAACACAAGCATTTAGTTGCTTAGCTTAAAACTAGAGGGCGTTGTGTGTATTGTGTTCAAGATTCCATCTTTAGGGCGCAGTAGGTAAAATAAGGTTATATTGAACCCTCAACAAAATACTACCTACATCATGTTTTTAATATGTCTCAATATATCTTGTAGATGGCAACGCAGACGGTTTCTTTGGGGTGGACCCTGAAACCAACGTGATTTACTTGGAGAGGGAGCTGAACCGCACTGTAAATGAAGTCTACACTGTGGTAGTGGCAGCCACCAACTCGCCTGAAGTAGGCAATGTGCTCTCTGCCAACACTCTTATTGTCACCGTCAATGTGAGTTATAGAAGTTATTTTTCATCTATGTCTAAATAATAGATAGAGAATAAATAATCGCGTTGACTCACTGACGACTTAACTATTTTCTAGAGTGATGCTAAAGCTCATAAAAAATCCTATAATAATAATGTTTAACTTGAAAAATAAATTGGCCACTATAATAAGTAATAATGGTTAAGAGATCCGTATCCCTATCGAGTGGTATTCGATTAGTGTTCTTTTCTGTTACTCCGTTTAAAAGTTACTCCTAATAAAAGTTACTCCTAATAAAAGTTACTCCTATTAAAAGTTACTCCTAATAAAAGTTACTCCTAATAAAAGTTACTCCTACTAAACGCTACTCCTCTTAAAAGTTACTCCTATTGCCCAGGTCCGAGAAGCGAATCCGCGGCCTGTATTCGTGAACGATGTGTACATGGCAGGTATCTCTACTTCTGATAACATCAACAGAGTACTGCTGACTGTGCAGGTTTGTATACATAATAGGTTGGGGAAAAAGTATTTTCGTATTTTTGTATGAAAAGTCAAGACATTTTTTTCAAAGTTTATTTACATTTATTTACAATATATATGTACCGTTTTGTTGAATAACTTTCTGCCATTTTGTGGGCAGAGACATTATCCCGTTACTGTAGAAACTTTGGGACTTCTGATCAAAAAAACGGGACAAATAGTTTTGGCAGTCCTCTCTTGAGGTCAACCTTACAGAACCTAAAGAATTCTGAAGAGACCGAAACAGGTGAAAATCTGAAGGCGCAAGGTCAGGGCTATATGGTGGATGCACTAGGACCTCCCAGTCGAACTCTCTTAATTTTTGCTGAGTGGCTAAAGATGTGTGTGGTCTAGCGTTATCGTGATGAAAGACGACACCCTTCCTGTTTATCAATTCCGGCCGTTTTCTCTCGACTGTTCCCTTTAATCTCATCAGTTGCTGGCAGTAAAGATCAGAATCGATGGTTTTGCCGGACGGTAAAAGCTCATAATGAACAATGCCCTTCCAATCCCACCATACACACAGCATCACCTTATTTCGTGTTAGGCCAGGTTTGGCCACAGTCTGTGAAGCCTGGCCAACTTTCGACCACGACCTTTTTCGCACGTTCTTGTCGTACGTGATCCACTTTTCATCGCCAGTTATCAATCTCTTCAAAAACGGCTCGGTTTCATTACGTCTCAATAATGAATCGCAAATGAGTACACGGTTCATTAAGTTTCTTTGAGTGAGCTCGTGTGGCACCCAAATATCGAGCTTTTTTGTATAACCAGCTTTCTTCAAATGGGTCAAAACTGTTTTGTGGTCAATTCCCAGTTCTTCAGCTACATCGTAACTACTAATATGCCGATCTTGCTCCACTCTTTCAAAAATGGCGTCCATTTTATTCGTAAGTTTCGTAACAGGGCGACCAGAGCGAGGTGCATCTTTAACATCAAAATTTCCGGACTGAAAACGTTTGAACCAAATTTGTGCTACTCTTACTGACACTGCATCAGGTCCATAAACATCACAAATTTTTTTCACTGCTTGAGTTGCATTTTTGCCTTTTTTATAATAAAATTTTAAAATGTATCGAATTTCTTCATTAGATTCACTCATTTTTACGGAGAAAAACAAATGAAAAATAGCGGGAAACAACTTTTTTTTATTTTTTCTTTTCTTTATAATGTAACCTTTTTAATGTTACCAAAACCAGCCAGACACAAATAGTACAGTCAAAGAAATTTTATAAGTTTATACCTACGTTATGCGAAAAGACTTTTTCCCCGACCTAATATTACAGAAAAGTCCAAAAATAAATCAAATATATCAAAGATTGCTTTTTATTCAATTTGAGTAAACATTTACGATAACATATAATATTGACCGTTGATTTTTTGAAATAGCTAATATTACTACATTCCTTTGCAGAATTTAAAATAACTAATCTCAACAAAACTAATTAAAGACTATCACTTTACTAGCATATTTACGAAAAATATTTATCTAACTATGATAAATTATTTCTTATTTTACTATTCGTAATATTTAAAAAATAAATATTGTTGGTGTAATCATTCGCACAGGCAACGCACACCGAGGGTGCTCCGATAACTTACACAATAGACCCGTCCTCGATACAAGCAGACCCTACACTTGAAGCTGTAAAGGACTCCGCATTCGTCCTCAATCCTACAACAGGAGTGCTCACGTTGAACATGCAACCCACACCTTTCATGCATGGAATGTTGGAGTTCCAAGTTCTTGCTACCGACCCAAGTAAGTATATACATTCCCGTTACCAGAATACATAATACCTACCCCTTTGTGAAAAACAAAGATTGAGGAAAGTTAAGGTAAAATCGATTAATTCCTACTAAAACTAAATGATGGTCAGACGACCTCAGAAAGGCTGCTGGAAAAGACTGGATGCGGAAGGCAGAGAATCGGATGTTGTGGCGCACATTGGGAGAGGTCTATGTCCAGCAGTGGACTGCAATAGGCTAATGATGATGATGAAAACTAAATCATTTGCAATTCTTACTTTCTTGTCGAGGACCGTGGAATTTATATAAACAGATAATGCAGTGGAAACAATCTCGTCAGACCTTTATTAACGCCAAGCCTAAATTGGCGCTATGTCGATAGATTACTACTAGATATTCACATACGTACGGATCAGAGTAGGTATATTACATATTTATGATCGACATACTCAGATAAAGAAAAATATGTAAGCAGATAAAGTTGCCACTAAATAGTCAGTGCCTATCCAAGAAGATATGGAAGAAAAGGAAAAACCACACCTACACCATACCATAAGGTCTGAACCAAACGTTAGCTATGTCTGGCGTAAATGACATCCGCAAAATCTTCTAGTTTCCATTAATTGGATAACATATGCAGTATTTTGCATAGGTACTATTTAAATTATAAATTGCTGTCTACAGGTGGTGAATACGATCGGAGTGATGTGAAAATATATCTCATATCCTCACTCAACAGGGTGACTTTCACATTCAGAAACACACTGGACCAAATTGTGGAAAATGAGGCATTCGTAAGTATCACAAACATTCTTTGAAAAGGGTCACCCTACGACATAATTATTTTCGTTTGCAAGAAATAAATATTTTAAAATAGCCGAATTAGTAATAGTTTTGTGCTTACAGATAGCGCAGACATTCTCGACGGGCTTCGACATGACCTGCAACATTGATCAAATCGTCCCCGACAGTGATTCTGACGGTGTAGCCCTCGACTACATGACGCAAGTGAACGCGCATTTCATTAAAGAAAACGTGCCGGTCCTAGCTGAGGAAATAGAAGGGTAAATTTAATTTTTAAAATATAACTTCCTGCCTTTGTCTACCCAAAGATATAGGAAGCGCCCGTTAAGCTTTGACTTGCAAATCTTGCAATACACCAGGCACATTGTTATTAGTCATTGATATTTATCAGACATACATTTTCGAAAAATATCGATTACTTGATCAAATTTAACAAGCGTAATCTTGGATATAAAATTTTAAGTAATATTACAAGGAATTATTCAAGGTGGCAAAGTAATATTACTAGGAATTATACAAAATATATGATGGGTTTTGAAAATATTCGTCAACAGCTTGCGCAGTGACACGGTGTTGCTGCGCACTATTCAGCAGACGTTGAGCATTCAGCTGGTGACGTTGGAGGACTTCGTGACGGGCGCGAGTCCCGACATCAGCACAGATAACGCGCAGATCATCGTATACGTACTGATCGCCATCACCGCAGCGCTAGCGTTATTATGTTTAGTGTTGCTACTCACCTGCATCATCAGGACTAGAAGGTTGGTAGAGTATTCGTATTATTTTGGTACAAAATATTTAAAATTAATTTTAAATTTAGAACATTGCACCCAATGAAATTAGTTTTATAAAAAAAAAAAATTCTATAAAGTCCTTCCTGCGTTTAAGTAAATGCAAACTTCTATAATAATATGATATTTTGCTTGTAAATAAACATAATATTTTAAATTTCAGACTTAATCGTCGTTTGGAGAAGCTTTCTATGACGAGATACGGTTCGCAGGAGTCAGGTCTGAATCGCGCCGGACTTGCTGCACCTGGCACCAACAAACACGCCGTAGAGGGATCCAATCCCATATGGAATGAGTCCATCAAGGCGCCCGACTTCGACGCCATAAGGTATTAGGGTGTAATTTATATTAGTTTCCTTAGAATGTAATATACATATTAAAACTTTAAACTCATTAATCAAAACCAAGAAAAACACATGGAGACTATAAAATAAAATTATAAAATTTCAGTGATGCGTCGAACGATTCCGACTTAATCGGCATAGAAGACATGCCCCAGTTTATGAGTGACTACAGGCCGTCTGAAGACGACTCGTGGATGCAAGAAGGCCCCAGCGGTAGCGGCTCAGTGGTAAGAATCTTATGTTGCAATATTTTTCAATAAATATTGTTCTTAAATTAACGTAATAAAATAAAACCTCAACCTAATACTTTAAAAAAATGGCCGTTCTTTATTCTTTGAAAATAATTTATTTAATTTCCAATTATTATTTTTTATTTCAGCCCGAGACAGTTGCCACTCACAACAATAACTTCAAATTCAACACCACACCGTTCAGTCCGGAATTCGGGAACAAACCAATCAGACATTAATATAAAAATACCTAGTTACCTATATAATGAATAAGTAATAATTATATTTTTTATCATTATTTAAATTTGATTGGTATCCGAAAAGATTTTATTGATCAGTCCCAAAGCTGCAGCATGTCTAATGTCTATTTATTGATATTGCTATTTGTAAGTTTCTATTTTTGTATATAATTTGTTGCATGTGTAACTATACTATAAGATACATATTTTATTGTACACCAATAAAGAATTGATTACTAATAACATAACGGGAGATACCAAATTATGGATTTAGCATTCATATCCAGGATAAACCCAATAGCCTAAAAACTTAGTAAAACTAATTAGGGTCCTTAATACAGCAACAGAAGGCGAAAAAGTAGTTTTTTTTTTTCAAGAAACCTATAGCCAGTCTCCACTCCAGGACACGTTTTCCCCATCGGGAATCAAATCTGCGACCAACGTGACTAGCACACTGCCTATTCAGTTAACTTTCTAAACGTATTGTAGCCCTCAGACCAGATTGGGCAATATACTAGTTATGTTACGAATGTTGGATTTTGGGCATTCGCGAATGCGAATATTTCTTAAAAACATTCGCGAATGTGAATGCGAATATTCCTTTTAAGTCTTCGCGAACGCCTTCCAGCGATTCTTGGACCTATAATGCACACAAAATCTCATCAAAATCGGTCAAACCATATTAGTGTAGTTTTTCAGAAATTAATATCACGCGAAGAAGATTTTGAAAAAAGTATACACATACATATATAACTTCACGCCAAATACCTTGCGGGGTAGGCAGAGAGAATGGAACGCCATAAGGCACGATTCTTACACACCTCACTCGCTTCGTTGACTTTCATAACTCTTTTCATGCACGCGCGTCGATTTTTGAGGCTCCTAACATCACCTTCCTCCAGAACACGTTCTATTTGGTCATGGAATGTGTGTCTATGCCGTCCTCGACTCCTACATCCATCCGCTTTTGCATTGTATATCTGCTTAGTCAATCTTGCATCATCCATCCTTTCTACATGTCCGAACCATCGGAGCATCCCTTTCTTACTTTTAAACTGACACTCTTTCAATCCAACTTCCTTCCTTACAACCTTGTTTTCCACGCGGTCAGCGAGGGTCACTCCGCAGATTTTGCGCAATGCCCTCATTTCGACCGCGTTTATCCTACTTTCATGCACGCTCTGCCATACCCAGCTCTCGCTTCCATAAGTTAGCGTTGGGATCAGTATTGCATTGTGAATTGCTAGCTGGGCTTTAGTGCTAAATCTTTTGCGCCTAGGAATCTGCCCAACGCCCCATTTCACTTTATTTCCTAACGCTACTCTTCTTTCTACATCAGCGGTGTCCCTTCCATCCCTGGTAAAAGCGCATCTAAGATATACAATTTCTTTCACCTACCTGTTCCAGCACTACATCATCAACCATTATACTTGCATCCGTTCTGGATTCCATTGCACTTCACCGAGCTTATTCTACGAGCATGTCGGTTACCTCATTTCTCTGACGGATATACTCATGCCTGAGATTATTGGAACGAAGTTCCTTATCGCGCGTTGTGAAAGGGGGCTAGACGGAAAAAGTTGACACGACACTTTTTCCATGCCAAACTGCACTTTCAAGTATTGGCTTATTTAAAAATATGTGTGACTACCCTAATGGTCTAGTGGCTGGGATACCTTGCTCTCATACAGGGGGCTCGGGTTCGAATTCCGGTATCGGAACTCGTTTTGAAGTTTTATTTTCCATGTTTTCATATTTTATATATGTTTTTTTTTAGTACTAAAATTTTATTACAATTCCTTCACTAATTAATCGAAAGGAACTTCGTTCCATCCTTTGACACCTCTCAAGTTTTTTCTTTCAGAGATATTTCGAGCAGGGGGGTGGACCTCCGGTACCTCTCTCACCGAACAAAATGCAGCATGAGCCGATGTACATCAAGCTTCTGAGAGGTCGTGGTATTTCACCGGTCGAGTTGGCCCATTCATGCAGCGAACTGCTTGGCTCTACAACTGTGCCTTAGTCAATTTTGCATCAATCATTATTTCTACATGTCCAAACCATCGGAGTATGCACTTCCTTAATCTTTACATTGACAATCTCTTCCAATCCTCTTTTAAACCTTTCTTCCTTATAACCTTTTTTTTCGACACGATCGGTGAACTTATTACTGCAAATTTTGCGCAGTGACCTCATTTCGACTGCTTTTTTGATGCACCGTCTGCCGTGCCCAACTCTCGTTTTCATAAGTTAGTGTTGGGATCAGTACCGCACTGTGATTTCAGATTGTTTGGGCCCAGGTATACGCCCAACGCTCTATTTACACTGTTTTATAACTTTACTCTTTTTTCTACATTCCCGGTATAACAGTAATTTGAGTAATTATTATTAAGATGAGATGAGTGGAAGAGCCACGCAGTTCGCTGCATGAATGGGCCAGCTCGACCGGTTAGATACTTTTGCGTTTTGCTCAATGAGAGAGGTACCTGGAGGCCCAAATCCTAATCACTAACGAAAATATTCCCAAGGAAGGAGGGTTGACGTCAGGTAGCCGGTCACAAAACTGCAGCCGAATCTTTTGACTACATGGATAGTGCGAAAGGATGGCATACTGTGCTGACCCCATTTAAAGTGGGTAAGGAAAGTGATGACCACTTTTAGTTAAATGGTACCTCAAAAGAAATTTATAATTCTTCTGAGTACAATTACAAAATAAGGTATTAAATAGTAATATCTCAAAATACATCAACATGAAACAAAAACATCACCAATGTGAACATTGGTTTTTTATCTATTTCATTTTTTACCTATTTCTTTTCAAATGTAACGATTCAGCGAGTATAGGCTTAAAAGCCTCTGCATACACCTTAGCATAGAAAAAGGTGTGAAGTTATGTTGTTGATTGGAACATAATTAACACATATACCCTTTATTTTTCATTTCATGTTCTTATTAATGCAGAATAATGGGGAAAGTGTATCTAATTTTAGTATTTTAAGGAATTTTAAACTTAAACACATGAGTTTCGGTTTCAGCTGAACATTCAGTTTCGGTTTCAACCGGAAAACCAGTTTCGGTCGGACTCTAGTTCTTATAAGTATTACCGTTGATGAGACATGCAAACTCGTAGTAGATATATGATAAATATTGATGATGAGAAAATTGTGCCCTTACATGACAATCAGTTCAGCATATTTGTCACAATTTTTTGTGAGTCGAGGAGTACTGACCTACACTTATGGTAACAAAAAGCCAGAAATTACATAAAAAAGTAGCTTTTCATATATTATCTCAAAAAAAATACCAGTCATGTTAATTAAAGTTACAAAAAGTTTTATAAATTTTGATTGATAAATCCTCTTGTAAAAGTTTATTTTTAAGAATTTAGACAGTAATTAAATACACTTATACCAAATAAGTGTACATATTTTATAGCATACATAAATAAAGTTAATAGAAGGTGACAAATTTCTATATAAAAGGTAGATAATTGAGACTCTAATAAATATTAATACAATTAAATGAACAATAAATCTTTACAAATTAACTAAAACAAGATAGTAACTTGGCAACTCAAACAATATATCATTGCATTGTGTAGAAATAAAAAACTCAAGAAACAACATATTCCATTATGAAATTACAAATGACATAGGATATACAGAATCAAATAAAACACACTGCGGAATGCTACATAGCTTACAATCTAGTAAATAAAATTAAATAATATTAAATCATCACACATATATTCCTACCCAAAGTAGCAGGAATAAAATGCCAAATCCTGAGAAAACTGCAGCAACCAATGACAATAATAATTCTTTAAACAAATCCCTCGACAATTTCGTGCTTGTTACTTCATAGACGAAAAACCAGGCCGTAAAGAATATACCGATGCCAAGCAGCAGTAGTGTAAGATGTGGGAAAACCGCCGGGTTAATTGGAGATGTGTAGCGAACCATTGACTCTATTTCCAGCTGAAAATTATTAGATACTAGTATATAAACAGATTCAAACCTATTTACTAAATACGATGTTGTATAACTATTTACTTACACTCATTTTTAGTTATTTTAGCTGATACTTTTGTAAACACTGTAAGGTTAGACCGTGAAACATCGACGTTTTATTTAAACGTCACAAGCGTCATAAACTTCAAACTGTGATCTATCAAACATTGATGAGATACCTCCGAATAATCGAATTATAATGGATACACTTAATATATTCCTGAAGAGATTTGCATCCTTATTAATAATTGTGGTAAAAGCCTTCTTACAAAAATTTTGTCACACCTTTTAAATTAGATATAAGAAATAATTACAATAAATTTATTTAATTGTTTATATGACATTTTGGAATCGATTATATTTTTAACAGCTCTACGTCTTTCTAGGCATTCGGGCTTTGTCCAATCCTTAATAACCACAGAATATATTGGTAACAAATTATAAACAAACACGTCACATTCATTCGGATTTCTGCTAAACCAACTAAAGGTACATAAAGCGACATGATTTCAGAATATACGTGATCACAATTGGCGTCAAACAAAAGTGGCTAAAAGAGATCGATGCTGCAATACTTCAAAATACGCCCTCAAATTCATAACAATGTCTACATTTTAATTTTATTATATTCCACACAGAAGTGCTGAAAGTTAGTTCGGGTAAAATGCTACATTGGTAAATCAACCGCTTCATTCCCAATGAATGTTTGTTGAGCGTCTGGGTATTACATTTACAAAAATATAATAATGAGTATGTATTGATTCATCATTCATTGATTCTTCTACACAAGCAGTTAAGTTATGCAAAATACCTAACTTAAAAAACTTCAAGGCGCTGAGGCAAAAAACTTGCCATAGCTGCCAACATTAATAAATTAAAACACTGGGCAATAGCGGGTTTAGCGGGAATGTAAAAGAATCATGGCTGTTCTTTGCTTTATTTACTAAAACTTGTGTTTCAATGGATATTATTGAATGAAATGTGTGGTTAAAGTGACTTTATGAATGATTACGTTAGGTTAGTTTAAGTGTCTTAGTTCTGAAACTTAAGACTGCTGACATTTATGGCTTCAAAGCTTTAGCCTGTCCAAACTGGACAAATAATATTAAAAAAACGGCACAGGACACAGAGTAGTTTTACTATACTAAAATTAATATGACAACAAAGACTCGAAAAATTCGGTTTGACTGATGTCGTTTCATAAAACTCTCATGTATTGTATTCTGTTGCGTTTTATATATTTAAGCTATGGCTAATTAATTTAATTTTTCTATGGTCACTTGCTGATTTCATATAGTTCCATTGAAGCAAATACAAAAAGTATTTGCTTATCTACCTACGTGAAATCATAAAAACATTAAAAATAATGTTTTTGATGCTGTGGCCGTACACCATGAAATATATATTTCATAAAAATAATTACAAATGGCAAAATACCTAATACAAAATATTACATAATATTAATATTCAAGTATTCTAATATACAATGTCTGGACAGTGTTTTGTTATGAATGTGAACAGTGTGAACAATCAAAGTGCCTCTGAGCCCAAACTATTTCCGAAGGACAAAGTTATGTCCTATGAAGAAAAAGCAGTTGGGTCAACAGCATTTTTTAAATGTGAAGCATGTCCTTATATGGCTTTAGCTGAAGATGACATAAAATTTCATTTGTTCACTGTCCACCCTGACCTTGCCAAGAGTAATGGTCTCGCAGATAATATACAGATACCGTGCCCTGGTTGTGCGAGTATCTTTGATGCAGAAGAAACACTGCGAACACATTTACGGAATCATCACAAAATGGGCATTAAAGATGTAAAAAAGATGATAAAGAGCTTGGTACAGATAGCTCTTAAAAACACAAAACTAAAAAAGGATATTACCAAGATGGAACCACTGCCAGTAACACCTCAAAGGCAAGATACACAAGACCTAAGAATACCACAAGTAATTGAAATAGTTCCCGACGATATTAACTTTAATAATAATTTACCAAAAGGAGTAGCATTTATATCTGTAGATGAACTACAGAAAATGAGTACCCCAAATTTTGAAAAAGTTGATGCTAAAGAGATAATACAAGAAGCCAGTATTAATATAGTGTATACAAATGATATTTCTAATCAGTATGTCTGTAGTCTATCGGAAGCAAGTACTTCAAAACCATCTAATAGTGTGATGTCAAGTGTCCCACCAGACTTAATATCTTCTATTCAAACACCAATTAACCCTTTAGAGAGTAAATTATCAGCACAAAAAAGAGATAAGGAACCAATACACATTCCGTTTAAATCTAAAGCAGAAAAGTTGAAAGAAAAAACTGAAGTAAAAAGATCAGGAGAAAAGAGGCCAGGTAAGATGGGTACAATGTGTTTGGTAGACAATTGCCGAATATGCCTAAAGGAGGAGAAAAATCTCTTATATCATAGAAAATGCCATCAAAATGGTAAATTGACATGTCCCGAATGCACTGAAGTATTTCATTCAGTTGAAAGTTTACATATGCACTTATGGAAGCTCCACAGTGTAGATGTTGAACTACCAACTTGTAATATCTGTGGGTTTAAAACTTATAACAATTATAGGCTTCGTAATTGTCATATGAAATGTCATAAAAAAACTAAAGCTCACATATGTAAGTATTTACAATTAATATGTTCATAAAGTTTAGTAATGTATGCATGTAGACATGGTACCTATTTAAGTAATTTAACTCCTTGATGTGGCATGAGTAAAAGCTGAATCTGATAAAATATATACAACTACATAGTAATCTATATTACTTTCTACTACTTTTATATGAATATATTGTGTATACACCAAAAAAAAAAAAATTTTTAATTTTCTCTAGCTGGTAACTAACTTAGGCTACTGTTTTTTAGAAAATTTCTTAAACTTATTGCTTCTGAGGTGAAACAAAGTTTGCCGGGTCAGCTAGTACTAAATATACATATATATAGATTCAGTGTCTGTGGCATATAAACATGCATATATGTAGTCTGTGAAAATATTTCCTTATATTTTTTTTTACTACTAAATACTACTTTCTTTCAAATTTGCCACCATATTTAATATGAATATATGTAACTTACATAACATATAACATAATATAACTTCACGCCTTTTGTTACCCGAAGGTGTAGGCAGCGGCTGTTAAGCCTCGTCTCGCCGTTATGTTTACGTCCCAAATGGAATAGGTGGCGAACCTATTGCCATACCGGGCACAAAGTTTGTCAGTCATCGGTATTTATCACACATAACTTCCGAAAACAATTTCGAAAAGTCATTGGTGTGAGCCAGTGTCTGGAATCGAACCCCGGACCTCTGGATCAGAGGCCGTGCGCTCGCCCACTGCGCCACCGAGACTGTTATATGTAACTTAATTATCTTGAAATGGCTCATGACTGCTCGCAATAAATTTATTGCGGTATTTATTTATTTTGGCTACATTTTCTTTCAGTAATAGTTTCCGTTTAGTAGTGTTGTAGAAATCCTTGTAAATCAAGTTACAGTCAACAATTACTGTCAAAAAAAAGTGACGTAATAACAAAAAACATTGTGTCTTTTCTTAAGGTCCAATATGTTCAAAAGCATTCAAGACAACAAACCAGCTCTCAAAACACAAGCAAATACATAAAGGTGGTAATATTCCTGTGCAATGTCCTAAATGTCTAAGGGAACTCCGGAATGAAGAACGATTAAAAATTCATATAGCTGAGGTACATGAAAAGACCAGACAATTCAAATGTTCTCATTGTGATTACACCAGCACCAGAAAAGAACAACTCAAAATGCATATGAGGTCACATACAGGTAATTTTTTTTTATGGGACGGAAGGGCAAATGAGCTGGCTTGTCACTAAATGGTAAGAGAATAGCGCCGCTCATGGACGCCTGCAACACATTTAGTGTATAGTCGAGTTGCCGACCTTTAATGCAGTAGGATAGGCAAGGGGGGGTGGGCCTACCGCTCCCGCTCTCACCGAACGAAACGCGGTATGAGCCACTTTACGTCGTACTATTAAACTTCTAAAATTTAAATAAGGGTCCGTCCATTAATTACGTGAGCTTTTTATAACCCTCCCTCCCCCTCGATACGTGGTGAGGTTTAAACTTTGAAACCGACACTGACATTCTCTTTCAAAAGAACTTCCTTCCTTATAACCTTTATTCGACGAGGTTAGCGACACAGAGACTGTGACTCATAATTTTGCGCAGTGCCCTCATTTCGACTGCGTTTAACCTACTTTCCTGCACGCTCTGTCATACCCAACTCTCGCATCCATAAATTACCGCATTGTGAATAACTAGCTATGCTTTTCTGTTAACATTTTTTGCGCCCACGAATCTGCCCAACACTCCATTTACGCTGTTTCTTAACACCACTCTTCTGTCGAGATTGACTTAGCAGATATACAACGCAAAAGCGGATGGATGTAAGAGTCGAGGACAGCCAAGACACACATTCCATGACCAAATAGAACGTGTTTTGGAGGGAGGTGATGTTAGGAGCCTCAAAAATCGACGCGCGTGCATGAAAAGAGTTATGAAAGTCAACGAAGCGAGTGAGGTGTGTAAGATTCGTGCCTTATGGCGATCCGTTCTTTCTGCCTACCCCGCAAGGGATTTGGCGTGAAGTTATGTATGTATGTGTGTATGAATAAATACACGTAATATGTATCTTAAATTACTCTTCTCTTACGATATTTCATGATTCAAGTCACACGTGATTAATTAATGGGCGGCCCTATATTCCGAAATTGAGCACTAGTCAACGACATGAAAACTTTTATCTACAGGTGACAAACCATATGCCTGCGATTCCTGCAACTATCGATCAAGTGATCATAACGCGCTACGACGACATAAGAAACAGCACTCCAAAGAGCATGTATACAAATGTAAACACTGTCCGTATACAGCCATACAATCCACCGTCTTCACTTCGCACATGATATCCAAGCACCCAGACGTCAACAGTGATATCCATCAATGTAACTACTGCACCTTCAAAACTGTAAATAAAGATAAATATGCTCTACATTTGAGTACACACAGTACTAAAGATAGTTTACAACTTTTGATGGATATGACCAAGAATAAGTCTAATAAACCAAGTTGGACGATTCCAAGTGAAACAATAAAGAATAATGAAAACATTAATTTGAATAATATGCAAAATAATGAAAGTGCACCTAAGACGGTCAATGAAATACCTATAGAAGTATACGACTGTGATAGTCTCTGTGAGGGAATGCCCCAAAATTACTCTAAGAATTATTGTACTACGCCCAATAATGATAACATACAATCAAATTTCAATAACCTTGAGATGGTGACAGACCTCAGTAAAGATGATAATAATTCTGATGGTCTCATTTCTGAAAGTTCAAATGATACCTTGATGGAAAGGCACCAGTATCAACCCCAGCACCCCTTATTGGCTTACGACGCTAACCAGTCTGTTCTCCACGAATACTTGCATGCTCCAGCGTCAATAGAACAGAGCCTGTTACAGAGTAATGAAGTTAATTCTTTAACACCTAATCACTGTCCAACTAGTATAAGCAATAATATCATGAACAACTTCCCTATCAGACTCCCCTCTGTGCCTCAATTGGCTTTGCGTAACAATATCACCCTAAAACCCGTTGATAAGATTTCCGTGACTACGACTAAAGTGACCGGCCCGATTATAACACCAACACAAATATTGCCCGTGCCTTCTTTGAGTAATTCCCCAGTCAATATATCCTTGGAAGCGGATGGAGGGCCCAGAAAAAAGCCAAAAATATCTGTCAAAAGTAATTTAATACTCAAGGGACCGGATCAAGTGAATATGTTCCATTCTCAGCAAAAAATGGCTTTCAGAAGACTTGAAAATAATGAAAGATTTGGCCTTGGAAGTCCAGTGACCTTTAATAATTTGATCACCACGCAATTTATGCAGCTTCAAACTGAGCCAGCTTTGAGCGAATCCCCAAGTGATATTATGGCATTTCCACAAGAACCTATGCTTACAGATACATCTACACCACCGGTCGATAGTGAACTAAATAGCAGCCCTCAAATATTTTCATTCAATCAGCAGATGAATGTAAATTCACTCCCAATGCTTCCACCGCCACAGAAAATATCCAACAATGATCCAAGCTATATCAAATTAGAGGCTACAATCAAACAAAACACGCAGTCGCCTGGCTTAGAGAGGATGTGTGATGCAAATTTGCTCAACAATCCTGCAATTGCTAGAGAATATAAAGCATCACCACCTCTAGAAGAGATCCATAAAAATTTAAATGAAATAAAAAACGAAGTGAAATCCGACCAGTTCTATAATATGACAATGAGTAATGCTACATCAAATCAACCAATTATAGATCAATATTTGCTGGACAATATAATGGGAGAGAAATATTCAGGACTCATGGATCTCTCTGGGGTAGTTCTACAAGATATGTCGGAACAACAGAACGATGTCATCGAAATTGATGATAATTCCGATGACAATAAACTTTTGCCGCGACTTGATATGTATTTCCCGCTCGAGTCTTTGTATCCTATGCACAACGATTTTCATTTTCTTGATAATGATATACAACAGTGTAGTATGAATAGTGAAAGTGAAGTGGAGAATAGAATGGTAGAAGTGCCTGTTATAAATCAAACTGACGTGATGGAACCGCCTAATGACAGTTCAATTAATGAATTACCTATGAGTATACAGAGTTTAATGGATCCAGTAATGAATGCTACCTTGAGGCCGACGACAAACAAAATTAATGTGAAGAATATAGAACTGATGAAAAATTAAAATATATTTTTATAACATAGTCCACATTAATATTTATTTCTCTACCCTGCATTTAAAATGATACCCTCGTAATAAAACTACGCCATCTTGAGTTATTAATAATTATATGTCAACTGTTTATTTACTCGTGTTAGTACTTACCACTTTACTTTTATGTTTATAATTAATTAAAACACAATTAAAAACTCGTTTTGCGATTATATAGACTCTATTTTTAATATAAAGAAAAGTTGGAAGTGGATTAAACAGAAAATTTTAAAAAAAGAACATCTCACGTAATTTATGGTCGCCACCTGACTAATTAATGTATTCGCGTTATGGTTAAAAAAAGAAATATATATGTGATACATTTTATATATATTAACGTGTTATAACTTATATACGGCAATAAAATCCCCACTGTCCCTTATTTCTTGATACTTGTATAACTGCGAGTCTTGTGCTACGTCATGGAATGGCATTGGATCTGTATGTACTCCCTTCTGATGTGGTCCTATAATAATCAAAACTTTTCCAACGAAATATTTCAAGTATTGGTCAAACGCTGTTCGATTGTTGAAATAACAAAACATTAAAGATATTTTATTATCTTTCTCCAGTATATTGATGGTGTCCTTGTCTAACTCTGCTTGTGCGAAATGGAGGGGGATAAAAGTGGGCGGGGAGTATTTGCAGTTCCACCAAATGTCGTCTACTTCGATGCCTGTTACAGGAATTCCTGAAATATAGTTAGATAAGTAAATAGTAGGCAGTGAGAAATAATTGTAGGGTACTAAAGGCTGAATTCTCAACTTCCAATCTAATTTCTTATGAAATCAATGCCAAATTTTTCAGCGTAGTGTTTTAAAGCAAACTGTGTGAATATGGGTCATGGCTTATTTGGTAAGACAGGTCTGCCTTAAAATACAAATAGGTATTTGTGTAATGTTTTATCAAGAATATTGAAGAATCAATGATACTATTCAGTTGTAAAATAACCACCTACCAGTAGCTTTGGTGATCATCCATTCCAATAAACCACTGCCACACCCCACACTTAATATTCCGTCACAGTTCAATTCTGCTAAACACTCTTTGATGAATTCGAAGTTTTCCTTGTTTGGATATACCCATAATAGTCTATTTCTATCGGGGTGATCATGATATTTAGCAATTATTTCTTGCCAATTGTTATCTTTGTACAACTGCATTATATTAAATACTATGTCCATTAATGAAATGTAAAAAAAATGACAACTTAATTTACAGACGAATTGTAACTAACTGAAATACTTGACTTACATAATATTTAATGCGAAATATTTTGTATGTACAGAAGTATGCAGTGTCGGATTTGCGACATCGATTTCTTTTAGATATTATGTATTTTATGTGTCTATAAATAACCTGAATATTGTTGACATATTAAAATAAGGACTTAAGCCAACGCCGCTGGTAGAAACATTGATCATAAAATCCTAATCAGCAATATTGGCGGCAAGACTGCGTTTATATATTTATAGTTATTTTGTATAAATAAAAAAGGTACCTATCAGGTTTGTAATATAGTAGATAGAATTTGTGTATTATAATTATATAAATGTGTATATACATCGGGAAGGTTTGTTAGTTTACCATCAACGTAAATGAAATAAAGAGTATCTAGTACGGCCCTGTACATTTCCGTATATCGTATATTGAAAAAATTGGCCAGAACCCAACACCATCATCATCAGGAAACATACAGACTACAGGTAGAGTAGTAACTCTTGAGCCAATACTATCATCAAAACACATTGATCAATTCATACCATTTATTTTTATCTGGCGTATTACAAACATATTACACGGCCAATTAAATATCATCAAAATATACAAAACCAATAAAATATATAATAATATTATATTCAGTGTGGACAATTTCATTTCATCCTTTCGTTTTTTTATTTTGTATAATAAAATAAATTTTAGACTTACTAGGGTATAGCGCGTAATAACAAAAACGCATTCAAAATGGCGTGAGAAATTTTGAAAATGTATAAAAAAAGTTAACGTCGATTAACTGTCTTTCATATAAAATTCATTTAAATCCGAATTCAATTACTTAACAAGAAGACTAGCAATAATAACATATTTGCTTGCGCATACATAATATTGATTAAATATTTTCTTTTGAACTAAACAAAATTTGTCTTTCTGAAGATAATCTTCTTTCTAATTCTTTTCATAAAGACAAATGTTGGTAAACAAGTTGTGCTTTAAGCTAGCGAGTTTAGCTTACGTTTCAAATAGGTCAAAAGAAGGACAGACGCACTGTCTGTGTAAGGTATATGGCTTTGCATAATTTGTTATTAATAATATTTATATTTTTGGATACACGTTTCCTTCCATTTTCATTAGGATCAGAGCAAAGATTTGATAATAGTAAGGGATATCAGTCTGAAACGCCATTTGAACGAGTGTGCTATATGAACGCGACAAAAATGTTATACATGAACTTAATATAGTTTGAGATCAGCTTACAATAGAGATCATGATCTTCAGTCGACATTAATTACATTTAAGAAATTAGTAATCTTTACTCTTTTTTATATTTGAGCATCAGTATGCTATTGTTCTGATAAAAATACCAAAAAATGTCCTAAGTTAGGACTTAAGTCTGGTGGCAGGGTATAGAGAATGACAAAAATAAGGATGCTGCTAATTATCGCGACGTTGGTAATCGGGATGTTGCATAGATATTTACTAACATAAATCGACTTAATTTCGATAATTACAAGTGTTATTATCCAATTTTAACATACAAAAAAGTAGAAGTTGGAAAAGTGGAACAAGTTCGTGTAGTCTCTCCGCGCGGTAGAAGTGTAACTTTGTAATCCTTATCTACTAAATATGAAAATAACTCTCAATGTAAGAGTTTAACGCGCTAGAAGCTCGACAGTTTCACTTCAAAATTAAAATGAAGTATTTTTATATTGATTATTAAGAATAGTATACACCGTATACACATACCCCATAAAAAGAAACCCATCTTTATTACAACATATATTACAGTCAATAATTTTTAAAACGCTTTAAATTTTATTAGAAAGTTTGAGATCGATTTGTTATACATATAGTATAAGTCGAGCGCGATAACTTGAGACCTGGGGGCGATAACGTCGCATACGCATCGTTGTACTGTGCACCAACAAATATCACAAGTTTCCACCCGCGGCTTTGTGTCGGCAATTTTTTTAATGTAGCGCTTGTTGCACATGGAACAACACCGCCTTTTACGTACTACACAAATTTATTAAGCTGTTACGAGCTGAGTCATATAAATACTGAGTCAAAAATTTTAAAATGTTGTTTGACTAAACTTGTATGAGACTAAAGCCCGAATACTGAACCGCCACTCAGACATATAAGCGCTACTTAAGCGTTTAAGTAGCTGTCACATTAGACAGAATACGTGAAATTTGAGCAGTAAGTAGCACTTTATTGATTGTCGGATTTGAGTGGCGGTTCAGTATTCGAGTGTAAGATGATTAAAAGATGACGTTGCCTACAACGTTGCAACACCGGAGCTTGAGAGAAAGTCACAGGGGTAGCGGGAGGAGGGTTGCATTCCAGCCGTGTCTCAAGTTATAGCGCTCGAATAGCAACTGTTTCGGCTGATGTGACGCCACTGGTGTTGGTATTGCCCCTTTTAACCATAAAAAGAAATAAAGGGGGAAGCATTCTATACCTAATCAATGTTATAACAATGATTATGATACAGATTTCTCTAAGTTAGAAAAAAGAACATTCAAAATACCTACCACCAGTAAAGCCCTGAGAAGACTTGTTCGAATAATTAAGTTTTGAAAAACGTTTTAATATATCGTAATTTCATACATTTCATGTAATAAATTTCACAGCGAAAGGTTAAGACAAACTAAAGCGTCTTGGACGCACTTACAAACTAATGTTAGTTCATACTATGACTAAAATTTTTGCGTAGCAATGTTAGTTTAAAACTAATAGGATAGATGCAATTTACTGTATAATAAAAAAGGCATCCAAATTATATTATATATAGTTTTGAATAAATATTTCAAAAGATTTATATTAAATTATTCTAATGTAACATTATCATTATTCTTGACATGCAGTTGGTACACATGTTTAAATTGAGCTTTTATATTAAGGTCGGTATACATACAGAATCATAGTACTTATTGGGCTAGTTTACCAAATAAAAAAAATGGTTAATAATATAGGTTCATGTTTTTATATTAATCTGAAACACCTATATTTTTGGAAAACCTTACATTTACAATATGTATTTTGCATATTTATTTCTTAATTTTCGCGAATCACATTCATAACATTGAAACAACTTTTTATGGATTATATCGCGTTTATTTAGAACTTATTTTCTACTAGCTGACTCGGCGAACTTTGTTCCGCATCAAAATGCTATTTATCGGCACGCGTTTTGGCGCGGAACGCAACTGCTAGGTCCCGCTATGTTAATACTGTAATATCTTCGTAAATATACGTTTAAATTACATGCTGTAAAGGGCCAGGATCATCTATATTACATATACAATCTTTTTAAGACACATAATCGGATGAAAATGAATGCTGTAATGTTTAAAATCGCTTCGTAAATAAGCCATTATTTCTCGTAAAAAGTAAAGGAATAAAAATTATCATTGTGGGTTATCCCTAAGAGATAGACATATTATTATGCCCTCGCGGACTTTTTTGTAGACCTTCTGGAGGTCTTTAATAATGCAGCACATTGTTTTGATCTATCACTTAGGGTTCAGGCAGCGTTTGCGATTAAAGTTCTAAATCTTGAAAATTATCACTTTTTATTTCTACACTATACATGAATTATAGATCAAAACCACCCCGTTGACACCCTCTAACTATTAAAAGAAACCGCATCAAAATACGTTTTAAAGATATGCGCATATAAGGGGACAGACAGCGGAAAGTGACTTTGTTTTAAACTATGTAATGATTTATATCCCCGACATTTCGAACAATTTTTTTTTTTGATTGCCCAGACGTCGGGGAAATAAATAGAAAATAAGTTCTAAATAAACGCGATATGATCCATAAAAAGTTGTTTCAATGTTATGTATTTTACATTTTAAAAAATGAAAAAAAAATTTGCACAAAAACACTTCAGACTGTCATGGCGTCTTGAATGACGTCTCACCGTGGCAAACATATCTGTTTGTGTAAGGACGTTCTCAAGTAATTTCAAGGTTTTTAGTGATTTTAAACGAGGCGTGGCAACATTCAAGGCGACACGATGGCTAATTTTTAAGATTTTCCTTTCGTAAAATATTAACAACCTTTACTTATTTTGATAAACTGTTTGATTTTTTAAAATCGTATCATCATAAGCTAAGTAAGAAACTCTAATCCATCAGCTTCATTGTTGGTGGAAACAAGTCTATTCTGCCTACACTGTACTTACTGTTCTTGGCTGATTGATATCACATTTGGAAAGCAAGGGAATAAATCCATTTCCATTTATACTATAAGTAGTTTTAACATTCCATTCCTTTGCAATTGATATGCCTCGCGTTAAATAGAAAAGGCATAATAGTATTCCACAGACTGGAACGAGATCACGTCTCATGATCTAGGAGCCCATCTTATGATCACTGTGGCGGTATCGACTTAAATTTGTAATTATCACGCCATGTCAATTACATTACTTAATTGGATGCCATTTTAGCTTACTATAAACAATGATTATTACAATAAATATGTAGGAAAATATTCTTTATAGGTTTTAAAAAATCTTAAATTACATTTTGTTCAATCAAGCAGTCAACCTTACCAATTAAAATGAGATACATTGAGGTGCTTCTTGACTTTCTACCAAATTAACATATGCATTAGATACATAATTATAAAATTCATAAAATATACCCTCCATCCATTATTTTACTTTACATCTCAGCCTTTTCTTTACTTCAAGTCTGTTGAAGCAAAAAATAATTTCATTAAAGATCCAAGAGATACCCACATAACTTCACGCGTTTTTCTAACCGGAGGTGTAGGCAATGAATGTTGAGACTCGACTCGCCGTTATTGTTACGTCCCAAATGGAATAGGCGGCGAACCTATTGTCATACCAGGTACAAAGTTTTCAGTCATCAATATCTATCACACATAACTTGTCATTGGTGTAAGCCAGGATTCGAACCCGCTTCTTGATTCAGGAGCGGGGTGCTCGACCGAGACTTACAATTTAATTTAATGTTATATTCATTTTCAAATGTATTGGACTCACCTATAGATACAGACTGCTTTATCTTCCTACGCCAATGTATCTCAGCACTCGTATCAACATTGCTTTCATCACTATCCTTTTTAATATCTTGATCACCGTACAATATCTTCTCATACAATTTCTTCTTATACTTTGGTGGTGTACTAAATTCTAAGTTGTTCAAATTCGTTCGCTTTTCTAATTCAATCATTTTCCTCATGTCGATCGGAGGCAAAGACACTATTGAAGCTTTTCTTATTTTATGGACATATTCAAACTCTTCTATTGGTGTGGTAGGTTTGGCTTCAACAGAAGGTTTCTTGTTGACGATAACACTCTGGCGTGCGTTATTAGCGACCAAAATGTATGATGTGTCTACTTCAACATCCGGTGTCTTCCCTTCATCTCTCTTATCACAACTCTCAACATCCATTGTTTTATCATTATTCGTTTTCTTATCATTCTCATGTAAATGTTTTTGGATGACTTCTTCTGGTAGCGGAGGTAGAGGATTCATACTCTCCAATTTAGTTTTTTCATCATTTTGATGTTTAGTTACACTATTTCCGTTGGCTATTTGTTTAAGAACGGCTTCATCGCATTCGATTGCCGTCGAGGATGGAACATAATCAGGATGTGTGTTTCGTATGTGACGCTCCAAGTTGTCTTTACGTCGAAAACGCCGTTTGCAAACTTTACACCGAAAAGGTTTGGAATCTATAAAAAAGTGGCGCGCTATTAATAACATGAAGTCAACATCTAGTCCACCTATCGGAAATAGCTCTATATCTACCTCTATAGTAGGTAGGTAATTATATGTATCTATAGTATTTCTGTCATAACCATGATTCACAGGAAATATATATTAGGGCACTAAAAGGAAAAGCGCAAGATCCAACAACGTCTCTTCTGTTCAGTGAGTGATATTTGGATTTGACTTTCTATCGATGGCCACTTCAATTCTTTCACTTCTATGTCAGGGGAGCAGGATTTCACATATTATTAAGACTATACTTACTAATGTTAATTCAAAATATCTAGTGGATAGTGAAGTAAGACTACATACCAGTGTGTACAGCAGCATGCCTCCGCATGTCTTTGCTAGAGTGGAAAGCTTGCGGACAGCGCGGACACTGGTGCGGGCGGCGCGCGGCGCTGCGCCCCCCACGAGAGGAGCACGCGCCGCGCCCACACGAGCCCCACCCGTTCCAGGTGCCGCAAGCACACTTCTTCTCTAAAATTCATTAAATTAGGTACTTTAAGTTAGTTTTCCAATAAAACGTAAACTCGTCACTCAACCTTATAAGCTAAACATTATGCAGTGGTTTCGGGTTTAAGACGTACCAAACAAATATACGCACATATGACATAATCACATAGCCCTCCTTCTGGCGAAGTCACGTTAAGCCTAGTAGTCTGTTCATAGTGTATCTGTATGCAATTGGATATCATGGGATCATGGAGCACACAGTTGTTTAAGAACGTTTCAGCCAGGTTGCACTGCCGTGGTCACAAGCTGGTTGACTTATCTAAGATAAATAATGTTTACCTAAACGTTTCGCGTTTATTCCCCTTCATTATAATTGTGTAACACAGTTGTTTGTTTTAGTAAATTTTTGCTATGACACTGTTACTACGAAATAGTGCAAGTCTGAATAGCAAAATTTTTGTAGATTTGTTTTTTATTTTTATTTCCGAGTTATTTTTGTGCGTGCTATGAAGCAGGCTATACTCGGCAATTCTCTACGAGATAAGATCCAGAATACGGAGATCCGTAGACGTACGTGTAACTAATATAGCCCGTAAAGTTAGGACACTGAAGTGGAGGTGGGCCGGCTACATCACTGGAAGAATTGGCGACCGCTGGGGAAAAAGGTTTTTTTGACTTTTTTGGTTCGCAGCGTAGACCATCCCCCCACTAGATAGACCGACGACCTAAGCAAAACAACAGGCAGTCGTTGGATGCAGGTGGCACAAGACTTGGAGTATATGGTGTGCTAAGGGGGAAGGGGGACTCCTTTCAGCAGTGGACAAATCTGTGCTAATAATAATAAGTTATATTTATTACTCACCATGTTTGGCCATATGTTTTCTATAATTGGAACCGTCACGGAAGCGTCTCCCACATGTTGTGCAAGGATAGGGCCTTTCCTCTGTGTGGGTGAGACTATGTTTTCGCAAAGATGTTAAGTTGTTGAATGCCTTGTTGCACTGATTACACACATATTTCTTCTCCTCTAAAAAACAAATTTATCAGTATACTGTATTATATATGAAATTAAAATGTAACACCAGTAAGCATTTTTACTCTGAACAGGCAGTCAATATGCATAATAAGAGCAAGCTGATAAATATACTAACTTGTGTGTTTCAGCTTATGTCGCTGCAATTTGGACATCTGGAAGAAGCTGTCACCGCAAACATCGCATGCATATGTTCGTTCATTGCGATGTACACGCATGTGGTACTTATAATGGGACTGACTTGCGAAACTCTACAAAAATTATAGGCCAATAATTAGTCATTCTTTTCAAAAGCTATAAGAGAAAAAAGAACTGCCTGGATCTACTATATAAAATCTTAATTGTAGCTTAGCCTGTAAGAAAAAAAATAGAAAATAATATTTATTTGTAAAAATATCGGACATACAATCATTACATAGTATAAAACAAAGTCACTTTCCGCTGTCTGTCCCCTTATATGCGCATACCTTTAAAACTACGCAACAGATTTTGATGCTTTTTTTTATATTTAGAGGGTGTTAACGGGGTGGTTTTGATCTATAATTTATGTAAAGTGTAGTAAAAAAAAAGTAATAATTTTTAAGATTTAGAACTTTAATTGCAAATGCTGCCCGAACCCTAAGTGATAAATCAAAACAATGTACTACATTATTATACACCTTTAAAAGGGCTACAAAAAAGTCCGCGAGGGCGTATGTCTATCTCTTAGGGATAACCCACAATGACCATTTTTATTTTTTATTAGAAATAATGGCTTTTTTATGAAGCGATTTCAAACTTTACAGCATTAATTTTCTTCCAATTAAGTGTCTTAAATAGATTGTGCATGTAATATAGATGATTCTGTGCTTTACAGCATGTAATTTGAACGCTGAAAGAATGTTGAATGGTAGATGATATGTCAGGCTTTGCATAGATAAAATGTATTATCTAATTACCTTGTTGCAGTCAGGGCACTGGTAAGGCTTGCGTTGGCCATTGCAGTAGGCATGATATGTAACCTGACTCCGAGCATGAAACTTCTTATGGCAAACTGTACATTCATAATATTTTCCATTTGCATCTAAAAAATATTTAAGAAAAATAAAAAAAATATATGATGGCTAAACTGATAGCATAAACATATAATATAAGAAAAGTAAGGATTTAGAAGTCACATCATCCTATGACCCATATTCAGTTAAGAATATATAAATGAACAGTCAACAAATACCAATAATAGTAATAAGCAATAAATTATGAATGTGATTCGCGAAAATCTAAGAAATAAATACTAATAAGCTTCTTAAATCAAAACTTGAACATCACACTACCATTAGCCTAATGTAAATCATGTGTGGATACTAACAACATTATCAAGTAAAAGGAAACCAACCTGTTCCTATTTTAATATGAGAGGTTTCAGGCTTTGTCTTTTTAGCAGCCTCCTCAATCGTCTCACATAGAACATTCGTGTTTTCATAACAATTGTCAGTTGTTTTTTCACTCTCAAGGAGTTCAGCAACAGCATCCCGGTTTCCCGGTGTATTAGTTTCATGCATAGAAAATAAACAAGCTAAACATCCGTCTTTTTCCAATAGCAGGCATCCCATACATTTTACATGACCGCAGCTTTCAGTTACCAGCCTATTATTAGTGGCGTTCACAGGTTTCTCATTACGACAAATCACACAAACTTGGGGATTCATAATGCACGGGAGGTTAGGAATAGAAGAATTAACTAAACATCGATCATTATTAAGGAAATCAAAACATTGAGTCTATTATGTGTCTTTACAGCAGACTTATAAATACAAATTGATGTATTTATAAACAACTTGAAACAAACTTCCATTTTCGCAAGCCAAAAGAAATAAATTCATGATAACTTTTTACAAAATGATTTCGTAACCTTGGATGCAAACTTAGTTTGAAAGCTTATTTATATACTCTTTGGTTTGAAAGTATCAAATCAAAACCAATATTTTGCATTATGCAATATTTGGAATATGATGGATTAATAATTAAATAAATATTAAGAAATATTACAACAGACCCTACATGCTGTGATAATATGAAGAAAACATAACAAAACCTCACACCTTTATCTACCCGTAAGTGTAGGCAGCGGCTGATATGCTTCGATCCGCCGTTATGTTTACGTCCCAAATGGAGTAAGTGGCGAACTTATTGCCATAAATCACACAAACCCATCGGTCATCGATATTTATCAATTAATAAGTAAGTCATAATGTGATAAAATTTGAAGAATTTACAGAATTTTTTTTCAATAACGTACTACGCTTAGATTGCCAAGAACCGCCCGAGTCAACTAATCAACCTCTATAACTGTCCTTTCGAGGTAGGCAAGTACAGGCTCATACACAGTGATGACTTCTTGCTGGTTTCTGTCATAGTAGTGGTAGAGCCAAGCAGTTCGCTGCATGAATGGGCCGGCTCGGCCGGTAAAATACCACAACCTCTCAGAAGACCGACGTAAAGTGGCTCATGCCGCGTTTCGTTCGGTGAGAGAGGCCACCCGGAGGCCCACCCCCTTCTCTATCCCCTACCCCTTAAAAGCAACGCAACAGTAACACTATATGTGTTGCTGGTGTCCATGGGCGGCGTTGGTTGCTTACCACCAGGTGACCCACCTGCTCGTTTGCCGTCCTATCCCATAAAAAAAAATAGTAAGTGAGTCGTAACATTCTTCGTCATTCTGGTCACTTCTGGATTGAAAATTAGTGTCATCATTACATGTTGATGATACAGAAAACTCTGGTACAATCTTCCTCCATCTGTGCTTATTATAGCACTTCTGAAAACCAAGTTTAATTTTAGGGGAGGTTTTCCGACTTGGTCATTCTGTCTCAGTTGGTGATCGGCGACTAACTGTAGCTTTTGGTAATTCAAGCAATAACCAGTTTCACCAGGCTCTCGTCTCCGTTTGGCTCCTTGTGGTCGAAATATATGAATGTTGTTAGCTTACTGAGGATAAATAGATTTGGGCATTGATAATTTTAACCAAAATTTAATTAAAACGAGTCATACAATTTCAATGCATTTCTTTATCTCCGGTTGCTACGATTTCATATCTGTGAAATAAGATGAGCAGAATTGTCGTGAAAATTTGTAGAATTAAGAAAACGTGTGTTATACAAACGTTAGTCGTCCTTATCGGTAAGTTTAAACCATGAACGTAGTACATTTATCGGGTGAATTGCTCTCTACAATTGATATCCAAAGGACCTGCGTTCAGCGTTCTGCATTCTGTTTTTTAATACCTTCCTACTGCGGACTGCCTGCCAGCGTTGTCAACTTGACGGGTTTCCCGTCAGATTTGACGGGTCAGCAAGGTCAGCAACGGGAAAAAATTGCGCTTAACGTTATTATAGTTGTTATAGCTGATTCTTAGTTCCCTCAACTCAATGCTAATTAATGCTAGCTATTAAGTAAGTGCCCGGTAGCAAAAGATAGTGCGATTCAATCGTCGGCTACAGCGCCATCTAGTTTCCGTCACTTCACTTCACTTAATTACATCATGATAGATGAACTTAATTCGTTAGATAACAAATACATTTATCAGAATCATCAATTTAAAAAACTCACTAACTTGTTGAAAAATTATTTTGTTTATGTATATTTAAAAAGTAGCTCTAAAAATCAATATCCGAAGACTCAATTTTAAAATAATTCATTTTTAAAATTTAGGGAAAAGTCGAAAATTCTTACTTGACGGGTTTTGACGGGATTGTAGCATTCTCTACAGCGGGAGTAGAAATTTAATGTGGCAACACTGCTGCCTGCTCGTATGTGTGAGGCCTGTGTGAGGCTGTGTGTTTGTGTGTGACATTTGTACATTTGTAGTTGTCATTTCGTTATAATTTCAATTCGTAGGTACGCCTTGAAGAGATTCCTTTATTTAAATAGTATTTAATAATTAGATTAAATTCAATATGGTAAGTATTCAATGATACTACATATTATCGTTTTCAGCCAATCTCAAAATATTGTTTCAATCGTTTATGGATGTAACCTCAAAAAATAATTTTGTTTTCAGGATGTCTTTCTGATGATTAGGCGAAAAAAATTAACCATCTTTACAGATGCGAAAGATACAACAACAGTTTTAGAATTGAAGAAAATGATCGAAGGTGAGTGCGATTGTCGTTGCGTTAAAAAAATCTATTTTTAGTCGGGATACAATGTCGAGCAAGAAGCGTAGGTTTTGTTGTACATGGTGTTGTAAATTGTTGTACGTATTTAAACCAACATACACGAATTGTCAGAAATGTTCATTGTTTCGCTACGTTATATTAAGCGATTTTTGGATAATATTTGCAACTATATAGCTCATAAACATTGGGCTTGGAATAATTATCGTTTTTAGCCAATTGATATCATGTTCTCCTATGAAGACTGAGGTATGAGGCGATTGAAATATTTATTTAGTAATGATATTCATATTGCAATACTATTATGATTCAGAAAGTCACAAGGAGTGCATTTAAAGTAGAGGCAAGCTTTCTGTATCACTGGCCACATACCAGGCTCACTTTGTAAGCCTTTCTGTACCTTAAACATATTCATTCATAAAAGTTGTTTATTGAATTTGGAAAACATTTGGGATAACCTACAATTATGAAAATATATAGAATGATGCAAATTTAATGCAGCTGCATCTATGAAGTGTGTTTTAACTCTTTATAGAAGTAAAAACTGGAATAAGTTACTTACATTTAATGAAATATCTATTGATTTAGTGCTATGAACTATTGACACTTTAAAAAGAAAAAATTTTTATTTTTTAAATTGGATAGAAGTGAATCTTTTAATAATATCTTGATAATTTGTTTTATCAAATTTATATTTTTAAAGAATATCTAATTTAAATTACAATGACATTTACTTTCAGGTATCCTTAAGGTAGCTCCACCGAGTCAGATGCTTTTCAACAAAGACAGCCAACTTATGGAGGATGAAAAAACATTGGCAGAATATGGGTTAACATCAGCCACAGCTAAAGCTCAGTGTCCAGCACCCATTGGATTGGCTTTAAGGTACATAATACATAGTAATTATTTAGCGGATGATAAGATGTTTTTTCAATTGTTTCCTGAATTGTTCATTAATTTAACAAGAATTAAAAGTTTTGCCCCTATTATAACCCTGATTAAAGATATAGGGGTTATCCTGATGCCCATTTTCTACTGATATTTCAAAATGGGGTTATTCCATGGTACATAAATCCTACTTGCATTTGGTAAATGTTTGTCAAAATTTAATTAATACAGTTGTCATAACAGTTTACTTATTATTTATTCTTGCATACCAGAAAATAATTTAAACTCAAACATAACCTTGAGTAGAAAGTCTACACTACACTTTCTGCTTCTTCTACAGGAAGGAAAATGGAGAATTTGAAGCATTAGACCTCACAGCTTACTCGTCACCACCAGATTTGCCAGATGTTATGAAATCTCAAGAGACTAATGGACAAGAACAGGTGATTTATTATTGTTTCTTATATACACTGTTAGTATTTTGAAATTGAAAATTTGGTATTCTAGTAGAACAGAATTCATGTAGAGATTATAAGTAAAACATGTATTGTAGGGCATAGTGAGATTACAATAGTGAGTGATAGTGAGATTTACAAAAAAATTGCAACTAAATACACTGCTATCTGGGAGTGTGTGTGTAAAATTTCATTGTTCCATGAAGATTTGCTGTATAATTGTAAATGGTGACTTTGGTACTAATATAATGAATCCTAACTCAGACATCAATCATTTACATCCATGAGTTTGTTCATATACATGAAAAAACTTATGGATCACATGCACTCTACCTCTTTCACTATCTAGGTAAAGAGAGAAAAAATGTCAATGCAGTTGCACTACAAATTAATATTAAATTGTTATTCAATTTTGCACAGCAACGAAATAACCGATTATTATATCCATATTTTATATATAGTTTTGTATTTTAGCTATTTAATCTAACTGTTATATGTATATTTTGGGAATAAATTTATTGCTTGATCATTTTCAGATGGACCAACACTAAATGGCATGGCTCTGGTTTGAACGACGTAGATGCAGGCATCAACATAGCATCCGCGGTTTTGTATTATAATAAAAAGTCCAAACCATTGGACTGAATCGTCTATAGACCAGAACAACTGGCCAAGGGCGGCAACTTAATTATATTTTTTGCATATAACATATTTTGTTATTAATTTATCGAACATTTTGCTCGATTTTAACATATTCTGTTATGTCTACACATTTCTTTGTAATATTTTTGTGATGCTTTGTATGAAGGGAGTGTAACTTTTGTAATTTATTTGTGGAAATTCAGACCACAGATGACACACAGGGTTACATATTTATGTAAATGATGCTATCTAATTTTGTTATTCATAGAATATCTACTCATTTTTCTTTTATAAATACAGGCAAGCTAAAGATTAACCCTCTTCAAATGTTCTAGGGTAGATATTTAGTGAACGTTCCTTTGTACATTACAATATTTTATTAAACACTATCTTCTACCTCCATGATTATAGTGACCTGAATATAATTCTATTAATTTTTATTAATCATTATCATATCATCACCAAATAACAAGCTATTTTTTTCATTATTCAATTTTAATCAATATGGTTCTTTCAATATGCTACTTGACATATTGAGCAAGGCATATGATTATTTTCCTACTGTCCTAAGTCTTACTGCTGAATTACTCACTCACACAAATGCTTACCTCTGTTCATATAAATTATATTTGCCCTTATTTGATATAATAATTTAAGCTATGTGTGTAATAAAACTCTTTCTACGATTCTATAATTTATGCTAAATATGTTGCATATGGTGGGTGACCTACTAGCTCTCAGTATTGCACATTAAGAATTTGCTAAATCACCGAATTGAATTAATAGAATTATAACTGTGCAAGTAAAAAAAATAACAATACTATTTATAATTTGCATGGCTGATATGTCAATTCTTTGTAAGACTGCAATAAAGTTACTTTTAAAATTTGTATTATAACCATTGACACCAACTCTTTTATGTGACAGTAATTAATGAAATAAATATTTTAGTCCCTTTTATGGGTATCAGGGCATAATAATAATAAGTTGGGGTAAATCAACACTGTTATCAACTGTCTAACAAATTAATATAACAAGGGTATTGTTATCAGGATATACAATGTTCATTCTGGAATAAAAATAAGTTATCACAATTTACAAACTAATTGGTTTGCTTTGTGAAGTTGCCCTAAATTTAAGTTGGTTATTTTGCCCATTCACAAATTTTGCAAGTTAAACAAACTACCTGCTCTCATGTAGGTACCTAACTACTTCGCGGAAAGCTTGCATAAAAACACGACTATTAAGACCATATTTTGTACAAAATACTGTTATTACTTTAGCCTGAATCAGAACTGCCGGATATACCTTTTATTTGATATGAACTATTTTACAGAAAAAGTCACATGCTGTCAAAATCATGCAATGTGGATTATTTGATTAGGATTTAGACGGAGGGGGAATGTTATATCTCTATCCAATTTACTGGGTGAATTTTAGACAATAGAAAATAAGTTTTATATAAACTTTATAAATTCAGGTACTAACCATATGAATACCATTACAGCTCGACGATTTCCGTGCCTTTGATGATGATGAGGCGCATGTGTAGTTATAACATTTATGGTCATGTAACACATAAATGTGTAGTTTGTAAATCTGCCTGTTTGTAGCCTAGTCGTATAGGAGTGTACACGTGTATTATACAAGTTTAATTAAATAATTCTTATATGAATTTCGAGTGAAAATAAATTTTGTTAGATTTTACTTTGACAAGGGTTTCAGAATATTGATAAATTAATAGAACATTGTCTCTCTAATGCTTCCAGTGTCTATATTTACGTAACAAATGTCGTCTAGGGAATTCATTGGCAGAATTTATTAAAATTGCAGTACTGAAAAATTTAATATGTACAGGTACCATATTGATGAATCTTCACTAAGCTACAAGGAAACAGATTTATCTAGATGTATTAATTTCCACATTTGTAAGAAGTATCAAGTAATACTGACTAGCATAAATACTTGAGTAAAACTGATCTCGCAATTAACAGTTTTTTTATTACCTATTTTTTTATAGTAATCGGAGCTGTGTTGACAGATTTAATAATATTCAGTATTGCCAGTACTATTTTTTTTATTGAAAGTTAGTCGAAAGATAGTTCGAGGTAAATAATATGTCAAGACAAATTTAAATACCTACTAGATACTTGACAAAAACTATAGACTCACCTATTGTAAGTTGAAATATAACTTTACAGTTAGGTTGAACTGACGATTATTATGATTCTCCTAAGACTTGGTGCAGCCAACTTGATTTTCTTATGACTCCTCATAAAATATATTTTTTCTAATGTATTGCAGATAATATCTAATAACAATGCTTTTTTGTGAGATCAAATATTGCTACTTCGATGATTTCAATTTAAATATCTTTCTTTAATATGTGCATTACGGCTTTAAACTTTCACATCCATGATTATAAATATGATTTTAATGATACGGTATATAACTTAGTTTAGTTTAGAACGGTTTATTGATAGTATAGCTAATTTAATAGGACAAAATTAGTGGCTTTGTTACGAAATCATAAAGTAATTCTTTGTTATTAATACTAATAACATGTAGAAATGACTGAAGGATGGCTAAGGTCATGTCAATGATTACCGACTATTTTTATATTTCACTTTTTTTTGTATATTTTGGTTAAATACCATCCAATATATATATATATATCAACAGTTCATGTAGATTGATGATGTCATCAATATGAAAAAGAAACCAAGTCAGACTTTTAAGTAGTATACTTTTAAGTAAATAACCAAATAATTTTCATTTATAAATTCAAATCCAAAAGAATGTAGATTTATTTATTTTGCACCTTATTATCTAGGATCAATTGATCGTTTTTGACTGTTTTTGTTGTTGTTGTGAAACCACTATACTACCTGCTTACTAATAGCATTCTATGTGGAAATAATTAAATGTTTCTTTTACTTTATTGCTTTCTAACGAATTTGTATTTTCTTTGTGACTTCGTAGTGGTGTTTGGGTGGGATAGGGTTCTCCTGTGCTAGTCGAGTTGCAGGTATTAGAGTGATTAGTTAATGTTACTCTATATTATTTTAAAAGTATGCTGGTATGGTATCAAGTCTGGGAGTCGGTATTAAGTACATGTACCGGTGAATAACATGATAAACCTTATTTCAAACAGTTCTAGTAATTTTGATAACAATTTTGGTTAAATAGACACATCTGTACATATAATTTAATAGAACGTGAACAAATGCAGATTAAGATTAGTGCAATTTTCAGATATTATTGAACCAAATGTTCCGTTTACAAAAGTAAATCTTGATATCTTTGGAAAATATCCTGCCAGTTATTAGAATTAAACTATAGGACTACTATTAGGACTTGAACTGGTACATGAAATAAACTGTTGCCGAGGCTTAGCTTGTACAAATCCTACTGTAATTTTATTGTGGACTACTTACTCTTAAAATACAATATTAAAACATATTTATTATTTTTTTTTTATTTAAACTATTATGTAATAAAAGTTTCTCATTAACAGTTGTTATCTGAAATAACTTGACTAAACTGATTAAAATTAATTTAGGACTTAGATGAATAAATACCGAGTGTAGGTTTCATAAATCCAGCCAGGAAGGAATAAAGATGTTTGATTTGTTTTGTTGAGTTTTATTTTCATCAAACAAAAACCATTTTATGTAAATCAAATCGAAAATGTGACCCTGAATTTGTCGAATTAAACAAATCTTGATTACGCAAAGAGTACGTAATTCTGGCTTCCGTTAGAATTCCGGGAATATATAATCTAGAAACTTATAGCAATAGAGAATAAATATACGCACAAGCATTAGGGTCTTGAGACGAAACTAATACAGCGGCATCTAGACAAACGTGTAAGCAAAAAAAAAATGTTTTCAAATAAAAACAAAATTATTGCAAATCAGAAACATATATTTCCACTTGATTGTAATATCAGTATTCACTTATGTTACAATAACATTGTTGGTAAAACGAATCAATGTACTTATACAATTAGTAAACTAATACTCTCCGGGTCATAGAAAACAAACAACTTTTTTTAAGAAAGATTAACCATGAAAAATGTTCATACGATTTCATTTATTAATTTTGTACTGACAATTGGAAGAGTAAAAACCATACATCACAATATTAACATCTTTGCCTACTTATCACCAATTGAAATATTTGGTCCCATTTTGGTTATCAGACTCTTCTGGTACTGCTGTGTGAAGACCGACGTAGCTATTGGAAAAGAAAACCTAAATCAAATTAAAAATACGATATCATCAGCCATCATGACTTGGTTGTCCTTCGTCATATGCTCGAGAGCGGCGAGGATCTCGTCCTCGGCGAAGGTCTGGTGCGAGTACTTCTGGTTGACGTACTCCGTCACTCGCGCCAGGGGCAGATGGTTGTTGCGCTCTTCGCGGAACAGCTGCTGGAGCGACGACTTGAATTGCCCCAATCTGTACAATTGCAAATAATTATAGTAATTTTTACTAATCTATATGCGTTTATAACTAATGGGGTAATTTTATTAACTACTAGCTGTTGCCCGCGACTTCGTTTGCGTGGGCGCTCTGAAGCAGCAGAAATACCATGCCTGTGCTAATATAAGGGTTCTTTTTAGTATGTTTAAACAGTGAATGCTAATTACCTTTCAGGATCGATACTCTTAAGCGAAGACCTGGTGGTTCTCTGGCTTGGCTCTGGCTGTGAAGAGTGCGCCGCGCGCAATACTGGTTCTGCCTCCTCGTCGGACGTGAAGTCATATGGGTCGTTGGACCCACCAGCCTGAGCCTGTCAAACAGCAGTTAGTTGCCGTAAAATAATTCCACAGACACACATAGGGAGTACTCTTTATTAGATTTATTATTATTAGCTTACGTGAAAGCTTAGAGGCTTATCTGGGCTTCTCTGTTCCCCTACAGAGGAGCCCAGATAAGCCTCTGTTATCCTAATTTAGTATCATTTTAATAAATCTAATAAAGAGTACTCCCTATGTGTGTCTGTTTAATTTAGTATCATAACGTACATAGATAGGCCATGGCACAAGGGTGTCATGGCCTATCTATGTACGTTAAGAATTAATGAATTAAAATTGAAAGCTTTCACGTAAGCTATGTTAAGAAAAGCAAAGGATGCTGCCTGCACCTTCTGGTATTAATAGCGTACAGGTACAAAAAAATGTATTACTGTTCTTCTGGACTTCTTGGGTTTCGGCTGAGCCGGCTGCTCACTGTCTGACGCGGCCGCTTCCTCGTCAGAGGAGGCGCGACGCTTGCGTTGCCGTTTTTCCTTTGTTAACACCTGTAAAATTACAATACATGTAGACCCGTTTGAAGTTAGTTAAGTTAGTAAAATTCTCGATCAAAAGAGAGTTTTCCTTATTTCAATTAGAATAATATTTTTGGGTTTTTATTACTATTTATTTAGTTTTGGAAAAGTAACAGATTCGAAACAAAATGTTACCAAGTTCAAATAAATTGAATGCCTAAATAAATTCTTCCATACAATATGGAAGGATTTATTTAGGCATAATTTCATTGTAAGTCAACCAAATAATTACTATAGTCTACAGACGGATAAAAAATCTGTTTCGAATTCTAGCCGACTTTAGACTTTTCCGAAGATATGTGTGATAAAAATCAGTTAGTTAAAGTTACGTCATCACAACTGCTGCTTACGTCTCCAAAGAGCGTGAAGTTACAATTATGGACCAAAAGTTGTACCTTTTTGAAATATGCGTACTGCACTAGCTGTATGGCGGCGAGTGCGTCGTCCTGCGTCACTTGGAAGCTCAGCCGGCACTTGGCGTGCGCAGTGGACAAACGGATCAGTGTCTCCAAGGTCCGGGCCGTCACCGGTTGTGTCTGTCACATCAATTGCATATATTACTTTCCTGTTCATTTATATTTAAATCCTATGTTATGGAGTGAACAACTCATTTTCTCTATTAAATATTTATAAATATTATATCATTGTCTCGGTGGCGCGGTGGTCGAGAACACGGCTTCTGATCCAGAGGTCCGGGTTCGATTCCAGACACTGGCGCACACCAATGACTTTTCGAAATTGTTTTCGGAAGTTACGTGTGATAAATATAGATGACTGAAAAACTTTGTGCCCTGTATGGCAATAGGTTCGCCACCTATTCCATTTGGGACGTAACATAACGGCGAGACGAGGCTTAACAGCCGCTGCCTACACCTTCGGGTAACAAAAGGCGTGAAGTTATGTTATGTTTATGTTATTATATACTTCATAAAACCATATTTTTTGCCAAAACAGTAAGAGAGGTATCCAAATGCTCACCTCTCTTCCTTCTCTTTTACCATCCCATCCCACTCCCTTAACGGCCGGCAATGCAACTGTTACTTGCGTCGCCCATGACAAGTCCCTTACCACCAGATGATCAGCGTGCTCGGTTGTCCCCAATCTCAAAAAAGTCCCAGCACCAGATGTACTCTAGTAGATCGTCTGATGCGTTAAATTATCTAGAACTTGTTAAACTAGAAAAAATTGTATGTACCCTGGCAACATCGCTGTCCATCATGTCTTGGTTCCTCAGCCTGGCGTACTCGTCTGCGATGGCCTCGGACGCCTCTTGTGTCAGTTTCGGTTTCATTAGACGCGCTATGTGTATGAATTTGCGCATAAATTTAGTTGACAATATTTGATCCTTCTTGCTTCTAGTGTTTCCGTGTAGTAGTGGATCATATTTCTCGTATATTGACTGTCCTGATTCCTGTGGAATGTATTTATTATTATCATTTTCTTATTAGTATCCGAAACATTTAATTACTTCAGGAGAATATTTAATACTTTATTATACTTATAGCTAAAAAAAACAGTGCTCTGGAACCACTCGTTAAATGCGCTAACACTGATTATTCAAATCTAAATAGTTTTTTCTAATAGTAATATAAAAGGACAGTATATTTTACATATAAAGGTAAAATTTGTTTAAATATGATCAACTCAGAAGAGATTTTCGGATTGCAGAGGTCCTGGACAATGTTTTTAGAAGTGCCACAAATGTTTATATGTTACATTTTTTAAAACAAGTACCTCTACTTCTTCATTATCCGGATTCTCTGTTGACAGCATTTCCACAGATGAGCCCATTGGTAATACTTCTCCGTCTTGTTCCTTGGGGTTCCTAAATTATAGTGTAATGTTATAAACATGAAGGTACAAATGTTTAATAGAAAAAAAAAATCATTTCGTTACATAAATAAAACCTCTTTGAAATAAGTGCTCACCTATATCTGTGCATTCTCAGCACGTGTTCTGAGATCATATTATCTTGGTCGGCATTAGCGATGTCCAGCATCACGAATAGTAAATCAAATCTCGAGAGTAACGAATCTTGAAGCCCTATGTTTTCCATAGGCGTCTTATATTGGTCATACTGTAAAAAAACCAATTAAACCAATATATTCTTATGACGTACCTACTAATAAATCTAATAGTAAGAATAAATAAAATTGGAGTGATTGCTTGTAGATTAAATCTAGCACATGGATGTAAACCTAAAACAGGTAGGTCATATCAAAGAAACAGTTTTTTTTAAATATACATATATGCCTATCTGTTTGTTCTGACTAATCTCTAAAACGATTGAACCGATTTTGTGTTTTTATTTATTCTAATTAATTAGTTTTATTCTAGTTAATTGATACAACATCATACTGTTAAACGCTTATAGGGATGGATAAGGTGGTGCTTCATCTCATGGCAAGTGGCACCGCCTGCCAATAACTCAATTCGTATGGGTAGCGGCAGGAACAAGTCAGCGTCCACTCACCCGTCCGTAGACCGGGTTGGCGGCCGCCAGCACCGAGCAGCGCGCGTTGAGCGTGGCGTGCACGCCCGCCTTGGCGATGGTGACGCGGCCCTGCTCCATGACCTCGTGGATGGCGGTGCGGTCGATGTCCGACATCTTGTCGAACTCGTCTATGCACACCACCCCTCGGTCAGCCAGCACCATTGCGCCCGCTTCTAATCTACATTGAATACTTCGAATTTAATTCTTATCGGCATTGCTAAATATAAGTAATTTTTTACCGACTGCATCAGAAGAAGGGTTACATTTTTCAAGCGTATATAAATTTATAACACATAAGAGCATGGCAATTCTTTGGCATTTTATTTTTAATGGGATTGCGAGGCTAAGGAGCAGACGTGTCACGTGATAGTAAACAACTAACGCCTCCATGGACAACTGCAACACAGATAACGTTAAAGTTTCGTTGCCTTTAAAGTAGAGTGAAGTTCAGTGGCGACTAGTATTGTTAGATTCCTCTCAAGTGTGAGAGAAATTTAGAGATATTGTATCAGAAACAGTTTTAATTTAGGTACAAATACAATATTAGAATTATTTAATTATATTTTAATAAGAAATCTATTGAGTCCATTGTATTTTATATGCATTTTATTTTGGATTCCGAAAAAGCAATTGTTCAAAACTTGTGTTACTACTGACCGTCTATCGCCAGTTTCTGGGTCGGTGGTAACAGCAGCTGTCAGACCAACACCTGAGGATCCACGACCAGTGGTAGTGATAGCACGTGGCGCTGTTTGCAACACGTAACGCAACAGTTGAGATTTGGCAACTGATGGGTCGCCAATTAGAAGGATGTTGATGTCACTAAAAATTCCAAACAATAATTAAATTTCCGGAATAAAGACAAACACTTCATGTTCTCAGCCCATTCAAATTATTATTGTTTAGTTATTATCAATAATTTTATATACTGTGTATCTTTAAAAACAACTAAACTTCTATTAAACGCACTTTAATATATTTCAGTAATGTATAGATTGATTGTGTATAGTTTCATGTGGCCTCAGTGGTCCAGTGGTCAAGCTCCCCACTTCTAATTTAGATGATGTCGTGAAATCCATTGCGGGCTCACACCAATAATTTTTCGGAACATGTGCGTGATAATATCGATGACTGACAAATTTGTGCCCGGAGGATGGCAATAGTCGCTGCCACCTATTCCATTTGTCCCGTAACAATTCCTCGAGTAGAAGTTGAACAGCAGCTGCCTTCACCTCCGCGTATAAGCGTAAAGTTATGTATAATTTATATTTAAGGTCTCGGTGGTTCAGTGGTCGAGCACTTCGCTTCGGAATCTAGAGGTCCCGGGTTCCAATTCTCACACTGGCTCACACCAATGACTTTTCGAAGTTCTTTTCGGAAGTTATATAGGTTCGCCACCTGTTCTATTTAACGGACGTAAACATAACAGGACGAGACAGGACGAGACAGGACTTAACAGCCGCTGCCTACACCTTTGCGTAGAAAAAGGCGTGAAGTTGTGTTTGTTTTTTATGTATAATTTTACATATAGGAAATATGGTACTAACTTACCCTCTTAGTCTTGTGCCATTAGGCAATACCTTCTCCATTCCACCCAAAAGTAAACACAAAATTGCCTTTTTTATATAATCATGGCCATGTATTGAAGGGGCCAGAGACTTGCTCATCAGTTCAAACATCTCCACTGTTCCACGTTTAGCTAATCGTTTGCAAAGTTTCACATCCTCCAATGTAATGTTCGTGTTCATGTCTTTATTGATTTGCGTAACATTATTCGCTATTAGAATTGTTCTGGAGACAAAAACATTATTTAGTTTTATTATAATTTGTGTTTATTATATTACCTTCTTAGAATGTAAAAAAAAATAACACTCATTTTTATTTATTAACATAGTTACTATAACTATCTCTCAGTCAGTCGGGAGAGAAAGAAAAACATATGGCTGCCAAGCTCACACAGCACAACACCGAAGAATGGCGGGATAACCATTCCTAAATATGGGTGGACCTAAATGTTCATGGTAGGGGCGGGCAGCAGCGTCCCTGTCTAAAAAGGTTTACCGCTGCGGTCTCCAACCCGTTTGCCCAGCGTGGGGACTAAGGGCAAAAACCTCCCATGAAAAAAGCATCAATGCAACGGCCCCCAGTTCCCGGTGGCCTCGCTATTCCCGGCCAAGGCAGCGGTCGTGGTAACGGTGGGACAGGGGTGCGAAGAATCTCCGGGTTACGGCAGGCTGTCAAAGTCAACTACGCGTGGCTACCTATAACGGACGCAGTCTTCGGCTGGACCAACACCTCACCGAACTCGAGGTAGAGCTGAGTTACTTGAACTGGAATATTCTAGGGCTATCTGAAGTCCGGCGAGAGGGGGAGGACACGATAACCCTACAGTCTGGTAACTTACTTTACTTTCGAGAAGGTGACCAGCTCTCCCAGGAGGGTGTTGGTTTCCTCGTTCACAAGGACCTCGTTAGCAGCGTTGTGGAGATCAGTAGTGTGTCGACCGAAGCTTACCAACAGGTACACCCTGAAGGTAATACAGGTATATGCGCCGACCTCGACATACTCTGACGAGATAGCCGAGGCGATGTACGAGGATATTGCAAAAGCAATACATGGTACCGCCGAGGCTAACTACAACGTTGTTATGGGGGACTTCAATGCCAAAGTGGGTGTACAAGAACGCGGCGAAACGAAAATCGGGCCGCATTTGGCAAACTACGTCGAGTTTTCGACTCGCCTATACCGCAATGCCTGAAGACCAAAGTCTTCAACCAGTGCGTCTTACTATTTATGACCTACGATGCCGAAACGAAAACACTCACGGTGGGGCTAGTCCACAAATTTAAAGTCGCTCAGCGAGCTATGCTTGGGGTTTCTCTGATGGATAAACTCAGAAATGAGTATATCCGACAGAGAACTGGAGTAACCGTCATAGCTTGTAGAATAAGCTCGCTGAAGTGGCAATGGGCTGGTCACGTCTGCCGGAGGACTGACGGTAGATGGAGCAAGAAGGTCATTGAGTGGAGACCGCCACTTGGTAAGCGTAGTGTAGGACGCCCACCAGCCCGATGGTCAGACAACCTCAGAAAGGCTGATGGAAAAGACTGGATGCGGAAGGCAGGGAATCGGATGTTGTGGCGCAAACTGGGAGAGACCATGTCCAGCAGTGGACTGCGATAGGCTAATGATGAACATAGTAGATATTATGTAGTGGAGAGAAAATGTAAAAAAAAAAGTAATCACCATAACTTTTTACTTATAAAGAGCTTATTATATTGCAAATCATTACCAACCTAAATGTTCCCGCTGTAAAACTGCCCTGCTTGTTTGGCAGACATCTATAGTTTCCTACAATTTGAACTCTGTCTCCTGGCTTGCATCGGTCGACAAGATCATCATCACAGATGACATCTACACTTCTAGGTAGTTGTCCAGCTGGGGCCCGCTCAGGCATTTCTTGCACTGTGAGAGTCTGATGGTCTTTGTAACGAGAAAGGCCATACTCCGTTTCCAAAGGATTGCCTTCATCATCCTGGTATTGCATAAAATCAGTGATTTTTAATTCTAGTCAGATTAGAATCTGATTAATTTTTAAGTATTCACTTCATTGGACTTATATGCCAATTCAGAAAAAAAAAATGATTACCTTGGTGGGATAAACAGCTGATGTAGGAAAAGCCTCAAAAGATGTCAAGTCTGTGTATTTTCTTTCCATAACTTTCTTAGTTGCAGGGCAATAGTGAACACTGCGCACAACTTTTGGACGTACCAGTGATACCCTGGTTACTATACCTTCTACGCAGATCAGGTTACCTAGGTATCTGTCAAAAAAATTTAAATGAGTAGTAGGTAGTCCCTTACTGTATTAATCTATTTTTTTTTAACATAACTTATCAATAGGCAAGCATGTTTCTAATAGCTTCCAAACTTACCGAGAAGTCAAACTCCTTGGGGTCACATGTTTATTTCCAAAGCTACCACTGAAAGCTATGAAAAACTCTTCTTGAACTTTTGCAAAGGTAGGGTCAATAGATGATACATATTCCTTTAAAGCTCGTTGAAATGCTATTTGTTCTTCAAACGCATTATCAAGCAAACTCTTAGCACGTTCAGGATACTTCCTTCTTAGATCATTTACATTTACATTTAGACGCTGTGACTTGTCTGATATCATTAGTTTTACTTTTTCCACATACACACCCTGGTCTTCCTGAAAATGATTACATATGTATGAAGTGTACAACTATATTCAAAGAGCATAAATGAATTAAATATTAATATACATTATTCAGTTCTATCAACATTGTTACTGCTCGAAAAGATGTCTCGAAAACTTGGTTTACATTGATTTATATAAACTTCAAGTACTTATGAACTTCAACAGGTTATAAAATTAGTGTACCCTAAAAATACGCCATAGCTATTCAGTTCCCGATCAATTAAATGCTGCCATATGAGTGAACACAATACCAACAAATGGTTATTGTTAATACAGTTATACAGTGTAATACAGTTAAATTTAAAGAAAAGAAACAAGTTCGATTAATACAAGTCACATACTTCATCGTCCAAAAATTCTAAGTATTCTCTTTGTAAGTCCCTTAGTCGTTGATCGAAATCTCCTTCTTCCATCTTCTCACTTATATAAAACAATATTTAATATTTGAAAGGAATAATTGAATAAAATCCGTAAAATCAATGCTCGTTTTTATTTTGAGAACGGTTTCTCGAACGGTTCCACTATTTCCACTAAACTCCAATTTGTTTGACATCTCACAAAATTTGGCGCCAACTAGTTTTTTTTTTTAATGTCGGATATAGCCCAATTACCGGACAAGAAAAGTTTAGAAACACAACACTTATAAAGTGCTTCTAATCTTGATGAATCTATTATTGAAAACTGTTTGCTTGTTAGCACCTATTTTAACCTGAAATTAGGAATCAATTATCCAAATTATCCGGATGATTAGGTAAGCTTAGATTAAGTTAGTTTAGGTTCTTTTTATGTTTGTTACCTCTTAAAAATATACACGTCAGACAATTAAAGCTTTAGCCTGTCCAAAACTGGGCAGATGAAAAAATAATGAAAATAAAAATGATAAAAATAAAAAAACGACATATAAAAAAATACCCTATTTATGAATAAATTAATTCATTTTCATATGATTTACAACTAAATTTCATGATTATACAGCTTGTAAAAGTACTCCAAAGGTTAAAACATCATTGATTATATTCCTTACACTCAATAGTATAGTATTATCAGATAACCTAACATAAATAAAATAAGTTTTTCTAAATTATCTTCAGCTGTCGTATCTTCTCATATAAATTGCATGGCATAAATCTTCGGCTAATTGAGTACAATACTATAAACTACAATGTCTGATTCAGATAGTCTTAAACAGACGACATTGTCACCTCAGAATAACAAAGTTGATGAAAGTTCAGATATGGCGAAGTTAAAGATTCTCGCGTTTCACGGCTATCGACAGAATGGAGTTATCTTTAAAGGCAAAATCGGTTCTTTCCGTAAAGCTGTCTCTAAATACGCTCAGCTAGTATTTATTTCTGCACCACATAAAGTTGTAAATGAAGATAGTGGAGGTGATGAAGGTAAGTTGTTCTCTATTATCTGACAAAGTACGCGCTTAAATCTACAGTTATATTGAAAGAATTAAATATTTGTTTAATATCAGACTCCAGGTCTTGGTGGTTCAATGCTGAAGACAATACATTTAGTGGAAAGTGTCTAGGCGGACCAGCACTTGGATTTGAAGATACACTTTCATTAATAGAGAAAGTAGTTGAAGATTATGGACCTTTTGATGGATTTATGGGATTTTCACAAGGTGCATGTTTAGTAGGACTACTGGCTGCCATGCAACAAAAAGGATGTAAGTCGAATGGTGATTTAATTTAGTTATGCAATATTTTCCAATGTATCCCATTTTGTGTGCAAGAAAGTATTAGTAAATAATAACAAGACATTATAATATACTATTAAAATTATTAGTTTTAAGCAAAGAGTCAGTAGTATTAAGCATTAGCTATGTCATTATTAACAAATTATCTTTTTTTTTTTGTTAAAACTTACCAATATTGTTAACATAATATGTATGTGATTTTGATTGTTGATTTGGACTTTTATGTTGTGTTTTGTTATATCATAACTGTTTAGTAAATAACAATTATTTATCATCAAGAGAGTTAACATGGTTGAAAACTTGTAAATGATAATATTTTCATTTTTAGATCTTCCATACTCCTTTAATTTTGCAATATTTGCATCTGGTTTTCGATCAGGCAGTTTAGTACATAAAGGATTCTATGATGAAGAAATTAGTCTGCCATCTTTACATGTCTATGGAGAAAGTGATTCAATTATACCAAAAGGTAACTTGGAGAAATAATTCCTTTTTATGATTTTCATGGTGGCAACCTTTTCTCATTTATTCCCTAGCCATAATAATTACATTTACTTTATCATAATAATTACTGTAATATTTTAAATTTTACTTCTGAAAAATCTGATGTCTGATTATTGTTTCAACAAAAACAACAACACCTATCTGAATATCGGTGTGGACAACATCTATTTGTCATTCCCCTAAAGTTATAGGATCTCCCACCTCTAATTTCATATATATTTTTTAGCAATTGTTTCGTCACCTATCCATTTGGGACGTAAACATAATAGTGAGACGAGGCTTCACAGCCGCTGCCTACACCTTCGGGTAACAAAGGCGTGAAGTTATGTTATTTTTTCGATAAATCTTTTTTTCTTTATATCTTGGACACAATACACACAGCACCCTCTAGTTAGTGTTCCTTTTATTTTATAAACAGCATACAAAAATATATGTAAGCCTAAATTTTCACCTCTATACAATCAACCCCTATTTTGTATTTGTTTATCTAGGATTTTTTTTTGGTAAGATTACATATGCTGGGTCAGCTAGTTATTATATGATATTGTTTTCAGAAATGAGTGAATCACTCATCAACTTATTTATAAAACCAGTGGTAGCTGAACACTCTGGGGGGCACTATGTAGCTTGCTCTGGAGCTATAAAAGATGCATATCAAGATTTTCTTAGTGACCAATATCAAGAAAAGTCAGGCAAATCTCAGTCAGAGAATGATGAAGGATAAAACAGTGACTATGTGAAAAATTTATGCACAAGTGAGTAAAAATGGTAAAACTTTTCCATAATTTTTTTGGGATGAACATGTTTGTGATGAAGAAACTGCGGTAATAAACATACTCCATATAACTGTTGAGTCTACTCACTATTCTGTACCATACTAGGGTCTTGTCAAGCAAAAAGGGTAGACTTTATTAAATATCAACTATTCTCACTTAACTCTTTTATCACCAAATTGTACAGTCACGTAACATGCTTTGTGTATCAAGTATTTACAAGAATATTTTGCTGCTCTTTCACCAATATTATAACATAAGCAGTACCTTATTAGCACTTTAAATAGTCTGTCCTGAGATATATGAGCATGAAACCAACACTGGTTAGTTCCACATATCAAGCCTTACTGCTATGCCTATATGTACGAAGTGTGGTCATGGCATGCTACTACAGGGGGCAGTCTCCCTTAACAGCTATAATATATGCAGTACCTCAATGTTGTATAGTACATTTAATCATAAACAACTCGCACCAAAAAAACTACAATGAAAAGAGGATCATAATCAATAGTTTTTATTTATATAATCATGTAATATCTCTGTTTTTTGCTGCTCTCCATTTGGGATTCGTAGCAAACTCTTCTGCTTTCTTCTCTTTTCTTTCTCTTCTTGTAGCTTCTCCAACAGAAAAGTATTTTTCTCTGTAAAAGAAAAAGAAAACCAGATATAGCGTCATTAGCAATATATTATAAACAATACTTTGATATTGTTATCAGGTACCGTTCTTTATCCATGTTCCATATAATTGTATTCTGAAATATACAATCAAATACAACCATAATAAAGAGTCTTATTATCTATATAATAGATTCACTACTACTAAGTTGTTAAAATGTAGCCAATAGAGCCATCCAGCTCGCTTCTTGATTGGGGCAGCTCAACTGGTGAAATACCACAACCACTCAGAATATCGACGTAAATTGGATCATGTCTCGTTTCGTTTGGTGAGAGAAGGGATATTGAGGGCCACGTTCCTTCCCCCAAACCCTTCCCATGGCCGTACAAACCGACAACGCCTCTTTAATACTGACAGTGTTGCATGTGGTCATGGGAGGCGTTAGTTACTTATCATCAGGTTACCCGCTTGCTTGTTTGCTCCCTATCACAAAAAAAGAGATGCCAAATTAAAAACAAGTATTAGCATAAAAGTCGCGAGTAAAATATGTTTTTTACTCCATACCCTCACCTAAAGTTATAAGCTCCTGCATTGGGGTCGACAGGCATATGTGGTACTTCACTATCTATTTTTTCATAAGTGAGCAGCCGTCGTGATGTCAGTTTAGACAATACTTGTTCACAGTTTGATATTAAGCTGAAGCATGGATGATTTGGTACTTGGTCATCATTGTATTCATCCCTGTAGAAACAAAACGAACAGATATAACAGAATAAAGTTGAAAAAGCACTAAAAGGTAATATCATACATGCTTACAATCAGACCACGGGGATAAACAGAGAGTACTTTTTTCCAATTGCTACGATCCTGACACACATTTCTTGCCTTCCTCCATTCTTATTATCGCCTCCCTCCATTCTTATTATTGCCTTCATACATGGTCGTTTGCATCCGTGTACCATTGTGGCAATTCTTGATTTGACCTTTCTCCAACACATCTTTGATGTGATGGTGGTAGGTTCGCCTAGGTCAGCCTTTATCTGCTTGCCCTTTCACACTTCTCATTTATTCGTTTCGTCAGTCTTCTTTCGTCCATCTTTTCTAGTCAAAAACATCTAAGCATTCTTTCTCAGTTAAATATCTATATTTGTATAATTACCTAACAACAGGAAACCAGCAAATAAGTCTCCTGCCAGTCTCTAGATGATTGGCCGCAAAATTCAATAGATCACTATATATATGCGAAAGGCTATAATCCACTTTCGACGGAATGTGATTGACAAGGTGGTCTTCAGAGAGCGTGTAGTTATCTCGATCAATGCCTATACGTTCTGTTGGCTCTCTGATACCATATGGAGCTGAAATTTATTATTTATTTCACGAAAAATTTATAAACAATAGTTATATATATAAACATCGGCTACCATATCTAACGTCATAAGGAAAAACTTGCATATTTGCAACCAGGATTTATTTGCAAATAGGTATGTAGGTCTCAACCAAGTCTCAGTGGACCAGTGGTCGAGCACACGGCTTCTGATCCAGAGGTCCGGGTCCCAATCCTGACACTGGCTCACACCAATGACTTTTCAAAATTGATTTCGGAACTTAAGTGTGATAAATATCGATGACTGAAAACTTTGTGCCGGGTGTGGCAATAGGTTCGCCACCTATTCCTTTTGGGACGTAAACATAACGGCGTAACTTAACAGCCGCTGCGTACACTTAGGGGGAACAAAGACGTGAAGTTATGTTATGTATGTAGGTAACTTATTTCAGAAAAAAAATTTGCTGTGCCTTTTTTCCTTAAGACGGCAGATCTGAGCTTAATAATATATTGGAATATTTAAACAACTTACGGTCTGTAATAATGACGTCGAATTTGAACCCCTGCCGCCAAATAGGCTTTGAGAAGTCGCTCACAATTACGTCGAGATAGTTAGACTCGTTTTTATATTGCTTCATGTTGCCGCGAATACTCTCATTTTTTGTACGAACCTGTGATTTCATACTTTAGTAGTAATTAGACTAGTAATTGTCTCATTTTTATTTTGAAGTGACCCCGATAATAATAAAATGTCATTATAGGTGTTACGACAATAAGTGAAAAAAGTACTCTCATTAACAAAACGTTTCATTTCTATCATTTCAAACAGTGAAAAAGAAATAGTATTATTTCTTTTTCACTGTTTGAAATGATAGAAATCATAAATTTTATTCTATTTAAAACTAAATTCAAATATTCGCAATTTTATTGCCATTGTCTGTAACTCTTGTTATCTTGCGTATCCTAAACGCTCGCCTATTCTACAAACTAGACTGCGTTAACTATGTATATACATAGTTTACGTAGTCTAGTTTTAATGTAAATTAAAAGTACACATTCATCAGCAAATATATTTAAGATTATTAACTACCAAAAAACTCAAAATTTTACAAGGGTACTACTCACTTTTGGATCAGTAAGATTTTCTGGCCGGCTGATCCCGATCGCGCTTCATGGTCTTTAACGGCCGGAACCAATAATCAATCCCAATCTGAATTTTGCCATCTAAGATAAATATTTCAATTCAATTCTACTAATAAACGTGCCAATAATCAATCCATGGATTGATTTTGTTTGGGAAATCAATTGACACACAATAATCTTAGAGTGCCTTCAATCTTAGATTGGAGATTGATTATTGGTTTCGGCCGTTTATAATGTGAATTTATTTTGTTTATAAACCAAGTTGAATGACAATAATAGTCGCCCTAAGGGAACGTGCGAGACATTATTTTTGTATACATACTTTGTTACCTTTTGTCCGACACGTGTAGGCCGCGAACGTGCGTGAAGCATCATATAGTCAATGTCCGAACCCCATACGTAACCTGTCAATAATTAAAATCTATGAATATGTAATTGGATATATGAGATATTGCTTTTAATATATGACTCGAAAAGTGCCACCCTACATATTTAAATATATTACTTTTATAACTAAAACAAAACCGGTCATAAAACCACAGCAAAATTTTTGGACAATATGCATATTTCGAAAGGTCGAACTGTTGTGCCGACTCCACTTAGGGACAGGGCAGGGAAATGATTATATATATATATATATATATATAATGTTTATATTTCATCATCATCTCCCTGCCCCGTTCCCGTAATTTGGGGTCGGCAAAATAGTTTTTGCATTTACACACTTCCGTATCATTTGACACACTAACCCATCTTAATCAACTTGTCTTTATCAAAGTCCATATTGTATTAGGTTTTCCTCTTTTCTTCCATATTCAGGTTTATCACGCTGCCTCATTACAAGCCCCACACCCCTCATGGCGATTTTCTCTTATCGTCTGTTATTGATTATAGATTATAGAGTGACTAGCTGGCGAACATTGTGCCGCATGAAAAGTAATTTTTAGAGTGTAAGAATAAGGTGCTAAACCTCGAAAGTTATCACTTTCTTTACAACATTATAAATGAATTATACATACATTGACACCCTCAACCTCTTAAAAAACCCGCATCAAAATTCGTTGCGTTGTTTCTAAGATCTAAGCATGTAAGAGGACAGACAGCGGAAAGTGACTTAGTTTTATACTATGTCTAGCTGACCCGGCGCAATTTGTTCCGCATCAAAAGTCAAAAATGAGTAGATTTTGGATATCATGACGTTCAATTTGTGCTATTTATCGGCTTTAACTGCTGCCCCGATATGTTAATACTGCAATATAACATAACATAACTTCACGTCTTTTGTTACCCGAAGGTGTAGGCAGCGGCTGTTAAGCCTCGTCTCGCCGTTATGTTTACGTCCCAAATGGAATAGGTGGCGAACCTATTGCCATACCGGGCACAAAGTTTGTCAGTCATCGATATTTATCACACATAACTTCCGAAAACAATTTCGAAAAGTCATTGGTGTGAGCCAGTGTCTGGAATCGAACCCCGGACTTCTGGATCAGAGGCCGTGCGCTCGCCCACTGCGCCACCGAGACTGTTACTGCAATATCTTAGAAAATATTCGTTTAAATTGCATGCCGTAAAGGTAAAATCATCTATATTACATGCACAATCTATTTAAGACACTTGATTGAATTAAAATTAATGCTGTAATGTTTAAAATCGCCTCGTAAAAAAGCTTGTGTGTGTATATTTCTCGAGAAAATTCGCGGACTTTATTGAAGACCTTCTAAAGGTGTTTAATAATGTAGAACATTGTTTTCATCTATCATTTAGGGTTCAGCCAGCATTTGCAATTAAAGTGCTAAATTTCAAAAATTATCATTTTTTTATCAGCAAAACCGCATCCAAATCCGTTGCGTAGTTTTAAAGATATAAGGGGACTGACATGTTTTATACTATGTAATCATTGGTGAAACATTCTGTATTTTGTCCATTTTCGTCACTCCACATATCCATTTCAACATTCATATCTCCGTAGCATGTATTCTTCTTTCGTCCATCACTTTCAGGACCCAACATTCTGATCCATATGTGACAACAGGTTTGTTAATGATTTTGTATATTTTACCCTATAACTAGAGAGGCATTCTGAGGTCGGAAATAGTTCCCGTTACCTGTAGCCACTTTATCTATTGGCCATTAGATACCAAGTATTTTTTAAGTGTAACCTCTGCTTTATACTATGGTAAATTTTACAGTCTAGTGCATCATGCTTATTTTTATAGACGGGCACCAGATAACTGCTACACCATTCAGGCAGTGGGGATCTCCTCGTGCAACAACCTACCGAAGAACAAATCCATCTACACCCAATATCTTCCACACTTCTGCATTCCATCAGGCCCTTAATTAATGTTCATGTATTGTAAATAATTAATGTTACATATAATATTGTATTTCACTTCATAGTTGACGCGATATACATTGAATATTAATGTTATGCAATGTTTATTTGATTTTCTTTTTTATGGGATAGGAGGGCAAACAAGCAAGTGGGTCACTTGATGATAAGCAACAACTGACATACCTCCAAAATGTGCAGCAGCTACTAGTAGTGAGCCAGATCCTACAAATGGGTCCAACACAATGTCACCAGGCTTCACTTGTGCTTGATTCACCATGATGAGTGCCAACTGAGCATCCATACTTGTATTGCCAATAAATTGTCTCTTTTTAAGTGAATGCACCTTGATTAGCTCCCGTTGGCCGTCTGCTACCTGAGTGGGACTTGGTTCACTATGATTTTCTTATGTTATCTTCATATTGAATTAATGACCACTATTTTAATTAATAACCCATGACCACTTATCAAACCATGGTATTTCTTTCACTATCTAAACCGCAACTTGCTGTAGCTCATTTATAGTCATCCCAGATTTTATTAACCCTTAATTTGAGTATTTTCTTTATTTTTCAAATTAGACTCAAATTTCAAGTTTTAGTAAGTTAAATATTGCCTAATCCTGGAGTTTTTAAAATTATTCATAAGTACATATTAAAAAATCTTACCCACTTCCCAAAGAACACATCATATGGCTCCTCTGGCACGTTATTTGGGTCTACACCATAGAACTCCAAGTAAGTTAATATTATATCAGGGTTTTTGAGTCTGATAGGGCCTTTTAAAGGCAAGTAACTGAAGTCCTGAAACATAAATATATCTTATTATATTATATATAAATTTTACCTATGGTATAACTATAACAGAATTCTGTGTGAGCATTGGAGTTATTTCTATAACTCTTTATTTGTACACATTATACACTAAAAAATTAACATGCATTAGAAGGAAGTCAAATATTTAAGAGTACACATGCTGACTTTATTGCTAAAAGCAAAGAGTGATAGCAAACAAAAACAAAATAATTTGTTACGGATGCCATGCCAGCTACCAAGCTTTTTGGCAAACATTAGCTATAGCCGTCACCCCTCTTTAAACCAGCCATATAAAGTCTCCTTGCCATTAGCCAGAGACAAAGAGGGGATGTCAAAGCCTTCTTTTGTTTTATGTGCAATAAAATGAAAGTAAAATATTCTGCTGCGTATTTTAATTATTCTATCGTAATAAATTGTAACTAAATTATCCAACCATATTAATTTAAATTAAATAATAATATTACCAACATATAAATTGATCGATTATAGATATATGTTTAAATGGATAATTAAATACAGTATAAATGTGATCTTTGATTTTTTTTTTTCATATTATATGTGAAGAAATATATGCACATTTCTTGTTATAGTGTCCACATATTTTACCTCAATTTTTTTTATTTTTTCTTCCATGGTAAAATGTTTGCAAAAAGTCTCTACTTCCACCTTAAAAGAAATGTTTGGGACACAACAAGATTCAATTAACTCTCTCTGGCAGATATCATTGCTGCCAACATTTGTTCTACTGAATGTCCCAGGTTCATTTTCTAATGACTTTTTCAAATTTCTATGCAGCTGCGATATTGTCGCAGCTCTAGACCACAGTTCTATGCAGTTTTTCAATAGTACAGATCTTGATGCTACTTTTTTTACACATTCTTCAGTCGGCAGCTCCACTATCCAGTATGGTTTATTAATGCATGGTTCCTCAATAAATTTTATTGGTATATTGTAAAGAGATAATATACTGTCAATTTCCTGTAAAATACAAATTTATTTAATATACATACAAAGAGATCAAGTATATTTGGAAGAAAATCTACCAAGAATACTTACAGCCTTACGGAAATGGACATGTTCTTGAGCAAACCACAATAAATAACGACGCCACATTTGGTAAGTGCTGTTGTTTATAAAACTTTATTTGATCTCGAAATCCGAATCCTATTATCAGAAATTCCTCGTGCTCATGTGTTGTGATTAGGACTGTTGATAAAATATCGATATATCGAAATATCGATATTTTTCCTTAAAAATTTCGATATTTATCACCGATATATTTTTTCACGATATATCGATAGTTCGATATTGAAATGTACATATCGACTTTCGATATTTTTATGAAAATATTTTTTTTTGGACACAATAACTTAAATTATATCGTCATCGCAAACTTAAGGTTGTCTAGAAGAGATCGCAACATGCGATAAGACCGCCTTTTGTACTTGATCGACATTTACTATGTACTAATTACTTCAATACATTACAATGTATAAAAATTGCGTACAATAAAGCGTGTTCTAGTCTAATCTTAATATACTGTATTTAAAAAACTAATAAATAATCGTCAAGTCATCCCATAAGCAATGACAAACAGCTCCCCTTTACGAGTTCAAGCTAATTCTTGGCAATGAAAAAATTTTGCATCAAATTATAACTGATTAGTGTTTATAGGTATCGCGTATTGTTTTTTTTTTGCTTAAAGACACTTTCACAAGGGCCCGCAGGGCTTATGGAAAACTCTTTGAACAACACCCTCTTTCTATTAATAGACGTAACATATGAATTTTCTGTACATGCATTTTTAGGAGTATGTATTTTTATATGTACCTACATAATTGATTAGTATCTATAATTTTAATTTCCCTAAATTATCTTATGTTATGTCATAAATACATAGTGAAACAATTGTCAATGAATGTGTTAAGCCACTGTTAACTATCACAACGATATAATTTACGTTAATATTTACGTTTATATGTTTGCTGGACGCAGCTGCGGCAAAAAAAAAAATCTATTATATGCATGTCACAGAAATAGATCAAGATAGAACGGCCGCGATGTCATATTTCCATACATTTCGAGCGTGTCACTTTTTTGAAAAACCACGCCCACAGCGTGACGTCATTTTCATTGTGAGCGGGGCGACTAGTTAGGAGACACACACATTCGATTATCGATGTTTATATCGGCAACGTGTGTAAAATTTATTATTTTTATATTTTACCAACTTTATTGATTTTGTGTAACGATAATCATAGAAAGTAAAACATGTTAAATACTTTAATCCGACATATTAAAACCTAAAACATATTTTTCCAACAGTATATAAAATTAAATTATAAATATTTTACTGTCCTTGAAACTATACATCTTTATTAAATATTTGCCTTTTTGTAAGGGTTGGCCTCACAGTCCTGGTTAAATAACGAAGCCGAATGTCTACATATACCTCGGTTACTGCCCGTTTGAGAAGAACGAGATGATTTTCCATCGGCGATTGGTCAAATTGGTGAAAACTTATACTGTCAAACAAACTGCTGCCAATGTAATTACGAAGCACTTTGGTTGAAATTTGTGGTGTTAGAATAAAGTAGGGACAAAGCAAGATATGAGCTGATACTCAAATTGTTATTGAATTAATTTATCGATAAGTCCTAAGACTCAACGATACATGGAGTGCCCATCTCTAACATTCGAAGACCAATCACAGCGATTAACAGACACAGCGATCAACTGGCAGGTGTATTGTGTATTTCGTTCGATTCGACGTACATTACGCGTATAATTAATACGCGCAATGGTTTTTGTATACGAGCGTTGAATGCGGACAGCAATGGATATTTATCATAACGAAAAAATATACAACTTGTGATCGTAATTATTGAACATAGTAAAAGTAAAACAATAATTTATAATCTCAAAAAAATACTTTCTACTGATTTTCTGTACTTACTGATCATACGAAATATTTCCTTTTTTCATATTTGATTCACTACTTTTGTTTTTACAATTTGCCACAGCATAATAAGGCATATATGTGACGTTTTATCTATTTTTTTACGTCCTGAACGCATGGCAGGAACGCTCGTTGTGTAATGAGAGCGAGTTTCAAAAAGCATGCAATATAGTGCATGGTTTTGGCACGCTTGCCACGCCTATTCGCCGTTCTATCTTGATCTATTTCTGTGATGCATGTATTTTAAGAAATTATATTCAAGTAGTGTTTTTTGCACTTTGTCGTGAAAAGTTATCAAAGATGTGGAAATGCAACAAATTTAGCAACCCATTTGAAAAGGAAATCCATCATGCATTTGCAAAACTATCCATCAGAGTAAGTATAAATACTATGAAAATAATCACGAACAATGCAGAAGGAAACTATCATAATGAGTCAGTCGTATAGTTACTACCACCAAAATCAAATATTGACCTTACTGACAACGATACCGAAAACTAAATACATGGTATATGAAAGAGAAGATATCTTAATAAATAGTTTTTTACGATCTTAATTTACTATCTTTCGTCCATAGATGTCACTACATCTGAAATGAAATCAATTCTACATCGGTAATCTTTAGAGTAGTTTTAGCTTATGGACATAGATGGCGATACGTTAGAATAAATGGTTAATATGTTGACTGGTTAATTTACTGCCTCTATAACCAACGCCCATAGTATATTGGACTCGCTGGTCTTCACCGATCACAAAGTTAAGCTACGTTGGGCGTGGTAAACACTTGGATGAGTAACCGTTTTTATTTGGGTAAAATTGTTCACAAACAATATTTTAAAGCATTGTAGTAAATACGATTAATTTAAAACGGCAGCAAACGGGGCGTTTAACGTTTGCATGTCGTTTAAGAAGTTTCACTTCAAAATATCGATATATCGAAATATCGATATTTTTTTTCGATATATCATACCCCGATATTGATATTTTTAAAAATATCGATATATCGAAAATCCGATATTTTTAAAAATATCAACAGTCCTAGTTGTGATTGTGAATATTTGTGAATGCTCATGTCCTGTTTTTTTTTTTTAATTTTATGACCTGGTATCAAAGACCTTTAAGTCATAACTTATTTGGGAAATGTTCTGAATAACTTTGGTGTCACTACACTTCACTTCACTGAATTTCACCATTTAAATTGATTGAATTGTATTTTTGATATAATTATAAATAGGTTTATAGGATGTTGGATCTTCTAATATAACATTTAGTGGCGGCGGGCGGGAGGAAAGAATACACTTAAATGCATTGGTAACACTTAGTTCACTAGCCAACACAAGTCTTTGGATGAGGAAACTTTGACAATCGAAAAGAATGTGGTGGATCGTGCCTTCTTCTGCTTGGCAATGATAACATTGATTGTTTGAAACAATTCCAAGTCTTGCTAGGTGTGACGGCGCAGTATTATGACCAAATCTCAATCTAGGGATGGGCAAATGGAAAAAAATATCGATATTTATCGTATCGATATTTTTCAAATATATGGATTTATATCAAACAATAAATATCGATATTTCGATATTTTTTGCCCAATTTTCAATTATTTATAAAAATTGTAAAAAATATCGAAATTTTAAAGCAAATACACATCTGGCTGTTTCAACATAAGTTTTATTATTTAAAAATTTTTTTTCGAATTGCTTAATATAAAAAAAAGAAACAAAATAAACAAAAACATTATTCAAACCGTACGGTACGAACGTTGTTTTGTTGTGTTGTCACGAGTAAGCTAAGCGCAGCTCATTGTTATTTTTTTTGTCTGAATTGTATTTATGTTAAACGTCATGTCTGCTGTATGGAAATTCTTTAAAAAAAGTGGGAACAAAGAAGCTGTTTCTTGCAACTTGTGCGGTAAAACGTATAAAACTTGTGGAAACACTACAAATTTGGCAACACATTTAAAAACGAAGCACCATTTTGCTTATTTACAAATGGTAGACATACAAAATTCATCGAAAGAAACCGAAAAGTCTAGCAATGCGACTAAAGATGTTGCGTCAGCAAACTTTGATGACACCAGTGACATCCAAACTAAAATTGCAATAGTTAGACAACTTTGTAAATAGGTTATGATTTGTAATTATTTTTGTTCTGTTGACTATCGTCAGGTTATCTTACCAAAACCAAGTACGAGTACATCTAATGATGATTCCCAAATACAAGAGATAAGCGAAAATTCTGCACATTCCCCAAAAACCCAATTCTTCAAACAAGCCGCGAAAAAAAGAAAGCCAATGCAGGAAATACAACCTACATTACCAAGCTGTTTTGAGAGAAGTTCAAGCTTTGAAGGTAGTATCTTAGTGTCACGGTTCTCTCGCATATCGCTCTAAAATATTTGATTTGTCAAGCATCTTCAGTGTCATCTGAAAGAGTAGCTTCAGTGGTAAATTTGGCTGTGCCAAATGATAGGAGCAGATTAACAGGGGAACACATCAAACAAAGAGTGCTCCTGATGTCAATATCAAACAAATACTGGTTTGAATAATGTTTTTGTTTATTTTGTTTCTTTTTTTTATATCAAGCAATTCGAAAAAAAATTTTTAAATTTTAAAACATGTTGAAACAGCCAGATGCGTATTTGCTTTAAAATTTCGATAATTTTGACAATTTTTATAAATAATTGAAAATTGTCAAATTGGATCACACTCATATGTACCTAATTGTGTACACCTGCCTTAGAGCAGCGATTTAAAGCGCTGTAGGTAAGGTGTACACAATTAGGTACAGATACACAAAATAGTGAAAACGCTTGAGTAGTAAAATAATGTACTTACATTCATTATATTGAAAGGGAATTATTGTATTTAACGTGGACAGGGCCTACCAGCCGCACGGGTCGATCGATCTTATGGGAACATACCCATACTACGTGACCTATTTTTTAAGATTTTTCGACCCCTCCCTCCCATCGGTGACCACTCGTAGTATATGCCAAGACCCCCCCTCCCCCTTTAGTTTTCACGTAGTAATTCATAATTTTGATTTTTAATCACATTTCACAGGCAAAAATCGAAAAAAAAAATAATTTGGCTCATACTCGTCTTTATTGGATAAGACTGTATGCATACTTAAATTACTAGTGAATTATGTATTATGAAAAAGAACAACTTTAATGTGAAAACATATTGCTGTACAGTATGTAACTTACAGTAACTTAATTTACGAACACAACAATTATTTTCTGTTTAATCACATTAATATTCATCTAGGTCGAAAAAATACGAGATTTCTCTCATTAAAATCGACTACGTGACAAAAACCTGAGCCACCCCCCCGCTCCTGTGACTAACCGTAGTATTTTAAAGACTCCGCTCCCCCCATCCCTAAACGGGTCACGTAGTATTAAGCTTAAGCAACGCTTGGCGCGGTCGGTCCGTGGATGGGTGACCATCTTATCATGACGAGTTCCTCCGTGTTTCGGAAGGCACGTTAAATTGGTGGGTCCCGGCTGTCATTTGAACATCTTTGGTGGTCGTTACGGGTAGTCAGAAGCCAGAAAGTCTAACAACCAGACTTACCAAGGGGGATTGTGTTGCCTACGCAGCTGGGTTGTGGAGGTCAGATAGGCAGTCGCTCCATGTAAAACACTAGTAACACTCGGCTGGACCCGGTTAGACTGGAAGCCGACCCCAACATAATTGGGAAAAAGCTAGGCAGATGAATTATTGATCATACACCGCTGTGTAACATAAGTTTTGTATAAAATTGCCTTTTAGTCTCTTTTTTATAAGTCTGAGTGAATAATTTGCTTTCGTGATACAATCTTATTTTTAAGTATTTATTAATTATGGCATTTATTAATAAAAGCGAATGATCAACTTGAATTGACGATAAATGATCTCCCGGGTGCAGGTAGCCAGTCAGTTTCTTTTCTCAGCAATCGGATAATTTTCACCCACTTGTCACGGCGTGCTGCATCTTTAGGCACCCTGCAGCGTTATTATTATAACAAAAAATATTTAAAATCTCCTTTTCCATAAATTAATAACTCTCCCACAAATGTGGGAAACTAAAACTAAGTTTTTAGTGGTATCACTGAAGCTAATTATGAAAATTCAACATTTTACCTATTTTAATAATAATGTAAACATTAATCTTACGTGTGGAAAGTAATTCCGGTTAATTTCTTATGGGTTTCCGATCTTGAATCGCACTGTTAAGGAACCCCAATACGCCTCAATTAGATTCGTAAGCAATAAATAATAAATTATATTAATGTTATATCTAGGGCATAATCAGCAATTATATAGTATATAAGATGGGATTTTTGTAAGAATAATCAATTACTGTTTAATAAATAATAAAAGGTGGTCACTCTGACTTAAAATATAAATTGTTTTTTTTTAAATAATCTCGTGGTGAGAAACTTAATTGGCGCAGCCGGTAGGATATCTTGCAGTCAAGATCTTCTGGTATCCAACTCTACCAACAAGAAGTCCCGACGTCCGTTTCAACGGTTTAGCAGATATCGACCACAAACAAATTTATTAAGGAGCCACCCAGAGCAGACACCGACCACCAAGCAGTAATTCAAGGAGCATGGAAGTAGCTGCGGTACTGTGAGTAAAACTTTTCACTATCCTTTCAGCTTTCCAGACCGTCTCCAAACCTTGTATAGTTTATGTGTCTTTTGTGTATTATTAGGGATTGGACAACGCCGTGATAATACTTGAACATAAACATTTAGTTTTAATTCTTATATTTTATCGTATTTTTTTTCTTTTGTGCTAAGTTTACATATTTCTTGTACTGTGTGTTCAGAATTTTTTTTTCTCTCATTTATTGAATAACGTTGAATAGAAAACAAAATTTATCATGGAATCCGTCAAGCGTGTACCACAAGAAATAGTTAAGATTATTCCAGTGTTCAGTGGGGAGGCCAGGACTCTGCCTTTATATATAAAAAAATGCGAGTATGTCCTTGGGACCTACCAGGGCGATGCAGCCCAGAACAAATATCTTTTTCATGTGGTAACGAGTAGGTTATCAGGCGAAGCAGCCAACTTAGTAGGAGAACGAGACTCCATAGATACTTGGCATGACCTGAAGCAGCTGTTAAACCAGCACTTTGGTGATCCTCGTACCGAGGAATGTCTCGCGTTAGAATTAGAAACATGTAAAATTAATAGGGGTGAAAGTTACTCAGATTTTTGTCATAGGATTCAATTGATGCGAAATATTTTATTTTCGAAAATCAACGAAACCGTCATAGATGATTCCTTACGAGCGGCAAAGCTAACAATCTATCACAGTAGGTCCTTAAACGTTTTCTTATATAATTTACCTCAATATTTAGTACGTTTAGTTAGGCTACGTGACGTTAAGAATTTAGAAGACGCTCTGAAAATCGTATTAGAGGAACAAAACTTTGAAAACGTCTACCATAACTCTAGGTCTTTTAATAATAGGAATAACTTAAATAATAATTCAAAACCGAGTTTTCACCATCATAATGTACATTCTAGGCCCAATACAAATATGCCTAATAACTCCCCTAATAGGAATTTTTCATATAATAATCAGTTTAGATACCCTGTGCAATATAGTAATTATAATAATTCTAACAACATGCAGAATTATACGCAGCGACAATCGTTAAGTAGGCCACCGTTTACAAATCATCGGAGCCAACAGTATTCGGGTCATTCGCCGAACGTGCCGCATTTTGCAGCGCAAGCACAAGGTTCGAATACCGATGTCACAATGCGTACTGCTAGTTCACGACGAATTAATTACATAAACAATAATGACGATTTTAATAATGATAACATGCAAAATGAAAATTTTTACACAATAGCCTCCAGAATAGGGAAAAAATAAAGATTAATTATAATAAACGTTTAAATTTGCCTCATATAGTTATAAAGGAATTAAATGCAGTTTTTATGATAGATACCGGTAGCGTTAGATCTTTTATTAGTCCGAAAATTGCGAATAAATATTTTAAAAAATATTTACAGCATGAACCGTTCGAAGTTGTTAGCACTCACGCTTCGAGCGTTCACAGCCAAACAGCTACTATCCCATTGCCAGCAACTTTTAAAATAAACGAAATTCATAAGTTTTATGTGTATAGCGTTGACGATAGATACGATGGACTAATAGGTAGTAATCTATTGAAACAATTACAAGCCAATATTAACATGAAAAGTCAGATCTTACAGTTAAGATTCACAAATATACCAATAATTTATTCTCCACCTATGAGAGAGGTTTACTGTATACCTCCTCGTAGTGAAATTAGAGTAAGCCTTCCAGTCACTTTACTTGATGGGGAAGCTATATTAAACTTTATAGAATTTAAGGAAGGGATTAGAATGCCCTCCGCATTAGTTAAATGTGTTAATGGTTTCGCTTCGACAGTAATTCAAAATTATACTGACGACGCAGAAACATTAGTAGTAACTGGACCTTTTAGAACAATGCCTCACGAATTAAAGCCAGTAATTAGTGTAAACGTAACTAATGATTTTAATGAGAAAAATAGGTTACTTACAAATAATTTACAAAAATTAAGGTTAGACCACATGAACATAGAGGAGCGGAAAGCGATACAAATTATATGTAGCGAATATAAGGATATATTTTATTGTGAGGATATTCCGTTATCTTTCACAAATCATGTTAAACATAGAATTAGAACCAAAAATGAGGACCCTATAAATCTCAAAACTTATAGGCTACCTCCCGTGCAGGCGCGAGAAATTAGAAGTCAAGTAGATAAAATGTTGAGGGATAACATTATTCAGGAGTCACATTCTCCCTGGAGTGCTCCCGTACATTTAGTCCCTAAGAAATTAGATGCATCAGGCCAACAAAAGTGGAGGATGGTTGTCGATTATAGACGCCTTAATGAAATCACTACCGATGATAAATATCCTCTACCTAATATTAACGATTTATTTGATATGTTAGGGAATAGCATTTACTTTACTACCCTAGATTTAGCCAGTGGCTACCATCAGATCGAAGTCCAGGAGGAAGACAGAGCGAAAACCGCTTTCAGTTCTCCTGCCGGACATTACGAATTTAATAGAATGCTTTTCGGATTGAAAACAGCTCCCGCCACGTTCCAAAGGGCTATGGATAACGTCTTAAGAGGACTACAGAGTATACATTGCCTTATCTATCTCGATGACGTCATTATATTTTCTAAAAGCCTCCCGGAACACATAGAAAAACTACGAGCAGTATTCAATCGTTTTCGTGAAACAAACCTTAAGATACAGTTAGATAAATCACATTTTCTTAGAAAAGAAGTCCTTTATTTAGGTCATACAATTACTAGCGAGGGGTTGAAGCCCAATAACGACAAAATTGAGGCTATATTAAAATACCCTATGCCAGAATCAGTGACACAAATAAAAAGTATTTTAGGACTGTTAGGTTATTATAGAAAATTCATCCAAGATTTTGCTCGCATTACTAGACCTTTCACTGCTTGTTTGAAAAAGGGTCGCAAAATAATAATTAACGATGAATATAGAGAATGCTTTGAAACTTGTAAAAAGCTCTTAACCAATGCACCATTGTTACAATTTCCCGACTTCAGTAAAAGGTTTATACTGACGACAGATGCATCAAACTTTGCACTCGGAGCTGTCTTGTCACAAGGTGTAATAGGTTCAGACAAACCGGTCGCATATGCCAGTAGAACATTAAGCGATACAGAGAGTAGGTATAGTACAATTGAGAAGGAATTATTAGCCATAATATGGGCAGTAAAACATTTCAGACCATATCTTTACGGAAATAAATTCACGATCTTTACTGATCACAGACCGTTAGCTTGGCTTTACTCGTTGAAAGAGCCTAATAGTAAACTCACAAGATGGCGGTTAAGGTTAGAAGAGTACGATTTTGAGATCCATTACAAAAAGGGACCTCAGAATACCAATGCAGACGCCTTGTCTAGGATAAAAATTAACGCTATTGATGACGATTTAGACTCAATTTTCGTTAATGTTGAAGATAGACACGAGCGTGTTAGGAAGATAGTCGACGAATTAGAACACGATTTATCAATTAGCATCCCTCCTTCCGATCAGGAAGAAGCCCCTGATTTCGATGATGGAGTCACTGCTAATTCGGTATCAAATAGGGAACACGAAGGTATTCCAATTTTAAACGAGGCGATAGACGTAAAACCGAACCAAATACTAGTACATTGGTGGTTGAAAGATACCTTAGCAGTTAAAAATATATCCAATAATAAGCAGAAAATATTGGAAGTTCACTTGCCTGAAAATAATGAAAATCTAGTAAAGGACTTTTTGAAAGAGTATATTAATCCCAAAAATAAGTATTTTATATATTTTGAAAGCCCTTCATTTAGAAGAACATTCGCTAACGTAGTTTTAAAGTTGTTTAAAAAGGGCTCTGTTAAGTTAATAGAATGTACAGAGAGAGTAGTTAATTTAAGCGAGTCTGAGGAAGATCAAAAGGATCTTATTATTAAATACCATCAGGGTAAAACTTGCCATCGTGGTATAAACGAAACATTAGCTAAAATAAAACGAAATTATTGGTGGCCAAATATGAAAGACACCATTACCGCAATAATAAATGCTTGTGAAGCTTGTAAAAAAATGAAGTACGATAGGAAACCATTTAAACCACAAATTCCGTTGACACAAAACCAAGATTCACCCTTTCAAGAAGCTTTTATGGATTTATTATTTATAGAAGGAAATTATTATTTAACTATAGTAGACGCGTTTAGTAAATTAGCACAGGCTATTAATATACCAAATAGGAGTACACCAGAGGTAGTTAAAGCACTAATTAAATATTTTAGTATGTACGGATTACCTAGGAAAATTAATTGCGATTCAGGCACAGAATTCAATAATACCTTAATCAAAGAAATGTTAAGTTTATATAAAATTGAGTTACACATAGGAACTCCAAATAATCCCAGCTCAATGTCAATAGTAGAAAGGTTTCATTCCACTATTATAGAAATATATCGTTTAGCAAAATACGAAAAGAGTGATCAAGATGCAGCATCTATTATGACATATGCTATTATGGCTTATAATAATACGATTCACACTGCAACTGATTTTACACCCTTCGAAATTGTTTTTGGACATACAGATTCAGGAAATGTATTTAATGTTGATAGGGAAAAGAATTTAACTCAGAAGCTATTATTAGAACATAGAAAACGTCTTAAGGTACTTTATGAATTTGTAACAGAAAAAATCGAGTCCGGTAAAATAAAAGTTAGAGATAAGAAAGGAGGTGAAGAACCACCCATAATCAATACAGGAGATACAATTTTTATGAAAAATACGCGAGTTAGGAAGGCTAAAGAAAAACCACGTTACGAAAAAGCAAAAGTAACGGGTAAACCACAACATAATATTGTACCAGTAGAATTAAATAAGCGACCCACTAGAGTAGCTTTAAAAAATATCAAACGACCTCCACAGATCGTGCTTGACAATCCTAGTACTAGCGGTATCGACCCTCGCCCTGGACCGTCAAAGCCTCGATCAGAATCCGGGGATAGCAGCATTGAAGGTAGGAGTAGCAGTGAAGAAGAATAGTCATTGGACTGTATTTAAAACTTTGAATTTAGAAACGATAGGATTACAATTAGACAATAATTTAAATGATTTTAATAATTTAAGAATGGTTTTACGCCAAAATAAATTTGGTAATCAATTAGAAGGTATAGAAAATCAAATCGATTATTTGATTAAATCTACGAAAGATAAATTATCGCAGATTTTACCTCTTCAAAATAGGAATAAACGTGCCCTTTTTAATCCTCTAGGATCATTAATTAAAGTTATTTCTGGTAATTTGGATGAAGACGATGCAATTAAATATAACAATCAAATATCTATGTTAGAAAATAAGGAATATGTAGTCGAACGTAAGGTCTCATTTATGCAGAAAGCTTTCGAAAAGCTAGTTAATAATTCAGAAATTATCAATTCAAATATGCATAAATTAGGAATAAAAACGGAAGAAATGGAGAAACTTTTAAATAGCGAAGTTAACTTTAATAAAATACTACGCATTTTAAGTTATATGAATCAAATTCTGAGTAATGTTAGAACTTGTTATGAGAATATTCAAGACGTAGAGACGGCAATAGCCTTTAGTAAATTAAATGTATTGCACCAATCCATAATTAATAGTACAGAATTATTTAATACCTTATTAATAGTAAGCAAACATGCTAGGACTATTTATCCAGTCAATTTGAACAATTTAATAAAGTTAGAACACAATATTATAGTTAAATCTTACTTAGATTATGACAAGTTAGTCTTTGTGTTAGAGATCCCTCTAATAGACTCTGACACATATAATTATTACAAGGTTGTTCCCATTCCTATTTATAATTCCTCAAAAACCTATGTCATAATTCCTGAGTACCCTTATTTAATGGTGAATAGATTGAAATACATACCCGTAGCCAACCCATGCGAAGAAATTGAGGACAACAAATTTATCTGCTCAGAAAACAATCTAGCCCAGTATCCAGCAGAAACATGTATAGAACAGATTATGCTGATAAAGTCGAACTACAGCAGGTGCTTTCAGAACCAGATTAAAATCGAAAAAACCCTCATACAGAGATTGTTCGACAATCAATGGTTAATATATGCAGAAGAAAATTTAATTATCTCAGAAAACTGCAATAGTGAGATACATAAATACAACGTTCGGGGAACCTACTTAATTACCCCTAACGCACGATGCGAAACTCAAGCAGGTGAAATATATTTATATGGTGTCACTAATAGTACATTCACTAGCCCCCAGCAGACATTGGTCAAGATGCCAGAGCTACAGCAGGACATCAAAAGAAGAAGCAACAAATTAGATCTGCGAAATACGGACCTTAGTGAAGTGAAAGATATTTTACAAATTGTTAAATTCAGTGAACTAAGTGACACTACCAAAGACCAATCGATAACATTAAGTGTTAGTGTATGGACAATCTGCTTGTATGTTATTCTAATTTTAATATTTTTAATTGTTTTACTATACAGATTTAAGATAATATTTAAACGAAATTATACTGAGCCGTCTTCAACGCCTTCAGATAATTTCTCTCTTGAGGGGGGAGGTGTTAAGGAACCCCAATACGCCTCAATTAGATTCGTAAGCAATAAATAATAAATTATATTAATGTTATATCTAGGGCATAATCAGCAATTATATAGTATATAAGATGGGATTTTTGTAAGAATAATCAATTACTGTTTAATAAATAATAAAAGGTGGTCACTCTGACTTAAAATATAAATTGTTTTTTTTTAAATAATCTCGTGGTGAGAAACTTAATTCACTCTTTTACTACGCATTTACCCATTTTGTACCTATTGTTATTCGGTTCGCGTCTGACAGATGACTGAATTGACATAAGCTTCGCATAAGCCTGTAGGCTTATGGCCTATTTATATGCTCTGTGTTATGGCCAGTGGTCACACTTTGAGAAGGTTACTACAAGTCTATAACATATAGGTCAATGATTTTTACCATATAGCCCGCGGTAATTCTATTTAGCGCCAACACTAAATTCAACAACAGCGACGCTTTCACCGTGTCAGTTAAGTTTGTGGCACTTTTTTATCAGAAGTTTCATATTCATTAATTTCAATTTCTTTTAAATTAATTTAATGGCCATGAATGCAAAGTCTTTCAGTTGGAATAATAAACAGGTAAATTTATAAAAAATAATGGCTAAGTTTATTGCACCTAATTTAACTACATTGAAACACAAGTTTTAGAAATTAATGTATAGAATGGATATGACTCTTTTACATTCCCGACAAAACATTTAAATTTTTTAATTTTAGTCCATGACCGAAAGATGATGCACGAAAGTCGAAATAGTAGCCATGTAACAAGAATCTATATACTTTTAATATTTAAAAGTATAGACAGCGTCATTTGGTCCTGTGGATACTATCCCATTTTTACCAGGCAAAATTTTATTTCAAAAATCAACTATATTTTTAATAATTGTAATAAATATATTCCAGATTTTAATAACTTTTAATTTAATTAATTAATTTATTTGAACAATACATATAACCAACTCAACTTTGGCTCAACAAACACGCACAATCTTGTTGATTTCCCTTGTCCCTTTCTCTGTTAAAACAAATCTAATGACGATAAAAACGTAACGTAACTTCAAGCCTTTCCTTTTTCTACCGGAAGGTGTAGGCAGTGGCTGCTACGGCTCGACTCGCTGTTATGCAATACACCGGGCACAAAGTTTTCAGTCGTCGATATTTATCACACAACTTTCCAAAAGTCATTGGTGTGTGTAAGCCACAACTTTTTGATTTAGAAGCAGGGTGCTCGATCACTGGACCACCGAGACAACCAAATGTGACATGTTCAAGTATTAAGTAAGCAGATTTATTACAATTATTTACCACCCCCCTTGTCAGCAAAAGCAAGCAAAGCTGTTACCCCCTCCCCCTATAATTACGAAATCATTTTTCAAAAAAATAATTTTCATGAGACCATCTACTGGATTGCTCTAAGTTTTTTTTGTAAAATTGAATAGGTACTGATGAAGTAATCATCATCTGGACCCGCTAACTCCCCCATGTCATCAAAATGAATAAGCAAAGAAAAGACCCCCCCACCTCCCTATAGTGCTTACGTAGTACTTGAACGGCCCCATAGTACTAAACTAATATTATCTAGTCCTATTTATATTCTTTTGGTGTGGAATAAAATATCTTTAAATATTACACCAAACTGGGATTCATAACTTTTTTCTAAATAGCGTACAAACTGTATACACTATTACAGGACAAAACATAATCTAACTATCATTATTTTAATAAATATGTCACGTTTATATAAGTCTACAAACAAGGAAAAAAGAAGTGAACTTAAAATAATTATACAGTAATTTAAAGAATTTATACCGCCACCTAGTGCTCAAATTATCCAATAAAACTTATTTATAACAACAAACAGTGGTAATTTATTGGTACATCAAATATAATATAATTTATTTTGGAATTTAAAATATATAGTCTCATAGGTCAATGGGTTAGTTAAGCTTTTCTATTTGTTTTTGAAGGCTATCTATAAAAGATGATGATGATGAAATATGATTCAAGCTTAACATAATAACTCATTTGTACAGAGAATTGAAATAAATAGCCTAAACAAGTATACATACAAATACACACATCCATAACTACACCAACTCTATGATACATTTGGTTAAATTAAAATATTTGTTATTTATTCTGTGATGGCCAATGTCAGCATCATGTTCGTGAGCGTGGCTTGTGAGGCTGGCGACGAGGCAGAGACACGATGCGCTTTGCTCTGTGTCCACTGACATAACTTCCACAGTTCAGATGTTTTTTTGTTCCCTGAAGACTTGTAATGTTGCAGTAGATTGTTGGTTACCTTCAATAAAACATACATTTATTTAGTCATTTAATAGTTCCTATTGAATCTAGATACCTATTGATTGAGAGTGGATCACAGTCTATCCTATTATAGGATTGAATTTCTTCTCACAATTAAATCTATGTCACCAGAAGACTGGATGAAATATGGCTTCATAATAATTAATAACATACAAAGTATTTACCAAAAACAATCCAAACAATGCTCTCATGTTTTCAGGATTCAGTTTTAATGCTTGACAGTAATATGTTTTTGCCAACTCCAAATTTTCTAAACCACCCTGAAAAATTAAAATATCAATGGATAAACAATAAAGAACAAATACATTCATTATATACCTGAATGGAAAAAGCAGATTAAATGGTAGCAGGTAGCAGTATACTAAATGATTTTTATGTATTACATTATTTGTGTTAATATCTGGATTATCATTAAGAAGTGAACAATTACAGATGACTTCACACTATATGGTTTTAAACTTTAAACAGCTTGTAAATAAAAAAACCGTACGTGGAGTCCCTCCGCGCGAAAGAAGTGTAACTTTCTATTGTAAAAAAAAATTGCATTCACTCCTGGGACCTCTTAAACCAGTGGAAGTGCTTGCCTCATCGTCTCGCCCGTAAAAATGTATTTATCTTAATAACTAGCTGATCCTGCGATCTTCGTACCTACTATAAGTATATTCTTTCTTTTTTAATACTTATTCTACAATTCGAGAACTGCTGATTAGAAAAGAAATAATAATCCTACAATAATTTTATTGTTTGACTTAATATTATTATGTCAAACTATAAAAAACACAAATAACATTATATTTTATTCTATTTTGCCATTTTTTTGTTTGAGTAATAAGAATAATAATATTCACCATCCCTGTTTATGGACCAACCTCGTATTTCAAGAAATATTTTAAAAAAAATTAGCGAAATCGGTTCAGCTTTTCTAGAGTTTTGTACTTACTAACACATTCAGTTACTTATTTGCAGAGATGTACAAAATGGATTTAAAAAAGCATTTAAATACAAAATACTTTTCAGATTTACTATTTCAAATGCAAAATACTAAATAGTATTTCGTTTTTTTTTATGGGATAGGAGGGCAAACGAGCATGCGTGTCACCTGATGGTAAGAAACCAACGCCGCCCATGGACACCAGCAACACATATAGTGTTACTGTTGCGTTGCCGACCTTAAGGGATAGGGGAAAGGAAAGGATGGGGAAAGGGGGGTGGACCTCCGGGTACCTCTCTCACCGAACGAAACGCGACATGAGCCACTTTACGTTCGTCTTCTGAGAGGTCGTGGTATTTCACCGGTCGAGCCGGCCCATTCATGCAGAGAACTGCTTGGCTAAAGATTTCCTTTTGTATTTCAAATGCACAATGCAAAATAGGTATTTTCAAAATACTTTTTGATGAAATCTTGAATGAGTCTCAGTGGTCCAGTGGTTGAGCGTTTGGGGTTGAGAATCTAGGAACATGGGGTCGGAGTGCTCGTACACTCTATAAAGATCTTGCAAAGAAACTGATCGAGGGCTCTCTCGACCAGGGGGCTGGTCTATTCTTCGCACAGGGGATTAGCATTGCCATTTGACGTGGCAATGCGGTCGGTCTTCTGGGCACTCTGCCAGTAGATCGAGAAGCGGATTTGAAATAATGCAATTGGGTCTCCAGTTTTCATGCGGCTCAGCGCATTAAGGTCGCTGTCGACGGGTCATGCTCCGACTTAAAATCCGTGAGTGCTGGAGTCCCACAGGGCTGTGTGCTATCTCCTACGCTGTTTCTTCTGCATATCAATGGCATGCTGCATTACAGCAATCTTCATTGTTATGCGGATACGGTACGGGGCTATGCGGTACGGCGGATGCCATATATACTGGCCACCCGCGGATTTCTCGGGAAAACGTCGATTCGTACCGGAATAAACTGTGTCTACAATCGAAACTCTGCCTAGTCAGATTTCGGACTAAGGCCGACTCAACTTAGCTAATTCCACCCTAAGAGGACACAAGTCTGCGCGTTTCCCGCTGAAAAGGCACATTTTGTTGCCTCCCTTTTTTGAGGGCACTCGGTTACCCGCCTTAACCGATATCGGAATTTTTGGGGTCGATTTGTCCAGTTTCGTGGTTATCTGGAGGGCAAGGCAAAATTGGCTTAGAAAAGGGACGGTATTTCACGTCAGGTAATCGCTTGCAGCTATATAAAGCGCATTTCCGACCTCACATGGAATACTGTTCTCATCTTTGGGCGGGGTGCCTCTGCCAAAAGATGAGTACCAGCTTACTCCATTTTAACGGATCCAATGACGCGCGGTTCTTCTTGCCGTCAACCAAACTGTGTCAGATCAGCTTAGCCCCTTGGCACTTCTCGCCACGCACTGTTCCGTTGTGGAACGAGTTGCCAGCAACGGTATTTCCGGACCGCTACGACCTAGGCACCTTCAAGAAACGAGCCTATTCCCACCTTAAAGGCCGGCAACGCTGATGTGATAACCCTGGTGTTGCAGATGTCCATGAGCGTAGTAGTAGTCGCTAGTAGGTAGTCGCTTTCCATAAGGTGACCCGCAAGCTCCGTTGCCTTCTTATATCATTAAAAAAACAATTACGATCAAATAAGCGAGTGAGGCGTGCAAGAGTCGTGCCTTATGTGCTGTGTTCTCTCTGCCTACTTCGCAATCGATTTGGCGTGAGGTTATGTATGTATGTATAACTTTCAAAAATCATTTCGAAAAGTCATTAGTGTGAGCCAGGATTTGAACCCACAACAACTTCTTGATTCAAAAGAGGTGTGCTCGACCACTGGACCACCTATTAAATTTTACCTATAAAATTATAATAACCTATAAAAACTTTAAAATTTTAATACATACGATAAATAACAAACTATAGTAAAATTGTACTTACAAAAAAAATGGCATGAATTTGGCTAAAATTAATCAGAAAGTATTTTGTAATTTGAAATTACTATTCAAAATACAAAATACCTCTCGAGAGGTATTTCAAATAAAATAACTTTAACAAAATGCTTTCAACAAAAAGGTATTTAAATACAAAATAGGTATTTTGTATTTGTATTTTAAATAGAAGTATTTCAAATAAGTCACATCTCTGCTTATTTGTACATTGTAGATGTATGTGAATGCGTCATTAAATATTTTCAAATTAAAAAACAATCAAATAAATCTTCAAGACACGTACCTTGGCATTGTAACTTTAAATCCGTCGCATTATCTCTTGGATTGTTATCACTCATTATTTATAAATCTTATCCACTAAATTCGAAAATAAATTCACTGCACTATTAAATTATAAGTGTTAAATTAAATTTAAAAAAAAAACAATTATGCGATGATATAAATATTATAAACACGTAAACAAACTAATTACACACTGCTAACTTCGCTTCGCGAAAAATCACAAAAAACAATATTTTTTTGAGTGATATTGACTCACTCTCTCTCTTTCCTCTTCTCTCTCTTTCCTCTTCTCTAACCTTTATCATTCTTTCTCTTTTCCTCTCGTTTTGTAATGTTCTGTCGTCAAAAGAAACAACTAACATTTTTTTTGCAAATTGAATTACATACATATTTGGAAACATCTGACCTCACAAATATTTATGATAATCATTATTGTTTGTTTGGTGTCTAGGTGCTTTTCTATGTGTTTTAAGTATATGTTTAGAAAAAAAAAATAGATAAAAAGTATTAATAGCAAGGACATCTATTGGAAACTAGTGGTACTACAACGAAGCGAGTGCTGTGGAATTATCATCAAAACTACTATATAACTTGAAAATTACTTAAACCTCATAATTATAAATGTAGTGTATTTCACCGATGTCCATATTAGATTTTAGTAATATATTCACATAAATATCAACATGTAATTATGTATAATAAATCAATTACCTAAAATGATAAACGGCTATAGTTAACTACAGTTGCCGCTAGATAGCGCCCTACGTCAATATTTGAAACTTTATTATCTAAAACTGCTGAGTTTCATTTTGGTGACTTTTGTAATATGATGTATAATGTAATCATATATATTTTCACAAGATATAACTTTTACTTTATCTTAATCGTGATAGCAGCGGGCGTGGCAACATATAGCTTCTAGCAACATCACAATATAAAAAATATTGACTACATAAGCTTTTGATTGCAAGGTATGTTTTGAACGATGTCTTTGAAAACAGATATTATTATATTTTAGCACATTTTAAATTAATTTTTATCTTTAATATTAATATGGAAACAGTACCTACAATAAGGCAACTGTAGGTACGAATCCCGTGAGTTACTAGGATCAAACCTAACTGAGTTAATTATATTTGCAATATAATTAACACCACCCGCCACTACATGTCTATTATTGAACAAAATAATGTTCGTTCTTAATTCGGCGAATATAAATTATTCGCCGGTTTAAAGTCGAAAGGATTTTTTGTTTTTTAATGATTTTAGCTATAATGTAATCATAAATATTTTCACAATATAGTAACTTTTATCATCTTAGTGGTTGGAGCTGCGGCTGTGGCAGCATCTAGCAGCGGATGGTGGTACTATTCCACTAATAATTTACACCTATCAATTATGCGCTAATAGTACCACTATGCGCTACTAGATGTCTATATACTGCGAATAATCAGGCTTAAGCAATTTGCTTCGTGGATTTATATATAGACCGGTTCAGTTTCGCCTATATTACAAATATATAACATAATTAGCGGCCGCAAGAGGGCGTTAAAAGCGTTAAATGGTTGCACGAGCCATTAGAAGTTACACTTCAAAAAATGTTATGTATATGTTTTCAAAAGTGGGCAGAGGAGCTACAATTACATACAAACTTTTTGCTTGGTGTACCTACCATTGTGTAACGTATATCAGCTAGTCGTTGATGCATTAGGTTGTTATGAGGCTGATGAAGAATCAACTCCTCAGCACAGAATGCTGCACGTGAGTATTCCTGCACTTGCAAGTACAGCTCACACAATTCCTGCCATGCCTCAACATCAGACATGAACCTAGAGTGTATTAATATTAATAAAAGCAATAAATATGTGTATATAAAGCCCAAAACAACATTAGTTAACTAACATTTTTGTTAACATAATTATAGATCTGTTAATAAAGAAATCCCAAAAAATAAATAAGTATAAATATGATTGAGCAGATGCAGAAACACAACATTTTATATGCCCTACTATCACCACATATTTTCGTTTTATTCTTGAACAATATAACACATCTTTTTCTACCCGTAGGTGTAGGCAGTGGCTGTTAAGCCTTGACTCGCAAAAGTCCCAAATGGAATAGGTGGGGAACCTTTTGCCAAACCGGGCACAAAGACCAAAACTAACTAGGGATATATAATGAATTTGTAATTACTTTTTTAAATAATCAACTAGCTCTTTAATAGCTTCTGTTATTAATCCTTGTGCTTTCAATATGGCAACAACGCGCTTTCTAGCTGGTGCATTAGTCTCATCAGCTTTAATTATACTGTCCAATACTTCAAGTGCTTCTTCATATCTGATAATAAATAAAATTTTAAAATTATTGCACATTTATATAGCATAGGTATATAGCAGCTGTAAAAGTAATATTATTTAATATATTAATGGACCCCTTGGATTTTTAGGCCTACCACTTCTAATTTTGAATCTTAACAATCTCAGATCTTACCTGAATGAATATGCACATAAAAATTATTTATAATCAAACTAAACTCACAGAAGATTTTTATATATAAAAAATGAAAGTAAAGGTGTAAGTTAAAAATACCAACTTTTCTTCAGCTTCCAATATGGCAGCCTTGTGTCGCATTACACGTATGCTGCCAGGGAAGTCTATAGACAGCTGATAAAGGCACATGTTGGCTATACTATTCGCCTGACAGTCTAGTGCAGCATATATTGTTTGTTCATTCACCAAATGCCCTGTACATTTAAAATGCATTTTATTTGTTTTGTCAGATGTTGTGACTCTCTTTTCATGATATAGATAAGTACCTATCATCTTTATACCTAAAAGTAAATGCTAACATGATGATAAATACTGTTTTTTTCTGTTAAGACTTCTGTTTTATAAGAAAAATGCTGAAGGACTAAGAAAACTTAAATTATTTCTTGATGTGCATTTAAAAGTTATTTACAATATAACTATTTAGTATGAAATTGATGATATTTTTTGTAAGTACTTACTTTCATTGCCTAACTTGTTTAGTTGACTACTAATAACATTACACCACAATCTTGTAACATCTTCACTATTTCTTTCATTGTTTTCTCTCCATTGACGTAGAAGATCTCTTGCTTCTGCAATTTAAATAACATTTGAGTTGGTAGAACCATATAACTAAGTAGAATAATGTATAACTTATGGAAATCTGGAAAAATATTGACAGTGTGTTAGTAATCTAATATAGTTAAAGTACTTAAGAGGGGATTTAGGCGATATAAACCTTCATTTGAAATGTCTATACACTACATAAATACTGAAGTATACCTACAAGAGCTTTATGTACTCTGAGGTGTAAGTACTGCAAGTGTTTTTTTAAGTTATATTTCAAACAGTTTAATAAGAATGATATTAGAAAATTTGGGCATGACTGCTATTCATATCTCCACTTAGATCATTACAAATAGTCAAATTTAACTTATCACATACAATACAAAAAGACAAGTCAGATCTCTGTAGTATTCTTAATTGAATACAAATTAAATTAAACTTCGTTAGGCCATCAAATGTTATCCCAGAACCCACAGAACCCGCTTAGACTTACCAATCAAACTCAGCTCGTCATAGTTGGACATCTCCGACACGTTATTTGAAACGATTTCCCTTTATTTATACAACGTTGATATCAATTAGGTTTCTAATATGCTGTGATAAAGATTTATTCCTGAATCGATCACCTTAATGCAAAATATCTGAATCAAAATGTAAAAAGGAAAAAGTCAATCATCAATTAAGCATGTATAAATGCAACCAGAATGCAACTACCAAAGAGTATATAAATGGCAACGATGGCAACTACGGACTAGTACGGACGCGGACTACTTAGACGTGGGCGTTATTTCATGTCACTAGATACAATAACCTGTGACGCGATATGTAACTGAATCACTAGTTTCGAACCAACTTAAAAGTAGTGATTTTTGTAAATGCGTTATTCGGGCGAATCGAAAATTTCCGAGTAAGCGAGAGCGGGTGACACGAATAAATCCGAACTAGCGCGTTCCGTGGTATACAACAGAAACAAAACAGTTGAATAACAGTGTAGTATACGTTTAATTTTCATACGTTGGACTATAGTCATAGATGATAGTTTCGAGTGACCCCTGTTGGTAAATAATTTCAACAGCTCGCGATTCCAGGAAGCCAACATTTTAGCGCGTTGTGAAAGAGGGCTGAACGGAAAAAATTGTCACGACACTTTTTCCATGCCAAACTGCACTTTCAAGTATCGGCTTATTTAGGAAACTGGGCAACTACCTTAATGGTCTAGTGGTTGGGATACCTTGCTCTCATACAGGGGGCTCGGGTTCGAATCTCGGTATCGGAACTCTGTGAAATTTTATTTTCCATGTTTTCATATTTTATATATGATTTTTTAGTTCTAAAATTTTATTACAATTCCTTCACTAATTAATCGAAAGGAACTTCGTTCCATCCGGATGTCCCTTGACACCTCTCAAGTTTTTTTTTTAATTTAGTTTGTTTAGTTCGTCGTTGTACTTTTTTTTATTTATTATTACCTAAACTTATTGGCTATGCATGGATTAAGAACTGGTATAGACAAACCTACGCGTGTCAGGTCCTGTATTGATCACTTCATGGTTAAAAGCCATCATACTTGGAAAACTGCTGTATTCGAGGAACCAATAACGGACCATTCTCCTGTTGCACTATGCATTTACACTAACAAAATCCCAAAGAAGGAAAAGGTACAATATAAAATTAGATTGGATTACAAGAAGATTGGTAAATTAATTACTGAAGAAGACTGGGATGGTATTTATAACATTAAAGATCCTAATATTGTATTGGAAATTATTACAACAAAAATTACGAACATCGTTACAAATTGTACTCATAACGCAAGGATATCAAATAGACTTAGGCCATTAAAACCATGGATAATGAAAGGGATTGTCAAATGTATAAGAAAAAGAAATAAATTATATAAAGAATCAATAAAAACTCCCGAAAATATACTTGCAAGGAACACGTACCTTAAATATAGAAACACATGTAACTCCATTATTAAAAATTTAAGGAACATATACTATAGAGACAAATTTGGGAAAAGTAAAGGTAATATTAAGGAAACATGGAATGTTATAAGAGAAGTCTGTAATACAAGGACAAATACTCAGCCAAACATTGACCTACTTACTATCGACGCTTTGCCTATGGAGTCTTTAAACCGTGTTAATAAATATTTTACTAGTATTGGAGCATCACTAGCAACGGAGCTACTGGGCAGAATGAACAAAACTGAGCAGGAACTCTCTTATGAAACTGCTATGGGTTTATCACCTTTAAACTCCATGTCATTCTTGCCTACGGATCATTATGAAGTGAGAGGTATTATTAGTGGATTAAAAACTTCTAGTGCCCCTGGATGGGACAAAATTACCGCGCAAATTTTGAAACAAAATTTGACATCTCTTGTAAAGCCCATTACTTACTTGTGTAATCTAAGTCTGACGACCGGTAAATTTCCGAAAATATTTAAAAATGCTATTGTCTGTCCTATCCATAAATCTGGGGATAAGAAAGAACCAAATAACTATCGACCTATCTCTCTCCTAACTGTATTATCAAAGGTGCTAGAAAAGATTGTTTTTAAGCGACTTTCTAATTATTTGGAGACCAATGGGTTCATTAGTGACTCTCAATACGGTTTCAGAAAGGCTAAATCGACAGAAGACGCTGTTTTGGCACTGTTATCAATAATAGTTGGCAGTATGGATCAAGGTGATAAGTGTTTGGGCGTATTTTTGGACTTGCAAAAAGCGTTTGATACCGTGTCTATTCCAATTTTGATTACACGCTTGGAGAATATAGGTATAAGGGGACTTGTTTTGCAGTGGTTTGTGGATTACTTGTCTCATAGGAACCAACGCGTTAGAGTGGCATGTCACGAAAGTGCAAGTTGCTCATGCGACTATGGCGTTCCACAGGGCAGTATCCTCGGACCAACCTTATTCCTCGTTTATATTAATGACCTATGTAGAATATCTAATCTACCAAATTTGGATCTATTCATGTTTGCTGATGATACAGTACTGTTGGTTCATGCTAAAACTTGGGATATGGCATTTAGCATGGCGGAAGCGGGATTAGCTAGGGTGACTTCGTGGTTGGAGAATAGTATTATGTCATTGAACACAAATAAGACAAAATATATTTGCTTCAGCAAAACTTCAGTGGGCAAACCATCACCATCTAGGGTCTTCAAATTACACGGTTTCCCCTGTAATCGGGGTTTAACACCTCCGAAATGTGACTGCGTGGTACTATCCAGGGTTGAATGTGTAAAATACTTAGGAGTAATTATTGATGATCAGCTGAACTGGCTTTCTCACATTGCAGCTACAATAGCTAGAATTAGAAAACTTGTATATATTTTTAAAAATTTACGGACTGTGGCAAATGACATTCTTCTGGTACGAATATACCGAGCTTTGTGCGAATGCATAATAAGATACTGCATCTGCGCCTGGGGACGTGCGGCAAAGACTCACATGATTGAGGTTGAGCGTGCACAACGAATGATACTCAAGGTCCTATTGCGCCTGTCATTTCGATATTCTACTTCATCCCTGTACGATCTTGCCAATGTACTATCAGTTAGAAAGTTGTACATTTACGAAGCGGTAAGAAGATACCATAAAAAAATTGTACCAAATCTACCACGGTCACATAAACGCGAAGACAATTTGATTTTATGGCTCCCTATATATATAATAAGCACAATAAAAATAAAAAGCAATTCAAAGTTAGTAATAAGCAGTTTAAAATAAATTTGGCTAATTGGCTTAAGAGCATGGATTACAATGATGTGGAGGCTATGTTACAGTTAAATTAAATAAGTGTGTAGTTCTAACATAAGACAACTTAATAGCTCTATAAAGCTGGCAGTGAAAAGTCAGCAAAAATGACTAAAATTTTCACGTGAATTTGTAGCTAAATAGTTGCTAATTAGTTGCTGCAAAACCGATTTTGTAGCTCTAACCGATTTCCAAAAAATCGAGTTACTGCTATCTTAATGATAAGCTAGCAGTAAAATCCCGAAATCAGGGTTAAATGAAACGACTAATCGGACAAAATTTGTTGCTAATTTGTAGCTGAAAAACGACGTCACAAAAAGGTCAAAAAAGTTAAAATCGGCCGAAGGTAGAGACCGGTCACTAATGATCACTGTCCCAGCAACCTCAATGCACGGTTCTTATTGACATCGGGTAGTTGTAGATTTTGTTGCTGCTCACGAATAGCACCAGACACACTCAGAGAGCCAGCAACAAAATAGAAACAAAAAATCGGCCAGGCCTAGTGACCGCAAACTGGACACCAGTGTCCCTGGTACCTTAACGAGCGGATCTCATTGACTTCGGGTAGTTGTACATCTTGTTGCTGCTCACAAATAGCACCAGACGCACTCGAAGAGCCAGCAACAAAATAGAAACAAAAAATCGGCCAGGCCTAGTGTCCAGAAACTGGACACCAGTGTCCCTGCTGCCTTAACGGTTGGTTTTTATTGACTTCGAATAGTTGAAAATTTTGTTGCTGCTCACAAATAGCACGAGGAACACTGAGAGAGGCAGCAACAAAATAGAAACAAAAAATCGGCCAGACCCAGTGGCCGGAAACTGGACAGCAGTGTCCCTACTATCTTAACGAGCGGTTCTTATTGACTTCGAATAGTTGAAAATTTTGTTGCTGCTCACAAATAGCACGAGGAACACTGAGAGAGGCAGCAACAAAATAGAAACAAAAAATCGGCCAGACCTAGTGACCAGAAACTGGCCACCAGTGTCCCTGCTATCTTAACGAGCGGATTTCATTGACTTCGGGTAGTTGTACATTTTCTTGCTGCTCACAAATAGCACCAGACACACTCAGAGAGCCAGCAACAAAATGGAAACGAAAAATCGGCCAGACCTAGTGGCCGGAAACTGGTCATAAGTGTCCCTGCTATCTTAACGAGCAGTTCTTATTGACTTCGAATAGTTGAAAATTTTGTTGCTGCTCACAAATAGCACGAGGAACACTGAGAGAGGCAGCAACAAATCAGAAACGAAAAATCGGCCAGACCTAGTGACCAGAAACTGGCCACCAGTGTCCCTGCTATCTTAACGAGCGGATTTCATTGACTTCGGGTAGTTGTACATTTTGTTGCTGCTCACAAATAGCACCAGACGCACTCGAAGAGCCAGCAACAAAATAGAAACAAAAAATCGGCCAGGCCTAGTGTCCAGAAACTGGACACCAGTGTCCCTGCTGCCTTAACGGTTGGTTTTTATTGACTTCGAATAGTTGAAAATTTTGTTGCTGCTCACAAATAGCACGAGGAACACTGAGAGAGGCAGCAACAAAATAGAAACAAAAAATCGGCCAGACCCAGTGGCCGGAAACTGGACACCAGTGTCCCTCCTATCTTAACGAGCGGTTCTTATTGACTTCGAATAGTTGAAAATTTTGTTGCTGCTCACAAATAGCACGAGGAACACTGAGAGAGGCAGCAACAAAATAGAAACAAAAAATCGGCCAGACTCTGTGCCCGGAAACTGGACACCAGTGTCCCTGCTATCTTAACGAGCGGATCTCATTGACTTCGGGCAGTAGTAAATTTAGTAGCTATTCATAAATCTCATTAAGGTTTCTCAGAGAGTCAGCAACAAAATCGAAAGGAAAAATTAGCTAGAACTAGCGACCAGAAACTGAAAATCAATTGCCCTGCCTTTTTGACGAGCGGTTGTTATTTTCTTACAGCAGTAGTTATGTTTGTGGCTGGCCAGCAATCACTTTAGAGATGCTTAGAGAGCCAGAAACAAAATAGGCACAAAAAGTTATCGCATAACGGCATTAAAATATTGGCTGGCCCTAACGATTGCTAACAGATTATCAGTGTCCCTGCTATTTTAATATCTCGTTTCTATTTACGAGCGGTAATTAGAATTTGTTTTGCTGGTTAGTGATTTTTTCTATCGTAGTTGGTGAGTCTGAGAGTGAGAACGACTTGCATCACACTTGTCTCACAGTTCAATAAAATAGATCCGTCAGGCTGTTTATTATGGTTTGAAAACCCATTGGACACTGAGGCAAATTACAGACTCGTTGGTGCAGTAGCTTATAAGCAATTGGGTACAATGAGTCGAAGATCGTCAACAGATAATGGGACTGGCCATTTTAAAGCACTGTGTTTAAGAGGCACACAATGGGTTGAGTATGATGATTTGAAAGATGCCGAGAAATCTCAAAAGCCGACGTTAAAGATGAATGTACAAATATTAGTTTATGTAAAAACAAAATAGAATAAAATAGTATAACGAAAGATTGATTGCGTAGAATGTTATTGTAGTCCATAAAAAAAATAAGATAAAAAAGTAAATATCGAAACAATAATGTTTCATTGTCCTTGTTCTCGAGAAAAAAGACGTGCTCAAGTAGTGAGGACAATTCTAGTCATTTTTCGATTGCTAGTTCGAGATGATTTATTTAATTTTATGTTGTAACAGACTTACCAACTACGATAGAAAAAATCACTAACCAGCAAAACAAATTCTAATTACCGCTCGTAAATAGAAACGAGATATTAAAATAGCAGGGACACTGATAATCTGTTAGCAATCGTTAGGGCCAGCCAATATTTTAATGCCGTTATGACGATAGCTTTTTGTGCCTATTTTGTTTCTGGCTCTCTAAGCATCTCTAAAGTGATTGCTGGCCAGCCACAAACATAACTACTGCTGTAAGAAAATAACAACCGCTCGTCAAAAAGGCAGGGCAATTGATTTTCAGTTTCTGGTCGTTAGTTCTAGCTAATTTTTCCTTTCGATTTTGTTGCTGACTCTCTGAGAAACCTTAATGAGATTTATGAATAGCTACTAAATTTACTACTGCCCAAAGTCAATGAGATCCGCTCGTTAAGATAGCAGGGACACTGGTGTCCAGTTTCCGGCCACTGAGTCTGGCCGATTTTTTGTTTCTATTTTGTTGCTGCCTCTCTCAGTGTTCCTCGTGCTATTTGTGAGCAGCAACAAAATTTTCAACTATTCGAAGTCAATAAGAACCGCTCGTTAAGATAGCAGGGACACTGGTGTCCAGTTTCCGGCCACTGGGTCTGGCCGATTTTTTGTTTCTATTTTGTTGCTGCCTCTCTCAGTGTTCCTCGTGCTATTTGTGAGCAGCAACAAAATTTTCAACTATTCGAAGTCAATAAGAACCGCTCGTTAAGATAGCTGGGACACTGGTGTCCAGTTTCCGGCCACTGGGTCTGGCCGATTTTTTGTTTCTATTTTGTTACTGCCTCTCTCAGTGTTCCTCGTGCTATTTGTGATCAGCAACAAAATTTTCAACTATTCGAAGTCAATAAAAACCAACCGTTAAGGCAGCAGGGACACTGGTGTCCAGTTTCTGGACACTAGGGCTGGCCGATTTTTTGTTTCTATTTTGTTGCTGGCTCTTCGAGTGCGTCTGGTGCTATTTGTGAGCAGCAACAAGATGTACAACTACCCGAAGTCAATGAGATCCGCTCGTTAAGGTAGCAGGGACACTGGTGTCCAGTTTGCGGCCACTAGGCCTGGCCGATTTTTTGTTTCTATTTTGTTGCTGGCTCTCTGAGTGTGTCTGGTGCTATTCGTGAGCAGTAACAAAATCTACAACTACCCGATGTCAATAAGAACCGTGCATTGAGGTTGCTGGGACAGTGATCATTAGTGACCGGTCTCTACCTTCGGCCGATTTTAACTTTTTTGACCTTTTTGTGACGTCGTTTTTCAGCTACAAATTAGCAACAAATTTTGTCCGATTAGTCGTTTCATTTAACCCTGATTTCGGGATTTTACTGCTAGCTTATCGTTAAGATAGCAGTAACTCGATTTTTGGGAAATCGGTTAGAGCTACAAAATCGGTTTTGCAGCAACTAATTAGCTACAAATTCACGTGAAAATTTTAGTCATTTTTGCTGACTTTTCACTGCCAGCTTTATAGAGCTCAACTTAATCACATGCAGAAACTCACACACACATACACACACACACTCACGCACATACATACACTCACACACGCACTCACTTTCATGCACACATTCACTTACAGTGTTATACTTATTATGTAAAAAAGGTGTCATTTTCTATGAGGGAAGACACTGACACCCGCAACACAGTTTTAACTACCGTGGGTGTCAGAGCATCCCACAATGCATTGTAATTTATATTTTTCATAATAAATTTATTTTATTTTATTTTTTATTTTACTTTGTGTATAATTTTGAGTACTTTCTGCTAAAAATTAAAGTTTATGTTATTTTGGTGTTTTTTATGTAACATACATAAAATGTTTTTTATGTAAATTTAATGTAAAGACTCTTTGTTATGATGTTGTCACGTTGAGTGACAATGTCAATTTACATCAAAATAAATTTAGGCTTCAAAGACACGGTTTCCGGGTCATAAATAAAAATACAACTGTAGGTAGTATACGAAAGTTAATAATTTAATTCATAATCTTTAAAGCAGGTAGTTAATTATTTAATATGACCAGACATTTTAAAATTAGACAGGATATTCGGCCATTTCATTTGAAGCTTTTACCAAGTGAGGAGCCAGAATAATCTAAACCTTCAACTAAACTTTTAATCTTATTGGTGAGTGGTTTAACCAATTTATTTCACCCTAATAGCTAAGATATTATTGCCTGCAGTGCCGTGAGCTTGATGTGCCTAATTTATTAAAATTATTTCATGTAGTTCACTTTCTCATGGAAAAGAGTATAATCACATATCTCATCTTAAAGTTTATTAATACATGTTCAGACTCTGCTAATAGCAGCATATTATGTTTATATTTATTAGAGTAATTTCCTATATAAATTATTCTGTAGAATTAAGATAGTTTTACAAATCAAGTAGGTAGTGGTAACCTACCTACATTATTAATTATGTTGTTGAATAGTTAACAAACTCTTTTCCAAATTTATATTAATGTTTTTAATGTAGGGTTATATGCTTGATCCACCCTGGGCATTTTCCAAATTACTGGCATGTGACACCACTGTCTACCCATTCTGAGAAATGGGGGTCGGTGGTGGCACTGATTGTCGATGCCAGTGAATGGGGATGCTCAGGGGCTGTTACTGGCTGTTCCAGACTGGCTGCTCTCTACCTTCACACATCAACTTCATCTCTACTTTCACCTCAACTATCATCTCAACTTTTTCCTGTCAACAACTGACAGTGAAAGGCAGCCCGCCAACATCTGGGAGGAGACTTCAGTGGAGCACCAGGACACCCCTGCAGTGAGCCTTCGCGGGTCACTCGGCATCAGGTCGTACCTACTCCCTTCTTAAGATTTGGTAGCCACAAATTGAGGAGCAACTCGTCGTTAAAATAAAAACTTTTAATTGTCGAGTGAATTTTTATTTATGAACCCCCGACCGCGTTACAATGTAAAGATAATAAGTGTGGATTGTTAGGTGTAAATAAACTTGTAAATATATCAAAAATGTAAATAAACTGTAAATATTAATAATTATTGTATATACAATCAAATTAAATTTTTAATACGCCTGCATTAATAATTTTATTAAAATCATAATTTCATACTAAACACTAATCAATCATAAATATATTTAATGCAGACGGTCCTAAGCCGTAATAAAGTATGAAGGGAAGTTAATTTATTGATTTAACTGCATAAATAATAATAATAATAAGCCCCCAAAATCCCCGACTCACGTCCGAGCTGAAGACCGAGCTCACGTGGGGGGCGGACACGTGTAATACAGGAACAAACTGTATAGAAACATACACGGCTAAGCAGGAAAGGGTAACCCAATAACATGGAGAGAAATAGAAATAGAGTACGTATAGGGTCGCTACCTGGGGATCACCAAGGCACGTCTGGAGCTGACGCTGGACGTGGCAGCATGCGAACCGTCAGTGGTCGTAGATTGAACAGGCGGGTCGCGATCGCTCAAGATGTTACAGCCGATAACACCAACACAGACACACCATCAAATAACACTACACAAAATACAGGAAGAAGTGTTTTGCAGGAATTACTTCCTGCAACCACCCTTTCTGGCAAAACCAGATAGCAAATGAAATGGACCGATGATATTAACCGTGAACTCCTGCGCTGCTATTACACAGTTACAAATTGCGAAACTAATCTCACAGGATATCGCTCAACTCTACATGCCAAATTCATCAACAAATACCCAGACCTTAATATGCTTACCGAACAGAGACTCGCTGATCAAATCAGAGTAATTCATAGAAATAACAGAATCCCTTTACCAGATAGAGAAAAAATAAAGAGAGAAATTACTCTAGAAAACAGTAGACAAAATCCACAAAACATGCCCAATACTCTAAATTTCAATCCAGTTTCCAACACACTTCTTAACAGTTCATACCAAAGTAATCCTACAATCAGCACAGAACAAATTGTTTCCTTATCACAAGAAACCATATGCTCATTTAGTTTACACCCTCAAGAATCAAACCAAATACAAAATCTAGAAGACAGAATAGGCACAGAAATAGATGAAATTAAATTAGAAGAAGCTTTTAAAGACATAAAGATTAAATACAAAAGAACTGATCCCATAAGCCGCCCCAATATTCCAAAACGTAAAATCTCGCGCATTGCTAAACAAACTGTTAGGATACTGGATAAACATGTAGGTATAGCATTATCAAAATCCTTTCACAATAAAATAAATATAGAGAGCCAAAATAAAAATATTCCAAAAAATAATAAGCCCCCATGGGAAAGACGCCTAGAAAATAAAATCGCTGTTCTCAGAAAGGAAATAGGAAGATTAACCCAATACGTTAAAGGAAATTTATCAGTCAAGAACAATAACAGAATTACCATTATATATAAATTTAATAATAAAGAAGATGCAATTAATGACATAGACCTAAAAACTCAAAAACTGCAGGCCTTATCGAAAAGATTAAAAAGATATAAGAAATCAAACCAAAGACATAAAGATAACATAGTTTTTAATACTAATCAGAAATTATTTTACAGAAACTTTAATAAAGAAAGCAAAATTACAAAAACACCTAGCATAACAGATTTAGAACAATTTTGGGAGAACATATGGTCAAAACCAGTAGAGCATAACAATGAAGCGGAATGGATAAATGATGAAAAAGATCAATTCGAGGATATTAACCCCATGCCAGAAGTTGAACTAGATATAGAAAGAGCAGTCAATAGAACATTAAATTGGAAGACACCTGGGCCAGATAAAATACAAAATTATTGGCTAAAATCATTGAGTTATATTACTAAAGTATAGAGGAGACATTGTGAACAAAATTTGTGCGCCGTGCACTGTGGTGAATGCACCACAGTGAGCTCAGTCGGTGATTGGGACACGCAGCAAGTGCACGCGTTTTGCAGATTTTTAAACTGATTATAATTCCGAATTGTATCTTTAAAACGTGTAGAAATTAATGAAGAACAAACAAAAAAAGATTGTGGTATAACATTCCATCGGTAAGTAGCCAAAATTTCTCTTAATTTAATAAATACTTAATAAATTTGAAATGTTAAATTAGCTAGTTACAGCCGCCAGTTTATGAGTAAATCATAGACTAACAAAAATGTAACCACAGAATGGACATTGAATCCGTGCTAAACTAATGTTGACGACTTGGTATTAATAGGTTATTTCATATACTTTAAATAATATATTTAAGTATTTATTTAAATTGTATATTTGTTTTAAATTAACATTTTACCATTCATAAGTTTAAAAGACTAATTATTTATAAACTAATTATTATTTTTACAGGTTTTTTCGACCGGAACAACCGAAATTGGAAATATAGATCATTTGTTCAAAAATATCTTAAGAAGAATCATCGGGTTCATTTAATCGAAGAATTATTAATAAATACGCAATAATACGTCTCAAACACGAATGTAAAGTTACCAACGAATATATGCACTTCCATGCGCCAGAAACTGAATAAACTTGTTTTGTTTAAAGGAGAATACCTAAAACAATAATGCAAAATGAATTGACTTTTCTATCTATTCAAGTAATAATACCCACTTATAATTCAATAAGTCGTAGAATTTGTCTACACCTTGTAATATAGAATCTCAATAGTCCGAGGTATTATTATTTTGAGACTAACTCTAGCTATTTTAGCCACTTATTAATGTCAAAAAACTGCCGGTAAGGTATTGCCGAGAGAAAATAACTATGAATATTCACATCTCATGTCAGATAGGTAGATACAAAAATATTGTACCGTAGTGTTCTGTCTGTGGAGTTACGTCTCATCTGTGACTCATTAAGCTACCCCCCGCGCATCCCGTACCCCTGGCTCGTTACAAAGTTTTTGTTCACAATGTCTCCTCTATACTTTAGTAATATAACTCAATGGCTAAAATACTTTCCCAGCAGTCACCAACACATAGCAAATGCATTTAATAGATTATTTAAAGACCCAAATAATATCCCTATATTTCTTACCCAAGGAAATACATACTTAAAACCCAAAGACTGTGAAACTACTGATCCCGCAAAATACCGCCCCATAACTTGTCTACCAACTCTATAGCAACTCCTCACATCCATTATCTCACAAAAATCAACACACATCTTTCACACAATAAAATAATCTCAGAAGAACAGAAAGGTTGCAGAAAGGGGTCCAGAGGTTGTAAAGAACAGTTAGTAATAGACACAGAAATACACAATCAGGTTAGGCAAACACACAGAAATCTATATTACGCATACATTGATTACCAAAAGGCGTATGATAGTGTACCTCATTCATGGTTAATACAAATTATGAAAATCTATAAAATTCATCATTCATTAGTGGGACTACTACATCAGTTAATGTTACAATGGACAACTAAATTATCAATAAATACAGAAACAGGAACTATTACATCTAAACCAATTAAAATAGCAAGAGGTATCTTTCAAGGTGATTCCTTAAGCCCTCTCTGGTTTTGTATGTCTTTGAATCCACTATCCCGAATCCTTAATAATGCAGGACATGGTTACTGTATACACAAAGAAAATAGCACCAAAATTAACCACCTTCTATACATGGATGACATAAAATTATATGCAGCAAATAGACAACAGTTAAATTCCTTATTGAAATCGACTGAAAGTTTTAGTAATGTCATAAAAATGAATTTTGGTACAGATAAATGTAAGATTAACAGCATATTAAAAGGTAAATACAATAGTACAGATCCATATCTCTATCAATACAATGAACATATATGCCACATACAAATACTTAGGTTTTTGCCAGAGCACTGGTATTGATCACACTAATATTAAAGAAGAACTAACAAACAAATATGTAGTAAGACTTAATAGAATCCTAAAAACAGAATACAATAAAAGCTATTAATGCATATGCAGTACCCATATTAACGTACTCTTTCGGTATAATTAAGTGGACAGCAACGGACTTGGACCGATTTAATAGACTCACACGGACTACATGCTTCAAACACCATATACATCATATACACGCAGCTACAGAGAGATTTAATCGCAAACGAAAATCAGGAGGGAGAGGTTTCACCGACATTAAAAGGTTACAACAAACAGGTACATAACATAAGAACTTATTTCCTAGATAAGGCATTAGATAGTCCAATTCATAAAGCTCTAACCCAAATAAAAACGTCTGGAACACCGCTAAAATTAAACAATAACGATTTTAATGCAATAGAGAATTTAACATCCGACACACAGATAATAGATCAATGGAAGAATAAACCTTTACATGGAAAATACCCTAATCTCACCCAACAACACCATATAGATCAAGAGGCATCCTACGCGTGGTTGTATAAAGGCAATATTTATAAGGAAACTGAGGGATTTATGGTTGCAATCCAAGATCAAACCATTAAAACTAGAACCTACCAGAAACGAATAATGAAAGACTCTAGCATAATCTCAGACATGTGTAGACTTTGCAACTCACAAGCTGAATCTATAGACCAGGTTAACGGGGGATGCGCATTTCTTGCCAATAAACAATATACTGAAAGACATAACAATGTTGCTAAACAAATTCATGCACTACTTGCTAAAAAATACAATTTAATAGATAAAATAGAACTCTATTACAAATATAAGACAAAATCCGTACTAAATAGTGAAACTACGAAGTTGTATTGGGATCGGGACATAATCACCGATAAAACCACACAAAATAATAGGTCGGACATTACACTTACCATTAAAGACCAAAAAGTAACATATTTAATAGACATATCGATACCTAATTCAGAAAACATTAACAAGAAATATACAGAGAAAATACAAAAATACATCCCCTTGGCGGATGAAATACGACAAATGTGGCAACAAAACGTAGTCAAAATAGTACCAATTGTAATATCTTCCACAGGCCTTATTCCTAAATCTTTACATGCATCCATTGAACAACTAAATCTACACAAAGCTACATACATATCCTTACAGAAATCAGTTATCATCGACACAGGCTCCATAGTCAGACGATTCCTCACATCAACTACACAAACACCGACTTCAGTAGGCAACGATGTTACTCACTTGGTGTAAGCCCGTGAGTAGCACGTCAATTTTACCAGCAATTGCTGAGATCCAAAGGGATAGAATAAAACATAATAATAATAATATAAGCCTTTATTCAGACAAAATAGTTACATAAAATATTTAAATTAGCGACTCTGACGAGTCTTTGACACCGACAACTTCGTCTGTTTGCCCAGCTTTGGCAAAGGCATCCTCCGTATCTTTCCACTCTGCTCGGTTTAGCGCTGTCCTAGTCCATGTTTTTCCTGCAATTGCCTTTATATCGTCTTCCCATCTTCGAAACTGTCTGCCTCGTTTTCTTTTTCCATTTCTAGGATACTAAAACACTATGTTTTTGTTCCATTTTTCGAAACCCCTTATTGTATGACCTGTCCATTGCCACTTAAGTTTTCGAATTCTGGTCGTTATGTTTTCTATTTTAGAGCGATTTCTGATAGTTTGGTTACGTATTTTGTCAGATTTTCGTATATTCAACATGCTTCGTTCCATTGCTGACTGCCAAGTTTCTAATTTTTTGTTTTGCTCTTTGGTGAGAGCCCAGGTTTGGCAACCATATGTTAGAACTGGTAGGATGCAGGTGTTGTAGAGTTTTGATTTAATGGACATCTTAATTTCTTTGTTCTTCATAACTTCTTTTAGTCGCCAGTAACAATTCCATGCTTTTCCGATTCTTGTGTCTATTTCCTTCCTCATTATTTTGGTGTTTGAATTTTGTTGGCCTAGATAGGTGTATTCTGTCACGTACTCGATCAGGTCTCCATTTATGATGATTGGGTCTTCTAGTGCATTTGTTAGTGCTTTGGTTTTGGATATGTTCATTGTCAGACCTACCACGCGGCTTTCTTTGTCGAGATCTAGGAGCATTTTTTATATATGGTCTTTTGTTTCAGCGAATAATATTATGTCATCGGCAAATCGTAAGTGGGACAGTTTGTCTCCGTTTATGTTTAAGCCGTACTGATTCCAATTTAGTTTTCGAAAGATGCCCTCTAGAACAGCTGTAAATAATTTTGGCGATAGCGGATCTCCTTGTCTTACCCCTCTATTTATTTTTATTTCTTTTCCTTCTTTTTCTAATTTTATTTTCGCTGTACTGTTTGCGTATATGTTTTTTATGATTCTTATGTATTTTTGTTCGACTCCCTGGTTCTTGAGGCAAGTCCAAATGTACTCGTGTTCGATTGAGTCAAATGCCTTGTTATAGTCGATGAAACAACAATAGAATGGTATTTTGAATTCTTTGTTCTTCTCAAAAATTTGTCTCACAGCATGTATATGGTCCAGTGTTGAATAACCCGCCCTGAATCCAGCCTGTTCCCGAGGTTGGTTGTCGTCTAGAGTTTTTGTAATCCGACCTAAAATTACTTTTGAAATTTTTTTATAAATATTAGACATTAGGCTAATGGGTCTGTAGTTATTTATTTCTGATTTTTCACCCTTTTTATGAAGGAGGATAATTGTTGATGTGGTCCACTGCGTCGGTATTGTTTCTGTGTCTATAATATCGTTGAAAACATATTTTAGTACCGGTGCAATACAATTTCTACAGCCTAAAAGCAGTTCATTTATAATACCATCGGGACCCGGGGCTTTGTCGTTCTTCTGTGTAATGATTGCCTTGTGTATTTCTTCTACTAGTATGTGTGGTACATTGTCATGGTTGTCTAAGTCTGTATTTATTATCTGATTCTTGCTGGAGTATAGGTTTTTGTAGAAATTTCTGGCTATTGATAAGATTTCTGATCTTTTAGTTTTTGTTTTACAGTGTTGGTCTTTCACATTAGGTATCTAGTTGGTTTTATCTGTTAGGACTTTAAGAGCCTTCATAATACCGCCAGTCCTTTTGATATGTTTTTCAAAAGTGTTAAGTCTGGAATGTTTCTATCTTTTCTCATTTGTATTTTTATTTCTTTGCTCAATTTTCCAATTTGTTCTCTAATAGTTTTTGTATTGCTTGTTGTGCTAATTAATTTTGATCTTTGATGTAGGAGATGGCGGTTTTTTTCAGATATGTGGGTTTTATTACTTGGTTCGCTTTGGTTAGTATTAGGTTTTGCTGTTAATATTTCATGTATTATATTATATTTCTCTTGAGTGTTTAAATGTTCAAGACACGATTGTGTCACCGAGCAGAGATTCTCTTGGATAGTGACTATTGCTGCTTTGTTGCCTGGTGTTGTGGTTTTCACTTTGAAAGGTCGACTTGATTTGAGGACAGATGATGTGTTCAGCCGTACTCTAAGCATTCTGTGATTACTATTGAAATTTAGGTTTGCGATAGTGGTGCAGTCATCAAATGATTTTGGTCTGTTTGTTAGCACGTAGTCTATTTCATTTTTGTATTTGCCATCTGGTGATACCAAAGTGAATTACTAATAAAGTGAATTATCTAATAATCTCTGTAGAATTATATTGCCAAATACTTAACTTATTGTGCTTTTATAAATTAAACTACAATTTCAATAAATTTATCACTTTTATTTACGTAATAAAATATGATACAAAAAAAATTGTTTTATTTTGAAATTATTAAAATAATTATCACATTACAAGTCGTAAAATTATATCTTTACGAAAGAATACAATGTATTTGATGAAATAAAAACAAAATTGCGTACGTTCCAGAACATTTTTTTATACCAGACATAGTTAAAAACTTTGAACAAAAAACGGGCCTCTTGAAACGTCACGTAAGTGGGTCTCGTATTTCATTATTTATCTAAACATTCTTGGTATCTGGGACGTGAGCTGTTTTGTTATTATTATCTTGAGAATGTCGACAATCTAGTTATGAGAAGCGCAGAGTGATTTAGTAAACAGATTTTGAGTAAGAAATTACCAAAAATGAGACTAAAAATTGGTACAAAAAACAGTGTCTCCATAAAACTAAGATTTTACGGAATATATCCTAGCGAGTTACATAATAATTATACATTTATGATTCACATGAAACTAGGAATTAATTTAAGAAAAAAAAAACCACATGATTAGAAGAAAAATTAAAAAATATATGTTCGTAAACATAGTGAAAAATGACCAAATTTGTCCATAATGGCATTATACATTGTATGGATACGACTTGTATCAATAAAAATAATTATTACAATTTGCATTTTTAATTTTTTTTTCATCTTAATTTTTTTAAAGGAACAGGAAGGTGAATGATTAAGGATAACTGTCTAACCAAGTACAACGCGGCATGAGCCACTTTACGTCGATATTCTGAGAGTCGAGTCTGCCCATTCACACAGCGAACTGCGTGGTTAACCGCTAATGTTTAACAATGAATATAACTCTCGTCTGTCTGTCTGTCTGTCGAATTGTTATTGCAAAAGGAGGGGGCGGGCCTATGTGGAAAGGACGACTGCAACTGTATTTATATAGGCAAATGTAGAATTTTTAATGTATTTAGTATAAAGAACTGATATGAATTTAAGTTTCCTAGGTCGTAACGCTCAGTAAATACCGTTGTTGCCTCTACAACATCAGGGCTGTTACATCAACTTTGCCAGCCTTTATGATAGGACGACGCTCATTTCTATAAGTTTCCTAGGTCGTAACGGTCCGTAAATACCGTTGTTGCCTCTACAACATCAGGGCTGTTACATCAACTTTGCCAGCCTTTAAGATAGGACGACGCTCATTTCTATAAGTTTCCTAGGTCGTAACGGTCCGTAAATACCGTTGTTGCCTCTACAACATCAGGGCTGTTACATCAACTTTGCCAGCCTTTAAGATAGGACGACGCTCATTTTTATAAGTTTCCTAGGTCGGAACGGTCCGTAAATACCGTTGTTGCCTCTACAACATCAGGGCTGTTACATCAACTTTGCCAGCCTTTAAGATAGGACGACGCTCATTTCTATAAGTTTCCTAGGTCGTAACGGTCCGTAAATACAGGACTATGCGGATGGGTGTGGGGTACCCCCCGCTTAAAGATGAGAACAGTATTCTACGTGAGGCAGGACTTGCGCTATAGCTGCAAGCGATAACCTGACTTAAAATATCGTCCCACTCATAACACAGGGCCGGATCTACCTATGGGCTGATTGGGCTGCAGCCCAGGGCCCCGGGGTTGCAAGGGGCCCCCAGATCCCGCTAAAAAGTAGGCCATAATATGAAAAAAAAAATAGTCTGTAAAGTCGGTTTACGGACGATATTTTTACGTGACAACGTCATAAGAAAATATTGATTAAAAATTGCATACTTACTTTTATGAATGTAGTTGAGGGGGGAAATACGTGTAAAAGGTTTTTTTTCATGTCGTTTTTCATTAATTTTTTTAAAGTTAATAATGGCAACCCTGAGATCAATGAACCAATGTATGTGCGCGTCTATGGAACGGAACGGGGATTTCCCTGTATTTTTATTTACTCGGGACTTTCCCGCCGCGCTGGTTGACGTAACGTCTGACGTGATTTTGTTTTTTTTCTGCACTTCTCTTCTCGTCATCAAAAAGGACAAACTGACTGCGTTAATTGTTTGAACTGTGTTTAATGAGTGTGTGCTAATAAGTGATAGCTTAAAAGTTACCTATATCTAAATAAGTAAAATTTGTTTATGTCAGTGATTTCCTGCTTTTATTTGGTAATGGTAAGTAAAAATAATTAATAATATTAAATCATGTCTTTCTTTTTTATGGTATTTTTAGGGTTCTGTACAAAAATAAAATAAAAAAACGAATATAGGATGACTCTTGTCGTGCACCCGTCTGTGTGTCACAGCCAATTTGCTCCAAAACTAGGTATGTACTGGACCAAATTAGGTGAAATTTGGTAGGATGGTGTAATCCTATGACTAGTGTAATTTTGGTACTTGCAATATAAGCATTTATTTATTTATTCCTATTACTCGTTGGCAAAATACATATTGATATTGCTAGCTTAACCAAAACGTCAAGTTAGGTACGTTAGTTGATTTTGTTTTTTTTTACGCTGACTGAACAAAAATGTACCTATGTATGCATTTTATTGCAAGTACCAAAATTACACTATCTAATTCCGACCTCTGCTCATTACAAAGTATTCACGTATTCAAATGATCGTTACATGTTTATTTATCAGAAAACTAACAAGTTCGTTCATTGTTTATTTTCAGTAAAAAACCAAAGGTCTTAATTTACAATAATGTCTGGTCGAAAGTATAAAAGTGGAGCTGAGAAACGCAAATTGCAGCTAGATCGTGAAAAGGAAAAAAATAAATGTGCAAAAATTGGGACTTTTTTCAAATCAAAACATAAAAACGAGGATGAAATCGCTGAAAATTCATCAACAAGCGACAAGGGAGGGATCGAATCTGAAGAGAATCTATTTGAAGGGAGTAGCAAATCGCAACACCAAGAAACAAAGACAAATGATGAAAATCTGCAAAGTCTTGACTATCAGCAAGTCCAGCAACCCTCTGATCAAACGGAAAACGATATTGGTGTTCCGCGACAGAGTGGTAACACCGAGACGGAAAGAAATTTACAGAATATTAATTTTGAATTTGAGAAATATGTTGACGTGGCCTTGTGGCCAGAATTGCTAAGTAATGATTTTATTAATGACATCCTCTTGCATGAAATGACTGACTTTCAAAATAAAGACCCGAAAAATATATATTCAGCTTCTATAAAGAAGTACAAGGAACAAAACAGAGCATTTTCAAATAGTCATTTCACAAAAAAAATGAAAAATGGTCAATCACTGGAAAGATCTTGGCTAACATATTCAACTAGTGTTGGTGCTGTTTTTTGTTTGCCTTGCAAACTTTTTTCTAAAACCTCTTCTCAATACACGACCGGATTTTCTGATTGGAAACACATAGGAACTTGTTTAGAAACTCACGAAAATTCTGATGAACATAAGAAATCAATGTTAGTGTGGTTAACACGTAAAGAAAATAAGTCTGTTTTAGACAAGCAGCTTCAGGAGCAATTAAGAAAAGAAAAAGAATATTATCACAATGTTCTAAAACGAGTAATTGCAGTGGTAAAATTTTTGAGTATAAGGGGCTTAGCATTTAGAGGTTCCGAGGAAGTATTTGGTTCTCCACATAATGGTAATTTTATGGGGGCTATGGAACTATTGGCAGAGTTTGATCCATTCATTCGTGAACACATTGAACAACGTGAGCTGCGACCAAAAGCGATAATATCGTACTTATCAAAAACAGTATATGAAGAAATAATTGAGATTATGGGCCAACAGCTACTTAAACAAATTATAACTCAAATAAAAAACGACGACACAAAGTATTATTCAACTGTGATGGATTCTACACCAGATCTGTCTCACAATGATCAACTTGCTATTGTATTACGATACTGTTTTCGGGGGAAAGTATTAGGTCGGGGAAAAAGTCTTTTCGCATAACGTAGGTATAAACTTATTATAAAATTTCTTTGACTGTACTATTTGTGTCTGGCTGGTTTTGGTAACATTAAAAAGGTTACATTATAAAGAAAAGAAAAAAATAAAAAAAAGTTGTTTCCCGCTATTTTTCATTTGTTTTTCTCTCCGTAAAAATGAGTGAATCTAATGAAGAAATTCGATACATTTTAAAATTTTATTATAAAAAAGGCAAAAATGCAACTCAAGCAGTGAAAAAAATTTGTGATGTTTATGGACCTGATGCAGTGTCAGTAAGAGTAGCACAAATTTGGTTCAAACGTTTTCAGTCCGGAAATTTTGATGTTAAAGATGCACCTCGCTCTGGTCGCCCTGTTACGAATAAAATGGACGCCATTTTTGAAAGAGTGGAGCAAGATCGGCATATTAGTAGTTACGATGTAGCTGAAGAACTGGGAATTGACCACAAAACAGTTTTGACCCATTTGAAGAAAGCTGGTTATACAAAAAAGCTCGATATTTGGGTGCCACACGAGCTCACTCAAAGAAACTTAATGAACCGTGTACTCATTTGCGATTCATTATTGAGACGTAATGAAACCGAGCCGTTTTTGAAGAGATTGATAACTGGCGATGAAAAGTGGATCACGTACGACAAGAACGTGCGAAAAAGGTCGTGGTCGAAAGTTGGCCAGGCTTCACAGACTGTGGCCAAACCTGGCCTAACACGAAATAAGGTGATGCTGTGTGTATGGTGGGATTGGAAGGGCATTGTTCATTATGAGCTTTTACCGTCCGGCAAAACCATCGATTCTGATCTTTACTGCCAGCAACTGATGAGATTAAAGGAAGCAGTCGAGAGAAAACGGCCGGAATTGATCAACAGGAAGGGTGTGGTCTTTCATCACGATAACGCTAGACCACACACATCTTTAGCCACTCAGCAAAAATTAAGAGAGTTCGACTGGGAGGTCCTAGTGCATCCACCATATAGCCCTGACCTTGCGCCTTCAGATTTTCACCTGTTTCGGTCTCTTCAGAATTCTTTAGGTTCTGTAAGGTTGACCTCAAGAGAGGACTGCCAAAACTATTTGTCCCGTTTTTTTGATCAGAAGTCCCAAAGTTTCTACAGTAACGGGATAATGTCTCTGCCCACAAAATGGCAGAAAGTTATTCAACAAAACGATACATATATATTGTAAATAAATGTAAATAAACTTTGAAAAAAATGTCTTGACTTTTCATACAAAAATACGAAAATACTTTTTCCCCAACCTATTATATGAAAGATGTGTAGCCTTCATTAAAATTAGTAGTCATACTGCTTTACATTTATTTAATATTTTACAAGACTTTATAGAAACAAATGGATTACTACTGAGTAATTGTAGAGGGCAATCTTATGACAACGCTGCCAATATGGCGGGTCACTACAATGGTGTACAAGCACTATTAAAACAAAAAAATAACACTGCGGATTATGTGCCATGTGCTGCGCATTCCCTTAACCTAGTTGGTGTAGAATCTGTTAAAGTTGCAACCGAAATTGTAAACTTTTTTGGAGTAGTGCAACAAATATACGTTTTCTTTTCTGCTTCGACCCATAGGTGGGAACTGTTGAATCGTGAAATAAAATTAAAATTCACGTTAAAAAGTTTAAGCCAGACCAGATGGTCTTGCCACTATGATGCTGTCAAAGCGTTAAAAAATAGTTATGATGAAATCATAAAAATTTTAAAAAGTTTCAGCGAAAGTGAGGTGGAGAAAGTTGATTTCCGGAAAGAGGCACGAAATTTATACATGAAAATGGCGAAACTCGAGACTGCAATTTTGATTATCTTTTGGGAAGAAGTTTTGGAGAGATTTCATTTAGTCAATAAAAAAATACAGAGCCCCGGTTTAGACATTTGTGAAGGCAACAAGTTAATTATGTCATTAAAAGACTTTGTAAACAACTTACGACACCAATCAGATCAGAAGCTAAAGGAATACGAAGAGAAAGCTAAAAAATTAAGTGCTAGTGTGGGAATAGATTACAATGACATAAACATGAGGCGCATTACTCCAAAATTTTCAGATAGGTCTACAGGTGTATTCTTAGTAAATGGCGCAGAAAGATTTAAAAGGGACACGTTAAATGTTGCGTTGGATAAGCTAATTATGGACTTAAATAAAAGGAGCCAAGTCTATGAGATATGTAGCAAAAAATTTAAATTTTTAATGGATTTGCAAGACAAAAATATCAAAAACATAGATTTGGAAAGTGCACGTCATATTATTGATTACTATCCAGATGACGTAGACGAGCATTTAGTGAATGAGTGCATTCAATTAAAATCATACTTACTCCAATCTAAGCCAGAGTCTTACAACTCTTGCAGTGACATTTTTATGATCATGTATGAAAATAAACTAATTGACGTGTTCCCTAATTGCTATACCATTTTAAAGATTTTTTTAACTTTACCAATAACTAGCTGTGAAGCAGAACGCTCCTTCTCAAAAATGTCCTATATAGAAAATAAATATAGGACAACAATGGCGAACTCTCGACTAAACCATTTATCACTTCTGTCTATAAATTGTGATTTAACAAAAGACTTGCAATGTGATGACCAAATAAAAGAATTTGCAGCACAAAAATGTAGAAAGGTTAATTTATAAATTATAATTTCTTTTACTTTACTAATAAGTTCATAATAAATAAATAAAATTATTTTGTTGTTTTTTATTTTCTTTTATACAATGTACATCTCTATTTCGGTTTCTCTGTCACCCAAAGGTTACCTGGAAAAGATTGCTACACAGCAATAAGGTCGCCTTTTGTACAACTAATACTTGCGTAGATTTAAGTAATATTTATGTTTTTTGTGCAATAAAAAATAATGTATAAGAATAATATATCATTATAGAAACAGTTTTTTGGCATGGCTATTAGTTGAGTACTAAGATAGGCCCCCAAGTAGTTTCAGCCCAGGGCCCCACAAATTCACGATCCGGCCATGTCATAACATATTAGATTGTATAAACAGGTGTAAGATTGTATAAAAAGAAAGATTGTATAAATATTGAGTATAATAATTGTATATTGAGATAGCTTATCTGTTGAGGTGAGGTGTGTAACAAGTGAATATACATATGGGAACATTACATCCCACACAATATGTGGACGTTCTCTTAGCGCAAACAACACATTTGCGCTTAAGGCGACCGTTCCCTGAAGAAGTGAGTGGGTACTGCGCCGGTATGTGGTCACTAGTCGGCGGTTTCACTATTTCTGATTTGATCTTAAATTTATCTAATAAAGACTCTATAAGCGTCGTCCTAAATTCTCGATGTGGCATATTTAGGTTACTTAAAATGTGAGCGTTTAAAACGCTTACATTAAGTAACCTTTGGAACAACTTTTTGTACCAGATGCGGTTCCTCTTTCTCTCTATGGGGTACATAGAGAGAAGTTGATCCTTGCGATCGACCCCGCCCATACAAGTATTGTAATCAAATACGATAGAGGGCTTCAGCACTCCGTCGCGCCGGGATTTGAAGATACCGTGGTACGTGGAAATAAAAGATACAATATTTTTGTCCCTCCATAACACGATATCAACATCTCCCGAGGTGCAACAGACTACTTCACCCACTACCATATCTGATTTACGCAAATTCGCCATTTCGATTGGCACCGATTGGCGATTTGTACGGAGCGTCCCCACACAGTCGAACCCACGGCTCTTGAGTTCCCGTGCTAGACCTGGTGAGCTATAAAAGTTGTCCATCCACACTGTATAACCCTTGTGCTCGAGACCCTCTAAGAGCCCGAGCACAAGGCTTGGGATTCTCCCAGACATGGGACCGTCTTCCAGACTGGGCTCATGGCCCGCGTGAACGCTGAACCGCCAGAGGTATCCGGTCTTTGTTTCACATAACTCATAGGTTTTCACAGCCTTGTTTTTAATGTATTTTTTAATATTTAGGCGTCCTTTCCACATAGTTAGACTTTCGTCTAGAGAAATATTTCTGGACAAACTATATAGGGAGGAAAACTTTCTATTCAGGTGGTCAATTATAGGCTGAATTTTAAAAATTTTAGCCTGTGATTGCGTCATGAGACGGAGATTATAATCACTGTTGTTGTTGAAGTGAAGGCACCTCGACAACAAACAGAAGCGGCCATATGATAAATAGGTAGAGAACCCTGGAGTCCGCAAAACGTTCTTTGCGGTACTCCAGTAATCCTCCAGCCGGCTTTTTATTACCGACCCCATAGCCAGAACGATGGCAAGATACATATAAATTTCCGAAGAATTCGTATCATGCCAACGGCCGATCCGGCTATGGGGATGCATTGTGCTGCTCTCCAATTTGCTGGCAGCCAGCTCTTGAGCATAAATGTTCGTTTCTCGAACAATATGTTCGACAATTTCCTCATCCCATATGCTTACAAAAGCATCATATGGGGTTTGGAAAGTAACCGTCGGTCCAACATTACTGTTGGAGAACACTTCTCGCCTCAACTCAGGGGCGATTTGAGGCTCTGAAATGCGTCTCCATTCAAACTCAAACTTCTCACCTGGATAATGCGTTGTGGGCGAAGTAGTGGTGGGCGGAGTAGTGGTGGGCGGAGGAGTGGTGGGTGGAGGAGTGGTGGGCGCAGTAGAAGCAGTCTCGACGTCTTCGTCGTCCTCTTCGTCGTTACGCTCAGTACCGACGAACCCAAGTATGGTGTGATCCCGCAACGCCGGCTCTTCGTTGTCGGAATCGCTACTGTATTCTTCTTCGCTGCCTGAAAAATAAATAGAATATTTCAAAGCAATGAATAAAATTTTTTTTCTTAAATAACTGTTTCATGCCATTAAAAAAACCAACGCGCGTGCATAAAATGAGTTATGAAAGTTAACGAAGCGAGTGAGGTGTATAAGAATCGTGCCTTATGGTGCTCCGTTCTCTCTGCCTACCCCGCAAGAGATTTGGCGTAAAGTTATGTATCTGCCAACAAAAGTCGCGTCAAAATCGGTCCTGAAATGACCCTCCTGTGGAGTAGTTTAGTAAAGGTTAACATTATTGTATTAAACTCACCGAGATTCACGAGCTGGCTGATTTCTGCATCCGGCAGCGAAGAAGTCCCGGGCGCAGAGATGCTATAAAAAAGTGTTATTTTAACCAACTCTAATGATAAACTTATAGCTTTTAATATTTTATATAGTTTAACTGAGATATACTTACAGTTGTTTGCGAATTTTTGTAGCAGTATTAAGCAACGGTCTGAAAAGTAAAAAAAATATTAACAAATTACAGTTACAAAAAAGTTAATAAAATGTGTTACATAAATACTTACCCCGGCCGTTTGCTGCTACTGGCATGCGGGGTGCTGGTGCTAGCACGCGGGGTGCCGCTGCTAGCACGCGGGGTGCTGGTGCTAGCACGCGGGGTACTGGTGCTAGCACGCGGGGTGCTGGTGCTAGCACGCGGGGTGCTGGTTCTAGCACGCAGGGTGCTGGTGCTAGCACGCGGGACGCTGGTGCTAGCACGCGGGGTGCTGGTGCCACTACCGTCGCTTTCAACGTAATCAATGAATCTACAAAAAAACAGTAATCAATATTTGAGGTCTTATTTGATAATATTTTTAATTATTTGATAATATTTGAAATAAATATGAAACAAACAATTCAACTATCGTATCCACATTGTCCGAATCTCAATTGTCACAACCGATCGAAATTACTCGCATTTATACCACGTGATATTATAAGAAGGCCATTGTCCAGCGTTCCAAATCGTACGCCGGCGCGATGTCGCCTGTTTGAGATCGAAATTTCCGTATTTGCGACTAGCGTACAAGCATTTGGTAATTTTTAAACTATAGTTCAATAACTAAATTACCTGACTATACTAAATATTTGTTTGGCTTTGATACTTTTTAAATTAGAAAAACACAAAATAAAATGGCTTCTGGCATCAAAAAGTAACTAAATCGATGTTTTCATGCCTATTTCTAGATTTAAATGAAAAGATTGGCCCCTAAGTATGCATAAAATGAATTGTTACTTACTTTTGCATCTTGAATAACCGAAATAATAGCACTTTAACTTTACAAATAAAAAACCGTTAGTACTTGAAAACACGAAGACGCCTAATGAAATATCAACCTGTTACCAACAGTTTTGAACACAAATTGTCCACAGAAATTGTCTAGAAAGGTACTCTAAAGTACTTTGACTTGACACAACGTGATAGTGAGGATCAATTCATTCGGAATCGATATAACATTCACTTGGTACAGTAAGAATTTGCAATATCGATAAAAATATTGCCGCGTAAAAACCATTTGAACGTACCATTTGGTACGCCGTTCAGTGTTTGTTTATCCTGTCACGTCTTAATCGGTACGGGGGACCGTTGAATGGACAGCGTTTACTACCAACATAAAACGCACACACTTATGTGGGTGCGTTTTATGTTGGTAGTAAACGCTTACAGCTAAATAGCTTACAGCGAAAAAGCAACTGGATTAACTTTTGGTAAATGGATTCATCCGTAAATAAATCAATTCTCAATGGATAGATCCATTTTGGATTAATTTAATCAAATTAAGAGTAGTTAAATCCTAATTAGCGAAAAAAAAGAATTGAGTGAGTAATTATTGCAACCAGTTTATACAAATGTACTCCACAATTAGAACTTTGGTATAGCCAGTCAGTACCTCACTGGCCATAGCCATAGCCAGTACCTGGCTGGCTTTAATTTATGTAAAGTTCTAGTACCAAGAGATGGAGACAAATAATTTATCTTTCTCAAAAAGAGTCTTGGCTTAGACCGTCCTTTCTTTATGAGATTGAATCCGAGTCTCCGAATATACACAAATGTCTTCTGGGAATTTATTTGTGCTAGATGGCGATAACTGTGGGGATGCTATTTTCAACTTATTCTATGAAGCTCTTATACTAAATCTACATATTCTTGAAGTTTTCTTACCTTACATAAATAGAGATCATTTAATCAGTCTGAAATAAAATCACAGTGATCGAGCTGGACCACAGTGATCGAGCTCCCACTTCTTATTTAAAAGTCGTGAATTGATTCCGAGTGCATACCAATGATTTTTCCGAAGTTAAATGTGATATATAACGGTGATTGTGCTAGATATTTGGCAACCGTTACCTATAGATTAAATATGTAAACTGCTACCTGTTTCATTTAGGGCGTAACAGAACAATTCGGTGAGTCGGGGCTCAACAGCCGCTGCCTTGGGTAGAAAAAAGCGTAAAATTATTTTATGTGTTTGGTATGTTACAAATCTATTAGTCGATAAAGTTGACATAGTAATTTTAATAGAAGTTACGGATTTCCTAAGACCTACCTCTCTGTGTACTATTTTCCTAAAGATACTGTTACACATGATAATAAAGAGCATGCTCAATGATGACTCATTAGGCAAACCTGTTCACACGCACTAAAATCACCCCCCTTCCACCCGCGCTTCAGAAAGCATGCTCAGTCTCCTCAGGCAGCCTTTGACTTAAAGGTCTTAGTTACCAGGTCATTAAAACCCTTAAAAAAATCGGCAGCCTGACGATTTTCGAGCATGCTCGAGCATGCACACATGCTATTATAGTATCGAGCACTTGCTCGACTCGATACTAGCATGCTTTCGTGCTAAAAAAGAGCATGTGTAACAGTAGTCTTACATTGTCTATGACCTATGTCTTTCTATTATACGCACGCAATTTCGAAATTAACCATTCGATAGTGACCATAAATAAATAGCCTTAAGTATATTTTCGTGTATCGGAATATAATAGTTTTGGTTTTGTGTGTGAACGTGAACAAGACGTCTGCAATATGTCTGACAATTTGGAAATATATTTAGAATTAGCCTATTTATTAAATAAATAAGGATTCCCCTAAAGGTTTGATGTCATGGACTACACATGACAGTAAATGCAAAATAGGTGAGATTGGCTTTTATGGTGCTTGTGTATAATTTGATAAACCGATTGATTGTGTATTGTACATTACGTACGTCTTTTTTATGTCCCAATGGCCTTTATCTCGGGGTTTTGTTTTCTTTTGTCCTCTGTTAACTGTTGAATGTGTATGTTTAATCTGATGCTGTACGTATTAATGTAGTGTAAAACAGAGTATTTTGTCCTGACAGATCGATAAGAAGACTACGTGCAACGAAGTTAACTATTGTTGTGGGTCGTCGAGAGCCTCGAACGTGTGAATATTAGATATGCGCGTCACAGACATTGCTCGGATTAGCTGTACGGAACGAGTGCGCGTGCTGTTACCGAATTGCGTTGTTAAAATCGTTGGGGCAAGTTTTGAAGTTGCACTGCCTTCCCGTTTATAGCTGATTCACCAACCTTGTGACGTCAACATGGATCAACTAGTGCAGTGTCCTGTGTGTACGTTATTCCTTCACAATGGAATGTCCCTGGAGTCACATTTAGACACACACCCCAAGGATCAGGTTATAAAAGCACTATGTAATCTTACAAACAAACCTCCCAGTTATGGAAGTAGAACAGCAACTCCTGCACATTCAGAACGTTCTTATAGGAGCAGGTCACGGACACCTGCCACAGATGAAAGCAGATGGAATAGTTCCCACAAAATAGATGACCGCTATTGGCGTAGAACACCTAGTAGAACTCCTAAAGCAAGCTCAATTACACCTGGAAATAGAACACCAGATATACGTATGGGGGATATAAATTTTGAAACTAGTGTTTCCAATAGATCGGGACAGACTTCAAGTTCTCCCTTTATTATGAAAGCTGATAAAATCCAACAGACTTATCAGTCTCCAATGATATCAGAATTTGATCCTCAGTATATATATTATGATCCACATGAAGATAGAGAGATTAAATATTCTAGGAGTGCTGAATATAATTCAATAAGTAGTCCTAATAACTTGTTTACTTACAATAATGTACCATCTGTGGGATCTGGTGTTAAATTATTACCAACACTCCCAAAAAGAACTAATGAACTGTCGAAAATATTACAAAAACCAAATAGTGTTCTCTTTAAAAACCATAATATGCAATATGTTAACCCAGGTGTCAAACCAGTACATGTTATGATGCCAAACACTTCAACATTTGTTCAGAAAAATGTTCAAAACAATATGATAATGACGGGTGGTATGCCAAATCTACAGATACAAATTGATGCTAAGTCTGGAACACCCATAACAAATAATCAAATGAATAATATTAGCACAACTGCATTTGCACCTAGTGCAACAGTTGTTACACAAAATTCTCAAATAATTTATAGAGAAATGGTGAACAATTTAGAAGGTAAACAATTCATTACAAATGTGCCTCCAGTTATGACTCCTCATGATATGACAAATATGCCACACACCAGTTCTATGTATCAAAATGTGATGGTAGTTGATCAGTTTGGCAATAACTCTTGTATGTATTCTACAAATCCACAAATACTGCCTAAATCTTTGTACAATGAGACAGCATCCCTCTCATCTAATTCTGTACATGTAGAGAAAGGTCCTAGTACTTCAGATCCAAAAACTCTTGTTATTGAAGTTAATCCAATAATCTCTCGAAGATCAGAGAGTATTTGTGATCTTTCCAGCACTAGTGCCTCTCAATCAGGAGCAAGTAATTTGATTGAATCTCCTGAGAAGCAGGTAAATGAAAATGTTGAAAAAAAATGTGATACACCTGGACCAAGCAAGGGTTTGAAGATTCTTAGTAATATAAAAGTTGAAGTCCCTGTACAGCATCACAAGAACATGGTTAACACAGTTATGGATTTGACTGGTTCTAGTGATACTGAATATCTTGTTGAAAGGTTGCCAAGTCCTGAAAAAATACTACCAGATCTAGATAATGAAACTACTCAAATTTCTGAGAAATCCATAGAAACTTGCACAACTGATAATGGATCATCCTCCCATGTAGTATTGAAAAATAAATCTTCAATTGATTCTACTAGGAGTAATATTGATAGTAAAGTTGATGCAGATTATTCAGATAGTTCTCCTGTGCCTGACTTAATATGCAATGAAAAACCTTCTATATCACCTTGTAGTGAACTTTCAGAAAATGGTGATAATTCAATTGATAACACTTCAATATCTCCTGCTCCTACAAGCAGCCAAGATAGTCACAGTAATAGTACAATCCTTTCTGATAAAAAGAATATATTTCCACAGAAATTACAATTCAGGCACAACCAGTTAAGACTTAACAATATTTATGTGAAGAAACACAAAAAAGTTTTGCAGATAAAGAATGTTAAGGGTTTAGTTTTTAACAAAAAACCAGAAACAGTGGCTTCCTCATCTAGTGCTCAAGTTCCTGAAAATTTTTCAATCAGTAAACTGCATCAACCTGATAAAATTGACAGCAAAATAAAATCTAGTGCACTACAAACAATATCAGTGGAAGAGATTAAGGAACATGATAATGATGAGTTTGATGCTGATACAGAAGAACAATCAATGGACATAGAACCAGTGCCAACTCCTAGCACCAATCATCAGAACGAGTTCAAAATTAAAATAGATATGGTGCATGTAAAGGAGGAAATTAATTCTAGTAGCGAGGGAGGTTTTAGTAATCAAACTAGTAACTTAGACCGTAGTATGATACCACTGGAGGCATTGCGACCTATAAATGTTGTCTCCTATGCTAACATGTCAGGACACTTTGAAGACAATTCTACTGACAAAGATCTGTTGGATTTAGAAACTACATCGAAAAATAAACAATTTGTTAACATGATGAATGAGAACTATTTTGGTGATAATATATATGCAGATTATTTCACACCCGATAGAGTGGAATCGTTTGATACAGAGAGGGACGTGAGTGGATTCAAAGAGAGTGCAAAAGAAGGTATGTATAATATTTGGGGTGAGCCATCATCTCAGAAGGAGACTGTCAATGAATTTGTCTTACCTAATTTTATACATGAGAGCTATAAAATAGCTGAGAGTAGTGGAATAGATTATTCAGAGATCAGTCGCGATAGACATGGAGATACTTGCGAGCCTGACAGTAAGATAGATGTGTTAAGTGAGAGTCGCAGTGAGGGAGAGCCACCTCTCAACATATGTGCAGACGAACAGATGCCTCCACGAGGGGAGCTTAGTGGTCAGGAGAGTAATGGAGATATGGACTCATCTTGGAGTGGGGTAAGATATCAATTTATACCTAGTATATATTTCTATACATATTATATGGTCTTGTAATAAACTAAGGTTAATTTGCATTAATACTGTTGTTAAAAACAAGATTTGTAAAGTCCTATTTAGTCTGGAGCCTCCTTTAAAATAAGGATTAATTTCGACATTATTAAATACTGCAAATATTTGATCACACAAATATTATTGGTTTAGGTAGATATATAGCTTCTGATATGGCTCCTGTTTTGTCCTATGTAGTTCAAAGCTGAGCAACTGCTATGGAAGTAAATACACCTGTAGTTATAGGTGTTAGTTTTTCTGATGCATTTATACTACAAAGAAAATTACGTGCATGCTGTACAATATTGCTATACTCTGATACAGCACTAGGCCTGATAAGGTGTGTTGTAAACGAAACCTATAAATAGTTTAAAAATCAGCGTATCTGTTCACAGATGTATACGAATGTACAAACGGCGGAGCCCTACGACCTCATTGCGAGAGAGAGTTGGGTTTCAGACGGATCTGACGTTGACCTCAATGAAAAGACTGACACAATGTTAGTAATACGTCTTTTATGTACCTCCGTGACTATAAATAATTAATATAAAAAACATAACATAACAATCATAACATCACACCTTTTTCTACCCCAAGGTGTAGACAGCGGTTATTAAGCCTCGACTCGCCGTTATGTTTAAGTCTAATTCAGACTAACTAGGTGGCATACCTATTGCCGTACACCAGTCATAAAGTTGTCAGTCATCAATATGTATCACACATAACTTCCTAAAAGAATTTCGAAAACTCATTGGTGTAAATAAATAATAATTATTAAAACTTTACATAAATATAAAAACTAGGTGTAAAAATGCTCCAAGCTAGTTCCATCTATGTTCCATGTCGTAGTTTTTTTGAAAGAGTTTTATCTTAACAGATAGTTTTTAACATAGAGTTGGGTTGAGCAGTTTTGGCATGAAAAATCATCAGGGTTTATCAACATGATAAATAATTCTAATTAACAAAATGTGGGCTAGTGGAGTTTTTGTGAAATTTTTTCACTTGTTTAGTTTATTTTAATTATTGCATTCCTTGTGGAATGAATGCTAATGGTTAGTTACTAATACAATTACATATCTATAAAGCTATATAATGTTTGATTTCAGTGAAAGTGACCTCCAATTCACCAAGACCTTATCGAGAGTATATTCATGTACTGTATGCGACGTAAAAGCAACCTCCATGAAGGAGTTGCGCACGCACAAGTCTGTGGTACACGGAGTCTCTCCTAGTACTACGGTCCGACCGGGCGCTCCGCACACGTACAGCAGACTAGTCAGTGATAGGAAGATAAAGAAGGAGGAGAAGTCACAGGATGATAGTGTTACTCTGTCCAGTGAGTAATTCAGTTACTGTAACTGTTAATTAATTAGGTTATCTGGTTCCGGTACCGTATGGATTTAGTAAAATTAAGTTATCATGATATTATAAAAAAATAGAACAGTGGTAGGGTCTTGCAGTTTGCTGCATGAAAGTGCCGGCTCAACCAGTGAAGCATTTCACTGGTTGATCCAGCCGGTTGTTAAGTGGCTCGTGCCGCGTTTCGTTAGGTCGACCCCTCCTCACCCCTCCTACTCCCTTAAAGGACTGCAGTCCTATAAGGGAGTAGGAGTAGTGCGTTGCAACACACTGTTCATGGGTGGTGAGAAGTTGCTTAACATCAGGTGACCCAGTTACTTGTTTGCCTTCGACACATTTATTTGTATAGATAGTACGTTAGTTTCTGTGCCTGGTTTCAGATGATCATTATTCTCTTCTTGCCCACTATTACAAAGTGACAATATGACTACAAAAATTATATTTCACAAATAGTTAAACTTTTCAGACAATCTGCTGGCAATAGACACAAAAGCACCAATTCCATCGAGCATACTTCAAGTATACGACACTGCACTGGAGTCCAAGCCAAAGATCGAGGGTATGATCAAGCAGGAGGTGAAGCGTAGAAGACAGAACTACGTGTGTCCCACGTGTAAAGTGGACCAAGGAAGTGATGCGGCGTTTCATGCACATCTCAAAATACATCCTTTAGAGTGTTTGACATGCGGGAAGTGCTTCTTTAGAAAAACAAATCTAGCATTACATATGAAAACACATTTAGGAATTAAAAATTATAAGTGAGTATCTTCTATATTTATTGAAGCCTTCTAGTAATGGACTAATATGTCTTATTTGGATAGTTGCAGTAACTTAATAAAATTGTATTTTTGGAATTTCGCGCCTTATTTTCGGTTGCCTAATTGTTCAGCAGTTTGCTTCGGAATCAGAATTCTGGAGCTCGAATCTGGTTAAAACATGTTTACTTATATTACGCAAGATATATTTTTATGAGTATAAAGCGACTAACCAGAAAAGATTAAATAGAAGATTGTGTTTATATAGGTTGTATTTTTGTTTGTATTTGATCAATCCATGATCTTAATTGTGGCTCAAGTAAGAAAGACAAAAATAGAAAAAAATAGAGTTTGGCGGCCTGTGGCAACCTGTTTAATTCGGCAGCGTCTGTCTAATCTGTTGTTTTCTATTTAGTCACTGATGCCAAATCATCATACCAAGTTACACGGTTGAGCAGCGCGTCCAAATGATAAAATTTTAAATTACGCACAATGTATAAGTTATATATTTTTTTTTAATAATTACAGATGCGAAATATGCGACAAGAGGTTTATAACTCGTCAGAAACTAATGGAACACCACAACATTCATACTGGCAGACAACCGGTCAAGTGTACACTGTGCGATGAAACATTTCGTAGATATTCTAATATGGTGCAGCACAGGTGAGTTCCCTCTTCCTTCTTTAGTATATAAATCAATATATATTTATATGATAATATATAAAAAATATGTTGGTAGGAGCGTCAAAATGTTAGCATGAGATTTATTTTAAATTCGTTTTCTGAAGTGGGCACCAATTATAACATTTATTTGACAATATGTACTAAAATGAAGTGTCTGTCGTGTCCGCAGAGATCGCCACCACCTGAACAAGCGCGCCAAGGTCCGCGACTTCGTGTGCCAGTGCGGCGGCGTGTTCCACTCGCGCGCCAAGCTGCTGTGGCACCAGGAGACGCACGACGGCAAGCCCAAGGCCTGCGCCTACTGCAGCGACAAGTTCGTGCACGCCAGCTCGCTCACGCGCCACGTGCGCCGCTCCCACAACGACCACTTCCTGCCCGACAGGGGCCGGCCCGGCGCGCCCGCGCAGAATGTGCCCTGCCCCGTCTGCAAACAAGTACGTACCGTGTACACTCAGATCAGATATAACCGATATATACAGAAGATTGAAAAACAATACTAGTTTATTTCTCGAGTGTTTAGCTTAAAAGCGATCTCACAATATATTTACAATAAGACAGTTTCTATCTCCCGTTCTAGGATTAAAAACACGAACAGATGAACATGAAGGTTGTATTGCTCCATGTTGCAGGTATACCTGCGGTCGAACCTGCGCGCCCACCTGGTGACGCACAGCGGGCAGCGACCCCACTCGTGCGTGATCTGTAACAAGTCGTTCACGACCAAGTGGAACCTGAAGCTGCACCGCTGGACGCACATGGCGCGCTCGGCCAAGCCGTACCGCTGCTCGCTGTGCGCCGCGGCCTTCGTGCGGCGCGCCGAGTTCGTGGCCCACATGCACGCGCACCGCGCCGTCCGCCCCTACACGTGCAACATCTGCGGCTGCCAGTTCATCCGCAAGTACAACTGCCAGCGCCACGTGCGCGAGCACGACGCCGCCAAGCGGTTCGTGTGCAAGGTGCCCGAGTGCGGTAAGTCCTTCCACCGCAGCTACTACCTGTCCGAGCACATGAAGGTGCACAGCGGCGCGCGCCCCTTCGCCTGCAACATCTGCGGCAAGACGTCCAGCAACAAGTCCAACCACAACAAGCACGTCAAGATACATCACGCTCGCGAGCCGGTCGCCACCGAGGCGTGAGGGGAGCCGCCACCTCGCCGCGCTCGAATATTCGTTACCGTTTTGCCTATAGACCCGTTGAATTGTCAACAGATACGTAGACGTTCGCGAAGCCGCGCTTAAAGCGACTTATCCGATATTTATTCATACTTGACGTACGAAATATGTTCTTCTATGTTTTTATACCTAATTCATTAGTGTGCCGTGTCTCTTAATTTCGTCTATATTCAAAATATACATATGTAATGTATAAAACAAACAAAATGTATAACGGTATGCCATACGGCGACGAATATTCAAAAGTGTCATTTGTTGTAAGCCTGTAACACGAAAACTGCCGCAGATTATAAATCGTTTTAAAATAATTTACCAAATGTTGCTATACTATTTAGTTATGATAATTTATTTACAACAAATGTATATTTTTAATAAATAAATAGACTTGTAGCAACTCGTATACGCCGGTATGGGCGTTTGTAAATACTAGTTAAATTTGAATATATTATATAATTAACAATTTGTAAATACAGGACCAAGTGTGTACATTTGGAGGGTTGGTATTTAGTGTGAAGATGCATTTGAGTAGCACGGGAGCTCTTGACAAACACTTTCAAATTATTGGTAAGAACTTTTATTTCAATCGACTATGGTAAAATACTATCCAAACACAATCCTGAAGGGTTTGTTTTATAGGCCAGTAATTTATTCATTATCAGCTACTAGCTGACACCTGTATATGGACATGAATTTCCAGGTTGCTTGAATTCAGTATAACCAGTTCAAAGCTAGTTTTAATAGGATAAAATATTATCCCAGAATAGTAAAACTTAATGTGTTATAATGGCGTTTTAATCAGATGCTACCATACATACTGTTGTCTACATATTGAAAATAATAAAATGGTGACATCTTATTTTAGAGTTCCTTTGCTTTAAGTTAACTTAGATACAATTTTTAACATTGTTTATCTAAACAAATTATCAAAACATAAATATATAAGCAGTTGTTACTAATCTACTGCAGGTCTTTGTCGCGAGCTCCCTACTTACACGTGACGCGTGATAAATAATACACTATTGATAATTATGAGTTATTTTAGCAATGTGTGACACATATTTTTAGTTTTTACATCACAAAACCATTAAAATAAAACTTTTAAATTAAAATAAAAAATGTTGAAGTAATATTTCTTCTTGTATTTGGACTCATGAAGTGAAAAATTTATGGCAGATTCTCAATGATTATACATGGCATGGCATGCACCTCTGCGAGAAAATCGTTAAATGTGGTTCTATTACGCGAGTTTAACTGTTGTTCAAGATTTGCTGAGGCCATGTTCCATTAAAATTTTGTAATGTGGCTTGTTATGTCGTTTAGGAAAGCGATCGGTTGTGATATTTAGATGCATCGTAATAACAACGTTAATAATCACATATATCAAGCAATAATTAATAGGAGCCTTATTATTAATATCATTCTAGTGTTGTACATGTGATATTATAACAGTCTCTCCTTAATTGTCTTTTAGAGAATAATCTTCAGAAGAATGTACAAATAAAAATCTATTGAACATTAAAAAGCATGGTAAGCACCTTCTTTTTTTTCAAGAACACTGGCATTTTAAGAAATCAGTGCACCATAATTTTATATGTATAAAAATAAAAACATTGACACTAGTGTTTATTTTATCGTGCGTCATTTTTAGATGAATTAGTTAAATTATTACAAAATGGGCATTTCGGTTTAAGTATCCCGCTGCACCGTGCGTAAAACTTTATCTACTTAAAATTTTATGATTTAACTATGCTTCCATTTTTCTTAAATTTGTCGCATAAAAGACTGTGTTTACACTGAGCTTTAATTACTCAAATCTTTACTGATTTTTAAATTTTCAAGATTGTGGACAGAATACCGGTTAAACAGTAAAAATAATGTAATTAAAAGAACTAAATTAGTTAAACTGTAAAGTGAATATTTTGTACGAAAGTCTTAATAATTTGTTGACACTTTTCATATAACAATAAAAATTTGTTATAATCAGTGTAGACATGCCTTTAGTCGCCAAATTGTAATTTAGATTTAGTTTTAGTCAAGTAGAATCCCTAAGGGAATACTAATGACTCAATATTAAAGTATTTTTATTATTTACATATTTCATAAGATACTTTAGATAAATACTTGTATTACATTTAATTTATTATTATTATTATCTATATTTTTGTTGTTGTTATTTATTATTTGTGTTTATTTTTTTTATTAACGTCAAAAATCATCACACACGTGCTGGAATATACTCATGATAAATATTTTTTTCTAAATATAACCTTTATGCCATCAAATTAATAATGGGCATTTCACATCCTATTTACATACCTACAAACACACTAAAGTTAAAGCTAATTTTGTTCACAAACACATTTGACAATATTTTTATCAAACATTTTTTTTTCAACTTTGCTAAAATCCAGTTAGACAGATAAATATTGATTAATGAAATAGTTCTATGATATGGGGGGTTCAATTTCTGATAATATTTAAACATAACTTCACGCCTTTTTCTACCCGAACGTGTAGGCAGTGGCTGATAAGGCCCCGACTCGCCGTTATGTTTACGTCCCAAATAGAATAGGTGGCGAACCTATTGACATACCGGGCACAAAGTTTTTAATCATCGGTATTTATCACACATAACTTTCGAAATTAATATTTAAGTCATTGATGTGTGCCAGGCTTCGAACCCGCCACCTCTGGATTCAGAAGCCGTGTGCTCGACCACTGGACCACCGGACTATGTTTAATAATATTTATTTTTATTATTTTGTATACTCATGTGACATAGATGTTATCGCGTCAGCAGTACCATTCCTAGTTTGAGGGCATATATTAAACATTTTCTATACTGACACCTATGTATTTTAATTTGTGTTTAATAACTGTTCAAGCGTCAAGGAATTTCTGTTGTTATTTTCATTTGTTACTCTATAGGAAATAAATGTTTTGAATTTTCTCAAAACACACGAACACGAAAAACAAAAATAAAGTCGTATTACATACTTCCAGTCTACCTATTAAGAGGCTCCACTAATACTGCATCATGGACTATACATTTCCTATTGCAAATATTTTATTAAATTAGAGAGGGGTGTACCACTAATAAACCAATTAAGTGTCGCTTTTAAAGTTATTTTGATATTGTGAATCAATTATTAGAACAACCATTGCAAAAAAGAATTAGGTAATCTTTAATGGCCATTAGGTTTTTTTTATTTAAAAATGCGCATGTCTTCGGTACATTGTACATTCGGTACAATCGTACATACGGTCGAGAAGAATCAGTGATACATTTTTTGTAGCTTATTTATTGGATTGGAATCGAAAGGATTACTGTCCACATTATTTAAAACCGCTACAGATCGCTTCTTTTGAGTAGTAATTGAAAGTTGCCTCCAAACAAGGTTGCAAAGAAAGCCTTAGTAAAGCATCGATGCGCATTCCTTAATTTCCAGTAATTGACAACCTTACACACATTAATTACCCTTGATTACATACCTACTTCTGTATTCAAGGGTGGTAATATGGTAGGTACCAGATGCTGCTAAAGCTCGTATTGGGAACTTTCGTTATGTTCTCCTTCTCTATTTCTTTTATTTCATTTTTTAAACCCTCGGCGACCTAACACTTAACCAGAAGACGGGCTTGTTTGGAATCCGGATTCATCTGCATTATTAATCCTTTCTGGATCTTCTAAAATGTCAGCTACGCCTTCAGCGACCACACCTAGGCCTGTTTCTGTTACCAGACTTGTAGAGATATTTATAGATTTCGCATGACGGACAGCTATATCTGGACGTCAATTTATAAAAATGGAATACCATTTTCTGTTTGGGGATGATGATGACTTTAAAGGGAATTGCTTGATTCTGTTCAATTGTAATTTTCTTATTAGTGTCAATTACCATTTCTTTACTGACTAGAAACATTAGAAATCATTTTTTTTTTGTTAAATTTTGAACAATTCTTAGTCTTGCTTGGTCAATATAATGGGAGGTTCGATTTTTCGTTGAACTGTTTTAATTTCACGTTGTTGATGAAATGAGTGGATGTCATTTCAGTTCATAATTATTTTACTGCCGTAGATGGCGTGTTTATCGACTTCGTGTATGATTTATAATTCATAGACGTATGACAGTGATACCAAGTAATACCAACCATAAAAAAGCGGCGGAAAATGTTAACAACAAATGTTAACGTTAACATTTTCATGTGAAATTTAAAATGGTTTACTTCTGATTCGTGGTATGGCACTGGTGCACCCACCCTTTATAAAATGTGTAGTCGAAGAACGATTTTAAGGTTAAATTATTACATTACCTGCTATTGTAGGCAAGAAAACTCGTCATAGAAGGTACCATCGATTTTTTTTTCTTAAAGTTCGTTCTATTGCAGGCCAAAAAACCCCTTTCCAAATTCAAAATTTAAATTACTCCGAAATGCAACTCTACAAATGAAACTGACGTATACATCTGATGCATTTTTGTTTTTCGCGAAATTTTTATTTTAAAATTATTTATTACTATATTGTAATAATGAAAGACAATGTATGGAAATTTCACTATAGCACACTGGCGACTTGGCGTGCAGAAGAAAATAAGATTTGAGCAGTTATTTAGAGAGCAATGGTTATGTTTAATTTTATGAATCACACCAGCTGTGTTCATGTAATGTTAAAATCTGTAAGTTATATGATAATCTCAGAGTTCACACTAAGAATTGTACAACTATACCTTATTACATATCTATTGTTCAAGATTTGGCAGTATCTGTATCTATTGTTTTGTTTTCTACTTGAACTCTACTGGGCTGAAATGTCAAGATTTTATGTAATCACTTTACAATCTTTAATTGTAACCTTTATCTGCCTGATCTTAGAAGATGAACCTATTGCCTTCTTCTTGACCAGATCAGGCAGAGTTGTTTTACTTACAATATGTAACTACCAATTATTGGGTGACCTAGAGATATAATAAAATTTTATCATATATATTTAACACACGAAAACAATGATCTCGTATTTTTAAACACAACATCAAACAAATTGTTGTTTTTTTTTTCTTATTAATATTGAACTTTTTAAATGTAAGAAACAGGTTGACAGTTTAAAAGTGTATTACTATAAAAATAATTTTGCATAATTTGAATTCATAAAATGTATATTAATATAACGCTACATAGAATATCAAATACAAAATTTAATAAATTTAATAAAACAAATAACGTTTTAACAATATTGGTGATATGTTATATTTCTTTAGGCTGTCGACTTGTGAGTCACGTCACATATTGCTACCTACATGTTTATTTATAAAGACCCGATTCACACAGCGCCATCTAGTCCTTTAGCTTTTTGAAGCTTGTGTTAAGGAAACCAGGAAATGATATCACATTTTTTTTGTAAATACTTTTATGATTTAAAAAGACTACTTATTCTATAACGTATTATAGTTAAATGTTAACTTATTATAGTAAAACAAAAAATGATCAAAAATATATACCTCATTAAAATTTTGAAGCTTAGGTGCATAGAGTAGCCACGGGCACAGAGTAGCCTCGGGCATAGAGTAGCCTCGAACTTTCGCGATGCCGAGTTGCTGTGACTTTGCCTGTTGTTTATACCTCTCATGGAGATAGACTATTTTGTTGATCAGCCAATCATAGAAAAATTTTAAATACAATTTAGTAAAATATGAATGTATAATTTGCGGTATATTAAGTTTGTTGTGTTATAAATATGTAGAAGGTTGAAAATATGAGACGGAGACTTGAAGCAATGTAAATAATTCTATAGTGGTTAATATTAACCCGTTTAAGAGAAGAAATTGGTTATTTATTTTATTTGTTTAAGTTTTTAATTTTACCATTTAGATTTAGTTATTTTTGTAATAACGTTGGTACGAGAAGTGGGTGGGTACATCAAATTAGGTTCAGCGGGGTGACTTGACTGACCATTATGTCTGCAATAAATTATTATAAGTATCATTTTTTTTTATTATTACATCTTCACGCCTTTTGATACCTTAAGGTATACAGTGCTCACCGTAATTCCTTAAATCCGAATGTGGCTAATGACCTGGTCCTAAAGACACCTATAACTTTAATATTAATTCCTTAAGCTAAGTAAACTCTATTTAACGGTTCATTGCTGGGAATGAACTGAAATTGATGAAATCAGGCAAAAGCTTTCTCATAATAAAGTTAAGATGTTAAGGGATGTATACTTATAGCTATTGGAAATATCGGGATCTAGAAAGCTGCGTATCCTACGTGAGAAATTTTTCCCAAATCTTTTCGACGATTGACCGTTAAAATACATCTAATCAGGAATTTTTTTGGCTCTGAGGACATTTTTATAGGTATGACCAGCTTGGGGGAGCTGGTAGTTATACCGAATTACCGCTATAAATAGGAAGATGATATTAGCTGTCAATAGAATAGTATCCATTCTGGCTAAATCCACTGGGATGTTCCTCCCACGGTGGAGTTCCGGAAACACTTTTACTGTCCATGGAATGCAATTACAGAAAACTTAAGAATCTTAAGTTGTGTCTGGCGAACCTTCGATGTTACTTCTTGTTTTACGGCTCGTGTTCATGGCTCATAAGAAAAAGAAGGTAAGTTCCATTGTTATAATGTCACCAGTAAGTAATGGCTTAGTAATAATTAAAATGGAACCCTAATCGTGTAATATTAGGGGCCATAGGCATCATCAATCTATAATTTTATTATTAGATTTGTAATTATTTATTTATTCAGAGATAAACACTGTGGAAAACCTGAACTAAAACAAGGAACTCCTGTTTAAATAATTTAGATAACATAATTTCCGCTTATACTAATAGATTTATTATAAGAGCGTCTGTTTGTCTACGCTGATTTCAATTGAATACAATTAGATTATTAGTTTTCAGGCTTTTTATATATCTATTGAAATAGAGCTCAAGAGGGTGTCAGAACTGGTCCGAGGCGAGGTGGATGAATACCGTGCTGTTGTATAGCTCCCAAAATAATGTGACAAATCTGTAACTACCAGCAGAATTATTATTGTAAAATATAGCAGTGTATATTATTACGATACTGATAGTTACTGTCGCGTCTTAACGACAATACTCTACTACTTACCATTGCATTTCGAAAGAGAGGAACTTTAGTCTGCTTGGTTGGGCGTCCATCTACCTCGCCGCAGTCACCAGAAGTCTCCAGTCTCCACACAACTTTACATCTCTCTTTTTTATAATCCTCGGCTAACGGAGTCGTATAGTTCGGAAACATTCAGCTCACGTGATCGGGTTGCCAGCATGCTAATAATATATCATTTAACATAAAATCATTCATCATAAAATGGTCCTTTTTACTAAATACTAAATACACGGTACATATAACAATTTGTGTCTGCTTGTTGAGTTAATGTGTGAAACTGCTGGTCCTATTTTAACGGAAAATTCAAGAAAAGATAACTGATATGATAAGAAGTAACTGACGCTACTTTTTTCAGTAGGTACATAAGACAAGAAGTTCGTTTCATATCATGTCGACCTATTTCTTTATTTATTAAAAACTCCTATTATTTCAAACCGGTTGACGCAGCTGTACCTAAATGTAAATGACCTCTGTTTGAGGAAAAAAAAAATTAAAGTAACTCGAATCATTATCGATGATGACCTTTCAGCAACATATTATTATGTAGCATTGTATTGATCACAAAGTTATATATTATGTATAATTAATATTATACATTTGTTATTTGGGTATTATTTATTATAATAGAGATGCAGAATCTTATTTTAGATATTATGTTTGTTGCCAAAAGACGCTAATTACGCACTTACTATTTAAAGTTTTGGTAAAAAAAACTATATTTTCAATTCCTAAAGAGACACTTTAATTTTATATAAGTATGTGTTAAAATTGTAGATAAAATCACATGTTGGTTTTTAAAATATTTGGCATTTCCGCTAAAATTGCAATGAATCTGCACAATGTGGCGCTTGTATCGTGCAGATAAGGTTTATTTTACTTATTAATTCACTCCTTGACCCTTGTAATATGTCTAACAAGACTGCATTTCTTCAAATTCTTTGGGTACACAAGAACGTAGGACCAGCTGAAATGTCTGTAACTCTATACACTTAATCAAACAGTAGTAAGTGCCTGTCAATAAGCTTAATTTATTTATTTAGAATTCGATGCCGATGATAAGAAGAAGAGAAAAGAGCCTCTCTTATATTTGTTTGAACATAACTTGAATCATATAGACCAAATAGAACGTGTTCTGGAGGAAGGTGATGTTAGGAGGCTTAAAAATCGACGCGCGTGCATGAAAAGAGTTATGAAAGTCAACGAAGCGAGTGAGGTGTGTAAGCATTGTGCCATAAGGCGCTCTGTTCTTTCTGCCTACCCGGGATTCGGCTTTAAGTCATGTATGTAAGTAACTTAGATCATGACTCTAGACTTTCTTTTGCTTCATAATTTCGGTGGCATTTTGTAGAGATCCAAATATTCTTAATTAAGCTTCAAAATTTAAAACTAAATTAACCAATCAGAGAAAGGTTTGTAATGACCGCATTTCCTTATTTATATAAAAAATATGCAAAAAATGTTAGCAGAAAAGCCCAGTTCTCATCCTAAGAGTATGGTAGAGTGTGCATGAATGTAGGATAAACGCGGCAAAAATCGAAATGAGGGCACTGCGCAAAATTTGCGCGTCGAAAATAGGGTTGTAAGGAAGGAAGTGAAAGAGTGTCGGTGTATGAGTTCAGCTGATTCGGACATGTAGTAAGAATGTATGATGTCTATGATATCAATCTTGATAAAGCAGATATAAAATTCAAAAGCGGAGTGCCACGCAACACACTTTCCATGACCAAATCGAAAGAGTCCTTGAGGAAGATGATGTCAGGTGCCATAAACATCGACGTACGCTCGTCGATGTTTATGGCACGAGTTCTGAAAGTCGAAGAAGCGAGTGAGGCGTGTGAGAATCAAACCTTAGCGCTCTGTTCTCTCAGCCGACCATGCAAGGGATGGTTGTGAAGTTATGTATGTATCTAAAAAACATGCAAACAGTTTATGATAATAAATTTAATAATAAAGTTTTTGAACGTAGACTGTGACAACACAACCGAAGAGATTTTAAACAGTTACCTACGTCGTAATATTTTATTTATATAATGATATGTGTATATAGCTATAAGGAAACACGTGTTTTAAACATAATAAAATGGATGAAATAATAATGGATTGTGTGTCATGTACTGTAGCGGACGATAATGTCAAATGTCACCCACCACTCACATGAGACATGCATGAGACTAAATTTGTTTTAAATTTTTTAAAGCTATCTGAATACGCGTTTAGCATAATAAATCGCCAAATTAAATTTGAAAGCGTTCGAATCGCTTTGAATTTAGAAGCGATTTAAGAAAGGGATGATGGAGATTCGATGGCAAAATTTTTGTTTTTTTTTGTTAAGACAGAAGAATGCTTTCACGTTACTACTAACGTGAAGGATGTCCCCACGGACATCCCTATGGGACAACACTACAATGACAACGTCGATAGTGTTAAGCGGGACTCGCTGGCATCGAGATGTTTCCGAAATAATTAATAAACCACTGCAGCATTCTTCGGCATATAGGTAGGGTGGGATCGCGTATACGCATTCTACTCTGACGATAAATCTAATGTGGTATTCCCACAACTTACAAGTACTAACCACGCGCGCATATGGACACCTGCAGCACAGATAGTGTAACAGTTGCGTTACCGCCCTTTTAGGAAGTAGGATTGGAAACGATCGGAAAAGGAAGATACCTACATACACATACATACATACGACTCGGTCCATTCTTGCAGCAGACTGCGTGGCTCTACCAATGTTAAAACCTCTCGAGAGTTGCGAGTTGCGACTCTTAAAATTACCTAAAACAAAAATACACATTAAGATTTATATATATTGAAGTAAAAGTATTGAAACGGTAAATATTTAGATATTTCAAATAATCATTGTCAAACTATTATTAGATACATGGAGATCGTGTTTAAAAAAATAGTAAATAATATTAAAATGATGTGTCATACGAGACACACCCCAGTAAACACCACGTGCCGTTTGTTTATTACAAGTAGGTACATGTGCTGTTACGTAAACCACTGATAAAATATGCTTAGCTACGTATTTTCTACGTATATTTTGTGTGGAAGTATTCTCAATTCAAGGAAATGTCGTAAAGATGTATGATATGAGTTTTGAAAGTCAGAGAAACGAGTGAAGTGCTTATAGCGCTCTGTTGTCTCTCTACCCGGCCCCTAAGGGACATAGCGTGATATTACGTATATAATATTCCTGCTAAAACCCTCGGACATTAGAAATGTGCCTCTCCTCCTATCACCCAGTTAAGTTTAAAGGTATTGTATATCTAGTTATTTAATACCACAGGTGTAGTAAATAGTGGTAGAGTCAAGTAGTTCGCCACATTAACGGTCAGCCTCGATCGGTGAAATACCACAACCTATCCGAAAATCGACGTATGCCGACGATGATTCATAATAGATTTTCCTGAAATCCATCTTCTTCCTTTCGCCATCTTAATCCATATTCCTTCTTAAAGGTCGGGAACGCGACTGTGATCCTCTCGGTGATGCAGATGTCCATGGGGGGCGGTAGTCGCTAACAATCAACTGAGCTGCTTGCTCATTAGTCCTATAAAAATCCTGGTCAGTTTGTTCAAAAGTAGCGGAATGGTAGAAGGCTGAAATTGAATTTAGGTATAGTGTAGGGACTCTCACACCCTGAGTCACTCATTAATAAGAAATCATTATGGGTCAAATGCATAAATTTAAGTAGGTATTAAATATATTTGTTAGGAATCTTTTTTTTGTGTCAAATTTAATCAGAAACCGCGAATGTGTTTGCGTTGAGATGTTTATTTACAAAATATAATTAACAAAGATTGGAAATATTTAAAAGAAATATTTTCCGTAACCTCGCACATATTGATTTACTAGCTGACCCGGCGAACTTTGTTCCGCAACAAAAGTAATAAATAAGTAAATTTTGGATTTACCACTTTTTCTTTACAACATCATACCCCAATTATAGATAAAAACCATCCCGTCGATACCCTCTATCTATTAATAAAAATTGCACCAAAATCCATTGCGTATTTTCAAAGATATAAGCATTTAAGGGGCAAAGCAACTTTATTTTATACATGTAATGATTTGGTTGTTGTTACCTGTTCAGTTCGTACCCTAGTGTTTGTTAAGTTTTTTTTATGGTAAAGGGAGGCAAACGAACAGGCGTGTCACCCGATAGTAAGCAACCAACGCCGCCCATGGACCTGCAACACATACAGCACTACAGTAGCGTTGCCAGTCCCTAAAAAGGGATAGGGAAAGGGTCGGAGATGGGATGGGGAGAGAGGAGGGGTTGGGCCTCCGGGTACCTCTCTCGTGGATCAAAACGCGGCATGAGTCCCTTTAAGTCGACATTCTGAGAGGTCGTGGTATTTCACCGGTCAAGCCGGCCCACTGTTGGTCGAACTGATCGATAATAAATATTTCATACTTACATAACAGCACGCCGGGTCCTTTGCGTAGTAAGCAAAAAGAATAGAGCGCTTTAAGACGCAACTTCTTCGACTTTAATAACTTTTGCCATACACCTCGTTGGTTTATCACTAATCCTGACATATACCTGATAAATATTTTATCTGAATCTGATTTCATGAGTAATTTATTATGATTAATTTGTAAGCTAACGTGACATAAAATGTATTGTTTCATATTTGGATATCAGCTAATTGCCCGTATCGAACTATTTTGCCCAATCGATCAAACTGATTTCTTTCCTTGTGTATCGTATTTATTCCAATAGGAATAGTAACTTAAGAATTACATGTACCTGATTCATATTCTTGAACAATATGTTCCCAATCGACATCTACAACTCCAAGAGGGTCAACTGTGACCCTCTGGTATTGTCGTCCAATAAAATGCGATGGAGAGGGGAAACGGGATGGGCGTCAGAACACCTCTGCTAATGAACGTCGGCACGAGCCAGTTTACGTCGAGTTTTTGAGTGGTCGTGTTATTTTACTGGTCTGGAATGGGTTCTCCACATGAATAGGTCTATTTCGCCATAACCCTATTAATAACCCATTCACTAGACTATTTTTCCAGAAAGCGGGTTATATTTTATCCGACTGCGCGATAGAGCATAAAGCTCGTTATTAATGTAATCGGAACTTCTGTTTTTGTGAAACATGAAATAATTGCTAAAGGAAAAAATACATGCCGAATTACTGACAGAACTTGTTAAATGGAACCAGCTTTCTAATCGTACATAGATACAATCAACCTTGTATTCAATAGAGCAGTGGTTCTCAAACTTTTTAAATGACGGAACCCTTTTGGGAAGCAAAATACTTGATGGAACCCTACAATAAAACAATTATTTTTATAAGTGTATTCTTTATTAATCAGCATAATAAAAGTACAATGTATCAGTTACTAATTATTGTTTACTTCACCACTTGGTAAGGACAATAATAGAAAACATTAAAAAAGAAAAAATCTAACTAGTGGGAGGTATGAAACTGTTTTTTATTTTTCATCAATTGCTTGATATCAGGTTTGATGGAAGAAAGTTGGAGTCTCATATCAGCTTCGGCGTCCACTCTATTGCGATATTTTGTTTTCGTGGCTGCGTAGGTAGAGAATCCTGTTTCGCACAAATATGTAGTTGGGAACGGGAGAAGAATATCCAGAGCCATTTGGCCAAGCATTGCATATTCATCTTGGATTCTGCACCAAAAATCATTAAGAGGCGTCGTTTTGAACAATGACTCCATACTTGTGTCTGATGACATTTCTAAAAGAGATTCATATATCTCATTTGACATGTTTTCAGGCTTTTCCAAGTTGGGTAAAAAAGGATTATGAATCCAGGAGTTCACTTTAATTTTTGTATTGTGTTCTTCGGGAAAATACTTTTCAAAAGATGCGCGCATCGAACTGAGATATTGGACCAATTCTTCAAACACATTATCTTCAAACATTTCTGAGTCGTCTTCGCTAACAAACTCACTGAGTAACGTAAAACTTTCTATTTCTTTCTTACCAATGCAAATGATCCAAAAATCTAATTTTCTTTTAAAAGCAGTTATTTTATTATAGGCCTGAAACACTGTTGTCGGTTTACCTTGCAACGATAAATTTAATTCGTTAAGTTTTTGAAAGATATCCGCCATAAAAGACAATCGGAACAACCAAGTTTTATCATACAAACGGTCCTTCAAATTAAAAGAAGTATCTGCTGAAAAAAACATTTGTAACTCGGCTCTAAGTTCAAATAGCCTTGTTAAAGTTTTTCCCCGGACCCCGAGACAGCCATCGCACTTCTGTATGGAGCAGCAGTGTTTTATGTTTGCTGCCATAATCTTCACACAATAATGAGAACAATCGGGATTGTAGTGGTCGTGATTTGATAAAATTAATTATTTTTACCGCTTCATCCATAACTAATTTTAGATTAGACGGCATTTGCTTCATCGCAAGTGCTTGTCTATGCAGAATACAATGACTGGAACTACAATTAGGCGCTTTATTTTTCATTCGTGACACTGCTCCTGCTGTTTTACCTGTCATCGCCTTGGCCCCATCTGTACAAATGTCAATGCAATTGTTCCAACTGAGATTATGTTCTTCAAAAAATATATTTATTTTATTAAAAATTTCTTCCCCGGTAGTGTTTGTAAGCAGCGATGAACACATAAGCATGTCTTCTTCAAAAGAACTTGTATATGGATATCTCACAATAACCAGCAGGATAGCCAAACCAGCGACATCAGTCGACTCGTCCATTTGCAAAGCGAATCGTGTATTTTGTAGACCTACGTGTAACTAGTTCTTGTTTGACGTAGCTTGCCAGATCATGGATTCGTCGTGAAACAGTATCGTTTGATAGCGGAACAGTAGAAAGATGCTTTGCAGATTTTTCATCAAGCATACATTTTGTTATGTCTAATACACATGGTTTTATTAATTTCTCAGCGATAGTGTGCGCTTCACCTGCTTGTGCAATGCGATAGCTAACTAAATATGATGCCTCCGTGGTCTTTTCGTTGGTAGTTTGTGTTTCATGCATCATATTTTTTTGACTTTCTAATAACTGATCTTTTTTGCGAACAAAAAATTCTTTATTCTTGTCTTTAGTCTCGGGGTGTACGGTTTCTAAATGTCGACGCAATTTGGCAGGTGCCATGGAACTATTAGGAAGCAGTTTACTACAGAGCATGCAGAGAGGTGAGCCGTTGGAATCAACAAATCCGAAACTGATATAAGATTCATCATACTTCCTTTTTTTCGTCTTTGAAACCGTCGAGCACGTTGACGTCGTGGCACTCGTGGCATCATCTTCTGGATCGGTGTTTGCTAAATTCTCCGCGCGCATTGCTTTTGAACATTCAGCGTCATTAGAAGATGTTGTTGGAACACGTATAACACCTTTAAGCCAACGTTCCATTCTTCTTTATTTATAATGTTACAAGTCAGGATAGTGGGGTTTAAATAATGCACAATCGTTACTGCGTATAAGAGACTAAATTTAGAACCTACAGGGAAGAAATGTATAAAACTGAGACAACAGAATACAGCAGGCAGTAAAACAATGGACACTAGTTTCTCGCTAGCGAGCTTGTAAGTAGGTAGTAACTTATCGCTCCGAACGCTAATCATCAACTGACGACGCCAACGCGCGATCGCCGCTTTTATACTTAGTCCTAGACTCGATCTCAAATATTCTCGAAAATACTCGAGTCGGCACCTTTCATAAACAAAAAGCAAAAATAAAAACAGAAATTTAAAAATAGCGTTGTAAACAATATCGACTTTATCCTTTGAATATCTTTTGAATTAAATGTCCAAATGTGATCATTCAAAAAGTTCTAGAAAGGCCTTAAATTTATCTTTTTAATGAAGCAAATTATTTTGTGGAGAGTTAATACCAAGGTACAAAAAAAGAATTTGAAAAACGACATCATTTTAATTAATTTTAAAAAATCAAAAAACCCTTATTGTGCGATAACTATAATAGTTAGATATATGCTCTCGCGACCTTTTTCGTAGACAATTATACGCTCTATAAAAGTGTAGTACATTGTTTTGTTCTGTACTCAATAGTTTTCGCAGCGTTCGCAATGTAAGGGTCACGTACTTACACCTTGGGTTACATTATTGGTTTTATAGTAGGGATCCCTAATTTATTTGAAAATATAATATAGCCTAAAACCTTCCTCGATAAATGGACTATACGCCATTAAAAGAATTTTTGAAATCGGACTGGTGGCTTCTGAGATTACCTCGTTCAAACAAACAAACAAACAAACAAACTTTTCCGCTTTATAATATAAGTATAGATTGTACCAGCTAATGTAACACAAGCTTATACAAATACAAATAAATAATTAAATAACATTCATAGCGCGGCCGCGGAGTCCGCACAGCCGCGGAGCGACCAGAGAGAGGTGTTTTGATTTTTTTATTTCTAAATTCCTGCGGAACCCCGACAGAGGTATCACGGAACCCTAGGGTTCCGCGGAACACACTTAGAGTATAGCTGCAATAGAGGTAGGCAGAGTCTTTGGCTTTCTTTCCACGAGCTACGATCACTTTTTACGTCTCATCCACAGTCTTATCACAGTGCTTTCATGTCGGTGGCGTATGCTAATTTTTCCTTTTTAATCAGACTATTTATTTGGTATAGTGATGTTACGAATGTTGGATTTTGGAGAATGCGAATATTTCTTAAAAACATGCGCGAATGTGAATGCGAATTTTTCTTTAAGCCTTCGCGAATGCATTCGAACGATTCTCAGAGCTACAATGCACACAAAATTTCATCAAAATCGGTCAAGCCACATTGGTGCAGTTATTTAGTGGTTAATATCACGCAAAGGAGAATATTTTGAAAAAAAAATAACATAACATAACATAACTTCACGCCTTTTGTTACCCGAAGGTGTAGGCAGCGGCTGTTAAGTCTCGTCTCGCCGTTATGTTTACGTCCCAAATGGAATAGGTGGCGAACCTATTGCCATACCGGGCACAAAGTTTTCAGTCATCGATATTTATCACACATAACTTCCGAAAAACAATTTCGGAAAGTCATTGGTGTGAGCCAGTGTCTGGAATCGAACCCGGACCTCTGGATTAGAAGCCGTGTGCTCGACCACTGGACCACCGAGACACCGGACCTGGACACCGAGACACCGAGAAAAAAAAATCATACTTAATAAAACGTATCTTTTTCGTAATGTAACGCCCTCGTGTTCAATCTTGCGAGTGGAGTTTTATAAAAAAAAGAGCTGTATCTTTTAAGTTGGATCAAACTGCATACGGTATGAAAATTTGATTAAAACCATTTTACAAGTTTGGGAGTCCATGGGGTACGGGAAAATTATTGAAAGGTGAATATAAAGGTGATATCTGACGGAGGGTTGAGCGAGACTTAGGGTGTTTTCAGAATTCGTCGCGGATTCGAATCCTGGCTTACACCAATGACTTTTTGAAATTTATTTTGAAAGTTATGTGTGATGGAAATAGGTGCGCCATCTCTTCCATTTGGAACGTAAACATGACGGCGAGTCGAATCTTAACAGCCACTGCCTACACCTTCGGGTAGAAAAAGGCGCTATGTTATTTATTTGATCTTGTAGTTCCTTCTTGGTCTCCCAATACTCTTTTATTCAGTTAGCTTTCAATCATTCTTGCAACAAGACCAAATTATCATAACATTCCTTCGTCACCATATCAGGCTTCAACTTGTATTCCTCCGTTAACACGCTATTTTTCATTCGGCACGTCAAGGGATGTGGCGCGTCGTTATGCCTCGTCGTGCATCGCTTACAGTTGCAATAAGTAAACTCTAGGAATCCCGCGAGTTACAAGGATTAAAAATAACATTTAATTCACAACATCATTGTAATATCAGTTAAAACACCACTACCTGCACGTAGATGTCTCAAAACGGTTTAAATCAAAGGTATCAGCTACAATTTAAATTACATATCAGCTCACGCGTTTCTACATAATCTTTATGTGTTTAACGCATTTAACGCTTGAAAGTTGCCTTAGAAGTTTCACATCAAATATAAATATACTTAAATTGAACAATACAATGATGAAATTATACCTACATCATAACCATTGTTAATTATAACAATCTAATTATGGCCGATAAAGTTATAATAATGTATCTTTAACTAATGTCATTGAACGCACTACATTTGTCATTAAATAAAGTGGCAACACTGTCGAGTGTTACATCAGAACCTCAGTCGGGCATATTCGTGATAATCAATGTGAATGCTATAACTTTAAAATGTCAAAAGTTATTTTTACACGACGTGTGCATGATAGCAGAATCAAAGAATATATTGATGTATGTTAATTTTGTACTTTAATTAATCATTTGATATATTTTATAACTTTACTAACATAATATAATACCCGAAGGTGTGGTCTGAGGTACGGTTTGCATGCTAGCCATGTTAACAACTAAAGGGATACTGGCTGATACCCGTTTTTATATTTATAGATGTTTATACGTAGAATATTTCGGGTAGTTTTCAGTCCAATCATGTAGCAGTCCGGGACAAACACCCCACGTTCACTATTTAAAATTTCAATTATTTTCGAGACTTTTAGTGATTTTCTTAAAAGGTAAACTTTAATATTTAAAAAATATAAATGTGGATTATCTAAACAATTATTGGTCAGTGTATCGCGCTTTACTCTTCCTTGACTATGGAGGCGATACATACAGCGTCATCTAGCTGCAAAATAAGTAACTGAAGCTAATGTTACGGAATGGTTAGAAATACAGACCAGCCCTTATAAAATATGAGCCAGTTTATTTGTAAAGCTTGGCTGTTACATTTTGACATCATGAATTGTCATGTATATACTGTAATGTTCATTTGTTCATGAAATGTTCGTGCCAGGGCGGGAATCGCATACGCCGTCTTTAGGTCAGAAGCAACAGGTCAATGAACCAGATAAAACTGAATCTGTATTTGCCATACCTATATGTTAATCTTCTGAGGGATATTATATAGTCAATATTGAAGATATAATGTAAAATATTTATAAAAATTAATATAGTAAAAAAATAGTCAAAATATCTTACGATGTATAATTAAGTGAGATATTGATAACAATGTAATGTTAATACCTACACTGAAGGCTTCACAGCCAGCCGGGCCGTGATGTTCATATGTCAGCATTTGGACATTGATAAAAAAAATACAATGTGACGTGTTATCTAAGTACAACATAAGTATTTCTTTATTATTTTTTGAACATCCGGTTTAAGATACCACACCTTACACGCCTAGATAGCTCCACCTGACTGCATTTGCGTATTTTTCATTAGGAATATGAATGTTATTCGTTACAAAAATATTGATTCATGCAACGGACTGCGTGGCTCTGCCACTGTTAATATTATAATCCGAATTTAGCGTGTTTAAAAAATTCGGCTCAATCGGTTGAAAGTATCTATTTCAAAATTGAGTTCTAACTTCCGCTACTAGCTACTAATGTCTATTTATTTACAGTTTTTAATCACCATATGCAAATCTGCTTCGTTGGTTCATAAAAAACAGTTCAGCGTCTACTGTTATATATAACTTAATTATTATACCCGCTATTAAACGCTTTCGCAAAAGACATTACAAGTTCCATTTCAAAAATATAAAAGCTTTAGTGCATCATAAGTAGAATCAAAACATAAAAAAATCCATAACTTCACATCTTTTTCTACAAGGTGGTGTAGGCAGAATATGTATAATATGTAGAATCAATTTACTGAAATGCGTAGCCATTTAATTACGTGTACTAATTAATAATACTCTATACACCATTGATAAATAGCTAAAGATAGAAGGATGACAGAAAGAGAGAAAGTACCGATCCTACGTCTGCAATTACACATTCAATAAGTTTTTCAGATTAGATGAGTTAGTACTAATTTAGAGTAACGAATTCAATAATTAACTAATAACCTACTAGAAAATATATAGTAAGTATGTATATGAATTTGACCAATTATTTGTAATTCCTTCATTCTATATTGCTTTATGATAGCTGTTCCACTAGCCTTAAAAGTATAACGATTCTCAAAGATACACATACATACATAACATCACGCCAACTCCCTTGCGGGGTAGGCAGAGAGAACGGAGCGCTAAAAGGCAAGATTCTTACACACCTCACTCGCTTCGTTGGCTTTCATAACTCTTTTCATGCACGCGCTTCGATTTTTGAGGGACCAAATAGAACTTGTTCTGGAGGAAAGGTGATGTAAACCTTCCTTCAGAACAAGTTCTATTTGGTCATGTATTGTGTGTCTTGGCCGTCCTCGACTCCTACATCCATCTGCTTTTGCATTGTATATCTGTTTAGTCAATCTTGCTTAATTCATCCATTCTACATGTCCGAACCATCGGAGCATGCCCTTTCTTACTCTTATACCGACACTCTCTTTCAATCTTCCTTCCTTATAAACTTGATTTCGACGCAGTCAGCGAAGGTCACTCTGCAGATTTTGCGCAATGCCCTCATTACGACCGCGTTTATCCTACTTTCATGCACACTCTGCCATACCTAGCTCTCGCTTCCCTAAGTTAGCGTTGGGATCAGTATAGCATTGTGGATTGCTAGCTGGGCTTTATTCTCAAAGATAACCTACCCAATACAGAGGTTCTGTAATGCGAAAAGAATTTGTCAAATCGGAAATTCCCGCTTCCTAATAATAATATTAATATAGAAAAAAAAAACAAAACAAGAAAATATCAATGTAAATATCAATCACCTGTTATAAACTCTTTAAAATAAATAGATATATTTATATCTGTATCTATTGCGATCTATACAAAATATTATCGTATAATCACTTTTATCTCCAATTTGACGAGATAATAGATAAACATAAGTAACACGTGGTGCGATGTAATATTGCCAATCGTCATACAATTTATCAAATGTCTATTAAGTGTTGCTATCATGATCATTTCAGCAACACATCATGCAACAGTTCGTGAACTTTCACAAATAGCTGTCTTCTCAGCAATTTCTCTGTTCTTAGGAAGAATATGAGAAACACTAGTCTGTGATATTTAGTTATATTTTAGTTTAGAAATGTTGCACTAATATGTTGCCATTCAGCGTGGCCATGCGGCCCGTCTTCTGGGTACGCTGCCAGTAGACCGAAATGCGGAGAAATTTGTTTTTAGCTAATTTTTTAATTGTACTAATTATTTTATGTGAGGACGCCAAATTACGTAATATTTGGTAAGATAGAGGGGGGTTTTAACTAACGACTTTTTTCTCCCCTAGACCTGACCTCCCCTAGAACATCCTCTAGTCATTAATTGACTATGCTGTTAATAGGTGAACTTTCAGCTGGTAATACATATAGTGAACTCTAATAGCTTTAGTGGACGTGTGGTCTAAAATTCCACTTTTGATCCAGATACAAATCATACATAAGTAAAATTTAATACCAACTATATTAATTAAAATTACAGGCAACGTTATATTCTGTTACCTTGCTACCTTTTGTCACCCAATGAAATATTTCTATATATCACACGGGATCATTAACGAGTTAATTGCCACGCAATTTAAAGAAGAATCACCTATCGATTATTTAACTAACGATAAATCACGGTTGATCTAGTACTATTATAATCGCCATATGCATCATGACGAAATATATGAATTATGGTTGATACGGTTTTGATATCAGAGCAAATAATTTCAGGTGCGTGTGAAAAATCGTATGATCAAGTAAATAGGACAAAATAAACATTGCACAATGTAACTGAAACCTCAAGGGCATGTCCTGTTCCAAGTTGGATTGAACTATGGACCCTACTACTACAGTTGTGTAGATACAATCTAAAGAATTTTACAATTATTGAGGTGAGCCGATAAAACTGAAAGTTGAAGGTGAGACTTTTGTACATAAGTCGATCATCACATAATATAATATAGTAATAATTAGTTTTTACGACGTTATTAAAATATTATAATGAGTATTCCAGATCAATAATAACACAACATGAGCTGGACTGTCAGTTTAATACGAATTTTAAATATTTAATTTACCTATTTCTCTAATAAATAAGCTTGGGAAACAGGGCAAAATATATTAAGCAAAGTGTACTTACAACTTTCAGATATTAAAGGCGTTAAGTTACAGTGTTTGCTATATTAAGTTACAAAGATTTTTGAACACGGTATCGTAAGTAAATATGATAATGATTGCCTACAACTGTATACTCTCCGCATATTTGGCATCTACGGATCAGACTTAAAATAGAATACAATTATTTGGGTAGTTCAGCGATCATTTTGCTGTGTGATAATTTTAAAATAGAATCGTATATGTCGATATATTAATCACTGTTTATAATAATATTATTAACGGTCTCCTAACTTACATTCATCCAGTCGTTCAACAAATGCGCATGTGTCCTTGTAGTAAAATACTAACACTCTTTGGTGGACGATAGTATACCTAATGATTATGTAATTAGATATTTTTTTTAACAAATTATTACTTTAATCTAGAGTAAAGCTAGTTTTACCTAACTTTGAAAGAGAGTGTCGTTGTAAAAGAAAGAAAGGGCATGCTCCGATGGTTCGGATATGTAGAAAGAATGGATGATGCACAATTGATTAAGCAGATAAACGATGCAAAAGTTAAATATCCATCCGATGTAGTAGTCGAGGACGGCCAAGGAACACATTCCATGACCAATTAGAACATGTTCTCAAGGAAGGTCAGGTAGGTAGGTAGGTAGGTTAGGTTAGGAGCCTCAAAAACGACGTGCGTGCATGAAAATTGTTATGAAAATTAACGAAGCGAGTGAGGAGTGTAAAAATCGTGCCTTACGGCGCTCTGTTCTCTCTGCCTACCCAGCAAGGGATTTGGCGTGAAGTTTGAATTATTACGTCCCAAATGGCAAACCTATCCCCTTGCACCGGGCACAAAGTTATCAGTAATCGATATTGATAACACATAGTCTCCGAAGATAATTCATTGTTATTGAGAAGTTCCTCCAGACCAGCGAGGCGACTAAAATAAAAATAATAATAATCATTACTTTATTTTCATGTAAATGTTGTTCTTCTATTCATTTGTCATGGGACATTCTGTTCGTGGTGCAATATTTACTTTTTCTCTAGAGTAATACTGAACTTCTAACATGTCCTGACAATATTTGTCCTCGATAACATTTTTTTTTTCCTATTTCATCATCACTTTGCTGTAGTTTACACATTATTATCAGATAGGATTCCGCTATTTGAAACCAGCCCTAAATTTGGATTAGGTACGTCGTAGTGACGACGATACGACGATGTGAAATAACGGACGCGTTAGATATTATGTATAAAATAAATAATAGTTTAAAAAAACTAAAAAACACGCTTTTTATAGAAAACCGAACTAAAAAATAGAAAAATAAAAAAAAATATTTTATTTTAAAAAAAGCGTGGGGTGCTTTTTAGATATTAACGAAATGATAATCACTCTACTCATATCTGTCAATAAAATATTTATAACTATTCACACCATGCACCCCACGCTTTTTTTAAAATAAAATATTTTTTTTTATTTTTCTATTTTTTAGTTCGGTTTTCTATAAAAAGCGTGTTTTTTAGTTTTTTTAAACTATTATTTATTTTCTATTTTTTAGTTCGGTTTTCTAGTCTAGAACTTTCATAGTTCACAAATCGCACCATCTAGTGGCAATCACCGGAAACTAAAAAAGAAGTCGGTTACAAACAAACATACAAACATACAAACCTACAAACCTACAAACATACAAACATACAAACCTACAAACAAACATACAGGTGAAGCTAATAAAAATAATAGTTTAAAAAAACTAAAAAACACGCTTTTTATAGAAAACCGAACTAAAAAATAGAAAAATAAAAAAAAATATTTTATTTTAAAAAAAGCGTGGGGTGCTTTTTAGATATTAACGAAATGATAATCACTCTACTCATATCTGTCAATAAAATATTTATAACTATTCACACCATGCACCCCACGCTTTTTTTAAAATAAAATATTTTTTTTTTATTTTTCTATTTTTTAGTTCGGTTTTCTATAAAAAGCGTGTTTTTTAGTTTTTTTAAACTATTATTTATTTTCTATTTTTTAGTTCGGTTTTCTAGTCTAGAACTTTCATAGTTCACAAATCGCACCATCTAGTGGCAATCACCGGAAACTAAAAAAGAAGTCGGTTACAAACAAACATACAAACATACAAACCTACAAACATACAAACATACAAACCTACAAACAAACATACAGGTGAAGCTAATAAAAAGCTAATAAAAAAGCTAATAAATAATGGTTTATTTAGTAAAGTACTTAATAATATTTGAAATCTTGCCACGAAAACACTTAAAAATAACTTAAGCGTAGACTGTGATACTTTAATTATTTTATTTACACACACAATAACACTGAAAATCGGCGATATATCACATTTCAAATTCTAAAACTTTCAATGCAAAGCTAAAATTTACGATAATAATTATAATAAATATCTATATAAGCAAATGGAATTCAATTTTTAGAATTTAAGCAAATAGAATTTAAAGAAAAATGCCAAGAGGGAGTAATACTTCGTCACATATCGGCACTAATCATGTTATTAAATATCATGACGAATTCTAATATCTCCTGGAGTAAGCAGCTTTTGCTCGAATTGGACCAACGAAATACGTTTTCGCATGGAAAAGTCGAGTTTAGTAACTGCTACGCCAGAAGGCTCAATAATTAATATAAGAGCTTTTACTCGCATCCATAACTAGAGCTGGTATTTTAAATATAGGTATACCTAACGACACCAACTCCCTCTAGTGAAAATGATGCTAATTTTATCAAATTAAAATAACATAAATTTAAACTAACCCACAGGTAACAAAACAATTAACAATAACAATGTTAAAAAGAGGTTAGGAAGGTAATCGCGGTTGAAATTTATAGAAATTAAAAAAAGTTAAGAATTTTCGTGTCTTTAATGTAATATTCACTTCTTGTTGACGACTGCTGATGGTAGGTGGGTGAGTATGCAGGCCACGAAGTTTAGAAACAGGAGTCCGAACAATAATAAACCAAGATCTTAGTTCTCTTTTCTACCACTGGCTGCGCTAGAATTTGATGATTACCTACGTACGGCGCGTTTAGTATTGAACAGAACTGTCAACGGCGACAAAACTTCCCGCGTAAGGATTTGAACCAGTGCTTCTATAAAGATGGCGCCCTCTACCCGAGAAAATTCTTTCCCCTAAATAGAAACGATTCACATTAGGTTCGGACTCCGGTGTTTCTAAACTTCGTGATGCAGGCTATAACATTACCTTAGCAATAGCAATTTAGTATTTACCTTAAAAACGTCAAAAAAACCTCAACTTATTTCAAATGTCATATTGTTAAGAAATTACCAGTATCTTGGTATTATACACATTCCAGGCTTATTACCTACGTGATCATCCTTATCGTCTACGTGAGTGTTTTTATGTCCAAATTAAATATAAATTTTAGATATTCTATATTAAATGACAATAATATCCATATTTATTCAATAATTATGTATGCATATAGTCGTCGCAGCTTAATTTTAAGTAGATATTCCATGTTGAAATTGATGGGTTCGATGGTTCTATTTGATGATATCTTGGTGTTTACAAGGTACTAAGATTTCGCTGCATAAATTGGCCAGCTGGACCGGTGAAGTGCCACAACCTCACAAAATATTGACATAAAGTAGTCAAGCCGCGTTTTGCTCGGCAAGAACCCAATCAAGGCCCTCCTCATCTCCGATAGCTGTGTTACAGGTGACCATGGGTGGGTTAGTTGCTTACCATCTGGTGACACGCCTGTTCGTTTGCCTTATTTCTTAAAAAACCAGAGTGTTAAATACTACAGTCATAGGTATATTCCTCATTGTAATTCAAAAGCCTCACTAAATGATCCTAAAGAATAATTTTTTTTTTTTTAATTTTGATTGATAAAAACATGCGGGCCTGAGCTACCTATTTCCATGATTAATATGGCATGATTTAAATAGAATTCGAAAAAAGAAATGGAATTCATAAAAACTTGGGCACGTAAAAGTTAATTTAATCTTGTCTTCAATATGACCCATCGTTTTTCTGAAGAAGAATTTGGATTATTTTTTTTATGGTATAGGGACCAAACGAGCAGGCGAGTCCACAGATAGTGTCGACTAACAAACACCGCCCGTAGACACCTTAACACAGTTGCGTTGCCGGCCCTCACAAAAGAATATGGAGGGGGCGGGAGTGTAACGGGAAGGGGAAGACGAAAGGGGTTGAGCCTCCGGATAGCTATTTCACCGAGCGAAACACGGCAAAAACACTTTACGTCGTTATTCTGAGAGGTCGTGGTATTTCACCGGTCGGGAAAGCCCACCCGTGCAGCAAACTGCTTGACTCTCCCACTTAGTATTATCCGTTTACTATGTAAAATTGGAGAATTATAAAAATTACTTATACTTTTTGTTTTTCCTCGATAATTTTATTATGAAATATTTAACTAGACACACTTTATTGATATAAAATTTAAAAATAATACAAAAATAGACGAATCGTTAAAATCTATCTGGCTCTTATTTGGATAATACCCAAGTATTAAAGATATTCTAAAACTAAACCAAAACAAAAATGATTTTCTGACGGAAAAAATGTACAGTATTTAAAGTTTTCTTCAACTTTTCCTCGTTAAATTATCGCATAAATTCTTCAAGTTTGTTATTTATTCACTTATTTTTTGTTCTAATCGCGTAATAGATTCTATGTTCTGATAATTTGTGTTTCTGAAGGTTGCCCACTTTAATTTTTATTTAAATTTTGGTTATTAATTTCTCAAAATCTCAGGTTATTAATTTTTCTAATAAAAAATATGTTGAAGAAGTTTTAGTGTTTTTTTAAGCACAATCGTAGCGTAAGCTTATGAAAATATTTAATTCATTACATAAATACATAAGCTCACGCCTGTATCCCATAGGGATAGGCGGAGACTTTGGCTCTCCACAAGCTATGATCCTGACACACTTCTTGCGCTTCATCCACAGTCATACATATTGTCATGCCTTTACGCCGGTTCCAGGTACTACGCATATTGCCTTTTTGAAAGAGACCATTTAATTGGTCGTGGTAGCTCCGTCTTGGTCTCCCAATCCCGACCCTGCCACTCACATTCGCTTCTTATACTCTTTTAGTCCATCGGTTTTCATTCATTCTTGCAACATGACCAAACCATCTTAACATACTTCTCTCACCTTGGTCACCACATCATCCTTCAGCTTGCGATTCTCCCTTATCACGCTATTTTTCATGCGATCCGCAAGGGTGACTCCACACATACTTCTCAGAGAACGCATTTCTACTGCATTCACCTTACTTTCATGCTTTGCCTGCCACACCCAACACTCACTCCCGTATGTTAGAGTTGGTACCAACACACCACTGTGAATCGTCAAGCGTGCCTTTTCAGACACAGCCTGACTACGCGTCAGGGCATGTAATTCACGATTGACTTTTATAATAATAATAATATCTTGGACACAATACACACAGCGCCCTCTAGTTCCAAGCTAAGCAACTAAATGCTTGTGTTATGGATACTAGATAACGGATATTAATACATATATACTTTTCTTTTGTAAATACATACTAATAATACATAGAAGAACACCCAGACGCCACACAAATATTCATGTTTGTCACAAATATTTGTGCTCGGGTGGGAATCGAACCCTCGACCTCAATGCTGCAGCCGGTAGTTTTACCAATGCGCCACGAGGCCCGCCCGACTTTATTACCAGCAGTCCTTTCAATATCTTCCTCATATTTTCCGTCTCTTGTAAACATACTTCCCAAATACACAAACTCATTCACTTGCTGCGATTTCTCGCCATCTAACATCATATTACACACTGTGACCTCATTCTCTCTCTCCACAACCATAACTTTCGTCTACCTTACATTAATTTTCATACCTCTTTCTCTAAACCCTGCATTTAAACTACATTCAGCCTCTTTCAGATTTGTCAAACGACTGTCCATATAGAGATTAAAAAAGCCATGGCGCAGCACATCCTTGTCTAACACCTTTATAGATGTTAAGCCAGTCTGAGTGCGCCCCATTTACTCTGATACAGAATTCTCGTATAGGGAATTTAAAGCCCGCACTAGGCGCTCGTCAACTCCATATGTACTCAACAGTGTTGACCATAATTCATTCCTAGGTACACGATATTAAGCCTTCTCTCGATCTATAAAACCACAGAATACTTTTTAGACTTAGCTAGATACTTCTCAGATATGGTTCTCAAAGAGAAGATCTGATCGATGCAACCCCGTCCTCTCCTAAATCCCGCTTGTACATCCCAATAATTTCTCATCAGTTACATTAGTCACTCTTGCAATAAGAATCTTCGCATACAATTAACCTACAACACTGAGAAGACTAATGCCTCGGTAGTTTTTGCAACCCTTATGCAAGCCGTCGTTAAAAAGCAGTCGCAACAGCCTTACAACCACTCGCTTGCCACTTTTCAGCATCTCGGTAGTTACCCTGTCATACCCTGCAGATTTACCTAATTTCGTACTCTAACCGCATTCATTATTTCATCTTCCGTAATTAAGTAAAAATAACAAAATGTATTTCAAATTTCTTGATCCGGAACATCCATAGATATCCGAGGGTACACAGTATGTCTTAGAAAACTAAATAAACCAATAATATTAAGCTTAATTTATTCAATGCCTATTAATACATTTGTAATAATAGCGGACGGCTCTACTACGACGTAGTACGTTAGCGGTTTTTTATAAAAATAACTACAAGAATGATGAAATCTGATAATGGATATGATGCAATATAATTATAAATTGTGTGGAAAAAACCGTGGATGTAATGAGATTACTCACGAGTATTAAGGATGAAATTCAGCGCTGGGCCGCTTCAAGTTATTTATTCTATAAGTTAAAATAAAAATAAATAAATAAATTACATTATTTACAATATATACAATTAAAAAACTACCTGAAATCAAATTTTTCCGCATCTCGGTCTACTGGCAGCGTGCCCAGAAGACTGGCCGCATTGCCACGCTGAATGGCAATGCTAATCCTCTGTTCGAAGAATAGACCAGCCCTCTGGTCGCGAGAGGCTTCGATATAAATAAAAATAAATAAAAATTAATTTATTAATTTGAGAAGTGTCAACATTTTTATTAAATTTTAATACGGATGAATCCGTTAAATCAAGTCATGTAAAAAATTGCCTATTTTAAATATTCAAATATATCGATATCACCAGATAGTATAGAACAATTCGCTTTCTGCTATCAGTCCCTACTTGACAGATCTTTAGAAATACGCAAAGAATTTAGTACTTTCTACAAAAAAATCCAGCATTTATTATAGTCCAATTAAGTACTTTAAATACGAGCTTAAATCAATCTAGGTCTTTACGGCATGTAATTTAAATAAATATTCGAAAATATTCATTTAAATTACATACATTACGGATTTAAAATGCAGGGGCATACCTAGCGGTTACAGCGCGCGCTGGGGTATTTACTAGTTTATTGCTTTTGAGGAGAAAGTTCGCCGGGTAAGCTAGTGTTAAATAAAACGAAGGAAAATCGATTTAAATCTTTGAGTTTGCTAGGATCAATTCTCATAATATATGAAATTAATAAATGATCTATGTGTGGTATAATCGATTTTTCATTTTTACACTTTAAATAAAGATTCAACAACATAATTGGTGAAAATAGCAGCGCCCACGTCGGAAAGAGGTCGACTCGAAGAAACACATCATCGACCTATCTATTAACGAAGTGGTTGATATTCTTTTAATTCATTTCAACGCCTTAAATTACTCAGGTTCTTAAGTTAGGTGTGAATCTTAATCTATCTATCTATATATATATATATATATATAAGAGATTTCCACCTATATATTGACTCATCACGATATCTCTGGAACCATAAGGCGTAGCGACTTGAAATTTGGTAGGATTATTCCTTTCGCCGAGTAGAGGTCAGCTAAGAACGGATTTTACGAAATTCCACCCATAAGGGGGGTTGCGGGGGTGTTAACAATGGAAAATTCCCATTTTAAACCTATAGCTGCTATCGACTTCAAATTTGTCGAAGATATTGCAGTATTAACATAGCGGGGCAGCAGTTATTACTTTTGATGCGAAACAGAGTTCGCCGGGTCAGCTAGTATAAGTATAAAATTATCGGACTATGATGTGAATAGGCAGTAAAATATTTATGTCAAATTATAATTTCATTCTTAATTCTTCGGAATATTCAAGAAAATATGCGATGTCGATGCATCTAGATTTAGAAACTACATTCTTTATCGACTCTACATTATATCTGATAACTTTTGATTGTAAGAGACTTTTAAAACTGTCAAACATTTTTTCTTCATTTATTAAACTATAGAAAGCTTTCTGGGTCAATGTATATCAGTTGCTTCTCTACGATGATATCTACTCTTCCATTCTAATAACACATCGTACCTACCATATTATTATTAATTCGTGTAAAACAGACATTAAAAAATCACGCGCTTGGTTTTCAATTTTTCTAGGGTGGCTGGAAGTGGGGTAGCGGCAGTCCGCGAAAGTTTTCCCGGGAACCCGCCGAGCTGGTATGGTGAGGAGGAACACTTTACTTGTTTTATTCGGTATACCCTCATGCTAAAACTACTAACTAGTAGTCGAGCCAAGTAGTTCATGCAGTTCACTGCATGAATGAGCCGGCTCGACCGGTGAAATACTACCACCTCTCAGAATACCGACGTAAAATGGCTCATGCCGCGTTTCGTTCGGTGAGAGAGGTACCCGGAGGCCCACCCCCCTTCCCCATCCTTTCCTATTCCTTATCCCTTAAAGGTCGGCAATGCAACAGTAACACTATATGTGTTGCTGGTGTCCATGGGCGGCGTTGGTTGCTTACCGCCAGGTGACACGCCTGCTCGTTTGCTCTCCTATCCCATAAAAAAAAAATGGCACATGCTGCGTTTCGCTCGGTGAGAGAGGTATCCAGAGGCCCAACCCCTTCTCCTCACCCCATCCTACTTCCAACCCATTCCCTATCCCAGCAACGAAAACATTCCTAAGGAGGGTTGACGTCAGGCAGGCTGGCATAGGATGATATGTTGTGTCGACACCACTTAAAGTAAGATAAGGCAGGAAAATGATGACCCTTCTGGCATGAGGACGGGGAGTCCGGCATAACTGTAAAACGATATTATAAAATACATAGAAAAAGATAGACTATAAAAGATTTTCGCTCGACTAAAAAAGGGGGTTGAGAATTGATGTAAAAATAAAAAAAATAACTTTTCGGAACATAATTACAGACTGAAGTGTCCGTGAACATACAGCGACATTTAATTCCATAAAAGCGTTTTATCCCCTTTACTGTTTTCTATATTTATAAATTCTATCTCTAACAAATTACTTTCTTTTTACCACCTTTATGCAGACGATTTGCAGATATATACCCAAGAAGCACTAGTGGATTTATCTAAGGCCATATCTTTTTTTTTATGGGATAGGAGGGCAAACGAGCAGGCGTTTCACCTGATGGTAAGCAATCAACGCCGCCCATGGACACCAGCAACACATATAGTGTTACTGTTGCGTTGTCGACCTTTAAGGGATAGGGGATAGGAAAGGACGGGGACGGGGAAGGGGGTTGGGCCTCCGGGTACCTCTCTCACCGAACGAAACGCGGCATGAGCCACTTTACGTCGGTCTTCTGAGAAGTCGTGGTATTTCACCGGTCGAGCCGGCCCATTCATGCAGCGAACTGCTTGGCTCTACCACTGTTAAATCTGATGTCCTTGATAAATCTGCAATCAATGCAGATTTATCAAGGATAGAGAAATGGGCCCAAAGATATGGCATATTGGTGAACCCAAGAAAATCTTAGGCGATTTTGATAGGAAGCTCTCGACAACTGACCAAAGTTGACATAGAAACATTGCCAAAGGTAATATTTAATGGTAGCACGATCCCGTAAACCGAAAAAGTAAAAAATCTAGGAATTTATTTCGACAGTACACTTTCGTGGTCGGCTCAAATAGAAAATGTCAGCCGCAAGGTGTTCGGCTCTGCAGGAGGTCTAAGAAGACTTCGTAATCTTCTACCCGTTACCACCAAGACTGCGTTTGCACAATCTATTCTCCTTCCTATTCTCGACTATGCTGATACCAGCTATCTCGATCTCACTGAAAACCAACTTGATAAACTTGAGCGTCTTCAGAATCTCTGTATTAGGTTTATATTTGGTTTACGCAAATATGACCACATCACCGAATTTCGTAATAAGCTCAAGTGGTTGCCCATTCGCTTTCGAAGGAATACTCATATTCTCTGTCTTCTGTATAATACTCTTTTCAATTCCGCTACTCCTTACTATATTAAAAAACGTTTAGCGTTTCTCCATGACACACATGCGAGATACTTGAGATCATCGTCGAGCTTGACCCTGGAAATACCAGTGCACTTCACAATTTTTCTCGACAAATCTTTTTCAGTCCAGGCTGCTCGATTGTGGAATGAATTGCCTCTGTCTATTCGTCACGCTCAGATACTGGCAACTTTTAAAAAACATCTCAAAGAACACTATTTGTCACTGTAAATGATTCCGATAAACATGATGTTCCAAACGAAGTTTTATATCGTCTGTATGCATCTATAGGTAATGTTATTATATTTGTATGTATGTATGTATCTATTTATGTGCAGTTATGTATGTATGTATGTGTTTATGTGTAGTTAAGTATGTGTGCATGTATTATGTGTATCTATTTATTTATCTACATAAGGTTCGATGATGTATATTGTAAACAAGTAACTGTTAACCGCGTATTATTCTTCCTGATAACTAGGAAGAATAATGAATAATGTCCACTTAAAGGTTGCCTGGCAGAAATCGCAGCATGCGATAAGACCGCCTATTGTACTCACCCAACATTTCCTATGTATTACTTACTTACTTACTTTACTGTAATCTATTATACAATAAAGTGTATTCTATTCTATTCTAAAGCTTGTGGTATGGTATTATATATGTTGTTAGGCTTATTATTTTCCTTGTAAATTCTTCCTATCATATACTTGTGAAAAACGCTTATGCGCGTTGCAGACATCCAAATTAATTACGCCAAGATTTGTATTTGGGTAGGGTTCAAACCCTAAACCTCAGAGCAGCAACTTATACTGCCAGTCACTATGAGGACTTATTTACAGTTAAGTGATAATTAGAAGTTCCTGTTCATATACGTGCAGTGATATAATGATGATATCTAGCACGTGCAGGCACACATGGCGACTTTCAGTAAACAAAGCAGGTGCTATATCTTCACAAAAAAGCTAGTATGATATTGTTATCTTGAAAGATTAGAAGCAGGTGCCATCATATAACACCAGAAGATTAAATTTAGCCCAATACATTATTCAATTCAAGAAAACAAAAATATTTACAAACAGCTAAACCGGCGAACTTTGTGTTGGCTTCAGAAGTATTAAATAAAAAAAATTTTAATTAAACACATTCCATGACCAAATAGAACGTGTTCTGGAGGAAGGTGATGTTAGGAGCCTCAAAAATCGACGCGCATGTATGAAAAGCGTTATGAAAGTCAACGAAGCGAGTGAGGTGTGTAAGAATCGTGCCTTATGGCGCTCCGTTCTCTCTGCCTACTATGTATGTATGTGTGCATATAAATAAAAAAATACTTAAAAAAAAAGTTAAACCGACTTCTAGAAACGTAAACCACAAAATCTTTAAGTAAATGAAAACAGTATGAAGGTACTGTTTTCATTTACTTAAAGATTTTGTGATTTTTCGGAAACTTTTTTTTTAGTGATATTAATGAGTTGTGAACTTCAATAGAAGTTAGTTCATTTACATGGCTTTCAGTTTAATAAATATATTATCACTTGTTACAAGTCCGTTTGTTAAATCTATATATATATATATATAAGAGATTTCCACCTATATATTGACTCATCACGATATCTCTGGAACCATAAGGCGTAGCGACTTGAAATTTGGTAGGATTATTCCTTTCGCCAAGTAGAGGTCAGCTAAGAACGGATTTTACGAAATTCCACCCACAAGGGGGTTGCGGGGGTGTTAACAATGGAAAATTCCCATTTTTAACCTATAGCTGCTATCGACTTCAAATTTGTCGAAGATATTGAAGTATTAACATAGCGGGGCAGCAGTTATTACTTTTGATGCGAAACAGAGTTCGCCGGGTCAGCTAGTGGTTGATATTTTTAGGGAGCTATAATTGTTATTAAAAAGCACTTAGCTAAAAGAGTTTGATAATACTTGTTAAGCATTTATATTTTTGTTATTATCTTGGGTAGACAATAACACTGCAGCCCGAACGAAGACCAATCGTAGCCTTGAAAGTATTGCAGAAAAAAAACATTTTACAGTATTGTGTACTAACTCCTAACCGTTTAAGAGTTCCGTAGCTTCATCATCAGCACAGCAGTATCAGATATGGATTTAAGCTTATCTCCCAAGCAACACGTTAGTCCTATATACCACTAAACAGGTTCCATCGACTAACTGCGGTACTGTCTCCCAACTCCTAACCATTAAGGAGTTCTGTTGCTTCTTCATCAGCACAGCAGCATCAGACGTATATTCAAATATACCTCACAAGCAATACGTTAGCCCTATATACTACCAAGTAGTTTCTATTGAAAAATTGCAGTGCTGTCTTCAAAATTTTTGAAATCCGTCCATAATTGACGAAAATATCGCTGAACAGATATAAAAAAAATATACATACAGACGAATTGAGAACCTCCTTCTTTTTTCGAAGTCGGTTAAAATGTAGCCTAAGTTACTGCTTATTACACCAGCTACGTCGAGAGGCCACGATGTCCCTTGCTGTCGACAACCTCTCCGCAGCGACATAAATGCGAGGACACACAGGGAGCACCTAAACGAAGGCAAGTTGCGATACGGAAAGTCGTATTATCTAATAATGTTCCTATATTGGGCGATGGCAGTGCCTTAAGCCAACACCAGACTCCCACTCTCCTACAGTCAGCAAACGAGCACGCTCAGCATCTCATCTTTTGGTGTACCGTATATGTATACGTATGGATTATATATAACAGCTCCTACAGCTGTTATCTCAAAATTACAAACAGACCCTTTAATTTTATTTATATGTATGGATTAAATAGTATTGAAAATCACTTCAAGATTTGGTTTATTTAGAAATGAGAAAATTTTCCTAATTTTTAACTAAGCAGGTACAGTCGCTGTTTCCAATTGTTTGCAAAACAATGTTCCATATCTAGGATTGAACACTTCATATTGCCACATTATTCTGCCATACTCCATATTTGACGCGTACAGGAGTTGCAAGGAATCCATGCTGATGTTTCTTAGTTCGTACATACCCTACGAATAAAATTCGTAGTAAATGCAATGTCTACAAATTAAATACAGTCCAATAGCTGCTTGGGCCTGAGTGCACTCCACACACCTCATATTAACTTATATTAAATTACATTTAATTCTGCTACCAAGTTAATACAAATATGTATTAAATATGAAGCGGACTTTGAGAGCTTTAATTATCACAACATAACTTCACGTCTTTTTTACCCGTAGGTGTAGGCAGTGATTATTAAGACTCGACTCGCCGTTATGTTTCTGTCCCAAATGGAATAAGAGGCAAACCTATTGCCACACCAGGTACAAAGTTTCCAGTCATCGATATTTAATCACATATAGCTTTGCGAAATCAATTTCCAAAAGTCATTGGTCTGAGACACGACGACACGACGAGCTTTGCAAAAAACTGTTTCTTGGTACTTTTATAGATTTATACACTGTGTATCTATACAGCAAATTGTTAAAAGAATACTTGAAAATTATTCTTACTTACCTTATAAAACATGCATCTCTTTCTATCATCTTTAATATTACAGCATTAAGCATGAGAGAGAACATCTAATGAACGATGCCACATCAATAACTTTAGTTCTTTGGTATGGGCATGTAATGAGGAGGGATGATGCACATATTGCGAAAAGAATGAAGAGTCAAAAATAAAAAAAATAAAAGAGGAAGAAACTTAAGACAACATGGCTGGATTGTAAGAAAGACGGTATAATTAGAACGAGTATGGAAATGATGAAAACTGGGCAGGAAGATGATGACGAAATATTAAATTGTAATAGCGCCTACACGTTGAATTGCATATTTGTAATTAAAAAGAGAAATGTGAAAAGGGTTGAGTTTAATTTATAGCCTGATTAATTCATATATTATTTACTAGCTTATCCCCGCGGCTTCGCTCGCATTGAAAAGTATCCTATGTTACTTCTAATACCTTCAAGAGTATATGTACAAAGTTTCATGATGATCGGTTCAGTAGTTTTTGCGTGAAAGCGTAACAAACAAACTTACATTCGCATTTCGTTACCGCCGGTGATACAATGGGACGGTATTACAGTATTCAGGATTGAAACTTCATTACTGTAAAACTTCATTACTGAAGAAAAACATTTTGTTTTTTAATATAAAGTACCCTATGTTACTTCTAATACCTTCAAGAGTATATGTACAAAGTTTCATGATGATCGGTTCAGTAGTTTTTGCGTGAAAGAGTAATAAACAAACTTACATTCGCATTTATAATATTATATAAATATAAAGTAAATAAAGTATGATCTTCATGTGTAAAATTGTAAATGTTATCCGTAGCAAGTTCCTTTTTAACCGACTTCGAAAAAAGGAGGAGGTTCTCAATTCATCTGTATGTATATTTTTTAACCGAATTCGAAAAAAGGAGGAGGTTCTCAATTGGTCTGTATGTATAATTTTTTTGTTTTTTATATCTGTTCATCGATATTTTCGTCACTTATGGACCGATTTCAAAATTTTTTTTTGTGATCAATATTGTTTACTTTTGAAATGGTTCCATTTTCACCAGGTCAGGATCTGATGATGGAAACCAGGAGAAATCGAAGGCAACCTCCGAAAATTGTATGCAAGTATGGTGTTTTTGTTACGTAATAGTGATTTCTTAGGGATATTCTTTATGGTGTCAACATCTGATGCTGCTGTGCTGATGAAGAAGCCACCGAACTCCTCAACGGTTAGGAGTTTGAAGACAGCACTGCAATTTTTCGATAGAAACTACTTGGTAGTATGTAGGGCCAACGTGTTGCTTGTGAGGTATACTTGAATATACGTCTGATGCTGCTGTGCTGATGAAGAAGCCACAGAACTCCTTAATGGTTAGGAGTTTGGAGACAGTACCGCAGTTAGTCGATGGAAACTGTTTAGTGGTGTATAGGACTAACGTGTTGCTTTGGAGATAAGCTTAAATCCATATCTGATACTGCTGTGCTGATGATGAAGCTGCGGAACTCTTAAACGGTTAGGAATTACGACACAATACTGTAAAAATGTTTTTTTTTTCTGCAATACTTTCAAGGCTACAATTGGTCTTCATTCGGGCTGCAGTGTAAAACGTAATACTTTTATATAGTAATCTTTAACTATTATGATATTTATTTATTTCTAAGACTTTCGCGAATCCCACTCATCAAAACAATTTTTAGGAATTGTTATTAACACTTCTTACTTATTTATATTTATTTCCCGACGTTTCGAACTCTTTACAGAGATCATGAAAATGATCGTGAAAATGATCTCTGTAAAGAGTTCGAAACGTCGGGAAATAAATATAAATAAGTAAGAAGTGGGCGCGATATAATCCTAAAAGTTGTTTTGATATTATGATATTTACAAATGTCACTTATTTTTGGAGTCGGTGCAAGCCCAGGTAACGTACTCTATTGTGTTGCACCGACTTCAATAATGAGTGGCAATAGTAAATATTATAACAGTTAAAGATTACTTTATACAAGTATTACGTTTTGTATATTGTTAATACAATATACAAAACCTATACTTTTATAAATTAGTAAGTTTCGTTATTTATCGCTTTTTAGTTATGACGGTACTGTTTTCATTTACTTAAAGATTTTGTGGTTTACGTTTCTAGAAGTCGGTTTAACTTTTTTTTTTAAAGTAATTTTTGTTTGTCACTATAAACAGACATTGGATTGCAGCATAAATAACCCTCACAAGGGACGAATAAATGGTGGAAGAATGAATAAACAATTTTATTTGTTGTTGCCAACCGGAAAATATTACAGAATGTATGATTATAATAAATTCAATTCAATATTTTGGATATGTCCGTCCGCCGTTTAACCTAGTTAGATAAACAATACTGGTTAGATACTGGTTAGATACTGGGGTCTAGATGTCCAAGTTATTTACAATAAAATGAATCAAGGCTTCCCGATTCTCATTGACCTGAATAGTCAAGGAATCTGAGGTAGACGCAACCGTCTAGATACAGACAGTATGAGTTATATTTGCTTATCGCAGACAGATACTTTCGTCAATTAGTTATGTTTTGTCAAGCGATATGGTTATTTTATTTGCCGTGGAATTACTAAATGTATTGCGTGTGACCTTTGGTGTCAGCCATATAGGCCTCGTCATTCATAGAATTTCGCATGTTATTTAAAATGAATGAAATTTTATATGAAATAAGGGGCAATCGAACACCTTCGGGTAAGTGACTAGTGCAGTCCATGAACCATGGACCACAGATAGTGTTACAGTCGCGACGGCAGGGTGGTTTAGAGGTGTGAACCGCATCCTGGACCACCCTAACGCCGAAGGAAGGCCGTCGCGGGGTTTTAGCTAGAAATTGAATTGCAGCGTGCGGCCTTGCGAGTCCTACAATACCCCCTGCCGTACTCAGGCGGGGGGGTGTGCATAAAGCATTTGCATGTATTCCTCACGTTAGTAAAAAAAGGCGGGCCCCTGGAGAGAGGTCTCAACGAACGAAAAGCAACGTGGACTGCTTTACTCCGATATTCTGAGAAATCGTCATATTTCACCGTTCGAGCCTACCGATTGTTGCAGCTAACTACGTGGCTTCACTTATATTATTAAATTCGTATATTTGACTCATTCTTCGATAATTACATTTCCATAAAATGTATAAGTTGTTTAATATTACTGTATGTTCACTCCTAGGTATATTTCTAATTCTATGACTTATGTGTGATGTATCTTTAGCCGATAACGGCAGTCCCTCATCAATCTGATGTCTCATCTTATAATCGTGAGCATTACGCTTTCAAGACGTTGCTAGCCATCGCCAATTCCCAAGACACTTGTTAGCGATAGGTATATACTTAGTCTGGACATAAATTAATATTACATTTCAATTTGGAATCTGTCATTTTTATACGATTGTTCATTGTGTTTTCTCGTTTTGGCGCCAATACATTGTACAATATTTTGCAATATTAAAATGGAGTGGGGTGATAAAGAGAACCGAATCACTGTGATTGCATTACACAAAGTAGGTATGGAGCCAAATGCAATTTTTAAAACTCTCCATACACTTGGTATTAGTCAAATGTTTGTGTACCGGGCTATTAATAGGTACAATGAGACCTCCTCTGTTTGTGACAGAAAAAGACCTGGCCGTCCACGTAGTGTTCGCACGAAAAAGGTGGTCAAAGCAGTAAGGGAAAGAATTCGAAGAAATCCTGTCCGCAAGCAAAAGATTTTATCTCGGGAGATGAAGATAAGACCTAGAACAATGTCGCGTATTTTAAAAGATGACTTAGGACTTGCAGCCTATAAGAGGCGCACTGGTCATTTATTAACTGATAATTTAAAAAAGAATAGGGTGTTAAAATCTAAACAACTACTGAAGCGGTACGCAAAGGGAGGTCTCAGAAAAATATTGTTTACGGATGAAAAAGTTTTTACAATTGAGCAACATTTTAACAAACAAAATGACCGTATTCATGCTCAAAGCTCTAAGGAAGCTTCCCAATTAGTAGACAGAGTGCAACGTGGGCATTATCCGACTTCAGTGATGGTTTGTTGGGGTGTTAGCTACGAAGGAGTGATTGAGCCATATTTTTGTGAAAAAGGTATCAAAACATCGGCACAAGTGTATCAAGATACCATTCTTGAAAAGGTAGTCAAGCCCCTTAACAACACCATGTTCAATAACGAAGTATGGTCCTTCCAGCAAGACTCTGCACCGGGTCATAAAGCTCGGTCCACGCAATCTTGGTTGGAAGCGAACGTTTCGGACTTCACTATAGCTGAAGACTGGCCGTCGTCTAGTCCCGATCTTAATCCACTGGATTATGATTTGTGGTCAGTTTTAGAGAGTACGGCTTGCTCTAAACGTCATAATAATTTAGAGTCCCTAAAACAATACATACGATTGGCAGTGAAGAATTTTCCCATGGAAAGAGTGCGTGTTTCTATTGATAACTGGCCTCAACGTTTAAAGGCCTGTATTACAGCCAATGGAGACCACTTCGAATAAGCTTTTTATATTTTATATCGTTTTAAATTTATGTATTAAAGTAACACACTGTAAAAGTAAGAAATGTTATTTGCAATTAAAAAAAAATTTTTTTCTTTGTTACAGTATTTATGGCATGACTAAGTAATAGTATATATGTACACATATTCATAACATTTCAATGTTGCAAAATTTACTTTGGAACCTACCTCAATTTGTTTATTCACTATCAACTCTGAGATTACTTATCTTGATACACACTGTATTTAAAATGTTGGAGATATATTCTTGAATCACCTTTATTTTGAAATTAAACACAACAAATTAAGCTTTTCTACGTTTTTTAATCATCTTAAAATGATTTATTCAGTTGCGATAGTTTCATTTGTTTAGAACAATTTAAAACTATAGCCAAAGGAACAAATATTTTTTGGTGTTCAATGTTGGTGACACAATCTTTTGTCATAGGTACATTTTGCAAAAATAATAAAAATGCAGAAAGTCGCAGGTGGGCCAGATCAAAAATGAGTCTGCTAATTCAGAAGCGGGTTGTTGAGTGTCTTTGTTACCTGATTATGCTTTGACAAAACCAGTTTGAGTCATCACCATAGATTCTAAACTAAATTAGAATAAATGTTCCAACCAGATGGAAAAATGCAAGAAAGCAAATGAAAAACTCTTTCACAGCTAGATGAATATCCATTTGTATATTTATCTATTTTTTTAACAAACAAAATAAGAAAATAATGATATAGGCATGGTTATCACGGCAATAAATATTCAATAGAAAATTCATCAACTAAACATTTACAATAGCATGCATATTCCATATTCAAAAATTCATGACAGTTCAGATAAAAAAAAATACAACATTCACAATATCAAATTCGTCTGCAAATATAGTGTGAACTAATGTATGTTAGCACGTGGTAGTTTACCTACCTACCTATATTTGATAATTTTACTACAATAGATATCTGTGACATTGAGGAGCAGTCATCGAACCTCTATCTTAATTCGGAAGGGTTATCAGACACGCGCTAGATAACCTCGCCGCCTATATAATACAAGAAACCCAATAAGAACATCAGTTTACAATCAAACATTAATCGATCAACAAGGACCAAGTTAGTTGCCCTATAAATTATCATAATTTTAAATACGAGTGCAGTTTTAAAAGAAAACAGTAATATATACAAAATGCATTTCTACAAATATTTCTTAATCGTATCATGTGTTTTGCTGTTGGCATTTTCTGGGGAATGTCGACCCCGAAGGCACAGGATAATACAAAAACGGTCGTTCTGCCTCCTGAAAATTTGCACCTACACTCCAATTGTGCATAAAGTGCAGCGGCTACGATAATGCATACCGGAGAGGAATCAGATCATAGAGTTAATTCTAACTATGTGCGTGTTAAAATTAAATTTCAAATGTCTAACCTGGCTGTAGAATAATACAAAAGAGAATTTAAAGAAAGTCGAATATGAAAGAGTGGCGCCAAAGTGACATTTTGAATTGAGAACTTATTTTTTTTTTGTTCGTCAGTGAGCAGTAACTATACCAGTATTCTGTATTTATTAAATGACAATGTAGTATTATATTAGATTTAAGATTAGAAATTTGGTTAAGTAAAAATGTTCCTATATTGTATACGTAGAGTAATTTTTAACCAGGGATTATGTAACATTAGTATTGTTATTATATTAAGTAAATTAAATATTTATTGTTTGGTTTAAGATAGTATAGGCAATAAAAATAAATTGGTTGCTTATTAAATTTGTCTCATTATTACAACATCTCTTTTCATCAATTGACAAAAAAAAAACTTTGTTGTAGAATATATATGTAGTTTGCACTAGTTTTTACCAGTTGCTTTACCCGCGTTTTGTTGACACCATCAAACTGATTTGTTAATTGCAAAGTCTCTTGTTGACACTCGATGTCTCTATAGTAAAATACTAGTCTAGAAGCTTATATGATTTGATGACGATTGGTTGCGGACGAGTAGTTTAGGCACAATACCCTAAAACTATAAATCAACATGTCACAAGCTTATTTAAGCTCACAATCGTCGATTCATAGTCAAGTTGTCTTACAAGTTAAGTTGTAACAAAGTTTAAAGAAATATTTATCAATTTGTTATATTAAAATAATTTTTCTTTCCTAAATAAATGTACTGATCTGTAAAATAAGAATAACATTTAAACAAGTTATAGTCTCGGTGGCCCAGTGGTCGAGCACACGGCTTCTGATCCAGAGGCGCGGGTTCGAATCCTGACACTGGCTCACACTAATGACTTTACGAAATTGTTTTCGGAAGTTATGTGTGATAAATGTCGATGACTGAAAACTTTGTGCCCGGTATCGCTATAAGTTTGTTTGGGACGTAAACATAACGGCGAAACGAGGTTTAACAGCCGCTGCCTACATCTTCGGGTAACAAAGGCGTGAAGTTATGTTACGTTATGTAAGTTATGTTTAAATGTACTGTACTATTCCGGTTGTAACTATGTTCCGGTTAATCTCTGAAACGGTTGGAGAGAGAGGCTGTTAGATTTTTACTGGCATATGACGTGATGAGGAGTAACATAGGCTGCTTTCACATTTTTTATTTGAATTTCCCGCAAATGAAGTCACGAAGAGCTACAATAATTTAAGGTATATATAAGTATCTATTTTTGTTTAGTTATTTAACGGAATACCTATAATAATTTAATTTGTAGTCCAATTCTGATGGTTTCTTTGGAAGAATCGTGGCTGTAATTATCTAGCGCTTTCCACCGCCAAATTTAAGCAATCTTATCTGTTCTGGGGCGTAGAAAAACACCAAACCATTTTCAAAAAAATATTACACTGGTCCAATGGTCGCTCAGTGGTCCAGTGGTCGGGCACCACGCTTCTGAATCAAGAAGTCGCAGGTTCGAATCCTGGCCCAATGAGTTTTCGAAATTTGAATGATTGAAAACTTTGTACCCGGTATGGCAATAGGTTCGCCACCTATGCCATCTGGAACGTAAATATAACGGCGAGTAGAGGCTTAACAGCCACTGCCTTTTATTTTTATGTATAGGAAATAAGCTTCCACAAGCCGCTTTATTAAAAATCTAACGCTATTAATAGATAAACATAATTTTAGATAAGTGTTAAAGTTGTATGGCAATCTGTTATTATTAAAAGCTAAACTTACGAGTTTATAGCCTGTTCTACTTTTGAACTAAGCAGTTTTTTGTAGAGTTTATAGATTAATTTTTACTTTAACTTTCTTTTTTTTGTCACTGGGGAACTTACTTTACCTTTTTTTTTTTGTCACTGGGGAACTTACTTTAACTTTCTTTTTTTTGTCACTGGGGAACTTACTTTAACTTTCTTTTTTTTTGTCGCTGGAAAAATATGCATTATGCATACGCCTCCCACTGGAGGGGAAGGGGTTAAGTGGGGCTCCCGGGAGATGGTGGTTTGGGTACCTGAACTACCATCTCTAAAACAACCCAGCGCCGTTCCCGCTTTGTCTCGTTAGGGGAAACTGGGACACAGCCAAGCCTTTCAGCCAGTCCCCCCTGACGATTTGCCCGCCCTTACGGCAGGCTCCGCGCGATCCTCGCGATGGTGAGGGGCTCGGGAACAGCCGGAGATCGCCATCCATCGCCTTCCGACGACAGTGTAGTTAAGTGCAGAGCGGGCGAGGCCCCACCGCACTAGTCACCCGCCCTACACCGGGAAGGAGTTGTTGTCGGCGATCGAATTGTCGCCCCCTTCCCCCCCTTCTTCTCCTGCAGGGCCGCGAGAGGATCGCTCTCCCGCACCCGCTCCGCCGCCTCCTTCTCTGCGATTATCTCCTCATAGAAGAAGGCAAACTCCAACCATGCCTCACCTTCGGCCAGCATGCACGACCACCACGATTAAACTACGGCGCGGGCCAGCGCACGATGGGTATACCTGGAGGGTGTACTTGGGCGCCACAGTGAGGGCACGACGGCGTCTCCTCTCTGCCGTTCCGGTACAGGTACGATCCGAAGCACCCGTGTCAGGACAGCACCTGCGCCATTCGGAAGGAGAGGAAACCGTGCGACCTTTCTAGCCACTCCCGCAGGACCGGCGCCAACGCGTCAAGCGTACGGCGGCCAAAGGTGGCGGTAGCGAGATCCTCCGCCCAATGATGGATTATCGCGGCCCGTGCCTCGCACCGGACGGCCTCCTTTTCCGCAGGGAAGGGGCGCTCTCCATGTGCCTTTCGCCCCGCCGTCCACTCGTATACCCTGGCCAGTACCCACGCCTTTGCTCCCAATGGGGAGTACCGGCCAGGGCGCATGCCGCCGAGAAGCTCACCGAGCGGTAGGTTCTCGCCACCCGTTGGGCGATGGTCCTTTGTGGCCTCCGCAAGGCGGTGGCGTTCTCCCTTCTTTTGAGGGAGTCCGCCCATATGGGAGCCCCGTATAGGACCATGCTCTTAAGGATGCCGGCATGGAGCTGTCGGCGCCGCGTATTCGGGCCTCCTAGATTAGGGAGGAGCCACGACAGAGAACCCGCCGTCTTCAGCAGACGCGCTGAGACCACCTGCACCACCTGTTGTCTATAATAAGCCCTAGATACTTCATATTGGTCTTCACAGCTATTTTGACGCCCTCCACCACGATGTGGGCATCAGCGGAGCGGCGCTGTCGAGGACCAGGGAAAAAGCCGGCCTCAGTCTTGTGCAGCGCTACCCGAAGACCCAGACGGCGGATTCGCCCCGCCACGAGTGTTGACACAAATGACACTCGTGCCACGGAGGAGGGCGCCTCGCAGAAGCCAATTGAAGCCGATATTCTACAGGAGGGATCCCAAGACAGAACTCTGTGGAACACCGGACTCCGCGCTATATCGCCGTAGCCGGCCCGTTTTATCCACCAGGAGGATGAAACGGTCCTCCAGGTAGTCGGCCAAAAGCTACCGCAGGTAGGGAGGTATCCCGTGATAGCAGAGCGCCTCTAAGATCGTCGAATGGGGGACGGCGTTGAAGGCGTTGGCGATATCGAACGACACCGTCAGCACCCCGTCCCCCGCGGCCGTAGCTTCAAGCGCTTGATCCTTCAGACGGGCCAGCGCGTCGATAGCCGAACGCCCTTTCCGGAATCCGAATTGGGCGTCCGACAGATTTGGCCCCACTTGTTACTTTAATTTTCTAACCTAAACTAACCCAATCCTAGTAAACTAGTAAAACATTTCGAATGCTAGTAGATATAGATATAACCTAATAACGATCGAATTTATGATTTACAAACAGACAAAGTCGCTTTTGTATATCGGCAAGAATATATTTAAAAAGATACTTTGTTATAATGCAACGATCCATTATTATCTACTATTTCAAATTGATAAACGCATAAAAAAATAATTCCATTCGGTATCACACAGATTTTTTTTTGCTGAGTTTTAATTAATTTATTTTATAACCTAAATGTGTCATTTGATGATATTATACTTATCATTTGATTAATATAATAATGTCAAATAGCGGAAAGTCCAGCAATCACATGTCTGAAGACATGTGATTGCTGGACACTGCGCAAAAAAAAAACTCTATAATTTATGACTTCACGCTTTTATCTTCTCAAATATGTAGACAGCGGCTGTTAAGCCTTGACTTGTCGGATTTGTATGTCCCAAAGAGAATAGATAGCGCAACCTATTGCCATACACCGGGTAATATGTTGTCAGTCATCGATATTTATCACACATAACATACGAAAAGAATTCCCTGAAATCATTGGTGTGAGCAAGGATTTGATCCTATGATTTCTTGATTCAGAAGCGCTCATACTTCATACTCGTACTTCAGACAATCAAGACTAAAACTAACAATTAATGTTACTATATTCAAATGCGTCTTGATTGGCATCTCCAACGTTTTGGTTTAAACTTGTATAACTACCTATGAATTGATAGTGGTAAAATGATGATGATTTTAATCTGCATAGACCAGTACTTGACAACATTTTACTTGATGATTAGGTAAAGGCAGTGGACTCGAACGAATGTGATGAAGCGAGCCAGTTTAAGTACAAGCAAAAGTTAGTGATCATAAAATTATGCTAGCAAAAACGCCTTTTCATACATACAATCAAAGGTGTTGTAGATTAATCTGTAATGACTAATCATTGCAAAGTGTAAAACACTCGCTTTCCGCTGTTTGACCCCTTAAATGCTTAGATCTTTGAAACTACGCAAGTTTACGCAACGGTTTTTTGAAGTGAAACTTCTAATGTCTCTTGCAAGAGCGTTTAACGCTTTTAACGCCTCCTTGCGGCCCTCGCGGGGCAATATATATTAATATATAATAATTCTTTAAAACATCGAAGTATATATGAAGCTAACTTTTCAATTTGTTAAGCTTGAATTTTAATAGTACACAGACATCTAGTGGCAAGTGGAGGTACTATGATTGATTTGGAATATCAATCATATATAAACCCTACGGTTGTGAAACCATAGCGCGATTTAATAAGTTGGCGTATTGCGACCTCTATGACCGAAAACGTAAAAACATATTATTAGTAAACATTCGTGACAATCGTAACACTGACAGTAGGTATTGAGTAGGTACTCCACTTTATTTGTTTTTATGTGCTTTTATTAAAAATGTTCAACATAATATGTTGAATTGTTGGAGTATATATACTCCAACTGTAAAGTGTAAAACCGATCAACGTAAAAACGACGATAATGTGACGATAAATTAATTTTACTCCCTGAAAGACAACAAAGCTTGTGCTTATACTAGAATTAGTCGTGATTTGAACAAATATATTACTTGTTACTGGATATACTTACGAATATTTTGATAATTATAAACTTATAAATTCTATTTTCTTTTTTAATTCATCACATTTAAAATCTTGCAAAGCATACCTAAACAACATTAGCTATTTACAGTTTTTTCTATAGGCATACAGGAACATAAGTAATTACTTTCTTTAGTTGGTATATTACATAAAAATATGTTATTTATCAAGTAACTTGATGTATAATTTTCATTTATCATTTTTAAGAGAAATAATTTTCAAGTATAATATATTTCAAGGATAATTTAATGACAAACTGACTTCAATCATCACATGATAGACATTTATAGTCATGGTTAACTAATCTTATAAAAAGAAACATTTATAAGTTCAGATTATGGGTATAAATAATAGTCTGTTTCTGGTCCTCGGTGAAATTATCTCTATTTTACATATACATGAGTCTTGGTTGTTTAAGTCTAATAAATATATGTAGTTAATTGATAATTAGTTTGTCAATTACAAGTTACAAGATCTTAGAAATAAGCGCCGGACCAGAGATATTTGGAATAAAATAAGCTCAGAATAAGGGTATAAATAATAGTCTGTTTATGGTCCTCGGTCAAATATCTCTATATTATGAAATACAAAAATATGAAATATTTTTATTATATTATCTTTAATATAATCCCTTTGAACTTTGAAAATGTATAATGTGTTGAAATGTAAATTATAAACGGCATGGAACTTCAAATAGATGGTGATTAACAGACATAAAATAGAATGGTCAACATTGTCATAATGGTATCTGTTTACATATATATTCCAAATATCTCTGGTTAGATTATGATTAATCTACCTTTCAAATTTTTGGATATTATTCATGAGTCTTGATCGTTCAAGTCTAATAAATATATGTAGTCAATTCATAATTAGTTTTGTCAATTACAAGTTACAAGATCTTAGAAATGATGACTGAACTAGAGCTATTTGGAATATATATCTCTACAGATACCATTATGATAATGTTGACCATTCTATTTTATGTCTGTTAATCACAATTTATTTGAAGTGCCATGCCTTTTATAATTTACATTTCAACACATTATACATTTTCAAAGTTCAAAGTGATTATTAGTTTTACTTGTGATGTAACAATACCATCAGGTTACACCAACTCAAAGTCAAAACTTCAAGTGCCTCAGTTCAGTCTGTTGTATTCTTAAACACAAAATTAAATTAAAATACTAGTTAGGAACTTAGTTATCATTTGAGCTTAGTTATCATTCCCATTTTTAATAGTACCTATAATATTTTAATATTAATAGTCTCGGTGGTCGTGGGATCGATTCCGGGTCAATGATTTCTCTGAATTACTTGATATTAGGTAGGTTACCCCATGGTAAAAAATTGAGATTTGGATAATTCTCCACTCGAAAATGATAATAACAATTCAATTGTTTCTTTTTTATGGGATAGGAGGGCAAACAAGTAAGTGGGTCACCTGATGGTAAGCAACTTGACACCGCCTATGAACACCGTGGTGCATTGTCGTCCTTTAAGAGAGTAGGAGGGAAAGGGGCTCGGGCCTCTGGATACCTCTCTCACCGAACGAAAAGCAGCACGAGCAACTTTACGTCGATATTCTGAGGTCGTGGTATTTCATTGGTGTGTATTGAATCGTGGTATTAAATAAATAAATTTCACCGGTCGAGCCGGTCCATTCATGCAGTGAACCGCATGGATCGATATTTTTTATTTTGCAATGTAGTATGTAGGTATATACCTATTATGAATGTAATAAATATGTATTACGTAGTTGGAACCCGCCAATCTCCTTTCCACAGTCGGTAGTTTTACCAATGCACCACGTGGCCCTTCGTAATGTAAGTAAGACGTGCTCTTTTTAAATTAAGCGTGTTATAAATGTATGTTTGTTACAAAGTTTCACTTCTCTAGTGCGGAGGGACTCCACACGAATTTTTTTTTTAATATAGGAGGTTGGTGGTTTGTATGAACAATCCATGCATAATATAGTAGACAAAAGGAGATATTTTCAGAGTTTTTTCGGGCTTTAATTGCAAACGCTGGCTGTACCCTAAGTAATAAATCAAAATAATGTACTACATTACTTTACACCCTAAGAAGTTTTACAAAAATTCCCAATCGTGTGTCTGTCTTTTAAGGATAGCCCACAATGTCTAGTTTTATTTCCTTACTTTTTATGGGAAATAATGGCAAATTTACTAAGCGATTTCAAATATTACAGCATTAATCCATAACTAAATACGCATTGTGGATTTATTAAATTAATATTTTCGAAGATATTACTGATTTAAAATGCAGCGTAGAGCCGATAAATAGCTCCAATTGATACATATATTTTCATTTTTTAATTCCACAATTCTGAATCATCTATTACAACCACCCTCAAACTATTGTTAGAGAATCTCTTCTTGTCTCACGCCAAAGGTTTTACTTTACAATAAAGGTAGTAGGTAGTACTTACTCTTGCTTGAAATTTTTTGTGTATAAATAAGACTTCAATTTATAAACATAAGATTCATGGGATGCAAATAGGTAGGTACTGTGAGCAAAAAAGCCCAGCTAACCATTCACAATGCGATATCTGCTGATCTCAACGCTAACATATTGAAGCGACATTTGGGTATGGCAGAGTATGCATGAAAGTAGGATAAACGCGGTTGAAATGAGGGCACGGCGCAAAATTTCCGACCGCGTCGAAAACGAGGTTGTAAAGAAGGAAGTTAGATTGAAAGAGAGTGTTCGAGTAAAAGTAAGAAAGTAAGGATGATCCTTACTTTGATGTAGAAAGTAAGGATCATGCAAGATTGACTAAGCAAATATACAATGCAAAATGAGATGTATAGAAGGGAGTCCAGCCATGACACACTTTATACTTTGACACACTTTCTATGACCAAATAGAACGAGTCCTTGAGGAAGGTGATGTCAGGAGCCTTAAAATTTCCCTTATGGCGCCCTGTTCTCTCTGCCTACCCTGTAAGGGACTTGGCATGAAGTTATGTACGTATATATATGTGTATTGTGTATACCGAAACAAGCTGGGCAGTCTGTATCCTAGTTACAAATATTTCAGGTACAAAATTGTATAAGAATAAGTACTTAAGTAATATGTGAGTATAAGTAGAATAGCTAATGTAAAGACTACTTAATGGTCCATGAACATCTGCAACTCCGAAGGAGATACAGCTGCATTGCCAACCTTTATGGTCAAGCCCTCGCAAACTTCTCTCATCAGAAGAAAGACGGGATAAGAAAATTTACATTAATTTCCTGAGAGACATTTTACGAGCCGTCCCTTTCATGCAGCGAATGGGGTGACTCTATCACTTTGATAATTTCATCAAAATACATTACCGACTTACTATAAATTAAGTTGCGTAATCAAATAAAAGTTAAGTTTCAACACATCATTGAATATATAATTGACGTCTTTCATGTATCTGCCACGATTTGTGTGACGTACATTAAGTTCTTTAATTATAACGTTAAAGAAACAGAACGTCAGAGTATATATTTTGTACAAGTTGCCGCCCGCCGCTTCGCTGTCTGTTCAACTTTCTTCAAACGACGATAACTTGTTGTCACCTGCATCGGATATTAATATAATTAGATTTATTTATTGAGTTAAAACTCAGTTGGACAATGGAACCGTATGAAAATCTGTGAAGTGTTATAACAGATTTCCAATTGTATCTATTATAATCCTCAATAACAATCATATTTATAAGACTTATGGCAATATGTAAGTGAAGGCTATTTAAAGAAGGTATAATAGTTTTTTGGAACGAAGTTCCTTACGGCAGGCTTTTAGGGGATAGGGATGATGCTACGCGACCAAACTGAACAAAAAGGGATAGTAAAACCGTAAGAAAAAGTCCGTGGAATAAAACTGTTAAATGAGACGTGCGCAGGCGCGACAGTCGTATACATAAGCGAGTAGTGTATAATATCTTTCTCTTTCTCCGATTGTCGATTCTACATTAGCCGAAGGAACTTCGTTCCTACCTGGTGTCCCACGACACCACATTTTTTTTGTGTAACGCACTCAAAAACAGATGAATCAAATTCAAAAAATGCTTTTGACCCTCTACTTTAAGACGCATTTCTTACATACCACATTCGCTTGTTTCATTTTATTTATTGTATATTTATCTATGTGTATTATAAAACGTCAGAAATTGAGGAATTATATATATCGCGAAAACAAAGATAGCCAACAGGCGTAATACATTTCTTAATGAAACGTCGTATATACTTGAATGATATATACAAGAGCACAATCATACGATATCCACGCCCACTCTAATACACAAACAGACGATATAAGACCATATGTAGCTTATAATAAGTTCAAATATGATGTCGTGTTCATAATAATCTCTAGTAGAGTAGTTGTTATGACAGCACTTATGACCTGCGGCTCTTTTATGGGACTTGGTGACAGGCGACGATATTGACGCTGCCTTCGAGTTTTGAGGGCGTGAAGATATGATTGTTTTAAAATCAATTATCGCCTCCTTCATAATGTTATAATTATAATGTCTAGTTCTACTTTATAGTATTTACCTAGATTATTATTTTCAAGAAATTCCCGAAAAAAAAGATACTAAGTAGCCATCTACATAATGCGTTTGTGAACGTAGATAGTCCCACGTTTATAACTTGTAAATAAGATTTATTATTTTTAGTAATTTCCATTTATACTTTTGTAAATGTAAATAATTATATTATACTTTTGTATAGGTAATATGCGCCTTGTCAAAAGAAATGCGGTTGCCGTCTATATTTTGGCCGTGGTATTTCACCGGACGAGCCGGCCCATTCATGTGACTCTACCACTGTTCTTCTTCTTTGTACATACACATACATACATAACTTCACGCCAAATCCCTTGCGGGGTAGGCAGAGAGAACAGAGCGCCATAGGGCACGATTCTTACACACCTCACTCGCTTCGTTGACTTTCATAACTCTTTTCATGCACGCGCGTCGGTTTTTAAGGCTCTTAACATCCCCTTCCTCCAGAACACGTTCTATTTGGTCTTGGAATGTGTGTCTTGGCCGTCCTCGACTCCTACATCCGTCCGCTTTTGCATTGTATATCTGCTTAGTCAGTCTTGCGTCAACCATTCTTTCTACATGTCCGAACCATCGGAGCATGCCCTTTCTTACTTTTACACCGACACTCTCTTTCAAACCAACTTCCTTCCTTACAACCTTGTTTTCTACGCGGTCAGCGAGAGTCACTCCGCAGATTTTGCGAAGAGCCCTCATTTCTACCGCGTTTATTCTACTTTCATGCACACTCTGCCATACCCAGCTCTCGCTTCCATAAGTTAGCGTTGGGATCAGGACTGCATTGTGGATTGCTAACTGGGCTTTTCTGCTAATATTTTTTGCGCCCAGGAATCTGCCCAACGCTCCGTTTACGCTATTTCCTATCGCCACTCGTCTTTCTACATCCGCGGTGTACCTTCCATCTCTGCTAAAGGCGCATCCAAGATATACAATTTCATTCACCTGTTCCAGCACTACATCATCAACCATTATCCTTGCATCTGTTCTGGATTCCTCCCTTTCAAACACCATAACTTTCGTTTTCGTCGCATTCAACTGCAAGCCTTTAATTATGCAATCATCTTTCATAGTAGTGACTAGTGTTTGGAGGTCCGACGGCGATTCGGCTAGAAGCACGGCGTCATCTGCGTAAAGCAGGCAGCTCACAACTAGGTCACCCATTCGCATCCCTACATCCATCGATCTCATTCTCTACGAGACAACTGTCCAGGTACACAACACTCCATCAGATATCACCCTCATTCTCCTTTCAATAATTTTCCCATACACTTTTGCTGCTAAACTAATCAAACTGATGGCCCTGTAACTGGCACACTGCATACGTGATCCCTTACCTTTATACAAGGGAATGATGACAGCGCGCCTCCAGTCCATGGGAACCTTACCCGACCTCCAGCACAGATTGCTCAAGGTCAGGAAAGCGTCCCGGACACAGGTTCCACCGTGTTTGATCATTTCAGCAGACATCATATCAATTCCAGCTGCCTTACCATTTTTCATACTTCGTATCGACCATTCAATCTCTTCCATAGTAATGTCCTCATCCGATGTTGGCGCAGCGGTGTCAGCCGTAGGCTCACTCGCGGCGCCCACATCCGGAACATACTCGTACATTTCCCCAAAATACTCACTCCACCTGCCTAATACATCGCTTGGGTTTGCAAGAATGTCACCAAACTTAGACATAATTTTGTCCATTCTGGATGTTGACGAAGAACCCCGAGACTTTCTAACTTCCCTCCAGAAGAGTTTGTTATTCGCCTCGAAGTTCTCCGTCAACCTCACTTCCTCATTCGCAACAAGTCTTTCAGGCTTCTCTTTCACTAAGGCTTTGGTAACATTCCTGCAGCGGCGGTAGCTCTCATACTTTTTCTCTGTCATACTATCATTCTGATTCAAACTTGAGACATAATCCAACCATGCTTTTTTCTTTCTTTCGACGCTGGATTTCACATCCGCGTCCCACCAGGCGTCACCTCTCAGAATCTTATGCCTCTTTGCACTACCACATACTTCTTTTGCACTATTCACTATACTTTCTTTCATTCTTTCCCAGCATTCTTCAACACCTAGGTCAGAAAGACTCGTCTCATTGAGTCTTTTACTGACTAAGCCTACATACATACTCCGTACACTTTCATCTTCTAATTTCTCACATTTTATCCTTTCAAGCTCTCCGAAATGGGTACACACTCGCCAGTGTCTCCACTTCTTGAAAAGGCCCACGAAACGGCTTACCACCAGGTAGTGGTCCGTATCAAGAGTGGGGCCTCTGTAGGCTCTTGTATCCCTTAGAGTATTTCGGAGACGACTATCTATCAAAATCAAATCTATCATACTCTTTTGCTCATTCCGTCTTCACGTATACGTGTGAATATCTTTATGACGGAATAATGTGTTAGACACAAGGAGGTTCCGTTCCAGGCATACGTCCAATATCGGCTTACCAGCATCATTCACCCTCTTGTCACCATTCGGACCAAGGACAGCCTCCAGGCCGTCTCGCTTGGTTCCGACCCACCCATTAAGATCACCACACAGAATTCTTTCATTTCCCTCAACCAGATCCAGAATATCCCTAACAGTTTCCCAAAACTCCTCGATTTCGCGGGGATCCGCGGAGCTAACGGGAGCATAAGCTGCGACCGGAAAACTCGCGTGATCCCCAGTTTTATTCGAACCCAAAGATGTCTTGGGCCTACCAACTCATAATCTTTCACTCCGGAAGCAAAGCGGGAGGAGAGAACGACTCCAACACCCCCACTGGCACGGACGTCCGGGTCCACTCCGGACCATAGGGCTACCATGCCACCGGGGAGGTCCTCGGTCTCACTCCCCCTCCGCTTTGTCTCCGTCAAACATAAGGCATCCAAGCATCTCTCATTTAATACATCCATCATCTCATTCATCTTTCTTGCCATGCTACCTCTAACATTCCACGTGCCTATACGTCACTCCCCTCTCCTCGTCCCGCCAGGATTGGCGCTGCGTGAAGGGTGGCGGCCCCCTTCGCCGCATGCGCATGCAGCCGCACCGACGGGGGCTAATCGGTGCCCGTCGCTTCCGGGGCACGCCCTAGCAGCCCGTCCGGCTGAGTTTGCTTTGGTCAAGATTGCGTCCCACTGGGACGGCAGGGGTCGCGACATGACCCCCCTTCTTCTTTGTCAGTCATAATATTTCTTTATATTATGACGCGTTACTTTGTGATGCGTTTGTGCTTGATAAGCACATCTCCAAGTAACGCATTCTACTGTCGTAATACATTAACGTCATGGCAATCAGTCAGGTCAGATCTGTGATAGTTTTATTAATAACAAAGTTATTATACTAAACAATATATCAGAAATAATATAAAACATGATCGTGTCAGCCTTGACATATGTAAGTGCGATTGCACTGTTTCATGTATATGCAATATACAATAGGCGCATCTGCATCAAATAACAATAAAACGATGACTAGGTTAAGCGAAGCGTATGCGTCAAGTAGTCTCTTCGCCTAACCGGCCAAGATCTTCTCATAGTATAAAACAAAGTCGCTTTTCGCTGTCTGCCCCCTTATTTACTTAGATTTTTGAAATTACGAAACGGATTTTGATGTGGTTTTCTTTAATAGATAGATGGTATCAACGGAGTGGTGTGTATCTATAGTTCATGTATACTGTAACAAATAAAAAGCGTCAATTTTCGAGATTTTGCACTTTAATTGCAAACGCTGGGTGAATATAATTCAAAAGGGTTTTAAATAAATTATCTTATACCACATGTATTGGCATCGAATCCTGACTCACACAATTTTTTCGAAAGCGATATCGATGACCGACAAAATTATGCCCGATATTTTCCTGACATTTGGGACGGCGAGCGAGTCGAAGGATGTGGTCTAAGCTCAGACAAAAATTTTTAATCTATTTAAGTTCGCGACCAAGCTCCAGCAGGGCTACACGAATGATTTAGAAATTATTGTCCGAGTATGATATCGGACGCAAATTTCTAAAGAATCTATAATAATAATCAACAGTGGTACCACATCCTCTCAGGAGATCGACGTAACGTGGCTAATGCAGGTATCGTTTGGTGTGAGAGGTACCCAGATGCGCCTCACTATCCTTTCCTATCCTACTCTCTTAAAGGTGGGCAGCGCAACTGTAACACTATGTGTTGCAGGTGTCCATTGGTGGCGTTGGTCACTTACCATTAGGTGACACGCCTGCTCGTTTGCCCTTCTATCCCATAAAAAAAACATCTCATAAGCTCTTGAAATTCAGAAAACTTACTCCGGTCACAAATGGATCAAATCTCTGACTGTAAATACAAAAAAATTACTCGAATTAATTAATTTAATTACATTCATAACCATAAAAGCTTTGCAACTCTGTTTTAAAAGAAAATTATTTATGTAACATGCGAAATAACGATACAAGCGCGTTATTAAAACTGATAACCTTTGAGCTGCTCGGTAATTAAAGGCAGTTTGATTACGCTTACAAGAGATTAAGATGAAAGACGATAGATTAATCATTTCGATAATTATAAATTTATGGTCTCATGTTAAGCTGTAAATAGTTTTCAGTTTATAAAAAAAAAACAAGTGTTAATAATATAATCAATAAGTGCAGGGTTTCGATAGCAGATAAGTGTGAATAAAATAACTCTACTTATTGTTATTTGATTCTTCGACGAGATTCTTTTGGCGTTCACAAAATTAATACCCGAGGGTTTAGACAGCGCTTTGGCTACATTTCTGCCAATTTCACGAAGCAAAGCATTTGATTTCAAGAAAAAGTTGGCGAAACGATGGCAGACTTTTTTTAATGGTATAGAAAGGGCAAACGAGCAAGTGGGTCACATGATGGTAAGTAACTTAGTTGGTTAGTAACTTAGTGGTAAGTAACTTTGTAACTTCTCAGCGCCCATGAACACCGTGGTGCGTTGCCGTCTTTTAAGTAAGCAGGAGGGCAAAGAAAGGGGAAAGGGTATAGGGCCTCCGGATACCTCTCTCACCAAACGAAACGACTCTACCACTGTTATAGAGAGATATATATAAAGAGCGATTTAGCCAGATATTAAATTTAATCTGTGATATCTGCACCTAGGTTTTTAGCCATTGTTAGATCTGGAGAAAATATGTCAGACAGTTTCACATATGGGGTCAAATGCAAAACTGAAATATTTATGAAGTCGAAAAATACGTATATACGCAAAAAAATACATATTTATGTATTATGTCATAATAACTACATTATTTTTATATTTTCCTAAATTAACAGTTAGATTTTGTCAATCAGAACAGCACTAAATAATATATTTAAATACACAATTACAGCTAACTAAATTACATTTTCGTAAAACCTCTTACAAACTTTGACAAGTGCTGATGGCGAAATTGACCAAGACAAATTTTAAACCTGATTTTTTTACCCTGAGGCATAATTAGTAGATAGGTGTTGGTCGTATGGGTACTACAATTCGTTATCATCATCATCGGGGTTCCGTAGATCCGCCCAGCAGCAGTTGGTCGTACTTTTTTATTTGTCTCGAAGCGACTTGTACGTCCAGATCAGTAATGTAATATGCCTCGAAACTCGACAAAGGACGCAGCATTGAATACAATCTTTCTGCGTATTTTCTGCAAGAACATCCGTAAATTATATGATAGGTACTCTTTGTACTTGTTCTCAACCTAATAAAGAACAAGACAACCGATCTCCGCAGTGTACAGATTCTACTCTTATATACAAATTACAATCAACCTGGGTCTTTTAGATGGAATGCAGTCTATTGCAATGCAAAGAAGACTTGCATGAAGAAAAAAAATGTAATATTCTCACCTAGCTTCTGAGCTTTTGTCTTCTAGCAACACAGCGAGAGCCCGTAACGTGTGCTTTCGAGCGCACGCTGCTGTGGGAGGACGGGCGCGCAGTAACTCTCTGCCACCACCACCCAGCGCGCAACATACCACTAGCAGGCGAGCAGACGCGCTACGAACTAGTCCACTTTTGTGTCTACATCAGAAAAAGACATGGATATAACACGAAGTCGAGCTCCCCGCTTCTGAATCAAGAGGTCGCGGGTTCGAATCCTGGCTCACACCGATGACATTTCGAAATTATTTTCGAAAGTTATGTGTGATATAGATATATCGATGACAGTAAACTTTGCGCCCGGTATGGCAATAGGACATTTGGGACGTAATCATAACGGCGAGTCGAGGCTTAACAGCCGCTACACCTTCAGGTTTCTACCTTTACTACTTTACCTACTACTTTTTCTAAAGGCGTAAAGTTATGTTATGTTATACCTAACACTAACAAATGAATAAAAGCCCGTGAAACTGTTGCAACAAATTCAAATTGGACGCTGGGTAAATAAATAATATTCCAATGGTTTCATTTACCGCTATCATATGAGCTACGGAAAGTGTGCTCATTCATGTTCTAGAGAAGATACCTCTAGAAGGTACCTTAACGACACTTGCCACTTCTTTAAGTGAAAAAAAAAAATTAAGCGTGTCGACTCTTTAAACTTTATGCTCTTGAGAGCCAAAGGCGTATGTAGCAGCAGTTATGCATTGAAACGCCGCACTTAATCCCATGTAAGTGATTGCGGTGCCTATTGCCAAATAAATATCCTTTCCAATTTAGTCAGTCATTGATATTACATGTGTAAAAATTAATCCAATCGAACTTATAACATTTTAATGGAACTCACGTGACTCCGTGTATACATATTGCTGTAACAGATTGGCTGAGCTCCACTCCGCATACAATATCATCTAAGGCAACGTTAGCGGCACGACGAACTGGCCGGCTGAAGCTTCCCGTTTTCGCCAAGAGAATCGTCATAGATTCAAAAAACTCCTGCAGTTCAGTATAGTTTAATGAGAATTACTAGGTTGGCTAGTGCACTCCATTTGTTGTAGCGCATAGAAATTAGGATATGAAGGTAGGGCGGTAGCCCGTCGTATTAAAATGGATATTAATTTCTTGCAATAAAGATTGGAGCATTTACTTCCTTTGAAATAATGAGTGGGTTTTGCATAATAGTTTTAGACAGCGTCTTGAGATGACATAATCATGGCAGTAATAAATTAGAATTTGAACTATCAGCTAAAGAAAGAATTTCGACAAGTCATTGGTGTGAGCCCGGATTCGAACCTACAATTTCTTGATTCAGAAGCGGGTTACTCGATCACTGGACCACCGATAGTTAATTATAATATAAAGTTTTTCAAAATTTGGGTAATTTGTTGACTTTAATAATCTTTATTCTGCTTTTTTTTTATGGGATAGGAGGGCAAACGAGCAGGCGTGTCACCTGATGGTAAGCAACCAACGCCGCCCATGGACACCAGCAACACATATAGTGTTACTGTTGCGTTGCCGATCTTTAAGGAATAGGGGAGAGGAAAGGATGGGGAAGGGGGGAATGGGCATCCGGGTACCTCACTCACCGAACGAAACGGGGCATGAGCCACTTTCCGACGGTCTTCTGAGAGGTCGTGGTATTTCTCCGGTCGAGCCGGCCCATTCATGCAGCGAACTGCTTGGCTCTACCACTGCTGAAAGATTCCTGCTGTAACCGATTCCCATGGAAACATTTAAACTTCACGAGTGCCTCTGCTTAATGTTCATTATATATTGTTTTCAAATAATAATACGAACTGGTTTCTTTGTGTAGTTGGTATTTCTCAAAATGGCTGCGAGAGTGCTGCACGCAGTTCGAGCTACTTGAGTCCTCGGCGATTCTATGATGCCAGTTATCTATTCAGAAAAGGTGCATTATTAAAACTAATTAAATTTTCTTTAAGATATAGTTAATTATCAACATATAGCTTTACTCAAGGTCACTGTTATTTTTTTTCAATTGAATCGATAGTAACTGAGATATACCACCAACCAACGAACCAAAAAAAAAACAAGTAATCTTTGGCGTTGCAATTTAGTATTTAGATTAATATACCCCTATTTATGTGTAATGTCTAACCTTTAGTAATAATAGCTTTAGCCTGGTGTGTTGCTGTTGTTGATTTGGATTCTATTTTAATTGAATGCAAAAATAATAAAGGGAAAACCATTCACTAAACCATATCCAACTTCTTTTGCGGTATTTGTGTGGTGGTATTATTTGTGGAACCTAATTCCTGCAATTTTACAAATATGAGGGTCTTTGACTCCTAGTTAATACTTATCATCATTTAGCCGATCTATTATTGCTCACAAAGAAATAAATGTTAAACAAAGGTATATATTTTACTTTACTTGTCTCAGTAAATCTGCAATCCTGTTATCTGAGATGACGCTCCAGAACTTCTCCAGTTGACTTGGAATATCTTTTAATACAGTCACCACGTCAGGCCTAGGTGGATTTATGATTTATGAATCAAAAATATAAATATTGCCTGATAATTCAGATATTTTGAGTGTGATGGTTTTTTTTTGTAATTGCCATTTTTCGTGCAGTTTCCAAAGAGAAGTTCAAATCTTACGCCCGAATACTGAACCGCCACTCAAATCTGACAATCAATAAAGTGCTACTTACTGCTGAAATTTCACGTATTCTGTCTAATGTGACAGCTACTTAAACAGTTAAGTATCGCTTACATATTTAAGTGGCGGTTCAGTATTCGGACTTTAGTCGCGTAAGTATACAGTTCAATATGATTTGAGTGTGAAGAATTCCGTTAATTTTTTTATTAATTGGCATCGCATATAACATATATGCAATGCCAATTGGCATATAACGGCTTTAAACGATAATATACTATTATATTATAGCATATCTAAAATACGCTAAAAAGCATTATAAATCATTTTATTAGTTTTTTACATTCTCTGTGGTCCAGTGGTCAATTCTGGACCATATTCTGATTCAGAAGCCGTGGGTTCTTTTCCGGACTCACACAAATGATTTCTCGAATTCTTTTCGGAAGTTACGTGTGATAAATAACGACGATTGAAAGCTTTGTGCCCGCGGTGTGATAGCAATAAGTTCGCACTCATTTGGGTCGTAATTTGATCTTAACAGCTGCTGCCTTCAGGTAGAAAAAGGCGTGAAGTAACGTAGGTTGTATTAGTAGTTAGTAAATGCGCACACAGCCATGGCAGAGGGTAAAGATCTTTCAGTAATTTAAAAAATATACCACGAAGCTAAGCGTAGCCTCTTCAGCAGTTCCAAGCACAGTACATCACAGCCTCGTTCAGCTGGTGACGACATTTTGCTTATGTCCGTATATTCACTGGGTGACAGACACCGACTATCTGATTTACTGAAAAAATACTTCACCTTAAATTAAGTGAAGTGGCTCGTGCCGCGTTACGTTCGATGAGGTTTCCGGAGGTCCAATCCCCTTTTCCCTTCCTTTCCCCTCCTACTCCCCTAAAAGATGGTGACCAACTTGCTCGTTTGCCCATAAAAAAAAGATAACAACACATCAACATTGGGCTAGCTAGCTATCTATACACAATGCGGTTCCCAACGCTAACTTATGGAAGTGAGAGTTGGGTATGGCAGAGTGTGCATGAAACTAGTATAAACGCGATCGAAATGAGACACTGCGTAAAATTTGCGGAGTAACTCTCGCCGACAGTGTCGAAAACAAGGTTGTAAGGACGGACGTTGGATTGAACGTGTCGGTGTAAAATTAAGAAAGGGCATGAATGAATGAATGATTCAAGACTAAGCTGATATACAATACAAAACCAAATGCAAATGGAGTCGAGGACAGCCACGATACACATTCTATAATCAAACAGAACGAGCCCTGGAGGAAGGTGATGTCTATATGCTGTAATTTATTATACTATAGATACTTACTGAGTTATTTTAATTTTTCTATAAGAACAGAATTTGTCTTTTTCACCCATTTTAAGTTCCTTGATCTTATCGTTAATATTTATGTCGTTCTGCGTATCTGATGCAATTTCGAATTCAGACTTTATGTCAACTGTTTCAACTTTTGTGTCATGATGTTGATCAACAGTACTAGTAAATTGGATGGGTGGCAATATGACAGCTCCCCGGTTTCCTTTATTTTCATCTAAAAGTACGATTGTAATGTTAAAAAGAAGCGCCTAACTAAATTAAATCAGATTTCATGAAATGTTGTTTGCGGTTCATAAATTACCTACTCCTTCCCTCCCTGGGATAATTTCAGCGCTAAGGAATGTAAAGAACTATTTGTAAGCTAGATCAGGCAACATGTGAAATATAAAGTTTACCATAAAAATATTAATTCATATTATACCTACCGTTTGTACTATTGACAAAGTAACCTTCACCTGACGCTAACTCTCTAGCGCTCAATTCCCATCTGTCATAGACCTTATTATCAACTTTCTTATCTTCGTGTACATAATGTAACGGTCCCGGTTTCAACTGCGAGTTATTCGGATTTATAGAGAAAAGGTAATCCAAATTTCCAGGATTGGAAACTCGGTGCGTGCTCTGGATAGGTGGAAGTTTTGGAACATAAGAATTTATTTTCTTATCGTCGCAAAATAATTTAACTTTTACACCTGCGTTATTAATGAATAATATGTCATTATCTTCCACAACATTATTAGTTGCAAAATTACCTACTGCACTATTTTCCCTCGTTACAGGTTCCTCAGTTAAAGGGGTCAAATGTTCATACTCTGATTTTTGACTTTCATACGACGTATGTGATTGATAATCTTTGTTTCCATACAATTTTGCATACAGTTCAGAAATATCCCTATCAACAGATTTTGGAGTATCGCAACATTTCTCATTTTTTTCATTATCGCTGTTGCTGAAACACCTATTTGGTTCCATTAGTGAATCTTGTTCCATATCACTGGTATCATATGCATGTTCAAAGTCACTACTACTATCATATTCGGTTGGATCTGTGGCCATTTCATCAGAGGTATCTGGATTTAAAATATTGGTAAATTTATCTGTATTAGATTCATTTTTATTTTCCGTATTAAGTAATTTGGAAGAATAATCATCCAAAGGTTGACTTAAAAGCTGATTGCATGCGATATCAATAATATTATTTTGGTTGTTATCTTTGAATTCCGTTTTATTAATTCCCATCGTTTCTATGTTGTACGAAATTGTCTTATTCTCTGTTATTGATATGAGAGATGTTTGTGTCTCCATTGTGTTACAGTCTATTGATTTAACTAATACGCCATCATTTCTTGCCAAATCTATGATAGTTTTGCTAGTCTGTGTGAATATTTCTTGGACAATTATGGAGCATCGGTCGAAGGCGGTAAATTCACAGAATTTGTTTATATCCATAGGTCTGGTAGAGACATTCTTCACTACATTTTGTGTACTTCGTGGTGACTCACTAGTTTCGCTATCACGTTCAAGAATATACGTGTCCATTCCTGACGAATTTTGTTCAGACCCGGTATCTGTGAAATCCATTGAAGATATGAAGGAAGTCGTTATAATTTTCTCGGCGTTTGTTTGATTTAAATTCTGCTTTGATTCATTTCTTTCATCATTCTGTAAAAGAAGTATTGTTATGGTTGGCATGGTAGACCTTGCGGGGCAATGATAAGTGGCAAAACCAGCTTCACTAGATAACCGCGAGCTTACGATTTAATTAGATAATTTTGTGTTAATTTAAGTGATATTAATCCGCCCAAGCAGTGTGGGATGCATAAATAATAGGATAGAAAGGCACAGAATTTATTTTATCGTTGAAGACACTTCAGCAGTTTTGTTGCTTTATTACTGTTCGCCTAAAATCCAAAACATAGTTTATCACGAGTCCCCTACTATAAAGTCATTACTAATTGTTTTCTTTCATAACTGTAAGTGCAGTCGTAAAATTGTAAAGTCTAAACTGATAGGTATGAGACTAAAGCGCTACTTAAGCGTTTAAGTAGCTGTCACATTAGACAGAATGCGTGAAATTTGAGCCAGTAAGTAGCACTTTATTGATTGTCAGATTTGAGTGGCGGTTCAGTATTCGGGCGTAAGATTTGAACTTCTCTTTTGAAACTGCACGAAAAATATAAATGCCTTAGGCACACACTGTAGCGTATTTTTCCGTTTTCGTGCACCAGAGGTGTGGCGGCACTATTCTCTATCTTCACATATCTTCACGTCATACTTGTAGTAGAGATAACTAGACGTAGTAGTCCCGGTAGTGCCCGAGTATAAGCGATGAACTTTAGCGTAGTTCTAAAATTTAATGGTTATATGTATGACGACCAGAATATCGCATATGTGGTGGAACAATGTTTTGTTTAAACATGCCAATATAAATAATTAGACTAGGTACTGCTCACCATCACAGAATAATTTGGTGTAAAAATAATAACTCAATTAAATTAGGTTACATCTAGATGGTTTTTTAGCAAAATTAACCACAATAACTTGTTATTTTATGTATTTACAAATATTTCAGTGCAATTCTGACAGGCTATGACAACTTAGATCCAAGTGACACTGTCATTTTATATTAAATATCTTTTTGATTTAATTATGATTGAATAAATCGTAATTAAAAATAAATTTAAAAATGATAGTAATAGAAATAAAGCAAGTTTTTATCTTATAGGTGGAAATAAATAATATTTTCGTTTCTCTATACTAATTCGAGCACTGTTAATTTAAAATCGTCAATCCTATTAGGGGATCGTAGGTCTTTCTTAATGTGGCTTATAACGCTAAATTTACGAATAAGACATTTAAGACACAGATACAGGACAGGTATAAAATGACTCTTTTTAGGAGTCTCGGTGGCCCAGTGGTCGAGCTCACGGCTTCTGATCCAGAAGTCCGGGTTCGATTCCTGACATTGGCTCACACCAATGACTTTTCAAAATTGTATTCCGAAGTTATGTGTGATAAATATCGATGACTAAAAAACTTTGTGCCCGGTATGGCAATAGGTTCGCCACCTATTCCATTTGGGACATAAACATAACGGTGAGACGAGCCTTAACAGCCGCTGCCTACACCTTTGGGTAACAAAAAGCGTGAAGTTATGTTATGTTAGGTACATGATTTATGTAAAAGCTTGGGACTCACATCAATTATTTTTCGGATATTATTTGCGGATGTTGTGTGTGATAAATATCGATGACTGACCACTTTGACATAACGTAACAATTCTGCGTGTCGAAGCATTCACAGCCGCTGCCCAACACCTACAGAAAAAGGCGTCAAGTTACGTTATTTTAAGTACCATTATACTTATTCGCTAATATTTTTGTTGTATTTGCGTCATAAATGTTTATTATCTAACACTGAACGACATAATACCAATGCGAGTTTTTCCCCCTTTATCTGCAAATGTCTAGGTAATGAGGCTTATACGATAAAAGCCTTGCAAAGATATGGATTATGACGGTTTCTTTGACTTGGCCACGCTAGTAGCACAACATAGTCACAATCATAGACATCCGTGGTAATACTTGATACACGGATTGTATAGATATGTACCTACTAGTGATGTAACGAATATTCGCATTCGCGAATATTCGCTTGTTTTTGGGTATAATAAAAATAAAGTAATAATAAAAATAGAGAAATTGTAAATAGCAAGATGATACGAAAAATGAGCTTTATATTTTGTTTAATATTTTACCCTCCTAGATTATTATAAAAAGTATTATATTATGGATCAGCCATTAGGCATATAAATAACTGCACATCAAGTCCCTTGCGGGGTAGGCAGAGAGAACAGAGCGCCATAAGGGACTCACTCGTTTCTTTGAGTTTCATAACTCTTTTTTGCACGTTCAGGACTCGTTTTATTTGTGTGTCTTTTTTTGGGGATAGGAGGGCAAACGAGCAGGCGTGTCACCTGATGGTAAGCAACCAACGCCGCCCATGGACACCTGCAACACATATAGTGTTACTGTTGCGTTGCCGACCTTTAAGGGATAGGGGATAGGAAAGGGGAAAGGGGGTGGGCCTCCGGGTAACTCTCTCACCGAACGAAACGCGGCATGAGCCACTTTACCTCGGTCTTCCGAGAGGTCGTGGTATTTCATCGGTCGAGCCGGCCCATTCATGCAGCGAACTGCTTGGCTCTACCACTCTCTCTCTCTCTTCACTAATATGTAGATACTAACCGAGCGCGATATCTTGAGACACGGCTCTGACACGACACCCATGTAACTTCCCCTCAAGCTCCCGTGTTGTACTATAGGCAACGACATTTTTTGTCTCGTATTAGCTTACGATTTTTAAAAAATACTTGGCGTTAGTAGAGACGGGATAAGTTGAGGATAGGTAGCTATCACCATACTAGAGTAACTTAAAAGAAACTCCAGTTATTTAAACCAGTTATTTTAACTGGGTGTAAAAATTAATGGGTGTACAATTTTATATGTTTGATAATGTACAATTTGATGGTTTGAAAAGGGTATCTGGCACATAAGTTTCTTGCCCGATTCTTCTCATGATAGTCCCTACACTCGGAATCGGGCCGCTCGTGGCGATTGCGTCCGTGTTTTCTTGTTCCACGAACGCACTTTCCTCAAGCGCTCGTGTTAAGTAGTTAATTTGAAATAATAAGTTAAATTGTACTTGTTGACTATTTTCAAGTGTCTGTGAAAATAAAACTTAATTTGACTTTGACTTTAACAAAATAAAACACAATTATTACACATTAAAACAAATATCTATATTGATAGAGACCAACTATATATAAATTCTATACAGTCCAACCCAATTAGGTAGTTACAACATTTATACAATAAATATACCCTTTATATCCCAAACACATCAATACCTTCATAAACACGCACACTTATAAATACATAAATACAAATTTTAAACAGTTTTTTTTTCATATTAAATAGATTTATATCATGACGTGAATACATGGTAGTACACTAACTTTGACGTATTACTATTAAAAACCCATCACCTTCATCATCATCTAAAATTATCATTATTACAACACACGTGTTAAAATTTCATAAACCGGGAATAGCTTCATTCATTTATGTATATCATTCAATAGTATAAAACAAAGTCGCTTTCCGCTGTTAGACAAATAAATGCTTATATCTTCGAAACTACGTAACGTATTTTTTTAATAGATAAAGGGAGATTAATAGATAAAAACCACCCTGTGGACAGGGTGGTTTTTATCTATAATTTTTGTATGATGTAGTAAAGAGAAAAAGTAATAAATCAAAAATATACTTATCACTTTTGATAGGGTCAGCTATAGTCGTATTTTTAATTAAACAAAGCTAGCTGACAGTAGTTAATGTTACTTTGTAAAATAATGTTGCCAAATTTCAAGTAAAAGTGATGCATTCAGTTCTTAATCAATCAGATGAATGAACAATGAGTGAAATAGTTAATCATCTCAAATTATACTAAACACTCTAAAACTTATACTACTCAATTTAATAAATAATTTGACTCAGCAACAATATTTTTAAATACTTTTTATCTAATTTTCTAAAACAAACAACTTTCTTAACAGAATTTTTAAAAACTGTATGAAAATTTAAGTCATAAAAATGTCATGATAGCGATAATTTTTCATCTGAAGATGAATATAACAAAAAATATGTAATAAACGATGTTTTTTTCAATTTTTATTACGTACCCATAATTGTTATATTTTATACATCTATAGTTTCAATTACGTGACGTATTGAAAATGGGACAATCTTACAAGTTTCCGAACTACGATAGACTAACTATTCCCAAACTAAACAATCGTGCCAATTTTATTCATTCAAGAGCTTTTTCATTCATTCGCTTGCTACAACACTATTTTTTTTTCATCAGAAACTGACAACACCGTAAACGTCAGTGGTTGTAGTTTAGTTAAAAATCCGACTATAGTAAATAAATTTATGGGAACTTTTATTATAAGACACATCAATCCTACACTATGACAGTATTGGTATTAAAAAAGTTATATTTTTAATACTATTCAATATAAACGTGAGATGAGATTATCATGTTTTGTTTTTACATTTTAAATGTCCATTCCATTATTGAAATACGACTGTGATAGACACGAAGTATAAAAACACAGGAGTCCGAACGGTGTAGGCTTTCCATACTATTAATGTACACAAAAGTAAACTCGAGATCTTAGTTCTCTTTTCTGTCACTGGCTGCGCTAGAATTCCGGACACACCGATGATTAAGCATGTACGTCGGGTTTTAAACATATCTGTAAACGGCGATAAAACTCCCCACGTATGGATTTAAACGAGTGCTTCTCGAAGAATGGCTCCATCTACCGGTAAAAACCTTTTCAATAACTAGAGAACATTCGTTCAACATTACGTTCGGACTCCTGTGTGTATTGTTCCTGTTTTATACTTCGTGATGATAGACAAGAACATGACCGCATAATATCAGCGGCGATTGGTGATCCTTTGAAAATTCACTCACTTCCCTATAACGTCTGTGCAGACGTTTCATAGAATTCACTATATATAACAGCTAAAAGGAGAAGGGGAGCCTGTTTGATCAAGGTCCTCGTCAATCTTCATGAAACATTCGGGCTTCATGAAGATTCACGAGGACCTTTGAGGGTTACTTAAAACGTAGTAACAGTAGTCTTTGATTGTAGTTTCCTCTACTTAATGTGAACTAAACCATTCAATAAAAAGGAATTGGATTGTCAGTTTATGGGAAAGTCTATTAAAGTCCCAATAAATACGGAGAAGTCGTTTTTTAGATCTTTTTGGTTACATTGTATAGCGGGACGCGGCGAATGAGCCAGCAGTGGTTTCAAATCTTTGCTGTATTTCTTCATTATTTTATGTTGAGAGAAATAAATGATTATTATTATAATAACCGGTATGGCAATTTATTTAAACGGAAAAAATCTTTTTTATGCAAAGAAAACAGAAACATAGCATACAATATTAGTGCAATCAACTGTAATCGGGCGCGAACTGTAAGAGGGCGGGGTGCGGCAAGCGTGGGTCGACAGACTCGTTCCCCGCGTCCCGCTACGGTAGTACTAGTATGGACCTGCGACCGCTAGAGCATCAGTCAATAACAGTAGCCACTAAGATGTGAACAATTTTGCTAGTTTAGGGGTTTAAATTTAACATTAAATTTGTTAATATCTCTTAATCTACAGATAAAAAAATTACAATATTTAATTTTATATTATATTTATATTGATTTTGATTAAACGACATCGACAGAATATATAGATACAGGCAAGATTTATAAAATTCTACTTTGAGTATTAATATTATTTTAATTTTACACTCAAACTTGTAAAAGATATATAGACACACCTATATAAAACAGTATAATGTATTTAAAGGTTTGGATCACAGGTCTTTTGGGGCAAATATATAAACATCTATTTACGATTGAGAGATTCCAATTTTATAGGTTCAACATTGTTGTTGTTAATGATATGAAACACGAAATATGTTAATGTATAAGGCGGACACTAGGGGGAGCTGTATACAATTTAACAGTCTACAAAATATAACATAGACCTAATTAGCAGCTTTTCACGATTCAATTTAATAGATACAGTTAAAACAAGTCTTGATGCCCAATACACAAAGTAATTAAATTATCCAACTCATTTTTTCCTGTATTCAATCAGCTCTTCATTCCAATTACGATCTGCGATATCACATTAACTATCTGCTTATCTATGCCTACCGTTTAGACAACTAGTCCGGACTTTGGATTTGAATCTTTTGGGGAAAGAGAACTTTTTACAAAACTCAAACTAGTATATTCACACAATGATCTTATTTTAAATCAACTTTTGTCAAAAGCCAGTCAATTTTAAGAACGAACAAATGTTGAATTATCTCAAAGATGTAGTGTTTGAGTAATGTGTTGTAAATCCGTGCGCATTAAATATATTTATAATGCTACCTATCTGTTTTGGCGTATAATGCAAACGTTATAAATTTTAATATTTTATAAAACAATAAAATACTATCTCCCGGCGCTTTGTACACTGCAAGGTCACTAACGGAAGAATGCCATTTTTTTTTCTAGAAGGAGGGGTTAGTCTCTTTGGATCCTTCAAGTTCTAACTACTAGTACTCTAGTATAGTTTGGGCTACATAAAGACTCTTAACAAGTATATTGTCAGATATCCTATTTTTAAAAAATAAATCCTAAATTATTAGTTAGAACATTTTTAGATTTCTAGAATAAAAACAAATCTTCTTTTAATTTAGAACTAAAATTTACGCATGTTTTTAAATAAATATCTTGGGGAAACTCTGGTGGGCAGTTATGACGTTAAAATATTATCAGCAATAAAGTATAATAATAGCACCTAATTTTTCCATTGATAATATCGTCGAGTGACGGGCGCGGGGTTAACAAGGACAGCGAAGATGATTATCAAATGTTTTGGGTTATAAACCATTTCTGATACAAAACAGCTATATGTTATTAAATGTATTGTATTGATAATACTTATTGATATACAAAATAAACTTTTGTTTTATTTTTTATCTTCAAATAATTTAATTATAATGATTATAGATGATCGAATTAAATATATAATAATATAATTTCATTAAGAGATTCTGTGACATTTACATTTTTCTAAAATGTAATAGGTAATGCCTCCACTGAAGCCTTTCTTCATCTGTTTGAATGATCCCAAACATACCGACTTGGAAAGAATTTGAAAATGGTTGTTTGGAAAATTTAATGCCTGGTCTTTTCATCTTAAGTGGTGGTAATATATTTTTTAAGGGAATCTTCAAATTTTTTACTTTAGGCGTCATCGTCACCAACTTGATAATGCAATCACTATTTTGTAAACATCACCCAACGCTAATTTAAAAAACCATCTAGAAAGTCCACTTGCTCTTAAATCTTGCATCTTAATAAATTACTAGTCAAACTGTTTGTCTTTGGAACTTTTAGAGTGAAGTTTGTCCGGACATCAAGTAAAGATTAATTCAAATAAATTTAAATATTGGCCCGATCATTCAGATAGGTGTGGCGAATGTTATGTTCAAGGCGTCGACAGTAACAGCTTTGATATATTTAAACATTGTAATAATTATAACTTTAATATATATTAAACATAACAATTTTATGAAAAATGTTTGATAACAATAATTACAATTTGTAGTTTCTTTACTAATTATATATTTTCATTATAATATTTTATATTTACAAGTCGAGCGCGATAACTTGAGACCTGGGGGCGATGACGTCACAGAGGCATGCTGCTATACTGTGCACAAAAAAATCACAAGTTTCCACCTGCGGCTGCGTCTCTATTTTTTTTTATATAGCGATTGTTACACTCGAAAAAACGCCGCCTTATATGTATTATACAAATGTATTAAATTATTACGAGCGTGCTAAATGTGTCATAAATATTGTAAAGCCAAAAATATTAAAATATTTTTTTACGTAAGCCAGCCCGAGACTAAGATGTTAAAAGAATGCTTTTGCCTACAGTACAACACACGAGCATCAGGGGAAGTTACAGGGGATGCGGACAGAGGATTGATTGCATTCCAGCAGTGTCTCAAGTTATCGCGCTCGAGTAGTAGTGATAAATTAAGAAAGATTCTTAAACTATTTAGATCCGAAACTTGATGTAGTGGTACGTTATTAGGATAGTTTTATAAAAAAGTTCAGAGAAAAAAAGTTGTCTAAAGTTTGGTTAATGAAAGAACATTACTTTAATTTTTTTTAATTATATTTTTTTTCCAGTGTGTATAATATTTGAATAAAGTACCTCAAGTTGTTTAATAAAATTCTAAAAAATATAATATAAAACAAGTTTTACATTGAATATTAAATAACATTTATATATTAATAATGAATCAGCACTAGCCAAACAGTAAATAAGTAGTCAGGTATTTTATCACATGTAAAATAATTTAGAAGTTTTTTTTTTATTAGCTTCACCTGTATGTTTGTTTGTAACCGACTTCTTTTTAGTGTTCATAGTTCACTTCTCGCACCATCTAGTGGCAATCAGCGGAAAGTCTACGTTATCAACTTGAAACGAGTTCCTTGTATAAGTCAAAGATGGCGCTATTCCTCAAATTCGGTTATGATATCCGTTGTTAGCACGCTTTAAAATAGTTAAGTAATAGTTTAAAAAACTAAGAAACGCGCTTGTTATAGAAAACCGAACTAAAAAATAGAAAATAAATAATATTTAAAAAAAACAAAAAAACACGCTTTTTATAGAAAACCGAACTCAAAATAGAAAAATAAAAATATTTTATTTTAAAAAAAGCGTGGGGTGCATGGTGTCAATAGTTATAAATATTTTATTGACAGATATGAGTAGAGTGATTATCATTTCGATAATATCTTAAAAAGCCCCCCACGCTTTTTTTAAAATAATTTTATTTTTTTATTTTTCTATTTTTTAGTTCGGTTTTCTATAAAAAGCGTGTTTTTTAGTTTTTTTAAACTATTATTTATTAACATTTCAGTAGGGTGATTAGCTAACAGCAATAGCAATATGTTAGCAAGCAGGTTTGTTGACTGATACTTGTTACTACAATACCATCTGCATATCAATTTTATGACAGGTTTAAGTGATCCCTATCGGCAGAAAACAATTCGTTGCTATTGCTTTCAGGTAATTACCCTACAAATACCATGCGATCTGTGAAAACTCACGACTGTTAATATAAAAGTGTAATATAAAAATTCCTTCTGATATATTATAATGAATAACCTTGAATTATTTATTTTAGGTTGCACTTTTAGCACAGCTGAAGCTATCAGTTTTGATATGGTTAAAATAACTTTTTAAGTATATAAATTGGTATAAATATATGCCCCATTACGATTGCATAATTTGAGTTATAAAAACAACGTCACGTTCTCAGCAATGATAACAACTAAGACATGTTTTAATTACTAAAATGTTTTTTTAATATATATTTTTTATTTTATAAAAGATTAATCTTGATATAGATGTGATCATACACTAGGCTTACAATAAATAACTGCCAGCGAATTAATCAGTACTTTCCATTAAAAACCGATGTGACACCGTTCTATTAGCCAATACATTTATATGTCTAGTTTTTTATACTAATAAAGATACAAAATTATATATTAAATTCTTATGTGGAAGAGTACAATACAACACCACAGTGGGGGAAATTGAGAGAGGCACATCACGAAATATTTATCTATAATATCCAAGATGAAAAATAATTGATAAAGAATGTTCATAACATTTCAGTACACGGTACAATATGGTGCCAGATACTGTTTGGACATTTTTAAGGTGACTTGAAAGGATTGATAAACTACTGAAAACTCAACAGTTTTACAAATATGTATATATAAAAAAAGATCTATCTTTTTTTTTCGAATGGGGAATATACAAAAGAGGATTTATATCATAATTAGACTCCACATTGACTTTAGTATAGGAGATATGTTAGGTTTAAACACTCAAACATAGTTGTCGCACAACATTCAAGTTACTATACCAACAAGAGATTATATCATTGAATATATTAAAGCACACCGAGTTTAAGTTTACCACATTCTAATAGTAACATCATTCAATAAAATAGCGATAGTTTTTTTTCTTACATCCATAAGATAAAACACTTACTTTTCTGTTAAATACAACACTTGTATGTTGAGTATACTTTCAATAAAATTTATAAAATAGAAAAAAAGAAAACAGAACACACACATCTAAGCTCACTACCTAATAAATACGTCTCATTGCTAGAATCTACAGTAGATGCCATCTTAAATAACTTCAGAAGAATTTGAACACAGGAACAGATAATGGACCATTGAGCTATTAATTCAGCTAGATTGGTATGAAAGGGCGATGAGAAGAGATTTAGTAGGTCAGATTTTTACTATAATCCCACTTCTGATATTTTTTGTTCACACTGTAAAGTTTTTTTTTTTAAATGTCTGTCCGCCGTAAATCACATTGCCTTTGGGTAGGTGGGTACGTTTCCTACTCGTCGGTGAGATAGAGGCGGCGGCGCGAACATCAGCGGGGCGCGGCGCGCGGCGCAGGGGGCGGCGACACGATCTCGCCCAGCGACACCATGTGGACAGCGTGCATACGAATTATCTCCGAGACCAGGGATGCTTCAATATCCACCCCTACAAAATAAGAGTATTCATGAGAACAGATATTTGATCGATGGTATGGAAAGTATGCCCCCCAACTTTTGTATACAATACACATTGGAGAATGAAGGGCTCGAGCTCTTTGTTGTATATCGTTTATACGGGCTCATACATTAAGCGTGAAATGTAAAATGTCCTTAATATCGCTTTCGGGTGTAAACAGAATGAACTTCGAAAAAAGTGAACTGAACCTAAGGCTACCAACAAATGAGCAGCTTTAGTAACGAGGGCTAACGAGGGCGAGCTTTAGTAACATGAAATAAGTTACGAATGTCAAAGTAGTTAGTGAAACAGGGTTTATAGTTATTGCCATAGTTTGTGGCCGTCGGTCTTTTTTATCTATGGGTCTGGTAACTTCTTATCTCCATGTCGCATGTATTTAATAAACAATATTTAAAATAGTAGGTGGAAAACTACGGTTAGTTACGGTTAGATTTTTTGCCCTGGCATGATTTTAAAGTGCAAGGGTTTGATTTGTACATACCAGAATGAACTTCTTCTCTAGTGAGCACGATTTCTTGTGATACTTCAGGAGAGACCAGGATCACTCGGTGATGACGTGTCTGCAACATGTTAGCTACCACCATCTATAGAAAGTGATAAATAGTGATAAATAATTGCACTAGTGGACCCTCTACGAGTCACCAAGTTGCATTAAATGAATGACGACGCGACGCGACGCGACGCGTTACACAGCGCCACGACGCACAACACGCGCTAGACAGCGCCGCGACGCGTAAAACAGCGCCGCGACGCGTTACACAGCGCCACGACGCACAACACAGCGCCGCGACGCGTAAAACAGCGCCGCGACGCACAACACAGCGCCGCGACGCACAACACAGCGCCGCGACGCGCACTTCAGCGCCGAGACGCGTTACAAAGCGCCGCGACACGTAACACAGCGCCACGACGCACAACACAGCGCCGCGACGCGTAAAACAGCTCCGCGACGCACAACACAGCGCCGCGACGCACAACACAGCGCCGCGACGCACAACACAGCGCCGCGACGCGCACTTCAGCGCCGAGACGCGTTACACAGCGCCGCGACGCGTAACACAGCGCCACGACGCACAACACTGCGCCGCGACGCACAACACAGCGCCGCGACGCGCAATTTAGCGCCGAGACGCGATACACAGCGCCGCGACGCGCAACACAGAGCCGCGACGCCCAACCACGCGCATTGAACGGCCTTAGCCTTCCTTAGAAATCGAAATGCAGAGAAAGTCTAATTTATCACAATCGTTATACCATTCTAGAAAGAAGAATGATTTTTATACAACGTCATATTAACGTCAATAAAAGTTTAATTCTAAAATCAGCGGATGAGAGTGCGGCCAGAATGAATGCTATTCGAGAGCAAATGCCAGGAGCTCGAAGAGGAGAATGTAGTCCGGCGCGTCAGTCGCGATTAGATAATAATAATAGATTGACGGGTAGAGCACCCGATTCAGAAGCGTCTGAATTAATAAATCGCGGGTTCCGCGTCCTGGCTTACACCAATGACTTTTCAAAATTTATTTCGAGAGTTTTGTGTGATACCTATCGATGACTGAAAACTCTGTGCCCAGTATGGCATAGATTCGCTCATTTAGGACGTAAACATCGCGGCTTAATAGCCACTGCCTACACCTTCGGGTAGAAAAAGACGTGAAGTTACGTTATCACAAACGGGAAAATAGTCAATTACCTACCTTATGTTTATACTTCTCCAATGCGGCTCGAGCTTTGGGTATTAATAAACTCTCATCAGTTTCAAGTTTGAATGAGACCACGTAAGCCTCCGGCACCCATAGGTTCACCAAGGGAGCCAACATTTTTGGCACCAGATGCAGATGGATGACTGGTGCTCCCCCCTCCGACTGCATTTTGTGTGTAGGCTGTAAAAGAACGCTAGTTATGAGCTTGTCAGTCAAAACTCAGTAAAGAGTAATAGTAACTCTATTCACTCTGCCTCTGCAAGGGTTTTGACGTGAAGTTAAGTCTTTAATTATAATTATAGGATACACATACCACTCTGTCTTTAGGTACATAGAAGTCGGAGACGGCAGCGGCTAAATATAGCATTGCGCGTGGTCCAAGGTTCGCGAGACATTCGCAGGCGGCGCGCAGGAGCCAGAAATACTCGGACACCGTGGTGAAGGATACGTGCAAGATTGCGCCCGCAGCGTGGGCCGCCTTGTAACGCAGAAGAATCGGGGCTAATACGTCTACACTGTCCGGTTTCACTGCAATTGTTTACAATACAATTTTCAATGGCTGTTTTTAACAGTTAACAGCCGTGAAGTAGGCTGCATGAATGAACCGGCTAGACATCGATTTTTCAGAATACCGAGGTAAAGTGGCTCATGTAGCGTTTCGCTAGGTGAGAGAGGTATCTGAAGGCCTACCCCTTTCCCCTCACATCCCAATCCGACACCATCACTATCCCATTTGAAAAGCCGTCAAAGCAATTGTTCTGTTGTCTGTGTTGCCACGTTTTACACTTTGGACACTCACGGTGGGGCTAGTCCACAAATTTAAAGTCGCTCAGCGAGGTATGGAGCGGGCTATGCTCGGGGTATCTCTGAAAGATAAACTCAGGAATGAGTATATCCGCCAAAGAACTGGAGTAACCGACATAGCTCGTAGAATAAGCTCGCTGAAGTGGCAATGGGCTGGACACATCTGCCGGAGGACCGACGGTAGATGGAGTAAGAAGGTTATAGAGTGGAGACCGCGTCTTGGCAAACGTAGCGTAGGACGCCCACCAGCTCGATGGTCAGACGACCTCAGAAAGGCTGCTGGAAAAGACTGGATGCGGAAGGCAGAGAATCGGATGTAGTGACGCACATTGGGAGAGGCCAGGCCTATGTCCAGCAGTGGACTGCAATAGGCTGATGATGATGATCTGTGTTGCAGGTGTCTATGGCGGCGTTAGTTGCTTACCATGATGAGACAATGTTTGCTCGTTTGCCGCGTGTGATCGTGTATCGTATAAAAATGAAATTACAATGCACAATCCTTAAAGCATTAACCAAATAGACTGCAACATAATTATCATATGCAATTTATATAGTTTGAACAAAATTAATTTACAATTTATTAGGAAATAATATACATACAATACTAACCAGAAATCGTTGTGTTAGGTCCACGATCTTGAATCTCGAGCATATCAAGTAGTTTTTGTCCGGTAAAATGCCTGGTAAACGGCTCGAGTGATTTTAGACGATGCATAAAAATCACTGCATAGCCCTGTTCTAAGAAATATTCGGCAGACGCAGAGCCCCGTGTGCCGGCGCTGAAGTTGTCTACGAAACGGACTGTATTGTGCTCCAAGGGGACAGTAGTGCCACCAGACTGGAAAATATTGAGTCGAGTATTAAGGTACGGTATAGCAATACATATTTTAAAATATGTTTGTTGCTTCTTTGAATTAACTTGACAAATAGACTTTCAACCAAAACAAAGACTAATTAACCAACAGTATGGGTAATGCATGAGCACGGGCCGGCTAGACCGGTGAAATACTACGACCCCGCAGAATATCGGCGTGAAGTGGCACGTGTCGCGTTTCGTTTGGTGAGAGAGGTATCCGGAGGCCGAACCCGTTTCCCCTTCCTTTCCCATCCTACTCCCTTAAAAGGCGGTAACGCACCACGGTGTTCATGGGCGGTGAGTAGTTGCTTACCATCAGGTGAACCACTTGCTCGTTTGCCCTCTTATCCCATGAAAAATATGTTCAAAAGAATATACCGTTCGAAGGTTTACGGCCCCGAAGGACTTTTTATATTTTACACATTTTAGTTGACATCAATGAAGGGTGCAGTTTGCGGATTGCCTGGTTCGTCCGTGGAAATACCACGACTTTTCAGAATATCGACGTAAAGTGACTCATTTCGTGAAAGAAGGTATCCAGAGGCCGCTCCCTCTTCCCCGTAACACTCCCTTAAAAGCCGGCAACGCAACTATTGGTGCTTATACACTAGTGGACGCCTTTTGGCGGCGCTGGTCACTTACAACCACATTTACCCTCCTAACCCATTAAAAAGGAGATTCTCTGTTCGGAAAATTGTAAAATAGTTTTTTTTTTATTCAAAAGAGGTGAATACATACCAACAATCCTACTTAAATTTAGTGACGCGGTTTATTTGAAGAAAAATATGTATTTTGTACGAAACTTTGTTTCTGCCAAGGTTTTCTGTTAACTAAACATTGTGTTTGTAAACATTATATGTCTACCTTCGTAAAATATTAAACGTCCCAGAAAACATTGTGCCGTAATGTTATTTTTTATGGTAAATCAAACAAAGCGGGTCAGTGGTCCTTAGTTCGTCGTTCTTCTAAAAGCGCATCCACGCTTTTAGAAGAGATGGAAGGTACACCGTGGATGTAGAAAGAAGAGTGGCGTTAGCAAATAGCATATATGGAGCGTTGGGCAGATTCCTGGGCGCAAAAAATATTAGAAGAAAAGCCCAGCTAGCAATCCACAATGCAATACTGATCCCAACGCTAACATATGGAAGCGAAAGCTAGTTATGGAGCGTGTGGAGGCGGGAGTGAGAGTGAGAGTGGGAGGGCATTGCGCAAAATCTGAGGAGTGACCCTCGCTGACCGCGTCGAAAACAAGGTTATAAGGAAGGAAGTTGGGATTGAAAGAGCGTGTAGGTGTAAAAGTAAGAAAGGGCATGCTCCGATGGTTCGGACATGTAGCAAGGATGGACGATGCAAGATTGACTAAGCAGATATACAATGCAAAAGCGGATGGATGTAGGAGTCGAGGACGGGCAGTTAGGAGCCTCAAAAATCGACGCACGTGCATGAAGAGTTATGAAAGTTAACGAAGGGAGTGAGGTGCGTAAAAATCGTGCCTTATGGCACTCCGTACTCTCTGCCTACCCCGCAAGGGATTTGGCGTGAAGTTATGTATGTATGTGTCTGTTTGTAACATTGAAATAACTGCTTTTTACTGCGTTCATATGTGTATATACGGTACATACACCAAAATAATATTTTTTACGATGTTTGACTCTCTCTCTGTTTATTTGCTCCGCGCAATCTCCGAAATAGCTAGACCGAATTTGACGGTACTTTTATTGGCAGGTAGCTGGTGTAATAAGGAGTAACTTAGGCTAATTTTTATAGAGGTTTTTTTATTTGTTACTTCCGAGGCGGAACAGGCGGAACAAAGTTCGCCGGTTTATCTAGTAAAAAATATACTTATCAAATGGCAAGAAATACAGATACGAGTATACTCACAGTGACAAGCACAATTTTGTTTCCATACTGATCGTGCCTTTCGCAAAACTCCTTCAGCAATGACCGGTTGTCTTCAAAATCCGGTGGAGGCAAGTGAAGTGCGAAAAACTCTTCCCATGAACCGCTGGCCATGGCGGAACTGTCTACTTGGACCTATACAAAAAAGTAAAACACTTACTTAAATTATAAACCTCAGGTTTAGTAGTCACTAAGGAAGTTAAAGGATTCAACAAAAAAAAACGAAAGCTAAATATTTCAAATTAGAAATATACCTATTATTCATATTCATTAAAGCACATGCAATTTTTTTTATTTTCTTTTTCTTTAGAAATTGCAGGTAATTAAGTTGATATAAATCTAAAATGAAACCTCAAACATTCTATAAGTACAAAGAAATAAAATGGAAGGTATTTTTTTCAAGATTTTTATCTATCTTTTTTAAGAAACTCTGAAAATGCTGGTTATATTTATAGATTGTGTTAAAGATTCTCTTTTCTCTAAAAATGTAACGATCCGTAATAGTTTAATAAAATGTAATTGATTAATAGACAGATAATAAAAGTATCTATTCTAACATGATAATTGGATTAGTGAACCCAAAATGGATTGGAAGAAATATGATATAATGTGGATAAATAGAGCTCAGCTAAGGCTTCATATTAGATGAATAGTACACTATGTCCATAGGAAACCATGTTCTTTTACGTAAAAATAATGAGCTTAATAACTCACCTACTATGATATCACCTAGTAGGGAAGTAGCTTTGTAAGAATTGTAAGTCTATATAAAATCTTTTCCTCACATGTGTGTGAATGCTTTTCTGGTATAACGTGGTAGAGCCACGCAGTTCCCTGCGTGAATGGGCTGGCTCTACTGGTGATATACCACGACCTCTCAAAATATCGGCGTAAAGTGGCTCATACCGCGATTCGCTTGGTGTGAGAGGTACCCTTCCCGTGTCCTGTAATCCCCACTTCCAATCCCTCCCCTATTCCATCATATAAACATTCTTAAGGAGGTTTGATGTCAGGCAGGCATAATACTTAGGCTATAATTTCTGGATAGATGGATCTGGACTATCGATGTTAACTTAATATGAAAGCACAAGACGTTATTAAACATGTAAAATTTACTGCTCGAAAAAACTTCTAGGCAAAAGTTAGCCATAAATAAGTAATCAATATAGACCTAACACAAATTGGTTTGAATAAGATACAAAGTCATGTATTTTGGTTATTTGTTCGAGTGTTATCAATTTACCTAATTTGATATATGTGAAAGAGGAGACTGGTGTATTTCCTGTACAGTTAGTTATATGCAATATGTAAAATAGTCTCAGCAGTTTTAACTAAAATAAATATTGATCTGCTTTACACGCAAGGGCTAAAATTAATGATATACCTACTACAATATGTGTATGTGTTTATTTCAATTGATAGTTTATAGTTTTTTTTTAATAATCAATGGTATATGATGGCCTATGTATCATCTCTCCTAATAAAATATTTATAACATAATATAACTTCACGCCATTGTTACCCGAAGGTGTAGGCAGCGGCTGTTAAGCCGTGTCTCGCCATTATGTCATCGGTATTTATCACACATAACTTTCCCAAAAACAATTTCGAAAAGTCAGGATTCGAACCACAACCTCTGGATTCAGAAACCGTGTGCTCGACCACTAGACCACGGAGACTTTATAATAGTAACAATTTGTTACTCTGCTATAACGCATGTATAACTTCAGAAAATATTAATTTATATTCAAATATTTATATTGCTCACCAATAAGCTGAGTATGATAAAAATATGGCAATAGGTTTCACCACTTTGTTTCACATTAGGGACTTACAAGATTATGTGAGTCAAGGCATAACGATTACTGCCTTCCCCTGCAGGTGTAACAGGTCTGAGGTAACAAAAAATAATAGTAAATAATATAATAAAATATCCCTAAAATTAACCATGTAATCAGCTGTTAAGATTTGAGAAGTTTTGCAGAATTTAACTTCTTAAATTGTATTCATTTCAAACAGAGTAATGGCGTTCTCTAAATAATTGTTTAGTTTTATATTATTATAAGACGTCAAATTTAAAATAAACATTGACATAGTATGCACAGATAAGGATAGCTTATCAACTTTAACTGTTCTCATGAAGAAAACATGTCTCGAAACAAAATACATCTGACAAACAGCAAGAATTTTGTTGGTAAATTAATTTATGCAAAAACTTGCCATTGTCACTATTTCTTGTGTATTCCAAAGCTTAAGCACATGAAACATTTTGTGATAACTCATAACAACAGTTTTATGAGAACTTGAAACATTTTTTTAATTTGGTTTGTTACTTATTACACTGCACCTGCAACCTAATTCTGATTTTATTAACTTTGGTTAATAAAATTGAAATGATCATTGGATAAATATTAATGGATGATAAATGAAAGCAAAGTGAAAAAAGTTGTCGCCCAAAGCACATTCTAATGAGTAGTTAAAAAAAATGAGAAGTTACGTTATTATGCTCACACAAATACATGCCATGTAGATTTAACTTTATACAACAAACTTATTTCATATATAGATGTAAATTTAAATCTAGAAGCAGTGAGTATATGTGCAGTTAAGTCTTTTATTCCTCTCTCAGATTAAAGAAACTTATGACATTAAACAGTATGAAATAAAAAAAATAATGTATATATATTTTCAGCCAGTATTGCTGGCCACTAGTAAGCACAATAAAAATTAATTAAACAGGTTAATTACCTTAAAAATAATAAAGAAGGTATGTGGGAAAATCATATACAATATCTAACCATGATATTATTTTTAAAATCTGTACTATATGTTTAATTTAACTTTACGTACCGATTTATTTAAATTAATGAAGCAGGAATGTGCTAATCAAGAATTCATAAATTATATCTTCTAATTATTTTTGGGGGGTTAACAATCGGTTTTAACTATAAGAATTTTGTACTTATAATTAATAGGACAGCCTAACGAGTTACACAATATAGAATTTATTGAAAAATCAATGTAGGTATCAAGACAGACGGTATGGAATCGTTCACACGATTTATGCAAACTGGTATCACCTTTGTAAACAGATAGGTGTCCTTGGACGTTGCTCAGCAAGATAAAGTCACCACCCACAAATTTAATAAGTTGCTTCTCAAAAGCAATCACAATCAATTTAAAAGAAAATTTAATTTACAATTAGTAATAAATACATACTACTCAACTCTTGTTGTAGGTTGTAGACAGGCTGGTAAAGCTTTTAACATTTTGGCAGGGCGTACTGACGACTAAGTTGAGATGATAATATTTACAATTAAACTTCATAGTACTAAACTAATATTTAATTTTGTCGTATAATATTGATAAAAGTTTCCTTAACTCATTGATAGGATGGCGCTATTCTCAAGTTGGTGGGCGTTTATTTCAGATTGATATTCCATTACACGCGTTATCATTTTTTTTATGTAAAAGCACATAATGCGTGATTTATCGTGTATATTAATTAATTTAATAATCAATTAGTAATAAAATGGATATTTCTTTATTGTTCTGTTATTTAACGAAATGAATAAAATTAACCGAGTCGAAAAACTTCTTCCAATAAGTAATATCTAAAATACATTTTGTTTTATCTATCCACGATACATAAACTGAAACGTCATTGGAGTTTTGGCGGGACTGTGGAGGAGACATGTCCGCTATTTGCATTATTTTCTCAGATTTGTGTTTCAATGGATATTATTGAATAAAATTCGTGGCGTTTTATTTAATAAGTGTTCGTATATGAGTACAAATGTGGGATATGGTGTAGGTATCGTGTTTAGTGTGTTCTTCTACATTGTCGTCAGGACTCCCTCCGAGGGAGTCCCTCGAAACATCATGCATAAAGTGCCACGACTTTATGGATGATTAGGTTAGGTTAGGTTAAGCTTTAGGGTTAGGCTAGCTAGAATGATGATGTTAATTACAAAATAAGACTCGACTTAAAGGTCCTAGCAACCAGGTCGTTAAATTATTTAAAAAAAAATGATACGTCTTTTGTGGGTACGTTCCACTAATAGCCCACAACGCCCGTAACGCCCACAGTAGCGCTTCACTTAAAGCCCGCGGTCGTTGCGAGCGGTCGCTCGACGTCATAGATGACGTCACTGCTCGCGACCGCATCGCGCCCACTTTGCCCGCAAAATATTGGTAGGTCTTGGTGGGCTTTCAATAAAAAATGACATATGTCATCATCATATTGCTAGCACACAGCGCTCAAGTTTTGCGTTCCACATAAAACATTCGCCCACAACGCCCGCGGTGTTTTTACGTTAGTGGAACGGCAATTTCCGCGGTCGCGGTCGTGGTCTTTGTGGGCTTTATGTGGAACACACTCTGTATGTATTTGATTTTTGACCCCGCGATAGTTATGAATTTTCATAGTCGCCAATAACAAAAGAAGAAGAAGTTATGAATTTTTGATTTTGCGAACTTTATTTTATATTTCAAAGTTATAATTAATGTATCTAATATTCGATTTTTAAAATAAATCTCTTGACCTGGAGAGTTATTGTATAGAATTTTCTGTTCTTTTGGCTTATGACGAATACGCGAATATTTGTGAAAAACATGATTATGTGTTGTGTACCATTGTATCTGTAAAAAAGAAATGTTTTCAAAATTACAACAATAGCGTGATTTTTTACAATTGGGGCAAGGATAAAGTAAATAGTTACAGTCGTACAATGTGTTGAGTGATCGGAGAATAGATTTTAATATTGTTAATAAAATACTACAATTAACATTTGAATATTGTAAAAATGACGTAAATAAATATTTTTTTACATAAATTTTTCGTTTTATTCTAGTCATATTTGAAATAACCTCAATGCATTTTATTTTATTTAGGTAGACATATATGTATATTATTATGTTTATTTATACATGTATTCAAGTATATATGTGTTTAATTAAGTATATGTGTGTGTGAGTATATCGTGGAGAGTTGTCATAACTTATCGTTTGAGGGCGCTTTGCAGTAGGGGAGCTATCACTCTATCGCAGTATATACAAATGTACTCTGGGCTGGTAAAGCTTGGAACATTTTGGCAGGGCGTACTGACGACTAAGTTGAGATGGTAATATGTACATTTGAAGTTTTTTTTTATGGTGGAAGGGGCAGACGTGTCACCTGATGGAAAGCGAAAACCGCCGCCCATGGATACCTGTAACATCAGGGGCGTTATATCAGCGGCGTTTAAGATAAGAGCGCGCTCGTTTCTTGGTTCGTAACGGTCCGTAAATACCGTTGCCGGCAACTAGTTCCAGAAAGCAGCAGTGCGTGGCAACATAGTACTGTAGCTTATTATAAATACAAAGACCCACACGTTAAAATCCATGCTCGTTACGAATGTTAGTTATTATGTACCTATCTGTTTGGATGGGATCGAATCCGAACATCCCTATTCGGCAGTAAGGACGTTAATCAGTGCACCACGGTATCCGGCGATATGGTCAAAACACGATTGTCTATTTCGATTGCGATTCCTTCTGTTTTGACGTGACAACGTCTTATAAATTGGTTTGCCGGGTGACACTTCAAGAAACTGCGTTACGCTCCGCTCACGTTATGCGCTCACAATGAGAGCGAGTGAGAGGCACGCGTCCCTTCCACTCGGGCATGGTTAGCCCGCCTAAGAGCGAGAGAGACAGAGCGACAAGTTATTGTATGTATATTTGTATATAAATACGTATGTATGTGTAAAGGTAAAAATAAAATTTTGTTAATATGAAATTCAGTGCGAGATTCTTTGTATAAATTAATGTTTTAAATATAATTCTTTGTATAAATAAATGTTTTAAATTGTTACTATTATTTCATCCTTCTTCCTACTATACGAATGAATATTCACATTAAAATTATTTTACCACTCAAAGTCGTTGTCACGTAAAACTTTCGCCCGTATACCGACTTTACCTACAGGCAACCAAGTTTTTTTTGCATTGTGTACTTACCTGCTAAATCCGTCTTTGCTTTCACATTCTTTGCATATGGTCAAAACGAGCTCTGATGCCTTTGCTTCTTTTATTTCCTTCATATTGTTGTCTCCGCCAAATCTAAATGCTTACCCAGCTTTCGTTTCCACATCATTATTACCTACGTTGATATTTCGGGGTTTTAGTTAAAGGCCAATAAATAGGACATATTTCGTTTAGTCACACACCACTTGGCATCAAGATTTTCTAGCACTAGACCAACTTCCTAGGTACCTGGCAGAGAGTTATTTTTATCTCAATTCGGGTACCAATATTTTGGTTTGTTTTCAATAGATTCCTGATATTTGTAATATAAATAACTACTTTAGACTAATTATTACTAAGTGTACCTATCTTGTTGTTTGTTTGTATATTTTTAAAGAAATGTAACAACTTTTCAAGTCCATTATTTTAATAAATATGTAGATTCTAATTTCTATGCTTACAACAAATTATATTTCACAATCGTTCCTGTTGGTACTGTTCTTCAATAGGTTCTTCTTTGACTGGATGTGATATTGGTGCTGGTGGACGACGATCGTCTGGTAGGAATAAAGCTACTAGTGCAGATGCTGCCAACAATTTTTAGCTAATATTAAAACAAGTACTTAACAATATAATAATCGTGGTTAAAATAGATTATTATTATGTAGGATAATCTTGCAGTCCAGGAGTTAAAAATGATTAGAAGATTAGAAGACAAGCAAGAAAGAGTTGTAAGTTTTAGGAGAGATGTCTAAATGATCTCATGTTTTCCAACTTAATGCAAAGCAGGCGATATTGATGAATTACACGTACACTTAAACGTAGATATTAAGTAGTGTGGCACTAGATATGATTTGGATTTATTACTCAGGTCCGATTGATACAAGCAACCAAATGGACCGCCTGATAATAAGCAGTTACCGTGGTGATAGGCAGTCTTTACTCTCATTTTTAGTAACTTCATACCGTGGGTGATGATATCAGAGTCATCAGAGATAATCATGATCGGTAAAAAATGTAAATACAAACATGCAAATATAGACGCAAACAGATAGAAGCTGGCATCGCAGTTGTCCACCAGCATAAGGTTGAGAATCTGTATTGAGGCGAAAGTGCCAGCCCGCCCGCCAGTCATTGTTAGCGCAATCGCCATTGTTCTGAAAGAAAATTCCATACCGTTTATTCTTCTCAGGTTTTATATTATGCAAAAAGAAATAAAATATGTAAAGATATTGCAGGTGTTAAATTTATTATAGTTATTATCACAGGAATATTTTATAACCTTAACGTTTATAAAATCTCAAGATGTAAGTACCGTTTCATTTCATTCAAGAATTGAACAAATAGTTGGGTATATGTTGGGTTAGCGCCTTCTAACATACATCAGGCAAAATGTGTTCAATCATCGTTAACCAGCATGATCCTAAAGGTTTGTTTGACAATATTTTGGGCAGGCGGTCCTGCAACCTGGGATTTACTGCACTGAAGTCCCAAATCAGTAGGCTAATGAGAGTACTATTTTAGTGTGCTACAAACATTCCCCATTGAAATCCAAATTACCTTAAATTAGTAGGGAATAGGCCGACAGCAATGGCTGTGTACAGCCCTAGCACTATGATGCCCTGCAGCATGATGGCGAAAAGTACAGCACTCCCGATCATGTTTGGCACAAGGTTCACGAGGATACCAGCAACTCCACACACCGATGTCAGTATTAGAACAATGTTGCGACGACCAATTACGTTGATCAGCTGGAATTGGTTATGGAATTTTAGTTGTCTAAAAGTAAACATAACTGTAAAACACACAGATGAAGAAGCGCACAGTTGTACATTCTTAATCGTAATTGCGACTGACGCAGCAGTCGATGCACATAAGGATAAAAGACTAATTTTAGTACCTACCCTCAATATGAGAGTCTATAAAAGGCTACCTACATCTACAATTACAAAATTTCCTAGCCGCAGGTGGCGTTAGGAGCTTGTAAAACCGAGAAGCTGTATGAAAAGAGTTATGAAAGTCGAAGAAGCAAGTGAAGTAGGTTCTTCGCAAGTGAGCGCTCTGTTCTTTCTGCCTTGATTTCCTGGAAAGTTAAATAAGTTTTCAATTATAACATAATAACTTCTGGCCTTTTTCTGCCCAAAGGTGTAGGCAGTGGTTGTTAAGCCTTGATTCGCCGTAATGTTTACGTCAATCAAATGGAATAGGTAACCTGTTGCCATAGCGGGGACAAGTATTTCGGTGATCGATCTTTATCACACTTTCGAAATGAATTCATTGGTGTGCGCCAGGTTCCTCTTGATTCAGAAGCGGGGTCCTCGACCACTGGACCACAGAGACTATATTTAATTATATTATTAAATTGATATTTACGTATGGGCCAGTTCCTTACTGGGTCATAGTTAATCATAGAAGGTTAAAATCCAGTATGTACTATGTAGGTACAGGGTATACATATTGGATTTTACTCAAAAAAGTGTTTTGAGTTTTTGAGCAAAAAATTCGTACGGAGGGATCTGCAATATCTTACCAAACTGATACATATATTGAACAGTGACTGCAGCACTCCAATGGCGAGCACCATCAACAGAGATGTTTCGTTTAGAGCACACGGCACTGCATCCGGCTGAAATAGGTGCATTTATTTTTATTATTAACTAACAACAAATTTTAAAGTGAAACTTTTATTACATCGTCTCAAACTTTTTCGTCTGCGTGTTGCATGTCGCGTGACGGTCGGCCGCGGAGTAGGGATAAAGTGAAAGGCGCTCGTCAGAGCGCCTTTCACGTCTATTATCGTTTATAAATGTAACCAATATTTTATGGTAACTAAAATACGTGAACAGTGACTTACATTCGATTTTCGAAAAAAATAATATTTCGAAAATTTTTAGTTAAATGTCTATAATGTGAAAAAAAGTTTCACTTTTACGGTGGTTTCATAAAACCACACAATCTTTTATTTTACGTTCAGCGTAAAGACCTGGATCTAGTCTTTCTATATTCTCAGTTCTTCGGACCAAAAGATGTGATTATAAAAGATGTGACAGAGAACATAGTATTTGATCAAACTTTAAAGACAACATAATATATAAATTGATGATTCATACCTATCTACCTGAATTGCATCCGGTACGAATTTACGAAGTAAGGACAATATTATTTATTGAAATGGCACTTTCGAAGCCTAAGGAAGTAAAAAAGGAAGTAAAAATTGACTTGAGGCGTATTTTGAACTTGGCCTATTAAGTTTCAGAGGAAAAATTACTAGTAATAATCATCATAATCATAAATATTCTTGCTGTTTATTTTTTACCCGGATGACCTACGCATTGACAATATAGTTTTCCCAGGTCTTTGTGATTGAAGTTCACGGCTAGAGCAAAATACCTCTTAGTTGACAGTTAGATTCAAGTCAAACTCACATCAGGAGGTGCGGCTTCTACATCCAATATACCACACACTGTGAGATCTGGGTGGTCACCACTCTGAACTATTCGTACAAACTGATTCGCAATGGACGGTAGCCAAACCAGAAATGCACCAATCCTGAAAAAATTTTTAGTATTTTTGAGATGTATTGATCGTTTAAAGAAATATATTTGGCAAGGTCATATTAGAAAATCATGACAATAAACTTTGGGACGTAAACATAACGGCGAGACCTTCGGGTAGAAAAAGGCGTGAAGTTATGTTTATGTCATTTTAGAGACTTTTAGTTATAGGAGTATATTATTAGTCTATCCCACTTACTGTTGCCACACAAAGAGAACAGTCATTATTATGGTATACTTGAGAAGAGGCGCTTTAAACAACGGAACGATTTGATCTTTTGCAGAGGGACGAGACACATCACCGGGAATTTCATCTTTTTGAAGACCCTTGACCTGATAACGAAAAACATATTGATTATAATACCTAGTATCAATAATAGGTCCAACGATAATACCAGGTTAACAATTAAACTAGTAGGTAAGGTACTTAAATAAAACATTATTTAAAATATTCGCGGGTATACCAACAACGAAAATATTTTGGTGATTGTGGGTTTGTTCCTCTAGAACAATGGCAGAGTATTAACTAACATCTTATCACCTCCCTTTATCATCACACTTATATGTATAAATAATTAGGGAAATGTGTTTTACACCTTCCCACCGATGGAGGACAGGAGGTATGTGCCAACATAACATAACTTCACGCCTTTTGTTACCCGAAGGTGTAGGCAGCGGCTGTTAAGCCTCGTCTCGCCGTTATGTTTACGTCCCAAATGGAATAGGTGGCGAACCTATTGCCATACCGGGCACAAAGTTTTTCAGTCATCGATATTTATCACACATAACTTCCGAAAACCATTTCGAAAAGTCATTGGTGTGAGCCAGTGTCTGGAATCGAACCCCGGACCTCTGGATCAGAAGCCGTGTGCTCAACAACTGCGCCACCGAGACTGTTAAAAAGGTACGTGCCAGATTTAGCATTTTTGACTATAAGTTCCAAATGTTTCATACCTGTAATTCCTCTTTGGATTTTAAGTGATTTACTCTATGAATAGCTCTTAATATTTCCAAGGCTCTTCCTTCGTCTCCCTTAGTGAAGACAAATTTTGGACTTTCCTTTGTAAAAAAGAGCCAGATTGCGGCCAATATATTGGGAATTGAGAAGACAAGCATTAGAGTTCGCCATGAGTTCCAGTAGATACCAAGTGCTGATAGATAGTGCGAGAAGCTTAAAGGTATTATCGGTATAGCGAGAACTGAAATGTGAAACAAACTATGAAACAATTCGTTTGGATTCAGGTAATTTCATAAAAATGGCTCCAAAATTTTGAGTTTGATGCCAAAAACCTTATATTGGTAGTTTTTCGAATATGTATCGTCATCTTATGTTACGTACATATATATATAACAATTCAAATCATTTCAACTGTTTCTTAGAACAGTTTTGGTCTGACGGAATTTACTTAAATCAATATCAATAGTTTCGGACAATATTATCCTACATTCCCTCGTCAAGGTATCAGTATGTCGTCAATGTAAACTCGATTTTATATTTTTGGATGCTTTGTTATTTAAAAAGTACAATTACAGTCTGTGTTACGTATGAGTCCAATAGTCTTATAATGCTGATAGAACTATTTAACTAATGCATTACTTTCAGACTTTACAGATTGCAAATAAACATGCAAATATTTTCACATATTTTTAAATTTATACATAATGTTTGTGCAAAGAGATTATTGAATGATAATAAAGAAGGTTCTACTCACGTGCCATAATACCCTGCGACAAAAGAAAAATACTGGAGACGAGTAGCACCACCAGATTTCTTTTGGCCATGGGTACACTCTCACTTAATAGTGTCATTGACATTGAGTATATTCCTGATGCACTGCAAATGTATAAGCATAAACATAACTTCACACGATTTTTTCTACCCGAAGGTGTAGGCAGCGGCTGTTAAGCCTCGACTCGCCGAATCGTTTAATGTTACGTTCCAAATAGAGTAGGTGGCGAACCTATTGCTATACACGGGACACGAGGTTGTCAGTCTTAGATATTTATCACACATAACTTCGGAAATCAATTTTTAGAAATCATTGGTGTGAGCCCACGACACAATCGATCCCACGACTTCTCAATCAGAAACGGGGAGCTCGACCGCTGGACCACCGACACTGTTAATTCTAAACTGTTAATTGTATAAAATATGTCCATATCAGGTCACGAATTACGAAGATCGCTGGGATAGTCACTTCCCGCGATCTTCTTACTTCCAGATATACGTATCACTGTCTTTCTAACATCGAGATTTAATTTTAAACATTTTAATGACAGACCAGGTTCATGTGGCTCACTATAAGAGGAGAACAAATCCATATAATACTTTTGAAACTATATAGACCCAAAAGCCAGGCAGATAGAAAAACAAACAGAAACCAAAAAGGTGTTTCTTTTCAATTTCCTACTGTTTTGTAACTATAATTACTCGTAGGTAATAACCGTATTAATAATTATTTATAATTTATGTTATGTCTACATATAGTCTAAATATCTATTTGGTAGCCATGATAATATGCGTGCAATATTTTATGATCCTCAATACAAACTTGCAATCTATTGAGTTACGGCTAAAATCAATCTCAACTGGAATTTTGCTATCTAAGATCAATATTTCAATCCATTTCTACTAATATGCGTGCCAAAAATCAATCCATGGATTGATTTTGTTTGAGGAATCGATCGACAGATACACAATAATCTTAGATTGGCTTTAATCTTAGATTAGAGATTGATTGTTGGTTTCGGCCGTTAGTGGCTTTTCACAGGCGTTAAAATGTTACAAAGGTACATGCGGTTATGTTGTTTGATTATTCAATTAATAATGTTAGCATTGAACTGATACAGCTTTGTCTAAGATTATCTTGTAAACATTGAATTATAAATAAATTATGTATAATATTATATTTATGTAATAATATGTATATAGCAAGCTGCATAGATACCACGTTGGGTCATAATTGATAATGAAGAGTATACAATTTTACATGACGTACGAAACTGTTTAAAGTTCATCATTAAGATTTTATTATTAAAGAAATTCCAATTCCGTATATCTACTGTTTTTATTAACCGATTTCATTCGTGTGGTAGATATCATCACTGCCTCTACCCTCATACATTACACTTACTATAATATCCTATAGATAACCTAATATAATTCAATTTATACTATAGTAAGATGGTGCAGCATTATTAATTATAATAATCTTATAAATTGTACATATTATAAAAATGTATATAATACCCGAAGGGGCAAGCAGTATAGTCGCATGACGTCCATTGCAATATTATTGTAAACCGATTCAGAAAATGGTTTACACCGAGCAGCAAGTGGGATTATGACTATGTAGGTTGGCAGAGAAAGAATTCTTAAGATATTGTTATACTTACAAAAGAGATGCAACGAACTGAAAGATGAGCATCATTATCCAGTTCACTGAGAATGCGGCAACTAGGTTGAACAACGAACCACCCAAAAGTGAGACCATCAACATTGAACGACGACCACGTGTGTCTGACAAGTAGCCCCATACTACGGCACCCAGTATCATACCTAGCGAAACACTCAAATATTTAAGATACCACAAATGAGAGATGCAACAAATAAATTATAAAACGAGTACAACAAAAAATGTTCATAGTAAATAGTCATAATGACTCTCATAAGAGAGTATATGACTCTCATAATACCTATCTATTAAGTTATATTTAATATCTAAACTGATTCGAATGCTTAATAAAAGTCAAATTCAAAGATCAAATTGACAGGTCCAGTAATGCATTTAGTTGGTAGTTAAATTAATCTTTCTCTACTGAGGTCGGAAACTACATGGATTGGCACCAAGGAAATGAAAAGGAGAATGATAAACACATATCACTTGTAATATCTTCACGCCAAGATTGGTTTTGGGATAATGTGCACTCTTATTAACTCTCTTCAACAGATCATCTATTTTTCTGAATTTATTTGCTTTTCTTTTCTTTCAGGGTCTCTCTGGCGATATGCAATTCTCATTTTATATGTTATCCTTAGGCATTTTCAGTACTTAAACTAAAGCATCATGAACAAGCTTACAAATGAACAATGAACAGTGGTAGAGCCACGCAGTTCGCTGCATGAATAGGCTGGCTCGACCGGTGATATACCACTCCTTCTCAGAATACCGACGTAAAGTGGCTCTTGCCGCGTTTCGCTCGGTGAGAGAGGTGTCCGGAGGCCCAACCCCTTTCTCCATGCTCTTCCCATTCCACTTCCGACCGTCAACGCAACTATAACACTATTACAAATTTGTGTTCAGGTGTCCATAGTCGGCGTTTGTTGCTCACCATCAGGGGACACGCCTGCTCGTTTTCCTCCCAATACCATAAACAAATAGATATAAAGTGTATTGGGCTATTTTTGTTGTCTTACCAACAACAGGACCTGCGGCCAATATTCCTTGCTGTGTTCCATTCGTGCCCAGCTCACACGCGCTCGTGGGTACTAGAAATGTGGTGCCGTACCCGATGCAACCAAAGCCTATGATACTGAATCCAGCGAGACATGTTAATAAATAGCTGTAGAGACCGAAACCTGAAATTAAGATTTTTATTAGGAGCTTAATACAAAACAATGTACACGCTAACCATCTGTCCTATGTTCTGCGCTTATTTGCAAATTTTACATGAATCTCTATGGTAGAAGCTATTAATAAGACGCCGTAATGTATTTGTATGAGTTAGAAAAGCAAGTAAATATATTGCTAAAAGAGTTAAATAAACATAACATAACTTCACGCCTTTTCTACGCGAAGGTGTAGGCAGTGGCTGTTAAGCCTCGACTCCCCGTTATGTTTACGTTCCAAATGGCGATTCTATTGCCATACACCGGTCACAAAGTTGCCAGTTATCTATATTTATCATATTTCCGAAAATAATTTCGAAAAGCCTTTGGTGTGAGCCGAGATTTGAACCCATTGAATTTTAATTGAAAAAAAAAAGTTTTACACATACCTGCTTTATCAAGAGCAGCCTCGAAAGGCAATTTTCCTGTATCCATATTATTTGCACAAAACTAATTCTTCTAATGAAAAACTCTTTACTTAAAACATTTAGTATTTCATAAATTCTATGTTGATCATAGTTTTTCATTCACATTTATAATTTTATTTCTGGATTAAATTTTAAATACAAATAACATATATTAAGAATATATTATTTATGTATAGGTATGTATTAATAATCGACACCCTCACGTGTCAGCCCGTAGGGTGTCGTATTGAGATAGATTCATTTATTATAAAACAGTAAAATCATCATAAAGATATTTTATTAATGATAAAATTTTATGATTGCAAATAATCTATATATTTATATATTATAAATAAAATTATAACAGCGCGATGTCTGTATATTGAAGATATTGTAGAAGTAGGTATTACGAACATTGGAAAAATAGAAAACAATAATTGACTAGCCTCGTGGTGAATTAGGTTCGATCCCCACCCGTGTACACATTATTTATGACAAACATGAATGTGTGTATGGCGTCTGAGTGTTTTTATAAGTATTATAAGTATGTACATAACTTCACGCCAAATCCCTTGCGGGGTAGGCAGAGAGAACAGAGCGCCATAGGGCACGATTCTTACACGCCTCACTCATTAATAAATAACTTTTAACAAACAATTATTTACATAGTTACAAGTGAAGTAACTATGTAATTAATTGTTTGTTAAAAGTTGGCGGGAGATTTGAAATCATTATTTTAATTATGTATGTATGTATAAGTATGTATAAGTATGTATTTACAAAAGAAAAGTATATATTATGTATTAATATCCATTAATTAGTTTTCATACCACAAGTATTTAGTTGATTAGCTTGGAAACTGAAAACTCTAATTAAAATAAAATAAAAGAAACTATTGACATTTATATTTTTTTGCCGGGTAAATTTTAATTTATTATTTATGTTTTAAGGAAAAAATATTAGTCATTGAAGATCATCCTGATAGATGAGATAAGATGGATACGATCCAAATCCCATGCGGGCGAAGCTGTACACATCAATTAGTTATATTATAAATATATTTGTGTTTATCAGAGAATATTTGCGTATTAGTTATCAAGTCAGTGTAATAATCTATACGAGTAAGTACGTAGAGAATAAATCCTTTGTTTTTAAAAACATCAATAATGTTATTAAAACGGACTTGCACTAGTGCCGGGTTTGAAAACTAGGAATGACAAGAAGAGTTTCTATAAACGTGTCAAGTGTCAAGAACTGCCAACCCTGTTTAGTCGGCGCTACTGAGCCACAAAGACAAAAAAATCTATTAATTTTACACTTCTAACATAAAACACAGTGCTTCTCTCAGCTCCTAAAATTAAAGACATAGGTACTTAGGTTACACTTAATAATAATAGATAATAATAAATAACTTTTAACAAACAATTAATTACATAGTTACAAGTGAAGTAACTATGTAATTAATTGTTTGTTAAAAGTTGGCGGGAGATTTGAAATCAAAGGGTTGATATAATGTTAAATTATTTACTTAGTTCCATAATAATATGTCTTGTAAAATACTCCTTACGAATATCAATAGAGTTTAAAGACAGACAAACGAAAAAAATCTAGTTCAAAATAAAATATAAAAAAAAACAATATTTTTTATACATTTTAATATGTACAGATTAGGATATTTTCCTTTGGAAAAAGGGCAAACAAAACCGTGGTACAAGTCAGTTCTGGTCCGATTTCCCTCTATAATTATTCCGATTTTATTGGTAGCGGAATTTGATTTCCACATTCACAGCGGCTTCCACATCCTATTACATCATTACCAGACATTGTTAATAATTTAAAACGTAATGAAATTAGTTATATAACCAACGTTGCCGATCTATTTTAAGATCGGATAGGGAAGGGCTCGGAAGAGGAAGAGGGTAGAAGGGATTGAGCCTTCGGCTACCTCCCACTGAACAAAACGCGGCATGAGCTTTATGCCTATATTCTGGTCTTGGTATTTCACTGGTGGAGCCCGCCCTTGCCACTCGCTCTGCCATTATATGTCAACATTTTTATAATGCAACAGTGAGTGACTTAACGTATTTATAAGTCATATTTCTTAATAGGTATAGTCTCCGTTATCGGGTATAAGTTATAACGAATATTTTTACTGAAATATTTCCTAGCTAAAGTGCTATAAACAATTGATGAAAATTACCCAAAACAAAAGATCCGAATTATTATTTTTACCAATTGTAGCATTTATGTTATCTCAAAGATGTGAATCTTATGAACGAAAAAGATATTATGTATTTAAAAAAAAAACAATTTACAGACAGTTTTCTTAAGACTTTAATAAAATTTTAACCTACGATATTTTTTTTTTAAGTTGAATTTTCGCTTTCAAATACAAAGAAAATGTACATTGTACTTGCTTCCAAGTTCCACCTTTACATAGTATAAATGTTACGTTTATCGTTTTAGATAAGAATTAAAATATCTCTATCTATAGTAATAGCAAGATATAAAATTTAAGTGATTATTGATATAGATTACCTATCTATATTAATAATCACTTAAATTTTATATCTTGCGATTACCTAAAATATTAATTTACATAATTTTAATTCTGTATAGCATTGATTCAAACATAATTGTGTGTGTTATAATAATAAATAAAATAAATCATTGTGCATATGCGATGTTAACTTTTGTCAAATATTATACAAAATTATAATTAATAAATATGATATGTTGTACAATGCTAAAGTATAGATATTAATTTATTAAAAATTACAAGATGGATGGGTTACTTTTAATGAAATTTTGTGTGTATTCGAGTAGTCTATCTAATATGGGCTAAATTTATCGATTTGTATACTCGACATAATTTCTACCAGAGCGGTACTATATGGTTCTATAGTCGGTTATACTTTAGTCCTTTTATTTTTTTTAAAATCACCTCCCTGGTTACTAAGATCAGTGCGGTAATCTGAGACATAGAATATATACATAAATTAATAAAGAAAATATGTATTTAAAAACAACTTAAAATTATCAGTCCGTGAATAAATAATTAAATTTAATATTTTTTTCCTATTATGGTGTCATTTAAATTTCAAATACTAATATACAGAAGTTTATTTTAAATATATTAAGGCCGCTCGTGGCGATTGCGTCCGTGTGAACTTGTTCCACGGAGAGACACTTGCCTCAAGCGTTCGTGTTTTAATATTAGTATTAAATTTTACTGTTATAAGTAATAAGATTAAATTTGTAATTATTGACTATTTTTAAGTGTCAGTGAAGACCTACGAAAATAAAGCTATTTCAAATTTGAATTTTGGAATTGTCCTGCCACCCTCTACCTAGAAGGTATATTTTGCGTTCAACTACCAGTGAGTAGTAGTAAGTAATATGTATTGCAAATCTTGATTCTTCTTCTCAGGTCTTCTTCTCGTCTCAAGTTTACTGACCTTCTATAGGAAACCTAAATGGTTCTCGAGGTCTTTCTTCTCATTTTTATCTTAGACCAAACGACGAGCAAAAGGATATTTATATGTAATAGTTTGTACTTGCTATTCAGTCTTCATCTTAAGGCCAGTGCATCCAATAACCCTTCAATTCTTAGATTTCTTGTCAGATGGAAGTAGCCATGCCACAATTATTGCAGCTGTAAAGATATTAACCGTCATAAAGATATTTATTTAAAAGAAATATGTTTGTATATAAACTAATATACCCTCTGAGTGTGTATATAATATTGGTGTAATCTTAATTGCTTTTTTATATACAAAGATATCGAAGCATTATCTCTCTTTAATGACCTTATGTGTAAAGCAATAGAATAGACATTGACCATAAAATTACGTTAATTTAAAAAAAAAACTATAAGTACAGTTATTCAATCACCTAGGATATCATTAGAAAAATTACAATTTTCTTGTGAGTGATTACATATTTATGTTTTAAGTTTCATAATAAATCTGCTTTCTTCATCACCCTGACATTAAAAAAAAAACGTTAATTAGGTAAACTTAGAACTTCATGACTTAAGCTCAGTTTTAATTAGATTTATTTATTATGTAGTCTGTTGCAAAAAAATATTTTTAATAATTTGGGTTCACAATGCAAAATTGTTAGGAAAACTTTTCTGTCTAAGTTAAAAAAAAAACGTTTGCGTGTCGATATCGTTTAAAGACTGCTGCAGTTTTGGATAATAAGGGCCTTGAGTTATCTGTGCATATATCATATTAAATTCTCTAGATAGAATATCTCATATAAGCAAATCATAATCTTAATTCTGTACTTACTGAGTAATAGGCAACTCCATGCGTAGAAAGTGCCTTCACAATTCGTAGATATAAGTGCGCCTATAATATTTACACCAGCAAACGCGAACAATCTTCCCAACATAACAGATAGACAAGACACCATACCTCTGAAATATTAAAAATGAATCATAAATGTTGTATGAAGTTTTCCTAAGTCCCTTTTATACGATTTGCTCTTAGACGCCTTGTTAAAATTTTTGTTTTTGTAAAATTTATAGTAACTGACTATAATTATTATTGAGTGCTTGCATTTATTGCTGAAATAAAAAGTTAATAGAACTCGGAAAAGCTCGCGAAACGGCATGGTCTGGAAGTATACAAAAGATTGTGTGAAGGGGTAGCGTCGAAACGACAAATCTGGATAAAGCTTAGCACAGGTATCATAAGTTAACAAAATTAACAATATTATGATTAACATAACATAATTTCACGCCTTTTTCCAGCCAAAGCTGTAGGCAGTGGATGTTATGCCTCGACTCGTCGTTATGTTTACACTCCAAATGGAATAGGTTGGCCAAGCTATTGCCATACCGGGCACAAGGTTTTCAGTCATCGATATTTATCACACTTTCGAAATTAATTTTGAAAAGTCATTGGTGTGAGCCAGGATTCGAACCGGCCACTTATTGATTCAGAAGCGGGGTGCTCGACCACCGGATCACCGAGACTTTTTTATTATAATAATATGATTACTTCATTGTAATAGAATATCATTGAACTTACCTCAAATACGTAGGATATAGTTCGATAAAATAAACGCTTAGAATTCCCATGGAAAGTGCGCACATAACGAAAAAGAAGAAGAGAATCCCACCAGCCAAAGGTACTGTGATCAAGTTGAGGAGCGCTCCAGCTGTAGCAGACACAGCTAGTATACACATCATAGCTTGTTTCTTGCGACTACCGCAGGTCAATGAGAGTACGAGGTTGGAGAAACTAACTAGAGCTCCATAGGTCATGGCTGAGAACAGAGTGGTTTCCTGGATTGTATCGTCGCAGATTTCAAAATTCTGAAACCATAAATTATAATAATCAGTTCTTGTATTCCACATAACATCTACAGTCAATAACAGAATAGTGAAGGGAGAAAAAATATCTGTAACAAAAACAAATTAAAGATTCGAAGTACCTAATACTTACAGTTATATTTGAAGAAGGCAGGACGTCCTGCATGGGATATCTGATCACTGTGCAGAGGTTCATGCCATCACCTGCACCTAATTCCAGCACCGAAAATAAGTTGTTCATTATAAATGGAAGCCATAAGATGAAACCACTGCCTCTGTAAAATAATGACAATGTGGTTATGTCCGTTATATTATAACCAAAGATTTTGTAAAGAGACTGATCGAGGCCGACCACAGGACTGGTCTTTTCTTCGCACACAGGATTAGCATTGCTATTCAGCGTGGCAATGCGGTCAGTCTTCTAGGCACGCTGCTAGTAGACCGACATTCGGAGAAATTTGATTTCAACTAGTTTTTTAATTGTATATTGTAAATAATGTAATTCATTTATTAAAAATAAATTATTTCCTAAATATATTTTCCAATTTCTTAGTAGCGACAGCACTGACATAATGTTCTTAACAATCCCTAAAAATCTTTGTATTAAACAATATTTTATAAAAGTAGAACAAATTAACAAATATTAATGACTTCGGCAATTTCTAATTTTCTAGCCAACTGAAAAATAGTTTTTTATTAATAACTAGTTGACCCAGCAAAGTTTGTTCCGCATCAAAAGTAATAAATAAGTAAATTCTGTATTTAACATTATTCTTTACTACAACATATATGAGTTATAGACAAAAACCATCTCTTTGACACCCTTTATCTATTAAAAAACCGCATTAAATAATTATATAAAATATATAAGGGGACCGATAGCGGAAAGCGACTTTATTTTAAACTATTTATTGATAATGATAATGTAATGATAATGATATATTCTACAAGCTTAAAATAACTATTACAGATACGACTTATTGCACAATAGTTTCATTATTAGTAGAATAACAAGAAATCGCGGGGATATTAAATTAAAAAGAGGTGCACCAAACATATAAGTATATTTTATACTTACGTCATATAGACAACAGCGACAAGGTAAAACAATTTCAATGTATTCTTGAGTAGCGGCCATCTGAATAGAGGAATTGTTTGCTGCCAAATCAACTTGAGGAAAAATACTTTCTCTGTAGTGTTGTGAGTCTCTGAGTCCTCCACTATTTTTTTTACCTACACAAGAAGTAAATTTCTATTAAAACGTTTTAGTTTTTTTTTTAAGTGGTTTGTGATCATATTACGTACATACATAACATCACGCCAAATATCTTGCAAGAGAGAATAGAGCGTCATGAAGTACGATTTTTACACACCTCACATGCTTCTTTGACTTACATAACACTTTTCATACACCCGCGTCGATTTTAAGGCTCCTAACATCATCTTCCACCACATCTCGTTCTATTGGGTAAAGGAAGGTGTGTTGTGGTCGTCCATCCAACTTTGCATTGTATATCTGCTTAGTCAATCTTGCATCATCCATTTTTTCTACATGTCCGAAATCCATGATCGTAAAAAAAATATTTAAAAAAGAAGATTATGATGTAAAATTTATTTACCGGAAAGCTTTCAGCACTGCTGCCGGTATTGAGTGCATAAATATTCTTCAAAACTTGCAGGGCTTCTTCGTGTTTCCCGTGAGAGGAGAGGAACTGAGGGCTCTCATTAAACAGCAATAGCAAACCAGCTGTTGCAGCACAAGGGATTGACATGACGAATGTTAGTAGTCGCCAGGGTCGGTATGTGATTCCCAGGAAGCTGATGTAGTACGAAAACTCCAAGGGCAGTATTGGGTATGCGAATACTGAAATAAATATGTGAATTTAAATGTTATCTAAATTGTTCAAAGTGTGTGCCAGTTTTGCATTTATTACAATATTTTTTGTTACATTAAATTCTATATTTTTGCTAAGTTTTACTAAAAAAAATATTATCTATTATTTTAATTGGCATTTGCTCATTGTCCAACTCTATTATTTCAACGGCCTGCAAGGCTACATCTGTGTTGAAGGTGTTCATGGGTATAGGTAGTCATTTACCACCAGGTAATCCACTTGGGGATCATTTGGGTTAGCCCAAAAAAGTGGTATTTAGTCTTGTTATGACATGATTTGTGTGGTTTGATTAAATGTTTATACCAACTTACAGGCAACAGTTCCCTGTGAGCACATCAATGCACAGGTGCACAGCAGCATGGCCTTTCCACGAGCTCGTTCTGGACAGCTTTCACCTAGCAATGTGTAGGCGCCTGAGTTGCTGGCTGAAGTGCTACAGGCAAAAATAAATGTATTAAGAGTTTATTACAAAATTAGACTGCGTACCGAATGAAGTAGGTACATTCCATAGTATTTATTTAATACTAGCTGACCCGGCGAAATTTTTGTTCTGCTTCAGAAGCAATTAATGAGTATAGTATAACATTTTTGTACAATAAAAGTAGCCTAATTTATTCCTTGTTACATCAGTTACATGTCAATGAAAGTCTCCCCCTAAATTAGTCCAGACATTGAAAAAATTTACCGTAATGAATGGAAATACAGACAGACAAATAAAAATTGTGAATAATTTTTAGATACGCAGATATATATAACCAAACAGACAAAGATCCTAAAAACTTAAATACATAGACTTAACGATGTTACAATTTTATTTCAAGTATAAATACTACAAAAACCCTACAAAAAAATATTTATTTACGAGTTTTATTTATATATTGATATGGCTATTTATATCACGAAAGTTAGTTACATTTTTATCTATTCTTTGTCTCACATGGGGGGTTTTTTTATGTAAATATGCGCCATATTTGTACAATGAGATAATATTAATATGTTGAAAGATGACTTAGAACTTGACTACTGTGACTACTACCACATCGTGCCCTGTTAGTTTATTGACATGAATATTGTGGCTGAATAATACTTACAAAGTTGAGGATATAAGTTTGAGTACAGCCATAACCTGCCAATTTGGAGATAGGCTGCTGAGGGCTGCGAAGACAAATCCGATTGACATGGACAACACTAAAGACAGTTTGCGACCCTTTGTGTCTGATACGTATCCCCAAAATTGCGCTCCGGCCACCACACCTGAAATAAAGCTGATAAATTAGTCCTGAATCTCAAATAGATCCTTAGATATATAAATTTATAGATACACTGGATGTCTTATTAATTTGTGGGGGGTTGAAGGGTGAAACAGCTGAATCAGCAGCATTATAAAATATGAGTGCTATTTAACATTCTAATCAAACATACCAAGCAGAGGCATGGCAGTAAGTAGAGCTCGCTGTTGCATGGTTAACTGGAGATCGCAAACGGCTGCTGCTACTACGAAGCTGGTACCGAACATGTCCATGCCCATCGCCTGAAGTGTCCAACTACACACCAGAAGTAATGCGAAGTTGTATTTTCCGAAACCTATGCACAAAAGTATAGGATTATTAACACAATCAAGAAACTCCTGCTATGCAAATCCAATTAAAATAAGTAAAGTACTCTAGCTATTTAATTTTTACATTACCTAATTTAAACATTTACAGTCTCGGTAGTCCAGTGATCGAGCACACGGTTTCTGAATCCAGAGGTCGCGGATTCGAATCCTGGCACACACCAATAACTTTTCAAAATTTATTTCGAAAGTTATGTGTGATAAATATCGATGACTAAAAACTTTGTGCCCGGTAGGTTCGCCACATATTCCATTTGGGACATAAACATAACCCAACGCCTACACTTTCGGGTAGGAAAAGACGTGAAGTTATATTTATCTCTAAGATTTTCGCGAATCACGTTCATGACATTAAAACAACTTTTAGGATTATATCGCGTTTATTTATTACTTATTTTATTTATTTCCCGACGTTTCGAACTCTTTCCAGAGAAACTTTTTGAGAGAGACTTTTTTTTACTCGTGAAAATGATCTCTGTAAAGAGTTCGAAACGTCGGGAAATAAATAAAATTAGTAATAAATAAACGCGATATAATCCTAAAAGTTGTTTTAATGTCATGAACGTGAAGTTATTTTATGCTAAACATTTAGGTAAATTGTGACAACTTTTTGACGTTAAATTTCGCTACTTATTTTTCAAAGAATATCTTTACTGTTATACATTTTATTTGCTTAAATTCATCGCCTTACCTGTTAAAGTGAGTGCCTCTTCTACAGTAAAACTGGTTAATTTCTTCTTATCCGTCTCCACCATCTCACATTCTCTTATGTTGGTCCTGCACATTTTTATGTCTGAAACAATAGACATTGTTTAAATATTTAGTTTGAAAGGACATGCTTTGATGGGTCGGACATGTAGAAAAATGCATAAGGCAAGATTGATTAAGCAGATATTACAATGCAAGAGCGGATGGATCGAGGTCCAGGACGGCCACAACACACTCTTCTTGTCCAAATAGAACGAACCCTAGGGGAAGGTGATATCAGGAGCCCCAAAAATTGACGAGCGTGTGTGACAAGAGTTATGAAAGTCAATACAAGCGAGTGAGGTGTGTAAGAATCGTGGCTTATGGCCCTCTGTTCTCGCTACCTATCTCGCAAGGGACTTGGTGTGAAGTTGTGTGTGTATCAAATGTAATGTAACTTTTAGTTTTTCATTTTGGATTTTATACTCTTAGTTAATTGACTATAATGAAATCGCTATCGAAAAAGTTTATGACATAATATCTTGGACACAATACACACAGTGCCCTCTAGTTCCAAGGTAAGCAACTAAATGCTTGTGTTATAGATATGGATACTAGATAAGGGATATCAATATATATACTGTTCTTTCTTTTCGTTTGTAATTCTATCTTTAGTTTAGAACAATTAACAACTACTATTTTTCGGAATTCATGTGGTATAGAAAATAATCTTTGAATGACGATTGCAATTTGTCAGCAGCAAATCACGGGAATAAATCACAGCAAATCATGGGAAGCGATAATAAATTATCGTAGATTTAAATTATTTTAATATTGCTAAAATGTTAATAAATTGAAGTGTAAAACAACAAAAAAATGGAAAAGATATGATGTGTACTTATGAAAAACTCTGGAACTTTCTAATGAAAAAAAAAATCTTAGTTATATTTCTAATATATTTAAGAGGCGTGAACTGCCTATCACTAAGACCAAGTTCAAGGATGAGATATGTATGCGAATGGCATATTTAAACATAATTTATCAATGTCAATATTTAAGAGTACTATGGAAAATATATAGTTGGAATAATTTTTTTATCTAATATATTTACGCTACGCTACTAATTTCTCACGTAAATTTACAATAAATAAATATTCTTTATTGCACATGCCTTTTTCTACCCGAAGGTGTAGGCAGCGGCCGTTAAACCTCAACTCGCCCGTTAATTGTACGTCCCAAATGGAATAGGTGGCGAACCTATTGCCATACCGGGCACAGAGCTATCAGTCATCGATATTTATCACACATAACTTTCGAAAAGTCATTGGTGTGAGCCAGGATTCGAACCCGCGACTACTGGATTTAGAAGCGGGGTGCTCGAACACTGAGCCACCGAGATATTTAAAGAAAAGGAAATAATATAAGAATTACTATAAAGTGCTAATGATGAACGTGGGACTTTATTTTGATTCGGGACTCTAAGTAGAAACAGTGTTTTAAGTACAATTATTTTTCTCGTTTGGAAGTATGTTCCTTGTACGGTCAACAGTACTTAAAAGGAAAAATAAAAGTAAATCCCGCAAGAAGGGTTCCGTACATTTTTAGCAAATTAACAATTTATTAAAACATTTTTTATTGTATAGGAGTCGCTTTAGTTATTTATTTTATTTTTTGTATTTGCTGTTTTTGCGGCAATAGAAATAAAGCTTAATTTGTGATCATAATCATCATAATTTGTGAAATTTTTAACTGTCTGACTATCATGGTTCTTGAGATACAGCCTGGTGAAAGACGGACGGACGGACTGCTAAGTCTCAGTAATAGGGTCCCGTTCAGAGTACGGAACCTATATGTAGGATTTACTTCCATAGAAGTGACTTCCTTATGCAATACAATATTAGGGCATTCTTAACTTGCCAATATGTCTCTTATAGGGATATAGTCCGCTCAATAGAAATAAACAGTAATCTAAGAAATTTACTGTAAATTAAGTTTAGTTTAATTAGTTTTTTTAGGTATTTAGGTTTTCTTGTAATTGTAATACTTAAAGTTATAGTGATTTTTGTGCAATTTGATGCAACTAGATACTATTTTTTCTTGTACGTACAAGTGCTTGATATAAAATAAGATACCAGAAATAACTTACGGTTACTTATATATGATCAATATATTCCTTATTTCGAAAAAAATACGCAAGAAATAATACAGGATATAGTAAGAATAAATTAAGATATTATATTCTCATTAGATGTGTGCACCTTACCTATAAGATCCAAAGAGAATGAAAAATAATGGTTATGAAAAGTTGTATTTCAGCCTATCTCCACAGAGGGCCGCTCTCAACAAGAAAGTTCTCGCCATACTTCTTTATATATATAAAATGGGAGAAACGCGTCAGAATATTTTATCTGAAATCAGTTTCGATCGTCATCATTACAGGCCTGTTATGTCGGAGGAAAATCTACATTGGAGTTTGTTTGAGTAGCAGAACGTAGAGTTGAATAAACACAGTGCGAGCCTCTGTTTGCTGATCGAATCCCCGGAATGTTTTAACAGTTCTAGAAGTGCTGTACTCATAGATTATTATGGCTTTGATATATTCGCTGGGGGCAACAAATTTTATATTATCAACTATTTTTAGCTCTATTTTTTATTCAGAAAGACTGTTGTTTATTACTTTTAGATTTATTTAAAAAGTCTACAATATTTTAGTTAATATACCACTAAACTAAAAACGGGTCAGCTAAATAAAAAAGGAAAATACATATTAAGATAATGAATATTATAGATATATTTTCTAATATTTATATAAGGACAATGTAGTCTTTCTGCTGTTCCAATATTGTTGCTAATGTTATTGTCAATATTTTGATATTCTCTAAGAAAGACGCAGTTAATTTCAGTTCCTTGGAAAAATTTATTATACCAGTTTTCTAGATAGTTCCAAAAGATACAATCGTATGGCTGAAATGATATTAATTTTCAATACTAGCTGCTCGCGTGGATTCTGCAGTTCAGCACATTTGATGCAGAAGTTTTGAAAATGTAGTAAATTTATTTTCTCTGCCTAGGCTCTGTGAGATCGTTGTGACCCTGACAATGATGAAATTGGTGGAGAAATGGCATTCCGCAAAAAAGGAGAGCTTTTTTAAGGAAATATATTTAATAATTTAATTGTAACATGGAATTCACTCATCAGCATTTTGGACGAAGGCTTGCCCCATAGAGCGAGACAGCTTACGGTCCTGTGCTTTCCGCATCCAGTGGCTCCCAGCAATGTTGACCTGGTCGTCAATCCACCTAGTAGGGGGACATTTTACTGCACATCGACCAGTTCGTGGGCGCCACTCGAGAACCTTTCCCTCCCAACGGATATCGGCTTGTTGAACGATATTGACTGCCCATCTCCACTTCAACGTGCCAACCTTTCGGGCTATGTCGGTCATGCCAGATATCCTGCGGATCTCCGTATCACAGATTTTGTCTTGAAGGAAGATTCCCAGAATAGCCCGCTCCATAGCACGCTGAGCGACTTTGACGTGGGCATTGGACATTATTTTGAACTTTTTCATGTTCATTCTGAGACCTACCTGTTGGGAAACTTTGCTGAGGTCCTTGATCATTGTACCAAGGTCCTCCAGTAACTCTGCCATAACCACGATATCATCAGGAAATTGAAGGTGAGTGATGTATTTGCACTTAATGTTGATGCCGACTCCGGACCAGTTTAGGAGCTAGAAAATGTCTTCCAATGTAGCGGTGAACAGCTTCGAAGAGGTTACGTCCTCTTGTCTGATGCCGTTCTGCAATGGAATTGGATTCGTACTCCCAGATCCGATTGAGACCGACGTAGTGGCGTTTCTATATAAACACTGCAACACTTCTATATACCGATAGTCAATTTGGAATCTCTGGACTACGGCACAGCCCAAGTTTCGACTGAATCTGGCACTGACTTGAACTGGCTTTCCCATAGTCCACAAACCCAAGGTACAGGGATTAATTATACTCTGTATAATCTCGCGAACTGCGTGAATGTGGTCTATGGTACTAAAGCCTTGACGGAAACCAGCTTGTTCGGAACGGAGGAGAAGAGGACTTTCTCCAATATATCCGCTGTATAGGCACAAATATAGCCATGTTCATCATCATCATCAGCCTTTCGAGGTCCACTGCTGCACGTAGGCCTCCCCCACAGAGCGCCGCAACTGCCGGTCCTGTGCAACCTGCATCCATCGGCCTTCCGCGGATTTCACCAGGTCGTCGGTCCACCTAGTGGGGGGACGGCCTACTCCGCGTTGACCAGTACGTGGTCACCACTCGAGCACCTTTCTAACCCAGCGGTAATCGATTCGTCGAGCGATGTGGCGAAGTGGAGATGGGCTGCATCTCCACTTCAACGTGCTAACCTTACGGGCTATGTCGGTCACGCCAGATCTCTTGCGTATCTCCGTATTGCGGATTTTAGCACGCTGAGCCACTTTGAGCTGCGTCATGAGGCCAACATTCGGAGACCACGTGTCAGCTCCGTATGTCATCACTGGTAACACACATTGGTCAAGACCTTAGACTTCAGGCACTGTGGGATTTTGGACGAGAAGATTTCCCTTAGTTTCCCGAACGCTGCTCAACCGAGTTGAATCCGTCGGTTTATCTCTTTCTCGAAGTTGGCTCTACCTAGCTGGACTGTTTGTCCTAGGTAAACATAGTGGTCAACAACTTCGAGGATCGCATCGCCAACAGTAACCGGTGCTGGAATGGCATGGGCATTGAACATTATTTTGGTTTTGTCCATGTTCATTCTGAGACCTACTTGTAGGGAAAATCTGCTGAGATCCTTGAGCATTGTACCAAGGTCCTCCAGTGACTGCCATGACCACGATATCGTCGGCAAATCGAAGGTGAGTGATGTATTCGCCATTGAAGTTGATGCCTAGTCCAGACCAATCCAGGAGCTTGAATACGTCCTCCAATGCAGCGGTGAACAGCTTCGGGGAAATTACATCCCTTTGTCTGACACCTTTCTGCAATGGAATGGGATACGTACTCCCAGACCCAATCCGGATTGACATAGTGGCGTTTCTATACAAACACTGCAACACTTCGATATACCGATAGTCAATTTGGCATCTCTGGAGGGACTGCAGCACTGCCCAAGTTTCGACGGAATCAAAGGTTTTCTCATAGTCCACAAACGCCAGGCACAAAGGCTGATTATACTCCTCGGTTTTTTGTATAATTTAGCGTAGTGTGTGTATGTAGTCTATGGTACTATACCCTTTCCGGAAACCGGTTTGTTCGGGAGGCTGGAAGTCGTCGAGTCTGCGCGAGAGTCGATTTGTAATGACCCTCGAGAACAGCTTATAGACATGGCTCAAAAGCGAGATGGGTCTATAATTTTTCAAGCGGGTTGTATCACCCTTTTTGAAAAATAACACCACCACGCTCCTGGTCCATGCCCTTGGAACGTCGCCCCCAAGCACGACAGAATTAAAAAGTTTCTCAAGGGCCTTAAGGATCGGTGTACCACCCGCCTTCAGAAGTTCGGTAGTAATTCCATCGTCACCCGGTGCCTTTCCGTTCTTTAGCTGCTTGAGAGCCATTCTGAACTCGTACAGACTGACGTCCGGTATGTCTTCGCTGTAGTGCCGAATTAGCTTGGATCTGGGATCTCAAGCCAAGCCGACAACAGGAGTTTGTGAAGACCCATACAACTGTCTATAAAACTTCTGAACCTCTCCCAGAATCTCATCTTTGGAAGAAACAACGGCGCCGTTATCCTTCTTCAATTTAGTCAATTGGCTCTGCCCATTAGACAGATCTTTTGCGAATACTTTAGAGCCTTGGTTTCGCTCTATAGCTTCTTGTATCCGCTGGGTGTTATATTTGCGAATATCGCGTCGTACACTTTTCGAGATCTGCCTATTTAGCTGCCTGAGTTTAGACCAATCGGCCGAAGACTGCGTCGAAATTTCTCGTCTCTCTTGCATGAGCCTGAGAGTAGGCCGACAGTTTCTGAGTTCTGTTTGCACGTCGCTTACTAAAAAATTTAGCACCGACGGCATGCACAACTTCCACTATCCTGGTGTCCACTGTTTCACACTCATCTAGGCATTGGAAGTGATTTTGGAGTTGGAGCTGGGAGTTTTCTGGGTTTTGGTATTGAACAGCTGAAGGACGAAAAGTAGACCTCATCCGACGTGAGCGCTCGGCTTTGACACAGAGATTCAACATGCCTCTAACTAGTCTGTGATCCCTCCCAGTTTTCACTCTGTTGATCACTGAGACATCGTTGAATATATGCCTATCTCATAAGTCTATCTCATTCCTTGTTGAACCATCGGGGCTAATCCAGGTCCATTTCCTTTGTGGCTGTTTTCTGAAGAAGGAATTCATCATAAAGAGGCCCTCCCTCTCCAGAAATTCAGCCATTTTTTGACCCCTCTGGTTTCTCTGTCCAACACCGAATTGCCCCACCCTCAGCTTATCGTCTTTCCTCGTGCCTAGTTTAGTGTTGAAGTCTCCCATAACCACAGTGAAGTAGGTTTTGGACGAGTGGATGGCTTTCGAGATATCCTCGTATAAGGTCTCTACTTCGTCGTCGGGGTGTGTCGAGGTCGGCACGTAAACCTATATGACCTTCAGCGAATATCCCTTGGATATTCTGAGCATAAGGTACGCTACCCTTGTCGACACACTCTCGATCCTCTCCACGTTGGCTACTAGAGACCGGTGAACGATAAATCCGACACCACCTTGCTAGGTGTTATCGCCTTCCCGGCAAAAGAACAAGTTTCCAGACCGCAGGATTACCGTATCCTCCCCCTGTCTACGGACTTCCGATAGTCCCACAATGTCCCATCGAATCTTACTCAGTTCTTCATCCAGTTCGGTGATCCTCTCGTCAGTCCTAAGCGTGCGTATGTTGTGTGTTACCAGGGCCAAAGTTCGTTTTTTATAGTAGCCGTGTCGCGACCGGTGATTTTTAGCACCCCCTACTCCGCCGTTACCGAGCACACTACCGTGAGCCAACGGAATAGCAGAGCTGCCGTGAGGGGGGGGCGTAGCTTTTCCTTGTTGTATCATGGGGGGTTTTTGCCATAATCGCCACGCTTGGCAGGCGGGTTGGCGATCGCAGTAGGCTGTATTTTGTTGGGAGAGAATGCTGCTGCCCATTCTTCCAGCTTTTCTCTTAGTCGCTTTTACGACACCCACGGGAAGAGATGGGGTGGCGGTATTCTAAGCCGGTGCCACACAGCAGCCATGTTTAGATTATATTACTAGTATAGATATAGAGAAAGCGATATAATGGAAATAATATATAATGAAAGTTATTATTAAAATGACTGATACAATTAACAAACATGTCCACCTAAGTAATAGTTATACGGCAGTAGATAAGATATGCATATTTATGAACTCGTAAGGTGTTTAGTTTGTAAATAATCTAAATATAATTTTAGATATGATGTACCTACCCTGGGGGGGTCTGTCTGATCCTCGAGTACACTTCGTATTCTACTGATAAACAATGGTACATTCTTATATATTCTTATTCTGTATGATACTATACTACTACTGTAATTATCATTATTAGTAGCTTATTAGCACTTATTAGCGTTAAAATAAAATATAACTTTACTCTCCTATGTTTAAGATGTCGCAGGTATTGATGCATAATCAATCAACCTCTAAAATATTCCGAGAGAATTCATAAACAACTGATCGTATTTAGTAACATTGATTTAACTCATTTCTTGTTTTGTTTGGTTTGGGTAATTACGTAACACTAAATAAGTACATATTGTATTTAATAACAAGACTTTAGCGAATTTTGCTAAATGCTAGAGAGATTTACAGTAAACTTTTTTCGTTGTCTCAGATACCTTCACACTATGCGAGCGAACCTATTATCTTCATAACACTACCTACACAAATTTTCTTTTTGACATACCTAGAAATCGTTTCATATTAATACAATGTATCTAAAAAGGTTCGTTTTACTGCTAAATCAATATAATAAGTTATTAATATATTTATACCTTTGAAATTGCCATTAATTTTTCATGTATTTTTTATTTATATTATTATTCGAAGTAACTACCCATGCAATAAATGCATCTTTGCCAAGGCAGTGGTAGTTTGTTGATGTGGTATTATAGAAATCGGATGGACGGGAGGCAACAAATTCTTCAAAGGAATTTTGTACTGCCTCTCAGGTATTTTTTTTTCCTGCCAAGTAGTGTTAGCTCCGTAAACTTCGTTGATGTTGCGTGCCGCTTGTGCCGCGTTGTTGCGAAAATGATACCTACTTATATTTGTTTCAAATATTCAATCCAGAACGGATGCAAGGATAATGGTTGACGATGTGGTGCTGGAACAGGTGAACGAAATTGTATATCTTGGATGCACTTTTAGCAGGAATGGAAGGTACATCGCGGATGTAGAAAGAAGAGTAGCGTTAGGAAATAGCGTAAATGGAGCGTTGGGCTCATTCCAGAAAAGCCCAGCTAGTAATCCACAATGCAATACTGATCCCAGCGCTAACTTATGGAAGCGAGAGCTGGGTATGGCATAGTGTGCATGAAAGTAGGATAATCGCGCTCAAAATGCGCAAAATCTACTAAGTGACCCTCGCTGACCGCGTCGAAAACAAGGTTATAAGGAAGGAAGTTGGATTGAAAGAGAGTGTCGGTGTAAAAATAAGAAAGAGCATGCTCCGATGGTTCGGACATGTAGAAAGGATGGATGATGGAAGATTGATTAAGCAGATATACAATACAAAAGCGGATGGATGTATGAGTCGAGGACGGCCAAGACACACATTCCATGACCAAAAAGAACCTGTGCTAGGGGAAGGTGATGTTAGGATCCTCAAAAGTCGACGCGCGTGTGTGAAGAGAGTTATCAAACTAAATCAATGAAGCGAGTGAAGTGTGTGAGAATCGTGCCTTATGGCGCTCTGTTCTCTCGGCAATTTCATAGAAAAATACCAATAAAGTAGGCCGATCCAACAATCTCGGAACAAGATTAGAGCAATATGGACAGTGAGACTGCTCGTAGAAAGTCCCGTTATGATGATAACATTCAGCTCATAATTAATAATAAGGTTATCAAATATAAATATGCTGTTTTCGAAATACGTGATGACCTTTTTGTCAAAATTCTGATTACTACAACTTATACCTTAAATTCGTCCTATCCAAATTGAAACTTTGCTTACGAATAGTGTGGGCGAGTGCGCTCTTAAGGAACTACAAAAGGTCGGTTCTACAACTTCTGCTCTGATAAAACATAGAACGAGGAGGCGTGTCACCCGATGGTGAGCAACAAAACGCCGCGCCGCCCATTGACACATTAACACACATAGTGTTACAGTTACGTTACCGGCTCTTACAATGTGATATGGAAGGGGTCGAAAATGGGACCGGAATGAGAGGGAGGAAGGGGTTTGACACCTCTGTCACCGAGCGAAACGTGGCATGAGAGGTTCACCGGTCGAACCGGCTCATTCATGAAAGGAGTGGCTTGGTTGTACCTCTTCGCAAGATAACCTATATTAAAATCCTGAGATGCCGCTGCATTTTCACAGCGATCTAGCGATAACATTCACGCTTAAGAGGTAACGCCGTTTGGCATGAACGATCAAATCAGGGCTGGGTTCTGCACAGATTGGCACACGTGAGTGACCTATGTCTGATAAGGAATACGGTGCTTCCTTATCAGAAATTGGTCCGAAAAGCCCAAAGGGGCTGAAGCACATTTCCTTCCAGAGGGGAGGTCAGGCGAAGATCCAACAGGGAAGGTAAATGATCATCCACATTTAGGATGCGCATGGGCGCAGTAGCCAGTCGTGTCAGATTAAATACTAGAGCAAAGTCATGGACGGATGCATGATTGGTGGTGCGAGACCCAAGCCTAATGGTGTGATGTGCATGGAAAAGGGCACCACGGTTCACGATCTCCGCAGATGGGACCTGTTGAAGTGCAGAATTTACAGATAAATCTAAAATTTAAATAAAGACAAGGAGAAGAGAACATATACATCTTAATTAATAGTTAGAATCTTTAATCCATCCAATTAATTAACAGTCTCGGTGGCGCAGTGGCTAGCACTCCGCTTCTGATTCAAGAAGTAGTGGGTTCAAATCCTGGCACACACCAATGACTTTTCGAAATTTTCGGAAGTTACGTGTGATAAATATCGATGAACAACTTTGTTCCCGGTATGGCAATAGGTTCGCTACCTATTCCATTTGGGACGTAAACATAACGGCGAGACGAGGCTTAGCAGCCGCTGCCTACATCTTCGGGTAGAAAAAGACGTGAAGTTGTTATGTTCTGTTTAATTTTTATTGGAAAAAAGCTTATTATTTTTAAAACATAAACGCCTTACCATTTTCTCACAGAATCGCGGAAATTAAAAAATCAGGCGCTACGATTTTTATTACCGTCTTTCTAATAAAATATCGAGATCGCTCTGAAGCAGCTTAAGAAAGCTTCCTCCGGGGAGGATGCATTTACAACAGAGTTCTTGAAAAGTCGGAGGTACTCCTATGCTAAAATAATTCCAGCGTATAGTGGTCTCCGTCCTCTCTTCAAAGCAGAATCAGGGGTCGAAAGTATTAGTCTAACCTCTTGGTAGAAGTCACCTGACAAAGCTAACAACATCATCGGAGAAAATCGAAATGTAATTGAGACCAGAGATTCTGTCGGATGTTAAGGAGAAGTCCTTAACTCCGATGCGTAGAGCTTGCTTTTTATGTAAGCTCTACGCATCGTAATTTATCTTCGTAATATTATATAACGTCTAGCGTTATTTATCTTGGTCAAAGGAACGGAATGGGTAGCATTTGGTAAATTTCATCCAGTCTCAACGTCTCTAGATTAAGGTCATCAACGAGTGCGTCCTGCCCGTTATGACTTACAGAGCCGACAAGAGGACACTGATAGTGCGACTGATCAACCAATTTGAGGTCGCTCAATGGAAAAGTAAGGAGCTTTTCTGAAAGTGGATCATGTTTCACCCGATGAAAAGTGAAACGTGTTCTGGAGTGAAGACCACGTCTAGGAAAACGCAGTGTAGGGCGCCCTTAGGCTAGGTATATACCGGTAGGACGATATACCGTCGCATAAAGTAATTGGTATCTGTTGGAATTGAATGGTCGAAAACCTAGCTCAATGGCCTGCCAAAGGAGAAGGGTCTGTCTAGAAATGGACAGAGATAGGTTGATGATTCTAATAGGGAATAAAAATAGTAAGTTCAAATTCTTAACAAACGCTTCTTAGCCTTTAATATAAAAAGAAGGGCTCAAAAAGTGGTTTTAAAAAGTGTTAGAGCCAAGCAGTTCGCTTCATGAATGGGCCGGCTCGACCGGTGAAATACCACGGCCTCTCAGAAGATCGACGTAAAGTGGCTCATGCTGCGTTTCGTTCGGTGAGAGAAGTACCCGGAGCCCCCCCCCATCTTTCCCTATCCCCTATACCTTAAAGGTTGGCAACGCAACAGTAACAATCACTATATGTGTTGCTGGTGTCCATGGGCGGCGTTGATTGCTTACCATCAGGTGACACCACGCCTGCTCGTTTGCACACCTAACCCATAAAAAAGCACTCTTAATTTTACAGCATCTTCTTGAAAATCCGTTGAAATTGACACATGACGTAATTATTTATCTTATCAGTGAATACTAATTTATTTGTTTAACACATTATATACACGTTCATAGAAATAACTTCATCATCATTACTTAGTATAAAACAAAGTCACTTTTCGCTGTCTGTCCCCTTATATGCTTATATCTTTAAAACTACGCAACGGATTTTGATACGGTTATTTTAATAGTTAGAGGGTATCAACGGGGTGGTTTTGATCTATAATTCATATATGATGTTCTAAATAAAAAATGATAATTTTCGAGAATGAGCACTTTATTTGCAAACGCTGGCTGAACCCTAAGAAGATCAAAACAATGTTCTACATTATTAAACACCTTCAGAAGGTCTACAAAAACGTCCGCGAGGGATCTATCTCTATGTCTGATATGTCTATCTCTTAGGGATAACCCACAATGACCATTTTTATTTTTTTACTTTTTACGAGAAATAGTGACTAAATAAGTGTCACTTATTTAGTCACTATTAATATCGTAAATAACGAAGCGATTTTAAACATTACAGCATTAATTTTCATCCAATTAAGTGTCTTAAATAGATTGTGCATATAATATAGATGATCCTGGTCCTTTACAGCATGCAATTTAAACGAATATTTTAGAAGATATTGCAGTATTAACATAGCGGGACAGCAGTTAAAGCCGATTAATAGCACAACTTGAACCTCGTGATATCCAAAATTTCCTCATTTATTACTTTTGATGCGGAACAAAGTTCGCCGGGTCAGCTAGTTAAATATAATCTTCCAGTAAACTGTCATGTTTGGTCGTATCGTCCACATTGCTTGAAGGACTTGTTTGTGTACACTAGTTAATTCGAGCCTAGAATATGTCTTATTAACTGCATTGTAATAGTAGGTAGTAGTGATGTAACGAATGTTGGATTTTTGACATTCGCGAATGCGAATGCGAATACGAATATTTCTTAAAAACATTCGCGAATGCGAATGCGGATATTTCTTTTAAGCCTTCGCGAACGCATTCGAACGATTCTCGGACCTAAAATTCACACAAAATTTCATCAAAATCGGTCAAGCCATATTGGTACAGTTATTCAGTGATTAATATTACGCGTAAAAGAATATTTTGAAAAAAGTTTTTGGTTTTTCCTGATTTTTCGTATTCAATCTTGCGGTTGGAGTTTTATAAAATATATATGAAACTAGCTGACCCAGCAAACGTTGTCTTGCCGAAAAATAAAATTTAAAAAATAGGGGTTGATCGTAGGGGGTTGAAAATTTAGGGTTGCATGTATTTTTGTATCCCGTTTTATAAAAAAAATAAGAAACCGAAATATGTCGAAAAATTAAAAAAAAAATTGAGTGGTGGGCTACCCTTGTAGACCCCAGTAGACCAAATTGTAAATCTAAACCATTCTCGAATCTCCACGAACACACACAAAAAATTTCATCAAAATCGGTCCAGTCGTTTAGGAGGAGTACACATACACACGCACACAAGAAATATATATATTAAGATGTATCTCTTAACTTGCATCAAACTGCATACGGTATGAAAATTTGACTAAACCCGTTTTAAAAGTTTGGGAGTCCATCGCGGTCATGTTTTTTATAAGTTACATTTTTACATACTGACGTCGACATTACTATGGGCGAGATGGAATGGTCGGCACGAAGTATGAAAAATAGTAAGAATTGATATGATATCTGCTGAAATGACCTAACACGGTGGAATCTGTGACCGGGATGCTTTTCTGATCTTGAGTAGTCTATGCTGGAGATCGGGTAAGGTTTCCATGGACTGGAGGCTTGTTGTCCTCATGCCCTTGTTTAAAGGTAAGGGATCACGTATGCAGTGCGTTGGTTACAGGGCCATCAGTTTGATTAGCTAAACAGCGAAAGTATATGGGAAAATTATTGAAAGGAGAACGAGGGTGATATCTGAGTGAGTGTTGAGCGAGACTTAGGGTGGTTTCAGAAACGGACGAGGGTGCATCGATCAGAATTTTTCACTCCGCAACATCATAGAGAAGCAACTGGCTCTAAGCTAAAAGGTTTACTGTGGTTTTGTGGATCTGAAAAAAGCGTGCTGTGCACTCTACGTAAGATAGCGTATCTGCGTGTTGACGGCTACCTGTCACCCTGATTTGACGTCAATATCGGCGTCAGACAGGGTTGCTGTCCGCTCGGCTGTTCATCCTGTACAGTGCACCTGGATAGTTATCTCCAGAGAGTGAGATAACCGAATGTAAGGCTACAAATGGGTGACCTAGTTATGAGCTGCTTACCTTACACAGATGACACCATGCTTTTAGCCAAATCGCCGTCGGACCTGCTAACACTAGTCACTATTGTGAAAGGCGATTACCAGCGATGAAAGGCTTACAGTGGAATATGATGAAAACGAAAGTTTTGGTGATTGAAAAAAGAGAATCCAGAACAGATACAAGATAATGATTGATGATATAGTGCTGGAGTAGGTGGATAAAATTGTATCTTGGGTGCGGTTTTAGCAGGAATGATTTATACACCGTGGATTGGCGTTAGGAAACAGCGTAAATGGAGCATTTGGCATAAGTGGGGATAAGTTGGGATAAGTTATGGACGCAAGAGTTGAGTATGGCAGGTTTTGCACGAAAGAATAAACGCGGTTGAAATGAGGGTACTGCGCTAAATCTGCGGAGAGACACTCGCTGACTGCGTTGAAAACAAGCTTGTTACGAAGGAAGTAAGATTGAAAGAGAGTGTCGATGTAAAAGGGCATGTTCCGATGATTCGGAAATATGGAAAGACTGGATGATGGCAGATTGACCCAGCAGATATACAATGCAAAAGCGGATGAACGTAGGAGCCGCAGATCGCCACGACATACTTTCCATGACCAAATAGAACATGTCCTGGAGGAAGGCGATGTCAGGAGCCTTAAAGGTCGACGAGCGTTTATAACAAGAATTAAGAAAGTCAAAGAAACAAGTGAGGCGTATATGAATCTCCCTTATGTTCTTTCTGCCTACCCCACAAGGGACTTGACGTGCAGTTATTTATGTACTTAAGTATGTACTTCCAAACTAGTTGCCTAATTTAAGGCTGATCCATAATATAATACTTTTTATACTAATCTAGGTGGCCAAAATATTAATCAAAATACATACAAATATATATACAATTTCTTCATCACTAGCCTGTTGCAGTCCACTGCTGGACGTAGGCCTCTCCCAACTTGCGCCACAACATCCGATTCTAGCACCCCCTGTCCCACCGTTACCACGACCGTTGGCCGGGAATAGTGGGACCACCGAGAACTGGAGGTCGTTGGATTCTCGCTTTAGTCATGGGAGGTTTTTGCCCATAGTCCCCACGCTGGGCAGACGTGTTGAAGACCGCAGGGGTGAACCTTTTAAAGATAGGGACGCTGCTGCCCGCCCCTTCTAAGAAAATTTAGGTTGACCCTTTATTTTGGAATGGTTATCCCGCCATTCTTTGGTGTTGTGCTGTGTTAGCTTGTCAGCCGTATGTTTTTCTTTTGCTCCCGGCTGACTGATTTCTTTTTTGTTATTACAAAATATTCGCAAAACATTCGCAATATTTCTTGCGAATGCGAATGCGAATTGGAATGTCCAAAAACATGCGAATATTCGCGAATGCGAATGCGAATGCGAATGTTCGTTACATCACTAGTAGGTAGTAGATTGAAAGGGCCAGACAGACAACCTTATTTTGCGTTACATATTTAATTTTATTGAACAAGGTTTTATAAATTGTCGATGGTCTGAATGAAAAGCACCGTGCTTCTGAATCTATAAGTCGTAGGATCGAATCCGGGCTCACATCAATGACTTTTTTGGGAATTATTTTCAGGAGTTATGTGTGATAAATACTTTTGACTCGTTTCATCGTGATCGGTGTATAGCCATAGGTTCCCGCCACCTATGTGATTTGGCAAGTTAAAATTTTGTTAGCAGCGGCTTAACAGTTATGGGTAAAAAAAATCGTGAACGTATAAAAAAGGAAAAACAATTAAGCTATTTTATTATTCAATTTGAGCCCCGTCTTAGCGATATCTTACATGTATTCTACTCGTAGTACGAATTGCTCGAAAGAATTACATGTGATAAATGACGAGTAGGTACATACGGTTGTTTTGGTGTTACTTTGTAATTTTTTTATGTAATAGGTGGATGACTTTACTTAATTATATTTTAGGCCTAGGTAGATAAGTACCTGTTTTGCTATAAAAACAATCAAGATTATTAAACCAAACCATTGGAATACCGTTCTCAGGTTTGACGTGTATTTGTTTTGCTTGCGCAATTCACCCAGGGAAACACCATACACGCCATACACGCTTGTCATAAATATTAGTAATCGGGTGGGGAGCGAACCCGCCAACCTCGATTCTGCAGTCGGTAGTTTTATCAATGCACCACGTGGCCAAACTAATAAAAATATTATAAAATAGATAGTAACAAGAAGGATTTCTTTGTTCGATATTCTTAATTTGGGTTTCGTCAGTATTAATAGATTAAAACAGAGCCATGCCAATGACTATTTAAATGAAACATTTTATTTAAATAATTAAATTCAGTACACAAAGTGCAAATAAGTTCAGTAAATAAATGAAACAAGTACACAACACTGTGTATAAACAATTTATTATTCAGAATGTTTTCTTTCGTATGTGAGAGTCCATCCATATTCAGTATCAAAATATACATTAAACACAACAGCTAGTTCGTGGAAATTATTAAAAAAAAATACCATTTCAAAAACAAATAAAAAAGAAAACAAAAAAATACCTTAAGTATTTTATTTTAGTACTGTTTGAAATTCAATTTGATTGTTGTGATTTCAGTATAGAGTAAACAAACCATGACGTAATGAAGGAGAATAGTAGTAGAAGATATAATCAATAATTTTGGCACATATACCACGGGAATTTCGGTTCAGATGAATACCACCTGCTGATTTTCGCCATCACTCGACGGACCAATCCTACCATCCGCATCGTCTGAATGGTTCGCGATCAACAACTGTGCGTTTAACCGGCACTTCATGCCGCGCACTGCCCCTTTGTAGTGCCAAGAAACGAGCGTATTCCCATCTTCGAGGCCGGCAACGCTCATGTAACGCCCCTGGTGTTCTGGATTAAGAAGTCGTGGCTTTGAATCTGGGCTCACACTAATTACTTGTCGAAATTCTTTTCGGAAGTTACGTGTGATAAATATCTATGACTGAAAACTGTGTGTCCGGTGTATGGCAATAGGTTCGCCACCTATTTCTCGCCGTCGGGTAGAAAAAGGCGTCAAGTGATATTATAATAATAATAATATCTTGGACACAAATCACACAGCGCCCTCCAGTTCCAAACTAAGCAACTAAATGCTTGTGCTATGGATACTAGATAACGGATACTACTACATATATGCTTTTCTTTTGTAAATACATACTTATAATACATAGAAAAACACCCAGACGCCGCACAAAAATTCATGTTTGTCACAAATATTTGTGCTCGGGAGGGAATCGAACCCCCGACCTCAGTTCTGCAGCCGGTAGTTTTACCAATGCGCCACGAGGCCCGTTATGTGTGTTACATTTATAATTATTGAAATAATTGCGACTCTACGAGTTGTACGACTACTTTTATAACGACTATTTTAATTTTTAACATACTTTCCACAATACTTTCAACAAAATGGAGTCAAATAAATTCGTATTAAAAGTGTTTATAACTATAGGAGTATTTGTTATTAGTAACTTACAGTCTGTGTCTATGTCACGTGTACATAATGACAAAACGATAACGTTGTTACTGTTACTATTTTCTTAAACAAAGATTCACCTCACAATAACAATTCTAATCCAATCGTAAACAGTTATCTTTGTCTATGTAAATCTATGATTCAAACCTTTTGAAAATGAGTAAGTAAGTAAGTACTGGAATATTCAGGTTTTCACGCAACTGGATAGTCCTTACCTGACATCATTATTATTTACAAAGTGGCGAACTTTGTTTCGCCGCAGAGCTATGAATTAGATTAATTGATTTTTCTAAAATAAAAGTAAAGACTAAGTAACTCTTTACTACATCAACCACCTGGCAATAAAAGTCCCGTCAAAATCGGTTCAAAAACTTCAGAATTTAGCCGGAACAAACGGCCGGGTAGATATATAAAAAATGTTATTTTAGTGTATGTATCGCATATGTCATACTCATATGCATGTAGTAAAAAATGGTAATTTCATGAATACAAACAGACACTCCAATATTATTTATAGGTATGTATGGACTTCAGTCAATGTCGTCTGATACATGGTCAATCTCATATCTCAATTGATTTCTCTTACCTTTGTTAGACAAAATTTCAGATCATTAGCATTTTTTATGGAATAGGTAGAAAACTGGCAAGCGCATCACCTGATCATATGCAACTACCGCCGCCCATAGACACCTGTAACTGATAGTGTTACAGTTGCGTTGCTGGTCTTTAAGGGAATGAGATGGGACAGGATGGGAGAAGGGAGGTGGTAATGGTTTTCTACAATATGAGCATCAAACGTAAAGTCTATTTGATAGTAATTCGAGAAATAATGTTACCTCACTCTAAATCTAATATGGCGGAATATGTATTTTCAATGCATTTTTACAATATGGGTATCAAATGAAAAGCTTTTTGATGGTAAGTTTGGCATCTCCAAAAATAATATGACATCATTCTCAATCCAATATGGCGGAATAAATACTTTTAATGCATTTTTACAATATAATATAAAATTAAAGGCCTTTTTGATAGTAACTCGAAAAATAATTAGACATCATTCTAAATCCAACATGGCGGAAAAACATTTACTAAGCATTGTTACAATATTCATTATAATAAGTAAAATATTAACACCCACATGGGTATCAAATGAAAGGGCTTGTTAAGAGTAACTCGAAATGTTACGGTATTCTAAATCCAATATGGCGGAATATACATTTTAATGCATTTCTACAAAATGGGTTTCAAAGGAAAGGTCTTGTGTAGCTCGAAAAATAATGCGACTTTTACAATATGGGTATCAAATTATAGGGCTTGTTGAGAGTAACTTGAAACATAAGGTATTGTGACCTTATTCTTAATCCAAAATGGAGTTCTAGTTTTCTACCAGATTCTAACCAGACACTTAAAAATATTTATACTCAAATAGTCATTTTTTATTGATAATTAGTTCGGAAACAAAGATGTTTTGTTAGCTGCATTCTTCTTTTGGTACCTTATTATTTGACACCTAAATGACATATATCTATCTTTTCACAAATTTACACTAATAAAGATAAGATACAGTCAAGTAAATATAGTTCTCAAGATTTCTATAAAGATTAAAACTGCTAGCACTCAAATGAGACAATTGATATCGTCTTAAATCATAATTTATCATTTTAAACAAAACAAAGTCTATTACACAATTTACAACTGAACAATGGGTGAAACAATTGTTTTTTTTTATGATATAGGGCGGCAAACGAGCAGGCGTGTCACATGATGGTGAGCAACAAACGCCGCCCATAGACACCTGAACACATAGTGTTACAGTTGCGTTACCTATCGTTATAATGGAATACGGAAGGGGTCGGAAGTGAGATTGGAAGGGGAGGAGGAAAGGGGTTAGGCCTCCGGATACCTCTCTCACCGAGCAAAACGCGGCAAGTGCCACTTTATGTCGATATTCCGAGAGTGGTATTTCACCGGTCGAGCCGGCCCATTAATGCAGCAAGCTACGTGGCTCTACCACTTTTATAAATTATTCCCTCAAATAGCGTTTAAATTTACTCGAGTCGTGCGGTCCGAAGCATACTTGCGTTATTTTGGTGTATGTCACATTGCAAATATTTTCAAACTCACCTTATTTTTCGTAGTTGAGTCAACATGAGTCATAGTTTGTAGGTTTATTAACTTATCTATCTATATTCACTTGATCATATCCTTATTCATCTAGTTTTATTTGCAGATAATACGAAGTTATATATACATATTTAATTTGACACTGTAAGTATTGCCCCCGATGTGTCATCATTGAATTCCTAATATACATATAGAGACAGATATATACTTAACAGAGCGCCTAAGGCACGATCAATTTGGTCATGGAAAGCGAGTTGTTTTCATCTTGGATATCCTTTTGCTTTTGCATTGTATATCTGCTTAGTCAATCTTGCATCTAAATGTTCTTATATTTGGATAAAATATCAGTGTACTTATTTAGCGCAAATTTTCTAGGTAACGTGGAAAACAAACAACAGTCATTTGTTTTAAGTGTTTTGCTTAAGCTGTGATGTGTATCTTTATTTTTATCTGTCTGTCTGTGATGGTATAGTACCCAGAACGGCTTAACTTACCAAGATTATTCTTTGTTGAATGTGATTTCATTACTTTATTCTAGCTGTAATTCTGTTTCATAATAAATGAAACAAATCTTACTGCTATGATAAAACGACTTAGTCAAGATCGCTGAAAACCACTGGATTCTGACGGCGCAGGATCTTGAGTTATACCATTCTATAGGGGAGGCCCATGTCCAACAGATGACATAAAAAGCCAGATGATGATACTCCTGAAATAGTTGATTAACCTGATTTGTTTCCTTTGAGAGTGGGATAGTTTTTACGGAGTGCTGCTGATTTCTGAGGGAATTCACTATTAGCATATCATGCGAGGAAATACGATTTCGGGTATTAAGGTCTTGAAGAAATAATTTAAGATGATTGCCTCAATATCTTGCATATCAGGTATTTTTTACCCTCACCATCCTTCAACGAAAAATATTATTTAATTTACGATCTCATTGGTTTTGAATTTTGGTGCGGATCTATAAATTTTGGCTATATTTGAGAGTTTTTGACTTGCAATAAGTATATTTTACTATTTCGTTGATTAGTCAAAACGATCTGATAACCTTATTTTTAATTAAGCTTTTATTATTAGTATCTTATCAATAAATAATTCAAAATTTATATTTTGGCATCACACAAATACGTTTCAGTTTTATAGATTTGTATGTAAGCTAACACGTGGCATTTGGTAACAAATTGTTTTACAATTTCCTATCAAATGACAAGTTACCTTTATTTTTTCCTTTTAAACAATAAAAAGTGAGATAAAAATTAGCAATACGGGTACAAAAGACTCAAGTGTTTGTTCAATGGCAGTGTTGAGTATGAGTAATGAAATAAATACTAGTTGGTCTTAAAGTACATCAGCCTTCAGTTTTGTATTGAAATTGTGATAACGCGTTCGTCCTGTCAATTTATTTGTGTAACACTCGATGTTTTGGCTGATTTTCCACTTTCAAATTATTTTTCTCAGTTGAGTATAAAATGAGTGTTGGTGTTTTTAAATTTTGCTTTTAAAAAATATTTTTATACAATGTAGTGTATATATAATAAGCAGATTATTTTCTTACAAAGTAGTAACACAGTACATGTAAGTTGTGTTCATTATTTTCTAATTATTTTAACATTTTCATTGGTTGGCTTTTTTAATAGATAGAGAGTGTCAAAGGGTGGTTTGTTTGTATAACCAGCTGTAGCAAATAAAAAGTGATAATGTTCCAGATTGATCACCTTAATTGCAAATGGCTGAAACCTAAGTGATAGATCGAAACAATGTTCTATATTATTTTACACCTTCAAAAGGTGTACAAAATTGCATATGTCTATCTCTTAGGGGCCCGCAGTGACCATTTTTATTCTTTTACTTTTATTTTAACAAAGCTTTAACAGTGGTAGAGCCACGCAGTTCGCTGCTTGAATAGGCCGGCTCGACCGGTGAAATACCACGACCTCTGAGAATATCGATCTGAAGTGGCTCTTGCCGCGTTTCGTTCGGTGAGAGAGGTATCCGGACGCCCAATTTCTATGTATTATAAGTATGTATTTACAAAAGAAAAGTATATATGTATTTATATCCGTTATCTAGTATCCATAACACAAGCATTTAGTTGCTTAGCTTGGAACTAGAGGGCGCTGTGTGTATTGTGTCCAAGATATTATTCATTATAATTAATTAATTATTATTAATTAATTATAATTATTAATTATAATCCTTTTCCACCTCCCCATCCCATTTGCGACATCTTCCATATCCCATTGTGAGGGCCGGCAACGCAACTGGAACACTATTTGTGTCCAGGTGTCCATGGGCGGCGTTTGTTGCCTCCAAATACCATTTAAGAAGTTCAGCGTTTTTGCATCAAAATCCTCAGATAATTGAACTAGAGCTTCCTTTAGGTGCACTTGACGCTCCCATAGAAACTCTGACGCGCTTGAATTTATCCAATCCAGGCAACGGTTTTTTATATACTTATGAAAAGATAGGTATTAGGTCTCTATGGTGGGCTCCTCTCCACCACGCTAAGTACAAACATAGATAACTTCACGCCAAATTCCTTGTCGGGTAGACAGAGAGAACCCCGTTAAGTACCTCAACCAAATATGTATAAATATGTATAACTCCTACACCACAACCCCCATGACATTCCGTGATGCGACAAGAGGTTCCTTCGCAGCGACGAAATAACTAAATAACATAAATTTACACAAATTATACCAAAAAAAAATATAGATTGTATAGATAGATAATAGAAATGCATCGGCAAAAAATATTTATGTCTATTGGATATTTCCATCTATTGAATGTTCCCCTTCAATAGATGGAAATATCCAATAGACATAAATATTTTTTGCCGATGCATTTCTCTTTGTTATCAATACAAGAGAAAAGGTTAACTGCTATTTGTCACGAAGAAAACAATACAATAAACAAACAGAAGATTTATTAATATTATAGGCCAAGAGTCCGCTACCACCTAACGTACGCAATTTATACAACTTGTTTTTTCTTTATACCATACATACTATAAATAATATAGTCTATATAGTATCTATTATATTGCTGTTCTTAATATTTAAATCATATTTTGCTAAAATATATATTTTCTAAAGTTGTAATTTTTTATGTCTTTAATTAGTAAATAAGTTATTTCAATAATTTATGTAACACACTCTCAAGCAACGATAATAATAAACGAATAGAGCAATTTAAATAAACTTTACTCTATCGTTATACTTCGATACTTTTTCAATTTTTTTCAATATACATATATACTATATATACGAGTAATAAGTATTTATAACTGACAAAATTATACCCGCTACAACGCAAGGGTATTGTCACCTATTTTGTAAGACTTTAGTTATTGTTTTGTATGACGAATCTAAGTACTTTGTGTACTTAGAATCGTCATACAAAACTATTAGCCAAAATCCGCGGAGCTTAGATTCCCTTTCATCACCCTGTTTTGAATGTGAAAGCGAATCTAAGTGCCAGTTTCGGCGTCAAGGCTTCTTGAGAAGAACTGACAAGAAACTCAAGGCTGACTCTTTTCAATAGCCAGTTTAAAAACATAGAAACAAAGATTATTAATTTTACATAAAATTACTGTTGGCTACACCATAAAATATTGTCGATTTAAAGGTATTAAAACTTATTGGCAGCCGGCCGGCTTACGTAAATATTAACATAAAGATCTAAAGAAAGCTGTTATTGGTTTGCAAGATTTTTTCGTAAGAAATCCTTTTCTCTTTTCTACATAAAACAACACACTTTCATTGAACGACGTACGTGACTTTGTGAGCCATTAGCTCTTGGCTTATTTTTTGCTAATAAATAATGACCAAACAGATAACGGTGAAAGGGATATTTAGGACATTCTGGAAACAGTCCTGTGAGTGATAAAACAATGATTCAGTTAGTTCTTTGAGAGAGTGTTTGATATCAGAGATTTCAAAAATAATTTTAATTTTTCAAATATACTAAAAGTAAAAGTTATAGATTGTTATTTTTTTATTTTTTTGTAAAAATGACTAAAAGGTATGTGTTTTCCTCGATGTACAGTGTAAAATAAAATTATTAGTAAAATTAGGGATGTCAATTTAAATTAAAAGTATCGTTGTGAAGTAATCTCATAATTGTTATTCTGTATCAATTATTTATGCTACCGACCGAACAATAGAGAAACTATATAATGATGGCGAAAATATTTTAGCAAAATTTTGACCGCGTGGATAACAACGTAAGGAAGGAAATTGGATTGAAAGAGAGTGTCGTTGTAAGAGTAAGAAAGGACATGCTCCAATAGTTAGGACATATAGAAAGAATAGATAATGCAAGATTGACTATGCAGATATACCTTCTGTGTACTAAGTATCGGGAATTTGTCAATAAAACAAAAAATACAAATTATTCATCTAAATTTATTTTATCGCCTTCAAAGTAGGCCCCATCGCTTGCAATACAACATCTCCACCGCTTTACCCAGTCTTCCATACATTTTTCATAGGCTATTTGCGGTATGGCCTTTAGCTCATTCAGCGAATTTTCTTTTATGGCTTCTATTGACTCAAAACGTTTTCCTCGAAGTGGTAATTTTAACTTGGGAAATAAAAAAAAGTCAGACGGAGCCATATCAGGTGAATAGGGTGCTTGGTCGAGAACGTTTCTTGAATTTTTCGCTAAAAACTCTTTCACTATAATGGCTGTGTGTGATGGTGCATTATCATGGTGCAGCATCCATGAGTTGTGTCGCCACAAATCTGGACGTTTTCGGCGGATACTCTCACGCAAACGCTTCATGACGCCTAAATAATATTCTTTATTCTCTGTTTCTCCCTCTGGAAGGAATTCGGAGTGAACCACACGGTAGTCAAAAAAAACTGTCAGCATCACCTTGATTTTGGTGCGACTTTGACGCGGTTTTTTGGGTTTCGGCTCGTTTTCAAGACGCCATTCTGAAGACTGTTGGCTTGTTTGCATGTCATACTCATAAACCCATGTCTCGTCGCCAGTTATTATACGTTTCATAAAGGTCGGATCCGTAGAAGCTCGGGAAACCATGTCTTCAGCGACATGCTTTCGCTGCCCTTTTTGAACAACATTGAGCTCTTTTGGAACTAGTCGAGCGGCGACGCGTTTCATGCCTAAAATGTCAATGAGAATATTGTGGACGGACTTAAAAGATATGTTCACCTCACTAACCAACTCTCTCTTACTCATACGTCGATTTTCGAGCACTAGCTTCTTGATTCTGTCGATGTTTTCTTTGGTCATAGCGGTTGAAGGTCTACCAGAACGAGGCAAGTCTACTACTACTTCTCGGCCTTCTTTAAAAGCCTTATACCATTCATAAGCCCTTGTTTTCGATATACATGATCCGCCGTAGGATTTCGCAACATTTTTAGTGATTCACCACATGAAATATCATTCGAAACACAAAATTTAAGGCACACTCTTTGTTCAACAATATTTTCCATTGTAAAAATCACCGAGGACTCAAAACTATGACCAACAAAAAGTTTAGTTTAAAACAAATTAAATGACAGATCCCGTTCAAATTTTGCGCGCTAAATCAGTACAGTGCTACCAACATGCAGTAAAAAAATTAGAACGACCTCTTTTACGCGGGTCTCTTTATTGACATATACCCGATACTTTTTACACAGAGTAGTACAGTGCAAAAGCGGATGGTGGTAGGAGTCGCGGACGGCCAAGACTCACACTCCTTAACCATATAGAACGTGTTTTTGGAGGTGATGTTAGGAGCTGCAAAAATCAACGAGCGTACATGAAAAGAGTTATGAAAGTCAAAGAAGCGAGTGAGGCGTGTAAGAATCGTGCCATACTGCGCTCTGTTCTCTCTGCCTACCCTGCAAGGGATTTGGCGTAGTTATGTATGTATGTATATGTATGTATGCATTTGACGATAAGTATAACATTAATAAATATGATGTTTTATTATATCTTCAATGTTTTATGTAAACGCTCTATATCATAATCTAATACAATGTCTACAAAATTAAAGTATATGACTATAGGCTGAGTTTATAATACCTACTACTTAACCATGTTGATATTCAACACCTTTATGTAGGTGTATACACAGACGATGTTTGAGGTTTATATCAATCGATGTCCTATTTTAATGTAGACAGCGCCATCTAGTTCCAAATTAAGGAACTGACGTTTGTTTTAAGAAATTAGACAACGGATATCAATGTACTTTTGTTTAATGAAAGAATACTCTTTACCGTGTATCTAATAATGACAAAATAACTAAAAAAGAAATCTTTTGTGGTAATTACAGTATGCAGTCTTAGCGCAAGTTACGATCTCTTCTTTTTTATGGTATAGGAGGGCAAACGAGCAAGTGGGTCACCTGATGGTAAGTAACTTCTCACCGCCCATGAACACTATGAAGCTTTGCCGTTCTTTAAGGGAATAGGAAGGGAAAGGTGGGGTAAAGGGGATCGGGCTTCCTCTTCACCGAACGAAGGGACGAGCCACTTCATGCCGATATTTCGAGAGGTCGTGGTATTTCACTGGTCGAACCGGTCCATTCATGCAACGAACTGCGTCTTTCTACAATTGTTCAAATTTCTTCTGCGTTTGTATTAGGGTCAGGGTTAAACCCTCGTCGAATTATGTCGTTGAGACGCGACAGTAACTACCGATGTCGTAATAACACATACTGCCACATTTTACAATATTCTGCTGGTAATCACAGATTTGTCACATTATTATTGATATACTAAAGCACGATGGCCTTCCACCAGCGCTCGGGAAAGTTGTGACACGCTCTCACCCACTCAACTCCATTTTCTCCATTTTATGAAACCAAGTTGACCTTATAGAAAGTACTTGTTTCATACATATAGTTTTACGAAGTAAAAATCAGGTACTTATATTTTAAACAAACTATATCTAATATATAAAATTCTCGTGTCTAGATGTGCGTAATTGAACTCCTCCGAAACGGCTTGACCGATTCTCATGAAATTTTATGTGCGTGTCGGGTAGGTCTGAGAATAGGATAACATCTATTTTTCATCCCCCTAAATCACAAGGGTAGCCCACCACTCAATTTTTTTTTTAATTTTTCGACATATTTCTGTTTCTTATTTTTTTTATAAAACGGGATACAAAAATCATCATCAACCCCTATTTTTTAAATTTTATTTTTCGGCAAGACAACGTTTGCTGGGTCAGCTAGTATGTCATAGAATCTATAAAATTCATATAACTAATCTATAAAATCATTATATACTTGATATATTCACGACAATGTATCAATAAAATTTAGTATTCATCATTTTACATGAATGATGCTTATTCACATTATTTGCTGTCTATACCTAACGTTTTATGCGAACATAAACAATATTATACAAATATTTGACGCCATTTGGCACGTATTAACAAATGACAGTTTATAATAAGCGTTCTTATAGTCTGAACATTTGCAAACAGTCTACATACAGCCTTATAATACAACAAAATGAACTAAAAGATATTATGAGATAAAACCATTTTAAATTATTCAGTTTAAGCCCGTATTATGATGATAACGTAAATAGATCATTTATTAAATAAACTATAACTGGTTTTAAGAGATTTGAGACATTTTACAATTTGGTGCGGTCGTTCTTTTTTTAACTGAAACTCCGATAAGTATATAAGTTATGACATCATTTAGAACTAAGCGAGTGCTCAAAGATGAATTTACTCAATATGTGATTGCAAAATGGAGGTAAGAGAGTTGGTACAAATTTATTATACTAAAAAAAAATTAAAAATAGCGTACTTAGGACTTAGTTGCGTATATGGTAATAGGCCAATTATTACACCATCATAAGATATTTTATACTAATCTTTAATAATCAAAATCAAACATGTTTTGAACATTACAAATAACTAATATTGCTTTATGTGTATTAGATAAACTCCAAAAGTAATGAATCCACTTTTATAAAGTTTTTAGAAAGATTCACGACCCAGAAATAATAAGAGTTTTTAACTAAAAATAAAGAGATATATTATTTTGATGAGCTATTTTATTTTATCGAGGACTTTTTTTACTCTTTTGTAGGGGTAAGGGGGGGGGGGGCAAGAAGAAGCTAGTAGTATTATAAACCACTAAAACTGCGTTCAGGTTAATGTTTAATGGCTGACGGTTTTTCAATGTGAAAAACTAAATCTAAAGTTGTGTAACAGTTAATCTACTGATTTATATCTGCAATTGAGAAATATCGACCGTCCTAGTTAAATCTAACATTATCTTTTGTGATTTAGTCATGAATACACTTGCATATTGTAGTAGACATTCAATAATATTAATTTTAATTATAATAATGTCATAAAATATTTTTTAATCAGCGCACTAATGTTACCTTAAAATAGGTATTAAACATTTTCAACGGAAAATAGAAAAAAAACTATGTAAGGATACGCTTGTAATTATTTATAGCGTTAATTTTATAAGCTTGATGATATTTCATTTAACTTAAATGTAATTTAACAGAGACATGAAGATGAGACACGTTGTGATGGTGAACACGACGCCGGCACAGCCGGCAGTGACAGAGACTGATCTTGAAGAGGCACTCCAGCTAGCTGGTGAGTAATAGTAGTGTTAGTAGTAGTGTCCGCAATTCATATCTACCTTAGGAGGTATATAATAATATACCCAGGGCCGGATTACCATAGTAGCAAGAGTAGCAAATGCTACAGGCCCCGCGCGAAAAGAGGCCCCGCAGTAAACCCAGTCGTCTCGTGCCTGAGCCTAATTTTTTCGTGCCATAAACGAGAACTTTTCCTAATCCACATAAATCCCTCGTTACCCGCTGGTTGTTGTGTGTTATTTGCTTGGTGTAAATAATATCATACGGTTAACGCACAAGTTCTTCAAAAAGTTGCTTCTATAAATGTGTAGAATTTCAATGCTTTGTAAAAGTTTAAAAAATAATGAGGAAACAGATAATTATTAAATACTAGCTGACCCGGAAAACTGTTACGCCTCAAAAGTAATAGTTATATGAGTAAATTTCGGATATAAGTAATTCGAAAATATTAATTTGAATTACACGTTGAAAAAGACCTTTGATCTTTATTCCAAGCACAATCTATAAAAAATACTTATTGGATGAAAATTAATGCCGAGCCAGCAATCCATAACGCAGTCCTGATCCCAACGCTAACTTATGGAAGCGAGAGCTGGGTATTGCAGAGGGTGCATGAAAGTAGTATAAACGCGGAAAAAATGAGGGCATTGCGCAAAATCTGCTGAGTGGGTTTCGCTGACCGCGTCGAAAACAAGGTTAAGGAAGGAAGTTGGATTGAAAGAGAGTGTCGGTGTAAAAGAAAGAAAGGGCATGCTCCGATGGTTCGGACATGTAGAACGAATGGATGATGCAAGACTGACTAAGCAGATATACAATGCAAAAGCGGATGGCTGTACGAGTCGAGGACGGCCAAGACAAACATTCCATAACCAAATAGAACTTGTTCTGGAGGAAGGTGATGTTAGGAGCCTTAAAAATCGACGTCGTGCGTGCATGAAAAGAGTTATGAAAGACATCGAAGCGAATGAGGTGTGTAAGAATCGTGCCTTATGGCGCTGTGTTCTCTCTGCCTACCCCGCAAGGGATTTGGCGTGAAGCTATGTACGTATGTATGTAAAGTATAATATTAGCTATTTCTCAAAATATTTTGTGGACCAGGATCGTGGTGGTGTTGATTTTCAAAAAGGGTAATACAACCCGCTTGAAAATCTGTAGACCCATCTGGCTTTTGAGCCATAAATAAATAAGCTGTTTTCAAGGGTCGTTACAAATCGAATTTCGCGCAGGCTTGGCGGCTTTCGGTCTCCCGAACATTCCGGTTTCCGAAAAGACTATAGACCACATACACAAACTTCGCCAAATTATACAAAGACCGAGGAGTATAATCAGCCTTTGTACCTGGCGTTCGTGGACGCTGAAAAAGCTTTTAATTCCGCTGAAACTTGGGTAGTACTGCAGTCCCTCCAGAGATGCCAAATTGACTATCAGTATATCCAAGTATTGCAGTGTTTGTATAGAAACGCTATTATGTCAGACCGAATTGGTTTTGGGAGTACGAATCCAATATTAAAGCAGAAAGGTGTCGGGAACAGGTACGTAATCTCCACGAAGCTGTCCGGACTAGGAGTCAACATCAATGGCGAATAATGGCTCGCCTTCGATTTACTGATGATATCGTGGTCATGGCAGAGTCACTGGAGAACTTTGGTGCAATGCTTAAGGATCTCAGCAGATATTCCCACCGCGTAGGTCTCGTAATTAACATAGACAAATTCAGTCTTCTCCATGTTTATTCTACAGTAATGTCCAATGCCAATCAAGTACCGGTTGTCTTGTCCAAAATTGGACTTGTCCATGTTAATTCTTCAGTAATTTCCAATGCCCGTGTCTTTCAAGCACTGGTTACTGCTGGTAATGCGATCCTCGAAGTTCTCCATCGCTATGTTAACCCAGGACAAACAGTCCAACTGGGTAGAACCAACTTCGAGAAAGAGATAAACCACCGATTCAACTCAGTTGAACAGTGTTGTAACCCTAGGACCAGATTGCAGTTTACTGTTTTGGGAGTCCCACACTACCCCCTCTCAGTCTAACTCTCAGTCTAACTCTCAGTCAGCCGGGAGCGAAAGAAAAATATATGGCTGACAAGCTTACACAGCACTACACCGAAGAATGGCGGTATAACCATTAATAAAATATGGGTCACCCTAAATGTTCTTGGTAGGGGCGGGCAGCAGCGTCCCTATCTAAAAAAGGTTTACCCCTGCGGTCTCCAACCCGTTTGCCCAGCGTGGGGACTATGGGCATAAACCTCCCAATGAAAATAGCACCAATGCAACGGCCCCCAGTTCCCGGTGGTCCCACTATTCCCGGCCAAGGCAGCGGTCGTGGTAACGGTGGGACAGGGGGTGCTAAGAATCTCCGGGTTACGGCAGGCTGCCAAAAACAACTACTCGTGGCCACTTATAATGGACGCAGTCTTCGGCTGAACCAACACCTCACCGAACTCGAGGTAGAGCTGGGTTGCTTGAACTAGCATATTCTAGGGCTATCTGAAGTCCGGCGAGAGGGGGAGGACACGATAACCCTACAGTCAGGGAACTTACTCTACTTTCGGGAAGGTGACCAGCTCTCCCAGGGGGGTGTCGGTTTCCTCGTTCACAACGTCAGACGACCTCAGAAAGGCTGCTGGAAAAGACTGGATGCGGAAGGCAGAGAATCGGATGTTGTGGCGCACATTGGGAGAGGCCTATGTCCAGCAGTGGACTGCAATAGGCTAATGATGATGATGATGAATGATGATGATGACACTACCCCCTGCCGTCCCCAGGCGGGGGTGTGCATAAATCATTTACTCGCGTAAAAAAAAAGGAACGATCTGGTCGACGCGAAGTAGGCCGTCACCCCACTAGGTGGACCGACGATCTGGTAAAAACCGCGGGAAGACAATGGATACAAGTAGCACAGGACCGTTAGTTGTGGCGTTTATGGGGGAGGCCAACGTCCAGCAGTGGACCTTAAATGGTTATTAAATATAAACTTTGAAATATGTCTTGAAAACAATATTTTGTGTAGTATTATCAGTTTCCAATTGTTAGTTTCCTATCAAAATTATTCCAAATTGCTAGGAAATCTCATTTCAGGATTTTGTAACTGTCAGAGCCTAACAGCGCCTATAGTTATTTACTAGGTACACTATTAATTACCCACAAAATTGTAAACTAGGTATACTATTAATTACCCACAAAATTGTAACTACTTTATTTATAACAGTACTACATTATTTTTAACAGTGGTAGAGATAAGCAGTTAGCTGCATAAATGCCCGCTCGACCGGTGAAATACCACGACCTCTCAGAAGATCGACGTAAAGTGGCTCATGCCACGTTCGGTGAGAGAGGTACCCGGAGGCCCACCCCCTTTCCCCATCCTTTCCTTTCCCCTGTGCCCTAAAGGTCGGCAACGCAATAGTAACACTATATGTGTTGCTGGTGGCTATTGGCGGCGTTGGTTGCTTACCATCAGGTGACACGCCTGCTCGCTTGCCCTCCTATCCCATAAAAAAAAACTTAAAAAACCACAGCAGATCAAGGGCTCTTTGAAAGAATTTGCTACGGGCCCTGCGCTTGTTTAATCCGGCACTGAATATACCTTATTTTATAAAACTTTTAGAGCCTTATACCCGAAGGTGGTGGCAATGGTAATCATGCCTCGATATGCGAATTGATTATTTAGGCCTATTTAGACTGACTAGACTAATTTATTTACAATGTTATCAGTCATCGATATTAATCACATAAATCTTCCGTAAAGATTTCTGCATGCATACAATTTCTAAGAAAATGAAACTAAAGAATAAGTTTCATTTAATTGTGAATATTAACAGATTATGTGGTTAATGTTCTTTTTTATCCTAATGTGACTTTATGTCTTGTCTTATCTTAGCGTCATACTATTATTTTATGTTTATTTAATATCTGTTAAAATCAGATTAGATTTAGAGTAGGTATTTGAAATTAAGGACGCAACAATTGCAAGGATAATTATTGATGATGTAATGCTGATATAGGTCGATCAGATGAGATTATATCTTATACGAGTATTTAACAGTGCTAAATGGAATGTGCGTCTTAGGTTGTGAAAAGAAGAATGAACTAAGTAAAAAGTAATAAATCAATGAATCTATTCAATTAATTAGATAAAGTTCTAAGTGTACGTAAGCAAGATGGACCAAAACCCATGTATTGCAATGTTTATATAAAAGAAAAGTTATCAAAAATGAAGACATAAAGATTACAAATGGGCTTCGGAATATCAATCGATAATATCAATAACATATAACTTTTATCTAAGAACGGTTTTAATTGGGAAGACAAAGAAAAACGTCCTCAAACATCTGGGGAATATGAAAATACGGTAATATGATAATTGATTTTGCAAATAAACGATGATCAAACAAAAAGGTATATAGTCAACAGAGTTGTTGTTTAGAACTTTAAAAACAAAGAAGCAAGTGTTATAATATTTTAAAAAATCTTTTTACCATTTTATGGTACCGTCAAATGGGGTGACTAGGAATAAAATGGTGAATAGAGATGAAATTTATAACCTCAATTACTTAAAAATGTGCTTTTTAGTTTATACCCAAATAGCATTAAAGTGCTAAAGTTTCATCTCTATTTACCCTTTGATCCCGAGTCACCCCATTTGACGGTACTCTCTTCTCTTTAAGGAAATAAAACACACATTTATAAACATAAAACACATTGATAATAGATATAATATATATACATTCATAGTGGAAATTATTACTATTACTTAACGAATGCTATTACTAAAATTGCAGGCGCTGGCAGATATCAGTTTCTACATTGCACTTTAATGTTGGCGACCCTCATCTCAGCTATATTGGAGATGATCGGTGTGTCTTTCATTCTACCCGCTGCTGCATGTGATCTTGCTTTGCCAGAAAATCTGAAGGGGATCCTAACTTCGTTACCCAACATTGGTAAGTTGGTCTTCTTATGCCAATCCTTGTTTGGCTAATTGTGATTGGATCTTCACACTTTTACTACTAATTAGAAAGTCTAGATAATGACCTCAGTTATGAATATGGTTCTGGCTTATTTGACACTATTTCATTTTGACCCATAAAATAGGTTGCTATAGTGTTCAGTTATCGTTAAATATCGCACATAACTTGAGGCAAGTGATCGGTGTGTTGTGTGGTGTCCCTCGACACACCTATTGAGACAACAGATACAGACTTTGTTTAGCCATAATTAAATCTGGTAGAGCCACGTAGTTCGCTGCCTGAATGGGTCGGCTCGACCGGGGAAATATCTCAGAATATCGACGTAAAGTAGCTGTTGATTAGGTCGTTGAGAGAGCCGAGCAATGCAACAGTAATTCTTATCTGTATTGCAAATGTCCATTGTTTTTTTTTTGGGATAGGAGGGAAAACGGGTAGACGTGTCACCTGATGGTAAGCAACCAACGCCGCCCATGGACACCAGCAACACATATTGTGGTACTGTTGCGTTGCCGACCTTCAAGGGATAGGGGGATAGGGAAGAATGGGGAAGGAGGGTGGGCCTCCGGGTACCTCTCTCACCGAATGAAACGCGGCATGAGCCACTTTACGTCGATTTTCTGAGAGGTCGTGGTAGTTCACTGGTCGAGCCGGCAGATTCGCGCAGCGAACTGCTTGGCTCAACCACTGTCTGCTAGTCACTTACTACCAGGTGACTCGCTCGCTGGTTTTGCCCCTTATCCCATGAAAATACTTACCTACTAAAAGGTCTCGGTGATTCAGTGGTCGAGTACCCCGCTTCTGAATTAAGAAGATGCGGGTTCATATCCTGGCTTACACCAATGTCTTTTCGAAATTCTTTTCGAAAGTTATGTGTGATAAAGATCGATGAAAACTTTGTGCCCGGTAAGGCAATAGGTTTGTCACATTTGTCACATTTGGGACGTAAACATTACAGCGAGTCGAGGCTTAACAGCCACTGCCAACACCTTCGGATTTAAAAAGTCGTGAAGTTATGTATTACCTACTCATACAGAAACATATTCACTCAATATTTATTTAATTTTTTCAGGTATCATTCTCACAGCTCCGTTCTGGGGCAGAGCAGCAGATTATTACGGCAGAAAGCCTGTGTTATTGGGTTCTCTCACGATAGCTGGTAGCTTTGCTTTAATCGCTGCCTTCATGCCTAACCTTATTAGCTTCGCAATCTTCAAATTTGCGTGTTCCTTATTGTAAGTATTTTAGATTATTATTTTTCATTCTCATTTATATTGAGGTATATTTAAACTTTGGTAATGAATTTATCGTAGGACGCGACTTGGTTTGAATGGGATTAAATTACCTATGAAATCTTTGCACGGTCTTGGAATTTAAATGTAAAAATGAAATGCAATTTTGTTATGTTTTATGACAGTTTAGTACCCGGGTCTTTGATGATTTGTAATCTAGAAATATCTTAGTCAATCAAATGTCCGATTTCAATAATTCTAATAGTAATTTACCGGTATTGGAATAGCCTTAAATAACAAATGATATTGGATAAGAAATAATACAAAGATAACATAGCATGGTCTGTCTGCAATAAATTTTATCAGTCAAGCATCACAATTGCATTCTACTTAGCCGACAGATATTTTTTTTATAACAAAGGATAGTAAACTGAACTAGAACTTATCCGTACCCTTGACCACTTGCAGCCTTTCGTGTCCATCCTCCCTGGGATACGCTTGGGCATCAGAGATGTTGCCACGTCATCGTCGCGACATTGCCGTACTCATCATCAATGGATTAGTCAATGTGCTTACAGTTTTTACACCAGGTTTGTAATAGCACATACATACATATATAACTTCACGCTAAATTACTTGCGCGGTAGGCAGAGGGAACAGAGCGCCATAATTCTCCATCCTCCCTGGGATACGCTTGGGCATCAGAGATGTTGCCACGTCATCGTCGCGACATTGCCGTACTCATCATCAATGGATTAGTCAATGTGCTTACAGTTTTTACACCAGGTTTGTAATAGCAAATACATACATATATAACTTCACGCTAAATTACTTGCGCGGTAGGCAGAGGGAACAGAGCGCCATAATTTACGATTCTTACACGCCTCAAGAAAAGAGTAATGGAAGTAAAGAAGCGAGTTCGTTGACTTTCATAAGTTTTTTTCATACACGTGCGTTGATTTTTAAGGCTCCTGACATCAGCTTCCTCCGGAACTTGTTCTATTTGGTCATAAAAGGTGTGTCCTGGCCGACCTCGACACCTACGTACATCGTGAATGATCCATTTTTTCTGCATGTTCGGACATGGCATCGGAGCATACCCTTTCTTACTTTTATTTTTTACTTGTCAAATATATAATGTATAATGAATTGTGAGATGTTTTCATACATAATAACTTCACGCCAAATCGTAGGCTAAGATCTTTATTTATTACACGAAGATATTTAATTGTATTCAGATATCAAACATCTCACCGACCGGTCTTCAATTTATAATCGCCGTAAACCAAACAAATGAGTCTTTGGAAGGAAGTGGAAGAAAATTCAATATAATTTCCGCTACCATCACTGTTTTATACAAATAGCGTAAAGCTTTACTTTGTCCTGAACGTTTCCAGGTCTTGCTTGGCTGATTTTATCTTACGACTGGCAGTATCATATGGGTGCTATCGAGATGCGACCATGGCGACTGCTCACTGCTGTTTATTCCTTACCGCTGCTTTTCACCGCACTAATGGTGTTCACTGCTGATGAGAGCCCAAAGTTTCTTATGACTAAAGGTGATGAATCTGCAGCCTTGAATGTGCTTAAAAAGATCTACAGTGTCAATACAGGGATGCCGGAAGATAGTTATTGTGTGAGTGGTAAAAACTTTCCTGGTTTATTTAATTACATTCTGTAAACATTATGATAAATTTGTTTTGTCCGTCTTGTTATTTTGCTCTGCAATTATGCAATATTTTTGTTCTGAATTTGCCTTAATACGGCACAATTTTAACAGTATCGATGTTTATTAAAAAAATATTATATCCGAGTTTTAAAAGTTATTATAACCAAAATTAGCTCCAAAAATTCATCGCTGATACTTCTGAAGCAGAAACATTGTGCCAATCATCTAGACCACTGAATTATATAGTGCTAAATCCTTAAGTTTGAAAGTATTTGCAAACGATATTTTTGGCTCAAGCAAAAATATACCATTTCAAATTAATGCTCGTTTTTTTGATGTCACATATTATAATAATGTAACGTTTATTCTAGGTGAAACTACTGAGATCTACGCATGAGATGAAACTAGACAGTACTGGTTCAGAATGTGCCCTCGCTTCAAAGACAACCAATTTATCAGCTATTGATCTTCTTCGGCCACCACATTTAAAATGGTTTTCGCTCACTGCGCTACTTATGTTTGGTCTATTTTCATTGTAAGCACTTAAACTTCTTTTTCTTAAACTTTTCTTTCTTTCTTAAACTTCTCTGAAAAGCTTCATCCATCAGGTAGGTATTTGAGATGCCTACCAACCTCACCGAGGCTCCCCGAGGATGAGCACCTCCTCGTGACAGACGGGGGGGGGGGGGGGACCAGAGGGCTGAAGCACCGTCCCGTCCCCAAATTTTCCGAACATAATTCCGAGAAATTGTTGGCGCGAGTCTGTAATCGAACCCACGGCTCTTAAGTCAAAAGCGGGCAGATCGACCACTCGACCAACGAGACTTCAACCATAAATAAATACATTATACTTTTAGATAATTTTGCGAATTGAATTCTTAAGTCAAATTCAAAGCTACCGTGTTGGCTTGGAATAACAACTCAGGACTTATTTCGAATAAAAAGACAATAGTTTATAAGATAGAATATGGTTTTTGTTATATAATGAGGTTTTATATTACAGCCTCAATGGTTTATTCCTCTTCGCACCGGACACTATAAACAAGGTGATGAACAACCCAACATCTACTGGCACAGTGTGTGAACTAATATTACAGTCAGATAACTCTGTAAGTACCTCATTAAAAATAGAAAATGCACAGCACGACAAATTGTGCCTGGTGCTGGTAATGCGTTACACCATCTATTCTTGTTATTTATGAATCTTAACCTTTCGCAAATCCTCTTAACCACATAAAAAAACATTCATGTCGGCCCTGTCGCTTAGGAGAACTTCTCTGTCAACACACGTACAGAAGAATTATATACATAAAAATATATAACGGAAGTAGTAAACTTGTAACGAAATGGCGTACAAAACAATTTAAATATATCATCATCATTAGTCTTTCAAGGTCCACTGTTGGACATAGGAATCCCCCAAAGTAAGGTCCTGTATCTCTCTCATCCTTTGGCATCCTGCGGTTTTTACCAAGACATCGGTTCACCTAGTAGGGGGACGACCCACTCTGCCTCTACCAGTTCGTGGTCGTCACTCAAGAACCTTCCTACTCCAGCACTTATCGGTGCGTCGAGTGACCCTATCCTTAAACTTAAGCCACATAGGTATTTAAGATGACAAAATGTGTCTTCTTTTCCCAAAGGCCGCCCAACCGAGTCGAATCCGTTGGTATACCTCTTACTTGAATTTGGCTCTACCTAGTTAAGACAGTTAGGACAAACTGTCCAACTAGCTTGCCTTGATGCCTTTCCGTTCTTTAGCTGCTTAAAAGTCATCCTGATCTGACGTCCGCGATGTCTTCTCTATAGTGCCGTATTAGCTTGGATATGGTATCTCGAGCAAAGTAGACAACAGGAATTTGAGAGATTTATAATAATAATAAGGATAAGAGATCCTGAACTACTTTCTCGTTACTTTATATTATGGTTGTCTTTTTAGTTATAAAATATCTCTGAGTTCAGTGTCCCTCTTGGCAAAGGCCTCCTCTAACAATTTCAATTGAACTCTATCTCTAGGAACCTTTCTCCATTTTGGACTTGCCGACAGTCTTAGTTGATCTTCCCGTCTCTTGATTTGTCTTTCTCTATTCCTTTTCCCCTCTCTAAGATTATGATGTTATGATGTTGCTCCATTTCTCTTATGTACTGCGCAGCATGTGCCCGGTACATCTCTACTTCAAACTATCTATTCTAGTACGTCTGGAACTTTTGTTTTACTTGTTATAATGTTGTTTCGTATCTTATTTTGTTTCTTACTACCTATAATACTTCGTTCTATAGCTCTTTGGCAGTGTTCCTACATGTTTCTGTGAAGTTTCGTGAGAGCCCAGGTTTCACTCCCATATGTAATACATTGGAGGGCGTAGTTATTGAAGACTTTCCTTTTTATACCAGTACTAAGATCTGTGGATTCCATGATGTCTTTTAGTGACCAATATCTTTTCCATCCGTTAGCTATTCGTCTCTTGACTTCTTTTGTAGTTGTGTGTGTATGTGAGTAACTCTCAGTCAGCCGGGAGCGAAAGAAAAACATATGGCTGACAAGCTTACACAGCACAACACCGAAAAATGGCGGTACAACCATTCAAAAATATGGGTCAACCTAAATGATCTTGGTAGGGGCGGGCAGCAGCGCCCTATCTTTAAAAGGTTCAACCCCTGCGGTCTCCAACACGTCTGCCCAGCGTGGGGACTATGAGCAAAAACCTCCGATGACAAAAGCGCGCTTACAACGGGCTACAGTTCCCGGTGGTCCCACTATTCTCGGAAAAGGCAGCGCTCGTGGTAACGGTGGGGACAGGGGGTGCGAAGAATCTCCGGGTTACGGCAGGCTGCCAAAAACATCTACTCGTGGCCACTTATAATGGACGCAGTCTTCGGCTGGACCAACACCTCACCGAACTGAACTGCAAAGTAGACAACAGGAATTTGAGAGATTTATAATAATAATAAGGATAAGAGATCCTGAACTACTTTCTCGTTACTTTATATTATGGTTGTCTTTTTAGTTATAAAATATCTCTGAGTTCAGTGTCCCTCTTGGCAAAGGCCTCCTCTAACAATTTCAATTGAACTCTATCTCTAGGAACCTTTCTCCATTTTGGACTTGCCGACAGTCTTAGTTGATCTTCCCGTCTCTTGATTTGTCTTTCTCTATTCCTTTTCCCCTCTCTAAGATTATGATGTTATGATGTTGCTCCATTTCTCTTATGTACTGCGCAGCATGTGCCCGGTACATCTCTACTTCAAACTATCTATTCTAGTACGTCTGGAACTTTTGTTTTACTTGTTATAATGTTGTTTAGTATCTTATTTTGTTTCTTACTACCTATCATACTTCGTTCTATAGCTCTTTGGCAGTGTTCCTACATGTTTCTGTGAAGTTTCGTGAGAGCCCAGGTTTCACTCCCATATGTAATACATTGGAGGGCGTAGTTATTGAAGACTTTCCTTTTTATACCAGTACTAAGATCTGTGGATTCCATGATGTCTTTTAGTGACCAATATCTTTTCCATCCGTTAGCTATTCGTCTCTTGACTTCTTTTGTAGTTGTGTGTGTATGTGAGTAACTCTCAGTCAGCCGGGAGCGAAAGAAAAACATATGGCTGACAAGCTTACACAGCACAACACCGAAAAATGGCGGTACAACCATTCAAAAATATGGGTCAACCTAAATGATCTTGGTAGGGGCGGGCAGCAGCGCCCTATCTTTAAAAGGTTCAACCCCTGCGGTCTCCAACACGTCTGCCCAGCGTGGGGACTATGAGCAAAAACCTCCGATGACAAAAGCGCGCTTACAACGGGCTACAGTTCCCGGTGGTCCCACTATTCTCGGAAAAGGCAGCGCTCGTGGTAACGGTGGGGACAGGGGGTGCGAAGAATCTCCGGGTTACGGCAGGCTGCCAAAAACAACTACTCGTGGCCACTTATAATGGACGCAGTCTTCGGCTGGACCAACACCTCACCGAACTCGAGGTAGAGCTGAGTTACTTGAACTGGTATATTCTGGGGATATCTGAAGTCCGGCGAGAGGGGGAGGACACGATAACACTACAGTCAGGCAACTTATTCTTTCGGGAAGGTGACCAGCTCTCCCAGGGGGGTGTCGGTTTCCTCGTTCACGAGGACCTCGTTAGCAGCGTTGTGGAGATCAGCAGTGTGTCGACCAGGGTAGCGTACCTTGTACTGAAACTTACCAACAGGTACACCCTGAAGGTGATACAGGTTATGCGCCGACCTCGACATACTCTGACGAGATTGCCGAGGCGATGTACGAAGATATTGCAAAAGCAATACATGGTACCGCCAAGGCTCACTACAACGTTGTTATGGGGGACTTCAATGGCAAAGTGGGAGTACAAGAACGCAGCGAAACGAAAATCGGTCTATATGGCTTGGGGTACCGAAATCACAGGGGCCAGATGCTGGTCAACTTCCTGGAGTCTGAAGGGCTCTTCTTGATGAATTCATTCTTCAAGAAGGGTCTCTACAGGAGGTGGACTTGGCGAAGTCCCGATTTTGTTGAAATATTAACTTGAAAGCCGAAAGGACCCGGAAGATAAGGTCAATTCTCCGACCTACGCCACTTTAAATAGCCAAAACCGAAAAGTTCCAAATGAAACTTAAAAATCGATTCGACCTGCTGGAAACCACAGGCAACGTGGACGAAAAAGCCGACACTGTGGTCAACACGCTGAGGAAAGTGTCTCAAAGGTTGTTCCCGAGATCGAAGAAAAAGGAGTCCAAGCTCTCTGCTGAGACACTCGAGCTGATGAGGCAAAGGCGAGAAACTCCATCCGATCAGCTGTCTTCATCAGAATTGAAAAGCCTAAACCAGCGTATTAGAAAGCTGATGCGGCGCGACCTTCGTCGATCGAATACTCGAGCAATCGAGGACGCGATCGACCGCAACAAAGGGTCGAAAGTTTTCGCTTGCTGGGCTTGGAAGGTCCCATCTGACGAAGCTGAAAACTGCGGATGGACGTGTCGTCACCTCTAGGCCCGGGATTCTCGCAGAGATCGAATCTTTTTATGGGCTCCTTTATTCCACATGGATGACCAAGCCGACGGGAATCAGCGATGATGACCACAGAGCCCCGCTAACGCGTCACTACAGTGAGGACATCCCCGACTTCGCAGAAAGCGAGATTAGTGCGGCTCTCAGGCAACTTCAGAACAACAAGTGACGGTGATGACGGAATTACTACAGAACTTCTAAAATCCGGCGGGACTCCTATCCTAAGGGAATTAGCAAGTCTTTTTAATTCCGTCATACACCAGGGCATAACACTACAGGCTTGGAGCAGGAGTGCGGTGGTGCTGTTCTTCAAAAAAGGTGATAAAACCTTACTGAAGAATTACAGACCTATCTCAATCCTGAGCCATATCTACAAGTTGTTCTCGAGGGTCGTCACGAATCGTCTCCCTGCAAAACTCGACGAATTCCAGCCTCCGGAATAGGCCGGGTTTTGAAAAGGCTTTAGTACCGTGGACCACATCCATACTGTTCGGCAGATTGTACAGAAGACCGAAGAATACAATCAGCCGCTGTGTATGGCATTCATGGATTACGAAAAAGTCTTCGACTCCAAGGAAACTTGGGCAGTTCTGGATGCATTGCAGCGCTGTCGGATTGACTGGCGTTATGTCGAGGTGTTGAGATGCTTGTATGACACCGCCACGATGGCTGTCCAGATACAGGACCAGGTATGTAAGACAGGGAGATGTCATATCTCCCAAACTCTTCACCAACGCTCTAGAGGATGTCTTCAAGACCCTGGATTGGACTGGATAGGGTTTCAACGTGAATGGTGAGTACATCTCTCATCTTCGGTTTGCCGACGACATCGTTGTAATGGCAGAGTCGCTGGAACAATTAAGCGGAATGCTGCGCAGTCTAGACGAGTCCTTCCGGCGTGTCGGTTTGGGCATGAACTTGGACAAGACCAAGGTCATGTTCAATGAACATGTCGTGCCCAGACCGATAAGCGTCGAAGGGTCAGTTCTCGAAGTCGTAAACAAATACGTCTACCTAGTCCAAATTATCCAGTTAGGTAGACGAAAGTTCGAGAAAGAGGCCGAAAGGAGGATTCAGATGGGTTGGGCTGCATTCGGCAAACTGCGTCGAGTCTTCAGCTCACCTACACCGCAATGTCTGAAGACCAAAGTCTTTGACCAGTGCGTCTTACCTGTGATGACCTACGGTGCCGAAACGTGGACACTCACGGTGAGGCTAGTCCACAGATTTAAAGTCGCTCAGCGAGCTATGGAGCGAGCTATGCTCGGGGTATCTCTGAAGGATAAACTCAGAAATGAGTATATCCGCCAGAGAACTGGGGTAACCGACATAGCTCGTAGAATAAGCTCGCTGAAGTGGCAATGGGCTGGTCATATCTGCCGAAGGACCGACGGTAGATGGAGTAAGAAGGTGTAAGAGTGAGATGGAGTAAGAGTGGAGACCGCGTCTTGGTAAACGTAGCGTAGGACGCCCACCAGCCCGATTGTCAGACGACCTCAGAAAGGCTGCTGGAAAAGACTGGATACGGAAGGCAGAGAATCGGATGTTGTGGCGCACATTGGGAGAGGCCTATGTCCAGCAGTGGACTGCAACAGGCTAATGATGATGATGATGTGTATGTGAGATGATTTGCCCTAAATAATAATTCATCTACATAATCAACAGGTTGGTTATTAATTTTTATTTCATGTTTGTTTGAATTCGTTAATAGCTTCGTTTTGTTTATATTCATAGTTAAACCCACTTTCTCGCTTTCTATAATTAGATCTTGTATCATTGGTCTGTCTTGGTTGTCCAGTAATCGAACAGATGGCCTCCGATCCAGAGGTCCAGGTTCGAATCCTGATACTGGCTCACACGAATGACTTTTCAAAATTGTTTTCGAAAGTTAAGTATGATAAATATCGTGATCATATTTGCGAAGGCCAAATATAAATCTAATACAAGCATTTTGAAGTCGTTCAAGTTCATCAAGTTGTGCTTCAGTGAGATTCAGATAGCTGACATTGGCATAATCGAGAATAGGGAGGAGGAGAGACTCTGCAAGTGCAATTTTAGTGACAATAGGCAAGAAGTTTTTTAACCTGCGCAAGGACGCTGCAGAAGCAAATAGCTTCCTACTTACCTCTTATAGTTGAGGACCCCACGATATGCATAGCCCAAGATTTTTAACCTTAGTAGTTACGTTTAAGTTAATGCCATTAAAATTAATTTGCGGCAGAAGTGACCAATTTATCTTGGCAAGTAGCCTAGAACTACCGATAACAATTAATTGCGTTTTTGATGGATTGACGCGAAGACCGTAATTAATACTCCACTCGCATATTTTGCGTATAACTGCAAATCATCTGCATATAGGTGGTGGGAAGTAGTCAGATTTTTAGAAATTGAATTGACTTTTAAAGATTTCGAATAGAAGTGGGGAGAAAACGCCACCCTGTGGAACACCAGCAGTAGTGTCGGCTCAGTCAGAATACCTGTCGTCAATTCGTACACGTTGCCGGCGGCCAAACAGGTAACTATGAAACCAAGCAATTGCAGTTGGAGATATGTTAAGAGAGCGAAGTATACCCAGCAGGACACGGAAATGCACTGTATTAAAGGCATTTTAAACTTGAGAAGTGATAGCTCTGTGGGATTTCCGTTATCCATGCCAAAGCGAATATTGTCGGTGATATTCACCAATGCAGAGGAGGTGCTGTGCCCAGTACGAAAACCAGACTGGTAGGGATTTAGGAGTTGGTTGTGGGTAAGGAAGGTACTTAATTTGGAGTAGACTAGGCGTTCCAGGACTTGAGACAGGAATGGGAGAATGGATATACGACGGTAATCAGAGAAAGATAAAGGTCTGCTTTTTTTGGAAGAGGGATAATTTGGGCTTCTTTCCATTGCAGTGATAAAAGGCCGGAGAAAATAGAGTGGTTAAGGATATGACAAAATGATTATGTATGTATTGTGTATGGTTACGTAAGCTTTCCCATATGGCTGGGTTTTTAATGCTGCCAAATGCTTCTATTTAAATCGATATCGATAAAAGCCACGCTTTGTCTAACTTTTGGCTCAGTATGGCTTCTTAGTTTTACTGGGTATTATGTAAGGTTCTAGATTCAGTGAGAGCAGATTGTAATTTAGAGATTTATATAGCTGTTCATAGAACTTCTGCACCTCTCCCGAAATCGTACCCTTGGATGAAACACCGATGTCGTTATCCTTCTTCAATTTAGTCAATTGGCTCTGCCCGTAAGACAGATTATTGCGAATACTTTAGAGCCTTGGTTCCACTCTTCTCTCATCCGGCTTCTCTTATCCGGTCAGTGCTATATTTATGAATACCGCGAGTTGTGCCTATTTAGCTACTTAATTTTGGACCAATCTGCCGGAAACTGCGTAGAAATTACTCGTCTCATTTTCATGAGTACCGAATTCGCGCAGTACCGAATTGCCCCAACCGCTCATCGTCTTTCCTCGTACCTAGTTTTGCGTTAACGTCTCGTCGTGAAGTAAGCTTTGGGCAAATGGATGGCTTTAGAGATATCGAGATATACGGCCTCCATTTTGCCGTTGGGTTGTGTCAAGGTCGGCGCGTAAACCTGTGTGACCTTCAGCGAATATCCTTTAGAAATTCTGAGTATGAGGTATGGTATTCTTATCTACACACTCGATTTTCCCAACGTTGGCTACCAGAGGCTTGTGATCGATAAAACTGAAACCACCACCATTGCGAGAATCGCCTTTACGGTAGCTTAGCAAATTTTCAGACCACACGTCACCGTATCCTCTCCCTGTCTACGGACTTTTAATAATCCTATAGTGTACTTCGTTAGGGCAGGTCGTTTTTTATGGTAGCCGAGTCGCGAACGGTGATTTATAGTATCCCCTACTGCGCCGTTACCGAGTCCGCTACCGTAGGCCAACGGAATTGCGGAGCTGCCATGACTGGGGGCCATTTTTAGACAATCTGTCATCATGGCGGGCTTTGTATTAATCATAAAGTACTTAAATATGTACAAATAAAAATCGTTTAGAAATCACCAAAAACGCTTAATCATTATTTGCATGTAGTTGAGGAAGGATATCAATAAATGCTATCAGGCAGGTAATTATTTATCAATCGTGCGATTTTTTGTCTTTGACAGTATCGTCCCTTGCCAATAGATGAAAAAGCGTAATTTGTCTACAATAAGTAACAATCAGATATGATATGAAAAAATACAATCATTCTCAAGCAATTGGATTTCCAAGTTTACACCTTGTCTGTACAGTATTAGTGTTGTTTACCGAGCTTGATAACTTGTTATTTAACATATGAAATTATGAACAACAACATAATATCGGGAAAACCCTAATAGTTATATCAGTATAAAATTTTCTTGCGCTCTAATTACTGTTCTACCTGTACATATATATAAATAATACAAGTTGACACACAGGTTTATTATAGCGTATTTGAATTACTAATCTTATAAAGACGAAGAGTTTGTAGGTTTGAACGCGGTAATCTCAGCAGCTACTGATCCGAATTAAAAAAATATTTTTATATTGCATAGTTCATTAATTGAGGAAGGCTATCTAAAATCAATAGGAGCGGAGCGCTAATCTTTTTAGTGGTACAAGTATTCATTCTAAGGGCATGAAAATGGCGCGGTGAGCTATGCAATAAAAAAACTTGGCCAATTATTGTAACAACTGTTTATTTATTTTTAAATGAGAATAAACACACTGTTTTACCGGAATGATAGGTATATATTTCGGACAAAAAACACTGGGTTTAAAAAAATAATGGTCGACTATTATTTCGCGAACCTGCGTAGGTACGATTAATAGCCATTAAGTTTAATCTATTAAGAGTTGAGCTTCTAAGCGACACCTACTAAAAACTTCTTGAGTTTAGAAAACAAATTCATTAAAAATGATAACGTTCAACATTTAGAAATATTGGTGAAACTGTTTGGTACTGATTCATTTACGATAACAATAAACTGACGACCTAATTTTTTTATAAAAACTAGAAATGTTTTATAACTTTATTATTTCCAGACATCTACCCCTATATGTACAGATGACATATCCCATCATACTTTCTATATCATGGTGGTAACTACCCTCGTATATGGGGTGCTGGTGACGGCAGCAAGCATGAGTCCTCTCTCCAAGAAAACTCTCCTTGTATCCATGTTCATCGTAGTCGGTGCTGGATGTCTTATTGCTGGACTTACAACAAACAGGTAATAACGTAATACTTGAAAAGGTTTGTTTGGTTCTGTAGTCGAGCACCCCACTTCTGAATCAAGAAGTCGCGAGTCCGAATCCTGGCTCTCACCAATGACTTTTCGAAATTCTTTTCGAAAGTTATGTATGATAAATATCTATGACTGAAAACTTTATGCCCGGTATGGCAACAGTTTCGCCACCTATTCCATTTGGGACTTAAGCGTTATATTTTGCGAGTCGAGGCTTAACAGCCACTGTCTAAACATTCGGGTAGAAAAAGGCGTGAAGTTATGCTATGTTTTAATCATCTATCGATCCATGTTGGATAGGTTTTAGTTCTCTAAATGCGAGATCATCGTTTTCTTAGTTGGCTCCACTTATTACATGGACTTATTCATAGGTCGTGGGTTCGATTTCGGACTGATACCAATGATTTTTCGGAATTAATTTCGGCAGTTATGTGTGATAAATATCGATTACTAACATTGTGCCCGATGTTTGGCAATAGCTTCGCCACCTATTCCATTTGGGACGTAATGTAACGATTCGGCGAGTCGAGGCTTTAAAAGCCCCTCCCTACACCTTATGGTAGAAAAAAGCGTAAAGTTATTACATACGTTATATTATATAGATGTATATTTCTACAATCATAATTATGTATACTATTATATTGAATCTAGATATTTATTATTAATTGTTTACGTCACAGAATAATTGCTGGTATTGCGATGTCTTCTTTGCAAATTACCGCGCTCGGGATTGGACCTCTTACTGCTTACGTGGTACATCTATTCCCTACTAGCTTGAGGTGAGTACATGGATACATACAGATAACTTCACGACAAGTACCTTGCGGTATAGGCAGAGAAGATTCTCTTATACACACAAATATCAGTAAATACAATGACCTCTAGCTGTACACTTCATTAATAATGCGATTGGTTTACAGGAGCTATTGCCTCATAAACAAGCGCAACAACGGAAAAATTGGAAAAACAATAAAGATTAAATGGAATTAAGTTTATTATCACGTGATTTTAGTTATAAATTTGTAATCAGATGGTAGATATAATCTTTATGATGTTGAAAATAACAACTGTTGTCAGGATACTCCCTTACCGTGTAACGAATATTTATAATTTTATTAGTAAATGATAAGATTAATATTAATTGGAGACAGGAAATTGGAATTATTAATATAAAAGACATTAAAATCATAATTATATTTATTCACACTATTCTCAGACAATCTCAGTGGTCCAGTATTTGAGCTCTCCGCTTCTGATATTCAGGAGCCGTGATCTATTCTATTCACATGAATTATTCTTTTCGGAAGTTATGTGTGATAAATATCGATGACTGACAATTTTGAGTCCGGTGTATGACAGTAAGTTTCGCCACCTTATTCCATTTGGGACGATACGATTCGGCAAGTGGGGGCTACACCGCTATCTACACCTTGCAAATATAACAGGGCTTGAATTAATGCTATGTTATTCTTTCTCGAATCTGAATCTGTATTAAATCACTGAATCTGTATTAAGTCTCGGTGGTCCAGTGGTACGAGCACACGGCTTCTGATCCTGAGGTCCGGGTTCGAATCCTGACGCTGGCTCACACCAATGACTTTTCGAAATTCTTTTCGGAAGTTAAGTGTGATAAATATCGATGACTGAAAATTTTGTGCCCGGTATGGCAATAGGTTCGCCACCTATTCCATTTGGGATGTAAACATAACGGCGAGACGAGGCTTAGCAGCCGCTGCCTACACCTTCGGCGTGAAGTTATGTTATGTATTAAATTCTATGAAACTTAAATCAGGTGCAAAATTAAAATATGAAAACAATATTAATCGGAACAAACGAAACCTGAGCGAATATGTATAATATAGCATTTATAATGATATGAGTGAGTGAATGTTGATAAAACCAAACAAACATATGCACCACAACTTTGTTTTTTTTTGTCTGGTCAATACCCTACATTTAAGGATAACGGTTTTATGACTGTTACCTAAGGCCTAACAAAATAATAATGAATTATAGAATTTATTACATTATCCGCGTCATTATGATAATTTTATGCGAAATTTTTATCTTAAGAATACTTTTTAAAAATAAATATTTTTAAAGTGAAATTTTAAATACATCGTGTCATTGTTTTTTCGTCCATCTAACGCATGTCGCGCGGTATGTGTAGTCGAGTGTTAAATGTAGCGGCGCGGTTTGCAGAGTCGCTATTGTTACAGAGTTTTTTGTTAAATGGTGGTTAAAACGTTTCACCTTTGCCGTGGTTTCATAAAACTACACAATCATGTTTTGATTTTATATAAATCCATTTTCTTTTTTGCAGGGGTACAGCAGTGGGTGCTGTGTTGATGTTCGGCCGAGTAGGTTCTGTGGTTGGTGCAAACGTGGCCGGTATTTCCCTAGATCTAGCCTGCATGCCCACTTTTTACGGCTTCGCCATTTTAGTCCTGTGTAAGTAACATACATTCTTTTAATAAAATTTGTTGATATATTTCGTGTCTGCAAACTAAAAAAGTGTCTTCTCTTAACAAAAATACTATTCATATTTACCAATTAAATGGATAAATTATAACTCCAAATATATACAATTTCAGAGGCTTAGACTGTTTGTGCGGAGCCATAATCAACGAATGCTACTTCCGAGAAATTGTACAAAAATCTGTAATATTGTGGTCACTATTTTCAAATTTTATTACTCACTTTAATAGAACCTATCTGACCATTAAGAGTCTTTCTTCATACTCATCTATATTTCTTTTGTAAGTTACTTCGTTTGCGTTAGCAACGGCTTAATAATAATATCTTGAAAACAATACACATATTGTTTTCTAGTTCAAACCTAAGCAACTAAATGCTTATGTTACGAAAAGTAGATAATGTATATTAATAGATTTATATTATTTTTTTGTAAATACATACTTATAATACATAAAAAAACACCCACAAATATATGAATTGATATGAATTAGTAGAGTAAACCCTAATAACAAAGGAATGATTCAGCTACAACTTACTACTTCTACTGACACAAACAAAAATATTATTTAATGCTATCAGAATATAACAACATTGAACAGTTGATTGAACTTTCGCATTATAACAAACATGAAAACAATTACATACACCGATATTCGTCTATTAATATAGATAGGGCATAATAATATGCGGGCACAACTATTTGTTTATTGATACGTAGATGAAGGTTTGTATCATTTTAAGTTTGTCAATTAAACTTTATTACATTTTAATTTAGTTTAATCACGCTCTCTGGAAGGAGAAGTTCTTATCTATCGACTGAAAATACATTCATTTTGTTTATATAGCAACAAACTCACTATTACCACTAAGAGCCTTGTGTATAAGACACAGAAATAGATCAAGATAGAACGGCCGCGATGGCATATTTCCATACATTTCGAGCGTGTCACTTTTTTGAAAAACCACGCCCTCAGCGTGACGTCATTTTCATTGTGAGCGGGGCGACTAGTTAGGAGACACACACATTAGATTATCGATGTTAATATCGGCAACGTGTGTTAATTTTATTATTTTTATATTTTACTAACTTTATTGATTTTCTGTAACGATAATCATAGAAAGTAAAACATGTTAAATACTTCAATCCGACATATTAAAACCTAAAACATATTTTTCCAACAGTATATAAAATTTAATTATAAATATTTTACTGTCCTTGAAACTATACATATTTATTAAATATTTGCCTTTTTGTAAGGGTTGGCCTCACAGTCCTGGTTAAATAACGAAGCCGAACGTCTACATATACCTCGGTTACTGCCCATTTGAGAAGAACGAGATGATTTTCCATCGGCGATTAACGGCGAAAACTTATACTGTCAAATAAACTGCTGCCAATGTAATTACGAAACACTTTGGTTGAAATTTGTGGTGTTAGAATAAAGTAGGGACAAAGCAAGATATGAGCTGATACTCAAATTATTATTGAATTAATTTATCGATAAGTCCTAAGACTCAACGATACATGGAGTGCCCATCTCTAACATTCGAATCACAGCGATTAACAGACACAGCGATCAACTGGCAGGTGTATTGTGTATTTCGTTCGATTCGACGTACATTACGCGTATAATTTATACGCGCAATGTTTTTGTATACGAGCGTTGAATGCGGACAGCAATGGATATTTATCATAACGAAAAAATATACAACTTGTGATCGTAATTATTGAACATAGTAAAAGTAAAACAATAATTTATAATCTCAAAAAAATACTTTCTACTGATTTTCTGTACTTACTGATCATACGAAATATTTCCTTTTTTCATATTTGATTCACTACTTTTGTTTTTAGAATTTTTCACAGCATAATAAGGCATATATGTGACATTTTATCTATTTTTTTACGTCCTGAACGCATGGCACGATCACAGAAATAGATCAAGATAGAACGGCGAATAGGCGTGGCAAGCGTGCCAAAACCATGCACTATATTGCATGCTTTTCGAAACTCGCTCTCATTACGCAACGAGCGTTCCTGCCATGCGTTCAGGACGTAAAAAAATAGATAAAACGTCACATATATGCCTTATTATGCTGTGGCAAATTGTAAAAACAAAAGTAGTGAATCAAATATGAAAAAAGGAAATATTTCGTATGATCAGTAAGTACAGAAAATCAGTAGAAACTATTTTTTTGAGATTATAAATTATTGTTTTACTTTTACTATGTTCAATAATTACGATCACAAGTTGTATATTTTTTCGTTATGATAAATATCCATTGCTGTCCGCATTCAACGCTCGTATACAAAAACCATTGCGCGCATTAATTATACGCGTAATGTACGTCGAATCGAACGAAATACACAATGCACCTGCCAGTTGATCGCTGCGTCTGTTAATCGCTGTGATTCGAATGTTAGAGATGGGCACTCCATGTATCGCTGAGTCTTAGGACTTATCGATAAATTAATTCAATAATAATTTGAGTATCAGCTCATGTCTTGCTTTGTCCCTACTTTATTCTAACACCACAAATTTCAACCAAAGTGCTTCGTAATTACATTGGCAGCAGTTTATTTGACAGTATAAGTTTTCACCAATTTGACCAATCGCCGATGGAAAATCATCTCGTTGTTCTCAAACGGGCAGTAACCGAGGTATATGTAGACGTTCGGCTTCGTTATTTAACCAGGACTGTGAGGCCAACCCTTACCAAAAGGCAAATATTTAATAAATATGTATAGTTTCAAGGACAGTAAAATATTTATAATTAAATTTTATATACTGTTGGAAAAATATGTTTTAGGTTTTAATATGTCGGATTAAAGTATTTAACATGTTTTACTTTCTATGATTATCGTTACACAAAATCAATAAAGTTGGTAAAATATAAAAATAATAAAATTAACACACGTTGCCGATATTAACATCGATAATCTAATGTGTGTGTCTCCTAACTAGTCGCCCCGCTCACAATGAAAATGACGTCACGCTGTGGGCGTGGTTTTTCAAAAAAGTGACACGTTCGAAATGTATGGAAATATGACATCGCGGCCGTTCTATCTTGATCTATTTCTGTGATCTTGATCTATTTCTGTGGTATAAGACCTGTGACAGTATAAGACTCTGCTGTAGAAACGTGGACCACATATGCCAAACATGATCGTCGTCTCAACGCCTTCCACATGCATTGCCTAAAACGCTACTGGGTGTAACATGGGAAGATAAAGTCACTAAAGAGACCGTTCTTGCAAAGTCCAACATACACTAATAACGCTACACTGAAAGAGAGAAGACTCTGCTGGCTCGGCCATGTATAACGCATGGAGCCCAGGAGACTGCCGTGTGAAGTCATGCTTGGATATATCGCTAATGTTGCTACCCATCGGCCGCTCTGTGCTGAGGTAAAAAGACTGCTGCAGGCGTAATATGGATAGACCTTTCACAAATACACCAATTAGCGGGAGGCGCCGGCTAGCGTGAGATCTGAATGGCGCTACGTTCTATCAATCGGTGCGTCGGAATGAGAATGTATAAAGCCTGGCTAGACAACCTAAAGCAGTAAAGGCTTTGAAGAGCGACTGCTCTTTCTCCCCCTTCTGTTTTCCGGTTTGCCTGCACTAGATGCAATAGAAGATGCCTTGCTGCCATTCGACTGCTAAGTAAACAAAGAAAATGTAAATGAACTCACAAAAACAGACACAGCTACAACCATCTGATAAGATGTCTTGGCCAATGATGTTGTTTATATCATACTTCAATAACTAAATGTTATGGTGATGATTGATAAGTCAAGATACAATTAAATCAAAATCTTTTACAGATTGTCTTACAGTAATTTCCGATACATTTGTACAAATGAATCTAACCGATTGGCCATAAATAATTATCTCTGTATGATTTAAATATTATCTCTTTGCTAGTCTTAGATAATGTTTCGAGTCATCTTTTAATAAATTACCCTCAGTGTTATCACTGTTCATAGAAGCATCTATAAATTATAAGCCTTTATCATAATAACATATGAACGTTATCTTGCTAATAAAATCGGATAGTAACCTCCCGCGGTTTTTTTATCATAATCTTTTAATTGCTATATGTATGTTGCTGGGCTGTAATAGAAGAAAAACAAGAATGTTATATGTTGTATGTAAATTGTTATGCTTTAAACTTGTAATAGCGTACCACGAAATTTGCGATAGGCCGTGTTAATTACGTATATTTGAAATTCAATAATTAAAAATTCCGACCAATTTGTGCTGATTAATATTTTTTTTGCTATTATGTAATACATTCAAGATACGTATCATAAAAACTAGATATATGTTGGATATTTTGCGATTTGTTTTATTTATTTCTCTGCAAGATATACAAGCCGCTTTTCCAATAGCAAATAAAACGAAAACATTACTAAGGAGGGTTGACGTGAGGCAGGCGGGCGGTCATAAAACCGCTCCCAAAACTTTGGACAACCTGGATAGTTCAAAAGGATGACATGTTGTACCGACCCCACTTAAAATGGAAATAAGCAGGAAATTATGAACTTAAGCTGGCGGATCTCGTGTACTTAGACAAGTAATGGCTACTTAGATTCAAACATATCAAAATGTTTATTTATGTGTTTTGTTCACAGTATGTGCAGGCCTGAGCTTCCTATTACCACCGGACCACACAACGAAGACGCAGAGTTCTATTTCAAGCCAAAGTTGATGTTGGAATTAGTTATTAAGTTTGAGTTATTTAATCTGGACTACTGAAGAGTTCTTATTTGCTCTTCTATCAACGCTCTGAGTGCTAATGCAACATGCAAAATGCAATATCCATTTCTAATAATTTTTCTTAGATTAAGACATGTTTTTATCTAAAAGATGTCATAGTAAAATATTTGTTAAACTAAATCACAGTGTCATATCTCCTCATTCCAAATAACACTTACTAAAATATATACATTTTGTGAGGATTGATTTTGGTTTCGAAAACATCGGCGTGTAAGTAAATGTGTGTGAGATTAAATATTTATCTAATAATATTATAGAAATCTTCTCATTCTTAATTTCTAAAGTCCACGTTCACTAAAAAAGCGATATCTCTAAGTCTCTTGTCAAATTATTTGTATTTATTTCATTTTACAATGTAGTTCAATGACAGTAGTTCCAATTGTCCTTTTACCATCTCTGAACCTGCGAAATGTGACTGTGAAAGAGGATAAAGCTGAGGTTAATTAAGGCTTAATATAAGATAATTTTTGCATTTAATAAGAACATATACGAATTCACTCTAGCTAGTTAAATAATTTAATTTCTCAAAATAACATTTAGTACCATAAGAGTTGATTCCATAATTTATTTTCTGTCTCACATAGATTATCAAATAAGTATTTTAATATTAATTTGGCACAAACTAACAAAACTATTAAGTTTAGTTTATGGTTTGTATTTATTACAAAGTTTCTATACACTATGACAAATAAAACAAATGTTTACGTAACAAAATTTTGTTTCATTCAAATCTTATCAAATTAATTACCCATTACATATTACGCCTGATGTGTAAAAGAAGCCACAATAACAAAATCAGTCCTTCATAAGTTTTTAGAAACTCTGTGGGTATATTTTAAATTCGTTTGTTACAAAATAGTCAAACTACCGGCATTATAATGGGCATTTTAAAGTCATTTAACAGTATAAGTCGAAAACAAGATTGCAATGTAATGACGGATTGTAAAAGTAAGAAAGGGCTTGTATGCAGAAAGAATGGATGACGCAAGAATGACCAAGGAGATATACAATGTGGGTGGACGTAAGATTTGAGAACGGCCACGATATCACTTCCATGACCAAACAGAACGAGTTCAGTAGGAAGGTGATCATCACTTTCTTCCAGACCTCGTCACGGAAGGTGTTTCGAAGCGCGTAAGAATCGTGTGTTATGGGGCTCTGTTCGCTCTGCCTGCCACGCAAGGGATTTAGCGTGAAGTTATGTATGTATATATAATTTAGTAAGACATTTCACGAGACAAGCAAAGGAGAAATCTTTTTTTATATTACACGCAAACTGGAAGATAACTTCCCTAAAGTATAATGGATATGCAAATAAGTGCTTCTGACGACATAAGCACCCAATTCGCATAAGAATTACATAACATACGGTTCGGTCTATTTACTGAGAGCTTCCTAAGATGAAAACACATCTATTCCGACGTACACTTGTTTGAATCTATATAAATATTATAAAGCTGAAGAGTTTTGTTTTTTTAAATGCGCTGATCTCAGAAACTACCTACTAGTTCAAAATGAAAAAAGAAATTCGTATTGGATAGTACATTTATCAAGAAAGGACTAAAAGATCAACGCCACCAATAGGAACGGAGTATGACACTTTTTAGTGGTAAAGGTTATACTTTCGGGATGAAGTTCACGCGGTCCATCTAGATTGATTTGTATTGAAAAAGGAATCGAACTCCCTGGCCACTGTACGTTCATGTAGTTCACCGCTCTTTGCGCATTTGCATTAATTGCGCGAAGGGATATAAAGGAACTTTCACATGGAGTTAAATATGTTCTGTAAGGCTTCTTTTTATTATATCGTTCTCGACGCAAAGAATTCAGGACCAACTAATTCGCAATGATCAAGGAATTCAGTATAAACTTAGTCTGTGTCTAAATATAAATTAGTTTTTATTTCTTGCTTAGGATTAAATAATAATCAATTGGGATAGTAAAAGAAAATAAACAGTGGTAAAGTCTTGCAGTTCCATGGAATATCGGCGTGATGTGGCTCCCGCGTTTCGTTTTGGTGAAAAGGTATCCAGGAGCCCGAACCCTTTTCCTCTTCCTGTCCCGTCCTACTCCCTTAAAGGACGGCAACGCACCATAGTATTCATGGGCGGTGAGTAAATACTAACCATTAGGTGACCCACTTGCAAGTTTGCTCTCCTATCCCATAAAAAGAAGAAAAATATGAAAACACATCCAACGCATACGAAAGCCTTTACATCCACAATTAATACACTCGACATGGAAACAAAAAAATCCTCAAACTCTATTAACTCAACTTTAATATCATAATTACACATCAAAATTGATAAGTGATTAGTAATACACAAAAAAAACTGACATTATATAGCTACTTACTTTCACTTTATCGACAAAATCAATTCAAAAATCGCGAACAACAACGTTATCGCGTTACGATATATGAGTAATGACATACATTAATTGTTTAATGATGATATTAGCATCGTATTATCAAAAATAATATATATACATTTAAAATTCTTTAAGGTTACCTTCTGTTATCATCGGCAGTTATTGTTGGCCTGTGTATAAGTATTGTCAACTGTATTTTTGTAATCTACGTCATATATATATATATATATATATATATATATATATATATATATATATATATATATATATATATAAATTAATATTATCTTATCATAATGACTTTTAACTATTTTATAAATAACATTGTTTTTGGGATAGGAAGGCTAACAACCAAGTGGGCTACCTGGTGGTGAATAACGCCGCCCATGGACATCTGTAACACAGGTAGTATAACAATTGTCAGCTTTTAAGGAAGTAAGATGAGTAAGAAGGAGGAAATATGGACCTCCAGATAGCAAAAGAAACGCTGCTGGAACCACTTTACGTGGATATAATGAGGGGCCGTGGTATGTCACCGGTTGAACCGGCACACTCATGTAGCGAATTACATGGCTCTATTACGGAAGAATTAGAACTCGGTAAGTTCGTAGTAAACATCAAAATTATTGTCATATCAATACCGTACAGAAAAACATATTTAAAAAAATGCCTGAAGCACAACATTGACTGTTGAGTGAACATTGATTTTATTTTATTAAATTGCCAAAATTAATGGTAATATTATTTACGCAAACTACGAGACAATGTGTAATTAACATTTTAATCTGTAATTAATTTTATATAATTAAATATGAAAATTAATAATTTAAAGATTATACTGTTCCAACTGTTCCTATGAGATAACAATAGCATAGCCGAGCTCGACTTACGATATGGAACAAATAATTTATGTAGCGAGTAGTCATATTTGCCGTCACCTACGCCTTTCAGCAATAACGTGGTGAAGTTACAATCCAAAAAACATCCAATCCCTACTAATTGACAGAAAAATTAGTAGACGACGCAAGAATGACTAAGCACATATAGAATGCAAAAGCGGATGGATGTAGGGGTCGATGACGGCTACGACTCACCTTCTAAATTCAAATTTACCGAGTTCTAGAGGAAGCTGATGTCAGGATTCAGGAGACTTAAAAATTTACAGTCACAGAAGCGAGTAAGGTGTTTAAGAATCATGCCAAGGGATTTATTGGGTTATATATGTATGTAAAAATATTTAAATGGAATTACTATATTCAAGTTAGTATTAATAAATTCTCAGTACAAATTATGTGTAATTTGTAATGAGGACTTGTTTATAATGTTCTATGATTGTATAATTATATCTAATTAAGTTTATAAGATCTACTAACTATCAAACCAGCTATCATCATATCATAACTATCATACTATCAAATAAATAAACATTTATGAAGTAATTCTAGTTTCACATCTAGAATTTGACTTTAAAATACAAACATCACAAGGTAAACAAAACTATATAAAAATGTCTACATGAATGTAGTACAATTAAAAATATAATTACGTATTCGGTAGAAAGAAAATGGCTAACTAATTGGTTTATTGCGTAGATAAATACAAGCATAATAAAAATACGCATTGATCTTTAAAAATGGTAGAGCCACGCGGTGAAATACCACGACCTATTTGAAAATCAACTTAGAGTGACTCATGCTCAAACGTGAGCATGAGGGTTTGGTGAGAAAGGTAACCATAGCCCACTCCCCATCCCCATCCTTATCTTAGGCCTTTAGGCTGGTAGCCTAACTGTGGCTATCTGGATGTTTTCCATGGGCGTCGCTTGAAAAGTATGTATGTATTAATATCCGTTGACTAGTTTTCATAACATAAGCATTTAGTTGCTTAGCTTGGAACTAGAGGGCGCTGTGTATTGCATCCAAGATATGACTAATAAAAGTCAAATTTCTTAACTTAACAAAAGATTGAGGCATCACATGCTTGTTTCACATCATTTAAAGCCTCAGATCTCTGTATTTGTGATCACTTAGACATTACTCGTTGTACGTATATAAAAAAAAATTAAAATAATTAGCAATAGGGTATAAATTGAGGTTACACGCTGTCTGTGGTTTTTAAAATCATCCAGTTTTTGTTTCTTTAACTTGTTATTTATAAAATATTTTCCCATAATCTATATGTTTAGTCTATTCAATCGGTTACTGTAACATAATATAAAATAATTGATAGTATGAAAGTTCATATATCCAAAAATACTCATCGGCGTCGTTATCAGATCGCTTAGCAAATATAACAAGAAGAGACGATCAGAATTACTCAGTCTTAAGTTTAGTGTCAAAGTATGAACATCACAGTGCCTTAGCGTCGTATTGCGACCTCATTTTGGATTTTATTGGTAAGTACATACTGGCGATGTAAGGGCAAAAAAGGACGATTTTTTTATACACAACTAATTACAAATTAGGAACAGGAATGTTTGTTAACTTATTAAGGGATATAAGTTTTTTTGATGTTATTCTTCAAATACATGTCTTTAATATTGTACGTAATTAGCAGATACAGAAATAAATAATTAAAATTTTGTATACATCGCGGAAATAAAATGGTTAAGTTGAAATTAATTATATTAAGGAAGCTCGCGTATAAAATTTATTTTTACAAATATTGTTGTGATATTTAACATAAATACTGCTAATTTTGTTTATTTATTTACGATTTTTTTTAATTAACCAGCTTCTGTTCGTTCTCGAGCGAAATGTTAATAAAATCATTTCCTCAAATATTAATTAATTTTTCAAAAAAAAACAACAAATAATCATGAAATAAAATTCAGGCACAGTACAGATGTTGCGTCAGTTATGCTTGACTACAACTTTAATACTCAGTTTTGTTTTCTTTACGTGTTATTTTTATTAACAAAAAATACTTTTAACACATAACATAACATAACTTCACGCCTTTGTTACCCGAAGGTGTAGGCAGCGGCTGTTAAGCCTCATCTCGCCGTTATGTTTACGTCCCAAATGGAATAGGTGGCGAACCTATTGCCATACTGGGCACAAAGTTTTCAGTGTTTTGTCTTTTTATTTGGCTGGAATTTATTTTTAATAGTTTTCATGTAGGTACTACGGTATACTGCAGATAAAAATCTGAAGTTTTCTTTATGTTCTAAAGTTATTTAAAAAAAGTCAAAACCAATGCAGTCATGTTTCTAAACCATGATCGCTTATTGCTTTATATCATAAAATAAAAAAAAACATATATTTTAGAAATATTCAAACATTTGAACGTAATGATGTTAAATTTACTACAAAAAAAAAATCTAAGAACGATTAGAACACAAGCTAGTTAATATAGGACCATATAAGCAACAAAGATCTTGACCAACTGAACCGATAATCTAGAAATTACGGCCGCGATAATATATTATTCATAACATTAAAACAACTTTTTAGGATTATATTGCGTTTATTTATTACTTATTTTTATTTATTTCCCGACGTTTCGAACTCTTTACAGAGATCATTTTTACGAGTGAAAAAGTATAGAGTTCGATTCGATTTCGACAGAGATCTCTTTAAAGAGTTCGAAACGTCGGGAAATAAATAAAAATAAGTAATAAATAAACGCGATATAATCCTAAAAAGCTGTTTTAATGTTATGAATGTGATTCGCGAAAGTCTGAGAAATAAATAAATAAATTTATTATTCCTTTGTACTCATAATTTTAAGACCTTTTCTGTATTATAATTGATATTTAATGTTTATGATACAAATAAAGAGTTATCTATCTATCTATCTATCTATTTAAATATAATCTAGTCTCGGTGGTCCAATGGTCGAGCACACGGCTTCTGATCCAGAAGTCCGGGTTCGAATCCTGACACTGGCTTACACCAATGACTTTTCGAAATTGTTTTCAGAAGTTAAGTGTGATAAATACCGATGACTGTAAGCTTTGTGCCCGGTATGGCAATAGGTTCGCCACCTACACTGCCTACACCTTCGGGTAACAAAGGCGTGAAGATGTTTATGTTTATGGAAATATAATCTATACCTACAGCTTCTAACGACACCCATGGACACGTGCAACACAAATAGTTTTACAGTTACGTTGCCAGCCATTAAAACGGGATAGGGAAGAGGTCAAAAGTGGGATATGAATGAAATAGGGGAAGGGATTGCGACTCCAGATATCTCGAGTGAAATCCGGCATCAGCCACTTTACGTCGATATTCTAAAAGGTCGTTGTATTTCACCGGTCAAGCAGGCCCATTTATGCAGCGAACTGCGTTGCTCTAGAAACGGCTTATAAATTAAGAGAATAAAAATATTTGTCTTTAACCCAATTCGTATTCTAAGACCATAACAGACTCGGTCTCGCAGGCGCCAATTATTATAATAGATTTCATTCATACTGGAGTCATTTAAACGGTATTAAAAACATGACACTTGAACGTTTTATCTGTCGATATAAAATAATAATCATTTATGTAATAATTGCATTTTTTAGAGAAATGCAACATGAAAAGACATAAAAGGGTTTTATTTAAATACTAGCTGACCCGACAGAACTTTGTTCTGCAACAAAAGTAATCAATAAGCAAATTTTAGATTTATCACTTTTTTGCAACATCATACATGAATTACAGATAAAAACCACCCCTCTATCTATTAAAAAAAAACGCATCAAAATCCGTTACGTAATTTTAAAGAGATAAGCATACAGCTGACGGCTACATTATATTATACTGTGGAATTCCAAAGTCATTGGTCTGCCACTAGTATTGGAACCCATAATCTTTCTAACTTAACCCCGCATTATTTATACAACTTACTTGTCATAATATAAGAGATACAAGATAAACAAGATATAATAAGAGAGAGAGAGAGAGAAGAGACATTTGTACAATCATGTTCTGAATAACGAAATAAATTTTATTAAAAATTTATTTATTAAATTACTTTTTAGTGAATAATCACCGAAATTTAATATTATTATAACACAATATTATACGTACGGGATTTGTCGGTATATCGATGAATGTATTGTATATAGAACAAGAAGCAATTATTACCATAGGAGTCTCATAGAGTTTGTAATATGTTGAACCCCGACTAGCTCTATCTATCTCTCTTACTCGCATGCGAATTCTGAAAATTCGCATGATAGTAAGAGAGATAGAGATAGAAAGAAATTTTTAAATCCTGATAAATCTAATCAGGATAATCGGATGTTTTGATCAAATTATAGCAGTTTCTGATAGGCATGTAATGTTTCAATAAAATAGGATCGCTCAAGAAGTAAATCGAGCTCAAAAAGTTTGATTACATACATTCTCACGTAGAAACACGTGAAGCGAATAAAAGCGTATTAAATATAGGGGTTGATCGAAAAGGGGTGAAAATTTAGGGATATACAAAAATCAAAACGTTTCGTCAATATTAATTAATTAAATTATAGTCTCGGTGGTCCAGTGGTCGAGCACACGGTTTTTGAATCCAGAGATTGCGGCTTCGAATCCTGGTATACACCAATGACTTTTCGAAATTATTTTCGAAAGTTATGTGTGCTAAATGTCGATGACTAAAAACTTTGTGCCCGGTATGGCAATAGTTTCGCCAGCTGTTCCATTTGGGACGGTAAAAATAACAGCGAGTCGAGGCTTAACAGCCACTGCCTACAAGATATTTATCACGCTTAACTTCCGAAAACAATTTCGAAAAGTCATTGGTGTGAGCAAGTGTCAGGATTCGAACCCGGACCTCTGGATCAGAAGCTGTGTGCTCGACCACTTGGCCACCGAGATTTAGATTAACGTTAAAGATATAATAGTTTAGTAATCATATCAGTGTATATATATTTATATAAGGTTTCGTCATTAACAGACACGTTTTTATCAAAGTGTAAACAGTATTATCTGAAAATTATTATGCATCTCTCATAGATTTTTAGATTTTTCATCTATATTATATAATTTATATAAATATTGCGTCAAGCGAGCTTGTAAATTGCTATGTAAAAAATTGACTCGAATATTGAAACCACCAAATTAAATAATCGGTCAGCCGCTTTTATTATTACAATAAATATTTCTAAATAAAATTAAATATTCACATTGATCGATAAAGATAAAAAAAGTAGAGTTTTTTTATATATCTTTTAAACAGGACCAATATTAATGACAATTAAAATGACAATTCAGAATTTAAAATTTAACTATATTTTATTATCTATGGTCGTTAGAACACTACATCCGATTTTAATCTATAAAATCCAGTTATATTTAAGTTCGTAAAGGTCAAGCTCTTCAGAATTACGTTGATTTCTTTTTTTTTTATGAGATGTGAGGGCAGACGAGCATGCATGTCACCTGATGTTAAGAGACTCACGCCGCCCAAGGACACCTGGAACACATATAGTGTTACAATTGCGTTGCTGACATTTAAGGAAGCAGGATGGGAAAGGATAGGGAAGGGAGGTGAGCTTCCGGGTACCTCTCTCACCAAACGAAACGCGGCATGACTCACTTTACGTCGATCCATTCATGCAGTGAGCTGCGTGGCTCTACCACTGCTAATAAAGAGAAAAAAGTTATTTCTTATATAGTTAACTCGGGACAGAGCCAATCTAAAATATAGTAACTAATCGTGTAAATACAAGTTTTAATTTAAAAAGTATCCTAAATATTGACTTCTTTGTATCTAGTTCTTGTAAAGGTATTTTAGGTAACTTTTTATCAAATTTATGATGAATTTAAAATTTCTGAAATCGTTTTATTTCCTCGTTTTATTAACCTCGGTGGCCCACTGGTTGAGCACCCCGCTTCTGAATCAAGAAGTCGAGGGTTTGAAGCCTAACTCATATCAATGGCTTTTCGAAATTGTTTTTGGAAATTATGTGTGATAAATATCGATGACTGATAACTTTGTGCCCGGTATAGTATTAGGTTTGCCACCTATTGCATTTGGGTCGTAAACATAACGGCGAGACGAAGCTTAACAGCCGCTGCCTACACCTTCGGCTAGGAAAAGACCTGGAAGTTATGTTATGTGTTATTTCCATGCAACTTTCGATCACCATAAATCTAAATTAAGGTTAGGACCAGTAACGGAAGCGGACCCTAAGGTACCTCTGGTGCATTGGTCGTATCGTCGTCGTAAAAGGATAAAACATAAACATACAATTTCTTAAATGTTCACGAATCACACTTATAACATTAAAACAACTTTTTATGGATTATATCGCGTTTATTTAGAACTTATTTTCTATTTATTTCCCGACGTTTCGAACTCTTTACAGAGATCATTTTTACGAGAGAATGATGATTGATGAGAGATTTTCACGTGAGAATGATCTCTGTAAAGAGTTCGAAACGTCGGGAAACAAATAGAAAATAAGCTCTAAATTAACGCGATATAATCCATAAAAAGTTGTTTTAATGTTATAAACATACAAGTTGTACAAGTTTGTCTTCATTGTATGCTATTAGTAGAATAAGTACATAAAATGGTGCCAGCAATCATAATTGGGCAATATAATTTAAAGTTTCTCTACAAACATAGCAACCCTATGAATTAATTCGACCTTTGAATTCATAGCCCAGCGTCAATAATATTATTATCTGCCATCTTTGAAATATTCTAGTCTTCAAGCAATTACATACTCCAAGTTTTATCATACCATTGATTGGAAACGGCTAACGTTTTCCTTAAGAGTTTTTTAACATAAACAATAATATAAATAAGTAATTTGTGTTTTTGATTTTAATTATATACGTATCTAATTAAGAAGTGTACGATTTATTAATTAAATAAAGGATAATTAACTCCTTCTTTGTGACTGAAAATGGCGTGGTGAAAATCAACCGCATCGAATGGAATCAAAGATTTTTTACTTCTTATAATAGGTTGGGGAAAAAGTATTTTCGTATTTTTGTATGAAAAGTCAAGACATTTTTTTCAAAGTTTATTTACATTTATTTACAATATATATGTACCGTTTTGTTGAATAACTTTCTGCCATTTTGTGGGCAGAGACATTATCCCGTTACTGTAGAAACTTTGGGACTTCTGATCAAAAAAACGGGACAAATAGTTTTGGCAGTCCTCTCTTGAGGTCAACCTTACAGAACCTAAAGAATTCTGAAGAGACCGAAACAGGTGAAAATCTGAAGGCGCAAGGTCAGGGCTATATGGTGGATGCACTAGGACCTCCTAGTCGAACTCTCTTAATTTTTGCTGAGTGGCTAAAGATGTGTGTGGTCTAGCGTTATCGTGATGAAAGACCACACCCTTCCTGTGGATCAATTCCGGCCGTTTTCTCTCGACTGCTTCCTTTAATCTCATCAATTGCTGGCAGTAAAGATCAGAATCGATGGTTTTGCCGGACGGTAAAAGCTCATAATGAACAATGCCCTTCCAATCCCACCATACACACAGCATCACCTTATTTCGTGTTAGGCCAGGTTTGGCCACAGTCTGTGAAGCCTGGCCTTTTTCGCACGTTCTTGTCGTACGTGATCCACTTTTCATCGCCAGTTATCAATCTCTTCAAAAACGGCTCGGTTTCATTACGTCTCAATAATGAATCGCAAATGAGTACACGGTTCATTAAGTTTCTTTGAGTCAGCTCGTGTGGCACCCAAATATCGAGCTTTTTTGTATAACCAGCTTTCTTCAAATGGGTCAAAACTGTTTTGTGGTCAATTCCCAGTTCTTCAGCTACATCGTAACTACTAATATGCCGATCTTGCTCCACTCTTTCAAAAATGGCGTCCATTTTATTCGTAACAGGGCGACCAGAGCGAGGTGCATCTTTAACATCAAAATTTCCGGACTGAAAACGTTTGAACCAAATTTGTGCTACTCTTACTGACACTGCATCAGGTCCATAAACATCACAAATTTTGTTCACTGCTTGAGTTGCATTTTTGCCTTTTTTATAATAAAATTTTAAAATGTATCGAATTTCTTCATTAGATTCACTCATTTTTACGGAGAGAAAAACAAATGAAAAATAGCGGGAAACAACTTTTTTTTATTTTTTTATTTTCTTTATAATGTAACCTTTTTAATGTTACCAAAACCAGCCAGACACAAATAGTACAGTCAAAGAAATTTTATAATAAGTTTATACCTACGTTATGCGAAAAGACTTTTTCCCCGACCTAATATTTTTACTAGTTAACCCGGCGAAGGGTTTGCTGTGTGGCGCCGGCTTAGAATACCGCCACCCCATCTCTTCCCGTGGGTGTCGTAAAAGGCGACTAAGGGACAAGCTAGAAGAATGGGCAGCACCATTCTCTCTGAAGAAAATACAGCCTACCGCGATCGCGAACCCGCCTGCCAAGCGGGGCGATTATGGCAAAAACCCCCCATTATTGAGCGGGCCGGCAGTTGTGGCGCTCTATGGGGGAGGCCTATGTCCAGCAGTGGTCCTCAAAAAAAAGGCAAATTATGATGATGATGATGATGACGGCGAAATTTAGTCCGCATCAAAATAATAACATGACATAACTTTACGTCTTCGGTGTAGGTAGTGGCTGTTAAGCCTCGACTCGCCGTTATGTTTTCGTCCCAAATGGAATAGGTTCGCCAACCTATTGCCACACCGGGCACAAAGTTTTTATTCATCGATATCTATCACACATAACTTTCGAAATGAATTTTGAAAAGTCATTAGTTTGCGCCAGGATTCTAACCCGCGACCTTTGGATTCAGCAGGAAGCGGGGTGCCCGACCTCTGGAACACCGAGACTATCAAAAGTAATAAAGAAGTAAATTTGGGATTTATCAGTTTTTATTATAATCAGTTTTTTTTTCAATGTGTTGCGTAGTTTTAAAGATACAAGCATATAAGGGGACATACAGCTCAAAGTGACTTTGTTTTATACTATGTAATGATAAACTAGAATTATTTATCACAATATATGTGATTGCTTTAAAATATATTTTCCCTATTGCTAACATCGTCCTTGTTCGCGTTTTGTAGATACTAGATGTTGTTCCATTAAAAGCGTATGAGGAATAAAAAATGCAATTTAAATCAACTACTTTGTATCACTTAAACCATATCTATAAACCAAAGGCCAGTAGATTATAATATACATTGTTGTATTATCTACTATTATTAGTATAATATGAAGGCATGGAGCTATTAGTACTGTAAACGCGGCATGAACCACTTTACGTCGATCTTCTGAGAGGTCGTGGTATTTCGCCGGTCGAGCCGGCCCATTCATGCAGCGAACTGCTTGGCTCTATCCACTGTAAAATTGGTTGCATGTGGTGTTTACCTGTAAGTGATTTCTACATTGTTGTATCTGTAGTATCTAATGTAAGAAATTGTTTCTAAACCTAATAAATAAATAAATAAAAACACTAGTTTTATCCTCCGTATCTAGTGACAGCAAATATTCTTTACTTAATACACTCACTAGAGTGCTCACTCACTAGTGTTTTTTTAAATTTAGTTTCCTAATTGCTTAGAGATATTTATCTCTGTCGTATAATCTAAACTAAGTATATTTTAAATACATATTTAGATCGCAAGTGAGAAGACTAAAAAGGACCAAACCCTTTGAGTTAGTGTAAAAGTTATTAGTGAAAGTGTTACAGTGATAGTGGCCTAAATAAAGAACACATGAACTAAGTGCTCGCCATAATAGACACTAAGAAAATTCATTGGACATTATTCTTAGTCACTTTAGACAAATTAGTAGATTAAGTTAAATTAATATTGCTTATTAGGCTCTATCTATCTAGGTCGAGTAATAATAAAAACCATTATACTCCTTGAGCCATCGATAACTATAACGCATATTTTCTGAAAAGGGGGTTCAAACGCAGGAAATTCTAAATAAAGATCCACGTGTTAAAATTTGACGTATACTACCGGGTTCATCATAGTTGGGGCAACAATATTTTGCGCAAATAAAATTATATTGTCTGTGAGTTATTTCGTGTGATTAAGCCGTAAAAAAGATACATTAAAGTGAATAGAACAGCACGAGACTAATATTTACCCCGAGGTCTATAATGACGGACAATGAGGTCCTTATAATAAGCAATGAATAAAAGATTTTTTTCTAAATAATTAGCTTATGTTATTCCTTATTATATCAGCTACCTGCCAATTAAAGTTCCGTCAAAATCGGTCCAGACATTTCAGAGATTACCCGGAACGTACAGTTATGTTATTTTGGTGTATGTACCGTATATTAATATGAATGTAGTAGAAAGTATTTATTTCAATTTTATAAGCAGACACTTCAATTTTATTTATTTGTATGTTTAGAAATAATTGCAAGTTATGTTATATTAAGTAGAAATAATTGCCATCACCTAAAATCAGTGGATTAACTTTTTGGAATTAACGTTGCAAAGATAATAAATAGTCCAAGTATAGTTTAGTTTATACGATTACATACTTTATTTCATTTTTCGTCTTTATGGTCCAGAAGTCGATCATTTCGATCCTCATTAAGAAGACGTGAGATCGATTCCGAGCTCACGCCAATAACTTCACGCAGTTCCTTTTAGAAGTTATGTGTAATAAATATCAATGACGTATGACATTGTGCGCGGTGTTTGTCAGTAGATTCCGCCATCTATTTCATTATGGACGTAAAAATCCGGCGAGTTGAGGCTTAACTACACCTACCTGTCTACACCTTCGGGTAAAAAAAAGGCGTGAAGTTATTAAAAAACAAAATTATCGTTATTTTATATGGTAGAATATACTTAAATTATCCCAAATGGAATCGGTGGCGGACCTATTGCCGTACCGGGCACAAAGTTTTCAGTCATCGATATTTATCACACATAACTTTCGAAAACAATTTCGACTTTGTGCCCGGTATGGCAATAGGTTCGCCACCTATTCCATTTGGGACGTAAACATAACGGCGAGACGAGGCTTAACAGCCGCTGCCTACACCTTCGGGTAACAAAAGGCGTGAAGTTATGTTATGTTACGAAGTTATTTATGGAAAAGAAATCATTTATAGTCATTAAAGTTATTAAATCTGACTTGGGTAGCGTTCTCCGGGTCGCCCGTATGGAATATTTATATATCTATTGTCAAAATAATTTACACAACCTCCAAAAAGTCGATGTGTACTATATTATATACTTAGTCATGCCATAAATATTGTAACAAAGAAAAAAATTTTTTTTTAATTGCAAATAACATTTATTACTTTTACAGTGTGTTACTTTAATACATAAATATAAAACGATATAAAATATAAAAAGCTTATTCGAAGTGGTCTCCATTGGCTTCAATACAGGCCTTTAAACGTTGAGGCCAGTTATCAATAGAAACACGCACTCTTTCCATGGGAAAATTTTTCACTGCCAATCGTATGGATTGTTTTAGGGACTCTAAATTATTATGAGGCTTAGAGCAAGCCGTACTCTCTAAAACTGACCACAAATCATAATCCAGTGGATTAAGATAGGGACTAGACGACGGCCAGTCTTCAGCTCTAATGAAGTCCGAAACGTTCGCTTCCAACCAAGATTGCGTGGACCGAGCTTTATGACCCGGTGCCGAGTCTTGCTGGAAGGACTATACTTCGTTATTGAACATGGTGTTGTTAAGGGGCTTGACTACCTTTTCAAGAGTGGTATCTTGATACACTTGTGCCGATGTTTTGATACCTTTTTCACAAAAATATGGCTCAGTCACTCCTTCGTAGCTAACACCCCACCAAACCATCACTGAAGTCGGATAGTGCCCACGTTGCACTCTGTCAACTAATTGGGAAGCTTCCTTAGAGCTTTGAGCATAAATACGGTCATTTTGATTGTTAAAATGTTGCTCAATTGTAAAAACTTTTTCATCCGTAAACAATATTTTTCTGTGACCTCCCTTTGCGTACCGCTTCAGTAGTTGTTTAGATTTTAACACCCTATTCTTTTTTAAATGATCAGTTAATAAATGACCAGTGCGCCTCTTATAGGCTGCAAGTCCTAAGTCATCTTTTAAAATACGCGACATTGTTCTAGGTGCTATCTTCATCTCCCGAGATAAAATCGTTTGCTTGCGGACAGGATTTCTTTGAATTCTTTCCCTTACTGCTTTGACCACCTTTTTCGTACGAACACTACGTGGACGGCCAGGTCTTTTTCTGTCACAAACAGAGGAGGTCTCATTGTACCTATTAATAGCCCGGTACACAAACATTTGACTAATACCAAGTGTATGGAGAGTTTCAAAAATTGCATTTGGCTCCATACCTACTTTGTGTAATGCAATCACAGCGATTCGGTTCTCTTTATCACCCCACTCCATTTTAATTTCGCAAAATATTGTACAATGTATTGGCGCCAAAATGAGAAAACACAATGAACAATCGTATAAAAATGACAGATTCCAAATTCAAATGTAATATTTTTTTATTTTTAGTTGTAACAGTATTTATGGCCAGACTAAGTATATGTAAATTTTCACCTTTCAATAAAATTTGCAAATTATGATGAAATATTTTATCTGTTGATATATTTCCACCCAGAAACAACAAAAAAAACAATACTCATATACAGTTTATAATTATAATTGTTATTGGCTATGATAACGAATGTTATCAATAAAGAGGCAATGGAATATTTTTGACAACGCTATAAATATATTTAGTATGATTTATTTTTCAAATTTTAATATATTATTTTAATATTCATCAAAACATGATAAGGGACAGTATACTGCATAGTTGATAAGATAACCATTCATTATACGGAATGATTGCATGGAAGAGATTTCAGAATGAACACTTGTTCTAGGTCAGCATTTCCTTTGTTAATAACATTTATGAAATTTAGCCATTTAGTCTCGGTGACCCAGTGGTCGAGCACACGGCTTCTGATCCAAAGGTCTAGGTTCGATTCCTGACACTGGTTCACACCAATGACTTTTCGGAAGTTATATGTGATAAATATCGATGACTGAAAACTTTGTGCCCGGTATGGCAATTGGTTCGCCACCTATTCCATTTGGGACGTAAACATAACGGCGAGACGAGGCATAACAGCCGCTGCCTACACCTTCGGGTAACAAAGGGAGTGAAGTTATGTTATGTTATGAAGTTATTTATGAAAAAGAAACTATTTATAGTCATTAAAGTTATTAAATCTGACTTGGGCAGCGTTCTCCGGGTCGCCCGTATGGAATATTTATATAACTATTGTCAAAATAATTTACACAACCTCCAAAAAGTCGGTGTGTACCAGGGATTTATATTTACTTAACTGCAAAACTTTATCAAAGGTACACGCAACTTAAGAGTGGTAGAGCCACACTACTTGCTGGGCCGGCTCGACCGTTGAAATAACACAGGCTCTCAGAATATCGACATAAAGTTCGTAAATGTCGCGTTTCGTTCGGTGAGAGAGGTAACCGGTACCTCCCTTTCCCATCCTAATCCCCTAAAGGTCGGCAACGCAACTGTAACAATATGTGTTGCAGGTATCCATGGGCGGCGCTGGTCACTTACGATCATCACGCATGCTCGTTTGCTCATATAAAAAAAACTTTCGAAACGTCGGCGTGTGTTCGGGCTTTCAATAAAACTTCAAATACCGATTAAAAATAGTACTAAAAGAAAAGCTTTCAGGCGTAGAAAAACTATCTATTTATTTTATATGGGATCGAGGGAGAAACAGTTACGTTACCGGCCTTTGAGATAAGTTAACGATGGGACGGGGTTGGATGTCTGGAGCTCTGGATACCTCTCTTACCGAATTAATTGTTGCATGAGCCACTATACGTCAATATTCTAACAGTGAGTGGTAAGGTATCTCACCGATCAAGCCGGCAAAAGCCTGTTTCTTCTGTCTACCATTATTTTCCATTATTTTCTAGGGACCAAGAGAAAGGCAATAATGCGGTAAAGTGAAAAAATATATCAATCAGAAATATTATTATTAGCCTTGTTCGTCTATCATTCATCATTTGCCTTTTGAGGTCCACTGCTGGACAGGCCTCCCCTATAGAGCGCCCGGACTGCCGGTCCGTTTACTCATGGGGGGTTTTTGCCATAATCGCCACGCTTACCAGGCGGGTTGGCGATCGCAGTAGGCTGTATTGTGTTGAGAGAGAATGCTGCTGCCCATTCTTCCAGCCTTTTTCCTTAGTCGCCTTTTACGACACCCACGGGAAGAGATGGGGTGGCGGTATTCTAAGCCGGCGCCACACAGCATGTTCGTCTATGTATTTATGAAAATATTGACCTTATAATAATTATATAATAATATCTTGGACACATTATACACAGCGCGATCTAGTTCCGAATTAAACAACTAAATAACTGTGCTGGATGGAATTAGATAACTGACATTAATTCATGTACTTATATACTTTTTCTTTTTGTAAATACATAGTTATAATACACTAGCTGACCCGGCGAACTTTGCTCCGCATCAGAAGTAATAAATTAGAATTATTGACTAGACCTCCCCGTTGACACCCTCTATCTATTAAAGAAAACTGCATCAAAATCCGTTGCGGAGTTTTAAAAATCTAAGCGTATATGGGGACAGACATCGGAAAGTGACTTTATTTTATACTAATAATATTAAAGACAGATAATAGGATGGAACAGGAAAACATTATTACATCAAACAGGATGAGATTAAATTATTTTATCATTATCACCGCATTCATGATAAAATTGCAGACGCATTAAGACTTTTTTTGTAAGGGCACTTTATTAAGACTGCACACGTATAAAATCCATTAATATTTTAGGTACTTCTACTGACAGTTATCTACGACCGTACGATGACAGAAAAAGAAATCTATGAATATAGAATAGTGCCTGACAAGGAGGTAAACCTGTACACCCCAATGAATTGAATGTTTTAGAAAGCAATCGCTCGTTTAATATTGCACTGATGACGCTTTTTACGCTTAGGGATTTAGTGTTTGAAAATGTCTTTTCAAAAAGAGATTGAATGAAAGGTTTTTTCGTTAGATTATATTAAATCTGAGCATCATTTTAAGAAACTAATAAATCTAATGTATATTGTTTGATAAATGAAATTATTTATTTTATTTTTTATATTGTTCTGGACTAAATACTTTTTGGAGATAGGGAAATAAAAAAAATAAATTTAAACTTACAATTTTTAGTAATAATTCTCTTTTTGAAAAGACTTGCAGCATTGTTTTGTCTTATGTGATCGTCTCTTCGATTTATTTCCAATGATTAATAGCATACTTACATATAATAGCAAAATTTGTGTTTGAGGTTCTCTTTTTCTGTTTTCCACTGTCTTTGTCCTCTTTCCTAAAGAAAATGCAAATACATGTCTTATTACGAAAATATGTAATGATGGCGATGACGCTGTCTATACAGGCAGAGGGTAAAGGCGCGAAAGTAAATTTTTTTGGTTAATACGTTTTTTTTGTGATTCAAGTTTTTTTTTAATAAAGCTAATTATTATTATTGTGGACAAGTATAGAGAAAGAGTTTTTTTTTTCATTATTTACTCACAGGTTTTACGCAATATCTATTTTACACACTAGTTTAATATCGTTACACAGTTACAGCCGAAGGCATAGGCAGGTCTCCTTGAGTTGCCGCATGAATCTTTTTCATTTAATTTATCAATAGCATAATATTCAGTTCTGAAGTTTTATTTATGCGATCTCTTTCTATAGTCTTTAATATAACAATTACAATTAAAGTTTAAAAATAATATTTTTTCTAGTAACTCTAAAATAATAGTAAATATTGTCTTGTGAAAAAAATAGTGTGTGAATAAATGTGCTTGAAATTCCAGAAATACGGAAATTAGCAGTTTCGCTATCAGACCTCGTTGTTCCGTGTTCGGGGTACTGTAATTAGTATTATTATTGTAGGTACCATATTGCTATGTGGACTTAATATCAATATCTTTGTTTGCAGACACGTGATTCACATTTTGAGAACATAATGGATAAATCTGTCAAAACTGAAGACAGTTCAACTGCATCGTTGGACGATGCAATGATGCTAGCTGGTGAGTAATATTTAATTTGACCTTCTAGTAGCCCACGTGAAATTTATACTTAAATTATACCTATATTTTAAAAAGATTAATGCTCCTATTGATCATAGTGGGATATCATAGAATTATTTTTTTAATTTCGAACTAACAGTTTCTGAGATTCTACTACTACTATATAATATAACATAACTTCACGCCTTTGTTACTCGAAGGTGTAGGCAGCGGCCGTTAAGCCTCGTCTCGCTATTATGTTTTCGTCCCAAACGTGGCGAACATATTGCCATGCCGGGCACAATGTTTTCAGTCATCGATATTTATCACACTTAACTTTCGAAAACAATTTCGAAAAGTCATTGGAGCCAGTGTCAGGATGCGAACCCGGACCTCTGGATCACAAGCCGTGTGCTCGACCACTGGACCACCGAGACTATTACTATACTCTTTATCAAAACATAAATTTTTCCCACGATCAAGTGCACGTGACAGGAGAGGTTTGATTATTTAAACACATTGCATTATTAATTCCTTGCGGGGTAAGCAGTGAAATCGGATACTACAATGTCCTTGACTTTCATTACCACTACTGATAATGGCAATATTTACTTACTGCATTGAATAAATAGATAGTTGTAAGTCTGGCCATATTTCCGAGAATCCTACCACCTGTATTTATTGTTCTAATGATGTTACCCACATTATTTACATATAGTTGTAGTTACACTCGCTAGTTTTTTTATGTAAATGAAATAATATTATTTTCTTTTATGTGATTGTAATGTATATTCTTTTAGAGAAATTAATTTCTTAAACCAGAATATTTTACCAAAATATATAATTGTCTCTTTAATGGGTATTATACATACATACAAAAACTCACGCCTGTATTCCATAGGGCCATAGGGATCCCATAGCCAAGACTTTGGCTCTCCATAAGCTATAATCCTATCACACTTCTTTCGCCTCATCCACAGTCATACATCTCGTCATGCACACCGGTTCGGGTACTACACATTTTGCCTTTTTTATACAGTCCATTTATTTGGTCGTGGCTCCGTCTTGAGTATTATCTTAAAATAAAATTAATCTCACTAAATATAAATAAAGATTGACCTAAACTGAGTCGAAGCCCTCTTATCATAAAAGTTAAAACGTACTCGGTGCAGCGAACTTCTTATCGAAATAGTATTTTTTTACCGCTGCAGCTGACCCAAGTTATTACAAATGATTATTATGAGACACTTATAAATTTATACTGCTTTCTCTCTTGGGAGCATAAAATCTTTTACAATATAAAATAATCAATTCCCCGTTACTTTTTATCACACGTACATGCTAAGTTTTTCGGAAGTTATGTGTGATAAATATCGATGACTGACAAACTTTGTGCCCGGTATGGCAATAGGTTCGCCACCTATTCCATTTGGGACGTAAACATAACGGCGAGACGAGGCTTAACAGCCGCTGCCTACACCTTCGGGTAACAAAAGGCGTGAAGTTATGTTATGTTATGTTATGTTACATGCTAAGATCGTCCGTCTGATATTTTTTTTAATTCAGCGTTATTTTTTGTTTATCGCATATCCTGAGAATGTGGGATCAGAAGTAATGTGTTTTTTTTAATATACGCCTAAGTTAAAATACAATTACAATAAATCAATCATATAAACAGTCTTTAAACCCTTGCTAACTATCTAACATAGGTATGGTTTAAAGGAATCACTCTACCTTCTATCTCTTACACCAATTTCATTTATGAAATTGTTTTTACGAGAGAAAAATGTTGATGGTCAGTCTCAGTGGTTCAATGGTCGAGCACCCCGCTTCTGAATCAAGAAGACGCGGGTTCGAATCCTGGCTCACAACAATGACTCTTCTGACAAATATCAATGACTGAAATTCCATTTGTGAAAATCCATTTATGACGCAAACATAACGTCGAGACGAGGACTAACAGCCGCTGCCTATTCTTCGGGTAGAAAAGGCGTGAAGCTATGTCATGTTAAAACTGTTCAAGTTTTTAAATTAGTTGTGTTATTAATTTAATACGTATATATATTAATTATTCATTAATTTAAAAGCGATTTATTTAGTTCAAACGTGATTATATATCTTGTCTTTAATGATATGTCAAAATAATCAGGTTTTGTACTGCTAATGATAGATATCATAATATAGGTCATGATAAATATATCTATCAATAAATAAAAGATATAAAGTTCTAAATTTATTGAAAGAGTATTTGTAGATAAAATCTAAACCAAGACTAGAGAAAACAATAGCAAAGGCAATTTTGTGCTAATATTTATGTATGAAATTATGATAACGTAAGGTTGAACGAATGTTCGCCATTCAGAGGAAAGAACCCTCACCAGTAGAGGGCACCATCATTCAGGAGGCACTCGACTTTTTAACTTTTGAACGCGTGTTTAAATATTCAATTTATCCGTACGTACGTAATCATCGGTGCGTCCGAAATTCTCGCGCAGCCAGTGGCACAAGTGAGAACTAAGACCTCAGTTAATTATTGTGTCCATTATTACTATGGAAAAATCAAGGCCATTCAGACTCCTGTGTAGCTTCTTGTCTAAAACCGTTATCCTGTTAGATCTGTGACAGTTGTAGTTTGACCTCTGAAAAGATTATTTTTTATTATTATTTAATACTATATCTCAACTATCCTTTCCAACTTCTGGCTATTGTTCGTATGCAATGTCATTTATATTAATCACAATTGTCTCAATCTTCTTTCTATATAAAGTTAAGTAGCAGAATCACGCTATTTTGTCGGTATTGTTTTGCTTTATTACGAATACAGTACTGATTTCTTTTTAACCAGAATTTTTTTTTGAGAAATATATAAAGACTAGGCCACTTTAAGTATAAATTTCCAATTTAATAAGATTGAATATGCCTAAATGTAAAATGTTTACATATAATTACTGTATCTTCACGTTTTCGAAATGACCACCGCCATTATGCCTCGAGACTTAGGTATCTATGGTAGGCCTATATCGATATATCGGGCAGAATTTTCTTAGCCTTAAATAATTATTTACATATTCTTCATGTACAAAAAATGGTGTATAAGTTGGACTTAATGCCTAATGTAGAGTTATAAACGTAAAGACCGACTAGCAGATAATGCCTTACATTATCTGCTAGTCGGTCTTTACGTTTATAACTCTACATTAAGAAAAAAAATGTTTGTAAAGATCCTTTGTTGTATTTCTTTTTTTCTTTAGTAAATATATTTTATAAATAAATATTTAATTTTGTTTCGTAGTCTGATATGGGTTACCAATAGTAAAATAATATTTTTAACTTCAACTTTTTTAATTTTTATTCCCAAAATGTGGGTATTTTCGGTATCAATGAATATAAATAGCTTCTGAACGACTATCATCTTTTTGTTCATTACTCATGAAAATGATCTCTGTAAAGAGTTCGAAACGTCGGGAAATAAATAGAAAATAAGTTCTAAATAAACACGATATAATCCATAAAAGTTGTTTCAATGTTATGAATGTGATTCGCGGAAATCTAATAAATAAATATGTAGACTAAAAGCTTTGTGGGAATGTGAACAATTTTTCAACGAGAAAATTTAAAAAACTTTACATTTGGACATCAAAAATTAGGCATGGGATGTAAATTTGCATTAGATTTTAAGCATGTTTGAAGTATTTGTAAAAAATTTAGGTATTTCGACCTTTATATTATTATTATCAATTGTATAAAGTTTTGTATAAAGCGGTTTTTTTTCTGTTAATAGCTGTTCGTAGCTAAATCAAACAATTGCCAGCAATTGTCGACCATGATGATCTTTCATATAATACTCATTTTGTTCAAAGAAATTTTTCGGCGTCAATTGATATGGAACAAAAATGTTCATTGGTATAATTAATTATAAACAACTCAATAAAGCGTCTGGCGCAAGTTTTTTTGTTGAGTATTGACAATGTTGCACGTGATTGGACAAAGTCAAAACTTAAGTTTGTTTGCTCCATAAATAAACAAAACAACACAGTTCACAGTTAAGATTGAAATAATAATTTAAAGAAAAAAACTTTTTTAAAGAAGCTTTTATTTAAACGCTCTAAAAAGAATAAAATAAGTTTAACCTTAAACATTTTAACTATCAACTTATAACCTTATTATATACAATTTATGTGATAATAAAAGCTTGTTTAATTACCTATCAGTGGCTATCCATAACCATCTAGAAATATTTTTTTAGATTTAATGATTACTGTGACGGATCGCATTATCCAAATATATTTTTTTGGTTTATAACATATATATGGACACCCGAACACATATAGCGGTACAGTTCCGTTGCCGGCCCTTTCCATGGGAAATGGAAGGGGTCGGAATTGGGATGGGAAGAGGGGTTGAACATAGCGACAAGCTTTTATTATCACATAAATTGTATATAATAAGGTTATAAGTTGATAATTAAAATGTTTAAGGTTAAACTTATTTTATTCTTTTTAGAGCGTTTAAATAAAAGCTTCTTTAAAAAAGTTTTTTTCTTTAAATTATATTCAAGTTTTTAGTTATCGATGGGTAAGTTTCTCAGTCTCTTCATCTCATTCAAAGCATCATTGTTACAAGGTCATTTGCCAGTTAATTTCGAACAGTCCAACTCTTCAATGAGGAGACCTCCTAAAGTCTTTTCTCTACTTAAGGCCGCGTATGCTTGACCAGCAGCAAAGAGTTTCGAGCCTAAGTAAACAAATTTTTTTGTTACTTATTTGTTGATTTTACAACTTAATTTTGTTATGTGGGACTGTTGTTTAATAACAAAATATGTTTAACTACTTGTGATGTGTAACGCCATCTGTTGTTTTAATCAGTACTTTATAAAAACTTTTAGGCTTTCGCGTTGCATATTACTGAGCGATAATGATGAACGGGAATTGTGGTCATAAGCTCTGCTTGTGACCAGGACCAGTGCAACCTGGCCAAAACGTCAAGCTAATCAAGGTAAATATTTATTTACCTAAAAAAGTGTCGCGTTAATTCCCGTTCATCATTATCACTCAGTACTTTATACTTGCTGACCTGAGTGTAACATAGGAGTGAGTTGTAATAAAAGTTATAGTTCGTTCCCACCATCCACTGTGTTTAATTCTAATAATACCTATAACACCATTAAAATCCGTTAGTGTAGCAATCATGTTAAAGTTATTAAATCCTGTCCAATTTACGTCGGTATCCTGAAAGGGCATGGCATTACACCGGTCGAACCGGCCCATTCATGCAGCAGATTGTGTGGCTGACCACAATTAAAACACTGTTAACTATTAAAACATAGGTCAACGGAAAGCCGTCGACTGTGATGGACTACCGCCTCAGCCGTAAAGTGGTCGTAAGGTTCTCAATGTTAGCATTTTGATTATAAATTTGGACGCGCCGCTTAACCCTGTATCTTGACATGGTGATTTGGCATCAGTGACTGAATAGTAAACAACAGATTGACTGACACCGGCCAAACAAGCAGGCCACTAACATCTAGCCGCTCATATTGAAAACCTTATGATATATATAATATTTATACACATTCTAATTTGTTTATAACATTAATTAATAACATAACATACCTCGACTCCTTTTTCTACCCGAAGGTGTAGGCAGCATCTGTCAAGCCTCAACTCGCCACTATGTTTACGTCTCAACGATCTTTAAGGGAGTAGGATGTAGGATATGGGAGTAGGAAGGGATGGGGAAGGGGAGTGGGCCTCCGGGTACCTCCCTCACCCAAAGAAACCCGGCGTGAGCTGGTTGTGGTATTTCACCGATCGAGCCAGCCCATTCATACAGTGAATTGCTGGGCTCTACCACTGTTGCCATACAGCGAGCACAAAGTGGTCAGTCAAAAATATTTATCACACATGACTTTCGAGAGGAATTTCGAAAGACATTGGTGTGAAGCCAAATTCGCACCCAAGACTTCCTGATTCAGAAGCGGACTAGTTTACTGAAACACCGAGACATAGTTTTTGAAGTTCTCATATAACTCTTTAATGAAAGGGCCATTTGATACCCATATAGTAGAAACACAAATATTTATTCCACCATATTGGATTTAGAATGACGTCACATTATTTTTCGAGCTACTATTAACAAGCCCTTTCATTTGATACCCATATTGTAGAAATGCATTAAAAAAAACTGTTCCTCTATCTTGGATGATCCGCCATATTGGATTTAGAATGACGTCACATTATTTGTTTAGTTGGTCCCAATGAGCCCTTTCATTTGATACCCATATTGTACGAAAGCTTAAAATATATATTCCTTTATCTTGGATATTCCACCATATTGGATTTGTAATGACGTCATATTATATTTTGAGTAACACTCAATAAACCCTTTCATTTGATACCCATATTGCAGAAATGCATTCAAAATATCCATTCCGCCATCTTGGGTCGTCCGCCATATTGGATATAGAATGATGTCATACATTATATCATGCATTATCATCCAAAGTAAACGTGTATACAAAATTTCAGCTCAATCGGTTGAAGGTATCTACTTCAAAATTGAGTTACAAGATTCCACCGAACATACATACTTACATACATACATACGAGTACATACATACGCAAGGTAAATAAAAGCTTATAAAAACTATCTGCATAGACTTTTCGCGGGAAGAGAGTATAGACAACATTTGGAACTCATTGGAAACATCTAAATCCCAAAAGGATTTCAGAAAACACATTCACACCTCTCACCAGCCTAATTACCCAAGACTTTATAATTCAGAAACGAGGCGCTTCTATGCCATCGAGATAGAAAATAAATTTTGTATCTTCCATAGCTCTTGCTGCATAACTATTATATTTCAGTTAACTCAATGTTAACAGCTGTGTATCATAAATAGTGGGTCATTTTATGATCTGTAAGGCAATCTCGCGACCCTTAAACGTCTATACTTATCGGATGTTCAAACAATGATGGCCCCTGTGACCCTTCCAATATTGATCAAAGACTTAATATTATGATGACGTTTAACATCGATAAATAAGATCGTTAAAGAATAGTGCCACCCCATCGCTAATAGAGCTTGTAATTTAATTTTTTGTTATATTGTAATATATTTCTTCCTTTCTTCGATCTTTTCTACCATCATCATTACATAGTATAAAGATTACTTTTAAAAAAACTTCTAGAAACGTAACCCACAAAATCTTGAAGTAAATGACAACAGTATCTTCATAACTAAAAAGCGATAAATAACAAACCTTACTAATTTGTATACTTAGTACAATATACAAAACGTAATACTTTTCTAAAGTAATCTTTAACTGTTATACGATTCAATATTGCCACTCATTATTGAAGTCGGTGCAACACAATAGAGTACGTTACCTGGGCTTGCACCGACTCCAAAAATAAGTGACATTTGTAAATATTATAATAGTTAAAGATTACTTTATAAAAGTATTACGTTTTGTATATTGTATTAAGTATACAAATTAGTAAGTTTCGTTATTTATCGCATTTTAGTTATAAAGGTACTGTTTCCATTTACATAAAGATTTTGTGGTTTACGTTTCTAGAAGTCGGTAATTGACGAAAATATCGGTGAACAGACGAATTGAGAACCTCCTCCTTTTTTTGAAGTAGGTTAAAAATACAGTTGCTTTTCGCTGTCTGTCCCTTTATTTGCTTAAATCATTGAAATTATGCAATGGTTTTGATTTCTTTTTTTTAATATTTATTAATTTCCTGTTGATACCCCTATCTAGAGAGTGGTATTTATCTATAAATTATGTATGATGTAGTAAAGAAAAAGGGATTAATCCAATATTTACTTATTTATTAATTTTTTTGCGAAACAAAGTTCGCCAGGTCAACCAGTTTCTTATATTTGAAACTTGATAATAATTAATCCGTCATTTTGAGATTTAATATCTACTGCATACACATTCGTTTGTTCTCACCCTATACCCACCATATTCTATAACTGCTAACGATGTATTGATTGATTGTCTATTAATATTTGATGAGATATGAGAATGAATAGTACAACAATATTTATACCAGCTTACAAATTAATTCAAAAATAGCCCAATAATTCCACGAGTTTTGCATATACCTACACACAAACAGAATACAAAAATTCTGGTTGACTGAATTCAGGATCTTCGGGTAGCCCAGCATACCCATTTCCACAGATTTATGAAAGCGTAAATAGATAGAAATATATATTAGGTCGGGGAAAAAGTCTTTTCGCATAACGTAGGTATAAACTTATTATAAAATTTCTTTGACTGTACTATTTGTGTCTGGCTGGTTTTGGTAACATTAAAAAGGTTACATTATAAAGAAAAGAAAAAAATAAAAAAAAGTTGTTTCCCGCTATTTTTCATTTGTTTTTCTCTCCGTAAAATTGAGTGAATCTAATGAAGAAATTCGATACATTTTAAAATTTTATTATAAAAAAGGCAAAAATGCAACTCAAGCAGTGAAAAAAATTTGTGATGTTTATGGACCTTTTGCAGTGTCAGTAAGAGTAGCACAAATTTGGTTCAAACGTTTTCAGTCCGGAAATTTTGCTGTTAAAGATGCACCTCGCTCTGGTCGCCCTGTTACGAATAAAATGGACGCCATTTTTGAAAGAGTGGAGCAAGATCGGCATATTAGTAGTTACGATGTAGCTGAAGAACTGGGAATTGACCACAAAACAGTTTTGACCCATTTGAAGAAAGCTGGTTATACAAAAAAGCTCGATATTTGGGTGCCACACGAGCTCACTCAAAGAAGCTTAATGAACCGTGTACTCATTTGCGATTCATTATTGAGACGTAATGAAACCGAGCCGTTTTTGAAGAGATTGATAACTGGCGATGAAAAGTGGATCACGTACGACAAGAACGTGCGAAAAAGGTCGTGGTCGAAAGTTGGCCAGGCTTCACAGACTGTGGCCAAACCTGGCCTAACACGAAATAAGGTGATGCTGTGTGTATGGTGGGATTGGAAGGGCATTGTTCATTATGAGCTTTTACCGTCCGGCAAAACCATCGATTCTGATCTTTACTGCCAGCAACTGATGAGATTAAAGGAAGCAGTCGAGAGAAAACGGCCGGAATTGATCAACAGGAAGGGTGTGGTCTTTCATCACGATAACGCTAGACCACACACATCTTTAGCCACTCAGCAAAAATTAAGAGAGTTCGACTGGGAGGTCCTAGTGCATCCACCATATAGCCCTGACCTTGCGCCTTCAGATTTTCACCTGTTTCGGTCTCTTCAGAATTCTTTAGGTTCTGTAAGGTTGACCTCAAGAGAGGACTGCCAAAACTATTTGTCCCGTTTTTTTGATCAGAAGTCCCAAAGTTTCTACAGTAACGGGATAATGTCTCTGCCCACAAAATGGCAGAAAGTTATTCAACAAAACGGTACATATATATTGTAAATAAATGTAAATAAACTTTGAAAAAAATGTCTTGACTTTTCATACAAAAATACGAAAATACTTTTTCCCCAACCTATTATATACACACATATATGTGTGTGTAAACTAGTTTAATAATTTAATTACAGATAAGATTTATTTTCTGCCACAAATATTTTGTTAAGATAAATTGCAAAGACTGACGACGATCTTTGGAAAATCCCAATGAGATAAACATCAATGTAGGTATGTAATTACTTATATAGGTTCTCCGCTGTGTGCAGCCATAATATCATTTTAAACATTAAATAATACTTTTCCTGTAATAATCGTAAATGACATGTGATAACAAGCTATTTTGATTTCAAAGTTTATTTGTCAAGAGTAATTTTATAGAAAACAATGCCTCCACGTACCTAATGTTATGGCTAAGCCAAAAGGAAAGTGATATAATATTTTGTGTCTGTCAGTTTTCCATAAAACTCACAATAATACAGTTTTGGCAGTAACGCAGTGTAAAATTCCTGCTCAAATAAGCAGAATAACATAGAAGGCATCTGTTACATAAATAAAAAAAGAAATTTAAGAATAATAAAACAAAAACAAAAATGGGTGGCCATAAAAAACTTCCTAGTTTTTTAGCAATTAGCAAGCAAATTGGCGCTAAAATTAGTGATTATCCAATTGAGAGAAAAAATAGCTAATAATAAATATAAGTATGTTATACCTACAGTCCAAACTATTAACATGAATTTCGTTTTTCCAATCACTACAAGTTTTTTTAGAACTCATGATTATAAAATTTCTAGCTTATGTTTTTATTAGAAGTTAGTATTCTCGAAGTTACTTGCAAATGCATTTACCTTCTACTAATACTTTTGCTTGAGACTTGGCCATTATTAAATTGGCCGTTGTTAAAAATTAGACATGCAGCTGCGACTGGTTTAGAGGGACAAATATTATGATTAAAAAATATAAATTATAACTTCTTTTTTTGTTTTTCTAAATTATAATTTCTGTTCTAACTGTCCAATCTATTGTGTAGGGCAAAAGCAACTCTAATCTTAAAAGATAAATGAAAAATTTTCAGGTTTTGGCGTTTACAATATCGTGCATATGCTAATGTCAGGTGTCATCTTGATGGGCATGATCATGCAGAGTTTGGCGCTCGGGTACATCTTGCCGGCTGCGCAATGCGACCTAGAATTAACGCTTCAGCAACGGGGATGGCTTTCTGCTATCCCCTTTTTAGGTAATTTATATTATGATCTCATTTTTCCAATCTAATAGAAAAAAAACGTTAAATCTTATTTGTAATGTGTCAAATGAAATCTAATTTATTTCATAGACCACAAACATTTAATCTCGTTATTAAATGCATAAAATAAACAAGCTATTAAATTTAAATTAAATATACATTAACTCGTTCTCTTGGGGAAAGAATCTCAATGGAACAAGGACGCGATTACTACAAGTTGTCCTATTATAACTGTAGGGATTCTTGATCCTCATTCTAGCAAGAAACTCATGTACCAAATACTCTTGTTGGATTTTCATTAAAATTTTCATAATTTCAGCTATCATCTTAACGTCGTACATGTGGGGTTGGTTGGCTGACACTCGTGGCAGAAGACCAGTCATGCTCTTCTCGATGCTCATATCTGCTGTGCTATCAGCATTTGCCAGTTTCGCCCCCGAAGTCATCTCGTTTGGGATACTAATTTTCTTCTCTGCTGTTTTGTAAGTCTCATTTTATATTATTTTTTGTTCATAGAAATTTGAAATATTGACAGACATTTTTATAAGTGTTAACTTAATATTATTCAATTCATCCTAGCTTTTTAATTATCGAATTATTTTTACATCGTGATGTACCTAACTATTAAGATTATATATACATACATAACTTCACGCCAAATCCCTTGCGGGGTAGGCAGAGAGAACAGAGCGCCATAAGGCACGATTCTTACACGCCTCACTCGCTTCGTTGACTTTCATTAAGATTATATATAGTTGAAATTATACAACAATCCATCTGCCAATTCGGAAATGACTATTGAAATTGATTTATTATCTATTTTCTCTATAAAAGTGTTTTAACATTTTTTAGCATGTCAGGATCTTCAGCTGTGGTATACACATATCTCGGTGAGTTCAATAATCTGCGACATCGTGACAAAATGGTGGCATTTGGTTCCTCATTCGTGGGGATTGGAACAGTAATACTGCCATGTAAGTAGTATTTAAAATCACTGGAAATTTCCTCATGTTGTTCGAAAAAAGTAGAGTGCATTTAAGTGTAAATATAAAATAGAAATTGCTGCTGCATCACTTGTCTTGGGTTTGAAGCTCATTTCGAGAGATTTTGGAAGTGCCAATATTCAATTTATGAATGATAGATGAACTATGGACGACTAATGAAATTATGCCGAATATTTAGGTTTATGATTCGTAACCTATAGCATTTAGGACTAAAAAAATCGCCAAATCAGTTAAAAGGGTTACAATAATCATTTTCTATATCATTTTTATTTTCAGGTATATCATGGTTAATTTTGCCTCTGGAGTTTGCTTACCCTATACCCGTTTTGGATATATCGTATCGTCCATGGCGATTGTTGGTGGTTGCCTGCGCAATACCCTTCGCTCTTGGCACAGTTCTGCTCATGTTTGCTCCAGAGAGTCCTAAATTTCTATTCGCGAGGGGACACCATGATTCAGCTTTGAATGTTGTTAAGAAGATTTACGCTGTGAACTCTCGGCAGCCAGAAGAAAGTTTTCCTGTAAGTATAACACAATTTAAACCGTTTAATGTATGATAACATAACTTCACGCCGTTTTTACCCGAATGTATAGGCAGTGACTGTTAAGCCTCGATGCGTGGTTATGTTTAGGTCCCACATGGAATAGGTGGGGAACCTATTGCCATACCGGGCACAAAGTTTTCAGTCATCGATATCTATCATACTTAATGTTCGAAAAAAAATACCAAAGTCATTGGATTTTGACTGGATTCAGAAGCGGGGTGGTCGACCACTGGAACATCAAGACACTGTATGAATAAATTGTACAGTGTGTGTTAAATTTTCCCACGATGTTAAGAATAACTTAGAACAAAAATTAGACGGTATCATTACTTAGACATTTTTCAGATTCTTTTACAGAGAACCAAATCCAAATTCCACTCCGTCAGTTAAAATATATAAATATACATTTGATTTTTCAGATAAAATCCCTGATCGTGGAATGTCAGACAACGAAAGTCACATCTACCACAGGCATGCGTGCCATATGGGAGTCAATGAAGGAGCAGACTATACCATTGTTCAAATCACCGCTGATACCTTGGACAGCGTTGACTTGCTTTGTCCAATTCGGAATATTTGCTACGTTAGTATAAAATATGTTTATTAAAAGAAAACATGCTTCATTAGAAAAAAACTGTGGTAGAGTCACGCAGTTCGCTGCACGAATGGGTCGTCTCGACCGGTGAAATACCACGACCTCTCAGAATATCGACGTAAATTGGCTTTTGCCATCTTTCGCTCGGTAAGAGAGGTATCCGGAGGCCCATCCCTTGCCCCATCCCCTTCCCATCCCACTCCCGATCCCATCTATATCCAATCGTAAGTGCTGGCAACGCAATTGTAACACTATATGAGTTCAGGTCCATGGGCGACGTTTGTTGCTCACTATCAGGTGACACGCCTGCTCGTTTGCCCCTTATACCATAAAAAAATAGTATGTTATGGACCACGCCATTGAAGTAAAATTTAGTTAGCTCTATCTATACTTATCTTTACTAACTTGTATTTCAATGTATTTGTATTCCTTTCAAATTCCCTCATGACTTTTACTTTTACTTTAATAACTAAACATACAAACAGGAAAATTCTTCAAAGAATTGTTATATCTATTCAGTTCAGTTTAATAAAACAATCTTTTATAGAATTAGGTATTAGTTAACCCAGTAAACGTTTTATTGCCAAAAAAAAAGGAAAAAAAAAGGGGTTGATCGTAGAGAGGTGAAAATTTTGGGTATTTTAGTATGTTCTTTCTTAAAAATCAAATTAAGTGGAATGTTGCGCAGCCTAGACGAGTCCTCCCGGCGTGTCGGTTGGGGCATGATCTTGGACAAGACCAAGGTCATGCTCAATGAAGATGTCGTGCCCGGACCGATAAGAGTCGAACGGTCAGTTCTCGAAGCCGTAAACAAATACGTGTACCTAGGCCAAATTATCCAGTTAGGTAGAAGAAACTTCGAGAAGGAGGCCGAAAGGAGGATTCAGCTTGTTTAGGCTGCATTCGGCAAACTACGCGAGTCTTCAGCTCGCCTATACCGCAATGTCTAAAGACCAAAGTCTTTGACCAGTGCCTCTTACCGGTGATGACTTACGGTGCCGAAACGAAGCGAAACGAGTAAGAAGGTCATAGAGTGGAGAGCACGTCTTTGTAAACGTAGCGTCGGACGCCCACCAGCCCGATGGTCAGAACACCTCAGAAGGCCTGCTGGAAAAGACTGTATGCGGAAGGCAGAGAATCGGATGTTGTGGCCCACATTGGGACAGGCCTATGCCCAGCAGTGGACTGCAATAGGCTGATGATGATGAAAAATCACAATCGAAAATTTATCGAAAAAAAAAATCCTTAAAGTTTTTTAAGAGTGGTTAGACATGACATTAAAACAAAGTTTAGGATCATATCGCGTTTATTCATTACCAATTTTATTCATTTCCCGACGTTTCGAACTCTTTACAGAGATCATTTTCACGAGTGAAAATGATGATCCTAAAGTTTGTTTTAATGTCATGAACGTGATTCGCGAAAGTCTTAGAGATAAATAAGTGGTTAGCCAAGCAGTTAGCTGCTTGAATAGGCCGGCTCGACCGGTGAAATACCACCACCTCTCAGACGATCCACGTAAAGTGGCTCATGTCGCGTTTCGTTCGGTGAGGTACCCGGAGCCCCACCCCCTTCCCAATCCTTCTCTAGCCCCTATCCCTTAAAGGTCAGCAACGCAACTGTAACACTATATATGTTGCAGGTGTCACCTGTGACACGAGATTTTTATATATTAACATAACATAACATAACTTCAGGCCGAAGGTGTAGGCAGCGGCTGTTAAGCCTCGTCTCGCCATTATGTTTATATCCCAAATGGAATAGGTGGCGAACCTATTGCCATACTGGGCACAAAGTTATCAGTCATCGATATTTATCACACATAACTTCCGAAAACAATTTCGAAAAGTCATTGGTGTGAGCCAGTGTCAGGAATCGAACCCGGACCTCTGAATCAGAAGCCGTGTGCTCGACCACTGTGCCACGGCGACTTATTACATTTAACTATACTGTTTCCTTATAAAATACAAGTTTAATTTCTCTTCCAGTACAAACGGTTTTTACGTATGGTTTCCATCGATTCTGAATTCGCTGGCAAACCATGATGGCAACGAGACAGGCATCTGTGACGTGCTCGATGCCGGCAAGAATCTTGGTAACAACGGCACTACGGTAAGCATCTTTTATATAGCAGTCTTTATACAGTATATATCAATGTACTTTATATATCAAGCAGTATTTATACAGTCAAGTAAAAATTAAAGGTCCCCGTCCTCTTTATCACTTATGCGGTACTAATTAAGAATATAAGAAAATATTGGTTAATCCAATTAATCAGGTTGATATATACGTACAGGTTTCTGTAACGTACATACTCACGCATACCAAATACACATCGTAATGTTTCAAAGACTACTCAATTTTTTTCTGAATTTCGTTAATACAATAGATTTTTGATAATTTCTATTATAAGATACTAGCTGACCCGGCGAACTCTGTTTCGCATCAAAAGTAATAACTGCTGCCCCGCTATGTTAATACTGCAATATCTTCGACAAATTTGAAGTCGATAGCAGCTATAGGTTAAAAATGGGAATTTTCCATTGTTAACACCCCCGCAACCCCCCTTGTGGGTGGAATTTCGTAAAATCCGTTCTTAGCTGACCTCTACTCGGCGAAAGGAATAATCCTACCAAATTTCAAGTCGCTACGCCTTATGGTTCCAGAGATATCGTGATCCATTGTTAACACCCCCGCAACCCCCCTTGTGGGTGGAATTTCGTAAAATCCGTTCTTAGCTGACCTCTACTCGGCGAAAGGAATAATCCTACCAAATTTCAAGTCGCTACGCCTTATGGTTCCAGAGATATCGTGATGAGTCAATATATAGGTGGAAATCTCTTATATATATTATTATGTAGATTATGTTATTTTATTTTTTATCCTAAAAAGTCTCTAATAACCAGATTTTATTGACAATCCCTATGTTTGAATGAGTACAATAGTCCACGGAAAAATCATTCATATATTAGGTATTCATATATGTATGTTTGATTGGTAACATACTATTTTTGTAACAAACCCAATAGCTTTAGATTTTTCTATTTTTTATGTTATTTTATTCAATAACAGTGGTAGAGCCAAGCAGTTCGCTGCATGAATGGGCCGGCTCGACCGGTGAAATACCACGACCTCTCAGAACACCGACGTAAAGTGGCTCATGCCGCATTTCGTTCGGTGAGAGAGGTACCCGGAGACCCACCCCCTTCCCCATCCTTCCCTATCCCTTATCGCTTAAAGGTCGGCAACGCAACAGTATCACTATATGTGTCCATGGGCGGCGTTGATTGCTTACCATCAGGTGACACGCCTGTTCGTTTGCCCTCCTATTCCATAAAAAAAAAACTATTCATTATTATTTCAGATTTGCGACGATACTATCCACACGTCAACATTCGAACGATCCATTTATATCGGTCTTGTGTTCTCATCGATGTATATAATTGTTGGCTTCCTCGTGGACTTCCTGGGCAAGAAACTCATAGTAGTGGTGATACTCTTCATCACCGGTTGCTGCGGTATCGGTGCCCACTTGGTGCCCAGGCAACAGATCGCCGTTATTCTGTTTGCCGTCTTCCAAATGTCTGGAGCGTGTATTGGCCTGATGAATGCCGTTGCTGTGGAGTTGTTTCCCACTAAATTTAGGTAAGACCTGGGGATTATAGCATTATCGAAATTAGTTTCTCTTTACGTATGTGAAAAAAAAAAACGCTTTTACAAAATACAATTATTTTAAACAGTCTCGGTTGCCTGATAGTTGAATACGAACGGATGGATACGAATCCTGGCTCATAGCAATCACATTTCGAAATGATCTTCTGCCAGTATCAAGTTACAGGAAAATCCTTACCCTAAAATATCAAAATCATACTTATCACTTATACCGACATACTCCTGCTACATAAATTTTTGGGATTCGGCTTTCTTCATTGGATTCAGTCTCGTTATTTTATTTTACAGAGCTATGGCTATATGTCTTTCGATGATGATGGGACGTGTGGGTTCAATGGTTGGATCTAACCTCATCGGGTTGTTCCTGGATATTAACTGTGGCGCTGGATTCTATATGTTCGGATCTATTCTCATAAGTAAGTGGTTATTTCATCATTATCTTTACTTACGATGACCAAATAGAACGAAACGTGGGGAAAGGTGAAAAGAGTTATGAAAGTCAAAGAAGCGAGTGAGGCGTGTTAAAATCGTGCCTTATGGCGCACTGTTCTCTCTGCCTACCCAGCAAGGGATTTGGCGTAAAGTTATGTACCTATGTATGTTTTTACTTAATTGGTTCTAATAAGATTAATAAATGAAAATATTATACTACTAGTTGACCCAGCGAACTTCGTTTCACCTCAATTAGAAAACAAACTTTCAACCCCTATTTCATCCCCTCACAGGTCGAAATTGCAAAAACGCTAGAGCTAATGTTTAATTATACCTTATCAAGTGCTTAAATATAAAGTTTCATGGTTTTATCTTTTAAAATTAAGAAATCCCATACAAAACTTACAACCTCTATTTCAACCTCTTTATCCCTTTTAATTAAAGGTAGCCTGTGTCCTTTCTCAGGGTCTAAAGATTGTCTGTGCCGAGAGATTTAAGCGGGAAAGCGTAACAGACAGACATACAGAGTTACTATCGCATTTATAATATTAGTAGGGATAGACAAAGTGACGAGACTTTTAGCAGCGAGTCTTTGCTTTTGTCGATTTAAAATACTAGAGCGTAAATTAGTTTTCTTCAATATCAGATAGTAAACCTGTTACTTTTTTATTTTATAAGTAAGATAAATACTATATCGCAGAAATACTAAGAAACTGGGAAGGTCGACCGGTCCGTTATTAGGTATATTAAAAACGTGTTATATAGTAGTAGTTATGAAGTAGTTTTCAACGTACATAAATACATAACTTCACGCCATTTCCCTCACGGGGTAGGCAGAGAGAACGGAGCGCCATAAGGCACGATTCTTACACTGCCTGCAACTAAAGCATTTTTATAAAGCGAACAATATTATTATTAATCTATTCTTTTGTTCTTTACTTTCAGTCAACTCGTTGTTCTGCATAACACTACCGAACAAAAAGAAATCTAATAACCTAGTGAAAATAGAATCCACTCAGAATGAAACACACGAACCAGTATGAACCAGCTCAAACCGATCACCATAACTGGACAGAACCAGATCATTCTGTGAACGAGAGGAACGTACGAATGATATACTCCTCTAATATTTTTAAGGTGCACATAATATTCTTGCTCCGTGGAAAAGTATTATATATTTAATAAAAAAAATGGATACAATAAATAAAATGCGAAGTAAAACACTCTTTTAAAACAAGTGGGCAAATTGTACTTAGACTGATAATTAGTAAGTAAAACACTGACCAATTAAGTTAGTTAACTTTCTATGCCCTTCATATTGTTTGGGTTACGGTCATATTAAAATCTTAGTGATTTACTATTTTTAAGCATGACGTGATGATATTTGAAAATTTTAAAAGCAAATGAAATGTAATGTTGAAAAAAGTGCAATTTTTAAAATTGACATTTCTCTCGCGTGGTATGAAGGGTCTGAGCAAATTTTTGTTTGTTACAAAAGTTCTCGGCCATTTTTTAAAACAAAAATATGTGTTGTAATTGGTGGAGTAAAAAAAATGTATATACATACATATCTATATGCCAAATATTCATTTAATGTACAAATGTTATATAAGTTGTAAATAGTATTGTAATAGAAAATTTTAATTGATGATACTCTATGTTTAAAATAAAATATACAATAATAAAACTGTTTTTTTTTTCTTTTCACCGTTTTTCGTCTACCAATGAGTAGTAGTATCTCACAGTTAAAACGTTGTATTTTCTTTTTTGGCACTATTATCATATTTAAATGTGCCCAATTTTTATTTTTTTGTGAACCCAGAACCTTTGTACATTAATTTTTTTTTTATGAGATAGGAGGGCAAACGAGCAGACGTGTCACCTGTTGGTAAGCAACCAACGCTGCCCATGGACACCAGCAACACATAAAGTGGTACTGTTGCGTTACCGACCTTTAAGGGATAGAGGATAGGAAAGGATGGGGAAGGGGGATGGGCCTCCGGGTACCTCTCTCACCGCACGAAACGCGGCATCAGCCACTTTACGTCGGTCTTCTGAGAGGTCGTGGTATTTCACCGGTCGAGCCGGCCCATTCATGCAGCGAACTGCTTGGCTCTACCACTGTTAAAAAGTTATTTTGTGAACCCAGAACCTTTGTACATTAATAAGCCTCTTTCATCATAAATGACTAATACCAAAACACGCTCAACTATTCTGGAAATTTAACCGTACTTCACAGACTCAAGAGTCAATAATTACGAACATACATATAATTGAAAAAGTCTCGGTGGTCCAGTGGTCGAGCACCCCGCTTCTGAATCATGAGGTCGCGGGTTCGAATCCTGGCTCACATTAATGACTTCGCGAAATCTTTTCGAAAGTTATTTGTGATAGATATCGATGACTGAAAACGTTGTACCCGGTATGGCAATATGTTCGTCACCTATTCCATTTGGAACGTAAACATAGCGGCGAGTCGAGCTTTAACAGCCATTGTCCACACTTTCGGGTAGAAAAAGTTATGTTTATGTTTGTATATTGTTGAACCTACAGAATTTAATAATAATAATGTCTTGGACACAAATCACACAGCGCCCTCCAGTTCCAAACTAAGCAACTAAATGCTTGTGCTATGGATACTAGATAACGGATACTAATACATATACTATTTTCTTTTGTAAATACATACTTATAATACATAGAAAAACACCCAGACGCCGCACAAATATTCATGTTTGTCACAAATATTTGTGCTCGGGTGGGAATCGAACCCCCGACCTCAGTGCTGCAGCCGGTAGTTTTACCAATGCGCCACGAGGCCGTTTTTTAAAACATTTAGTCTGCTTATAATTTTATAACTATACTCATACTTGTTATACACTCGAGAGCAATGAATCCGGGTCACTTAAAGAATCCTAAAAATCTCGGAAACTAAAAATGCTAGGTTAATGCAATAAATTGTATTTAATAGACAATGTAATACTCCTTAAATGAAGGTATTAAAACTTCTTAGTTATTGTAAAGTTATATCATAAAAAAATCAAATTTGAAAAAGGGCCACTTTCGAAGATGGAACTACGAAATTACAGCATTTGGTTTTGCTTTTGTTTGTAATCTGTCATTTATGTGGGTACATAAACCATGTTGATAGTGCTCTATATTCATTATTCAAGCTGAAATTATGTCGCTTACGCCTGAAGAATGCACCAGAATACTTACAATGCTGGAAACCGGCCGGAGTCAGCGCGATACAGCCAGGACTGTTGGTGTGTCGCTGTCAACAGTACAAAGAGTTCTCCGACGTTACGAAGAAACTGGTTCTAACCTACGCAGACCAGGAACGGGCAGAACCAGGTATACCACAGCACGAGAAGACCGATACTTGGTGAACACCATGCTTCGAAATCGCTTTCTCACAGGAACTGAACTCACCAATCAGTTTCGACGCCTCGGAGGAAGTAACCCAAGTGCATGGACAGTAAGACGTCGGCTTGCTGAATCTAACTTAAAACCCCTTAGACCTGCAAACGGCCCTAAACTGGAGCGTGGGCATCGTATTTCAAGACTAAGATATGCCCAGAGCCACGTAAATTGGAGTATTGAAGATTGGTCAAAAGTTATGTTCTCCGACGAATCAAAATTTATGCTCTACAAGCACGATGGAAGACACAGAGTGTATCGAAGACCAGGGGAAAGATTCAAGCAAGCATGCATCGAGGAAAAAGTAGCCTACGGTGGTGGGTCTGTACTTGTGTGGGCCGGAATTTCTTCTGAAAGTCGCACAGAGCTGGTGATCATAGAAAACGGCTCTTTAACTAGCGTAAGATATGTGGAAGAAATCCTCAATGATCACGTTGGTCCATTTATGGTCAATTTAGGTGAGGATGCTATATTTATGCATGACAATGCCCGACCTCATACAGGTAGGATTGTGAATGACTACCTTCAAGAGATGAACATTACTCGTATGGAGTGGCCAGCGCGCAGCCCGGATATCAACCCGATCGAGCATGCTTGGGACGAGCTAGGCAGATGCGTAAAACAACGAAACCCTCCCCCAATCACGCTTCGTGAGCTCAAAATTGCTCTCACAGAGGAATGGGAGAATATTCCCCAAAATCGTATAAGGAACTTGGTGTACAGCATGCCAAACCGCGTAAACGCAGTAATGGAAGCACGAGGAGGCAATACGAAGTATTAAAATTCAAGAAAATCGTAATAAAGTTCAAAAATTTAATGTTTCCTATTTTTGTTTTAAGGAGAGATCAGCAGATTTTTTCTTTATGTAATTTTGTGTTAATAAAATGTATGGTGACTCATATTTTTTTTACTTTCATTTAAGGAGTATTACATTGTCTATTAAATACAATTTATTGCATTAACCTATCATTTTTAGTTTCCGAGATTTTTAACATTCTTTAAGTGACCCGGATTCATTGCTCTCGAGAGTATTATCTATACGTCATATTTATGCCTTAGTAACAAATCGTTGTTGTTGTTTAGCTACAATCCACCCTCTTCGATAAGAGGGTGGGTTATAACTTGAACTGCCTGGAATGTGCTTCAACTCCTCGTCGCTTTGTGCGCCTAGTAGTTCAGATGTCGAGGAAATGTGTTCCACAAGGCTTCGTGCGACCTTAGAATTAACTCTTGAGATATATGAATGATGATTACTTAACTTCCCACCTTTTTCTACCCGTAGGTGTACGCAGTGGCTGTTAAGCCCCGACTCGCGGTTATGTTTACGTCCCAAATGGAATAGGTGGCGAACCTATTGCCATACCGGGCACAAACTTATCAGTCATCGATACTTATCACACGTAACTTCCGAAAATTTCGAAAAGTCATTGGTGTGTGCCAGGATTTGAACCCACTACTTCTTGAATCAGAAGCGGGCTGCTAGCCACTGCGCCACCGAGACTGTTAAATGAAAAAGTGATAAATCTAATATTTACTTTTTACTAGCTGACCCAGCGAACTTTGTTCCGCGTCAAAAGTAATAAATGAGTATAATTTGTATATTAAAAAGTTCACATTGTGCTATCTATCGGCATGCGTTTTGGCGCGCAACCCAACTGATATGTCCCGCGGTGTTAATACTGTAATATCTTCGTAAATATTCGTTTAAATTACATACTGTATAGGGCCATTTTGATCTATATTAAAAGTACAATATATTTAAGATACTTAACTGGATGATAATTAATGTTGTAATGTTTAAAATTGCTTCGTTATTTATGAAGCTTATTTAGCCATTGCCAATTACCAAGGCTTATTTAGCCATTATTTCTCGTAAAAAGTAAAAAAATAAAAATGGTCATTGTGGGTTATTCCTAAGAGATAGACATATGCCCTCGCGGACTTTTTTGTAGACCTTCTGAAGCTGTTTAATAATGTAGAACATTGTTTTAGGAACTTAGGATTCAGCCAGCGTTTGGCGTTAAATGCTAAATCTCAAAAATTATCATTTTTTCTTTACAACATCATATATGAATTATAGATCAAAACCACCCCGTTAATACCCTCTAACTATTAAAAAAAGCGCATTAAAAATCCGTTGCGTAGTTTTAAAGATATAAACGTATAAGGGGACAGACAGCGGAAAGTGACTTTGTTTTATACTATGTAATGATGATACGAAACAAAGTTCGTCGGATCAGCTAGTTAAAAATGAAAATATGTCTGTGTGGTCCAGTGGTCGAGCACCCCGCTGCTGAATCAAGAAGTCGCGGGTTCGAACCTGGCTCACACCAATGACTCTTCGAAAATATTTTCGGAAGTTATGTGTGATAAAACATCGATGACTGAAAACTTTGTGCCCGGCATGTCAATTGGTTAGCTATCTTTTCCATTTGCGACATAAACATCAGCGAGTCGAGACTTAACAGCCGCTGCCAACACCTTCGGGTAGAAAAAGGCCTGAAGTTATGTCAAGTAAAAAATATTGCAAATTTTGGTTAAATCAAAGTACATAACTTTTTTAAAGTAGTGTAAAATTTAGTAATTTTTTATATTAATTTGACTAAATAAAATGCTATCTACTACGATGGCTGCTATTAATAATGTTGATATAACGTCATACTGTTTCGTATCCATTGCGATTTGCTACGATTGTTATACGTAATCATCTATTCTGTTCATTCGAAGGGTTGGGGTGCATTTAGCGTGTGACGTACCACCGTCATCTATCCCGCTTTAACGCCAATGAAAATCTACAGCGTTCTCTTTTCAACGTGTCGTGGAAAATCAATAACCTCCTCCAAACTCATATTCTCCTAGTACTTGCTACGAAAATGGCGGATCCGTCAACGTCCACTACCCGTTTGTTCGTTCTACGATCGGATTTAATTGCGAGTGCACTTAATTTTTTTAGTGACGCTTTCAAATTTCGAATATTCGTTCAAAATAAAAAATGAAAAATCTTAAATCTTTCCAAATGTATTTACACCTAATCATATGCATGTCTTCACGCTAAAACCTTTGTGCGGTAGGTAGGACGCCCGCTAGCACAATATTGAAATAAGAATTTCACTGTTTATTTTCACTGTTATTAATGTATTCAAACAACTTAGTTTACGTAAACGTAATGTTTACTTTTCGAGCAATAAAGATAAATTTAAAAGATAATTGATTGTTATTGCAATATGATTGTGCTACTGTATCATACCTGTTTCACTAGATGTTTCAAAGATGTGTAGATTGTTATTGCAATATGATTGTGCTACTGTATCATACCTGTTTCACTAGATGTTTCAGAGATGTGTAGATTGTTATTGCAATATGATTGTGCTACTGTATCATACCTGTTTCACTAGATGTTTCAAAGATGTGTAGATTGTTATTGCAATATGATTGTGCTACTGTATCATACCTGTTTCACTAGATGTTTCAAAGATGTGTAGATTGTTATTGCAATATGATTGTGCTACTGTATCATACCTGTTTCACTAGATGTTTCAAAGATGTGTATATTTTATCTTAAAAATATGTTTTCTGTTACGGCTATAATGGTATAAGAGCTAGCAACGTTTTTGAGCGACGAATTTAGGTCGGCCAGTTTTAAGATATGTTATTCCTCATACTCTCCTGACCGTAACACAGGCAGTCTGGCTAGCTGTAGTGGTTGCGTTCGTTTCTACGCAGCCTATTTGTACACGTAAAACATAAATTTGTTTAAATCATTTTAAGAAGATTTTTGTTTGTTACGTTATGTCTATTGAAGTTTTGGCAATATATATTAATTTTGCAAGACCGTTCTGATGGTGCTAAAGCTGTGCCAGACGCAATTTTAGATGGACAAAATTTTGATTTTTCAAATCAATTTAGTATGGCTGAAATTTTGATATCATGTTATATATGTATCCAAAAACCCAGATTAATTTTGCCAGACCTGTATCTGGTTGCTAACCTTCTGCCAGAGGCATCCAAAAGTGAAACGTGATATGGAACATTTTGCTTCGTCTAGCAACCGTTGTCGAATAAATTACAGAAAAAGGATTGAAAACAATAAATACTGTATCAATGTAATAAATGTATAAATTTTAAAATGAGCAAAAGTACTTATATGTATGTGTAGTATAGTCTCGATGACTTTTTTACGGATATAAATATGGTCTTTAATTTAACATAATATAGAACATGTTTTTGTTTTGTAATCTATAATTTTCGTAGCGTACGCGTTAAAAGACATTTCATGGTTAATGTTCTTAGTATTTATTGCCATATTTTCAACAATAAACACTGTATCGTTATAAATTGTTACATATGTGTTGTTCTGATGTATAAGCTGTGTCTTGTTAAGTTTCATTTAAATTCATTTAGTAGTTTCTATAAGCATTTTTTGTGGTATGGTGGCAACAAACGCCGCCCATGTATAACTGAACATATCGTGTTACAGTTGCATAGCCGGCCCTTACAATGGGACATGGAAGAGGTTGGAAGTGGTATGGGAAAGGGAGGAGAAATGGAGTAGGACCTCCGGATACCTCTCTCACCAAGCGAAACGCGGCAAGAACCACTTTACGTCGATAATATGAGAGGTCGTCGTATTTCCCGGTCGAGCTGGTCCAATCATACAGCGAGCTGAGTGGCTCTACTACTGTCAAATTTAGATAATTAAACAGGAATATACGAAAAGACATAAGTGATGGGTGAAAAGTTCGCTAAATTGACAAATATTTGATTATTAGAAATGTTCGTATGTTGTGCGCAGTAGAGATGCGCAAAGACATAACCTCGACTCTGCTGAAGTACTGTACAAGGATTTTTTTATAATTAAAGATATATTTTCATGAAAACTCTCAGGAACTGAAACCGCCCTACAAAACCGGAAGTCCAAGGTATTTTTCACTTCCGCGGAAACTGAAACAGGGCAGGAAAATTTCAGTTTTGTGGGCGGCATTACCAGGAGCGCATGAATTTCCGAAGCATAGCTTATAATTCGATGACAGGTGGAGAACAAACTCAGATGGGTACCACGCATGCGTTTGTGTCCCTACAGGGGTTGGTAAGTTCACTCTTGACAGTATCCTATTACCATGACAGAAAATTCTCCCGCAATTTATTTTATCAATACATGATATAAGTAAAATTACTATACTTGAAGTTATGGAAACCAACCACCTAAAATACGTATTAAAACTACCACAACAAATTCAGGAATAAATAATAAACTTTATTTATAACGAGTATAGAAGTACAAAATATTGAAGCTATCAAATAAAGCGTCAATATTTTGTACTTGTATACTCGTTACTACATTTAATTTGTTATATTTTTCTTCCTGATAAGAAGATACGCCTTAAAAACTAATATGTATGTAAAAGTATCTGTTTCAGTTGGTAATCAAATATATTTGTACTATGTTATGCAAAATACGAAATAGCAACTAAAGTCATTTATTTATGTTACAAAATATAAGCACTAGTAGAACAAAAATATCAGACTACGACTTTGATCTACGGACTCATCTCAGCATAAAAGAACCAGGAATGTTGCGATCTCTTCCCCTATTTGAGCGCCTAGTAATTCAGATGTCGGAAAAACCTCTGTGAAAAGGCATCAAGCTCCTGTGTCGTGGAAAATTCCAAGATGAATTTTGACCAAATTCACTTCTAATAACATACTGTTTTAATTAATAAAAACCATTTAATTAGATGTCTTTTCACAGATAATGTAGCGTTTGGTTTAATTAATTGACCATAAATTATTTAATTTTATTATTTTACATCTTGACCGTGCATTCGAAATAGTACCTACCTATTACAATTTCAATAGCAAAAAATACACATGGCCAGAACAGGCAAAGGGGCTCATTGATAATATAATAAAAAATTGTCAAATCGATATTATTATAACACAATAGTAACATAAATTGTTAAAAAACGCTACCGATTCGAAAGCTTTATTTCAAGCATACTTCCTTAAAAAAATACTAACAAAGTATTACTTATTATGCTTAGTAGTTTTTAATCAATAACTCGGCCAAAGGCCATTCCAACTCATTCGCAGTACGAAGTGACAATCAGTAGATGTCAAGTGAATTTCCTTCAAAGGGGCCGCCATTTTCGTCATATTTACCAGGATAACATACCACGCGTGGAAGCTCTTACAATCTACAGCGTGTTGGAAAGAGACTCGACACTTAGTTGCAATGTTTTCCGTTTGTGGGAAAAGGATAAAGAATCACCCCCAACCCCTCAACCTGTTGTCGAGTGATCACGGCTTCATTCATAACGGGGCTTCGGAAATGTTAGTAGGTTTTATTGTATATTCTGTGTTGTATGATACATTGACAACAATCTAGATGTTTAATAACAAATGGAAAAAATATATTTTCGGAAAAATGATTTTATAGGTAGGTATACATAACTTCATGCCTTTTCAACCTGACGATGTAGGCCTACATCTTCAGGTTGTTAAAGCTTCAGGCTGTTAAGCCTTGACTCGGCGTAATATCTACATTCCAAATGGAATAGATATAATAATTATAATAATATCTTGGACACAATACACACAGAGCCCTCTATTTCCAAACTAAGCTACTAAATGCTTCTACTGTGGATACTAGATAACAGATTTCAAATACATATATACTTTTCTTTTGTAAATACATACTTAAAATCTATAGAAAAACACCCAGACCCAGAATATTTGTGACAAACATTCATGCTTGTCACAAATATTTGTACTTGGGTGGGAATCGAACCCGCCAACCTCGATTCTGCAGACGTTAGCTTTACCAATGCACAACGAAGCTTGTCAAATTGGTAGTCATTATGGAACTACAAACTTAATGATATCACAACTCCTTCAATGTGTATGGACCTGATTCCTCTTTAAGAATCGGAAGGCAACTCTTTAGATAAGCAGTTCAAATATATTTTAAATATTGACACAACTTTTGTTACCATATCATTTGAAAGTATACGATTAGTAACCATGCCAAATTTATATTTTGATAGTATTATAAAACCAACAACGAATATATATTTCAGAAATATCTTGTAAGATATCGTATACAGATACTAATGTCTAGTTATTTTTTGCTTAAACATTCGTATGTTGACATTCTTGTCAGGAGTTACTCGAGAATTCGTGTACAATTTTTAACTTATAAATAATTCCCATTTAAATAACAAATGAACACATGAAATTACATCATTGGTTGGTGTGATTACTAAAAATACAGTCGCAATATTATAATCGTGAATATTTTATTATCTGTTACAATTATTTTCGTTTCAAAACATAAAAATTTGCATTTGTGTAAAATTTTGTACCAAACAAAACCTTTGTACCAAAGTTACTGATTCTTGGTTAGCAAATGTGAAAGTTCACGGATTTGTATTACCCAAGTGTTCAATATAATTGAAAAATGGTGTCTGCAGTAGAAGAAAGAAATTCCAAGCGATGTCATTATGAAGAAGCTTTAGATTTAGCTGGTGAGACCTAGACTGATTTTATATTCTGTTATAATTAAGAAGCTATTAATATTAGAAATATAGTTTCGATGGTCCAGTGACCGAATCCTGGCACACAGCAATGACTTTTTAAAATTAATTTCGCAAGTTATGTGTGATAAATATCGATAACTAAAAAATTTGTACCCGGTATAGCAATAAGTTCGCCAACTATTCCATTTGCAACGTAAACATAAGGGCGTGTCGAGGCTTAACAGCCACCGACTACTACTTCGGGTAGAGAAAGGCGTGAAGTTATTTTATGATATGTAATATGTATTAGAATATAGTTCTATAATAGAGTTCAAATTCTTCCATGTCTTTGTTTATTTATTCTTTATTATTATGAAATCGCCAATTTATCTGTATATTACCTGTAGTGATTTGATTTAAAAAATGTTACATTTTTAATCAAAATGGTGGATTCTATGGATACTTCATCATGTTTAACTTTTTTTTTATTTAATATAATTATATTTACTTTGTTATCAAAAGAAAATAATTCGGTAGGTACAAACACTACTGGCAGGCTAATGCAAAGTTGTGTCAAAATTAGTTCAGTTTTTACACGTTTTTTTTTATATTAGGTCCAACATTTCATATTAAAGCGTTCTAACATACTAAAATGAAATCCAAAGTTTTAAAACTACAAGCAGACACAATTACGAAACATGTTTTGAAATTTTTTAAATATAAAGTTTGTATGAGAAATCTCTTAAAAACACAGGTTTTGGCAAGTACAATATCGGTATGCTGATAGCATGCAGCTTCTTAATCCTGGCTATGTACTTGGCCAGTTCGGCTACAGCGTGGTCATGCCTGCCGTGGCCTGTGACATGTCGCTCAATACTAGCCAACAGGGGCTTCTCTCAGCTATCCCCTTAATAGGTAAGTTAATAAACATGAAACAAACTAACAGAATTCACAAATTGTGATAGAATAAAATAAAACAAGTCTCGGTAGTCCAGTCGTCGAGCGAAGTCGCGGGTTCGAATCCCGACACTGGCATAAAAACAAAATGACACTAGATTTAAATAAAAATGACAGTCAGAAATGGCAAATTAATAGATATTGGGTACTTATTTACAGGTGTTATGTTATCATCCTATGCGTGGGGTCTGGCCGCAGATACTATAGGACGTAAGAGAACCTTACTTATCGCTATGCCTATCGGTTTTTGCTTCAACTTAGCTGCAACTATGTCACCGAACTATACAGTGCTGGCCGTACTTAAATTCATGTCAGCAACATTGTAAGTACAGAATTAGATATGGCCTTAAAGACTTGTATCCACTGCCATAAAATAAATTTAAATATAATTATAGTTCAAGACTTAGCTACAAGACCTTAATAAAATTTTCAGAAACTGTTAATTCCAACAGTCATATCAACAGTGATATAAAATGTCCGCCGCCTACACCTTCGGGAAGAAAAGTCGTTATGTTATGTTTTATGTTTACTTTTATAAATTATTACAAAGTTACACATGTAAATGTAATCTTGTATAAATTGTATAAATGCAACTCGCTAGTTCAGAAGTATACCTATGCATGTAGCATTGGGCATATTTCTTCATCGCTGTCTGCTAGGATTCAAACCTAGTACCGCCGCCTGTCAGCCAGATAGACCTTTACCAACTTTAACTTTCTCATGTTATGTTATATTTCACTAAGTAACCTTGGCTTAAGCCAGCCGTCAGATTGCTATTATATTTTATTTACGTGCACAAAATTCGCAGCTGCAAAACATACACCTCCAATATACCAATCAATCCTCAGTTTAATTTGGGTTATTTTTGTCAGCTTCAGACCCTTCAAATTTTCAGTACATCATCAGCGAATGCCGCAGCCTTCGTGCTGATGGCGGAAAGTGTGCCCAGCAAGCAACGCAGCCGCTTCATGTTCATAATGGCGAGTGTTACAAACTCATCACAGCTCACTATGTGTTGTTAGTATTATTAAATACAGCTATAATAAAATATTTTCTCGGTGGTCCAGTGGTTGAGCACACCTGTTCTGAATCAAAAAGTCGCAAGTTTGAATCCTGGCTCACACTGACTTTTTGAAATTATTTTATGAAGTTATCTGTAATAAATGTCGATGACTGAAAAATGTATGCCCATCATGGCAATAGGTTCGCCGCTTATTTTATTGGGGACATAAACATAATGGCGGGACGAGACTTAACAGCCACTGCCTACACCGGGTAGAAAAAAGTTATAATAAAATATAAATTAAATTGAGATGAAGCCATAGATAGAGAGAGATGTATAAGTCAAAAACGGCCACGATCCGCTTTCTATGACCAAATTGAATGTATCCTTAGGTTAAGTTATGTCAGGAGCCATAAAAATAAATAAGCGTGTAGAACAAGTAAGTAGGTAATAATTATTTGTACAAGAGTTATGAAGGTCTAAGAAGCGAGTGAGGTGTTTAAAGAGTGTGTCTTACGGCGATCTGTTCTCTGTGCCTACCCCGAATGAGACTTGGCGTGAAGCTATGTATGTGTGAGATTACGTTGAAAATAAAGAACCCATGTGTCCACATAGGCTGCTACATCTCTTGAGCCATGGATATTGTGAAGTAAGCAGGAGGGTCTATTGCTCGCTCCCGTAAATCAAACGTCTCCAAATGTTCCTGTGCCCATATTTTATTGGATATTTTAATTGTCTTGTGCGTAGCCTAGTGGGACTTGCTCTGCTTGAACTGAACGTATAAAGCGTGTTAATATTGACCGACATATTGACAATAATTATGAAAATAAAAATAGCGCATAGGCGTCTGTTCTAATCGTCATTTATGAGAGCATTACATTTTTAAACCAGGTATAGCTATACCAGCCTTAGGACTGAAGTTTCACACAGCGCTGCCCTGGTTAAATATGGAATATAGACCCTGGAGGCTGGTAACGCAGATTATAAGTTTGCCTGGTCTGTTCGGGATCATTTGTATGTTGTTCCTGAGTGAAAGCCCGAAGTTCCTCCTCAGCAAACAGAGAGACCAAGAGGCAATTGCGGTGATGCAGGCCATATACAAATCAAATACTGGATGCGCAAAAGATACTTATTCTGTAAGTTTAAAATGTCTACCTATTTGCTAAAATGGGATAAGAGATTCAAATTGTTCGGCTCGGTGGCCTGGAGACCTATTGTACAAGCAACGCAAACTTTGAGTTTACCTCTGATCCTTATGATAATATCGCTTCCCTCATATCTACTCCGTTCACATTCTGATTTAACCTCATCATCACTAACGCCCTTCATATCATGTCGTCTTTCACACGATCCGTATATATTTTCTTAAGTCGCTCTTCTCTTATTTCCTTCCACATTCAAGGAGATGACGAAATAGCTTATGGTAAATAATTAGGTGCATTAAGACCAAATTTATTATCATTGGCAGATATGCACCATAAATATGGTGCTGAGCAATCAATAAGATGTTTCGAAATGAGATCAAGGTAATTTTGTTTAATTAATGTCAATAAGGACTTCAAACATACTATTATTATACTATTGCCTTCAGGTAACCCATATGTACATAGAAGAGTCTGTAGAGTCAAGGCCGGCCGAGAGCTCAACGATTAAGAAGATATGGAACCAGACCTCGCCGTTATTCAAGCCACCGCTCTTGAAGAACTCCGCAATAATATATTACTTGCTTCTGAGTGCTTACATGACGTTAGTAAAATTGTGACTATCATAGTTTTTGTTATGTACTAGCTGTTGCCCAAAGTCACTATCGCATGTCCGCTGTAACAACAGATCCGATCAGGAGAAAGATAAACTAATAGCAAACATCGCATGCATCTCTAGAAATTTCAGGGAGTAAAATTATTCAACAAAAGACAAAGTACAGAGATTTATGTGAGTCTTGTAAATAGTTTATTTAATTCTTTTCCAGTTCCACTGGCTATACGATGTGGGTGCCGACAATAACTAATGCATTCTTCTCTGGAGAAAACAATTCAGGCCGATCATTCTGTCAAGTCGCCAGCAGAATTTCTAGACCTAATATCACGGCAAGTATTTCGATATTCAATAATGTTTTATTTTATTTATAGTTAAAGGGAGAAATCCAGAACTGACGCAAGGATAATGGGCGATGATATAGTGCTGGAGCAGATGAATGAAATTGTATATCTTGGATGCACTTTTAGCAGGATTTTAAAATGCATTGCGGGTATAGAAAGAAGAGTGGCGTTAGGAAATCTAGTGTTGGGCGATTCCTGGGCGCAAAGAACATTAGCAGAAAAACCCAGCTAGCAATACACAATGCGGCGCACTGATCCCAACGATAACTTGTGGAAGCGAGAGTTGGGTATTTTTTTTTATGGGATAGAATGGCAAACGAGCAGGCGTGTCACCTGATGGTAAGCAACCAACGCCGCCCATGGACACCAGCAACACATATAGTGTTACTGTTGCGTTGCCGACCTTTAAGGGATAGGGGATAGGAAAGGACGGGGAAGGGGGTTGGGCCTCCGGGTACCTCTCTCACCGAACGAAACGCGGCATGGGCCACTTTACGTCGGTCTTCTGAGAGGTCGTGGTATTTCACCGGTCGAGCCGGCCTATTCATGCAGCGAATTGCTTGGCTCTACCACATTAAAGGGCAGAGTGTGCACGAAAGTAGAATAAACGCGGTCGGAATGATGGAATTGCTCAAAATCTGCGATGTGACTCTCCTGACCGCGTCGAAAGCAAAGTTGTAAGGAAGGAAGTTGGACTGAAAGAGACTGTCGGTGTCAAAGTAAGAAAGGGCATGCTCCGAGGTTTCGGATATGTAGAAAGAATGATGATGCACGGTTTACTAAGCAGATACACAATGCAAAAGTATGTAGGATGATGTAGGAGTCGAAGTCGACCAAGACACACATTCCATTACCAATTTTTGAGGCTCCTAACACCACCTGTTAGGAGATTTGGAGTTTTGGTCGGAGTTTTGCACGTGCGGGCATGAAAAGAATTATGATAGTCAATGAAGCGTATGAGGCATGTAAGAAGCGCGCCATATGGCGCTCTGTTCTCTGTCCATACACCGCAAGGGATGTGGCGTGAAGTTATGTACGTTATATTTATTTAAACTTATTTTTTTCAAAGTAAACAGAATTTCAGGTGTATTTTTTGTGCGCAACACTAATTATTAATATGGAAAAAATGTAGCCTATATTACTCAACGTACCTTTCTGACGCTGAAGGAACTACTAGTATAATATTATAATATCGTCTCGGTCGTCCAATGGTCGAGCTCACCGCTTTGTCGTGGTATCAAAACCAGGCTCACACAAATGACTTATAATTTTTTTTCTGAATTCATGTGTTATAAATGTCGATTACTGGCAAATTTGTACCTCATGTACGTCAGTAGGTTCCACCTCCTATTCTATTTAAGACCGGACAATTTGGCATTCTATTTGAGACCGGACAATTTGGCAAGTCATAGTTTCGGGTCAAAGCAAGTGAAATTTTTTGACTTTAGAAATTTTTTGACTTCTATTTAAGTATGACTAATGCTTTTTTTTCAGGGCCCAATAGATTGCAACAATGTGATTCAACCTATGACTCTGTACGTGGTCATGTGCTATTCAGGATTTGTGACATTACTATCCATGCTACTATCTTTTATAGTCGGTCCACTGGGAAAGAAGACCACCACATTGTTAGTTTTCTGCATAGCAAGTTCGTGCGGTCTACTACTGCTGTTTGTCAACATACCCTTTTTAAATATAGTGTTGTTCTACTTATTCCTCAGTATATCAGTCATTTTGGGCAGTTGTAATACATACCTTGTCGAGCTGAATCCTACACATCTAAGGTTTGTAATTCTTATGATCTCACTATAAATAACACCATAATTAAAAATAAAGAAATGAGTTACCTTATGAGCTTAAGTCCGAGTAGATATCAAGATATTAGGTATAATAAGGACATGCTATTTTTAATCAAATAAAAACATGAATAAATTCATGGGTTACAATTTCTATATTATTATAATGTGCTAATAATATGTTTTTACACAGATTTATGGTAAGTTCAAAATTCCGGAACATATATGAGTTCCTGTATTTTAGGGACATATCCATATTATTCTATACATTTGACATCAACAACCTTAGATCACTCTTACCTTCTCCGATATACAGAGATAATAAACATATTAAAATTGAAATTTTATTATATTTTTCAATTTTGATACTAAATTTAAATATTAAAAGCAGTACATATTATAATTTCCTACTCCACCTCTTCTCTAATATATCTATTAGTTCAATTAGATATTAATAATTATTTAAAAACAAATGTAATAAACAAAACAACGGAAGCTGGCAGTACTGCATACTACTAATAAAAACAAAGGTATTCCTACTGAATGTCAGCTAGTGTGTTGTTGTTCTATGTACTTTTTAAATATATCCTCAAACGATATAAATCTTTTAAAGGGCCGGGTATGACAATGGAAATTAAGTATGTTATATCAAATTTATATTAATGCTTTTTACAGAGGTATGGCGACATGTCTTTCAGTAGTAGTAGCTCGCGGGTTCGGCTTCTTCAGTGTTCAGCTAATAGCTACATTAATAGATAACAATTGTGTCCCCATGATTAGCGGATACGTGGCTCTAACATTTTGTAAGTATATTGGAACCAGCATATTTTAGTTTTTAAATATTCTTAAAATAAAATAAATAACCGTTTGAAACACAATAAAATTTTTTTAGGTTCCTCGATGTTGCTCTAGCGACTTTTAATAAATGAGTGTAGAATTTAGAACTTTTCGGGCATTGAATTAACTGTTCTCGAATTGATGGTGACGACTTGCCATATATCGAGCGCAATTCGATTTATATAATAGAAAATATTGCTCGCTATATTCCACTCATAACTTTACGCCTTTTGTTACCCGAAGGTGTAGGCAGCGTCTGTTATGCCTCGACTCGCTAAATTGTTACGTCCCAAATGAAATAGGAGGCTAAAACTATTGTTTTACACCGGGCAACAATATGTCACTCATAATTTGGTCAGTCAAAAAAATATATATTATTTTTCTAAATAAATAAATTATCGTAATCAAGCACCAGAATGACTGTCTCCGATTACGAAATAAAAATATCTATTTCTGAACAAATTGTGCTTCAAATATCAAAAATAGGATTGGTACTTAGTCTACCCGGTAGTTATCAAAGGCTTAATTATTATTTACAGCTGCTTTTGTTTCAGCCGGGTTATTAGTTACCTTCTTCTTGCCGTCGGATAGGAAAAAGAAAGAGACTATGGATACTATGGTTCTTGGCGACAGTGAAAATGTTGATATTAAAAAACTTTAGGCAGTTTCTTGCTACTCGGAAATTAACAAAGTAATAAAATAGACTATGACTAAATAGTATGCCTATTTTTATAATACATTCACGATGTTTTAAGGTATTTCTATGGGTATAAGGGCAAATTTGTTATAGATTTATCAAGAATTCTCAATCAAGAAATAATAAAATCTAAATACTAATATACTCGGCGTATTTTTTATTCCATAATATCCTATCGTAAAGCGAAAACCCGGTATTTCACCTGCCAGTTGGACCGGTGAAACACCATCGCCTCTCAGAAAATCGACGTAAAGTGGTTCATGCCGCGTTTCTTTCAGTGAGAGCGGTATCCGTAGGCCCAACCCCTTCTCCCTCCTTTCTTACCCTACTCCCATAAAGGCTGGCAACGCAACTGTAGCACCATTTATGTTGCAAGTGTCTATGGGTACCGGTAGTCACTTTCCACAAGGTGACCCGCTGACTCGTTTAATTTTTATTTTTAATCATATCATAAATGAACCTCTGAGACTTTGGCAAAAAATAGCATTATTGTGGCTTTTAATTGACCGAAATTATTATTTCCTAAAACATACTTTTTAAAATAGTAAACAGGCATAATTTTTAAACAAAATCATTTTAGATTAATGTTCGTAAAGGTAACATGGTCTAAAATTAGTAGGCTGTTGAATATTCACGCTAACAAAATATACTGCCGCCGATATCTTGTTTTTGAACGCAACTCTCAGTACTTGCACTGGTCCAGTGATTGTCTGACTGACATATGTCAGTTTTATCAGTGCAGTCGGTTGGTCTTGTGTTGTCTTGTCACATTGTTCGTTTTAGATAAAATTCGTTAGCGAAATGTCTGATTCTGCCGGTGATAATTCAAAACCTCGGGTTTTGGTTCTGGGAGGTAAATAAGAGTTTATTTAAAGTACTTTTCCATTTAAAATATAATAGTAGTTGTGTCATCTACAAATAAATAGTGAATTTTTATTCTTGTAACGGTCATGAGTGTTAGTCATCCGGCCTGCGAACCTTGTTTTAAGATTTAACCGTGTGGTTTTTACACAGGATGCGGTTTCATAGGTAGAAACCTCGTGGAGTACTTGATATCCAATGACTTAGTGAGCGGCCTCAGAGTCGTGGATAAGACCCCTCCACAGTTGGCCTTCCTAAATCAAACGCACACTAAAATTTTTGAAGACTCTCGTGTCGAGTACAAGAGTGCGAACCTTATTAATGCCAGTAAGTACAAAGAATATGTCTCCGCTATTTATAATTTTAACTTTTATATCCTACTATTATATCCAAACTTCCAAAATGAAACTAGCACCTATTTTCATGCAAATTATTGGTTTATTTGAATTCTTATTAGATTCTTCTCTTTCATTAATAAGGGATTTATATTATTGTGGCCACCCAGGTCAATATACTTTTAAAAATCAGGCATAACAGAAAAAAAAATTAAAGCCATAACTTGTAGCACATCCTTAATTGTATGATTATGCTGACAACAATGTTAATTAATAACATTATAATGCCCTTAAATGTTATGAAAAAAAAAGAACAACTGTACAACAATGAATACTCCATCAGCTTCAGATATGTTATCACAATTGTTATATTTATGCTATATAGAACTTATGACTCATGTCTTTTCATTACTCCATTTATCAATATCATATTAAATGGTATATAATTTTATTTAAATTATTAAGTTCACAAGTGAAAAATATTTATTTGTTATTTATTGAAAGGGTTTTATTGAAATATAGATATATATTTTAGTTGAGCTATTGTAATTTTTGAAAGTTTAAAGTTAAGAAATTAAAATCCAGCAAAAAATACACTTAAAATAAATAATACATAAATAGATATAGTTGATGGTGCATATTGAATTTTTGCAAAGCACTTTTGACTGCACAGACACACAATAGAATTCCTGAACATTAATCATGTTGTCATACTTTGTTCATATGCAAATTTTTCTCACATCTCATCCAATAGATTTTTAAACTCGAAGGATGTTTGTAATCGGAGACTACTTATTCTCTTGAGAAAGAGAGAGATTTGTGTATATTATAGCCTATTTAATATAGCTATTGCCCCCAACTTTGTCTGACATAAAGCAACAAAAATAATATGCCTGCACCATTACAATTGTTCATTGTGATAGTGTGATAATATTTAGCCTATATGTTGACTCAACCTCTTGGTAATATTCATGCAAAATTGAAAATAAACAGATGCAGGACTTTTAGAGTTTATACTTAACAAAGATACAAATAAACAGACAAAAATTCTAAAAAGTATTTTTGGGTTCAGTATTGATTTGAAATCATGTCCCAAGCGTTCTAAAAAAATATTCGATGTACAGTTTTGACTTTCATATGATTTTATTAAATGTATAGATAAGCACTTGGTCCTGGTAGTTAAATGAGATTTTAGGGATTGTGGTGGTTGGCTGGCTGAAGTGGCTCAAGTTATGGAACTGTGTGAATGTTCACAGCTGCAATTCTCATATACATATATAACCATCCTAGTACTATTCCATACACAAAATTTTTTTAGCCACCCAGTTCGCTGCATAAATGGACCTCCACAACCCAAGAGACCCCTTTTTTATTACAAGAGAAACAAAATATACCTTTGCAAGTGAATTCTATACATTGAAATAATTGTCTGTTTGTAATATTGAAATAACTGCTTTCTTTATACAATTATAGATATGTTACATCACGAAAATAACATTATTATTGTTATTTTTTACATTTTTCGTCTGTTTGTTTGGGGTAATCTCTGAAATGGCTGGACCGATTTTGACCTAATTTTTATTAGCAGGTAGACGGTGTTCTGAGAAGTAACATACTTTTGTTTTAGAAAACAATCTTTTATTGATTGCTTCCGAGACGAAACAAATTTCGCCGGGTCAACTTGTAGACCTGCATATAAAAAAAAATACAACGAAATATTATAATAATCGCGTCGGTTACCAAACAATGGTTACGTTCACAAGACACAAATTTCGCAACAATTGCCTTATTACTATTAGACGAATGCTAATTATTGTTCGTTACACTTTTGTGCATTTTATATTGCGTGCGCGCATGCATGCATAGTGCATGTGTAATTTTAAACAATTTGCTCTATGCCAAAATCTTACTATGGTGTAAATTGAGTTTTAAATGATATAGGCAGCGGCTGTTAAGCCTCAACTCGCCGAAACAATTTGTTTCCGTAACGTGGCTAAAGCCCGAATACTGAACCGCCACTCAAATATATAAGCGCTACTTATGCATTTAAGTAGCTGTCACATTAGACAGAATACGTGCAATTTGAGCTGTAAGTGGCACTTTATTGATTGTCAGATTTGAGTGGCGGTTCAGTATTCGGGCGTAAATCTATTGTTCCTTGATTCCGAGAAATCATTGGTTTATGCCCGGAATCGATGCCTCGACTTGTGAATCAAAAGCGTGAGCCGATCATTGGTCACTGGACCAACCAGACTTGTGTAATTATGAGTAAAATGTCTAACATTCAGGGATAATGAAATTTATAAGCCATTTTTTTCTCATTCGCATTACGATTTAATGAAAGGATTTCGGAGGTGTAGGTACAATTTATTAACTGGTGACGACCTTCTTATAAAAATATTTAATTAACAATACCAGTAGGTACAAACCGCAGAAATTTTATTATTTAACTTATTAAAAATTTCATTAATAACATTTTAAAACGTGCGCAATTAAATAAAATATATTTGTATGAAATGCAATTACCGCAATATTTTTTCGGTTGTTACAATTTTAAAAGTGGTTCTGTTGTTGTTTCACACTTATTGAAAACTGCCATAGATTTTTACTGGCATAATTTTTTATACATATATTTACCCTCCTGTATTTTTATGTCTAAAAATATGCTCATACCCCATGCAAGTAGTAGTAGACGCCACTGTTCCTGCGGTACTGATCTCAACAACTCACGGAAGCGAGAGTTGGGTATGGCAGTATGCATGAAAGTAGGATAAACGCGGTAGAAATAAGGACACTACGCAAAATTTGCAGAGGGACTCGCTAACGGCGTCGAAAACAAGGTTCAAGGTTTTCTAAGGAAGGAAGTTGGATTGAAAGAGAGGTTCAGACATGTAGAAGGAATGGATGATGCAAGATTGATTAAGCAGATATACAGTGCCATAGCAGAAGGACGTAGGAATAGAGGACCGCTACGCACACTTCGCTAGACCAAATTGACCGAGTCCGTGACGAAGGTGATGTCAAAAGCCTTTAAAATCGACGAGCGTGTTTGATAAGAGTTATATAGTCAAAAATGCGTAATATGGAAGAATCATGCCTAATGGCTCTGTTCTCTGTGCCTGCCCTTTTGTGTTATATATTGTTTCATATTCGACTGTAGGCTTCTAATGGCCGCTTTATAAATTGTGGTGATATAGACAAGGATAATAATACAAATTTTCCTCATTGCAATTAATAAAGTCACCAGTTGACAAATACGTACTTACCTTCTGCATGTTTTTATTTAGATAGTGTGATAAATTTATATTATTTGTGAATGTTGTTCTCGAATAATGACTCGATGAATGAGCCGGCTCGACTTCCACGACCCTTCAGAATAGCGACGTAAAAAAACCCACCCTATGCAGTCAACTCCCAAATCGATATTAAAAGATGGCGACGCAACTGCAACATTATTGAGTGTTGCAGATGTCTAGGAATAGTGTAAGTTACTTACCGTGATCCGTTAACCAATTTTCTCCGTACCCCATAAAAAATTGTGCGTGGAGTCCCTCCGCGCTTATATCATTTCGGATTTCTCTATATTAATTACTCCCAACAAGCCCTTTTATTTGATACCCATATTGTAGAGATGGATTTAGAATGACGTCCCATTATTTTTCGAGTTACTATTAAAATAAGCGTTTTCATTGGATATTTACATTGTAGAAAACCATTAAAAATATCTCCGGATGAGAGGTCGTTTCGTATTTTGCATCGTTATATTGGTAAAAAAAGGCCTAATTTATTTCCTTTTTTTATGAGATAGGAGGGCATACGAGCAAGTGGCTCGCATGATGGTGACTTCTTACCGCCCATGAACACCGCGGTTGCCATCATTAAATGAGTAGGAGAGGAAAGGAAGGGGACAGGGGATCGGGCCTCCGGATACATCTCTCACCGAATGAAACGCGACACGAACCACTTCACGTCGATATTCCGAGAGGTCGTGGTATTTCACCGGTCGAGCCGGCCCATTCATGCAGCGAACTGCAAGACTACCACTGTTAAATGCTATTATTTACATTACTTTGCTAACATAATATAGTTTACTACATGGGAAGTTGGGTAATGTCATGTCAGTGTTATGAGTAAAATTTGATTACAACGCGAAGTGCCTCGTATCGCGACAGGAAACTTGGGACAAATTAACTTTATTACTCAGAGTGTAATAAGATTCCAGTTCCCACTTCCTATTCGATATATGTGACGACTAAATAAAATTAGACGAGATACTTTCCTAGTATAGGTATTCATGTTAGGCAAGCAAATAATGTTCAGAATCACATTTATACTTACAATATATATATATATTCAGTGGTCCGAGAAGTCATTGGACTTTCGAAAGACTTTTCGGAATGGTACGAGAGGTAGCTTTGCATTTTAAGGAGTAATTCCATGTCGATCGAGTAAAATATTTTTCAATACATCTCGGATGACTACTAATCAAATGAAGGGTCAGCCAGCCATCCCCGGTGGGTGCGCCTTTCATTTTTTTTTTTAGGACGCATGGTTTCCGAGATTTCGCGAAAGATGTGTTTGTACAAATGCTGGCCGCGGACAAGGGCGGCAACCCCGAAAACTTGGGGCTAAGCTTCTATTGACTTCCCCCACATGCCTCAAAAATGAAATTGCATCCTCTAAGAAATAAAATATTCGGCCTACACTTCAATTCATACCTTATTCATAACTTTTCAATTCATACCTTATTTTTTTACGACTTTTGTGACCTCTTACACTCATACCCACCAGTACTGACGGCAGCTGACGGTCAGATCATTAGTCAGTGATTTAAGATCGACAACTGCTGTTAATGTCAGCAGGCATACTATGACTTTCCCAATTGGAACGCTACCTCCCATACTAGAAGTTATGTTTTACAAATAATGAGCAAAATCCCCTTTCAAAGAACTAGGTTCATTCTGATTCTACGACATGAAATTATGAACGTATCGCTAAGGAGGTGAGGACATTATAATGCATATTTATTGACGCAAACAATATTTACGTGTTATGAATATAAATAGTAGGCCATTGACCAATTATTATTAATCAGTGTTTTGCGGTTCGCTTGTGGCGTCTTGTAATAATGAATACTAAGAGTGAAATCAACACGTTAACAGATACCTTTATGCACTGGATACTTATCCGTTAATTATAATAGGAACTATATATAAAGATTTACAAAAAACATATACATTATTTCCTCAGCATCAGCAGCGTCTGCCTTAGATCCGGGTGCGGGCCGTCTGTGGGATATTGTGGTGAACTGTGCTGGTGAAACGAGGGTCGGACAGACAGAAGCGGTCTACTATGAGGGTATCTATACGCTTAGCGCGAATGTGGCTAAGCAATGTGCCATACTCTCTGTCCCCAGACTCGTGGAGATCTCAAGCGGTCAAATATATAGCAGTGATAAGGTGAGTTCTTATTAGAATCTCTAGGTTGACACATTTTAACCGAACTGCAGTAGATCTGGAGCACAGTCAATACATGACGTCAGAACTCGTAATATGAACTAAGTTTTGCGCAGAGGTCGGAATTTTGTTCCTCTTTTTTTCATGAGATAGACCTGATGTTAAGTGACCAGCGCCGCCCATGGACACCTGCAACACATGTAGTGTTACAGTTGCGTTGCCGACCTTTAAGGGAGTAGGATGGGGAAGGGAGGTTGGCCTCCGGGAACCTCTCTCACCGAACGAAACGCGGCATAAGCCACTTTACATCGATCTTCTGAGAGGTCGTAGTATTTCACCGGTCGAGTCGGCCCATTCATAAATGTCCTCACTCGAGTACAGTTATTTTATTACTGAACATGGCCTCTGACTATTTTAAAGACAATCAATTATGTCCAATAAATATTACCTACACACAGCTATACGATGTAACGCTCCCGAAAACTTCGTGTGTTAAGAGAGTGAAGACAATAAAGATATAAATTAAAATCAAAAACGCTATTTATCATTTATGTACTTGATAGAAAAGTCACACAGAACAAAAATAAAAAACAAATTTCTAAAAATATTACAGCCACACAAAGAAGATGGTCCTGTTGATCCATGGACTACTGAAGCTCGCATGAAGCTCAAGGTGGAAGAAGAACTGAAAAACATGAATCCAGCCCTCAACTACACAATCATTAGGCCCGCCATAGTTTATGGAGTTGGTGATAGAAGAAGTCTCAGTGAGTAATGATTGTTTTAACCTGATATTTATTACTCATATATTCACTAAGATGATGAATTATGTTACGAATTTGTAATTTCAGTGAACTAATCTTAAAACGTTCCGCTCAATTATTTTGAATTTAAATATTATATATTGTTTTAAATGGTCTCATTTATAAAACTGTTACAAACATAGATCAAATTTAAAAAAATACTTAACATATTGTAACTACCTCAAATGCTCCCAGTCGAGGTACGTGAACTAAACCTGGAGGGACCTTTGAATTTCACGTGTCTATTTCCGTATTCTAGCACCGCGTCTTCTATATGGTGGTATCTACAAACACCTGAACGAAACAATGAAACTGTTGTGGACAGCTGACCTTAAAATGAACACTGTCCACGTGAAGGATGTCTGCAGCGCGATATGGACTTCAGCCAATAGTGCCGAGGCGAACAAACAGACATACAATGTCGTCGACGAAGCTAACAGCACTCAGGGCAGTCTGGCAGAGATCGTCGCTGATATATTCAAGATTAATCACGATTATTATGGCACTGCCATATCCACGATAGCCAAGGTACTATGATTTTTATCATTGCCATTGACATTTTATAGAGTTATCTCGCTAAAACCCCTAATTTCTTTTCATTCTCCTTCAAATGAATGAAGAAGATTAAATGGCCTGTTTTCGTTATTTTTTCTTATCTAATCCTACCGAGAGATGCACTGACTTTAACCGCTGTGCTATATAGAATTCAGGTTTTTTTTATGGGATAAGAGAGCAAATGGGCCAACTGATGGGAAGCAACTGATGGGAAGCAACTTCTCACCGCTCATGAATACCGTGGTGCGTTGCCGTCCTCTAAGGGAGTAGGAAGGAAAAGGGGTATCACGCCTCCGAATACCTCTCCCATCGAACGAAACGCGATACTAGCCACGTCACGCCGATATTCCGAGAGGTCGTGGTATTTCACCGGTCGAGCCGGCCCATTCATGCATTGAACTGCAAGACTTCCACTGTTAAGGTATCGCTTTTCATGTGCTCACTCGTATAAAATGTACTTAATATGTTTTTTTCATAATACAGAGCGATATATCGTCTGTGGCGGAGGAGGCGAATGACAAACATCTGACTGCGTGGGCTGACATGTGTCGCAAGTACGAGCTGCAACACACACCTCTGGAGCCTAGCCTCAGCATGGAGCTGCTGCTCAACAAGCAACTGTGCCTGAGCAGCGAGAAACTGAGGAGACTACTGCCCGCCCTCCAAGTGCCCGCACCTACTTACGAAAGGCTAAAGGAGGTAACAACATCTCTCTACGTAATCAAATTACTAATTTATAACCTATATTTTAAGTTACACCTGTAGCTAGGTATATATCGTTTAAAACCATATTAGAAAGTAAGTAGTCGCTTTTTATTTGATGCAACTTTGAGTAGAGCCGTGAAGTTCGCTGCATGAATGAGCCGGCTGGACTGGTAAAATACCCCAAACTCTCAGAATATCGACGTCAAGTGGCTCATCACAAAAATAGATCAAGATAGAAGGGCGAAGAGGCGTGGCAAGCGTGCCAAAACCATGCACTATATTGCATGCTTTTCGAAACTCACTCTCATTTCGCAACGAGCGTCCCAATCTTGCGTTCAGGACGTAAAAAAATAGATAAAACTTCACAAATATGCCTTATTGTGCTGTGGCAAATTGTAAAAACAAAAGTAGTAAAGCAAATATGAAGAAAGGAAATATTTCGTATCATCAGTAAGTAACAGTCTCGGTGGCCTAGTGGTCGAGCACACGGTTCTGAGAGGTCCGGGTTCGATTCCTGACACTGGCTCACTACAATGACTTTTCGAAATTGTTTTTGAAAGTTATGTGTGATAAATATCGATGACTGAAAACTTTGTGCCCGGTATGGCAATAGGTTCGCCACCTATTCCATTTCGGACGTAAACATAACGGCGAGACGAGGCTTAACAGCCGCTGCCTACACCTTCGGGTAACAAAAGGCGTGAAGTTATGTTTATCAGTAAGTATAGAAATTCAGTAGAAAGTATTTTTTTGAGATTCTAAATAATTGTTTTACTTTTACCATGTTCAATAATTACGATCATAAGTTGTATATTTTTGCGTTATGATAAATATCCATTGCTGTCCACATTCAACGCTCTTATACAAAAACATTGCGCGCATAATTATATTATACGCGTAATGTACGTCGAAACGAACGAAATACACAATACACCTGCCAGTTGATCGCTGTGTGTGTTAATCACTGTGATTGGTCTTCGAATGTTAGAGATTGACACTCCATGTATCGTTGAGTCTTAGGACTTATCGATAAAATAATTCAATATTAATTCGAGTATCAGCTCATGTCTTGCTTTGTTCCTACCTTTATTCTAACACCATAAATTTCAACCAAAGTGCTTCGTAATTTTTTTTGGCAGCAGTTTATTTGACAGTATAAGTTTTCACCAATTTGACCAATCGCCGACGGAAAATCATCGGGCAGTAACCGAAGTATATGTCGACGTTCGGCTTCGTTATTTAATCAGGACTGTGAGACCAACCCTTACAAAAGGGGAAAACTTTCATAAATGTGTATTGTTTCAAGGACAATAAAATATCTATTAATAAAGTTTATATACTCGTAGTATTGGGATAACAGGATACTCAGCTTGAATTTGGAATTGTGAATTACTTAGGTGATATTAAAGATGTCTGATTAAAGTATTTAAAATGTTGTATTTTCTATGATTATCATTACACAAAATCAATAAAGTTGGTACCATATAAAGATAATAAATTTAACACACATTTCAGATATTACTATAGTAATCTAATGAGTGTGTCTCCTTACTAGTCGCCCCGCTTACAATGAGAATGACGTCACGCTGTGGGCGTGGTTTTCAAAAAAAGTGACACGCGCGAAATGTATGAAAATTTGACATCGCAGTCGTTCTATCTTGATTTATTTCTGTGTGGCTCATGCTCTATTCAAGTTCGGCAACTCAACTGAAACACTATCACGGTGTAGTAGGTGCCCGTGGGAGGCGCTATTCGCTTACCATACTTCAAATTATATATCTCTAACGCCATATGAACTAATAATAAATTAATTTTATTTTACAGGTGTTAGAAGACTATGCTTCCATGAACCTATTTCCGAAAGAGATGCTCCTATGACCTAGTAATTGCTAGAAATATTTTTATACAATTATTGCTTTTTTATATAAATTTTAACTAAACAAAATTCGCTCAATTATGTTATTGCTTTTTAACGTTATTCGGTCACATATAAAAACTGAATAAATTGGTTATATTGTTCGATATGGTAGATTATGTTCATTATCCTTAGAGTTTTAGTAAAAAATCCCTCGTACATCCCTACTTAGAAGGTATTTAAAAATTTGATTGTACTCAAACGTTGCTTTGGACAGTTTAAAAACTCAATGAATCACTGTCTTTACAATTAGTAGAGTAAATTCATACATTATTTTCTGATGGAAAGTAACAATTTTGGTATTGTTTAATTTTTTTTTTCCTAAAGACAATAATATGGCAATGTTGTAAAAGCGTAATATGAATTACGCTGACCTGTGTTAGATCTATCTAGTAACTGAAGAATAACATATTAAAAGTAAAATATCTTGATTTTGATATTATCCTCTTGAATACCTGATACGATATATGAACATAATAAAACTTGATAGGTACATCTATAGATAAGTTAATAAATATGACGTCACTCCGTGGTATCCTTGTAAGACATATATAAAATATAAATGGCGGAGCACATATTTTATAATGTTAGTGATTTCAAATAATGGTTGAACAAATGCAACACAAAAACTGAATATAATTATTTCAACAACTGTGGAACAAAATATAAAAATTGTGCCTTAAATTCTGAAATAAAAACGCGTTTAACGTCTATGTCTGCTAATTGTCACATATTTTATTCCATCTCCAAAAATCTTATACAAGAATATTGTGCTTTGACTTAGCAAGTAACTAACAAAACATATTTTAAAAAATATGCGTCATATTTGCAATTTTGTGTTTTTAAAATGCAACCATCCGTCGTCATAACACCATTCTTTAAAATTGGACGAAAGAACTTGGCTAGTTTCGTTTATGTTTTAAATTTCTATTAACTATTCCATCCAAAAGACAAAATGAAAAATGTTTTAAAATTATAACAAAATAACATTTATTGAGCTCGCATGTATGTATTTAAAGTATTATTGTCCTATACTTTATGCATAGTATTTTCCATCCATCCATCCATCTGCTAACAATTTTAAACGGTTCCTAATTAAGAGAAAAAGAAATGCTTGTGCCAATATCAAATTAATCTTCGCTAGTTAAATCCAAAATAACGATTTAAACGAAATCGATTGTAAGGCTAAAATTTTGTTACATCGATATTTCTAGTCCCATTCATAGCCATTAGCCATACTTCTAGTCACAGTGTGGTGAATCTCTATCACCTAATAATTTTCTCTAACACACCTCAAGTAGATAACTAGATTTGAAAAAATTCGTAAGTAAATATTTTTACGAAAAAAAAAACGACCTCAATGATAGTTTTTTTGTTGGTTTCCCATAATCCGTTCAAACTATTTTGATAAAATTTTGATGAGAAAATGCTAGGCTGTGATATCATTTAAAAAAAGAGATTTTTCCAAACAAATCTTCGAGTAATACATACATTATACTTGAATAAGAGGTACTAGGAATTTTCAAAAAGTAAATTAAGTTTGTTATTTTTTATAAAACCAAATATGTACCAACTTAGTAACTTTATAATATTTTTATATATCACTTGTTAGTTTGATATAATATTTAGTTTCCAAAAACATCTGAGTGCTAAATAACAGATGGCTTATTGACCTCTTTATAAAGAGTGCACAAGGCAATTTGACTAGATCCTGATTTGAATATATGGCTTCTAAACTTTTACCCGCTACCATATATTGCTAATGAATAGTGTCTCACCGAAGCCGAAGTTCTCGCCGAAGATGGATTTTTGGCCGAAGGTGGCCGAAGCCGAAGCTTCGGTCGGACACTACTAATTAACCATCTCTTGGGGGTGATTACCGTAACAGCTACACAATACAGAGTAGGGTCGCTGGCTGATCGCTATACATATAGGTTTTTCATTATACGACACTAGCGCCATTGCGATGGCGTATACTACTAATAAAAAATAAAAAAATTTCTATTTCATATTATTCAGTGATTTCAGTCCCCCCTGATTCCGTTTATAATTAGTTAAGGATATTGGAAGCATTACTGTAAATTAATATGATTAATTTTTAGACTAAGCTTAGGTCTAAGTGAAAGTCATCTTGCAAACGAGTGCTTAAAACACGTTTAGTCGATTTGAAAAATAATATACATGTAACAATTATACCCGTTTTAATATTTTTTTAAGAATTTATGAGTTTTATTGAATAAATGTCCCAGAAGTATTTTAAAGCTGCATTGAATACTGAATAACCATAATAGAAGGCAGATCATAATTCCGCAGGGTATTGGGTTATACATTGGTGGATTATTTTTAATACGAAATTTACTAAAAGTTCATTAGAAAAGTTACTGCGATACTATAGACTACGGACAGTATTTGTCACAGACTCATGTTTTTAAAAGTTAGAATAATTATAAGTATGTGATCTCTTGGCAAACTGCTTATTGATATATCTTCTCTATAGTCGTAAAACAAGTAATCAGAGTATTATTTTTTGTTTATTATTTTACGTTTTTGGCAAATATTTACTGTGTGCACTGTTTTATACATAATCTTAAAAGCAAAGCTTAGATTAGTCACAATAAATCATGTCATTAATGCTTAAAACTTTTATGTAAATGATACAATGTATAATTGTCTACAATGTTCTTTGTTCTTTTTTATGTTATTCTTCTACAACACACGGAATTTCAAATATTTTAATATATATTATATACATATGCGTATAAATTGTTTTATTATTTACTACCATTGGGGACAGTGATTTTACTCGACAACTTTTTTACAATGTCCAACATGCATAGCGTGAATTGTTTAACATAACACAACTTCACGCCTTTTCCTACCGTATAGGTAGGCGTAGGTAGAGGCTGTTAAGCCTCGACTCGCCGTTATGTTTATGTCCCAAATGTAAGAAGGTGGCGAAACTATTGCCATACACGAAGTTTTCAGTCATCAATATTTATGATATCTGACGGAGTGTTGTGGGAGGCTGAGGGTGGTTTCAGAAGCGGAAGAGGGTGCATGGATCAGATTTTTTCTCTCTGCAACAACGTGGAGAAACAACTGCTGTTAGCCGGAAGGTTTTCTGCGGTTTTGTGGATCTGGAAAAAGCGTTTACGGAAGGATGTGTGGGACATACTGCCGGGCTACGGGGTGAGCGGCGCACTGCTGCGCGCAGTCCACTTATGAGGGCTGCACAGCGTGAGTGTGTGTTGACGGCGGCTTGTCGCCCTGGTTTGACGTCAATATCGGCGTCAGACAGGGCTGCGTGCTGTCCGCTCGGCTGTTCATCCTGTACCTGGACAGTTGTCTCCAGAGAATGAGATCGACGAATGTAGGGATACGAAAGGGTGACCTAGTTTTGAGCTACCTGCTTTACGCAGATGACGCTGTGCTCTTAGCCGAATCGCCGTCTGATCTGCAAACACTGGTCACTATTATGAAAGATGATTGTTTGATGAAAGGCTTACAATTGAATGTTATGAAAACGAAAGTTATGGTGTTTGAAAGGGAGGAATCCAGAACGGATGCCAGGGTAATGGTTGACGATGTAGTGCTGGAACAGGTGAATGAAATTGTATATCGTGGATGTGCTTTTAGCAGGGATGGAAGGTACACCGCTGATGTAGAAAGAAGAGTAGCGTTAGGAAATAAAGAAAATGGGGCGTTGGGCAGATTCCTGGGCGCAAAAGATATTAGCAGAAAAGCCCAGCTTGCAATTCACAATGCAATACTGATCCCAACGCTAACTTATGGAAGCGAGAGCTGGGTATGGCAGAGTGTGCATGAAAGTAGGATAAACGCGGTCTAAATGAGGGCATTGCGCAAAATCTGCGGAGTGACCCTCGTTGACCGCGTGGAAAACAAGGTTATAAGGAAGGAAGTCGGATTGAAAGAGAGTGTCGGTGTAAAAGTAAGAAAGAGCATGCTCCGATGGTTCGGACATGCAGAAAGGATGGATGATGCAAGATTGACTAAGCAGATATACAATGCAAAAGCGGATGGATGTAGGAGTCGAGGACGGCCTAGACACACATTCCATGACCAAATAGATCGTGTTCTGGAGGAAGGTGATGTTAGGAACCTCTAAAATCGACGCGCGTGCATGAAAAGAGTTATGAAAGTCAACGAAGCGAGTGAGGTGTGTAAGAATCGTGCCCTATGGCGCTCCGTTCTCTCTGCCTACCCCGCAAGGGATTGGGCGTGAAGTTATGTTATATATGTAATATTTATCACACAACTTTCGAAATTAATTTCGAAAAGTCATTGGTGTGAGCCAGGATTTGAACCCTCGACCTCTTGATTCAGAAGCGGGGTAGACCACCGAGACCGAGTGAATTGTATAATTTTGTAGATTTTCATCTTTTAAATTTGCTTTTCATTTTGTATTAAAAATTCATTTGTATTAGAAACTAGCTGTCCGGCGAATGGACTTGTTGATAGTGAAAGTTAAATAAAAATGAGATTATCCAATTTTTAAATATCGATAAAACTGCAAACGGTAAAAGTAGTTTGAGTCCGTCGCGCACAAACAACAATCAAGATATGAATTTGTAAAATTAACATCATTCATCGTCTCGGTCACATTTTGGTGAACGCATAAAAATTAAATAAAAGAAAAACGAACACTTTCGACATATTTAATACTTCAGTCAAAATTTAAACAATTACATATTCATAGTAAATAACATACTGTACATAAGATAATAACAATTCAACTAAAACAATAGATACTATATTTTTAATAGTATGCTAGCGTCTGCCCTCAGGTTTCTCAGCCATTTTTATTATACTAGTCCCAAAAATTAACACATGCGAATACTTTCCTTTTAACACCCAAAAATGGTCTAGTTCGGTATCAATTTTCATCCAAATTTATTCGGCGGTTAACGCGTTAAACCTAACAAACATCTATAGAAGAAGAAAGAGCAATAAAACAATCAAGGGAGCTGGTATTAATACTCCTTGCAAAACAAATCTGGCATCTTTTTTTTTGCTAAATTCACGAAACTTTTACTTGTTTTCTTTATTCTAAGGTGCACAAAATTAAATATGTTATTGGAAAAAAATTAAACACAATTAAGAAAATATACCTACACGAGATAAATTGATTTCTTAATTTAAATATACTATATATGGGTCTATACTTGTGCGTCACTAATGTTTATTGAAGGAAGATCAATATGTTGAATGATATATTTAGTTTTTTTTATACTGACAATGCAATGGCAAAAAAATGACGCTATAAGTTTTTACTATATTTTTTTAAGCTCCATAAAAATATCCCTGTATATCTGTGCAGTATTATTGATATAGAAATATATATAACAGAGAATAGATACCCGTGGTAACATTTACAGGAAGATGGAGGCATGATCCTTATTTAGTTCAATAATATAATAAATTTTCAATTGCCCATTTTTCTGCTTGAACGTGGAAGATAGTTTACTTATAATAATATAATAATTATTTATACTCTAGTATAAATTATTAGGTGAAGGAATTCCAAGAAATCACTGCAAATCTTCAAACGACAATTTAATGGTTAAATATTGTTATTATCAAATTTAAATTACGTTTATGGCAGTTGTAGTTTAGACTTTTCAAATTAAAAATACACCATTTTGACAGTGGAAGATAAATATTGCTTTTTTACTTAATATGCCTTCTACACTCGCAGGTAAAAGCAGTGGTTAATTATACCTAGACTCGTCGAATTTGTGGAAGAGAATACTTTACTAAATAACCAAAAATGATACAACTTGTAATTAAATTTATCTTCAATAAATACTTGGTTGGTATAAAACAACATTCCTATTGATAATAATTGATTGTTTTCAAACAAAAAGGCATGTATTATTAAACAGGACAAGTAAAAGTAATGAACCACCATTCAGGTTATGGGCCCAGCATCATAACATTTCTAATTATTATGAATATTTTATGGCATTCGGTGAATTTGATCAGTGTAACGCGGTACCAAATAGTCACAATAGACAGTTAGACTTAGTACTGAGCGCGAGCGGGTCCGTGTCAGTGGGCGCAGCGGACGAGGGCTTGCAGCCCGTGGACGAATATCATCCGCCGCTGGCCGTCAGCGTCGACATTGGCGCGCGAGCCCCGTCCGCGCGGCAGCTGCCGTCGTCGTCGCCGTCGTCGCCGCCATCCCGCGCGCCTCCTGCACCCTCCGCTCTCTCGGCGCCTCACACACATAATCATTCGTCTTCTACACACACTTCTTTACTACACGATAGTATGCGTGTGCAATCCACGATAAATCGTGAATCGTTATGGAACTTTAATAAAGCTGACTTTATTACAATGTACGACTTATTAGCTAAGATAGATTGGAGTGAGATGTATTGTTTACAGAACCAGGAATTAGTCATAAATTTGTTTTATGAAAGGTTGTATGGTGTGTTTGATATGTGTGTTCCTATAAAAAAGAAGTGTGTAATGAATAATAATAGATATAAATACCCGGTATGGTACACAGCTGACCTAATTAAAGACATACAAATTAAATACAAATTGCATAAAAAGTACAAATTTAGTAAATTACCGCACGACTACATGGAGTTTGCAAGATATAGGGCGAGAGTCAAGGCTGAGATCGCACGTGCTCATGACATGTACCGCGACCGTGTTCAACAGCATTTGGTTAGAGAGCCGAGAGCGTTTTGGAGGTATGTTAGATCCAGAAGGGGCAGTACAAATAATAGGAAATTAATTAAAGATGGAAGGCTGGCGGACTATGAGTGTGCTAATGAATTTGCTCGTTACTTTCAGTCAGTATATAACCCAGAGACTCCCGTACTGAGTGCGGCAGCGGCGGGCGCGGGCCGTGCGGCGGGAGCGGCGCGGGCTCACCTCGCGCTGCTGCGCCGCGCCGACGTGCGGACCGCGCTCGCGCGCTTGGCCCCTAAGCGATCCGCTGGACCTGATGGTATTCCGGCCTTTATTTTTAGAGATTGCCATGCAGTATTGGTGGACCCGTTGTTACATTTATACAATGTGTTTATTCGAACAGGAACGTTTCCCGATCGTTGGAAACTCACTCGGGTAGTGCCTGTGCCGAAGGGTAGTAGTGGGACTGAACCATGTGATTATAGACCTGTAGCAGTATTGTGCACTCCAGCTAAAGTGTTTGAGTCGGCCATTCACAGCAGTCTGTATTCGCAGGTGAGTCCTTTGCTGTCTGACGCACAACATGGCTTTCGTCCTGGGCGGGGAACGACGGGGAACTTGCTGGATCTTATGACACACGTTGTACATGCCGTGGATGCCGGACAGCAGGTGGATGTGGCCTACTTTGTTTTTCAGAAGGCCTTCGATACCGTAGATAATGATATCCTTCTGTCAAAGTTGGCCAGTGTAGGCTGCACACCGCACACACTGACATTCTTCTCAAATTACTTGAGAGACCGATGTCAGTACGTTGACTGTAACGGAAGCCTTTCTGAGCCCTACTTTACCAGGTCGGGGGTAAGTCAGGGAAGTAATTTAGGGCCCCTACTCTTCATTTTAACCATAAACGATTTGCCGAAAGTAGTTAATAATTCCACACCGCTATTATTTGCTGACGACTTAAAATTAATTTTAAAAATTAATCAAACAAAGGATCATTACATTCTACAACAGGATATAGCTAAAATTGAGGAATGGAGTATAGATAACAAACTATTTTTCAACGTTGCCAAATGTTCCGTGCTATCGTTTAGCCGAGCTCATAATGCCAGTCATCACCAATACTGCATGGGCGGAAGGCCACTGCAGCGGGTCTTTGAGGTCAGGGACTTAGGCGTACGATTTACTACTGATTTGAATTTTAGGACTCATATTGTGAATATTTGCAAAAAAGCTTACCGAAATTTAGGAATGGTATTACGTCTAGGTAACCAATTTACTAATTTTAATGCATTGAGAGCACTATATGAAGCACTTGTAAAAAGTCATTTGGAGTGTAATGCCGTTGTCTGGTCACCGCATGAAGTCAAGTACAAATTGATGATCGAGCGTATACAGAACAAGTTTGTTAGGTTTTTATACTTCAAAATATATGGTGTTTATCCGGGTTACCCGCTGTTGTATCCGACTCTCTTTGTATTGGGCATGGTGGGATATTTTAAAATTGAGGTGAGGAGGGACGTAGCTGTCGCCACTTACTTATTTAAAGTGCTTCGCGGAAAAATACATAACCCGAGGGTTTTAGAGCTGATCCAGTTGTGTGTACCGGATGCATACGCGGCGCGGCGGCGGAGGCCGGCGCTGCTGGCGATACCACGCGCGCGCACTAACCTCCTACAGCGCGCGCCCCTGACGCGTGCGCTGCGGACGCTCAATGTAATGTCGGAACGTACTGACATATTTAATTGTACACTGAACGAATTCAGAAGAGCCTGTTACTGTACCCATCTGTAATATTGGCATACGCTATTGCATTAGGTATCCTGTAATGATAGTAGTATGTACATTCAAATAAATAAATAAATAAATAAATAAAAATAAAAAATAATTCGAGATGAAACTATATAAGTACATAGTCGACAATTTTAATCAGATTCCCGGTAATTTTGTTGTCGATGCCTTGAAATTAACCATAGACTAGGTTTAGGTCCTAGAATCAAGTAAAAGGAAAAGTTCCATCGGAGATGTCGACGTGGTTGTATCCGCCGGTTTTGAGGTAAGGCCGACACGACGCCTGATCGGGGCAGAACACTTGTATTACAAGAACAGGATGAGCAGGGGGGAAAAAGTACACAATGGAAGTTAATAAGGCCATCAAACAAGAATGTTTGGAAATTCTAATCAGTGATTTTTGCTGCTAAGTCAAGATTTGCTAGACGAGTCAGATTAAAGCCGTAACAAGCGACTGAAATCACGAAATAGAAAATGCTGAATGCTAAAGATCGGCATCGTTTTGAAATACAAACTTTCTGAAATATAGGAAAATACCAATAGTATTGATATCGCTTCCAGCTGCTCATAAGGATTCTGTTTGTGCTTAGGAATCTGCACCGGAGGAGAAACAAATTTGTCAAACATCATTGCTCGGCCGGCTCCTAATAGCAGAGCAACGTTTAAAGGATCAAAATGGTGTGACTCAGCAATCAGCGGCGACTTGGTTGCGAAGAAATTAGAAAACACGTTAAGTGCAACAAACTTGGTCACTTCACTTTTTTTCAGGCATCGTATCGTATAAACGATCGAAACAGAAGAATTTGCAGGGTTAGAGGGAGAAAATGGCTGGTTAAGATAACTGTAGGACTTTTTCAAGCAGTATAGTAAATGAATTGGATTTCTTCTTTGACTTTGGGCGCTAATTAATAAGTGTCTGGTTGCACTCTGTCATGTGCAAAATCAGGGTTCCTTTTTTTACTTGATTCTAGAGTTATGACGCTGGGCCCATAAGCTGAAGGGTGTTTTTTCCTGGTTGATTAAGTTTAATTGTCCTGTTTAATACATATACCTGTAGTCTGTACAGCTCAATAGTACATTATATATAAATATAATGTGTATAAGTTTTGTAACTATTACCTATGTGACATTAAACAACAAATGATTATAATTAGGAAGGTTGCTATTTGACCTTAGGTTAGTTAACCTTTTGAATATATATTATATAGATATTTGGATACCTATTAACCTATTAAAACAAACTAAGCGTTACTAGATTATCTAACACACGATATATTTATGAGTGGGCAAATAATAGCCCATCTTATCAACCATCATAAGCGTGCTGCAATTAAATCTACTAAAAGTGCACTAAATCTCTCTCGTGGAAGTTTTTCATAATCATCAATATGATTTAATTCTGATTTAATGACGACATCACCAAGATATTACGGTGAGATGATTCCTTGTCGAAAACACGACTTATTGCAATATTTTCTTTAATATACAAGAGCAACAAGCTTTTTCATATAATTTCAAAGAACAGCGCCCGCGCCGACTAAATTGGGTCGACATAGGTTTCAAAGGTTACATACAAACCTTTTTTTCAGATTCATGCTGGAAGAATTATCGAATTTTGAAAACGAAAACAAATTGTCAGTTTCCGTTCGAATCGAGAACGTATTCAGATAAATATCGCCGTCTCGCTCACCGCCGTTGTTTAGTACATAAGAGTGAGTGAGCGGAACGGAAGAGTGTCGTGGGTCATACGTGGGCAGTTTCTGCGGCTGTCACGTGACAATAGTTGGTGAGAGGCATGATGACCACCTGTATCCTGAGCTGATCCTTGTTTGGGCCCAACAGGTGACGTGGCTCGGGGTTCTCGCAAACGTCGGCACATTTTGAACATCTGTTTGTTAAAAAACATCACAAATAAGTATCAATGCAACAATAATATTAAATTAATATTAATAGATATTATATTTTAAATAAGGGCTGTCCATACAACGGCTTGAATTGTTGCGGCCCGCAAGATCTTTTGCCTCCAAATGTATTTATGTCATTTTTGTTGACCGTGGCTCCCATATAGTTTGGACAGCCCTGTTGTAAATAATAATGGGGTACAAAAATTACAGATTAAATATTGTTGTTAATCGCCTCAGTGACCTGTAAGTTGAGCAATGGGCAGAGGTATTGGAATTGTTACGATAGACAATATCAACAATAATTAAAGGCGTGAAGTTACAAAATATACGTCGCATATTGTCTCACTTGTGTTGTACTTGTGGCGGGGGCGATGGTGACGGCGAGCTGGCCGTGGGCCGGTACAGCGGCGTGTTCAGTTCGTCAAAGTCTAGCGCGCCATCTATGTTCAACACCCTGCAGGAACAAATTATTAACATCAAACATTTGTTTAAAGACAATTCGTAACTGATCAAATAATAATTTACTTAATTGTTTGACAATATTTTTTATAGAATAGGAGGGCAAACGAACAAGCCTGTCACCTGTTGGTAAGCAACCTGCGCTGCCCATGGACAACAGCAACATATGTAGTGTTACAGTTGCGTTGCCGGCCTATAAAGAAGTTGGATGGAAAAGCAGGAAAACGGGGGGAGGGGGGAGGGGGCGTCCCTCCGGAATCCGAATACCTCTCTTCTCACCAAACGAAACGTGGCCTGTACCACTTTACGCCGATTTTCTGAGAGGCCTGGCATAAAAATGGCGATTTGAAATGCGACGGGCCAGCTAGTTTTACAATATAATTATGTTACACACTGACTTTTGGTGCTCATTGCGGCAGTATTAACAATTATTTATTAATTACCTATTTTGTGCGGAGAACCGATGTACACGTTCTATAACTGACGATACGTGTTCCACGCCTTTTTGTACACCCCACACAAGAATACCGATCTGAAATTGGATACAAGCACTTTACATTCGGTTGGCACAACTAATTTAAAAATCTCCCAAGGATTAGGCATTATCTGTGTCTATAAAAATGACAACAATTCTTGTGAAAGAAATTTTGTATTAGGTACTTTAATACATTGTTTTTATTTTCATTTTATTTCATTCATTTAGCTTCTGAAGTCGTGGGATCCATTCCATGCTCACATCAATGGTTTCTCGTAATTGGCAATAGGTATTTGGCATTAGGTTCTGCCACCCGAGTCGAGGCTCAACAGCCACGGCCTACGTCTTCAGATAGAAAAAGACGTGTTAGTAGTGTTATATACATTAATATTTAGTCCCTTTCATAGTAAGATTGGATCTAAATAAGCTATACAAAATATTTTAGTGTGGTTAGCTAGAAAAAGAGAAGAACCACAACAAGTTCACCAAGTATTCTAATGTTATATCAATACTTTGCTAATATTAACGTTACTAAGACAATCAGTTTGTTTGTCTTGGTCGCGCTAATCTCGGGGACAACTGAACAGTTTTGTAATTTTTTTTCAGTGATAGATACCCCATTTAGCAACGACGGCTAGTAGTAGGACTTTAATAAAGTGGTAGACTCTAACCTTAACCCTGACGTCTTGTTCCGGCTCCTCTGCTTCCCCATACTGGTCCACGAAGGTCTCGGGACAATTACGGCATGTGATGGAGATACGTACAGTCCTGAGGACTACTTCTGGTACCTGGCGGAGCAAACATTGTTTGTGAGATTTTTCTTGACAGTGTTTTTAATTTTTGTGGTTTTAAATCAATCTTGTGTACCTCAAAGGTATTTCACGGTGACAAAAATGTTCAGTGACTGTCAAATTAGTGCCCTATGTAAGTTTCAATACACAAAACAACCTAATTTGGCTAGTCGAGCCGTATCTACCGCTGTCTGCAGCTTCGGTATATGAAGCGTGAAGTTAAAAAAATGTGCGTAATATTTGTATACAATCAGGATACACTCACATCATAAGTTCCTGCCCAAACTATTAGTAAACTTTTTCTGAACCAAACACCCTTCGGATACAAATCCACGGTCCATTCCGTGAGTTTGTCCTGCGGTGCCACGTCCGCCACCGAGGGTCTGGTGGAGAAGATGAACGTCCAAGTGTGGTAGCAGGGCAGCGAGTGGAAGTTATCGACGCCCAGCACCGAGCCCCACGTGTCTTCTGTATACAACCGTGGCGTGAAAAGCATGCGACCCGCCTCCGTTTGTTGCACATCAGATACCCGTTCGTATTGACCTGAATTTTAATACCAAATTAAAAAAACCATGAGCCATCGCACACAGTGCTAAGTTACAGTTGACATTTACAGTGGTAGAGCCACGCAGTTCGCTGTATAAGTGGGCCGACTCGACCGGCGAAATACCTCTCAGAATGTAGATGTGAAGTGGCTCATGCCGTGTTTCGTTCGGTCAGAGACGTATCCGTAGGCCCAACCCCTTCCCATCCCACTTACAAGCCCTTCAATATCACATTGTAAGGGCCGGCAACCCAACTGTAACACAATCTGTGTTCAGTTGTTCATGGGCGGCGTTTGTTGCTTGCCATCGGGTGACACGTCAAAGTCAAATCAAAGTAGCTTTATTTTCTTAGGTCTTCACAGACACTTAAAAATAGTCAATGTACAAAATTGTTAAAGTTAAAATTATATTTAAAATTCTTAAAAATGAGCGCTAGAGGAAAAAGCCTCCGTGGAATAAGAAAACACGGACGCAATCGCCACGCGCGGCCCGATTCCGAGTGTAGGGGCTATCATAAGAAGAATCGGGCAAGAAACTCATGTGCCAAATACTCTTATCAAAACCATTTAAAATTGATACTTGGTATTAATATCGCTGCTGAAACATAAGACGCCTAACATTGAAACAATTTTTTATGGATTATATCGCGTTTATTTAGAACTTATTTTCTATTTATTTGCAGATTTTTTTTTGCTCATTACTCGTGAAAATGATCTCTGTAAAGAGTTCGAAACGTCGGGAAATAAATAGAAAATAAGTTCTAAATAAACGCGATATAGTCCATAAAAAGTTGTTTCAATGTTATGAATGTGATTCGCGTAAATCTAAGAAATAAATACATAAGACGCCTGCTTGTTTGCCGCCTATCACATAAAAAAATTCAACGCTCATTGCTCAATTTGCGTCTAGCCTCACAAGCTTTCGCATTTATAATATAAGTAGGGTAATATTTACCTGACTGATAGCTCATGGCGATTGCCATGCGTTCCATGAAGAAGTCTTTATGCTCCTGTGTGAGTGGACACAGGAGCAACTTCGCCAACTGGTTGGGACACATCATCGGAAACCTGAAAACCATAATAATGTACCATCACGCCCTTAATTTCTGAGGTAGTAGACTGCAGCGTTTCATATACTTCGACACGACGAATGTTTATATTGGTCCATAGGTTGCATGCAAGGCCTTTGGAAAAATGTTTGGTTTTTGCCATCGTTTTTTTATGGTATAGGGCGGCAAACGTGCAAGCGTGTCACCTGATGGTAAGCAACAAACGCCGCCCATGGATACCCGAACACATATATTATAGTGTTACAGTTGCGTTGCCGGCCCTTACAATGGGTTACGGAAGGGGTCGGAAGTGGGATGGGAAGGGGAGGAGGAAAGGGGTTGGTCCTCCGGATACCTCTCTCACCGACCGAAACGCGGCAAGAGCCACTTTACGTCGATATTCTGAGAGGTCGTGGTATTTCAACGATCGATCCGGGCCATTCATGCAGCAAGCTGCGTGGCTCTACCACTGTATAAAGAATAGACGAAAGTCGAAATCGTGAAGACAAACAAAGTTGCCTCAGTAATTTAATAAGTTTAAAGTAATTTTCGAAAGTGTTGATAATGCAGCTAGTATTACTAAAGCAAGTTGCCAGTTACCTGATGTGTGAGAAGACAGCAGCAACGAGAGATTCCCAGTGGACCTTCAGCTCATCTTTCGTTAGATCGCTCGAGTCCAATCGCTCTCTTTGTTGCTTCAACCATCTGACCACAAACCTGACAACAGAATATTCAGGCATATGTTTTGATGTATACTGTATGTATGTTTGTATATATGTATGTAATTATTACTATTATTATGGATCATTGTGCATAGGTGCTTGTTTGTTTGAATGAGCTAATCTCTGAAACTACTAATCCGCATAGATTTTTTTTTAATACTAGTAACCCATTCCTCGACAAGTGTTATGGGCTACATGAGATCATGTCACGAATAATAGCAGCGGGCACTGAGTTTTTTTATTGGTGAAGGTATATATTTTTTACACTATACAGGCTAGCACTTGACTTCCCTTCATCTGATGGTAAGTACCAACGCACTGTCCAATTAAGAGCATATTCATTCTATTTTCAAAGATACCTAGGTACATTATATTCATTGGGGAACACCAACTCAAGTATTTGTTCCAGTCATTAGCAGTGTGGATGATAAAGGGGGACGACAAAGGCTGTCTGTATGTTTGTACTAGTTGTGAATAAAATAATTGTAAACATTATTTGAATTATTTCGTAAAGTAGTACTTGATTTTTATCAATAAATGATATTTATCTTTTACTTTTTAACTTCATTCCTGTTTGACGTCTCACGTTTTCTGTTCAGCCCTGGAATATTATATGACTACATTTTGCCAGGGTTCGAATTCGGGACAGAGCACAGAGAGGAACTTTATTTTTCTCAAATCTGGCAACAAAATCAATATAACCTATATACTAACTGGTAGAGACTCATTTCATTGTGTAGCACCAAGTCACTCTGCTGTAGTAGCTGCACCAGGGTCTCACCTTCCAATTCACTGAGGTCACTGTCTGACCACAGCCACTCCAAGTTCCACTTGACGAAGTTTTGGCATGCCTGGTAAGTAGTAATAGTATAATAAGTTGACTTAAACCATAATAATTACATACATACATAACTTCACGCCAACTCCCTTGCGGGGTAGGCAGAGACACCAGAGCACTATTCTAAGGCACGATTCTTACACACCTAACTAGCTTCTTTGACTTTCATAACTGTTGACATACACGCTTGGCGGTTACGTTCAATTTGATCAAGGAAAGCTGGTTGTTGCCAACTCGCATCATTCATTCTTTCTATATGTCGGATCCGTATGACTTTCATACAACATCGCAAATTATGTGCGTTTTGAATTAGATATTTTGACTTCGAGTTATGCGAGATGAGAATGGTCCAATGGTCTTACTGCTCGCATATGATTGAGAAGTTGTGGGATCTTTGGTTTTTTATTTTTGGACATTATGTGTGATGCCTACACATTCAGGTAGAAATTTGCGTGAATAACTTCACTTGTTATGATGTAAAACAGAACATAATGATGATATTTCGAACTAACATACCTTAGCCACTTCATTGTGACCGCAAGCCATGGTGTATTGCATCCAGGCTATAAGCTGACCTCGTTTGGCTGCCTGAGCTATATGCTGAGCCATATAGCCAAGACAAAGACTGACTAGATCCTTTAACAGAAATAAATAATTATTGATTTATTATTCAACCTAGTAGAATTAAATCAAACAGTTTAGATTTGGTGGTTCTCCTCAACAGAGTGGGATGTCAATGTTATCAATTTCACCCTCATGTGACAGAGTGGCCTAATAGACTCTACTGCACATGAAGTGGAACAACTAGGTCAAATAGCATACTCTTAGTAGACTAATCATTAATCCAATATTGTTCTAGGAATTTATATGAGGGAATTAAATTTTTTCAAGCAATAGACTTATTGATAAGGAGACAAAAATTTTATCACATTTTTCAACATTAGTAAAAATGCCACAAACCTTAACATTATATTTATCAGCGAGTGACAGAAGTGGCAACACACTGTGGTATGTTATTTTTATTTGTCCAGTATAGAAGTATCTGAAAAGTTAATCAAAATATTTGCACATAAGTCCATCTCCAAATACATGCTGTAAGAACAGAATTGATTTGCCAATAAGCGAACTATATCATTTATTTTGCTATACTTTTCTATAATATTTTTAAAATATTAGCAATTGGTGGTCCGTCATTGAGCTTTTTCGATTCTGATTTAGAAGTTGTGGAGTCAATTCCAGACTCACACCAAAGGGGTCTCAGAATTATTTTTGGTAGTTGTGTGTGATAAATATTGATAGCTGACAACTTAGTGCCTGGTGTAATAGCCATAGGTTCGCCACCTAGTCATTTTGGGACCTAACATAATGATTCGTTGAATTGAGGCTTTACAGCCGGGTAGGAAAAGCCGTGAAGTTACGTAAGTTGTGTTATAAATTATATCTAATATATGATATCTTAATGGGAACAGTATTTTCATAGGACAGTATAGGAATATTAACTATTATAACATACTTAATAAAGTGTGGAAAAACAGTTGCTGCCGTTGGAGTTTCTTGAAGTACAATACGACTTTCGCGCCATTCGCTCCATTCACGATTCATCAACATCACCTGAAACAATTAAACAAACAAATTAAAAAGTTTGTGTGAATATAGATAAATCTTTACCAATATTATAAAAAAGGAACATCTGTTATTTGGTATCCATCATTATTTCAATAACTCTCTCATCATTAAAATGCAATTTTATTCAGAAATAATACAGCCTTAACACGGTTCTTTCATTTAGAATAATTGGTGTGAAGCTAAAAAACACTCAATAACCTTGGAGATTGCCAATCAGGATTTTTTTAACTTCTTTGGTGGATGTAGTTGCATGCAGAAATTAGTAAATGTAATACTAGCTGATTAGGCAAACTTAGTATAGCATCAAAAATTATTTTTACAGCATTTTAAGGTGCTAATTATCAATAATTATCACTTTTCCTTCACAACATTAAACAGGAATCATACTTAAAAAGCAGCCCGTTGGACACCTCTATCTATTAAAAAAACTGCACCAAAATCCATCACAAAGTTTCTAAGATCTAACATATAAGGGGCCAGAGAGTCAAAAGCGACTATGTTTTATACTAGATAATGATAGATGTTTACCTGAAATACTTCACTGCTTGCACATAGTATTAGCCTGTGAGCTGGATAGCGTTTGCCTCCTACCTCCAAAGTTAAATCACTCATTAACTGCTCTGCATAGAGTGTTGCTATCTTCAATAACACACTCTTAGAATTATCCACCTACAAATAATAATCTTTTAAAAGTAAAAATTTGTTACCCACTTCCCTATCGTTCTCATCTTCCACATTGCCTTCGTAATCATCTTTCATACAATCCATACACATTTCACATTCAGGTTTATGATTCTTCTCACAATATTTTTATTATCCATCCTCATTACATGCTATGTGAGCTAAAGAGTATATTGCCATTTTCAATTAAGTTGTATCATATGTACAGTTTATGCTGATATTCTTATATCAGCTTATTAAACTGTACATGCTCTTGCATAATAAATGTGAAGACATAAATAAAAGATTTGTGAGTAAATATAAGTATAGTCATGAGTTTTCAGAAGCATTGCAACCATATTTATTTATAAAGTAATAATTGATACACAAAATACAAGTACACAAAACAAAAGGCATATATTTGGGCAACAATGTTTACCTCAAGTTCTTCTGATTCCTCCGCTTTCTTCTCAGAAGTCAGGTTTGTATGACGATTAACAGTGAGAAAATCCATATCTCAAGATTGTTTTTTATAAGTCACAAGGTGGATTATTTAGAAGTATTGGTACTCCACTACATAATTTTTAAACACAGATCAGACTCATTTGTAATCGTATCCATCTCAATCAAACTATTTCTTCAATCAAAATAAAAAAATATATTTTCAATTTTCATTTCACTCATAGATCATTCATATGTTTTTTTTTCATGAGTTCATGACCACGGATCAGTGTTGCCAACCTCGACTAAGCGTCCCCCCCTAGCGTCGTCTCGAAATCCCCCTCTTTCCCCCTAACACTAACTCAAGATCACCCTAGACTATATTGGAAAAAAATTCTTATTCGAAATAGGCATCTTGTTTCAACGACAAATTTAAAGGAAAAAAAGAAAATACACACTTGAACAATGAAAAGGAGGTTTATTTAAAAATATATATTAAACTTAAAGCTTAATAAAAAACGCGTAATACATTTTTTTGTTTTTAAATTCCATCGACGTCAGGAAAGCTATCGAGAATTCTACCGAAATCATCGGCTTCGCTGTCATTTTGCGCTTTACTTTTAAAGTCATACATGTTCACGTTGAACATTTTGAGCATACGGGCGGAAGGAACGAATTTGACACATGAACCGTAGTTCTTCTGAAGAGTAAACCTCACCATCATAATACTCTGGAGTACTTCAAGGGACAGCTTGTTCCGTAATTTATTTATAATTATGCTGTATATCGAAAATTCTGCTGATGTCTATGAGATTACACACCTTCATAAAATTTAATTCATCAATTCAATCAATCATCTTCTAATTTACGTTACAAAAACCGCTACAAAAGAATTTCCCCCTAGAAAATACCCCTAAAAAAGGTAACTCATGAAAAATGCGTAAAAAATTATACCCCTAGTGTATGCCCCTAAAAAAATATGGCCCCTAAAAATACCCCTCTTCATCTAACTTATCCCCAAATTTAGGGGGAAAACCCCCAAGTTGGCGACACTGCCACGGATGCACAAAGATCAATCCATCAAAGATCAATCAATTTACGTACTCTCTGGATCAATCTTAATTTCATTAATATACAAAATTACCATAGAGCAGGATCAAACAAAGAATACTTTCCCTATGGTACTGTAACACATGCTGCATTAAAAACTTAATTAAAATAATAGTTTAAAAAAACTAAAAAACACGCTTTTTATAGAAAACCGAACTAAAAAACAGAAAAATAAAAAAAAATATTTTATTTTAAAAAAAGCGTGGGGTGCTTTTTAAGATATTATCGAAATGATAATCACTCTACTCATATCTGTCAATAAAATATTTATAACTATTGACACCATGCACCCCACGCTTTTTTTAAAATAAAATATTTTTTTTTATTTTTCTGTTTTTTAGTTCGGTTTTCTATAAAAAGCGTGTTTTTTAGTTTTTTTAAACTATTATTTATTTTATATTTTTTAGTCCGGGTTTCTAAAACAAGCGCGTTTCTTAGTTTCGAATTTGAGGAATAGCGCCATCTGTGACTTTTATAAGGAACTCGTTTCAAGTTGATAACGTAAACTTTCCGCTGATTGCCACTAGATGGTGCGATTTATGAACTTTCATAGTTCACAAATCGCACCATCTATCGTTCAAAAAAGCGTGGGGTGCATGGTGTCAATAGTTATAAATATTTTATTGACAGATATGAGTAGAGTGATTATCATTTCGATAATATCCTAAAAGTTAGAAGTAGATATAATCCTAAAGTTGTTTTAATCAATGAGTGAGATTCGCGAAAATCTTAGAAACAACTATTTTCTTAATTTAAATTCATTAAAATTTAAAATTAAAATTTAAAATTTATTTTCTATTTTTTAGTTCGGTTTTCTATAAAAAGCGTGTTTTTTAGTTTTTTTAAACTATTATTTACATAGTTCACAAATCGCACCATCTAGTGGCAATCAGCGGAAACTAAAAAAGAAGTCGGTTACAAACAAACCTACAAACATACAAATATACAAACATACAAACATACATACAGGTGAAGCTAATAAAAAGCTAAAAAGCTAATAAAAACCTATGGCACCAAATGTATTTCATATTCATAACTTATGATCATAAAATTATGATAACTTCACGCCTTTTTCTTCCCAAATGCGTGGGCAGCTGCTGTTAAGCCTTGATATCCCAAATGGATTAGGAGTGGTTCCTTTTGCCATTACACTAGGAACAAATTTATCAGTCATCGATATTTATTACACATAAATTCCAAAATTGACTCCAATAAATCATCGATGTGTGCCCCTGAATCGATCCCACAATTTCTGAATGACAAACGAAAAGCTCAACCACAAGGCCACCGAGACTTATGAAGTAAATAAATCAATAAAATCTCGAAAATTAACACTTTTTTGTATATATAACAATGTATTAAATAAACAAACCAACCGGTTGTCACCATTCTGTCTATTAAAAAACACATATATTGCGTAGTTTCATAGATCTGAGCATATAATAAGGGGACCGACAGCAGATTAATATAAATCTATGGTATTACAATTTATTACATTTTGAGCATATTATTTATTGTGTTTATTTCAACGTAATATGTTTTTACGCTAAAATTGACACGTTGCTCATCAAAAGTTGGTTTATGTTCTATATTCTATAATCTGTGGCCTGCCGCCGAGTGCCGCCGGTGATGTGATAATTGGAGATAAACTGATAAACAGTCAGTTAAATATTCATAAACAATGAAGGAAATTATGAATTTATAGCATCAATAAGATCGTAGTAGTGCAGCTAATGTATATTTCTTGACACAATGTGGTTGAAGAAGAAAAAAAACCTAATAATAGTTACAGTTTGTATGGTTATTTGTTTCATACTATATCAACTGTACTTTTTCTTAACCATAACATCGGAAACCGGATTTAATGACCGGATTATTCCTATAATGAATCATCAGGAAGTCGAGGAGTTGAAGGAGACTGAAAAGCATGTCATTGTGCGGTCTGAATCAGATAAGTTTATAAACCAGAATGGTATTTTACGTGGTATACTACAGGTTCAAATGTCTATGTATAGACCCGATAGAAATAATGAGTTTACATGTTTGAAAACAAAACAAAAAATACCATTTCACTATGTAAATGATGACTATTGTGATTGTGAGGATTCTACAGATGAGCCTAGCACTAGTGCCTGTGTTAATGGTACATTTTATTGTGATACTCAAATTGCCGCAAAACCTATATCATTACACCATATTCCTTCAAGTCAAATAAATGATGGTGTTTGTGACTGTTGTGATGGTTCCGATGAGTGGCTTCTGGATTCAAAAAAGAAACTATTATCGCAGTTGAGTAAAAAATCAACTAGATTCCTTGTATCTAAATGCCCTAATAAATGTAATTAATATTTCTTGAAACTAATGTAAGATTACAATAAAAAAAATACAAAAAGTGATAATATATCTACTTGTAATTTAATTATAGCGTAAACAATTGCTGCCCTGATATGAAAACTAATGAGAAAAAATTGTTAATAGAAAAGTTTGTAAGTACTATTATTAAAATAAATCCTTTCCAAGCCCTTGAAATATGTGACCAAGAAAAGAAAATTTATAACAGAATCACCCGGAAACTAGTCATTTATTTGACATTTTCTATCATGCATAATTCAAGGTTCTCTGTAAGAGATAGCAGCATGCGATAAGACAGTCTTTGTACTAGCCTAACATTGACCATGTACTGTAATTTATTTCTAAAATGGAGTACAATAAAGTGTATTCTATTCATGGGTAAAGCATGGGACTAAACTATTTATCATGGCACTATTACCACATCTTAATGGTGTAAAGTAGAACTGGCAATGTTTTTAGGAGGACATTTTCCCTACAACAAGTATAAATAAGTAACTCTTTTGATAAGGCTATGTCACACATGAAATTTTATGATTTAATTGCTGATTCAAAACTAGGGTTTAATGTCATGACATAAATCTGGCACAATGACTGTCATAAGGATCAGTTAAATATAAATAACTATGTGTTTAAAAAATTGTCAAGTTTGTCAAATAAATAGTGGCAGTTGCAGATAGGTACTGAGAGTAATTATCTGTTAAAATCCTAGGTAAACATGAAAGACTTTTTATTATAGCTTAAAGTTGTCAAATTAGTTGTGGGCCATCATTATTTTCCTGCCCTTATCCCACTTTAGGTGGGATCAGCACACCATATAATCTTTTTGAACTATTCATGTTGTCAAAAGATTTAGCTGTGATTTGACCTGATGTCAATGCTCCTTGGGAATTACGTCGTTGGTGGGATAGGGAAGGCGTTGGCAGTGGGATGAGGAGGGGACAGGGGAAGTGGTTGGGCAGAGCCACTTCCACCACCACCGAGAGAGGTGTCTTGAGAGACACTCTTTTGCTGAGGGAAACGCGGCATAAGCCTCTTTATGGCGTAAAGTGGCTCATGCCGCGTTTCCCTCAGCCTCATATTCTGAGAGATCGGGCTATTTCACTGGTCGAGTCAGTCCATTCATGCAGCAAACTAGTTGGTTCTACCACCATACTACGTGGCTATATTTTTAGTTATCCATTACACACATATTATCAAGATTATGTTTAATTGAATTTGTATAAATTTTCAATTCTACATTATCACATGCGCTTGAAGAAATTATAGGTATCCATCCATCTTCATATCTTGGTAGCTTTTGATTATCCCTGGTGAACGTGGCACTACTGCTGCTTGGTACAGCTTCAATATCTTTGTACTTATAATTTGATTTGCGTTGAGATAGATTGTAAACAACAGCAAATTCAAGTATAGTATTAATATAGATAGTGTTACCTATAAAATGTTCGTCAATCACAAAATAGAGTATTAAATTTAATATTGTAAAACTTCAGCAAGATAATTCCACTAAAATAACAAGGAAATCGTAAGAGTCATACACAGTAAGTACATAAATACTTTGGCCGCATGGGGGCGTTGAAAATGTTAAACAATTGCAAGAGATATTAGAAGTTCCACTTCAATATAGCGGAGTAGATATCTACTTACTCTGAGTCCAATTCGGTCTTTTGGCTATACGCAACCAGATCTCTTGGATAACAGGATTTGTAGCTATGGCTTTCCACATAATAAATAACTTTGATCACATATGAAATTAGTTCTCACATTAACTAATAACATTAAAAAATATATGAACATAAAAACATATACTTAGTCTGGCCATAAATACTGTTACAACTAAAAATAAAAAAAATATTACATTTAAATTTGGAATCTGTCATTTTTATACGATTGTTCATTGTGTTTTCTCGTTTGGACCCCAATACATTGTACAATATTTTGCGATATTAAAATGGAGTGGGGTGATAAAGAGAACCGAATCGCTGTGATTGTATTACACAAAGTTGGTATGGAGCCAAATGCAATTTTTAAAACTCTCCATACACTTGGTATTAGTCAAATGTTTGTGTACCGGGCTATTAATAGGTACAATGAGACCTCCTCTGTTTGTGACAGAAAAAGACCTGGCCGTCCACGTAGTGTTCGTACGAAAAAGGTGGTCAAAGCAGTAAGGGAAAGAATTCGAAGAAATCCTGTCCGCAAGCAAAAGATTTTATCTCGGGAGATGAAGATAGCACCTAGAACAATGTCGCGTATTTTAAAAGATGACTTAGGACTTGCAGTCTATAAGAGGCGCACTGGTCATTTATTATCTGATAATTTAAAAAAGAATAGGGTGTTAAAATCTAAACAACTACTGAAGCAGTACGCAAAGGGAGGTCACCGAAAAATATTATTTACGGATGAAAAAGTTTTTACAATTGAGCAACATTTTAACAAACAAAATGACCGTATTTATGCTCAAAGCTCTAAGGAAGCTTCCCAATTAGTTGACAGAGTGCAACGTGGGCATTATCCGACTTCAGTGATGGTTTGGTGGGGTGTTAGCTACGAAGGAGTGACTGAGCCATATTTTTGTGAAAAAGGTATCAAAACATCGGCACAAGTGTATCAAGATACCATTCTTGAAAAGGTGGTCAAGCTCCTTAACAACACCATGTTCAATAACGAAGTATGGTCCTTCCAGGAAGACTCGGCACCGGGTCATAAAGCTCGGTCCACACAATCTTGGTTGGAAGCGAACGTTTCGGACTTCATTAGAGCTGAAGACTGGCCGTCGTCTAGTCCCGATCTTAATCCACTGGATTATGATTTGTGATCAGTTTTAGAGAGTACAGCTTGCTCTAAACGTCATAATAATTTAGAGTCCCTAAAACAATCCATACGATTGGCAGTGAAGAATTTTCCCATGGAAAGAGTGCGTGTTTCTATTCGAGGGGTGAAAGGCTATTTGTTTTAAGAGACATTTTTGCAACTTTACAGGAGAGCCATTTAAAGTTTGATAATTTGAAAAAAAAAATCATAACTTAAAAACTTATTGAGCTATTTGAACGGGGTAAGCTTTGTTAAAATTCAATTAAAAATATCTAGATACTGATGCTAATATTAAATAAAACCGACCTGTAATCACAAAAATACGTGTCGCTTAATAATTCAAAATGCCCTAAGCCCTTATTCTTCAGGGAATGGAAAAATGATTTAAGTGACTTTAAAACTACAATTAGCTTCAGGAAAAAACAAATAAGCGACAATGCATTATGTTTTCAGACTAAGCCTATAAGAATCAAATGACCCGATCCGGATTTAATAGTAGCAAGCTATTTATGTCAACTACCACTTTAGACTAAAATGAGTAGGAGGCTAATTTATTTATGTAACATATAAAATTGAAAATATAACGTTTGGTGTTCCATTTATTAACATATAAGGCTATAAATGGCTGTTAAAACAACCTGGATATAGCGTAATCGCCGAAAATCTCAGGTTCTTTTATTAAAATAATAAATAACTAACGCAACATTAGTTAAAGTGTTTGTTTAGTATAATAATTATGTCTTAGAACAGTCTCAATTAGAATTTTATCATACTTATGCCTTCTTGTCATCTAAATGTTCTTTCAATTCTTTACAATCCTCTGGCTTCTGTCCTTCAAAATACATTGGTAAATGGGTGCAGCTGAAAGAACTTAAGCGACGTTTCATGTCTTATTTGGGTGAAGGCTAAATGGTTTAAGCGACATTACACGGTATAATTGTTGGAAGTGCAAATGATTTAAATCACTTCCTAGTAAATTTTAGAAACAGGAAAAATGTTTTAAGCCTTATTGACTTATTTACCTGGGAAAGGCTAATGGTCTTACGTCTCAGTTTTTAATATGAGTGTAAGGCTCAAGTAACTAATTTAAAAAAAAATTGCAAAATCCATGTCGCTTAAAACACTGCTACTATAGAAACTTCCCAAAAACAGGGATGTTTTAAGCGCCAAAAAAGTGCTCCGATTTAAATGAAACTTGTATCAGTCGACGCAGAAAAATAATTAAATATTGATAACTGGCCTCAACGTTTAAAGGCCTGTATTGCAGCCAATGGAGACCACTTCGAATAAGCTTTTTATATTTTATATCGTTTTATATTTATGTATTAAAGTAACACACTGTAAAAGTAATAAAAGTTATTTGCAATTAAAAAAATTTTTTTTTCTTTGTTACAATATTTATGGCATGACTAAGTATACAACATAACACGAACTCACTCCTTATTCGTCTCTTAGTCGCTAAAAGCCAGCCAAACCATTTAGCAGTCCCGAGTTCGAATTTGCGTGCACAGTTATCGAGTATGATTGGGTGACGTGCCTGTATGATTTGCAATAAGTTAAGGACAAAACCTAAGCGTTATTTAAGATAAAAAAAAAACCATAATAAGTTCACAAATATCGTCGGTAGAACTAAATAACTCACATTTTCTGTATGAATTTATTATATTTTTAGATTAAGTAACTTATAGGTATTTATGTATTTTTTTTGAGAAATGAATGGGATTGAGTGCCTTAAGAGAAAAATAAAAACAAAATGCAAATCTTAATTAAAAAGTGTTTTGGCAGAACGTCGAGTAAGCTAATCAATACACAGTATGGATTTTGATGCGGTTGGTTTTAATAGCTAGAGGGTATCAACGAGGTGGTTTGTATGTATAATTCAGGTATAATGTAGTACACAGAGGGATTTTGGTTCCCACGCTTATGTATGGGAGTGAATGTTGGGTATGGCAGGAGAAGCACAGAATTAAGATTAATGCTGTAGAAATGAGGAGTCTGAGGAGTATAGCTGGAGTAAGCTTGGTGGATAAAATGAGAAACAGTGTAATTCGAGAACGTTGTGGTGTGAAAGAAGATATAGTGACAAGGATAGAGAAAGGAATGCTTAGATGGTTCGGACATGTAGAAAGGATGGACGAAAGTAGACTGACTAAACGAATTTATAAGACGAGTGTGAAAGGGCGAACTGGTAAAGGACGACCTAGGCGGACCTACCACCAACAAATCTACGATGTGTTGGTGAGAGGCCAGGTCAGGAGTGGCCACAACCGACGAGCATGTAGATATGAACGCGATAATGAGAGTGGACGAAGCAAGAAACGTATGTCAGGATCGTAGCAAGTGGAAAGAATTAGTCTCTGCCTACCCCCATGGGAAAAAGGCGTGATTGTATATATGTATGTATAATGTAGTAAAGAAAAAGTGATGTTTAGCATTTTGATTGTAAACGCTGTATAAAATATTTTTGATGCGGAACAAAGTTGGCCGAGTCAGTTAGTAAAATATAAACACAAATATAAATTCATTACTTTTCAGTGCACACACGTATGCTTTTATAGATTGCATAACTCTCTCAGTAAATTATCTAAGCTACGAGGCGCTTTGGAAAACTTTTAATGGAGTCAATTTGGCCTCGCATTCAAAACACCTAACGTACTGGGCGGCGAGAGTCGAGACAGACCAGGTAAGTAGGATTTATACAAACATTAGTGCCGTGCATTTTATATGAGCATCAACGCTCTACATAATATTTATGCCTTTTGTGAACGCTCATGGCGGCGGGGTTATCAAGTAAATGTATTCCTGAAGGAAACCGTTTCAAATGCTACATAAGTATAATAACAAACACAACTTCGCGCCAAATCTTTTCCGGTATACGGATAAATGAAATAAACTGTTACATAAAATTGAATATATTTGAATATGATGAAATTTGATATAAAATTGCTGTTTTAACTCATCATATCCGTTTACTGTTATCATCAATATGGAACCTTTATATTTATTTAAGCTATTAAACTCGTTTACCGAAGACTTACACACATATCTACTGCTTTGATTTTGTTGTTCCCTGGATTAAATTACCAAAATGGAATATGTACTTTGGATCGTCTTGTCATTACAAAGTATAAAACAAAGTCTCTTTCCGCTGTCTGTCCCCTTATATGCGTATATCATAAAACTACGCAACGGATTTTGATGCGGTTTTTTTAATGGTTAGAGGGTATCAACGGGGTGGATTTGATTAATTCATATATGATTATAAAGAAAAATATTGTGTGGTTTTATGAAACCACCGTAAAAGTTAAACTTTTTTTCACATTATAGACATTTAACTAAAAATTTTCGGAATAATATTCCATTAAGGGTATAAAAATTGCTTCATCAATCTTAATTTTATACTTAGAAAATGGGAATGATAATGGGAAATGATAAAAGTAGACTAGGTCTCCAACTAATATTTTTATTGAACTCTGTGTCTTAGAGTACGACATACATAATACTTAACAATTATTTAGATGATATACACATATTAAAACACTGAAAATAATATTTTATAATCGTTGAGTCATTTTGATCCGTTTTTCAATTATTTTCAATCATTCTATTATCAATTCCATCTTCATCATGAGTTTCACAGTTTATAAATGTAACCAATATTTTATGGTAACTAAAATACGTGAACAGTGACTTACATTCGATTTTTTCAATGTATCTAGTAAAAACCGCATCGATCGTTGTACCATATCTCGTGGTGGGTATATTTCTATCATTTATCATTTCAAGATTAAATACATTTCTCAAGTATTCAATGAGTGGAGCAGATTCTTCTTTCTTGAAGTCTGTATTAAAATCACCAGACAAAATAACAGGCATTCGTGAATATATTTCTCGAGAACGGAAGATTTGTGCCGATGACGTAGCAAATGGAGCTAGATGAAAACCTAGAAAATCCATTACATCATCTATTTTTTGATTTACTTTAATTTATATTTTTTTAGAGTGCAACAGTGTAAAACAGTTACTTCACAGCAATTTTTTTAAAAGTTTGCTTTGGCTTCGTTTTCGAACCGGACGTCACCGGCTTTCAGGGGATTGTGCGTTAAGGGCTATTTTAATTTACTTGCCATCTAGTATTTGTTAATAGGGTTTCATAAATGTTTTTTATTTTACGTGGTCACGACAATAATTCCTAGATGGCGCTACTAGGTTGCTACTATTGATGATTCTACGATATAATACGTAATATCGTATTATATCGATAGATGTCGCCCGAATCGACAAGTATTCCAGCTACGGCACTAGGGATAACGCGACACCTATTAAACGTTAACAACATTACAACAAAGGATCTTTACAAAACAAAACGATATTTTTTCCTCCAGTAAATATGATATTTCGATTTATTATGAAAATGTGACAAATACATATATAAAGAGCACTATCTTATCTTATATCTTTAAACGAGCAATTCTTGTATATAATAGGTTGGGGAAAAAGTATTTTCGTATTTTTGTATGAAAAGTCAAGACATTTTTTTCAAAGTTTATTTACATTTATTTACAATATATATGTACCGTTTTGTTGAATAACTTTCTGCCATTTTGTGGGCAGAGACATTATCCCGTTACTGTAGAAACTTTGGGACTTCTGATCAAAAAAACGGGACAAATAGTTTTGGCAGTCCTCTCTTGAGGTCAACCTTACAGAACCTAAAGAATTCTGAAGAGACCGAAACATGTGAAAATCTGAAGGCGCAAGGTCAGGGCTATATGGTGGATGCACTAGGACCTCCCAGTCGAACTCTCTTAATTTTTGCTGAGTGGCTAAAGATGTGTGTGGTCTAGCGTTATCGTGATGAAAGACCACACCCTTCCTGTTGATCAATTCCGGCCGTTTTCTCTCGACTGCTTCCTTTAATCTCATCAGTTGCTGGCAGTAAAGATCAGAATCGATGGTTTTGCCGGACGGTAAAAGCTCATAATGAACAATGCCCTTCCAATCCCGCCATACACACAGCATCACCTTATTTCGTGTTAGGCCAGGTTTGGCCACAGTCTGTGAAGCCTGGCCAACTTTCGACCACGACCTTTTTCGCACGTTCTTGTCGTACGTGATCCACTTTTCATCGCCAGTTATCAATCTCTTCAAAAACGGCTCGGTTTCATTACGTCTCAATAATGAATCGCAAATGAGTACACGGTTCATTAAGTTTCTTTGAGTGAGCTCGTGTGGCACCCAAATATCGAGCTTTTTTGTATAACCAGCTTTCTTCAAATGGGTCAAAACTGTTTTGTGGTCAATTCCCAGTTCTTCAGCTACATCGTAACTACTAATATGCCGATCTTGCTCCACTCTTTCAAAAATGGCGTCCATTTTATTCGTAACAGGGCGACCAGAGCGAGGTGCATCTTTAACATCAAAATTTCCGGACTGAAAACGTTTGAACCAAATTTGTGCTACTCTTACTGACACTGCATCAGGTCCATAAACATCACAAATTTTTTTCACTGCTTGAGTTGCATTTTTGCCTTTTTTATAATAAAATTTTAAAATGTATCGAATTTCTTCATTAGATTCACTCATTTTTACGGAGAGAAAAACAAATGAAAAATAGCGGGAAACAACTTTTTTTTATTTTTTTCTTTTCTTTATAATGTAACCTTTTTAATGTTACCAAAACCAGCCAGACACAAATAGTACAGTCAAAGAAATTTTATAATATGTTTATACCTACGTTATGCGAAAAGACTTTTTCCCCGACCTATTATATAAAATTGGAATCTCGGAATCGGCTCCAACGATTTTCATGAAATTTCTATTCCAGCAGATGGCGTTGTTAACTAACACGAAGTCAATGTGTGTTTGCTTTGCTTTTATTACAGTTTATCACTGCAAAAAATTAAGTATATGTTTCTAATATAATATGTTAGTACATAGTATATATTAGTATATATTTATTATTCTGTCGGTAAGATCGAAAAATATTATTGATATTTCATTATTTTATTAGTATGTAATTCGTACTTAAATATAATTTTCAAAAAACACAATTTATAAAAACACAATTTATAAATAATATTTTTTTTTTTTTCTCCGCCTGCAATACGTACGTACGTATATGTATGTATGTAAAAAACAAACAAACCCGATCCTAGAAAATGTGTCGAAATTGGTAAAGAGGACGGTAATTAGACGATTATACATACGGCCCTCGTGGTGCATCGGTAAACCGCACTACCGATAACACAAGGTCGGGGCGGGTTCGATCCCTCGTCTGGGGGTGTTTTTCTACATGTTTTTACGGTATTTATTTACAAAAATAAAGTGTATATTTGGGTAATTAATTAATATAAATAAACGATAATAGACGTGAAAGGCGCTCTGACGAGCGCCTTCACGTCACCGTCACGCGACATGCAACACGCAGACGAAAAAGTTTGAGACGATGTAATAAAAGTTTCACTTTAAAAATGATAATTTTCGAAATTTAACACTTAAATTGCAAACGCTGGCTGAACCGTAAGTGATAGATCGAAACAATGTTCTACATTATTAAACACCTTCAAAAGGCCTACAAAAAAGTCCGCGAGGGTCTATCTCTTAGGAATAACCCACAATGACCATTTCTATTCTTTACTTTTTACGAGAAATAATGTCTTATTTAAGTGTCTGAAATAGATTGTGCATGTAATATAGATTATCCTGGCCCTTTACAGCATGTAATTTAAACGAATATTTACGAAGTTATTACAGTAGGTATTAACATAGCGGGCCAAAGCAGTTGCGTTCCGCGACAAAACGCGTGTCGCACAAATTGAAATTTTTAAATCCAAACTTTACTCATTTATTACTTTTGATGCGGAACAAAGTTCGCTGGGTCAGCTAGTTTAGTATAAGACATACATTTTATTGAAAAAAATTTGAATAGATGATCTTCCATCCTCATGAGGTAATTGAAGTATTGTAAAATATCCTGTTGAAATATTATTACGATATGAACCATAAAAAATCGAATATATATGATTATTATTTATATAGGTACCAATAGCAATCACGATTTTTTTGCCTACAATTGCGCCTTACTATCATTTTGATTGTTGCGAGAGTATTAGACTAGCCGTACGAAGTGCCCGTTGTGCATATAACACCGATACATCTATCTACATCTATAACTTCAAGTCTTTTTCTATCCAAAAGTATAGGCAGCGACGTTAAATCTCGACTCACCGAATTGTTACATAGAAAAGGAAATAGAAAAGGTTTCGGAACGTATTGCCAAACAGCGGGCACGATGCTGTCAGTAGTTGTGGCATATGGAGTTCAAATGATAGATAATATATTCAATAGCTATCTGCGTTATTGTCCAACAGTTTAACAGCACGTCGAGCGTTAACAATTCAGCTTAAAGGCAGTTAGCAAAGTTTTAATGGAGCAATTTGGAGGTGTATTGAAAACAGTCCGCTTTTGAGAAAGACAGAATTGGACCAACTCCCCGTCGACTGGTTAAGAAAACCAATTCGATTTTCAAATTTCATTGTGTTCACAGTGTAATTTTTGCACGTGCTGAAGTTCTAAAATCTAATCTGCATTTGCAAATTTTCAGATACACGGATAATTGTACAATAATATTCGAGTGTGTTTCTATATTACACGTTGTCTGTATATTTTCGCTTACTCTATTCTACCTACACTATACTATATCCTCGACTCCTACAGCCTTCATAAAATTTTGAGTACCTACTAATTATCTGTACAGAATTATTTGAATGTTTGTTTCAGTAACCAGGTAAAAGACAATTATCTTTTAGGCGAAAGCAAGGCCTTACATATTCAATAACATATCATATTTTAAACAATGACATTCAGTAACAATAAAAAAATAATATTTTAGTAAACATAAAATTATGTCAGAACATAACATAATATTTTCAGACAAAATGCACTCTCTAGTTTTTTTTAGTTTTTTATGGTATCGAGAGGCAAACGAGCAGGCGTATCACCTGATGGTGAGTAACAAACGCCGCCCATCACATATAGTGATACAGTTGTGTTGCCGCCCCTCACAATGGGATATGGAAGGGATCGGAAGTGGGATGGGGAAAGGGGTTGGGCCTCCGGAAACCTCTCTTACCGAGCGAAACGCGGCAAGACCCTCTTCACGTCGATATTCTAAGAGGTCGTGGTATTTCACCGGTCGAGCCTTCCCATTCATGCAGCGAACTGCGTGGCTCTATCACTGTTTAAACAGTTCTTCAAGTGAAGCCACTAAATATGTGCGTGTTATGTGCAACGTAGACAAACATCGTTAAAAACTATTTCACCAGACCATATTTAAATATTCGTTAAATGGGGTAATCTTAAAAATTCATGCGCAAAATAAATTTATATAGTGTATTTAGCTTGCTTGAAATTACTCAGTTCTGCATAAACTAACTGAATATAGTCCATTAAAAGTTCGTAGCGATGTTCATAACTTGTGTATTCTGAATTTGGTCTTAACTGTTTGCTTTTGAGTATTTATAAAGAGCTAGTTTTATGCTTCTAATGTGCAAGTAGTTAATAATTATAATGCTTATTTCAAATGAGAATATTATTTAAGAAATATGTTAGAAGAAAAAAATTTATCGTAATTTAAGCACTTGTTGACCCAACGAATTTCGCCTCAGAAAAGATCTGAGGCGAAACGATGAATAAAAATGGTATTTTTGGGTTATCCCTTAGAGGTAGATATATGCCATCGTGGACATTTTGAAAGTGCTAAATCTTGGAAATTCGCACTTGTTATTTGATGTAATATACAAACAAACCATCCCGTTGATACACTCTATCTATTAAACGAAACCACATCAAAATCCGTTGCGTAGTTTCAAAGATATGCGCATATAAGGGGACAGACAACGGAAAGCGCCTATGTTTTATACTATGTAATGACGATGTTAATGATATTCATTGTTACAATAGTAATTTTGATTAATTTTCGATTGGATTGTTTAAATTTGAATCAATTTGTTTTTCAGCTTTTATAATTTAACAGCTTTCTCGTCAGCCTATACTCCCCGACTCGCTTATTTTTAAAAGCTTTTATTTAACTTGCATTGTATGTATGTATGTATGTAAGTATGTATGTTCGGTGGAATCTTGCAACTCAATTTTGAAGTAGATATCTTCAACCGATTGAGCTGAAATTTTGTATACACGTTTGTTTTGGATGACAATGCATGATATGATGGCGGACCACCCAAGATGGAGGAATGGATATTTTGAATGCATTTCTGCAATATGGGTCTCAAATGAAAGAGCTCATTGAGAGTAACTGAAAAAATAATGTGACGTCATTCTAAATCCAATATGGCGGATCATCCAAGATAGAGGAACAGTTTTTTTAATGCATTTCTACAATATTAGTTAGTTACAAGTTACTATTAACAGGCCCTTTCATTTGATACCCATGAAATGAAAGGGCCTGTTAACAGTAACTAGAAAAAAATATGACGTCATTCCAAATCTAATATGGCGGGAAAAATATTTGCATTTTAACAATATGGGTATCAAATGAAAGGACTTATTGAAATTAACTCAACAAATAATATGATGTCATTCTAAATCCAATATGGCGGATATGCCACCATATTTGCATTTCTACAAAATCTACAAACTTGCGCGACAAGCTTTTATTATTAAATAAATTTTACATACTGAGGCTCTAAGTTGATACTTGAAATTTTTAAGGAAATATTGTTTTCTTATTTTTAGAGCGCTTAAATAAAAGCTTCTTTAAAAAGGGTTTTTGCTTTTAATTCATTATTATGTCCGAAATGCAAATACTTTGGGCGTAAATCAAAAACAAAACGTTTTCAACCATCGAGATTTATCACACATATCCGAAAAGTCATTGTTGAGAGCCGGGTTGCTCAACTTTCTGACCATCGAGTCGGAGTCAGTAATGAATCAATAGTAATAATAATAGTATCAAATCCATTTAATAATAAATAATAGTAATGGTCGACGTGGTGTAGGATTTCCCCCCGCCAGGTGGTCCGACGACCTGGTCAAGATTACTGGGAGCCACTGGATGCAGAAGGCACAGGACCGTGAGCTGTGGCGTACTGTGGGGAAGGCCTCTATCCAACAGTGGATATCAAAGGGCTGATGATGATGATGATGAATAGTAACATAGGCTACATTTCTTTCCTTTTGAAATAATCATTATTTTGACAGTCTCGGTGTTCCAGTGATCGAGCACCCCGCTACTGATTCAGAAGTCGTGGGATCGAATTCGGGCTCACACCGATAATTTCGCAGAATTATTTTCTAAAGTTATGAATGTCAATTACTGACAACTTTGTGCCCAGCGTATGGCAATAGGCCCCTCACCTAATCCATTTGGGACATAACGATCTGGCGAGTCAAGGCTTAACAGCGGCTGTCTACACCCTCGGGTAGAAAAATGCCTGAAGTTATGTTGTTTAGAATACCACTCGAAAATTATCCTTCCTTTCTTTCCTGAGAATCTTTTATTAAACGGACCAAAAATATTAGAAATATTTTAATACGTACCAACGTTCGTCTAAATGCGGAAATGCGTTACAGATTACCTATATAATAATAATAATATCTTAGACACAATACACACAGCGCCCTCTAGTTCCAAGTTAAGCAACTAAATGCTTGTGTTATGGATACTAGATAACGGATATTAATACATATTATACTTTTCTTTTGTAAATACATACTTATAATACATAGAAAAACACCCAGACGCCACACAAATATTCATGTTTGTCACAAATATTTGTGCTCGGGTGGGAACGAACCCCCGACCTCATTGCTGCAGCCGGTAGTTTTACCAATGCGCCGCGAGGCCTATCAAATCTTTTATTAAACGGACAAATAAGAAAATATTTTAATACGTACTAACGTTCGTCTAAATGTGCAAATGCGTTACATATATAAACAAGTAACAATAAAATGTTTAACATTTGCCGGGTTAAAGACAAAAAAAAAACCGTTTCTTGTCGTTTCTCACAAGTAACCTGACCAGCTGAAAAGACTAACAAGTGAAAAATAAATAAAAGTGCATTCACTATACCTTATAACTTTTCTCCTTTGAAGGTGTTAGTTTAGCTAATCCCGAATGCGCAACGCTCGCTCTCCTCCCAATGTTTATTTTCTGTTCAGTTTTTCTTTAAAACTCTTGCGTGTTTAAGAAAAAAAAATCTGTGCATACCGGCAGTTTATTTACACTTTGTTATTAGTCTTTTTGATGAATGAACAGTTAATTTATATAAATGTTAGTTATTGCCTGCTCGCTTTGTTTTCCTAATAATGAGTATAAATTTTACAACTATGCTAATATTTTATGGTGCAAAATTAAGATATTATTAGATAATATTATGAAATTAACAGTGGTAGAGTCCAGCAGTTCGCTGCATGAATTGCCGGCTCGACCGGTGAAATACCACGACCTCTCAGAAGATATACGTAAAGTGACTCATGCCGCGTTTCGTTCGGTGAAAGAGGTATCCGGAGGCCCATTCCCTTCCCTTTCCTATCCTACTCCCTTAAAGTTTGGCAACACTACTGTAACACTATGTGTGTTGCAGGTGACCATGAGCGGCGCTGGTCACACCAAATTTCAGATGACACGCCTGCTCGTTTACCCTCCTATCCCATAAAAATAAGTTCGCCTCTGTTAATACCTTGTAATGGTATAATCATAAGAACTGGGTACCAACAATTTGAATTCCTACTTAAAATAGTCATGAATAAAATACATACATAACTTCACGCCTTTTTCTAGCCGAAGGTGTAGGCAGTCACTGTTAAACGTCCCAAGTGGAATAGGAGGCGAACCCATTGCCATACCGGGCACAAAGTTTTTAGCCAGCGATATTTATCACACATAACTTTTGAAATTAATTTCGAAAAATCATTGGTGTGAGCCAGGATTCGAACCCTCGATCTCTGGATTCAGAAGCGGGGTGCTCGACCACTGGACCACCGAGACATTTAAATATGAATAAAACAAATGTACATTGTACAAATTAATAAACAAAGGTGAATCTTTATCGCTAAAAGGTTAGAATATTTTTAGTGAAATTTGGTTTCCAAATTTGTTTGTGGTCAAGACCCTTTCTTCCTGTTAAGAGCTGTAAACATTAAAAGCTTTTTATTTATTAAAGAACAGATTTCACGTTTTCAACAATTTATAAACACCTTCTTAATTAACTTTTTGTTAAATAACATAACTTCACGCGTTTTTCCACCTGCAGGTATAGGCAGCGGCGGTTAAGTCTCATCTCGCCGTTATGTTTGTGTACCAAATGGAATAGGTGGCGAACCTATTGCCATACCGGGCACAAGGTTTTTAGTCATCGATTTTTATCACACAAACTTACGAATTTAATTTCGAAAAGTGAGGATTCGAAACCGCGTTCTCTCGATTCAGAAGCATACCGCTCGATCACTGTACCACCAAGACGACTGTTAAATATGTTCATAAAACAAATTTTACGTATTTAATATACTATACATACCTACGCTATAAGACACAAATTTCCGAATACACAGTGCTGAAGTAAACTAATTTTTAAATAGTGGACGAGATAGTAAATTGCTTTAATACATTTTAAATTTATTAATTACAAACAAATAAAAAAATCTTAACTTAACAATCTTAACTTAAACTTATCTTAACAGTGGTAGAGCCAAGCAGTACCCGGAGGCCCACCATCCCCTTCCCCATCTTTCCCTATCCCTTAAAGGTCGGCAACGCAACAGTAACACTATATGTGTTGCCGGTGTTCATGGGCGGCGTTGATTCCTTACCATCAGGTGACACGCCTGCTCATTTGCCTACCTATCCCATAAAAAAGATCTGCCATTTTTAAAGATTGCTACTCAAATATATTTAAATCGATTTCAAATTGTAAGAAAAATCTAAATAGTCAAGGTGTGGTAATGTGAATAAAAATATCTTACGGGAAGAATCATTAGCAAGCCCATGAAGAAATTATTACACTGTTAGTAGGTACCCCAAGATCCGTCATGGCTAAACGGACAGTTAAACATTTAATTTGACTGATAATTTTAGATAATTACATAACATAACTTTTTTTTTTTATGGGATATGAGGGCAAACGAGCAGGCGTGTCACCTGATGGTAAGCAACCAACGCCGCCCATGGACACCAGCAACACATTTAGTGTTGCTGTTGCGTTGCCGACCTTTAAGGAATAGGGGAGAGGAAAGGATGGGGAAGGGGGGAATGGGCCTCCGGGCACCTCTCTCACCGAACGAAACGCGGCATGAGCCACTTTACGACGGTCTTCTGAGAGGTCGTAGTATTTCACCGGTCGAGCCGGCCCATTCATGCAGCGAACTGCTTGGCTCTACCACAGTTAAACTTTTACAAACTTCAACTGTCAAACTTCACGACTTTTTCTACCCGAAGGTGTAGGCAGCGGCTGTTAAGCCTCGTCTCGCCTTTATGTTTACGTCCCAAATGGAGTAGGTGGCGAAAGTATTGCCATACTCGGCACAAGGTGTTTAGTCATCGATATTTATCACGTATAACTTGCGAAATTAATTTCGAAAAGTCATTGGTGTGAGCCAATGTGAGGATTCGAACCGACTTCTGGATTCAGAAGCGGGGGCTCGACCGCTGGACCACCGAGACTACAATTAGATTAGATAATTAATTATTTATTATTTAGATGAATTATTCTCTTTCCTATGCATTTTTAAATACAAATATACCTTCACGCTTTTATAATGCTTGAACAATATGTTGTCAAATTAAATATTAGTTGCAATATAACAACTAGTTTGTTGCCTTACATCCGTCGCAGTACCTTCAATCATTGATAAATATGTTAATTTCCAGGAGATATTCTTACTCGAGAACTCGAAGACATACATCCCAGTGCAAAAGTATAAGAATATCTAGAAGTATTACATACTTAGTATACTTATAATTTAAATAGTTATAGGAATATGCTCTGAGAAGAAACTAAATAAAAATAATTGACCTCAATCATTATATAGCATATATATATAAGAGATTTCCACCTATATATTGACTCATCACGATATCTCTGGAACCATAAGGCGTAGCGACTTGAAATTTGGTAGGATTATTTCTTTCGCCGAGTAGAGGTCAGCTAAGAACGGATTTTACGAAATTCCACCCACAAGGGGGGTTGCGGGGGTGTTAACAATGGAAAATTCCCATTTTTAACCTATAGCTGCTATCGACTTCAAATTTGTCGAAGATATTGCAGTAACATAGCGGGGCAGCAGTTATTACTTTTGATGCGAAACAGAGTTCGCCGGGTCAGCTAGTATAGCATAAAACAGATTCGCTTTCCGCGGTCTGTCTCCTTAAATACCTAGATCTTTGAAACAACGCAAAGGATTTTGATGCCATTTGTTTAATAGTTAGAGGATGCCCATGTGGTGGTTTGTATGTATAAAACATTTCATGTATAATGTAGTAAAAACAAAGTGTAAATTTTGGAGATTTTGCGTTTTAACTGCAAACGCTGGCTGACCCCTAAGTGATAGATCAAAACAATACACATTCAAAAGGCCTGCAGAAAATCCCACGATAGTGTATGTGTACCTTTTAATAATAACCCATAAAGAACAGTTTTATATCTTCTTATTGCTTCTGAGGCGAAACAAAGTTCGCTGGGTCAACTATTTATATATTAATTCAACTCAAATGTAAATAGATGTTATGTACCCAGTTTGTATGCCTCTTACTTTTAAACGATTAAAGTTACAACTCGGATAGTTAATCATAGTTTATTAAGAGATGATACTTGAAGCTTGTACTTATAATGTTGACCATAAGACTTACAATAACATAACATAGCGAAGTCCTTTGCGGAGTAGGCAGAGAATATACAGTATCACTTTAGATAGTAATTTTACACAAAATAATTTATATCTTAGATTTTCGCGAATCATATTCGATTACACGTGAAAATTATCTCTGTAAAGAGTTCGAAACGTCGGGAAATAAATAAAAAAATAAGTTCTAAATAAACGCGATATACCTAATCCATAAAAAGTGGTTTCAATGTTAAAAAATAATTTGAATAAATATATATATTTTTTAGTCTGTCCGATATATAACGGTATGAATTTCTAGTTTTGTAACGAGCCCGAGCCACGTACTAGTTTCGACAAAGTTTGTTTGGTTTATATTTGAATTGCATGCGGCGAGATTAAATTCACGGCAGCTTTCGAAAACAGTCACTAATAAAATATTTTTAAACTGGCGAACCGGACAGACGTTGTCCTGAATGATATACCAAGCGATTACGATATAAAACAAAGTAAGAAATTACGATAAAAATATAAGAGTTTTGTTGGACATTGTTTTGAAATATCAATATTTTTTCTAAAAAAATTCTTTTACTATCAATAATGTTTGCTTAATTTTATCCTAAACGCCTGGAGTGAATTAAATGATTTTTTTCTTTGCGTGTTCAAGAACATTGGTAGTTTACTTGCAGTAGAGATAAATAACCTAGATACCGACTGCAGCGCCATCTGCCAGGAAATCTAGTAACACCTGAACACGTACATAAACAATCGCTCCAGCCGTTTAGGAAGAGTTCACTATCACTTCACAAACAGAAGATTTGAAAAAACAACTAGTGATCTCAGTCTCTTATCACATAACACAACATTTACTTCAAGCCTTTTGTTACCCGTGGTAGGCAGCGGCTGTTAAGCCTCGTCTCGCCGTTATGTTTACGTCCCAAATGGATGGCGAACCTATTGCCATACCGGGCACAAGGTTTTCAGACATCGATTTTTATCACACTTAACTTGCGGAAACAATTTCGTAAAGTCTTGGTGTGAGAGCCAGTGTCAGGATTCGAGCCCGGACCTCTGGACCAGAAGCCATGTGCTCTCCCACTGGACCACCGAGACTTTTTCTTAACAACGACAAAATAAAAAATAACTTTCTAACTACAAATATGTAGATAGATGTACAGTATCTGTTAAAAATTTGTCCCAGTTATTACGCGAATAGCGTGCACGAGAGAAGTTTCTCCAAAGAACTTTATGAGCACTTATTGTAGATTTATGTGAAGCCTTGTCGTAACAGTAACGAGATTTTTTTTTAAACGTAACTAAAGCCTCCCTCTGATGGATTGTTTATTTATTGCCGCACTAAATTTATTGACTCCAGTTATTGGCAATTACGTGAAGAGTTTTGTTTTTTTAATTGAAGCCTATATCTAGTTGCAAAGTAAATCAATTTATGCAATCTGTGTAATGTAGATGTACGTAGATGGTCCACAAATTATAGGAGCTATCGAAGTCATTTGGACATTGTATACACATTTTTATTGGGTTGCAGAGCAAACGAGCCACCTGGTGTTAAGTAACTAGCTCCACCCATGGTCATCTGCAACACAGATAGTGTTAGGGATGTAGGATGGGAAGGGAGTGGGAAGGAGAGTGAATCTCCGGATACCGCTCTCACCGAACGAATAGTGACATAAGTCATGTCGCACTTTACTTCCATATTCTGAAAGTTCGTCGTATTTCACCGGACAAGCCGTTCGTCCATTTATGCAGCAAACTGCGCGGCTCCACCATTGATAGACGCTTTTTAATAATTAAGGTGTGACATTGTAAACTGAATCAATTTTTACTCTACTATAACTTTAAGAGTGGTGGAGCCAAGCAGTTCGCTGCATGAATGGGCCGGCTCGACCGGTGAAATACCACGACCTCTCAGAAGATCGACGTAAAGTGGCTCATGCCGCGTTTCGTTCGAGAGAGGTACCCGGAGGCCCATCTCCCTGTCCCATCCTACTCCCTTAAAGGTCGGCAACGCAACTGTGACACTATATGTGTTGCAGGTGTCCATGTGCGGCGGTGTTTATTTACCATCAGGTGACACACCTGCTTGTTTGCTTTCCTATCCCAAAAAAAAACTATAACTGTTTGCACGTACGAAGGTTTTAAACGAGATATCTATTCTAAAAAAAAAACTCTTTTCACTATACCTTTTTACAGACTTCATCTACCCAGTATAATTTGGAACTGTTGAAATGTGACAATCAAAAATGAAATCTATTTCAGCCGTATTAAGTTCATTGTATCTTGGCCTGCAATGTTCAGTAATTTCATGGTGTTGAACAGAGTCAGAGGCCACATACCTATTATGTTTAAGATGAAATGCACAATCAACTCAGTACAATATAAAGCATGCGTTGTGTGTTTTCAAAAATTATATTAGGACTTGAATTTAGGCATTTTGAAATGTTCGTTCTAAATCATTGACGTTTTGTTTTAAAAATATCTGTCTCCATACTTTTAAAATCAAATATATTGGATGGACTCATATCGCGTTACGTGAGAAAGGTATCCAGAAAATAAAAAAAATAATAATACCGTGTCTACAACATAAATAACAACGTAACTTCACGCCTTTATCTACCCGAAGGTGTTGGCAGCGGCTGTTAAGTCTCCACTAGCCGTTATGTTTACGTCCCAAATGGAATAGGCGGCGAGCCGATTGCCATACCGGGCACAAAATTTTTAGTCATCGATATTTATCTCACTTAACTTTTGAAATTAGTGTGTGCCAGGATTCGAACCCGCGACTTCTGGATTTAGAAATGTATTCACTCGAGATTTTGATCAATTTTTGTTCAAAGTTTTTTCTTCAACAATGGCTTTGTGTTATGACAAAAGGATTATAATTTGCTAAAAAGTGTTCGAAAAACTCGCCCCTAGCCGCCCCTCGACCGAAAGTAATTCAAACAAAGTTGATAAAAGTTGTGACGTTGAAAAAGCGATTAAAAGAATGAAATTTGCATTCTTCCAAATTAATTACATCCATAATAAAAAAAAAAACTTTTAGTTTATCAGAAAGTGTAATATCAATATTTTCGCTGGCCTGAGATTGTGTTGTTGAAACAAGATAGACTTGTTTGTTCTTAGATATAAATATCTTATTAAAATACTTTATGTAATTAAAAATATATTATATTATATCTGAAACCTCTGGAATAAGAGCACTGTTACACATGCTCATTATTAGCATGAGAGCATGCTAGTATCGAGCATGCTCTTGATACTAGCATGTGTGTACAGACCTTGTTAGTAATGAGCATGCTAGTTTCGAACATGTTTGAAAATCGACAGCCGTTCGATTAATGACTATGCTTTCTGAGGCGCGGGTGGAAGGGGGGTGATTTTAGCGCGTGTGAGCAGGTTTGCATAATGCGTATGCTAGAAATATGTTTGAAACTAGCATGCTCATTGGTAGCACGGGTTAACGGTTCATGAGCATGCTCTTTGAGCATGCCCTTTATCAGCATGTGTAATAGGACCTTAAAGATATAAATTATGTTAAAAGTCTATTCGGGCCTCGTGGCGCATTGGTAAAACTACCGGCTGAAGCAATGAGGTCGGGGGTTCGATTCCCACCCGGGCACAAATATTTGTGACAAACGTGAATATTTGTGGGGCGTCTGGGTGTTTTCCTATGTATTTTATGTATGTATTTACAAAAGAAAAGTATATATGTATTAATATCCGTTATCTGTATCATTAACACAAGCATTTAGTTGCTTAGTTTGGAACTAGAGGGCGCTGTGTGTATTGTGTCCAAGATATTATTATTATTAATTTTTATAAGTTTACGAGCTCCAAATGAAGACAACGTTGCTTCGTATCACCGAATGAAATACTTAGTCTTTGAGTCTTTTGATCAATAACCCGATGTATACATATAAATAATATTTAAATGTCTGTTTGCAATATTTAAATAACTGCTTTCTACTACATTCATATTAATTTAAATACATACAATTAAATAAGTTTTTTAACATATAATATATATAACATTTAATTTTGCTCTGTCTGTCTGCCTGTGAGTTCCAAGTAATTTCTGAAATGGCTGGACCGATTTGACGGGACTTTTATTGGCAGGTTGCTAGTGTAATAAGAAGTAACTTAGGCTACTTATTTAGAAGAAGCTTTTATTTATTTATTTATTGGTTCCGAGGCTAAACAAAGTTCGCCTAATCTGCTAGTATATGATAAATTAGTAGATATTCAAATAAAGTAATATTCTATAAATTATTGTTTCAAAAAATATACATTAAAATATTTCATCACAGGGAAGCAAAAGCGGGAAAAAACTTTTTATCTGTGATTCTATGTTCTATTTGGAGTCTGAAATTGTTAAGTAGGTATTTTACATTAAAATCCTGTCTGCAAAAAAGTTATCATAATTAAAGAGGCCAAACGAGTGAAGCTACAGGCAACAACTAACCTCTTTAGTTTAACGTCAGTATCTAGTTATGGATAATATATGTACAAATTCCTTTCTCATATTTGGGAAGTCAATAATTTTATGTACCGTGGTTAAAGGATAATTCGCATAGTCTGAATGTCAGCGCAAGACTAACATTGTCAAATACAAGTTTGCGGTCACACAAGGATGGGTAAGTGAGGTACAGAATATATATAGACAGTCTATGCAACTATTCGTTGGATACCGCAGCTCTCGGCACATGGAATTTACGGCTTCCTTTCAACAAGCATTCGGCGTCTTGTTATAGAGGCGCAATTGAATTTAAAACAGCTATCGATTCAGTTGAATTTACTTATTGAATAAAAAGTAATAAGTTTATGTAATAGTACATGTTTCGGTTGTCCAGTGGTCCAGCTTACCGCTTCTGATTCAGAAGTCATGGGCTCGACAGGCTAACACAAATGATTTTTCAAATTTTTTTTGGAAGATGTGTGAAAAATATCTATGACTGATAAACTTGTGCCCGGTGTATGGCAATAGGTTCGCCACCTATTCCATTTGGGACGTAACATAACGATTCGGCGAGTCGGGACTTAACAGCCGCTCATTGTAACTTCGGGTAGAGAAAAGGTGTGAAGTTATGTTATGTAAGTTAGTTTATATTCAATATTTTTATTCATTGGTGAAATACCACAATCAGTCCGAAATCTGACGTTAAGTAGTTTATGCAGTGGTTTCGTCCTGCGAGAGAAATATCTGGAGGATATATATATTTCTCCTCAACTCCACGTCCCCTAATTCTATCGTAAAGACCGGCAAAGCAACTGTAACTCTCTCGGAGTTTATAAGTTGTAGATGTCTATGGGGTTGCACGTTTGACTCCTTCCCCATAAAAGAAACCAAACGACTGGTAAATCTGTTCAATTTGTAAACTCCGATCATAATCTAAATTAATTTTATTTACAGGTTTCAAAATAATTATGTGAGAATTTCTACACACAATTTATCAGATATAATTTAAACTCTCTTATACCAATTAGGGTTCTTTATATAATTGGTGTAATTAGTGGTATGTATTTAGGAGATTACATACTTAAGCATTTTATTTAGATTCAGCGGACCACGACCTTTTGTTTGTTTGGAACGCTTGTACCTATGTGATAAGTTAAACCTCACGGTAGGGAATTATAAATATTTCAGTAAGAAATAATTATTGTTGTGCAACTTCTAATGTTTTCTGCAATCGTTTTATACGTTTAACGTTTAACCCGCCAATATAATAATTTGGATACATTTTAAAATTACAAAGATAATGAACTTTTTAAGAGCTTTGATTAAAGAGCTTTTATTTAACTTCAACTGTATTTAACAGTCTCGTTGGCGCAGTGGTCGAGCACACAGCTTCTGATCCAGAGGTCCGGGTTCGATTCCAGACACTGGCTCACACCAATGACTTTTCGAAATTGTTTTCGGAAGTTATGTGTGATAAATATCGATGACTGAAAAACTTTGTGCCCGGTATGGCAATAGGTTCGCCACCTATTCCATTTGGGACGTAAACATAACGGCGAGACGAGGCTTAACAGCCGCTGCCTACACCTTCAGGTAACAAAAGGCGTGAAGTTATGTTATGTATGTATGTATTTATCTATGCATGTGTTTTGATGATAACGCACGATCTGGTGTGTGACGTCATTATAAATCCAATATGGACCATCGAAGATAGCGGAATAGATATTATAAATACATCTCTACTATATAGGTATCGAATGAAAGGGCTTAAGAATTAGAAGGTCAACTTATTAAAAGGAAAAGAACGCTGGAATATTCGAAATTACGCTACAAACTACCGAGGAACAATGATGTGTTGAATGAGATGAACAGACAGAACAACCTAGTCAGCTATAACCAATTAACCAGAAAATAAAAACTAATTAAAAAAAGCCAAGATCTTTTAAAAAAGCTTTCATTTAAACGCTCCAAAAAGAAGATACTATTTTTGAAGTGGAACGTCTAATATCTCTAGCAAAGGTTTAAGTGGTTTAACGCCTTTAACGCCTTACGCCCCCCTTGCGGATATAGAAAATAATAAAAAATAATATATAAAGGTAAGACAAACCGGTCAATATAATAACCAACTTAGAAAATTTTCTTAGCGACTTTTAAAAACTGTGTGTACATAGACATCTAGTAGCGGGTGGTGGTACTGTATTACTTATACTTATTACTATTTACTGAAATTACAAAGATAATAAACTCAGTTTTTTTTTATGGGATAGGAGGGCAAACAAGCAGGCGTGTCACCTGATGGTAAGCAACCAACGCCGCCCATGGACACCAGCAACACATATAGTGTTACTGTTGCGTTGCCGACCTTTAAAGGATAGGGGATAGGAAAGTACGGGGAAGGGGGGTGGGCCTCCGGGTACCTCTCTCACCGAACGAAACGCGGCATGAGCCACTTTACGTCGGTCTTCTGAGAGGTCGTGGTATTACACCGGTCGAGCCGGCCCATTCATGCAGCGAACTGCTTGGCTCTACCAAGCAGTCTACTTTTTATTTTGCAATATATATATATATATATATATATGAAAGTATGTATGTTCGGGTGAATCTTAGACCTCAATTTTGAGGTAGATATCTTCGACCGATCGAGCTGGAATTTTGTTTACACGATAAGTTTGGATGCTATTATTAATAATGGTAAAGCCACACAGTTCCCTGTATGAATGGCCGACTACCTCTGACAATGTGTGCAAGAAAAGTCATGATGACATTTTTTAATATTAATGTAAGGTTAAAGAAGTTTCGTATTTTCTGTAATCCAAATAACTAATAAATAAATTTATCTTACTACTTTTGCTTCTATTGGGATTAAGTCCCGCTTTTCAGAAAACTTAAACTTTGAACGTTCACTACTTCAAACAAGTTTGTTAAGTTAAGGTTTAGTAAAACTTCACTTCGCTTCTGGAGATAAAATAAATATAAATATTCCAATCGTATAATAAAGATAAATTAAATATATAAAAAATATTATTTCATTTCACGTTTCTTTTTATTCTATGCATATAAATAAAATTGGAGTGTCTGTTTGTAATATTGAGATATCCACGTTTTATTACATGCATATGATATACGGTACATACACCAAAATAACATTTATTACGATTTTTTTGTCCGTCTGTTTGTCTGTGCCTGTTTGTGCTGGCTAATCTCTGAAATGGCTGAATCGACTTTGACAAGACTTTTATTGGTGGGTAGCTGATAATATATCAGCTACCCACCGAAGTAATTTACTTTTATTTCAGAAAATAAAACATACATTTATAACATAACTCTTCAATCAGTCTTTTCTACCCGAAGGTGTAGGCAATGGCTGTTAAGCCTAGACTCGCCGTTATGTTTACATCCTAAATGGAATAGGTGACGCACCTATTGCCATACCGGGCACAAAGTTTCAGTCATCGATATTTATCACACTTAACTTCCGAAAACAATTTCGCAAAGTCATTGGTGTGAGCCAGTGTCAGGATTCGAACCCGGAGCTCTGGATCAGAAGCCGTGTGCTCGACCACTGCGCCACCGAGACTTAGAAAAAAAAAATAGAACAGCATTATTTTTCACATTCCCGAAAGTATTTTTTTGGATCCCACAGACAAATTGTTTGAGCAGTTTTGTTGGACAATGAATATATCATGTATACAATGTATCTTATAAGCAATGAAATAAATAAATAATAAATAAGCGGACAACGAAATAAATTTTTAGTTAGATAACATTTATTCTTATTTCTGTCTAGAATAAAGAGCTAAAGATTGTGAGTTTATGCGGTTGTAGGGGTTAAATCTTTAGAACTGGTGAATTGATTTTGATTTACCATTAATACGACACGCTTTTTGTATCATCATAAGTTATATTACTTATGTTTTAAAATGTGTCTCGGTGGTCCAGTGGGAGAGCACACGGCTTCTGATCCAGAGGTCTGGGTTCGAATGCTGACACTGGCTCACACCAATGACTCTTCGAAATTGTTTTCGGAAGTTAAGTGTGATAAATATCGATGACTGAAAACTTTGTGCCCGGTATGGCATTAGGTTCGCCACCTATTCCATTTGGGACGTAAACATAACGGCGAGACGAGGCTTAACAGCCGCTGCCTACACCTTCGGGTAACAAAAGGCGTGAAGTTATGTTAAAATGTGTAAAAAAAAAGGATTATGGTAATATAGGTATCTGTTATTTTTTTATGATCTACTATTTTTATTTATTGATATTTTACATCTACAGACAAAAAAATACAACTTATAATATATTGGATGTTACTCGTTTTATTACATTTTTCACTGATCTAATTAATAACATAACATAACTTCACGCTTTTGTTACCCGAAGTTGTAGGCAGCGGCTGTTAAGACTCGTCTCGCCGTTATGTTTACGTCCCAAATAGAATAGGTGGCGAACCTATTGCCATACCGGGCACAAAGTTTTCAGTCATCGATATTTATCACACATAACTTCCGAAAACAATTCGGAAAAGTCATTGGTGTGAGCCAGTGTTAGAATTCGAAACCGGACCTCAGAAGCCGTGTGCTCGACCACTGGGCCACCGACAGATCTAATTAATCGAACTGTAATATCCTGATACGCCTTTTAGTATAGTGTGTGAGAAAATCTCAAAAACAAGCCACTCTTCTCTAATAATTAAAAAAGATGTAATAGAAAAGCAATTAAAAAAAAATCGGCAAAACAGAAAAAATACTATTTTATTATTAAGTGTTCTCTCTATAACATATTGCTATATAATCTCCTATTTGATTTACATCTATTTAGACACAGTATACAGGGTAAGGTTTAAGGGTGAAGGTAAGTTTAAAAGAGATAGAGTCTGTCACGCTAAAACCTCTTTGAAGATGAAGTGATCACAAACATTGATAACCACAAATACGTGTTGTGCCAGTACTAGGGAGGGTATTCTGCCCCGAAACCGCAAAACAATGACAGCAATTTACCAAGTTCAAATACTTAGTATCTGTTTCGCCTGTTCCTTCGTCATTGGGCTTTTAAAGTGTGCGGTCAAAGTAATGTCAGCGATCAATCTTTACTTAGCGTCACAACATTATCTATTGAAATTAAAAAGTAAAATATTTAAGTAATGGCGTATAATAATAATGATATTGTTTAAAATGTGAGATCTCATAATGTAAGGACTGTATAATGTCCCAAAAAGATTTCTAAAACTCATTGGAACAAACTTGAACTTCAAACTTGAAACTTTTGAAACAGAAGAAGAATGCTGGTCAGAAAAACTAGCAGGACTGTGATAACTTATACATATTACACAAAATATATTTTGTTATATTTTAAGTTATAAATAATAATATAGATGAATAAACTTTTACAAAAATCATCAGAAATTCGTCATTTCAACACCTGCAAGCTGCAGGCGTTGAAATGACGAATTTCTGATGATTTTTGTAAAATCCGGGTAAAATATTTAAGTAATGGCGTATAATAATAATGATATTGTTTAAAATGTGAGATCTGATAATGTAAGGACTGTATAATGTCCCAAAAAGATTTCTAAAACTCATTGGAACAAACTTGAACTTCAAACTTGAAACTTTTGAAACAGAAGAAGAATGCTGGTCAGAAAAACTAGCAGGACTGTGATAACTTATACATATTACACAAAATATATTTTGTTATATTTTAAGTTATAAATAATAATATAGATGAATAAACTTTTACAAAAATCATCAGAAATTCGTCATTTCAACACCTGCAAGCTGCAGGCGTTGAAATGACGAATTCTCATAATCTAAATATATACCTCAAAGGTGACTGACTGACATACGGCCGAAATTAATAATCAATCTCCTATCTAGGATTGAAGCCAATCTAAGATTATTGACTATCTTTTGAGCGACTCCCCAAACAAAATCAATCCATTGATTGATTATTGGCACGCTTATTAGTAGAAATGGATTGAAATATTGATCTTAGATAGCAAAATTCGGATTGGGATTGATTATTGGTTTCGGTCGATAGTAATCTAACAACGCACATCCCAAACCACTGGAAGGATTGGGATGAATTTAGGCATGCATGTTATGACGTAGGCATCAGCGTAAGCAAGGATTTTGATCAATTCTACCCGCAAGGAAATAAATTAGGGGATGGAGAGTTTGCATGAAACATTGTCAATTTTAAACCGATCGGGCTGAGACTTTGTATGTGTAAAGTTACTATAACGCAGGCATTCACTAAAAGAGGGTTTTGATAAATTCCACCCCTAATGGGATAAAAGGTAAAGCCGCTAAAATTATACTTCTTAACGTGACTGAAGCCGCGGGCAAAAGCTGGTACCTAACAAAGTATACGGTAATTTAAATTCTACAAACGTACAAAGTATATCGTTTGAGGATAATCCATGCCACCTGTCAGAATGTCGGTCCCATCGAGGCGTTCTGATTACAATCCATCTGATTAATTTGACATGCAATTAAATACGCTCCATGTATTATATTTTTTTAAATTAATATCTCCCCTGCGGCAAGATTAAGATAACTCTATTTACATATATTAAGATAAATTGATAGAAAAATAAGAATTAAAATGGCACATGTCAAGTTTCGTTCAGTGAGAAAGGTATTTGGTCGACCAGTGGTAGAGACTTGCAGTTCGTTGCCTGAATGGGCTGACTCGACTCGTGCTGCGTTTCGTTAGTTGAGAGAGGTATCCGAAGGCCCGATCCCGATCCCATTTAAAAATGGTTAGAACTATCAGTAGGCACATATACATTATTCTGACGTACATCTTAATTCTTGCTATTACATATAACGCTAACTGTATTAAAATCTGTCTGTTTCTAAGTTAATAATATTTTCGTTCAAGTTAATTATTGAGTTTCTACCAAGACAAGAGAAGTTTTCTCTTTGAAAATTTGTTAGTACCTACATTGGAAGGCGTATTGTCTGACGGCTGTAGGTGTCATGATGTTACTTAAGTTTAGTAATTAGATTTTGGACCGCGGCGACAAAAGAGTTTTATTATTTTCTCTTTATTATTTAATTTCATATCTGAATGGCGTAAATATATTAATATATTTTTTTTTTCAAACAGACAGAGAGAGAGAGAAAGAGAGAGAGAGAGAGAGAGAAAGAGAGATTATAAATTTTAAGTTGGAAAGAATTCTTTAACTTGTGTGAAATTTTATGCTATATTTTAACAACATCAAAATCAGTTTTAGGAATCTGACTGAATTTTGCCATCATTGTCATTGTATCATGTTACCACTTACGGATTTATTTCCGCTTCATCAATCGACGGTATCAAAAGAGCTTCACTTATGAAGCTCTGTGAGAACATAGCTGTCAATATTTAGGTGAAAAATTATAAATATTAAAGAATTAAAAATAAGAGTAAAGTAGAAAAAGAGTGGATATCAGTTTAAAGGGTGTAAGGGTATAAAACTGTGGTAGAACCAAGCAGTTCGCTGCATGAATCGGCAGGCTCGACCGGTGAAATACCACTGACATTGTGACCAACGGATATTTGTTTTCGTAAATCTATTAGAGAAGATTTCGTAGTTCTATCAATGTTATTATTATTTTAATAAATTTAATTTAATTATATTTTAAGTTTTCCATTAATTATATAAGTTAGGAGCCTCAAAAACCGACGTGCGTGCATGAAAAGAGTTATGAAAGTCAACGAAGCGAGTGAGGCGTGTAAGAATCGTGCCTTATGGCGCTCTGTTCTCTCTGCCTACCCCGCAAGGGATTTGGCGTGAAGTTAAGATACATTGCTGGGTACAACTTCCTAGGATATATCAAAGATAAGACGAAGTATCTTTATAAATTAGTTTTATAACTAATAGCCTTATTATATAGTAGATACCTACCACGTAGATACTGTAATACGTAATTGATGCTATCCCATCGCAATAAATCATAGCTAAGATAATTATAATAGCCACCAAATTTCTATAGTAAAATTATGCTTTGAATTTCTTCAAATTTAACTTCAACTAAATTATCTTACATCTTCAATAAATAGCAGTGAATAATTTGTATTAGAACATTTCCTAAAGGCCAGCTAAGGGAAAGGAGAGAAAAAAAAAAAAACAAATTTTGCCCGGCTCAAGACTGATGGATAAATTTCCTGGTAAACGGCTTCTTCCGCGCCGGGACTATTTGTCTGAATTTGAATCGCATTTGTTTCCAGGGAAATTTGTCTCTTAAGCCTCAGGAGTATATCCAGGGGGTACATTTGCAGCATTCCGTCTCTCCTAATTGAATAAAAACCTCGTTACTCAATCTATCTAGCGTTATTATCTGAACACACATACATATGCGTGTTTTCTTCAATAACATGAATTAATATTACTTTGATAAGAAATAACAACGTCGAGGTAAGAAAGTTACTGTTTATTTTTTCTTCAACGAGTCTTCAAGTATATGAAAACAGACGCTGTCTTTAACAATGTTATGAATATTAATAAAAGCTCAACAGTAGATGATCATTTTAAAATAAGATGATCTAGATATACACGATTTTAGGAATGTATAATTTGTGGAAGGCTAATTTGGCTCATTCGGTTTTCATTGAAGTCGATTTTTATTTTTTGTTTAAGGAATATAGACAAACACAATAAATAAAATAAAAACACAAAAATAACCAATAAATCCTTCAAGCAATCGACATTATTGAGTCAATATTATAAACAAAAGGAAAAGGTAAACGTAATTTCACGCCTTTTCTACCTTATGGTGAAGGCAGCGGCTTTTAAAGCCTCGACTCGCCGATTCTTTAAGTTACATCCCAAATAGGTGGCGAATTTATTGCCATACAGCGGGCACAAAGTGATAACTTTCGAAAAGAATCTTGAGACATCATTGGTGTGAGTCCAGAATCGAATCCACGACTTCTGATTATGAAGCAAGAGCTCGACCACAGGACCACCTAGACATTAAACAAAAGGAAATTCGTTCTAATTTTACGGATGCGCACCATTATCATTGCTTAACAATTCTCATTTTACATCGTGTTCCTTACAAGGTTTTTTTTTTCATTACGTAAATAGAGATTGAAGTAGGTTTATCTTAACGACTGGCTGATCCTATAATTGCTCATATGAATTCCTTATCATCAGTACGTGTGGTCATTAAACGGAGATACCTATTCTTGCTACTTAGTTGGTTATATAATACGACGATAAGGGTAATTGCTATTAGAATTAATTGCTATCAATTTTAATTAGAAATAATAACCCGCTGTAGTTACGAGAAGTAACTTTTTTGATGTGAAACATCTATAGGCGAAATTACCATTGATTGATGACTGTGGCGACGCATCGCCACGCTTTCGCTATACACACATTTATAGGTATTCTTTTGTTGACTTGGAATTTTTAGTCCGGGCATTGCAAATGGAAAATTCATAATATGCCGGCTGATATTGACACCAGTTGTTGAACTTACATCACTGATGAGTGATCCGACCGTCGGCTGCTGAAGTAATGGTAGGTGTGGGAGTCACGAAAGTTAAAAAGAAAATGATAGAAATTCCAGAGATTCGTAATTCTGGGCTGAAAAAAAAAATTTTTTTTTTTGTGTATTTGTGAATTACTTGTAATATTACCCACTAAATTTAAATGTACACAAAATTAACTGGTAGATTTGGCATTTGAGTAAATTTTATTTTAAAATGTTGCTTATTTCTGAAAGTCAACAGCCTGATCCTCAAACTGTGCCAACGCAAACATCAAAGTCAAAGCTTAAAAAGCTTTATTTTCATAGATCTTCATAGAGACTTAAAAATAGTCAACAAGTACAGATTTAACATATTATTTAAAATGAAATACGAAACACGAGCGTGTAAGGAAAGTGCCTCCGTGGAAGGAAAAAAAAAGGACGCAATCGCCACGAGCAGCCGGTGACGCTGAAGGGGATGCAAAAACAGTTTAAAAAATTAAATACCTAATTAATACGGTAACTATACGGAAAAAATAAAAACCCGTCTAACCTAGTCAATCTAATACTAGTCCATGGAAATATTACATTAATTTTATATTTTTCAGATGGCGCTATTTTATTTTTAGGACACGTGTAGGAGGCTGATAGAAGCTTAACCCCAAGTTTTCGGAATCGACGCCCTTATTCCTCTGGCCGATCTTGCCAAAAAGCAAAGACACCTTTTATATCGATATATAATATTTTAAAGCGATATTTTCAATCCTATTAATTATGCATACTACAAACAAAACTTGAAGACTACTTTGTAGGAAATGGTCTAATAAAAATAAAAGAAGTTTTAAGCAAAAAAGTGAGAACCAGTGTTAGAGCCACGCAGTTCGCTGCGTGAATCGGCCGGCTCGACCGGTGAAATATCCATGACCTCCCAAAATATCGACATGGTTGTTGCCGCGATTTGTTCGGTCAGAGAGAAGGCTCATCTCCCTTTCCTCTGCCTTCCCTCTCCCTGAAAGGCTGCCAAACCTTCCACTGTCAAAAATGGTAGTGAAAAAATTGATTTTTTTTTGAGTTATTTGATATTTAAACTTTAAACTGTGTGATATCAAGATTAATTAATAGTACAAGTGATTTAAATTATGATAGCTCATTGTTATTTTTGAGAAAGACTCCATAACCTGGTAAGAAAGTATCATCAGTTTAATTTTATTAGATCAATGAAACATATTCACTGTAACCCATACTAATAGTAATGTACTGTACTGTATTAAATAATGAAGAATTCTTATTAACTTTTCTGCAATATGAGACTTTTAACAAGAAAACTTTACTATATTCTTGCGGCAATATTCTTGAGGAGGCATTCTCCGTGGAAGGGAATACATGTCACAATACGTTCTTGTTACTCTATTAGATCGATCAGAGGACAATTGTGAAATAAACTGCCTAATATATCAACTTATTATGTTTCATAAGTGACATCAAAAAGATTCTATATAATGTCCAACTCTACCTACTAACAGCCACAGACTCTTGCTTTCAAATTTAAAAACATGTAGGAGTTTTGGCGGGACTGTGGAAGAGTCATGTCCGTTCTTTGCATTATTTGCTCTAATTTGTTTTTCAATGAATATTATTGAATATTCGTGGCGTTTTGTTTAATAAGTGTTTGTATATGAGTGCAAATGTGAAAAATGGTGTAATTAGCGTATTTGGTATGCTCTTCTACATTGTCGTCAAACTGCCACAACTTTATGGATAAGTGAGGTTAGCTTAGGTATAATAAATTAATTTAGGTTAGTTTTAAGTTTGTCATTTCATAAAAAAATCCACGTGAAACAAGGCAGTATGGCTTCAAAGCCATACTGTCCCATCTGGAAAAATATTAATAAATAAAAATAATTCTAATTCTTCTTCTAATTTTCTTTTTCTACCCTAATTATCAAAGCTGTGAACTGCATTAACCTTACATTGCTTAGTAAACTGCTTGATGCCTGCTTTAGTATGTTAATCATCAATATTTAGCGCACATAAGTCATGAAATGCTATCGATAAGTACCTTATATATCGATCCAGTAATCTTCCAAATTTATATTTGTAGCAAATCCTTGAGCTATTTACTTAGGTTTTTTAATAAATTAACATGCCGTATTTTGTTTGTTTATACAAATCGAAATATAAGTCTTTCGATGGAAATAAAAAATTAAAATATAAGCTAAAAATACAAGTGAAAATACAAGCTAAAGTTTAATGAATACATCTTCAAATCATAAGCAATTATAATTAAGAAATATGCACGTATTTTTAGTATGCAAATGACTTATACAGATGGAGAAAGAAGAGTTAAATTTATTTTTCTGTCAGTAATATTTGTTTCAAAACAAAATTGATATTAAACTTTCCCTTGAATTTTCCGCATCCAAAGCTTTGTGCTAGCAGACACGACGCGACACTACATACCAGTGCTTTGTACTTGTATTTTATTTTATTAAACCCGAGATGTGCAGAAACAAAATTGTTGTACATCGCCTCTTCTGTTCGAATAACATAAACTTAATCTAGTACAATTACTTACCCGTATACAGAATTCATTGCAATAACCACAGAACATCTTGAGGTGCAAAGTTCTCCAATATAACTTGCTTTGTTACTTTCTTTGTATTAAGAATGAGTACCCACTTTTAAAACATATTACACGACCAAGTTATAAATGATACCGTAAAGATTTAAGCGTTTGTATAATTAACTGCAACTATAATGTTCCTTCAATAAACTTGTAAAAATCTTGAAATTTTATTGGTTTTATTGCTAAAATGACCTAATAATGGAATATGTTAATTCGATTTATTTTTATTTCAAAGCGTTGCAATTAGTTATAATAGACAGTAAATGGCTATGTAAGCTCGGAGTATTTTTTTTTCTCGTTTTATAGCCTAAACTGCTACTTTATTAGGTCCTGTACCAATGGCGTAGCGTGCCTTGGTGGGGCCCCGTATAAAAATTTATTTGGGGGCCATGTAAGATAGGGATTTCTCACAACTTACGCATGTCGGGGCCCCTGACCCACGGGGGCCCCGTATAATTGATACGGCTGATACGGCGGTAGCTACGCCCCTGTCCTGTACTGACTGATAGTCTACAATACAATTAAAAAAATGTGTTATAGATATGGGTCTGGACGCAAAAATTTAATATTTTTATTATGGATTTTTCAATTTTTGGGCATTGTTAGACCTAACTAAATGAATAGATTAAAACAACTTTTAGGATTATATCGCGTTTATTTATTATTTATTTATATTTATTTCCCGACGTTTCGAACTCTTTACAGAGATCATTTTCACGAGTAAGTAATCTCTGTAAAGAGTTCGAAACGTCGGGAAATAAATATAAATAAATAATAAATAAACGCGATATAATCCTAAAAGTTGTTTTAATCTATGAGTGAGATTCGCGAAAGTCTTAGAAATAAATATCTAACTAAATGAATCCGATAATTCACATTAAAATTTATTTCATAACAAAAAATATTATATGGTAATACAGCTAACAGTTTATTTTTTTACAAAAGAGAAATAGACCGTAAAATACTGAAATGGTGATGGCGTGGACGTGTAGCGAGCATAAATAAAAATAAGTGGGCAGACAAAGGAGTTACATGAGCAGGCCCACGTGGAAAACAGAACAAAAGAGTACCTAGAGAAAGGTGAATATTCACCATATAAAGAATAGTTTGGACATATAAATAAGGCAGGAAATGGCAATTGTTATAAGTGTGCGGAAATGGACGATGAGATTTCTGTAAGTATCTTTAGGGCAAATAGCAAATGGTTACATTTACGAATCGGGGTTTTCCGCATCAAATGTATAAATGAATTGATATTGAATGTATCACGTTTCCATTATTGTATCATACATGAATTGTAGATAAAAACCACCCCGTTGACATCCCCTATCTATTTTGCGTAGTTTCAAAAATATAATAATAGCTTGGACACAAATCACACAGCGCCCACCAGTTCCAAACTAAGCAACTAAATGCTTGTACCATGGATACTAGATAACGGATACTAATACATATATACTTTTCTTTTGTAAATACATACTTATAATACATAGAAAAACACCCAGACGCCACACAAATAATCATGTTTGTCACAAATATTTGTGCTCGGATGGGAATCGAACCCCCGACCTCAGTGCTGCAGCCGGTATATTTTAGCAATGCGCCACGAGGCCCGTCAAATAAGCATACAAGCAATATAAGCATACAAGTGGACAGACAGTGGAAAGCGACTTCATTTTATACTATGTAATGACAGAGATCTGGCAGCCGTAAGCTCTTGATCTCTACGGCAATTAAATGGTATCAAAGAAAAATAAGACAACTACGTTGAGATATAGATATTTCGTTACTGAACAATTTAATATCTCAAATGTATAAACGGCTTCTGATCCAGAGGTCCGGGTTCGATTCCAGACACTGGCTCACACCAATGACTTTTCGAAATTGTTTCGGTATGGCAATAGGTTCGCCACCTATTCCATTTGGGACGTAAACATAACGGCGAAACGAGGCTTATCAGCCGCTGCCTACACCTTCGGGTAACAAAAGGCGTGAAGTTATGTTATGTTGTTTTTGTATAAATTTACATTTATGTTATAATAATGAATTATAATATTACAATTGTAATATAATATATAGTATGTCTGCGGTCTACTGATGATATCTTTGTACAGCACGCAGGTGTGAGATGGAATACAAAACTCTACCCAACCTATTCGGAAACGCTACAAAGGTTAGGGCGCGTACACATTGGGCAAACATAGAAAGCAAAGTAGAAAATGTTTATCGCCTTTTTTATGGGATAGGCGGGCAAACGAGCATGCGTGTCACCTAATGGTAAGTGACCAGCGCCGCCCATGGACACCTCCAACACATTTAGTGTTACAGTTGCGTTGCCGACATTTAAGGGAGTAGGATGGGGAAGGGACCTCCCTTCCCCATCCTACACCCCTACCCCCACCTGGGCATCCGGGTACCTCTTTCACCGACGAAACGCGGCAAGAGCCCCTTTACGTCGATCTTCTGAGAGGTATTTCACCGGCCTATTCATGCAGCGAACTGCTTAGCTCTACCAGTGACTTCTATCAAATATGTCGTTATGGTCTCCACTTTAAAAAATTATCCCCAGTATGCAGCAGTAAATTTGCATTACTTCTTGGCGTCTCTAAAATAAATAAATAAAGTATTGTTATCATCGCATAATAATCTTATCACTGTCCGGTAGATGATTTAGTGGTTTATCACTTGGACTTCTAGCTTAGGAGATTTTGAATTCAAATTTCAATACGAGTCACACTAATAAAGTATCTAGAAAATTATTTCAAACAAATTCAATTCAATTGTTAATAATGTACCTATAGCAATTGCTGCTTGTACCAAATAATTCATCCATCGAGTCAGTAGCCTACACCTTTGGGCATTAAGGGAGATAGACCTGGGATAAATATGATCTTTATTTGATCTATTGGTAGTTATTTCTTAAATTTGAAGAATATGACGATACATACATAACTTCACGCCAAATCCCTTGCGTGGTAGGCAGAGAGAATATACTAATAATATGACTATATTGGTAAGATATTGTATATTTCAACACAAATTGTTAAGATAACATAACATAGCTTCAAAGCTTTGTTACCCGAAGGTGTAGGCAGCGGCTGTTAATCCTCGTCTCGCCGTAATATTTACGTCCGGGGGCGAACCTATTGCCATACCGGGCACAAAGTTTTCAGTCATCGACATTTATTACACATAACTTCCGAAAACAATTTCGAAAAGTCATTTGTGTGAGGCAGTGTCAGGATTCGGTCCCGCGACTTCCGGATTCAGAAGCGGGGTGCTCGACTACAGGACCACCAAGACATTTTGGGTTAAATATGATCTTTAATTGACCTAATGGTAATTATTACTTGAATTCGAAGAATATGACGATATTGGAAAGACATCGTATACACAAATTGTTAAGATAATCCGCCCTATACAAATCGTATCCTAAATGAAGTGCGGTGTCGAATCTACTAGATTTGATTAGAGTACAATGCGAAGCACGTAGCTGTTATGTTCATTTGATTAAATGAATCTTTGATTCGTAATAGTTTACCTAACAAAGCAACAGACGGTGGCAGTGTATAAGGTGCGAACGGAATCTTAATGTCTGAGTTAACTTTCAAAGTTCGAAGTGTGTAATCAGGCACGCAGTTCGCTGCTTGAATGGATCTGTTCAACCGGTGAAATATAACGACCTCTTAGAATATCGACGTAAAATGACTCATCCCACGTTTCGTTCGGTGAGAGAGGTACCCGAATACGAAATCCCTTCCCCTCTCAATTCCGACTCCTTTCTCATTTTAAAAGCCGGCAACGTAATTGTAACACTATGATTTAGGTGTCCATGGACGGCGTTAGTTGTTAACCAGAAGTTAACACAACTGCTCGTATGCCCCCTATTCCATCAAAAAAGTTATATCTTTTGAGAAAGTATTAGTATTGATCCTTTGAAAGACTGTAAGATTAAGAAATATCTTAACGGATACATGATGCAAAATCAGATGGTCTTAGAAATCAGCGGACTACGGCGGACTCTACAAAAAGGGCTGTATTCTACCGAGAGGCAGTTAATAAGCAATGAAAGTTTGTGATTAAACCCATGAAATGAAAATTATGGGGAAGGTTATTAAAAGTATTGTCTTATCGCAATGATTTTTATTCTGTTTAGATGTAAATTACTAAGTTATACAGTAGTAGCGATCCAGATTAAATGGCCGAAAATTATTTTTCACTCTTTTTAAGGCTAAATTTATATAGATAAAAGTGTTTTGTCAATAAGAAAACATACATAACTTGGTTTTGAAAGTTCTTTTTCGTTTTAGTTCAGTACTTATATTTAAACTAGCTGACCCGGCGAACTCTGTTTCGCATCAAAAGTAATAACTGCTGCCCCGCTATGTTAATACTGCAATATCTTCGACAAATTTGAAATCGATAGCAGCTATAGGTTAAAAATGGGAATTTTCCATTGTTAACACCCCCGCAACCCCCCTTGAATTTGAAATTAGAAAAAAAAAAAAAAAATTGAATTTCGTAAAATCCGTTCTTAGCTGACCTCTACTCGGCGAAAGGAATAATCCTACCAAATTTCAAGTCGCTACGCCTTATGGTTACGATATATTATTTTCCATTGTTAACACCCCCGCAACCCCCCTTGTGGGTGGAATTTCGTAAAATCCGTTCTTAGCTGACCTCTACTCGGCGAACGGAATAATCCTACCAAATTTCAAGTCGCTACGCCTTATGGTTCCAGAGATATCGTGATGAGTCAATATATAGGTGGAAATCTCTTATATATATATATATATATAGATTAGTGGTCTCGGTGGTCTGGAAGTCTAGCACCCAGCTTCTGAATCAAGTGTTGTAAAGACCGATGATTATAAACATTGTGCAGTGGGTATGGCAATAGGTTTTACCAGTTATTCCATTTCAGACTTAAAAATTCGGTGAGTCGTGGCTTAAAAACCGCTGCCTACACTATTGGGTAGAAAAATGCGTGCATTTATACAAAATAAGACAAGATTAAAATAATTCAAACTCTATTACAAGCTAAAGTTAAATTTTAACCCCTGAAGGACCATTAATTAATGTAAACGTTTCAACGTATTGCGTAACCCAAATGTCATGTTGGGATATCCGAAATGCAAAGTAATCCTAAATTAGTTGTTAATGAGTAGTTGTGACAGAGTAGTTAGGAAGTCCGAAGGGACTGGTCACGTAGGTTCTGTACGGAACCCACTCACTTATACACACACTTACACTGATATATTCAAGTATGCTTCTTGTTAGGAAGTTGAAAAATAGAACTGTTTTATATAATATTTCTTGATTTTTATTAAGTTACTTTTTAGATCTACAATTTTCCTGTATAAATCAATATCAATGGCTGTGGCCAGATATGGTGATTTACCTTAAGTGACTTTAGACCTAGTGACCACTGATTACCATTTATATTTATGGAATAGAAGAGCAAGCGAGTAATCGGGTCACCTGTTGGTAAGCAACTACCGCCGCCCATGGACACCTGTAACACAGATAGTGTTCAGGTTGCGTTGCCGGACTTTCAGGGAGTAGGATGATTTTGGCTTTTACCGAATTAAATATTATAATTATATAATATTATTGGCTTGAGCCACTTCACGTCAATATTCTAAGAGAGAACGTGATATGTTACCGGTCGAGCCGGCCCTTTTATGCTGTAAACTGAGTAGCTCTACCTTTATTGATAAAATCTATATTGAGGACTACGATATAGTTTTTAACGTGCATATTATAATTACTTTTTTTATGGGATAGAAGGGTAAACGAGCAGGCATGTCAGCTGATGGTAAGTGATCAGCGCCGCCCAAAGACACCTGCAAAACATATGGTGTAACAGTTGCGTTGCTGAGCTTTCAGGGGGTGGGATAGGAAAGGATAAGCAAGGGGGGTGGGCCTCCGGGTACCTCCCTCGCTGAATCAAACGCGGCATGAGCCACTTTACGTCGATCTTGTCGTGGTATTTCACCAGTCTACTTCGCCCATTCATGCATCAAACTGCTTGGCTCTACCACTGTTCAATTACTATTGCTTGGACACTTCTCACGTGATTTTTCCTAATATATCCAATGCTTTTGTTAACATTTCATTATAACTATAGTAAGGCTAACAAGACGAGATAAAAACTATAAACAAATGGACTCTTACCGAGTTACCTTGCAACAGTTAGCGATTGACACGAATATCCGAGCTATTGATATCTCTATCCTTGTTACTCCTATGCAGTAAAGACGTCACTTAGTCGAAAACTACTATCGTTACGCACTTCATGGTACATAATAGCAGTTGATACCTTGGTCGTCAAAAGTTGGTCCGTATTTTTGGAATAATTTAATTGTGTTCATTCCTGTATGAAAAGCGTTCGTTCGAAGTGACTCGTATTTTCGGTTCCCGTATTTGGTTGCTTTTTTCTAATTATTAATCCATTACTGTTTTAGTTCTCTTGTTAATTTTTGCTGTTATTGTTACTAATTAGTTATTGATTTTATCATAGAAAAATGAAAAATGTTTTGAACCCCTGAAACTTTGTTTACATTTTTTATCTCCTCTCGTTGGCCTTGCTATACATATTTTTTTCATATTAGAATGTCTCGATGGTCCAGCGGCCGAGCACTCTGCTTCTGAATCAAGAAGTCACGGGTTCGTATTCTGGCTCACACCAATGACTTTTCGAAAGTTATGTGAGATAAATATCGATGTCTGAAAACTTTGTGCCCGGTATGACAATAGGTTCGCCATCTATTCCATTTAGGACGTAAACATAACCGCTAGTCGAGGCTTAACAGCCACTGCTTACACCTTCGGTTAGAAAAGGCGTGAAGTTATGTTTGTGTTACTACATATTTTCCTTATATTCTCATCCACAATTTTCATAGTAGGTACGTTATTTATAACTGCTACGGTCACGCAGAACAAAGGTTCTGATAGAGCCTATAAATTTTCGCATGGCAATGTAATAAATATTATTAAATAACATTCACGACTTTTTCTATCTGAAGGTGTAGACAGCGGTTGTTATGCCTATATGTTGTCCCAAATGGTATAGGTGGCGAATCTATTGCCATACCGGGCACTAAGTTTTCAGTCATCGATATTTATCACACATTACTTCCTAAAATAATTTCGAACGGTTCGAACCCGCGAATTTTTTATTTATAAGCGGGGTGCTGGACCACCGAGACCTTTTTTAACACTTTTACAATGATAAATAGGACATTTAATAATCAAAATTTACGGAATCTTGATTAAATAGCTTATTTTAAGCTATTTATAATAAGCTAATAAGCTATTTTGTATAGTGATAATATAGCTAGCTGTTTCCCGTAAAGGTATCTCGTGATGGTTAAAATTAATTAAATATGTCTTGTGCACACATTTGCGTGTCTTCGAGAAGTCTTCCAAGTCTTCTGAAGTACTGTTTCACACTTAATCTACATACAACAGACACACACTTGTTTGTTGTAGTGACTGTTTAAATCTTTACCAGAAATGCTTGTGGAATACAAAAGGTTTTACATAAGTTATTGAAAATTTCTGAAGTGTTATTTTAATTAGCGAAGAAGTTTCGTGAGTGTTTTCCAGGAATGAAGTTACTCAAGTGTGTATTTTTAAGATCAGTTAATAAATAAAGTTGACATAAGAAGAATATACGACATATACAGTATCAATATTATATTATGATGTATTTATTAAATTTTAACAGGCCTCCAAATCACGCCTCTGACGGGGATCAGGTATCTAAATGTGATTGCCGTAAACCACGGCTCCCGTACACCTTTTTCCTTCTTAACTTAATTTTTTATAACATTACACTCCACAATTTTAAGTCGGCTCATGTCTTCCAAAAATTTATTGGCTCCTTGGGTTTTAATGAAATCTGATATTTGTGGAAAATTTATCCTGATGAGGAAGTCCTCTCGTTAAAAGGAACAGCCAGAAGGCATCCAACGTTTATGTAAAATAAATTACATAAATAGCTAAAGTAGAAACCAAAATGCCATTCTTTCCTCCGTGGACATTCATATAATTTAAGTGCTGAAAATTATAAATATCTTTATAGATGTGCCTAAAGTGTTGCCGGAATCGTTGAATGAAATATGTATTTAGGGAACATAAAATGTCGGACCTATAAATGCAATACATAGAGCACAATATGGTTCTATTCATTATTCAGAATGCAATCCATTTGACAGCACGAACATTCACATTTCCCGTCAAATAATGTCATCAAAGTGTTTAGCTGGAACCCTTGGTTAATCCGTGGATTTGGCACAAAATACCTCCTTTGTGATGCCCTTGGCTTTAATACTGAGGTTCTAAGAACTAATCTGCTTATTGTGTTGACACAAACGTTATTCTCATACACAACTAAATCCATGAACTGTCGTTGGTCTTCTAATCTCGAATTGAAAACAATGGTCATTATTATCTTGTAAATTGTGTAAATTATATTTCTTTATTGTTATTTTTTGAGTTATAATGTTGTGTAATAATTGAATTTTATATGAATTGTATATTATACTAGCTGACCCGGCGAACTTTGTACCGCATCAAAAGTAATAAATGAGTAAAATTTGGATATTAAAATGTCCAAATTAGGGATATTTATCGTCACGCGTCACTACTGCTATGCCCCGCTTAGTTAATACTGCAATATCTTCGAAAATATTCGTTTAAACTGCATGCTGTAAAGGGCCAGGATCATCTATATTACAAGCACAATCTATTTAACACACTTGATTGGATGAAAAATAATAATGTAATGTTTAAAATCGCTTCGTAAATAGGCCATTATTTCTCGCAAAATGTAAAAAATAAAAATGGTCATTGTGGGTTATCCCTAAGAGATTGACATAAGCTCTTGGGGACTTTTTTGTAGACCTTCTGAAGGTGTTTAATAATGTAGAACATTGTTTTAATCTATCACTTAACATTCAGCCAGCGTTTGCAATTAAAGTGCTAAATCTCGAAAATTATCATTTTTTCTTTACAATATCATATATGAATTATAGATCAAAACCACCCCGTTGACACCCTCTAACTATTAAAAAAATCGCATCAAAATCCGTTCCGTAGTTTTAAAGATACAAGCATATAAGTAGACAGACAGCGGAAAGTGACTTTGTTTTATACTATGTAATGATTTGTACCTTACCCATAAAATACTATTATATAGGTACCTTTTAACTGTGATTAATAGTTACCCTACAAAATGGCGGACATCAATCAGCTGATCTGTGTTATCGTGTTGGTTTTAATTTTATTTTTCTTTATTTTATTTATAATTTCAAAACAAAAAATTTTTTGTTTGTTGTACAAAATATGCATAGAATAACTGTTGTGCGTTCAAAAGTAAAAGAAGTAAGTAAGAAGTAGGCAGTTGAATCCAAACCCAGAAGAATAGATACTAAATCGACCTTACCTTGATGTCCATATGCCGAGTTTTGAAAGGAGCATCTTGGTGCTTCTGTGGTTTTGTGTACAGTTCTACCGCCGCGACGGTAGACTCTGGTAGAGCTTAGCTGGTATTTTTTGAGTATGATTCGTAGGCAATTGATCGGTTGATACCGTACATATCATACCTCCAATGAGAGTGGACAGTAAATACAAAAGATACAAGCCAGCGGTCAATCATGCTGACTACCCATCAAGGCGTTAAGACTCAACAACTGCAGATAATTCAAACTTTAATATCATCATTACATAGTATGAAACAAAGTCGCTTTTCGCTGTCCGTCCCCTTATATGCGTATACTGATGCAACTACGCAACGGATTTGGATGTGGTTTTTTTTAATACATAGAGCGTGTCAACGTCTTGATTTGTATCTATAATTCATGTATAAAATGAAAAATTAATAAAATCCAAAATGTACTTATTTATTACTTCTAAGGCAAAACAAAGTTCTTTGGGTCAACTAGTTTATTATAAAGCCTTTATTTGCGATATAGTAAAGTTCCTGAAGTATAATTCCACTATGAATAAAAATGTATTTATTTCGTCTAAAATCTTTATATTTACTGACAATAATATGAAGAAATAAATTAATGACATTATTTACAATTAAAAAACTACCTGAAATCATATTTCCCCGCATCTGGGTCTACTGACAGCATGCCCAGAAGACTGGCCGTATTGCCGCGCTGAATGGCAATGCTAATCCTCTGTGCGACGAATAAACCAGCCCTCTGGTCTGGTCGCGAGTGGCTTCGATCAGCCTCTTTGTAAAGTGCACGAGCACTCAGACCCCATGACCCCAAAGTCTCAACCCCAAACGTCTCAAATACATAATCACCTACAAGGTTTTTGTATTAGTGCCACTTGAGATTTTCTGCCGAAGCAGCAGCAGCACCTCCACCGTGCTTGGAAGATGCGATGGCGCAAGGGTATCGACGCAAGTAGCGTCTCACACCAACGTTGATTAAATATCAGTAAACTAAATGAAATATATAACACATTTACATTATTATGATACAGAGTAATGGCTTGAAAATTGGCTGTCAAACTTTTGACACCATATAATGTTTCAAAATAAATTCAGAAATATTCATAATATCATTTATCAAACATGCCTTAATATAAATTTGAACTATTTTTTTTTCTTTAATGTAAAAACTATTTTATGAACATATGTTATAACGCTTTTAACCGTTAATCCGAGGTGTTATAAACTAAGATTAAATTTTGAGTAATGGTATAACCTTAGGAGTTGAAGGGTTCAAATTATTTTATAATTCAAAAAAGTATTATTATTCAGAGTTTGGTCTAACCTGTAAAGTATTTATGTATGTTTAATTATACCTATTAGTATTTATTAAGATGACAGTCGTAGAGCCACTTAATTCAATGCATGAATGGGGCAGCACAACCGGTTAAATATCAGAAATCTCAGAAAATTAATGTAGAGTGGCTCATGTCACATTTCATTCGGTTAGTGAGATGATCTTTTCCCACACGATCCCCTTCTTTCGATTCCGACCTTGAATACTGTCAACGCAATTCTGACCCTCACAGTGTTTCCATGGGCGACGCTTATTGTTTACCACCACTTTTAGCCCCTTTCTCATAAAAAATAACGGCCAAGTACAAGTGGGACTTGCATACGTAGGGCTCCGTACCAATAATAAATGGCGAAAACCTCTTATATTGTTTGTCCTGAGATTGTATATTAATAACTTTATTTTAATTTATAATTTTAAAGATAACGTTAAACCAAATATTATGTGAAAAGTAAAACGACAATAAAATCAATTTTGTTGTCTGGTTGCCCCTTTAAATATTTATTTTATTCTAGTATTTGTTGTTACAGCAGCAATAGCAATATATCATCTGTAACAACATAAACCTCAATTATCTAGCGATCACCGCTCTTGAGATATAGCCTGGTGATAGATGGATGGACGGACAGCGAATTATTTGTACAACGGGTACCGTTTTGCAAACGGAACCCTGAAAAGGTCCACTGTACTTGAGACAGGTTCAGAAGTAGCTTGATTTGGATGGTATTCGAAGTCCATGCTTATCCCCCCTTGTTCCTATTACTTTATCAATACTATCCTGCAGGCCCGCAATACAACTATAACACAATGTTGCAGGTGTCCATGGTTACGCTGGTCCCTTACCATCAGGTGATCCACTTGCTCATTTTTTTTTCTTATAGGATAGGAGGGCAAACGAGCAGGCGTGTCACCTGAAGGTAAGCAACCAACGCCGCCCATGGACACCAGCAACACATACAGTGTATACTGTTGCATTGGCGAACTTTAAGGGATAGGGGCTATCCCCAGGCCTCCAGGTACCCCTCTCACCGAACGAAACGCGGCATGAGCCACTTTACGTCGATCTTCTGAGAGGACGTGGTATTTCACAGGTCGAGCCGGCCCATTCATGCAGTGAACTGCGTGGCTCCACCACTGGTAAAATTTGCCCCCCTATTCCAAAAAAACATATATACCATTAAACTGTGGGTGTAATTAATGTCCTGACAGAACTAATCAGATAATTTATAATCTGATAATTTCGACACATATACGTGTTCGGGACAGTTCGCGTGGAATTAGCCCCGAGCAATGTGCAGTACGTTTGGACAAGTCCACGTTATCTACAGTTCGCAACCAGCGTATTTATTTACACTGTTTCATTGTAAACCTCTATCATATTAGTTATGAATTATATTGTATTATGTTTATATTATTTGTATTTTAAAAGTGTCTCTGATTCGGGTGTGAAGGGCTTCAAGTTATATATAAAATTTATTAGCTGTCGTTTACAATTTTTTTTTGTTAATAGTTGTTATGTTTATTTGATGTTGGTTTCAATCAGACTGAAACTCGGGATTTCCAGGATCGCCGAAGCGGTAAACTAGCAAATATGAAGTCTTTCAATGACCAATACCTGACTATGCGTTATAACAAAGAAGTTCAAATTTGCTGTAATATGTTTAAAAAAACTTACCACAAATTGCTCTAACGAAAGTAATTGAAACAAATTATATAAAAGCTTGAGCATTGAAGAAGCTTTAAAAATGCATTCCTTTAAATTAGCTAACGTTCTTAAAGGTTTTTGTTCTTAACCGACTTAATATTCTATTGGTATTATTTTAAAGTATGTTTTTGTTTGGTGTTATGATGGTGGCGATGGATATTTCTTAATTAGTTAGTCTTTGATGTCGTTTGCCTAGTTTTTTTATTCACATATTTAATGATAAACAGGGATACACGGTTGAGTTAAGCCAGAACAGATACACCTGGAATTCGTTTGGCAGTGCTATAGCACTCTTTGAAGGTTATCTATAGATAACCTTCAAAATTATTACATAAAGATAACCTTTTGGAGTCAGCTGTCGGTTATCAGCAGTGTGACCTTTTAGAGCAGTAATTTTAAGTTTAGCGATACATGCCATAAAATAGCGAAATTCCAAATTTAATGTCTGGTATCTAGATGTTGAGTTAAAATAGATACAGTTTTTCAAGATTTGGTAACCTTAAAAAATTAACCTTAAGTTGGCTTGGAGTAAAATACATAGAAATTTGAAATTTATTTTCATGATAAATAAAATTTCAGCTTTATCAAAAAATTATTCTCTCACATACAGAATAAAAATAGTAGAAATCAGTTCTTTGCGCCTCCTAGGATCTGCAATCTACGACTATTGCCTTTGCGATTGCGATTGCGGAACTTATCATAGACGAAAAAATTCAAATTCTTCATCAAGGCTAGGCCTTTGGTGTGGGGTCCTACTTGTGTCGCCACTCTTATGGTGCCAGTCCTTCCAAGCACAGAAGGGTTGGCTGGTGCTGCGGCTGCTTCAGCGGAAAATTTCAAGCGGCACAAATAAAAAAACCTCATAGATGATTATGTTTTTGAGTCGTTTGGGGTTAAGACTTTAGGGACATGAGGTCTGAATGCTCGTGTCTCAATAAAGATATTGCAAAGAGACTGATCGAGACCTTCTGCGGGAAAACGGCTGGTTTATTCTTCGCACAGAGGATTAGAATTGCCATTCAGCGTTACTGTGCGTCCAGTATTCCAGGCACGCTGTCCGTAGCCAGAGATGCGGAGAAATTTAATTTCAGCTAGTATTTTAATTGTATATATTGTAAATATTATAATCAATTTGAATAACTAGTCAATGAAAATAATATAACATCTAAGACAATTTGCGTTTTTGATCATCTCATTTAAAAATACTGGGCGTCGCCAATACCTTCATTAACAAAATAAACTCAGTAATTTCCCATTTTGTATATAAACAACAATTTTTCGTTTAAAAGCTCCCTTGAACCGAGAGTACAGACAAAGGTGATTCAGTTTACGTTTTTACACCCTAATTGAAAAAAATGTTTGTGTATACAACGTCCAAATGACTTCGACAGCTCCTATAATAAAGGTTGAACAGAACTGAATCAATTTGTGGGCCTACGTATATATACATTATACATATTGCTTTAATTGATTTACTTTGCAACTAGATATCGGCTTCAATTAAAAAAAAACTCTTCACGTAATTGCCAATAACTGGAGTCAATAAAGTTAGTGCGGCAATAAATAAACCATCCATCAGTGTTCGGCTTTAGTTACATTTAAAAAATGACTTTGAAGAGCTATACCAAAGTGAAAGTTGTTAGGACTATCATGGTGAATTATACTAGACTAGTGACCAAAAGCTCAAATATTGTTACATCACTAATTATTTAGTATCCACATATAATTTCTCGTTCATCATTGATTCACATCAATATTGATTCTGCCATGTTCTAAATCTACCCCGTACTCAAGTGCCATCGTTTATTTTAGGAAATTCAAGCCTATTTCTAGCCGAAAGTCGACAGCGGCTACAACAACTCCCTCTGCTACTCGTCTCGCCCAACTTTTAAGTCGCAAATGATAGGTGGCAGACCCTATTGCCATATATCATAATTGTTGCATATGCAGCAACATTTACCATACATAACTTCTGAAAACTCTCTTCTTCTAACACTTGCTGTGGGCCAGGATTTGATACCGGGAGTTCTTGATTTAAAAAAACTAGACTAAAAAATTTACTACGAAAACGATTTAATAGATCATACATAACCCTTAGACCAGACATTTTGCAGAAAATACTCATTTCTGTTTTTCTAATGATGAAAATTTGGAAAGTATTTTGCAGTCTATATTTACATTGGCAAAGCCAAATATAGTAACAGATTGAAAATAATGACTGCTATTCAAACAGTAAGCTGGCTTAGATTTTTATTGAATTTGTAAGCTCGCTGGCATCAGCTCAAACACTACGTTAGCAGAATTAAATTATGGCATCGCCAATTACAGTCGTTTTTGAACCGCACGATGGCTGATCGCCAATTTATACGCTCATGGAGACTATTAGACAATTTTACAACATGATTCTTGCGCCCTTTACGCGATTTTAGACTACAAAATTGGCTAGGTTTAGTGCATTTAGTGTTTACAAATAGATACTGTTAAATTTTAGCACAATTGATTTCAAAATGAAATTAATGGCCGTAATTAATTTTTTACTTTTAATTTACGGCATATTCTTTATAACATAACCTCACGGCTTTTTCTATCCGATGTTGTAGGCAGTGGCTAGCTTCGACTCACCGTTATGTTTACGTCGCAATTGGAATAAGTGGCCAACCTATTGTCATACCAGACACAAAGTTTTCAGTTCGATATTTATCCCACATTACTTTCGAAAAGTTCATAGTGTGAGCCAGAATTTGAACCTGCGACCTTTTAATTCAGAAACGGGGTGCTTGACTGTACTGTACTGTACCACGAATTCTAATGAGTTATTGCTACGAATGCGTATTACTCTATGCCCCGAGAGTTGAATAAGTTTGTTCTGATAGCAGCGCCCTGTAGAATTCTAGTTTTGTAACTAATGCTTGTTTCAACCATAAAATGAATATTATTATTAATACTAATAATACTAATAATTAATACACGCTTTTTAATAACTTTACGCTCTCTTTTCTACCCGGAGATGTAGGCATTGGCTATAAAGCCTCGTCATGCCGAGTTTAGGTCCCAAATGGAATAGATAGCAGAACCTATTGTCATACGCCGGTCAAAATGTTGTCAATCATTGATAGTTATCCCTTCCATCCTCCTCCCTTCCATCCTACAACTTCCGAAAAGAACTCCGAAATGTCATTGGTAAGACAAGCCTGTATTCGATCGCTCGACTCCTTGATTAATAATCGGGGTGCTCAACCAGTGGACCACGGAGTCGACATATACGTGGATGAACTATAAAAAAATCATATGTCAAATATGTATACACGCGTCCATGCGGATTTGAGACAATTTAACAAAATATAGATTTGACCGTTCTTATTTACAAATGATTTAACTAATCCGACTTTGTTACATATCTATATAAGTAAAGATTTATATTGCCTACATACAGGAGAAACGTTATTGTAACAACTACAACTTGGAAAAGTTTCGGGTGTACTGTTTGCTTGTTTGAATGGATGGAGTAATAAAATTATATTTAGTTCTGGGAACTGGAACACACACAAGGTTTTGACTATAGTTAAGATCAATTATAGATCCTTGTACCTATAACAACAAAATAGTACGTGACGTCAGATATTGTTCGTCCTGATTTAGTTTAAGACAAATTTATTTGCAGAAGTATTGAGGTACTAAAATGGTCACCATAATATCATTCAATTTTCTTCTTAATATTCTGAATTTACTAGCTTTGAATCGACTATCAAGTGAGAAAAATACTTTATATCTTCAGGCCTGTTATAACCCTTGGCGTTACCTTGTCGTATAGAATAAAACCCAGGATCATACAGAATAAGAAACTAACTACTCTATTATCATAAAGCAAAATTTATTTTTTTATTGCAAATCCAAAGTAACTTTTACAGCGTTCCCAATTTTAAATCCAATTCTAATTCCAATGCTAAATCTGGAAAATTATCACTTTCTATATATTAAAAAAACTGCATCAAAATCTGTTAGGTAGTTTCAAAGACCTAAGCATAGAAGGGTAGAGGCAGCGGAAAGCGATTTTGTTTTATACTATATAATGATTGTGAAAACTGTACACATGATATGTCGAGATGTCAGATAGACTAGAAGAATTGGAGATATTGCTGCAAAATATATGGATTATAAGGTATAATAAGTCCACACATTCTTGCCTTTCACCGATGTATACCTTACAATATAGATGCTATTTTATCGCAGGAATATAAACTTGTTCTTTTGAAAATAAAACAAACCACACGTACGGAACTGGGAGCAAAAATTTTGGGAAATAAAATCAGCTAAGCTTATATAGCGAACCTTTGATCTTGCAAAGAAAAATACCTGTGCTATACCTATAGATAGACTAACAATATACTCCCGACAACGCCTTCAGATATCATGAACTTTAAAAAACTTACATAACATAACATAACTTCACGCCTTTTGTTACCCGAAGGTGTAGGCAGCGGCTGTTAAGCCTCGTCTCGCCGTTATGTTTACGTTCCAAATGGAATAGGTGGCGAACCTATTGCCATACCGGGCAAACACAATTTCGAAAAGTCATTGGTGTGAGCCAGTGTCTGGAATCGAACCCCGGACCTCTGGACCAGAGGCCGTGCGCTCGCCCACTGCGCCACCGAGACTGTGTTAAAAAACTTGCTTATGATTTTTCCTTATATTCACGATATTTTCTTACAACCAATAAGATTGGAAATAGCAAGAAAAAAAATCCGGAAAGCCTACTTACTTACTTTGACTTATTGTATTTTGGTTCTGTTCAATGTTCATCTTTCATTTGCGTTTCGCTTTGAACTTGCCACTTATAATTTGAGCTGTCTGCTGTCATGTCAAATGATATTTCAACATGAATGGAATTATTATCTTTTCAGTAGTATAGATTTTTCGTTTTGGAATTTTCATTTAAACCTATAAATAAGGTTTCATTTAATTTTCACATTATTTTTATGTTTTTGCAAGGATTGAAAAATATCAGCTTAATTAAGCATTTGACCCAGACCAAGAATTATTTTTAAATTTAAACTTTTTTACGGTACCTAGATATAAAGTTATATCTAGGTCCGTAAAAATAATTCTTGGTCTGGGTCAAATGCTTAAAATGATATTATTCAATCCTTGCAAAAACATTAAAAAAATCTTATATAGCTATATAAGATTTTTTTGACAGGTTTCGTGATATATTATAAAACATCATCATCATCTTCATCATCAGCCTTTAGAAGTCCACTGCTGGACGTAGGCCCCATAGAGCGCCACAACTGCCGGTCCTGTGCAACCTGCATCCATCGGCCTCCCGCGGATTTCACAAGGTTGTCTGTCCACCTGGTAGGGGGACGGCCTACTTCGCGTCGACCAGTTCGTGGTCGCCACTCGAGAACCTTTCTACCCCAGCGATGATCGGTTCGTCGAGCGATGTGGCCAGCCCATCTCCACTTCAGCGTGCTAACCTTACAGGCTATATCGGTCACGCCAGATCTCTTGCGAATCTCCGTATTGCGGATCTTATCTCGCAGAGAGATTCCGAGCATAGTCCGTTCCATAGCACGCTGAGCCACCTTGAGCTTCGTTATAAGGCCAACATTTAGAGACCACGTCACAGCTCCGTATGTCATCACTGGTAACACACATTGGTCATAGACCTTAGACTTAAGGCATTGTGGAATTTTGGAATTTTGGACGATTATAAAACAACCTACTTCGAAATCAGGGTCAGTAGTGCGATTATGTTTTTAATGACGGCCCACACCTCATAAGTCGAATTGCGTCCTCCGAAATTGACATATTAGGTTTTTAAACTGTAACATTTCAATGGACAAGTAGCACCATTTCACTTCTCAAAGCCTAAGAACCGGGATTCTGGACTGATTATTCGCAGGCAACCTTATAACACCGCGTGCGTGATAAAAAATATTTATTAACAGTTCGAATTTATTAAAACCTGGCAACCCTGCAGTTGAGAAACGAAAATAATAGGCAACGTAACATTTCTATATTCTTTGGGCTTCATAATTTCGATTGGTATACTGATGTAATTGGTCAACTGAACACGACGCGTAAAAAATACCAAAACATATGTTTTTTAACTGTTAATTGTTTAGGTAATTGTGTTTAGGCAACCCATATGCTATACATTTATCGACATGTAAAATTTCATATAAAATACGTTTAATCAAAAGAACAGGACGGTGAATGTTGTTCAATGGATCTTAGCCCATAAAGATCTAAGAATATATGGGTATAGACAGCGAAAAGGAGTACGCTTTATACTATGTAACATAACATAACATAACTTCACGCCTTTTGTTACCCGAAGGTGTAGGCAGCGGCTGTTAAGCCTCGTCTCGCCGTTATGTTTACGTCCCAAATGGAATAGGTGGCGAACCTATTGCCATACCGGGCACAAAGTTTGTCAGTCATCGATATTTATCACACATAACTTCCGAAAACTATTTCGAAAAGTCATTGGTGTGAGCCAGTGTCTGGAATCGAACCCCGGACCTCTGGATCAGAGGCCGTGCGCTCGCCCACTGCGCCACCGAGACTGTCAACTATGTAATGTATACTATGTAATGATTAAATATAATATCGTAAATATAAATATTATCACAGAAGTCATATTTAAGCATATATCTTTGAAAACTATGCAACGGGTTTTTTTATAGATGTTTCAACAGGGTTGTTTGCAATCATATCTATAATTCATGTACATACTAGACTAGCTGACCCGGCGAACTTTGTTCCGCATCAAAAGTAATTATTACAGCGTTTACAATTAAAGTGTTAAATCTCGAAAATTATCACTCTTTCTTTACTACATTATGTATGAATCATATACCTATACAAACCACACCGTTGACACCCTCTAACTATTAAAAAAAACCCTGATCAAAATCCGTTGCGTAGTTTTAAAGATATAAGCATATAAGGGGACAGACAGTGGAAAGTGACTTAATTTTATACTATGTAATCTATTATATGCACAATCAGTTCAAGGTACTTAATTGGATGAAAATTAATGCTGTAATGTTTAAAAACGCCAGTAATTTACTCATTAATTGCTTCTGAGCACACAAACATACATTATTTCACGCCAAATCCCTTGCGGGGTAGGCAAAGAGAACAGAGCGCAATGAGCCACGATTCGTACACACCTCACTCGCTTCGTTGACTTTCATAACTCTTTTCATGCACGCGCGTCGGTTTTTGAGGTTCCTAACATCACCTTTCTCCAGAACATGTTCTATTTGGTCATGTAATCAGCTATCTAATAGGAAAACAATCGTTTTATCAAAAATAAGTTACGAAAGATCCTATCATGATTAAATTACGTCACAATCTAAGTTTAACTAGGAGTCCATAAATGGAGGCAAGAGCTGAGAAGGATTGGAAGTGTGAAAAACCACTGTTATTAAAATAAAAAGCAACAAATAATATATTAGCGAAAAAATAATCAGTAAGAACCCTCCATTATAAGATAAAAAGCCCTTAATGTTTGCTACTATTAACAGGAGCGAAAAAAGGGTTCAACCACAGACAAATTTTTAAGATCAAATTTCACGAAAAATATTCTAACCTTTTAGTGATAAAGACGGTGCCCCTCGTTTATTAAGCTGTACAAGGTACATTAGTATTAAGTCTATTATGTTTCTTTTTTTTTGAATGGACAAATGCTGTTGCCCGCTTTCAGTCTTTATGACATCACCAGGCTTTAGTAGGCGAGCACTTAAAATGTTCAGTGTAAAATTGCAAGAGAAGGAAAAAGTTGCTATTTACTAGGTATATATTGATTCAGTTTGTGTCATGTTTACGCAAATAGTTGGTATTTTAATAACTCTTTTTTGCACATTTATTAAATAAACATAAAAAAACAGAAGCGTAAAGTTATGTATGTAAGTATAAAAACATAACTTGACGGCTTTTTCTACCCGAAAATCGGGATTGCCGTTATGTCTACGTCCCAAATGGCATAGGTGGCGAACCTAATGCCATACCGGGCACAAAGTTATCAAGCTTAGCTTAGCAGGGTGTGCCACACTATCAAAACATATATTTAATTCTTCCGAAACACATAAGACTCATCCTCTCCTAGTTAGATAAAAATAAATTTGAAATCAACAAATAAATATATAATAATATAAGATATCTAGGTATATCATAAAAGCTTTTGTTCATCACAAAGAACGTTCTTATCTTGCCACGTTGACTGAAATAGCGGATATAACAATAACACAAGATAATTATTATCACCGTAAATTTTACCCCTATTTTAAGGAAGTACCTATCTACCCATAATATTAATTAAATCCTCAGTCCATCTCTCATCACGGTAACATAACGGCTCGCGTACTTCCATATAACTTTATCTAATAAATTTATACACCCTAAAGCCTTCTTCAATAAATTTATTAAAATAAGAATTATAGATCCATTTGAACGAGCAGTTCCTGAGTTTAGCGCGTTCAAACAAACATTTTTTTTTTACAAAATCATGATAAATGCCCTTAACTGGTATCGTTACAAAAACTGCTGCACTCGTGACTGCAATCTACAAATAATATTATCGAGCGAAATGCCCAACATTGCATTAATTGTGTAATTTAAAACAATGACTTTTAATAAAATAACATTGTATTGGCGATGCATTCATGCAATCCCATAAATATTCAGCCTCACACTGGCTTTTAATAGCGCAATATACAAACTTTTATTGAAATCGTTCCATGTATTTTGGCGTTCGTGCAAATACGATATTTGTAAATAAAATAATCAAAAGGTCAGTTCGCCACAGGTTTTGAACTTTTGTATGGCACAGCGCCAATACGATAGTCTTCTATGTTTTTTTTACTAAATACCAACACAAAAAGGAGCATGTCATTGTGCCACTTGATGTCGTTTTTTTTGAGCGGTCACGATATTTCAGTGGTCGAGCCGGCCCATGTATGCAGCAAACTGCGTGACCCTACCACTTATATTATTATATTCGACGTATATGATGTATTACAATTGTAGTAAGATTAAAATAATTTCAATTTCTTTGAAAATAACTCCTCGCTTCTGAATCAAAAAGTCTTAGGATCGATTCAAGACCAGACCTTTTTGAAATACTTTTTGAAAGTTATGTTATTTCATTTTGGACGTAATAATTTTGGCGACCGGAGGCTTAATAGACGCTACCTACACCTTTGGGTAAAAAAGACGTGCACTTAAAAAAAATCAGTAAAATAAAAAACAATGTCTCAGACTCAGAGCTTATAACGTTACCAAAGACTACTGATACTAATATTACTGAGAATATAATTCCAAATTCTTGTATTGAATATCTTCCCTTTAATAAATTTATGTAGTCACATAGAAAAAACGATCGCTCTTTCTCTACTCTGCATGCCCGTGTATCAGCATGATCTATTTGTTGGGTCCGAAACTCAGGCACTTGGAAATACGGTATGTAGTCGCGACACATCCTGACATTTGACTGATGGTGACTCAGCTAGGTTCTTTTCACGCACCACTCGCTACGAAATTCGTATATACGACTTGTAGCTATTTATTGAGAGGAATTGGTAAATGATTTGTGAAAATCGACCTCTACATTATTAAATACTCACTACTTTTCTGCAGCGAATGGGACAAATAAAAAGTGGGTACCGTACTTGAATACATGTGTGGTATTTTCTTTTTATTTATTTATTTGCATAAACGTTTTTTACCCCTAAAACATGCCTATACTATATACAGGCATGTTTAAGGGGTGGAAAATGGGATGGGATGAGACGGAAAATTTAATTGCTAGGAGAAGTGTCCTAAAAAGCCTCAGTGTGATACCAATTTCACCAAGATGTAACTTTTTAAGTTGTGAATACTTTTAAAAAGAAAAGTCACCAGGTTGAAATGAAGCTGGCTGTCAAGAATATTGAAAAACTCAAGTAATTAATAATTAAGAGTTCCATAATTTTAAAGTATAACAGGGTTGGCAAGAATGTAACTACCTGGTTTCTTTTGAAAAATTTAAATAGACTAGATTTCCATACATTACATAACTTCACGCCTTTGTTATCCGAAGGTGTAGGCAGCGGCTATTAAGCCTCGTCTCGCCGTTATGTTTACGCCCCAAATGAAATTTGTGGCGAACCAATTGCCATACCGGGCACAAAGTTTTCAGTCATCGATATTTATCACACATAACTTCCGAAAACAATTTCGAAAAGTCATTGGTGTGAGCCAGACCTCTGGATCAGAAGCCGTGTGCTCTACCACTGAACCACCGAGACTAGATTTAATTTTACCAAAATAAAAGTGATTCGGTGAGAATATTTTTTAGGATTTGATAGTTTGGTATTAAGAGTATTAAATATAATTACATACATACATACATAAGCTCACGCCTGTATCCCATGGGGGTAGGCAGAGACTTTGGCTTTCCACAAGCTACGATCCTGACACACATCTTTCGCCTCATCCACAGTCATACATCTCGTCATGCATTTACGTCGGTTTCGGGTGCTACGCATTTTGCCTTTTTTAAACAGACCACTTATTTGGTCGTGGTAGCTCCGTCTTGGTCTCCCGATCCCGACCCTGCCACTCACATTCGCTTCGTATACTCTTTTAGTCATTCGGCTTTCATCCATTCTTGCAATATGACCAAACCATCTTAACATACTTCTCTCCACTTTGGTCACCACATCATCCTTCAACTTGCATTTCTCCCTTATCACGCTATTTTTCATTCGATCCGCAATGGTGACTCCACACATACTTCTCAGAGAACGCATTTCCACTGCATTCACCTTACTTTCATGCTTCGCCTGCCACACCCAACACTCACTCCCGTATGTCAGAGTTGGTACCAACACACCATTGTGAATCATCAAGCGTGCCTTTTCAGACACAGCCTGACAACGCATCAAGGCATGCAGTGCACCATTTACTCTGTTACCCGCAGTCACTCTCCTTTCAATATCTTCCTCACATTTTCCGTCTCTTGTAAACATACTTCCCAAATATACAAACTCATTCACTTGCTCCAATTTCTCGCCATCCAATATCATATCACACAGTGTGACCTCTTTCTCTCTCTCCACAACCATAACTTTCGTCTTGCTTACATTCATTTTCATACCTCTTTCTCTAAACCCTTCATTCACCAAGATTAGCATATCTTGTAACTCCGACGCCGACGAAGCAAGTAATACCTGGTCATCGGCGTACAGTAGGCACTTGACACGCACCTCTTCCATGCTTAAACTACATTCAGTCTCTTTCAGATTTGTCAGACAGCTATCCATATAGAGATTGAAGAGCCATGGTGACGCAACACATCCCTGTCGAACACCTTTATAGATGTTAAACCAGTCTGAGTGCGCCCCATTCACCCTGATGCAGGCTCTAGAATTCTCATATAGAGAATTTAAAGCCCGCACCAGGCGCCCGTCAACCCCATATGTATTCGACAGCGTTGACCATAATTCATTCCTGGGTACACGATCATAGGCCTTCTCCAGATCTACAAATGCACAAAATACTTTTTTGGACTTGGCTAAATGTTTTTCACAGATGGTCCGTAGAGAGAAGATCTGATCGATGCACCCCCTTCCTCTCCTAAATCCCGCTTGTACATCCCACAATTTCTCATCTGTTACATTCGTCACTCTTTCAATAAGAATCTTCGCATACAATTTACCTACAACACTGAGAAGACTAATGCCTCGGTAGTTTTTGCAGTCCTGCCGCGACCCCTTGCCCTTGTGCAAGGGCACAATGACTGCTTTGGTCCAGTCGTCCGGAACACAGCCATCACGCCAACACACATTGAAAAGTAGTCGCAACAATCTTACAACAACCGCTTTGCCACTTTTCAGCATCTCGGTAGTTACCCTGTCATACCCTGCAGACTTACCCAATTTCGTACTTTTTATTGCATTCACTATTTCATCTTCCGTAATTTCTTGAACTGCATCGTTTTGTGAGTGAGTGGGAGTTGGAAGGTTCACCGGCTCATTATTGTGAAGATGTCCCTCACTACACTCAAAAAGTTCTTCGAAGTAACTTTTCCAACGATGCAGAACATCCCTTTCAATACTCAACAATCGTCCATCTTTCGCTCTTATAACGTCCAACTCAGATGACCTTGAACCGCTGCGAACCAATTTAACCTGCTTCCAAAACAGTTTTAAATTGGCCCTGAAGTTCTCAGACATCTTTCTGTCAAACTTCTCTTTCATACACTTCTTCTTTTCCTGTACCACCATTTTAGCTTTCTTCTTTGCTTCCACATACACACTTTTTGCTTTTCTTACCTGGTATACGTTCTCTGTATGACTTTCATTACCTTTCGCTTTGATGGCTAGTCCATCCAACCACGCCTTTTTCTTACATTCCACTACTTTCTTAACTTCTGCATCCCACCAGCATTCATCCAACGACCTTCCTTTCTTTCTTTTAGTCTCTCCACATACTTTGGCAGCTGCTCCAACCATACTACTTTTTACAACCTCCCATATATCATTCATTCCACCCGCAAATGATACATCCCATACGTGCTTTGTCCTTTCTACCATTTCCCTCAAATATTCCGCTTGCACGTCTATATCACTCAGTTTTTCAACTTTTATTCGACCAAGACTCGTTGTCGGCTTTTTGTTCCAGTGACGCCAGGCTTTAAACACATCCCTAATTCGACTTACCACCAAATAGTGATCTGTTCCCACACTGACGCCACGATAGCTCCTGGTATCTACGACTTTACTTTTGAGCCTATGGTCTACAATCACAAAATCGATCATACTCCTACTTTCATTCCTCTCCCATGTATACTTATGGATATCCTTGTGGTTAAACAGAGTATTCGTAACCACAAGGTCCTTTTCCACACACATTTGTAACAAACTGGAGCCACTCTCGTTTATTCTTTCATCACCATACTTTCCTAAAACTCTTTCAAAACCCTCTCTTTCCACTCCAACCCAGCTATTACAATCTCCTATTACCATAATCCTCTCATTATTCTCGCATTTACTTAACAACAATCTCACACTATCCCAGAACTCCTCCTTCTCCGACACTGGGCGCCCGGTATCCGGTGCGTAAACAGCTACTAGAAATACACGAAGCAGACCCAGCTTTAGTCGGATCCACAAAAGTCTAGGACTAACACACTCAAAATCTTTCATACAATTCTTCAGACGCTCCGACAGGACAACCCCAACACCTTGGCACGCGCGTTCTCCTTCTGGAACTCCCGACCATAGCGCCGTTAGATCACCGTGTTGAGAAATGCCCATGCCTTTCCTTTTAGTCTCACTTACTACCATCAGATCTATACGTCTTTCTTTCACTACCTGACATAATTCATTCATCTTATCACTCATTCCTCCCTGCACATTCAGCGTAGCTATGCGGCACTCCGCGGCCCGCTTTTCGCCCCGTGGAATACCTTGGCGTGATATGTGGCGAGCATTATCGCCGCCTTCGGTATATATTTTTTTTGTTGACATTTAGTTCCCACGAGTAGCTAGGGAAATGAAGTGTCACCACAATGCAGAGCCCCGCATGCAAAGGGAAGGTTAAATAGTATCTGGGGGCACCACTTCCAGATATCCGGCACGCTAGCATGCAGACTCGCCCCTGCACATGCATCCTTTGGCACGGCAGACCAATGGATTGGCGGAAAAGGAGAGGGAGAGGGTGAACATAAGGACTATTATAGATAAGTTAGGATATCAAGGTGGGGATACTGCTGTTACGGAAGGACTGGGATGTAGCAGCAGCAGCTCGAGGAGGTTGGGGTCGCACACCCAAATCTCACCAATAGATGTCGGACAGACTTCTACCAGCAAAGACCTCTGACCTGACATAATTACATATGTATATTATAAAGAGTTTCAAAGTATTATCATCGTTTTTGGACTAACGTTAACGTTATTAAATGCTTAATTATAATTAATTATAAGTGGATCATAAGATGATGACGACATGACTGCTCGAAGTATCAACACACCTTTATTTTATCAAAAATATCTTGTAAAATTAGCAATATCTGGACAAACCTGTGAGCAAAGTTAGTTGATATAATCAATTGTTCTGTCACACGTAATAGCACTTCGTAGATCAACTGACCCTGAACATCGATAACCACAAATACGTGTATGGCATCACGAGGGTATTGTGCCCCCAAAAGCAATACAATGACGGTCTTAGACCAAATTCGAATATAATAATTATATTTCTATAGGTATGTAGGCAAGACACCTTTGTCAATAGGATCTTTTAAGTTGTAAAATTAAGGTAACATGTGCTATTGTTCGATCCTTATTTATGGGTTGAATAAAAAGTTGGTTAGTAAAACCAGGATTTATGAAATATATTTTTTTTCTATGGGATAGGATGGCCAACGAGCAGGCGTGTCACCCGATGGTGAGCAAGGTAAGCAGTTCGCTGCATGAATGGGCCGGGTCGACCGGTGACATACCACGACCTCTCAGAAGACCGACGTAAAGTGGCTCATGCCGCGTTTCGTTCGGTGAGAGAGGTACCCGGAGGCCCACCCCCCTTCCCCATCCTTTCCTATCCCCTATCCCTTAAAGGTCGGCAATGCAACAGTAACACTATATGTGTTGCTGGTGTCCATGGGCGGCGTTGGTTGCTTACCATCAGGTGACACGCCTGCTCGTTTGTCCTCCTATACCATAAAAAAAAAATTAGTTTGTAGCAAACTAAAATTTATTATTTAAGTTGATATCTGTTAGTTGTTATTGTATGCAATATTTTCATGTATAAAAAATATGAATGAATTAATGAATGAAATAACATGAACAATAACACACAGTTCATATTAATAAAAAATATTTTAGGAAATACTATTAATAAATTTATTTTTATCTAGAACTTAGAAGTTCATTAATTCTTTCTACCTGCTGTCTCAGATTTTTCCCAGTTACTACGCAGATAATTTATTCTATAAAGCTAAATGTAGTGTGCTGATTTAAAAAAGAATGTTACTCTTATCTCACGTGACGGTATCTGTTCTGCAGCATACATTCGATAAAATGTGATAGTTTTTCCCGCCGGCGTCGATAAAGCTAGTAGCACACGAGCTGATCTCGCCACAATTCATTTCTCATTTCCGTAACGTGCCGCCAGAGCGCTGATCCCCGCTCGGTCACCAACTCTCATTTTGTAACAGGTAATTTGTTTTACTTAAAACGTTCCTTCCATTCTAACAAATAATGGTTTAGAATATGAAACGGTGTAATTCTAACTAATCCGTACTATTTATACAATCTTGTATCGCAGTTTACGTACTTCGTCTATTCTATAGAATTGCTTTCATGTCCAGTGGTCGAGCACCCCGCTTCTGAATCAAGAAGTCGTGACTTCGGATCCTTGGATCACACCAATGTCTTTTCGAAATGCCTTTCGAAAATTATGTGTGATAAATATCGATGACTGAAATCTTTGCGCCCGGTATAGCAATAAGTTACCTTTTCCCTTTGGGACGTAATCGTAACGGCGAGACGAGCCCAAACAGTCACTGCCTACGCCTTTGGGTAGAAAAAGGCGTGAAGTTGTGTTATGCTGATTATCTCCAAAGAATATACTTCCAGTTGGTAAGTTTTAAAGAATTACTGTAACAAAATTTATCAGTACCCATGAGTCAGGTCAATTTAGACATTGGAAGTGACCTAAATTCCCACCAACCTGAAAATCGGTAAGATTGTTTAAATTATCATTAAAAACAAAATTTGAAAGTTTCCCACTGATTGATTGATTGATTGATTCCCCAGTCATTGTCCATCCATTAAGTTTACCAGTTGTGGCACTTAAATATATATGAAAATATAACATAAAAACTTAAGTTAATATTATACAAATTCGGAAAACATTGAGCTGAATAAAAGTATTTGCCGCAAAAAAACAAATCAGGGCACAGAATGTCAGAAGCCAATAAAAAGCGACGAATACCGAAGTAACGAGGAACTGATAACTGATGCCAAAAGTTAAATATATATAGATAGGCTGAACTGCACACTAAGTGGTATTCGACAGTTTGCCAACCCACAAACTATTTAAAACTGGATTTCAAACAGTTAGTCAGAAAATTTGTTTAACAAATTTTTAACGATATTTTTCCTAGTCAATCTCTAATAAACAGAAAAATGTACGAAAATAAGAGAACAAAAAGTTCGCATATAAATATAGTTAGTAAAAGAAATTCAATCAATTAATTAGTTTGTACCTAGATGGCCGAGCTTTGCTCGGTGTTTTTTTTAATAAATTGTGTTTTTTGGAAATTATATAGAGTAATTTTATAGTCATATTTTGCAATTTAAATTGGGACTACTCAAACGCCACCTTTTTGATATTTTTCTTCCAATAAAAAAGGTAAGTTTATATTTAAGTTGATTATCGATAAAGCACGCTAAAATTAGATTTTCTGAAAATGATTCCTAGCTAGATCGATTCGATTCGATCGAGGCCCCCAAAACCCCCTATATATTTAATTTCATGAAAATCATCGATTCCGAGATTCCAATTATATATAAATATATTATTAAACAAGAATTGGTCGTTTAAAGCTATAAGATAATTATTAGCAACTAAGGTTTTAACATACATATATAACTTCACGCCAAATCCCTTGCGGGGTAGGCAGAGAGAACGGAGCGCCACAAGGCACGATTCTTACATACCTCACTCGCTTCGTTGACTTTCATACACGCGCGTCTATTTTTGAGGCTCCTAGCATCTCCTTCCTCCAGAACACGTTCTATTTGGTCATGAAATGTGTGTCTTGGCCGTCCTCGACTCCTACATCCATCTGCTTTTGCATTGTATATCTGCTTAGTCAATCTTGCATCATCTATCCTTTCTACATGTCCGAACCATCAGAGCATGCCCTTTCTTACCTTTACACCGACACTCTCTTTCAAACCGACTTCCTTCCTCATAGCTTTGTTATCGACGCGGTCAGCGAAGGTCAATCCGTGGATTTTGCGCAATGCCCTCATTTCGACCGCGCTTATCCTACTTTCATGCACACTCTGCCATACCCAGCTCTCGCTTCCATAAGTTTGCTTTGGGGTCAGTATTGCATTGTGGATTGCTAGCTGGGCTTTTCTGCTAATATTTTTTGCGCCCAGGACTTCCATTTTCACGAGTAAAGAGTGTAAAGAGTTCGAAACCTCGGAAATAAATAGAAAAAAAGTTTTAAATAAACGCGATATAATCCATAAAAAGTTTCAATGTTATGAATGTGATTCTATTTAGATAATTTACTATTTAGAGCCATTGACAAAAACTTACATAACACATACATGCATAACTTCACGCCTTTTTCTACCCTAAGGTGTAGGCAGTGGATGTTAACCCTCGATTCAACGTTATGTTTAAGTCCCAAATGGAATAGATGGCGAAGCTATTGCCGCCATTGCAAAGTTTTCAGTCATCGATATTTATCATACATAACTTTCGAAATTAATTTCGAAAAGTTATTGGTGTGAGCCAAGTTTGAACCCGCGACCTCTTGATTGAGAAACAGGATACTCGACCACTGGACCACCCAGACTGTTAACAATTTAAGGGTAAAAAAGTACAGACAAGTACAGAAAGAGATTGCCATAATAATATATTTTTGTCAACAGATAATGTCATTTGTGACGCAACTGGAACCGCTCATAAGTTATAAATTGTAATTATCAATTAATAGCCTTACATAATTTATGAGAACACCATTAGAAGGAGAATGCGTGCGATTTGCATAGCTTATTCCCTTTGACGTGTACACATTCATTACTTATGCATTGAACTGAAAATAAATTGATCGCATCAAAAAATATTTGTTTAACAGATTTGACATTATTTAGATAAAAGTAAGAGTTAAGAGTAAGAGTTCTGACACCTCTAAAGCCACCAAACAATTTACTGTATGAATGGCCAGGCTTGAGCGGTGTAATATCACGACATTTCATAAATTTAGGATAAAGTGGCTTATGCAGAGTTTGGTTTACCAGCAGAGGTATACGGAGTCCTACCTCTTTCCCCTTCTTATTCTCAGCCCCTTGCTATCGGTAGGATACGAAAAGGTGACTATCATATCGGTGTAGCAGATGTCCACGGACAGTGCTGCCACTAGAAAAGGCCACTTCACCTTTTCCTTACTTTTTCTCTAATAAAGTGGTTTACATTAAATTATTAAGTTACTTAAACTACAGGAACATACATAACACAAATTTAAAGTACATACTGTCACTCAGTCAGGTTGTAGAGACATTATATAAGAATCGTGTCAACAGGTGGAACTGGGTTTCGCCATTATTAAAACTGGAAGTTTCGACGGGCGGAACATTTTCTACTCCATTATTCCGAAGCGACAAATGAACTATTATATTAAAAACTCGCTAAAAACATAACTGTTTCTCTGCTGTTCGCGCGAACAGCTTTTAATAATTTCACAGCGCCAGGTGTCTATATAAAATCTTGTTATTTTTTTATACTTTACGCCTTTTTTTACTGGAATGGTAGTTAAGCATCGACTTGCCAAATTTTTACTTCCCCAATAGATTTGGTGGCCGAACCTATTTCCATGAGTGTACTTGTATGATGAACTTGTATTTTTTTGAAAATGAAACAATAATTGATCGAATTAAAATATGTGTAATTTTATGCTGTGTCTCTGTATATTAGTATTCATAACAAAATCAAGGTACGAGAAAAATACTAAAATTTTATTTAATGATAATCAAATTTACGTAGAGTTATCTGAGACTCCACGTCTTTTTCTATTTATTAAGTGGAAGTCAAAAATTGCATCAGTACTAGGTGACAGCTTTGTAAATAAAGCAATAGCAAATAATATATTTATGAGATGCTTTTAATTTAATAATATAATTGATTTTAGAAATTTGATTTCAGAGAGTTTTTTTAATTGTATGTATTGAAAATAATGTAGTTAATTTATTTTTTGTTATTATTGTAAATCAAGTTTTAAGAAATTCTTCTTGTTGGTATAGGTACCTAATTGATATTTGGTTTTCATAAAAACCAATATTCTTAAAAATAAAAACAAGATCAGGAATACAATATCTCAGGAACAACTGTTATCGAACGAATTCTTCTGTCTGTCGGTCTGCTCTGCAGTATGTAGGAGTCAAGGATAGCCGCAACAACCACTCAAAGGTCTTAGCGTGAAGTTACGTATGTATGTAACTATTACCTGTTATCTACAAATACTCGTTATTTATATTTGTTAAAATAAATTAGCATCATTTGTCCTTAGAATTATTTTTACTGCATTTTTAGCACTTGTTTCTATAATCAATTTATGTAGAGTTAATATTAAAACGTGCACACTTTTACTTATATGCATATATTCCTGAAAAGCTCGAATTAAATTTATATTTCAATGTACAGAAAAGGAAACCTCGAAAACAGGAAGGAAGACACTGTTTACTTTTCTAATTTTCCGGCTGTCTTCACGACGCGTGGAAGCAGACAAAGTCGGTTATCATATAACAAATCATAAAAATATAACAAAATGCTGGTGATGTATGATACCAGTCTGAAATAGCTACTTTTTTATGTTGGCTAGGAGGGCAAACGAGCAGGCGTGTCACCTGATGGTAAGCAACCAACGTCGCCCATGGAAACCAGCAACACGTATAGTGTTACTGTTGCGTTGCCTAACTTTAAAGGATAGTGGATAGGGAAGGATGGGGACAGGGGATGTGCCTCCGGGTACCTCTCTCACCGTACGAAACGCGGCATGAGCCACTTTACGTCGATCTTCTGAGAGGTCGTGGTATTTCAACGGTCGAGCCGGCCCATTCATGTAGCGCACTGCTTGGCTTTACCACTGTCACTTATAGATATAGTCTCGTCTTACACACTTTACATTTTTGGTTTACTTTTAATTATGTAATTAGTGGTACAATTCTTGTAATTATGTCTTAACGACTAGCTGATCCTTTAATGGTTCATATAAATTGCTTATTATCAGTGTAAATGGTCAATAAGTTAAGATAGCAAATAATATTACAATTTTTTACATAATAGATCTTATTATCTAGCAAATTATTTTATAGCATTGATAGATAGTGTCGGTATAAAAGAAAAAAAAGGGCACACTCCGATTGTTCGGAAAGAATGGACGACGGAAGATTGACTAAGCAGATAGAAAATGCAATGATGTAGGATTCGAGGAGTGCCACAACATGCCTGCCATGACCAAATGGAACGAGTTCTTCAGGAAAGTGATGTCAGAAGCTTTAAAAATAGGCGCGCAGGAGTTATGAATGTCAAAAAATCGAGTGAGGAGTGTAAGTATCATGGACTTACGATGCTCTGTTCTCTCTGCCTACCGGCAAGCGATTTGGCGTAAACTTATGTATGTCCATAAGTTAGTAGTTTTTGAAAACTTTATAAAAATCATTGGTGTATATCGGTTTACAATTTTTAAACCACTAACATATTGTACAATCTTCAAATCTTTCAACTTATTAGCATGTAATAAATGGTTCTTATCAATATAGGTATAAAGTTTGCAAAATAAGAAAAAAGTAAAAAGAAAAAAAATTATGGTATGGAAAAACAGTTAACGCTTGAATAGTTTTTTAACAGTTTCAAGTACAATAACTAATTAGAATCAAATATAGCGCGTTAACTGAATCACCTAAAATAAGTTACTGATAATAATAAAAGGACGTTAAAAGACTCACTAAGCGTAACGCAATGATTATTACGTTACAAAAGTGTTTATTTATATATTTTTTATTTTTTTTCTATACTAAATTGAAATACGATGTCATAATATAAATATAAATATATCATTACATAGTATAAAACAAAGTCACTTTCCGCTGTCTGTCTCCTTATATACTTACATCTTTGAAACTACGCGACGAATTTTGATGCGGCCTTTTTTAGTAGATAGAAGGTGTCAACCTGGTGGTTTGTATGTATGATTTATGTATCATATAGTAAAGAAAAAGTATTAGTATCCGAAATGTAGCACTGTATTTGTAAACTCTGTAAAAAATACTTTTGCTCCGGGTATATAATAATTTTACGTTTTTTTTATTATAATAGGCTAGAAAACAAGAATTTTTACGTTAAGTGATGACTTACAACAGATCATATTACCTAGTGAGTACATTCTGAACGAAAAGGTTTGTAAACCTGCAGAATGGATGTTGATGATGGAATGAAACTTGAGATGTGCTAAATTACGAGCAACTACCTACCTCTGAAGCCGAACAATATATGTGAAAGATTGTGAATAAATTCTATTGGGCGATCAATTTGTAACTTCATGATCTTAATCCGCGAAGGTGTAGATAACGGCAATTGTGCCTCCACGGGAGGAATTTATTTGTTTTATGTAAGCGGCGGCTGACCCGGCGGACTCATCAAAATAATTTTTACGGTGTTCACCATTTAAGTATTAAATCTCGAAAATTTACACTATTTCTTTAATCCATTATACATTTTTTTTTTACACAATACACACAGCGCCCTCTAGTTCCAAGCTAAGCAACTAAATGCTTGTGTTATGGATACTAGATAACGGATATTAATACATATATACTTTTCTTTTGTAAATATATACTTATAATACATAGAAAAACACCCAGACACCACACAAATATTCATGTTTGTCACAAATATATGTGCTCGGGTGGGAATCGAACCCCCGACCTCATTGCTGCAACCGGTAGTATTACCAATGCGCCACGAGGCCCGTGAATTATACATACAAACGACCTCGTTATCAAAGTATATTAAAAAAACTTGCATCAAAATCCGTTGCGTAGTTTCAATAAGGGACAGACAGAGGGAAACGACTTTGTTTTATACTATGTAATGATGTCTCATGTAATAGCTTTATAAGATCATTTATTTCTGTAGATTTTTTCAGTTAGAAAATAATATAAAACTCTGATAAAGTTAAATTAAATGACCTGAGGATATGTCAGTGCAGTATGCAGATCGCTGCATAACTGGGCCAGCTCGATCAGTGAAATATCACGAACTATCTGAAAATCGACGTAAAGTGGCTCTTACCGCATTCCGTTCATTGAATATAATATTCGGAGCCTCGCCACCTTTCCCTCACACTTCACTATTCCACTTCCAGCATCATATATATGTTATCTTTGAGGCCGGCAACGCAACTATAACTATCTCTGTTGCAAGTGTCCATGGGTGGCGTTACTTACCATCAGGTTACACGCTTGCTTATTGCCGCATGAAAAAGAGAAAAACTGTTCTTTTTTAAAAGTTCCATTTTAGAGCAAAACGTTTACCATAATTAAAATATGTAAATAGACATTTCGTTAATAGCTACAATAGTAATACCTACCCCCTGTTAAATGAGGATGTGATTGCAAGAATTATTATTCTCATTCCGCAATAGAGAACTTTTAACAAGAAAACTTTTCAATGTTCTTCGGCAACAATGTTCTTCGGGAAAGTTATTGTCCGTGGGTGAGAATAAATTTGGATCATTCTATTAAATCGATCTGAGGACACCGCTTAAACATTTAGGTATTTTTTAACTGATATCGATTTTATTTACTCAGCATTTGTTATAAAATATTAGTATTTAAAATGTAGTATTCTAGTTTCGAATCCTGGCTCACACCAGTGACTTTTCGAAATTCTTTTCGGAAGTTATGTGTGATAAAAACGACGACTGACAACTTTGTGCCCGGTGTATACCGATAAGTTCGCCGCCTTTTCCATTTGGGACGTAAACATAACGGCGAGTTGAGGCTTAACTACTGCCTACATTTTCCGGGTAGAAAAAGACGTGAAGCTATGATATGTTACTTGAAAGTTTTATTTTAAAGTCAACATGAACAAATATATTAATTTAATGAGCGTAAATATATTATAAAGCTTCCACGAATGACGGATTATGTCTGTACTATAATTAAACATTAATAAGGTTACGTAGTATTCATCAAAAATACGATAAAATGAGGAAAGCCTGATAAAAAGAAATATTTGTATGTAGAAGCAAGCAGTGGTAGAGCCAAGCAGCAGTGGTAGAGCCAAGCAGTTCGCTGCATGAATGGGCCGGCTCGACCGGTGAAATACCACGACCTCTCAGAAGATCGACGTAAAGTGGTTCATGCCGCGTTTCATTCGGTGAGAGAGGTATCCGGAGGCCCACCCCCCTTCCCCATCCTTCCCTATCCCTTATCCCTTAACGGTCGGCAACGCAACAGTAACACTATATGTGTTGCTGGTGTCCATGGGCAGCGTTGGTTGCTTACCACCAGGTGACACGCCTGCTCGTTTGCCCTCCTATCCCATAAAAAAAGCACGTGACGTAAAAATACTAGCTGACCTGGAAAGATATTTGAACAAAATTTTGGGAAAATTGATGTGCGAGTTACTTAGATATTTTTTTAATGAATTCGAAACAGAAAAAAAATATTAAAAGGTTTGTTCAAATGTAAAATGAAATATTACAAGAAACACGAGACACGAGAATTCCATGATTATATGTATTACACACAATCTGGCCGATAAGATGTCAAAAATATGTAAAGACACAAAAAGTATTTTAAAATGATAATTATTAATTGATGATTGGTTTATTTTTTATTATTTTAATGGATTCCATAACTGGAATTTCTGTACGAATCGTCAAAAGAACACGCTTAACACATAATGTTATGTAATATATGGAACACGTATCAATATTTACAACCCAGAATGGTTGTGCCATCATAAATCGACACTACGATACCGCAAGACGCTGGAATTCTTACAGCTATGAGGAAATGACTAGGAAATTGCCCCATTATGCTCACCAAACGTGAGTTGCATTGGAATTACATTTTCCCTTGGAATTTTGCATAGCGTGAGCAGAAATGTACTGCTTAAAAGCTGCTTAAAAGCATCTACTCTTAGATGATGACTCCATAGAGGCCATAATAGCATACAATAGCATGAATATAGACACATAACTATAACTTTGCGTACAGCTTTTTTGCGGCAGCTTAGAGTTTAAGAGAATGCCTTATATTCGCCATTATAAAAGTAGCTAAAGCCTTCCTTCTTTGTGCATTGGCCAAACCACTCACTACTAAGTAAAGGTTCTCGGGTTCGAACTCTACCGAGATTCCGAGCTCACATCAATGATTTTGTTGGAATTCTTTTCAGGTTCGCCACCTATTCCATTTCGGACGTAAACATAACTGCGAGACGAGGCTTAACAGCCGCTGCCTGCACCTTCGGGCAAAAGGCGTGAAGTTATGTTATGTTATGTTAAATTATGTGTAATAAGTATCGATGTTGTATGGTAATAGGTTCCGCCATCTGATTTATTTGGGACGTAACGATTCGCCTAGTCGAGGCTTAACAACTGACGTCTATGGATTGAAAATGACGTAAAATTATGTTACGTAAGTAAAAAGGATAGTATATTATTAATATCAGTTCTTTAGTTTCATAATCATCAGAAGCTAAGCTTAGAAGTAGATGGCGCAGTTTGTATCAAGTTTGTACATTCTAATTTTAAAATATAATATCTATATAATTTAAATTTAAAAGTTTTAATCTACGTGGATCTAGCCAGATTTATGATGTCGTTTCTACTAATATAATTCTTGATTATTAAACCTTCAACATAATCTAATAACAAATACATGTTGTTCATTTGCAACCAAAATTATTCCTAATCACGATACGAAAACAATAGTTACAATTCATACTTATTTGTCAATAATGGAGACTCGAGGGGCACACACGAACAAAGAGTAGTACTGGCCCCGGCAAAGGCCGCAGCAGGGGGAGTTAAGTATGCTCCAGAACTAATCGCCTACAAGTGGCTCTTTAGAAGATGCCAAGGGTTCTTTTGCCGGAGAAACACGTCCCGATGTTAGATAATGAATTTCAGCTAATTCAATCAGCGCATTAGGATTAAGTGGTGATATAGTAAATGTTTATTTGCTTAATCAGAAAGCATGTTTATAGAATTATGAGTTTGTACTGTTTTACGAGTCTTAAATCTAATATTTTCGTGTTACAGTGTTAGTTATAGCTCTCCTCCGAAACGGCTTGAGCAATTCTCATCAAATTTTGGGTGCATACTGAGTACAATAGCTATATTTCATTTCTCTGAATTTTAAGGGTAGCCCACACCTAATTATTATTTTTTTGTTATTTCAAAAATTTTATATTTTTGCAAAACATTGTTTGCTGAGTCAGCTAGTAATGTATATATATATTTTTCAGAATTTGTGTTTATTTATAGTAAATAAAACAAATATAAGAACAAGGAAAACGCAAGTACATTTTGTCAATTTAATTATGAGGGTAATTTTTTAATTGAAAAAAGTTTAATTAATTTATTTTTGAAGTAATAAGTCGAAAGTGTATGTTGTGTAAAATATTAAAATATACTTTAGTTTTTTTTAATTAATGATCTTTTAACGAAATCATTCAAACCCTTAAAAAGACTAACCATATTGTTGTGAATTTAAGTCGATTTGCTGTCTTTTTAAAACTGGATTCTCAAACGTAACAGTCATTTTAGGCGAATCGAGTAACAACATAGATAATCCACTAATAAAATAAAACAAATTTGTAGACAATGTTGAGTGACTTCTTTATTCAATTAATTTAAATGGAAATTACACAATAATTTTATTATAGAAAGACGAAGACTCCATCTGAGTTAGTTAATTCAAAAGCGAATTATTTGTTTCAATAGTCTAGCATGGCTTAACATCACGACTTTAATTACTCGAGCTTGAACCCAGGACTTAATGCATCTTCTATTCAATTAAATACATGCATAACTTCACGCCAAATCCCTTGCAGGGTAGGCAAAGAGAACAGGGCGCCACAAGGCACGATTCTTGCACGCCTCACTGGCTTCGTTGACTTTCATAACTCTTTTCATGCGCGCGTCGATTTTTAAGGCTCTTAACATCACCTTCCACCAAAACACGTTCTATTTGGTCTTGGAATGTGTGTTGGCCGTCCTCGACACCTACATCCATCCGCTTTTGCATTGTATATCTGCTTAGTCAATCGTGCATCATCCATTCTTTCTACATGTCCGAACCATCGGAGCATGCCCTTTCTTACTTTTATACCTACACATTAATTCCTTCTAAAATTACTTGTAATTATTCATAATAATCTGAGTAATATAATAAAACAAGAGGATTAATCTCTGAATGTTGGCCTCATGACGAAGCTCAAGGTGGCTCAGCGTGCTATGGAACGGGCTATCCTTGGAATCTCTCTGCGTGATAAAATCCGCAATACGGAGATACGCACGGAGCACGCTGAAGTGGAGATGGGCTGGCCACATCACTCGACGAACCGATTACCGCTGGGGTAGAAAGGTTCTCGTGGCAACCACGTACTGGTCAACGCGGAGTAGGCCGTCCCCCCACTAGGTGGACCGACGACCTGGTGAAATCCGCGGGAGGCCGATGGATGCAGGTTGCACAGGACCGGCAGTTGTGGCGCTCTATGGGGGAGGCCTACTTCTAGCAGTGTACCTCAAAAGGCTGATGATGATGATGATGATGATTAATGGTAGCCAAAATGCCACTGATGAATGTTATAGAAATACGAGGGAACCTAATCCTACATCATGCTGTAGTAAAGACGTGAAACTACAACACAGAGGTTAACGTTAGAGATTCCTTAATACTTAATACGAACTTGTATATATATATATATATATATTATTTACAAATAATATCATAATTGACGGGCCTCGTGGCGCATTGGAAAAACTACCGGCTGCAGCACTGAGGTCGGGGGTCCGATTCCCACCCGAGCACAAATATTTGTGACGAACATGAATATTTGTGCGGCGTCTGGGTGTTTTTCTATGTATTATAAGTATGTATTTACAAAAGAAAAGTATATATGTATTAGTATCCGTTATCTAGTATCCATAGCACAAGCGTTTAGTTGCTTAGTTTGGAACTGGAGGGCGCTGTGTGATTTGTGTCCAAGATATTATTATTATTATTAATTAATTCATAATCCTATAAATAATGTATCAGCATTCCTATTAGCATAACACAAATGAATATTCAGAATGAATAAAAAAGTACGCCCACAAAGTCGTTTTAAAAGAAAACGCGTCAGTTTCTTTTTCGTCATTTTTGCTCTTTTGATAAACAAATAAGTTAGGTAGGTGTTTTGTATAGAATGTGTCGGGACAAGTCGTTGGCTTACAAAGAAAAACCTTATTATATGATTTTTGCGTTTTTTTTTATATCATACGTCTATCTATTTATCAACGCGTCTTTTGAACTGTGCATAATGATAAGACTACATTTTCCATATCTTTGATGTGTATTTATACTGTAAAAGAATAAAATTATTTAGAAAATATGAAGAAAACATTTTCTTGTTTTACGAGCTTTTGAATCAAACAGTCTCGGTTTCGAATCCCTGTCTAAATCTAAATTCTTTTCTGAAGTTTTATATAAGTGACTGATAAAATTGTTTACCGATTAATGGTATAGGATCCGCAATCTATTCCATTTGGGACCTGAGATCTCCGCGAGTAGGCAAGGAGTTACACAAAAGGTCTTATTTCTAGTTCCTAGTTTTTAATATATTCAAATTATAACGGTATCACGACGATTAGTGTTCATCAGTCTCCTGTACACATGACTGATTTATTTATGTTTGATAATTAATAATTTACTACCGAATATCATTACTCAATATGGTAATACATATACATATATTACATACATACATAACTTCACGCCAAATCCCTTGCTGGGTAGGCAGAGAGAAAGGAGCGCCATAAGGCACGATTCTTACACACCTCACTCGCTCCGTTGACTTTCATAACTCTTTTCATGCACGCGCGTCGATTTTTGAGGCTCCTAACATCACCTTCCTCCAGAACACGTTCTATTTGTTGGTTATATTACATATTATTATTATATCATGTCCATACACTGTTATATGTTGATGATGAGAATGTGGAGACAGCTGAAATCCAAAGTAACCTTAAATTAGTTGTTAATAAGTAGTCGTGACAAAGTTGGACGGAAGTTTGAAGGGACCGATCACATAGGTTCTGTACAAAACCAACACACACACACACACACACACACACACACACACACACACACACACACACACACACACACACACAAGCACTCATACTTACACTGGTATATATTCCATTACGCTCCTTGTTAGAAAGTTGAATACGAAGTGTCTGTTTGAAATGACATGTTTTAACTTATAAAAGGAGATCATAGAATACTTTAAAGCTTAAAACTACCTTATTATAAATACTATAAGCATAGAGTTTTCATGAACTTTGTCATATTACTGACTAACTGACCCGGCGAACTTTGTTCAGAATCAAAAGTATTTTTTTCAGCGTTCACAGTTATACCCAGTGCTAAATTCTATACATACTAAATCGCCCCGTTAACATCCCCTCGATCTATTGAAAAAAAAACCATCATAATCCGTTGCGTAGTTTCAAAGATCTAAGCATATAAGTAGACAGACGACGTGGAAAGAGACGTTGTTTTATACTATGTAATGATTATGAAACAGGTTTCATTTGAATATTCGCAGATTTTACTTATAATAAATTATTTGCTAATGATAATAATGGGGTGGGATTGCTGCCCGCGACTTTGTTCATAGGTCAGGAATATTACTGTAATATAATAAATGCGAAACATAGTAGCATATTTAGTAGTAATAATACATTGATTTATTTCAATATTAATATCAGAAATAAAAAAGCAACAGATCTATATTTAAATAAAAATTTATAAAATATGCTCAAAGTCCATTATTTAGATCGGCCTATTTTATCTTTATCAAGAAAAAAGATATTTTTGATAAGTACTTACAATTTACATAGTGTTTTATTTAGGTATAATATTTTTTTTATAATAGGTGTTAGGATGTCCACCAACCGTCTTAGCTTCAAAGCTAAGGTACGTAAGCTGTTACAAAGTCAGTTGGCTACCCTGTCAGAAACATAATCTCATATACGTATATGTATGTATGTAAGAATATGCATATTTAAGTATGTTTGTATTTCGAGATATATATATATATATAAAAATAAATTAATTAACTAATGCACCTACTCAACACATTTCTCTGCACTTCCCGTGGTTGACTGTAAGAGAATGCCTCAAGGCATTAACTCCGCCTATGTACAAAATTATCGTGCATTAAGTTTAAATAAATAAATAATTAAAAACCAACTTATTTATCTTATTTATTTATTTTATTGTCAAGAAAAATAAAACATTCAGCAAGAAACTTGATTAAATTACTTATAATAACGTCGTCTACATACACAATAAAAGCTCTGTTTTCCGCAAAGGTAGCAGTATACACGGTTTAAAATTAATTAAATGTGTCTTGAACACGTCTCCTGTGTCGTAATATGTGTTTTCTGAAGTACTGTCACCTATTTAGATTACATATTATATGTACCCACATACAAAAACACACATACGCCATGTGCGAATTTTATAAAACATACAAGATTTAACGAATTTAATCATATAATCTTGGACACAATACACACAGCGCCCTCTAGTTCCAAGCTAAGCAACTAAATGCTTGTGTTATGGATACTTGATAACGGATATTAATACATATATACATTTCTTTAATAAATACATACTTATAATAGGTACATAGAAAAACATCCAGACGCCACACAAATATTCATGTTTGTTACAAATATTTGTACTCGGGTGGGAATCGAACCCCCGACCTCGTTGCTGCAGCCGGTTGTTTTACCAATGCGCCACGAGGCTCGTCGTGATGTTTTTAAGTTATTGAAAGTGTAGGCTAAAGTTTTTTAGATGACATGCTGAATAGTTTGTTTGTTTGAACAAGCTAATATCAGGAAGTACTAGTAAGAATTGAAAAAATCTTTTTGTGTTGGATAGTTCAGACAGTTGAAGTAAAGTGGCGTACATTGAGAGAGATGTCGGGAGGCCCACACATTCTCCCCTGATTTTCCGTATTCCCTCGCTCCCATCTTAAACGCCCGCTATGCAACTGTAACCCACGCGGTGTTGCACACGTTCATGGACGGTCGCTAATCGCTTGCCACCAGGTGATCCACCTGCTCGTTTGCCCTCCTTTTCCATAAAAAAGAATTAATTATAGCAATACAGAGCTACTTTTATCAAAGATGATTGTTTGATGAAAGGATTACAATTGAATGTGAAGAAAACGAAAGTTATGGTGTTTGAAAGGGAGGAATCCAGAACGGATGCCAGGGTAATGGTTGACGATGTAGTTCTGGAACAAGTGAATGAAATTGTATATCTTGGATGCGCTTTAGCAGGGATGGAAGGTACACCGTGGATATAGAATGAAGAGTGGCGTTAGGAAATCGCGTAAATGGAGCGTTGGGCAGATTCCTGGGCGCAAAAAATATTAGCAGAAAAGCCCAGCTAGCATTGTGGATTGCTAGCTGGGCTTGCAGTCTGATCCCAACGCTAACTTATGGAAGCCAGAGCTGAGTATGGCAGAGCGTGCATGAAAGTAGGATAAACGCGGTCGAAATAAGGGCATTGCGCAAAATCTGCGTAGTGACCCTCGCTGATCGCGTGGACAAACAAGGTTATAAGGAAGGAAGTCGGATTGAAAGAGAGTGTCGGTGCAAAAGTATGAAAAGGAATGCTCCGATGTTTCGGACATGTAGAAAGGATGGATGATGCAAGATTCACTAAGCAGATATACAATGCAAAAGCGGATGGATGTAGGAGTAGAGGGCGGCCTAGACACACATTCCATGACCAAATAGAACGTGTTCTGGAGGAAGGTGATGTTAGGAGCCGTGCCGAGCACGCGCGTGCATGAAAAGAATTATGAAAGTTAACGAAGCGACTGAGGTGTGTTAGAATCGTGCCTTATGGTACGTTCTTCTCCGTTCTCTCTGCATACTCCGCAAGGGATTTGGCGTGAAGTTATGTATGTATGTATACGGAGTTTGCTCGGTCATCTAGTTACGTTATATGTTGTAATATCTAAAAATAAATATTTTTAGTAGCGATATTAGATAATAGCGATATAGTTGAGGAGTGGTAGAGCCAAGCAGTTCGCTGCATGAAAGGGCCGGCTCGACCGGTGAAATACCACGACCTCTCAGAAGATCGACGTAAAGTGGCTCATGCCGCGTTTCGTTCGGTGAGAGAGGTACCCGGAGGCCCACCCCCCTTTCACCATCCTTTCCTTTCCTCTATCCCTTAAAGGTCGGCAACGCAACAGTAACACTATATGTGTTGCTGGTGTCCATGGGCGGCGTTGGTTGCTTTACCATCAGGTGACACGCCTGCTCGTTTGCCCTCCTATCCCATAAAAAAAGATCAATATATTAAAACTATATATACAAGTTAAGCAAGCTAGTTAAGGTAAAAATGTGTGAGCCAATATAGAGACTCTATATAATTATAGTTCTTGTACTTACACAATTCAGACAAGATGGCGGTTAGAGTACATGCGATACAGTTTCAATTACGGATACTTGTATGTTATAATGTCGTCACACTTGAGACTGACGTACCAGAAGATAGATTCTGTAAGGTAGGTAGTGTTATACAATACCCAGCACAATAGAACTATTGTTCAATAGTAATTCTATATAATCGTAAGTTAAGTAATCGAAAGTTTAGTGTAGTCTACGATCTACAAATAAGAGAGTACAGTTACTAAACTTAGTATCTATGTTGAAATAATTTGGTCTTGAATTGGACATTGTTTTAAAAAAAAATTAAAATACAACTCCAAGATTTAATTCATTAATTTTTAACTTCGGGTTCTCTATTTCGATAAGACGTTTAACAGAAATATCACAATATGTCGTTTAACTATAACATGACATAAATTCACGTCTTTATCTATCCAGCAGCTGTTAAGCTTCGACTTGCCGAATCGTTATGTTATGCCTCAAATGGAATAGCTGGCGAACCTATTGCCGTACACGGCACATAGTTATCAGTCTTCGATATTTATTACACATAAGAAATCATTGGTGTGACCCTGGAATCGATCCCACTGCTTCTGAATTAGACGAGGGAAGGCGTCGAGCACTGAACCACCGATAACCTTATGTATAAACTATAAAACATAAAATAATCTCAGCGATGTTTTCCCCTGAGTTAACTTATCATAACATAACTTCACGCCTTTTGTTACCCGAAGGTGTAGGCAGCGGCTATTAAGCCTCGTCTCGCCGTTATGTTTACGTCTCAAATGGAATAGGTGGCGAACCTATTGCCACACCGGGCACAAAGTTTTCAGTCATCGATATTTATCACACATAACTTCCGAAAACAATTTCGAAAAGTCATTGGTGTGAGCCAGTGTCAGGAACCGAACCCGGACTTCTGGAAGCCATGTGCTCGACCACTGGGCTACCGAGACCTTTTTTGACCCTTGAGATAATTTTCATGATATTATATAATTTCCCTTTTATGATATTTTAGTGATGGTGAAGGTGTTGGAGCCGAGGACTACGGTGTCACACTTTTGCATGAACAAATAGATCGTGTAGATTGGTGAGAGAGATATCATCATTCATCATCATTAGCCTATTGCAGTCCACTGCTGGACATAGGCCTCTCCCAATGTGCGCCACAACATCCGATTCTCTGCCTTCCGCATCCAGTCTTTTCCAGCATCCTTTCTGAGGTCGTCTGACCATCGGGCTGGTGGGCGTCCTACGTTACGTTTACCAAGACGCGGTCTCCACTCAATGACCTTCTTGCTCCATCTACCGTCGGTCCTTCGGCAGATATGACCAGCCCATTGCCACTTCAGCGAGCTTATTCTACGAGCTATGTCGGTAACCCCAGTTCTCTGGCGGATATACTCATTCCTGAGTTTATCCTTCAGAGATACCCCGAGCATAGCCCGCTCCATAGCTCGCTGAGCGACTTTAAATTTGTGGACTAGCCCCACCGTGAGTGTCCGAGAGATATCCGGAGGCTCAACTCTTTCCCCTGTCCCATTCCCATCGCACTTGCAACTCCTTCCCTATTCCATTTCAAAGGCCGGCAACGCAACTGTAAAATGTTGTGTGCGCTGCAGATGTCCTCTTTGGGTGGCCTTAGTTTCTTTCCATCTGGTGACACGCCTGCTCGTTTGCCTCCCTATGGGAAGAAAGATGAAGAAAGAATTGTTTTAATGGGGATAAAAAAATGGATGAAAGCGAAATCAGGGGGAAATGCTAGTAGATAATATACATAAGAAGAAAGTTGTCGTACGACTCCAAGAGTAAACCAGTGGCACCTGAGTCAGACTCATTAATCCTCGGCCCATAGCAGGAAGATCCTTTCAAAGTTTATTAATTGTTTTCAGTTTTGCTGCAACAAAAGCTCTTATCTCGCTTCTACGTACTCAGATTAGATTGGTTTGTTAAGATTGGATTTGTCTTTCATGCACTTACAATTTGTTTTAATTTACACTAATTAATCAATTGAGACGTTTGATAATTAACTTTGTAAGTTCAAAAACTTAATTAGGAGACTTCAGATCTCGTGATAGTAAGCTTCTGAAATCTGTATTGTGTTCGACTTTGTCTGGTATAAAGGTGAAACAATCTATTATATTAATACCTAATATGATAATTGAATATTTGTCCCTGACATTGTGAAAAAACTAATGACTTACTGTTTACTCTACAAACAACTTTGAGTACCAGGCGTGAGGATAAAAAAATCCCAATCGACTCCACACTTCTTGCTGTTCTAACAAACCCTACCAACTTTCGAAGAGAATTTCGAAAAGTCATTGGTGTGAGCCAGGATTCGAACCGGCAATCCCTGGATTCAGAAACGGGGTGCTCGACCACTGGACCACAGAAGCTTACATAATATTACGTTTTATTACCTTTCGGAGTAGAGTATAAAAACCTTTTTAATTGAAAGTTATTACAATTGTTTAACGACATATTACTACGTATTCTGTTAACTTGCTATAATAGTACAATATATATTATTTATATAATAATATATATTGTACTATTATAGCAAGTTATTCTATATATATTGAAAAGCAATTAATTTTTGAATTGGCCTCGTATGTGCCAGCGATGCGGTCTGACGGCATGAAGCCCCGGACAAATGGTGCACGTCATTTTATTCTGCTGATCACAATGTTTGAGCACCACCCTATCATCATATTTAAATTGAATTTTGGGAATACGTACAAGTGCAAACACAGAAGCGTATTATTAGGGTTACATTGTTCCAAGGGGATGGAGTCCAATTATAATCTTTTAAATTTAATTTATTCGCGCGACATTTGCTTTAATAATTCACGTATTGCAGTTGATTGTTCTCTTTGTTCATATTAATGCAATAAAATAGTATAATATAGCATATTGCTACTTTATGCCAAGTCCTAAAAGTCGTAGGCAGAGAGAATGGAGCGCCGTAAGGCACGATTCTTACACACCTCACTTGCTTTTAGATTTATCATAGACTGTAATAGATGGCACATATCAGTAAAAATGTACTACTAATCATCACTGCCAGTGCAACCACGAGTAAGCGATTCTCAGGATGTATCATCATTACATAGTATAAAATAAAGTCACTTTCCGCTGTCTCCTTATACGCTTATATATTTAAAAAAAGCAACGGATTTTAATGCGGTTTTTTTTTAATAGTTAGAGGGTGTCAACGGGGTGGTTTTGATCTATAATTCATATATGATGTTGTATGTGTTGTAAGGAAAAAAATGATAATTTTTGAGATTTAGCACTTTAATTGCAAACGCTGGCTGAACCCTAAGTGACAGACCAAAACACTATAATACTGCAATATCTTCGAAAATATTCGTTTAAACTGCATGGTGTAAAAGCTAGGATGCATCTATATTACATGCTCAATCTATTAAAGACACTTAACTGGATGAAAATAACGGTGTAATGGTTAAAATTGCTTCGTAAATAAGCCATTATTTCTCGTAAAAATAAAAAATATAAAAATGATCATGATGGGTTATCCCTAAGAGATAGACATATGGCCTTGGAAACTTTTTTGTAGACCTTTAATAATGTAGAACATTGTTTTGTTCTATCACTTAGTGTTCAGCCAGTGTTGGCAATTAAAGTGCTAAATCTCGAAAATTATCATTTTTTCTTTACAACATCATATATGAATTTTAGATCAAAACTACCCCGTTGACACCCTCTAACTATAAAAAAATCAAAATCCGTTGCGTAGTTTAAAAGATATAAGCATATAAGGGGACAGACAGCGGAAAGTGACTTTGTTTTATACTATGTAATGATGATGAAGTAATATTTAAAAAAAGTATATTTTTTTCTTTTATCAAACGTGTGTCAAATAATGTACCTCTATCTTATTAACTATAGACAATCTCAAAAATGATCTGCTAATTTCTTTTTAAAGATTTAAATTTCGAACAGACGTGAATTAGGCGCATATCTCTACTGATCCGCTCATCGCCACCTTACATCTCAAAAGCGCTTGGGGCTTTGCTCTCTTTGAAACATTCTTGGAATATTTTTTTCTATAAAATTATAACATAATATTTTAACATTAAAATCTAGCGATATTCATGAGTAGCCGGCGTGTCATTACATAGAGGATGTCGTCTGGCTAACGAGCTGAGAGCAAATAACTCCTCATAATAAAACCGAGCCACTGAAGGTACACCGTGGAAAGGAGCGTTTGAAATATTTTAATGCTGGAGCTAGTTATAGGCTCTGAGAAAGAAGTATAAAATTCATTACAGAATTGTTGTGACAACTTAAAAAAAAATACATTATTTGTAAGTTTTTTTTTACAAACAGATTTAGTTACTTTAGTAAGTAGCAGTAGTGTTACTTTAGTTAGTTTATCTTGCTACCCGGAACTTTTGTTGGGAAGGCCCCGAGTATGAATTCTTGTACAAATCAGTGAAGAAAATGATATATGAGGAATATTTACTCAATAATGCCTATTAATATTGAATATCTCAACTCCAAGGCCAAGACACACATTCCAGGACCAAATAGAACGTGTTCTGGAGGAAGGTGATGTTAGAAGCCTCAAAAATCGACGCGCGTGCATGAAAAGAGTTAAGAAAGTCAAAGAAGAGTGTGAGGTGTGTAAAAATCGTGCCTTATGGCGCTCTGTTTTCTCCGCCTACCCCCGCAAGGGATTTGGTGTGAAGTTATCTTTATGCACAACTCTTAGTATATAGAAAATAAATATATAATTACAAATAACTGTTTCAAACTAGATTTAGCTAACCCGTTAGCAGCCAATTACGCGGTAGTTAGTGCAGCAGTAGTGTCGTGTGAACGAGAGTGAACGAGCTAGGACTGTCACGGAATCTGGTCTGCACATTCACCACCAACGTGCTCCCTGTGTTATTAATAAAGCTCAAAGATTAAAACTTTCATGAAACAAATTAACTCTGTATATTTTGCCAGCCATTCTAGCCGTGTATAATTTAGATAAAATATCATATTTATTTTCTGTAATTATTGTTTACATATAACATAACAAAACTTCACGCCTTTTCTACCCGAAGGTGTAGGCAGCGGCTGTTAAGCCTCGTCTCGCCGTTATGTTTACGTTCCAAATGGAATAGGTGGCGAACCTATTGCCATACCGGGCACAAAGTTTACAGCCATCGATATTTATCACACATAACTTGCGAAAACAGTTTCGAAAAGTCATTGGTGTGTGCCAGGATTCGAACACGCGACTTCTTGATTTAGAAGCGGGTGCTTGACCACTGACCCATCAAGACTGAGAAAATTGTCTAGTTTATGGATATTTGTATCATATTAGTAGTCCGGACACTACCGAGTAGAAAATCAACGTGAAGTGGCGTTTTGTTAAGTTCATTCTCCTCCTCTCCCCATCCCCATTCCTTTCCGATAATACAATCGTGACTCTAGCGCAGCGATAGTCGCTTACCACTAGATAACCCACTTGTTTGCCCTTTCCGCCGTTAAATACTTACATTACACCAACCTAGAATAATGCCACCCATTCTCTTCCAGGTAATGCTCAGTGCTTAAATAATTTGTTCTCGTAACCATATTAGATATATTTAATTAATGAATTTTCACTTCTTTATAAAATTGTAACTTCAAAACTATTAATTACTTATAACCTAATAATAAATATAATTAATCTTATAACTAAGTTCCACATTTTCTCCAGGAAAATGTGGAACTTAGTTATAAGATTAATTATTAATTAACCAGCAAGACTAAATCCAATAGTTGCCAACCAAACTGTATCGAACTCTACTCTTAGTAGACGTTTGAAATCGGTCGTAGACTTCATTCAAGTCTCAACAACCACAAGGACTTGGTCATTATTGAAGTGCCTTTAATTGGAATTGAAGAGGAAGCAATTATTATGCATAACTTTACGAGAACCATCCGCACCCTTCCTGAGTTAATAGCGGTTCTATTAATTGACAAGAATTGATTTACCATAGCTAATTATAATTGTAAATTTTCACGTCTTTCATCAGTTTGCCCCTCAATCAAAAAGGGCCTCTTCACATCGATTGGATAGACTTAATTAAAATGTTGAATACATGAAAAGCAATAAAAAAATTAAAAAATATACTTTATGGCAGTTTCAAATTTTCATCTGAATGAGGATGTAAACATTCAAAAGATTGACATCAGAGCAAGTACATGAATATTTTAAAAACAACAAATTTATTTATAATAAAATTAATTCTGTAAAGCGGTACAAAAGATAAGGAAGCCACTTTTCATGAAGTTATGAATACAACGTGGAGAAGGAGCAAAAAGAAATTTAGTTTCCGCTTTCAAAGTGTCTCTTGGATTTTAATATTTATGTAATCCTGTTGAGGGCCCGAAGTTGTGCAAACTGTCTACAGTTCTTTTTTTTTGTGAGGACCCCAAAGTTGGCGTTTTCATAACTCTCTCTCCTTTGCTGGAAAGACTTTAACAAGTTTTCAGCTGACTTGAACTTTTCCTCTGGCCGGTGTCGGGACAGATAGAATGTGAAGTATTCATTTGTGCCAGATAAAGTTTGATGCAATAACGGAAATAGCTACTTAACATTGTAAGCTTTCAAAATTTTCAATCAGTTTTCTTTTGAAGTAAATAATGTCAGTGGTATAACACTTGTATATCCACCCAAATATTTACTTTACATATTGGTAACTAGTTAACTCAGCGAACGTTGTATTGCCTTAGAAGCAATAAGAAGAAAACAAAATGGTAATTGTGGGCTATTCTTAAGAGAAGTCCATCTCTAAGGTATAGCATCTATAAGCTCACAATGACCATTTTACACCATCGCGGACTTTTTTGTAGACCTTTAGAAGGTTTAATAATGTAGTACATTGTTTTCATCTATCACTTATGCGTGTGCAATAAAAGTGGCAATTTTTTTTAAAAAAATGTACATTTAGATGATATGCTTGTCAAAATTATTTTGTTAAAATTATTGTACATATAAAGTTATAACCTTAAAATATATGTAAAGTTTTATAATTTTTTTTGGATTTCGATATAATCTCTCTGTCCAGCCTGGCCTTAACAAAGGCCTTTTTTTTGCATGAAGAATCAAAATCGTAAAGCCCTGACCTGCCCCTTTATCCATAACGAATAAAATAATTCACATTTATTTTATAGGTTAACCCGCTTACGACAATATTCCACTACAAGCATAGATATCTAGCCGGCTTTGCAATAGAGGTTTATTTTGTTATATGAATATCAAACAGCAGTAACTGAAATATTTAAAAAAAACATGGCTGACTATTTGAAAGGTGCTTGTTCCTGTGGTTCCAGGATATTTAACCTAAGTTAATTTATGAATTTATATGAATTTGTAAAATATATAAGTTTATTCATAAAAATAGCCGAAATTTAAGAAATTATCTGCACGCTTTGAAATTAAAAATAAAATAGTATTTTCATTATTTTCACAGTCATATGAACGTATTGTTTTTGAAGCGTTTAATCCTCGCTGTCAATAATTTCATTTCACAGTTGACGGTTTTAATTTTATCTTTAGTCTCTTTTTAGTAACACAGTCAGTTGTATATAATACTTATGACTGAAAAGCTTTATTATATTTTTTCAATAGAGTTTTGGCGGGACTGTGGAAGAGTCATGTCCGTTTTTGCATTATTTTCTCAGATTTGTGTTTCAATGGATATTATTGAATAAAATTCGTGGCATTTTGTTTAATAAGTGTCCGTTTAGAGTGCAAATGTGGGGAATGGTGTAAATATCGTGTTTAGTGTGCTCTCCTACAGTGTCCTCAGGACTCCCTCGGACCATCATGAATAAAGTGCCACGACTTTTAGTACTTTAAGTTATTTTAAGTTAGTTTTAAGTTTCATTATCATCATAATCATCATTACTTCATTATAAAATTAACGGCAGACAAGGCATTATGGCTTAAAAGCTTTAGCCTGATTAAAACAACTTTTAGGATTATATCGCGTTTGGTCGTACCGAGTTTGTTGGATTACCCTCCGTAACAATTTTTCACTAGCTTTAGCTTGTCCAATAATGGACAAAAAAAAATTCGCGTGGGGACTCCACGCGAATTTTTTTGGAAGTGAAACGCGCTATGGAAGTGAAACTTTGAGCACATCTTACTTACATTACGACGGGCCTCGTTGTGCATTGGTAAAATCGAATGTAGAACGGAGATTGGCGGATTCAATCCCCACTCGAGTATAAATCTTAAGTATCTTTATCTTAGTAGAATTTGGTAATTACTCCTCTATTTAAGAGGATACGCCATATTCAACGTCGCATTGTTCTTTGATTTAGGTACTCCCCCAAGCTCAAGCCCATTTGATACCCATATTGTAAAAATGCATTAAAATACTTATTCCGCAATATTGGATTTAGAATGACGTCACATTTTTCAAGATACTATCGAAAAGCCCTTTTATTTGATACCCAAAAAAGCATTAAAACTATCTGTGAATGAGAGCTAGTGGTATTTCCCGGGCGAGCCAGCCCATTCATGCAGTGGACTGCTTGGCTCCTCGACAGTTAATAATATCATCATTAGCGTTTTTAAAAACTTCAAAAATGAGTCGTAAGATCAAGAACTACGTAATACATATTTATTACATTCATAATATATACCTACATACTACATTGCAAAATGAAAAATTCGATCCATGCGGTTCGAATAAAAATATCGACGTAAAGTTGCTCGTGCCGCTTTTCGTTCGGTGAAGGAGGTATCCAAAGGCCCGAGCCCCTTTCCCTCATACTCTCAAAGGAGGGCAACGCGCCACGGTGTTCATGGGCGGTGTCAAGTTGCTTACCATCAGGTGACCCACTACCTCGTTTGCCCTCCTATCCCATAAAAAACTAAGAATTGAATTGTTATTATCATTTTTGAGTGGGGAATTATCCAAATCTCAAATTTTTACCATGGGTTACCTACCTAATATCAAGTAATTCAGAGAAATCATTGGCTCGGAATCGATCCCACGACCACTGAGACTATTAATATTAAAATATTATAGGTACTATTAAAAATTGGAATGATAACTAAGTTCAAATGATAACTAAGTTAGATATAGAGATATTTGGATTATATATCTATACAGATACCATTATGATAATGTTGACCATTCTATTTTATGTCTGTTAATCACAATCTATTTGAAGTGCCATGCCGTTTATAATTTACATTTCAACACATTATACATTTTCAAAGTTCAAAGGGATTATATTAAAGATAATATAAATATATCAAATATAAAAATATTTGATATTATTCTATTTCATAATATAGAGATTATTTGACCGAGGACCATAAACAGACTATTATTTATACCCTTATTCTGAACTTATTTTATTCCAAATAACTCTGGTTCAGCGCTTATTTCTAAGATCTTGTAACTTGTAATTGACAAACTAATTATGAATTAACTATATACTCGTATATTTATTAGACTTGAACAACCAAGGCTCATGTATGTGTAAAAATTGGATGGGTAGATAGCAGTATCTTTGTATTTCTTATTATAGAAATTATTTCACCGAGTACCAGAAACAGACTATTATTTGTACCCATAATCTGAACTTATAAATGTTTATTTTTATAAGATTAGTTAACCATGAGTATAAACCATGAGTATGTTTATCATGTGATGATTGAAGTCAGTTTGTCATCAAATTATTCTTGAAATATATTATACTTGAAAATTAATTCTCTTAAAAATTATAAATGAAAATTATACATCAAGTTACTTGATAAATAACATACACACACACACACAACTTCACGCCAAATCCCTTGCGGGGTAGGCAGAGAGAACAGTGCGCCATAGGGCACGATTCTTACACACCTCACTCGCTTCGTTGACTTTCATAACTCTTTTCATGCACGCGCGTCGGTTTTTGAGGCTCTTAACATCACCTTCCTCCAGAACACGTTCTATTTGGTCTTGGAATGTGTGTCTTGGCCGTCCTCGACTCCTACATCCGTCCGCTTTTGCATTGTATATCTGCTTAGTCAGTCTTGCGTCAACCATTCTTTCTACATGTCCGAACCATCGGAGCATGCCCTTTCTTACTTTTACACCGACACTCTCTTTCAAACCAACTTCCTTCCTTACAACCTTGTTTTCTACGCGGTCAGCGAGAGTCACTCCGCAGATTTTGCGTAGAGCCCTCATTTCTACCGCGTTTATTCTACTTTCATGCACACTCTGCCATACCCAGCTCTCGCTTCCATAAGTTAGTGTTGGGATCAGGACTGCATTGTGGATTGCTAACTGGGCCTTTTTGCTAATATTTTTTGCGCCCAGGAATCTGCCCAACACTCCGTTTACGCTATTTCCTATCGCCACTCGTCTTTCTACATCCGCGGTGTACCTTCCATCTCTGCTAAAAGCGCATCCAAGATATACAATTTCATTCACCTGTTCCAGCACTACATCATCAACCATAATCCTTGCATCTGTTCTGGATTCCTCCCTTTCAAACACCATGACTTTCGTTTTCGTCGCATTCAACTGCAAGCCTTTAATCATGCAATCATCTTTCATAGTAGTGACTAGTGTTTGCAGGTCCGACGGCGATTCGGCTAGAAGCACGGCGTCATCTGCGTAAAGCAGGCAGCTCACAACTAGGTCACCCATTCGCATCCCTACATCCATCGATCTCATTCTCTGGAGACAACTGTCCAGGTACAGGATGAACAGTCGAGCAGACAGCACGCAACCCTGTCTGACGCCGATATTGACGTCAAACCAGGGGGACAAGCCGCTGTCAACACGCACACACGCTGTGCAGCCCTCATAAGTGGACTGCACAGCGCGCAGCAGTGCTCCGCTCACCCCGTAGCCCGGGAGTATATCCCACAGATCCTTTCGTAACACTCTGTCAAACGCTTTTTCCAGATCCACAAAACCGCAGAAAACCTTCCGGTTAACAGCCAGTTGTTTCTCCACGATGTTGCGGAGAGAAAAAATCTGATCCATGCACCCTCGTCCGCTTCTAAAACCACCCTGAGCCTCCCACAACACTCCATCAGATATCACCCTCATTCTCCTTTCAATAATTTTCCCATACACTTTTGCTGCTAAACTGATCAAACTGATGGCCCTGTAACTGGCGCACTGCATACGTGATCCCTTACCTTTATACAAGGGCACGATGACAGCGCGCCTCCAGTCCATGGGAACCTTACCCGACCTCCAGCACAGATTGCTCAAGGTCAGGAAAGCGTCCCGGACACAGGTTCCACCGTGTTTGATCATTTCAGCAGACATCATATCAATTCCAGCTGCCTTACCATTTTTCATACTTCGTATCGACCATTCAATCTCTTCTATAGTAATGTCCTCATCAGATGTTGGCGCAGCGGTGTCAGCCGTAGGCTCACTCGCGGCGCCCACATCCGGAACATACTCGTACATTTCCCCAAAATACTCACTCCACCTGCCCAATACATCGCTTGGGTTTGCAAGAATGTCACCAAACTTAGACATAATTTTGTCCATTCTGGATGTTGACGAAGAACCCCGAGACTTTCTAACTTCCCTCCAGAAGAGTTTGTTATTCGCCTCGAAGTTCTCCGTCAACCTCACTTCCTCATTCGCAACAAGTCTTTCACGCTTCTCTTTCACTAAGGCTTTGGTAACATTTCTGCAGCGGCGGTAGCTCTCATACTTTTTCTCTGTCATACTATCATTCTGGTTCAAACTTGAGACATAATCCAACCATGCTTTTTTCTTTCTTTCGACGCTGGATTTCACATCCGCGTCCCACCAGGCGTCACCTCTCAGAATCTTATGCCTCTTTGCACTACCACATACTTCTTTTGCACTATTCACTATACTTTCTTTCATTCTTTCCCAGCATTCTTCAACACCTAGGTCAGAAAGACTCGTCTCATTGAGTCTTTTACTGACTAGGCCTACATACATACTCCGTATACTTTCATCTTCTAATTTGTCACATTTTATCCTTTCAAGCTCTCCGAAATGGGTACGCACTCGCCAGTGTCTCCACTTCTTGAAAAGGCCCACGAAACGGCTTACCACCAGGTAGTGGTCCGTATCAAGAGTGGGGCCTCTGTAGGCTCTTGTATCCCTTAGAGTATTTCGGAGACGACTATCTATCAAAATCAAATCTATCATACTCTTTTGCTCATTCCGTCTCCACGTATACGTGTGAATATCTTTATGACGGAATAATGTGTTAGACACAAGGAGGTTCCGTTCCAGGCATACGTCCAATATCGGCTTACCAGCATCATTCACCCTCTTGTCACCATTCGGACCAAGGACAGCCTCCAGGCCGTCTCGCTTGGTTCCGACCCACCCATTAAGATCACCACACAGAATTATCCTTTCATTTCCCTCAACTAGATCCAGAATATCCCTAACAGTTTCCCAAAACTCCTCGAGTTCGCGGGGATCCGCGGAGCTAACGGGAGCATAAGCTGCGACCAGGAAAACTCGCGTGATCCCCAGTTTTATTCGAACCCAAAGATGTCTTGGGCCTACCAACTCATAATCTTTCACTCCGGAAGCAAAGCGGGAGGAGAGAACGACTCCAACACCCCCACTGGCACGGACGTCCGGGTCCACTCCGGACCATGGGGCTACCACGCCACCGGGGAGGTCCTCGGTCTCTCTCCCCCTCCGCTTTGTCTCCGTCAAACATAAGGCATCCAGGCATCTCTCATTTAATACACCCATCATCTCATTCATCTTTCTTGCCATGCTACCTCTAACATTCCACGTGCCTATACGGCACTCCCCTCTCCTCGTCCCGCCAGGATTGGCGCTGCGTGAAGGGTGGCGGCCCCCTTCGCCGCATGCGCATGCAGCCGCACCGACGGGGGCTAATCGGTGCCCGTCGCTTCCGGGGCACGCCCTAGCAGCCCGTCCGGCTGAGTTTGCTTTGGTCAAGATTGCGTCCCACTGGGACGGCAGGGATCGCGACGTGCACGCTCTTGACATGACCCCCTATAACATAGTTTTATGTAATATATAAAGAAAACTGTAAATAGCTAATGTTGTTTAGGTATGCTTTGCAATATTTTAAATGTGATGAATTAAAAAAGAAAATACAATTTATAAGTTTATAATTACCAAAATATTCGTAAGTACATCCAGTGACAAGTAATATATTTGTTCAAATCACGACTAATTTTGGTTTATGCAAAAGCTCTTTGTCGTATTGTCTTTCACGGAGTAAAATTAATTCATCGTCACTCGTTAGGCACTATTTTTTTACGTTCATAAGCTTTACCACAGAACAAAGTACTCCTAAACCACTTTACACTTTACAGTTGGAGTATTTATTTGAATATATTTAATAAAAACAAACAAATAGAGCAAAGTACCTAACTGTCACGATTATTTACTAATAATATATTTTTACGTTTTCGGTCATAGAGGTCGCAATATGCCAACGTATTAAATCGCGCTATGGTTTCACTACCGTAGGGTTTATATATGATTGACATTCCAAATCAATTAGTACCTCCACTCGCCACTAGATGGCTGTGTACTATTAAAATTCAAGCTTAACAAATTGAAAATTGGCTTCATATATACTTCGATGTTATAAAGTGTTATTATAATATTTTTTCCCGCGAGGGCCGCAAGGGGTCGTTAAATGCGTTAAACGCTCTTGCACGAGACATTAGAAGTTTGACTTCAATAAATAAATAATAATAATATAATTTTTTCAATAGAGTAAAAGTGTTTGATATATTCCTTTCAAAACAATTTAATCCTAAGAAAAAAAAAACATTTTGTATTTAATCGGTCTGTTATGAACGTTTTATTCAGGAAACGTAAAGATATTAGGTTGGTATTAAAATCGTTCAGTACACACAACACATTAATATACACACAAATTTTGTGTGTACATTATTTTATATTTTGTAAGTTGCTTCAGTCTTTGGCTGAAACCGCCTTTCAACTTGACATTACGAGTTATTTCTTCTCCTCCGCTTTAAAAAAAACATTAAAAACACTTAACACCTGTTGAATATAATATAGTGATTTCAATAATGAATCTTATAAAAAAAATTAAGAACTAAAGGACGGATGGATATAAAAATTTTCATGAACAATTGTAACGGAAAATTGAGTTTAAGTTAGATGTGTATATAGTGTACTAGCTGACCCGGCGAACTTTGTTCCGCATCAAAAGTAATAACTGCTGTCCCGCTATGTTAATACTGCAATATCTTCGAAAATATTCGTTTAAATTGCATGCTGTAAAGGGCCAGGATCAACTATATTACATGCACAATCTATTTAAGACACTTAATTGGATGAAAATTAATGCTGTAATGTTTAAAATCCCTTCGTAAATAGGCCATTATTTAAAAGTAAAAAAATAAAAATGGTCATTGTGGGTTGACTTGAACAACCAAGGCTCATGTATGTGTAAAAATTGGATGGGTAGATAGCAGTATCTTTGTATTTCTTATTATAGAAATTATTTCACCGAGTACCAGAAACAGACTATTATTTGTACCCATAATCTGAACTTATAAATGTTTATTTTTATAAGATTAGTTAACCATGAGTATAAACCATGAGTATGTTTATCATGTGATGATTGAAGTCAGTTTGTCATCAAATTATTCTTGAAATATATTATACTTGAAAATTAATTCTCTTAAAAATTATAAATGAAAATTATACATCAAGTTACTTGATAAATAACATACACACACACACACAACTTCACGCCAAATCCCTTGCGGGGTAGGCAGAGAGAACAGTGCGCCATAGGGCACGATTCTTACACACCTCACTCGCTTCGTTGACTTTCATAACTCTTTTCATGCACGCGCGTCGGTTTTTGAGGCTCTTAACATCACCTTCCTCCAGAACACGTTCTATTTGGTCTTGGAATGTGTGTCTTGGCCGTCCTCGACTCCTACATCCGTCCGCTTTTGCATTGTATATCTGCTTAGTCAGTCTTGCGTCAACCATTCTTTCTACATGTCCGAACCATCGGAGCATGCCCTTTCTTACTTTTACACCGACACTCTCTTTCAAACCAACTTCCTTCCTTACAACCTTGTTTTCTACGCGGTCAGCGAGAGTCACTCCGCAGATTTTGCGTAGAGCCCTCATTTCTACCGCGTTTATTCTACTTTCATGCACACTCTGCCATACCCAGCTCTCGCTTCCATAAGTTAGTGTTGGGATCAGGACTGCATTGTGGATTGCTAACTGGGCCTTTTTGCTAATATTTTTTGCGCCCAGGAATCTGCCCAACACTCCGTTTACGCTATTTCCTATCGCCACTCGTCTTTCTACATCCGCGGTGTACCTTCCATCTCTGCTAAAAGCGCATCCAAGATATACAATTTCATTCACCTGTTCCAGCACTACATCATCAACCATAATCCTTGCATCTGTTCTGGATTCCTCCCTTTCAAACACCATGACTTTCGTTTTCGTCGCATTCAACTGCAAGCCTTTAATCATGCAATCATCTTTCATAGTAGTGACTAGTGTTTGCAGGTCCGACGGCGATTCGGCTAGAAGCACGGCGTCATCTGCGTAAAGCAGGCAGCTCACAACTAGGTCACCCATTCGCATCCCTACATCCATCGATCTCATTCTCTGGAGACAACTGTCCAGGTACAGGATGAACAGTCGAGCAGACAGCACGCAACCCTGTCTGACGCCGATATTGACGTCAAACCAGGGGGACAAGCCGCTGTCAACACGCACACACGCTGTGCAGCCCTCATAAGTGGACTGCACAGCGCGCAGCAGTGCTCCGCTCACCCCGTAGCCCGGGAGTATATCCCACAGATCCTTTCGTAACACTCTGTCAAACGCTTTTTCCAGATCCACAAAACCGCAGAAAACCTTCCGGTTAACAGCCAGTTGTTTCTCCACGATGTTGCGGAGAGAAAAAATCTGATCCATGCACCCTCGTCCGCTTCTAAAACCACCCTGAGCCTCCCACAACACTCCATCAGATATCACCCTCATTCTCCTTTCAATAATTTTCCCATACACTTTTGCTGCTAAACTGATCAAACTGATGGCCCTGTAACTGGCGCACTGCATACGTGATCCCTTACCTTTATACAAGGGCACGATGACAGCGCGCCTCCAGTCCATGGGAACCTTACCCGACCTCCAGCACAGATTGCTCAAGGTCAGGAAAGCGTCCCGGACACAGGTTCCACCGTGTTTGATCATTTCAGCAGACATCATATCAATTCCAGCTGCCTTACCATTTTTCATACTTCGTATCGACCATTCAATCTCTTCTATAGTAATATCCTCATCAGATGTTGGCGCAGCGGTGTCAGCCGTAGGCTCACTCGCGGCGCCCACATCCGGAACATACTCGTACATTTCCCCAAAATACTCACTCCACCTGCCCAATACATCGCTTGGGTTTGCAAGAATGTCACCAAACTTAGACATAATTTTGTCCATTCTGGATGTTGACGAAGAACCCCGAGACTTTCTAACTTCCCTCCAGAAGAGTTTGTTATTCGCCTCGAAGTTCTCCGTCAACCTCACTTCCTCATTCGCAACAAGTCTTTCACGCTTCTCTTTCACTAAGGCTTTGGTAACATTTCTGCAGCGGCGGTAGCTCTCATACTTTTTCTCTGTCATACTATCATTCTGGTTCAAACTTGAGACATAATCCAACCATGCTTTTTTCTTTCTTTCGACGCTGGATTTCACATCCGCGTCCCACCAGGCGTCACCTCTCAGAATCTTATGCCTCTTTGCACTACCACATACTTCTTTTGCACTATTCACTATACTTTCTTTCATTCTTTCCCAGCATTCTTCAACACCTAGGTCAGAAAGACTCGTCTCATTGAGTCTTTTACTGACTAGGCCTACATACATACTCCGTATACTTTCATCTTCTAATTTGTCACATTTTATCCTTTCAAGCTCTCCGAAATGGGTACGCACTCGCCAGTGTCTCCACTTCTTGAAAAGGCCCACGAAACGGCTTACCACCAGGTAGTGGTCCGTATCAAGAGTGGGGCCTCTGTAGGCTCTTGTATCCCTTAGAGTATTTCGGAGACGACTATCTATCAAAATCAAATCTATCATACTCTTTTGCTCATTCCGTCTCCACGTATACGTGTGAATATCTTTATGACGGAATAATGTGTTAGACACAAGGAGGTTCCGTTCCAGGCATACGTCCAATATCGGCTTACCAGCATCATTCACCCTCTTGTCACCATTCGGACCAAGGACAGCCTCCAGGCCGTCTCGCTTGGTTCCGACCCACCCATTAAGATCACCACACAGAATTATCCTTTCATTTCCCTCAACTAGATCCAGAATATCCCTAACAGTTTCCCAAAACTCCTCGAGTTCGCGGGGATCCGCGGAGCTAACGGGAGCATAAGCTGCGACCAGGAAAACTCGCGTGATCCCCAGTTTTATTCGAACCCAAAGATGTCTTGGGCCTACCAACTCATAATCTTTCACTCCGGAAGCAAAGCGGGAGGAGAGAACGACTCCAACACCCCCACTGGCACGGACGTCCGGGTCCACTCCGGACCATAGGGCTACCACGCCACCGGGGAGGTCCTCGGTCTCTCTCCCCCTCCGCTTTGTCTCCGTCAAACATAAGGCATCCAGGCATCTCTCATTTAATACACCCATCATCTCATTCATCTTTCTTGCCATGCTACCTCTAACATTCCACGTGCCTATACGGCACTCCCCTCTCCTCGTCCCGCCAGGATTGGCGCTGCGTGAAGGGTGGCGGCCCCCTTCGCCGCATGCGCATGCAGCCGCACCGACGGGGGCTAATCGGTGCCCGTCGCTTCCGGGGCACGCCCTAGCAGCCCGTCCGGCTGAGTTTGCTTTGGTCAAGATTGCGTCCCACTGGGACGGCAGGGATCGCGACGTGCACGCTCTTGACATGACCCCCTATAACATAGTTTTATGTAATATATAAAGAAAACTGTAAATAGCTAATGTTGTTTAGGTATGCTTTGCAATATTTTAAATGTGATGAATTAAAAAAGAAAATACAATTTATAAGTTTATAATTACCAAAATATTCGTAAGTACATCCAGTGACAAGTAATATATTTGTTCAAATCACGACTAATTTTGGTTTATGCAAAAGCTCTTTGTCGTATTGTCTTTCACGGAGTAAAATTAATTCATCGTCACTCGTTAGGCACTATTTTTTTACGTTCATAAGCTTTACCACAGAACAAAGTACTCCTAAACCACTTTACACTTTACAGTTGGAGTATTTATTTGAATATATTTAATAAAAACAAACAAATAGAGCAAAGTACCTAACTGTCACGATTATTTACTAATAATATATTTTTACGTTTTCGGTCATAGAGGTCGCAATATGCCAACGTATTAAATCGCGCTATGGTTTCACTACCGTAGGGTTTATATATGATTGACATTCCAAATCAATTAGTACCTCCACTCGCCACTAGATGGCTGTGTACTATTAAAATTCAAGCTTAACAAATTGAAAATTGGCTTCATATATACTTCGATGTTATAAAGTGTTATTATAATATTTTTTCCCGCGAGGGCCGCAAGGGGTCGTTAAATGCGTTAAACGCTCTTGCACGAGACATTAGAAGTTTGACTTCAATAAATAAATAATAATAATATAATTTTTTCAATAGAGTAAAAGTGTTTGATATATTCCTTTCAAAACAATTTAATCCTAAGAAAAAAAAAACATTTTGTATTTAATCGGTCTGTTATGAACGTTTTATTCAGGAAACGTAAAGATATTAGGTTGGTATTAAAATCGTTCAGTACACACAACACATTAATATACACACAAATTTTGTGTGTACATTATTTTATATTTTGTAAGTTGCTTCAGTCTTTGGCTGAAACCGCCTTTCAACTTGACATTACGAGTTATTTCTTCTCCTCCGCTTTAAAAAAAACATTAAAAACACTTAACACCTGTTGAATATAATATAGTGATTTCAATAATGAATCTTATAAAAAAAATTAAGAACTAAAGGACGGATGGATATAAAAATTTTCATGAACAATTGTAACGGAAAATTGAGTTTAAGTTAGATGTGTATATAGTGTACTAGCTGACCCGGCGAACTTTGTTCCGCATCAAAAGTAATAACTGCTGTCCCGCTATGTTAATACTGCAATATCTTCGAAAATATTCGTTTAAATTGCATGCTGTAAAGGGCCAGGATCAACTATATTACATGCACAATCTATTTAAGACACTTAATTGGATGAAAATTAATGCTGTAATGTTTAAAATCCCTTCGTAAATAGGCCATTATTTAAAAGTAAAAAAATAAAAATGGTCATTGTGGGTTATCCCTAAGAGATAGACATATGCCTTCGCGGAATTTTTTGTAGACCTTTTAAAGGTGTCTAATAATGTAGTTCATTGTTTTGATTTATCACTTAGGGTTCAGGCAGCGTTTGCGATTAAAGTTCTATCTTGAAAATTATCACTTTTTTACTACACTATACATGAATTATAGATCAAAACCACCCCGTTAACACCTTCTAATTATTAAAAAAAACCGCATCAAAATCCGTTGCGTAGTTTTAAAGATATGCGCATATAAGGGGACAGACAGCGGAAAGTGACGTTGTTTTATAATATGTAATGATTAGATGTGTGTATGTGTAGTGTTCGATAGCATTACTATAAGTGCCATTTATTTCTTTATATATATACAGGTGTTGAAAATATTCGCAATGTGACAAATCTGTGAACAAAATAATAATATTCAGATATGAAGTCGTTAACTGGGCTTTAACTCGCGAGTGTGATAAAGTGACATCTATGAAGGCGGTTCAAGCGGCAAAACACTTGGATGTCTCCATCTGCGATATACGAAACGAACAAATTGAATAAAACCCCGATGTGGCATTGTGATATGATAAAATTGAATTTTTCAAATCGATTTTGAGATCAGCATTATAAACAAACAAGCAACTAATAAACTAAATTATTTTATTGAACAAATCAATCGATAAAGTATCACTTCCTGCCGCCATATTATTTTGTCACTAAAACATTAATTGTATTTATCTTTTTATTCTCAATGAAAACATTAATCAAAAATTATACTGAAAACAAATCTCATATTAACGTGGTCTGGAGGAAGGTGATGTTAGGAGCCTCAAAAATCGACGCGCGTGCATAAAAAGAGTTATGAAAGTCAAAGAAGAGAATGAGGCGTGTAAGAATCGTGCGTTATGGCGCTCTGTTCTCACTGCCTACACCGCAAGGGATTTGGCGTGAAGTTATGTATGTATGTATGTAAAACATATCTCTTTAATAATTATATTTATTGGTAAAAACTATATCAAAATTCTCTACAAAAAAAAAGATTTAAATACCCTAAATTCGTTTGTCTCGTTGTTTATAAGGACCCTCCAAATATTAGTAAAAAGCAATGAGTCTTCAATCAAAACACTTACACATCGTCGACTTATAACAAAGAGGAAAATTAGAATAAAAAACCCAATTGTGAAACAAAAATTATGATTAATTAATATTCAAATATTCGAAATTATCTTGTAAGTACAAAATTAATAAAATGCCAATACTTTATTGACAAAGTAAACAAAATATTCGTCGATAAATTTTGGTGAGGCGAATGGCGCGATGTTTTATTACATTTTGGGTTTAATTCATCATTCGTAGCTCATCGTGTCGGTATTGTTGGTGAGTTTTGGGCACTTGGAAACAAACTTCCACGCTCAAGTGTTTGCGCTCCCTGGCTCTTTACTAAATTGTTATTCATAGCTTTGTATAAACGCCCGCCAGTTCGGAAAGAGTAGGTACTCCTCCATACTCTTATGTTCTTATCTTCCATTTAATATCATTCCGAGTTGCCGGGGAATTATTTTTGCTTTTGTTTTTGTTGTTGCCAGTCAAAGATTGCAAGTTGGTGATTAAGGATGTTTTTACAATGATTTATATGTAATGTATGGTATAGTGTTTGTATTTCGCATATGTTTTTTATAGAGTTAATAATTAATAGTAATAATAATTTAGCCCTTTATTCCGAAACCAGAAATAACTTATACATAAAGTTTTAAATATAAACGTTTTCTTATCAATAGTTAATATATTCGCAATATATTCAATATATATATATATATATATATATTAGTACACTTTGTTAACAATTGGTAATTTTAAAGGATATCCCTGACTTCGGTATGCCTTAAAACATAGTCCTCCTCTAACCGCTTACATTGTTGTCTGTCACGAGTGACCCTCCTCCAGTTTGGGCCTGCTGTCAGTTTTATTTCATCTTCCCACATAGCAAGCGGTCTAATCCGGCTACGTTTTCCATCCCTAGGGTACCATTCTGTCACTGACTTACTGCATTTTTCTGTAATGTCTCGCTCGCTCGCTCGTTAAGCCTCGTCTCGCCGTAATGTTTACGTCCCAAATGGAATAGGTGGCGAACCTACGTCCATGCCTATGTGTCCTCGACCACTAGGCTACCGAAACATGCCGTAAAACAATGAAAGAAAAATCCTTTTTTGGGGATATTTTTACACGAACCTAACTGAAAATATCGTCAGCTGCCTAGCTAGCGGCGGAAAGACCGTTAGCTGACGCAATAAATATAACACACGTTGGAGCATTGATACTCGCTGTTGCCTTTGAGCACTTGGTACTGCTAAGTAATATTACGACAACTAAAACTTCTTTTAGGGATTGTAGACATAATTCTGAAGTAAAAAATAAATTGTTAGCTCCATCGTGGAGTGGTCTGGGTGGGGCTGAGCTCCCATGAAATTATAGGAAAACACCTTACTTATAGTGCTGCTACGCCAGTTGAAACTTAACTGGTTGATTGACACCCATACCCAGGGTGGGAGTGCCAGCTGAATCTTGATCCAATTATTAGTCATCCGAGAAAAAGAAACTGGATCGGCACATAATTGCTACCTAAAATGCAACGCTACTTCCCGTACCATGTATAGTCTCACATCACAACAACACAAATTAAATACAAATAAAATACAATGTATTCAAATGTAAAATACAAACCTAACGCATGATTAAGTTCCGATCCTGTGACATATAAAAGACAATCATATAATTTGTTTGAAAAATAGGCAAATTGACGTTAATCTTGGTAGTGAGTCTGTAATAACAGTACGTTAATAATGTTTAAACATATAACCTAAATGAATTATGGTCGATCGCTGTATTACTGGTTGATTATGCATGCATTTTAGATTGACAATTGCTTATCGTCGACTATAAATGAACAGAAATGTAGTCGATACAATAGATTTGCATTTTCTCTAAGACTTTAAACATCTGCTTTGTCTGGCCAGGCAGAATTTCAGTCAAGCCATGACACGTTTGGAAAGTGCTTTGTTACTGGTTTAGTTCGCTAGACAAGTTTCTAGCAATAATGGGTACGTCGTTTGATACCTAATGCTCTGACATTGAAAGTAAATTATATTATTGTTCCAACTTTATCAAATTCCTTCAATAACTACTATTTTTCTTTAAGGCCATCTCCAAAAAAAACTTAGTTATAAAACAATTTGTTGTCAATTTTAAAATATCTCCAATTGCCATATTGTATCTTAAATACATCGAAACTTCAAGAAAAATAAGGACGGCACTAGTTTTCGTAGTTTCATTATCACAGGATTGATATGGACATGCGCAATTCAGTTTTAGCACTGTTCACGAATGTACCATTACTTTTTACGAAACAAACTAAATTGGACCTTATGGCGTACCAATATATTACATTATTCTATTCAATCATCCGTAATAGTGTGCAGTAACGCATTGCAATTTTACTATCAAGATGCGTCTTCTACGAAAGAACTTTGCACAGAATCACCTATATTGCACACATGCATATAAACTCGTGAAGGAGAGTGCCTCAAAGATTAAAGTTAAGTCCGTTATCTGTGTGTACATGTATTTTCTATGTGTATGTACATAAATTTTGGTTAAAGCAAGATAGGGCAAAAGAGGAAAAGCGTTCGTAGTAAAAGCGAGCAAAACGGTGGCCGGGTGCTCGGTGACAGTTGTCAGTATGTTGTTGAACACCGTAAGGGATGGTGGTCTCGGGGGATAGCGTATTGTGTGTTAAATACTCCGACAATTTCCCGCGCTTTTACTGACCACGTGGCGCGTACTAATAAAAAAGTTTTTAATCAACTTGTCATTGAATAAAAAAAATAACTTATCAGTGTGGTATATTCAGATGTTTTCGTTTAGTATTTTTTTTAATAAAGCAACTTTGAACTCATGATTGTGTCGTGTTTTTGCTTTTATCTTCAATTGTATGGGAAAGTAAGTAAAAGTATTTGCATTTATATTACGCTTTATTATGATTCATTAAATAATTTCTATTCATTGGGTACAACCCTTTAAATTATTTCAACCACAAGAAATAAGCGAAGCATATGTATGTCAGACCTTATACATAAAGTAATTACAAATAAATTGACAAATTTAGTTATCGATGTTGCTCTCGTGACTCGGTAAACAACATTTTGAATTTTATGGTAAAAAATAGTAAAAATAAGGCAATAAGAGAACGCCGGTTTTAAGAACTAGATTTTTATTATTCAAGCTCATAAAATTTATAGATAAATAGTCCTCAAGCGTATACCATATTTATAAATTGTATTTAACATACATGACTTAAACTGTTTCGGTACAGAGTGGTTATACTGTTGGTTGTACTTACAGGTACAAAAATTAATAAATAACGTGTTTGTTTTTTATAAATTATTGTTTGAAGAAAAATATTTTTAAAAACTAAATTTTCCTTGACTACTTCTTACTTAACGAATAAGTATTCCAATATATTTGAATTATCAGGCAATCAAGTCTATATTTAGCTAAAAATATTTTCAGCGAGAAAATAGCGCACGGGCAAAAACGCCGAACAGGATTACAAGCGAAAATATTAAAAGCAATAAAGTTTTTATAACAAAGTAAAACAAAAAGTTAATCAAAAAATAATCTCTAATTAAATTTGCGTTAAAAATTTATCAACACTAGGAGTTTTATCTTCTCTTTTTATAGAAATTGTTTTAAATAAATATATGCCTTCATCCTTGTACTTTGTACTGATTAAAAGAGATTAGAAGTTTACCCATTTTTTGTCAATTCATCGATTTTTGAACACAGAAAGATTTGTCACAATCCAATAAACAATTTTTCGCTGGGCTCTCGGATGATAAAATATACTGAAAACCTTTTAATAATGAATGATATTTGATACATCACGCTGTTGGTACATTACAAATTTTACAATGTAGTACATAGTACAGCATAGTTCATACATAGTACATAGGCGGCAATTGGGCAATTCAATACATTAATAATTTTTATTATTTTTATTTTTTTTAAAGTCTCGGTGGTCCAGTGGTACGAGCACACGGCTCCTGATCCAGAGGTCCGGGTTCGAATCCTGACACTGGCTCACAACAATGACTTTTCGAAATTGTTTTCGGAAGTTAAGTGTGATAAATATCGATGATTGAAAACTTTGTGCCCGGTATGGCAATAGGTTCGCCACCTATTCTATTTGGGACGTAAAAATAACGGCGAGACGAGGCTTTACAGCCGCGGCCTACACCTTCGGGTAACAAAAGGCGTGAAGTTATGTTATTTGTTTGAAATAATAAAGGGACTATTTTCATACATCAGATCTGATGAATTATGTAAAAATAAATCCTGAAATTAACTGGCTCTATCTGTTTCGAAACTCGAGAGCGCTGTAAAGTAAACTAAAGCGCAGTCCTGAAATATTAGGCCACTAGATTAAATTGATACATATGACCACGAATGCATTTCCCAGAATATGCCAGTTATTTCTCTATCTACCTTCTTATTCTTCTTCTGTAGTTACTCTTCTTTCTACAATTTTTCTATACACTTAAGAAGGTCCCGGGTTGTTATTTTGATTTTGACATTGCACATGACAAGGATTTTTGTATTTATGAGACATAAATACCAAAATCGAAATTTCTAATCGAAAAGTCGTAAACTTTCTAATAGTTTAAAATTGAATAAAATGGTGCCCGATACCGCAAGTCTAACTCCTATTCCATGTGACAGTTATTCCTTTATTTAAATTCGTGAAAGCTGAAAATGACGGGAACATTACTTAAAGTTTATATTTGTTATAAGTATTTTATATTATGCTTTATTCACGTAAATTTACCTTTTATTGTATAACATTACTAAGGTTAAGCGTAACATGTGTTATTTGATGTTCTTTAAGATATTTCTTTTCTTTTTGATATTTTAAAATTAACATACAAGGTTCTTATTCTGATATTTTGCGTTTTATGGATATAATATGGGAGGAATCTCTAATTAACTATTAGTTTATATTTTTAAAATTGGGAAAAATTGGAAAAGACATAGGTATGCAGTGTAGCCTGTAATATTCAAGCAAGGAAAATCTGTACATATAAAAATGAATCCACATTTCCCTTGGTCATCGCATCATGTGTGAACGACTTAACCGATTTCGTTATTTCTTTTTTAATAATAATCCTGGAAATACGAGGATGGATCTTTTGGAGGGGAAAATTAAACAAAATACCTGTAATAGTCTAACAACACTTGTATATACTCCCACACATGAGATTCCTAATAATACTTACAAGTCAATTTAAACTTTATTTCTATGATATAATGTTCAGTCGAGAGGTTCCGGGAAGGCAAAACAATTGAGTGACATTGGTATCGCATGAATTTTGACATTTTTTTTGTAAATAGCGTGGTCAGTGTCGGTGGTCCAGTGGTAGAGCCCGCACTATTGTATCAAAAGTCGTGGTATAGATTTCGGGCTCACACTTAAATGTCTTCTTGGAATTATTTTCGTTATTTGTGTGTGATATAAATATTCCATTTGGGACAAAAATAATTAGCGCGACAAGAGATGTTATGTTATGTATTGTTAAATATATAAACTGTCATTTTTATATTGACTATTACAAGAATCTTAGGTATTTTATAATTTTTATTTTTGACACTTGGTAATTGTTAGTTGACCCGTGACGCAGCGTCTCGAATATCAGAAATAGTTTAAAAAAATAAAGAATCCACTATTGGCCGGTACGAAGTCCGCAGGTTCACCTTTTTGTTTATAAACTGAGTATTGACTAAATCAGATCCTAATAATATTATAAATAAACGTGCAAGTGTGTAATTTTGGATGGATGTCTGTTACTCTTTCATTTAAAAACTAATAAAGGGATTTTGATGAAACTTTACAATAATATAGGGTAATACATACAAATACAACTTTACAAAAATATAATATACTATACTATAATATACTACGTAAAATTTGCGGATTGACACCTGCTGACTGTGTCGAAAATAAGGTTTTAAGAAACGAAGTTCGATTGGAAGAGAGTATCGATATAAAAGTAAGAAAGGGCATGCTCCGATGGTTTGGACATTTAGAAAGATTGGCTGATGCAAGATTGACTAGATGGGTATTAAGTAGATATACAATATAAAAGAAGATGGATGTAGGAGTCGAGGACGGCCAAGACAATAGGACGTGTTCTGGAGGAAGGTGATGGTGCCTCAAAAATCGACGCGCGTATAAGAAAAGAGTAATGAAAGTCAAGGAAGCGAGAAAGGTGTGTGAGAATCGTTTATTATGGCGCTCTGTTCTCTCTGCCGACTGCACAAGAGTGTTGGCGTGAAGTTATGTATGTACCTATGTTTACAGTAATATAGCTGATACATTGGTAGAGCCAAGCAATTCGCTGCATGAATGGGCCGGCTCAACCGGTGAAATACCACGACCTCTCAGAAGATCGACGTAAAGTGGCTCATGCCGCGTTTCGTTCGGTAAGAGAGGTACCCGGAGGCCCACCCCCTTTTCCCCATCCTTTCCTTTCCCCTATCCCTTAAAGGTCGGCAACGCAACAGTAACACTATATGTGTTTCTGATGTCCATGGGCGGCGTTGGTTGCTTACCATCAGGTGATACGCCTGCTCGTTTGCCCTCCTATCCCATAAAAAATAAAATAAAAAAAAACATCAGAATAACTTATAGTAACTTACACTAGCATATATCTTGAATATATATAAAATTGTAGTTTCTTAGTAATATTGAAATAACCGCTTTTAGCACTACGTGCATATAAATATGAACCTTTGGTACATACACAAACATTTTTTTTAGTATTTGTCTGTCTGTTTGTTACAGTTAATTCCTAAAATAATAGGACCGATTAACACGGGATTTTCATTGGCCGGTAGCTGATATAATATGGCGTAACTTAGGCTACGTTTATTTTCGGAACTATCTTTTATTTTGTCATTTATTGCTCCTGAGGCGAAACAAAGTCTGCCAGGTCAGCTAGTAATTTAAATTAAAACTATCTAATAGAGTACTAAGTATGTACCGTCATTTTTTATTTGCTTTAATTTTTACTCGTCTTCTGTATGTACTTTATCTTTATTTTAAGGGTTTTCACTATTTCGTAGCTTCTGACTACGTGATGTCCTGAGGTAATTTTGATATCGTAGCAGCTCAGTACAGTTCTGCTAAACCACCTCATACTACGCAATATGCGTTATATTGCTTTTGTCCTATCATACTTATTTATCGCTTCTACCGGAAACATTACAAGCCTAGGAAATTATTACTCACTAGCTGACCTGGCGCACTTTGTTTCACCTCGGAATATTTTTATTTTGAAAAAGTAGTTTATGTAATGCCGTATTACGCCGGCCGCCATTTCAGAGATAACCCGGAACAAACAGCTACACAGTCAAAATCGAAAAAGAAGTTATTTGAATGTGTGTTCCGAAAGCAGTTAATTCAATATTACAAACACACACACTTCACTTCAATTTTATTTATTTGTAGAGATATTGTATTGATTACATTTAATATTCAGACGTAATTCTTAATATAATTCTACATAGGTTTCTGTAGAGTATTTTTTTCTCCTATTATTGATGAAATAACGTAGTTATTTTTTTTATGACTTAATAATAAGTGGATCGTTACAATTGAAGGGGTTATCGTTCTTAATTCTGAGACAAACTTATCATTTCCATAAGTTTATAGAATTTTATAGCTTAAGTTAACTTTGTAATGGTAGCTGATTTACTTCAACCTCTGATTGACTTGTCTCAGATGAAATTCGGGAACACATCTACAACTTTTCCAATGTTGTATAATCGAATACTTGTTAAATAGGGACTGGTAGTACCAATTCGATAGGATTACAAAATAAGGCTCTCCCAAAATGGCGGCAAAGATTATAAGGAAGAAATAAGGAAGCGTATTCATACACAAAATAATTTATATACCTGGGTTTTAATTAATGACTGATATAGGTATATTAATTATATATGTAAAGAAGAGTCGGATTTCGCCTCGAGGCACATTTAATAAATGCCAGCGGAAGAACGTTACTATCTTCGTATAAACACGTATATTGCTCTTCAGAGGCACCTCACTTTAATGTTGTTTCAAGCCATTAATTTTAACATTTATAGTTTGTAGTTATAATTGGTTTTATTTAATCTTATTTATTGCAGATTTAATATAGTACACATAGCTGCTAACATATTGAGTATGGACAATGAAATCTTAAGTTTATTCTTTCAAGTAGGACCGGATACTCCGCTGCATAGTTTGTTACATGAACTGGCTGGTTTGAACGGTGAAATATCACGACTTCTGAGAAAATCGCCGCGAAGTGGCTCAAACCGCATTTTGTTTTTTAAGAGTAGTATCCGAAGGTCCACCTCATTTTATCTCTCTGTGTTGCAAATGTCTATTGACGGCGCTTTTTGCTTACCACCAAGACCCAAACAGTTTGCTTATTTACTAGAAAAAGGATTTATTTGCGAGAATTTTAAAGAGAAACAAATAAATATATATATTAATGCTATAAAAGAAAATTACACAACGTTAAACACATACATTTATCATACCAAGATTATATATAAGTGTAGTAATAATAGACCTGCTCGCTTACAGGAGTTGGTCTGAACATCAATAAACTTCCCCCCCCCCCCCCCCCCAGTATGCCACAACAGACGGATGTACTCCGAGTTTATCGTAGTAAGAGATTATTAATTTGAAATAGTTATTATCTAAGTTTGAATAAACGGTAGCACGTTTTTTGTGAAGTCGGATTCTCATTTAGCAAGTTACTTGTATAGTCACTTTCTAAATTAGAATCCGACTTTTCAGTTTAGTACGTAGATATGAATAAGGAAGAGAGAAAGAGAGACTTTATGATGTTTATGAGTAGAATGTTCTTTTAGACTTGTCTGAGACGAATATATCATCGAAAGAACGATAACAAACAAGGCAGTGGCCTAAACAGTGGTTTACGATAAAAAAGTGACTTAATGTTGATTTAGTGAATTGGGTCTGTACTCTCTACTTCTGATTAAGAAGTTTCCAATCCAAATCAGAATCAAAATAATTTTAGATTTTGTACTTAACATAACATAACATAACTTCACGCCTGTTGTTACCCGAAGGTGTAGGCAGCGGCTGTTAAGCCTCGTCTCGCCGTTATGTTTACGTCCCAAATGGAATAGGTGGCGAACCTATTGCCATACCGGGCACAAAGTTTTTATCAGTCATCGATATTTATCACACATAACTTCCGAAAACAATTTCGAAAAGTCATTGGTGTGAGCCAGTGTCTGGAATCGAACCCGGGACCTCTGGATCAGAACCCGTGTGCTCGACCACTGCGCCACCGAGACTTTTGTACGAGAATTTTGTACTTAAACTTCATTCAAATCTTAGGGCCACATCTAGACTGATGACATAGACATACCGTTACAGTACTACGATTCGGGGAATAATAAGCTGTTACTTTTTCATAACATAACATGACTTCACGCCATTGTTACCCGAAGGTGTAGGCAGCGGCTGTTAAGCCTCGTTTCGCCGTTATGTTTACGTCCCAAATGGAATAGGTGACGAACCTATTGCCACACCGGGCACAAGTTTTCAGTCATCGATATTTATCACACTTAACTTCCGAAAACAATTTCTAAAAGTCATAGGTGTGAGCCAGTGTCAGGATTCGAACCACGACCATTATTATTGATTCAGAAAGCGTGTGCTCGGCCACTAGACCACCGAGTTACTTTTTCAATTCATGCAATTAATTTTTTTTCACGATTGGAAGATTCGAGATAGATTCCGGGTTCACATCAATGATTCCACGGTATGATTTTGAAGATATGTGATAACTATCGATGATTAACAACAGTGTGCCCGGTGTATGGCAGTAAGTTCGCAACCTATTCCATAACATAACGAGGCGGGTAGAAATAGGCGAAAAGTTACGTTTTGTTAAAACTATCAGTTGAAAAACGAAATGTAAAGTCCAGTGAGCATCAAATCATCTTTCTTTTATAAGTACTTACATCCAATAGCATAATTAATTACCCGCTGTTTATTAAAAGGCGCTGATTTAGATTCATATAGTTTTAATATATATTTAAATGTGAGCTTAAAAGTTCTATTAAACGTGTGCTTATAAAAATTTTTAAAATCGTTGGCGCTTTAATCAAGAGCAAAAGCACTTTTAAGGGATGTCTACAGCCTACCACAAAAGGATAGGAGCAGGCCGATAAATTTATCCTAAAAGAATATGTAGGTTTCTTTTAAGTAAAGTAGGGAATTAATCACTCATAATTCTGTCTTCTCAATTGAAGGATTTGAGATGTCTTGATCTGATGATCTTTTTTTAATTTTAAAATAAGTTGAATAAAAAAAAAATCACAAAATGTTTGTATCGGAACAAAACTGAACACAATGGCTAAGTCTGAAACAATTGCAGTTTATTGAACATGGTGTAGGAAGGCTCCTCTTTTCTTTCTTTATAAAATATTTAAACCAACGGATTGAGTATTTGGACAATTGTCATGCAAATAAAATGGTCATTATTTCAAAGTTAAAACAAGATATTTTTAGTTAAAATTTATTAAGGTTTGAATGGGGAACCATTCAAATAAAATAAGACTTACTAAGCCATTGCCGAGATATGCTTATTCCTAGATAAGACATTGAAATAGCACCGGCAGACGAGTTACGTGGGCGTAGTAGATGGTTCTTCCATTACACACATGACGTGTGCCGGCAGTCATATTTTGACTGTGACATATCTTTATGACGCCTAGCACCATAAACATATATATACGAGTATATATAACTGTCGGCAATAATGTCATTCTACACATTTCAGGTAATAATGTATACCGCAGAATCTCATATTTCGTAGTTTATGCCCTAGCACCACATGCCGGGTTAAATGTCAAATAAATATTGTAAAATCTTGGGAGAATTCCTCAATGACCCGGATCCTGTAAGTTTAAATTTCTGTTAGAAAATTAATTCAATATAGTTAAATCTATATATTTTTGAAGAGATCCAAAAAAAAGTATGACTGGGCTGGGCGGCATTCGGAAAATTTTGTCAAGTCTTCTCATCGCCAGACCGCAATGTCTAAAGAAAAAGGTATTCAATCAGTGCTGTACCTGTTTTACCATACGGAGCCACTAAGGGTACGGATACTCTACCAACTAAAAGTCACTTAGCGGGCTATGGAATGGGCTATGGTCGGAGTTTCTCTAAGGACTAATAAATTCCGGAGCAATGTAATTACATTGCACCGGAATTAATTAGTCTGGTGAACTCACCAGAGTACTGTCTGGTCATGTATGCTGCAGGAGTGATAACCGCTGGGGTAAACTGGTCTCAGAGTGGAGACCACGGAACGGAAAGCGCAGCGTAGGGCGCCCAATGACAAGTTGGAGCGATGACATACCCAGAGCGTTGGGCAGCGACTCGAAAAGAAGAGCCGAAGATAGGGCTTAGTAGTGCATATTGTGAGAAGCCTTTGTCCAGCAGTGGACTGATGTGGGTTGATGATGATATATGTTAATCACATTGTAACAACGGCTAGATTTTATCCCAATTATGAAAAAAATATTTAGTGGCATACAAACATCTACGACATTTTAATTTAGTACTCTCAAAATATAATTTCGTGTTCAAAACTATTCTATTTCTTTTTCTGGGAATAAATTACCGTCGTACCAAATTTGATTTAAAACTGGAAGTATTAGACATGGATGAATGTCATTAGAGTCAAACTCTTTTTCTGTTCTTTCATGTGTTTTTTTATGGGATAGGAATGACATGGTAAGATGGTAAGCAACCTGCGCCGCCCATGGACACCAGCAACACATATAGTGTTATTGTTGCGTTGCCGACCTTTATGGGAGTAGGATAGGAAAGGATGGGGAATGGGGCGTTGGGTCTCCGGGTACCTCTCTCAACAAACGAAATGCAGCATAAGCCACTTTACGTCGATCTTTTGAGTGGTCGTCGTATTTCACCGGCCGAGCCGGCCCATTCATGCAGCGAACTGCTTGGCTGTAGAGCCAAGCAGTTCGCTGTCTCATGGTCATGTTTCAAGTTTCATGGTCTTGATCAGTTTGTTCAAAATCTTCAAATAATCTCATAAAATATAGTGGCTATTATTATGCTTTATTTTCATTTATGTAACAATTTCAAATCATTCCACAATTTTGAAGTACATAATTTCCCTTATTACGCACTTTATACTTGTACTAAGTTCTCCGCTTGCAATTAATTAGTTGTCAAGTTTAGTTTATACAAACGCATATAAACAGGGAAATTGCTCTGCAGTTTTCATTCCGCCGGGATGTGATGTCATTCATCACAAACATCCAGGTTATATAACATTTAAGCGCTTAAAAGTATTATTATTACTAATATGTTATATTCTAATGATATGATAGAATGACAACTACAAGCGTTAGTAGGTAACTATACTATATACATAACTTCACACCTTTTTCTACCCGAAGATGTAGGCAGCGGCTATTAAGCCTCGTCTCGCCGTTACGTTTACGTCCCAAATGAAATAGGTGGCGAACCTATTGCCATACCGGGCACAAAGTTTTCAGTCATCGATATTTTTCACACAACTACCGAAAAAACTTCGAAAAGTCATTGGTTTGAGCTAGTGTGAGAATTCGAACCCGCGACCTCTAGATTCAGAAGCAGGGTGCTCGACTACTGGACCACCAAGACCTACCTATATATACTAAATAAATTATTTTATTATTATTTGATGACGTACACGCATAATATAAAAATGTACAAGGTTCAGTCTCGGTGGCGCAGTGGGCGAGCGCACGGCCTCTGATCCAGAGGTCCGGGGTTCGATTCCAGACACTGGCTCACACCAATGACTTTTCGAAATTGTTTCGGAAGTTATGTGTGATAAATATAAATATCGATGACTGACAAACTTTGTGCCCGGTATGGCAATAGGTTCGCCACCTATTCCATTTGGGACGTAAACATAACGCCGAGACAAGGCTTAACAGCCGCTGCCTACACCTTCGGGTAACAAAAGGCGTGAAGTTATGTTATGTTATGTTATGTTACAAGGTTCACTTACAGCGCGTGCAGTAGTACTTCTTAATTAGATTAATAATTGTATCTAAATTGTATTTATTTTGAATTTATTATTACACTAGCTGACCCGGCGAACTTTGTCCCGCTACAAAACTAATAAATAAGTAAATTTTGAATTTATAAGTTTTTCTTTACTACATTATACATACGTTATAGCTAAAAACCACGCTGTGGACACCCTCTAGCTACAAAAAAATGCATCAAAATCTGCTGCGTAGTTTTAAAGATCTAAGCATATAAGGGATCAGACAGCGAAAAGCGACTTTATTTTATACTAGGGAATGATTCTCTATGTAAATGTTTTCTTAATAAGTTAAGAAATATTGTATCAGCCTTATCGGTTTTAATGATATCATGAATGATATTATCAATCTTTATAAAAGCGGGTGAAATGAGGGCACTAAGCAAAATCTGCGGAGTGACAAATCACTGAAGAAAGAAGTTAGATTGAAAGAGAGAGGTGTTAAAGTAAGAAAGGGCACGCTCCAATGGTTTGGACATGTAGAAAAAATGGCAAAAGCGGATGAATGTAGGTGTCGAGGACGGTCACGACTCACCTTCCACGAGCAAGCCTTAAAAATCGACGCGCGTATATGAAAAGAGTTATGAAAGACAAAGAACTGAATGAGGCGGTAAGAATCGTGTCTCTTAGCGCTCAGTTCTCTCTGCCTGCCTGGATTTGGCGTAAAGTTATGTATATATAAATTTTTGATTGTGATTTTATAAGTAAATAACTTTCATTGGTTTAAATAGAATTCAATTTTAAAGAAATCTTTTCAAAGACTATTTATGAAAATCACTTACAGTACTCGACTTAAACAAACAAAGCATAATACAGTACATTGAAGTTGACTTAGAGCTGCTGCAATCGTCTCCAACACTGCAGACTCCGTAAACACAACGTCACTGCTGGTTTGAAATTTTGAGCTGTATTTGCAACACGAACGCTTTTGTTCCTGAATAGAAAATACGAGTATAGTAACAATGAAATGAATAAAATAGTCCTCAACCTATATTATAAGTGAAGTTTAAAAGTGGTATAGAGAGGCTCGCTGCAAGAATGGGCTGGCTCGATCGGTAAAAAAACCACGACCTCAGAACATCGACGTCAAGTGGCTCATGTTGCGATTCGCTCGATGTGAGAGAGGCCGGATGCCCATTATCCCCAGATTATCCTATCTTATAAGTTGAATTAACTGCATATGGTGTGAAAATTTGATTAAAATCGGTTATGCAGCTTAGGAGTTCATTGCGGATAAAAAATATAATTTATAATATCTGGGACACAATACACGCATCGCCCTCTAGTTCCAAGCTAAGCAACGAAATGCTTGTGGTATGGAAACTAGATAACGGATATTAATATATATACATTTATTGTTTCTGTAAATACATACTTATAGATAGATAGAAAAACACCCAAACTCCATACAAATTTTCATTTTTGTCACAAAGATTTGTACACGCTGGGGATCGAACCCGCCAACCTCGATTCTGCAGTTGGTAGTTTTACCAATGCAGTACGAATACACATACTTAATACATATTAGATATAACGCAATTTATTTAAATTATGTATAAATTTGATGAAATTTAAAGAAAATGTTCGTCGGGATAAACTCTGCAAATAACGAGTTCTTTTCACTTGCATTGTAGAACATGGGTTCTCGACATGAGATCGTGCGGCAAAAATAGCTTTAATATAATGTACCAACGTATTATTTGTCTATTTAGTATTTCATGATACTATTTATATGTCAACTCTAAAACTATGTAAGTAACAATAGATTAGAAGAATGATATGCCCTCGAGAACAGTATTATTACATACATACATATATAACTTCACGCCAAATCCCTTGCGGGGTAGGCGGAGAGAACGGAGCGCCTTAAGGCATGATTCTTACACACCTTAATCGCTTCGTTGACTTTCATAACTCTTCTCATGCACGCGCGTCGTTTTTTGAGGTTCCTAACATAACCTTCCCCCAGAACACGTTCTTTTTGGCCATGGAATGTGTGTTTTGGCTGCAGTAACATTATCCGTATAAAATTCACTATTTATTTTACTACTTATTTATAAAATGATTGTTGATGCAATACAAATGAAAGGCATGGCATGCTAAGAAAGTATATCTATCATACAAATAAAGTAAATATTGAAGAAACACGAACAGTGGCAATTATGCCTCGACTGATATTCCAACATTATATTGCAATCTTAAGTAGGTGGTGAATTTAGGCAGAACATCAGGCACCATTTTGTTATCGGGGAAATTAAAATTAAACATTTTTTTTTTATGGGATAGGAGGGCAAACAAGCAGGCGTGTCACCTGATGGTAAGCAACTAACGCCGCCCATGGACACCAGCACCACATATAGTGTTACTGTTGCGTTGCCGACCTTTTAAGGGAAGGGGATAGGAAAGGATGGGGAAGGGGGTGGGCCTCCGGGTACCTCTCTCACCGAACGAAACGTGGCATGGGCCACTTTACGTCGGTCTTCTGAGAGGTCGTGGTATTTCACCGGTCGAGCCGGCCCATTTATGCAGTAAACTGCTTGGCTCTACCACTGTTATTATTTATTATACTAGCTCACCCGGCGAACTTTGATCCGCATCAAAAGTAATTTTACAGAGTTAGTTATTTATGTACTGAATCTCAAAAATTATTACTTTTATTTATATATTACTACATTATACATTTATTATACATAAAAAACACTCCGTTAACACCCTCTATCAATTAACAAAAACGCATCAAATTCCGTTGCGTAGTTTTAAATATCTAAGTATTTAAGGAGACAGACAGCGGAAAGGGACTTTGTTTTATGATGTGTAATGATTAAAATATAATATTATAAAAAATATGAATATATATTCTTCTTCTGTATATTTCAATGTATATATTTTTACGCAATATTTATTTCATTCTTTGCCTTCTAATATTTCAAAATGTACTCCAGCGTAGAAAATAGTTGAGTCGCAATCAGCCGCTAGATAAAGTTCCAGTTGGCGGAACTCGCAATTTAGAATTGGCGAGCAGTTTTAAAACTGTATCAGTGTGTTTTACTTGCAATAGAGAAACTTATAAAACAACTTTAATTTATTCAAGAAGTACTATTTATGACTTTGATTTAATTTTTTTTTATGGGATAGGAGGGCAAACGAGCAGGCGTGTCACCTGATGGTAAGCAACCAATGCCGCCCATGGACACCTGCAACACATATAGGGTTACTATTGCGTTGCCGACCTTTAAGGGATAGGGGAAAGGAAAGGATTGGGAAAGGGGGGTGGGCCTCCGGGTACCTCTCTCACCGAACGAAACGCGGCATGAGCCACTTTACGTCGATCTTCTGAGAGGTCGTGGTATTTCACCGGTCGAGCCGGCCCATTCATGCAGCGAACTGCTTGGCTCTACCACTGTTAGAGTTTGAGAATATATCTGCTTACTTCCTTTTTTGAGAACTAAGTACCGTGATGATATTTTAACGAGGCTGTTGTTAGAGTAAAATAATATTTTATTTTCTTCAATTAATTTTAATAAAGAAGTATTTAATACTTCTTTAAGTTAGTGAATTTAAACGAATAAATAACCTTACAGTGGAGGGCCGATAGATTTATAACTCGGAATCCAGGGCCAGTCAATGAATCTTCATGCACAGGTATTGACCATACAGAGCCATGGATTTCGAGATTTTGCAGTTTTTATACTTTACGGTATTTTACTATAATAATATTTTTTAGGGTTTAAATTATTTCAATTGTCCGTAGATAGTTAATACTTTTTTGTCAGAACTCAAAATTTATTTATATCCTATTAAACCTTTGGACCTAATTAAAATAGTATTTGCTATATTTTCGTATATTAATTGACAACTAAAGTAAATTAACAAGTGGTTTGACATCAAGACATAAATAATATAAAAAATATCTAATTTTTTTGTCTCAGTGGTAAAGTGGTCGAGCACCCCGCTTCTGAATCAAGAAGTCGTGGATCCGAATACTGACTCACAACATTGACTTTTCGAAATTATTTTCGAAAGTTATAAGTGATACACATTGATGACTGAAAACTTTGTGTCCAGTGTATGGCAATAGCTTCGCCACCTATTTATTCCATTCGCGACTTAAACAACGGTGATTCAAGATTTAACAGGCACTGCACTTTCGGGTAGAAAAACGCGTGAAGTTTTGTTTAATCGTCGTAAGTTCGTCTATGTTTTTTGCATTTTCTTGTAAGAAGACATTCAAGTCCATACGGACTCTCACTCATAGATCGCGGGGAGTCACACAAAATATTCTCAATTCGCAATATAACAAATTATAACTACCTGAACGTCAAACTGTAAGAGCTCCGAGCACAGCGCGCCGTGCAGTCTGTCGCTCCAACATTCAGTTTCAACTTGATTTTACGAACAAAGGTTGAATTTGTTTAATATTATGTAGAAGCAATATTCGCGACTCGCATAAAATTGCTTCGGAAATTCCTTTACCGAGAGACCGTCTGTACTTTTTTCATTTTTGAGTTGTGCGTAGACTGCAAATTCAACATTTTATTTTCGAATAAAGGTGGCATGAACGTCATACTGACATTTTTTTATTGTTTTGTTTAGTATCTAGATAGTAATTTGCCGAAGTGAATTCCTTAGGTCAGCAATTCTCCTGGGGGGACCGGGACGAGGGTGTCCGCCGCCTCTACGGTGGGTCGTGCGATCCTTAGCCTTGTATGGGGCCCCCGTTTGGTCGCGAGACCTAGCGGGGGCTTCTGCCGGGCTCTGCCGTGGAGCCTGGAGAGTGGAGTGTGTAATGGCCATCCGGATCGACGGGGCTGATGGTCCAGAGGGGTTCACCGTATCCTGGATCACCGTAACGCCGGAGGAAAGGAAAGCACCCGCGGGGTTTTAGTGGGTAGCCCTAGGATTTGATTGCAGCGTGCTGCTTTAGGAGTCCCACACTACCCCCGCCGTACCTATACGAGGAGGGTGTGCATAAAGCATTTCCTCACGTAAGAAAAAAAATCAGATCAGTAATCCTCAAAAATCTTTCACTACTCCGAATGAAACGCGGCATCAGCCACTTTTCATCGATCTTCAGGTATTGGCAATTAAACCTGCACGTTAATGCAGTCTACTAACAGCTGTCTACTACCAGCTGTCTACTACTGTCATCACGCTACCTGCTAAGGTAATGGAGCAGAGATCAAATCTCTGTCAAAAATAATTAATTCAGAAATGATGTGAACGTACTCCGGCTGATTATAAAAATCGGAGTAACAAGTGAACTTAGATCTTTACATGCGTGAATTTGATGTTCATTTACTTAACCTCTAGTTGATCTTAATTTGCATTTAAATCTACGCTTAAATTATACAGTTATTTGATCTGAAGCAGTCTAGACTCTTGTGAAGAAAACCTCAAATATCGTCTTTACCCCATTCCACAAGGTATTAATGTTTACTAGAATATCAATCTGTATTAATTTTACGAAATATACCATTTGTAATTTAATAATTAATTATCTTTGATCATGAAACCATAGATATTTTTTTCAACTTCTACTCTTTTTAATTATTTGCTTATCCGAAAAAATCTAATGCGTTTTTCATCATTTGCCTTTTTAGGTCCACTGCCGGACAGGCCTCCCTATAAAGCGCCTCAACTGCTGGTCCGTTCACTCATGGGGGGTTTTTGCCATAATTGCCACGCTTGGCAGGCGGGTTGGCGCTCGCAGTAGGCTGTGTTTTGTTGAAATAGAATGCTGCTGCTCATTCTTTCAGCTTTTTCCCTTAGACGCCTTTTACGACACCCACGGGAAGATATAGGGTGGCGGTATTCTAAGCCGTATGTATGTATATGTATGTGTATATTAATATAAGATATTAATATTATTATAAGATGGTTCCTTTATGATTGCTTCATATTACCGTACAAAATAATTTCAGTATTTTATAATAATTTTAAATTGTATTATTTTATATAGATATGAGGCACAAATTGAATCCTCTTTTACTAATTTTATTCCAATATGGGTCGTAGTGGTCGAGACAGATAGTGATTACTCCAAAGTTTACAACTTCGCTCGATATGTCCCACTCCTCAATTGCCCAGAGGACCGGCCGACTGATGAACAGCAACTAGTATATGGTTAATTCAAAGTTGATTTCAATTTAGCCCTATCTCTTATTTATGCAATTATTGTGTTTACATTCGTTCAAAATAAAAATCAATATTATTACGTGGCTTCCATTTACCTCCCTTACCGTACGAAAAGTGACATGAGTTCCTTAACGTTAATTTTCGGAGTGTTCCTGGTATTTCACCGTTCGAGCCCATGGGGCGACTTTGTGGCTTTACTAAATAAACTTTAAAAAGTGGTTCCTACACCATAAAATGAATATGTTTCGTAAGTTGATGATTTATTCACATAACATAACTTCACGCCTTTTTCTACCCGAAGGTGTAGGCAGTGACTGTTACTAGTGACTTGCCTAATTGTTACGAACCAAATGGAATAGGCGGCAAACCTATTGCCATACCAGGCACAAAGTTTTCAGTCGTCAATATTTATCACACATAACTTTCGAAATTAATTTGGTAAAGTCATTGGTGTGAGCCTGGATTCGAACCCGGGACTTCTTTATCCAGAAGCGGGGTGCTCGTCCACTGGACCACCGACCGTTTTATTTATATGTATTTATTCACAAAATCATAATATTGTAATTTCAGTCCTATGAATGTTAAGCATAACATTTTTCGTCCATTGTTTTGCGGATTGTTTAAACTTTTTATATTTCCAGATATTTAACTTTTTGAACGCACGCCAGAACTTTACTAATGATGTGTTTTGCAAAGTTTTAATAACTTTATGTCCTGTGTATAATAAAGTTATTTTTTTTATGAATTTATGGCACAAATATTGGACAAAATTGTTACAAAAGAAATAAGATATATTTTGTATTATTCTATTAACTTTTGGCGTACTGACAAGGAAATGAAAACAATAGCATCATGGCCTCCGGATACCGCTTTTTAAATGAATAAAACGCGACATAAGATACTTAACGTCGATTTTCTGAGCAGTCGTGGTATTTTTGCCAATCACCGATCTTTTTTTTCTGATTTTATTCTATACTCGTTGACTCAGCAAACTTTGTTTCGCCTCTGAAGAAATAAAAATAGTCGTTATGGATTATCCCTAAGAGATCATCATCGGATCGGTCTTTTTTGTAGACCTTTCGGCGGTGTATAATAATGTAGTACAAATGTGTTAATTTATCAGTTAGGGTTCAGCCTGAGTTTGTAATTAAGGTGCTAAATCTCGAAAATTATCATTTTTTCTTTGCTACATTGTATATGAAATATACATACAAACCACCCCGTTGACACCCTCTATCTATAAAACAACACACCAAAATCCGTTAGGTAGTTCTAAAGATCATAAGGGGACAGAACGTGCAAAGCGACTTTGTTTTAAATTAAGTAATGGTATCCTCGCTAAACTCGTAATCAATTTTATAGATTGATTCCACTTATAAAGAGTAAATTCATACGAGCTTGGAGCACAATTTAATTATCTTTATATTAATATTAATGAAAGATGATGTGTTAGTCTCGGTAAACTCGACAACAGCTGGGCCGATTTCGCTTATTTATTAGTAGGAATCCAGGGATGGTTTAAACATTGAGAATATATGGGAAAATTGCGAGTAAAATACCAAAAATGGTAATTTAATTTACCCATATATACGATATGTAATAATAAGGCAATTTTAACTGTAAATTAATAACATAAAGTTCATTATTAGCGAAGAGGTTTCAGGTAAACAAATCTATTGAGGGGCGCTAATATCGGATGAATATTGACATTAAAACATTCAATCAGATGTCAAAATTTCTGTGTCATGTCGCTGCTATTTTTTTTTAGAAATATTATGATTTATAAGCTTTTATAATTTATATTAAAATATCTCGATAGGTTAGTTTTAAACTAAAAAACTGTTATAAAATTGGTTTGGAAAGAGCTTCGCAGAAGCGGTAACATTATCAAGCAACGGAATGCCATTTTTGTCGAAGTTGTAGAAGATGACAATGATTTATCAGTGGAAATGGTATCCACTATAGATGAAAAAGATGTGGTCAGTCGTCTCTCCGATCAGTCCAACTTCCTCATCTTGGAATTCAAGTTCAAATTCAAATTCAATTATTACAAATCAACTATGTAGGTACATAAAATTATTCGTTCTGAATAATTCACTGACTGATAAACGCACAGTTTAAACCGCTGATTGTAGACACCTAAAACTAATATGAGGAGAACAGTAGCCTTTGTCGTATTATAGATATTTAGTAACGCGGTACGTAATTCGCGAGGACAACTAGTATTTCATAAAGAAAACGCTGGCAGAATTGTTTGTGAGAGGAGTAACAACTAGAGAGAGAGACAGCAGAGATTACAGAGCCGCAGAGATAACAAGTGTTCATTAGTATTTCAATCATACTTAATTAAACACAGAACTTATACGCGACCAAACAACTGCCAGTCAAGTGGAGTTGCGCAATTGCGCGCACCTAGCAATCATTGCAACGCATTGTTGGCGCTTCACACATTGTGGATTGCACCTGCTACCACCGTACCTCTTGTTCGCAACTGGAACACACAGTCTCTACCTCTCGAGCGTCTTTTCACTCCAATTGTATTACGTGCCATTGTCTAGTTTCATTTATTCAGAGGTATTCTAGTATATACAAGTATAAAACTACAACGAGTACCAGGTTTCGTTTCCCAGATTACAACCGAAGGTTGTTGTGTTTTAGTGTGGATATAAATTTTGTATGCTGTGTGTCTGTTATTTGTATAGAATACAATAGGATATATTATTTATTTTTATAGGTTATTTTTCGGGATACACATGTATAATATGTATTAGTTAAGAATGTTTTTATAATGCACACTTTTGTCGATTAATCTGTTAATATTAAAGATGGGTAGGCGCTCTGTAATCATTTGAGATACCTACTTAATTTTCATATTTTGAATTTGCTTTCATATTGTTAGTTTTTTCTTTCGATATATGTTACATACAAACTTTATTATTGTCCAAATTCTCTCCAAATAAACGATAAGTGTAGGTGCTCGACTAAAATAGTTTCAGAGAATTTCTGTCGTTATCTTAATTATTATAAATTGTTTGAAAAGAGTATTTGGCACATGAATTTCATGCCCGGTTCTTCTCATGATAGCGCCTCCAATCTGGCTGCTTGTAGCGATTGTACTTTACTCAAGCGCTCGTTTTTAAATATATATTAAAATAAAGCTTCTTGACTTTGACTTGACTTTGACTTTGATAACAAAGAAGGTATCATATTGTAAGTAGGCTAGTTGAAATGACAATTTTCGTATCATATTTAATAGAATTTATTGGCCAATGCCCATGAGTTTTCGGTAATTATTTGCGTCATCTAATGCAATTATGTCCGCTGAATAGCTACTACTCTGTGTAAAAACTATCGGGAATATGTCAGTAAGGAGACCCGCGTAAAAGAGGTCGATCTAATTTTTTTACTGCATCTTGGTAGCACTGTACTGATTTAGCGCGCAAAATTTGAACGGGATCTGTCATTTAATTTGTTTTAAACTAAACTTTTTGTTGGTCATAGTTTTGAGTCCACGGCGATTTTTACAATGGAAAATATTGTTGAACAAAGAGTGTGCCTTAAATTTTGTGTTTCGAATGATATTTCATGTGGTGAATCACTAAAAATGTTGCCGCTGTTGAGTATCCGCCGAAAACGTCCAGATTTGTGGCGACACAACTCATGGATGCTACACCATGATAATGCACCATCACACACAGCCATTATAGTGAAAGAGTTTTTAGCGAAAAATTCAACAAACGTTCTCGACTAAGCATCCTATTCACCTGATATGGCTCCGTCTGACTTTTTTTTATTTCCCAAGTTAAAATTACCACTTCGAGGAAAACGTTTTGAGTCAATAGAAGCCATAAAAGAAAATTCGCTGAATGAGCTAAAGGCCATACCGCAAATAGCCTATGAAAAATGTATGGAAGACTGGGTGAAGCGGTGGAGATGTTGTATTGCAAGCGATGGGGCCTACTTTGAAGGCGATAAAATAAATTTATATGCATAATTTGTATTTTTTGTTTTATTGACAAATTCCCGATACTTAGTACACAGAAGGTATATGTTTATTCTGTATTCAGGAGTTAAATACATGTAAATAATTAAAATATTACATAATCGGACATTCAAATTTCTTAATTCAATTTTTTTATGGGATAGGAAGGCAAACGAGCATGCGTGTCATCTGATGGTAAGTGACCAACCAGCGCCGCCCATGGACACCTATATTGTTACAGTTGCGTTGCCGACCTTTAAGGGAGTCGGATGGGAAATGATGAGGAAGGTCCTCTGGGTACCTTTCTCACCGAACGAACTGCGGCATGAGCCACCAATTCTTTTTAGTACGTACAACAATATGATTTTATATTAATAACCCATAAAAAAGCCAGTGCTCTACTCCTATTGGTTACAGGGTGATGTTATTTATTTTTTGATAAATGGACTTGGAATAATATTTTCATTTAAACTGCTTGTTTCGGAGATTAATCCGTTCAAACAAACAATGTTTACACATTCTTTATATTAAATATAGATTATAAATACATAAAGCAATTTGTATAATAAATGCCAGTATTCTGGTCAATATATATATGACTGAAACATCTGTCCGTCTATCATCACTCAAACATTACGTGAAGCCGACAGATCAAATGTGCGGTTTCACTTTTTACGATCCCCGCCAAAAATGGAATCCTATTAACGACCGCCTTTTATCAAAACCCACACGTTAAAACCTTACATAAAATACTCTAAAAACACTTACACAATTTAAATGTGTAATGTAAAGTGTCCGAGCTTTTAAGAAACTACAGCTGTTTAATGACTATTTACTTTCCTTTTATAATATTTCAAATTACTCATCATCTTCCTGCCCTTGTCCCACTTTAAGTGTGCTCGGTACAACATGTCATCCTTACGAACTATCCATGTTGTAAAAAGATTTGGCTGAGGTCAACCTTCCTTGGGAATGATTTTGTTGCTGGGATAGGGAAGAGATTGAAATTGGAATCGGGAGAGGGAAGGGGGAAAGGGCTTGGCTCTCCGGATATCTCTCTCGCCAAGCTAAACGCGGCATGAGCTACTTTTCGCCGGGGGGTGCGCATCCTCGGGGAGCCTCGGTGAAGCTTCCCCGGGCGGGGCGGGGCTCCAACAGCGCGCTGTAAAGAGGCGCGCGGCCGGCGGCGCCCCCGGCGACCCTTCCCGGCCGCACCAGGGGGTAATCCTTCCCGGGCCACAACCCGGGCGCACTCGCGGGGTGTGCGCCCTCGCGGCCCGTCGGCGGCGGCGATCACTGAGCTCGCCGCCGCCGCCTTCGAGCGGGATCGGCTCTTTCCCGACCCCGCTCGGCGGCCTCCTTCTGGAGCATCACAGCTTCGCAGAAGGAGACCACCGCCTTCCAGTCCTCCTCGCCCGCCAGCATTGCCGCGACCAACGCCTGCGGGGACAAGTCTCGCCCGATCCCATTGACCAGGACTTGGCGCTCGGCCACCCAGGCCGGGCAGACCTCCAGCGTGTGCTGGGCCGAGTCCAGGTCGGATGCGCAATGGTGGCATCTCGCCGTCTCTTCACGTTTTATTCGACTCAGATACCCACCGAAGCACCCGTGCCCGGTGAGTATCTGAGTCAACCTGTAGGTGACAGTGCCCCATTTACGGAGCGCAGCGGACAGGACCAGCCGGAAGGCCTCCCGCCTCCGCACCTCGTGACCCCGTACTGCCTACATCTCGGCCAGGATGATGAAGGGGGGACGCGCTGCTGACGTCGCCGCCTTGTACGTTATCGTACGGTACCACACGACGCCACCGTAGACTCCCTCTCCCAGTACCCCGAGGTTGGGTAGCAGGCGGTGCAACGCGCCTGCCACCCATCGCGCTCGGGGGCCATCCTCACCACAGAAATAGATCAAGATAGAACGGCGAATAGGCGTGGCAAGCGTGCCAAAACCATGCACTATATTGCATGCTTTTCGAAACTCGCTCTCATTACGCAACGAGCGTTCCTGCCATGCGTTCAGGACGTAAAAAAATAGATAAAACTTCACATATATGCCTTATTATGCTGTGGCAAATTCTAAAAACAAAAGTAGTGAATCAAATATGAAAAAAGGAAATATTTCGTATGATCAGTAAGTACAGAAAATCAGTAGAAAGTATTTTTTTGAGATTATAAATTATTGTTTTACTTTTACTATGTTCAATAATTACGATCACAAGTTGTATATTTTTTCGTTATGATAAATATCCATTGCTGTCCGCATTCAACGCTCGTATACAAAAACATTGCGCGTATAAATTATACGCGTAATGTACGTCGAATCGAACGAAATACACAATACACCTGCTAGTTGATCGCTGTGTCTGTTAATCGCTGTGTTTGGCCTTCGAATGTTAGAGATGGGCACTCCATGTATCGTTGAGTCTTAGGACTTATCGATAAATTAATTCAATAATAATTTGAGTATCAGCTCATGTCTTGCTTTGTCCCTACTTTATTCTAACACCACAAATTTCAACCAAAGTGCTTCGTAATTACATTGGCAGCAGTTTATTTGACAGTATAAGTTTTCACCAATTTGACCAATCGCCGATGGAAAATCATTTCGTTCTTCTCAAACGGGCAGTAACCGAGGTATATGTAGAAGTTCGGCTTCGTAAAAGGCAAATATTTAATAAATATGTATAGTTTCAAGGACAGTATAATAATTATAACTAAATTTTATATACTGTTGGAAAAATATGTTTTAGGTTTTAATATGTCGGATTAAAGTATTTAACATGTTTTACTTTCTATGATTATCGTTACACAAAATCAATAAAGTTGGTAAAATATAAAAATAATAAAATTAACACACGTTGCCGATATTAACATCGATAATCTAATGTGTGTGTCACCTAACTAGTCACCCCGCTAACAATGAAAATGACGTCACGCTGTGGGCGTGGTTTTTCAAAAAAGTGACACGCTCGAAATGTATGGAAATATGCCATCGCGGCCGTTCTATCTTGATCTATTTCTGTGATCCTCACGAAGTGCTCCTCGAAGCTCCAGCAGTTGTTCAGGGTGCGGCCCAGGTACTTTATGTAGGTACCGCTCCACCGGCACAGCCGTGTCACCCACCTGGATCCGCGAGGCCGGTGGTTCCCGGCCCCGAGTGAGCCGGTGAAACCACAGCGCCTCACTCTTGTGAAGCGCCACCTCCAGGCTCAGCACGCGGATCCGTCTGACGACGATTGCCACCCCCAGCTCGGTAAACCTGAGCGTACGCTCGAAGTCGGGCCCCGTGGCGACCACCAGAGTGTCGTCTGCGTAGCACACGACACTTAAGCCACGGGGCAAAAAATGGATCAATCCTAACCCATAAAAATAATTATAATATAATTAAAAAAAAATGTTTTTGTAGCTTAACGCCGTAGATGCTATAACGTTCTACTGGAATTTTGATGTTTAAAATGGAATAGGTGGTAGAAACTAGATATATACCATACTTCAGGTACAATGTTGTCAGTGGTAGATTTGAGATGATCTACAGAATCACGTTTGAATTATTTTTTAACGTACAACACGCTTTTAAATAGATTCTTGGTTTTCTTCCTGTACTTTTCTGTTTTCAACAAAATGTGTTCATTTATTACACTAGTCAACAAAAAAAAAGATATTTTTCTGTGTAACGCGAATAATTTTGGCTGATTCTATAAGGGATATGGTTGATTTGTGTAGATTTAGTAGTCTAAAAATGTTTTGATAGAAATAGTTATACTAGGGAGAAATGCACGTTGAAGGATGATGCGGTGACCAAGGTGGAGAGAAGTATGCTAAGATGGTTTGGTTATGTTGCAAGAATAAATGAAAGCAGAATGAGTAAAATAGCATATGAAACAAATGTGAGTGGCAGGGTCGGAATCGGGAGACCAAGACGGAGCTACCACGACCAAATAAATGATGTGTTTAAAAAGGCAAAATGCGTAGCACCCGAAACCCGTGTGAATGCATGTTAAGATGTGTGAGTGTGAAGAAGAGTGTTGTTCATTTTTGAAGTTATACTTCTTTAGGCGCGTTATGAAAAAATGATGAGAGTAAAATTTTAAGATGCGCGCGCATCTGTGACACAAAATTAACAGTATGAAGTAGTGATTTAAATTGAATATTTTGATTGATATTACTTACTATTTGTGAATATTAGTGAAAAAAATTGTGCTTATATACTTTTTCAAGTGCTCCAATATAATTGAGGTTAACTTACAGTGGTAGAGCCAAGCAGTTCACTGCATGAATGGGCCGGCTCGACCGGTGAAATACCACGACCTCTCAGAAGACCGACGTAAAGTGGCTCGTGCCGCGTTTCGTTTGGTGAGAGAGGTACCCGGAGGCCCACCCCCCTTCCCCATCCTTACCTATCCCCTATCCCTTAAAGGTCGGCAACGCAACAGTAACACTATGTATTGCTGGTGTCCATGGGCGGCGTTGGTTGCTTACCATCAGGTGACACGCCTGCTCGTTTGCCATCCTTTCCCATAAAAAAAAAAACTATCCGTATGTATTATTTATTGATATAAATTAAAATACTTTTATTTAATATAATTAACACTAAATATTATTAAATTATTAATGTTAAATACTTATTATTGGTTATTTAATATTTACAAAATAAAGAAATAAATTTAATAAAACATTTAATAAAAAGTTTGTGATAAAAATTAAAATGGAACATCAAATTATAATATTAATTTTTAATATTTGCTATTAAAATTAAATTGAATAAATAATAAATATTTATAAAAATAACTAAATAAATTTATTTATCTTCTAATATATAAAATTCTCGAGTCTAGATGTGCGTAATTGAACTCCTCCGAAACGGCTCGACCGATTCTCATGAAATTTTATGTGCGTGTATAGGATAGGATAGGATAGGTAGGATAGGTCTGAGAATAGGACAACATCTATTTTTCATCCCCCTAAATCACAAGGGTAGCCCACCCCTCAATTTTTTTTTTTAAATTTTTCGACATATTTCTGTTTCTTATTTTTTTTATAAAACGGGATACAAAAATACATGCAACCCTAAATTTTCAACCCCCTACGATCAACCCCTATTTTTTTAAATTTTATTTTTCGGCAAGACAACGTTTGCTGGGTCAGCTAGTATATATACTCGTATATATATATCTTAATGATGCCAAAGAAGTATAACTTCTCACGCGCGTACATAAATACACGCATCCTTGTTTTTTTTTCAAAATTCAACTGATAGTTGCCTGTTACTTGGAGTAGTGTTGCCATTTTAATTATGAGGCGGGAAATTCAAAAAGTCACGGTCTTATTGAGTAGGTCACTTCGTAGATGGGTTTTTATATATTAAGATATAGATGGGTTTTTATATCTGGCTTATATAAATTGTGTTTAACATTTACATACCTATTTTAGATTATATTTTATTATAAATTATTGCCGAGCGAGTGGACATACACTAATGCAGACCGTAGATAGAGTGTACCATCACACATGTAGGTACATAAAGCTGTGGTCATCCGGGACTCGTGAACACAGACTGCTCATCAATCATTCTGATATTGCGTGACGCATCAACTTGCTGCGAACGGCCCCAGGACGACATTTCTCTTCACATGTTCATCGAGATTTTATCCGTCCTATATAGAACTGGCTATTCACCAGAAGCTTTTTCACATACGACTTCAACATTCATACCATTAGACACATGAAAACTTAACTTCAAGCCAATTCCCTCGCGGGATAGACATAGAGAGTAGAGCGTCCTAACGGACGAATCTTACTCACTCACTACTTTAACTGTCATAACTATTGTCATACACGCTCTCTGGTTTTTAAGGCTTCTTACGTCACCTTCGTCAAGGAAACTTCAATTTGGTCATGAAGTGTTCTGCAGCTAACTGCATGAATAAAATATGGGTGACCTCTCTGACGTTCTGATGTCAGAGAGGTATCTAGAGGCTGAATCTCTTCCTCTCCTCTCATCTCTATCACAACTCAAATTTAACACTATAGTCGGATTTTTAATTAAACAACAACAGCTGACGTTTACGGTGTTGTTAGTTTTTGATGAAAAATAAATAGTGTTGTAGCAAAGCGAATGAATGAAAAAACTCTTGAATGAATGAAATTGCCACGATTGTTTAGCTTGGGAATAATTAGTCTATACTATATATAGTTCAGAAACTTGTAAGATTGTCCCATTTTCAATACGTCATGTAATTGAAACTATTGATGTATAAAATATACCAATTATAGGTAGATAATAAAAATGAAAAAAAAAACATCGTTTATTACATCTTCAGATGAATAATTTTCACTATCATGACATTTTTAATACTTAAATTTTTATACAGTTTTTAAAAATTGTGATAAAGAAAATTATTTCATACATAAAGTTTTAGAAACTTTGTTATAAAGTATTTAAAAATGTTGTTGGTGAGTCAAATTATTTATTAAAGTGAGTAATATAAATTTTAGAGTATTTAGTATAATTTGAGATGATTAACTATTTCACTAATTGTTCATTCATCTGATTGAATAAGAACTGAATGCATCACTATTACTTTAAATGTGGCAACATTATTTTACAAAGTGACCTACCTTATCTACTGCCAGCTAGCTAGTTAAAAATACGACTATATTTGTGTTACAAGTGTCTATGGGCGGCGCTTGTTCTTTACCATCAGGCGGACCCGCTTGCTCGTTTGCCCCCTATCCAACCATCAACAAAAATTAATTAAACAATTTCAAAAAATACATACCCATTAAAAATTAGGTAATCAATTGAAAAATGAATTTACTATATTTTTGAACAGCATTTTTTAAAATTTAAAAATCTGATATGACGTCTGTAAGGTTGCGTTTCAGTTACAAAAAAAAACAAGTAAGATTTATGTGGTAATATATTTTATTCATTCAGTTTTTCCAGAGCCTATAAATATATTAACGAACGGAGAGCATCAAGAGCCGTTTTATTTCAACCTCATACATTTTGCTTTTATGTAACGAAAAAAAAGGTTTAAGGCATTTGTATAAAGTAACAAGCTGCTTACGTTATCCTACAAAAGTACTAAAATAAACTTTTGAACTAATAAACAATATCTAAGTGATTCATTTTGAAGTGGAACTTCTAATTTCTCTTGCAATCGTTTAACGCTTTTAACGCCCCTTTGCGGCCACTAAAAGTAATTTCCAAAAGTAAGAACAACCGATCTATATAATAAACAACTTAGAAAATTAACATAACGTCTTTTAAAAATTGTACATACACATCTAGTAGCGGGTGGTGGTACAGTACTACTCATAATTGATAATACAAAGTTAATAAACTCAGTTATTTTTATTATGCAGTGTATATATGTTCGGGTAAATTTTAGAACTCAATTTTGAAGTAGATATCTTCAAACAATTAAGTTGAAATTTTGTATAGGTACACGCTAAGTTTCTTGTTTTAAAATATGTGGGTTTGTAACCAGTATGTACATATGTAAAGCATGACTTAGTCTCACAATGATTAAACTTTTATCCGAAAGTAATCATCAACATTACTTACGAACATTATCATAATAAATAATATAGAGAGAAAGCTGCAAATATCAAAATTATTGGTAAAAAGTGGACATTTAATTTCATAAATTTTATTGGCGTAAATACTTTTGTTTTACATAAGTACATAAGCTTAAAATAGGTACGTTAAACTATAGAGGAGCAGATGTGCAAGCAAAAGTATAACGCACATATCGTCTGCATAAGTCAGTGTTGGGGGGAAATGTAAATAGTGATTCACATTTCATGTATCACTGTGCATTGCGCTCGTATCGAGTCGCAAATAATAAATATTTGCAAGGAACATACATACATAGTCATACATACATATGGGGTACAAACTTTGATACAGTAATACGACTCTTGAAATATTGGGAAACTTGGAAACGCATAGTGAACTATATATTAGTGACTATTGCATTGTTGATGGCGGTTTTTATCTGAATGTACTATTTGTGCGTTTTATTTTTGAAATATGGTCGTGCGGAGTCATCGGATATTGAATTGTGAGTTTTGTTGTTTTTAGTTTGATCTAAACCAAAATATTATTTATGGTAGACGCAGTTCACCCTATGGCTTGACCGCTAAAACAATAGGACCACTTTCCACGGCTCATTCCACGTTGCGTTCGGTGAAAGAGGTACCCTTTCGCCCCTTTCGCCTCTTTTCGTATCTACTGGTAGAGCCAAGCAGTTTACTGCATAAATGGGCCGGCTCGGCCGGTGAAATACCACGACCTCTCAGAAGACCGACGTAAAGTGGCTCATGCCGCGTTTCGTTCGGTGAGAGAGGTACCCGGAGGCCCACCCCCTTCCCCATCCTTTCCTATTCCCTATGCCCTTAAAGGTCGGCAACGCAACAGTAACACTATATGTGCTGCTGGTGTCCATGGGCGGCGTTAGTTGCTTACCATCAGGTGACACGCCTGCTCGTTTGCCCTCCTATCCCGTAAAAAAAAAAACTGTGATCACCCCGGAGTTGCAGATGTGCAAGGGTGGCGCTAATCGCTTACCATCAAGTGACATGGTTCGTTTGACCCATTTTATCATAAAAAAGCTCTGGTGCAAGAAGTATACTGGTGCAGCACTACGTTTTTGAATTCGTATAATTAATAGATAGGTAAACGAATGATTTGTAATTTTAAAAGTTATGTGTGATCAATATGGATAACTGATAAAATTGTTGACTATGTGTAACATAAAGTAAATTCGACGTAACCAAGCTTAATGGCCGCTGCCTACACTTTCAAGAATTGAAGGCGTTAATAGTTATACGTTACTTTATCTAGCTTCAAAATAACATCTGACTTTTTTTAAATGAATTATTGCCATCCACGGTGTATCGATAAATACGATCGTGTTTTTTTTTGGTTTAAACAAGAACTGCTCTTCTATAAATAGACTTACTGTGGTAATTAAATTGTGAACGAACTAAAATGGATTCGTGAACATATTTTGGTTTAATTTTGTTGTAACAGTAGCTATGTCTATTTGGTATTGAAGAAAATAAAACAGAAACTAAGAGGAAACGCTGTATACACCTTCGCAAGAGTTAAAAGCGTGAAGATGAATAACAAATAAACCTCTTATGTAACATAGCACATTACTGCAAGTTTCGGTAAATTGATGATATTATTTTTTGAATCTATTCTTGAGATAATAAACTAACATCAGCCTTTTTCTACCCGAAGGTGTAGGCAGGGACTGTTAAGCCTCGACTCGCCCAATCATTATATTAAGCATCCCAAGTAGAATCTGTACCGAACCTATTGCCATACAGCGGGGACAAAGTTGTCTGTCATCAATATTTATCACACATGGCTTCCGAAAATGATTCAGAGGAATCATTGGTGTTCACCCGGGAATCGAACCCATAACTTTTGAATCAGAAGTATAGTGCTCGGCTACCGGACTACGGAGGATCTTTTTGGTAAGCTATATCGTATTTTATTATTAACTGTAAAGTAGTTAAGTAAATTGGTAAATAAATATGGGTATGTCGTTGTAACTATTTTCGTTAAATATTTTCCTAGACAATAATGTTATTTTAATAACATAACATAACTTCACGCCTTTGTTACCCGTTGGTGTACGCAGCGGCTGTAAAGCCTAGTCTCGCCGTTATGTTTACGTCCCAAATGGAATAAGTTATATGTAATAAATATCGATGACTGAAAACTTTGTGCCCGGTATGACAATAGGGCGACCACTGGACCACCGAGACCACTTTTAAATTTTCATAGTATAAATGATATTTTACAGTATCCATGTTATTTTTAATAAATGCTAAGCCCCTATATCAAAAATAGCGTAAAATCTTTCAATGTATACGAATCATCAACAATTTACCGTCAAAATCTGTGTGACATAAGGTAAATGAACATTTTTATTTACACAAGCCTCAAATAAAGAGAACATAAAAGGTTGAGAAGTGAGCAGGATAGGTCAATATTTGATTCTCGTCAAGCAAAATTGTGGGTGAACGAACACACTTGACGCCGGGCTAGTGGAATTCAAACAGATACGAGGAAAACACAACTTTTTTTTTTTACAAACTGTTAACAACTGTCTGTGACTTTAAGTATTGCCCAGTTTTAAGATCATTTGTTGTTTAAATAAAAAGGAAACGCGCAGACAACATTTGTAACATAAATACTTGATTATCATTTATAAGATTTTTTCAATACTTTTCTGCTGTTCGAAATTATAAACTGTTAACAAGCAACATTCTCGTATTTGACCAAGGAGCAGGATTAATAAACATAATTTTATAAGTTTAGTTCTGCATGAGATCTAATGACTTCAAAACAATTCTAGTCTTAGCTTTCGTTTGATAAACCTATAGAAATACCTACCTATACTAATACACATAATATCAATTCTAAAAAATCGGGAATTAATATGATGATGATGATGGTGATGATTAAATTTCGTTCAATTCATTTTATCGAAAATTGATGTTTAGTTGCTTTTTAACCAATTGAATACAGTGCTGCAGTTGCGTTGCCGTCCTTTAAAATGGGATGTGGAAGGGGTCAGAAGTGGGATGGGAAGAGGAGAGGCGAAAGAGTTGGGCCTGCGGATACCTCTCTCACCGAGCGAGTACCACCTGGTAACCCACTTGCTCGTAAACCCCTTTCTCATAATAAATAAAATTATACGACAAGACAGTCTACTTATTATGTAGTATGATGATTGTTTAAAATTCAGTGCCGGAAAATAAATGATGCTATTATAATAAATAAATGGTAGCAAAATATAATTTGTGCAGTACAGCGTCATTTTGCATTATCATTAATAATTACTTTGATGTACGGCCATTGCGTGACAGGAATTCGACTGCGCAAATTCGGGTGGAGAGATCACCCTTCATTCTGCATATCTCTGCAGAATGGAAGACCATATACATGACTGACATGTTCGCATTCGACGTATGGTAATTTTTTTTAATTATTTGTTTGACTCGGTCTCGGTGGTCTCGGTGGTCCAGTAGTCGAGCGCATGGCTTCTGATCGAGAGGTCCGGGTTCGAATCCTGACACTGGCTCACACCAATGACTTTTCGAAATTGTTTTCGGAAGTTAAGTGTGATAGATATCGATGACTGAAAACTTTGTGCCCGGTATGGCAATAGGTTCGCCACCTATTCCATTTGGGACGTAAACATAACGGCGAGACGAGGCTTAACAGCCGCTGCCTACACCTTCGGGTAACAAAGGTTCACGCCTTTTTATATCCGAAAGTTTCGTCAGTAGGACTTTCGACTCGTCAATTATTTTGCTATTAGTCTATTAGTCCCTGGCCATATTATTAACCCTAGAGACATAGAATTGTTGTGATATTTCTCAGTTTGTAAATGTTTTTGCAATCACAACGGCTGTAGCATTTTAAGTGATGAAAGATCGTCTTTTTATAATTAGCTTATGTCTACTTTTATTAGATAACAGAGGCCTTTTTACTATTAAACTAATATTAAAATACCTAATCACGTAATCATCTGTGAGCTATGTTTTATTCATATTCATTCCGTAATTCTCAAGTTATAAAAGAGCATAGATAAAACAATTTCTTTTAGTAGTTAAAGGACTTATGCCGATAAATTAATATAGGTACCTAATAGTAATGTAGCAATGTTTTAGCAGGCTAACAACTTATGCTATTTAACTACACCTAAGGGGGTTGTCTATACTATTAGGTAGGTATTACTTGTTTAGTAAGCTCTTATCAATAACTTTTTATATAAGTTCTTATTAAAAAATCATGAGTCTTTAATTAATTTGAAATTTAAACTACATATTAACAGTACCAAGTAGATAGCTAATTGTTATATTAGAATCAAATGACTTTTATTATTTTTTTTCAAATTTAAAATTAGAATGAAATGACGATGTTTTATATACGGCCAGTGATTTTTTTTAATAAAAAAACATTTCAGTATTTATTTTAGTTTTTAATTTACGTGACAACCACCAACATTGCGAAAGTGGCGCTCCCAATATGCTGTTTTCGGTTGAATATATTAAATTAACAAGTACTTAACTCGAAACTATAAAGTTTATGTAGAAGGAAATAGGTAAATGTTAACTGTAAGTAATAGCTTTTGATCCTGTTTTATGTGCTCGTAGCGAGAACTAACTAACACAACAAAATAATTACACTTCTCTCAAAAATACTCGAGTCACTAAGCAATCGGTTATGCTCTACCCAAATTTAGCAAACTGCTTTCCTTCTAGGCTCAGTTAATATGTAATTCGTTAATGAAGATACAGTTACGTTGTCAAACCTCGTGTATTGTTAGAAGGTGAACTAACTTTTTTAATTATTCTATATTAGAATATATACAAGAGTTGAAAAAAGTTTCATGTTCTATATTAATTTTATATAATTAACTGTTAATAAATTAGAAACATATTTCGAGTTTTACTTTTAATTATATTTATTACACATTACTTCAATCTAATAGCTTGGTAAGGGAACTTCTGTTATGAAGCATTCCAATTATTTTTTTTGTATTTTATTTTCGGAAAACATTTCAAAACTGATGTCTGATAATTATTTCTTTCATTATTAATAATACTGGCTGTTTATATTGTTATATTGGCTCTGTAATGATGTGAGTTATTTTTCAGTATATAAGGCTCTTAACATTAACACAGTAAAAGTGACCATGGAAAATGTGTCGTGGCCATCTTATACTGTATATCTGCTTAGACAATCTTCTTTCTTCTCACATGTCATGTCTGTGTCTGGTGCATTCTTATATAATTATATCTTTCTTACTTTACAATAGGAGTCTCTTCCAGCCTATTTTTTATCTTATAAGCCCATCCTCAACTCTTTAAAATTTTGCACTGTAGTAGCAATGTTATTCTACTCTGATGAGGGCTCTGCTATACTCAACTCTGTCTTCCACTATATAGTTTTGTTATCAGTATCACATTTTGTGTACAGAAGTGAGTTATATATCTTAAATATTTAGCCCCCAAAATTTACCTAGCGCTCCTTCCTGTCTGTTCCTTCATATTATTCTTGTTTTCACATCGGCATTATAACCTTCATCTCTTCTAAGGGCAAATAAAATGTATACAGTCATCTACATATATATGTAGATATATGTATATATACAAGACATGTGTACATAGTACATGACATATGTACATAGACAAGTACCATGATATATGTAGATATATGTATATATACATATGTATATATACATATATCTACATATATCATGGTACTTGTCTAAACTATACTCTTTAAACGATTATCTGTTTTGTCTTCTCGATTAAATTGGCGATGACATCTTAAAATATGAATAAAAAGTCGATAAAAGATAATCGATAAACTTGTCATAGTCGGCCTCTTGTGTCAGGACAGAAAGCTCTTATGAATATGACAATAAGGCAGAAATATATGAAAAGAAAAGAATTGTCATGACATTCTCGTCACCTGTCGCCCTCATGACAGACAATGTATTTGCAAAGTTTTCTACGATAAACACATAATAGAAAACTTAGTCACTAGCATAGTAGTCAGTATTTTCACTATACCTATCTTTTTACGGCAATAATTTGACCCCAATGAAGATAGTATATTTCCTTGTGTAATTACAGCGAAATAACTTACGTAACGTCAGTAATCGTTAATGAATATTGAAACTACTTTTTATGGATTATATCGCGTTTATTTAGAACTTATTTTCTAATTATTTTCCGACGTTTCGAACTCTTTACAGAGATCATTTTCACGAGTAATGAACAAAATTATTCGTGAAAATGATCTTGAAAATGATTATATCGCGTTTATTTAGAACTTGTGGCGCCGGCTTAGAATACCGCCATCCCCTCTCTCTTCCCGTGGGTGTCGTAAAAGGCGACTAAGGGGAAAGCTAGAAGAATGGGCAGCAGCATTCTCTCTCAAGACAATACAGTCTACTGCGATCGCCAACCCGCCTGCCAAGCGTGGCGATTATGGCAAAAACCCCCCATAATTGAGCGGACCAGCAGTTGTGGCGCTCTATGGGGGAGGCCTGTGTCTAGCAGTGGACTTCAAAAAAAAAAGGCTGATGATGATTTAGAACTTATACTGTGTATAATCCATAAAAGGTTGTTTCAATGTTATGAATGTGATTCGCGAAAATTTAAGGAATAAATAGGTTAATGAGTACTTGGTAGAAGATAAAAGTTAAAGTTAATACATACATACATACATACATAACTTCACGCCAAATCCCTTGCGGGGTAGGCAGAGAGAACAGAGCGCCATAGGGCACGATTCTTACACACCTCACTCGCTTCGTTGACTTTCATAACTCTTTTCATGCACGCGCGTCGGTTTTTGAGGCTCTTAACATCACCTTCCTCCAGAACACGTTCTATTTGGTCCCGGAATGTGTGTCTTGGCCGTCCTCGACTCCTACATCCGTCCGCTTTTGCATTGTATATCTGCTTAGTCAGTCTTGCGTCAACCATTCTTTCTACATGTCCGAACCATCGGAGCATGCCCTTTCTTACTTTTACACCGACACTCTCTTTCAAACCAACTTCCTTCCTTACAACCTTGTTTTCTACGCGGTCAGCGAGAGTCACTCCGCAGATTTTGCGTAGAGCCCTCATTTCTACCGCGTTTATTCTACTTTCATGCACACTCTGCCATACCCAGCTCTCGCTTCCATAAGTTAGTGTTGGGATCAGGACTGCATTGTGGATTGCTAACTGGGCCTTTCTGCTAATATTTTTTGCGCCCAGGAATCTGCCCAACACTCCGTTTACGCTATTTCCTATCGCCACTCGTCTTTCTACATCCGCGGTGTACCTTCCATCTCTGCTAAAAGCGCATCCAAGATATACAATTTCATTCACCTGTTCCAGCACTACATCATCAACCATTATCCTTGCATCTGTTCTGGATTCCTCCCTTTCAAACACCATTACTTTCGTTTTCGTCGCAAAGTTAATAATTAAAGTAATATTAGTACCTATATTTGTTACAGCGCAGAAGATACAAAAAAAAGATAAAAATTTCTCTGAGATAGAACAGAAAAAGAAAAAATAGATAGAAAAACTTTAGCTGAGCTGGTTTATTTTAATAATCATGCTGTATAATTCAAGTTAATTAAGTGAGTAAGTAGTGTGGCCATATGAACACGCTGAGCTTAACTGTACCTGTAGCACATTATATTAAGCATTTCTTCTCGTCGTCAATAAAATAATGTTAGGAAAAAAAACTACATCGTAATAGGGTTAACCTGAGTAAATAAACTTTCACATATTTTAAATTTATGATATCTGTTACCAATTTTAAATTTAATATAAGAAAGCTGATCCTATAATATCATATAAAAGTTTGTATCAATTCCTCGCTTTGCACTGAAATTGCCGAAATGTATATTATATTTTTCTTTTAGTCAATAGTGTTACTAGTAGCTGTGTGGCGCCGGCTAGCTGTGTGGCGCCGGCTTAGAATACCGCCACCCCATCTCTTCCCGTGGGTGTCGTAAAAGGCGACTAAGGGAAAAGGCTGGAAGAATGGGCAGCAGCATTCTCTCTCATCAGGATACAGCCTACTGCGATCGCCAACCCGCCTGCCAAGCGTGGCGATTATGGCAAAAGCCCCCCATGAGTGAACGGACCGGCGCGGCGGTCCGGGCGCTCTATGGGGGAGGCCTGTCCAGCAGTGGACTTCAAAGGGCAAATGAATAGTGTTACTACTAAAACAGTCTTTGATTAACTATTTAATCCTTTATTATTTTAATAATGTCTTCTACAATAATACAAATAAATTCAAAATCATAAAGCACTCCATAAATCACTCAAATGTGGGCACGCCATTTTTATAGCAAACGGCTATTGTTCCAGATTGTGAAGTTTAAACTAAATACAATTTAATCATCAATATTAAATGAAGTACGACTATGTATTTGAAAATTAATATCAACAAAGGTTGGGGTATCTACAATATATTAGTGTTCGTTCGATATAACTTAGAACATAATAGTCCTCGAATTAACTTATCGGGGTTTTATACTTCAATGAACATTTGAAATTTCAACAAACTTGTCTATCATTCTTGGTATCATCAATTTGGTTATAATGGCTCTTTCATTTTGTGTTATATATTTAAACATTGAAAATACCTAAACCTTTTCATAAAATATTGGAAAAGATGTAATTTTTTTGGTATTAATCGAAGCTGTTTCATAGTTTTAAACCATGTGCTAGAAGGATAAAATGAGAAAAGACATAAAATGATATCGTGCAAAAGCTTTGCTCATTATATGCAAAAACATCCGGTCTTTTCACATACATACATAATTTCACACCAAGTCTCTTGCAGGGTAGGCATAGACAACAAAGCTTCATATGGCAAAATTCTTAAAAACCTGCTTCTTTAAATTTCTCATCTTTTGTCATACACCGTCAGTCAGTTTTTATAGCTCCTGATATAACCTTCCTCAAGGACTCGTTCAATTTGATTTTGAAACATATGTTGGGGCCATCCTCGACTTGTATATCCTCTTCTATCTGTCTTTACATTGTATATCAGTTTAGTCAATCTTACATTATCTATTCTTTCTAAATGTCCGAACCACCGGAGCATGCCCATCCATACTTTTACAATAATAACTCACTTTCAATCCGACTTCCTTCCATATAAGGTAGCTTTCTGTTTTTGACAAAGTCAGAGCGCGTCACTCCCTACAGTTTGAGATTTTGCGTATGCTTGGATGCGCATTTGGTAAGAATGGCAGGTACACCGCGGACGTAGAAAGAAGAGTCAGTCTTTCTAGATGAAAGAAAATAGACTACTATTGCAATATTACCATAATCATTATACAAATACTTGACTACTTATTAAAACAACTTTTAGGATTATATCGCGTTTATTTCCTATTTATTTATATTTATTTCCCGACGTTTCGAACTGTTTTCTAGAGATCATTTTCACGCGATATTCAAATAAACGCGATATAATCCTAAAAGTTGTTTTAATGAGTGAGATTCGCGAAAGTCTTAGAAATAAATAAATACTTGACTATTTACTTGAAATTTTTCCACTCTTAATAGGTATTTGAATCAGTGTTTGTTTTCGATGTAATGTATAGTACTTCTACAGTAATATATTCTACTTCATATATAGTGAGTTTGTATGAGTTATTATTAACTAATGTCATGTTTTATTACAAGATAATTCAATTAGTTTTATTTGTTTATCTTTTAAGTTTCCACGTAAACAACAGTCAGGCTTTTAAACTATCTATTATTGTATGTCATAGTTTCTGAAAAAAATGCTTTCATTGAGAAGATGGCGGCCAATAGAGTAGGTATATTGAGTCTTGGATAAACTATCACACATAACTTCTGTAAAACCACTGGTGTAACTCATGATTTGAACTAACTACATAAATGGTGTTGGCCCATTACGTTTACGAAACGACGAATTTCGTGTTCATTTTCAATCTGAAATCTACCAGTATAATTATTGGAATTTATCTCTCGATTGAAATTAATTGCAATATATGAATACAATATTTAATATTTATCGAGACAACAGAACAAAATATACCTTACTTAATATTATGTATTCGATGTAGGTGTGATTGTATGTTTGTATGTTCGTGTGCCTGTGTGTCTGTTATCCAGCGCACGCATTAGCGACTCTGACAGTTCATTTATCTTATTTGCCGCTCGGTTAATTAAGTCCTCCCCACATGTCAGGTAATTTTGTTGTTAATTCTGTACGTGTTCAAAAAGATTTCAAGAAATATATTTTAATATTTGTTGACGTATTATATTTTATATAGAAAAAAAGATAATAAGCTTAAGCTTATTATCAAACTCATGTTTGAACTCACCAAAACTAACTGTGTGTCTCTACGATTGTGTATATACAGAATACGATATATCAAGTGGGTCACCTGATGTTAAGTAACTTCTCACCGCCCATGAACAACGTGGTGCGTTGCCGTCCTTTAAGGGAGTAGGAGGGGAGGGGAAGGGGAAAGGGGATCGGGCCTCCGGAAACGCGGCATGAGGCACTTGACGCCGGTATTCTGAGAGGTCGTGGTATTTCATCGGTCGAGTCCGCCCATTCATGCAGCTAACTGCAAGACTCTACCAATGTTAAAAATCAGATAAAAAAAGTTGGATATGTTGGACCGCCCTAATTCGTGATGTGAAAAATAGTTGACATAATATTCCCAGACCTACTAAATATACAAGAATTCGTAAGAATCGGGCAAGCCGTTTCGGCGAACAATGGTGACGTATACTGTACATGTTAAATACATTAGGGAAGTGCAATATTTTTAACTGTGCGTGTCTCTACGACTGTGTATATACACAGTTTGGTGCATGAACAGGAAATACCACGGCCACTCAGAATTTTGAGGTGTAGTGGCTCATGCCGTATTTCGTTTGGTGAGAGCGGTATCTGAAAGTCCACCCCTTTCATATTTTACTTCCTTAAAGGTTGGCAACGCTATGTGTGTTGCAGGAATACATGGGAAGCGGTAGTTGCTTACCACCAAATGACCCGCTTGCTAGTTTGCTCTCCTATTGCAATAAAAAATAACTCAGAGGATAAAAGGGAATCGTCTTGCGTGGTATGGGCTTGTAATGAAGAGGGATGATAAGCGTGTTGCGAGATGAATGATAAACCTGCATGTTTGGAAGAAAGTAAGAGAAGGGGAGGACCTGAGAAAATATGGACGGACTGTGTGAAAGACGACATGATTAAGAAGGGCGTTGATGTGAATAATAAGGAAGTGAAGAAAAGAAAAAGCAGTTATGACCCTAAATAATTCCACTTATAAAAAAATCTGTTCAAATTCGATAATACTGTGCTGATTTGAAATTTATCAATAAAATAGTATTTTAGACATTAAGATCTTTTTTTATAACTTGGCGTTTTTTACCTCAGATTTCTTATATCCCTAGTAGAGTGCTCTACTTGTAAAACTTCAAGGCGAGTGCTAATGCTATGTTACCAGGCATTAATGTTGTGAAGAAATAAAAGGAAAATAAAAACACTTCAGAAAATCCTTACCTCAATATAAATATTAAGCGGTTTCGTTGAAAAAAAAGAAAACTTGGCACAAATACGTTTCGATACTCAAAATAAATATTCTAGTATCTCAGTGAGATGTTATTTATTCCTATTCATCCCCTTCTACACACTTGCCGCACATAAATTTATAAAAATGTAGTAACTATTTATCATATCGCGAGAATATATTTATATATATTCAATACCCAAGAATATATTTTATTTCAGGAAATATTAAATGATTAACGCCAATTTTATCATTAATACTACTATGTAAATATGAATCGAATTAAAATTATTTTAGGAAGAAATTAATAATAATGAATGAAGTTATTGTACCAGGAATCATCATTGTTGGTTTAGTTATTATTATTGATAGAATTATAGTCAATAAAATATTATAAACTTGGTCTAAAAACTAGTTATTAAAAGCATTTAGACGAATAAGTGTGTTTTAGTCACGAATGGAAAACTGCAAACATTAAATTAAATGTATAGATCATCTGCAATAATAGTGTAACTTCACGAAAGTCAATCGTTGCGGGGTAGATAGAAGAAGAGGAGTGGTGCAAAAGGAACGATTTTCACACAACTTGATTGATTTTTGCAACTTTCATAATGGATCCCATACTTCTCTACGATCTATTACTTACTTGAAATAACTACCTAGAAACTAGAGATCCTTTTGTTGAGATAAATTAATAATATTTTACTACTTGACCCAGCGAACTTTGTTTCACCTCAGAAGCAATAAGAAGAAAAAAAATGGTAATTATGGGTTTTCCCTAAGAGATAGACATTCACCATCACGGACTTGTTTGTATACCTTTTGAAGGTGTATAATAATGTAGTACATTGTTCTGATTTATCACTTAGAATTCAGCCAGCGTAAATTAAGGTGCTAAATCTCAAAAATTATCACTTTTTTATTACATTATATATAAAACCCCTCTTTAACACTGGTAGAGCCAAGCAGTTCGCTGTATGAATGAAGGCTTGACCGGTGAAATACCACGACCTCTCGGAAGATCGACGTAAAGTGGCTCATGCCGAGTTTCGTTCGATTTCGTTCGGTGGGCCTCCGGGACCCGGAGGCCCACCCACCTTCCCCATTCTTCCCTATCCCCTTTCCCTTAAAGGTCGCCAACGCAACAGTAACACTATATGTGTTGCTGGTGTCCATGGGCGGCGTTGATTGCTTACCATCAGGTGACACAACTGCTCGTTTGCTCTCCTATCCCTTAAAAAAAAATAACACTCCCTATCTATTAAAAAAAAAACACATCACAATCCGTTGCGTAATTTCAAAGATCTAAGTATATAAGGAGACAGACGGCGGAAACCGACTTTGTTTAATATTTTTAATGATGTTAGTTCATTTGTTCATGGAAATTGTGTCTAAGCAGTCATTGAATCCTATATCCTTCCGTTTTTGTATTGTGCATCTGCTTTGTCGGAGTATACCCCTCTTTACTTTCACCGGAACTGTCTTAAAATTCTTACTTACAAACTTATTGCTTTATAACCTACAAAGTAAATTATTAAATTATTGAAAATTACCTTACAACTCGCAAATTCTTAGTATTATTCATATTTCTGTTAAGATATAAAGATAACATCAAGGGAACCACGATGGGCGCAAAATTGAAAAAGCACAAAGAAAATTTCGACATAATTTACGTTCTTATCATTTTGGTAGAAACTAAAATATTCGTTGTTGCTTAGCAAGAATGTAACTGAGATTTTTTTTTGTGTACAAAACCGCAACTAGCCAGAGATATTTTAACAAATATTATTGAATATCAACACTATGCAGTCACTTGTAAGCTGTCCAACTGAGTGCAGGTGAGAATTCAAAAGTACAGGTAGAGTGAGTTGACATGATCTTAAATTTTTGTACGGCATTCTTACTATGAATAAATCAATGCCGTAAAAAAATGGTGCGCCACGAGGTTGGAGTTTTCTCTTTACTTTCCGACATTTCCAGGGTAAATTTGATCATTTGATTTTGTACGGCATCACTTTTATACTATTTCAGTACTGCTTCTAATCCATTATTCCGCAACGCCGTACAAAAATCATGCGACAAAACGGAAAGTATCGAGGGTTCTCGAAGGGAATTCACACCTGCACTCAGTTGGACAGCTTAGAAGTGACTGCATAGTGCTGAATCATATTATTTTATGTTCTTATATCGTTCTAGATAGGCGCCCTGCTGGTTCAATTGACCCATGATTTTTCATCACGGGCCTGTAGTCTATTGGAGGTCTACCCCTTCCCTTGCCGGTTCATTATCTGTCCAATATTAAAGTATGTAACAGATAATATATGTAACGCAGGTTATAAGAGAACTATTTGATGCATTTGAACATGTACCCTGTTTTGTACTGATCACAAATCCTCAATTTAACGCCTAATTAGGTTCGAAAATTTCATGGAATCTAAACAATAATCAGTGGTTTTGTGCATAACAATTTTGAGCTTACGCGGTATCAAATTCGTTAAGTATAATTGAATATGTAAAATCCTCTTACGTTTCTTTTACATATATAATGCATTTTTAATTAAGGTAGATATAAATATTTGACCAGTTTCCATCTCATACCAATGTGACTGGGTTAGAGATCACGAAAATCTGAAACTTATATACATAACTTCACGCCAAATCCCTTGCGGCAGAAAGAACAAAGCACCATAGGGCATGATTCTTACACGCCTCACTCGCTTCATTGACTATCAGAACTCTTTTCATGCAAGAGCTTCGATTTTGGAGGTTCCTAACATCACTTGCCTCCGTTACACGTTCTATTTGGTCATGAAATGTGAATCTTGGCCGTTCTCGACTGCTACATCTATCCGCTTTTGCAATGTATATCTGCTTAGTCAATCTTGCATCATTAATTTTTTATACATGTCCAAACAATCGGAGCATGCCCTATCTTACTTTTACACTGATATTTTCTTTCAATTCAACTTCCTTCCTTACAACCTTGTTGCTGTCGAACTCAGTGAGAATTTCAAATGACTTAATTGTTACATCCATGGTCCGGCTCGACGGGAGAAACACGACTTTCTAAGAGAAATTCGAGGTAATATATAATATTTTTTCGCTAAGAATGGTAGACAGAAGCTCATACCTCTCGAAAAACACTAAAATCTCCGTAGTATATGAACATTATCTTTAATAAATTTACTCCACGGAATGTAAAACTTATTTGTAGTAAACAAAATGCATTTTAACTTTTCTTAAAATGACTTATCGTTGCTTCTGTTTATTAGGTCAATAGGTCAATATTAATTATGGAAGACTAAACAAACAAGTTATAAGTTACACAGATTCGGCAAATATCTATCCAGCAGCAACCGTTTATTCGAATCGAATACCGTCCATTCGATTGCGAACGACATCGAGGTCTAAAAGCAATCGGACTTGCCGAGATAGAATCCTCTGTGAAACAAGATACGGCAAAGCCTTATCTAAACATTGAATCGGTTGTAGATGCCTATGCTTCATCGTGCCTTTGAAATGATACCTATATGTTCTTTAACATACATGTTCTTCTATAAATGATAGACAGCATATACACCAACATATATGCACCGTCCGGTTGGTTAAATATCCTTGAAAATATGGAAGAAATTTTGTTTTACCAAACAACATCCATCAAAATTCCTTAGTTAGTTTAGCTTCCGGAAGCAGAGTCCATGTTGGAACAAAATCCATATCGTAAGTTTCACTAACGCAGGCGATGCGACACAAAAGTGACAGCTAACAAACTTTCAGGTTTAAATATTTGAATAAGTCCGAAAATTTTATAACACAATAATTACATAGTATAAAACAAAGTCGCTTTCCGCTGTCTGTCCCCCTATATGCTTAGATTTTTAAAACTCCGTAACGGATTTTGATGCGGTCTCTTTTAATAGATCGAGGGTGTCAAAGGGGTGGTTTGTATGTTTAATTCATGTTTAATGTAGTAAAGAAAAAGTGAAATTTTTCGATATTTGTTCAGTACGTTAATTTTAAACATTGTAAAATTACGTTTGATGCGGAACAAAGTTCGCCGGGTCAGCTAGTATATTATAAATTACGAAAAATTTCGCTAGGTTAGTTAGATTAAGTTTTTATGCGAATGGGATATTAGCAAGCGAGTCATCTGGTGGAAAGCGACTACCACCGCCTATAGACATCTACAACACCGAGAGATCATGGTCGCGTTGCTGGCCTTTAACACAGGATAGAGAAGGGTATGGAGGGAGGAGGGAGAAGATCTAAGCCTCCGAATACCTCTCTCGCCGAATGAAAAGGGACATGAGCCATTTTATGTACATTTTCTTTGAGGTCGTGGTATTACACCAGTTGAGCGTAATCCATACAAGCAGCAAGCTGTGAGACTTTACCACTTGTAATTAAAACAAAGCCCGTGACGTTACGAACAATTTTCATATACAAAGAAGCAATTTTAACACTAATAATAATTTCATAAGATATTGTATAAAACAACAGAAAAGAAATATTAATTGATTAAAACAACTTTTAGGATTATATGGCGATTATAAAAATCAAAAAGTTGATGTTAAAATTTATTTCCAAAAAGTGGGTGCTCTCTGTATCAATGAAAATAGCTTTTGAACAACTAGCATCTCTTTTTGTTCATCACTTGTGAAAATGATCTCTGTAAAGAGTTCGAAACGTCGGGAAATAAATATAAATAAGTAATAAATAAACGCGATATAATCCTAAAAGTTGTTTTAATCAATGAGTGAGATTCGCGAAAGTCTTAGAAATAAATAAGAAATATTAACTTTCACGTATGTTCACAATCGCAAACAAACGCTGGAACCAAGAGCGTTGTGTATTATCGGGTGTGTCCATGCTGAAATGTGGCTTTTTCAATAGACAGATTTATGTTACCATCATATCCAGTCATATTATGATGTGGACTTTATTTGTTTGACAACAATTTTGGGTCACAGGTATACAAATAATCCATTCAACTTCCTTAGTCTATGGAACATGTGTTTGTATTTGTATTATCTCAATTAACGTAACGAATTGAAGCTTCCGATTTTGTAATTTTTCAGTTTAGAAATAAAAACTTTTTAAACACCCGAGGACAGTGGTAGTTATGCTGTAACACGCCGACTTTTTTAAAAAATATTATCGCCAGTGTTTATTTTTATAGGATAGGCAGGCAAATGACCAAGCGTGTCACCTGATGGTAAGCGACCTGCGCCGCGCATGGCCCTCAGCAACACATATAGTGTTACTGTTGCGTTGCCGACCTTTAAGGGAGTAGGATAGGAAAGGATGGGGAAGGTGGTGGACCTCCGGATACCTCTCACACCGAACGAAACACGGCAGGAGCCACTTTACGTCGATCTGCTAAGAGGTCGTTGTATTTCACCGGTCGAGCCGGCCCATTCATGCAGCGAACTGCTCAGCTCTACCACTGTTAAAAACTAAATAAGATTAAAAATCAAGACATCTGAATCATCCGACGAGTAATGTCCTCATATACTAGTGCAAATTCGGGATAACACGTGGAATAAAGAAATATTGTTATTATGACGAATTATGATTATGCGAAAACCAAATTTCACGCATGTGGGGCAAGCGGGTCTCGGTTGGCAGAATCCAGGAAATAAAATTTCATGCCATGCCATATTCAAATAACCCAACTTTAATTGTTAGAATATGAAGAGAAATATTTTATTTAGAGACCTCTCTCATTAAAATATTTCTCTATTAATTTCATAAATAACTAATATTAGATCTGCCTACCCCGTAAGGTACTTTGCGTGAAGTTAATTATTTATGTATAAGTATAAATTGACTTTGTATAAAGAGACTCTAAACAATCCCTAATCAAATCTACCAAAAATTAAATGATATACGCTGATATGATCATTTTGTAATAAAAATGTAAAAGTCCTTTAGGCAAATTAGCAAGTGGGTCACCTGAAGTTAAACCACTTCTCACCGCCCATGAAAACCGTGGTGCGTTGCCGTTCTTTAAATGAGTAGGAGGGGAAAGGAAGAGGACAGGGGATTGGGCCTACGGATACCTCTCTCACCGAACGAAATGTGGCGCGAGCTACTTCTCGCCGATATTCCGAGAGGTCGTGGTACTTCACGGTCGAGCCGGCCCGTTCATCCAGCGAGCTGCAAGACTCTACTACTGTTAAAGTTCATTTAATTGACTTTGAATTTCTTAAAAAAAGAACATAAAACATTAATTGATAAACTTTGTTATTGAGGTGACATTAAACCTAGAGCCGTAAATAGCTGTTTAGGTACTGAGCGACAGAAACTTACAACTGTTTAACAAACTTGTCACCGCAGAAACCTGATTGATATGTCACTCATTTGATCAAAGACCTATGTCGAAGTTAGATTACAATTAGTAACTACTATGATTGGAATTTTAACCCAACGAAACATGTACTTACGATATTAATAATATATAAACAGTGGTAGAGCCAAGCAGTTCGCTGTATAAATGGGCCGGCTCGACCGGAGAAATACCACGACCTATCAGAAGATCGAAGTTAAGTGGCTCATGGCGCGTTTCGTTCGGTGAGAGAGGTACACGGAGGCCCACCCCCCCTTCCCCATCCCTTCCTATCCCCTATCCCTTAAAAGCCGGCAACGCAACAGTAACACTATGTGTGTTGCTGGTGTCCATAGGCGGCGTTGGTTGCTTACCATCAGGTGAAACGACTGCTCGTTTGCCCTCTTATCGCATAAAAAAAAATATTACCTATTATTATTTCTCTCATGTCTCGGTGGTCCAGTGGTCGAGCACACGGCTTCTGATCCAGAGGTCCGGGTTCGAATCCTGACACTGGCTCACACCGATGACTTTTCGAAATTGTTTTCGGTAGTTAAGTGTGATAAATATCGATGACTGAAAACTTTGTGCCTGGTATTATAATAGCTTCGCCACCTATTCCATTTGGGACGTAAACATAACGGCGAGTCGAGGCTTAACAATCGCTGGCTACATCTTCGGGTAACAAAAGCCGTGAAGTTATGTTATTTCATTATTTCTCTTTCAACAAAGGTTATAGTGAATTTAGTCAGGTCAATACCTACACGACATTTAAATACATACATAATTTAAAGAGATTATACAAAACAAAGGACCATATCACCCAAGGGACGTACGGATTCCGTACAGTACGAGCGGTACTTTGCGGTCAAATATCAACATAATCTGACACCAGCCAATGGCACCGTATATAATTTGAGAACCATTAATTTATAGTCTTATAATGAATATTTTACAAAATATATGATCTTTTTTATTATGTTGGAATTAAACATAAATAACCATTCAATCTCGTGGACATAGATTTAAAAATAAGAACATGTTTAATAACGTCAGGCGTGACTGGCTGCGCTTTTTATCGACAATATCAAATTTTGATCTTCAAAAATTAGAAAACAATTTCGCGCCTTTTTTAATTGAAGAAGTAGGCAGCGGTTGGTGCGTGTCGACTTCTCGACGAGGCGGTCGGTACATATTGCAATACGTAGGGTTCAATGTTATCAGTTATTAATATTTATCACACTAATCTGAAAATAACATTCTTAAATTGGATTGGGATTGGGGATTGGAGTGAGTTCGACAGAAAATGGGGGCGATATAAGCTGGACAAAACCCTCCTACTTTAACCTCATATTTTATTTATTCTAACAAACAAATTAAAACTAACGTCAATTAAACTTGAGTGAAAATCACTAAGAGTTTATTGAACTGTCAAGGTTTTTTGATAACATTGACAATGCGAACTATAATTTTAAAAAAAAATGTGTATTAAGTCGTCTACTACATAACATAACTTCACGCCGTTTGTTACCCGAAGGTGTAGGCAGCGGCTGTTAAGCCTCGTCTCGCCGTTATGTTTACGTCCCAAATAGAATAGGTGGCGAACCTATTGCCATACCGGGCACAAAGTTTTTTTGTCATCGATATTTATCACACATAACTTCGAAAAGTCATTAGTGTTAGCCAGTGTCAGGATTCGAACCCGGACCTCTGGATCAGAAGCCGTGTGCTCGACCACTGGACCACCGAGTCGTCTACTAATAAAGGTAAAAGCCACAGATTTACATTTGAATGTGCATGTATTAAAATATCTGTAAAAAAGATTTACACAGGCCATCGAAATTCACAAGTGAGCATATTTTTATTGTGTTTAGAATAAAACTATTACAATAAAATTTCACACAAATAATTCATAATTAGCGCATCCATTAATTTTCTTGCGCTTTGTAATTGCAAATACCGTCTGTTACCAAATATACCAAACGTTAAAACATAGATTATTTAACATAGACTTTGAGCTCCTAATATAGTCAGTTAATCAAAGCAGATTTCAATTGCTTGTAGTAGTTTGGTTGCAGCTGTTCTCAATCTTGATTTGAGATTTTTAGTGACTTTTAAGGGTTTTGATTTAAAGATTTTTTTAAAGGGACAGGAAGGGATACGGGCAGGTGAGTCACCTGATTGTGAGCAACTTCTCACACCGGGAAAAGGGAGTCGGACTTCCGAATACCTCTCTTACTAAACAAATCGTGGCGCGAGGCACGTCACCCCGATATTCCGAGAGGTCGTGGTATTTCACTAGTCGAGCCGGTCCATTCATGCAGCGAACTAAAATATACTACCACTGTTAGAAATGTGACCCTTTTGCTTATATTGTTAGCATGCAGAACTTTAACTGACGGTCAATACACGTAGTTTTCAAAGTTTACATTGCACTCCAGCTAAATTCATCCAATATCCAACTATTACAAGCTTATCTAGTTGTTTTAGAATTTTGTTAACGTTGGATTTTGCAATAGAACTCAACCGTACGATTTTGTTAACATTCGATTTTGCAATAAAATTCAACCGTACAACTTTCTCACTTGTTACATGCATTACTTACATAATCTGCATTTTAAAATAGAAATGGTTCTTATGCCATATACAAAATAAATAAAAAAAAAAGAACAAAATTTATCATTTATGGGAGGCTGCAGTTGACACGTGGAAAATTGTCGCCATGAATAATGGTCTGAAGACAAGTTGTCAGCTGAGTGTCGGGATAAGCTCCACGTAACATGTGAGTGACCCAGTGATACATTATAGATACACATACTCAAGATACTATAACACAATATATACATACTATAGTAGGGAATATATTTTTAACTGACTTCCAGAAAAAGGAGGAGGTTCTCAATTTGTCTATATTATTATTTTTATAGAAAGTTTATGATAGAAAACAGTGGTAGAGCCATGTAGCTCGCTGCTTGAATGGACTGGTTCGACCGGTGAAACTAACAATATTGACGTAAAGTGACACATGTCGAGTTTTGTTTAGTGAGAGAGTTCTCTGGCCCACCCCCTTTCCCCAATCTGGATCCACCCAACTCCATTCAAGGGCAACGTAACTGAATCACCATCAGGGGTCTATGGGACAGTATTTGCTTCTTGCTTGTTAATTTGTGACCTAGTAGACATGGAGATATATATTGTATGTCACCTTTAGTACTGCTAGAAGTACTTCTGCTAGCAGAATAGTGCTACCCCATTTTCTTCATGTGACTTTCGCCGCTTAGGATAAAAGCGTCTAAGGGATATAACCTAATGTGGACCGCCTTTTGTATCACAACGTGGTCTATAGATTCAGCAGTACAACTTCCAGTCGCGATTTCTATTCAGGCTCGAAAGCTATGTGTGATAATAAATTATCCAGCGTGTATAATTGCGCTGCCTATACCTTTCAGTATTTAGAGCATGAAATTATGTACGTATTTAATGGTTTTTTTACACGGCTTCTGATCCAGAGGTCGGGGATCGAATCCTGACACTGGCTCACACCAATGACTTTTCGAAATTGTTTTCGGAAGTTAAGTGTGATAAATATCGATGATTGAAAACTTTGTGTCCGGTATGTCAATAGGTTTGCCATCTATTCCATTTGGGACGTAAACATAACGGCGAGACGTGGCTTAATAGCCCCTGTCTACACCTTCGGGTAACAAAGGCGTGAAGTTATGTTATGTGTATACTGTAGATCCTTGATAAAATTGTCTAAGATGTGAACAAAGGCGTGAAGTTATGTTATGTGTATACTGTAGATCCTTGATAAAATTGTCTAAGATGTTGGTAATATACTTGATTATTACGTAATATAACAAAATGGCGAACGTCAAAAGAAAGAATCACAAGTCATGTCTGAGTGTTCGAATAATGAAAAGATTATGTTCACAATAAAAGTATAATAAATAAATCCTATTGGTTCTGATAATAATTCTATTTTGATAGAATAGGGGGTGTGCGTTTTCATTATCTCCTTATGTATTGTATTATTACTTATATATTATAAATAGCCACAATAAATAGTGCTTACGAGTGTGCCTTTAATTTGTTCTAAGGCGGCTTATTATATCGCGGCAACCGCAATTTATATGGGACGTAGTTTATTTAATTTCTATGTGTTTTCCAATTTATTTAACTAAAATATACATATATTATTTATATAAATTTAAATATAGTCTCGGTGGTCTAGTGGTCGAGCACACGGCTTCTGATCCAGAGGTCCGGGTTCGTATCCTGACACTGGCTTGACTTTTCGAAATTTTTTCCGGAAGTTATGTGTGAGAAATATCGATGACTGAAAAACTTTGTGCCCGGTATGGCAATAGGTTCGCCACCTATTCCATTTCGGACGTAAACATAACGGCCAGACGAGGTTTATCAGCTGCTGCCCACACCTTCGGGTAACAAAGGCGTGAAGTTACGTTTTATGTTATGTAAAATTTACAATCTCAGAATAACAAGGTACAGTAGCTCATGACGGGTTTCGTCCGGTAAGAGAGGTATCCGGCGGACCAACCCCCACTCCCCTTTAACTTTCTGTGCAACTCCCTGTCCTATCTTAAATGTCTCATGGCAATAGCAGGTGCTGTCTTCTTAATCCACTTTTACACTTTTTAATCCACTATAATAATTCTACTATATAATTATCCGCTATATATGTAGCTGGTGCTGTCTTCTTAATACACTTTTACACTTTTTAATCCACTATAATAATTCTACTATATAATTATCCGCTATATGTGTAGCAGGTGCTGTCTTCTTAATCCACTTTTACACTTTTTAATCCACTATAATTATCCGCTATATGTGTAGCTGGTGCTGTCTTTTTAATCCACTTTTTACACTTTTTAATCTATATTGATATTTCGATATATTCATACTTAACTTCCCCCTTTACTTAACGCCCAGTGTTAAATATTAAAACATTAGTAGAAAAAACATTGAGGTATATTAAAAATAAAATAAAAACATATAATATGTCTTAAAACATATTGCCACAATAAAATATCTGAAGATAATCATAACAACACAACTTCACGTCTTGTTCCACCCGAAGGTGTAGGCAGCGGCTGTTAAGCCTCATCTTGCCGTTATGTTTAGGTACGTCCCAAATGGAATAGGTGATATATTGCCATTCACCGGGCACACCAGTTGTCAGTCATCGATATTTATCACACATAACGTTCAGGATTCGAACACCCGACCTCTTGATTTAGATGCTGGGTTCTCGATCGCTGGACCACCGAGACTTTAATTACTTTAATATTCTCTAAAATAAATATCCATAGAATTACACCAAACGTTCAGAGTATTTATTATTTTTAAGGAACATTGAGTTATATTTAAAATAGTACTTGCCTAACCACTGCGACGTTTAAAATTTGGTATCCGATTAACAACTCGATATCGTCCACAAGCGATCCTTTTCGTGTTGTACGAACGATTTGTTTAACAATTTATGGCTGCTAGAGAATCTGAGTCGAACTGGATTTATTAAGGTATACCTAAGAAGAATTTATTACACCATTATATATAGCTATATTACTAAACAACACTGACTGTAAAAAAAAAAGAAAAACCTTGTTCGAACAAGAAAATTTAATAGACTCGTTTGTACGGTTCGTTGATTTTTACAAACGACGCACAAATACATATAGTTTACATTATAAGTAGACATTTATTTTTGTCAATTACCGATCCAAAATTACGTATTACGTATTATAATTTTGTTTAAGCATAAAACTTATTTGAATATTTGTAGCGTTTTATAAAATTATAGGGTAGGCAAGTTACTCAGTGGGTTTTCACAGTGATAGAGCCAAGCAGTTCGCTGCATGAATGGGCCGGCTCGACCGGTGAAATACCACGGCCTCTCAGAAGATCGACGTAAAGTGGCTCATGCCGCGTTTCGCCCGGTGAGAGAGGTATCCGGAGGCCCATCCCCTTCACCCTCCCCTTAATGGCAGCGAAAATTAAAGAACACTTACCCCAGGGGGGTACCAGTTGCCACAACACTGGAGAATCCCTCCTTGAGGTTTGGACGGTTTGGTATCTAACAAGGCGTGGACGCTCAAGCTGCCCCTCGTAGTCTGGGGAGGGCAAATTCTTGCTCTGTACATAAAACTGCCCGGGGCAAACGCAAGGGCAAGGACATCACGGCACCCCCTATCACGCTAAATGTGGATTTTTGTAACATCAGGGGTATGCGCACAAACCTTCTTGCCGTCCACCAGTGGTGGTGGACGGCAAAGCCGGCCTTACTGTTCCTTACGGAGACGCAGATATCTTCTCCGGCGGACACTACGGATCTCTCATACCCTGGGTACAAACTGGAGCATTCCTTTGTACCACGGGCTGGGGTTTTGTGTGTTTGTCCGGGAGGATATCTGTGCTCAGCGCCTCGGCAGTCTTGAAGGAAGGGATCTATCGACCCTCTGGCTGCGTATAGACTGCGGTGACCACCCTCGCATCTACGCATGCCTTTATAGGTCCCACAGCGGGAACACCGACACAGACCGACTCATGGACCACGTACAAATGGCTGCAGATTCTGTACTTCAACAGGTGCCATCTGCGGAGATCGTGATACTAGGTGATTTTAATGCACATCACGCCGAATGGCTTGGATCGCGCTCCACCGATCACGCTGGTAAATCTGTCCATGACTTTGCTTTAGCGTTTGATCTGACACAACTGGTTACTGTGCCCACGCGCATCCCAGATGTGGACGATCATTTACCTTCCCTGTTGGATCTTCTGCTGACCTCCCATACTGATTGATATGTGATCTCTGTAGACGCCCCTTTGGGCTCTTCGGATCACTGTCTGATAAGGAGTACGGTGCCACTCACGTACCCACTTCGACCGCGTGTTGCGAGTCGCCGTCGTGTGTGGCATTACAGGTCGGCAGACTGGGATGGAATACGGAATTTTTTCGCATCCTACCCATGGGGGCGGGTTTGCTTCTCGCTGGAAGATCCTGACGTCATAGCCGAGTCTGTAACTGATGTGGTGCTGCAGGGGATGGAGCTTTTTGTTCCATCCTCAGTGGTGCAATTCGGTGGCAGATCCCAGCCCTGGTTTGATCGCTCATGCAAAACGGCATTACGCCTTAAGCATGACTGCTATCAGGCCTGGGCAAAAGCAGCGTCGTCTCGGGATCTAAGTACCGGTAATCTTAAGAAGAGGTACAACCACGCCTCCAGGTCCTTCAAAAGAGTTTGGTGGGATTGGCGAGAAAATAGTTCGCCTTCCCTCGGGAACTCGTGCGTTCTGGTCTCTCGCTAAGGCTGTCCTTGGGAATTTCTGCTAGCCATCTCTTCTACCTCTGCAAAGGAAGGACCAGTCATTGGCCCACGACGCTAAAGAGAACCGTCGACCTTCTCTTCTTCTCTTCCTCTCTTTTTGCGGCTAATTCGACTCTGGACGATAAGGGGAAAATTCCACCGACCATCCCACGCTGTGACCACGCCATGCCGGAGATCTGTGCCCAGCAAAGTACTGTACGGCGCATACTTTACTCTAGACGTCCACAAGTCGAGTGGGCCTGACGGAATCCCGAATCGTGTTGAAGATGTGTGCTCCAGAGTTGCCACCGGTTCTAACGCGTCTCTTTCGGTACTCCTACTCTCTCGGCTGTACTAGCATCGTGGAAGGTAGCTTTGGCCCACCCGATCCCTAAAAAAGGTGACCGCTCAGATCCACTACAGACCTATCGCCATCACCTCCCTATTCTCCAAGACTATGGAAACACTGATCAACCGCCAGCTCCTTAGCTATTTAGAAGAGCACCAGTTGATTAGCGACCGTCAGTACGGATTCCGTCAAGGTCGCTCAGCTGGTGATCTTTTAGCCTACTTAACCCATCGGTGGGCGGAGGCGGTTGAGAGTAAAGGAGAAGCACTGGCCATTAGTTTGGACTTAGCGAAGGCCTTTGATCGGGTTTGGCACAAAGCACTTCTTTCGAAGCTTCCATGTTATGGGCTTCCCGAGAAATTATGCGATTGGTTTTCCAGCTTTCTCACGGCTCGGAGCATTAAAGTTGTTGTCGACGGATCATGCTCCGACTTAAAACCTGTGAATGCTGGAGTCCCCCAGGGCTGTGTGCTATCCCCTACGCTGTTTCTTCTGCATGTGAATGACATGCTACAGTACAGCAGTCTTCATTGTTATGCGGATGACAGTACGGGGGATGCCTTATATACCGGCCACCCGCGGATTTCTCGGGAAAACGTCGATGAGTACCGGAACAAATTTGTGTCTGAAATCGAAATTATGCTTAACATAACATAACATAACTTCACGCCTTTTGTTACCCGAAGGTGTAGGCAGCGGCTGTTAAGCCTCGTCTCGTCAGGTTTCGGACTGGGGCCGACTAAACTTAGTCCAATTCAACCCTAAAAAGACACAGGTTTGCGCGTTTACCGCTAAGAAGATACCATTTGTCGTAGCTCCCTGCTTTGAGAGCACTCCCTTAACCGTCTCAGCCAATATCGGAATTCTTGATGACGCGTTGCGGATAGATGTTGCATGTCTATGCATCATGTACCGCTTATACCACGGGGAGTGCTCTGAGGAATTGTTCGGACTTATACCGCCTGCTGACTTTCGCAATCGCCCGACTCGCCAGTGTTTCCATCTACATCGGCTTAATAGTTGGCAATCTACGACAGTGCGATTAAGCCATCACTTCCTGCCACGCAGTGCTCCTATATGGAACCAGCTGCCAGCAACGGTATTCCCGGACCGCTGCGACCTTGGAACCTTCAAGAAACGAGCGTATTCCTATCTTAAAGGCCGGCAACGCTGATGCGACGCCCCTGGTGTTGCGGATGTCCATAGGCGGTGTTGTCCATGGTTGCTTTCCATCAGGTGACCCGCTCGCTCGTTTGCCCCTTTTTTCCATAAAACAAAACTTAATGTAATTATCTCTGCCCAGTCACCTGTCCAACCTTTTCAACAGTGGTAGAGCTAAGCAGTTCGCTCCATGAATGGGCCGGCTCGGCCGGTGAAATAGAACGATCTCTCAGAAGATCGACGTAAAGTGGCTTATGCCACGTTTCGTACGGTGAGAGAGGTACCCGGAGGCTCACCTTCCTTCTTAAACTTTCTTCCTTCCCCATCCTTTCCCATCCTACTCCCTTAAGGTCGGTGACGCAACTGTCACACTACCTGTGTTGCAGGTGTCCATGGGCGGCTCTGGTCACTTACCATCAGGTAACACGCATGCTTGTTTGCCCTCCTGTCCCATAAAAAAACTTTCATAAAGTGAAAAGAAAAATAAATTTTAGAGGGATAAAAAGCACATACATTAATGGTCTGGCTCGATCGGCGAAATACCACGACGTCTTGAAATAGGCGCGTTTCGTTCAGTGAGAGAGTTTATCCGGTGACGATTTACATCCCACTACTGGCATTCTACCTATCCTATCTTAAAGCTCGGCGTCGCAAAAGTCACACTATCTGTGTTACAGGTGCTCATAGGCGGCGTCAGTTACTTACCACCAGGTGTCATGCTTTTCCGTTTACCTCATATCCCATAAAAAATCAAGAATGATATATTTGTGTATAATAATAATTGTGTTGTTTGCTTGATCATATTTGTGTTTGCCAAACCAGAAGTTAATTGGAAAAAAATAATAAAACTATATATCAACATAATCCTACTGTGACTTATGAAAAACTTCTAGAAACTTAAACCATAAAATCTTTAAGTAAATGAAAACAGTATCTTCATAACTAAAGAGCGATAAATAACGAAACTTACTAATTTGTATACTTAATATAATATACAAAACGTAATACTTTTATAAAGTAATCTTTAACTATTAAAATATTTTTTGAATTGTCATTTATTTTTGGAGTACGTACCAGCCTGGGTAACGTACTCTATTGTGTTGTATGATATGAGCGACCGTGAAAGTCACACGGCAAAATATATATGGGGTAACTTTTAACCAGCACCTACTTCAATAATAAATGACAATTGTAAATATTTTGATAGTAATCTCATTATTGAAATGGGTGCAATTCAATAGGGTCTTTTACCAAGGCTGGCACCGACTCCAAAAATAAATGACAATTGAAAAATATTTTAATAGTTAAAGATTACTTAATAAAAGTATTACGTTTCGTATATTTGTATTAAGTATACAAATTAGTAAGTTTCGTTATTAATGGCTCTTTAGTTATGAAGATACTGTTGTCATTTACTTAAAGATTTTGTGGTTTACGTTTCTAGAAGTCGGTTTAACTTTTTTTTTTAAAGTAATTTTTTTCACGAGTTTTAGTGAAATTAATGATATGTGAACTACAATAGAAGTTCATATAATTGTTATTAATAAGTACTTAGTTAAAAGAGTTTGATAATACTTGTTGAGAATTTATATTTTTGTTATTATCATGGTTAATAAGAATTAAAATATAATAGAATTAGAACCAATCGTAGCCTTAAAAGTATTGCAGAAAAATAAAACAGTATTGTGTCCTAACTCCTAACCGTTTAAGAGTTCCGTAGCTTCATCATCAGCACAGTATCAGATATTGATTTAAGCATACCTCCCAAGCAACACGTTAATCACTACTTAACAGTTTCTATCGACTAACTGCAGTACTGTCTCCCAACTCCTAACCGTTAAGGAGTTCTGTGGCTTCTTTATCAGCATAGCAGCATCAGGTGTATATTCCAGCATACTTCACAAGCAACACGCTAGCCCTACATACTACCAAGTATTTTCTATCGACCAATTGCAGTGCTGTCTTCAAACTCCTAACCGTTGAGGAGTTTTGTTGCTTTTTCATCAGCACCAGGAGCATCAAGAGTTGGCACCATAAAGAATATTCTTAAGACATCAATATGACGTAATAAAAACACCATACTCGCATACAACTTTTGGTGGATGCCTTCGATTTCTCCTGGTTCTCATCATCAGATTCTGACCTGGTGAAAATAGGACCATCTCGGACGTAAACACAATACAACGAAAAAAAATTTTTTCAAATGGGTCCATAATTGACGAAAATATAGGTGAACATACATAAAAATAATAATAATATACATACAGACGAATTGAGAACCTCCTCCTTTTTTCGAAGTCGGTTAAAAAGAAGAAAATAAATGGGTACACGGACCTCAGAGTTTTTAATCATAGTTTATGGTTCAAAGTTTTAATTACAGTTCTGTTCCCGCGTGGCGATCGTTCGAGGCTTAAATCCTTTAATTGGAGGCCTTCGTTAGCTGTAATAATTCTGTTCACTTTTTTTTCTCTCCTAACAATTATATTGTTCGCGCGAGAATCCCTTCATACCCTTCCCGCGTCCCTATTTTGCAAATCCTTTGTGAGATTTTCGTTTCTAACAATTTGAAAATTATTCTATAGACATTTTTATGATGAAAAGTTTGAGGCCTTCCAGTTTAAGTGATAGTTATTACAGTTACAAAGTGAATAAAAAGGCAATTTTTCAGTATTTATTTTTTGCGATTTGTATGAAATAATTCACACCTACAGTGTAATTATTTTTTTTTTCTGTTCCTGTGTTCTGTAGCAGAATCTAGTTCGATTCTCTCGTTCTTCTCTCTGCCTACACTACCACGTATAAGTTAAGCACATTATTATTACTTTCGTATGTGAAATATTTATTAAAATACCACATTATCCGAAAGTGAAATACGATTATCGTATTTTGTAGATCGGAGGATGGATAATTTAACGTTGATCAGGGGAAGGTTAGCTGCCATCAATACAGCGAGGGCTGCAATTAGTTCTCTGGGGGAAAGCCTACACGGAATACATTTCCTATTGCTCGTGTTAACTGATTACCGATTCGATCGGACGTGCATCGATTTGTGGCTTGAAGAATCAATCACCTTGGATAATATTCTAAACTGTTGAATGATTTAAAAACATTTTATTGTACAGTTTTCATTTTATATCAACATTTTTTGTGCTGTTGTCTTCAATTCAAATTCATTTAAATAATAATAGTGTTATAATTATAATATCTAAGCAATACACACAACGCCCCCAAGTTCCAAGCTAGGCAATATTGTGAGCCAAGATTCGAACCTTTCTTGATCCAGAAGCGAGGTGTTCGACCACTGGACCACCGAAACTATGATCCTATATTTAAAAATACTATATATATATATATTACTTACTATCTGTTGGTGACTTCGTCTGCGTGGACGTCTTAAAGGAGCAAAAATACTATGTGCTGTGTGGGTTCATAGCTCACCCCTGATTGTTCTAAAATTGTCACCCGACTTCTTAGCAATATTTATACAAAATTGGACTTTGAGTTTATGCGTAACAAACATACAGACAAACAGATAAACCATTTTTTGGCTTTTGTATTGATTCTAGTCCCAATCTTAAAAAAATAATTAATGTACAGTTTCCAACTTTCCTACGATTTTAGTAGTAGATAACAGTAACATCACGTTGAGATCGAAACAGACTTTTTTAAAGACAATTAAATAACATTAAAAAGAAGACTGGCATAAAATAAATTTCTCGACCTATTAAATAATTATCCTATTAACATAGAACACTTCCGACACATTTCCTTCCGGTGGAGTGCAGGCAGTTCTGTTAAACTTGCAATGCCACGTCAGCGGGCACTTAATTGAATCTTGCGGGTCGGACGCGTCCTGACCGCGGACCGCGAATGCTTATGAAAACTGTTCGGATAACTTTAATGAGAATTAATAGAACCTGATGGAAATATTTCCATCATTCATCCCAAATACATTTTTTTGCTTGAATACCAAAAAATATTTAATCATTGTAAAAATACTTGAATTCTCGCGTACTGGCGGATTCGAATCCTGGCTCACAACAATGACTTTTCGAAAGTTTTGTGTGATAAATATCGATGGCTGAAAACATTGTGCTCGGTATGGCAATAGGTTCGCCACCTATTCCATTTGGGACGTAAACATAACGGCGAGACGAGGCTTAACAACCGCTGCGTACAACTTCGGGTAGAAAAAGAGGTCAAGTTATGTTATGTTATATAAGTATTTAACAAAGGGAAAGGAGAGCAAACATGTAATACATGGAATGAATACAGCAGCTTAAAAATATTGGTTTCAAATAGCGAATAATGGAGATACTTGGAACGAAATGGAAGAGGTCTTTACTCGTAAAGAATTCGTTAATCAACCAAAAAAAAATATGAAGGAATACATAAAAAAACCTGATAAACTTATCTATAAATCCATTGAAATTATTTTAGAATTGGTATTTTTGACGTGGCAACGTCTTTTATTTCGATGGCTGCACACACGAAAAAACATTACTGATGTGGCGTTACATTGATGCCGCGTTATCTTGACGCAGCGTTACCTCGCTCGGAGATGTTCCATTTAGGAACGCCAGTAGTTTGATTAAAATTGTCTTTTTGTTAATTGTCGTTGTTTTAATTAAAATTATTCATATGAAAAATGAAACCATTCCATCAGTATTTTCTTATGACGTTGTCACGTTTCACAATCGTCAGTAAACCGGCTTTGCAGACAACCGTTTTTTTTATCTTATTCTATTAATTATAAAATTTTCCATTTTTTTTATGTCATTATTTTCAGAAACAACTTTTTTTATTCTCGATTTGTAATTTTTTTCGCAATCACAAAGGCCCTTCCATTTAGCTTTAAAATTGATCAAATATCACCGATACGCCTTTTTCTATCCAAATGTGTAGGCAGTGGCTGTTATGCCTCGACTCGCCGTTATGTTTACGTCCCAAATGGAACCTATTTCCAAACCGGTCACTAAGTTTTCAGTCAAATATTTTTATCACAAAAAAAGCCAGGCTTCGAACCTCCTTCTTGATTCAGAAGCGGGGTGACCGACCACTGGACTACTGAGAGACCACTGATCGATAAAATCATCACCGATCGAATCAAAACCATTATTGAATCTCTTTAGAAACATGAAAATACAAAAAAGTAAAATGGGTCTAGTACGTTTAAGAATTTGATTAGTTGGATTATTGGTTTCTATAAAAATAAAAAGCTTCAATATAAACCTACGGTCAATAATATCACATGTCCAACTAAAGTCATAGTCTTACTCTTACACTTTTCTGGCAGAAGAATCAATTAAATTAAACGGATGAACTTGGTGAAAAAAGTGGTAATGAATTACCACCGCGCTCTAGTATAGTTTCCAAAATAATGTGACAACTAAGTAACTATCTGCAGTAAAATGTGGCAGTTGTGCTTTATTAACTTTATAAAAAACCTTTTGAATTTTTATATAAAATGCGAAGAAATTTCTTCATAACTATATGTCTATGAGTGGACACTTCAAAGGACATAAAGGATTACCATGGCCGAAGTTGTTCAAAGAGATATTTAAGAGATTTTTCAAGAGATTTTTCCCATTAAACACAAAAAAAAAATATATTTAATATAACAATACAAGATACCAAACAGAAACACAAAAAGTAAATAAATTCAGAGCCTCGCGTCTAAACTATCAGTGTGAGGTTTAATCCGGTTGGCAAGTCGGTGGCGAATCCTTTTTAAAAGTCGTGGCTGATAAAATTAAAGTTACACCATCTATTTGGTACTAAAAATTTGAGCACGTCGGGGCATAATAATTGCTGTTTGGTATAAAAGGCGTGCAGTTGCCACGAAAAGAAATCAATAATTATTTGGCCTCGTATTTCGATTAAAGTTATATAAGATGTTTTATATGAATAGTTGATATATGTAGGACATTGGGGTTCTCTGCTACAGTCATATGCAGTTACAGAAGATACATCATTATATAAGCTTATTTTTTATGGGTTACGGGCCTGGTGGCAAGTGGCTAGCGTCGCCCACAGCCACTTGGTACACCAATAATGTTACAGTTACGTTACTGGCCTTTTAGGGAGTAGAATGGTAAAGGAGAGGGGATGGGCATAGGTGTGCATACCTCTCACCGAATGAAACTCGCAGCGTGAGCCGTAATGGCATCTTAAATGGTTCACACATGATGACAAGATATCAAATTTCTAGAGTGGTAGAGTCTTTGCAGTTCGCTGCATGAATGGGCCGGCTGAACCGGTGAAATACCATGGCCTCTCGGAACATCGGCTCGTACAGCGTTTCATTAGGTGAGAATGGTATCCTTTCCCCTTCCTTTCCCGTCCTACTCCCTTAGACGACGGCAACGCACCACGGTGTTCAGAAGTTACTTATCATCAGGTGAACCACTTGTTTGTTCTCCTATCCCATAAAAAACACAACCTATATCCGAATATCCCTCCATTTTGGGAGGATTTCAGATTACATACCTACCTACTTATATTACACAAAAAATATAAAGTCAACGTTGACAAAGACTGTTCAAACATATATAAAAACAAGCACAAATATAGATCTTAGCCTTTTATAAACTAACGTAGCCCCGGCCCAAGCTATTCCGTTTGTCTATCTATTTTGTTTATTTTCAGTAACGTTATAAATAAATAGATATATGTCTCGCAAATTGTTAACGTCACCACACAGGAAATAGATTACTCTTCAATGTATTACTCTCTTATCTGTGTTTGCATCGTTATAGAAAACTGTGATTGATACGTACTCGAGGAAGCCGGAGTGTAAAAGTGTTTTTATGTTACTGTAGAAATGTCAAATTAAGTTAAAGCAATACAATATAGTAAAAAGAGACTCAATATTTGCGTTCCTACTTTTTTTTTAATATAATAATAATACACTACTTGAATACTCTTTTACATGGATGGATTATCTGAAAGATGATATGATTGGGGAAGGGTTTTGCTGTGGAAGTATCGAATGATAGGGAAGCGTGGAATAGGAAAACCTGTTGTACGACTCCAGATGATGGGGGCTGTGCAGGACGATCATGACTCCACTTAGTCTAGTAACATATTATTTTAAAGAGTAAGTACACGATTTCATTGTGTTTTAAATAGGCTTTAAAAAAATTTAGAAAATCCGATAGAATAACATAGTCGTTATATTATTTTTGTTCTGATCGGGTGTTCAACCACATACATCTACCCAAACAGTATTACAGTACCAATTGGCTGAAGGCATTCGATGTATTGCTATATTCGGAACCATAAGTGAGTGGATTTCTTTCTGTCTATGATATTGGCCTGAAAGTAACATTTTATTGCGTATTATGTTTTAAAAAGGAAAGATATTATCAATTCAAATGTATTTTCTTTATTGTATTAAATATTTCTTACGTGAGTACGTTCATCTCGGAATACTCTTGTCACCGAAGGAAACGCAGCATGAAACACTTTACGTCGACATTTTGAGAGATCGTGATATCTCTTTGGTCGAACTAATCCTAATAACTACTCTACTAATAATAATTAATAACTGTAAAGTACCAGATGAGATCTTTATCAGTGTAGCTAAAGTAAAACTTCTTAAAAATCGTATTTAACAAGTTAGTAATCAAGTTTGGATCAACTACGCGAGCTAAGAAAACTTGAACTAAGTAGTTCCCAGTTGAAATTTTTATAACATCCACTCTTGTACGTTGAAACTTTGTAACAACTTATAATTTGAAATAGACGCAATTTAATGTATCGAAGTTAAATTTAAAAGAAAGGAACGTTTAATTTTTAACACTTGAGACGTGACTTTAAATTATTTGTTCGGAAAAGAACAATTTTTCAACCCATCCGTTCCAATAAAACTCAAATTATCAGAGTCGGGATGAGCTTTCATTTCCTTTGAGGCGTCTCTTTTTGTTGATGCCCCTGCCCCCCTCGTTTTCCCGTTATTTTGTGAAGATAATGTTTTGTGAGTGATGGTTAAATTTATCCGAGTGTTGTAATGATGTCATTAGATTGAGCGTTTTAAAGAAAAAATATTGTAGCGTCTTTTAGCATATTATTCATTATTATTTTTGATACATTCACGATTTCAATATTAGAATGTGAAGTAAGCATTTCCTAGTATAAGACGAATTACTCATACCATATCGCGTCGCGCTGAAAGGTATTCCTGCTTGTATTTAGAGTTAGTTTTTTAACCCAAGCGTGAGTTGTTTACCTCGCAAACTAGATGGCGTGAGGAGTGTTGTGTTTTAAACTAACTAAATACTTTCAAGAAAACCCCTTAACGCTAAAAGCTAATATGCATTCGTTTTATTTTCAACTATATTTAAATTTAAACAATATTATCTTTGTTACAGAATAATGTTCAACGACTACATGTTTTCACCGTCGTCGACAAAAGCCGCCTGGTGGCTTGCAACGTTTTTTAGTGTTTTTGTAACAGGTAAGTAAATTACATTTAATGTAATTACGAACTAACATTATTATATATACCACACGATCTAAAAAAGGAAACTAGATATATAGGCATAGCTATTAACATTTTTGGATAGGGTTTATAGAAAAAATATCACGATTTTTATAAATATATTACGTTAGAATTTATAATGTGATGTTCAGAGTACTTCTAAATTAAACTCTGCAAAGAAAGGATTTTAAAACTGAACACAAAAGTCAGCGAATTTCCAATCTTGTCTATTCTAGGCAGGGCTAAACTAAAACTTAATCTCAGCAAGTTATTCTTGTGATAAACAGTACTAATATTTCAAGTGTCTAAAGATATTGTTTTAATATATCGAAAACCCACAAAATCTAGCACTTTGTTAAACTGAACAACGAAATAATATATTGCCTTAGTATTAAACTTTTGAACCCACTAGTATAAATATATAGATTGAAATGAGCTATTTCTTTGAATTATTTTTTACAACTAATCTTCGTAAGCTAAAAAGGAAAGTGAAAAATGTCTATATTATTGAAATTTAATCAGATTCATGTACACATGATTAGCAAAATTATTAATCTAACTAAGAAACTATGACAATGTCCAGACCGAGGTGGTTAAAATTAGGTTGCTACTTTTTTACCAATAATTAGAAACAAAGAAAAATCAAATAAGCAATGAGGTTTCGAATTAAAAAGTTTTAATGATAACTCACGCCTTTTTCTATTTTATACATGTATGTAGGCAGCGGCTGTTAAAACTCGATCCACCGTTATGTTTACGTTCCAAATGGAGTAGATGGCGAACCTATTGCCATTCACCAGGCACAAAGGTTTTCGACTAATCGAAATTTATCACACATAACTTTCGAAATGAATAAAGAAAAGTCATTGGTTTGTGCCCGTATTGGAACCCACCACTTTTTGATTCAAAAGCGGAGTGCTCGACCACATGACCAACGAGACTTCAATAAGTTTTAATCGTATTATAAAATAATTTAATGAAAAAAACTTTTTTAAAGAAGCTTTTATTTAAACGCTCTAAAAAGAATAAAATAATTTTAACCTTATACATTTTAACTATCAACTTATAACCTTATTATATACAATTTATGTGATAATAAAAGCTTGTCGCTATGTTTAATTACCTATCAGTGGCTATCCATAACTATCTAGAAATATTTTTTTAGATCTAATGATTACTGTGACGGATCGCATTATCCAAATATATTTTTTTGGTTTATAACATATATATGGACACCCGAACACATATAGTGGTACAGTTCCGTTGCCGGCCCTTTCCATGGGAAATGGAAGGGGTCGGAATTGGGATGGGAAGAGGAGGGGGGAATGGTTGGGTTGAACATAGCGACAAGCTTTTATTATCACATAAATTGTATATAATAAGGTTATAAGTTGATAGTTAAAATGTATAAGGTTAAAATTATTTTATTCTTTTTAGAGCGTTTAAATAAAAGCTTCTTTAAAAAAGTTTTTTTCATTAAATTATTTTCAAGTTTTTAGTTATCGATGGGTAAGTTTCTCAGTCTCTTCATCTCATTCAAAGCATCATTGCTACAAGGTCATTTGCCAGTTAATTTCGAACAGTCCAACTCTTCAATGAGGAGACCTCCTAAAGTCTTTTCTCTACTTAAGGCCGCGTATGCTTGACCAGTAGCAAAGAGTTTCGAGCCTAAGTAAACAAATTTTTTTGTAACTTATTTGTTGATTTTGCAACTTAATTTTGTTATGTGGGACTGTTGTTTAATAACAAAATATGTTTAACTACTTGTGATGTGTAACGCCATCTGTTGTTTTAATCAGTACTTTATACATGCTGACCTGAGTGTAACATAGGAGTGAGTTGTACTTAATAAAAGTTATAGTTCGTTCCCACCATCCACTGTGTTTAATTCTAATAATACCTATAACACCATTAAAATCCGTTAGTGTAGCAATCATGTTAAAGTTATTAAATCCTGTCCAATTTACGTCGGTATCCTGAAAGGGCATGGCATTACACCGGTCGAACCGGCCCATTCATGCAGCAGATTGCGTGGCTGACCACAATTAAAACACTGTTAACTATTAAAACATAGGTCAACGGAAAGCCGTCGACTGTGATGGACTACCGCCTCAGCCGTAAAGTGGTCGTAAGGTTCTCAATGTTAGCACTAACTCATTTTGATTATAAATTTGGACGCGCCGCTTAACCCTGTATCTTGACATGGTGATTTGGCATCAGTGACTGAATAGTAAACAACAGATTGACTGACACTGCCCAAACAAGCAGGCCACTAGTATCTAGCCGCTCATATTGAAAACCCTATTATATATATAATATTTATACACAATCTAATTTGTTTATAACATTAATTAATAACATAACATAGCTTGACTCCTTTTTCTACCCGAAGGTGTAGGCAGCATCTATTAAGCCTCGACTCGCCGCTATGTTTACGTCTCACGATCTATAAGGGAGTAGGATATAGGATATGGGAGTAGGAAGGGATGGGGAAGGGGAGTAGGTCTCCGGGTACCTCTCTCACCCAAAGAAACAAGGCGTGAGCTGGTTGTGGTATTTCACCGGTCGAGCCAGCCCATTCATACAGTGAATTGCTGGGCTCTACCACTGTTGCCATACAGCGAGCACAAAGTGGTCAGTCAAAAATATTTATTACACATGACTTTCGAGAGAAATTTCGAAAGAATTGGTGTGAGGCCAAATTCGAACCCAAGACTTCCTGATTCAGAAGCGGGCTAGTTTACTGAACCACCGAGATATAGTTTTTGAAGTTCTCATATAACTCTTTAATGAAAGGACCATTTGATACGCATATAGTAGAAACGCAAATATTTATTCCACTATATTGGATTTAGAATGACGTCACATTATTTTTCGAGCTACTATTAACAAGCCCTTTCATTTGATACCCATATTGTAGAAATGCATTAAAAAAACTGTTCCTCTATCTTGGATTATCCGCCATATTGTATTTAGAATGACGTCACATTATTTTTTTTAGTTTTCCCAATGAGCCCTTTCATTTGATACCCATATTGTACGAAAGCTTAAAATATATATTCCTTCATCTTGGATATTCCACCATATTGGATTTAGAATGACGTCATATTATATTTTGAGTTACACTCAACAAACCCTTTCATTTGATACCCATATTGCAGAAATGCATTAAAAATATCCATTCCGCCATCTTGGGTCGTCCGCCATATTGGATATAGAATAATGTCATACATTATATCATGCATTGTCATCCAAAATAAACGTGTATACAAAATTTCAGCTCAATCGGTTGAAGGTATCTACTTCAAAATTGAGTTACAAGATTCCACCGAACATACATACTTACATACATACATACATACATACAGTGCAAGGTAAATAAAAGCTTATAATAATGTAGCATTTGAAATTTGTATACAATACGTTCATTCTAATTCGTAAGAAAGCCTCCCCACACCTGTTTCGCGCAACACTTCGGCATTAACCCTTATTAGTCGAGTTTATATGTTACCTGCTAAATCCACCTTTGTGCCATGTTGTATTTTCATCTGACGATACGAAACCGACATGTTAATTCTGTTCTTTTCTGTCCTCAATACTGAACTGAGTTACAGCGTCAATACTGTTTTGGTAAACTAAACTCTTCGTCCCTTGAAATATGTGGTAAACTTAGTTGAATCCGTTATCAATAAGTAACCGGTTACAACTACCAAAAATATTTCTGAAAAGTCGAATCCAAACTCATGACAAAATTTTAAATTCAAGATGATATAATTGTATTCAATAAGTTTGAAACAAAAACATTTCAATATCGAAATAGATGTTGTCAAGTACAGTTTTTGAAAATTTTTCAACCTTAATCACCAAATTGACAAACGAAAGTTTTGTAGATTCAGCTTTGAATTCAGATTAAAAATAGTTTTACATGGAAATGTCAAACTTTGTGTGTAACATATTATTAAAATCCTACAGTGTCAGCCTCGAGCTCACTGATGACCAATGATTTCTCAAAATCCTTTTCGAAAGTTTTGTGTGATAAATATTGACTTCTGACAACTCTGCGCCCAATGTATGGCAATAGGTCTCGCCACCTATTCTATTTGAGACGTAACGTAACGATTCGGCGAGTCGAGGCTTTAACAGTCGCCTTTAAACTATGGGTAGAAAAAGGCGTGACTTTATGTATATTAAAATCTTTTGAAAAATGATACTATTCTTGATTCGCTTATAGGTAGTAAGTAAAATAAAAATCGTATCGGTATCGTGACTAGAAATATAAAAAGACACTTAGACTTCATCCAAAACCATACCGCCGTTCACTTTAAAGCCCAACCTTATTTAGCGTGTACTAAATACGGTAACTCGCCTAAATAACTGTTTAAGGTGCTTAAAGGTTTTAACCAACATAATAAGACTTAGCTGGTACAAAACGATGTTTATATCTTTATTTAAATCTTTAAATGCAAAACATGTTATTGGTTAATTTTATTTATACAAAACAAATATAATAGAACTGAAAAGATTGAAAATAATATGTATAAAGTTACTTACCTTCAAATGAAGGTGATACTTAAATTCAGATGTAGGAACATCTGAATTTTAATTTACACTGTCCAGATATATAAGATCAGATATATATATAAGAAGGTTTGTAAAAAGTCATCTATGAATATCCGAATAGAAATTTAAATAAATATAGCCATAGAGCGATTCCTTTTAATATGAAGTTAAAAATATCCACTAAGACGCGATAAACGCGGCCGAAATGAGGGCCCTGCGCAAAATTGCTTCTTGATTGCTTTATGGCATTGTATTCTCTCTGCCTACCTCGCAATGACTCCTCGTAAAGTTATGTATGAATGTATGTTCTTTCTAGCGTTTTATATAAAAATCAAATGGCCACCAGGTTCTTAGATATTCAAAGAAACCTACCAGCTGTATTGATTGATTATTCTTGTGGAGTCTTCTGAGTAAATCTCGAAACCTGTATGGATTCTTAATTATAATATTACGAGGATATTAATTCTTTTAGCTTCTTTTCTAATGAATTTAATCATTACATGATATAAAACGAAGTCATTTACCGCAATCTGTCCACTTATTTTTTTATTTTTTTTATGGGATAGGAGGGCAAACGAGCAGGCGTGTCACCTGATGGTAAGCAACCAACGCCGCCCATGCATACCAGCAACACATATAGTGTTACTGTTGCGTTGCCGACCTTAAGGGAATAGGGGAAAGGAAAGGATGGGGAAAGGGGTGGGCCTCCGGGTACCTCTCTCACCGAACGAAACGCGCCATGAGCCACTTTACGTCGATCTTCTGAGAGGTCGTGGTATTTCACCGATCGAGCCGGCCCATTCATGCAGCGAACTGCTTGGCTCTACCACTTCTTATTTGCTTTGATCTTTGAAACTACGCAACGGATTTTGATGCGTATTTTTAATAGGTACAGAGTGTCAACGGGATGGTTTGTATGTTTAATTCGTGTATAATATAGTGTTAAATTTCGAGATTTAACACTTTAATTGTAAACGCTATTAAAAATACTTACTTTTGATGCGGCTAAAAGAAAAGACTTTTTATAACAAGCTTTTACAAAGATTAATTTCTTATTTTACTGTAACCATACAACTTCAAGCACTGGTCGAAATGACTTGAAGAAGTAGACAAAAGAGTCATCATGGGCCATTAATAAGGTATCTGATATACCACACTCGCAAAAGAAATCCTATGCTTTAACATAAAAAAAAACAAAATAGCCATGCATGTAGGGGCCGGCTCAACTGGTGAAATATCACTTCCTCTCCAGAATATCGACGCAAAGTGACTCGTACCGCGTTCCCGTCAGCAAGAGAGGAGGTCTAATCCCTCTTTACCCAGAATATTTGGTGGTGATGGCTGGCAACGCAACGTTAGTCGCCAAACACTAGGTGACCAGCTTTTTTCAAGTTATAAAGTATCGTGTACACTTTTAATTAATAAGTTACTTGTTAACGACTCTTGTTAAAAATATTAAAAGAACTCGCCATAATTTACTGTCGCTTCAATTTCTTTTTTTTTGTGTTTGTTTTAATCTTTCGAGTTTGGTGCGTTATAACAAAATGACATGAACAGGGAGTTTAAATCCTATTAATTAAACCGTTTGAGCGGCTAATGTTTCTGGGGGATTTTGGTGTGTAATATAATTATTTACACGAATTTTTAACAACATAATTATAAATACATAAACTTTTTACAATGAGATGATATAATGACATGATATTTTTAACATCAACTTTTTGATTTTTATTTCCAAAAAGTGGGTGCTCTCTGTATCGGTGAAAGTAGCTTTTGAACGGATACCATCTTTTTGTTCATCACTCGTGAAAATGATCTCTGTAAAGAGTTCGAAACGTCGGGAAATTAATAAATAAACGCGATATAATCCTAAAGTTTGTTTTAATGTCATGAACGTGATTCGCGAAAATCTTAGAGATAAATATGAGATAAAATAAATTATATTGGACGATATATGGAAACATTATCGAGGTCAATTCGCATTAAGTCTGGAAAGATATTTTAAACAAACAGTATTACTGCATAATACTAAATCAATATTTGTTAATACAAGGGTTGTAAAAGAAGCTTTTATAAGAAAACTGTATAATAAATTAAAAAGTATATATTATCTTTGTAAGGTCACAATTTTAATAGCTGAAGATGTAAGCAGTTCCTCTATTACTCTTCTACTTGTAATCTAGTCGAGTCGATATATTTTATTAATGATTCTGAAAACTTGTTGGTGTGAGCCTGCATTCAAACTTCGGACCTCTGACAAAATATCAGGACATCTGAACATAAAAACTGACTGCTAATTCACTAAAACTGGGCTGTCCCAATTGAAAGTACCGAAGGCCAACGAAAAAGAAAAAATTACATTAGGAGACCGATAATGATGAGTGTGACGTGATAGGTTTTTTAACTAAATATCTAGTAACATAATTCTGTGATGAATTGTCATAAGTTAGACATCATATACCGCTGGTGTTTCATCAAACTTTATATTTTAATGTCTTGCCCGACCGACTGCCTGTTTTAATAATATTAATATATACTTGCAAGCTAGGGCAAATCAGGTGTGATAAAAAGAAATAGACCTGATGATGTTAGACTATGTTTGCACAGTTTTTTTGGTGGTAGTCTTTTTTAAACATTTACACGCCTCCATTGGCAAATTTTGGAGAAACTTAAAAATACATTGTCAGTATTGTCGCCATGTTGTAAATACCAAAAATTGAGTGAATTAATAAATGATTGATTGACTGTAATATAATAAGCAATAAATTATAATAACACTATCAGGAAAATAATAAAATGATATTTATCTTCAAAGCGAGCCTCTTCATGTTCCATGGTTTTCAATAGTAAATAAAGTAGATACCTAGTTGCTACTGTTTAGAGGTTTCATTCCGGACAAATTCCTGGTAAAAAATTCGCTTTTCTGATAAAGAAAACTGATTCACCCAATAGTAAACATTTTTGTACCTGACGATGTGAATCACCTACTAACGGAGTGTGTCCGGAATGTTCATATTTAAAATTATATAATTGATAAATTTAATGTAAATGTCATTGATATTGGACTTTGGAACAGCATTTTATCTGCACCAAACTCTGAAGCAGCGAGATTGTTGTATACATTTAAAATAGCCTGTGAGTAGATTAGTTTTTTTATTAGTTACAATAGGATTGCCATTGCTTAATATGACAAAAATCGTTTTAATCAATAAAGATAAATAAAAAAATATCTTACACACAAAATATAGTTTAAAATTTAAAGGCAATTCAAATTTGAACTCAGGACTATCGGGAGTTTGAATGCGGATTCATTGACTATGCCACAATCATAAGACTACTTAATGATGATATTGAAAAATGTTTGATTAGATGTTATCTCTCCGTGGTCCAATGGTCGGGTACCCTGCTTCGGAATTAGGAAATCGCGGGTTCAATCAACCAATGACTTTTCAAAAATAATTTGTGAAGTTATGTGTGATAAATATCGATGACTGAAAATTGATGGCCCGGTATGGTGATAGATTCACCGCCTCGCCATTTGGGACGTAAACATAACGGCGAGACGAGGCTTAACAGCCGTTGCCTACACCTTCGCGTAGAAAAAGGCGTGTAGTTATGTTATGTTTTCACTTTTGGGTCTGTTGAGAAGGCAGGTTTTACGTAAATTTTCGTATGTATAAATAATATCAATTTTATACAAAAGCTAGTTATAACAAAAATGTACCAAAACCAATAATAATAGATTTTTCAATTTCCCTGTGTTTCTTCGCATTTATGTCGCTGCGGAGAGGTTGTCGACAGCAAGGGACGTCATGGCCTCTCATGCGCCAGGAGCGCCGGCCGCATTTCCCGTCACGCCAACATCAACGACATTATCCGTCGTGCTCTTGCCACCGCCGGTGTACCGGCCGTTCTGGAACCGAACGGTTTGGTGCGCGATGATGGCAAGAGACCGGACGGGATGTCTCTTTTGCCTTGGAGGATGGGTAGGCCTTTGGTGTGGGACGCTACTTGCGTCGACACCCTTGCGCCATCGCATCTTCCAAGCACGGTGGAGGTGGCCGGTGCTGCTGCTGCTTCGGCAGAAAATCTCAAGCGGCACAAATACAGAAACCTTTTAGGTGACTATGTGTTTGAGCCGTTTGGGGTTGAGACTTTGGGGACATGGGGTCCGAGTGCTCGTGCACTTTACAAAGATCTTGCAAAGAGGCTGATCGAAGCCTCTCGCGACCAGAGGGCTGGTCTATTCTTCGCACAGAGGATTAGCATTACCATTCAGCGTGGCAATGCGGCCAGTCTTCTGGGCACGCTGCCAGTAGACCGAGATGCGGAGAAATTTGATTTCAGGTAGTTTTTTAATTGTATGTATTGTAAATAATGTAATTAATTTATTTGTTCTTATAAAAAGTTGTTTTCATGTTATAATATAAACCCCATAACTGTGTTACAATAATAGATTAAAGTCACAATTTTTCTAGTGAGTCCAGTACATTCTGAAAAATTTCTTGGCTAGCAAAGATATAGATAACTATAAATGTCCCTTGCGGGGTAGGCAGAGAGAACAGAGTGCTATAAGGCACTATTCTCACACGTCTCACTCACTTCTTTGACATTCATAACTCTTTTCTCCTTTATTTTCTCCTTTCACTATCAATGTATGTATCTATTTAACACAAATGAATTGTAATGCAAATAGCAGGAGGAAAATTAGTGTCCCAGCACAACCTTAAATGAAAATAGTTCAGAGTAAAATGAACATTTGAACGTTCAAAGCGGCTAATTTTAGAGTTATCATGAGCAGTATGAATTATTCAGTTCCAGTCTCCCCTGAGATTGTGATCAGTGAAAAGCGACCGAGATGAATCTAAGATTCTTCGACGGTAACTTATTCGCTTTTAAATTAACTAAAATCAATGGTTTCAAATGGTAATTCAAACAGGACATTAGGTTATAAATTTGAAATATGTTTGAATATTATATTGGTAACAGGATCGGTCATAACAGCAAAATAAAATCGACTTATTCCTATTAAAGAAGACTTATATATTATGAATTAGAGAACGCCGGATGCTTTCCATCCTGGATGAGGTTTGATGAAAAGAAATCTATTTTTAGGTTTGAAATCTCATAAAGATCAGATAGAGGTGGTTTATTAATTAGCACTCCAGGAAAATCGTATTCCTTCTTAATAGTGATAGATCCGCTGAACACGACGGTGTTGAAACCTTATTAATTTAATTTTAGAGGACGCAATTTCATTTTCGCGATGTGGAGTGTCAATAGAAACTTAACCTCAAGTTTTGGGATAACCGCTAATTTGCCCCCCGGCCGCAATGCCATCTTGGAAGAAAGGGGCCAATTCCTTTTTTTGCGATAACTCGGAAACTATGCGTCCCATGAGAAAATTATAAATAAGTATCATGTAAAAAATCACGTTTCGTAAAAATATGTTCATAGAAGTTCCTGCTCATCATCATCAGCCTGTTGCAGTCCACTGCTGGACATAGGCCTCCCCCAATGCGCGCCACAACATCCGATTCTCTGCCTTCCGCATCCAGTCTTTTCCAGCAGCCTTTCTGAGTTCGTCTGACCATCGGGCTGGTAGGCTTCCTACACTACGTTTACCAAGACGCGGTCTCCACTCTATGACCTTCTTACTCCATCTACCTCGGTGGTCCTTCGGCAGATATGACTAGCCCATTGCCACTTCAGCGCGCTATTCTACGAGCTATGTCGATTACCCCAGTTTTCTGGCGGATATACTCATTCCTGAGTTTATGTTTCGGAGATACCCCGAGCATAGCTCGCTCCAGAGCTCACTGAGCGACTTTAAATTTGTGGACTAGCCCCACCGTGAGTGTCCACGTTTCGGCACCGTAGGTTATCACAGGTAAGACGAACTAACTGGTCAAAGACTTTGTTCTTCAGACATTGTAGTATAGGCGAGCTGAAGACTCATTTTTCCGAATGCAGCCCAACCCAGCTGAATCCTCCTTTCGGCCTCCTTGTCGAAGTTTCGTCTACTAACTGGATAATTTGGCCTAGATAGACATATTTGTTTACGACTTCGAGAACTGACATGCCCAAACTTACACGCCGGGAGGACTCATCTAGACTCCGCAACATTCCGCTTAACTGTTCCAGCGACTCTGCCATTACAACGATGTCGTCAGCAAACCGAAGATGTGAGATATACTCACCATTCACTTTGATACCCTGTCCAGTCCAATACAGGGTCTAGAAGACGTGCTCCAGAGCGTTGGTGAAGAGTTTGGGAGATATGACATCTCCCTGTCTTACACCTCGATTCAGCTCGATAGAGTTCGTCACCTGGTCCTGTATCTGGACAGCCATCGTGGCGGTGTCATACAAGCATCTTAACACCTCGATCGCCAGTCAATCCGACATCGCTGCAGTGCATCCAAAACTGCCCAAGTTTTGATGGAGTCGAAGGCTTTTTCGTAATCCACGAATGCCATACACAGTGGCTGATTGTACCTACTCTTCGGTCTTCTGTACAATCTGACGAACAGTATGGATGTGGTCCACCGTACTAAAGCCTTTTCGAAACTCGGCCTGCTCCGGAGTCTGGAAATCGTCGAGTCTTGCAGCGAGACGATTCGTGACGACCCTCGAGAACAACTTGTAGATATGGCTCAGGAGTGAGATGGGTCTGTAATTTTTCAGTAAGGTTTTATCACCTTTTTTGAAGAACAGCACCATCGCACTCCTGCTCGAAGCCTGTGGTGTTATGCCCTGATGTATGACGGAATTAAAAAGACTTGCTAATTCCATTAGGATAGGAGTCCCGCCAGATTTTAGAAGTTCTGTGATAATTCCGTCAACACCGGGTAACTTGTTGTTCTGAAGTGGCCCGAGAGCCGCACTAATCTCGCTATCTGCAAAGTCAGGGATGTCCTCCCTGTAGTGACGCGTTAGCGAGGCTCTGTGGTCATCATCGCTGTGTCCCGTCGGCTTGGTCACCCGAGTGGAATAAAGGAGCCCATAAAAAGATTCTACCTCTGCGAGAATCTCAGGCTTAGAGGTGACGACACGTCCATCCGAAGTTTTCAGCTTCGTCAGATAAGGCCTTCCAAGCTGCTGAGCTAACACTTTCGACCCTTTGTTGCGGTCGATCGCGTCCTCGATTGCTCGAGTATTCGATCGACGAAGGTCGCGCTGCATCAGCTTTCTAATTCGCTGGTTTAGGCTTTTCCATTCTGATGAAAACAGCTGCCTTTACCTCATCAGCTCGAATGTCTCAGCAGAGAGCTTGGACTCCTTTTTCTGCGATCTCGGGAAATTGAAAGGACCCGGAAGATAAGGTCTATTCTCCGACCTACGCCACTCCAAATAGCCGAAACCGAAAAGTTCCTCAAAGGTGTGAAAGGAATGTGTCTGAAAGGTCCTTTGAGACACTTTGAGCCTCGAAGAAGTCGGTGATCACTTCCAGTATTAAACCACATTGATCACCATTGATCACAGAGACATCTCTAAATATTTGCTTACTATCGGTAATGATAAAATCTATCTCGTTCTTTGTCACAGAATCGGGGCTTCGCCAAGTCCACCCCCTGTGGAGACTCTTTTTGAAGAATGAATTCATCAAGAAAAGCCCTTCAGACTCCAGGAAGTTGACCAACATCTGGCCCCTGTGATTTCGGCACCCCAAGCCATATGGGCCGATTTTCGTTTTGCCGCGTTCTTGTACTCCCACTTTGGCATTGAAGTCCCCCATAACAACGTTGTAGTGAGCCTTGGCGTTACCATGTATTGCTTTTGCAATATCCTCGTACATCGCCTCGGCTATCTCGTCAGAGTATGTCGAGGTCAGCGCATATACCTGTATTACCTTCAGGGTGTACCTGTTGGTGAGTTTCAGTACAAGGTATGCTACCCTGGGCGTCACACTACTGACCATCACAACGCTGTTAACGAGGTCCTTGTGAACGAGGAAACCGACACCCCCCTAGTCAGTTGCCTGACTGTAGGGTTATTCTCCCCCTCTCGCCGGACTTCAGATAGCCATAGAATAGGCTAGTTCAAGCAACTCAGCTCTACCTCGAGTTCGGTGAGGTGTTGGTCCAGCCGAAAACTGCGTCTCTTATAAGTGGCCACGAGTAGTTGTTTTTGGCAGCTAGCCGTAACTCGGAGATTCTTAGCACCCCCTGTCCCACCGTTACCACGACCGCTGCCTTGGCCGGGAATAGTGGGACCACCGGGAACTGGGGGCTGTTGTAAGCGCGTTTTTCTCATCGGAGGTTTCTGCCCATAGTCCCCACACTGGGCAGACGTGTTGGAGACCGCAGGGGGTGAACCTTTTAAATATAGTGACGCTGCTGCCCGCCCCTACCAAGATCATTTAGGTAGACCCATATTTTTTAATGGTTATCCCGCCATTTTTCGGTGTTGTGCTGTGTATGCTAGTCAGCCATATGTTTTTCTTTCGCTATCGGCTGACTGAGAGCAAAATTTACATTTAAAGAAGTTTTTTTTCTTTTATACCTTTTTTTTATTAAAATTGAAATATTAAGTTTTCAAATTGTGACAACCACCGTGTGCGTATGAAATCACCTTTTTTTCATCTTACTTTTATTTGATGACATTTTAAATTTAATATAAAATACGTTCATTAATTAGACACAAAGGCGTCTTGGTCTTGACACAAAGGTCCTTGTTTATCGGATCTCGGACCATAAATATTACTTTTATAACTAAAAACCGCCAGTAACTACGCTTTTGGATTCAAGGTAGTTCAGTCATCATTTTGGAAAAAAAATAATCGAACTATGAAAATCGCATGCATATTCTCTTCCTCTAATTTTACTCATTCTTACAGTTTTAGTTTATTGTTAATAAGTTAATAAGAAAGGCCATAATTCCGGGTCATAAATCGCTCGAACACCATCTAAACTAGTGATTCTGTAATTATAGATATCACCAAAACTTGAACAGAAAATGTTTTGCAGGTGAAATGCCGATTCAGGTAGAACAGGAACCTGAGTTTCTACAAGCTCTTGAAAACCACACAGTTACACAAGGAAGAGACGTACACTTCACCTGCGTTGTAAATCATCTCTCTAATTACAGGGTGAGTTTTATAATTCTTTAATAAAATATTGTACACTACTACATGACCGCGTGAAAACAAGGAACAAGGAAAGGAAGGAAATTGGATTGGAAAGAGAGTGTCGATGTCAAAGTGAGAAAGCTATGCTCCGATTGTTCGGAGATATAGAAAGATAAGATGATGCAAGATTATCTAAGCAGATATATATTGCAGAAACGAATGGATGTAGGAGTCGAGGCCCGTCACGACACACCTTCCACGACGAATGCTGGAGAAAGGTTTTATTAGAAGCCAGAAAAATCGACGCGTGTATATGAAAAGAGTTATGAAAGTCAAAGAAGCGAGTGAGGCGTGTATGAATTGTGAAGTTATGTATGTATGTATGCACACTATTGACTCGGCGCCATCTAATTCAAAAATTGATAACTAAAGCTAATATTTTGGTCTTGATAAGAGATGCCATATAAAAGTGTTAAGTGTTAATCTTTGCTACGCATTACCTGGAGTCAGTTTAAAGACAATATTAAATCAACAGTGTGTTTGGGGGTCATGTCAAGAGCGTGCGCGTCGCGATCCCTGCCGTCCCAGTGGGACGCAATCTTGACCAAAGCAAACTCAGCCGGACGGGCTGCTAGGGCGTGCCCCGCAAGCGACGGGCACCGATTAGCCCCCGTCGGTGCGGCTGCATGCGCATGCGGCGAAGGGGGCCGCCACCCTTCACGCAGCGCCAATCCTGGCGGGACGAGGAGAGGGGAGTGCCGTATAGGCACGTGGAATGTTAGAGGTAGCATGGCAAGGAAGATGAATGAGATGATGGATGTATTAAATGAGAGATGCCTGGATGCCTTATGTTTGACGGAGACAAAGCGGAGGGGGAGGGAGACCGGGGACCTCCCCGGTGGCATGGTAGCCCTTTGGTCCGGAGTGGACCCGGACGTCCGTGCCAGTGGGGGTGTTGGAGTCGTTCTCTCCTCCCGCTTTGCTTCCGGAGTGAAAGATTATGAGTTGGTAGGCCCAAGACATCTTTGGGTTCGAATAAAACTGGGGATCACGCGAGTTTTCCTGGTCGCAGCTTATGCTCCCGTTAGCTCCGCGGATCCCCGCGAACTCGAGGAGTTTTGGGAAACTGTTAGGGATATTCTGGATCTAGCTGAGGAAAATGAAAGGATAATTCTGTGTGGTGATCTTAATGGGTGGGTCGGAACCAAGCGAGACGGCCTGGAGGCCGTCCTTGGTCCGAATGGTGACAAGAGAGTGAATGATGCTGGTAAGCCGATATTGGACGTATGCCTGGAACGGAACCTCCTTGTGTCTAACACATTATTCCGTCATAAAGATATTCACACGTATACGTGGAGACGGAATGAGCAAAAGAGTATGATAGATTTGATTTTGATAGATAGTCGTCTCCGAAATACTCTAAGGGATACAAGAGCCTACAGAGGCCCCACTCTTGATACGGACCACTACCTGGTGGTAAGCCGATTCGTGGGCCTTTTCAAGAAGTGGAGACACTGGCGAGTGCGTACCCATTTCGGAGAGCTTGAAAGGATAAAATGTGAGAAATTAGAAGATGAAAGTGTACGGAGTATGTATGTAGGCCTAGTCAGTAAAGGACTCAATGAGACGAGTCTTTCTGACCTAGGTGTTGAAGAATGCTGGGAAAGAATGAAAGAAAGTATAGTGAATAGTGCAAAAGAAGTATGTGGTAGTGCAAAGAGGCATAAGATTCTGAGAGGTGACGCCTGGTGGGACGCGGATGTGAAATCCAGCGTCGAAAGAAAGAAAAAAGCATGGTTGGATTATGTCTCAAGTTTGAACCAGAATGATAGTATGACAGAGAAAAAGTATGACAGCTACCGCCGCTGCAGGAATGTTACCAAAGCCTTAGTGAAAGAGAAGCGTGAAAGACTTGTTGCGAATGAGGAAGTGAGGTTGACGGAGAACTTCGAGGCGAATAACAAACTCTTCTGGAGGGAAGTTAGAAAGTCTCGGGGTTCTTCGTCAACATCCAGAATGGACAAAATTATGTCTAAGTTTGGTGACATTCTTGCAAACCCAAGCGATGTATTGGGCAGGTGGAGTGAGTATTTTGGGGAAATGTACGAGTATGTTCCGGATGTGGGCGCCGCGAGTGAGCCTACGGCTGACACCGCTGCGCCAGCATCTGATGAGGACATTACTATGGAAGAGATTGAATGGTCGATACGAAGTATGAAAAATGGTAAGGCAGCTGGAATTGATATGATGTCTGCTGAAATGATCAAACACGGTGGATCCTGTGTCCGGGACGCTTTCCTGACCTTGAGCAATCTGTGCTGGAGGTCGGGTAAGGTTCCCATGGACTGGAGGCGCGCTGTCATCGTGCCCTTGTATAAAGGTAAGGGATCACGTATGCAGTGCGCCAGTTACAGGGCCATCAGTTTGATCAGTTTAGCAGCAAAAGTGTATGGGAAAATTATTGAAAGGAGAATGAGGGTGATATCTGATGGAGTGTTGTGGGAGGCTCAGGGTGGTTTCAGAAACGGACGAGGGTGCATGGATCAGATTTTTTCTCTCCGCAACATCGTGGAGAAACAACTGGCTGTTAACCGGAAGGTTTTCTGCGGTTTTGTGGATCTGGAAAAAGCGTTTGACAGAGTGTTACGAAAGGATCTGTAGGATATACTCCCGGGCTACGGGGTGAGCGGAACACTGCTGCGCGCTGTGCAGTCCACTTATGAGGGCTGCACAGCGTGTGTGCGTGTTGACGGCGGCTTGTCCCCCTGGTTTGACGTCAATATCGGCGTCAGACAGGGTTGCGTGCTGTCCGCTCGACTGTTCATCCTGTACCTAGACAGTTGTCTCCAGAGAATGAGATCGATGGATGTAGGGATGCGAATGGGTGACCTAGTTGTGAGCTGCCTGCTTTACGCAGATGACGCCGTGCTTCTAGCCGAATCGCCGTCGGACCTGCAAACACTAGTCACTACTATGAAAGATGATTGCATGATTAAAGGCTTGCAGTTGAATGCGACGAAAACGAAAGTAATGGTGTTTGAAAGGGAGGAATCCAGAACAGATGCAAGGATAATGGTTGATGATGTAGTGCTGGAACAGGTGAATGAAATTGTATATCTTGGATGCGCTTTTAGCAGAGATGGAAGGTACACCGCGGATGTAGAAAGACGAGTGGCGATAGGAAATAGCGTAAACGGAGTGTTGGGCAGATTCCTGGGCGCAAAAAATATTAGCAGAAAGGCCCAGTTAGCAATCCACAATGCAGTCCTGATCCCAACACTAACTTATGGAAGCGAGAGCTGGGTATGGCAGAGTGTGCATGAAAGTAGAATAAACGCGGTAGAAATGAGGGCTCTACGCAAAATCTGCGGAGTGACTCTCGCTGACCGCGTAGAAAACAAGGTTGTAAGGAAGGAAGTTGGTTTGAAAGAGAGTGTCGGTGTAAAAGTAAGAAAGGGCATGCTCCGATGGTTCGGACATGTAGAAAGAATGGTTGACGCAAGACTGACTAAACAGATATACAATGCAAAAGCGGACGGATGTAGGAGTCGAGGACGGCCAAGACACACATTCCAAGACCAAATAGAACGTGTTCTGGAGGAAGGTGATGTTAAGAGCCTCAAAAACCGACGCGCGTGCATGAAAAGAGTTATGAAAGTCAACGAAGCGAGTGAGGTGTGTAAGAATCGTGCCCTATGGCGCTCTGTTCTCTCTGCCTACCCCGCAAGGGATTTGGCGTGAAGTTATGTATGTGTATGTATGTAGTGTGTTGAAGCGTTGTTTCCGTTACCACATCCTCCCATTATTAAAAGCGTGAAGATACATTATATAGAGAAACACATAAAGCATACTCTGAAATATGAATGAAACCACAACTTGATCAATACAGATTACATTATTGCTTTTCATGCCTCAAAAACTTGGGAAACAATGCTTCGAAATGGCCCTCTTGTCCTCAACTTTCCTTTTAAGATAATCTTTTTGAGATTTTATTCAAGTTTCTTATTAGAAACTCTGTCGAATTGTTTCGAATAACAATATGCAATAAAGCATTCTTTGAGTGTAGTTTTCAGGAGCAGGAAATATTATCCTGGATTTTTAATTAGCTAACACCAGTAGGCTTTCAATAATAATGTAATTGTACCTATATATGAATGAATCACAATAAATGTAAATGGTATTTAAGTTTGTTATCTCGGCGGTCCCCTGATCCAGTGCCTAGCCTCTGTATCAATATTTTTTAGGATCGACTCCAGGCTTCCATCAATATCATCTCAGGATCCTTTTCAGAAGTTCTGTTTGATAAATATCGTTGAATCACAACAGTGTCCTCAGTGTATGGCTATAGGTATCGCCACCTATTCCGTTTGGGACATAAAAGTTCCGGCGATTCGATACCTAACAGCCTATCTACGTTTAAAAATGGGCTTGAAGTTATATATGTTTATATGAAAATTCCGTATCGAAGCATAATATCCTTCTATCATACCTTCTTTATTACATTATATTTTATTAAATTATTTATTATACACAAATGTGGCGAAATCACTTGCACTAAATTTGGCACGTTATAGTTTATCATCATTATTTATTGTATAATTTCTGCTAAATCAGGAAAACAAATCAAATGAAGTTATTGTTCTTTGTTTAACATGGACGAAAGTAAAATCAGTCTCGGTGGCGCAGTGGCTAGCACCCCGCTTCTGATTTAAGAAGTACTGCGTTCAAATCCTGTCACACACCAATGACTTTTCGTAAATTTTCGGAAGTTACGTGTGATAAATATCGATGACTGACAACTTTGTGCCCGGTATGGCAATAGGTTTGCCACCTATTCCATTTGGGACGTAAACATAACGGCGAGACGAGGCTTAACAGCCGCTGCCTACACCTTGGGCCTACACCTTGGCGTGAAGTTATGTTATGTTATGTTGAAAGTAAAATCATAGATAGATACATGAAACTGTATAATAAATACTACGTAATAAATACAATATCAAATACAGGAATAATAACGATAAGGATAGTTCTTCGAATTAATAATTATATTTCACTCAATATTGATTACTGTAGAAATTTATATACAAACACAATTTGAGGTTTGATATATACCTAATATATAATTTGGAGTTTCCAAATACAAATAACAGTATTAGCTTAACTTTATTAATCAAATTAGAATAGTTTGCTTTTCAGTATAGGATGTTTAAAGTGTAAAGCTTTAGATTAGATTGAAATCAATAAATATATTATAGTTCTAACAAATAGTTAAGTAATATTTACTTGTAAAAATATCGTACGTGTAGGTGTAACATAAGTGTTCCCACGTTGCTAAATGGGGATTTACTCGAGCCTCATAGAAATCTTGAAAAACATAGACTGTATGAAGGTAATTGAGCTTTAAAAATAACAATTATAATGTTCTGTTCACACCGAAGTTGTATATAGTTATTATGGTTTATTAGGGTTCCGTAGCCAAAGTGGCAAAAACCCCAATAAAGTAAAATAACGTCACGTACGTCCGCCCGCCCAATCTGTCCATACATATATCACAACCATTTTGCACAAATATCATACGATTTGTGTTGATGATATTTGTAGTATAGTCTCGTAAAAGTGTCCACTGTGTTTACTAGTTTTATCATAAAATATTTCTAGAATATCACTGGAATAAAAAAAAAAATAGCAACATTTTTTTATTAGATAGCGAACCAACAAGCAAGCGGGTCACCTAATTACAAGCAACTAGCGCCGTCTATGGACAAGCACATGGCAACACATATTGAAGTACAGTTGCGTTTCCGGCCTAAAAATGGGATAGGAAGGGAGTCGAAAGTGGAATGGAAAGGGGTTAAAATGATTGTCCAACTTATTCCACAATGACCAATATATTATTAAAATTTACGTGCAAACGTCGTGTTTTAAAATTAATTACAATGACCGTTTCGACAATGTATTGGAATATTAAATAGCATTTTAATATTATTATTGATCAATCAATTATTGGTGGCTCATTATTGGACGTGTCAATCACTTCTTAAAATATGTGATTTGCCAGATGAATTTATATAGGCAAAATGTTTCCATGGGATCCGCCCGCTGAGGGTCTGCTCAGACTGAGACAGACCTTCGGCGTGTTCTGGGCGGACTCCAGGTCAGATGAACTGGGTCGAGCTGGCCCGCCGGCCCGGTGTCATACAGCGAACTCCATGGCTACCACATATCGGAGAGCAAAACTAAAGACAATACAAACTATACACTAATCAAACCTGGCAGCAGTGTTAGTTCCATAGGTAGTTAACATACATACCATAACATAACTTCACGCCTTTTGTTACCCGAAGGTGTAGGCAGCGGCTGTTAAGCCTTGTCTCGCCGTTAAGTTTACGTCCCAAATGGAATAGGTGGCGAACCTATTGCCATACCGGGCACAAAGTTTGTCAGTCATCGGTATTTATCACACAAAACTTTCGAAAAGTAATTGGTATGAGCCAGTGTCTGGAATCGAACCCCGGACCTCTGGATCAGAGGCCGTGCGCTCGCCCACTGCGGTAGTTAAAACAAAATTATTAATAATATTAATAAGAATATTTCATTATAATCTGGGTATGAATCAATTAATTAATTCGCAGAGTTATTTATCATTTTATGAATAATTACAGAGTCGTCAATTTAAGTTATTAGTCTTTGTAATTTGGTGAGACTCGCAGTTTAATGGTCTATAAATTGGCTTTTATACATCGTCCGGGTGAGCTGAGTCGCTGGTTCTAATCCTGACGCATACCTACGATTTTTCAGAGTATCAAATGTGCATAGGCGGCGCTAGTCGCTAAACACTAGGTGTACGCTAGCCCCGTTTGCAACCTTTATCACAAAAACATTAACGATGAGTGAACAAATTGTACCCAAAGCATGGTATTGCTACTAGACTTAAAATTTGACGAGTCAAGTCGTAATTACGTCTGCCTTCATTATCAGATTTAGGGTTATAGACGTTAAGTACATATCCGTTGTGTGGTACCGAAACATAAGTTGAATTATTTTTATGTTAAATGGAGATAAAATCAGTAAACACACAATCCACTATACATACATATGTATATCTAATACACAAAATAAGACAGAACAAAAAGGTTTTGTAAATGTTACAAATAATAGTGGTTGGTAGTTGCGACAAGTGTGCACATTCAGGCGAGTAGCGGCGAAGCACCGAGCACTTTACGTTTGCAAACTCACTGAAATAATTCTAACAAAACAATGAGATTGTTACTAATTTATTTTCCAACCGCAACAAAGCGAGATGTCACATGAAAAATGTTGCAGAAATTGCCGGGGATGAGACGCCCGGCATTCCTCGGCTGTGAACCGTAAAATTTCACGTGTCGCACTTCGCCAGTTTTAACATTTAAGGCACGACATTTAAGTCACATTAAGTTTCCTCTTCACTCGGAACAATACAAACGATTTAAAAGTAGGAACGTCTCTGGGGAAATAAGTGTGACTTATGACACTAATCCAGGATATATAAAATGAAATTACCACTCGTATGCAATACGGAGGAGATCGTTCTGTTATCCTAGACACCGTTCTATGTTACGCTAATTGCTTTGTAAAATGCAAGTTTCCGGCGCTGAAGGCATTCTTTATTTTATTAAAGTTTTTCATATGCAATAAAAACTCTATTTGTATTATTCGTAATAGTCTTATTTTCTACATTGAATTCAGGGGTTTGGATCAACCGCAAACACATTTTTGTATGATTAAAACGAAAAGAAGCGAGTGAGGTGTGTAAGAATTATGCCATTATGAGCTCTTTTCTCTCTGCCTACCGCACAAGGGACTTGACTTGACGTTATTTAAGCATGTACTGGTTTTTACGAGTGCCAGGAAAATGTCTATTTCATAGTCTCAACCAATTTCTCTATATTATTGCATCGTTGTCTGTGTGTCTATTACTAATGATGTATAAACAATTTAATTTAAAAGATCTATTTACTAAAATAATCATGTTATTGTTTTAGGTGGCGTGGATCAAATCAGATTCGAAGGCGATTCTCGCGATACACACAAATATGGTAGCACTAAATCCGAGGTTAAGTGTCACATACAACGGTCACAACACTTGGAAGTTACATGTTAGCAATGTCCAAGCGAATGACTCTGGCACGTACATGTGCCAGGTGAATACAGATCCTATGAAGAGTCAGGTGAATAATTTCAAAATGTAATTTTTTCTTTCTTGTCCAAATCTTCGGTCAGAACCGTTTCAGTTTTACAAAAAAAATGTCTATTTCTAACCTAAATGTCAAAATTAAAAATAAAGAATTAGTTAACTTATTAATATAAAAGGCAATAATGCCTCATTATAATTTTGTTGATGTATGAACATCAACAAAATTATTATGACCAACCAACAAACATGCTTTGTTTTGACGAGCGTATTACGCAGATAGTTTAGAAAGAACATCAAGAAAATTATGTATTGGAGTACAAAATTTTCTGAATAATTTTTGAAGAATATCTATTTCTGATGCTGTGAAAACAGGTAAAAAGGTGCGTGATAAAAAAATTCGCGTCATAAAAGTGCCTAAATGCCAATCTCAGTTATAAAACCATACCAGGTTATAGTAACACCAATTTCTAATTTTCTTTCCCCTTTTTGTGACTATAACTCTGGATCTAAATAAAAACTTGAAATTAGATACCAAAATAATTATAATAACTAAATTATCCCAGTTATGCTCAATCCAAATTATTGTATTCGTAATATATTTTTTATGGTATTGGAAGGGAAACAAGCAGGCGTGTCACCTGATGGTGATCAACAAACGCTGCCCATGAACGCCTGAACACAAATAGTTGGGCCTCCAGATAACTCTCTCACCGAGCAAAACGCGGCAAGAGTCACTTTACGTCGATCTTCTAAGAGGTCGTGGTATTTCACCGGTCGAGCCGGCCCAGTCATGCAGGAAACTGCGTGGCTTTACCACTGTTTAAATTTTTATAGTAACTAAAGATTTTCTATGTTATTGATATTAACTAAGGATTTTCTATTACCAGATGGGTCAGCTATCTGTGGTGATACCACCCGACATAATAGACTCCGTCTCCGAAGGGAGTTCTGCACAGGAAGGTGGTAGCATAAGATTGACGTGTACAGCAACTGGAGTGCCGTCACCAACGGTAATGTGGCGTAGACAACACAAGAGGCCCATCATATTTAGACAAGAAGGAGGAAAGGAACGTAAAGGTAAGCTAACTATATGTTAAGAACGTACCGGGGCCTTAGCGCTCGACAGGAGGCAAGGTCCCGAACGGGAGGCGCTCCAATTGTTCCGGAGCGCCTTACGTAGAGATGAAACGGGGACGGAGAATGGCCATCCACATGGCAACTACAGACAGGGTTGGTGGGTGTATATTATTAGCACGGTTCCCGCGACCCCGTCGCATGTGGTTAGGACGGACACCCCAAGGATTTTAGTTGGTATACTGGTTACTATACTATACCCCGGGTTACTATACCCTGTCCTTCCCCGAGGAACGGGGTATAGTAACCCAGTCCTTCATAACAGACACAGGTTTCCACTGGGTGACAAAAAAAATATATGTTAAAAAGATAGACAATGTTTAGTAGAAGACTACATTCTGGATATCATTATGCTTTAATGTAATGATTCTGAATCTACATGTAATGTGAAGAGGATGAATCCATGGTCATTTGCAATACCGTTGCATTGACGGCCTTTAAGCGGAAATTCTGAGAAAATTGGGCAGGAAAAAGTGGTAGAGCCTCGGGATACCTCTCTCACCACATAAGTCACTTTACGCTGATTTACTTAGAGATCGTGGCATTTCACCGGTCGAGCTGAAGCAAACTGCTGTTTCTCTAACATGAATCTTGGTATTTATTATTAATGAAATAACTATCCGCGTATTTTCATGCGGTTCTTACTAATGAACACTGTGTAAATCTACCGAGTAACATACGCAATAATTAACTCCAATATGTTGCAAACTACGACATAGATAAACAGATGGTTTATTTCTCTGTTCTAATAATCTGTAGTAACTATTTGAATAGCTAATTTATTACGATTGAAGAAATTACTTTTATTAGGAATCTTTATTAGTATTTTATGCCGACATTAAAATAAATGTAAGTAATGGGACACACTTTTTTCATGGAATAGAAGGACAAACGATCAAGTGAATAACTTGGTAGTAAGCAACTACCGCTCTCCGTGAACACCTACAACACAGACAGTATTATGGTTGGGTTGCCAACCCTGTAAGGGAGTAAGATGGGAAAGGAGAGAAGGAAAGGGTGGGCTTCCAGTAACCTCTATCACTGATCGAAACGCAGCATGTGCCACTTTACGTTGATATTTTGAGAGTCCGAGGTACTTCACCGATCAAACAGCTTGAATTTACCTCACTTATCTACTTACTACTTACCTAACTGTACTTTAACACAAATAGGGAACCGAATATCAAAATACGAAATTAAACTTGTGACTTCAGGACTTCAGCTTCAGGCAGCAGTAGCTTTATTGTACCGCTGGATTAATTTTCAAGTTCTGTACGTAATAAGTGGCGAACCCCGTCTTTCATAACTCATATATTTAAGAGTCGTGATTATTTCTCACACATAACGAAAAGTCACTGATGTCAAGTTTTTTATTTTACAGCAGCATATTATTTATAATAGCATAACACACCGTTTTTTATCGTTTGTTACTTTATAACCTGCGTATATATTATTTTAAACGAAAATCCTCTGAACAAATAGAAAATTTAGCCGAGGACATTAATAGATATACAGCTAAACCAAAGTTAACTCAGGTCATTAAGCTTAGGTAGTAAGTCCTAAGATTATCTGCTCCTTAAATAGATATTCCCCTTTCCTGATAAAAGGCTTTACTTCTATTTTTATCTCCTATCCAAGAATACTATCTTTTTTATTTCTAGGCTTTCGCCGTGGAAACGGAAAATTTTAAAATATTATCTTTTCATAAATGTTAAGTGTACCTTAGTAGCAATATTTTGATTCATTTAAAATTTAAGGGAATAATTTAACTTAGATGAGTGTCATTATGGATATAGCGGCATCTAAATTGAAAATTTGTCCAGACGTTTAGGCTATACACCGTCTCAAACAGGTGTACGGACCTAAACGTGAAAAACATAAACCTCCTTCTAGCGAAGTGATTTAATAATGAAACATTTATTGTTTTGAAAACTTTATCTCCAGAACTACTAATTAATCGGACTTAAAGAAACAATAACGAATAAAATCATTGTAAACTTAGATAACCGGATATAGGACATGGTAATGATGAGACAATGATTCCTTTACTGCCGTAAAGAGTAATTTCATATATCATCATCATTAACCTTTTTATATCCAGTGTTAGATATAGGCCTCCCCATGGAAAGCCACAGCTCACAGTTCTATCGGTTCATATAGCTACAACAAATAAAGTAAAACTTAAACGATACCAAATTAACTAAAAACGAAATGACTATTGGACTTAACCCTTCACTTGAAATACGGACATAGCTAAGATAGTAACAAGTTGGAAATATCACGATTTCTCCGTTCAATTCTTCGTTCGGAACAGACAATTTCTGTTTACAATTTACGCTTAAATTAGCTTTGCTGATGAAAATATAAGATACACTCGCATTGTTTCTATTTATGTTCTGACATTCGATTTTTTTTTATATTTATCTTGAAGGATATTTTAGATTAGCATATAATAAAGTTTGACAGTGAGTCTAAAGAAATACCATAACAATATCAGTTATTTTTTTATGTACAGGATTTTAATTTTACTGTTAAAATTTTAATTGTATTAAACTAGTAACTTTATTTTACTATGTCAATAAATGATTGTTTTTTCTATTTAACCTCAATTCTCTTATATACCTAATTCATCACAGTCGTAACACATGCAACTCTATACTGATTTTTAGCAGCGTTTTGTCTATGTTCTAAGCTATGGATCAAAACTCCAGAACTCTATTTAGCAATCGTTATATTTACAAGTACACTTCAATCATAGACAATCTAACTGGCACTTGGATATACTTGGATATTATTTTGTCAGATATTTCCTTCAATATACAAAATATATTCCCCACATTTTTTCAGTCTACCCAAAATTTTGCAAACATTTCTTAGATGGTATTTAAGCGTACATTTCTGGTTGAAGTGTTCACGTCTAGAGGAAACTAAGCCAGACCACAGTTCGTTGAGTTTTACTTGAGTGTAACCTCCCTCTCATATATGTAGTACAAATATTTGATGAAAATTTTGAAGTAATTTTTCGAGTTGATCGCAAGTACTCAAGTGCCGAGCGCTTAACGTGCCCTACTCATTAACTAAAATTTGAGTAATAGTCGGAGATATGTTTTCAGAAAAAAAAACATATATTTTGAACTGTAATTGAGACTTATCATTATGAGTTATTGCTGCACGAAGACTGATTCAATACAGTAAGGTACAGACAAGCGTATTACCTCAATTAAAGGAGGTCACATAATGCACAAAATAGTCTAAGCAAGTAATTAATGCTAACATAATGAATTTGTAGACTTACAAGCTCCTTAACATGTTTTTTTTTTTAAATTAGCTTTGATAAATAATTAGTTTCAAATTTTAGATTTTTAAACCGTTTGTTCACACACACCCTGATGAACATTAGAACACGTGAATGAATTTTTAAGCAATATTTCCAAAACAAAATATAATTTATAATTAAATTATGCTCATAAAAGTAATAAGATCTTTTAAATTACCCATGAAATAAAACACTATGCAGTAAGCAAAATCTCGTTATTGGCTGTAACTAAATACCACGAGTACCTCTCAAGGGTGAGTTGTAGTCTATTGCTACTGTAGTTATTTAAAGCGAAGAATTTCTCAACTCATTTCACTCCAACATTTTATAAACAGTTCAACGCAAAGCATTAGTAAGAAAGGAAAAAAAATAGATTATAAAATTGAGTTATTATGTTCCCCAGCACTAGTAGTAGTTGATGATATTTTATTTATTTTATTGTTTATTTCAGCACAACATAAATTCACGCTTTTTCTACCCGAAGGTGTAGGAAGCGGCTATTAAGCCGTCTCGCCGTTATGTTTACATCCGAAATGGAATAGGTGGCGAACCTATTGCCATACCGGGCATAAAGGTTTTAGTTATCGATATTTATCACACATAGCTTTCGAAATTAATTTCGAAAAGTCATTGGTATGCGTCAGGATTAGGGACCATAAATCTAGTATTCTTTTAACTTCTAGACAAAACACCACAAAGTAACACAATGAGAACTACAAATATATATCTTTGAAAATCCTTGATTTATTAAAATTGCTTTAACGAGCTGTGGCATTTCTCTTTGTTAAAATTAAATTTTAAACACTTATAACATACGATTGACCATTATGCCAATACTATGCACGCGGCTGCAATTGATTAGTAAAATTAAATTATGGTAATGAAATGCAGACCGGTTTTAGTCCGATTAACGGCTTAATGGCTTTGGAAATTATAAATCCATATCCGTATTGGCTCATGCCATACATGATTACCGTTGCAACAAAAAAGAAATAAAGGATTCGATTTTCAAATTATTTTTTTTTATTTACTTATATATAATATATATAATAGTATTATTATATATATTATAATATATATTATATTATTATATATATTATATATATTATATATATTATAATATATAATAATATATATAATAGTCTCGGTGGCGCAGTGGGCGAGCGCACGGCCTCTGATCCAGAGGTCCGGGGTTCGATTCCAGACACTGGCTCACACCAATGACTTTTCGAAATAGTTTTCGGAAGTTATGTGTGATAAATATCGATGACTGACAAACTTTGTGCCCGGTATGGCAATAGGTTCGCCACCTATTCCATTTGGGACGTAAACATAACGGCGAGACGAGGCTTAACAGCCGCTGCCTACACCTTCGGGTAACAAAAGGCGTGAAGTTATGTTATGTTATGTTATGTTACTTATAATAGACCAATAAGGACGGAGATTCGATAAATTCAAATTCAATTCAAATTCAGTAGTATGTACATTTGACATTCCTTAGTTTTAAATACAGAATCCTATACAGTGGTCATAATATCTATGGACAGTATTCTGTTCTCATTGTTTGCATTTCAGAACGAGTTATTCCTTTTCCCTAGAGTGCCGAAAGCCGGGCCGCGCGCCGTTCTGTTTCAAGTCTTTTTTCCAATTCAATCTTCTTTGCATTGTCCCCGACACTCGCATGAGGCATTACACCTAGACGCCCCCTACCATTGCACTTGCTTCGAAGCACTTCTCCTTCCAATGGATTTTATTTACGCAAGAGAAAGCAAGCTTTAATACATATACCACTGAAGACAATAAGGCGCCTCGAAACGAGATATAAAAGCTTTGAGTTAGTCTCGCGTTCCTTTTAGTAAAATTCCTTTGAAATGAATCGAATAATTCGCAGAGTTTATACTTATGGCCGCTTTTTGTATGAGGACTACTTTGTTAAGTGTGAAAATAATGATTGTCGCTTGCGGACTGGAAGCGTTGTTATGACAATAATAGGGTCTCCAATTTCAATGGGATGTATTATTTACCCCCGGTACATACACGTTCGCATTTATTTTTTATAAAGCAATGATTTTGTTAAACTCAATGGAGTTTTACCTCCTTTGAAACTCATAAAGATATTAAATTGGAACGTTTTATGAATCGAAATTTAAATATTATGATGTACCTAACTATGATATAACCACGTTCTTACGATATTTTAATTCTATATTTGAACGTTACAGATTTAAATATAGAATTTTCGTAAAATGGAATGTTTTCCAAAAAGTTTTTATCTTATACGAAACGAAATAATAGTCCCGAATGTAAATAATAATTTAGGGCTGGCCATATTTTTATTATTTTATAAAGTTTCTGATGAAAATGTAATATAAGGTATTCGCCTTTGGTAACTTAAATCGACTTCTTTTAACAAGTTTCTGTCAGACTCTTTTAACATTGGCCCGTTTGTGGAGCTGCTACCAAAAAGGACAACCGCTTCGTGGGGACTGAATTTTTATGAACTTTTTTGTTTGCGTTTTTAAGATGAAATGTAAAGTTACAGCACTGCGGCTACCGGTTTTATAAGAGAATTACACTTTGAAAGAGAATTACATTACAAAGAAACTGTAAATTAGATTTATTTTTTGAATGTTCACTTTTTATTTGTCACTAATTAAATCCGACTTCATTGTGGATCAGAAATGCAAACACTATTTCTATAGTTGAACTTTGTTACGCTGCAGAGTTAGAAAAGTAGAACACAGAGAAATATTCCTCTGATATTAATAATAATAATATTAATAATAATATCTTGGACACAATACACACAGCGCCCTCTAGTTCCAAGCTAAGCAACTAAATGCTTGTATTATGGATACTAGGTAACGGATATTAATACATATATACGTTTCTTTTGTAAATACATACTTATAATACATAGAAAAACACCCAGACGCCACACAAATATTCATGTTTGTCACAATTATTTGTGCTCGGGTGGGAATCGAACCCCCGACCTCGTTGCTGCAGCCGGTAGTTTTACCAATGCGTCACGAGGCCCGTCAATATTGTTTTTCTATAATAGAGTGCCCCTTAACACGCTAACATCTAGGCAGCAATTCCCTTTGCACAATTGCCATACAGGGCACAAAGTTCTTAATCATTATTATTTATCACACATAAAGTCATTGGTGTGAGCCAGTGTCAGGAATCGAACCCGGACCTCTGGATCAGAAGCCTTGTGCTCGATCTCTAAACCTATAAACATTATAAATGCCGACAAAATAATTAATCACAAATCAGTGGACATAAGTATAGTAAGTGCATATTTGGGAAGTCACAATAGCAAAAGCCGATGTTCAAACAATTGACTGATGATTTAGTTTTGCAAACTCGCATCGTACCGAATGGAAATTTCGCGTAATTTCTAACGCAAATGTGTTGTTTCACTCACTACTAATTATTATTTTACACAGTTTACGTTTAATAATTTTCAGTGAACATTCAAAATTAGAGAGAAAAATGCTATTACTTGGTTTATTACACTCCAAGATGTTGTATAATCTGGCAAAAAACCACAGCAATGATTAGGTACATGTAATCGGATTTTTTATTGTATTTGCATATCAAATATACATGCAATACGAGTATATATTTTTATTATTTTTTATATGTGAAAGAAACAAGCTAATTATAGAAATATGATTATATTCTTCTTTATGCCTTCATATTCGTTTATAACTAAGGATTGGCTTACAGAGCCCTGTATATTATTGTACAACATGACCAAACTATTATTATTTGATATGTTCTTACCTATAATAATCTTATATGAAATATTAAGTACGAATTTTATAAGAATATCTCTTTATTTCTTTGTATTCCTAATTACATGTGTTTTTAGCAATTAATAGAATCTTAACAATTGGAATCGGTTTAATGACGGGCTCGGACGGACGGTTGACGGGCCTCGTGGCGCATTGGTAAACTACCGGCTGTAGAAATGAGGTCGGGGATCCGATTCCCACCCAGCACAAATATTTGTGACAAACATGAATATTTGTGTGGTGTCTGGGTGTTTTTCTATGTATTATAAGTATGTATTTACAAAAGAAAAGTATATATGTATTAATATCCGTTATCTAGTATCCATAACACAAGCATTTAGTTGCTTAGCTTGGAACTAGAGGGCGCTGTGTGTATTGTGTCCAAGATATTATTATTTAATGATTTGATAATTCAAATACAAAACAACAAAATTTTCAAGTCTCGGTGGTCCAGTGGTCGAGCACAAGGCTACTGATCCAGAGTTCCGGAGTCGAATCCTGACACTGCGTAGATTTTTGTGTGGTAAAAGGAATCCCAACTAACTGTTTTAAATGTTCCTGCCTTCATGACCTTTCCTCGGACCACAGTGTAGTCCTGCTGGAAGTTTCCCATACTTAACAATTTCGAAAAGTCATTGGTGTGAGCACACCAATGACTTTTCGAAATTGTTAAGTGTGATAAATACCGATAACTGAAAACTTTATGCCCGGTATGGCAATAGATTCGCCACCTATTCCATTTGGGACGTAAACATAACGGCGAGACGAGGCTTAACAGCCGCTGTCTACACCTTCGGGTAACAAAGGCGTGAAGTTATGCTATGTTACAACAAAATTGCTCAACAATAATGTTTAACAACCTAGGCGAAGCTACCATCACCACGTCCATGATGTGTTGGTGAGAGGTTCAAAGTAGCCACAATCGACGAGCATGTATGAAAGCAATAATGAAAGCAAGATATGTCTATCTATCTATTTGTCTCTGCCTATGTATATGGAGAAAAAGCGTAATTGTACGTAGAACAAACCAAAAATAACGTGTTCGGGAGGAAAGTGATGTTAGGAGCCTCAAAAATCGACGCGCGCGAATGAATAGAGATATGAAAATCAAAGAAGCGAGTGAGTCATGCAAGAAGTGCCTTATGGCTCTCTGTTGTCTCTGCCTACCCCGCAGGGGATTTTGCGTAAAGTTATGTATGTATGTGGTTCTAAGATGGACTTTAAGTGGTTTTAGCATACGCTGTTAGGTCACATTAGAATATTATTCTAGTACACATCAATTTTTTTTGGAAATTGTCCGTGGTAATTGTAAATAACTCGACATTTTATGCTCACCAACAATTGAGTAAAGTGCCTCAGTAGAACAAGAAAACACGAACGGAATCGCCACGAGCGGCCCGATGTCGAGTGTAGGTGCTATCATGAGAAGAATCGGCTAATATGTTTTGAAAATTTCCTTTGATAATTCTTATTAGTAACTGGATAGATTATAATTAATCTTTGGGGATAAGGCTGTCATTTTGTTCAACGAGAAAACACTTCACCTTCCAGGATTAAAGTCGTGAAAATATAAAAAAAAAATCGAAACCATGTATTTGTTAAACAATGTCAAACAAAATCGGCATGAGACCGAAATAATCCTTAATATTTCAGTATTATGTATGTAATAATTTATAGGTTTCCCTTTCGAGGGTGGGGAGCTGGGTGTGCTTAGAGGATTACCAATTTTATAAGTTCGGAATTCCTGTGAATGTCACCGCAGTAACCATTACGTTTTAGTGGCAATTCGCCCCTCGTTGGGGCACTACGTATTTTAATAAAAAAAATCTATATATATATAGTCTTTCACTAAAATAGGGGTAAGAAATGAGAAAACTTGACAACTCTAATTCTAAGAAAGTAATATTTGAAAAACAGGCTATTTTTACTATTAAATTTAAGTTTCTACGTTTTATTATCTACACAGGATTAATTTAGATTTAATACTGTTAATGCCGGATCAGATATTTCTTTGAATATATTAGATTTCTCAAAAAAATATACACAATGATTTATAGGTTTCGCAAAGTTATTGACTGAAGTCAATAACTCATTCAGGGAAACAATTCACGGGTATATTATACATTTATAATATATATATATATATAGTATAAGTATATATTGATACAATACATTGATTTAATAATCGATGGGGCATAATAACCTTTGATATGCCCCAAATCTTATACGAGAATGTGTAGGCGCGTTATCCTCGAGCACTCCAACTGAAAACATACACAAAAGTCATTGGTGTGGAACACAGATATCGATATTTATAATAGCCTTATATATGTATATATTATATTATAGCCTTATATAATAATTCTTAGTAATAATAATAATTCTTTGCTTTTAATTTCAAGAAAAACTTTTCTAATATTGTGATACTGTTAACTGTAGAGTTCCTAATTCTACTTGATACAATTGAAATAATTCAGAAGTGGTAGAGTCTTGTCGTTGGGTGCATGAATGGGCCGGCTCGACGGGTGAAATACCACGGGTTTTACGACGTTAAGTAGCACAAGCCGCATTATGTTCGGCGAGAGAAGTAGCCGTAGGTCCACCCCCTTTTCCCGTCTGTTTCCATCCCATTTCCTTAAAGGCCGGCAACGCAACTTATTGCCATTGGCATTGGCCTTCTATCAGTGTTGCAAATATCCATCGGCGGTAGTAGTTGCTTCTCATCGGATGACCTGCTTGCTCGTTTGCCCCCTATCCCATAAAAAAAAAGTTTTATTTTTGAGTAAAATCCTATTTTATAGTGGAGTAAATTATGAATTTTATTAGTTATAGTTATATCAAATCAGTATTTTCAGATGACGGATTTAAAAAGAAAGCTGTTTATTGATAATAGGTACATTGTAAAGATATTTTTTATTCGTAATGATATTCTGGCAAAAAATACTATTTTTAATTCATCTTTTGTTTGTAATGGCTTTATAAATAAATAACGCCGTGACCCTTGCAGGTTCGGCAAAAAATAGGGCTGCGGCTCAACATTGTCATACGCACCTTATAGTCTACTTTAATTTTAATTATGTTTATCATACAAGCTTCGATAGATTAAAAATAAGAAATTGATAATTCATAACTTAATTGCAAAGAGCAAAATGGATCATTAAATATTAAAATTACTAAGGAGCGGTATATCTATTGTATTAGTCAGTAATCCACCGTTTCCCTCGACAGTGTGACAAAGTGATCACGGAGTCGTGAATGAGAACAAACTCGATAAAATATCTGTTAAAAGAAACAAAGTACGCAAGTATTTTATGGGATGTCCATTAAATAGTCATCTTTAAAGTGCTGCAAGAGTTTTTATATCCGACAAGAAAATACTATTATTATTGCATTATAGTATAGCATTATAGTATAGCATTATAGTTGAGTGTACCCTCTTTGGAATAAAAAGTCGGAGGATCGAAGCCTGACTTTTAATGAATACACGAATATTTTATAGTAATTATTTTCCAAACTTATCTTTGGATATTGTGATAGCTTGTGCGCGATGCATTTTTCCTTTTTTGAATAGGAAGGAAAACGAGCAAGCAGGTCACCTGATTGTAAACAAATACCAACGCTCATGGACACCTGCAACACAGGTTGTGTTCGCCCGTGGTATTTCACCGGTAGCGTCGGCCCATTTATGTAGCGAACTGCGTGGCCCTAGCACTGTTGAATTCGACTTGATATTTATATACGAATATATACGAAATTCTTTTCAAAAGCAATGCTTTGGACAGATATATTTTAATCGAAAATATCTTGTGCCTGATGCATGGCAATAGGTTCCACCATCTCAACATTTGGGACTTTAAACTACCGCAAGTCGAAGTATTCGAGCAAGTGATGAAGTTCCAAAATATTTACTGCTATCTGTCTTGCCATAAAACTATAGGTTATCTTCTGTGTTCTTCAGTCCGTCTATTTGAGTGTCAGGGTAGCTTGACTTTAAACTCTTTTAACATTTTTCATGACAACATTCAATGTGTCCTTGAGGAAGATGATGTTAGGAGCTTTTAAAACTGACCAACGTGTTTGTCAAGAGTAATGAAATTCAAACAAGTCTGCGAGTTGTGTATCATGTCCATCATCATCATATAGCGCAGTGTTTTCTTTGCCTACCCCGCAATGGACTTGGCGTAAAGTTATTTTTTATATATATAAATATCTATTAGAGTTCAGCCTCCGTTTGCCGTTTTGCCAAAAAAAGGGGAAAACCTAAAAAAATAACGCTTTTCTCTACATGTACAAAATTTTACATGGATTATAAATCCTAACCACCCTGTCCATCTAATAAAAAAACACATCAAAACTACGCAACTGAGTTTCAGAGATCTAAGCTTGTAAGGGGACAGACAGTAGAAAATCACTTTGTTTTATACCATTTATTGAATAGAAATTTGATGATTAGAAAATTCCCAAAGAAAGAAAAAAGAAATTCCCAAACTCGTTTTAAGTAGGTGTAAATGTAGGAGTTGCATTAAGCTCATAAACACACGATTTAAATCAATAATACAAAATATGGGTTAAGTAATAAACTCTTTTCTACCCCTTAAAGGATATATAAAAATAAAATGAAAATGTAAAAAAAGGCACATGAAGACCGCAATTGATTTTTCTATGAATATAAATCAAGGCGGTTAGAAAATGATCTTACTTTAATATTTTATACGCAGTAAAAGTTGTATATAAATTACAAAGCAATGTCTAAAAGGGATCGGGCAATAAATATATAATGCAAATGAATCTATAACATTTATAAAATACTACTCATATTGAACATTTACTCGTAGTTGCATTTACTGTTACTTAAATAGAAACTACTTTATTTTTATTCAGTGGACATCTGTTAAATGTAATACCAGTAACAGGGGGTGCCGTTGGTTATGTAGGACTCACCTGTCCCACAACCACTTATAGTAATAACCTAAGTATAACTTAGATTTAGTAAATTGTTTGGTCCAAAGCATACCTATGTGACTAAACCGGACATAAGTTAGTAATCGATATTTTCAACACATAGCTTCCGCAAAGGTTATTTGGAAAGACTGAATGAAACCCGAGACTTGTGTCTCTATAAGCGAGATACAACTAGACAAACAAGGCTGTATGCTGAATCCTACATAATGCATCTGCCTAAACTGTCAGGTATTTACAACAATGGTATGCACCCAGATTCAAACTTAAGAAATCTGAATTATAAGCGAGAAACTAACCCACTTACTTCTGCAAGTTTAATCTGAATCTCTGCCCACAATGTCCGTTAACTAAAACGCAAAATTAAAAACAGTTCCAAGGAATCGTCCAGAACATACATTATGAAACTCAATTGTGAATGTGTTCTTAATTCAAACTAAAACAGAGCATAAACCGATTAATATAACAATAAAAGTAAATTATATAAATAAGATAAAATCTCGCAACGAAACTTAACCCATTAACCTCTTTGCGTTAAACACACAGGCTCGTGGGTTTTGTGTGAGATTTAATTATTTACAAAATACTTGGCAAGATGGCGTGTAATGTAAAATCTTTCGGTACACAAGTGATGAATGTTCAGACTCGACTTCAAAATCGAGATAATCTGATGGATTTGTGTTTGATTCACGCATAACTGCCTCTCCTTCTGTAATTATGTGATTTGAGAGTGAATTAATATTATTAACCCATATTTTCCCAAGACATTAAATTTTGAGAAAAACATTCTTTTCATTATGTATATCGAAAAAGAAGCTCTAATGTTACATAAAAATGAGCATTTATTTTTTTCAAGTGTTATAGAAGCTGAATTTCAGGACCGCACCTTAAATGGGGCGTTGGGAAAATATGCCAATGCATTATGTTTAGAGAAATAATACACACGATGTTATGTTGGATCTCTTTTATTTAAAAAATGAAAATAAATTAGGCAAATTAAAATAAATAATATAAAACCCTTAAACAACGAAAACGAAAAATGCTAATAATAAAAGAAAAAAAATTTTTTTTTTGTATGGAAAGATTGAGACCAATGTTGTTGTAACCCCACCCCAATTTGCTGCAAACTTAGTGTTCTTGTGGCATTGACGACATCGAATTTGGGTTTCGTTTTTGATTATGTAGTGATCCTTTCCGTCTAATCTTATCGAATCAGGCAGATTTTTCTTTAGCACAGGCATATTTCCAATCCGGTTTGGAAGAGATGACGATGCTTTGCCAAGAATCAAATAAGTTTGTAGTGTGTATCTTGTAAATGATAAAAAATCGCGAGAATCTTTAGCTTGACCTGCTCGTGATAGTCGGTACAACTGGTATGTGTTATTTGCACACACGTTTATCGGAAACATCTTCATTTGCCAATACCAGATGTTTTTTGATGACCATAAAAAAATTTATCTAAAAACCTCTTTATCTAAAATAAACTCGGGTGTAGTGGTTTCTTTTTCAGGTTTTGCTGATATATCTGGGTGCCTCCACTTCCTCATAACCATAGTCATAGCTTTTTAGTAGGTTGTTCAATGGCTTGAGATGTGGTTGGCTGCTTCTTCTCTTCTTCCTGATCAATTTCCTCCACATTTTCCAGAATTCGTTCTAATGATGAAACCGTACGTCGAACCTCAGCTTCAGCTAACAATTGACGACGCCCAAGATTACTAATCTCTACTGCATCCTCGCTTCCACTATCTTCATCACTCAAATCGTCATTTTCAGGTGGCGTGATAAAAATGTCAGCAGAAATTGTAAGGTTATCGTCTTCCAAGGCTGATATAATTTCATGAACATTCAAACTGTAATAAAAAAAGAAAAAATAACTAAATACATAAAAAACTACGTTCAAATAAAAAAATTACAACAATACAACAAACAAACTACCATGGTGCCTCCTCTTCCCAACGCACCTCAAATGGGGCGTCCAATACAACCTTGTAAAAGTCATTTATAAAAACAAAATATCATCATGTTCTTATTATTACCTAATAGTATAACAAATACCCTACAAAAACTTTAGCTAACTATAATTGTAAAAAATAAAATATAAAAGTTATTACTTACTTTTTGCGGGAACTCATGTTGGTTGAAATTCATAAAACTCGAAGATTTATAAAAATGTAACGAATGAAAACAATCAATGTCAACTATCATTAGATTAACTGCAAAGGCGTCTAGTTTAAGACAAAATTATAACATCTACCTTCACTTGTTAAAATATAGGCTTGTCACGTAAAATATAAGCGCACCTTAAATGGGGCACTGGGAAGATATGGGTTAATATACTTTGGTAGCTGTCTTGAGATATGATGAGCTGAAATTAAAAATTAAAGAACTTATTTAGTATTCCATAATAAATAAAATCATAATTTCTTGCCAAAACCCACGCGGAATAGTCAAATGGAATTGAGCTGAACTGACTGCCACACATCACAATTCTTACAATCCTCGCTGGCTTTTATGACTTTTATTAATATGGACTGTCATGTACATGGCTCCTGATATTACCTTGGCCATATTTGATCATAAAACTTATTCTTGACCTTGACCTTGGGCTAAAATATCCTTCCTTATTTGTATTGTATATCTGCAAAGTCATTCTTTGCATTTTTTAAAATCCAAATACGATAATTATTTAAATTAACAATAAAACGTACACTAATGTTTCAAATTCTATGTTATAATAATAGTCTATTGCAGTGTAGCCGTTTCAAGATGTTAGTGGGCTCTTAGCCGGTAGACTGCCGGGTACGGCAGCCTCCAAATTACCCCAATAACGATAATTGGAATTTGCTGTTGAAACTACCGTCTTCATTTTCTACCGTTCTAATGGTGATATACTATGTATTGCTTGAACACACATTGTAGATATATATTATTGTAAATTAGGACAACTATTATTACTTGAAATATAGTGACTCGTAGGAACAATTCTTTCAACATATTTGATCCTCCAAAACAAAAAGTAGGAATTATTTCATCGATTAAATTAATTGTTTTCTCGTCCCGGTCCAGGGCCATGATTTGAATCAAGAAGTCGTGGGTTTTAATCCGGGTTTACACCTATGACTTCTCCGAATTCTTTTCGGGGGGTCACTCGTCAAATATCGATCGATCGACTTACAATATTGTACTCTTTCTATGGCAAATTCGGCTAGTCGAAATTTAGCAGTCGCTGCTTACACCTTCAACTTGTGAAAGGCGTAAAATTATTATAAAAAATCAAAACAAACATCAGAATATAAAGGACACACATAAAGCATATTTTCACACTTTAAATATCCGAAGGTTTAGACAACGGCAATAAGCCTCGAGACTTCAAATGAATGTGCCCTGACCCCTAGGATCGATATTCTCATATATCAGAGATGGTTGTATGAGTTATCTATTTGTTTCTCATAATATGTCTGTACTTAAAACTTTAAAGTAAGAAAAGGACATGCTCCGATGGTTCCGAACTGTAGAAAAAAGAAAGATGCTAGATTGACTAAGCAAATATATAATGCAAACGCGGATGGATATAGGACGCGAGGACGGAGGAATTCTGGAGGAATGATGATGAATGAGCCTCAAAAATCAACGAGAGTTAAGTCAACAAAGCGATTAAGGTGTATAAGTTTCCTACCATATGGCGGTCAGTTTTCTCTGCCTGCCCCGCAAGAGACCTGGCATTAAGTTATATATGTATGTATAACTTTAGATAGTAAGCGATGTGTACCCGGAATCGAAGTTAATACCTACCTCTCAAGTCGCAAGTCGGAGAGTCAGTTAGGCCTCGGAAACTATAAAGTTGATAATTGACCTATCTACCAATATAAACGGTGCAATAGACTTTCATGAATAATGACCCGCCTTCATTGCCCAAACTATTATCCATTTGGCAGCGAAAGTTATCCAATAGGCTTTGTATATACGAGGTTAACTGGTATAGGTGAACAATTATCAAATATCTTTGTCTGATTCTCTTTTTGTTTCTCTTACTGGAAGAGAAAAATAACTGTCAGGTTTGATGATGATGTTCTACGCAAATTTATATTTCTACCTATTATACCTGTTGTCGCCTTAGAACTCACCCAATATCTATATTTCTTATAGATAACTTAGAAAGAAAAATCGGTTTACCTTCTCTTGAAAATTTTTTTTCTTATAGTAAAAAAAAACAATATTTGTGGTATAGGAATGCCAATTCATTTATTTAAGTAGGCCGTAGACCTTTCAGAAAATCGACGTAGAGTTGTTTGTGTCGCTCAATCAGTGAGAAAGGATCTTGAAGCCTTCTTCCGTTCTCCTCCTCTTCCCATGGTCTTCCCTATCCCGTCTTAAAGGCTTGCAACGCAATTGTGACTGTCTTGGTGTTGTAGACTTCCATAGCCGGCGCTGGTCGTTTAACACCCAGTAACCCGCTTGCTCGTTTGGTGTGTTTCCAAATAAACATAAACATAACTTCACGCCATTGTTACCCGAAGGTGTAGGCAGCGGCTGTTAAGCCTCGTCTCGCCGTTATGTTTACGTCCCAAATGGAATAGGTGGCGAACCTATTTCCAGACCGGTCACAAAGTTTACAGTCATCGGTATTTATCACACATAACTTTCCGAAAACAATTTCGAAAAGTCATTGGTGTGAGCCAGTGTCAGGATTCAAACCACGACCTCTGGATTCAGAACCGTGTGCTCTACCACTAGACCACCGAGACTTCTTTTTCATCGAGACTTTTTTTCCAAATAAAAAATAGATAATTAAGTTTTAAAACTAACAAACAATACATTTTTTTATTGACTACATCAATGAAATTTAAAATAAAAGTTAACAGTAAAAAAACTTTTATTTCTGTGTATTATATACACAGAATATATATAAATTATTTCAATGGGATTCCTTGTTTATATAAAACAAGGAATCCCATTGAAATAATTTCAAGAAAGTTTGCACGAGAGACGATAAAAGTTTGATGTTAAATAATAATAATTATTCCTTTTAGCCAGCGACGATTATTACATTTGGGTATATTAAGAAGATAATGTTGAGACTTGAAAATTTCTCCCGTTTATTACTTACCCACGTCGTTCATTCAATTTGGTTAGACTTTGTGCTTGCATTAAAAGATTAATAAGTATATTTATATACTAATTTAATATACTTGCTGTCGAACATTTGTTTTGAAAGAATAAGCTTTTTAGATACTTATGACCATATCGCTGTCAAGATGATACAGACTAAGCTGCGATAAAGTATTTAAAAAATATTCATAACATACAATTAAGAATGTTTATATCTATACTACTAAGCTTATGTATAGCTTAGTAATATATTCATCATTATAAAGCAAATTATTGTGTTTATCTAGTGATTTGATATGATGAATTCTGATGGGAAGGACCAAGAGTCTGGCACGGGGGACCAAACAAATTTTTTGAGATGTAATAGTTATCGATTACTGAATTAATTGCGTATGACTATAGCAAATATATTATTCAAATACGCTATACTATACCATTGGATATTAAGTATATTTTTATTTAACGATAAAAATAAACAAGGCATATTATGTATATTAATGATTAAAAGTCTGTTTTGTAGTATTACGAGTGAATAAATCAATATAATAATGGTTTTTATCTGTAGCGGGTTTATAAATTAAATCCTTGCTTACAGTGATCAGGGTCTATCGATGGATTATAAAGGTTGATGGGGTAACAAATACTATAGGAGTATTTAAATTTCTAATATCCATATTAACAAAATATCAATACGTCTATATTTTATATTCCTTAGTAAAATAGGAACATATTGATTAGATTTATCGATTTCTGCGTCTCTAAAATATTAAACAACAATTTTTTTGGATCCTTACGCCTTTTTAAATTTTAAATATATGAGGAATATTTTCGTCGATTTGCCAAATTATGTATTTGCTAATAAATTTCTATGATGAATATTTCTAAAACGATCAAAAAAACGTCAGTAATTCGTATTAACATTCGAACCACGCACGGCTTATTTAAGTTCCTTCTGTCAAACCATTTTTGAATCCTATTTTTTTTTATTAAAACGTTTATCTACCTTTTATTTTTTCATTATTTTATTTCATTCATCTTTGCATTTTTAATTAAACGGGTATTATTAATATGTTTTACTTAATAAGAAAAGTTTATGACCAATGTAATTAGCTATTATTTCCAAGAAAAAAAATACTTTATGACCACATCTCCACTAATATTACAAGACAATTGGCAACATCCTTAACCGCACTCATCAAAACGACTGACCCTCGATGACAGATCCCTTTATCTATTTGGGTAAGGTGACTTTTACGAGAACACTATTTTTTGCTTCAAAAAACATTCACTATTCTTTAATTATAGTCTTTAATTATTTTGGTTATTTCAACGTCATTAACCAAGTTACACGTATGTTTTTGAGATTCTAATTTGTTGTTAAAAAAAAAAACTATTAATTGTTTAATTGTTTTGAATTGTTGTTCAGACAATTAATTCTGTTTAAATAACAAAATAAAACTTCACGCCTTTCTACCGTAATGTGTAGGCAACAGCTGTTAAGCCTTCAATCCCCGTTATTTTGATGTCCCAATTGGAATAGGTGGCGAACTTATTGCCACACATTGGTCGCAAAGTTTTCAGTCTTCAATATTTATCATACATAACTTTCGTAAAATCATTAGCCCGATATCTAACCTGGACCACCGAGGAAACTGGTCAAAAACAACAAATATGAATATAACATAACATAACTTCACGCCTTTTGTTACCCGAAGGTGTAGGCAGCGGCTGTTAAGCCTCGTCTCGCCGTTATGTTTACGTCCCAAATGGAATAGGTGGCGAACCTATTGCCATACCGGGCACAAAGTTTTTCAGTCATCGAAATTTATCACACATAACTTCCGAAAACAATTTCGAAAAGGCATTGGTGTGAGCCAGTATCAGGAATCGAACCCGGACCTCTGGATCAGAAGCCGTGTGCTCGACCACTGCGCCACCGAGACTGTTAATATTTGTACATAGATTGTATATTAATAATATTTTTACGCGATACACTCAAGCGCCTTTCAGTTTTCCACTCCCAAAGCAACTAGCAAATTTTTTTATTATGTAACTAAACAACGAATTAGTACGTAAATATTATTTTTGTTAGGAACTCCGTAAACTTATTTCGCAAGAAACACTCTTTTGTTCACGTAACAAAGAAGAAGCCTGTAATAATAACTATAAGGTATTATGTATTTATACAATTATATACCAAAATGTTTATGATCTCACTACTATAAAAAAGCATATTTATTTTTAATTTTATACTTTTGTCTTTTTCACACAACTATCGTCAATTCCATTTTTAATCGCCATTTTACACCCAAAAAAAAACATTTCATCGGATCAAACTGCTTAACAAAATTAAAGTAAAAAAGCCTTCTAAAAAGGCTTTTATTTAAACGCTCTAAAAAGAAGAAACTAACTGGTCCTTAAAACTTCAAGTATCAACTTATAGCCTCATTATGTACAATTTATATACTAATAAAAGCTTGTCGGGAGGCTATTCATTATCTCTTTAAATTGCAATTGATAATATAATAAGCTTATCATATCAATTTAGGTACATGAGTATCTTGCTCGGTTCTTCTCTTGAAAGCCCATACACTCGGAATCGGGCAGCTTTTTAGTTATAGCTAGCAACATAACTTATTTTATTCATCTAATTCACCGCATATTTAGTGCAAGTCAGTTTACTGCTTAGTTTCGAACAGTGTAGCTCTTCGATAAGGCATTCTAATTCTATTTCAGCTCGGAGCTCTCTTCTCCATCTACGCGCTATAAGCGTTTTATTTGATCCCAGTCAACCTTTGGGTGGTGGAGAAAAATATAATATGTGCATTTGTTACAGGTATATATAGTAGTTAAATATGACATGTATGTTTGTATCTGTTAAAATCATAAAAGTATACAACTGTATTAAATATCTTTATATTTATTTTTCTTTATTAAACTTACAAGGTAATATAACGCAACTATCTTTGTAATGCTCACACGCCATTTTCTAATTGTAGAAGGGAGATTGTCATAGACATAGACAATGTAACACCATAATGTTGCCAATATAAATGTATCATAATACCAACAGTATCAAACTAGGTTTGATTAATACAAATATAGATAGAGATAAATACAGGTGGGTATATACATAGGGGTGGCATATATATAGATATACAACTCGTTATATTTATTTATTTATTTCAAATTAATATATCAAAAATACATTCATTGGCAACGTGATAAAATATATAATCCGTCTTCTTGGGTATTTTGCCATATTGGATTTAGGATGATGGCACATATTTTATCGTGCATTGTCATCCAAAGTAAATGAGTATACAAAATTTCAGCTCAATCGGTTGAAGATATTTACTTCAAAATTGAGTTAAAAGATTCCACCCGAATATACATACTTACACACATGCATACATAATTCACTTCAAATTAAGTAAAAGCTTATAAAATAACACTCTTGGTGCACTGGTCAAACAACCGACCGCAGGAATGCATCCCAACCCGAACATAAATATTTAACATGAACTTGGATATTTGTATGGCGACTAGGCTTTATTTTATGTATTTAAAAACAATATATAATTTAGTATATTTTAAAACTAATTGTTTAGTTTAGAAAACTAGAGTGCGCTATGTATAATATATTTAAAACATTATTTATTTATAAATTCCCTTTATCTATAAAATCATATAACCAGACACCAAGATAAGTTAACACAACAGAACACACAACTAATATTTATTAGTTCTTATTGTACTTCAAACAAGAAAAAAAAAATACAATATAATAGAGAATTGTTTTCTTTTGTTCCAATATTGCCACACAATATATATATGTACATGAAACTAATAATGGCTGCCTCTCATGATTCTTACAAACGTTGCCGAGGACCACTTGTTTATCTTCAAAGCAAATAATAAAAATGGAATACAACATCATAACATCAATTTGTGAGAATAGTTATGTCCAAGTTAGCTGAAACGGAAAAAAAAAATTAGTTCATACAGTGAAATATTAACTATTTGTTATGGACAACTGAAGCGTTTTATACAAAGCTTGAATATTGACGTATAGTCGGAAAATCTAATGTCGATATATATTAGATTTTTTTTTTTATTAAATTTTGTTTTGCAGTTTTTTTGCAGTTTTTTTATCAATTTAATCTAAGAAAAACGCTTTGAAGAATAGATAGGATAGCTTAAAATAACTAGATCTGACTTGTGCTTACGAGAAATTGCACAGTGCCAAGAAAAGAAGCCTGTGTTTGACATATAATGATGGATGATCTAATGATTTCATCAAGTTTAGTTTTTCTGGCATAAATGAGCTGAAAAAATATGTAGTCACAAAAAAAATAGGCATAATGATATTAAATAAATCAATTAAAGTTCCTTTTAGTATATCCAAATCTCTTTCTTTCAAAAAAGAAAGAAAAAGATTCTTCTATGTTAACCTTGTGGGTATGCTATAATTTACAATTCACACCATTTTTTTTATGCTGGAATTTTAGCTGAACAAGGGATAAATAAAAGACTGGCGCCAGCACACCTGTGAACTCATAACTTACAGTTCCGATCATCAGCGGGGGAAAAAAATCTTTTTAATTTGAAAATTCTCATATATATTCAGGAATAATATATCATGGTAGAAGAATTGAATTTCGTTTTTATTCGTCTAAGATTTTTTATTTTGAATGGAGGCAAACTGTTACAAAATGGAGCAACAGGTTCGTCTTGCGGTAAGCGTCTAGTGGCTCCTATACAGTCGTGTAATGTGAGCCTCCGGATCTCCTACAACGAAACGCGCCTTGAGCCACTTTACGTCAATTTTCTGAGAGATCGTGGCATTTCATCGGTCGAGTCCATTTATGCAGCAAACTGCATACCTCGACGATTGTCGGTCGATGAATGTATGATGCATTTATATACCAATATAAAAGTTATCTTGTAGAATTAGAGAATTCAAAAATAGAATTTAATAATTAAATTTCGAAAATATATTCAGTACCTACACCAAATATATTTTTTCCAGAAGGAATAGTTATCAATCCTACACAGACAAGTAAATATGATTATAACAACAGCAAAGCTGTACGTTATATTAATTTATCTTAAGAGGTATGTGGTTTACAAACCCACGTCTATACAAAAGTAATAACAGCCAAGTTATCATAATTTTTAGGGCACTCATTGGATACTTGTTGTATATAACAAACTTTCCTGATAAATAAATATAAAGAATTTACAAAAGTATACTTTTCTAATTTTTTTCTACACACACATAATATATTATATACAAAATATATTTTTAATGTCAGCCTATATATATCATACTAATATATCTTATATACAAATATAAAGTAAATAAAAATAAAACTAATTAAAAGTTACGTAGTAGTAGTACTATGACCACAAAGCAACATCGGAAGACCACGAGACCTGTAGGAGGATACGCTGCGGGCTTTTGTCTCCGTTCTAAAATTTGCTCACAATATATACACAGAACTATATTAAAGGGGAACTTATACATAAAGAATAAATAAATAAAAAGTGATCAAGTAAGCAGATAGTTTGACAATTCAGTTACGAATCAATTTTAGTCTGTTATAAGGTAGCACAATAACTTCGTACCGAATCCGTTGTAGGATAGACAGAGAGAACAGAGAGACATATGGCACGATTCTTACACGCCTAAATCGGTGTTTTGACTTTCATAAATCGTTTCTTTATGAAACGATTTATGAAAGTCGTACGCACGTCGAGTTTTAAGGCTCCTAACATCACCTTCCTCCAGAAATCGTTCTATAAGGCCATGGAAGATGAATCGTGGACGTCCTCGACTCCTACATCCATTCGCTTTTGCATTGTATGTCTGCTTAGCCACTCTTAAATCATCCATTATTTCTACATTTCCGAACTATTGGAGCATGTTGTTGAATGTTTTAAGGTTTTATTTTGTAGTTTTAATGAATATAGCTGACTATGTTGTATATTTTAAGACGGCTCGTTGACCTTTCCGCTTAATTAGACTTCACAAAATTCCTCTCAACATTTTGCACACATGAATTACTTTTACCTAGTTTAACATAATCAACGCTGGATTTAAAGATTAAGAGGTTTAATACTATTTATAAAGCAACACACTTGACCCTATAGATGTAAAACATGTTGTAACATAACATAACATGAACCTTTTGTTTTTTTTTTTTTTTTTTTAACGCGAGGAAATGCTTTATGCACACCCCCTGCCGTCCCCAGGCGGGGGGTGTGCATAAAGCATTTCCTATGTATATATATAGTGTGGGACTCCCAAAACAGTAAACTGAAATCCGATCCTAGGGTTACCCACTAAAACCTCGCGGCGGCCTTCCTCCGGCGTTGGGGTGGTCCAGGATTCGGATAAACCCCTCTGGTCCACGCCGTCGCCGCCCCCCCTCAGTCACGAGGGGGTGCTCATCCTCGGGGGGCCTGGCGAGGCTCCCCCGGGCGGGGCGGCTCCGACCGCGCGCTGTAAAAAGGCGCGCGGCCGGCGGCGCCCCCGACGACCCTTCCCGGCCGCACCGGGGGGTCATCCTTCCCGGGCCGCGACCCGGGCGCACCCGCGGGGTGTGCGTCCTCGCGGCCCGTCGGCGGCGGCGATCACTGAGCTCGCCGCCGCCGCCTTCGAGCGGGGTCGGCTCTCTCCCGACCCCGCTCGGCGGCCTCCTTCTGGAGCATGACTGCTTCGCAGAAGGAGACCACAGCCCTCCGCTCCTCCTCGCCCGCCAGCATTGCCGCGACCAACGCCGGCGGGGACAAGTCTCGCCCGATCCCGTCGACCAGGACTCGGCGCTCGTCCGCCCAGGCCGGGCAGACCTCCAGCGTGTGCTGGGCCGAGTCCAGGTCGGATGCGCAATGGTGGCATCTCGCCGTCTCTTCACGTTTTATTCGACTCAGATACTCACCGAAGCACCCGTGCCCGGCGAGTATCTGAGTCAACCTGTAGGTGACAGTGCCCCATTTACGGAGCACCCAGGCCTCGAGGTGGGGCAGGACGGCCCCGACGGCGCGCGAACGCGTACCGCCCTGGAGGACCAGCGCGTCACGCCAGTCCCCCAGGACCCGCCGGAAGGCCTCCCGCCTCCGCACTTCGCGTCCCCGCGCGCCCGGGTCCCCCCCTCCCCGGCCGAGATCGTACGCGGCTGCGTACATCTCGGCCAGGATGATGAAGGGTGGGGAACGCGGGAGGACCGTCGTCGCCTCATATGAGATTGTACGGTAGCCCCGCATGATCCGTATGGCCATGATCCGCTCCAGGCTCCTCAGCAGAGCCCTGGAGCGGGAGGCCCCCGCGAGGTCTCGCGACCAAACGGGGGCCCCGTACAGGGCCACGGACCGCACGACGCCACCGTAGAGGCGGCGAACTCCATCCCCCGGCCCCCCGAGGTTGGGCAGCAGGCGGTGTAAGGCGCCCGCCACCCGTCGCGCTCGGGGGACCATCCGTACGAAGTGCTCCTCGAAGCTCCAGCGGCTGTCCAGGGTGAGGCCGAGGTACTTCATGTACCGCCCCACCGGGACAGCCGTGTCACCCACCTGGATCCGCGAGGCCGGGGGTTCCCTGCCTCTGGTGAGGCGGTGGAACCATAGCGCCTCACTTTTGTGAGGCGCCACCTCCAGGCCCAGCCCGCGGATCCGTCTGACGATGATTGCCACCCCCAGCTCGGCGAACCTGAGCGTCCGCTCGAAGTCGGGCCCCGTGGCGACCACCAGAGTGTCGTCTGCGTAGCAAACGACACTCACGCCACGGGGCAGACTGGTGCGGAGGACCGGATCGTAGGCGAGGTTCCACAGCAGGGGCCCGAGCACGGCCCCTGCGGAACCCCGCACGTCACCTCCTTCCTTTGCTCCGTCCCGTTCCGGTCGACATAGTCCACCCGTCTCTCCTGCAGGTAGGCCCCGATGACCGACCTGAGGTAGGGAGGCACGTCGTGGTATACGAGGGCCTCCCTGATGGCCGGCCAGGGGAGGGTCCCGAAGGCGTTGACGATGTCGAGTGACACCGCCAGCGCGACCCCCCCCGATCGGACTGCCGGTTCCGACAGGGCCCGCACACGACGCACTGCGTCGATGGTCGAGCGCCCCTGCCGGAACCCGAACTGGCAGTCCGATATGTCCGGGCCCACCTGCGACAGGTGGCTGCTGATACGGGCGGAGATTACTCTTTCAAAGAGTTTCCCCGCCTCGTTCAGCAGGCATATCGGCCGGAACGACGACGGAGCGTCTCCGGTCCTCCCCTCCTTCCTTATGAGTACCAGTCTTGCCGACTTCCAGTCGAGGGGGAACACCCCGCGGCGGAGGCAGCTGGTGAACAGCTGCCTCGCCTTGTTCCCTAACACTCCCAGAGCGAGCGCTAGGACCCGGCCCGGAACTCCGTCCGGGCCGGGAGCGGCGCTGCGGGAAGCGAGCCGCGCGACGGCCCGCCCGAGCTCGTCCTCCGTCACCCCCAGCTCATCGGACCACGGAGTGTGGTCCGACTGGGACGGAGGAACCGAGGGACCGCCCTGGACCCTCGGGAAGAGTACGTCTACGACTCTTCCCACAACCTCCGGGTCCAGGGATTCCGTCAACGGAGGGACCCACGGGGTCAGCTTTCCCAGTACTATTCTGTACGGGCGTCCCCATGGGTCCCTGTCCAGTCCCTCGACGAGCTCGTTCCAGGACCGCTCGCGAGCCGCAGCGATGGCGACGCATACGGCGTGCGCGGCGGCCCCGTATTCCCGTCTGGCTCTGAGAGCCTCCTCGACCGTGGTTAGCCTTCTTTTCCGGGCTCTCAGGTACCGGCGGCGAGCGACGAAGGCAGCCTTTTGCAGCCGCTCGATCTCCTCGCTCCACCAGTACACGGAGCCCCGCCGGGGCGGCCCGACTCGCGGCATCGACGTCATCGTGTCGCGCAGCCAGGCCGCTTGCGCCTCGGGATCGGGCGATACCGCTCCCTCAGTCCAGTCCGCGACGCTGGCGGCGGCCACGACCATGTCTTGGTCGAGCCGCTTGAGAGAACAGCGCCGCGGAGGGCCGCTAGTCTGGCGCGGGCGGCTGGGGCGGCGGAGCGACACATCCAAGAAGATGTGTCGGTGGTCCGATAAGTTGACCACCTCCTCCGCCACCCGCCATCCCGTCACTGCGGCGGCCGCCGAGGGAGTCGCCCATGATAGATCGACGATCGACTCCCCCTGCCACCGCACGCAGGTGCTGACCGACCCCCAGTTGAGCAGCCGGAGGTCGAGCCCTGCCGCCCACTCCAGAAGTGTCTCCCCCCTGACGTCGTCCCGGGTGTCTCCCCACTCCCTCGAGTGGGCGTTAAAGTCACCCAGGACGAATACCGGACGGGCAGCGTAACCGCTAAGGCGGCTCGCTAGCCCGCCCACGTATGCCTCGAAGACATCGAGGCCGCAGTTGGGGGAGATGTAACAACCCACTACGACCGTGGATCCCCACTCCACGGCGACGTAGCCTGGACCTTTCCATAGGAGGGAGCAGTAACTCCCTTCTGCCCAATAGATTGCAACCGAGCCCGAGACGTCCCCGAACCATCGCGGGTGGACGGGAATGCGGTAGGGCTCGGCGACCACCGCCAGGGCAACCGACCACTCAACCAGCGTCTGCGCAAGTAGGTCTTGCGCAGCGCGGCAGTGGTTTAGGTTGCCCTGGAGGAAGCGGGCGCGGAGGTCCGTGTTTATTGGACCTCCATCGCGCCCGCCTGTCCCCTAACAGGGGAGGGTGGCCTTGCGGCCGCCGCCTTCCTTTTAGGAGGGAGCACTTTTTGCCCCCATCCGGTGATCCGCTCTGCAGCCCAGGTCCGAGCAGACCGGGCAGCGAGGAGCGGGCGCGGTGCAAGCGCTAGCGATATGGCCCTCTACGCCACATCGGTAGCACCGCCCGCTCCTGTCGACGGCGCAGGGGCACTTTGCACGGACGTGCCCCTTCTCGAGGGCACCGAAAGCACTGCAGCGGCCTTGCCGCCAGTGCCTCGACGCGCGCCGAGGTCCACCCGATCAGCACCCGCCGCTCAGCCGCCAATTTCCTGGCGACCCCGAGCGGGCACCGGACCCAGGCTGAGCCCAACCGAGACGGGCTGGAACGGATCTCCCCGACCTTTACGTCGGTCGGGGCGCATCCGCCCACCTCGGCGATCACCGTGGCGACGGTCGCGGAGGTGATGGACTCGTCTAAGTCCATCACCCTCAAGTCGCCCATTTTACACGGCCGCGAAATTATTGCTCCCGTGTTGGCGACGGCCACCCTCATTTTCTCCGCCAAGGCGTCGGCCTTGGCGGAGCTCTCCGGACCGGGCACCTCCAACATCAGAGCCCCGGTGATGGTCCTGCGGGGTTTTATCCCCCCGGAGATACCAAGATCCGCAAGTTTTATGCGGCTCTTGGCAACCTCCATCACCGCCGCGAGCGTGGTGCCGGCGTCCAGAGGCACCGTCACCACTACCGCGGCGGTACTGGGGGGCTTCGGTAACCCCGCAGGTTTCCCCTTCTTTTTTTGCGCCGAAGCAGGAGCGGCGGCGGCGGCGTGAGCCTTCCTTGCGGCGGCGGCGGTTTTACGGCCGACCACCGTCGCCCAGGTCTCACCGCCTGCTGTAGGGGCAGGCGGAGGCGGCGGCACCTGTGAGCGCTCAGCAGCGGCCGCCCTCCTTTCCCTCTGATTTTTCTTTTTCCCCCCCTGGGACATCTGCGTTCCCGGCGGTGGCGGATTCGTCACGGCGGGCCTCTCATGCCTCAAAGGAGGCTTCTTACCCATCTGGGAATAATATTTTGCCATCATCTCTGACTGGAACCGGGCTTGATCTCTGGCATAAATTGCCATGAACTGGTTCCAGTCGGATAATGTTTGCGGCGAAGAGGCCTCCGCGGGTTCCGCGGGGCTCGGTGCGTGGACAGTCTTGTCAGCCCTCTTCTTCTGCTTCTTTGCAGGCGTCGGCACCGCTGGAGGAACAGAGGCCCCCCGGGGTGTCTCCGCCGCCTGCAATTGAGGCGCCTCCAGTTTTGCCGCCATTTCGGCCATCTTGGCCCGAAGATCGGCGTTTTCTCTCGCGAGCTCTATCATTCGGGCCGAAAGCCCCGCGATCTGAGAGCGGAATGACTCATTCTCGCTATCGCGGGTCCCGGCCCGAGCGCAGAGCTCGGCGATTCCATCCCTGATTGGGGCGAGGCTCGAACGGACGACCCTAGCCAGGTCGGCCCTCGAACCCTTCGCCCGGCCAGCCGTCTGCTCCAGGGACGTCAACGTGTCGAAAATCTCGGCACCGAGCTCAGCAGAGTTCGGCGTCTCCTCTTTTTCGGCGACTTTCCCGCCGTCGCAAGGCCTCTTTTTGCCTCCTCGTGGGTCTACGGGGCTCCGCGGTTTTCGCTTACGCGCCCGCACCCCGAGACTACTGGGGGCTTCCGAAGCGGCGGAGACGGCGGACATAGCGCTGTCGCTATCCCCGCCGCCATCCGCTGTTGTGGAACTCCTCGTCTTTGGACGAGGCGAGTCCGGTCTTTTAAATCGAAGCAGGGGACCACCCTGCTTCTCCACCTCAGTTTTGCTCCTTGAGGAGCTACGGGAACGACCCGAGCTGGGCTCTCCCTCCTCCGACACTCCTTCTCTCCAGAAGCGACCTAGCGTGGTGACGCTTGTCGCGTCGGTCGCGTCCAACGACAATGCTGCCCCCAACGACAGCCTGGCAGTTAGTGCCCCCCTCAGATACGGAGGGGCTGCCTGGCGGGACTCCGCCAGGGTGGGATTCTCCGGTTTCGCCGGTACCCACCTGAGGTAATACGTTTTTTCTACTTGCCATTTTAATATTTTACTTTGATAAACGAGGGTGAGTTCCCTCGGCTTTTTTCCCTCCAGCCCAGGGGTGAGCTCCCCTAATGTGATGCCCTCGGGTCCGACCTCCGCGTCGAACATGCATCCCCTCGCCGGGCATCAGAACTTGGGATTCACGGATTTTTTATAGTGGTTTACTCCACGCGGTCTGACGACCCCCGCGCCTCTCAATGAGGGTTGCGGGCCGGGCCGAGCGGCGGGGTCTACGACCCACGGTCCGTCGCCCCGGAGCGCCTTCCTCGGAGAGGACCGAGTGGGGGGTTAGCAACCCCTGGTCCACCGCCCCTCTCCAGAAGACCGTCCCAGGTAGGGCCGAGCGGGGGGGTTCACAACCCCAGGTCCGTCGCCCCTTCCCTCCTCGAATACCGGGACAGGCCGAACGGCGGGGTTCACAACCCCTGACCGACGCCCTGTCCCGCGCTCCTTCGTTTCGGTAGGGCTGAACGGGGGGATTCACCATCCCTGGTCCGTCGCCCCTACCCCGAAACACGCTGCAGGCCGAACGGGGGGTCCACAACCCCTGGTCCGTCGCCCTGAGCCGTGGCAAACTGCCACCCTACACGGTAGCGTCTCACTCTACCCTCTGATACACAGAGGGTAGGCGGAGCTCCACGAGGTGATTTTTTATAGAGGTTTTCTTCCTCGCGGCCCCCTTGCGGCGGCCATCGTCCCAGCCCCACGGACTGGGTTACGATTACGCCACTGGTGTCAGACTCTCAGCCAGGACCCGACGGCATTTACTCCGTCAGGCCCTGCCCAGGGAGCACCGGCCCGGAAGGAGCGTCCGGGCGCACGTGGAGGTGGTCTGACGGCGCCCCCCAACATAACATGAACCTAATCGCAAATTCGACCTGATTAGAATTATATTAACTGTAGGAATCATATTGGTTCAGACTTGAAGAAATAATGAATGATCCAAGATTGACTAAGCAGATACTATGCAGTGATAAAGCGGAAAGATATAGGAGTCGAGGACGACCATGACTAACTTACTATATCTAAATTCAATATGTTTTTGCAGAATGGGTTGTCTATAGCCTTAAAAACTGATGAGCGGGCATTACAAGAGCTATGAAAGTCAGAAATGTAAGAACGATGACCTCTGGAGGAATTTTAGTAACTGATTATAATAACTTAATAAATCAGGCATCAACTTTGACTGTTATCAACTTCAAGACTTGAATAAATTTTCATTTTATTGAGTCTGCGAGGTTTTATTCAGTACACTCGTAATATAAATTTCAGCAAATGAACTCTACAAGCCAAGTAGTTACAGTGTTTATAATATAAAAAAGACCAACACGGCTTTTTAATATTCCATAATAATGATGTGAACATTATTAATGAATACTAATAGTGTATTTATTTGAATGCAAATTTTATAATACATAATAATTATTTAAACATTTAATTTATAGTTCTTACACTAATTAATTATAAACCCAAAATAAATTATAGATATAATTATTACAAACTCATCTCGCTTTTGAGCCATGTCTATAAGCTGTTCTCGAGGGTCATTACAAACCGACTCTCGCGCAGAATCGACGACTTCCAGCTTCCCGAACAAGCCGGTTTCCGGAAAGAGTATAGTACCATAGACCACATACACACACTGCGTCAAATTATACAAAAGACCGAGGAGTATAATCAGCCTTTGTGCCTGGCCTTTGTGGACTATGTGAAAGTCTTTGATTCCGTCGAAACTTGGGCAGTGCTGCAGTCCCTCCAGAGCTGCCAAATTGACTATCGGTATATCGAAGTGTTGCAGTGTTTGTATAGAAACGCTACTATGTCAGTCCGGGTTGGGTCTGGGAGTACGAATTCCATTCCATTGCAGAAAGGTGTCAGACAAGGGGATGTAATTTCCCCGAAGCTGTTCACCGCTGCATTGGAGGATGTATTCAAGCTCCTGGATTGGTCTGGACTAGGCATCAACATCAATGGCGAATACATAACTCACCTTCGATTTGCCGAAGATATCGTGGTCATGACAGAGTCACTGGAGGACCTTGGTACAATGCTCAAGGATCTCAGCAGATTTTCCCAACAATTAGGTCTCAGAATTAACATGGACAAAACCAAAGTAATGTTCAATGCCCATGTCATTCAAGCACCGGTAGTTGGTGATGGATGGATACTGATCCTCGAAGTTGTTGACCACTATGTTTACCTAGGACAAACAGTCCAGCTAGGTAGAGCCAACTTCGAGAAAGAGATAAACCGACGGATTCAACTTGGTTGGGCAGCGTTAGAGAAACTAAGGGAAATCTTCTCGTCCAAAATCCCACAGTGCCTGAAGTCTAAGGTCTATGACTAATGTGTGTTACCAGTGATTACTTACGGAGCTGAGACGTGGTCTCTAAATGTTGGCCTCATGACGAAGCTCAAGGTGGCTCAGCGTGCTATGGAACGGGCTATGCTTGGAATCTCTCTGCGTGATAAAATCCGCAATACGGAGATACGCAAGAGATCTAGCGTGACCGACATAGCCCGTAAGGTTAGCACGTTGAAGTGAAGATGAGCTGGCCACATCGCTCGACGAACCGATTACCGCTGGGGTAGAAAGTTTCTCGAGTGGCGACCACGTACTGGTCAACGCGGAGTAGGCCGTCCCCTCACTAGGTGGACCGTCGACGTGGTGAAATCCGCGGGAGGTCGATGGATGCAGGTTGCACGCTTTACGGGGGAGGCCTACGTCCAGCAGTGGACCTCAAAAGGCTGATGATGATGATGACACTAATTAAAATTTTCATATAAAACCATATGAAATTAAGGATGTTATGTAATTACACCTCATACTGTTTAAAGAACACTTACAGAAATCATTTACAATAATTTAATTTTAAATATCGATATTTTTATACATACAAACGTGTCACATCCTTATGCATGACCATCGTTGTAAGCTTCACTAAGTACAAATAGAGAATAGTGGCCTCAGGAATAATGGCTCGGCGTATACAACTAGTGCTGGCGTTAAATTGCAATTAAAAAGTGCCTCGCTACAATATACAAATGGTATATGTAGGTAATAATGTATTATTTGCTAGTATTAAACACTGTTTATGTGATAAATTTACTGAACTGTAATATTATTTACATTGTCCCTATAATAAATGTTCCACTTATTTGTTGGGAAATGAAAATTGGTTAAAGAGCGTTCATTTTACCGAAGTCGTTTAAAACAAATTTTGTATTGCTGTATGAATTAAAATAAAATAATATATAATTAATATTTGTTAGATCTATGTACTACTTTTCTATATATGGTGGGGAAAAGATTTCTTATTCGTCAAAAAAATAAAAACGCGCAATATTCGAAATCCAAATGAATGCTTGATGAGATTTATAACTGTGGATGAGGTGAAAGAATTATGCTAGGATCGTAACTTGTGAAAAGTCAGTCTCAGCCTACCCCTATGGGATGCAGGCGTGATGTATATAAAAGATTCGTTTCTTTGTAATCTATAAGCTGTGAAAATCAATTTTAATTACATATACAATACATATCTCAATGAGAACTAACATGTGTGGGTATATTTTTTTTTATTATTTAAAATATATAATACTGGCTTATATCGCGACCAATTTTGTTTTAAAGACAGATTTTTTTCTTTTTTACTTAGCCGAAACTGTAAGCGGAAGTTAGTTCTATACAAAAATACTGAACACAAATTATGTTAGACAATTTCGCAAATTGGTTAACCTTTACTAACTTAAAAGCTTAAAACTTGTTTTAGTATTAATGAAACCCACACAGACAATTTACTATTATGTAAGTTAATTATGAGTTAGACATCAAATTCTATGGTTATTTTAAAACACAACATTCATTTACGCCTTTTTCTACCTGAAGGTGTAGGCAGCGGTTGTTAAGCCTCGCCTCGCCGTTATGTTTACGTCCAAAAAAGGAATAGATAGCACAACCTATTGCCATACACCGGGCACAAATTTGTCAGTCATATTTATCGCACATAACTTCCGATAATAATTCCAAGAAATCATTGTTGTTAGCCCGGACGTAATCTGACGACCTCTGAATCAGAAGCGAAGAGCTCGACGACTAGTGCACCGAGAATCATAATTGTAATGAAACTGACTTTAATTCGCGGCTTCACTTGCGTAAATTTCTATATGAATAAACACGTCCATAATTTAAATGCGAATATCATTCCTCCCCATTTGTATTCCATAAGCGGACTAGGTTACTACGAAGCCAGTCTGATTGTAAGATCCTGAAGTTAGCACGTTCAAACAAACAAAACGTGCCCCTTTATAATCCTGAAAGGAATGATTTAAACAACCGAACTTGTACTCATAAACAACAAAATTCAAAGCACACACATACACTTACCTTCACAATATCTTCAAAAGTAGTGGTAAAATATGAAGATGTTTGCAATTTAACAGAACATTAGCTAGGGGCATCTGGTCCCCATCTAGTTTGGGATTCTTTCGTACAAACTTGTTTTGGGGACTTTGACATACTGTTACGAAATAATAAAAAACAAAATAATACAACCAAGTACTCGTACATTGTTTTATTATATTCTTATTTTGAATGAGTTAAATATACTTAAATATTTTTCTCGTTCCCGACTCCTACATCCATCAGTTTTTACATTGCATATGTACCTACGTAGACAATCTTGCATTCATTGTTCCATTCTTTCTACATGTCCAAACTATCGAATAATGCCTTTCCTGACTTTTACACGGACGTTATCTTTCAAATATTTATTTAAGCAATAAATTAATACATTATCTGTAAAAAAATAACAGTTTAGCGATCACAGTTCTTGAGATACAGCCTGGTGGCAGACGGACGGACAGGTAAGTCTCATTAACAGACTCTCGTTTTGGTAAAGGAACCCTAAAAAACACAGTCATATCAATTTGGGCAGTGTTACTTAACCCGCAGTTATATGGTTACTTAAATTTATCGTAGCAACGAGGTATTTTTAAAACATAATATATATACCCGTAACTCTTTGACCTTCTTTGAAAAATTTATCATTAAAATACTTCAAAAATTAAAAATTCGATGGGATACTCTTAGGCCACAGAGTATGGTAAATAAATAAAAATACCTACATACATTTCCAATACATGATCACCTCTACATAACAGTTCTAGTTACAAGGTCCTGAGTGCGATTCAGGGCTCACACCAATAATTTTCCATGAATAATGTGTGATAAATATCATTAAATGATAAAAGTGTGCCCGTAATGTCGCTTATTACATTTAGGACCAGAAAATTCGCCATTATTTCTGCTTACACCTTTGGCTTTTATGGGCACGAAGTTACAGTTGCAGTTAATCCAGCCTTTCTACCTTTAATATTCCTATATATTTACTTTCATTTTACAAAGCGAGGCTAGTACTAAAGTGCTAGTAAATTTTACAAATATCAAGTGCACAATGTGGAGTTCTATTAAAATGAAATAATACGAAAACCGATTGGTGCCATCTGGTGCAAATAAACGAAACTAAATTATATATTTATTGTGATAGGGTTGTTTTGATCTTTGATTGAGTCGTTAAGTTGATTGCTGTACTTTAGAAATTCAGTACTAAAAGTTGAGCAAAGTGTTTTAATTAACGTCTTAAGTCGGTGCCAGCGAGCTCGGTACTATGAAGTTTACGCTGAAATATCCGTTTCGAAATCTACACGACTTAATATTTAAATATTTTACATGCTTTTTAAAATTTTTACGCTTTTAACTCTTAATCTGAAAATCTGAATTAAGTTTTCCATGAATTAATTAGACTGAGTCAATAGATATATTTTCACAAAGCAAAATTTGATTATATATTCACAAATAAAATCATAATAAAAGGTTTCACATGATACTAGGTATGATGGTATATTCCCGGTAATGATAATACCCGGCACAAACCAATGAATTTCCGGGAAAATTCGTTATTTCTGGAAATTATAAATTATCAAACAATTAGTGAACGATTTATGGCAACAGGACCAGGAAATATCTGATATGATTCAATTTGATCAAATAACTAGTTATTTTATTCTCGAGCACACGGCTTCTGATCCACACGTCCGGGTTCGAATCCTGACACTGGCTCACACCAATGACTTTACGTAATGTTTTCGGAAGTTAAGTGGGACAAATGTCGATGACTGAAAACTTTGTGCTCAGTATGGCAATAGCTTCGCCACCTATTCCATTTGGGACGTAAAACATAACGGCGAGACGAGGCTTGACAGCCGCTGCGTACACCTTCGGGTAACAAAGGCGTGATGCTATGTTATGATAACTAACTCGCGGTATGAGATAATATTAAATTTATTAATTTTTTATGGGATTCGGCGCATACGAACTAGCGGGTTACTTCGTGTTAAGTGAAAGGCCGCTCATGCACAACTGCAACACAGCTCATAGATAAATATAAACTGTGGCATACATAGATCACAGTTCCATTGCCGGCCTTTGGAACAGGGTAGGGTGTGAAAAGAGACGCGGGCTCCCGGATACATCTCTCGCCACTTCAGTGTGGTGATATTTAACCGGTCGAGGCAACCAATTCATGCAGCGAACTACTTGGGGCTTGTACTACCATGACTTTATTTAAAAAACGTGAAAAAACACCCGATAATGTTTATTAAAGTTCGTTATCTAACCAATACTATTAAAAAACTTAAATGTACTTATAATTTTCAATTTACACACTCTTTTACCCGTCGGCTAATAGACACAAAATTGTTACACACATGTGAAGGTACACCAGCCCTACCTGTTTATTTACGTCCTTGTTTCAACCCTTTTTACAGGTAGCCACTTTGATATATTTGATCCAAAACATACGGGTTTTATTTCAAAAGGGAAACAGCTACCCGCATTCAATCAACCCTCAGTAACTAATAATTGGTTAATAATATATTTCGATGTACTATTTTGCGTATTGCGTAGATTTGTACGTGTGAGCTAATATACTAATAATTATAAGTATAATATTAGAGTATCAGTCTCGGTGGTCCAGTGGTCGAGCACCCGCTTCTGAATCATGATGTCACGGGTTCGAGTCCTGGCTCACTGACTTTTCAAAAAAAATTCAGAAGTTATGGGTGATAAATCTGTGTGGCGCCGGCTTAGAATACCGCCACCCCATCTCTTCCCGTGGGTGTCGTAAAAGGCGACTAAGGGAAAAGCTAGAAGAATGGGCAGCAGCATTCTCTCTGAAGAAAATACAGCATACTGCGATCGCCAACCCGCCTGCCAAGCGTGGCGATTATGGCCAAAACCCCCCATGATTGAGCGGACCGGCAGTTGTAGCGCTCTATTGGGGAGGCCTATGTCCAGCAGTGGACCTCAAAAAAAATAAAGGCTAATGATGATGATCATGATGATGGGTGATAAATATCGATCACTGCCAACTTTGTGCCCAATATGGCAATAGGTTCGCCACCTATTCCATTTGGGACCTAAAAATAACATCGAGGCGAGGCGAGCCTCGATGTTATATGTTGCCTACACCTTCTGGTAGAAAACGCGTGAACTTATCCGTCCGATCTCGCTCTTCAGACAATTAATAGAAGTATTTTTTTATGCTAATTGTTATGTTATATCAGAGTATCGGTGGTCCAGTGGTCGAACCGCCTCCTCCTGATTCAGAAGACGTAGTTTCGTTTCGACCAATGATTACTCGGAATTCTTTTAGGAAGATAAGTGTGATAAATATCGATGACTGACAATTTGGAGCCATGTTTCACAAATGGAAAAGGTGGCAAACCTATTGCGGCAATATGTTTGCCACCTATGGAATGGGTACCCGGTGTACGGCAATAGGTTTGCCACCTATTCCATTTGTGATACTGCCTACACCTTCAGGTAGAAAAAACGTTACGTTTTACATAAACAAGGCTGTAATAAAGAAAGTTGAAATTAATGTTCCTATGATTCAGGCAAGTAGAAAGAATGGATGATGCGATATTGACTAAGCAGATATGCAGTGTAATAGCGAAAGTAGGTATGTGGAAGTCAAGGAAGACCACAACATATTTTCATGACCAAATAGAACGTGTTCTGGAGGAAGGTGATGTTAGGAGCCTCAAAAATCGACGCGCGTGCACGAAAACAGCTATGAAAGTCAACGAAGCGAGTGAGGTGTGTAAGAAACGCTCCGTTCTCTCTGCCTAACCCGCAAGGAATTTGGCGTGAAGTTATGTATGTATGTAATATCGATAAGTGTTCATCACATGATCCACCACCTATTGTCGAGTCTAAATAATGCATTCATCGTGATTATGGATGACTGATATAAATAGGTATCTTGTGTGCAGAGAGATAAAACTGGACTACGGATCCCTGTGGACCCATCTGATGGTAGTAGTTGTGGTTCTAATGTAACTTGCCAAAGTCCAAAAATATAAACTGACTTGATTTAATGTTTGTTGAGCCTTTTTAAATTATAAATCAGATGTAGGGTAATAATACAGTTACCGTCGTTTAGGTATCTATTTTAAACTTTTACCAATAATGATGTATTAGGTATTTACATTTTGTATTAGGTATTTACATTTCTGCTGTGTTGGTGGCGGCAAAGAATACCCCAACCCCATTTCAACCCAAGGGTGTCGTAAAAGGCGACTACGGGAAAAACAAGGAAAAATGGGCAGCAGCGTTTCTTCCTCACAACACCACAGCTCACTGCGATCGCCAACCCGCCCGCCAAGCGTGGCGATTAAGGCATCATACCGCCCTAATGGACAAAGTAACATGGATGGCCCCCAGTCACGGCAAATCCGCTATCCCATTGACCTACGGTAGCGGGTCTGGTAATGGCGGAGTAGGGGGTGCCAAGAATCTCCGGTTGCGATATGGCTACCACAATAAAAAACGGATCCTGGCCCTGGTAACACACAACATCCGCACTCTTAGGACTGATGAGAAGATTACCGAGCTGGAAGAAGAATTGAGCAAGATGCAATGGGACATTGTAGGATTATCAGAGGTCCGAAGACAGGGGGAGGACACTGTAATCCTGCGGTCAGGCAATCTGCTATACTACCGGGAAGGCGACAAAACCTCTCAGGGTGGTGTCGGGTTTATCGTTCGCAAATCTCTTGTATCTAACGTGGAGAGGGTTGTGAGTGTGTCGACAAGGGTAGCGTACCTTGTACTCAAAATATCCGAGCGATATTCACTGAAAGTCATACAGGTATACGCACCGACCACGGCACATCCAGACGAGGAAGTGCAGGTTCTATACGAGGACATCTCGAGGGCCATCCGCTCCTCCAAAGCCCACTTCACGGTGGTTATGGGAAATTTCAACGCGAAACTAGGCAAACGGAAAGACGATGAGCTGAGAGTGGGGCAATTTGGTATTGGACAGAGGAACCAACGAGGGCAGAAACTGGCTGATTTTCTGGAGAAGGAAGGCCTCTATATGATGAATTCCTTCTTCAGGAAACCGCCTCAAAGGAAGTGGACCTGGATAAGCCCCGATGGTCTAACCAGGAACGAAATAGATTTCATCTTGACTGACAAACGACATGTATTCAGCGATGTCTCAGTGATCAACAGAGTTAAAACTGGGAGCGATCACCGACTCGTCCGAGGCACGCTGAATCTTTGCATTAAAGTCGAGCGTTCACGACGGATGAGATCTACACTCCGACCTACACCTGTCCAGTACCAGAACCCGGAAAACTTTCAGCTTGAACTTCATAATCGTTTCCAATGCCTAGACGAATGCGAATCAGCGAACGATATGAACAACAGGTTCGTGGAAGCAATCCACACAGTTGGTACCATACATTTCCGGAACCAATGGGCCCATAGAACAGTAAAACTATCTCAGTATACTCTCAAGCTGTTGGAGGAAAGACAAAAAATGTCGATGCAGTCTGCAGCTGATTAGTCCGACCTCGGGCTATTAAATAGGCAGATCTCTAAGGCCCGTAAGATCAATCATAGTTAAAACTGTCGATTTCCTAAACTATAGTCAATTTTAATCTATAGTTTAAACCTGCCCCGTAAGATCAACAGCGAAATGGACATAGATTACGTAACCTAGGTTTAGTTTTCGACAGATGGCAACATTTGGTTATTTAATGTCTATATTTCGCTCAGCATTCACTCTTTTGTACATTGTCTGTGGCATATTTCGTGAAAAAAATCTTCTTCTTTCTGCTTTTATGAAGTTTTATAATGTGACCATAGATATAAGAATAATAGATCGGCAATAGTCACCCAAACAACGTGACCAAAAATGGGTTGTTAATGTGTGAGTGACTTACGGGCCTCGTGGCGCATTGGTAAAACTACCGGCTGCAGCACTGAGGTCGGGGGTTCGATTCCCACCCGAGCACACATATTTGTGACAAACATGAATATTTGTGCGGCGTCTGGGTGTTTTTCTATGTATTATAAGTATATATTTACAAAAGAAAAGTATATATGTATTAGTATCCGTTATCTAGTATCCATAGCACAAGCATTTAGTTGCTTAGTTTGGAACTGGAGAGCGCTGTGTGATTTGTGTCCAAAATATTATTGTTATCAATGTGTTCGTAAAAAGCGCTTCAAAGCGTTAACTTTTACATAGTTAATGTTCATGTGTTGAAATGTAAATATCCCCAAAATCAAATATACGCGGTTGCGCTGTCAGTGATTCGATGCTATTAGTAATTTTTTCCTGACATGTGCCATCTATGATAGTCTATGCTAAATCTATGTATGAACCAACAATCGTCGTGTCAGATATCAGCTGATAAACGACCGCCATTTTTAAACTAGTAAGGACCACGGTTTAACTGGCAAAGTCTCCTGGTGTAAGCTAAACTATAGATTAAACTGTTATTGGAGGTTTAACTAGCATCGATCTTACAAAATAAACGACAGTTGAGGTTTAAACTAGGTAAAATAGATTAAACTGTGATTGATCTTACGGGCTTAAGTGTATTCGACGCGACACTCGCCAATACAATACGGTACGTATAAAAGAGGCCATTAAGCGTAACGAAGGCACTAAGGTGTTTGACCAAGCTGAAGACCGACGGCGACATTGTCATCTCTTCCAAGGCTGAGATCTTGAGAGAGGTTGAAAAGTTCTATGGGCAACTGTACAAATCTTCACAGATTCCTGTTGTCGGCTTGGCTCAAGATCCCAGATCAAAGCTAACCCGACACTATACTAAGGATTTCCCGGACATCAGTCTGCATGAGATCCGAATGGCTTTCAAACAGCTAAAGAACGGAAAGGCACCGGGTGATGACGGAATTACTGCCGAGCTACTGAAGGCAGGCGGTGAGCCAATCCTAATAGCCCTTCAGAAGCTTTTCAATTCCGTCGTGCTCGGGGGCGACGTTCCAGAGGCATGGACCAGAAGCGTAGTGGTGCTGTTTTTTAAGAAGGGTGACAGGACCCGCTTAAAGAACTATAGGCCCATTTCGCTTCTGAGCCATGTCTATAAGCTGTTCTCCAGAGTCATTACAAATCGACTCTCGTGCAGGCTCGATGACTTCCAGCCTCCCGAACAAGCCGGATTCCGAAGGGGCTTTAGTACCATAGATCACATCCACACTTTACGCCAGATCATAGAGAAGACCGAGGAATACAATCGACCCTTATGCTTGGCATTTGTGGACTATGAGAAAGCCTTCGATTCCGTCGAGACTTGGGCAGTACTACAGTCTCTTCAGCGGTGCCAAATTGGCTATCGGTATATCGAAGTGCTGAAGAACTTGTATAGAAATGCCAGTATGGCAGTTCGAGTCCATGATGGGAGTACACAGGGCTGTTCCACTGCAGATGGGTGTCAGACAAGGAGATGTTATATCTCCAAAGCTGTTCACCTCTGCATTGGAAGACGTCTTCAAGCTCCTAGACTGGACCGGGCTAGGCATCAACATCAACGGCGAATACATCACTCACCTTCGATTTGCCGACGATATTGTAGTCATGGCAGAATCGCTGGAGAGCCTTAGTGCAATGCTCGAGGACCTAAACAAGGTATCTCAACAAGTGGGTCTACGAATGAACATGGACAAGACCAAAGTCATGTCCAATAGCCATGTTATTCAAGTACCGGTAACTGTTGGCGATACGATCCTCGAAGTTGTCGATCACTATGTTTACCTAGGACAAACTATTCAACTAGGTAGATCCAACTTCGAGAAAGAGGTTAACCGACGGATCCAACTCGGCTGGGCAGGGTTCGGGAAGCTTAGGGATATCTTTTCGTCCAAAATACCTCAGTGCCTAAAAACCAAGGTCTATGACCAGTGTGTGTTGCCAGCGATGATCTACGGAACAGAGACGTGGTCTTTAAATGCTGGCCTCATCAGGAAACTCAAGGTCGCTCAGCGTGCTATGGAGCGGGCTATGCTCGGCATCTCTCTACGAGATAAAATCCGAAATACGGAGATCCGTAGACGTACGGGAGTAACTGACATAGCCCGTAAAGTTAGCACGCTGAAGTGGAGGTGGGCAGGCCACATCGCTCGAAGAACCGACGATCGATGGGGAAAGAAGGTTCTCGAGTGGCGACCACGGACTGGACTGCGCAGCGTAGGCCGTCCCCCCACTAGGTGGACCGACGACTTAGTGAGAACCGCTGGGACTCATTGGATGCTAGCGGCACAGGACCGGGAGTTATGACGTGCTAAGGGGGAGGCCTACGTTCAGCAGTGGACAGACCTAGGCTGATGATGATGAGGTATTTACATAGAATATTTTAATTTACGATACAAATATCATGTGAATGATTCGTCCAATTGTTTACTTTTGCATTAAAAAAAAATATAACAACACAGTTTTATACGCCTTATTGGATTCATACCAAAAATAAAATCGGAAAGGGTTGAAAGACTCTTTCGCTGTGTTTGCTACTAAAATAGCTGAATCAAACCAAAATACTGTCAGGGCACAAATTGGATGAATCACGTGACATTAGGAATGTATCGTACACATTTATTTGATAAAAGCGGCAGCCAGAAGACGTGACGGGAATGTAATAATGTAAGTATTATGTGGCACCGCCAATCATGGTCATACGTTTAATATGTAGGGTTGGCTGTCAGCCGGCAACTTATTAACATGCTATAACCTCGTTTAATCATACCGCCTTGGGACTTCATAAATTAGTTCCGTATTTCACATCATATTCTATATAAGTTTAAGCGAATGGTGCCTTTGGTGTGGCGTTTATGAGTCGAGGTATCTATTTCGCCTCGCTCAACGTTAAAGCGCAAATTTGAATAACCTTTCAGCTATAGTAAATGGCAAAGACTCGTTAAGCAGATTTAGATGGCAACCTGCTCAGTAATTGTTGCATTCGTTATTTACGTACATGGGCTGTTTCAGATACTGATGTTGTACCTAGTACAAATTAAATATATAACATAACTTTAAGCCTTTTTCTACCCAAAAGTGTAGGCAGTGGCTATTAAGCCTCGAATCGCCGTTACGTTTACGTCCCAAATGGAATAGGTGGCGAACCTATTGCCTTACCGTGTACAAAGTTATCAGTCATCGATGTGTCACACATAACTTGCGAAATTAATTTCGAAAAGTCATTGGTGTGAGCCAGGATTCGAACCCGCGACCTCTTGATTCAGAAGAGACTAAAATATAATATTATCTAAATATATATTATTACAAAATTTTACATATCATTATTTATTTAGTGAAATTTAACGCTGTTTTGGTGCCATTTAACTCGAGAATGATTATTATTGATATTAATTATTATTGATATTAATTATTATTGATATTAATTATTATTGATATTATAATTACATCTTTTGTTGAACTTATCCCCACTTATAAGGATATCTTGTTGAGATCTTTGAGCATTGCACCCAGGTCTTCCAGCGATTCTGACAAGACCACGATATCGTCAACAAATCGAAAGTGAGTGATATAATCGCCGTTAATTTTAATGTTTAGTCCGGTCAATCTAGGAGCTTGAGGACGTCCTCCAATGCAGCGGTGAACAGCTTCGGAGATATAAACGTCTCCTTGTCATCTTTCTGCAGTGGAATAGGCTCTGTACTCCAATCTGGGATTCGAACTGATAGTTTTTTTTTATGCGATAGGAGGGCAAACGAGCAGGCGTGTCACCTGATGGTAATCAACCAACGCCGCCCATGGACACCAGCAACACATATAGTGCTACTGTTGCGTTGCCGACCTTTAAGGGATAGGTGATAGGAAAGGATGGGGAAGGGGGGTGGGACTGGAGTACTTCCCAAGTCTCTACAGCTGCTATCATATATATGAATTTGTTATTTCATTACCGACATATCATCATACAAATTTACTTAAAATATGAGAAATCTCAAGAAGTTCTTACACTACAAGCATGGTGATGTTAAAATATTTAATAAAATAAAATTAAAATGGCAAACAAGAATTTAATTTTCTTGCAGGAATTTGCTCAAATAGAGTGTTTTATAGCATCCTACATGCACCCGGGCGGATAGGAATAAAAACCTAATGGATTTAGCATGTAAGCGCTGCATTTTATTTTATTTAGGAGGCTTAGTTTGCGAAAAGTAATTAGAGCATCTGTTCTGTAAAGAGACTAACGTAGACTAAAATAATTTAATGAAACGCTCTTATTCATTACAATTCGAATAACCCTCTTTCTTATAAGAAAAATTATGGTTTCGATGGTCCAGAGATCGAGGATCGCGCTTCTGAATCAAAATGACGTCGGCCCGATTCTGCACTGACACCAATAACCTCTTGTAATTCTTTTCCGAAGTTATTTGTGATAAATGTCAATGACAGACAATACTAAGCCCGATATATGGCAAAAGAGTCGGCACCTATTCTATTTGGCTGTTACGTAAGTAACAGCCAAATAGAATAGGTGTAAACCTTCTGGTGAGAAAAAGCGTGAAGTTTAACTCCAACAGTGGTAGAGCCACGTAATTCGCTGCATGAATGGGCCGGCTCGATCGGTGAAATACTTCGACCTCTCAGAATATCGACGTACAGTGGCATTTCGCTCGGTGAGAGAGGTATCCATAGGCCCAACTCCTTTCCCCATCACCTTCCTATCCCACTACCGACCCCTTTCATATCCCATAGTGTGGGCCGGCAACACAACCGTAAAAGTATTTGTGTTCAGGTGTGCATAAGCGGAGTTTGTAGTTCACCATTAGGTAACACGCCTGCTCGTTTGCCTCCCAATACCATCAAAAAGTTAAATATTATTATATCTTTAGATATTATTATATTTATATATTATTATTATATTTATAATAACTTGAAAAATAATCTCCCACTAAAGTTTGCCACCCACTTGGCAAAAAAACAAATCACTTCAATCAATCACTTGAATATATATGAATTTGTTAAGTATAAAACACGTGCGAAAATTATTGGCCAGTCAATACTTATAAATACATAATTAGTATAGTCAACATCCGAAAAGATTAGCGAAAAATCTTTAAACTTTTACAGGACTTGTACAAGTAGCCATCCAAACAACTTCGCTGCGGACGAGAACACTGTACTAGAAATACATACAATGGTGTAGGGCAGAGCTTATAATAATAAGCCTTTAGTACCTAAACTTAAAGGCAATAAAAATTGTGCCCCGACTCGTGTATTTTTTTGTTCTAAGTTTGTCGAAATGAATGACACTTTGTGAAAACAAATAAAATTCATTTGAACATAACATTTCAACCAAAATAACAAGAAAATCTAAAGCATATCAAATAAACAGAAATCGAAGAAAATAAAGTCTCGGTGGTCCAGTGGTCGAGCTCTCCGCTTCTGATTCAGGTGTCGTGGGTTCGATTCCGGGCTCACACCAATATCGACGGCTGACAACTTTGTGTCATTTGGTACGTAACGTAACGATTCTGTGGGTCGAGGCTTTAACAGGCGCAGTCTACACCTTCCCGTAGAAAAATGCTTGAAGTTAGGTTTTAAAATCATTCGTTTATCAATCGTAGTTCAAAATAAAATTTTCATTGTACTCAACCGTTTATACGAATTTCATTTTAACATCAGTTAGGGCGTTAAAACGATTACAAAGGCTTATTATTATCAGGAAAACTTCATACACAGTATCGTTCGGCAATGCAAGTAAATATTGGTTACGGCCGGCATGCAATGCTGGTATAATCCGGCCGGGTTATTACGGGAATGAAAGAAATACCTGTGCCTGCCTGTTCGGTCGGCAAAATCAACGACTACTCTTGCAAAACGTTCATTAACATAATTTATTCGCTTCTGTCAGTACCGCTCTTAAATTTGTGGAAGGTTATTTTTCAGTGTGAAAAAAAAAACTTGCGTAAAACGGTCACGTATTTTTCAGCGTCAGGAGAGGATACGTACGGTGTAGTTTAATAATGTCATAACCAGGGCTCGAGGGGAGAGACGTGCGATAACATCGTAGATACATCCCGGCCCCAGCGTTCAGATTTCCAACAATAATTTATAATATGTAAGGTCTCGTTTGCATGTTTTATGCATTGACGTTGAATGAATAACAAAATTATAATTAATATATTATATTTTTTTATAAGATAGACAACAAATGAGTAAGCGGATCACTTAGTGGTAAGTGACTATTTCCGCCTATGGACATCTGCAACGCCAAAAGGTTCACAATTGCGTTGGCGATCTTTAGCATGGCATACGGAGAAGTCAGGAGGTAGACCTCTGGATATCTATCTCACAAAACGTAACCCAACATGAGCCACTTTACTACGATTGAGAAGTTGTGGTATTTCACCGAAGAACCCGTTTATTCATGTAGCAAACCGCGTGCCTCTACCAACGATAAACTGTTTATTTCTTCAGTTGATATTTTTAGATTCTTTTTGAGTTTACTAGATAATATTCTTGCAAAATCGACCACAAGCTAACTGGCCTATAAAAGGAATACTACAATAACTCATTCAGGTGACATTTAGCTAATAATAGCTGTTTATCTTCAGTTGTATTCGTTATTATAGAATATACGCTATCCGATAAGAAGCATTAGACGATATTTGATTTGTGATTAAGTATCGATAATGGCAATATTTAATTAAATAATACTTGGTTAAAACATACCATTTGAAGACGATTTTATTAGCTTCACCTGTATGTATGCGAGTATGTATGTAATCAAACTCTTTGAGTTCGATTTTCTCCTACTTTCAACGGTCCGATTTTATTAAATTCCACACCTGTCTGAGACCGATGACATAAGCTAATATATAAAATAGCTTATGTCATCTATTCTACATATGCTACTGCATATATGAGCAGATCAATAGCCGTTGTAGTAGTAAAAACATACAACATGGATGTACGAAGTTCGCGGGGTCATTTCGTCTTTAATAAAAAGTAAACTTAACAAAAAAAGCTACAAAATTTATTAAAATGAGACATCGCGTACTCTATGTCTATGTTTACTACAATAAAACTTTGATCGAATTATATCAAAAACATATTATTTTATTATTAAAAATAAAATATTCAAAATCGTCTTATTTATAATGATTACCTGTGAATATTACAGGTCAAAAGGGTTTAATCAAATTGTGTATTTTATTACAAACAATAACTGAAAATGTTATTCAATTTCTATTGTCGGTCAAAGGGAAAGGGTCTTGGAGTGGACATTTCATGCTAATATCATCGGAGGGCAAGCATTCGGATCAGTACTATCGTAATAAATAAGTGTTTTTATGATAACCGACGACATTTGATAACGGGTGTGGCATAAAAATTTGTTATAAAGATCTCTCGAATAAAATTTTTACGTTAATTCACGGATTATTCCGTGAAAAAAGTGTTTTTAGAATTGTTAAACTACAAAGCATTACATTTTTCATACTCAACTTATTGTCTACTCTTTGTTTTTTTTTTTTAAATCCTGTTTGTTCTGACTTTTATATATAACCTTGCGCTATATTCTTACATTCTAAACGGAAGAGGTGGTAGAACCCATTGCCGTACACCGGTTACAACCTTATCCGTCATCAATATTTTTATAACACATAACTTCCGAAAAAAAATCCGAGAAATTGGTGTGAGCTCGAAATCGTTCCTAAAACTTCTTGATTCAGAAGCGGGAGCACCTCACCACTGTGACGTTTTACTGACTTATACTTACATTCCTTATTCTTATTCTGACATGTCTCTACTATTATTTCATAATTCAAAATATTAAATATTTCATCTGTCTGTCTTCTCCCGAAATACAATATCGAGTCCATAAAATATTTTGGACACGTATAAAACTTGCGAAATGGCAGGGTGGCATCCCTTTTGAATTAAAACGTCACTTACAGATAATTCTAGGAGACGCAACTAATATCAAAGTAATTTATATACACTATTTCAGTAGTAAATATTGTTATAGAAAATATCATTTATTTTATGGGATAGGGGAGCAACGAGCATAGGGGTCACCTGGTGGAAAATGACTAACGCCGCCCATCGGCATCTGCAACATTAACAGGGTTACAGCTACGTTGCCGGCCCTTAAGCGAGTATGTTGGGAATTGGGGGAGGGAAGTGGGTAAGCAAATGGGGCATGAGCCACTTTACGTCGATATTCTGAGACGGTGTGGCACTTCACCGATCGAGACAGCTCATTTATGCAGTGAAGGATGTGGCTCTACCATTGTTGCGTACAGTACTATGATATTTTCATTGAAATTTGTTAAATATCGTATTAAATAAATAGTTGAGATATATTACGGGATTATACAAAAGTTACCAGTTTGGGATGGCGACAAAAGTTACCATTTTTACCAGCGAGAAAATGGCTTTGATTAAAATATTTATGTTTTGCACATAGTTTCACACGAAGCCCTTGTAATGTTAGACTTACGAAATTAATTAAATCACCAAATATGTCCCATTTAATAGCCGGTGGTGGATAGTGCCGGTCTCACTTCTGCAAATAACCTAAAGTCTAACATTACAAGATTTTACACTGTGGCTTTTTTAAGATACTTATGTAAGTTGTAAAATTAATGTTGCCTATTGAGCAGATGAATTATTGACCGTTTTCGAAGACAACAAACAAAGTGATATGCGCATTATCTTCGTCGCTCTAACCAGACGTATCTCTAACCAGACGTATAATAAATTATCAATAAACTGTATAAAAAGGAACTTGCACAATATCACCTTTCCTCTTTCTCCTCCCCATCTACTTTTCGATTTGCCAGCCATATTTCACAGCTCTTTTACCCGGTCCCATTTTTTTTTAAATACGTTGTTCGACAAATTCACTTAATGCCGCGTTAAATGAACTGTGTTCGTATAATAAAAGAGTTTATACTCAAAAGCGATTTGAAAATGGAACGATATTTCCGCGTGTAACGAGAAAATGGCCGCACTCCGCGCCAACGCTTCATCTCGTTGGTACCATCGGAATAATTTTTTCTTGTTCCAACGAATAAGTATTTTGTGAAAATAAAGTTAAGAAAACACCACACACCAATAACGTTCAGATTACTCAAAATACTCGGGTAAAACGAGCCGAGCGAGCCCCTTATCTTGAAAATTTATTTACGTTTATTAAAATCGTCTGTGAAAATCTATTTTGATATGATGATATTAAATTTGTTGTGTTGTAGATATGTTCGCTAAAGAAAATTCTATAAAATTGTTTGACAAAATGAATATAAAACACTTCATATAATACTTTTAAGGGCTTTTCACTTCGTTAAAAGAAATAGAAAAGAGATTTAAATAGTTGTAAGACCATAGAGTTCTCTGGCATGAATGGGCTGATTGACTAAAACAACTTTTAGGATTATATCGCGTTTATTTACTACTTATTTATATTTATAGTAAATAAACGCGATATAATCCTAAAAGTTGTTTTAATCAATGAGTGAGATTTGCGAAAGTCTTAGAAATAAATATGAATGGGCTGTCTCAAAAATAGAAGAAAAGTGACTTACGAGTATCTCGCGTGTGGCCTGAGAGAGATATCCCGAGGTTTCCCGAGTATACCCCTTTCCCCTCCTCTCCTGCCCGACAAGAAACTGTAACTGTCTTGGCGTTGCATATGTCTACAGGCAACGCAAGTGTCGCCAGGCATTATTTTACAGTTGTAGTTATTCTGCGTTTGGTTGGCCCCAGTTCCCGTAAGTTATATAACAGTGATAGAGCCAATAAGTGGGCTGCATAAATAGGCCGGCTCGACCGGTGAAATACCACGGCCTCTCAGATTATCGACGTAAAGTGGCTCATGCCGCGTTCCGTTCGGTGAGGGAGGTTTCCGAAGCCCCACACCCCTTCTCCTCCCTTTTCCATCCTATTTCATTAAAGACCTGCAACGCTACTGTAACACTATATGTGTTGCAGGTGTCCATGGGTAGCGGTAGTTACTTAGCATCAGGTGACCCGCTTGTTCATTTGCCCTCCTATTGCATAAAAAAACTATCTCATAAATACTAATAGTAGTGTCCGACCGAAGGCCTATTTTTGGCCGAAGTCGAAGCCGGAGTCGATTAATCGGCAATCAGCACAACCTATTAGTAATTTATAAACTATTAGTAATTTAATAATTTTGTTTAATACTAGCCTCAACTAAAGAAGAATATTGGCGTAAAGTGGCTCATGCCGTTTTCTCTCGGTAATAGAGGTATCCGCACAGAACTAACTCACTCACTCTTTCGTAACAGTTCGTTTAATTCCGACTGTTCGCGGACCTTTGGCGGGACCTTCAGCTTCGGCCGGTATCTGGGCCGAAGCCGAGCCACTTTACTTCGGTCGGACACTACTAATATGTAATAATATTATGCCCCATGTTATTGCAATAGATGGGGGTGCAAATGCTGCTGCCTGCAGATTCGGTTATAACGAGCGTGAAATTCCTCCATTTCTATTATTTCTTTAACCAAGATATTTTTTCAATTTTAACATCTTACTCCACAATATTTGTGTTTATCACTTGGCATTAAAATTGTCCTATTTGATTGAAAGGTCGAGGGGTTGAGTATTTGCGGGTACCTTTTTGAATAATTCTAAAAACCTTTTAGTACCAACATCAAATATTCTGGGAATATGTCTGGGTTTATTTTTAATTGTCTATTTTTACCTTTGTACTTATTGGTTTATTTATTATTTATGGAAGATTTCAGTCTCGGTGGTCCAGTGGTCGAGCACACGGCTTCTGATCCAGAGGTCCGGGTTCGAATCCTGACACTGGCTCACACCTATGACTTTTCGAAATTGTCAAAAGTTATGTGTGTTATATATCGATGACTGAAAACTTTGTGCCCGGTATGGCATTAGGTTGGCCATCTATTCCATTTGGGACGTAAACATAACGGCGAGACGAGGCTTAACAGCCGCTGCCAACACCTTCGGGTAACAAAGGCGTGAAGTTATGACGTATGTTATATATACAGTTGTAATCCTTGTACTTGCTTAAAAGTGTGTATTTCACGCATAGATCGATAGAGATCAGCAATAGTCACCTATACAACGTGGCCAAAAATGGGTGGTTCATGTGTGAGTGACTTATCAAGGTGTGCGTAAAAAGTGCATCCAAGTGTCAACTTTTACTTAATTATTGTTCATGTGTTGAATTATAAACATCCTGAGTATCGCTTACTCGCGGTCGCGCTGACAGTGATGATTAGTAGTACATTTTTGCTGACATGTGCAGATGGCATGACTACAGTCTATGCTAAATGTATGATTTCAATAATCTGTTAATTTTATAGCGATGTAGTGAATAATGAGGAGTAAAACAATGTTATAATCTGGAGCATAGCTTTTTTTTGCATTTCACGTGATGGCAAGCAACCAACGCCGCCCATGGACACAAGCAACACATATAGTATTACTGTTGCATTGCCGAACTTTAAGGGATAAAGGATAGGGAAGGATGGGGCAGGGGGGTGGGCCTCCGGATACCTCTCTCACCGAACGAAACGCGGCATGAGCCACTTTAGGTCGATCTTCTGAGAGGTCGTGGTATTTCACCGGTCGAGCCGGCCCCCATTCATGCAGCGAACTGCTTGGCTCTACCACTTGGAACTTATTTCTATAATCATCCTCTCCAAGTTTCTATCTACGAACTTGGTTAAATCACGCGCTTCAGGTTTTCAAAATGACAATTATTTTTGCACATTATCATAATGCCTCAGAGTTTGCATTATATTAAAATAGATTATTGAATTAAAGAGTTTTTTGGTGTTCATAACACTCCCTTGCATTATTAAACATACGTAAGGCATTCAATACCATCAATATCTGACGCGCTCGGGTATTTTCCTGCAACGGTATTTTTTCACCTACTTAAAAATCTATAGCCGCTTTTCCCAACTATTAAAAGCTATTAATTATATTTTAAAAAATCGTCTTATCATCTAAACTTTCCAACCCAAAAGGTTTCTATGACGCTCGAATAAATCTTCATGAAATTCGATCAATACAATTAGAGTAATTTTATTATAAGGATTTTTTATGCATTACTTATTTCGCTTTCTTGCAGTGGTGGAAAATTACAGAGGTGAGACATTAGAGCTGGCACATGTTCAACGGACAGACATGGGAAACTATTTTTGCATTGCCAGTAACGGCATCCCGCCTACAATTAGTCGAAGGTACCACGTGGAGGTGCACTGTAAGTATCACTTCTTTTCTCTATCCCTCCACCTGTTCCATATCACTGTAAAGAGGGACTTGTTCTATTTTGCCAACGCTGTGTCGTAAGTGAGCAACTGATACCCAAGAGTGATATTTAAACATATTAAGACATGATCACAACACATCACCACGCCACCAAATCCACCATCAAATATCGTACCAGTATGTCTGGTACATACTGGTGCCATGAGAAGAAATAAATGATTATTTAAATTATATTTAGTGCATCATGAGATGGAATACATAATATTATTGGTATATGCAAAATAATTAAGAAGACACCACATCCAGTTTATTTTTGCAAGACAACTATAATATGTATTGATGCACGCCATTTTGAAACTTTATTAAAGTTATTTTATTGAAAATACAAAACATTTTAAACATTTATTTATTGAATTATCTAATTATCTAATGTGATTCTCAGTCATACCTCAAGTGAAGGTGACCAATCAGCTGGTGGGCGCTCCAATAGGAAGTGATGTTGAATTACAATGCTACATCGAAGCCTCTCCGAAGGCTATGAACTCCTGGTACAGGGAAGACGGTAATTTAGCTTTTTTTACAATTTTTACAATTTTAAGCAACCTTGCTTACAATTTATAAAGCCAAAGTAGAGTGGCTGTAGATTTCTTAATTACATGCGCGTCACCTGATGCTAAGTGAGTGTTTACGACCTTTAAGGGGGATGGGAAAGGATGGGGAAGAGAGGTGGGCCTCCGGGTACGTCTCTCACCGAACGAAACGCGGCATGAGCCACTTTACGTCGATCTTCTGAGAGGTCGCTTTATTACTCCAGTCGAGCCGGCCCATTTCTGCAGCGAACTGCTTAGCTCTACCACTGTTAAAATTTATGTTATGTGGTCAGATTGTTATTTATTAAGAACTAGCTGTTGCCCGCGTCATCTGCGTAGACGCCATAAAGCAGCAAAAATACTATGCCTCTGTTATTATATGGGTTCTTTGCTCACACCAAATAAAGAAAGCGTGATAATATTTAGCCTCTGTGTTGACCGGACCTCGTGGCTATTTTTATAGAAATTTAGACTTAAAAGCGTGCAGTACTTTTAGAGTTTATCTGTAACAAACAGTTAGAAATTGTAAAAACCACATTTTGGATTCAGTATCGATTGTGGATCATGTCCCAAGTATTCCAAAAAATATATATTTAATGTACAGTTCCAACTTTCGTACAAATTTATTATATGTTTATTAAACTTCATCATCATCATCATCATCATCATCAGCCTATTGCAGTCCACTGCTGGACATAGGCCTCTCCCAATTTGCGCCACAACATCCGATTCTCTGCCTTCCGCATCCAGTCTTTTCCAGCAGCCTTTCTGAGGTCGTCTGACCATCGGGCTGGTGGGCGTCCTACACTACGTTTACCAAAACGCGGTCTCCACTCTATGACCTTCTTACTCCATCTACCGTCGGTCCTTCGGCAGATGTGACCAGCCCATTGCCACTTCAGCGAGCTTATTCTACGAGCTATGTCGGTTACCCTAGTTCTCTGGCGGATATACTCATTCCTGAGTTTATCCTTCAGAGATACCCCGAGCATAGCCCGCTCCATAGCTCGCTGAGCGACTTTAAATTTGTGGACTAGCCCCACCGTGAGTGTCCACGTTTCGGCACCGTAGGTCATCACCGGTAGGACGCACTGGTCAAAGACCTTGGTCTTCAGACATTGCGGTATAGGCGAGCTGAAGACCCGACGCAGTTTGCCAAATGCAGCCCAACCCAGCTGAATCCTCCTTTCGGCCTCCTTCTCGAAGTTTCGTCTACCTAACTGGATAGTTTGGCCTAGGTAGACGTATTTGTTTACGACTTCGAGAACTGACCCTTCGACGCTTATCGGTCCGGGCACGACATGTTCATTGAACATGACCTTGGTCTTGTCCAAGTTCATGCCCAAACCGACACGCCGGGAGGACTCGTCTAGGCTGCGCAGCATTCCGCTTAACTGTTCCAGCGACTCTGCCATCACAACGATGTCGTCGGCAAACCGAAGATGTGAGATGTACTCACCATTCACGTTGATACCCTGTCCAGTCCAATCCAGTGTCTTGAAGACGTCCTCCAAAGCGTTGGTGAAGAGTTTGGGAGATATGACATCTCCCTGTCTTACACCTCGACTCAGCTCGATGGAGTTCGTCACCTGGTCCTGTATCTGAACAGTCATCGTGGCGGTGTCATACAAACATCTCAACACCTCGATATAGCGCCAGTCGATCCGACATCGCTGCAATGCATCCAGAACTGCCCAAGTTTCGATGGAGTCGAAGGCTTTCTCGTAGTCCACGAATGCCATACACAGCGGCTGATTGTACTCCTCGGTCTTCTGTACAATCTGCCGAACAGTATGGATGTGGTCCACGGTGCTAAAGCCTTTTCGAAACCCGGCCTGCTCCGGAGGCTGGAACTCGTCGAGTCTTGCAGCGAGACGATTCGTGACGACCCTCGAGAACAACTTGTAGATATGGCTCAGGAGTGAGATGGGTCTGTAGTTCTTCAGTAAGGTCTTATCACCTTTTTTGAAGAACAGCACCACCGCACTCCTGCTCCAAACCTGTGGTGTTATACCCTGGTGTATGACGGAATTAAAAAGACTTGCTAATTCCTTTAGGATAGGAGTCCCGCCGGATTTTAGAAGTTCTGTAGTAATTCCGTCATCACCGGGTGCCTTGTTGTTCTGGAGTTGCCCGAGAGCCGCCCTAATCTCGCTTGCTGTGATATCGGGAATGTCTTCACTGTAGTGACGCGTTAGCGGGGCTCTGTGGTCATCATCATCATCCCGTAGGCTTGGTCATCCGTGTTGAATAAAGGAGCCCATAAAAAGATTCGATCTCTGTGAGAATCTCAGGCTTAGAGGTGACGACACGTCCATCCGCAGTTTTCAGCTTCGTCAGATGGGGCCTTCCAAGCTGCTGAGCGAACACTTTCGACCCTTTATTGCGGTCGATCGCATCCTCGATTGCTCGGGTATTCGATCGACGAAGGTCGCGCCGCATCAGCTTCCTAATACTCTGGTTTAGGCTTCTCCATTCTGACGAAGACAGCTGATCGGATGGAGTTTCTCGTCTTTGCCTCATCAGTTCGAGCGTCTCGGCAGAGAGTTTGGACTCCTTTTTCTGCGATCTCGGGAACAACCTTTGAGACACTTTCCTCAGCGTGTCGACCACAGTGTCGGTCCTTTCGTCCACATCACCGGTGGTTTCCAGCAGGTCGAATCGATTTTTAAGTTCCATTTGAAACTTTTCGGTTTCGGCTATTTGGAGTGGCGTAGGTCGGAGAATAGACCTCATCTTCCGGGTCCTTTCAGCTTTCAAGTTAATATTTAGAGAGCCCCGAAGAAGTCGGTGATCACTTCCAGTATTGAACCTGTTGATTACAGAGACATCTCTAAATATATGCTTACTATCCGTTATGATAAAATCTATCTCGTTCCTTGTCATAAAATCGGGGCTTCGCCAAGTCCACCTCCTGTGGAGACCCTTCTTGAAAAATGAGTTCATCAAGAAGAGCCCTTCAGACTCCAGGAAGTTGACCAGCATCTGCCCCCTGTGATTCCGGCACCCCAAGCCATATGGACCGATTTTCGTTTCGCCGCGTTCTTGTACTCCCACTTTGGCATTGAAGTCCCCCATAACAACGTTGTAGTGGGCCTTGGCGGTACAATGTATTGCTTTCGCAATATCCTCGTACATCGCCTCCGCTATCTCGTCAGGGTATGTCGAGGTCGGCGCATATACCTGTACCACCTTCAGGGTGTACTTGTTGGAAAGTTTCAGTACAAGGTACGCTACCCTGGTCGACACACTGCTGATCTCCACAACGCTGCTAACGAGGTCCTTGTGAACCAGAAAACCGACACCCCCTTGGGAGAGCTGGTCACCTTCTCGAAAATAGAGCAAGTTACCCGACTGTAGAGTTATCGTGTCCTCCCCCTCTCGCCGGACTTCAGATAACCCTAGAATATGCCAGTTCAAGCAACCCAGCTCTACCTCGAGTTCGGTGAGGTGTTGGTCCAGCCGAAGACTGCGTCCGTTGTATGTTGCCACGCGTAGTTGTTTTTGACAGCCTGCCGTAACCCGGAGATTCTTAGCACCCCCTGTCCCACCGTTACCACGACCGCTGCCTTGGCCGGGAATAGTGGGACCACCGGGAACTGGGGGCCGTTGGTTCTGCGCTCTTTTCATTATAGGAGGTTTTTGCCCGTAGTCCCCACGCTGGGCAGACGTGTTGGAGACCGCAGGGGGTCACCTGTTAGTGATAGGAACGCTTATTAAACTTATTGTTATCTAATAAGACCAATGAATTAAAAAAAAAAAACATATGTCATCTACGATCCAAAAACATACACATATAATATACATAAATATATTTATATGTCTTACTATAAAAGACTGTTTAAACTAAAAAGCGTGTTTCTTTACAGCATTATTAAGCGACAAATTATCAGAGGATCCGAAGCTACGTGTATCAGAAACTTTAATTAATGAGTATTCGCAATGGATAAACTTGACTATAAAGTCCCTCGCTCCCGGGGACTATGGGACTTATGTGTGCGCCTCTGTCAATGCTCTCGGAAAGATGGAGAGTCAAGTCAGTTTGCATAGTAAGTGGGCAATGTCATCATTCCTTGCCTTGTCTCTAGCTTATCAAGTTTGTTCACTGATCCTTGATGTGTACGATAAATTCGTGATATTTAAGTTGATATGTATAAGTAACTATATTGTTATATCCTATGTTCTGGAAATTTCTATTTTATGTTTGAATATGTCTTCGGTTAAATGAGGCAACTATGATATGCATTTTGGTATTTTTTAAGACATAAAGATTTTAGATGATTTAGAATTGAACTTGAATGCTTAACCATCCAAACATTTTGCTATTGATGTTGAGTATAGCTACTGTTAATGCTTGTTCATTTAATATCTGTACGCCTTCTTTGCCAGAAGTAAGTGGCAACAATTACCTGGTGGAAAGTAATTTTTGATAAAATTTAATCACAAGCGACGAGTGAATATATATAATATAAACAAACATAGACTTTTAATTACAGTATAAGTAGTAAAAACCTGAAAACATAACTTCACGCCAATTCTTTGTCAGGGTACTCAGAAAGAACAGAAGTATGGTTTAATAAATTGTATATTTTCCGTGTTCATCTACAGGATTAGAACTGAGCATGAACGGGTTCGGCGCTGAAGAACCTATGGTCTCCGGCGCCGCATGGCAAAGGGCGCGCAACCTTCCGACCGGAGCGCGCCCAGCGGCATCGCACGCTCAGTACTTCACACGACATCTGACCCCACAACTCTACGCCCTTTTACTTACTGTTATACGATATATACATAACTTTTAAATACAATATGTACACAAAATTTACGAGTATATTTAACAAAGAAAATACCATGTCGAGGTCCCCGAGCAATAACCCGGTAATCGCAAAACTCCGTTTTTTCAGAAGAAAATGTTTTGTGGTTTCTAGCTAATCTTTTCAGTCATTATCTATATATATAAAATTCTTCTGTCACAGTGTTTGTCCTCGAACTCCTCCAAAACGGCTGGAACGATTTTAATGAAATTTGGTATACATATTCGTTAGGTCTGCAAATAGGTTTTTATCTATTTTTTATCCCCCTAAATCACAAGGGTAGTGGGCTACCCTTGTGATTTAATATTTTTTCCCCCTCAATATTTTTTTTAAATTTTTCCACATATTTCTGTTTCTTATTTTTTTTATAAAACGGGATACAAAAATACATACAACCCTAAATTTTCAACCCCCTACGATCAACCCCTATTTTTTAAATTTTATTTTTCGTCAAGACTACGTTTGCCGGGTCAGCTAGTAATGCCATATAATGCATTAAATAAAAGTTTACGGTATTATTAGTATTATCAGTCATTAAATTTAAGTAGGAACAATGTATTTTTTTTTGTAGTATAGAAAAATAAATACATATATTAAGAGTGTCCACAGATGTAAAATTTGATATGAAAACGATCCAGTAATATGCTATTAGTAGGTTATTGTTTGGGCGCTTCGATGACAAAAACATAAGTAAGTTTCTTAAATATTGTAAAGAAGTTTTCATCATGTATTCCCACATCTAAAGTACCTATTAAAAACGAACATTTATCATAGAGTAGTTAAAAAAAATACTAATCCATAAATTCCTTCAAAAATTCAAAATAAATATTTGTACAGGATGTTTGGTTGTTAAATGACAGCGTCCGTCTATGTTACAGAATAATTTAAATTGTGAAATAAGTTATTAAAGTTTAAAATATATACATTCGATGTTCACAGAGAAAATTGTAGTTAACTCTATCACAACTAGATTTTGTATGACGATCAGAAAATAAATCCGATTTTAATTTTAAATTGGTCCTATAATATCCCAACATTCGAGAATAAGGGTAGTGATAATACCCTGAAACATATTACTAACATGCAAGTTTACGATGTCTTATCACAAAATATATTAATTCTAACATAATATAACTTTACGCCTTTTGTTACCCGAAGGTGTAGGCAGCGGCTGTTAAGCCTCGTCTCGCCGTTATGTTTACGTCCCAAATGGAATAGGTGGCGAACCTATTGCCATACCGGGCACAAAGTTTGTCAGTCATCGATATTTATCACACATAAGTTCCGAAAACAATTTCGAAAAGTCATTGGTGTGAGCCAGTCTCTGGAATCGAACACCGGATCTCTGGATCAGAGGCCGTGCGCTCGCCCACTGCGCTACCGAGACTCTATTAATTCTGTTTGAGAAATATATGTTCTATTTTAACTCAACATTTAATTTCTAATATAAATAATTAGAAAATATTACTTCAAAACATACCCAAGCCTAGCGAAAAGCACGAAATAAATACCTTCAAATTTATTAACAAGTAATTAATGTTGATGCAAACTGTAATAACTTCATAATATCAATTAATTTAGCGTCTTAATTAAATATTATTGCCAAATATCAGTACACAAAGTTTTCATTTTGTTTATTAAAATTGTGATAATATTAATATACAGTCGTTCACGAATGGTTTAACGTATGAACACGGTTTAGAAGTTTATCAAATATCCTTGGTTCGAATCCCATTATACATATTTTTTTGACTATATTAAACATAAAAAAAATATCGCAGACAGAAAACAAGTAATCGACCCGCCATTTATTGTTTGATTCATATGTTTCTGGCCTTGTACTAGGTTCTATAGATGGCATGATAAGCGTGATGAATAGATTTCGGTGAATTCAATAACCATATTACATACCCTCAGGTAGGTCCCAGAACACAAAATCCAGCTAAAACGAGGTGACAGGATTGATACTTAGAATCATGCGAAAAATAAGAAAAAATATGTATCCCCTGCAGTTTAAAAACTGAGATGGACACTGGATATGTTTGCCATGAGTCTTGTCTTAATTCTAATTTAATAATATCTTTAACACAATACACACAGCGCCCTCTAGTTCCAAGCTAAGCAACTAAATGCTTGTGTTATGGATACTTCTATATTTTTCTTTTGTAAATACATACTTATATTACATAATAAACACCCATACGCCACACAAACATTCATGTTAGTCACAAATATTTGTGCTCGTGTCGGTAGTTTTACCAATGCGCCACGAGGCCCGTCGTTCTAGGCGACTTGGGGAAATTGTGACATTATTTTTGACTGTCATTCAGATATATGTTGTTTAGGGCTATAGTTACAAAGTTTAAATAAACAAAAATAATTATAAATAACCACCACGACAACCGAATGGTTACAGATTAACCAAATTTTTTTTTTATGGGATAGGAGGGCAAACGAGCAGGCGGGTCACCTGGTGGTAAGCAACCAACGCCGCCCATGGACACCAGCAACACATATAGTGTTACTGTTGCGTTGCCAACCTTTAAGGGGTAGGGGATAGGAAAGGATGGGGAAGGGGGCGGGCCTCCGGGTACCTCTCTCACCGAACGAAACGCGGCATGAGCCACTTTACGTCGGTCTTCTGAGAGGTCGTGGTATTTCACCGGTCGAGCCGGCCCATTCATGCAGCGAACTGCTTGGCTCTACCACTGTTTAAATTACTTGTATTTTCTTAAAATGCCTATAATTTTCAAACTGCATAGGAGAGATTTTTTTCGGATTTTTCTCATGATTGTTGCGATCAATCCTTTCATTTTGTTTCGGCTTGACATTGAGTTTTGAGACACGCTGTATTTACATCCATACTTAATTTCACACCAAGTCCCCTGAATATTAGGCAGAGAGAACCGACCCGCATAAAGCACGGTTCTTCAAAATCTTAAAAAAAAATCAAAATAGAGCAAAATCGACACTTCATTTTTAATTTCTTCATAAAAATATCTTCATAATAATAAAAATATATATAGACTTCGTTGATTTAATTAGCAAGCACCACTCTTTTCATAACTTATTATGCTAATGAAACCTAGCTGGTTTATACATAGAAACCTTTTTAATTCATTATTTAAAATTTGAATATAAAATACAAAAAGTTCGAAAAAGTTATAACTACAATGCAACGACGCTGGCCAAATACAAACCTAAAACCTATTCCATAAATAAATAACAATAGGACCTAAATATTCTTTCATGTATTTAAGTTAAGTGTTCAAATAAAATTAACTGTAACTCAAATAAATATAATCATGTTGTAACCATTCATCATTTGTGTACATCATTGACTAGTCTAAGATACATAATTATAACAATTAGATAATATTTGTTAGTAATTTCAAAAATTAACTATCGATGTTCATTATTGTTTCGAAACTTCACATAACTTGTGCTAACATTACGTTGACTTGACAATAAATGTGTAATTTATGAAATGTAATATTTAAAAAATTGAAAATAAATAAATGTCCTTACGAAAACCTATTTGGATTTGTTTATTAATTTTGTGAAAGTGATAGACGAGAGAGACGAACTAAACCCATGTATACTAGATGAAGCAAAACAGCTGTACGCACTACTGACAGACCATACTTAATCGTATTATGACCCTTTTTATACCTATTTAAATGACTTAATAAAAAAATAATTAACACTAATTATGGCTTCACAAATTCGGTGGTCACATAAAAGAAGTCACTTCCGAAAAAATGAAGACAACACACTTGAGACTTCCGAACCGGAAGAACGAGGCTTGAGAAATCGTACATCTCTATGTACGATTTATCAAGCCTCGTTCTCGTTCTCGTTCAAATAATAATCTAGTCTCTACTAGATTATTATTTGCCATCTCTCTCTTAATCTGTATCTTTGTGCCGTACTATTCAGAACACTAATAAAAACACTATATGAAATAATATATTTCTTTAGATAAAAAAAAAAACTTTTTGTTGCTAGTGTATCATAAATAGCTCTTGTCCATGTCTATTCAGAAAAAAAAATCAGCAGTGAAAAATCAGACTCGCCGTTATGTTTACCTCCCTTATGGAACCTATTGCTATACACTGGACACGAAGCTGTCAGTCATCGATATTTATCACATATAACATCTGAAAAATAAATTTTAAAAGTCATGGGTTTGAAACCACAATTTCTTGATGCAGAAGCGGTGTGTTCGACCGCTGGACCACCGAGACATCACTATCTACTAGACAAAAAAACGTATTATACTAAAATCTATATTTTATAAATATTATTAAATAATAATATTTTCAAAGGATGATTGATTGTATTTATGATTGTCTCATAATATTAAAATGACTATGAAACTTTTTTCAAAAATCAAATATTTCACAAGCGATAGAAGGCTTGAATATTTTTGATAAGATGTAGTAAGCCCTTACTATATCTTTATATTATACTAGCTGACCCGGCGAACTCTGTTTCGCATCAAAAGTAATAACTGCTGCCCCGCTATGTTAATACTGCAATATCTTCGACAAATTTGAAGTCGATAGCAGCTATAGGTTAAAAATGGGAATTTTCCATTGTTAACACCCCCGCAACCCCCCTTGTGGGTGGAATTTCGTAAAATCCGTTCTTAGCTGACCTCTACTCGGCGAAAGGAATAATCCTACCAAATTTCAAGTCGCTACGCCTTATGGTTCCAGAGATATCGTGATGAGTCAATATATAGGTGGAAATCTCTTATATATATAGATTTATTTGTATTATACATACATACATAACTTCACGCCAAATCAATTGCGGGGTAGGCAGAGAGAACAGAGCGCCATAGGGCACGATTCTTACACACCTCACTCGCTTCGTTGACTTTCATAACTCTTTTCATGCACGCGCGTCGGTTTTTAAGGCTCTTAACATCACCTTCCTCCAGAACACGTTCTATTTGGTCTTGGAATGTGTGTCTTGGCCGTCCTCGACTCCTACATCCGTCCGCTTTTGCATTATATATCTGCTTAGTCAGTCTTGCGTCAACCATTCTTTCTACATGTCCGAACCATCGGAGCATGCCTTCCTTACAACCTTGTTTTCTACGCGGTCAGCGAGAGTCACTCCGCCGATTTTGCGTAAAGCCCTCATTTCTACCGCGTTTATTCTACTTTCATGCACACTCTGCCATACCCAGCTCTCGCTTCCATAAGTTAGCGTTGGGATCAGGACTGCATTGTGGATTGCTAACTGGGCTTTTCTGCTAATATTTTTTGCGCCCAGGAATCTGCCCAACGCTCCGTTTACGCTATTTCCTATCGCCACTTGTCTTTCTACATCCGCGGTGTACCTTCCATCTCTGCTAAAAGCGCATCCAAGATATACAATTTCATTCACCTGTTCCAGCACGAGGGTCGTCACAAATCGTCTCGCTGCAAGACTCGACGAGTTCCAGCCTCCGGAGCAGGCCGGGTTTCGAAAAGGCTTTAGCACCGTGGACCACATCCATACTGTTCGGCAGATTGTACAGAAGACCGAGGAGTACAATCAGCCGCTGTGTATGGCATTCGTGGACTACGAGAAAGCCTTCGACTCCATCGAAACTTGGGCAGTTCTGGATGCATTGCAGCGATGTCGGATCGACTGGCGCTATATCGAGGTGTTGAGATGTTTGTATGACACCGCCACGATGACTGTTCAGATACAGGACCAGGTGACGAACTCCATCGAGCTGAGTCGAGGTGTAAGACAGGGAGATGTCATATCTCCCAAACTCTTCACCAACGCTTTGGAGGACGTCTTCAAGACACTGGATTGGACTGGACAGGGTATCAACGTGAATGGTGAGTACATCTCACATCTTCGGTTTGCCGACGACATCGTTGTGATGGCAGAGTCGCTGGAACAGTTAAGCGGAATGCTGCGCAGCCTAGACGAGTCCTCCCGGCGTGTCGGTTTGGGCATGAACTTGGACAAGACCAAGGTCATGTTCAATGAACATGTCGTGCCCGGACCGATAAGCGTCGAAGGGTCAGTTCTCGAAGTCGTAAACAAATACGTCTACCTAGGCCAAACTATCCAGTTAGGTAGACGAAACTTCGAGAAGGAGGCCGAAAGGAGGATTCAGCTGGGTTGGGCTGCATTTGGCAAACTGCGTCGGGTCTTCAGCTCGCCTATACCGCAATGTCTGAAGACCAAGGTCTTTGACCAGTGCGTCCTACCGGTGATGACCTACGGTGCCGAAACGTGGACACTCACGGTGGGGCTAGTCCACAAATTTAAAGTCGCTCAGCGAGCTATGGAGCGGGCTATGCTCGGGGTATCTCTGAAGGATAAACTCAGGAATGAGTATATCCGCCAGAGAACTAGGGTAACCGACATAGCTCGTAGAATAAGCTCGCTGAAGTGGCAATGGGCTGGTCACATCTGCCGAAGGACCGACGGTAGATGGAGTAAGAAGGTCATAGAGTGGAGACCGCGTTTTGGTAAACGTAGTGTAGGACGCCCACCAGCCCGATGGTCAGACGACCTCAGAAAGGCTGCTGGAAAAGACTGGATGCGGAAGGCAGAGAATCGGATGTTGTGGCGCAAATTGGGAGAGGCCTATGTCCAGCAGTGGACTGCAATAGGCTGATGATGATGATGATGATGATGTTCCAGCACTACATCATCAACCATTATCCTTGCATCTGTTCTGGATTCCTCCCTTTCAAACACCATAACTTTCGTTTTCGTCGCATTCAACTGCAAGCCTTTAATCATGCAATCATCTTTCATAGTAGTGACTAGTGTTTGCAGGTCCGACGGTGATTCGGCTAGAAGTACGGCGTCATCTGCGTAATGCAGGCAGCTCACAACTAGGTCACCCATTCGCATCCCTACATCCATCGATCTCATTCTCTGGAGACAACTATATATTTGTATTATATATTCTCGTATATTTGGCAACAATGAATTCTTGACAGGTTACCAGCTAGCGATGTACAGGTAAATTAGCTTGGAGAAATTTTTGCATATGTAGTAGTGTATGGTCACGTGGCACCTGCGGACAGCGCAAACTGGTTTATTCTGCTTTGTGCGTGTGTCCACTTTCCACTATCAAGTGACGATTTATTTGTTTGTTTTGTTTCGTAATTATTATGGTCAAAACTTTTTACCTATAGCTAAACTACTATCATCTAAAGAACGACACGATATTTTATTGTTTCACAGTAGTCGCCTTGTCGTTTGCTCAAGGACGTGAAATAGAATGAATTTTTTTTTTTATAATGTCAAAACCTTTTTCTTTAAAATAAAAACTTGTTTTTATTGAAAACAAAAATCAGAGTGTTGCTAAGGATAAGTATAAAATTAAATAGTAATGTAAGGATATCGAAACATTTTTGTATAGGCCAGAACGATATAGTGGAAACGCGCTCTAAGATTTGAGTAATATACACACCACTACATATGCAAAAATTTCTCGAGACTAATTTACCTGTATATACAATGATTATTTTTCAACAACTGTTCCTTACACAAATAGTATACAAGTAATCAGGCATATTTCGAAAAGGATTAAACAGTCTCGGTGGCGCAGTGGTCGAGCACACGGCTTCTCATCCAGAGGTCCGGGTTCGATTCCAGACACACATAATTTCCGCAAACACGAAAAGTCATTGGTGTGAGCACACCAATGACTTTTCATGTTTGCGGAAATTATGTGTGATAAATATCGATGACTGAAAAACTTTGTGCCCGGTATGGCAATAGGTTCGCCACCTATTCCATTTGGGACGTAACATAACGGCGAGACGAGGCTTAACAGCCGCTGCCTACACCTTCGGGTAACAAAAGGCGTGAAGTTATGTTATGTTATGATTATATTAAATTCTTATTTCAGAGCTTTAACAGATTTAACTGGTGGTCATCAAGATTGCTGAATAAAAACGCTTTCAGCATATAAATTCATTGAGTTACTTTAAATAGTTTTATTCATCCGTACAGAATGGAAATCGTGATAAAAGTTTAAGTTTTCTTTAAGTTATCGACTATTGAGAGAAGTTTCATAAAGTGAGAGAATATTGCGTCTAAAAATACTTATAAATATATACAATTTACAAATATAATATATACAATAAAAACCTAGATGAAATCAATTTTCTCGGCATCTCCGTCCTCAGACAACGTGACCAAAAGACTGGCCGCACTTTTTTTTTATGAGATAGGAGGGCAAACGAGTAGGCGTGTTACCTGATAGTAAGCTACCAACGCCGCCCATGGACACCAGCAACACATATAGTGTTACTGTTGCGTTGCCGACCTTTAAGGGATAGGGGATAGGAAAGGATGGGGAAGGGGGGTGGGCCTCCGGGTACCTCTCTCACCGAACGAAACGCGGCATGAGCCTCTTTACGACGGTCTTCTGAGAGGCGTGGTATTTCACCGGGCGAGCCGGCCTATTCATGCAGCGAACTGCTTGGCTGTACCACTGTTGCCACGCTGAATGGCAATGCTCATCCTCTATTCCAAGAATAAACCAGCCCTCTGGTCGCGAGAAGCCTCGATCAGCATCATACGTGCAATATTTGTATCAATTATTTTGCATAACATTTCCATTAGATAAATCTGGCTAAAAATTATAATTTAATAATATAGGTACGTATATAACGTACCTATAATATTAAATTATAATTTTAAGGTGACATTTCAGTTCTATCCATCGAGCTAGTTCTAAAGTGACGAGATGTTTCAGGACAATGACGGATGGCCGATCTAGGGCTGCTAATGCATTTTTCGTGTTGCACTTGAATTAATGCGTCTCCAGTTTCATTTTGTGGGGTGGGGTGACAAGGGGGCGAGGGGGGCGGTAGGTATGCGATGGGTGAGTTTAATAACCGTGAAACGGTAGTGCCCATAAAGTTAATCATTTTATTCGACGTCAACTTTAGTAGCCATTCTGTTATATCTTGTTACGATTTGGTGCGACAAGCTGCTACCGGGAAATGACCACTTTACGATACAGCCACTATATCTGCACACACACGTATGTATATATATGTGTAAAAGTATATATAAAAATGTTTTCTTCTCGAAGTCTCGGTGGCGCAGTGGTCGAGCACACGGCTTCTGATCCAGAGGTCCGGGCTCGATTCCAGACACTGGCTCACACCAATGACTTTTCCAAATTGTTTTCGGAAGTTATGTGTGATAAATATCGATGACTGAAAAACTTTGTGCCCCGTATGGCAACAGGTTCGCCACCTATTCCATTTGGGACGTAACATAACGGCGAGACGAGGCTTAACAGCCGCTGCCTACACCTTCGGGTAACAAAAGGCGTGAAGTTATGTTATGCTATGTGTTTTCTTCTTATTAACTTAATTTACAATAAACATGATCTTGGTGCCCTAGTAAATACCATTTTTAGTTATGATAGATTTTAGTTCAAATTGGCATAACAACTTTTTCATCACTTTTTTTAAAGTCCACTATTGGACATAGGCCTTCACCATTTAACGCCACAATTCATAGTCCTGTGCCTTCACCATCAAGTGGTTTCCAGCGATCTTGACAAGTTCATCTGTCTACCCAACTACTACTCCATGTCGACAAGTTCGTGGCTGTGAGCCTATCGCTACTTCAGCGTGCTAATCTTTCAGGCTATAGCGGCATTGCCTGATCTCCTGCGTATTTTAATATTTATGATTTGATCTCACAGAGACGCCACGATACACTTTCCATGACGAAATAGAATGAGTACTTACGCAAAGCGAATTCAGAGACCATAAAACGACGAGCGTGTAGGACAAGACTTATGAGAGCTAAAGAAAAAGTGTATAAGACTGACTTGTGGCACTTTCTCTGCCTACCTCGCAAGGGTGTTAAGTTGTATACGTGTGTTTATCGAGAAATTGCAAAATTGTGACCAGTGCACACATTAATGGGATGCGACGAAGTAAAATTGCCTACAATTACTCATTTAATAACATAGAAATTGATAAATATTAAAAAGAAACGGTGGGCAGATCGTATAGCACTCAAACTAAAAGTTTGATCAACATAATTTATTCGGGGCGCTTCACAGAGCGGGCCGCGTAGGTTCCACTTACTGCCAAGCAATTTTTTTCTTCTTTATACATTCAGGATACCGTCTGAATTTGGGGGGTGGGTGATTTTTCAGAGGGAGCATCAATTGCGAAATGTGGTCACGTAGTTTTATGCTGTAGTGCAAATATGCGCCTGAGTTGAATAATGTCATACTCGGTGTATTTATCTTAACATGGCTGATAAACAGATGCACTCCGTTATAGAAATTATGTAAAGGACCTTAAAAACAATTTATTTGGAGGAGATATAGGTAAAGGCATGAATTAAAAACAAACGCTAATACAATGTCGGTTGGGTGCCGCGGAGGTTCGGCAGCCCGCTTCTGAATCAGCAGACTTTTTTATGGGATAGGAGGGCAAACGAGTATGATAGTACCTGATAGTAAGCAACCAACACCGTTCAACACGCATAGTGTTACTGTTGCGTTGCCGACCTTTAAGGGATAGGGAATAGGAGACAGGGAAGGATGGGGAAGGGGGGTGGGCCTCCAGGTACCTCTCTCACCGAACGAAACGCGGCATGAGCCACTTTACATCGATCTTCTGAGGGGTCGTGGTATTTCACCGGTCGAGCTGGCCCATTGATACAGCGAACTGTTAGGCTCTACCAATTACATATACGAGTACATACCCATATTCTGAACCTCAGTCATCAAGGTTCGAGACTTGTGGATATTTTTCTTTTCAACACGTTTTCAACATGGTGTAGTATTCCACCAAAAACTTTAAATAATTTCTATCAAAATTATACTCAAATCTCCTGTTATATAAATGGTGCAATTGTGATTTGCGTCGTTGGTGTTGCATTTCTCAATGCGGCAAATGCTGTCATGCGATAATAATTCTTTGAAAACGCCCCGGATATTTTTGCCACAAGCAGTACCCCGGCGCTAGAATGGGATTTACTACGTCATAGCACACGTTGGCGGTCGACGAGATGTTTTCAACAAAAAATCTGTTTTAACAAATCCAGCAATAGCAGCTTTCTGAGCGGACTTTAATAGCTCAACGTTCTATTCTAACACGCCGCTTGTTTGCACACAAACGAGATCGTAGCTTTTTTGTCACTCGCAATTTGTAAACCAAACAATAAACATCAAAAATAATCTTAAAATCCAGACGAGTAACGAAGGCGGTGTCACGACGGAATAAAAACAAAAAATAAATATATAAATAAAGGCGAGGGTAAGACTCCGCGTTATCTTGATCTTGAATAAAACCGATTTCGTTTCTCTTGACAGACGTTCGAAAAAACTGCTCCGACATCAGATTCATTAGTGTTATTGTACAGGACAATAAAGAAAAAGCAAGAGAAAAAAAGAAGAAACGCTTAAGAATCAAACACAATTATAGGTTTGTTATATATCAACTAATGAGTCGACTTTATCATTCCCTCGAATGTTTTATGGAGAGGAGGAATTATCGCTCCTGCCAAATGTTGTGTAATGGTACGATATATTTGCGAAGAAATATAGTAATAACTAGTTGACCCGGGAACTTTGTTTTGCTTCAGAAGCAATAATAGACTAAATATAAGTTTTTTTCCAAAATAAAAGTAGCTCAACTGACTCCTTATTACATCAGCTGCCTAGCAATAACATTCCAATCGGTCCAGCCAACAACACACCAAAACCAACAGATATAAATGTAATTAAAAAGTATTTTGGTGTATGTCCTTTCATTATATAAAACGAAGTCGCTTTCTGCTGTCTGTCTCCTCATATGCTCAAATCTTTGAAACTTCGTAACGAATTTCGATTTTTTAATAGGTAGAGAATGTCATCGGGGTGGTTTTTGGTGGTGATAATTATCTAAATTTAGCTTTTAATTGAAAACTCTGTAAAAAATACTTTTATGAGGAACAAAGTTCACCGGGTCAGCTAGTATTAATATAAATATGTAAGGATAAATATATTGATAGTTGTGTACATGATAATATACAATTTCGCCGAACAGTGGACATGTACGGCTGAAAGGAGAACCTCATTCACAGCGGTGATCAATCTATCGGTCACGCTGATGTGACGCATAGATGGACAGCGAAATATATTGATAGCGCTCTCTCCGCCACAACCCTGGGCAAAAACTCACCCGGTATACGAATCGATGTGCACATATTTTAGTATCGCCCAATTACTCAGATTGGATATTTGATACAGTTTTTTTTTTTGCTCAATGATTTAGATTTAGGCATCCACACATAACATATAACATAACATAACTTCACGCCTTTTGTTATCCGAAGGTTATGTTTACGTCCCAAATGGAAAAGGTGGCGGCGAACCTATTGCCATACCGGGCACAAAGTTTTTCAGTCATCGCTATTTATCACACTTAACTTCCGAAAACAATTTCGAAAAGTCATTGGTGTTAGCCAGTGTCAGGATTCGAACCCGGACCTCTGGATCAGAAACCGTGTGCTCGACCGCTGGACCACCGAGACACTATAATATTCAATATAAAAATTCCTTGCAGTGCAATATGCATGCTATTACATCGCGTTTATAATGGCAGAAATGGTTGTGAGGCTATAATAATTGGCTATGAGAGATACTTGTTTCTGTTTCCATGTACACCATTCATTTTCACGTACAGTCTAAGATTTTTCAAGAACTGATTTTTTTTATGGGATAGGAGGGCAAACGAGCAGGCGTGTCACCTGATGGTAAGCAACCAACGCCTCCCATGGACACCAGCAACACATATAGTGTTACTGTTGCGTTGCCGACCTTTAAGGGATAGGGGATAGGAAAGGATGGGGAAGGGGGTGGGCCTCCGGACACCTCTCTCATCGAACGAAACGCGGCATGAGCCACTTTACGTCGGTCTTCTGAAAGGTCGTGGTATTTCACCGGTCGAGCCGGCCCATTCATGCAGCGAACTGCTTGGCTCTACCACTGTCGAACTGTGTGATAATAGAACAAACTATATGTATTAAAAATAATAAGCCTGCGACCCATATCAATGGGGTAAGACACAATACAATATATGTTCTTCAGTCCTAGAAGGATGCTATCTATATGGTCGTGCAGAAATCTATAGCCTTTGTGGAAGTGTTTCAAAACGTTGAGTGTTATCTTCTAGCTGCAGTATCTCTTTTTAGCTAATAATAGATATAAAAAAGTAAAAAAAAAAGAAGTTATTTTCAAAAATCAAACATGTTCTTAGTATCATATTTTAATAGTAAACTTTACTCGTTCTTCTTATAATTCAAAATTCCTAACTTTACGCCTTTCTGTACCTAAAAGTGTAGACATGAGTTCATAAGCGAGCGGCGCGAAAAAATTTTTTGTCCCAAATCGAACGGCGAAACTTATTACCATGGACCAGGCATAATATTGTCAGACATCGATATTTATGACACAACTTCCGAAAATAATTCAGAGTTTGTGGACATTTGTGTGAGAAGAAACTCAATCTCCCATGTTTCCTTGATTCAGAATCAACCTCCAGATCATCGATATGAAAAATCTTTAATTAAACCGTCCTCTTAGAAATCTTTCACTCTTCTGAGATATCTTTATAAATCCCTAATCACCATCTTAGTCTAAGAATTACAACAGCTAATCTAGAGAACAAGATACACAATTTCTTTGGATCCGTGCAATAAAAGTACAAACACTAATTGAACGACAGACAGTTAAAAGGCATTTTCATTACACTCCTACTGTCGTAATCCCTTGAATGTCTATTTGGTACTCTTTATAACGTGACGTTATCAAAAAAAGTACGTCGATTTTTCACAAGTACGAGGGCATATTATCGTATAAAACAGTCACGTATTCTTTAGTGTTAGTGGCTTGGCTTCAAGTTGATGCTTGATAATATCATAACCAGTAAAGAACATCGTGCAGGGCCCTCGTTCGTACTTGCTTATTGAATTTCCCTGTTCGAAAAGGGTTCGCACTGACTGTAAAATTTTAGTTCCAACTCTACTTTACTCTTTGTAATCGAGTCATACATAATCCTCATAAAATATTTATAGTAATTTAGTAGTATATTATCACCTAGGCATATATAAAGTGAGTATTTATAGAATAAATGCGTATTTAAATGTTGAAATCTTGGAAACTAAATCATTAATTCAATTTGAAAAGCACATTTTAGAAGATATCGCCTTTTGTGATATGGGCATATAATTAGGAGGGATAATACAAATGCTGGAAAAAGGCTGAAATTTAAATATGGTAACGAATAGAAGAGGAAAATAAATCGATGAAAATATATCGATTGTGTAAAAGTCGACACGAAAGGTGTTAGTGTGGAAGAAGCGAAATATAAAGAGGTATGACAAAGAAAACCCTGCAGGCCTCAAATAATGATAAGAGTAAAGGAAGGTGAATATGAATTACGTATTTTCTTCAACAGAACCGTTACATACATAACTTCACGCCTTTTTATACCCGAAGGTGTAGGCAGCGGCTGTAAAGCCTCGTCTCGCCGTTATGTTTACGTCCCAAATGGAATAGGTGGCGAACCTATTGCCATACCGGGCACAAAGTTGTCAGTCATCGATATTTATCACACCTAACTTCCGAAAATTTCGAAAAATCATTGGTGTGTGCCAGGATTTGAACCCACTACTTCTTGAATAAGAAGCAGGGTGCTACCCACTGCGCCACCGAGACTGTTACAGAACAGAACCGTTAGTCGATACTAAACAAAAACCTTATTTAAAAACCCGGTATTATCAAGCTGTGAAGAGACCTAAAAGAGCGGAGCAGAAGAAATAATATTATTATGAAACGATATGAAGTTCGCCGGTTCTGCAAGTTTCTTTAATATAATGCTTTACGTATATGGATCTAAACTTAGTAACATTTTGTGTTTGGTGAAAAATTTTTTGTTCAATTTTTTGAAATATATGCGAAATGTTTTTTTTAAGTAGGTAGAGCCACGCAGCTCGCTGCATGAATGGGCTGGCTTTACCGGTGAAATACCACGACCTCTCAGAATATCGACGTAAAGCGGCTTTTGCCGCGTTTCGCTCGTTGAGAGAGGTATCCGGAGGCCCAACCCTTTTTGGCCTCCCCTTCCCACCCCATTTCCGACCACTTTCATACCCCATTGTGGGGGTCGGCAACGCAACTGTAACACTATACGCCTACTCGTTTGCCTGCCTACACCATAAAAAGAAAACTTTTTGTATCAAAGTCTAACCAAAATACTAAAAACAAGCTACCATTAGGACTTCAGGTCCACGAAATAGATTGATGAGTTCGTTTGACGTCGTCATTAGGTCCCGAGACTGAGCCGGCGTTTTTCCTACCCATCGTTCGGTCTGGATAATTGGACCGAATGTTTTCGTCCATTCGCCCTAATGACTGGCACTTTTGTTTACCAACGGGACACCCCGGCTTTTATTGAGCCGTTTGAGTTTGGATGCCGCGTAATTGGTAACTGGTTTGGTTGGTATTTGTTTTAATAATCTTTATTTATAATATGGCAACACCAATATGAAATAATACTGCTCGTTAATAATTAGTAATTAAGTATAATTTTTTTACCTTAATTTCTGAAATTTCGTAGGTGCAAATTAAGCTGTTTAACGAGCCTCGTGGTGTAATAATTAAGCTACTGACTACAAAATCGAGGTTGACGGGTACTCGGCAGTACAACGTACTGCGTAACGTACTGTACGTTACGCAGTACGTTGTACTTGGGTAGGATTCGACCTACCCAAGTACAAATATTTATGACAAGCATAATAGTCAATTGAAATGTTACATGAGCTTTGCATTTCTTAGAGGACGGAATTTTATTTTTGGAACATGTGCGGGGCTTAATAGAAGCTTAACTTGAAGTTTGTGGGGTCCCTTGTCAAACGGCCGCCATCTTGAAAAAAGGGGTCAGCTACTCAAGTAGTGGTGAGGGATCACGAAAGTCGTAAAAAATATTTCTAAAAAAAATCAAAAAGTCTTCAGTGAACTATCCCTGAATCGTTTTGTACTTTTTATGCCTCAAACCTACCAATTTATTTATTATGGTCTTTTTTTGGGTTATGATCCTGACCATTAAAAGAAACATGTTTTCACACCAACTATTTCCCCCTACTACAGTCTCGGTGGCGCAGTGGTCGAGCGGCTTCTGATCCAGAGGTCCGGGTTCGATTCCAGACACTGGCTCACACCAATGACTTTTCGAAATTGTTTTCGGAAGTTACGTGTATTATATATCGATGACTGAAAAACTTTGTCCCCGGTATGGCAATAGGTTCGCCACCTATTCCATTTGGGACGTAACATAACGGCGAGACGAGGCTTAACAGCCGCTGCCTACACCTTCGGGTAACAAAAGGCGTGAAGTTATGTTATGTTATGTTATTTCCCCCAAATTCTGAGGAACTAATTAAAAGAAATCTCTATAATAACAGTTTAGCGTCTAAATGTAAAAATAGTAATAATAGTTATTATTGTAAGTTAAGGGTTCCTGGAAATTTTCATCATTTATTTGAAACAATATTTAGCAAGTAGGGTATCAGCTACTGTTCTTGTGTCCAACAATATCAGATGTAAATAGAAGGTCCCTACCTACCCACTACCCTTACAAGATCACATTACAGCGTGTATTATACAAAGTGCTGTCCGACCCAATACTAATAAATACTTGTCCCACAAACGGTGTTGTGTGTAAATATCAGTACAAGTAGCTATCTGATCAGTAATTTTGTTATAAGTTGGTATTATTTGTAATATAATATAATCTTTGTTATATATACTTCCAATGAGAGGAATTTCGGTCTGCTCTGGTGACTGTCCGTACATCTCGCCAGAGTCACTTTGCGAATCCTATTTTGCTATCGTCAAGTCACCGATTAATACCGTTCGTGTTCGACATGTTTTTTTATGAATATTCTAAGTAATGTGTAGTATTATAATGATTTATTAAACCAAAAGTACACACACATACATACATAACTTTACGCCAAATCCCTTGCGGGGTAGGCAGAGAGAACAGAGCGCCATAGGGCACGATTCTTACACGCCTCACTCGCTTCGTTGACATTCATGACTCTTTTCATGCACGCGCGTCGGTTTTTGAGGCTCTTAACATCACCTTCCTCCAGAACACGTTCCATTTGGTCATGGAATGTGTGTCTTGGCCGTCCTCGACTCCTACAGCCATCCGCTTTTGCATTGTATATCTGCTTAGTCAGTCTTGCATCAACCATTCTTTCTACATGTCCGAACCATCGGAGCATGCCCTTTCTTATTTTTACATCGACACTCTCTTTCAAACCAACTTCCTTCCGTACAACCTTGTTTTCTACGCGGTCAGCGAGAGTCACTCCGCAGATTTTGCGAAGTGCCCTCATTTCCACCGCGTTTATTCTACTTTCATGCACACTCTGCCATACCCAGCTCTCGCTTCCATAAGTTAGCGTTGGGATCAGGACTGCATTGTGGATTGCTAGCTGGGCTTTTCTGCTAATGTTTTTTGCGCCCAGGAATCTGCCCAACGCTCCATTTACGCTATTTCCTATCGCCACTCGTCTCTCTACATCCGCGGTGTACCTTCCATCTCTGCTAAAAGCGCATCCAAGATATACAATTTTATTCACCTGTTCCAGCACTACATCATCAACATTATTAATTATTTGAAGGTATTTTAATATTATAATAATATACAGTTCCGAAATGTCAGAATAGTAAACTTATAGCCTACTAACCATCAATATCGTCTGACATTTATATGAACGATTCCATCTTTCCCTTTGATTTTTTAGCTCCACATTAATTTTGTAATTATTACTTATTTGCCTTCGAATAAATATGACAGGAATAAATCGACATGTAATAAAAATATAGTCTTGGTACTTTATTCACAATACTATATTTAAACATTTAGCTTAAGTTAATAGAGTGAAGAGCTAGAGTGTATATTTTATACGTATATTAAATAATAATAAAACCAGACAATGAAATAAAAACAATGGCAACCGTTCATATTATTGAATTAAGTTGTGGAATTCGGATTCGAAATATTCCGCGCTTTGGGTGGAAACTTCCTTTATCGGTCCAACAGTAAGTAGAGTGAGCCAGTATTTAATTTTTACTGCTCAGTGACCTTTCACACAAAAATATATGTATTTATATATATATATATATATATTGTACAATATATATTTATATATATATATATATATATATTGTATATGTATTTATACAGCGGTTGTTAGGCTTCGATTGACCGATTTTTTTACATCCCAAATGGTCTGGTACCTATTGCCATACACTCAATGTTCTCAATGAAATTGTGCACATTGTTCTCATTTATTGATATTTAGCAGACTATACTAGCGCACATAACTTTCAAAAAGTATTCACAAAAGTTATTATTGTGAACCTGGATACGATACCGTGACTTCTTATTCTGAAGCCTGCGAGCACCCCGCACTCCAGACCACCGCCACAAGTAGATATTACTTTTAGACTCGCCGAATCGTAATGTTTACTTCCCAAATAGAATAGGTGGAGAGTATTAAGTCAAGACGAGGAATCATTGGTTTGGAACTGTTTGAATCTGGTCGCTCAACCACTGGACCATCGACATATTAAAATTTTTAGATAAATATTTATATATTGTACGCAATAATGATTCCACTCTTCGTCAATTCATTGTGCAGTTAATTGAATGACGAATAAATAATTATTGGAATTTTATTAAGCGAAAACCAACTGCCGCTGCATTTTATTTTGGTAATTCGAATTTTCGCACAAAAGATAATAATAATAATACGTCCTTTAAATGCGCAATACGCTATGTATTCAACAAAACACGTTTTGTATTGTGTGTTATTAAATTCTTTTCTCCAAGACTTGTGATAGCAATCGTCTCATTCAATTACACGCCAAACAGGGCATGAGAATAGCTGACAATCACTGTTGGGAGACAGAGAAGTGGAGTAAGAGAGGGAAAGACAAAAAATAAAATCGCTATTGAAATTGCGTATCATGTTTTATTTAATTCTCTTATGCTATGATAAATTTGACAGGCCGGTGTTTTTTTTTTCTTTTGTAATAAACAATTGTATTGTGAATTATAGATAAGTGACTGGGATTGTTATAAGTCCACTTTCGCGCGGTTTCAGCGGTGTGAGCTTTTCTTCTCCTCCTTAGAATTATGTTCCTGAAGAAAATAAATATTTTAAGGTTGATTTCATTAAGTTCTTTTTACCCTGACCTTTTTCGAATACGTCCATTGCTGAAATAGATTAGGCACTAGGGGGACGATGGGGGAATTACGGACGCGGGGTAAATACGGACTAACATATATCTACTCCATCCCTGCCCCCCGGGTCCAGCTACCACGATCACGCGTTTCGTTCGGCCATCTTTAGTGCCCACCAAACACTGCTAACAGACGGCTGCGCACACGTTTCAAGGTAATTGAAATTTTATTTTTTTTGTGATTTTGATGTAATATTCGTATTTACTATTTTGAGTGTTATTCAAAAAGACTAAGTGTCAGTTTAAAAGTCATATTTTCTATCGATTGCGATGTTAATGACGAGTAAATAGTACGACCGTTCGGCTTGATACATTTTCTTAACCTAAAAATTTTAATGTTACACTTTTTCTAACTAGTTTGGGTCAATTGCGGACAAATGGCCTGGGGTAAATACGGACGTCCATAATTACCCCGCAAAAAGCAAACCTAGAACAAAAAGAACAAAAGAAAATAGAAAGAAAGAGAAAGAATCTGGAACAATAAAAGACCAAAACTACAAATAAGAAACCAAAAAACACCAAAGAAAAACGCCCAAAAGGCTTAAGAAACTTAAAGAATTTTGAATGCGGTAAAGAAAATGATGAATATTTCTGCATTTATTGCCAGGAAAAGTACTGTGATCCACCCGCAGAAGACTGGATTATGTGTTCGAAATGCAACAATTGGGCACATGAGAATTGCAGTGCTGGGTCTTCTTCAAGAGGCTACATTTGTGAATTCTGCAAATGAAATGAGACCTCGTCCGTAAATACCCCATGTTGTCCGCAATTAACCCAGCACTGGTCCGTATTTACCCCTCGGGCTAAGGGTAATTACGGACATAAATGTTTTTGTTTTTGATTAAAATTTAATATATGTTGATTGATCTCATATAATTATTAATGTTGATTTGATAGGTAAATAACTTGAGTTTAAAAATTAATAAAGACAGACTGATTATTATTAATAGTTTGAGTTTTATTTGTGATTCTGCTTAAGCGTCCGCAATTCCCCCACCTTCCCCTACATTTTAAAATGAAAATATGAACTGTGTATTAATCTCTGTGTATTACCTGGAATATCTGGAAGGATAATCCAATGTGGCCAGTAATACCCAGAAGAATCATAACAGTTAATTTTGATATTATCTAAAAGAAGCATACCAAATTCTAAATCAATAGGGAGATTTTTTACTGCCGTAATATTGTAGGTCTAAAATCCGGGATCTTTGGTATGCTTCTATAAAAATATAATATCTTGGACACAATACACACAGCGCCATTTAGTTCCAAACTAAGGAATTTTTTTTGTAGATACATACTCAAATTACATATAAAACACCCAGACGTCATAAAACACACATGTTTGACATAAATATTTGTACTCGAGTGGAGATCGAACACGCCTACCTCGATTCTGCAGTCGATAATTTTTCCAATGCCCCACGGTGCCCGTTATAATAAGAAAACATTCAGTTATTCTCATATATATTACCTAAGATTAATTAAAAACTTGTGTAAAATTACAGCTCAAATAATTAAGCAGTGATGAAATAGCATAAAATTCTCAAATAAATAATCCTAAAATAACCTATAGCGTCCAGAATAAGCATGTACAGAAATAACAAGCACATCTGAATATCAGGTTGTAAAACCGCAATAGAAGACAATTTATAGGCTATTTAAGATGTTGAAACCCATCACCCCTCGAACAAGGGTGCTATCGAACTGGAATATCAAGTTAATATATTCAATAAATAATATTCGCGGTTTATGGGACGTAAATTTGAATTATTATCTATTTAACTTTTTTTTTTCTATTGTCGTATAAAAATTGATTGGTATAAATTTTATGTTTTTTTCCTAACAGAGTTTAATGAGTGTTAGAGCCATGTAGTCTCCAATGATAGAGCCACGCAGCTCGATGCATAAATGGGCCGCCAAGACCGGTGAAATACCACGGTAAGCCACCCTCAAAACAACGACGTAAAGTGGCGTATGCCGCCTTTCGTGTGGTGAGAGTAAAAACAACTACATTCCTAAGTATTTTAGGTAATAAGTAACAACCATTATTGATAAATATATACTTTTTTCTTGTAATAACACCCTGTAAATACACCACCACCACACTACACCATGTACTTATCAATTGTGAATCATAAATATTTGGACTCGGATGGGGATCGAACCCGCCGACCTCTACACAATAATTAGTTCTTGTACTAATGAACTACGAGAGCTGTCTTGAATGCGTCTAAAATACGCTACAAAAATTGCTTTTCTATAATTAAAAAATACACTAAAATCTAGATTGTAGATCAATTTTTAAACGTACAATATGCAGTATTTGAACGAAGCATACAATATGAATCTCAGTTAATATTAAGCGGCAGACTGTACAAATATAGTTCTGAGGTATCAACGGCAGGTGTCAGCCCATTATCAATAGCCATCGCGTGTTATCGCTGTTAAAGCGTCACTTTACCAAATTTATTGGCCGTTTCATTTGATCTAACACGCTGCTTTAATATAAAAACCCTAACGGAAAGAAATGTTTAAGAGACACGAGACAAAATTGGATGACATTCAATCCTCTATAAAATAACAATTTGTTTCGCCTGTTAAAAAAAAATATATGATTTTCCTAAAGAAAGCAAAAGTTATTTTTACATAACATAACATAACTTCACGCCTTTTGTTACCCGAAGGTGTAGGCAGCGGCTGTTAAGCCTCGTCTCGCCGTTATGTTTACGTCCCAAATGGAATAGGTGGCGAACCTATTGCCATACCGGGCACAAAGTTTTCAGTCATCGATATTTATCACACATAACTTCCGAAAATAATTTCGAAAAGTCATTGGTGTGAGCCAGTGTCTGGAATCGAACCCGGACCTCTGGATCAGAAGCCGTGTGCTCGACCACTACGCCACCGAGACTATGAATACAAATATTATACAAAAGCATATTTAAATGAATTTTAAATAAGAAATGAGTTACTTTTTCGCAAGTTTTAATACTATTTGATCTGCATTTAATTGCATAATAATTTCCTAAAGAAGTATATATTTATATGAATAGTAACATGCTATTTGCGTAAAATTAAAGCAAGAATGTTGTTCCACCGAAAAAGAAATAGTGTTTATGGTTTATTATTTTATTGTTACTTTTAAGACCTATTGCAATGTAAAACAATTTTTTTTTATATTGCTACCATGCTAAAGAGTGAAAAAGGCCTAAAAATATTGAAAACGTGCACAGCTCCTATCGTTGCCTGAATCTACGTCGGGGCCAACAGTTGCTATGTGGTACATGTACACGCCTTTACAATAATTGTATGCCAGAATGGCTGTACAGTTTCTGATCAATCAATTCATATAAGCTATTTTATATTGAAAAATAATGTTCGATTTCTATAGATCAGATGTTTCCAAAAACATAAGACTGACCATTTATTCAATAAAATATTTAAATTTTTGTAGCTCGGCTACACAATGAGTATTAAACAGGTATAATGTGTTTATATTTTAAACAAAGCTATTGAAAAGTTATTTATGTAGAAACCTAAAAATCTATTTACTTTTATATGAGATAGGAATAATAATTATTTCTCATATAACCTCAAAATAACAGAAACAATAAAATTGTTTGTTGTTTATTTGTTGTTTACAATTTTATTATAATACCAATGAACAACATCTCCAAAACAAGATTAACATTTGCTTAAGAATAGATTAACCACTCCCTATAAACACGGTAAGTGCGAATTCAAAAGCGTAAAAATCTTTTGTTTTTATTCAAAGATTATTTTTAAAGAAAAATAACAGCCTTCAAATGATTTGTAAAAAATAATACACCACATGTAATCACTGTATTAGCATGGTGCTTCCTTGCCACGGTTACTTCTAATGAAGAGATTTGGAGTTCGAATCTTAACTCACGCCGAAGACTTCCTTTTATGTGGAGTCATCTCTCATAGAAAGATATTCAAGACGAGCCACTTTACGAACTGCGTGGTTCTACCTGTCTAAAGTATGGTCGCAATATATTGAACTTATCTGTCCCTCTCAGAAAACACTATTGTAAAACTGAAAGCAGCAAAGAAGAGACCCACTTGACTACAAATAAACGTGCCTTTAATGTCACCTCCAATGTTATCTGGACAAATTTATAATATCGTCCACTCACACCACGCTCCATTTATAAGTGTTTTTCAATAAGTTTTTTTGCCATATTTCTTATGCCTGCGTATAAACTTTGATAACCACGTAGTTAATCCAATTTCTTTGTTTACAGTTTATAACACATACATTACAGTTTATACCCGAAAGTGTAGGCAGGGGCTGTTATGCCTCGTCTCGCCGTTATGTTTACTTCCCAAATAGAATAAGTGGCGAAGCCAATGGTAATACCGGGCACAAATTTGTCAATCATCGATATTTGTCACAAATACATACTTACATAACTTCACGCCAAATCCCTTGCGAGGTATGCAGAGAGAACGGAGCGCCATAAGGCACGATTCTTACACACCTCACTCGCTTCTTTGACTTTCATAACTCTTTTCAAGCACGCGCGTCGAATTTTGAGCCTCCTAACATCACTTTCCTCCAGAACCCGTTCTATTTGGTCATGGAATGTGTGTCTTGGCCATCATACATAACTTGCGAAAATAATTTCGAAAAGTCATTGGTATGAGCCATTCTTCGAACCTGTGACTTCTTAATTCAGAAGCAGGGTGCTCGACCACTGGACCACCGAGACAACTAAACAGTTTAGTTACAGAATATGAAATTTAAAATTGTTAAAATTTAACGCGTCGAACTTCTTTTTCACTCTGTTTAACTGCTTTTTTTCAATAAACATAAACAGTTAGAAATTGTGTTATAACTACGAACTTCTGTGGGCAACTGTAATTTAAGGGTTTTTGTTTCTAAAGTTTTCAATAGAGTTGCACTTGAATGCACTTAAGATATATTAATCAACTTTTGCAAATGGAAATTATACATTATATGGAAATGCAAGTATATTAAGAATATATACGAGTCATGTCATCAAACAAGATGGTTCGCATCATACTTGCCTCTGAAGACAAAGATAGAGAGAGACTCCTACCACAATTGCGATGATAATAATTGCGAGCGCCAAAAATGCTTACTAATCTCATTTACGAAACTTATACAATCTCCATGAGAACTAAAAACAACAATGCAATAATACCACATTGAGCCCAATATTGTGATACTGTTATCAAAGCTTTTATGACAACTCTTAATTAGGGTTTTCCTGCTATATTATTTGAAGTGGACAGTGTCAAGTTAAGGATCAGCTTATACTCACGATCCTATGGAAGAAGACCAGGTAAATAAAAATGTGTGGATCTTTTTAACTTTGCCTTTGACCTATTAGATTCTTTAGCCTTTATTTTAATTAATAAAAATAGATTTAATACAGAAAACAAACACGTAAAACTAGTCATCAAACATAAATATATATATTATAAGTTTACTATATTTGAGTATGCATTAAAGAAATATCATTCTTTATTAGAAAGGTTCTAAGAAATTAAATTCTAATATGTCTTAAATATCAAAGTAAAATATAACCTAATGAAATTTTTTTATTTTTTTTCTCTTTTGTTGGTTTTTAGTCAGTATTCGGCGAAACTGACTTTAATTCAGCACATAAGCTTCACATAGGTTAGTAATTCTAAATTATTAAATGTGAATATTAAAATAAAAATGTACCAACTAACTTTAAATTTAATTTCCTTTTTTTTTTATTCTCGGAGTTTGAAATGGTGTAATGATTTTGTGGGAACACTTAATTCTGTTAACCATGACAAATGTAATGCACAATACAATAAAATACACAATAAACTTTATTGAAATATTGAGCTTTTATCTATATTGAAATTAAATTGCCTATAAAATAGTTACTGCGTCATTGGGTTCATTCATCACTGAAAAACGAACGAGAGTGTAGTGGAGTGATTGAATGAACTAGACAAAAGACTTGCATTACCCTTAAGTGGTGTGATCCACTGAATGCCTATTCAGATCTCTTTATATCGGCAGACTATCGAAATGCGCCGATTTTTTACGAGTTCGGAATAGAATCGTATAAGTCAGTCACGTATTACATGGCAGTATCAAGGAATTACATTTGAGAATGTTATTTCACTAGTTTACTGTCTAACATTTAGGTAAGCAAGTAAATTTGTATGTTATGGGATTACATTGATACTACATCAATACGGAATAGAATATATAACAAACAATAACATGACACACAACATAACTTCACTCCCTTTCTACCCGAAGGTAGAAGTAGCTATTAAGCCTCGACTAGCCGTTATATTTACGTTCTAAATGGAATAGGTGGCGAACCTATTGCCATACTGGGCAAAAAGCTTTCAGTCATTGATATCTGTCACACATAACTTTTGAAAATTTTCAAAAAGTCATTGGTGTGAGCCAGGATTGGGACCTCTGGATTTAGAAACCGTATGCTCGACCATGCTGGACTCAATACCAATAATAGTGTTAATTTATTTATTTTTTAAACAAATTTTATGAATCTCCTATTAATATGCTGTGGACAAAATTGTGTTAGCGCCAGTAAATGCTACTAGCCCAGTCATATTAGGGGTTTCACCTCAGAAGGAAAGGATACTATTTTTTTTATGAGATAGGAGAGCAAACGAGCAAAAGGTGGATGGATCACCTGATGATAAGCAACTGCTCACCGCCCATGAACACCGTGGTGAGTGGCCGTCATTTAAGGGAGCAGTAGGGTATACAGTACGTACAGTACAGTAGTACAGGGTAGTAGAGTATATGAAGGAGAAAAGGGGGTCGGGCCTCCGGATATCTTACGCCGATATTCCGAGAGGTTGTAGTACTTCACCGCTCGAGCCTGCGAACTACAACCCCTGTAAAAAAACAAACAAAACGTACGTACGTAAGTACGTTGTATAAAGTTAATTATGATCTAATAAATATATAATTATTAAACAATGTCCATTATTTATGTTTATCAGCTTTTTAACGAGTAGCGCCGCCCATGGACCACTGTAACAAGGAGAAGGTGACCATTATATAACCGACTTTTAAAATGGCATACGAAGAAAAAGTGGTATGAAGGGAGGAATGGGTGAGTCTCCGGATAACATTTTGACCTGACACGAGCCAGTCAATTCAATTACGTCAATTCTCAAAGACTTTGTGGTACTTAATAAAGCTGTTCTAAATGATACTTTTTATTTTTCATAATTAGAGAACATAGAATACATTGTAAATATTAATTAACAAAACATAACATCACATAACTTCACGCTTTTATTACCCGAAGGTGTAGGCAGCGACTGTTAAGCCTCGTCTCACCGTTATGTTTACGTCCCAAACGGAAAATGGTACAAAGGTTTTCAGTCATCTATATTTGTCACACCTAACTTCCGAAAACAATTTCGAAAGGTCATTGGTGTGAGCTAGTGTCAGGGTTCAAACCCGGACCTCTGGATCAGAAGCCGTGTGCTCGACCACTAGACCACCGAGAACTTAACTTTTCCCGTTAATTAACAAATTTAGTCTTTTTTTTGTAAAGAGCAGTGGAAATCAACGATACGTAAAGAATTGTGCGAGTCGAGTTAGCACTTGACCGATCCTTTTCAGTTTATTCAAAAAGGGTTTATTTATTATTTATCATCACATTGTGCGTTTGTTTATGGGTGTGAAGCTTCACAAAAAAAAAATATTTAATTTCAGGCCACAAAGTTAAATTTAAGATTTATAACATTTAAATTGATGCCCGATTGACTAAGCAGATATACAATGCAAAAACGGAAGGATGTAGGAGTGAAGGGCAGCCACGTCATCTTTTCCTGGACCAAATTCAACGTGACCTTGCGGAAGCTGATATTAAGAGACTTAAAAACCGACCAGCCTGTATGAATAATAGTGAAAGTCAAAGAGGCGAGTGAGTTGTGTAATCATCATGCTTGATGCCGCTCGGTTACCTCTGCCTACCCCGCAATTGTCTTGTTGTATAATTACGCGGGTAAGTATATTAAAATGACTATGTACTATCAAACAACAGGCATTTTGATCGACTAAGCAAATCGACATCAATCATTACATAGTATACAACAAAGCTGCTCTTTGCGGTCTGTCCCCTTATATGCTTATATCTATGAAACTACGCGACAGATTTTGATGTGATTTTTTAATGAATAGAGGCTGTCAACGGAGTGGTTTCTATCTATAATTCATATAATAAATAAAATAAAAATAAAAAAGCCTTTTATTTCTTGCATATTCATTAAATCAAATGACAGTAACAATTTGCATGCAGAATTTATTTACAATTTTAAATTTGTTTTTAATCGTGGTTAGTGTATAATATACATTTCTTTTTTCTTTATTTAAGTAACAAATATATTCATTTGGATAAAAATAATACTTGTCATAATATATAATTCAATAATTAATAAATTGGAAATTATTCATTTAATTAGTGAAATACAATGAACTAAATACATGCAATTTGCATGCAAAATTTATTTATAAATTTAAATTTGCTCTGAATCATTTTTAGTAATAGTATAATAAATTTTTATGTATAAATATAACAGATAACTTGATTTTAAAAATAAAATAATAATAATAAATGTCATATTACATAATTCAATAATTAATAAATTTGAAATTAATATATCAGTAATAATTTATTTTAATTAAATGATATAAAAAGTATTTAAAGTTTATATTTTTTTAGCAAGAACCCTCTTCATGAAAGGTAAAGGCCTCCTCCAGAGTTGACCAGTGCTCCTTATTTTGTGCAGCTTGTGTCCAGTGAGTACCTGCTACCCTTGTGATATCATCTGCCCAGCGTGCATTTGGTCTTCCTTTTCGTCTTTCTCCTAGTGGACCTATCCATTCAGTTGTCTTTCTTGTCCAACGATTGTCGCTTAGTCTCGCTACATGTCCTGCCCATCGCCATTTAAGCTTTAGTGAATGGGTTAGAGCGTCAATGACCTTGGTTTTTTGTCTTATATCGGTATGGCGGATTTTTTGTATTTTTTTTATTTTTAGAATACTTCTCTCCATACTCCTTTGGCAAGCTGTAATTTTATTCTTAACTTTTCTAGTAAATTTCCAAGTTTGACAGGCATATGTTAATGACGGGAGTAGGCAGGTGTTCATGACTTTCGATTTTATATGTATGGTCATGTCGCTTTTCAGTATTTCTTTGAGACCCCAAAACTTTTTCCATGTGATGTTTACTCTTCTCTCTACTTCAAATTCGTTGTTTTGTTGTTTGAATGATACCTGTTTTCCTAGGTAAATGTAATCATTGACATACGTTAAGGGTGAATTTTCTACATATATTGGTGTTTCAGTATGGTTCGTCATAATGTTAGTTTTAGTGAGGTTAATCTTTAAGCCCACTCTACGACTATATTATTACTCTATAATTCATATATAATGTAGTAAATAAAAAGTGATAAATCTAAAATTTAATTAATTATTCCTTTTGATGCGGAACAAAGTTAACCGGGTGAGCTAATAATTTAATAATGCTAAGAATTTATATATAAAAATATACGATGAGATTAAACAAATTAATGAACTCAAAAATTTTAAAAGCATTATTTTTTTACATTGTAAATATTAATTATATTTTTCAAACACCGACAGACCATTGCAAGTATCAAGTAGTATCAAGAAAAAATAAATAGAATTAAAAGCCAAAGCATCTTACAATAAAATATTTGTTTTTCGTGTTACAAATCTAACAATGTTTCAAGTTGGAAAATATAGTTTACAGTAAAATATTTAATAACGGTTTTTATCTTCGCCTCGCTTTTAACTCTTTACTTTTGATAATACTTTAATGTCTTTTGTAATAGCCTCGGCGGTTACAATTTAAAAAAAAAAGTGTATTAAGTGTTGTCTCCATGCTCTGGATGTCGGACACCCGGCTTCTTAGTTATGAAGTCGTGGGATCGACTCTTGGTACAAGAAGGGTCTCATATTAATAATCATATTAATCTCATATTGATTAAGAATTCTGGCTCACACCAATTATATTTCAGAATTATTATCGAAATTATGTGATAAATATCAATGACTTACAATACAACAATAGGTTCCCTCACTAATTCCATTTGGAACCTAAAAATTTGACGATTGTAACTGCGTAACCTGTGTCTACACCTTTGGGTAAAAAACGCGTGAAGTTATAAAACAATACTAATATTATTTTATAATATGTATTTTTTGTTAAGGTTTTGTAAGGTCATATATGACAATATGAACCATGTGATATGACTTAACGAAAAGGATTTTTGTGAGATGCCTCCAAGACTTGCGCCACAGCCGATAATAAAAGATTTAACTCCAAGTAAGTATTGATTTATTTAAAAGAGAGTTCATCATTAAAAATTAATCTTTGATAAACCATCTGGGGATTTTTATAATAATGTACTAAACATTTTTAAAAAGGACCAATATTTATAAGGGCTCATCCCGTAGAGTTTGCGTTACGTTAGGAAATATATAACAAATAATAATATATATAATATAAATATATAACAACCACGACCATCTAAAAAAAATAATACATTACTTTGCATTCGTGTAAACTGTAAATTAACACAAGAAAAATATTATCACCTGGATAATGTTTTTCTTGTTATCCTCGTAAAATGTAACCAGCGTCACTTATGCCCCAACACGCCGAATAGGTCTTTAGGTGACACAACCTCACAGATAGCATATATTATAACATGACAGTATCTGGATTAGAATTCAGAACCTTTCAATTGAAAGACAATCTAAAACATTATCAACCGACATCAACACCAAGGCAGGGTTATATGGAAATAAGTGAAGCACGCAGGTTCTTTAAGACACGGAGAAACTTAATTTAAAATCATAATATAAAGTGATAGACAAACCAAAGCTTTACTTTCTTACCAAAATAAATCCATTTATTAAATCAGTACAAGAAAGGTACTCATATTAACTCAATATTGCGATTTATTCAGCTTTGTGAAAGCTTTCATACTTGTTCACGGTTTGTGATCATATTTTGCGGCTAGTAGTAACTAATATTACCCGCCTGTCCAACTCCTTTCCAAAGCAATCTGCGTTTGACAGATCTCGCAGTTTTGATCAGTGGGCCGAACCCTATACCCTATATTGCCTTTCAGAAATCGCTTCACCGTTTAATTTATATTTTCTTTATGTAACTACACACGCCAATACCGAAAATAAACTAAGGAATTATTTAAGTAAACTGTAAGTAGTTATTATAGTTTTAGCCGCCATAAAAAAGGGAGAGTATTAAAAATCGCAATAACGAAAAATACCCAGATACCGCCCGACATAATCATCTCCGGGGTGAAATTTAAACCTTGGAGGCTGCGCAGAACAAAACATTACTACTAGATATGAAAGAGGTTGACAAACGAAGTGGAGACTCAACTATTCCCAAAGTGAATATCTTCGACTACATATAGACAGAGTAAAATTAAAAGCTGACATTTTAAAACGTTTTCCAGCAATTGCAAGCTTGAGTTGACTATTTTATAAACGTAATTTCCATTTTATATAATCATTATCATTACATCATCATTACATAGTAGCGCAGTGGTCGAGCATACGGCTTCTGATCCAGAAGTCTGGGTTCGATTCCAGACACTGGCTCACATCAAAGACTTTTCGAAATAGTTTTCGGAAGTTATGTGTGATAAATATCGATGACTGAAAGAACTTTGGGCCCGGTATGGCAACAGGTTCGCCACCTATTCCATTTGGGACGTAAACATAACGGCGAGACGAGGCTTAACAGCCCCTGCCTACACCTTCGGGTTACAAAAGGCGTGAAGTTATGTTATGTTATGTAAAACAAAGTCACTTTCCGCTGTCTGTCCCCTTATATGCTTATATCTTTAAAACTACGCAACGGATTTTGATGCGGTTTGTTTTTAATAGTTAGAGTGTGTCACCGGGGTGGTTTTGATCTATAATTCATATATGATGTCGTAGAGAAAAAAATGATAATTTTCGCGATTTAGCACTTTAATTGCAAACGCTGGCTACACCCTAAGTGATAGATCAAAACAATGTTCTACATTATTCAGCACGTTCAAAAGGTCTACAAAAAAGTCCGCGAGAGCATATGTCAATCTCTTAGGGATAACGCACAAAGACCAGTTTTCTTCTTTTACTTTTATGAAGAAATAATGGCTTATTTACGAAGCGATTTTAAACATTACAGCATTAATTTTCATCCAATTAAGTGTGTTAAATAGATTACGCATGTAATATAGATGATCCTGGCCCTTTACAGCATGCAATTTAAACGAATATTTTCGAAGATATTGCGGTATTAACATAGCGGGACAGCAGTTAAAGCCGATAAATAGCACAAATTGAACCTCATGATATCCAAAATTTATTAATTGTCTCATTTATTACTTTTGATGCGGAACAAAGTTCGCCGGGTCAACTAGTGTCATATAAAGACAAATTTAATTACGCCAACTTGTTTTGTACCTTCACGCTGTTAGCACGAGAATTGCATTTCCAGCCATGAAACTCGTACTCATGAGATCTCTCAACCAAAAGTCACAATATTCGGCCTTGTGATCTATTAGTAAAACTACCAACTGAAGAATCGAGGTTGGCGGGTTTGATTCCTTGCCTAGTACAAATACTTATGACAAGCATTTAAATGTTTGTTTGGCGCTTGGGTGTTTTTCTATGTATTATATGTATGTATTTACAAAAAAAAGTACACAGTAAAAAAAGTATAATATCCGTTATCTAGTTTACACAACACAAACATTTAATTGCTTAGTTTGAAACTAGAGGGCGCTGTGTGTATTGTGTCCAAGATATTATGTTTTTACTTAGACTGCTTCTACTACTACTTACTAACTGGTCTTGATAGTAAAGTCTGCTTTGATAGACGACAATTTTGTTGTGGTTATAAAAGTCATCTTATGATTTATTTGTTTGAGATGAAGATAAATGGGCATCATAAAATGATATCTTCATTTTTCATTGTCAGTACGTGCTAGTACTTACTTGTCAAGATTTGTTGTAACTCATTATTACATTGTTATAAAATAATAATATTTTTTGGACACAATTACACAGCGACATCTGGTTTCAAATCAAATAATTAACCTCTTTTCATATAAATAACCAATAAGTTTATTGTGAATGCATACTTTTTAATACATGACGCATACATGACTGAGTTTATCGATGATTTATTCGTCGATAAACTCAGTGGTTATGGAGGTCCAACAAGATGCACTAATGAACTCGTTGGATCGAATCCTGGCTCACACCAATGACTTACGGAATTACTTTTTAAAGAACATATGTGATAAATATCCATGACTATTATGAGGAGTTAAAAGCGTTAAACGATTGCTAGAGTGATTAGAAGTTCCACTTAAAAAGGCGTGATATAAGAAAAAAAAAAGGTGTCACAGAATATAGCAAATATTAAAGAATTTCCGTTTTCATATACAATAATGATATGATAATTCGATTGCCCATTGTGTATTACTGCGGTCGGTCGCGCTCTCCTGCCCCCTATGGGAATATAAATTTTCAAAGGTAAATACGAAAATGGCAATGCGGTGAATCTTTTTATAGCGCCATTGTACGGAAAAATGATATGCTCTCGTCGTTATTGAAGAATATCGTGAACGTAAATTGTTCACGTGTGCTGTTGTCATATTAGAACTGATCATAAAACCTGTTTGTGCACTTAATGGTAAGATCAAGTTCTAAATTATTGCCAGTTCCATACAGACCAGGTATTTATAGTTGGTCATTGCAGCTGAAGTTTAAGCATAAAATTAGTTATAATAATAATAGCAGAATTTTCTACGGTAAAGTCAAACTAAAAGGTTGAATGTGTTTTTAATTCAAAAGAAATGTACTAGTAACATACTTATATGTACCTAAATGAATTAAAAAAGATAAGACACTACAATGTCAGTTTTGGAGAGTTAAAGTTTCACAGGTTACCGATATTGCAATCATAACATTGAAAACAAATTTTTAGGATTATATCGCGTTTATTTAGAACTTATTTTTATTCATTTCCCGACGTTTCGAACTCTTTACAAAGATCATTTTCACGAAGGATGAACAAAAAGATGGTAGTTGTTGAAAAGCTATTTTCATTGATACAGAGAGTACCCACTTTTTGGAAATAACAATCAAAAAGTTGATGTTAAAAATATGATTTTTACTGTTGGTAACACACATTCTTAACTTTGATGGTCCAGTATATTGGCAGTTACATCTTATATACACTAGCTAATTGTATCTTTTCAGTAGCGATAGTATTATTATATATTGAACGTGATTTGAAAAGAGTATTTGGTACAAGAGTTTCTTGCCCGGTACATCTGTTCGTCCGTGTTTTCTTGTTCCACGGAGATACTTTCCTCGAACGCTCGTGTTTTAATATGTCATTTAAAATATTAAGCATATTCTTTCTATTTATTGACTATTTTATTGAGTCTCGGTAGGCCAGTGGTCGAGCACCTGGATTCTGAGTCGTGGATTCGAATCCAATCCATCACACCAATGATGTTTCGAAGTTCTTTTCGGTAGATATGTGTGATAAATATCGATTACTCATAACTTTGTGCTTCGTGTATGGCAATAGGTTCGCCACCTATTCTATTTGAGACATAAAAATAACGGCCAGTCGAGTCTTGACCTTCGGCTAGGTAATGGCGTGAAGTTATGTTATGTCTTTTAAGTGTCTGTGAAAATAAAGTTATTTTGTTTTTATTTGATTTGATTTGGTAGTGTCACTTTAGCAATTTGAAAAATGAAAAAGCGTATTTAACGATAATCACGAAAGTCAACGAAGCGAGTTTTGTAGGTACGCAAACGTTGAGAGACTTTTAACATCAAACGAACAAACAAACAAGTACAAGTAATACATAGGGTGCTTTTGATAAGGTACATCCTAAGACTTAAGTTCTTTAAAAGACATTTTAACGCAATCGAATACAATTTCTGAGCACAGAAAAATGTATTCCGTAACTTAAAACGACCAGTCATCGTGACCATCAGTAGGTACGATTTTTTATCGCAACAGTAACTATTGTAGAAGTTGATCCCAATGTAAAGAATACCTCAAACGAAGTCAAGTGAACAGGGAAATGACTCAGTATTTACAAGTAAAATTTCGTCAATGGAACTGGAAAAATGACTGTTTCATTATTCTTCTCATATTAAAAGTATACATCTCCTGTGTAATTATCACTTTAATCGAATAAATACTTACCATAAACCATAAAAAAACCTGCAAAAGCTTGATTTCAACTTAAATATAGTATAGTGTTTTATTAAAACAGAATCTTATGCGCAAGTGATTTATAAGAGCTAAGAAAAAAAATTGACAGCGCTGAACATTTTTCGATTTGTCTCGAAATTCCCAAGGCTATTTTTGATCGAGATATGACAATTCCTTCGAAAAGATTGAAGTATTCATAAAACATACACTTGTATGTTTTATGAATACTGGTATATAATATACTTATATTATATACCTATTTACCTACATTGACATCAAGCACACTACTATGGATTAGTTTGTGGACTTATAACGAAGCTTACTAAAATACCGTATTGCAGTTGTAGTAGCTCCAACATTTAGTTTACATTTAGATAGCTGAAAAATTACTTTAAAAAAAAAGTTAAACCGACTTCTAGAAACGTAAACCACACAATCTATAAGTATAAGAAAACAGTACCTCTAATCATTGAAGTCGGTGCAACACAATAGAGTACGTTACCTAGGCTGGCACCGACTGCAAAAATAAGTAACATTTGTAAATATTATAATAGATAAAGATGACTTTGTTAAAGTATTACGTTTTGTATATTATATTAAGTATACGAATGAGTAAGTTACGTTATTTATCGCTTTTTAGTTATAGAGGTACTGTTTTCTTATATTTCGAAGTCGGTTTAACTTTTTTTTAAAGTTTTTTTTTTCACGAGTTTTAGTGATATTAATGAGTTGGGAACTTCAATAGAAATTAATTCATTTACATGGCTATCACTTTAGTAAATATATTTTCACTAATTACAAGTCCGTTTGTTAAATGGTTGATATTTTGGAGAGCTATAATTGTCAAAAATAGGTACTTAGATAAAAGAGTATGATAATACTTGCTAAGTATTTATATTTTAGTAATTATCATAGGTCAAACAATAACCGAAGAACCAATTCCAAACATACTAAGAGACGAAGTAAGCAAAGCTATAAAATCACAGAAGAGAGGGAAAGCACCAGGTGAAGATAATATATCAAATGAAATATTAATTGGAACATCAGACCCCACTTTAAAAACATTTACAGACGTGTTCAACGAAATCTTATCAACAGAGTATATACCCCATCAATGGACTACCTGTACGATAATTTTACTACATAAGAAAGGGAGAACGGATGACATTTCAAATTACGGGCCAATCTCATTGATGTCGAATGTGTACAAAATATTCTCTAAAATAATACTAGAAAAAATAACAAAGACACTAGACGAGAATCAGCCAAAAGAACAGGCTGGATTTTGAAGTGGATTTTCAACCATTGACCACATTCATACCATTAAGCAGCTAATTGGGTATTTGAAAAAAAAAATTTTTTGTGATAAATTGAAAGATTATATATTAGTTTTATAACAAAACATTTTTTTTTTTTTTTTTTCGCAATAATTCAAAAGTTATTTCAAAATAAAAATAAATTTTTGAATCCAGTACCGAAGACACGCCGACAACTCCCGAACAAACCCGAGCGCGTGTGACGTCTTAATGTTAGTTTTCACTCATTGCAGTTGATAGAAAAATAATAAATACAGTGTTTTGATCTATTTAATTTTGTTGTCATTATTAAATATTTAAATTTATATTAAAAATGTCGAACCTCAAAAGTTATCCTTCTTGTTTTGTACCATTATGTACGAATACTACAAAGGCAACTCCTGATAAAATGTTTTTAAATGTTCCCCAAGATGACAAATGTCGAAATAAATGGTTTCAAGCAGTGCACCGTGATAATCCCCAAACAAAATCGATTTTTTTTTGTTGTGAAGATCATTTCGATGTAAGTATTTCTTAATACCATTTTTATTAATTATTATTTATCTAAGTATACAAATCAAATAATTATTATATATTTAAGGAAAGTTCAGTAAATAAATTTTTTAATGTAAATAGTTTTATTTTCTTCAAAATGTGGATCAGCAACACAAAAGATACTTTATTTTTTACCAGTCAATAACATTTGTAGTTGCATTTGGGCATTACACTTCAAGCTGACTTTACCTTTTGCTAGAAAAATATCCAATGATTTATGACTGGTGGGACATTTTACTTCAACAATGGCATTGCTTGTCATTCCATCAGGAGATGCTGCAAAAATCGGATAACTAGGTACAAGATACATCCCCGGACGCGTTATTTTTACTCTTAATTCTTTCTCAAGAAACGTCGTCGTCGTCGTCGTCGAACGTCATTTCTTAAAAAATCGGTGATCATAAATATATCAACATCAGGAATATTATCAGACTTTGCCTTAATAAATCCTTTATCACACATAACTAATTTAAATCAACTAACAACTCGTATTTTAGCAATAAATTTTCAATATTATTGTCTAGACATGAGTATTAGCCGTAAACGCTGTACTGTTATTAAATAGCTATAACATTATGACGTCACAACTATAGTGACCAATCATGGCGCGTTTATAGTCACGTGATTTTTATTTAAATTTCATCAATTTTTAATTGTTTATAATTAATTGAAAAAATAATTTTTTGAAGTTTTTGCATTAAATATCAATATTATTAATAATAAAGTTTTAAAATACATAAAAAAAAATCAATATTTTTTTTTTTCAAATACCTAATTCAAAAATGTAACGAGTATAGATTAAAGTACTATCTAGCATTTATAGATTACAATAAAGCATTCGAAAAACATCATAAAATATGGTCCTATACTATAGCTATACTATAGCCCTAACATCGCAAAATATTCAAGAAAAATACATTAGAATAATTAAAAATATATACGGAAATATGAAAGCCAAAATATGTACAGAAAAGGACGGAAAATACTTCCCTATCAAACGAGGGGTTAGACAAGGGGGTCCTCTATCACCTAAACTTTTCTCAGCTACTTTATAACATGTATTTAGACAGCTTGAAGGGGATGAATATGGTATAAATATTAATGGAGTACTGTTAAATCACTTAAGATTTGCGGATGATCTTATACTAATATCTGAAAACCCACTAAAACTGCAAACTATGATTACACAACTGGTGGGAGAAAGTGGAAAGGTAGGACTATCTATGAACACCTGTAAAACCAAACTTATGACGAACCATATAAAAATTCCTATTAAACCCAACAATACATCAGAACTGGAATATGTAAACGAGTACACATACCTTGGCCAAATAATATCTCCTACTGACCTCACAAGTAAAGAAATACAAAATAGAATAACCATGTCGTGGTATTGGTCTCTAAAAGAGGTCATGAAAAACCCGGGGATTCCAGTAGAAGGAAAGCAGAAAATATTTAATACGTGTATCCTGCCTACAATGATCTACGAATGCCAAACGTGGAGTTGCACAAAGAAAAACATAAAAGGTCTTGAAGTGTGTCAACACCGAATGGAAAGAAGCATACTTAATTTAAAATTGAAAGACAAAGTTCGATTACATAAAATTAGAAAGCAAACCAAAGTCATAGATATAAAACATAGAATCAAACAATTAAAATGGAAATGGTGCGGACATCTAATAAGAAGTACAACAGAGAAGTGGGCGAAAGAAGTGACAGAATGGTGTCCGAGATATAATAAAAGAAAGAAAGGTAGACAATATTGTAGGTGGGAAGATGAGATAAGAAAGGAAGCAGGTATGACTTGGATGAGGACAGCGAAAGATAGGACGTTATGGAGAAGTCTTGGGAAGGCCTATGCTGAAAAGCCAGACAATCTTGAAACCGGTGTCTAATTTAAATAAAACATAATAACATAACTTCACGCCTTTTGTTACCCGAAGGTGTAGGCAGCGGCTGTTAAGCCTCGTCTCGCCGTTATGTTTACATCCCAAATGGAATAGATGGCGAACCTATTGCCATACCGGGCACAAAGTTTGTCAGTCATCGGTATTTATCACACATAACTTCCGAAAATAATTTCGAAAAGTCATTGGTGTGAGCCAGTGTCTTGAATTGAACCCCGGACCTCTGGATCTGAGGCCGTGCGCTCGCCCACTGCGCCACCGAGATAAAATATGTTATATAATCACTTGTAAGATTGTAAATAAAGGCTATTATTATATTATATTATATTATATTATAATTATCATAGGTAGACCCAATAACACTACAGTCCGAATGAAGGCCAATCGTAGCCTGGAAACTATTGCACCATCCTAACCGTATAAGAGTTCTGTAGCTTCATCATCAGCACAGCAGTATCAGACGTTGATTTAGGCATACCTTCCAAGCAACACGTTAGTCATATATACGACTAAACAGACTTCCATCGACTAGCTGCAGTACTGTCTCCCAACTCTTAACCGTTAAGAAGTTCTGTGGCTTCTTCATCAGCATAGCAGCATCGGGTGTATATTCCAGCATACTTCACCAGCAACACGCTAGCCCTGCATACTACCAAGTAGTTTCTATCGACCAACTGCAGTGCTGTCTTCAAATTCCTAACCGTTGAGGAGTTTTGTGGCTTCTTCATCAGCACAGCAGCATCAAATGTTGGCACCATAAATTTTGAAATCGGTTCATAATTGACGAAAATATCGGTGAACATACATAAAAAAAAATTATACATACAGACGAATTGAGAACCTCCTCCTTTTTTCGAAGTCGGTTAAAAAGCAAATGAAACAACATTACATCTTTGATGTTCTACTGCAAATAAGACAATAATAACTATTGTGACAGATAACTTTTTAATTAGCTTAAATATGTTTTATAAAATATTGACATATATTTAACAGCCCAATAGTCGAGAACACGGTTTCTGATCCAGAGGTCCGGGTTCGAATCCTGACATGGGCTCACACCAATGACTTCTCGAAATTGTTTTCGAACGTTAAGTGTGATAAATATCGATGACTGAAAACTTTGTGCCCGGTATGGCAATAGGTTCGCCACCTATTCCTTTTGTGACGTAAACATAACGGCGAGACGAGGCTTAACAGCCGCTGCCTACGCCTTCGGGTAACAAAGGCATGAAGTTATGTTTATGTATGTATGTAACAATTAAATTTAATGAATATTATTCCATGGCAAAACTGTTACCGGTGCATGACAATAAGTTCCACTATTTATTGCTTTTCAGTACAAAAAAGGGTTCTGTTAATCGAGGCATAATTTCGGACACTTAGACCTTTTGGTGGAAAATGTATGAAGTCCTAAAACAAATAATAAGCAAATAAATTTTGAACGACTTATTATTATTTTTATGGTATTGAGAGGCAAACTGGTGGTGAGCAACAAACTCCGCCCATGGACACCGGTTGCCGGCCCTCAGAATGGGATTTCGAAGGGGTCTGAAGTGCGATGGGAAGGGGATGGGGAAAGGGGTTGTGGCTCCGGATACCTCTCTCACCGAGCGAAACGTGGCAAGAGGCACTTTCGAACTTCTGAGAAGCCGTGGTATTTCAGTTGTCGAGCCGGCCCATTCTTGCAGCGAACTGCGTGGCTCTACCACTGTAATACCATTAAGTAAACTATTCAGTTATCACGTCCAAAGTGTTCCATTTTATTGGCTTCGTCTCCTACCAGCAGCTATTAAAAGTGAGAAATTATTAAAAAGAATAGCAAATATCAAAATTTAAAAAAACTGTTGTAACGATTCGTAACATTATCATAAATAAGGTGACATATAAACTAATTTTTTAAGGTTTTATTAAGTAGTATGTAATCCAGAGACCCTTTGGCTTAACTGACAACACGGTTGGGTAATGATGATCCATCCCTCGTGAACCGCCCATCACTTTTTAGAACGAAGCGTTTTTGCTAAAGAGGGATTAGTGTACCCTCCTCGGGCTCGATTTTCCTGAGATGCTTTATCATTGGGGTTTTCTACTAACATGAGGTTAACTTGTAATCTTAGCTTTATTTGGTCGTTGTAGCGATTTAATGCCTACGACGGAAGTAATGAAGCGGTTTTTTTTTTATATAAAGCCTCTTCCTTATTTGGTTTTCATCACACAATATGTTCCCGATGTTGGCTTTGTTGACTTTTGCTTTTATTTCAATTGTTTGAGGATTAGCTTACGGAGGCATTTCAATAAAAGTAATAACGCCACCCTTGTCATTATATGAAGCTAAGATTACATAAGGCTGGTGGGTAATTTGCCATTGGCAGAAAATTTTTCGCATGACAGGAAAAAATGTAATTGATCATCGCATATATATTTTTCTTTAATTATCTTTCGGGTTCGAATTTTGGCGTGTCAGCAACTATACAAATGATCTACTTGTGTAAAGAAATATGGAATACAGTGAAAAATGTTGAGTCAATTTGTGAGCATTTGTCTGGTCGCCTTTATTTGCCGGTCGAGCGGACACAAGAGGCCCCTGCCCGGCTACGGTAAATCAGCTTACATTTTTTTTCAAAGGTTTTCTCCGTTTGCCAGTCCTCACATCACTAACATATAAAAACCTTTTTTTTATTTATACACGAACATATACGTTAATTCCTTAAAAGTTGTTATGTATCCTACAACATATAGTATGTTTAGAGTTGATTCAATATTTACTCGTATATATAAAATGTTACGGCATTTAGTTAACAATTGATTAAATGCAGTGTGCTTTCCGATTTCAAATCTTTTGCATTTTCCGCTTTTACTTACCGTAGAACCGTTCCGCTTCAATTTTTTTTCGTTTCATTTTTAAACAGCGAGCGTATCTGTTAGATGATTTGAAAGGGAAACACAAGAATCAGTAGTGTTTGCTTCAGCGAGAACATTTTAGGAATGTTTTTTCTGCTTTTACTTATCGTAGCGCTCCGGCCCAGGTCAGTTAAGTATACATTGATTAGATTTAATTAATGCTTTTGTTTGTCAGATACCATAGCCAGGTATCCTAGCTACTAGACCATATGGGATACGCTGATAAGCCGAATAAGCCGATACTTGAAAGTGCCCTAGTTTGGCAGGGAAAAAGTGTCATGACAACTTTTCGTGACATTTTTTTCCGTCTAGTCCCCTTTCACAACGCGCGATAAAGAACTTCGTTCTAAAAACATTTAAACATACATACATAACATTTTTAACGAGCCTCCTGGGTGAGAGCCAGGTATCCTAGCTACTAGACCATATGGGATTTGCCGATAAGCCGAATAAGCCAATAATTGAAAGTGCCCTAGTTTGGTAGGGAAAAAGTGTCGTGACAACTTTTCGTGCGATTTTTTTCCGTCTAACCCCTTTCACAACGCGCGATAAAGAACTTCGTTCTAAAAAACATTTAAAGTTAATCAATTTTGTTCACCTGTAATATTATGGACGTAGGCCACCCAATAGAGCGCCACAACTGCCGGTCCTGTGCAACCTGCATCCATTGGCCTCCCGCGGATTTTACCAAGTCGTCGGTCCACCTAGTGGGAGGACGACCTAGTCCGCGTCTACCAGTTTGTGGTCGACACTCGAGAACCTTTGTACCCCAGCAGTAATCGGTTCGTCGAGCGCTGTGGCCAGCCCATCTCCACTTCAGCGTGCTAACCTGACGGGCTATGTCGGTCATGCCAGATCTCTTGCGGATTTTATCTCGTAGAGAGATTCCAAGCATAGCCCGGTCCATATAATAAGTAGGTTTTAGCAATAACTTTGTAATTATCAAATTTCCTTTAAATATTCATATTTAACAATAACATAAAAACATAGTTTCTTTTTCAACTCCTTATTGTTTATAATACACCGATTATAAGAGACAGGATGTTGTTTGTTCTACTATATACATTACTTTCCTTTTTGACTTATTATTCTTCATATTTATCTCTAAGACTTTCGCGAATCACATTCATGACATTAAAACAACTTTTAGGATTACTTTTAGGACTCTTTACGAGTATCTCTTACAGAGATACTGTGCTGTGTACTGCGGTGTAAGACAGGGAGATGTCTTAACTCCCAAGCTCTTTACCAACGCTCTGGAGGACGTCTTTAAGACCTTGGACTGGACTGGACAGGGTATCAACGTGAATGGTGAGTACATCTCACATCTTCGATTCGCCGACGACATCGTTGTAATGGCAGAGTCGCTGGAACAGTTAAGCGGAATGCTGCGCAGCCTGAACGAGTCCTCTCGGCGTGTCGGTTTGGGCATGAACTTGGACAAGACCAAGGTCATGTTCAATGAACATGTGCCCGGACCGATAAGCGTCGAAAGGTCAGTTCTCGAAGTCGTAAACAAATATGTCTACCTAGGCCAAATTATCCAGTTAAGTAGACGAAAATTCGAGAAGGAGGCCGACAGGAGGATTCAGCTGAGTTGGGCCGCATTCGGCAAACTGCGTCGATTTTCGGCTCGTCTATACCGCAATGCCTGAAGACCAAAGTCTTTGACCAGTACGTCCTACCAGTAATGACCTACGGTGCGCAAACGTGGACACTCACGGTGGGGCTAGTCCACAAATTTTAAAGTCGCTCAGCGAGCTATGGAGCGAACTATGCTCGGAGTATCTCTGAAAGATAGACTCAGGAATGAGTATATCCGACAGAGAACCGGAGTAACTAAGATAGCTCGTAAAATAAGCTCGCTGAAGTGGCATGGGCTGGTCACATCTGTCGAAGGACCGATGGTAGATGAAGCAAGAAAGTCAGAAAGTCATGGAGTGGAAACCGCGACTTGGTGAGCGTAGTGTGTCCGATGGTCAGACGACCTCAGAAAGGCTGCTGGAAAAGACTGGATGCGGAAGGCAGAGAATCTGACGTTGCACATTGGGAGAGGCCTATGTCCAGCAGTGGACTGCAACAGGCTAATGATGATGATATATATAGTATCTCTACTTCAACGTAAGAGAGTTTTCTACAATTATCTCTTATGTCTGTTACTCGTGAATATAGAGGCTACGTAACGTCCGAATCTTCGAGAAGCGTGATAAATGCAATGAATTCTAAAATATTTGAATGAATCTAAATTATCAAAAAACAATCTAACTAAATTTACTTTCAATAGCTAAGCTAATATATTAATCCGTACTACCTTAATCTTATATTGCGCCATTTACGACTACCTACGAGAAATAATTAAACTATGTGAAGGGGTCTACTAAACCCCTATTAAACGGATAACTTGATGGAACCGAAGGTTTCCAAAACTATACCTATACTTGTTGATAATTCTGTCAGTGACTGTACTAAGCATATTGTGTGTATACAAGCAAAGTGCGACTTGCATTGAGCTTTTGTTTCAGGTAAATATTCCTACTAAATTATTAATGAAATTACGTTAATACTTATTAGTAATTTCGAAAGTAATAGCATTGAACTGAGGCTATATAAAATAGGGGCAATAAAATACTATATTATAAGTTATTGTTATAAGTTGTTGTTAGGTATAAAAAATCAATAATGCTGCTGATATGATATTGTATTTGCTTTATATAAATAAAATAAAAGATATAATATTTTCGCAAGATTAAACAATAAATTCAGTGAATTTACTTCTAAACGGGAGACGGGACTGTTATCAAATTCGAAGCACGTCGCGGTCGAGTCTATCACAGTTTTCAATCCAAAAGTCGAAACTAGAAGATTTGTCACGTACATTTCAACTTTTACAAAAGGGACCGTATCATTTCTTCACCTCTTGTCGTAACTCCATCTGAATTACGACTTATTAGTCTATGAATAATTCTACTTATTATTCTATGAATAAACAACGGTTTATAAAAGTTTGTGAGCCCTTGAATAGGCAACAATGAAAATAGACTCACCACCCACTCCATGGTTTTATACCTGAAGCTGTAGTGTAGGCGGTAGCACTTATCGGAAGTTCAATTGCTAAAAAATCTAGTAATAATGTACAAAATAAGAATTAATAACATAATAATAAAATAACAATCAATATTATTTTCAATGTGGACTCATAAGCATTCGCCAATATTATTTTATGCATTTTAACCCAAATAAATGTTCCGAAGTGTTTGCACCAAGACGTAAGTACAGGCAATATTCAATATATCATTTCTATCAAAGTCATATTTTTTTAATTCATTGTGCAAACAAGGAAATAAATCGCAATCTAGCCACCTGCCAACCACTATACATTGTACCGTTAAATGACCAAGCACGTATAACATGATCAATGACGTCCTCGATCACAATCCATCAAGTCAATTCGTTATACGAAACACTGCAATAGTCTAGCAGCTCCACGCCAATCTGACGAAAAGCTCGCCCTTTTTAAGTGGCTGGATTTTACATTACCTCGTGACAATGGAGGAAAACCTGACGAAAAAAATAAGAAGGTCAGAGCTCCCAACACCCAGACAAAGGCTCTTTCACTGTAAGCCACTCAAGGTGACACTTTAGCCGGATTAAAGTTATCGTAGTATGCCAAACTGAATACAAATGTAAGGGTGCCGGGATCGCGTTGTTCGCTCCTATGTGCCTTGTTAATATGATTAGTTGCTATTGAAAACGTTGCTAGAAAGCATCACTTGTATATTCATGATTTCTTTACGATTTCCTAAATTTTTGTAATTGTATAGATATGTATAGTTGCTATAATTAAGATTATTGAACCTACTACTCAGATTATTGGTGTGCATATAACTCTTTAGAATAAGCCAAAATGTGTCAGACGCTTTCCCGGGTTTTCAATTTAACATTTAGTTATAAAAGTAAGGAAGTCGTTAAATCTATTCTTTGGTGAAAAACGAACAAGAGTATCTCGCGTCGAGCGAATTCTGTATAGCGAGCGCCGGGCCGTGCTCAAACAATTCCAAATACATTCAAGTCTTATTGTCACCGTCATTGTTTCATTAATTTATCTTTTATTTATATAAATGATTCTGTTGATTTATGAATTATGAATGGTCGTAAATCAACTGAATGAAGATGTTCACCGGTCAAATATAACGAACTCACTCATTCGATATTTCTTCATAGTCTGTCAAATAAAACGATCACAAATAAATGTTTATTGTCCTCGAATTACTCAACTGAGAAACGTTATAAAGAGAAAAGAATGGGATGTACGGAAGGGACCGGGACAAAAGCGATCCTTCTTCGGACCACCAGCCGTGACGGCGCTTACATTAAGGTTATCGTCATCCGCCAAACTGAATACAAAGACCCTGGACTGGGAAGAGCCCTGTGATTCATGAACGACTCGCTGTATTATCATACGGTAATGCTATATCGAAGAAATGCGACATGGATGATACCCTCGAGTTTACGAGTTGTTCTTGTGGAAAAAAAAGGATATTTCAAGTGTAGGTATACAAAACAAAAGTGTGAACCTCAGTCGACTGACGCACGGACATCGGCACAAGGGACATGTATATAGTGATATGTTTAGTATAGATATATATTTATATAAGGACGAATGTCGCTTCAAGGGATCTCTATTTGATATATTGTCTTATAAACAGTAAACATGTAATCAGCTAATATATTTGTTGTATAAATGTCAAAGGGAATTCTATCTAAATATACATAACTGTACAATATATAAAACAGTGGTAGAGCCAAGCAGTTCGCAGCTTGAATGGGCAGGCACATAACATAACTTCACGCCTTTTGTTACCCGAAGGTGTAGGCAGCGGCCGTTAAGCCTCGTCTCGCCGTTATATTTACGTCCCAAATAAGTCGAAAAGTCATTGATGTGAGCCAGTATCAGGAATCGAACTTGACCACTGGACCTGTCAGAAAATCGAAGTAAAGTGGCCCGTGCAGCGTTTCAAAGCAAATCTATTAACTAACACCACGAAATTATTTTTAATATTTTGATTTTGTTTCAGTGAAAATGTTTAATTAAATTTTGTATCCCTAGCTAGATGATTATAAACACATTTTTTGCTTTTTTATAAGGCGATGATAATTGACGAGTGATCAGTTACAATGGAAGTGACATTTATATTTTGTTTTCCCTAAAATTAGGGGAATAGTCAAATGTTTATTACAAGCAGCATGTTCCTTAGCTAATGTTTAAAATAAATTTATATAGTATTCACATAAACATAACTTCTCGCCTTTTTCTACCCGAAGATGTAGGTATTGGCCGCTAAGCCTCGACTGGCCGTTACGTTTATGTCCCAAATGGAATAGGTAGCGCACCTATTGCCTAAGTTTTTAGTCATCGATATTTATCAAACATTACTTACTAAAAGAATTTCGTGTGAGTCAGGATTCTGTGAGAAACGAGAATTTTTGATGAAATTACAAACCACCTAAAAAAACCGTTCTCAAATCTACAAAAAAGAACACCTAACCTAACCTAACCTAATTACCGGTGGACATAAGTGCTAGTAGTTTTAAATATTAAACTACTCCCAATATTATAACAAATCGTAACATCTGAGAGACAAATCCTAGAACGCGACGTTATATTTATTTGTCCACCGTATCACCCCCCAAGGGAGGGAACATTATCTAACACCCTGTATATATACTGCCACCCGAACTGATTCTCTCGTAAGGTCCTGCGACTGTATTCACAACTCAATAACATTTTAGTTTCATTACCACGATTCGATTGTTTTAAGATTTGAAGTTTTTCTGTTGTTTCAATCATTTTCATTTTAAACTCTGCTTACCCTGGATTATAGTGTCTACTGAATGCTATAAAATAAAATAATATGTATTTATGATTGATATACACGATTTATTTCGAACTGGGTCAGAGATAGGCGGCTCACTGCATGAATGGTTCAGCTCGTGAAATACCTCGACTTCTCAGAATGTCGACGTAAATTCATGCCGCGTTTCGTCGGTTGGGGTAGGTATTAGGTACCCCAAAATTTTTTTTATGGGATAGGAGGGCAAACAAGCAGGCGTGTCACTTGATGGTAAGCAACCAACGCCGCCCATGGACACCAGCAACACATATAGTGTTACTGTTGCGTTGCCGACCTTTAAGGGAAAGGGGATAGGAAAGGACGGGGAAGGGGGATGGGCCTCCGGGTACCTCTCTCACCGAACGAAACGCGGCATGAGCCACTTTACGTCGGTTTTCTGAGAGGTCGTGGTATTTCACCGGTCGAGCTGGCCCATTCACGCAGCGAACTGCTTGGCTCTACCACTGTTTTTCCTCTCTCCATCCTCGTAAATATGGACAATGTAACTCTAACAGTATCTGTTTTGCAGGTGTCCATAGGCCGGGCTAGTCACTTACCATCAGGTGACCCGAATGCTCGTTTGTCTAGAAAAAAACAGAAATACATGTAGTCCTACATTTATCATTGTTAATACCACATCTGGTAATTTAAATTTATTTGTTGCTGGGTGCTTGCGATTATAAAAAAATCATCTCATTCTTAGGGTTTGGTTTGTTCCACGTCCTTTCTTTCGTTTTATAAAATCTCATAAAATGTCTCGGTGGCGCAGTGGCTAGCACCCCGCTTCTGATTCAAGAAGTAGTGGGTTCAAATCCTAGCACACACCAGTGACTTTTCGAAATTTTCGGAAGTAACGTCTTTTAAATATCGATGACTGACAACTTTGTGCCCGGTATGGCAATAGGTTCGCCACCTATTCCATTTGGGACGTAAACCTAACGGTGAGACGAGGCTTAACAGCCGCTGCCTACACCTTCGGGTAGAAAAAGGCGAGAAGCTATGTTTATGTTCATAAAATTATATTGTATAATTTTCATATTATATCCTATCTGATTATATATATGTATATACTAAAAGACTTTTATATCTTGGTTGGTTAATTGGTCAGTCAATTAGTCATTGGTTTCCTTAGAAATTAAATATCTTATAAATATTTAAAAGAAAAATACTACCTGATTCGACTACTAGAATTATTATAGAATCTGTACTTCTACTGTTATACGGATACGAGATGCAATTTTTGTTCAGCGAGAACTTGTTTCTTCACCTAAGTTTTATAAGTTCACAAGAAATCTAACTTAGAGATATCTTGGAGATAACTGAGATATTATTTACAGAATAAGAAGAGACTCACCGTGTCGTTTATACAGGAACAAATTATTTCTAAGCTTCTATTTGATATAATATTATAATATTTTTTTGTCTAAGTAGTTTTGTTAAAGTAGTTTTGTTAAAGATATTTTTCCAGTAAATATATAAGTAATGGTAACACTGGCTCACACCAATGACTTTTCGAAATTGTTTTCGTAAGTTATGTGTGATAAATATCGATGACTGAAAAACTGTGTGCCCGGTATGGCAATAGGTTCGCCACCTATTCCATTTGGGACGTAAACATAACGGCGAGACGAGGCTTAACAGCCGCTGCCTACACCTTCGGGTAACAAAAGGTGTGAAGTTATGTTATGTTATATATTAATAGCCAAGCTTTATAGATAAATTCATAAATAATCTTCGTTGCTTTTAAATTGTTCTATAAATAAAGATACTGTTATGTATGTACGTATGTATGTTTTCGGTAGGTATATGTGATACCTGCCTACACTTTGTGGTACAAAGGCGTGAAGTAGAAATTAAAACAAATTTTGTATTTGTCGTTTAAAAACTTTCTATATCATATGACCCTGTACCTACGTAATGCTGTTTAATATCCTTAAATAAATAAAGTTTCATTTGATTTTGATACAATGTATTATTGTATCAAAATCAAATAAAACTTTATCTAATTGTATTTATTCATCAAAAAACTATTTTGTATATATACTTTGTTGTAGATCACTCGTGTTTTGTTATTATATCCAAAATAGTTATGTACTCGCAAACATCTGTCAGATGTTAATAATCTGAGATAAAGACACCCTCTGAAATTAATTTCGAGGCATAAGTTAAATAACTTATTAAACAAGTTGTCTAAAGAGTATCTCTCGTACCTTCACAACAAATATTAGACGGCAGTGTACAAAGTTTGTCTTGGCAACAAATATTTGAAATATGCGGTTGAATACCGTAACCATGGCACAAACAAACAGTGTATCTAAGCATTAATTATTATATATTAATATATTATTTATTTATTTTATGGAGAAAGGGGTGAATGGAAATTAGTAAGCGGGTCACCTGCTGGTTGATCTTGTACTAGCGCCCTCCATAGACATCTGAATACTGAGAATGCCACTTTTGTGGTGCCGGTCTTTAAATGAGATAAGGATCGGATGGGGGAAGCTCATTAAGTAAAATTCTGCATAAGCCACTGTACGTTGATTATTTGAGAGGTCGTCATATTTCAAGTCGTCAAGCTGTCCTATTCATGCAGCAAACTGCGTGGCACTACTACTAAATATATTTATAAATATAGCAGTTGTTTCTCTTAGTTAACAATACTTAGGTTTTTATAGTAACCCATATAAGTAGGCAGGCTGTAATAAATTTTCATATTGCAAGCGAACGCAATATTACATGGTGGCGTAAGTGCGTTATATTTCATGTCTGCGGTCTCACCGACCTCGTACACTTGATAATACAGTTATTCCACGTACAAGATATTGTCTTTCTATAGAAACCTGATCGTTCTTTAACAATATCTGATCGGAGCGTTAGTTATTATAATGTTAATATTACTTTTGTTATTTTATCTCGGTAATGTTTTATTGGAATCGTATAAATTAAATTTTAAACTACGTATTTTTTGGGATAGGAGGATAAACGAACAAGTGGGTCACCTGATGGTAAGAAACTTCTCACCGCCCATCACAACACCGTGGTGCGCTGCCGTCCTTTACGGGAGTATGAAGGGAAAGGAGGGGGAAAGCGGATCGGACCTCCACATACCTCTTTCACCGAACGAAACGCGGCACGAGCCATTTCACGCCGATACTCCAAGAGGTCGTGGTATTTCACCGGTTGAGCAGGCCTATTCATGCTGCGAACTGCGAGGCTCTACTACTGTTAATTATTCATTTATATATTACTAATAGACAACAATGTTATTATGGTTATTATCATCATCATCTGCCCAGATCTGTCCACTTCTGAACGTAGGCCTCCCCCTGGGCACGCCATAACTCTCGGTCCTGTGCCGCTAATATCCAGCGACTCCTTGCTGTTTTCACTTGGTCATCGGTCCATCTAGTTGGAGGACTACCCCATCGAATGTGGTGAGTGGTGGTCCAGTGATTTAGTTGGTATACTGTCCCGATGGTGGTGGTTAGGAGGGATGGGGAGTCCAACATAACCAACGGCACCCTTTAACAGGTTTCCACAAAAAAGGAAGAAGGCCTACGCTACGCAGTCCAGTCCGTCGTGGCTACTCTACCTTTCGCTTAACCTAACCTTTCCCCAGCATTTCTCGGTTCTTATAGCGATGTGGCCTGCCCATCTCCTCTTCAGTGTGCTAACTTTACCAGCTGTGTCAGTTACTCCCGTACGTCTACGGATCTCCGTATTTCAGATTTTATCTCCGGACATATGTAGCCCGTTCCATAGCACGCTGGACGACTTTGAGCTTCCTGATGAGGCTAACATTAAAAGTTTTTATTGAGTTTTTATGGTAGATACGGATAAATTAAAATAGCTGACTAAACAAAAAAAAAAACAAATTTTGGCGTTTTCCTTAGTTAGACTAAGTATGTATTAACATGTTATATTATATTGAATCCGTTATTTAGTTTTAAGTGATTAGTTAACTAGTTAGCTAACTAAACAGTTTGGAAAATAAGATGGTTAATTTGCGCTAATAAGCGCTAACTTGTATTTTAGCTGTTTTAACATCATTAATTAATTAGCTACTGTTTTGGGAATATCGAAATTATTTCTAAGGTTATCTTGAACATATATAAGGGAGATTAAAATATTTTATTTTTATCTGTTATACGGAGTATAATACATATATTCCTCGCGGACAAAAAAATGACGATGATAATGATTTTTACATATATGTATACCCTGTATTACTCAGGTGAATACAGCTCTCCAATGGTGAAAGAATGTTTAAATCCGTCGAGTAATTTTTGTGCCTATTCAAATAAACAAACAAAGTTTTCTTCTTTATAATATTAGTGTAGATAAAGAATAATTTTGACTTAGGCGTCAATGGCAAGATTAGAACTGAGCAAACAGCTTGAGATACCGATTACAAATAACTCTGAAACTAATAATTGTGACACTAAACCATTAAAAAGAGTTTGCGTATTTAGTATTACTAAAGAAGAATCATTATCATAACTTCACGCCATTTTCTACCCGAAAGCGAAGGAAGTGGCTGTTAAGCCTCGACTCGCCCTAATGTTTAGGTCCCAAATAGAATAGGGGGTGAACCTAATGCAAAAAAAAAAGGAAGAATAAAAACAGTCCATCATATCTGATGAAAATGATTTTAACGATTATTGCATAATATTCATTATATACATTCATAATTACAAGCATTCGTAGTGTAATCTAAATAAAAACACAAATCAAAGCTAATCATTTAATTACGTGCAATTTTGTTTGCCAGAAGTTTCCAAAAACCAGAAAAAAAAATGCGCAAAGATTGACTAGTTCAAATTAGAAAAGAACTGATATCTGATATCAAGACAAAACAATCACATGACTAGACTGGCAACCGTCTACGACATGTCTGTACAATTAGTCCTTCCAGCTACTTCCGATTAGGAAACACAACTAAATAGAACCGTCCTTTCCAAATAGATATTACTGTGATTGGTATCCTTATGTTCTTAAGTGAATGTCCCTTAATAAGTACCCTTATTAGGAGGGGAAGAAAACTGTTTACACACTTAATACTTTATTCATAAGTTCAAGTTCGAAATCTCCCAGTGTATTTATTTAGTGGTAGTGTATTTTAGCTATTGCTTGCAACTCCTTTAATTGTTTGTACATACTGTAATGAAATATTTAATATCATTAATTATTAAGTATTATTTGTATTCTGCTCACTTTGGTTGTTCTATATTCAGTTTATATACTTTGCTGGTTTTTTTTTACTTAAAACAAATACGATCGGTCTATCGTCTTAAAGAACTGTAGTGTTTTATTAAAACGCATGTAGATAAATATTATACTGTTATTTTTTTAATACACAGGTAATCCAAAATGTTGTACTATGTGTAGTATCTACACTAAAATTTGTATAGCTTATAATTATTTCCGAATAAAGTGGAATTACTCAATAGTCCCGGTGGTCCAGTAGTCGAGCACACGCTCTCTGAATCCAGAGGTCGCGGGTGTTAGATATTAATAAGTATCATCTATGATCGCGGGTTCAAATCCTGCACACCAATGACTTTTTGAAATTAAATAATTTCGAAAGTTATGTGTTATAAATATCGATGACTAAAAACTTTGTGCCCGGTATGGCAACCTATTACATTTGGGACGTAAATGGCGATGCCGTTATGGCAAGTCGAGGCTTAACAGCCACTGCCTACAGTTTCGGGTAGAAAAAGGCGTGAATTTATGTTATGTGAATAACTAAACTTATACCTTTCCAACTAAACTTTATAAATTTAGTTAGTTATTTTAGAATAAAGGATCTCCTAAATAAATGCTTAACTATAATAGTAATTTTTAGTAAGTTATCCTAACAAAAAAAATATGATATGTCAGGCTCGAAAGCGCACAACTGTAAGCAAATGATAACTTAGACGGTACAGTATTTATTATTCTATCCCACTTACTTGAAAAGCTAATAAAACAAACCACAAGTGAACAACTTTGGATAGGAAGCAAAACTAACACACTATATTTGTAGAGGGACACTTAATTGTTTAAGAAACTTTGGCTTCTAGTTGAGACCTTTAATTAATAGAGAGACAGCTATAAATTTTCATATACGCTGTCATACGTCTCGGAAACTATTAACGGTGTATATTTAAGGACTGGCGGAAGGTAAAATTTGGGGGGAAAATTTAGTGAAAGCGCATTTACTTATCTAACCCTCAAATTAAAATATGAATATACTACTTTTAATCCATACCAAACAAGAAGTTAACAGCACAATAGGCTAACAGAAGCCGATCCAATAGTTTTAGATTTTTCATCAGTTTGTCCTTCGATGACGAAATTACTCAATAGATCTTTATGCAGTTTGACGTAGTTTGATTTTTAGAGAGATAAATAAACTTTGTTCCATCTCAACAATCTTGTGTCAGACCAAAAATTACGTATTATCATTTAAAGACCTGATAAACCGTGGATTTATTATTTAATTGATGTACCTACCGGAGTAGCAAGCTTTATATTTTTCAAACTATGTTGGAAACATCTTAACAGCTGTAGCGCTATCTAGTATTTTCTTTCAACCCTTAGAATCACTACATTCATTTAAATTATTTTTTAGACTTTGACCAGTGCGTCCTACGGTGCCGAAACGTGGACAATTACAGTAGGGCTAAACCACAAATTTAAAGGCGGGGTATCTCTGAAAGGTAAACTCAGAAATGAGTATATCCGCCAGAGAATATATGGCATAGCTCGTAGAATAAGCTCGCTGAAGTGGTAATGGGCTTGTCATATCTGCCGAAGGACCGATGGTTGATGGAATAAGAAGGTCATAGAGTGGAGACCGCGTCTTGGTAAACGTAGCGTAGAACGCCCACCAGCCCGATGGTCAGACGACCTCAGAAAGGCTGCTGGAAAAGACTGGATGCGGAAGGCAGGGATCGGATGTTGTGGCGCACATTGGGAGAGAACTATATCCAGCTGTGCAGTGGACTGCAATAGGCTCATGATGATGGTGATTTGAATTATGTTTAACATAAAGATGTTTGTTAAAAGTTTACTCTAATACTCTTTACGTTTGCAACTTACTCACATATAGATTTCTGTTATCATAATATATCATATGTTATATCATTTCCAAAAATTTTCATTTACTGGTTTATTACTTACATTGAGATAGTCCGCTCACAAGCAACCTGTACTCAGTGCGAGTGAAAGACTGACATATTTCTCAATTCTTAGAGAGCGACTTCCAGAATATTGATCAACTGAATATCTCATACCGCACGCCAGATGCTCACTGAAAATTACTTTGAAATAAATCTGGTGAACTTAGAGACGTGACGTAGCCGGGGAATGGTGGCGTTCCTTTCAGCGATAACGTGCTGAATCGCAATGAAAATTATAATTGAATTATAAGTTGCGACGTCTGTGGCGCCCCCTCGCTTATTGTGATAACGACGAGACAAGTATTCTAATTTACTGTCGCATTACTTAATGGCCATCTTATAATTGAATCTACCTAATGATTAAGTATCGTATATTTAATAAAACAATAAAGAACTCGAACATCTAAAATATTGATTTATAAACATTATAATATATACATAGTTCAAAATGTTTTTCACTAACATCGTATTCACTCTTGCTACCGTAAATTTTTTCGTCTTGTTTCTTCTTGAATTTAAGATCAGATCATTTTGTTCTATTCAATCACTGTTCTAATTTTAAAACAATGACATGGAAAGTACTTTCAGTAATATTTCTTGTTTGGAACGTTAAATTTGGCGGATATAAAAAAAACTGTTTGAAATTATTTACTTTAAATTTATTTTTATTTTTCACAAAAATAATTTTAGGTGTATTGAAAGAGTATAACGAATTCGGAGCTATACCTCTGAATTCTAGTTGAGATATTACGAGTTATATTTCTGGTCCAGACTAATAAATAATAGGATGTTATGTAAATGGATGGAAACATAAGTGGATGAGAATATTTGTGCTAGATATATGAGAATAGGTTTCGGCGTCTATACATCTCAGGGAGTAGAAAATTAATGCGGCGTGTCGATGATAAATGAAATAATATTTATTTATTTTAATTTAATATAATTTAATATAATTAGCACTGCATACATCTTCAGATACAGGAGAGTAAACTGAAGACGTTACAGTCATAGCTATTCTACATCCCACAGATTAGTTAAGATCAGTGAGATTAGACGTCATCATTATAAAAAAAATAAAAAGTCTGATTTAATAACTATCCGCCTCTAATTACAAGAAAACCACTATGATACATCTACCAAGTACTGCGAGATCTTTATTTTCTACTTCTTTCTAACCTTCGTGAAACAAATGACCTGTTATTAATTAATTTTCAATCTATATTTTACATTTTTAAATAAACCCGGGGAGCCTGGGAGGAAAATAATTAGGAAAAAAGAAACCACCATCCCTTTTATTACTTTGATTACATTTTTATTTTTTTAAATGTCATAAAATGATATCAACATCTTAAATTTAACATTGATAAATATTCGCACTTCGTACTAATAAATCGGTATAACATGAAAGTCATTATATTTACAATGATTGTCCATATTTATTGTCAATAATTATAATCGTACGTACGAGATATCTAAACATTATATTTCGTAATAATTTGTAAATTAATATTTACATACACGAATTACATAAAAGAAATAGATTCAAAATACTAATCACTACTTATTATCAAAATACATTATTGTCATTAGACTTGTAATAACATATTATTATAAATGAATATAGTACGAGTAATTATTAAAATAATAATAATTAATTAATTATTATTAACAGTTATTGTTATTTTCATTTTATTCGTTATATTTATTTGTGTAGCAATGCGGCCTGTCTTCTGGGTACGCTATCAGTAGACCGTGATGCGGAGAAATTTAATTTCAGCTGGTTTTTTTAATTGTATATATTGTAAATAATGTAATTTATTTATTTCTTCTTACTACTGTTAATTAATTAAACAAATTCAGATATTTTTTTATTTAAGTTTTATAAACAAACATGTGGTTATACACTATTATAATTATTATATTTCTGTATATTATTAAGTATAAATAAATACATTGCCTTAATAGAATCGATAATAATTAATACATTATTTTTTTTGTTTTGTTTTTTTTTTCTCGTATATTTTTCATAGCAAATTTCATTTCATATTCATAATATTAAACACTATTCCTACAGTAAATTCATTCTTGTCACTTACATTTAGTACAACTACATTATTCTGAAGTCCAAAAGGAACTTCACTTACATATTTCATAAACCCATAAGTACGAATGAGCCAAATATTTTAATTACTATCCGGAAGACATAATTTATATTTTTACGAATATCAATTTTATTATAATAAATATGTTATTGTTATAATATAAATTTTATTTTTTGTTATAAAATTAATCATAAAATTTTGTCGTTAAGTATTGATTATTACATTTTATTGTCTATAATATATAATCATTATAAAATAAATAAAATTTAAGAAAAAATACACAATGGGATATTTATTTTTTTAAGGCGTATAAAATATTAGATATTTTTAATTTAAAATATAATTATTACAAATTATAAAAGGATATAAATGATATTTTAATAACTATTATTGTCTATTTATTTTCGTTGTTATAAATGTCTATATAAACTTGGATAATTATTATATTATTAAAAAACTAAATAATAAAATCTAATTACACAATGCACATTACATAAACGCATTTAAACTATAATTATGTTATTTATGTCTATATATATTTATATAGTACCAGTAAATTATTGGTTTTTTTTACAAATGTAATATTGTCATTTATACAGTTATATATACTATAATATTCATTAAAATATTATGATATATTTATAAATACAAATCAGATTTTAATTACTATTCCATCATAAAAACTGTATACTTTTAATTTAATCGTGTATAGAACATCAATAAAACCAGAACAGTTATACATTTTATACTATTATTATTAATAATATTATAATTATGCAGATATCATAATTATTTTTGTTCAAAGTAGTATTGAATTATTTTTTATTAACAACATTATTATGATATGATAAGAATGATATTTGGGGAATCGTTGATTTGTCATTACGTATTTTGGTTTTTCCTTCTAAACTACAACAATATCATAAAATAATATCTAGAACGGTCAAGCCGGAGTATTATTACAAATTTATTGTCCATGGTTACATTAAAGGCTGAATGTAATATTTATCGTGCGCCATCGAATATTTTTAGATAACAATTTTGATAACACCGAATTACTAAATCGTTTCCAACAACCTCAAAACACGTAACTTACATACATATAAAATTCAACAGCCATGTTTTTATCACTACATTTTAACGTTATACAACAAAAAAGTATTCCGAAATTATTAATACATATATATATATATTTATTTATGTGTATAGTATATTCTTTATACAATGGTGTTGATTAATAAAATGATTGGTAAAAATGTGTGACTTTTGTAAGCATTATTATATACGACATAGTGTCGTGTAAGCCCAGGGGTGGGCCGGATTTTCTGTTTCTCGGTCCTCTGGGCATATTCGTTGTGGTTTGTGTTGTTAAGTGGGGTCATAGCGTTGCTATAATAATAGATGGCGTTGTTCAAATCAGTTTGTCGTGTGTCCGAGTCTAACGCGTTTTGGCTGACGCGTTCTTGCTGTTTCTTCGGGTAACGTTTCGGTTGTCGCGTGGTAGCAATTGCAGTGGTGGTTGGAGCCGGAGTTGTGGTGGTAGTCGTTGTTGTAGTTGTCGTGGTCGTCGTTGTCCGTTGCGGAGTTTCTGTTGAAAATTATAACGTAATTTTCAAATAACAGGTGGAAAATTCTAATGTAATTTTCAATAAAAAAATCTTATTAAGTTATTTCTATCATAAAACATAACATAACTTCACGCCTTTTCTCATTTTTCGACTTTCGAAAAGTCGTTGGTATGAGAGTATTAGGTATTTATGACAACAAAAAATAAAATTTAAAAAAATATATTTCCTAATTATTTTCATAGTAACATAAAAATGAGTCGCCATGGTTTGAATGTTTGTTTTTTCAATAGCTTTCGCAAGTTATTTGTGATGGTCAATATCGAAGTTGAACAAATTATAGCTGACAAAACTCAATAGGTAACTCAAACTCAAACCAGACACGACACCAGATAATTTCACAAAATTTTCTCAATATACGAATGACACAGTGGTAGAGTCAAGCAGTTTGCTGCATGAATGGGCCGGCTCAACCAGTGAAAAACGACAACCTCTCAGAAGATCGACGTAAAGTGACTCATGCCACGTTTCATTCAGTGAGAGAGGTACTCGGAGGCCGACCTCCCTTCCCCATCCTTTCCTATCCTACTGTCTTAAAGGTTGGCAACGCACCTGTAACACTATATGTGTTGCAAGTTTCCATGAGCGGCGCTGGTCACTTACCATCACGGTGACACGGCTGCTCGTTTGCCCTCCTATCCCATAAAAAAAAACAATGAAATAATTAAAATCACTAGGTACCTTTCAGGACAATGGCGCCTTCTGCTCTCCCGTAAGCATTAGCAGCGGAGCATGTATATTCACCAAAATCCATCTTCTTCAGCCGGGTAATAGTGAGGTTCATTTTCAAAGCGTATTCGGTTAGAATTTCTTCGGAAATCACGAATTTAGGACTGCTAAGTAGCTTTGCACCTACAAAACAGGAAAATCATTCATAAATGCCACTAAATATACAGTGTTTTATTAACTTTACAACAACTAGTTTACTTTCGTCGTTACTCGAAAAGACCACGAAGATAGTTTTTATATTATATTCACTTTTACAAATAAAGGAAGTTTTTGTTGACAGTAAATTATTTTTAGAAACATGAATTTCACGTGATTAATGGAGGACAGAATCTACTTAGGGGTCGAAAAATCTACATTTAATCTATACTTATATTATAAAGCGGAAGAGTTTGTTTGTTTGTTTGTTTGAACGCGCTAATCTCTGAATCCACCGCTCCGATTTCAAAAATTCTTTCAGTGGTATATAGTCCATTTATCGAGGAAGGCTTTAGGCTATATTATATTTGCAAATAAATTAGGGATCCTTACTATAAGTCCAATAATGTAAACCAAGGTGTAAGAGAATCACTTGAAAATTTTTTTACATCGTGAACGCTGCGAAAACAATATTGATTCTATAACAAAACAATGTACTACACTTTTACAGAACATATTATTGTCTACAAAAACGTCGCGAGGCCATATGTCTAGTTATTGTAGTTATCTCACAATAAGTGTTTTTTGAATTTTTTTAAATAGCTATAATTATTAACGCTCCTCAAAATAAATTAATTCAATAAAAAGGTAAATTCAATGCCTTTCTAGGACTTTTTAATGATTCAATTCGGACATGGGCGAGACTTGTCTCCGCCGGCGTTGATCGTGGCAATGCTGGCGGGAGAGGAGGAGTGGAGGGTCGTGGCCTCCTTCTGCGAAGCAGTCATGCTCCAAAAGGAGGCCGCCAAGCGGGATCGGGAGAGAGCCGATCCCGCTCGAAGGCGGCGTCGGCGAGCTCAGTGATCGCCTCCGCCGACGGACCGCGAGGGCGCACACCCCGTGGGTGCGCCCGGGTCACGGCCCGGGAAGGATGACCCCCCGGTGCGGCCTGGGAGGGTCGTCGGGGGTGCCGCCGGCCACGCGCCTGTTTACAGCGCGCGGTCGGAGCCGCCCCGCCCGGGGGAGCCTCGCCGAGGCTCCCCGAGGATGAGCACCCCCTCGTGGTGGACCAGAGGGCTGACGCACTGTCCTGGGCCACCCCAACGCCAGCGGAAGGCCGCCGCGAGGATTTTGTGGGTAACCCTAGGATCGGATTGCAGTTTACTGTTTTGGTAGTCCCACACTACCCCCTGCCGTACCCAAGCGGGGGGTGTGCATAAAGCATTTACTCGCGTAAAAAAGGGACTAGGCCGGTCATGAAAGACGGCGCTAGCAGGTAGATTGTTTTATGTTTGTATCTTTTTAAGGCGTAAGGCTGAGCAAACCAGAATGAAATTTGACATAAATATTGACTATAATAAAATACTTTTAAAACTACTAGTGATAGAGTACGTTTTAATAATTAAAAACTTACCGGTATAAGATTTTCCTCGCTGCCATGTGTTCAAAGATTTTGGTGAGGCTTCCACGTAGCACTGGAGAGTGACCTGCATGTCAACAGCGCGTAACACCACTGGGCTACTAACCCTGACAATTGGTTCGACTGCACAAAAAAATAATAATATATTTAGTTACACTTGTTTTTATAGCATCTTAACTTTTACTACCAGAAGGTGTAGGCATCGGTTATTAAAGCCTTGACTGACAATGAACCTATTGCCAAAAAGCGGGCAGGCTTTTGAAATAACATGATAATTTAATACGATTTGTAGTTTAATAGATGAAAGCTAAGCTAAGCTATATATAGTTCCTATCCCATGACAAACACATTCAAAACTACTATATTCTTAATAATTATCAAATTAATTAATAATTATGGTTATAATATAAATAAGATTTACTTAAATTCAAACTCATTTGACATGCCCAAGAAATCTTTACATCTGGCCAACAAAGAATAGAATAGAATAGAATAGAATAGAATAAACTTTATTGTACACCACAAACAGAAAGAAAATACATAAGAACTTAAAATTTATACACAGGCAGGTACAATGGGCGGTCTTATCGCTTACAGCGATCTCTTACAGACAACCTTTGGATGGACTTGTCAGTATGGAAAATGGGAGCTGGGGTGTACTTTTTATATATAATGATATAAATACGTGGCAATACTAAATACATACATATAACAAAGTTAAATTTTGTTCAGGTTAAGTCCGTTCAATTTAACGTAAGCCCTAAAGTTTACCCAGTCGTATGGTAAAAATATAACTAATTATTAAATATAATTTATATAATTTACATTGGAAAAATAGTCTTACTTTACTTAATCTTAATATCTTTACTTTAATATTAGATCACTTGGATTACTTATCTAGAATTATTTATTTTAATATAATATATGTTATAATGTCTCATAAAAATTATTTTCTTGTTTTTAGATAAGTGTGAGTAATATTTAAGAGTCGATTCGACATTCTAGTCCATACATGTTAATAAGTCTGCTTCCTATTCCAGTGGGGACAGTAAATTTTATGTGACAACTCAAGGCATTCCCGTTGCCTGTACCTTGACGGTAACAAAAGCAGCGAATATCCAAAAAAAATCAATAATCAACAGCTAGAAATTCGGAATATTAAAGATATTAAAACATAACTAAAAAGCAGGAGATTTATCCAAATAATACTATTAGGTTTTCATGAATACTTACATAGTACAGTAACTTCATATTGTCTACTTTTTGTAGGTGGTATTCCATTCGCTGCAATGCACAGATACTTTCCCATATCAGAGCGTTTTAGTCCTTTAAGCGCCAGTGTCGAACCAACGTAGCTCTCCACCACTGCACGGGGAAAATAATAAATGTTTAATAAGTTTGACAAAGTTATCTTCGAGTTTTGTCCGACTGGTTATTCCATTTTTTCTATGGATGTCCTAATATATACTAACTTGTAGCAGGAACGGGCTGGTTCGAATATTAATTTGAAAGAAATATTCTCACTAAACTTTAGCAAAAACTAAAGTACATTTGTAGTCAGTACAAATGTACTTTAGTTTTTGCTAAAGTTTTAATCTAAAGATTTCTAATCACAAATAATGAAGAAACACACAGACAGAAAGACCGAGAAAAACTAATATAAATGGTATATGATATAGTTGATATGGTATGGCTTATTTCATCATAATTCAACTAGGATTATATACATTAGTATATTTGTAGACTAAAGATAAAATACATAGTTCTCAGTAGATACAGTATGTCTCAAGTCTATATTGTTGACTGTTTATGTTTCATGCACGGACTTTACAGCCTCCACGTTCACGGGTAAACTTCTACTCACAGTTAGAAAGATGGTAAACCGAATTCTTAATATCTCGCGACAAGAGGGCCGGTTTATTCTTCGCACAAAGGATTAGCAGGCAGTGGGCAGTGGCAGTGCGGCCAGTCTTCTGGGCACCCTGCCCATTTCACCAATTTTTTAATTGTTTATATTCTAAATAATTTAATTTATTTATTTCTTCTTATTATTGTAAAGAAATGAATTTTAAAATATATTTACATATAATTTATAGAAAAGAAAAACAGTTATATTTGCACAATTTTGTTAGGAAATTCCACACTATTTATTACCAATCATCAAAAGATTAATTCAACATTGAAACTATGTAAAACAGTTTTGTTTGCGTATAATAGGGATTATGTTGAATATGTATGAACACTTGATAGAGGATTTTCCCCATCACTAATCACTTATACCTAATCAAAACATCCGAGCGTAACATAACGAAACTTTATCAAATATTTCAACAGTTATCAAATTTAAACTCGAATTGAATAAACTTTATTAATTCGTTTAAAGCATACCGTATTCCCCCCATATCTCCCTTTTCCTCCATTCCTTACGCCAAATCCGAGGCAGCCATATAAAATATTGTTAGTGTGTAACACAAGCAATGTCTGAAGACTGGGGAATTATGAAATTGTGTTTTATTGTGGGGTTCTAAAGTGCGACATGTCGTCAGCAACTTGTTACTTCGGAGGGTAGCTCTTGGTATAGCAAATACAACCAGCGTTATTATTGCTGAGAGAGTAATTGTTTTCCGATTTCATTATGGCCCAACAATTTTCTTCTGCAATATAATATAATTTAATTAACAGGCGAGCGTTCGCGAGTTTGAACAATATTAGGCGAATCAAATATTTTTTTATTGTTCTCTCGGACCGATAAATTGAAAATTTGCCAATAATACCAATTTTATAATATGTAACATAATAAATTACATTAAAATAAAGGATTCAAGGACCTTCTGATATATGGCTTGTCTGTCTGTTAAAGACTTGCTTTCGAATCCGGGAAAGTTACCATTGAGTTTTAGGAAATCATTTATTTATTTACATTATTTTTTTTATTTAGTTACATTATTGTTCACATTTGTAATGACTAAATCATGATGAATAAATGAATCATGTATGACAATTGTCGATGGCTACAGATAGACATTACACTTCACTTATTGAAGAATGAAAAATCAAAACACAGGTGAAGCTGAAACCGCCACTTATGGAAGGAGCAACGTTAATATAACATATCTTCACGCCTTTTTCTACTCGAAGGTGAAGGCAGTAAGGTGTTGCTGTTAAGCCTGGACTCACCGTTATGGTTACGTCCCAAATGGAATAGGTGGCGAACCAAAACACAGGTGAAGCTGAAACATATAGTGCTATAGAGGGCACAAAGTTTTTAGTCCTCGATATTTATCACACATATCATTCGAAATTAATTTCGAAAAGTCATTGGTGTGTGCCAAGATTTGAAGTCGCGACTTCTGGATTCAGAAGCCCTATGCTCGACCACTGGACCACCGAGACTGTGTTAAAGCAATGTTAAATTTCTGATTGGTTCACTTCCTAAAAATATCATCCTCATGGGCTCTATAAATCTAAGGCACCTTTAGGAATATAATAAGCTGGTTTGCTTTTCTTTAAGATACACCTACACACACGCATCCCCAGTTGGCTTTTAAATTACGAGCACAGCAATTAATTGCATTGTGCCCTACTTCTCTCTCAAAATTAACAATTTGCAATATTTCACTACAATTGAGTCTAGTTAATTAAGTCGTAGACGTCGGCGGCCTCTAGTGGCAAGATAAGTAATCATACAACGATGTACTTACTTCATGATGTCGGCTGCTACAATTGTATTCATATCCACACATACAAACACAATAAAATTCATTAATAATAATATATCTAAACTATTGTTTCCTTATTCTCAATACGCGAGCTATTCCCGGAATGATATTAACTAACTTTAGTTAGAGAGCCAAGCGTTCATAGCTTACAATATTTATAGGGCTTAAGAAAATTATCAAACAGTTCTACTCAACAATAAAATTTAGATATGATTTTAGACGGCATTGTGGTGCATTAGTAAAACTACCGACTGCAGTATAGAGGTTGGTGGGTTCGATACCTACTCAAGAACAAATATTTGTGACAAGCTTAAATGTCTGTTTGGGTGGGTGCTTTTCTCTGTATTATAAATATGTATTTTCAAAAAAAAAAGTAGACACGCATCCGTTATCTAGTTTCCATAACATAAGTACTTAGTTGCTTCGCATGGAACTAGAGGGCGCTGTTTGTTCTGTGTCCAAGATATTATTAATATCAATTCAATAAAGATATAGATTCCAGCGCTTGCGATGCAATCACCATTCTCTGGTATAGTGATGTCCAAATATTGTGCGCTAATGGCATAAACTTGAATCATTATGTCGTTCTCGTTAGAAGTTGTAATTACTAATACTCGCAGATAGCGATAATCGATATATACTACAAACTAAATATTTCACGACGTCCAATTCTCATTTTTTTATATTTTAATGGGTAGCGCTTAACCTCGTTTCACCTGATGGTAAGTGACAACGAGGCCGTTGATGGTGAAGCGTACTGTCCACTTAGTGGCCTATTCACTCTCCTTTTGAAGAGACTTGTGTCACAGTATGTACTAAGTCATAGTATATATCGATACTAACAGGGAACACCGATACAGGTAGTTTGTTCCATTCACCAGCCGTACGGATGATGAAGGAAGATCCAAAGCGCTTAGTTCGTACAGGTGGTATTTCTACACCGTACGGTTGTAGATAGTAAGTAAGTCGGGTAGTTCGCCTATAGAATGGGGATGGATTACATAATTAAGCTATGAATTTAAGTATAATCTATATATATATAAGAGATTTCCACCTATATATTGACTCATCACGATATCTCTGGAACCATAAGGCGTAGCGACTTGAAATTTGGTAGGATTATTCCTTTCGCCGAGTAGAGGTCAGCTAAGAACGGATTTTACGAAATTCCACCCACAAGGGGGGTTGCGGGGGTGTTAACAATGGAAAATTCCCATTTTTAACCTATAGCTGTTATCGACTTCAAATTTGTCGAAGATATTGCAGTATTAACATAGCGGGGCAGCAGTTATTACTTTTGATGCGAAACAGAGTTCGCCGGGTCAGCTAGTTATACATAAAAATCACAACTTTGAATCAAGAAGTGTCGGTTTCGAATCCTTATACACCAATCACGAGTCACTAACTTTTCGGAATTTAAGTTTTATAATGTAAGTATATGGCAATAACTTCTACCGCGTATTCCATTTAGGAGGTATCGAATTAGTGAGTCGAATAGTAATATCTACTGCCTACACTTTCGGATAGAAACACACCTTATATTACAAAAAAAAATTCAATTTTCATGGCTAAATATTCAACTTATGGCTTTTTTATAAGGTTATCATACCGTTAATGTTCAAAATAAAGAACCCACCGCACCAGTCCTTACAGATTCAATTCCATTAAAACGTGTCTAAAACTCCCTACAGCACCATTTTGTCCGGGCGCCGATGGTTAATACAGATATACAGATAAATAACCGTTACACGGATAATCCACTGAAGACGATATCCGGATAGGTTCAGGTGTATTGTAAATTGTGATATTAAGTTTCCAGCTGTGTAAAAGAAACACGAAATAGATTCATTTTTTAAAGGGTTCTTTATTAAATTGAAAGTTCAATTACAATATCCTTAAGCTTAATTTATATGTTCAACCTTTTATGAGTTGGTTAGGGCTTCGATTCTCGTCGAAAGGAAACTGGCGTATTTTGTACAAACGATGTTAGTGTAGCAAAATGTTAATGGATATGTCAATACTATTATAATAAAGCAAAATAGTTTGTTTGTTTGTTTGAACGCACTAACTCAAGAACTACTAATCGAAAATTTATTTTAGTGTTCGATAGTTTTTAAATCGAATAATGTTTTGGGCTATATAATATCACCTGCGACTAATAGAGGCGGAACACTTACTTTTTTAGAGACAAAAGTGTTTAATATGGCAGTACGAAGTACGCGCGGTCGTTTGGTTTACTATATTGATAATTTTCAGTAACTAATTCTCATTTGGGCAGATTCCTGGGCTAAAAGAACGTTAGCAGAGATGCTAGTAATCCATAATGCAGTGATAGGAGCTAGTGATCCCAAAGCTAACTTATGGAAGCGAGAGTTGGATATGGCACAGTATGCACGAAAGTAGGATAAACGCGGAAGAAATGAGGGCACTGTGCAAAATCTGAGGAGTGACTCTCGCTGCCTGCCTTGAAAACAAGGAAGCTCGATTGAAAGAGAGTGTCGGTGTAAAAATAAGAAATGGCATGCTCTGGTGGTTCAGACATGTAGAAAGAATGGATGGTGCAAGATTGACTTAGCAGATATATAAAGCAAAAGCGGATGAATGTAACAGTCGAGGACGGCTCAGAAACACCTTCCATGACCAAATAGGACGTGTTCTGGGGGCAGGTGATGTTAGGAGTCTTAACAATCGACGCGCGCGCATGAAAAGAGTAATGAAAGTCAAAGAAGCGATCGTGTAAGAATCGTGCCTTATGCTGCTCTGTTCTTTCTGCCTACTCCGCAATGGATTTGGCGAGAAGTTATGTATGTATTTATGTTTATATAAAGAAATTATGGTGAGCCATCACGGGTGGCCTGACATGGAATAGCGTAGGAATAGCGTGGCGATGCCAACAATGAGGCCTCGCCTATAGATGTTTCACATTAAAAAGCATCCGTTTAATGTATGTTAAAAAAGATAAATTTCGTTACTAGACAACTACTTACACTCTAAACACAACGAAGAGCAGGAAAAAAAACGATAAAACTGGAATAGTAAGCGGCGCGATAGGCAATTCTTACATATTTAGTGAGGCGTGTTTAACATGTCCAATTAATACAAAAGGCAGGCAGCGCCACTCTGTTCACTATTACAACCACCCCACCGTTTACCGAGGCCCCGCCAGTCTTTTGTTTACGCCTAATGGCTTAAATAAAACGGGACCAAATTCGTGAAACACCGCAACGAAAAGGTTTTAAATAGGCCAGTAGGGACCAACAATTGTATACCTAATGCATTTATATGAGAGTATAAATTACAACACGCTACCACACCATATTTGAAATAGATCTGCTAAATACAGCAGTATGTGTGGTAGAAAATGGCTGCCGTTAAAATTAGTACTACTTTAAACTTTTGGTCTTTACACCGTGTTAAGTTGGCGTCGTAAAAGGATTGTCATTAATATAACTATGAAAGATAACAACCGTTTTTGTCAAACGTGTTTCTCGTTGTAAGCCGTTCGTTTAATTTCCTGAGTGAAACCCAGATTATTGTAATATTTTGTTTAAATAATAATTAAGTTCTTTGAACACGTTTTTTTTTCGCGGAAATGAATTTCAGAAGACGACGCCATCAAACGCCACATTCTTTTGTTTTACGTTGACAACAGAGCATTTTATCATTTGATGTTTTTTTTTAAATTTGTATACACTGAACACCTTTTGAAATTGTTTATTGTGTAAATCATGAAAAATATTAGTACTATTATTATTTATTTGCAAATGTAAATATTTTCCTTTTTTATTGTGTTTGGATTTTAAAGAGTTTCTATTTAAATTTTAATCTAGAATTATCTTTACTGTAATATTTTGAATAAAGTCACTCGTTCTTTATGAAAAATACGAATAGAAATAGAAAAAAAAAATGGGTGTTATATTTTCCTTAACATGTATCCGTGTTACGTAAATAATTTATTTATTACACGGATCAAAATGGATAAATGAATATTTGACGCGCACGTAGTACGTAAACCGATCGTTCTATATTTAAATATGCTCAGATGTCTTTCTGAAAAAGAAAACATGGCGTACATTTATCGAATTGGCATTATCTCCTCAATATCTTAGAGCAGTATTTTAATAAATCTCAATGAAAGTGGAATGTTTTAACCACGCCAGCACCTGCGCCCGCTTGAGGGGGGCGGGCATTGAATACAGAATTAGTCTTGTTTCTTTTATACCACTTATTTCAATCTTACTGGTGCCTGTAAAATTCATTGGGGAATTGTTTTTTTTTTTAAATAGTTTGTTATTGTTTTCATTATTTGCCTCCTGATAATACTAGCAACACAAATGATGGAAAAGATGTTATCTTTATTTGATAATCCAATTGTGAAGGCTAACATTTCATAATTTTATTACAATTAACAATTTTATCTGAACATACTTGATGTTTTATTAAATATATATTTACGAAGTTGAGATGATAGAATAAAGATTAATATTAGTAAAAAAATATTAGAACAACATATGAAAAAAAAATAGCTAGTAAAAAATATCGTGTTATAAAAAAAAATCTCTAAATTAATCTGCTCCTACTACATGTAGAACAATGACGGAAACTCAATCAAATGTATATTAAACCTCAACTTATGATAAGACTACACCTATTTTATATTAAAAAAAATGTAATCCAATTTCGAATGTTTTATTTCAGGTTGAGATAATAAAGGATTTGTTCAATCAATCACTGTCGCATGTAAGCCTATCAAGAAATTAAACTCCCTCGATTGGAAGAATTTAGATCATACATCTTTCATTCCCCACCCTCGAAGCTAATGAATGGAATTTATCTTTAAATTATTACCTAAAAAGATGGATTTCATACATTTTTTAAAATTAAACGAGTACTAAAATTATGTGAATTTTATACTTAACTTCACATTTGTTGAATAACATCGCATATAATAGCAAGTTACAAAGTTTTCATATATTAACTTTTTAATGAACATGGTCGAGTCCCAGAAAAAAATAAGTTTTGTCGGTCTACCGCATATGCGTATATCTCGATTATCATATTATAGGATTTTTTTATGTGCAAAAATGAATATTATCATAATTTTCTCATTATGTAGTTACATAATCTGCTAAAACAAGAATATAGTTTGAGTTTGATATTAAGTATTTAATTATCAAAATGTTTAACGTTGTCTTGTTTTATTCACAATTGAAAACTAACTCAAGAGAAATTTGAAACATTCCAACCTTTCAGCTCCTTGCCACTGTCGTCACGGAAGACGATATTTCGTCCACCGGTCCTTTTCCAAGATATAATCGGTGGTGGAACCCCTGAAGCACTACAGTGTAATTCCACTGAGCCTCCCTCAGGCGCGCTGGCTTCTGAACCGTCGTCATCAGCTATGTCCGGTGGTATTACCACTGACAGATGGCCCATCTGAATTAAAATAATCTTGATTAATATGACTAACTATTTTAACTCAACTTTAGGCTCAACCGGTGAAATACCACGATCTCTCAGAAGAACGACGTAAAGTGGCTTATGCCGCATTTCGTTAGGTGAAAGAGGTACCCGGAGGCTCACCTCCCTTTCGCGTCCTACTCCCTTAAAGGTCGGTGACGCAACTATAACACTATATGTGTTGCAGGCGGCGCTGGTCACTTACCATCAGGTAAAATGCATGCTCGTTTGTCTTCTATACCATAAATATATATATATATATATTATCTGATTAATTTCTTAAATACACTATGAAATAGCAACATATCGTTTACACCCCGATTTCCCCATAACAATCACTTTGCTTTGCTAAGGAATGGAGATATTTTGAAAGACTAAGACCAACTTCTTTATGGGTAAGGCATAAAGGATCGAATGCCTTAAACCACGACTCCTGCACACCTTACTGTCTATCTTGACTCTTATCGGTTATTATATGGTCAGCTGGCTATAAAAGCCGGCTCTGCACCGAGCACATTTCAATTAACTAGTCAGCGTGCTTGACAGATAATCATATATGCATTCCATAAGGGCGCTGGATCAAGGAGTACGATAGCCATATAAGCAGTCTACTCCAAAACCCATGTCTCGCAAGTAACGCGATAGCCATATACGCTCACTCTAAGCGAAGTATTATTACAATCATTATATTATTAACGAATGTATTGTAAAAAAACCTATCAGTACCTTATTAGTACCCTTGTTTTAATCGGCCACCCTATAACATTCGATTTTGACACTTAGTTTCATTACACACAGTGACATTCCCTTCTTCACTCCATATATATCTTACGGTGTGGACAGCGACTATTAATAATAATAATAATATCTTGGACACAATACACACAGCGCCCTCTAGTTCCAAGCTAAGCAACTAAATGCTTGTGTTATGGATACTAGCTAACGCATATTAATACATATATACTTTTCTTTTGTAAATACATACTTATTATACATAGAAAAACACCCAGACGCCACACAAATATTCATGTTTGTCACTAATATTTGTGCTCGGGTGGGAATCGAACCCCTGACCTCATTGCTGCAGCCGGTAATTTTACCAATGCGCCACGAGGCCCGTCAATATGTAATGTATTATTAATATTATATAATGTATTATTGTAGTATTATCTAATCCATCTAAGCTTGACGGTGTAGGCAACGACTATTATACCTCAACACGCTGGATCAACTTGCTAGTATCAAATGTAGTCCGTGGCAAAATAGATATTGCCATACAACCAGCACAATTTAGTCAGTCATCAACATTACATTTTATCATATATATACATATATATGTAAATGTAGAAAATAATACATTTAGAACAGTCTAAACGTAAATTAACTAATTTAAAATATAAATTCAAGAAAAACCTGTTAAGCTTTAAATACTTAATCAACATTTAACAAATTATGGTTTCATTTAAATAATGACAATTCCTTACGGAATTGATATAAAGACGAGCAACTGCGTGACTTAATTAGATTATATTTTCTATAATTAAGGCTCTTTCATTTGTTCGTTCTTATAATTAGAGTATATTAATTAAATATTGTAAATAAATTGACGTTAAGTGGCTCATACCACGTTTTGTTTATTGAGTACCCAGACGCCCACCTCCCTTACCCATCCTTTCCCATAAAGGTCGGCAACGCAACTATAACGCTATATGTGTTGCAGGTGTCCTTGGGTGGGGCTCGTCACTTACTATCAAGTGACACGCATGCTCGTTTGCCATCATAAAAAAAGTGTTTTAAAGAACTTTGGTAATGAATGGTGAGAGGTCATGTCCAAGAGTATTTTACTCAGTATTCTTAGTAAGTAAGAGAAATAATCTAATAATATTTTGTTGCTTCATTGTGTTTAAAATATTAATTGTAGGCTCTGGCAAGGGCCACTGTTCACAATGTCAATAATATACAATAAACACTTACTAACAACCTATTCTTTAGTTCTTAGAAGTAATTAAAAAAAGATAAATAAGGTTGAATGTGATGAATTTTGAAAACCTTGTTTATAATTTAAGTTTACCTTTCAAAAATTGCTTGAATAAATTGTACAGATATAAATCATATTTCATCAACAAGCAATATGGAAAATAGTTATATTATATCAACTCAACAGTGGTAGAGCCAAGCAGTTCGCTGCATGAATGGGCCGGCTCGACCGGTGAAATACCACGACCTCTCAGAAGACCGTCGTAAAGTGGCTCATGCCGCGTTTCGTTCGGTGAGAGAGGTACCCGGAGGCCCATTTTCCCCCTTCCCCATCCTTTCCTCTCCCCTATTCCTTAAAGGTCGGCAACGCAACAGTAACACTATATGTGTTGCTGGTGTCCATGGGCGGCGTTGGTTGCTTACCATCAGGTGACACGCCTGCTCGTTTGCCCTCGTATCCCATAAAAAAAAAAAACACGAATGGCAAGATTGTGATCCAGCTAAAAATTGCTTCACTGACATTCTGACAGCTTTATAACCAAGAAATGATGGTTACAGCTAGTTAATAAAAAGCAGAAGCTGTTCGAACTTTCAGTCCAACCAGTCACAAAGATTTTTATCGAATCATTACAAACTTAGTTGCAGCTGCAAGACAGTTACGTAGACAAAGGAAAACAAGGCCATTAGAGAAACAGCATTTCAGAGAAAATAACTAATTTAACAATATTGGCTCAAATTAATGATTTTTTTTATATGTTCGTCTATTTTAAAATTTAACAGTGCTAGAATCTTGCAGTTCGCTAGATGAATGGGCTGGCTTAATCGGTGAATTACCACAGTCTCTTGGAATATCGGCATGTTTGATGAGCCTTGTGGTGCATTGGTAAAGCTACCGACTGCAGAATCGAGTTGGCGGGTTTTATCTTTGTGTGGCGTCTGGGTGTTTTTTCTATGTATTATAAGTATGTATTTACAAAAGAAAAGTATATATGTATTTAATATCCGTTGTCTAGTATCCATAGCACAAGCATTTAGTTGCTTAATTTGGAACTAGAGGGCGCTGTGTGTATTGTGTCCAAGATATTATTATTATGTAGTTGCTCGTGCTGCGTTTCGTTCGTTGACAGAGGTATCCGGAGGCCCGATCTCCTTTCCCGTGCTTTTCCCCTCCGACTCCCTTAAAGAACGGCAACGTACCACGATGTTTATGGGCGGTGAGAAGTTACTTACCATCATACCATCAGGTGACCCACTTGCTCGTTTGCCCTCCAATCCCATAAAAAAAACGCTTCAGTATTATTTCCGTTTTATAATTTAGTTACCTATATGATTAATAACATTTCCTGAACCCGTTATAACTTTGAATTATTATAATTTATTTATAAATATTTTCACGTTGAACGGAACGGAATACATTTAGGAAACAAGTTCCCTATTAAAGATATAGATTAAAGGTTCTTCGCCTCTCATGAGATAGTCAATATGCTTATTGTCTTATATTGGATAGAATATGTTCAGTTATAACTCCACGCCTGTTATTATCCGGAGGTGTGGGCAGCGGATGTCAAGTCTCGACTCGCCGTATGTATACGTGCCCATTGGAATAGTTGACGGAACTATTGCCATACGCAGGACACAATGTTGTCAGTCATGGATATTTAGAACACGTAACTTCCCAAAAGTATTCCGAGAAGTTATTGGTGTGAGTTCGGAATCGATCCCACGAATGGTTTATTCAGAAGCGGAGTGTTCGACGGCTGGACCACCGAGACGATTATTTAGTACCGCTATTCACAATTAACACGCATAACGCGTAACATAACTTTACTTTTCTTAGTCATCGATATTTATCACATATAACTTACGAAATAATAATAATAATAATATCTTGGACACAATACACACAGCGCCCTCTAGTTCCAAGCTAAGCAACTAAATGCTTGTGTTATGGATACTAGATAACGGATATTAATACATATATACTTTTCTTTTGTAAATACATACTTATAATACATAGAAAAACACCCCGACAACACACAAATATTCATGTTTGTCACAAATATTTGTGCTCGGGTGAGAATCGAACCCCCGACCTTATTGCTGCAACCGGTAGTTTTTACCACCCCACGAAACCCGTCAAATGAATTCAAAAAGTCACTGGTGTGAGCCGATGTGAGGATTGGAACCCACGACCTCTGGATTCAGAAGCGGGTGGTCGACCACTGGACCACCGAGACTTTCAGACTCATGATAATTGTTATTGGTACCCGGACTTAGTTAATATTTGTCCCAGTGAGGACATGTTATAACTAACTTAATAAGGTAACTTAATAAGTAACATAAAATATTATTATCATACTATAAATTGATTTGGGTTCTAAAACTTTACATATTTATGCATATAATTAAAATGGAAGTATCTGTTTGTAATATTGAAATAACTGCTTCCTACCATAGTCATATGAAAATATATACGGTATATATTTTTTTATGTTAGATAGAGCAACCGCTGATGGAAAGCGACTTCCGAAATAACATTTTTTCTCTGTTTGTTCCGGATAATCTCCGAAATGGCTAAACCGATTTTGACGGTAATTTTATTGTAATAAGAAGTGACTTGGCTACTTTTTTTCAGAAAAAATCTTTTAATTATTGCTACTGACGCGAAACAAAGTTCGCCGGGTCAGCTGGTATAAAATATAAATGCGATCATGCGTATATAAAGTAATTGCTGAATATCTCTTTCACATTTGTAGTTCCACATCAGATACGATGGTTTCTTTTAAAGCTATAAAATGTTATATAGTTATTTATATTGGGACCCGGTGAGTGAACCCGGTCACGAACCGCTTCAGTACAGTTTGATGTTGAAAACGAAATAGTGATCAAATTACATTATACCGAGTTGGTTCATCTCTTCAGTTAATATTTAATTTTAAACTACTACAGAAGACTTACACATACATACATAACTTCACGCCAAATCCCTTGCGGGGTAGGCAGAGAGAACAGAGCGCCATAGGGCACGATTCTTACACTTCAGAAGACTTATTCTGTATTATACATAACATATATAGCTTCACGCCTCTTTCTACCCGAAAGTGTAGTCAAAGGCTGTTAAGCCTCGTCTCGCCGTTATGTTTACATCCTAAACGAATCGGTGGCGAACCTATTGCCATACTATTGGCACAAAGCTTTCAGTCATCGATATTTATCACATATAACTTCCGATATTATTTTTCGTAAAGTCGGGGCGGTCGCTTGACCACTGGACCACCGTGACTGTCGGTATTATATATTTTTTTCAACGTTTCATTTATGAAAAAACCTAATTATATTAATAGTCGTCGACAGACATGCGGTTTTTACAACATAAATTTTAATCTCCTTAATTAAAATCCCACGCAAAAGTCAGCGAAACCAGTCAATATTATGGATGAATAGGAAAATATGCATATCAGATATATATCAGATATTTATTTAACCGTTCAGGTATTTTTCCAGAAATTATCAAAAAAAAAACCTTAAAACATGACTGTTGAAACTTTCTATCTATTAAAAAAACACAGTAAAATTCCCTATGTAGTTTCAAATATAACATAACATAACTTCACAACTTTTGTTACTCGAAGGTGTAGGCAGCGGCTGTTAAGCCTCGTCTCGCCGTTATGTTTACGTCCCAAATGGAAATAGGTGGCGAACCTATTGCCATACCGGGCACAAAGTTTTTCAGTCATCGATATTTATCACACATAACTTCCGAAAACAATTTCGAAAAGTCATTGGTGTGAGCAAGTGTCTGGAATCGAACCCGGACCTCTGGATCAGAAGCCGTGTGCTCGACCACTGCGCCACCGAGACTAAAATATAAGAGGACAGACAGCGGAAAGCGACTTCGTTTTTTACTATGTAATCATAAATAATTATAATATATTTAAAACCCACGCTAGTAGACCACACATTCCATGATCAAATAGAACGTGTTCTGGAGGAAGGTGATGTTAGGAGCCTCAAATATCGACGCGTGTGCATGGAAAGAGTTATGAAAGTCAACGAAGCGAGTGAGGCGTGTAACAATCGTGGTTTATGGCGCTCCGTTCTCTCTGCCTACCCCGCAAGGGAATTGACGTGAAGTCATGTGTATGTGTGTATCAATAGATTACAATTCTGAAGCATTCCATTAATGAATGGTTAACATTTCAGTGTACGAGAATAATTACGTAAACAAGGTCCACAATTGCTCATCGGCTAGACATCCTGTCCTTTCTGTCAGATTTATGAGTCTACTGGACGGTTAATTGTGATGATTGGGGCCAATTGTCGATCAAAGATTTTTTTAATCAGATAATTTTTACTTAGTTATTACAAAATTATTAACTACTTCCGTCGCCTTAGCGGTCTGGAGGACGAGCAACTCGTTTCCGAATCCCGATGTCGTCAGGTCGAATCCCGACTCACTGACTCAACAATGACTTTTTAAGTTTTTTAAGGAAGGTGATGTTAGGAGCTTCAAAAATTGACGCGCGCGTATGAAAAGACTTATGAGAGTCAACAAAGCGAGTGAGGTGTGTTTAAAGGATGGCGCTCTATTCTCTCTGCCTACCCTGCGAGGGATATGGCGTGAAGTTATGTATGTACTTCTACATTAATGCAGGAAGAACAACAGAGTTATAACAAAGACTACTATTTTGGTTAACTTTTAAGAGTGGTAGTTCGCTGCATGAATGGGCCGTCTGGACCGGTGAAATACTACGACCTCTCGAAATATCGGCGTGATATCGGCCGCATTTTGTTTGGTGAGAGAGATAGCCGGAGGCCCGATTCCCCTTTCCCCTTCCTTTCTCTTCCTACTCCCTTAAAGGACGGCAACGCACCACGGTGTTCATGGCCGGTCAGAAGTTACTTACCATCAGGTGACCCACTTGCTGGTTTTCCCTCTTATACCATAAAAAAAAAATTGTAAACAGCTATAAGCGTTTTTACGTATATTGTGCAAATTATTGATGGTATAGTTTGATTATACAAATTTAAGTTTGTACAATATAAAACAGTCCTTATGGTTGAAGTGTCCACAATAATAATTGTTTAAAGGCAGAGGCAGAGGTCCAGGAATCGTACATGAAGATGTATTGTTCCCATTTCTCGAGGCGTTGTGGACTGACTTTGACAAAACTCCCCGGACCCACAGAGTGACAGCAACTCCTGAATTTAAGGTTTCTAGGTGTACTATTTTACCTGACATTCCGTTTGAAATGTTTAGTTTAAAATCATGTCACTTACATGGTTAAGAATGTCCTCAATTCGGATTAGAGAACACACCAGTGACTTTTGAATCGATAATTTTGTAAACATTTTTTTTTAAATTAACATCTTAATCGATTTGTTTTACTTTTAATATTAAAACCTATTTCTATTTTAATTTATATTTCAAAAAAATATCTTTGCGAAATTATTAAAATTTCCATAAGTTATGAGTGATAAATATTGATAACTGACAACATTGCGTCCGATGTATGGCAATAGGTTCTACCTCCTACTCTACTAATAAAAAAATCAGCGAGTCGAAGTTATATTTATATTATATTATATTATAAAGCGAATTTAGGTCTCGTATATATCTTAAAACATCGTATAAAAGCATTGTGAAATATACGTAAAATGATTATCGCATCATAATTATAGTACAAGAAAATAGGTTCAAACAAATTTAAACTCGCTCAAAATTTACATAGTTTAGTTGTTATTACTACGTGCTATGTCTTAGTGTTGACATGAATGGAAATAGTTATAGTTAACTAGTTTTAACTGTAACATAACGCCGTTTTAAATGTTTATTCATATTCTGTGAGAGTATTTTCAAATTATCAATTTTTCGAATCTTTTGCTAACTTGTCTTTAAGAAAAAAATTGTGTGGTTTTATGAAACCACCGTAAAAGTGAAACTTTTTTTCACATTATAGACATTTAACTAAAAATTTTCGGAATAATATTCCATTAAGGGTATAAAAATTGCTTCATCAATCTTAATTTTATACTTAGAAAATGGGAATGATAATGGGAAATGATAAAAGTAGACTAGGTCTCCAACTAATATTTTTATTGAACTCTGTGTCTTAGAGTACGACATACATAATACTTAACAATTATTTAGATGATATACACATTTTAATTTACTTGCCATCTTGTATTTGTTAATAGGGTTTAATAAATGTTTTTTATTTTACGTGGTCACGACAATAATTCCTAGATGGCGCTACTAGGTTGCTACTATTGATGATTCTGCCGTAATATCGTATTATATCGATAGATGTCGCCCGAATCGACAAGTATTCCAGCTACGGCACTAGGGATAACGCGACACCTATTAAACGTTAACAACATTACAACAAAGGATCTTTACAAAACAAAACGATATTTTTTCCTCCAGTAAATATGATATTTCGATTTATTAAGAAAATGTGACAAATACATATATAAAGAGCACTATCTTATCTTATATCTATATACGAGCAATTCTTGTATATATATATAAAATTGGAATCTCGGAATCGGCTCCAACGATTTTCATGAAATTTCTATTCCAGCAGATGGCGTTGTTAACTAACACGAAGTCAATGTGTGTTTGCTTTGCTTTTATTACAGTTTATCACTGCAAAAAATTAAGTATATGTTTCTAATATAATATGTTAGTACATAGTATATATTAGTATATATTTATTATTCTGTCGGTAAGATCGAAAAATATTATTGATATTTCATTATTTTATTAGTATGTAATTCGTACTTAAATATAATTTTCAAAAAACACAATTTATAAAAAAAAAGAAAATACCGAGCAAAGCTCGGTCATCCAGATATTCACTACTAAATTGACGAACATAACTGTGTCACATATATGTAGTTCACTTTTTGGAATTGGAAACTTAAAAGCCGCCGCCTACGCCTCCGTCGTTTACAATACATACGAATTTATTATATTCCCTTTTATCGTGTCATTTGTTATATTAATAATATTTTTTTTTTCTCCGCCTGCAATACGTACGTACGTATATGTATGTATGTAAAAAACAAACAAACAAACAAACCCGATCCTAGAAAATGTGTCGAAATTGGTAAAGAGGACGGTAATTAGACGATTATACATACGGCCCTCGTGGTGCATCGGTAAACCGCACTACCGATAACACAAGGTCGGGGCGGGTTCGATCCCTCGTCTGGGGGTGTTTTTCTACATGTTTTTACGGTATTTATTTACAAAAATAAAGTGTATATTTGGGTAATTAATTAATAATAAATAAACGATAATAGACGTGAAAGGCGCTCTGACGAGCGCCTTTCACTTTTAGTTGATGATATGCTTAGCACTAGGTTTATATTCAGGCAGTTTCAGCACATATTCTTCACGTTATGTCTGTATGAAACAGACTCTTGTAACCATTTCTCATTATTTAGGTTTCTTACAGACATTATAAACCTACAAAAACAATGTATACAATTTTCACTAAAATATCATAATCGCCTAACAGCGGTCAACATGGCCGCAATCTGCAAATATTTACCTGTAATTATGGAAAGTGCAAACGTTTCAGCTGGTGGAGCGCTTTGCTGGTACTCAAGAGCACGGTGGTAAAGTATAGGTACTAAGTTACAGATGCGTCGCTCACATAGCAATAGTGTAATTTAAAAAACAATAACTGTCGGAGTCACTGTGACCGACGTTAGGTGACTAAGGGTTAATGATCAATACTGACGTAAAAATCATAATATACGCGAGAGAAACTGTAGCTAAAAGCTAATATAAAATGTATCTTTTTTTCTTACAAAATATTCACAAATAACAATGATACCATTTCAGCAGGTTGCAGTTTTCTAATAAAACTTTATTTTATCAAATACACCTGTACACTTTCTATTAAATAACTTAGTATATTAAAAATTTTCGGGACTTTTAATATATTTTCATAAACTTATCTCTTTGTAATATTATGAATTATGTTGAGACATTTCTCACGGAGCAATTCTAAAATAACATAATAAATTTATCGATTCTCAGGATCTCAGGACACAGCGCCCTCTAGTTCCAAGCTAGAGCTAGAGCTAGCTATTAATACATTTATATACTTTTCTTTATAGTAAATAAAAAACACCCAGGCGCTATACATGCAATCATGTGTAGCGCCAGAGTGTTTTCTCATAAATATTTGTACTCGGGTGGGGATCGAACCCACCAACGTCAATTCCGCAGTTTGTAGTTTTACCAGTGCACCACAAGGCGAGTCAAATCCATAATTAAGCGCTCCTATGTTATAATCTAAAAACTTTAAGTATACATCGCCTGTATTCTATTCAGCCCACGTCTGCATCGCGTAGACGCACAATCTCAATAATAAAAATATACGTGGAGTCTCGCCACGCGTTGGAAGTGTAACTTCGTGTTGTAGAAAGGAAATTAAACAGGGTTAGAAATTGATTTAGAAATAGAGAAAAATAATCACTGCATGAATAGGCCGGCTCGACAGGTGAAATACCACGACCTCTCAGAAGATCGACGTAAACTGGCTCATGCCGCGTTTCGTTCGGTGAGAGAGGTACCCGGAGGCCCACCCTCCTTCCCCATCCTTTCATATCCTACTCCCTTAGATTTGCCTTTTATCCCATAAAAAATACCATAGGGTACCTAAAATTAATTATAGTAAGATACCAATAAAATCCGAAAATCATTGATGTGAGCCCGGAATCGATCCCAGGACTCCAGAATCGGAGACCTCGACTACTTAACTGGGCCACCGAGATTATTAATACTTATTACTAATATTGCTTAAAACAACTTTTAGGATTATATCGCGTTTATTTATTATTTATTTATATTTATTTCCCGACGTTTCGAACTCTTTACAGACATCATTTTCACGAGTGATGAACAAAAAGATGGTAGTTGTTCAAAAGCTATTTTCATTGATACAGAGAGCACCCACTTTTTGGAAATAAAAAATCAAAAAGTTGATGTTAAAAATATGATTTTTACTATTGGTAACCCACATCAGACCATGAGAACAAAAGTTAAATTTTTATTTATAAGATGCATTCATATATCCTGCTTCTAAAGATCCTTTGTTGTATGATTTAATAAGTAAAAGTTGTTATTATTAAATTATTACAAATTATCTTATTTTCTAAGTTGGTTGAGATTAAAGTATAACTATTATTAAATATTCATTGATTTTAATTTAAAAGGTAAAGTGTAAAAATCTACCACTGGGTCAAAAACGCGGCCAGTCCTGAGAAAGACCCACCAAGAAAACTCAGCGGCTGTTCTGCAAAACTGATTATTATTTCATTTGAACGGGCTATTGATATTGCTATTATTTATCAAGTTTTTGAGAAAAAGAAAGGGACTTGGTTTCTAGGTTAATAAAAATTAAATTAAAATTATTTTGTTTTGATTATTACTGCACTACTCAAAATTCTACATTATTTTGGTTCCTGATGTGGGTCTGACCTGCAAACTATACTAATAGTATCGCGCTGTCTTGAGCTGTTTGATTGTGGGCTAGGTTTAATGAGACTTATGACTGGGTTCCAGCTAGGTGATAGTTTCCAGCCATCTTCTCTATTGAAATTCTTTGGATGTTTTTTGATTTCAATAGCCTCGCGTATCATCCTGGGACGATAATGTTGTTCTTTGGCGAGGATTTGTGGTTTGTCAAACTTGATGTAGTGTTTTGAGCCCTCCCTACAGTGTTCACAAACAGCAGACTTATTATAGCGGTTGTGCTTCACATCCGCTATGTGTTCTTTGATCCTGGTTTTAATGGACCTTTTTTGTTTGTCCGATATAAGAGAATCCACAATTACAGTCCAGCTTATATACTCCTGGGTCTTGCAAGGGGATGTGGCACTTGACAGATGGTAGAAATTGACTAACTTTATTGGATGGCTTAAAGTATGTTGTATGTATGTATATGTATGTATATTGTATGTAAAGAGTTCGAAACGTCGGGAAATAAATATAAATAAATAAACGCGATATAATCCTAAAAGTTGTTTTAATCAATGAGTGAGATTCGCGAAAATCTTAGAAATAAATATTATTACTAATATATTATAGGTACTATTAAAAATGGGACTGATTATGACAAATGGTAACTAAGTTCCTATCTAATATTTTATTTTAATTTGTGTATAAGAATGCAACATACTGATGAAAATTATTTGAACCGAGAAAATTGAATGAATTAAATGAATGAATTATTTGGATCATAAACAGATTATTATATAAAAGATTTTTTATAAGGTTACTTAACCATGCCATAGTCTCGGTGGCGCAGTGGTCGAGCACACGGCTTCTGATCCAGAGGTCCGGGTTCGATTCCTGATACTGGCTCACACCAATGACTTTTCGAAATTGTTTTCGGAAGTTATGTGTGCTAAATATCGATGACTGAAAACTTTGTGCCCGGTATGGCAATAGGTTCGCCACCTATTCCATTTGGGACGTAAACATAACGGCGAGACGAGGCTTAACAGCCGCTGCCTACACCTTCGGGTAACAAAAGGCGTGAAGTTATGTTATGTTACTTACCCAGCACTATAAATGTGTATCATGTCTTGATTGAAGTTTATTATATTACAATGTTTTATTCGACTCGGCCATAGAGGTCACTATTCGTCAATTTTAAATCGCGCTATGGATTCACTCCATGGAGTTTATATAAGTATTTAAGACATATTTACAAGTTTTGGTAAAATATTAAAAAAATCAGTTCTTCAACACAACAAATGTTAGGTATTTATTTCTTCAATGGATTTTAGAAATATAATAATACATTCAATCAAATACAGTAATAAAGGAATGTAGTTGACACTAAAGGCCGCGTTTCAAGTGTCAATTATAGTACATCCTCTAGTGGCGGGAGGAGGGTACTATGATTGATTTTAAAAATCAATTACAACCTAACCTATCAATTTAAACCATAACTGATGTCTGTGTGTGTGTAGTAATGAAATTCAAGCTTAACAAATAGAATGGTAGTGGTGAAGCCAAGCAGTTCGCTGCATGAATGGGCCGGCTCTACCGGTGAAATACCACGACCTCTCGGAAGATCAACGTAAAGTGGCTCATGCCGCGTTTCGTTCGGTGAGAGAGGTACCCGGAGGCGCATCCCCCTTTCCCATACTTTCCTATTCCTATTTCCTTAAAGGCCGGCAACGCAACTGTAACACTATATGTGTTGCAAGTATCCATGGGCGGCGCTGGTCACTTACCATCAGGTGACGCGCTTGCTCGTTTGCCCGGTATGGCCACCTATTCCATTTGGGACGTAAACATAACGGCGAGTGGAGACTTAAAAGCCACTGCCTAGACCTTCGGGTAGAAAAGGCGTGAAGTTATGTTACTATATGTGCGCGTAATACATATTTGCCTAAAAATCGAATACTTATAGCGTGGATATTGCGATATCTTTTGAATGAAATGTCCGAATTAAATAATTCAAAAAGTTCCAAGAAGCTATTGAATCTATCTTGAGTTGTAAATAATTTATTTTAATCAGAATTAACACCACAGTACAAAATAAAGGGCTTTTAAAACATCATCATTCAAATTTTTAAAAAATTTAAATTAACACTTATTGTGAGATAACTACAATAGTTAGACACATAGTCTCGCGACTATTTGTGTAGACAATTATATATTCTGTAAAGTTGTAGTACATTTTTTTGCTCTACAATCAATACTTTTTGCAGCGTACGCAATGTAAACATTTTTTTAGGTGATTTTTTTACACCTTGGGTTACATTATCGGACTTTTAGTAAAGATCCCTAATTGTTTAGAAAATATAATATAACCTAAATCCTTCCTCTATAAATGGACTATCCACCACTGAAAGAATTTTTAAAATAGAACCAGCGGTTTCTGAGATTAGCGCGTTAAATGAAACAAACTATTATGCTTTATAAGTATTAAATGAGTGGTATAGTGCCACCACTAGCTACTAGATGTCTATGTACAGATAATAATCACGCTTAAGCAATTCTCTTCCAGGATTTATATATAGACTGGTTGAAATTCGTCCTTTTTATTATTATATAATAAGTTTTGTGGCCGCAAGGGGGCGTTAAAAGCGTTAAACGGTTGCACGAGACATTAGAAGTTACACTTCAATAAAAAAGAAAACCTCCCTCGACGGAATTTGACGCGACGCAAGTCACGTTCAGTATCATTTCGTGTAGATTCAAAGCTTAGTTCCGCTTCGTAAGTTGGGCATCAACAGGTAACTGAGTCATTTATTTTACCCCGAGGAACATCTTAGTTGAGTGAGGGCTTGACGTGTGCCAAGAGTCTTTTTACGATCAGAAAAACGATCATAATACAATCTGATAAAACTGACAAGTAAATTAACGTTATAATAAAAGATGGGTAGGCAGTCTTTTTTATGTTTTCATATTAATACTTGACGAGTAGTTGACTATATATTAGATAATAGAGATGTATATTACATAGATCAACGGACTCGATCCCAACTCTGGTACAAACATTATCTTTATGGTCAAGATGTTTATAGATAAATATTTCTTGGAACAGCTTTTATTTGCAGCCTATTTTAAGCCACTAGAACCGACACTAACATTGAAAAAGGTAAAGATTTTATTTTTGCTTGTTTAATTGAACATAAAAATCTCATTAACTCCTGATCTGAAAAATACTTTCCAGTATACTTAGACTAAACTAGTAGGATTCTATATAATAATATAATCTATTGCCTAAGATTATGTTATTATATAGTAGTAGTATTACTAGTAGGATTCCTACTAGTAATCCTACTACACTAGTGGTAACGATACATAACATAGAAGTATGAATTTAGATAGGTCATCTATTTGTATGATAAATACAGATATATTCCTTGTTCAGTTCCGGACTAAGCTTTTAAGGCCATGCTGTTTAAGTTAGCAGATAGAAATTATTTTCTGCTAATATATTATAAACGAGAAAGTTTGAGAGGATGTACGAATGTGTTTGTTACTCATCGACTGCTAACCACGAGACCTGTCTAACATTTGTAATAACTGTATTTTCAGAGGAATATGTTTTCATTTTGACGTAACTACTCTCGAGAGCAATGAATCCGGGTCACTTAAAGAATGTTAAAAATCTCGGAAACTAAAAATGATAGGTTAATGCAATAAATTGTATTTAATAGACAATGTAATACTCCTTAAATGAAAGTAAAAAAAATATGAGTCACCATACATTTTATTAACACAAAATTACATAAAGAAAAAATCTGCTGATCTCTCCTTAAAACAAAAATAGGAAACATGAAATTTTTGAACTTTATTACGATTTTCTTGAATTTTAATACTTCGTATTGCCTCCTCGTGCTTCCATTACTGCGTTTTGGCATGCTGTACACCAAGTTCCTTATACGATTTTGGGGAATATTCTCCCATTCCTCTGTGAGAGCAATTTTGAGCTCACGAAGCGTGATTGTCGGAGGGTTTCGTTGTTTTACGCATCTGCCTAGCTCGTCCCAAGCATGCTCGATCGGGTTGATATCCGGGCTGCGCGCTGGCCACTCCATACGAGTAATGTTCATCTCTTGAAGGTAGTCATTCACAATCCTACCTGTATGAGGTCGGGCATTGTCATGCATAAATATAGCATCCTCACCTAAATTGACCATAAATGGACCAACGTGATCATTGAGGATTTCTTCCACATATCTTACGCTAGTTAAAGAGCCGTTTTCTATGATCACCAGCTCTGTGCGACTTTCAGAAGAAATTCCGGCCCACACAAGTACAGACCCACCACCGTAGGCTACTTTTTCCTCGATGCATGCTTGCTTGAATCTTTCCCCTGGTCTTCGATACACTCTGTGTCTTCCATCGTGCTTGTAGAGCATAAATTTTGATTCGTCGGAGAACATAACTTTTGACCAATCTTCAATACTCCAATTTACGTGGCTCTGGGCATATCTTAGTCTTGAAATACGATGCCCACGCTCCAGTTTAGGGCCGTTTGCAGGTCTAAGGGGTTTTAAGTTAGATTCAGCAAGCCGACGTCTTACTGTCCATGCACTTGGGTTACTTCCTCCGAGGCGTCGAAACTGATTGGTGAGTTCAGTTCCTGTGAGAAAGCGATTTCGAAGCATGGTGTTCACCAAGTATCGGTCTTCTCGTGCTGTGGTATACCTGGTTCTGCCCGTTCCTGGTCTGCGTAGGTTAGAACCAGTTTCTTCGTAACGTCGGAGAACTCTTTGTACTGTTGACAGCGACACACCAACAGTCCTGGCTGTATCGCGCTGACTCCGGCCGGTTTCCAGCATTGTAAGTATTCTGGTGCATTCTTCAGGCGTAAGCGACATAATTTCAGCTTGAATAATGAATATAGAGCACTACACACATAATAAATGACAGATTACAAACAAAAGCAAAACCAAATGCTGTAATTTCGTAGTTCCATCTTCGAAAGTGGCCCTTTTTCAAATTTGATTTTTTTATGATATAACTTTACAATAACTAAGAAGTTTTAATACCTTCATTTAAGGAGTATTACATTGTCTATTAAATACAATTTATTGCATTAACCTAGCATTTTTAGTTTCCGAGATTTTTAGGATTCTTTAAGTGACCCGGATTCATTGCTCTCGAGTGTATTTAGCTACAGTGATTCAAAGGAGTTTATGGTCCCGCCATATAACAGTAGTGGCCACATTAAAAATACTTCAATTTAGTCTGTTAGTTGACTAAACCATTAAATGTGACACAACAAGGAGTTCTAAAACCAACGTCTCTGCCTACGCATCATGTATTCGGTGGAAAAATCTTATAATAAATAAATTTACAATAGCACGTTTACCTACAATTGTACTTACAATGTATTATCACATTATATCCAAAAATATACATGACAAAAATATAATCCTCAGGAAGGGAGTGGAAATAGGAAACTTTTCACGTAATATATCGCCAAATCCGCAACGTTAGAATAAAAATAAAATGGAAAACTTCGCGCAACAAAAGGATGAAAATCTTTTAGACACTATAAATATTGATGTGTCCTGAGACGGCTTTCACCATATTCAGAGAGGTGTGTGTGTAGTGGCAAACCCTTATGAAAAAGCAAATACTCTTGGCACAGCCCACACCTGTAGCCCGACACACAACAAAAGAATGCTGAGTAAAACTAGACGATATTCGGCTAAGAAATAATTCACTTGTTGATTCCACTCCTTACGTTGTAGGTGGGTACTAAGAATGTATTATTTATTTTAGTTTGCGCAAGCTTTGGCAACGTTATCCGTTTAACATAAGTACACAACATAGACGCCAAAGTATTGACAGAACACAATTGGTACGTTATTTTAGATACATTCGGCTTTATCTAACACTGGAACGTCTCGTTTTGATAGTTACAGTCTTACAGAAATTTGCAGACATCTTACATCATGGTTGAATACTATTGGGTACCTCCTGCGTATGAGTATTATTTCAAAGCTGTGTAAAAAGATTCACCGTGGTAATAACGGGTTAGATACCGTATTCTCTGAAGTGGGTAGTTGTAGAAAGAGGAACCAGTTTTAAAGATCAGTAACTGTATGAGATGAGTCTATAAGCCACGATCCGCTTACCATAAAATGGAACGGGTTGTATTTTTCTGGTCAAAGTAAAAAAATAAATAAAATACCTAATTCTTCTTCTGTAAATTCTAAGTCTAGACTCTGCTATAAACATATACATTATTCAGGGTAATATTTCAACGAGCTTACATATAATCCTATAAGTATCGTAAATTCAGGATAGACGCCTAAGCTACAGGCAATATTTAGATGCCGAGATTTTAGATAGCCGTTTTAAAGCTCTACTATAGTCGTATATTGAAGGTGAAATTATTTATGTCACATACTAGACAATTACAAGCTTAAAGTTTTAGTACCAAGATTCCTTTAAGCAGTTTCAAATTCCTCAACAAACAGTATTACAACGTAGATAACTAAATATTTGATATTATGCGCTTTAGTTGGGACATCCACATACAACTATGTGTCAAACAATGCCTTTATAGTGCCAAGAATGAAGCTCCTTAGCAGCGTCGGGATTTTGTATAGTATTATCTACAAAACCAAAAACCTCATCTATTTTTAATATTACTCTCGCTGCTGCTGTCACGCCTTGACTTGCCCAATTTTTACGTCCCAATTACAAAATATGACAGAACCTATCTCCATACATCGACCATAATTTTGTCATTCATCGATATTGATCACATACAACTTCCGAAAAGAATTCTGAAAAGGCATTAGTGTGAGCCAGGATCCCAACCCACATTTTCCTGTTCCTGTAGCGGGGTGCTCGACTTAATATATCACTACATAGTACAAAACAAAGTCGCTTTCTCTGTCCCTATGTCCCTTTGTATGCTTAAATCTTTGAAACTACGCAACGGATTTTGATGCGGTTTTTTTTAATAGTTAGAGGGTGTCAACGGGGTGGTTTTTATCTATAATTCATGAATAGTGTAGTGAAAAAAAAATCAAGATTTAAAACTTTAATCGAAAACGCTGCCTGAACCCTAAGTGATAAATCAAAACAATGTACTACATTATTATACACCTTTAAAAGTTCTATAAAAAAGTCCGCGAGGGCATGTGTCTATGTGTTAAGGATAACCCACAATGACCATTATTATTTTTTTAATTTTTACGAGAAATAATGGCTTATTTACGAAGCAATTTTAAACATTACAGCAATAATTTTCATCCAATTAAGTGTTTTAAATAGATTGTGATTTTAATATAGATTAATATAGCCATGTACAGCATGTAATTTAAACTAATATTTACGAAGATATTACAGTATTAACATAGCGGTACATAGCAGTTGCGTTTGCGCGCCAAAACGCGTGCCGATAAATAGCACAAATTGAACTTTTTAAGATCCAAATATTACTAATTCATTTCTTTTGATGCGGAACGAAGTTCGCCGGGTCAACTAGTATAATATATATTCGACTCGAATATTATAATTGATATTACTTAACCTATGATGAAGCATGTTATATTAATCTGATATACCAATTTCAAAGAAATAAATGTAACACGATGTACAACCATGCCTACGCTGTCCAATACTAAAGGCGTCGTGATAAAAGAAAACCTAAAAAATAGGTCATCAACATATTGCATTGGAAAATAACCGTATATATTTTCATGCACTAATTTCATGATTTGCTTACAAATCCAATGTAATTCCATAGCTGTCCTTCGCAAAATACCTTAAAAACCTTTTAGCTACCTGTTCAATGGCAAAAGCTTTAATTATGAAAATACCTTAAATATTATCCTATGAGTTAGGAGAGCTATTTATTATAAACTTTTGAATTGTGAACATTCTTTTACTTCGTGAATTTCATTACTCGCTTAGACTGCCTACAAACACAACAGCATTTTATCATTTGACTCAATATCAGGTCTATATCTGGTTTATATCAGGTCTATACTGTGAAAACGAATCTTTAGCTGCTGTTTCTTATTAATGTTTGTTATATGATCACGCTTTTCTAAGGAAGATTATTTTTCAAAAGTCGCCGAATAGTTTTTATCCCATGTATGTATGTTAGAAATTTGCCATACGTCGGGCACAATCTTTTCAGTCATCTAAATTTAAAACAGGTAATTATTGAAAATAATTCCGAAAGTACATTTGTAGAAGGTTTTTTTTCTCAATTTTAATTTATATCTGCAGCGATCTTTTTTCATGGGATAGAAGGGCAAACGAGCATGTGTGTCACCTGATGGCAAATGACTAGCGCCGCCCATGGACACCTACAACACTTAAAGTGTTACAGTTTAGTTACCGACCTTTCAGGGAGTAGGATGGGAAGGAATGTGGGCTTCCGAGTGGGCACCTCTCTCACCGAATGAAACGCAGCATGAGCCACTGTACGTCTATCTTCTGAGAGGTCGTGGTATTCCACCGGTCGAGCGGGCCCGTTCATGCTGCATGAATGAGCCATTCATATAACGAACTGGTTGGCTCTACCACTGTTGAAGTCTCACACTAATGAAGATCTGTCCTTTGAAAGCAAGATTGTAACCAGAAACTTCTTATTCAGAAGCAAGGTACCCAACCTCCAGGCTGATTTTCAACTATATTTTTTATATAAGAGATTAATCTTAGAGACATAAAAAATAGAGGATTTTTAAAATAGAGTACCTAACGTGTAAACTTCAAATGGACAGTGAATTTATGCTGTAAACATTTCTAAAACGGGTGTTTAATCCCGGTCGTAAAAGTAATCCACACATAAAGTTACGCGACGATGGACAACATAAGGGTAGGGATTTTCCCCTCACAAAGATATCCAAGTAATTACGATAAAATAACAGTTTTTGCAGCATATTAGTGGGAGGGCGAAAGCTCTTATTTTTCAACGCTCATATATCGAGTTAATCCTGAAGTACGTAATAAAGGAACTCAAGTATTTGTATTCCATGCAAAATTACCCATATTGAAAATACCATTTGATGCTAACAGCCGGCTAAAGATTTATTTATATACTATTATATTTAGTGGTGTTCAGATTACGACTTGATTTATTCACAATATAAACAACTTATAACTTTCGTTATTTGCAAAGCAATTTTCGAATTGCTTCAATTCTTAAATATAATAACAGCTCCCAGAGAGTCCTCGAGAAAACTGTGTTCGAGTATTGATTAGTAATTACAAAATTGCTTTTGTTTTAAGTTATGCGAAGTATTTTGCTACTAAAACGGGATTTAAATTTCGAATGAGTTTGTTGTAACATTCAAACGAACGGAGTTTCCAAGTTTTGCGAAATTTCGCTTTTGGGTTAATAGAAAAATGGTATTAATATTTTCTAAACGTAGTAGATACTTGACCTTATTGAAATTCGATCTTAGCGCGGCCAGAAAAAAGGGTTAGATTACAAAAACGTGGTCGTCCATCACGGCCTCTGTCAACAACGTTCGCCATCAATGCCGCAAAAACAATTAGTAGGTCAATATTTATTTAATTGCCTGAAACTGACCTGCTCTGAATGATGACCCCTTTAACAATGTGTTGCTCGCTTCGCTTTTGTTTTAAGGTAGTCAGAAATTAATATTATCATTTGCAATTATATTATTTCATACTAAGACGACTTATTTTTGAGTCTCGGTGGCCCAGTGGTCGAGCACACGGCTTCTGATCCAGAGGTCCGGGTTCGATTCCTGACACTGGCTCACACCAATGACTTTTCGAAATTGTTTTCGGAAGTTATGTGTGATAAATATCGATGACTGAAAAACTTTGTGCCCGGTATGGCAATAGGTTCGCCACCTATTCCATTTGGGACGTAAACATAATAATAATAAAAACACTTTATTGTACACCATAAATAGATTAAATTACAGTGAGTAAAAGGTAAATTTTAGGCTAGTACAAAGGCGGTCTTATCGCATGCTGCGATCTCTTCCAGACAACCTTAAGATGGACTTGTTTTGTCAGGAACAGTAATACGCGGTGTACTCGTTTATAATAATATATATCATCGAACTTCATCTAGATAAATACATACATACATAGATAAAGATACATGTACATACATAAATACATATACATACAAAATACGCATACATAAATACATAAATAAATACGCATACAAAACATACATAAATTAGTTAGATATATATACATAGATAAATATAATGTCATACATGTGAGTCATTTACAGTGACAAGTAGTATTCTGCAAGACGATTTTTAAATGTTGCCAGCGTCTGAGCACGCCGAATAGTCAATGGCAGTTCATTCCACAAGCGTGCTGCCTGGACTGAGAAAGACTTATCTGAAAAATTTGTGGAGTGAGCTGGCATTTCTAGAGTTAAGTTCAGCGATGATCGCAAGTATCTCGTGTGTGTGTCATGGAGAAACGTAAAACGTTTTTTAAGATAGTGAGGCGTAGCGGTATTGAAAAGAATATTGTACAGGAGACAAAGAATGTGAGTATTCCTTCGAAGACGAATTGGCAACCATTTAAGCTTATTACGGAAATCGGTGACGTGGTCATATTTGCGTAAACCAAATATGAACCTAATACAAAGATTCTGGAGACGCTCAAGTTTATCAAGTTGGTTTTCAGTGAGATCAAGATAGCTGGTATCGGCATAGTCAAGAATAGGAAGGAGAATAGATTGTGCAAGCGCAGTCTTGGTGGTAACGGGTCTACCCGTTCGCTTAGCGTTAACCTTCTAAGGTTACGGAGCCTACTTAGGGATCCTGCAGAGCAAAGCACTTTGAACATAACGGCGAGACGAGGCTTAACAGCCGCTGCCTACACCTTCGGGTAACAAAAGGCGTGAAGTTATGTTATGTTAAGACGATTTATACCACAAGAAAGACCATTTTTTTATATCAGTATGATAAATATCTAGTATCTAGTAATCTGTGACTATTATTAGTTATATTTTTAACCTAAACAATTTGGCACCTACCTTTGATAGGTTTTTTGTGGAGCTAATAAAAAAATATTGAAATAATTATCTTACTAAAGATATCGATAGCTACGCTAAGGTCGGAATTTGAAACCCGCACGTAACACTAGGGGTTTTTTTGATACCGTGATCATATTGAATGGTTATTTATAACTTAATTTATCGCTAAAGTGGGTAATCGCAAGAGAAATGACTCCACAGAGTGTTTATTCATCGGTAGCGATTTGTTAAATAACGTTTCCTGCCATCGTATATCTGCTTGCAATAATCTATTTTTACACATTGGTCATAGAGACGTTTCAGTAGATTTATTAAACATTTTAGTCTAATAATCTCTAAAAATGTTTTGGTTGTAAAATACATAAAAAAAATATAATCATAAATAAAATAGTATTAAATTACCAACTGTTTCAATTATTAATAATATAAATTAAATTAATTAACTAAGTAACGATTGGCCATTAAAATGCTCAGAGTTACGGTTAGACATAAACTTTGTGCAAAAGTATATAGTCAATTTGCTTCCCACCGGCTTTAAATGAGTTTGTTCTTTATTTTAAGAGAGAGGAGAATGGAGATTTGAGATTTTAGAGAGATTATGAGACAGAAGTGACTAGTGCCGCCCATGTACATTTGCAACTACATACGCTATGAGGTGTGATCACAGACCTTTAACAAGCGTTCTGGAGGTTAGGGAGAAAAGAGTGGATACCTTTCTCACTGAATACAATGCGGCATAAGCCACTTTATCTCAATTATCTGAATGGTCGTAGTATTCCACTGATCGAGCCGCCCTCGTACATACAGTCAACTGTTTGGCTTAACCACTTTAAAAATATGTAGCAGAACTTATGTCAAAGATTTTAATGCGATAGATGTAGACAGATATTTGTACCTACTTAATATTCTCTGGCATTTTAATATTATAGATTACTAGCTGACCCGGCGAAATTTGTTCCACATCAAAAGTAAAAAATGAGTAAATTTTGGATATCATGAAGTTAAATTTGTGCTATTTATCGGCTTTAACTGATGTCCCGCTCTGTTAATACTGCAATATCTTCGAAAATATTCATTTAAATTGCATGCTGTAAATGGCCAGGATTATCTATATTACATGCACAATCTATTTAAGACAGTTTATTGGATGAAAATTTATGCTGTAATGTTTAAAATCACTTCGTAAATGAGCCATTATTTCGCATAAAAAGTAAAAAAATAAAAGTGGTCATTGTGGGTTATCCCTGAGAGATAGCCATATGCCCTCGCGCAATTTTTTGTGGAACTTCTGAAGGAGTTTAATAATGTAGAATATTATTTTGATCTATCACTTGGGGTTCAGCCAGAGTTTGCAATTAAAGTGCTAAATCTCGAAAATTAACATTTTTTCTTTACAACATCGTATAAGAATTATAGATCAAAACCACCCCGTTGACACCCTCTAACTAATAAAAAACCCGCATCAAAATCCTTTGCCTGGTTTTAAAGATATAAGCTTATAAGGGGACAGACATCGGAAAGTTACTTTATTTTATAGTATGTAATGATGATAAAATATCATTATTTTCTGCAAAAAAATCAACAAATACAATAGAAATTACACAACTCTCAGTATTTGTATCATTGAATGATTGAAAAATACAATATCTTAGTATAGTTATAATGTATCTCGTTCTATTTCGGTCTGTCAGTGTAAGTTTGGGATTTGGCATAACGTATTTTAATATTATATGTCTAAGCAACATACGGGTTTGTAAATTCTTCACCTAACTATTACAGGAAAATTTCTGTAACCCGAAAGCTTGTTTCAGCTTTCAGCTTCGAAACGTAAACAGTATCGCACATATGCTCAAGGTTCTCTGTCGTATGAAGATGTCGCGGTGACATTCCACCGTCTCCCTTTGGCAGAGCGCGTGCATTCTCCACACAACTAAGCTAAATTCCACTAACGTACCCTCGGGAGTTGTTACCTTTGCCGCACATAGATAAAGGTTTATAAATTAATAAGTGTCAGAGCGTGGTTTTGAACGTACCTTAGCCGAGTTGCTTTGTGACTGGCAACTAAAAAAAAACATTATAGTTAAAAAAATATGGTCCAGTTAGTCCAGTGATCGAGCACCCCCCTTCTGAATCGAAAAGTCGCAGGTTCGAATCCTGGCTCACACCAATGACTTTTCGAATGTAATTTCGAAAGTTATGTGTGATAAATATCGATGATTGAAAACTTTATATCCAGTGTGGCAATTGGTTTGGACACCAATTCCATTTGGGATGTAAACATAACGGCGAGTTGAGGTTTAACAGCCACTGCCTACACCTTCGGATAAAAAAGGGTAAAGTTATGTTATGTTAAAAAATATATAATAGTTATATCGATGACAGATGTGTGAACATAACAATGAAGACTTCGTAATCAACTCATAGTAAAAGATAATTCAGTCAACGAATCAAGCATAAATACAGCTCTCGGTAGTAAATACTATAAGAGTTCATACACAAATTATATAAAAAAGTATATAATTTATTTCATTTAAATATACTTACAACGTAACAAGGAAGAGGGGTCTCTCTTCTAAACTAAAACTATGACATATTAATTAACAATTAAGTCTTAAAGTTACGAGAGATGTCTCCTAAAGACTCAAATCCTCTTACATTTTGAAAGTTAAACTGAGAGAAAGAACGGAATACAATGAAGATACAGTATTGTTACGAGTTCAATGTAATGTGAGACACATTACACTGAATTTATTATCATTTGGATGGAAAAATGATTAGATTTTACTGTGTCGATGGTTCGCAGAAGTATATTATCTTCTTTTAGTATTTTATGCTGAATTTCAATACAAATAATGTAAAGTAACAGTTCCTGTGTGAACTGCTCTCTTGTCTAAAAGTAACCAGATTTTACCTCATGGTTCCGCTACGTCTATTGAGAATATTTTTTTATGTCTATCCTTTTTAATTGCTTATAATATAATATACATAATATATGTCTTTGTAATTTCACGCTCCTATTACCTGAAGTTATAGGCAATGGCATTACGAATCGCTATACATACATAGGTATATATGTGTACATACAGTTTCGTTATCATCACCTTCTTGTGTTCATGAAAGCATCTTAAAATAATTGAAACTAGAGGCTCGAAATTATAAACCAATATCATTATATACACAACTCAACGAACAATATGATGTCTGCTGAAATGATCAAACACGGTAGAACCTGTGTCCGGGACGCTTTCTTGACCTTAAGCAATCTGTACTGGAGGTCGGGTAAGGTTCCCATGGACTGGAGGCGCGCTGTCATCGTGCCTTTGTATAAAGGCAAGGGATCACGTATGCACTGCGCCAGTTACGAGGCCATCAGTTTGATCAGCTTAGCAGCGAAAGTGTATGGGAAAATTATTGAAAGGAGAATGAGGGTGATATCTGATGGAGTGTTGTGGGAGGCTCAGGCGATAGGAAATAGTGTAAATGGAGTGTTGGGTAGATTCCTGGGCGCAAAAAACATTAGCAGAAAAGCCCAGCTAGCAACCCAGAATGCAGTCCTGATCCCAACGCTAACTTATGGAAGCGAGAGCTGGGTATTGCAGAGTGTGCATGAAAGTAGAATAAACGCGGTAGAAATGAGGGCACTGCGCAAAATCTGCGGACTGACTCTCGCTGACCGCGTAGAAAACAAGATTGTAAGGAAGGAAGTTGGTTTGAAAGAGTGTGTCGGTGTAAAAGTAAGAAATGCTCCGATGGTTCGGACATGTAGAAAGAATGGATGATGCAAGACTGGCTAAGCAGATATACAATGCAAAAGTGGATGGCTGTAGGAGTCGAGAACGGCCTAGACACACATTTCATGACCAAATAGAACGTGTTCTGGAGGAAGGTGATGTTAGGAGCCACAAAAACCGACGCGCGTGCATGAAGAGAGTTATGAAAGTCAACGAAGCGAGTGAGGCGTGTAAGAATCGTGCCTTATGGCGCTCTGTTCTCTCTGCCTACCCCGCAAGGGATTTGGCGTGAAGCTATGTATGTTATGTCAACGAACACGGATACTATTAACTACTAAATAGAGTACTCGCGTCTACATTACAACGGCGAAAGCATTTCAATATCAAGAATCGACAAGAAATTGTGACACAACCATTCGAATAGTGATCTCGTATGTGAAAAATCGAGAGACAGGAATCGTGAAATAGAATACGGATACAATTTATCTGATGGTACGTTCAGCACGTGACGCCGGACGACTCGATGCAAGCTGGCGATCCGTATCGATTGTATAAATTTTAATATTAGCCACGGGTTACTGCACTGACGGTGTCAGTATCTGTACGCCACTCGAATGGAAAACACCAGTAATTAATGTCTATTATCCCTTAGAAATTAATTTAATAATCCACATATATTCCTGGAACAAGCCCAATAATTTGTTGTTTCCCACTAAAATTCTCATATAGTCACAATTTAATTAGATATCTACATCTTTGCAGATATAACAACATTAGCCTCATCACTCGAAGGTATTTGCTGTAATCACCATGACCCAAAGGGTGATGTAATTAATAGAAGTAGTATCTGAACTAGTAGATTAGACCTAGTAGAGTTTCCTTCGCTGATTACTGTATACAAAATAAGTGTATTAATTGTTTAAAGCTATGAATAATCTTTACATACCTGACTCTTCATGGGATCAGTATTTATTTGGCACATGTAACTTCCAGAATCCTTAGGCTCCACACTGTTGATATACAGCTTCCAGGTGTTGTGACCATTGTGGGTTACAGACAAACGAGGGTTGAGTGTCACCATGTGCGTATGTATAGCAATTATTGTCTTTGTGTCTGACTTTATCCACGCAACCTGCGAAAATATAAATTGAGACTAAGTCCTTAAACGTGTCTCAACTACCAAATGTTCAAAACCAGTCTGTAGAAAATTTTTGCTTAAAAGCAACTAAACAAATGATAAGTTTAATTACAATGTTACGAAGGTAGTTCATAATTTAATATCAGCCAATTGGAATGGATATTATAATTGAACCCAGATTAAATTAAATAATTTAATTAAACAATTCAATTTACCAACGGTATGGATTAAGTCTTTCTGCACCGTTAAATCAACAATCTAGATTCGATTGTGAGATTATTGAAATTGTAATTAATTCTAGTGCTTTAGTAAATTGTTAAACGTTTATTACGAATATTAATATATTAATAATATTGCTCGCCTTTTTTTATGTGTTTTATTTTGGGTGCTCGGGACTTGAGAAGCAAAATCCAACTCGCTATACCCAATGCGTTTCTAAAACCAACACTGACTTAAAGAAGCGTGATTTCGGTACGTCAGAGTGCGTCGAATAAATGCGAGAATTTCACAATATTATTAAAAAAAAACAACATTACAACATACTGTGTAAATTAAAATTGTACCGTCTACTTAGTATACTGCTTGCTTACCTTAAATTGACCAAGATGGTGAACAATACAAGTGAATTGTACATCCCTTCCCTGGGCCACGGTAAGATTCTCTAGCGGTGATAAGAACTCCGGTTCTTGTTCACTGTATCCTGACCCTTGTAGTTGACCTAGTAAATAAAATTGTAAATATACATTTTGACATAAAAAGTATTTATTATGAACTGAAATTTTACATTAGGCTCTCAATTGAGACATTTACAAAAGATATATGAATAACCAAACTTCTTTTTAAAGGGCTTTACTAATTATACAGCTAGTGAACCATTTATATTAAATACATAACTTCACGTCAAGTGCCTATCGGGGTAGGCAGAGGGAACTGAGTGTCATAAGGTACGATTCTTACACGCCTCACTCACTTTTTAGACTTTCATAACTCTTGTCATACTCGCTCGTCCATTTGCTCGTCATCACTTTCCTCAAGTTCAGTCCTCGTTCAGTATGGTCATGGAAAGTTTCTCATGGCCGACCTCGATTTCTACATCCTCCATCCAAAAAGCTTTTGCATTGTATATCTGCTTAGTCAATCTTGCATCATCCATTCCTTCTACATATCCAAAGCATCGGAGCATTTCCTTACTAACTTTTACACCGAAACTCTCTTGCAATTCAACTTCCTTCCTGACAACCATACTCTGCCATACCTAACTCTCACTTTTATAAGTAAGTTATCGTTGGGATTAGTCACACATTGTAAATAGCTAGCTGGGCTTTTCTTATAACATTATTTGCGCCAAGGAATCTGCTCAGCGCTCCATTTACACTGTTTCGTAACGCCACTCTTCTTTCGACATCAGCGGTGTACCTACCATCCCTGCTAAATGCGCATTCAAGCTATACAATTTCATCACCTGCTTCAGCACTACATCATTAACCATTATTCTTGTATTTGTTCTGGTTTCATCCCTTTTATCAATATTTAAGAATTTATTTTAATCAAACAAAAATGTGTAAATTTGTAAGAGATAATTGTTTTCAGTAAGATTATAAACTACAAAGTCAACTGTATCAGTATTGTTATCAATGTTAGTCAAATAAAGTAAGATAGAATACAGGTCGAATTGGCCTTTCAAATCGCTTTAAATTGGGTCGGGCTTGCACAAACAAAAGTGAGAAAATCGCTGACACCATTGAACGCTATAGGAATTGGTCAACTTTCAATAAAATCATTTTCAGCATTTGTTAGCAAAAATCCAGACTTTTTTGTTGAAATATTAAAATTCCTCATTCTGCGTTGCGCTCGGTGACAGAGGTGTATCCAGAGGATCTACCCCTTCCCTCTTCTCTCCCCATCTCACTTCTAAACCCTTCCTTATCCCACCAACGAAAACATCATAAAACCTCAGCTAAATCTTTGACAACATGGAGAGTTCGAAAGGGTGCCATGTTGTGCTGATACCACCTAAAGTGGGATAAGAGTAGGAGAGATAATGCGTGGATCGAAATACGATCTATTACAGCTTATTATCCAAGGTAAGATACTATGTAAAAGAAGTACTAGAAGAAGACGAACATCTTGGCTAAAAAATCTACGCCAGTGGTATAACAAAAGTACGCGTTCTCTATTTACAGTTGCTGTTTCGACGAGTCAGATCGCCAATATGACTGCCAACCTTTGTTAGAAGATGGCACCTGAAGAGGAAGAGCAGGAGAGTGTTGATATCTATATGCTTAAAATAAAATTTAAGCAGGATCATGTATGTTTTAGACATATTGAAATAATACATATAAAGGTTCTTTATCAGAGTTACGAAAGCAAACAATATTTTTATTTTTCGTTTTATGTGTGATCAGCATCATCTTAAAAATGGTTTTCAATAGATTCATATGGAAAAATCGGGGATCTACAAAACTACTCAACAAAACAAATAACAAAAATATTAAAAAAAAAAAAAATTACTTTAAAAGTGACTTTGTGGCGTGGCGTTACTTGTGAAATGGCAAATAATATACAGAATAACGCCCACGGCAAATATGGGTGATTTGCTATTAGTAATTCAAGAATTCCATTATATATCTTTTAAAATCGTTTAACAAAAAAATATGCACATCCGTGTAAATATAACGAAACTTTTGTCTGACTATAGTTTAAAAAATATAAAAAAGTGGTCGTAGTAGCAATATTTAATAGTAAGAAATTAAAAACAAAAAAATATTTTTAAGAAGTTTTTATTTAACCGCTTTCAATAGAAGAATTTGTTTTTCTTAAAAAAATCAGCTATCAACAACAAAAATTTACATAATAATAAAAGCTTGTCGCGCGATTTGTAAAGAAACTCGTACTTTTAAATTTTGTAAATTGATCTCCTGAGTTTATTAAATTATTTTAGATTGCAATTCATTTGGTACTCATATTGTGGAAAAGCATTAAAAATATCTATTCCGCCATCTTGGATGGTCCGCCATATTGGATTTAGAACGATGTCACATATGCTTAACGTGTAAACAAAATTTCATCTCAATGCGTCGAAGATATCTATATCAAATTTGAGTTCAAAGATTCCATCCGAATACACATACAATGCAACTGAAATAAAAGCTTTTAAAAAGTAAGTACAGTACATATTTCGTGAAATCGTTAACAATGAAGTTTTTAGTATATAGTAAGTGTCTAGTGATTCAACACAACCGTCCATATGAACTGCGAATTTCAGGCTTGAGCTAGCTGTTCAGTACTGGACGAATTAGGGTACGTATACGGGGGCAAGGTTGGGGCATAAAAAGGGTCACACTAAATGTCCCATACTGTGACATCAAAACGATTAATGGCTTCGTGTGGGATTTCGGATAGCCGAATATTTTTGTTCAATTCAGTTAATGCGAGGTGGAGATTTTTTTATTTTTTTTATTTTTACTGTTAACTTGAGCCACAAAATGAATCATAATAAAATAAATGGTCGGACCACCATTTTTTCTCGTTCATTCATTCATTCATTTGCAACGATTAAGTTATAACATAAAGTTAAATTAAATATCACCCTCTCAAGCAAATATATGGTATAACATATTTAAAAATTACACGATAGTAATAATAATTACACTGTCTAATTTGTTGATAATATAATTTGTATTTTTATAACTTGATGATATAATAATCTTAAATTGTGTTATATAACTACATTCCTTTAATAGCCAAAGTAAAGTAGATTTCGAAATGCTGACAAGCTAAGTGGCATATATTAGTATGTCTAGTATATGCCACGTATATACGTTCAGAGAAAATTACAAGAAAAAATTCTCTGAAATTTCAACCCTGGCACCTCACAAGAAGTGCGTTTAATAATTAATAAAACTATAAACACAAGACAAAAATATAGCTCCAATCATAGTAATATAATTAATAACGTAGAATTGATAAATTAAGAAACTAAAAAGAAACCCTTCAGAATAAAGTCTTTTACATTGTTACTATCTTGAATCTTCATACGACTAAAAGGTAAACAATACTGAGTTTACGCTTAACCTATATTCTGAGTAAGAAGTGTTGGCACACTAGATAGACAATCATCGTCATTATAGTGATGCTGTAATGGAACAAAACAGCGTTGTTCATAGATGCAGATGCCTTTTGTCGTGTGCGCGAAGTCTGGTAGACTATAGTGGCCGCTTCAGAGTGTGCTCTGATTGTGGTGAATGAGAATTATTTAAGACTCACTACAACACCTGCGATAAGTATAATATAAGGAGAGAAATTTATGATTCATAAAAGTCAATGGATTACGCGACTCTTGGTCTTTTCCACATTGAGATATAAAAAAAACAAAGAGAAGAAAGATTATCAGACGTCATGTTTTATCGACAAAGAAAAGAAAGGATATTTTTAATCTGAAAGTTTACGTGCTCATACGTGTAAAGCTATCTGTGTAGTTGGATAATTAAAAGATATTACAGTATATTACAGTTATATGACAGTTATACATTTTGCTTAGAATAGAATAGAATACTTTTTTACCTACGTAAAAGAAAAGCATTCGTATGAATACTTTTCGCACGAACTTGTGTTATAATAAATAGTTATTCCTAGTCTTTGAATAAAAAAACATTCTTTAATAAAACTAGATTTCCTAGAATTCCTATCAAGTAGAAAATTAACGATCTCAAAAATACGATAAATCACTGGTATAACTATATTTGCATTGAATTGAAAATTTTACTATTCAATTTTAAAATTCATCACTTCAATAATAATTAATTTGTGTATCGTCCGGTTTTGAATGAATTTTATTAATTTTAATTGTATCACATTTCAACATATCGTTGGGTTGTGTTCGATTACGTGTTCCAATTATTCAGTATTTCACGCTGGTCCGCATATGTAATTACATTCTGATAGAGTCATGTTCACATCACACTAACATACCAACACACACACCAAAATAAATTCTAACTAATTTCCATACAATTAATCCAATGATTAGCTTTTATCTGATTTTGGTTTTGTGGATATTGTTCCGGTTGCATTAATATTTTGTTTTATTGGATAGGGAACAAACGAGCATGCGGTTATCTGGTGATCACAGTTATATAACCAGCCTTTAAAAGAGTGAGATGGGGAAGGGAGGGGAAAGGGGTAAGGCTTCGTATACCTCTATTATTGAACGAAATTCAAAATGAGCCACTTTACGTTGTGATATTTCACCAGTGAAACCAACCCATTCATGCGTCGAAATGTGTGGCTCTACCATTGTTAGATATCATTTAAATCCATTTAGGCTACTACTATAAATATTAAAGACTCTAAACGTATTTGTAATTTTTATCATATTTTCATACAGTCTTTTCTATATTACGATCTTATAGTAATATCTTTCAGCTATTGATTCAATAAAATACTTTATTTATTTAATTAATGACCATCGTATATAGACTTTTCATTAAGAACAATAATGATAATTAAACATTTTACGAAGCGCACAAAACAATGATGAAGTGAAAGCCTCAAACAATTAAAAGAAAAAAGGGTTATGTAAAGCGTTTTCAATTAAACTTGGAATCCGTTAGGGGCAGCTCGCTGTGCGGGTTCCTTACGTCGAGTGCGCCTTTACGTGAGGGAATCCCGGGTTGGTATTGCTTCTAAACTGCAACAGTCCGGTAGATACGAAGAGTAAAGTTAAAACGTATTAATTCACTGCTACCATGTTAGACGTCCAGTGTGGTCTAGATTTTAAACAAACAACGAATGCTTTGTTGAAGTTAGACATGCAGAGAAAGAAATTAAATACCTATACGCTGTTCGTAATTGTATTTTCATGTATATTTATTTAAGTGTTAGTGTTTAATAAGTACTAAGTTTATTTGCTGTGTGGCCCCGGCTTAGAATACCGCCACCCCATCTCTTCCGGTGGGTGTCGTAAAAGGCGACTAAGGGAAAAGCTAGAAAAATGGGCAGCAGCATTCTCTCTCAAGAAAATACAGCCTACTGCTGATCGCCAACCCGCCTGCCAAGCGTGGCGATTATGGCAAAAACCCCCATGATTGAGCGGAACGGCAGTTGTGGCGCTCTATGGGGGAGGCCTATGTCCAGCAGTGGACCTCAAAAGGCTAATGATGATGATGATTATTTATTATCATATCATTATTTCTTGGCCTGTTTCCATAATTTTTGGTTTTACTTTTCCACAGTTCCCTATCATTTACGTCTTCTACATTAACCGCCTTTCTTAATCATGTCGTCTTTCACACAATCCATCCATATTTTCATAGGTCTTCCTGTTCTCTTATTTCTCTTCATACATTGTATATGTCGATCAAATATTTACATATATCTGATATATAAAGTCTCCGATTTAGGAAATTAAGCATTTTGGATATTAATGATTGACAAAATAGTGGCTGATATGTACTAATATTAGGTCATCAATATACCCATTGATTTGGAACGAAAAGTACGTTTGGGATCAAAAAATCAATATTGATAGCTAGTTTGAAAAAGTTGACATTAATATTTTTTTACTTTAAGTTAAAACCAAAATAATACGATTCGAAAGAATATGATTCCTGAAACAAATAAGTCCGCAAATTTATAACAAACCAAACTGTATAAGACATAAGGAAGATCACAACTCACTTACTGTAAACGAATTCCTTATTATTATCGAAATATGGTATGGTAATAACAGTCAACTAATCAGGTGACTTGTCGAAAAACTGTTGCTTGTGCCCTTTTCGAGTAATACATGGCGTGAAGATGTTTATGATAAATTGGGTACATATATGATTATGTATTTTAATGCGATAAACAAAATCTAGACTATTTCGACATACCAAATGTGATACTCGGTACGACATGCGATACTCGGTATATGTAATAAGTATCTTCCTAGGCTTTGACTTTGTTTGACAATTTAATACGAGAAACAGACGAAATTTAAATTCTAGGAAATATAATTTCAAAAATCAAAATGTATTCAACATGTTTCCTTGCCAATGCCAGAAGGCTGAATTTCTCCTAGTTTATATAAATTTTGCAGCGTTGATAATTTGAGAAGGTATTTCTGACTGGAATATTCCTATTTTCGTAATAGGAGAGGCAAAGCAAGAGAATCCTATCGAAAAGGAAATTTCAATTAACAGATAAGATTTCCTTGATTACCTTTTGAGGAATATTCACTCGCTTACTAACAACTAACCAACCGTTCAATGTAATTTCACAACTACTACGTCTAATATTTTGATACTAAGTATTTTGTACTAGTAAGTAATAAAAAACTTACTTAAAAGCCTTTATAAATATCTCAAAGCTTTTCTCTGAAGCTCTTTACACCTACTCCGAATTTTACTTAATAACAATCATATAATATGGAGCAGCTGTTATTTAAAAACATAACAATTTAATTTATAACAAACCGTTACTGATCTTCATTTAAGCAAATTTTATAATTAAAAAAAACCTTCAATTGAGCTTTTTGGAAATATTAGACAATAATTAATAGATTCTGTAATATTAAATTCACAACAGAATCTAATATAAGAATATATTTAGTTATACCTTCTATCACATATTACATTTATGCCAACTCTCCCCGCGAACTTTGTTTCGCCTCAGTTTCAATAATTCTTGTTGCCCAATGGACTTCAGGTTAAGATAAGCTTTAAGAATAATGATTATAAGAAAAACGGTCTATACATTTTTTTAAAACAATATATACTATATACCTACATATTAAAAAAACAGTGCCTGGAGTCCGCATTATCTTCGTAAAATCAATTATAATACCACCTCCCGCCACTAGATGTCTCGCTACGGTTTAAATCCAAGCTTAATATTTTTTTCAAGTTAACTATTGACCAGTTTGTTTGTGTACTATTATAAATTGCCTATTATAACCACAAGGGGGCGTTAAACGCGTTAAATAATTGCAAGTCGCATTTGAAGTTTCACTTTAGTAAGCAAACTCTGTTATTTTGCAATAGTAATAGTAGCATGGAATATAAATACGATTAAAATTAATATTGACTTTTTATTTATGCGAACAGATGTCTATAACAGGTAGCTTATTTATATAAAATCTTGGAGAAAAGCTTACCAGCAACAATAGTGAGTAGCGCAAACGTGGATACTAAAGGTAGACCTCCGGTTTCCATGGAAACGGATCGTGATCGGTGTGATGATTCAGCCGTCATGACGTTATATATTTAGGGCTCAATAGACTCTTAGTATCGCCTCATTTTCAACAATTCTTATAAACAGGTGAAAGTATAACATATTCATTATATCTGAATAGCTTAGTATTTAGCTACCATTTTAAGCAATATATTCAAAACTGCTCTATCTCTTCGCTTAAGATTATATTATTGTCATCTTCTGCTCAGTTCTGTTCTGCTCGAATCTGTAACAATAATTAACAAGTATTAATTAACACGATACAAGAACAGAAAAAATGTCATATTTTCAAGCAGTCGTGAAAATCTTATAAACGATAATCCTTAGGGCAAATACTCTACTAATAATAAATAGTAGTTAATATGTTAAAAGTATTTAATTAAAGACTTTTATAAAACAGTTCATACATAATATTTACAGATAAAAACTAGCTGTACAGCCTTAATTAGAATTTATTATTATTATTAACAAAATTAAGATTTTGCCGAAGAACGGTTTGTTTATTTATATCTATTCTAAATAAAAAACACGTCTGAAAGTAATAAAATAATATTAATAACTGTTTTAACAGTAGACAGCTACTTTTCTTTCCTTCGTTTTTTTTTACATCGTTTTTTTTTTATCCAATGAGTAAAGTTCCAGGTTCTGTATTTAAAAAATACGTATAAATACACTTGAATAAGTGATTTCTTAACAGCGACTGTGTTGTTAGGCTTCAGAACCAACTCGCCAACAGTCGAGCCACAACTTTACGGTCAAAGGTCGTATTAAATAAACCCTGATTTATTTTAGAGACATATATTACATTTTATATCGTGTTATTTTAGTGTGACCAAAGATAAATGTTACTGATATTTATACAATAAGTAGGTTTTTCTTTTTCATTATATAATTAATGATAATTTCAAAAACGTAAATCCAGCCCAGTTAGCAATCCACAATGCAGTCCTGATCCCAACGCTAACTTATGGAAACGAGAGCTGGGTATGGCAGAGTGTGCATGAAAGTAAAATAAACGCGGTAGAAATGAGGGCACTACGCAAAATCTGCGGAGTGACTCTCGCTGACCGCGTAGAAAACAAGGTTGTACGGAAGGAAGTTGGTTTGAAAGAGAATGTCGATGTAAAAGTAAGAAAGGGCATACTCCGATGGTTCGAACATGTAGAAAGAATGGTTGATGCAAGACTGACTAAGCAGATATACAATGCAAAAGCGGATGGATGTAGGAGTCGAGGTCGGCCAAGACACACATTCCATGACCAAATAGAACGTGTTCTGGAGGAAGGTGATGTTATGAGCCTCAAAAACCGACGCGCGTGCATGAAAAGAGTTATGAATGTCAACGAAGCGAGTGAGGCGTGTAAGAATCGTGCCCTATGGCGCTCTGTTCGCTCTGCCTACCCCGCAAGGGATTTGGCGTGAAGTTATGTATGTATGTATGTAAATAAAGAAAGGATAACAGATTTGTAAACATATTTTGTTTACAAATCTGTTACCTACAGCCAGCTCTTATAACGGCTATTTTTTAAAATTTGAAAGCAACTTAAAAATCTGTAGAGTAGTTTCAGAGATAACCGATATTTTGTGTTGGTAATTCCATATTTAAAAATATAACTGAGATTGTTGTTTTAACTCTAATACAGACGTCTGGAAAAAGTTTTTCTTTAATAACTCTTATGTACAGGCATAGTCATGTTATAATGAAATCGAGGTTGGACTAATATCCGTTATCTAATTTGTATAACACAAGCATTTAGTTGCTGAGATTCGAAAACTATTAGGTGCTCTGTGTAATGTCTTGGAAAACATTAAATTATTATCATATTGCGGTGCATAGTGTACTAAAGGAAACCTGGATTACTTTTATTAACATAAATTACTCAGTAACAGTGTTGTAACCGTTAAAAAGGTAAAACAATAAACTGGACTATTAGTCCACACATCGTCCGATATTGTGGTCGTATCTGCACAAAAAATAAAAATAGGTAAAAAAACTTTTTAAGTTAAACGGTTTTATGTTAAACATACATTGCAATGTTTAAGATAAATGTACTAAAAACCAAAAAATAATAAAATAGATACAGTCGTGGGAATTATAAACATATGCAAAGACTAGACTAAAATAAAACCGTGGGGCACGTCAATTGTCTACAAATTCTCGACTTAATGTGCGATAGAAGAATCGTTTAATTCGTCGTTAGGCAGTTGGCCCGCAGACGGTGAGGAAATTAGGTACTTACTATTTTCTTGCTCATGGAAATTCCAATAGTTATACACTCCATGTAAATAAAAGACATGTTTCAACTAGTTTATCGTTGGACATTCACACTGCTGGCTGGCGAGGAATCGTTTCACTGCTCGTAGTTTGTCTTTAATCGACAAAACATATGATAAAAGTACTACTCGCTCACCACTATGAAACCCTAAAACTCGCTTATAATCGAGCTTGCTGGCTTGTTTCCACATTCTAGCCCTACTTATCACACATCCATCGTTGTCGGTTGAACAACTGCCTAATTATAGTGTAACATTACAAAACAAACATTTTAATCAACGATTGTAGACAATTGACGTGCCCCACGGTTTTATTTTAGTCTAGTCTTTGCATATGTTTATAATTCCCACGACTGTATCTATTTTATTATTTTTTGGTTTTTAGTACATTTATCTTAAACATTGCAATGTATGTTTAACATAAAACCGTTTAACTTAAAAAGTTTTTTTACCTATTTTTATTTTCTAGTTTTTAGTTTTTATTTCGCATTCTATTTAATTCGTTTAGTGCTTCATTATTGCAAGGTTTCTTGCCCGTTAGTTTATTGCAGTCCAACTTCTCTATACGGAGTCCCTGCAAAGATCTTACTCTACTAAGAGCCACGTAGGCTTGACCTTCTTCAAACAGTTTCGCACCTAAGTATACGACTGCGTGATCCACAGTGCTGCCCTGCATTTTATGTATTGTAGAAGCCCATGATAGTATTAAAGGCAACATTCTTCTTTCAGCCGTCCCGTAATTATACTTAGCTGGAAACTGTATGGCTTTCGGGTGTATAAGATGTACTCCGTCTCTTGCGAAATCAATTCGGACGGAAGGTACATCTGTTGCATACATCTGAGTTCGACGAAATTGAGGCCAAACGATTTCGTTGATGTAGCCTATAGCGCCATTTACTAATCCCTTTGAAACGTCAATATTGGACCGTAGCATGACTTTTGCCCCCACAAATATTTCCAGTTCCGCTGGTAAACCCCCAGTTTTGTTAATATCAGTTGGTATTATAGTAGCTATATCCACATTGTCTGCATTTCGTGTGGCGTGTACTAGCTGATCCTGCGCTTTTATTTTGTAAATGCGAGCACTATTATTTCTGTACAAATTCAATACAGTAGAGTTGTGGTCGTTAACTTGTTGATTTGTGGGGTATACCCTTAACGCTTTGTCTATTGCAAACTCATCACTCGTGTCTTGAAGAAGTCTTCCCATTAAAATACTAAAATGTTGGGTTGTTAGCTCACCGACTCTCAAAGCATTCAAAATATCAATAAAAGTCTGGTCACCTTGCTGACGCATATTTTCAGTTAATTCACACAGCGTGAATAAACGCCAGAGATGTGTAGCTGGTTGAAGATGTTCTGGCTGTTTGAAAACAGGTGTTCCTGATCGTTTTATAGGAGGCAGTTGTAAAAGATCACCGAAAAGTAATACGTTTACTCCTCCAAAAAACTTATTTTCACAGTTCTTAATTTGCCTTAGTCGAGCGTCCATCATGCATAACATTTGATAAGACACCATGGAAATCTCGTCGACAATCCAAAATTCTGTCTGATGCCATTGTTGCCTCATTATTCGCAAATAGTTTCCGGACAGTGGTGACATACCTGTTATGCGACCGTCTTTCTGTACAGGCAATTTTAAAGTACTGTGTATCGTAGCTCCATTTATTAATCTAGCTGCAACTCCTGTTAGTGAGCAGACTTTAACCGCATCCTTTGCGTAGCACCTATTAATTTGGTCTCGTAATAACTTTAATAGAAAAGTCTTGCCCACACCAGCTCCTCCTGTAAAGAATATTTTTAAACGTTCTTCAGCACCTGACATTTGTTTTTGTATGGATTGGGTAACTAATGTAAAAATTTCCTTTTGTCCTGCATTCATAGACTGCTTAGCCTGTAAGAACTGGTCTTCATTCATTGGCAAATAAGGAACTTCTTCTTCATGGTCTAGTTCCATCGGCTCTGCGTGTTCCAGTATCTGAAATGCGTGTACTTGCGCGAATGCATTTTCAAGCTGCCTGTCACGTTCACGATATATTTCCAAGTAGGCGTTTGTTTGTCTTAAACTTTCTTCGTTGGCGAGAAACGCATCTCTGGCACTATTAAATTCTCCTAAAAGTTCGGCCTCATTGCGATACGGCATATACTGGATTAGTAAACTGTAATAATATGACTCTGGATCAGAAGCTGCTACGAAGTTAGGTACCCGTACTACAGCTGGCGTGTTTCTAATAGTCATTTTGGTGTTGTCTGTTCAAAGTTATAAGACGCCTTCTTGTTGTTTGCTCGTGCGGTGCATAAGCATCGGTATCGATGCTCTCTTCATTTATAACTGGCGGTTTTGTGTAGTGTGGCTCAAATAACATCGCAAATTCTATGAGACACATATTGTTAAAATCATAGTTGGCGTGCTCTGCTGGTCGCTTTTCATATCGTTCGAAAATATTGGCACAATATCCTGCTGCTTGACCAGCTTCATTAAACTTCAACACTTTATACCTTTGTTCCGCTTTACGAGTATTGACAAAAATTGTTTTTCTCGAGCTGTCACGCATACTCAAATGGCATAGCCTGAATACGCATTCGCAGGCTGAAACTTGTCGTTCTCTTAATATGCGCATGCATATTTTAAACAGCTTACGCGAAACGTCAGATTCTTCTCTTCTAATTTGTTGAATAGCTCGAGATACTTCACCATCTAGGTTTGTAGGTTCTGATTTTGACACGTATTTAGCGATGTAATACGCAATCGACTCATTTGTACCACACGGTTGTATATCCATATTGGCTTTCCACATTTTTAGCAAAGCAGGACTGTAATTATTTACCCAACCATCTTCACTTTTTCTTTTCAGAACGCAAATGCGACCACCGTTGTAGATGAATTCGTTAGATGAAGGATCAATAACATGTGTCTCTAAGCATTCCGAGCGTGGAAAGTTGAAACGACAAACAGAATTATTTTTCGTGCAGCTACTAGTGTGTCGATGTATTTGACAATTTTTAACTAATTCATATAGTTCTGAAGTTTCTGGAGGAATGGCAGTACTACAGACTGAATCAATGTGAGCTATTCCTTCAGGTGTCGCAACAGACGGGTGATCTTCGATCCAAACAACCATATGCAAATGAGGACTTCCTCTGTTCTGAAACTCGATTCGCCACCAATGATCTTTAACTTTACCGCCAAATATTTCAGTATCAATTTTAAGAAACTGCATTAGCGCATTAACACGTAGCATAAAATGTCTACTCACAACAACTGGATACATCTCGATGAGTCTCTGAGTTTCCTGAATCTCTATGTCATCTGGGTCAATGTGCTGTTTACCATCACTAACAAGGAGACCTCTTTTCATATCCTTCCAGTGAAGATCATTGCAGCTCAATGTAATAAAATAAGTGGGAGGTCCTAAACATCTGATTTGTGCTATAAGATCACTAAGAGCACTACGCCAATAAGCAGCGGAACCTCTTAGATTTTTTAAATATAAGTGCAGGTCTTCCACTCGATTGCCGTTTTCACCTTCAACTTTTCTAGCACAAGCTGCAATGGTTGATTTAACTCGATAGTACTCAAACATTGATAGAGCATAGAATAGGTAATCGTTGCGCTGAAATCTAACATCAGCACCTAATAAACGAAATTGATAGTAATCCAGAGGACTTATATTTACGGGCCGTTGTTCTTTCAAACCATTTTTACCATACGGGAAAAGCTGATACCATGCGAACTCTTCTGCTTTTAACTCATAAGCTTCATTCACAATATTATTATTCGTCTTTCTTCTGATTTTGTTTACATTTTCAGATACCTCTAGCTCATCTTCAACATCAGGTTGGACGCTATCAATAGGCAACATTACAGATGTTTGTATAGGTATAGTTTCAGATCTCAGATTCGAAAGCGGTTGTTGTACTTGTACATCCTGATGAGTGATGGCATCTTCCTGTTGCTGTACTTGAACACCCTGACGAGTGATAATATTTTCCCTCAAATGTACGTCTACGCGTGTAAGGGTGTACGCGATATTACGGGATCCGAGGCATCTTTTACAGATGCGGCACAGTTCTTGTAAGTTGTCGCATTCTATAACACAGGCTTTGCCATTTTCTGGTGTTGGTTTTCCTTTTGGGCCACAAGAATGGGAGTCAGCAAAATAGTATTTGTTTTCACCGCGAAATACGCTAACAGATTTATTTGACGCTGTCAATATTCCTGAAGAATGACTATCAAATAATCTATTTAAAGCTGTATGTAATGTAATGCCGATATTATTGGTATTTACAGAATCTTGGAGACTCCCGAATAAAAGAGTGTCTTCATCATATTCTATAGAAAATCGGCATTCATACATTTGTAAACTTTGCCTGACGATATGAAAGTTTCGTATCTCTAAATATCCTGTTTCATCCAGTTCAGTAGGATCAAGCTGGGTACGAATCCAGCAATATAAGGAGTCACCCGCTAACATATTAGCATTCAGAATATTGACGTCCCATTGATTAGGGCTTAGGATTGCAGCTCGGACAATGTTCGCCAACGACATAGCACTACATTGTACACCAGCATATCGCGAAGTAAAGACGTTGTAGTCACCTTGATGCCATGAAGCTCGAATAATTCTTGCAACATGATTAATTGGAATGAATGCATTTTGAATTTCATTTTCATTCCTTTCGGACGCTTCATCTTCAGACAATTCGGGCACACGAAGTCGTACTAACTCCTGGTCACTAATTTGGGCATTGTCGTCAATACGTACATCTTTGTAAAGCGGGTTATTTCTGATTAACCATCTTAAAGCACTATAGACTTTTTCGCGACATATTGTGAATTCCCTGGTGATGTTCAAATTTTCTAATCGTTCGGTTACTACAATAATGCCTACCTGGCTTGCAGATCTTGGTAGCATACTAGGCAGTCTTTCACTGACTTCAAAGATATCTTGGGCAAATAAAACTGCCTGTCCGCGAAAACCGTACTGCCCATAGAGGCCACTAAATTTCACGATTTTAACAAAGGGAATAATTCTGCACAGCAAACGTTGTTCCGCCTGTGTCAATGTTTGAATAACGTCTGGTATAGAACCTGGATCCAGATTATTCCAGTAAGCTTTTGGTGGTGCTGTTGTTTTATTACTAGTAACATGTGTTTGACAGCGGGAGCATAATAACAATGATATTTTCGAAGTTAACTCCACAGGTAAGTATGATAATGCAGCAGCGTTGTACCGAACTGTACGAACTTGATTAGGATAACAACGTTTGGTACAAATATCACAAACATGTATACAAATTGTGTTAATAGCATTCTCGAATGCCTGCAGATTATTAGCTCTGCATTGCTGGGTACGCTCTCGTTGTTTATTTAACCTCATATCGCGATGTTCAGGCGTTTCTGAACCCAACTGCTGTCTTTGTCTTTCACGGCTTTGTATTAATCTAACTTCATATTCTTCAGGCGTTTCTGACGCTACCATCTGTGTGTATCGCTCACGTTGCTTTGTTAACCTGGCTTCATATTCTTCAGGCGTTTCTGACGCCATCATTTGTGTATATCGCTGACGTTGCTTTTTTAACCTGGCCTCATATTGCTCAGGTGTTTTTGACGCTAATTGTTCACGTCGTTTCTGTAATCGACTATTTCTATCACCTTCACTTTCTTTAGCTCGTTTTGCTTTATACTTTTCTTTCGCTTTTTGAAGCCTTCGTTTACGTTGTGTTGCAGTTTCTGTTTTATTTGTGTTTGTATTTTTTATATATTTTTTTACCATTTTGTTCCCACCAGTAATGAACATTTAAACGGTCGACCCCCCCAGAGGTCCAATAAAAGGGCAAGGCTATGTACAACAAGATGCGCCGAGTCTTGAGGGGAAAACGCTGACGACATATCATTTTTATCCACCCTAATGCCATACAGTTTGTCACGTTGAGTGACAATGTCAATTTACATCATAATAAATTTAGGCTTCCGGGTCATAAATAAAAATTCAACTGTAGGTAGTATACGAAAATTAATAAAAAATCATAGTCTATAAAGTAGGTAGGTAATTATTTAATATGACAGACTGACCAGACATTTTAAAATTAGACTGGATATTCGGCCATTTCATTTGAAACTATTACCAAGAAAGGAGCCAGAATAACCAAAACCTTCAACTAAACTTTTGATTTTATTGGTGAGTGGTTTAACCAATTTATTGCACCCTAATAGCTTAGATATTATTGCCTGCAGTGCCGTGAACTTGATGTGCCTAATTTATTAAAATTATTTCATGTAGTTTACTTTATCGTGGAAAAGAGTATAATCATATATCTCATCTTAAAGTTTATAATTTCATGTTCAGATTCTCCTAATAGCAGCATATTATTTTTATATATATTACAGTAATTTCCTATATAAATTATTCTGTACAATTAAGATAATTTTACAAATCAAGTAGGTAGTGGTAACCTACCTACATTATTAATTATGTTGCTTAATAGTTTGTTAATCTAACTCTTTTTCAAATTTATATTCATGTTTATATATTGTAGGGTTATATGCTTGATCCACCCTGGGCATTTTCCAAATTACTGGCATGTAACACCACTGTCTACCCATTCTGAGAAATGGGGGTCGGTGGTGGCACTGATGGTCGATGCCAGTGAATGGGGATGCTCAGGGGCTGTTACTGGCTGTTTTCCAGATCGGCTGCCCTCGACTTCATCTCTACTTTCACCTCTACTTTCATCTCAACCTTCATCTCAACTTTCACATCTACTTTCTTCCACTTTTCCTGTCGACCAACTGACAGTGTAAAGGCAGCCTGCCAACATCTGGGAGGAGACTTCGGTGGAGCACCGGGACACCCCTGCAGTGAGCCTTCGCGGGTCACTCGGCATCAGGTCGTACCTGCTCCCCTCTTAAGATTTGGTAGCCACAAATTGAGGAGCAACTCGACATTAAAATAAATAAAATTCTAATTGTCGAGTGAACCCCCGACCGCGTTACAAGTTCTCGGCGCGTTTTAACCTTTCACCTTAACTTGGGTGGTGTACCGCTAACGACGTATCATTTTTAGCCACCCTAACGCCACACAGTCCTCGACACAATACAAAATCTTGTCTTGGGTGGTGGATTCAGGCTGGATTAATCAGATACCTAAATTACAGATTCAATTTCTAAATTTAAATCTTATTATTATACGCCATTTAGTGGCTGCGCCCATCTTAAATATTGAGGTTGTATAATGAACTGTATTCTTCTTGTCAAGCCCTTTTATTTGATACCCATATTGGTGGGATTGATAAAAATTTTTGTTATCAGCCATTTGGTAGCGGCGGCCATCTTAAATTTCAATTTTGCATAGTAAATTGTATTCTACTTGTTGAGACCTTTCATTTGATACCCATGTTGATGGGATTGATAAAACCTACGTTATCCGCCATTTTGTAGAGGCCGCCATCTTGGATTTCAATTTTTTATAGTATATTGTATTCTGCTTGTTGAGTCCTTTCATTTGATACCCATATTGATGGGATTGATAAAACCTACGTTATCCGCCATTTTGTAGCGGCCGCCATCTTGGATTTCAATTTTTTATAGTATATTGTATTTTGCTTGTTGAGCCCTTTCATTTGATACCCATATTGATGGGATTAATAAAACATAAATTATCCGCCATTTTGTAGCGGCGGCCATCTTGAATTTATAAAGATAATGAATAAACATAATTGTATTGTCACCAAAATCCAAAGTGTATACAAAATTTCAGATTAATCGGTTGACAGGAAGAGGGTGAAATTTGAATTATTAAATTTGACCCAAGAATAAAACAAACGGGGTGAGCTAAATAAAACCGTTTAATAAATAAAAAATATCGCATATCATAAATATCGTACAATTTACTGCACTCACATATGTACGGAATATAAAACTAGACTATTTTAATAATAAATATATAGATTTTTTTATATCTTACTAATAGTCTAAATATTTAGGTTTCTGTTTAGTAAGTCCTGGATTGAAATTCTGGCTATAACCTATGAATTGCCCAGAAGTGATGTACTATAAGTCGTTTCGCTAACCTGACCGACGTCGTAGTACTAATCCCACGTACACCATTTCTCCACCACCGCGCGCGCTCATTGAACAAATCAAATAGCGCCCGCTGGCCCGATTGCAAGTATATCATTGCAGAGATAGTAGATATATTATATATTATATATATTAATATACATTTTATTGAAAGATTTGTTAATTTAGTATAATAAGTGATACTATTTTAAATTAATACTCTGATATTGTAATAGCGTTTCTTAGACAACAATAGAAGAATTTATCGCGTAAATACCCGAATGTCTTTAGCTAGCAGGAAATGAAAGCATAATATTTTCCCTGCCTTCATATCTGCAAGGAACAGCGAAGCAGGTGCAGCATTGCAGTATAACATTTATATGTGTACATGTTCAATACACATGTGTACTACGAATGTGTACATATGTATAGGTAGTTTTTTTATTACAGCAGTTTCCGCGGCACGGTGTGCGCAAACTGAGATAAAACAGGAATGATTGCCGCTCTGTCGCGATATTGTTTCAAGCGTTCCGTACTATTCCGCTGGCTGTTCGGCGATGATTTTTATTCATCCACACCCGATAGCTGACAGTAATTCACATGAATTACTTTTCCAACAAAACTAGGTTTATCGTTCATATATTTCGCAGATAATTTCACTGTTTTCAATATTTTTTTTCATATCTTCGACGCCTTTTTTTACACCCATGGTGGCTGTAAAGTATCGACTCGCTGAATTTTTAGGTCCCAAATAGAAATAGGCGGTGGAACCTATTGCCATACCGGGCACAATATTGCCTATCATCGATATTTATCACACCTAACTTGATTCAGAAACTGGAACTTCAGACCAGCTTGTATCGAATATGCTTAACTTCTTGATGCAATATAATACTTACTGGCGTAAGAATCCCTATTAATTCAGAAACCTTGTAGGTGATTATGTTTTTGAGCCCTTTGGGGTGGAGAGTCTGGGGACATGGGGTCCGAGTACTTGTGCACTCTATAAAGATCTCGCAAAGAGACTGAGCGAGGTCTCCCGCGACCAGAGGGCTGGTCTATTCTTCGCATTAGAGAGAGGATTAGCATTGCCATTCAGCGTGGCAATGCGAGCACGCTGGGTACGCTGCCAGTATACCGAGATAAGGAGAAATTTGATTTCAGCTAGTTTTTTAATTGTTTATATTGTAAATAATGTAATTAATTTATTTCTTTTTATTAAATCATTATAAACTATAACTAAATTAATATTGAGATATTTTTCTTAAATACTTGTTAGGTGTATTTAGAATTTGATACTTCAAAACAATATTAAATTAAGGATGTATATAGATAGGTTTTAGGTTATAAATATACGCAATAGTTCTCTTTATGTAGTTTTCGGCGCTATCAATTGAAACATGCCCTCGAACGCTGGCTACGGCGTCTTTGCAATACGAACAAGCGTCACGATAATAAACAATACAAACCACCCAAGCCTGCATTTGACACCAGCCCGTTAGTAGTGGATTAGAGCGCTCTACGGGGAGTTCAGCAGCATTTAGGGACGTAATAGCTTTCTACTGTGACCTGTTTCAACTGCGACAAATAGAGATTTACGAGATTTGGCCACGCTGGGATTTCTAAAGACCCATTCCACGTAATAAAACTAAATGGCACACACCCATACACTTTTTTTATTTCATTCTCAAACCCAGTCTAACTTTGACGTCACTTTAAAAACCATCGATATTCAATATTGTCGAGTTTTCATAACTTCAAAATCGTCTCTGACTGTCAATAGATTTGAACTGACTCGCTCGCATTCGACAGATTGTTCGACAAAGTTTCAAACAATTTAATCCCGCTTGAAATATGTATGAAAAAAAATGTCGGAACGTAAACTGGACAAGGGGGAAACCTCTAACAGTCAATCTTAAAATACATAATACTTTTGTGTACGGGCCATGTATGAAATACCACGACATCTCAGAAAATCGACGTAAAGTGGCTCATACCGCGTTTCGTTCGTTGAAAGAGGTACCCGGAGGCCCACCTCCCTTCCCCATCCTCCCCTATCCCCTAACCCTTAGAGGTCGGCAACGCTACGATCACCATTATATTCAAATCTGAATGTAGACTGCCAAAGACAAAATAATAATTAAAATATAGTATATGTTTCAAATCTTATAATATTAGTCCCGTATACGACAAGTCATAGCCTACCTATGGTATTGCAGATGCAAAATCTATTTACCGTATTTCGTTGCCTAATAATAATATTACATCCTTCCACAAAGACGCCCCGCGAAGTTATCTTACAAGTGGCAGCCACGCAACCGATACGAATACCAACCAACCCCTTATTCGTACTGCTATTGTCATATTTGCATTGTCTAAGCTTATTGTTGGATTCCGATTAACACAATTATAAATGAAACAATTACTCGTTCTACTAAAAGTTAGGTACGCGAGGATCAGGATTCAACAGTCGCCCTCAGTAAGAACAGGTTACCATGTTTTTGTACTGGTGTATTGAAACTTTACTCAATACATTTTCTTTAGAAACTATAAAGTTTTACAAATGTATCTTCCACGTTTATGTAGTAAAAAAATAAGCGTATTAAAGTAAAAAAAAATATGGATGGAGACAAAGAACGAGATAAAAACTACTTCGTGTTTCAAAACTGCAGTCTTATCTTAACATTTTTTCCCCTCTTTCTATCTACTTATTCTTAAGATACTGCTTTAACATTATAAATGGGACAGTAAGTATTACTATTATTATTTTGTTATTGCAACAAACTTGAAAAAGAAATTAAAACATTGAAAAAATATTTAATAATTTTAATCTGAGTCACAGCATTCATTGCGCTGGAGATCGGGCATCCTCTGCTAGTCCTGTGGGAAAATCGCCTATGCCCAATATGTCTGAAGAACTCTTGGAAAAGTAGGTGTATACAGTAATAATTATTACTTTGTTTATTTTTTTTACAATGAAGCCGCAGTATCATCATTACATAGTATAAAACAATGTCACTTTCCGCTGTCTGTCCCCTTATATGCGCATATCTTTAAAACTACGCAACGGATTTTCATGCGGTTTTTTTAATAGTAAGAGGATGTCAACGTAATGGTTTTGATCTATAATTCATGTATAGTGTAGTAAAAAAAAGTGTTAATTTTCAAGATTTAGAACTTTAATCGCAAGCGCTTCCTAAACCCTAAGTGATAAATCAATACAACTTACTACATTATTATACACCTTTAAAAGGTCTACAAAAAAGTCTCCAAGGGCATATGTCTATCTCTTAGGAATAACCCACAATAACCATTTTTATTTGATTACTTTTTAGGAAAAATAATGGCTTATTTACGAAGCGATTTTAAACATTACAGCATTCATTTTCATCCAATTAAGTGTCTTAAATAGATTGTGCTTGTAATATAGATGATCCTGGCCCCTTTACAGCATGCAATTTAAACGAATATTTTCGAAGATATTGCAGTATTAACATAGCGGGATAGTAGTTATTACTTTTGGTGCGGAACAAAGTTCGCCGGGTCATCAAGTATATTTATATAAATACACATTTTGAAGTATAAAATATAAAAAATCCTTTAGTGCCAATTCAAATTTCGAAGCACGTGTTCAACCTTTTGCACTCCCCCAATTTCTCTTGCCACAATTAAAAAGTTAAATTGTCCGGTTAATTGCCCCGCTATTGTGGTGGCCGATGACTATTTATTATTCAGAATTGCTCTCTGCAAAATTTGATGAAAAATTTCACCCGGGAACCGGTTGCTAAATCACAATAAGTAATTAGCTTATCTGTCGGCGTCACGCGCTGGCACCCGGTCTCCTGGCGCGGGCCAGGGTGGCGAGGGGTTCAGGGAGGTGAGGAGTTCACGTCTTACGTTAAGCTCTCAGTATTAATCTCGACTCTGCTTAATAAACGAACTGAATAACTTGGATTAAATAAATTACAGTATCCGAATACTTGGTTGTCGTTGTAACTGTTGTTTCAAGTTGACATTTGTTGATTTTATTTCGTTATATTGCTATCAGTTGAAAAGCTCATGGTTTTTTTAATACTATATACATACAAATACCTAGTATTACAAATTTATACCAAATAATAGCAAAATAACGTACGTATTTGTTATGATTCTGGCTCTGATTTGTAGTCTTCAAAAGTATAAATATTTTAGTTTGTGAACTAACTTTACGTTTCGAATATAAATAACATGTTCGATAAACGACAGTTCTGCATTTAATTTTCCAAGGTTTCCAATATCTTTTTCTGTTCTTGTTCTGAGGCATTGTATTTAAGTATTATTTAACATCTATTCCGAAGTAATTCTGCGGCAAATATCAGTCGTCTAAAACCCAGAAAAAAAGAAATACAGTAATCGAAAGCCCTAAAAAAAACAACACCAAAACTGTGTGATGCAAGCGTACCAACAAATCGAATTGTTATTATGGACCAAAGTTCAAATGGAACAATAATCGTTCTGCCAAATAAAACAGAACTATCTGGAGGCAATTTTGTTTTGTATGTTCGCTAGTGCGTATTCAATGAGCGGTTAGCAGCAGCAGAATTTAGGTACAGGATATAAAAACGCTTTGGAGTGGAACAGTCGCTTTTTTGGTATCGAATAGTTGCAATACATGGTTATTTGACCACAAATATATTGTATTAATGCTTGAAAAAGATTGTGGCTACAAGGTTTGCTTCAATAAATACGGTCCTAATGCTCCTCAAAAATGATTGCTTAACCTAAGTGGCCTGAAGGTTGAGCAGCCTGCTACTGAATAAAAATTTAGAGTCGCGTTTGATCCTGGCTCACACAAATTAATTATCAGAATCAAAATAACTATTCTAATAATTAATGAAAGTATCATTGAATTTACAATAAAGAGAGCACTTCATACTAACGGATTTTGTTGATTGCGTTTATCTCTGGAACGACTAAAGTTATGTGTGATAAATATCTATGACTGAAAACTTTGTGCCCGGTATGGCAATAGGTTCGCCACTTGTTCCATTTAGAACGTAACCATAACGGCGAGTCGAGGCTTAACGGCCACTGCCTACACCTTCGGGTAGAAAAAGTCGTGAAGTTATGTTATGTTATGTCCAGTGATTTGATTATTTTCCGTTTGTCGAATGCAAAAAAGTCTCTAGGATAACTATGGACTATAGTCCAATTGCATGATGCTAGATCAAGAATTAAAACATAAATGTCAGTAAATTGGTCTAATTTTATTTGATTCTAGTCTTCTTTTTATAAGAGAGGCGAGCAATCGAGCAATGTATCATCTGATGGTAAGCAACTACCGCTGCCCATGGACTCTTGTAACACAGTTGTTACAGCTGTGTTGCCGGCCTTTAAGAGAGTAGGATGGGAAAAGAGGGAAAGGGTTGATGGTCGATCGGATGCCTCTCTCACCGAACAAATCGCGGCATGAGCCTTTGTACATCGATATTTTGAGAGGCCGTGGTATTTCACCAGCTGAGCCGGCTCTTTAATGCATCGAACTGTGTGGGTCTACCACTGTCAAAAGTCTGATTATGAAGCGACAGGATTTCAACGTATATGCCAGTTTTCGTATAAAATAAGACGATATTATTTATATTTAGATATTCGTCTATGTCTCAAGTATAATTTATTACATATCAAGAGGTTTCAACATCAAATTATGCGAACATGATAGCGACTTTTACGTATAATTTTCCAAGTTTTAATACATTTTTTTTCCATCTTTCAAGTGAACTTATCTGCTTACTTAAAAAATCAATTACATGAGGAGATATATGGAAAAAAATAATAAAAAGATACAGTCGATGAAGATTTACATGCATACATAACTTTACGCCAAGTTCCTTATAGGTTAGGCAGAGAGATCGGAACGCCATAAGGCACGATTCTTACACACGTAACGTAACGAGGCCGTCTTCGACTCATATACCTATAGACATTTTTAAAAATATATTGAACATTATTTCAATACATTTTAGGTTACATTTATGTGTCAACTTTTCTTTCAGAAAAAGAACACGTATTACGTTGGTCGTATTTGCAATGGCTCAATAAATATATATTACATCGACTACGGAGATAAAATAGGCAACGAGAAAAGATATATCTGGTTTTTAAATGCATTCAAATAAAACTCTAGTGTTAAGATTATATATATATTTATTGTCAGTGGTCGAGCCCGCGCTTTTGAATCAAGAGGTCGTGTTATCGAATCCAGGCTCATACTCTAATGTATTTTTGAAATTATTTTTTCGACAGTTCTGTGAGATTATATTGGGATTCCAATTGGGACATAAAAAATCAGCGAGTCAAGAGAGATAGAGAGGCTTGTTGTGTATGTTATGTATTTTTTTTTGCTAAAATCTATTAACTACAAAATATATGAAGTGTGATTTTTATATTGATTTGATTTTATTTTTTGTCACTTAGTAATTTTTAGCTGACCCGTGACCCAGCGTTCCGAAAATCAGAAAAAAATATTAATAAACAAAGAATCCACTGTTGGCCGGTAAGTAAGAAATGAGTGTATCTAATTGGCTGGCAAACGCAGAACCGTTGTGTTGCAGAAATTCGTGGGCGGTGATAGTTGGTTTCCATCAGGTGACCTGGAAACTCGTTCGCCCGATTATTCCTTAAAAAAAAGTTACGAAAAGCTGACTCACTGTATACGTCTAAGAATATGAATGTAAGATATATATATATATATATATACATATAACACCCAGACAACATATAAACATGTATGCTTATCATAAATATTTCTCTCTCTATCATAAGATCTCGACTCGGCAGTCAATTTTTTTACAAATGCACCACTTGACCTGTCAATACTGCACTCAAATTTCAGTGAAAACGAAATGAGTTAAAACTAATTTACTATTAATTACATTCACAATGTCCATTCAAGAAAACTTCGCTCGTTACTGGCTTTTCTCCAAAATTTAGGTTCCACTTAATACCGAAATTCCTTTTGCAAGTTTTCAAAAGAAGTATTGATCTGGCCGAGACACTGACGACCCGTTACCTTGGTGGCAATCGAAAACTTTTATCATTGACTTTTAAACATGTTTTTTAACTAAATATCAAAAAGATTTATCAAAACTTTTTCTTAATGCATAAATACAATTTCACCAATGCCAGTGTAATAAGTTTTTGCATAAACTTAAATGAAATATTTAAAATATTCTATTGAAGGAGAGGTGCAAAATCATATTTGAAATAATCGCAAGGCAAGAATCTTCAATCAATTCTTGATATATTTTCTTATTGAATTTAAGATTGTTAGATTGTTACATGGGATACAATCTTTCTTTATAAATAGAAATTTTAACCGTCAGTACTAAATAATATCTTATTTTGGTACATTCTTGCTATTTTCTCTCTAAGCCATGGAGTAAAAAAAGTAAATCTAAAGTATAATCTAAATTGGGCCGGTACATATTTTCGAAGATTACACGAAATAAAACAAATAGACAATCTCCCTTTTGCCATTAGTATGTAATATGACCAAAAATTTTGAAATTGTACTTGGTTTGTTTGTTTATATGTTAGTTAATAAAATATCTACTAATAGTCTTCTTAATGACATTAAACCAACTTTTAGGATGATCTCTTTTTTATGACAGAGAAAATAATCTCTGTAAAGAATTCGAAACGTCGGGAAATAAATAAAACTAGTACTAAATTAACGCGATATAATCCTAAAAGTTGTTTTAATGTCATGAACATGATTCGCGAAAGTCTTAGAGATAAGTAGTCTTCTTAATGTTGCAACAGTGGTAGAGCCAAGCAGTTCACTGTATGAATGGGCCGGCTCGACCGGTGAAATACCACGACCTCTCAGATGACCGACGTAAAGTGGCTCATGCCGTGTTTCGTTCGGTGAGAGAGGTATCCGGAGGCCCACCCCCTTTCCCCATACTTTCCTATCCCCTATCCGTTAAAGGTCGGCAACGCAACAGTAACACTATATGTGTTGCTGCTGTCCATGGGTGGCATTGGTTGCTTACCATCAGGTGACACACCTGCTCGTTTGCCCTCCTATCCCATAAAAAAAAATATTATTTTTTCTCGTGTGTTTCCTCAAAAATGAATTGTGTTTTATTGGTATTAAGAGAAATGCCCAATGCTCCATTAATCCAAACTTCTTAAGTAGTGGAAAAGCATAATTATATTTATTTTATAATCGGAACACAAAACATTCTTAATTTTACTAAAGAATATTAAGAGTACGGATGCAATCCCAACCCATTTCCCAACAAACCAATTAAGTTTGTACCATTCTTGTCTAGTAAGGATAGTAGGAAACAAGAATTATATATAATTGAAGTTTCTGAAACCGTTGGCAAATAAATGAAATATATAAAATTAAAGGTTTTGATTAATGTTTGGTATTTATTTCTGATTGTATTTTTAGATTATGATATCAACTGTCAATTTAACAGTATACCCTAAGATTATTTATTTCTACATATAAATAAATATATTATAAGTTATATATCTATGAGTTATCAACTAGATATCAAAGCCAATCATCAAACAAAACTAGATGTCAAAGATATATTGAGATAAATTCTCAAATGGTTAACAATAAAGGCATTGCCAAAATTCCGTTTATTGAAATGTTTGGCTCGACAGTGGTCCGAGTGCATCCCAAATATTGGGCAGCCACTTGATTCGAGGCATGTGATCGAATATTTAGGTATTTAAAACTGCTGCCATTTAACAATGAATTATAAAAAGAAAATGTTGTGTTAAAATTCGACAGCTCCATTCGACGCCATTCGCTTCATGAATCGGCCGGATTTTTAGACGACCTATTAAAAAATCGATGTAAATTAGTGTCACGTTTCGTTTTTTATAGGTTTTTGGTACCAAATGCCTACTTCCTCTTTTCTTTATCCACCATTCTCTATGCCATCTTAAAGTAACGCAACTTTAACCCTCTCGATGTTACAGATGTCCTTGGGCGGCTACTCGCTTATTATCAGGTGACACGCTTGGACGTTTTGGTTTGTGTACGTATACTAATAATATTCAAGTATTATTCCAGGGGAATATATGTATCATCTTGAATGAGAAATTCACACTACCCCAATGTCTCTCCGAGATGTGTATGCAAATAGGTTTATTTTCTGCTCAAACCAAATCATTAAAATTATTCACAAAGATTACTGTCTGCCTAACTTATCCAATGTATACTAATATTAATAACAAGAAAAGATTTGTTTGTTTGTAATCTCCTGTCTACTTTATTTAGAATTAATATTGGCTATATTTATTTTTTCAAATAATTAAGTTTCCTTACATAGTATAAAAAAAAATATGGACGATCTGATTATGTTTCGATTATGGGATTCAGTTCGTTTTATTTTTACTATTTTTACTTCAGAGATAGATCGACTCTTTTTATTATTAAAATATTGAGGTATTCCAAAACCAATCTCTTGGTTTTGACCACTAATTCTTAGCAGATCAGGAATAGACTATCTATCAGCACTTTTCCAATACCTTAGACAATATTCTAGACAATTGTATTTCCTTGTCTTTATCTACTGATTAATATATAACTACAGATGATCTTAGTAAATTTTGGATGTTATAATTGTACCCGATAACATCGTCAGTTAATAGGCTTTAAGGAAACCAGGGTCTTATTGGACTAAAGGGTTGAGTATTCCTACCGGGTATTGATTACAGTTCTTAACCGTTGTCTTTAAGGGTCTACCCTCGTTTCATTTATCTGTCAGTTCAATATTTGGATTAAACTTGATTATGGCATACTTGCACATACTCCGAACGTTATTGGCATAATTTATGAAATATCACATTTTTCTGATTAAAATTTATATTTTTAACGATAATTTTAAAAGGAGCAATTGGGCAGTCTTGGGATTTCTCTCCAGAAAAAATTGGCTTCAGAATGAGCTGTGGTTTAAATAAATTTACGTATTTCTTGAGTCATTTGATATTACGTAGGAAAGAAAATATTTGAGTTTCTGTTTAGCGGTGACGTATTCTATATCATTTAGAAATTCCTTCAATTGCATAAGAACAAATTTTTAGACACAGGTCTAAAGTGCTTTTGCTGTGAAATACAAAGAGCTGATAGGATTGTTTTAGCAAAAATAACGTTTTTCCTTGAGTTTTTACTGTATGTAATTATATCATATCTCCAGTGATATCCGATTGGAACAATTTTTTTTTCTGTTTTTGCTCAATAGGTGATGCATATTCAAGAAAAAAAACGTATTTTATTGTTAATTTTTATGTCTTTCGATTAGTTTCTGACACAGCTGGACCGATCATGACTGCACTTTTACTAACAAGTAACTGATCTACTTAAAAATAACAAGACACTCTTATTTTAGATAATTTCATATTTTTCAAAATTGATGACATTATACTCTGCCTGCGCCTTGGGGTATTAAAGATGTGAAGATAGAGCTTAATATTAATAATACTAATGTCTTGGTGGTCCAGTGGTCGACCCACCCTGCTTCTGAATCAAGAAGTCGCGGGTTCGAATCCTGGCTCACACCAATGACTTTTCGAAATTCTTTTCGGAAGTTATGTGTGATAAATATCGATGACTGATATCTTCGTGTTCGCAACCTATTCCATTTGGGACATAACGGCGAGTCGAGGCTTAACAGCCACTTTCTACATCTTCGGGTATAAAAAGGCGTGAAGTTATGTTATGTTATTAATAATACTAAAGTTAATTTAATATTAGATTTACGCTAAACAATCATATCTTTTGAAAGGAACGAAGAATATCCACTAAGTCTACTTAAACATGCTTGTTGGCATTCTCGTATTTCTGTTGAAATCTTCTTTTTTTTTGTTTTGCGACAAATTTCACGTAATGCTAAAAGAATTCCACTATATTATTTGTTTGTGCCCGACGTCGAAGAGGAGTGCCAGTGATTTCCTCGGAGACAGCGTCAATGAGATTTACGAAATTTTCCACTCGAGTTATTTCCATTCTATGTATGGATTCGAGGTTGTTTTACATTGAAATATGGTTCTCAATATGTACAAAGTTAAAATATGTTACAGCATAATTTACTGATGGATTTTTGCTAGGGGATCGGGGGGCAAACAAGCAGGCGTGACACCTGATGGTAAGCAACCAACGCCGTTCATGGACACCGTCAACACAGATAGCGTCACAGTTGCGTTGCCGGCCTTTAAAATGGGATAGGGAAGGGGTCGGAAGTGGTATGGGAAAGGGAAATGGTTGGGCCACCGGATACCTATCTCTCCGAACCAAACGCGACATGAGCCACTTTACGTTGATACTCTGAGAGGTCGCGGTATTTCACCGGTTGGACCTGCCCATTCATGCAGCGAACTGCGTGGCACTACCACTGTATAAAATTACTATTAAATTACTTCAAATTCATCCTTTTGAACACTAAGTAGCCAATGTGATGGTCTGCAAACCAAAGTAGTGAAAGCCAATTCATACGAGTGCTTATTTAAATTTACCGAAGACATGTTTGATAAATGTCACTGAGTAACAAAATTGTACCCAATCATTACGAACTGTAAAATGTGAAGAGAAAAATTTGACCAAAACCTAATTCCCACCACCTAGACCGCTAAGTATTAAAGATGTTAAGTTACAGTTACATTTCACTAAGAGTTAAACTCCTTAAATATGACGTTCTGAATATGTAACTATCCCAACCTTGCTTTAACACTAACACAACATCAAAAACATCATATGTATCAAAGTACATAGATATCTGTGCAAATATTATTTTAGTAAACAAAATTGTTATCTAAACAGACATAATAAATACACATATATATTTATAGTATTAATTTAAGTGGGGTTGCCTTACAATTTCGAAATACGTGAGACAAAGACATAACTATGTGAACGTACCTACTAAATCTACAAAATAGATAGAACTTAAATAAGAACGAAGAACTTAATAATAGATATCACCCCGCTTCTGATTCAAGAAGTAGTGGGTTCAAATCCTGGCACACACCAATGACTTTTCGAAATTTTCGAAAGTTACATGTGCTAAATATCGATGACTGACAACTTTGTGCCCGGTATGGCAATAGGTTCGCCACCTATTCTATTTGGGACGTAAACATAACGGCGAGACGAGGCTTAACAGCCGCTGCCTACACCTTCGTGTAACAAAAGGCGTGAAGTTATGTTATGTAGATAGAACTAGATAACGCATATTAATACTACTATACTCGTAAAGACAAGTGGCCATTGGAAATAGCGTAAATGGAGCTTCCTGGGCGCAAAAAACATTAGCTGAAAAGCCTAGCTAGCAATGCGCAATGCTGTCCTGATCCCAACGCCAACTTATCGAAGCGAGAGGTGGGTATGGCAGAGTATGCTTGAAAGTAGCATAAACGCGCTCGAAATGAGGGCAGTGCGGAAAATCTGCGGAGTGACTCACGCTGACCGCGTAGAAAACAAGGCTGTAAGGAAAGAAGTTGGATTGAAAGAGAGTGTCGGTGTAAAAGTAAGAAATGTCATGCTCCGAGGGTTCGGACATGTAGAAAGAAGGGATGATGATTGACTAAGCAGATATACAATTCAAAATGGATGTAGGAGTCGAGGACGGCCAAGGCACTCATTCCTTGACCAAATAGAACGTGTTCTGGAGGAAGGTGATGTTAAGAGCCTTAAAAAGCGACGCGCGTGCATGAAAAGAGTAATGAATGTCAACGAAGCGAGTGAGACGTGTAAGAATCGTGCCTTATAGCGATAGCTATATGCATGTATGTATACTTTTAATTCTAATTCCTCCTTTTGTCGTATTGCTCATTACTGTGAATTATTACACGTTTGAAAATATTTTGCCAAATTGAACGGTCTCTGCCATTGTAGAGTGCATCGGGGAGCTTAGTGTACAGCTATGAGCGGATTTGGACGGACTATCTCAGCTGGCAACGGCCCCTTGAATGCTAGCTGTCGACCTTGCCAGTGACCATAGGCTGTCCTAAGTTGTGTTCCTGGTTTCTGGCAATTTGCTCGAAAAATTCTAATATCCTTCGCAAACACGCGGTGGAAAGTCGTGCCTTGATATTAAACTCGCGAAGAATGTACTCGTTACTGCGAAAAGCTGTCCTAGGAATCCGCAGCATTTTGCTACAAAACCGCATTTCAAACGAGCACGAGAACACGAGCGTATTGACCGGCTTAATTTTAGTTTTGCGCGAGTATTATGGTCCTTCCATATTCTCTGAAGCCGAATCATGGCATTTTCGGCCATTCTTATCCGTCTCCTGACTTCCTTTTCACAAGAACCAGTGTCGATGATATTAGCTCAGCACTTCACCGTTTCGAGACCAAGAGCACCAGTGAGTTGGAGTTTATTAGCATGGTCTACTACCATCAGCGTGGATTTATTGTGTTTTATTTTTAGGCCTGATTCCACGCTTATTATCTCCATTTTCCGTAAGAGAGTTGTCATTTCAGCGTCACTGGTAGCCTGGAGCGTCGTGTCGGCTGCATAGCTAAGGATAGTGATTCTGGTAGTACCCATCATAGCTCCACTTCCAGTCCTACATAGTAGAGAATGGGTGACAGTTTACAGCTCTGTCGTACCCCCTTCCCAAAGCTGATAGGATCACATATAGTTTTGTTCAGTTTCACTACTCCTTGGTTGTGTAAGTATAAAGACAGGATCAGGGCTACCAGATATTGAGGCATAGAAGTTTGTCCCAGAACCAGAAGCCATTAAAAAATGCATACTTGTCATAAATATTTGTACTCGGGTGGGAATCCAACTCGCCGATCTCGATTGCATTGCCGATTTACCAGAGGCATATACATAAACTTTGTTGCCGTGACAGCGGCTACACAAAGTACATAAATATTTTTTGGATGAACAGTTTCTTCAATTCTGGGTCTGCCTTTCGATTTGTTTAGGCGAACTGTGAGGGATCGTTTCGTTGCTGGCGATTACTAGACTATCAATGACTTCGTGACGGACCAGTATTGGAAATTGATCATTTATTATGGAGCGCAGGCGTTCTGTAATCATTTCTGATAGTTAACTACTTGTCTAATTTTAAATTTGCCTTGATATTGTTTAATAATACAACAAAACATAACATCACGCCTTTTTCTACCCGAATGTCAGCGACTGTTAAGCCTCGACTCGCCGTTATGTTAACACCCCAAATGGAATAGGTGGCGAACATATTGCCATACCGGGCACACAGTTTTTCAGTCATTGATATTTATCACACATAACTTTCGAAATTAATTTCGAAAAGTCATTGGTGTGAACCAGGATTCGAACTAGCGACTTCTTAATTTAGAAGCGGTGTGCAAATAATAATATATGTTACATATAAATTTTATTACTGTCCACATTTGTTGCACAACGTCACCACTCCAAATAAAAGATTTCGCGTCAGTTGTGCTCGACTAGTATAGTCGCATAAAATTTCTCTCGTTAGCCTGTAGGACGTTGATTTTAATTTGATTGGGTCTTAACTTTGATGGTCGAGTATTTTGGCTGCTATACCTTTAATGCACGAGCCTACTGCTATGTTTTTCAGTAGTGATTGCTATTTATATTACATGGTTTGAAAAAAGTATTTGGCACATGAGTTTCTTGCCCGATTCTTAACATCATAGCACCTACACTCAGAGTGGATAAAAAAGGCGTGAAGCTAGCAAAAAAATAATAATAAACGTAGTGGTGTCGAACTTAGCAATATCTGTGTAAACGACATCTTTATACTGTCTCATAGTAGTTATGTATATATACCTTATATGTCCAGAAAGGTTCAGCATTATTGGGTTCGCGGCGGGTAAAGGCCAGCTCTGCCTTTATTATCTGTTGACACAGTATTTGTTCTCCGACACGACTGGCTAAATTATTATCCTGCCGTTTGTCGGGGGAAGAAAATTTTATTCTTTTCCATCCTTTCATATCTCTTCTAGCAGAAGCAAAAAACAAAAAACACCCATACTTGTTTGAAGAATTTCCAATTTTACAAAAACTCACCATTCATTCATTCATTTTTATACGATAATCGTTTTTAATGAAATGAAAAATTCCTCCTTTTTTTTTTATTCGGTAACGTTTATGAAACAACATTAATGTATTGCCAAAGTTTTCAGTCGGCATTCTTTTACAATTTTTTTTTTTGCTTAAAAATGTGTATTTTTAATTATATCTGGGTTCGTTTAAATTTTAAACTTGCAAATCTTGTATAACACTGAGTGACGTAAGAAATTTAACTTTGCCAAATTGTGTATGACCTCCATACTGGGGCTGTTAAAGGAAACATGTTACATTTTGAGACAGTCAGATAATACCGGGGGTGTAGGGTGAACGCCAGTTCTTATTGGGACATGTATTGGAAAGTCTTCCATGTTATTATTTGCTTGGCAAGGAATTTCGCGGCGCCTACTTAATACCCGTCGGCTTCTACATTTTATTAAAAAGTTTTTATTAGAAAATACTTCAAATCATTCATTCACAATGGAATTTGATTTGTTTTTTAATACTGTTATTGGATAATACTTATCAGGTACTAAATGTGTGTTGGTATATATGTTATATATTGTAAATAACTTATATAAATTTTATCAAATCGTAAAATGACTTGATAACATTTGTCTTAACCTAACTTTACGTCTTTTGTTACCCGAAGATGTAGGCAGCGGCTGTTAAGCCTCGTCTCGCCGTTATATTTACGTCCCAAATGGAATAGGTGACGAACCTATGGCCATACCGGGCACAAAGTTTTCAGTCATCGATATTTATCACACATAACTACCGAAAACAATTTCGAAAAGTCATTGGTGTGAGCCAGTATCAGGATTCGAATTCGGACCTCAGTATCAGAAGCCGTGTGCTCGACCACTGGACCACCGAGACTAATATACATTTGTGTAACTAAGCTTTATTGCCAGTTTACTACCAGTTTACTGTTAATGAGCCTCCGCATAACTTTCTCACCGAACAATACATGGCATAAGACACTTTACGTCGTTTTCTGAGAGGTGATGGTATTTCACCGGTCGATATACCGCTCATTCACGCAACAAACTGCGTTTTTCTACCACTGCTTTTTTTAATGAATAGTCTGCTATTTCTTAAAAAAAAGCAGTGGTAGAAAAACGCAGTTTGCTCTGGCAAACAAGCAAGCGTGTCACTTGAAGTTATCCAACTACCGCCCCCCATGTACACCTGCAACAAAGATAGTGTAACAGTTGCGTTGCCGGCCTTTAAGGGAATCGGATGGGAACCGGGGGTGGGACCCCAAATACCTCTCTCACCGAGTAAAACGCGTCATAAGCCACTATAAGTCGATATATCACCGGCCATTCATGCATCTAACTGCATGGTTTCTACTTTTTACAAGCTTCGTCATGTTAGACTAAATAAATCCTTCAATGCCGAATTTCAGCTACCATTTCGCGATTGTGGACGAGATATAATAAGGTTTATAGTTGATATACGGTATCATAAACACGTCGGTCGACGATACAGGTCGTGCCAAACGCTATTAACGAAGCACCAGAGCGCCAGTTTCAAACTATAATCGGCCATTTTTGAAACCTAAAATGGATTATCGTTTGAGCCAACTGAACTGGATAGAATTATTTCGTACCATCTTTCTGAATCTATATCCGTATATTAACGTTGTATTGTTACATATATATATATATATTTCAATGATGAATTTGTCAATACATACCTGCTATCTGTTTATTCATTGAAAAAGAAAAAATAGTGTTTTTGTTTTTTGTGGGATAGTGTTACAATTGCCAGCTTTTGAGCTAGGTTGAAGAGTGGGATGGGAAGGGAGGATGAAGTAGTTCGGCTTCCGGAAACCTTACTCACCGAACGAAAGCATTAGCCACTTGACGTTAGTTTTCTGCGAAATCGTGAATATACCACCATCGTGCTGGTCCATAAATGCAGCGTACTGCGTGGCTATACTACAGCTGGAAAAGTAATTAAAACCTAGTAACTGAATAAAAATATATATTATTTTTGTAAAATATTGATTGTGAAATAGTGCCCGCGCTTCAACTACAACAACAACAATAACACATACTAAAATATTAAATTCAACAGTTTAAATAGTTTTTTTAATCAAACAAAAATATTCGCTAACATTTGTAGAGAGAAATTAATATGAACCCTCAATTTATTAATCTCTTTATTATATTTATATACTGACCTACATATTGATAAAATTTAATTAATCTGAATCAGAGTCCAAAATTAGTTTTAATCTTTTAAGAATCAATTCACGCAGTTTGGTTTGAATACATACAAATTTAAAGGAGAGCTGGAACGGTAATAAAAGGCGAGGCTTTGATCGAAAAGAAGGGATTAGCAATTGATGACATCTCATTAATACGCCCAACTGAGATATTAAGTAGGTTTCATCATTCAACACTGTAATCTTAAATTCAAATATTGAATATAACTTATCCATACGAATTATCTATAATATAAAATAATTCTAAATTTACTGAATATGCAACAAATACAGAAGCCTGGCAAAGGATACAGCTGGGTTGGGCAGCATTTAGGACATTCTTGGATTTCGTCGAGTTTTTTCGTCGCCCATCCCGCTAAACCTTAAGACTCAAGGTCTTCAACGAGTACATCCTACCCGTTATGAGTCACAGAGTCAAGACGTGGACACTGACAGTAAGGCTGATCTACCTATTTAAGGTCGCTTAACGAGCTATGCAAAGGGCTATGTTATAAGTAGTATAGTTTCTCTGAAGGATAAGATTAAAAATGAAGACATCCGACATAAAACTAAAATCATCGACATAGCCCAAAGAATAAGCTGATACGGCAGTGGGCAGGTCACATTTATCGCAGATCTTATTCCTGATGGGAGATACGTGTTCTGGTGTAGAGACCGCGTCTCGGAAAACGTAGTGTATGGTGCCCTCAGGCTAGGTGGGACGGCGATATACGCTAAGTGGCTGACATAAGCATGCCAAAGGAGAAACCCATATCCAGCAGTGGACGGAGATAGGTTGATAATTATAATGTTACTGAATATAATTACCAAATACTGTCAGAACTGAATCGAAAATACTATGACAATACTCTATGCTGGCTATTTGATAAGACCGAACACTTTTGAGTGATAAATGTCGCTGTCTATACCTTCGGGTATTGATGACCAGATAATTTCTTGATTTTTTTATGGGATGAGGGTTAAAGGAGTAAGCGTTTCAGCTGATGGTAAGCAACTACCGCCAGATAGTGTTACAGTTGCGTTGCCGACCTTTAGAGGAGTTTTATAGGACGGGGGGAGGAAGCACGTTAGACCTCCGGATACCTTAATCAACGAACGACGTGACATGTGTCACTGTACGTCTATATCCTCAGAGGTCGTGGTATTTAACCGGTCGAGCCAGCCCATTAATACATCGAAATGAGTGCCTCTACCATTGTTACCGGCTACCATAATAATCAGTAAGCAGTTAAGACTTTGTGAATAATTCTCAAATTAATCAAATTAATTTTAATTACATTTCGACAATATGATGGCTGCGGTGTTTAAATATTATAGATGACTGGAAGCCTGACCGTATTGAAAACGCGATACAACCAGTTATATCTCTGGTTCAATTTCAATTACTGCGGATGCATAAATTTTTGTATCGTGGTTAAAGGTTTACGCGGCTATATGTGTGAATGTGTGCATTGAAATAAGCTGAGCGTGTATCCGGAAAATAATAATTAAAAAAAAAAACGATTTTTCATATTACTATTAACGGCATGGAAATGTAATGTATTTGTCAATATTTCAGTTCTGTACTTATATATGCATATTGTAATCCTACTTACTTCTCTTCACGCCAAATCTTTTGCTAGATAAGCAGAAAATAGTGTACCATAAGATACGATTATTACATATGTCGGTCACTTCTCTTGATTTTTATAACTTTTGTCATATACGCTCCTCGATTTTAGGGCTACTGACATTATCAGCTTACATCATCCATTCGTTCTATAAGTCCGAAACATAGGAACGTGCCCTTTTTTCCTTTATCGCAAACACTCTTTTAAAATGTGACTTATATAGATTATATAGATATTCTGAGAGGTCGTGGTATGTCAGCAGTCGAGCCGACTAGCATGCAGCGAACTGCAAGCTCCAATAGTTACTGTATTATACTTTAAGTTCATGCCGTCAATACCCAAAAGCGTAATGCGTAATTGTTAGTGCGTCAGATTAATTTACTCTACCCAAGTGAAGCAAGCAGGTGGGGGAACCTATTGCCTATTTTGTTTCCTTGTAATATTAGTATAGATAGAAATTCACAACATACTACCCGCTAATTCAAATCACAATATATGTTACCTATGACTAATATCGTAGAAGATCGTAGCCGAAATATTATTTTTACCCGGATAAAAGATTTAATAATCTCAAGTTAAAGTACTAGCTATAAAAGTATAATAATACCATTATTCTTTTCATTATTGTACCGTCAACTGGATAATTCTGTCTTCATTACTTACGAGAGACACGCAAGACTTGTCGGAGTGTGGAAGACACCTAATAAAAATCGTTATGTTACCGTAGTTACCAAACTCGCGATAACTGCCAAATGAAATTGATAAGAGAAAATATTGGTGACGTTACCGCATGGTACAAAACGTCTCTTTCGCTCGCTCTCTGCCTCTGTCTCTCTTATTGGATTGGAGAACGTTGCCTTGAAAGATTCATGAAAATCTGCAAATTGAAATGTTACTATATATATTTAAATATTCAAAAACGAAAATCTTACTCGGTGGTCCAGTGGGTCGAGCACACGATTTCTGATCCAGAGGTCCGGGTTCGAATCCTGGTGTGAGGTGATAAATTTAATTAAAACAGCGGCAGAGATACGCTGCTAGCTGCATGAGTGGCTCGACCGGTGAGATACTATTACATCAGAATATCGATGTAAATTGGCTCAAGACACGTTTTGTTCCGAGTATCCCTTTCCTCATCCCACTTCAGAAAGCCACTCTATATTTATGTGTCTGTCTGTTTGTTCCCGCTAGTCTCTAAAATGGCTGGACCGATTGTGACGGAACTTTTATTGATAGGTAGTTAGTATAATAAGGAGTAACTTAGGCTACGTTTGAAGAAAAAATCTTTAATTTATTCATTTAGTGCTTCCGAAGTGAAAAAAGTTCGCCGGGTCAGCTAGTCATACATATGATCCATAAATCTCTTATCTAATACGAGTACAACAAAGTTTGAATATAATTGTGGAGTTTTATTTAAGTTTGACTACTCAAATACATTTTTATCCCTTTCAAGGGGGGTATTCGGAAAAAAAACTACCTTATGAACCTCTTTTAATACTAAACTTGTTGTCTTCATGGCAAATTTCATTTTGATCGGCTTCATTCAGAACAGACAGGCAGACATACTAACTAATGATGGCACATTAGCTCATATATTAATAATCATCCTTCATCATTTTCCTGCCCTTATCCCACTTTACGTGGGGTCCGCACAACCCCTTTCGAACTATCCATGTTCTCAAAAGATTCGGCTGTATGACCAGCCGCCTGCCTGACGTCAACCCTGCTTGTGAATGTTTTCGTTGGTGGCGAGGGCGGAGAGGAAGGTGTTGGGCCTCCATATACCTCTTTCACCGAAACGTGACTTAAACCACTTTACGTTGATAATCTGAGAGTTCGTGGTATTTCACCCGTCGAGCCGACCCATTCATGCAATAATAATATGGTGATATTTTATCGTCGGTATAAGTCATGGGTAAAACTGTATAATCAATTATGTTAACCCAGGTGTTTGTTTATAAGTAACTGTATATAAATTACGTGTCACGTTGTTTGTCCGCAATGGACGCCTAAACTTCGTAACCGATTTTATTCAAATTTTCACATCTCAATTTATAGTCCCGATTTTATGTTATTGCAAATTATTTGTTTATTTTATTTGTTAACTCCAAACGTTTGAGTACAGATGGCGCTACTACTATCTGATGACTAGACTATTCTTACTGACTAGATATATTTTATATCTTTTGATCAGAGTCTCGGTGGTTCAGTGGTCGAGCACACGGCTTCTGATCCAGAGGTCCGGGTTCGAATCCTGACACTGGCTCACACCAATGACTTTTCGGATTTTTTTTTTCGGAAATTATGTGTGATAAATATCGATAGCTGAAAACTTTGTGCCCGGTATGGAAATAGGTTCGCCACCTATTCCATTTGGGACGTAAACATAACGGCGAGACGAGGCTTAACAGCGGCAGCCTACACCTTCGGGTAACAAAGGCGTGAAGTTATGTTATATGTTTGATATAACTTGATCGTTGGGTTACTAACATTATTTTTCTTTTTTTTTCTTACTCGTCATCCTGATTAACAAAATAAATATTAAAAAATGTGAAATGGTGATTTTTATGATTTATTTATTGACTATTAGAAGAATATGTTTTGACATTATGTAATTGCTGGTTGACCCGTGAGCCGGCGTCCCGAACGACAGAAAATGAATTTAAAAAATATAGATATTGACTGTTAGCCGGTACCAAGTTTGCAGGTCAGCTATCTATCATCAGATTGTGAATCAGGTACTCTTAGGAACTATCAGGTTTGAAACTGGCATTGAATTTGGTGTTCCTTACGCGGTGTAACTGTTAAGGTGCGATTCCACCAGTGTGCTGAACTGTGCGGCACTGCAATGCACAGTGTGCGACACAAATGTTTATCCTGGTCGACTCACTAAAGCAAACAATAACAAATTGTGCGCGAACATTGTAGAAATGTTCGCGCACAAAAGTATACTTTTGTGCGCGCACACATGCAGGCAGTGGACTCGCGGCGACGTGTACAAACCTGTTGTGCGCGAACTCAGTCTTGCTTCAAGTTGCTTCCGCTACCGGAGTGAAAACATTTATTTGTGCGCGTACATTGTTAATTAACCAAGCTAAATATGGATTGGACGAATGATAAAATTATCAATTTTATTCAAGCTATTGAAACTTATCCTGTATTATGGGATTCTAGTCACAATGATTATAAAAATAAAAACAAAAAACACGACGCCACTCAAGAGTTGGCGCAAAGTTTCAATTGTGACTCGACTGAGGTAATGAGAAAATGGAAGATTATTTTGGCTCAATACCGAAGAGAAAAGAAGAAAATCGCGGACTCAAAATCTTCAGGTTCTGGGATTTTAGATATATATAAGCCGAAATGGTTTGCTTATGCATATTTGAATTTCTTTCATGGAAGGGATGAGCCGAACGTCAGCTTGAACTCACACGACGAAATAAATGAACAGGTAGATACGTTTTAAATGTTTATTTTCTTAGCTCTAATATTATTACTTAGATCCTATACTATTTACGCCAGTGTTTCTTGCCATGGCACCATTCCCATGTCAGTTTGGAAATAATGTGCAAATTCTTCTCTTATGTTTTTCGCATCGCCAGGGGGTCTTCTTGCAACATGTCTTAAAGGCAATAAGTTTGCCATGGCTGCATCACGCCGCCAACTTCCATCGATAGTGCAATGAGTAATTTGGTTCTCAGTATCAAAACAGCCAGCAGAAGTATAAAGTTGTGAAGACGATTTTTGTGTTATCAAAAAATTATGCAAGTAACAACATGTCAGTGTTATCAATTGTGTCTTTTCTGGAGCTAACAGAATAGGTTTCCTGAGTACGCGAAATACACCGGACATAATGCCGAATACGTTTTCCACAATACGTCTCGCTCTGCTCAACCGATAATTAAATATTCTCTCTTTTGATCTTTTGTCATGTTGACCGGGATATGGTTTCATTAAATTTATATCTAACCCAAAAGCATCATCTGCCACAATGACATGTGGAATTGGTTTGTTCCTTCCGGGTAACGGGTAAGGTTCAGGCAAATTTAATTTTCCTTGCTGAAGATTAGCATAGAAACCAGTATTTTTGAAAACACCACCATCCGATATTCTTCCTTTACAACCGACATCTACGTACATAAACTTATAATTTGCATCAACCAGTGCTAAAAGCACAATGCTGAAATCACCTTTGTAATTGAAAAAGTCGCTTCCAGTATTACTTGGAGCTTGAATAACAACGTGTTTGCCATCCATAGCCCCAATGCAATGAGGGAAATTCCAAAGATGGTCAAATTGGCGCTCTAAGATCATCCATTCTTCTAAAGTATTAGGCATCTGAAAAAGGAAATTTTATTACTATTTCAGGTATCACAAGATATTATTATCCAGAATGACACAGTAAATGAAGATCAAGAGTCTCTTCATGAAAGGCCAGTTGAAAAGTTTAAGGCTCCGAAGAACTCGCTTAAACGCCGTGTTGTCGAAGAAGACCCGAGAATCGCCCAAGCTTTGTCCATTATGAATAACGTAAACAAGCAGATGGAAGCAAAAAAACCTGATGACGAAGACATTTTTGCTGCAGCCGTCGCAACAAAATTAAGGAAAATTAGAGATGAGCGAACCAAGATTTTAGTACAAAGGGATATAGATAATTTATTGTATGACGCTATTATTGGTACTGGAAAATATGTTACAACTCCAATGCCTTCACCGTATTCAGATTCGTCAAATTGTCAAGAGTCAAGGACCGGCTTCAAGTTTTCAGGTCCGCGATAATGATTATTCAGATCTTTTACGTCAGAATGATGGCGAAACATTATCTTGGCATGAAATGTAATGCAATAAAAGTGACTAAAATAAAATGGTATATTATTTTAATTTTCTTACCTTTATATTTTCTTTCAACACGCTTATCAACGCCTTACAAGTCTCAGGTACAATCCGAGCAATAAGCTCTTTTGAAACTTTAAATAAGAACATTAAAGTTGCAAAAGAATCTCCAGTAGCAAGATATCTTAAGGTGATTGCAAGCCTTATTGAAACAGGGACACATTTTCTGTAGTTGGTAAAAGGACCAGTTACATTAACCAGCAACTCAAAATCTTCGCAAGATATACGTGTGAAGTTTTTAAATCCACTCAATGGATCTATTTTTATTTCTTCTAGAAATTTATTCGTTTCTTCATTCCGTCGCTGTAGTAACGGCCTCACCCAACATCGCGGTTTCTTCCTTCGTTTCTTTTTAAGGAGACTGCACAGTATTACACATGCTGCAGCACAAAGCACTACGTTTTCCTGCCCGTTCATATTAACTACTGAACTGTCTCGGCAGAAACTCTGCTCAGTGAACATGTTCGCGCACAAGTGTGCTGAACTGTGCGCTTACAAAAGTTACGCACAGCCTTACCAGTGGAGACGGAAGCCAAATGCGACTCCAGCTTAGTACCTGCACTGTTGGAGTTTTGCACAAAATGTTTGCAAGCAAATGTGCTGCACACTATTTTGGTGGAATCCCACCTTTAGCTAAGAACGGATTTCATAAAACTGCAACATCAAAGGAGCGTTAAAAAACACGTAATTCAAGTATTGCTTGCATACTTATAAATCTTAGTAAACTTATTATTTTTGGCGTGATAGTAACCGCTAATAAGTTTGTTAGGACGTATTAATTTTGATTAAATTTTGTGTGCAGTGTGTTTGGTAAATCTAAAAATCGGTCAACATCTATTTTTCATACTCCTTGATGGTAATAGCAGTCCACCAATATATTTTTTTAGGCAAAACAACGTTTGCCTGGTCAGCTAGTGAAATATTAAACTAGATGTATAAAGAGCAAGTTTTTTTTTAAATATTTACGCTCTAAAAGTTTTGAAAACACGCATTCAATTTAATGAATTTTTTTATGCGATAGGAGGGCAAACGAGCAGGCGTGTCACCTGATGGTAAGCAACCAACGCCGCCCATGGACACCAGCAACACATATAGTGTTACTGTTGCGTTGCCGACCTTTAAGTGATAGGGGATAGGGAAGGATGGGGAAGAGGGGTGGGCCTCCGGTCCCTCTCTTACCGAACGAAACGCGGTATGAGCCAATTTACGTCGATCTTCTGAGAGGTCGTGGTATTTCACCGGTCGAGCTGGCCCATTCATGCAGCGAACTGCTTGGCTCTACCACTGTAAGAAATGAAAATATTTCTACGTTTTTCATTTCAAACATGTAAAATATTTTCAAAGATGAAATATATTAGATATAGAATAAGTCGTAGGTATATAGCTATGTAAGCTATGTACGTATAGTGTCATTGTATCCCCATTTGATGATAATTATACAATAATCTAAAAGTTTAAGTCTCGTTGGTCAGGTACGGGTTCGAATCCTGGCACACACCAATGACTTTTCGAAATTGATTAATTTCGAAAGTTATGTGTGATATATATCGATGACTAAAAACTTTGTACCCGGTATGGCAATAGGTACGCCACCTTATTCCATTTGGGACATAAACATGGCGGCGAGACTAGGCTTAACGGCCGCTGCCAACACCTTCGGGTAACAAAGGCGTGAAGTTATGTTATGTATATCTGCGAGTCGAGGCTTAACAGCCGCTGCCTGCACTTTCGAAAGGAAAACGCGTCACATTATATTAAGTATGCATGCATGTAAATTATATTTATGATCTTATTAAAGACAATTTAATTTATTTTTAATTTGCGTTATTAGTTGTTAGGAAACGTAATAGTTATAAATTAATTACATAGATAAATAAATTATATAAATAACATTTAGTTTTTCTTAACCCCATAACGGAACGCGTAGACAGTGGAAAATATTATTTAAATTAATTACGCCAGAATTGAACTGAACCGCCACTCAAATCTGACAATCAATAAAGTGCTACTTACTGCTCAAATTTCACGTATTCTGTCTAATGTGACAGCTACCTAAACGCTTAAGTAGCGCTTATATATTTGAGTGGCGGTTCAGTATTCGGGCTTTAGTCTCATTGACAGAAAAAAGATATCGGAGCGCATAAGTATGGCATAATTTTGATTTTCGTATGCCATCATTAATATTTATCACACAGATACTTCAAAAAGTCATTGGTGTACAGCAAGATTCGTAATAAGGACCTCTTAATCAGAAAACAAAATGTTTAACCACTCATACATAGAGTATACGTGTACTATTATTGCTAAAAGAAATCCAATTATGTTACAGTGTTGAAAGAGTCATTGTTTTTGACACCATGACTGAGTACGGCTCCACTTGCAATTCTTTTTTAACAAAAATAACGGCGTGAACAGCATTACGCCACTTTTGTTCTGTCCGTGAGTTCATTCATCTCCAGCAAAATATTGACAGACCTATTAACTACGAACAGAATGGTAGTACCTACCATACGAATTTGTTAAAATTAGTTTTCTATAATACTTTAAAATTACTCCATTAAATGCATCGTAATTTTACTAAAATGAATAATCAGTTTTAAATATTGAAAACAAATGGTCTATACCCCTATTCAAACAATTAGGTTACCCTATTTATTTCTCAATAAAACATGATCATATTAGGCGTTTATTAAATTCTGATATAAAATATCTACATCATCCTATATATTATTAAAACAAAAAAATAAACAACGCATTTTAAATACGCCATGTGTCTGACTTTTCACAATCGTTGATACATAACAATGATAAAATAAGTTAACAACAGTTAACAAATAGCATTATTTTATATATTCCTTATTCGCAATAAAAATATCCGTATGAATAATATCAAATCGACGCACGATAACTAAAAACTAACAACAATAAAGAAAAAATCAAAAAAAAAAAATCTGAAAGAATTGAAACAAAATAATGAAAATCTAAAACTTCCAAAATGTTTATTTACAATTTTTTTTTTCTCAACTAAACTTTTTTATTCACATTTAGATTTAAACAAAACAAATTAATAAAACAAAATTAACTGATGGTAACTAACATATTAATAATTGTATATATATTTACCTAGTGACCGCAGCTGCAGCACCGGAAGTTACCCACCCGCTGATAATATTTAGTTGCAACACGAGAGGGCGCAAGTGAGACGGCGAGAAAACCTCCTTAACAACTTTTTAAAAGGGAGTACTCGGATGTAGCGAGCACGACACGAGCCGCGGTTACCAACGATTCATTTAGAACAAGCGTGGAGGCTCCGTACTGAAAACCCCGCGCACCTCAACCCGCTGCATCTATTCCATGCGCATGTCTTGAACAAGCCTCCAATCGCTGCCCTGTTGCTTCTGACGGCCGCGCAACGTCAAAAACGTAAAACGCCATGAATACGTTTAATCGCCGCCTGAATCTACCGACGATCGCGATCTATCTACCGTTTTTAGATTGGGAGACAACTTTTTGCGGCAACAGACAGATGCATTGTACTCCTACTCAGTAGAGTCTACCACTACGCACGAATGCTCAAGAATCATCTCGCCTTTTAATTGAGATATTTATCTCGATGTTTTTTTTTTTGTGCGTGTAATAAAATTAATCTCTCAAACAACTAAGTAAAGCATTAGTGTTTTTTTTACATTATGTATTTGGAATTGCGTAAGCGTTTATATAAAATTTTACGTACAAATTAATTAATCAGACAACCTTTTAAATCTCCTAAAAGCAAAACTAAGCTGGATTACTTAAAAATATAAAAGCTCTGTGCCTTGGTGTAACCCGCTGAACCTCTGTCAGAGCAAAACAAGCTAACCCTAAATCCTTTAAATACGTTACGTAGATATTTATGGCAGGACTAATAGCATCAGTTAAGCCGAAGACCAGACGTTTCCACAAGCCATATTTTTAAAGATAAATGCTAAACCTTGCGCTTTGATATTTATCAGTATAGTAAGTAGTATCTAACCAATTATTTGTTTCGCGCACACGTTTTTTATATTTGCCACTAAAAAGATTATTACTATATGATTATAATATAAGTTTTTTTGTGTCGAGCACACGTTTTTCATTTTTACCATCATAAAAATTTTTTGCGGTTTGGCATGTTAAACTATTAATTGCATTTTACAGGTTACAGGATTAATAGTTACCAATTACTGTTAATGCTGTAACCTGTAAAAACCAATTAACAGTTTTTTTCAACACTAATTAGTCTCATCACAATTTGTTTGAACACCGTTTTAATTATCAACATAATTGAATTGAATGAATAAGCTCTTGAAAATTACGGATTCGCCCTTTGAAGAAAAAAAAAGAGATTTTTGAGATAGATAGATAATAACTTGTACCCACGTTAAACATGGCGGTGAATAACATCTTTTATAATATTTCTTTATACATTACTCGCGAAAGCAAAATTGAATAGAAAAAAGGTTTATGAAGAGTAATGCCTTTTTCTCGATGTTTTATCACGAATAAATACTAGCGTCGTCTTTAATATATAGACGACGCTAATATTTATTCGTTAGTAATACAGATTTCTGTGTGTAGCTTTGCCGGTACACAAAAAAATATCTCTTCTTTAACATAACATAACTTCACGCTTTTTTTCTATCCGAAGGTGTAGGCAGCGGCTATTAAGCCTCGACTCGCAAGTATGTTTACGTCGCAAATGGAATAGGTGGCGCACCTATTGCCATAAACCGGGCACAAAGTTTTCTATCATTAATATTTAGCATAAATAACATTGGTGTGAGCCCGGATTCGGAATCACGAGACTTCTTTATTCAGACGAGGGGTGCTCGATCACTAAATCGCCGAGACTTCTTTAAATAGTATTGAAATATAAGTAAATCTTTGAAATAGACATTTTTTTTAATTTTCACTGCTGCACGAGTCTGGCCAAATATCAATCGGCCGGTTTATCAATTACAACATACAAATGTTTCTTCTTTCAGCCTCCTTTACTGAACAAGTCATAGAAGCGAGATCATTCACCAGATCTTATTATATTAAGTTGTAATCTATTACGTAAATCGGGCCCCGTGCTGACCACCAGAGTGTCGTCAGCGTAACTCAAGACACTAACACCACGGGGCAGACTGGTGTGGAGGACCGGATCGTAGGCGAGGTTCCACAGAAGGGGTCTCACGGACCTCTGCGGAACCCCGTATGTGATTTCCTTCCTTGTCTCCGTCCCGTTCCGGTCGACATAGTCCACCCATCTCACCTGCAGGTAGGCCCCGATGACCGACCTTAAGTAGGGAGGCACCTCGTGGTAAAGGAGGGCTTTCCTGATGGCCGGCCAGGAGAGAGTCCTTCGAATTCGCTAATATTTAACATTAAAACGCAAACTAATCCAAAGTTTCTATATAACACTCGGAAAATTTTCGCTCTCGATACATAATATTTTCTTAAATCGCCATCGTGAATTTTCCCAAAAAAACCAATAACAATATAATAAACGTTAAGCTTCATATTAGCTATATGATAAGCTTCCCAAATACTTAATATATATATATAAACTCGTATATGTATTACATAATATGAAACAATTTTACGCACAAATTTCTGTGAGCCTTAAGTAAAACATTTAACTAATCCTATTATTAAATAACAACAAACTCTCTGCTTGTGTTTTGCATATACTATTTGTACTTTTACAACGACCAAAGTGAACTAAATACCTTCCTTAAAAGGGTCGCACAGTACGCACAGGTGTGTAAAATCAAATGTTGAGATACGAAATAATCTATCTTTTAGATACAAAACTCATTTATTGAAAAACTTTTATAATATGTATACAATCTTATATTAATATGGTTCATACAATACAGAACATTTCAATAGTAATGATTTGTTCGAATTCTTTTCGAAAGTTATGTGTGATAAATATCGATGACTGACAACTTTGCGTCCGGTGTATGGTAATAGGTTCGCCACCTATTCCATTTGGGATGTAACGATTCGGCGAGTTTATGCTTTAACAGCCGCTGCCTAGACCTTCGGGTAGATAAAGGGCGTAAAGTTACGCCACTTTTTTTATGTAAATAGTAATACTAAAAAGAAATTGTTTGTTTTATTGAACGCGGTAATTTTGATTATAAAGGCTGGCAACGCACTCTAACACAATTTGTGTGCAGGTTTCCATCGGCGGTACTAGTTGCTTGCCTTCAGGTGACACGCCTACTTGTTTGCCCCTATCGCATAAAAAAATAGTTTTGAAAATAAGGAGAAAATAGTGTTGAAGTATTATCTCAATGGAACTTATTACATACATATTTTATAAATAATTACATATCCAGTTCCTCGCAGGGTAGGCAGAGAGAATAGGCTTCATTAAAGCTTCAAGTTAATAAAGGTAAATAATTGTTTACCTAAAAAAGTGCCGCGTTAATTGCCGTTCATTATATTTGAGTAATATGCAACGCGAAAGTTTTTATCATTAAAACGATTCATTAGACATGTAACTGTATTACTTTGATGAAACTTGGCCTATATGTTGGCTACATATTGGCCCAATGTAGATGGGCAGGCCACATAGCTCGTCGTGGCCGTACTTAACTCCTACATCCATCCCCTTTTTCACTGTATATCTGCTTAGTCAATCTTGCATCATCCATTCTTTTTACATGTCCGAACCATTGGAGCATGCCCTTTCTTACTTTCAGACCTACACTCTCTTTCAATCCTTCCTTCCTTGCAACCCTGTTTTCGTCGCGATCAGCAAGAGTCACTGAGCAGATTTTGCACAGTGCCGTCATTTCAGTTTTCCTACTTTCGTGCACATTCTGCCATACCCAACTCTCGCTGCCATAAGTTAGCGTTGGGACTGATACCGCATTATGGATTGCTAGCTGGGCTTTTCTGTTCACATTCTTTGCACCAAGGAATCTACCCAACCCTACATTTACGCTGTAAATGTGTTTATTATATGTAAATGGCAAGTAGCATGTAGCAAAAAAGTTATGGAGACAGTACATCAAGATCAATATACTTTTGGAATGCTAGGCTCCACTCAAAGAGAGTTCGGTAACTTTTAGTACTAAATATTGTATCGGAATTCCTAGACGGAAACTAGAGTTTAATACTTTAAACATCGTCTCTCACAAAGCACCGAAAGCTACGGATTCATTCCTTAAACAAGTTTGTGGCTCTCTTTCGGGAATTGGATTTGTACAAATATTGGATAACTATACTATAAATTGTAGTTTAACTTACTGACTGTTTATACAAGTTATACATATACAACTTCACGCCAAGTCCATTGCGGAGTAGGCAGGAGAACAGAGTGTCATAAGTCACGATTATTACACGTCTCCCTCGCTTCTTTGACTCTCATAATTCTTGTCATACAAGCACGTCGAATTTTAAAGGTCCTGACGTCACTCCCTCCTAGACTTATTCTATTTGGTCATGGAAGACGTGTCGTGGCAGTCCTCGACTCTTACATCCATGCACTAATGCATTGTATATCTGCTTAGTCAATATTGCATCATCCATTCTTTCTACATGTCCGAACTATCGGAGCATGCGGTTTCTTACTCATATATACAATACAAGTTATTTTGTTGAATATTAGTCTTTTTTAAATTGTTAAATGTCAGATTTATAAAAGTAAAAAAGCAAGTGTTTTGGCGCTCGTTTCTTTCTACTTACCACTCAAAAGACCTGACATGATATTGTGCTCATAGATTATGGTAAAAAAAAATACGAAAATTTTGTATTGGATTCAGTAATACTTGCAGAAAAAAAACATAGCAATGAAAACGACGTTATACATTTTTATTATTTCACTAATGTCTGTAGAGACAGTTCGGTACGATATCGTTTGACAGCTAATTTAGTTGAGCGAATTTGAAAAAGGAATACGTCCCTTACTTGTTATTTTTTTATTTATATGCTCTGATTTCGAACATCGATTGTAGACCAATTTTGAAAAATGTTTTTGAAGTGGAACTTCTTATCTGTCTTGCGATCGATTAACGTTTTTAACGCCCTCATGCAGCCGTAAAAGTTAATATATAATAGTAGGATATAGACCAATCAATAATATATATTAAGAACTAAGAACTTTTCTTAGGCGTGATTTTTTTATTGTGCTAAGAATAACTGTTTAGCACACAACTTTTTCTTAATTTAAAAACAACACTTAATTTATCGCAGCAGCTAGTTTAGTTATAAAAATAATAAAAACGACTGCAATCTTATAATGGCACCCTAATATAAATGACGTATTAAAACAGTTGCTAATCTATAAGCTCGCAGGGGTCGTTACAGCGCGATAAAGTGGCGTTCAAATATAATTTTTGTCATAATGCGAGAGCGGACATCGGGAAGGGACCAATAAAATATGCAGATTTGACTGTGGCCGTATTTTTCTCAGTGTAATCTGCATTATTCAGGCATTGTCACGAACTTCGACAGTTTAACAGCGTTTATCTGTCGCCTTGCAAATTGAGCTACGACTTTAAGACAAACGGGAGTCACTTTCATTATCATAATGGACTAGGGCCGATTCTTTTCGGTGAGCCAACGATGGATTCCAGTTGACATTTTACCAGAAATATATTTCTCTATTATCTGGAATTACTTTTTAACATATTTAACGTATTACTTAAATTGTAAAGACTTAAGTGAGTAATGTTTTTTCGTGAATACCATTTTTTTCGAATAGAGGACAAACTTGCCACCGAGTCACCTGATTGTAAGCTGCTAGCGACGCCTGCCACCTGCAATGTAGATAATGTTACAGTTGCGTTGCTGGCCTATAAGATAGGATAAAAATAGGATCCAGTTTGAGCCGCCGCGCCGTATACTCCTATCAAGGGACCACTTTACCTGGATATTCTGAGAGGTCGTGGTATTTGAAGATGGCACTGCGTGGCCTTTACTACTGTCGATATCCCAGATAATCCGTACAAATTTCGAAAAAAAAAATTTAATTAATAATCATAACTTTTTTTAAATCGCCTTATTAGAAACCGGTATAATCATTGAAGCACTTGTATTCATAGAAATACATCGGAACAGAAATTACGCATCGCAATATCTACGATGGAGTTTAGTTGTAGTTGAAATAAGCAGCTATTTACCCATAACCAGACCTATCCCGGGGCCTATTCTACTCTGCAAGGAACGGGCGTGTGTCCACTAGACCAAAACTAATCGCTGATAGAGCGGTACCCGCTTGCCAACGATTGAAATATTGATTTACTACCACCTTAAAGAATATATATCACGTATCGTATATAATAATAATAATATCTTGGACACAATATCCACAGCGCCCTCTAGTTCCAAGCTAAGCAATTAAATGCTTGTATTATAGATACTAGATAACGGATATAAATACATATATACTTTTTTTTTTATAAATACATACTTATAATACATAGAAAAACACCCAGACACCACACAAATATTCATGTTTGTCACAAATATTTGTTGCTCGGGTGGGAATCGAACCCCCGACCTCATTGCTTCAGCCGGTAGTTTTACCAATGCGCCACGAGGCCCGTCATATGTCTCAGATATATATCAATATTAGTTTTGTATATTATTATCCATAAATTAAAATCGTTTGAATAAAATAAAATCAAAACAATCATATCAGATAGATATCGTAACCATCACCAGAATTATCGTAAGTTCTATGAATCAAGTGCAATTTATTAAAATAATTAATATTGATATTAAATTTTATTAAACAATCGATTGCCTGTAAAGTCATTTTCTGACTATAGTTAAACGTGACAACGGCATAAGAACGTCAGACCGATGTAACGCCGCATGAGTCATGTTTTTTCGTGCAGACGATTCTATAGAATTATAAGACATTGCCATGTCAATAATATTAAAGTTGAAGTAGTATAGTAACGTAACACGCCCTTTTCTATTTTTTTAGATAGGAGGGCAAACGAGCAGGGGCGTCACCTGATGTTAAGTGACCAGCGCCGCCCATGGACACCTTCAACACATATAGTGTTACAGTTGCGTTGCCAACCTTCAAGGAAGTAGGATATGAAAGGGATGGGGAAGGGATAGGGGGCCTCCGGGTACCTCTCTCACCGAACGAAACGCGGCATGTGGCACTTTACTTCGATCTTCTGAGAGGTCGTGGTATTTCACCGGTCGAGTCGACCCATTCAAGCAGCGAACTGCTTGGCTCTAGCACTGTTAAGTTAAGTTCTACCCGAATAGAGCCTCGACTTGCCTCGATGATGAACCTATTGACAAACACCGGGCTCAAAGTTGTCAGTCATTGATAATTTTCTCACATAACTTCCGAAGAAAAATCCAATCCCAATCCAATCATTGGTGTAAATCTCAAATCGAACCCACAACTCCTGAGTCAGAAACGAGAAGCTCGTCCGCTGGACTACCGTGAATGAGACGTAACCTATATAAGTATATATACATATCCAGGAAACCACAAGATTTTATCAAACTTTTGCATTTTTTAATGTTTAATAATTATATTTTATATACATACATAACTTCACGCCAAATCCCTTGCGGAGTAAGCACGGAGAACAGAGCGCCATAAGGCACGATTCTTACACGCCTCACGCGCTTCGTTAACTTTCATAACTTTTTCATGCACGCGCATCGACCACACGCGCAACATCACCTTTTCGGCTTTTCTGCTAACTTTCTTTGCGGTCAGGAGCCAAATGCTCCATTTACACTATTTCTTAAGCTTAAGGCCACTCTACGTTCTACATCCGTGATGTACCTGCCATCCCTGCTTAAAGCGCATCCAAGATATACAATTTCATTCGCCTGTTCCGGCACTACATCATTGATCATGATCGTTGCATCCGTTCTGGATTCCTACCTTTCAAACACCATAACTTTTGTATTCATAACATTCAATTCATATAATATAATAATAGTCACTATTATTATATATAGTGTATGTATATTTTTTTATACTCAACTAATTCTCGGGCCTTGTGGCGCATTGGTAAAACTACCGCCTGCAGCAATCGGGTCGGGGGTTCGATTCATGAATATTTGTGTGGAGTCTGGGTGTTTTTCTATGTATTATAAGTATGTATTTACAAAAGAAAAGTATATACGTATTAATAACAGTTAATTATTATCCATAACACAAGGATTGAGTTGCTTAGCTTGGAACTAGAGGGCGCTGTGTGTATTGTGTCCAAGATATTATTACATAACATAACTTCACGCCTTTTGTTACCCGAAGGTGTAGGCAGCGGCTGTTAAGCCTCGTCTCGCCGTTCTGTTTACGTCCCAAATGGAATAGGTGGCGAACCTATTGCCATACCGGGCACAAAGTTTGTCAGTCATCGATATTTATCACACATAACTTCCGAAAACAATTTCGAAAAGTCATTGGTGTGAGCCAGTGTCTGGAATCGAACCCCGGACCTCTGGATCAGAGGCCGTGCGCTCGCCCACTGCGCCACCGAGACTGTTTATTATATTAGTATTATGTATATTAGTAGTATGTTTATTATATAGATATTATTATTATATTATTATTTAAGGTAAAACATCAATTTGATCGCTTGAACTTCACAAATACACTACTTTATATTTATCCTTTTCAATCTAAAATTTGACTTCAACAGTGAGTCTTTCATTCTCCATCATACAACTTTATACCGCTCCCTTGCAAAAGTGAATCTTTCTCTTTGACTGAAATCAAATATTTTTTATATTTTTAATTTCGGTTCAACTCAAAAAATAGTTTTAATATAGAGAAACGTTTTAATATGTTGGTGAATGGATGAAAAAGCGAATTTTTTTTTTTTCATGCTTTTTTTATTTTCCATACATATTTACTCACAGTGGAATTATTGCCCGCTTTCAGTTTACCCGTTCATGAATTGTTTGAGTCAGTTTCAATTTATATTAATGTCTATTTATTTAGCAGTTAGACTTTATTTCTCAAACTACATTTATTACTATATGTGTTAGATCTAATATATAAAATCCTCGAGTCTAGATGTGCGTAATTGAACTCCTCCGAGACGGCTCGACCGATTCTCATGAAATTTTGTGTGCATATCGGGTAGGTCTGAGAATAGGACAACATTTATTTTTCATCCCCCTAAATCACAAGGGTAGCCCACCCCTCAATATTTTTTTTTAATTTTTCGACATTTTTCTGTTTCCTATTTTTTTTTATAAAACGGGATACAAAAATACATACAACCCTAAAATTTCAGCCCCCTACAATCAACCCTTATTTTTTAAATTTTATTTTTTGGCAAGACAACGTTTGCGGGGTCAGCTAGTGTTTTAATAAAAATGTTATAGTTGTCATTCTGCTTAACCTGCTATTAATTTTTTCACGGTTTGAATTCATTTGAACTTTTTTAAATTTTGAATTTTGATAACTACAGTAAAAACAGCGTGACAAACAGCGTTTTTTACAGTTCTTTGATTATGATATTCATATCAGGCTAATAAAAAAAATATGTATATAGCAAAACATTAAATATTAAAAATACATGTGTCCGATTAACTACTAATACAATACAAGAAGTGTTTTGTCTAGTCCGTCATTCATATTTAAATCCATAAAATAATCGAAAGAATCAGAATCGAACATCCAATTTCGGAAACCTGGACGGGAAATATTAAGTAGTGGTCCTTACAGTAACGATTCCGATTCCACTTAATTAAATTCTTTTATATTAAAAAAAGGAAAAAAAAACGTCATGCAATGAACGAATAAAACGGTTTGATGTCAGATTTATAACAAAAAATATGTCAAGTCATCAGATCTACATATTTTATTAGAACCACCCTCGCTGACACCAAGCCTCTGAAATGGTGGAACTTGCAACCTTATCTACAATTGTAGTGATGCATACAAATCATTTGTAAGATATATCGATATTTTTTTTGTTAAAGAAGATCATCGATTTAAGAACACAGAGTAATTTATGTTATGTAACACCTTTTTTACTCTTTATTTTATTCAACTATTCAACAATAACTTATACAGATTTTATGTTGGATTTATAATTCAGACTTATACAATTATGACTTGGGTATAAACACACCAGATTTTAATATAAATTGCATAAATACTTATTTTTTAATTTAAATTTCTGATTTTAATACCTAGTAAATATTCCACATATCAATAATAAGTACCTATACTAATAACTAACCTAAGCCCATACTAATAACTAGAAACACACCAAGTTAGATTAACAAAGTTCTCGTTGATTTTATATTTCTACTCAATTCATAATTTGAAATTGATCGCCACCAGATATTACCATATTGGGCATATTATTATCGATTGTCATTACAATTATATTTGTCAATTCTTCGAGTATTATTAGAATTATGTTAAAGTTGATTATTATATCATCGAAATTTAAAATATAAAATATCGATAATAGTAATATCAGCGAATGAGGTATTGCCTGTTTCAATATTACAGAACTTTCAGTTAGCTACGAACGACAGCCAGCCGGGTGTCGACACGCTGTGGTTTCAACTCTCCTAAGGCGACACTTCATAAAGACCACTTTTATACTCAAGCCTTTTATTTATGGTGCCCTTCCATATCTTACGGTACGTTTTATTGTCAAATGTAGTAAACGTATGATTGGAGTCCGTAGTACGAGTTAAATATTTTTTATACATGTCATGAAGAGGTTTAGTATTTTTAATATGGTTCTATTACCTTCACCTGTAATTATGTGAGTATATATGTAATCAAACTCTTTGATCTCGTTTTTCTTCTACTTAGAAAGACCCGATTTAATTTAAACTTTGCACACCTGTCATAGACCGATGACAATGCAACAATATTATCAAATCATCCGATTATCCTGATTAGCTTCGCCAGGATTCAAAATTTTCTTTCCGACTTGCTCTATCTCTGTTATTCTTATGCGAAGTTTCTGAATTCGCATGCGAGTAAGAGAGATAGATAGCCGGGCGCTGATCATACTACAAAAGTATTTCGTCTTGATTATATACATTCATCGATATACCGACAAATCCCGAACGCAATATTCATGCGTAACATTCGTATGCGTAACATTCACCTTTGTTATAGTTCCGCAGGCGATTCACTAAAAAGTTAAAAAAAAAAAAATAATCTAAAAATCACGCTAAATAATTTGAGAAAGCGTGGGATTTTTGTGCACATTTTTGTATTTTATAATTTTTCTTTGGTCAAATCAAAATCAAATTATCAAAAAGCAATACTTTCTAATCATGGGCAAAGCAATATAGTAAGTTCCTACTACGAGCTTACATATAAATGCATATATAACATACATAATTTCACGCCTTTTGTAACAAGATGTAGACAGCGGCTGTTAAGCCTCGTCTCGCCGTTATGTTTACGTCCCAAATGGAATAGGTGGCGAACCTATTGCCATACCGGGAACAAAATTTTCAGTCATCGATATTTATCACACATAACTTCCGAAAACAATTTCGAAAAGTCATCGAACCCGGACCTCTGGATCAGAAGCCGTGTGCTCGACCACTGCGCCACCGAGACTTTAACTTTAACATATAAATGGTTAGTAATAAATCAGTTCATAGACTCTTCGTACAATATATGAGGTCAAATCAAAAAGTTGCTATATATTATTTAAATGGCGAGAATGTCGCTGGGGCTTTTTACTCTGGAGAGTGGCGGTGGAGCGGTACATCGCTCCGCACTTCAGGACGTGACCAACCGACGCTCTACGGAATCACAACGACCTGACTGCAATAAGCTGGATGTGGCCGATATTTTCTGTGAAAATATGAAATATTTAAGGACTTATATTTAAGACAGAACATTCAGAGCAATGGTGTACTTTGGTTACGAGTTTAGTTTTTTTTTTTTATAATATTTTGAACAAAAACACACAGCGCCCTCTGTTCCAAGCTAAGCAACTAAATGCATGTGTAATGGAAACTGGATATCGATTATTTAAAAATATATACCTACGTGTATTTTGTAAATACACACTTATAATACATTTTAAAATACCCAGGCGCCATAAAAACATGGTGGGGTGGGCATTGAACCCTCCAATCTCGATTCCGCAAGCGTACCCTTTTACTTAGCAGTGAAATTATAGATACCCAATTTTCTTTTGCATGAAAATTTCAATAATTCTATAATTTTAATACCAAAATAACACAATCAATATTTTTTGTTTTTTATTAATATTTTGAAAACTGCAAAGTTTAATATATTTGTTTTCTTTTATTAGATATTTAATACTATAGACTTTTGTAGCACTACAAGTATGTGTAGGGGTGGACTACCCTTAATATCAAGGGGGATAAAAATAAGTTCTCGCCTATTCTCAAACCAATCAGATATGCACACACAATTTCATGATAATCGATCAAGCTGTTTCGGATGAGTTTGGTAACTAACATTATTAATAAACATAACATAAATTATTGTAAGCATGAATAATTTTTGTAAGCAGATTTTGATATCCTTAATTCCTATAATTCTGCTACTTACTTAAGTTAATTTTTTTTTAATTCTGATAACAGAACTAAACTAAGCCCATAAATAGTACATCCATACATAGTTTTTTCTGTTTCTAAATAATAAATCTAAATCTTTATCTAACCGAAAATATGGGCAGTGGTAGTTACCAACTAGTAAACTAGTACCAACGGCATCAACTAGTTTATTGTAATGTTTTGGTCACTAAATTATTAGTCATGAATGGATATCAAACACAAATAACTTCCAAAATGAATTAATAAAGGTAAAATCCTTCTTTAAATCTGTATATGTGTACTTAATTAATAGAATTTGCAACGTTGATCACAATCTAAGACATGGAGATACGATCCAGCTCCTTCCACTCGCTTTAAATCGGAACCGAGATGTTTTATTCGAACCAGTAAAAATGTTCCGAATGGCCCGAGGCTGAATTAGTTGTTCTTACAGTTTCTTTTTTGGCAGCCGCGATATTTAATGGTCACCAGATACACTTTTAAGAGCTGTAATATAATGAAAAAGTTATTATATCAAAAGTATAGTTGGACTTGGATTCAACGATTGTAGAAATAATAACGCATAGAATGGCATAGAAATGAAATTGAAATAGCTGAATGTTTGTGCAGTCTTTTGAGCTTTCATCTTCGTTTTTCAGATCGCACTTTTTTGCCAGTGGTTATTTTGAAACTTTAATATTTCATTAAAGACATAACATAACATAACATAACTTCACGCCTTTTGTTACCCGAAGGTGTAGGCAGCGGCTGTTAAGCCTCGTCTCGCCGTTATGTTTACGTCCCAAATGGAATAGGTGGCGAACCTATTGCCATACCGGGCACAAAGTTTGTCAGTCATCGGTATTTATCACACATAACTTCCGAAAACAATTTCGAAAAGTCATTGATGTGAGCCAGTGTCTGGAATCGAACCCCGGACCTCTGGATCAGAGGCCGTGCGCTCGCCCACTGCGCCACCGAGACATATTGCTGCTGAAACCTTTTATTTTCAACAGTCGATAATGATAAAATAAAGTTTATGTTGCAGATAGAAAGTCTATTCGAGCTGCCGGCCCTTACAATGGGATATGAAAGCGGTCGAAAGTGGGATAGGAAGGGGAGAGGAAAAGGGCTTAGGCCTCACTCACCGAGCGAAACGTGGCAAGAGCCACTTTACGTCGTTATTCTGAGAGGTTGTGGTATTTCTCCGGCCGGCCCATTCAAGCATCGAACTGGGTGGCTCTACCTCTGTTAAACTTATAAAAATCTGTCAAGTTGTTTCGTAGATTCGTCGGACTTTCTCATGGGATCAACGAATGCCCACATTTAAATTAGACTCTTAGCTACGCAAAGGTGATTGAAACCCATATTACCGACGATGCAGTACTTTAAACATGTTCCGAGTACTAATATATAATCTTTCACCAGTGGTAGAGCCATGCAGCTGGCTGCATGAATGGGCGGGCTCGACCGGTGAAATGAATATTGATGTAAAGTGACTTTTCGTTCGGTGAGAGAGGTATACGAAGGCCCAACCCCTACCCATCCCACTTCCGATCCATTCCATAGCCCATTGTAAGGGCTGACTATCTGTGTTTAGGTTTCCATGGGCGGCGTTTGTTGCTTTCCATCGGGTGACACAGCTGCCCGTTTGCCTCCGTACTCTAAAAAAATTAAAACAAACTGTCAAATGACCACTGGCAAAAAAGTGTTTTTTTTTGCCAGTGGTCATTTTGAAACTTTAATATTTTATTAAAGACATATTGCTGCTGAAACCTTTTATTTTTCAGACTTTAAAAAACCTATCCCTCTGTTGGTAAAATATTGCCCTCTTAATATAGTTTTTATCCAATATCTCACATTTACAGACAATGCTTTCTTACAATTTTACTATAACTAGAGAATGTGTATAATGCGTAAGGTGTCAGCAAGCGTTAAATTCAACAGAAATGTTCTATAAAATACACCTGCGGTCTCATAAAAAAACTTTGTATATTTCTATGGAATCGTCTCACAGTTCGTTGCTTGTTTCATATCTTTGCTGAGTAAAGCTGTGAAATATTACATTTATTAGTAAAGCGACCTTGTACACTTTTTTTCTGATCGACATTTTTTCTTTTTTTTTTTGGAGAAAGCAAACGGGAAAGCGGTTCACCAGATGGTAAAGACCACCACCGGCCATGAGCACCTGCAGCACAAGGGGGATAACAACTGCGTTGCCGACGTATTAGGTAGAAATACGCTCGTTTTTTTAGAGTTACATAGAGAAGCAGCACGTGACAAGATGTAATGGCTGACGCACAACCATTAGGCCATCAACCATTAGGTCTATGCGAGTGATAGCAATGAATAGACATCTTATATTAATACTACAAAGCCTAGATCACGTAATAGACTAAGTTCAAATAATATTCAAAAGAAGTGGTAGACCACGGCTCGGCCAGTGAAAAGCCATGAACTCTCAAAAAATCGACGTTAAGTGGCTAAATGCCACGTTTTGCTCGGTGCGAGAGGTATCCGGATGCTCAACCCCTCCCCGTCTCCCCTTCCCATCCCACTTCCAACGGCTTCCATATCAATGAACGAGTCGACAACGCAACTATAACACTAACGCCCGAATACTGAACCGCCACTCAAATCTGACAATCAATAAAGTGCTACTTACTGCTCAAATTTCACGTATTCTGTCTAATGTGACAGCTACTTAAACGCTTAAGTAGCGCTTATATATTTGAATGGCGGTTCAGTATTCGGACGTAAGTGTGTTAAGGCGTACATGGACCGCGATTGCTGCTTGCTATCAGGAAACACGCCAAATACTTTCCCACCTATACCTTAAAATTAATAGAAGTAAAAATGTCCATTCAATAGTTTCCAAAAGTACATGTATATAAGTATATTTGCACAATGCTTCCTATCATTGTACTGATAGACGTTGTAAACAAGCGGTCTGTAAGTTCCCCGGTCCAAAGTTTACAAGTTGTACACGATTGCGGGCACCAAGATGAACCCCGAAGCGACACCAAGTTTCGGCACGTATATTGGGACTAGAATGGATGTTTGATGAATACGAAATGCGATCTCAGTAACATGTCGCGAAACTTGCTACACGCCTTCGTGGACGGGACAGTTTGGATCAAGTTTTGTGGAATAAGCATTCCATTTGTAACTCCAACACAGATATAATTCACTGTGACGTTTAATTTTGGACATATCGAAAAGTATCCGGCACGTAGGACCAAACTTTATGCGATTTCATTAACGTTCAGTGTTTAAATTCAGAATTTCATTGAACTGCAAACGAGTGCGCTTCAGTTAAAATATCTAGTTGAAAACTTAAATCAAAATTGCTTTTTCAGATTTGTTTAGTTACGTTTTCATAGAGTTTGTTTTATTATTTCAGACGGTTGTTAGGCATTCTGACTTTCGAGTATAAACTAGTGTTTTTTGGGAGTAATTTATGATAAATTCACATGAAATACGTTGTCATCTACAACGTATTTCATGTGAATTTCCATTGCTTAATATAAAATCTTTGAGAATACTTTTTAAATGAGGTAAAAATTAATAAAAAACACACAAAGACTGCTTATTATAAATGATAGAGCCACGAAGTTTGCTGCTTGAAGTGGCTGGCTCTGAGTGCCGATTTTAAGTGGCTCGTGCCATGTTTCTCTAGGTGAGAGAGGTATCCGGAGGCACAATCCCTTTCCCTCACCGCTCCCCATCCCAATTCCAACCCATACCCTATCTCATTTTAAAGGGGGCAATACAACCGAAACACTACCTGTGTTGCAGGTATCCAAGGGTGACGTTTGGTGGCCTGCGCGTTCCCATCGCATCAAATAAAAATAAAAAGGGGTGTTGATTAAAATACGCCATCAAATTTAAAAGGTCTAAAAAGTTTAGACTAAATTTTACGAAGACACACGTCCAGACAAATCGGAAGCAGTCTCGTGGTTACGACATTTATCTGACAGGTAGCGGTCGAAGGACCCATTAACGTGCCTTCCGCGTCGACTGCGTTCCGCGTAGCGACGTGCCTGCCTGTCTCCCCCTCAACAAATGGACAGCTCAATGTAACATTTTCATTGTCACCCAATGAACACTTCAGCCTATTAACACGCTTGATTGTCTGGCGAAATTCCTGTTTCGAAACGTTTGTATATTAGAACGTTGACAGCGAAACAGTTTTTATTAATTCACAGATTTGTTATTAGAGAGTTATTGTTTCTCGAATTGTCTGAAGGTATATTTAATCAACGAAATGAGCTTTGAAAAGACTTTCAACGTTACATAGGAAAAACAGACTTTTCACAGAATTGCGTCTTGTATTACAATTTACTTGAAATTCGTGACTTCTGTTTCGAATATATGGGTCTTTACTTAAGTCTTTATGGTAGATAGATTCTTTATGTTTGTTTTATGTCCTGGATCCTTCTATCCTTTTATATAGATACGTACTTCGCATAAACAAAACCCAGTCAAAACTACTAAAATACTAAACTGAAATGCAAATTTTAAGTAAGTACAAAGATGATTTAGATGGAAATAAGAAAAATTTCATCGCTCATTCTGGACCTCCTGCTGTACTCTTGTAAAATAAAAACCCTAAAGAGGAAACAAAAAGCAATCACCACAAATAAATGAAACTCGTGCGAAATTTAACTATCCGACCAAAAGAAAATGTAAGCAATGAATCACGTATCGGCTCTCGATACAATTACTCATCGTATTTGTATCGAGTTAACACATGATATATAACTTATGATACATAATCATCATCATCATCATCATCAGCCTTTTTGAGGTCCACTGCTGGACATAGGCCTCCCCCATAAAGCGCCACAACTACTGGTCCGCTCAGTCATGGGGGGTTTTTGCCATAATCGCCACGCTTGGCAGGCGGGTTGGCGATCGCAGTAGGCTGTATTTTTTTGAGAGAGAATGCTGCTGCCCATTCTTCTAGATTTTCCCTTAGCCGCCTTTTACGACACCCACGGGAAGAGATGGGGTGGCGGTATTCTAAGCCGGCGCCACACAGCCAGATATAATACTTATGATACATGATACATACATACATACATGATATATACATGATACATAACACTTATAATATAATATATTGCCATATCGATGACTAACAAAATTGTGGCTCGTAAGTAAAGCTTGCTTTATGGTTATATCACTCTCTCTGCCCTTTTTTGCTCAAAATTACCGCTGTTCACATTATTAAATAATAAAATGCTAAGCTTTATTACAGCATTCATTTTTTTTCCTTTATCCTTTTAAAAATCTAATTCCTTATATGCCTTCTCAAAATCCGTTAAATATTTTATGACTATACATATAATAAATTAATGCGTAAATAATTTCGGCAATCAAATGAAGTTCATTTTATTGGCCAAATTATTTGCCAGCGAAATGATAATAATAAAAATAACAGTCAACTAAGGATTATTAGGATTAAGGACTAAGTACTACTAGTATTATCTAATATTACTTGCACTTTTGTTATTTTTAATAATAATGTGTCTAGAATCTAAACTTCAAATCTAAATTCAAAGCAAAATTCCAATCAGATATTTGAGATTGTTTGCATCGAACATTTACAAACATTTACAAATGAACGTTGTTAACAAAAACCTTTTAATGTATCGTCCCGTGACTGTTGTCACAGCTCAGGAAATTGAAACAAACATTGCAATCCCTTCGATGGTACACCAGCGCGTGTACTCGTATGTACACATTAAAATCTGTTCGGTAGCCTCCAGTCCCGACCACAGGAACGTTTGCCTCTAAATCATTCAGTGACAATTCGATTTGAATTTGATCTTGTTTTATTGTAAACCGTTGGTCTGTCGTGTAAACAAAACATTGTGACAATGAATACTTACGTTTTTAAAGCTTCACGCTTTTTTCTACCCCGAGGTGTAAGTAGGCTCCTAAGCCTCGACTCGTCCCAAATTTCTACGTTCCCTAAAAGATAGGTAGCGTAACCTATTTCCATACACCGGGCGCAATGTTGTCAGTAATATTTATCACATATATAGCCCAAAAATAATTCGGGGAAGTCATTTGTGTAATCCCGAGATTCGTTCCCACGACTGTTTGAGTCAGGAGGGGGAGCTCGACTACCGGACTACCAAGACAACACTATTAATGGTAAGAATTTAATAGCATTTGACAAAAATGCAGACTCAATTTAAGAAAATTCTTTTGATTTTTCAATATAAACAAGCTACATATCATCATCATCATCATGATCATTGTCGATATCCTTAGCAATAATGTCGGAAAAAAATAGAAAAAAGTTTGTCACTTTGAAACTCACTGAAGTTCATCGGGGTCTGCAGTTAAAGTTTACAATTGTCTTGAATAAAATTAATGTTCCAGGGTGTAGCTTAATCATCAGTTACTATTTGTGTATGATGTGTTTCAATGGCAGTAAAAAGAGTTTTGTCAATACCATTGATTGAGTGATCTTGTACTGTGATAACCATGGATATTTCTAATGGCGTCCAATTTTGGAATAATATTTTTCACGTTCAATTTATCTCTGAAGGATTTCTTTCTGTTTCTCTATCATCATGTCCTTACAGTAATGTGTTATAATAGGTTGGGGGAAAAAGTATTTTCGTATTTTTGTATGAAAAGTCAAGACATTTTTTTCAAAGTTTATTTACATTTATTTACAATATATATGTACCGTTTTGTTGAATAACTTTCTGCCATTTTGTGGGCAGAGACATTATCCCGTTACTGTAGAAACTTTGGGACTTCTGATCAAAAAAACGGGACAAATAGTTTTGGCAGTCCTCTCTTGAGGTCAACCTTACAGAACCTAAAGAATTCTGAAGAGACCGAAACAGGTGAAAATCTGAAGGCGCAAGGTCAGGGCTATATGGTGGATGCACTAGGACCTCCCAGTCGAACTCTCTTAATTTTTGCTGAGTGGCTAAAGATGTGTGTGGTCTAGCGTTATCGTGATGAAAGACCACACCCTTCCTGTTGATCAATTCCGGCCGTTTTCTCTCGACTGCTTCCTTTAATCTCATCAGTTGCTGGCAGTAAAGATCAGAATCGATGGTTTTGCCGGACGGTAAAAGCTCATAATGAACAATGCCCTTCCAATCCCACCATACACACAGCATCACCTTATTTCGTGTTAGGCCAGGTTTGGCCACAGTCTGTGAAGCCTGGCCAACTTTCGACCACGACCTTTTTCGCACGTTCTTGTCGTACGTGATCCACTTTTCATCGCCAGTTATCAATCTCTTCAAAAACGGCTCGGTTTCATTACGTCTCAATAATGAATCGCAAATGAGTACACGGTTCATTAAGTTTCTTTGAGTGAGCTCGTGTGGCACCCAAATATCGAGCTTTTTTGTATAACCAGCTTTCTTCAAATGGGTCAAAACTGTTTTGTGGTCAATTCCCAGTCCTTCAGCTACATCGTAACTACTAATATGCCGATCTTGCTCCACTCTTTCAAAAATGGCGTCCATTTTATTCGTAACAGGGCGACCAGAGCGAGGTGCATCTTTAACATCAAAATTTCCGGACTGAAAACGTTTGAACCAAATTTGTGCTACTCTTACTGACACTGCATCAGGTCCATAAACATCACAAATTTTTTTCACTGCTTGAGTTGCATTTTTGCCTTTTTTATAATAAAATTTTAAAATGTATCGAATTTCTTCATTAAATTCACTCATTTTTACGGAGAGAAAAACAAATGAAAAATAGCGGGAAACAACTTTTTTTTATTTTTTTCTTTTCTTTATAATGTAACCTTTTTAATGTTACCAAAACCAGCCAGACACAAATAGTACAGTCAAAGAAATTTTATAATAAGTTTATACCTACGTTATGCGAAAAGACTTTTTCCCCGACCTAATATTAAAATCTCCGCATTGATTTTGTTCACCAGGATATTTTTTTTTATTTTATTTTTTTTATTTATTATTATCACAAAATCTTACAGGTACATGTACAGTCAGTGTCTCACAAAACCACTACATGGTTTGACTGTGAGATCCAGTCTCAGACAAACAATACAAATTACACAAAACATAAAGCAATAACACAAACAACATAACAATTTATAAATTAATACAATAGTTACACAGTAATATTATAAATATATACAGATATGTAATTACACATATTCTTACAATAATTTTATACATGAATCTGAACTTTTTACACAGCAATAATTGCTTCTGGTCACACCTTCTGTTTAGATATGCTATACATATTCGTATTTCTATTATCTAATACGTTTTAATTGTTTCTCTAATGTATTGATACAACCGGAGATGTGTCGCGATGCGTTGCTGCACTGCAAAACTTTCCAGATATATCGGCGACACTCGCAAACAAAGCATCGCTGCCACAATAGGTACCACTTGTACAACAACAACAACTTTACAACTTGCCGGTGGGTAAATAGATGTATCGTGCGATTTTATTCCTTGTTCAACGGTAATAGAGTACTGGGAGGGATTGTTTGAAAGTTTCCAATGGCAAATTGTAAATGTTCCACACTCGCGCAACACGCGCCGTCCCCCAGAGATAAGAACACATCATAAAAGAGGCACCAGCCAAAACTTTGCCTTAATTTCTGTATTTTCCATTTTCGTAATCACTGTGAGAGGTCTAAACAACATATTGAGATAAAATATAGTGCAGTCGTAAGCTGAAATAATATAGGTATATTTGTGGAAAATTGGCGACCAAAATGGGTCTATTTCTGTTATGGGATTGCGGCAAACGTTCAGGCGTATTACTTGATGGTAAGCAACTAACTCTGCTTAGACCTGACACGCGCAACTCAGAAAACTTTGCCGGCCTTTAAAATGGGACGGGACGGGAAGTGGGATGGTAAGGAAAGGTCGGCTCGACCGGTGGCTCAAACGCGGTATAGGCCACCGGTCGAGCCAACCCGGCGGTCCAACCCGGTTAACTTTTTCATATATGTGTCGAAAAGTTTCTCTTTTAAAACAGTAAAAGATGAACGTCGTAATTATGTACAAATGTAGGCGATACAGACGGCCGCTTTTTAACAAGACCGCCGGCGAACCGCGGTTTTGTTAAAAATTTGCTCTACTACCATTTACTCTGTTAAGTTCATTTGTAGTATATGTCTGTAACATATGAATGTTTTCTTTTTAAAAGCTTTTATTTAGCTTGCACTGTATGTATGTAAGTATGTATGTATGTAAATATGTATGTTCGGTGGAATCTTGCAACTCAATTTTGAAGTAGATATCTTCAACCGATTGAGCTGAAATTTTGTATACACGTTTACTTTGGATGACAATGACTTTGGATATGATGTGTGTCATTATTCTATATTCAATATGACGGACCACCCAAGATGGAGGAATGGATATTTTGAATACATTTCTGCAATATGGGTATCAAATGAAAGGGCTTATTGAGTGTAACTCAAAAAATAATATGACGTCATTCTAAATCCAATATGGTGGAATATCCAAGATGGAGGAAAACATATTTTAAGTTTCTGTACAATATGGGTATCAAATGAAAGGGCTCATTGAGAGTAACTGAAAATATAATGTGACGTCATTCTTAATCCAATATAACGGATCATCCAAGATAGAGGAACAGTTTTTTTTAATGCATTTCTACTATATGGGTATCAAATGAAAGGGCTTGTTGAGAATAACTCGAAAAATAATGTGACGTCATTCTAAATACAATACGGTGGACCATCCAAGATGATGGCATACATATTTTTGATGCATTTCTACAATATGGCTATGAATTAAAAATCATCATTGCGATTAAATGGAAAAGAAAGCTCTAAGCTGAAATTGAATAAGATGATCGCCTTATTGAAGAGCTGGACTGTTTGAAATTAAGCGGTAAACTAACTTGCAATAATGATGTGTTGAATGAAATGACACTAACCTAGCCAGCTATAACTAAAAATAAGAAAATAAATTAAAAGCAAAAATCCTTTTTAAAGAAGCTTTTATTTAAGCGCTCTAAAAATAAGAAAATAATATTTCCTTAAAAATTTCAAGTATCAACTTAGAGCCTCAGTATGTACAATTTATTTATATTAATATTACAGTATGACTCCCTATCAGTAGGTAATTAAATTGCAATAGATAATATAGTAAAGTTAGTAGATTAATTTACATGAGTGTTTTGCCCATTTCTTCTCATGACAACCTTACACTCAGAATCGTCCGTGCGTTTTTGATCCCTATATGATTTTATGACATTGATTATTAAGATTACATGTATATACGTGAATGCGTATGCGTATACAAAATCTTCATAATATTTATTTACTGTTTTGATGATGTTATCTGTTTAATGTTTAAAAATGCTAAAATAAGTAATACTAGGCACGACCTTTATGTTGGCCTATATATTTATAGTTCTTTAGTACCTAGATTTATTTCTTATGTTTTGGATTTTGTAATAAATATGAGTTATAAACTAGAAAACAATTTATTTTAAAATAATAGCTACCCACGTGTCTTCGATATATACGTTCGTCACTCTTTATGACTTCTGACGTTCTTGAGATCCAGGTTAACATAATATTACAAGTTGATCAGCTCCCGAAAGCGTAAAATATTTAAGCAATTGTGTTTAAAAAATACGAAGTATTTGGATATTATTAATGTTATAAAAGTTATTCAATTTCATTTGAGTTACGACACAGTAAGTCTTTCTCTTATATCTGGCCTATCAAATTCTACTGCCTAAGCCTAAATTTGGTAAAAAGAAAAAGTAATTAGGAAAAAAAGACATTGCAGAACGCGTAGAGCTATTTCTCGTACGAAAACGAAGACAATTTAACCGCAGATGGTTATATCCGAAAGAGCGTATTGGTGTACGTGGGAAAGTTTAACCGCAACCGCCCGACACGAATGTATTTATATATATAAGTGTATATATATATATATATACATGTATATGTATAAATACATTCGTATGCATATATACATGTATATGTATGCATACATGTCTGTTTGCAAACGGAGATTGCAATATTATGTACCGATCTCCTGCCTTTTCCGACACCGCGCCGCTCAGCGCTTTCTGTATTTCTTTGCATTGGAAATATTACCCCCGTGGTGTTCAAAGGTCTGTGTATAGATTAATATTTGTGAATAAATTTCTTAAGTAAATTGTCGTCTTGGTGGTGTAAATGTGTCTGATTTTAAATCAAGAAGGCTGAGGTTCGAATCCTAGCAACAATCATTTTACCAATATGTTGATGTATGGCAAAATATTCGGCACCGTATTCGATTTCCGACCTAAAAATTCAACGAGTCGAAAAGCCGCAACATATGGATAAAAAAACGCTTATAAAGGCAAAAATACATTACAACTGAATAAATCAAATATTATTGTACTAATATGTAAAAAAAAAAATTATTTAAAAGCTGCCCTTTTTGATGACTCGCCACCTATTCCACTGGTGGCAAATATTTCATTCAACAAATAAGTACTTCATACATCTTCACATCTGACGATGGATTTGTAACTGCAATTTGTACGAGGGCAGCGAACAAGTAGACTGGTGGCAAAAAAACCGTTTAGTAAAAGTTTGAGTTCGCCTTTTTACAATATTCAACAATATTAAATACAACACAATGACTAACATAACATAAACATAATATTATAATAACTCGACGCCTTTTTCTACCCTTCTGCCTACACGGCAGAGGCTGCTAAGTCTCTTTCGCCGTTATGTTTACGTCCCAAATGGAATAGTTGGCAAGCCTATTGCTATACCTAGCACAAAGTTTTTATTCATTGATATCTATCACACATAATTTGCGAAAAGAATTTCGAAAAGTCATTGGTGTGAGCCAGGATTCGAAACCGGGACCTTCGGATTCAGAAGCAGGTTGCTCGACCACTGGCCCACGGAGACTATAAAATTTTATATAAAAAAATAACATAAATATCGAATGATTAAATGCAACGTATGTATATGATGTGGAATATTTAAAATGTTCAATTGTGATTATGAAAAATCGTCATAGCAATCATACATGACATTACAGACTATATACAAAGGGCATGACCGACTGTGGGTGGGTGGCATGACAAACTGTGGCGGGCGCGTGCCCCGACGGTACGGGAAGATTTAGTGGCGCGTTTTGTAGCGATAACTAGCAATGTTTACAGTACATTTAACTTCCGCCAAGTGTCTCTACCGAGAGAGAGACTCGATCGTACTCACTTCACTTGTTTGTTAAAGTATTAATAATTTTCACTTCTGTCATAATCATTAGATAGTGAAAAACATTATGCCTTCACGACTTTATTAATGTCTAAATTGATTTAGTTATTTTCAAGTAGGTTTAGTTTTTCCAAAGTCAGACAAGAAAATTGTATGTCGCGGCACGTCGTCGTAAGCCGCGGCGTCTTTTTGTACCTATGGACTTTTTAGGGTTTTATTTTATTCTTCAAAATTAAAAATGATTAAAATTTAAAACAATTAAAATTATGAATAATTAAAATTAAAAAATAATTAAAATATCGAATTAAAAAATAGAAATATTTTATGAAAATAAATATACATATTATTAGATATTTACAAGTGTTAATTAAAGGGATTTTTTATTAGTCGTGGTTGATTGCTTCTTTTTTATTGGAAAAAGGGGGCGAAAAAGTGCGTGATGGAAAGTATCTACCGCCACCCCTAGACATTTGCAAAATTGTTATTTATTTGACCGTTTTCAATGATTTTTCTTCTGTCTGTTCAAATCGTTTCGAGGATGGTATAAATTCACAAATAATCCCGGCAGATTATTTGCAGTCGTCATCTGCCGTGCCGTGCAATTCCACTTTAACACAGACAAAAATCATTCTATGCGTTCCAGCCGTTTTAGTGCAGTTCACTGTCAAAGTGTAAACATAGACACATGCAGAAGAATTATATATACCTAAAAAGATAAACATCTTAGCAGTTGTACATCTATATCTAAATAAAACATATTATATATTTTAATATAAATTATACTTAATTAGTTGTCAAACAAATCGCATTCAATTGCAACAACTGTACCGGATGTCCGCGTGTCTGTGAGTTTGTCAACATTTATTTGATTGTGGGCGCACCTTGTACAGCTTACAAAGCTTTGGCCGCCCCGTACAAACACACCGTGGACGCAATAAGCCCGCAATTTCGCAACGGTCTCTCGACAAATTTACCAACTGAAATGAAGTTCCAGTCCCCACCGAACTACTGGTGCAACGTGTACCGACCATCGTCAAAAGGCCGTGTGTTTTATTGCTCACGCGCGCTATTGAATTTCACTGTTCCGTTTCCTTCCGGCACATATAATATAGCCTGAATTGTATTGTTGTATTGTTAAAGTAACTTTTGATATCTTTGTTTAATATCCAACGTTAACTGTAATATGGAACGTCATATTATAATCAACTATTAGTTGCTTGCAATATTTTATCTATAGTTTGAGCAGTTACAAAAATTAATATGTAGAGTTCTAATAGTGGTAGAGCCAGGCAGTTCGCGGCATAAATGGGCTGGCTCGACCGGTGAAATAACACGACCTCTCAGACGATCGACGTAAAGTGGAGCAGGCCCACCTTCCTTCCTCATCCTTTCCCACCCTACTTCCTTAAAGGTCGGCAACGCAACTGTAACACTATATGTGTTGCAGGTGTCCATGGACGGCGCTGGTCACTTACCATCAGGTGACACGCATGCTCGTTTGCCCTCCAAACCCACATAAATAGAGTTATATTAAAGAAAAAGAAGCTATTTGTAAATCTGTAAGCGTATCAGGCCAAGATTACTGGATAATTTAGTTCTTGCCAATTTATAACTAACTTAAAATATAACCATTTAATTATACGGCTATCATTTACTTACTTGAAATTTCCTAAAGTATACAATAAATGCAATTTTCACAGAACCATTTAGCTTTAATTGGCTGTTGGGAGAAAAGCATTTTATATCTTAGGTCAGTCTGCTGGCAACAACTAGTCGATGGCTATAAATTTTAGTACTATTTCAAAATATATTAATTTAATAAGTTAGACATTTTGAATATTTTTCTATTACTTATACAAGTAGACTAGTCTCGATTGCAGACCACTTCAATATATTTTCTTTTTTAATTCAAGGAATATTATAAGTGATGAAGCTTTGTGAAGATATTTGGATTTTTAGATGTTTGTTTTCAATCAAGGGGCAACTGATGAAGATAATTAAATTATAATTACCATTATTTTGTTAATGCAGAATAATACATTTATGCATACCCTGATGAAGGGAGGGAATTACGACGACAAAGACAGGGTTATATGGGACTCGCCGGCACCGTATAGGTGCTGGGACACCTACTTAACTACTGCGGCACATTTCTCCGTCATATTGGTGGGAAATCAGAAGTTTCCGATAAGCGTTTTCCTTTGCCAGATGGAAAAATACCTGGAGTTTTAGAGGAATGAAGATAGTAGCATTTATATAAATATGCTACTATCTTCATCCGAGTAAAACTTAACTCTGACTCTCACAACTGAACTCTTTAGCAATAAATGGCAACTTGACCCAATACTTACAATAATCCTGTTGAAATATTCCACTTTTCTGTAATTTAAACGATTTTTATTTCAGGAACCAGTATTCCAGCAAAACCCGGGTTAAAAACTAGCAATACTTAAAAACAACTAAACATTATTTGACTTCAATGTAGCTGAAATGTTTTGTTCAGAATGCCGGCAAGCAGCTCGGTGTTATTGCAATAGTCCGATAGCCGGGAATTTTACCATGAGCCGGGTGCAACCAGGCATTCCGGGAGCAGTCATTCCGTAGAACATTAATTACCCGGCCACTTAACCGGATGGCACCATGCCGCCCCGACTGCTTTATGATGAGCAGATATAACGGGCCTTGTTCCCTCTGATAATTATAATTGACATTCATTTTTTTCAACCGACTTAAAAAAAGATATGGAAAATTTTTGGAAGAGGTTGTATTTTTTTATTTATAATCAGAATCAATGCAGAGACGTACTATTTATTTGTATGTAAGTGATAATTAACGAGGCCTTTTGCATTCGGCAAAGGGATATGAGAAGTATTATTATTATTCACACTTAGATAAACTTTGAATACCCTCTTGGCATACTCCAATTCTCTATTTCCATTTTATTTATCCTTATAACATTACGACTTTTTCCGTCGGAAGATGTAGGCAGCGGAGGTTGAGGCTTTACTCGCCGAATCGTTAAGTTACGTCCCAAATGGAATAGGTGGCGAACCTATTCCCACACACTGGGCACAAAGTTCTCAGTCATCGATATTTATCACACATATCTTCCGAGAAATACTTGGTGTGAGCCCGGAATAGATCCAACCACTTATGAATCAGAAGCGGAGAGCTCGACCACTAGGCCATCGAAGCATTTGTAACTTAAATTATTTCTAACACATACGATCATATATACATATGATCAATCATTTTCAGTGTAATTCACTTACATTATGAACTATATATTACCAAGTTTAGTTGAAATCCATATACTTTTGCTTGCAATAAAAACAAACACTCATAAATTTTCCGTCACCAACTTTTTATATACTAATAGGGTGATAAAATACACTACCTATATACAGTTTTTATTTATATGATACAAAAATACTCGGCCTAATACTCTTACTAAAGGGTCAGGATACTGGATACGTCGGCCATGATACGACTTTCCCCTGGTCTCATAATGCTCTTATAATGTTAAATATATTTTCTTGTCCGCATTTGACAGAATTATTATATAAAAGAAATATTGTAATACAATAAGTAATTCCAGTTTTTTATATATTGTTACGTTGCTAATTATTATTACCCTCAATTTTCAGTCAATTTTAACGTCCACTGTCAAACGAAGCTAAAACACATGCAACTGCTTAGGATACAATGTATTATGAAAAAAAAACATACAGAAATAAACTTAAAGAACTTAACCTTCCTTCAAGCACAGTGAATAAAATTAAAAATATTGGTGACTAATTTATCCTTACTGTAACATAACACATACCGGCAACGTTGATTATTAATTTGCAAAAGTTTGCCGGATAAAAAAAGTATTTCCATTTCTGAATGCCAAAACGTCAATTGTAAAATTATAACAATTAGGTCGTCCATTTAAATTCTTCTTCATTTAAAACTTCAATGGTTTTAAGTTTCTGTCTCTAAAACCTGAAAATTTCAATTGAAACCAAACTTCTTTATAAAGTGATTCTTTAACGGTGAAATAATGATTCAAATCGATTCATTACTTTATTAAGTATACTTAGTAATCAATTAGTTATATTTCCTCTTAAAATTTTATTTTAGATTGATGAATTAAATTTAAATTCTACTCGCGTGAATTCGAACGTTTCTTTGGCAGTTTCTTCAAGTTTTATTAAGTAACCACATTAGAAGCACATACACTCGGCTATGTCTTTCTGTATCGTCGGCATCATTTTCAAAATAAATCGTTTATAATCAAGTGTCGTGACGTCATCAACAACTGTCTACCGCCCGACATGTAATTTCCCGGGCGTCAATTATCAAGAGACGCTCCGCGGTCGAGGGTCTACTGTCAAGACACTTGATAACACCTTAATATTGAGTCAGCCTGTAATATTGAAATTCATGTTTTTGAACGTATACTCAGAACAAAGAGGTTACGTAAGCCTTATTGGTTTTCGAACGTGTCTTTGACAACTCTCATTGTTTTGACATCTACTTGTTTTATTTTTTGTTTTTGATGTACACGGTTTGCGTATTAGCCACAGACACTAATTACAACCATGACACAAACATGATGGTCAGTTAACCTATTGCACAGTTTGATCAAGTAAGCCACAAAATCTATCGTCATGTTAATTCATTTCGCCGAGAATTTAGAGCTGAGCAAATATTTGTGTGTGATAAATATTTATGACTGACCACATTATAAAGTCAAGGGCAATAAGGTCCACCACATGTTCCATTTATGAAGCTATAAAAAAGGATACAAACTAGGTATGTCATTTTACAAATACACGACCAAACAAACTAATTACAAACTGATAATTATCATATTAAGTGAAATTAATAAAATTAATTATTATAACTAATTAACATAACTTAATTTATTAATAATCCATGTAAATCTTCTGTATAAATGTAATCGTGTTTTATTGAACGTACATTGTCAGGAACTTTGAATATACCCGGATAACTCTACCCGGTTAATCAATTAACCGATGACCGTTTGCATCCGTGTACAACAGAACTACGCTGAAGTACAATTCTGGGCTCTTCTTAATACAGTAAATATTACCGAATAAGATACTGAAATATTATAAGTTTAAATAGCTATAACATATATTTTTGGAAACTTTTTATACCCAAAGGTGAAGACACCAGCAGTTACGCCTAGACTGGCCGAATTTATTAAGTAATAAATTTAATTGGTAGCGGAACTTAATGCCATACGTAGGTCATAATTGTGTCAGTCATCGACATTAGTCACACGAAACTTCCGAAAATAATACCGAAAAGTCATTGGTGTCCTCGTCATTCATAAACATAAGGCTCAAATCTCAGACTAGCTTTAGACCTAGTACTTAGGTTTTAAAAGGATATTAATATCGACAATTAATTCCATTCTCATTTCGTTATCAAATGAAGGGTGGGAAAATATATCCCGCAGTTAGGCACAGGAAATGAAGTCAAGTAAAGCACGCATACATAACCAAAATCTTCATAAAGATACGCATAAACAGATGCAATTTAATATAACTCATAGATAAGAATGTCAAAGTAAAATAACATTTCCACTAAAACTGTATTAATCACAAACATATATCGTTCACACTAATTTAATTAATTTGTCAATTAATCTGACATTTATCTGGAGAGTCACCATAAAGGCGCGGCTGAAACAAATCTGTTAGCCCTTATCTACCAATCCGGTACCCGAAGAACTTAACCCCCCGAATGATTTCCAAGTCATTAACCCACTCCAAACCCGCTTCTAAGCAAGATAGACAACATCAGACTTCAGATGTGTATCGTGTGAACTCAGAAGCTTACAGATTAACTGTCACTAATCTTACTGTTACACAGTATTGAAGTTATCAACCACGGACGCGAAGAAATGCGTGCTATCTCCAACTAATGCAGGCTTAGTAGACTCCAATCAAACTAAACAAACCCTAACTAATCGTATTTCTATTCTCTCCCTCTCTCTCTCTCTCTATCTTGCTTTGTCGAGTTTCGTGAACGACGGGATTATGGTGAATCCAGACAAGACGGAGTTATAGGTCTCGTTACCGCGAATGACTCTAGTTAAAGTGGCGTTTTAAGATTACGGGTCTTAAGGTGACTCTAATAGTGCTCAAGCCAATATTGAACTTTTACTACAATGTACTGATAACGGGTAAGATTGAAATGTTGAAGATCTGACTGAATATAACGTACGTAATACAAATTAACATTTACATAAAAGTTTAAAAGATGTCTGTATTGCTAATTATTTGTGGATTTTTTTAGGGTCATAAACGGATAAACAAAAATGAAGGGGGTCATTTTTTAGAATAATATATGCACTTAAGAAAGAAGAAGAACGCATTTCTAAATATAATGCGCGTGCTAACTGATAATAGGGAAAAAGTTGAAATATCAAACGAGATTCTGTTGGCGTTTCATAATAATTAATTTACTAATTTTGTTAATACTTATTTATTAAATAGGTTAAATTTATAAATTAAATTATAACTATCATATTTTTGTTTTACATTCACATACTAATTATGAGAAAAATCTAAATTGATGTAGATATTTTCGTCGTTGGGTATAAATCAATGTCGATGGTCCAGTGGCTTAGTACTTCATTTCTGATTGTGTGGGCTCAAGTTTGCTTAAGCCCTGGGCTATTAACAGAATCAATTTATATAAAAAAATATATATATAATTATATAGATAAACATTCTACTGAATTTAATTAATCACGTGTGTTATCACTGCCCTGCTGCAACTGAGAGCATTCCTTAGAAGCAGTTAATAATGCAGCCATCTTCTATTAATCATGTCGTCTTGAAGAAACAAGCTTGAGGAAATGTTACGGTAAAATATCAAATAAATAATCAATAACCATTTATTTCTATCTATTTTAAGAAAATAAATATATAAATACCTAATAGAAATTTTAATCATGTTTTAGTACATTAGTTACACAAAGTAAACGACCTACGATTATATCATTTATCTGACAAACCAAAATATCTCTTTTTGTTCAAAAGGTCCTCCATAACTCTTAATTTATTTGTACAAACAAGATTCTGTTGTAATTATTTATTTTGAAATAATTTAAATTTTACTGAAAACAATTCTTTATAGTGTAAGGGATATTACACGTCATGGCACGTACATATACGTGCCAGCAGCAGTATATAACCACTGTACGCACAGTATGCAGCAGTGGTCGGTGTGCAGCGACAGACAGTTGTCGCTGACACAAATAAAGATGACAAGAGTGTAATTACGTCTTTCATTCACCGGCCGCTCATCCACTATCCAGAAGAACCACCACCTCACGATGTAACACCTACCACTAGGAAAGTCTCCAGTAACAACAAACACGTTACATTGGTTAATGTTTGTTTAATTTGATCTTACATGCAGGACCTTTTTTAATGAATATTTTTGTATAAGTTCAAGTGGAATCGAGGATTGTTTGTCAATGACAAGTACAGAAAATGAAAATGTTGATTGACAAGGGATATTTTTTTATCCAGGCAAAGATATATATATCTTTGATTCAGTTCCGAACTTCCGACATTATTATATTTGGGACTCTTGTGAAGTCTGACAACAGCCACTTTTCTTTTTCCGAGAACTGAAAGACTTAAGCCGCGATTCTTACTCACTCACTTGTTCTACTTTCATAACCCTTGTCTCATACACCCTCTTCGGTTTTTAATACTTCAGGCAACACCTTCCGCAAGGACGCTTTCGACATGATCATAGAAAGTGTGTCGTAGACGTCCTCAACTCCTACATCCTTCCGCTTTTGCACTGTATATGTGCTTAGTCAATCTTGCACCATCTATACTTTCTACATGTCCGAACCATCGCTGCATGCGTCTTTATTTTAAAATCAACTAAAATGGTAAGTAATAAAATTAAATTTACTGCCCCGGCAGAATTAAAAAAAAAATGTAACGTAACTAATGACTCGTTTAATTTATATTAAAATAGAAACTTATCTGCGTTACCGCTTCATACATATATTACTATAATTAATTTTGGTTCAGCATTAAACGCAATATTGTACTATTATCTTAAACATCTCATCTAATTTAAAGTAAATGACATTAAATTAGAACTTGTTAAATTATTAAGAAGGGCTTTGGATACACATTAATTATCACAAACTGGCATCTTGCAAAAGCGACACGGGCTTAACAAATATTGGAAGCGTTCAAACAACGGCTTCTTAACTTTGATAATGTCTAGTCATTCTGGAGTTTGAACAAAATGGATTGTTTCATAAAATAAAGACAACTTATTAAGTAGGTAGGATACACAAAGATTACAATATTCCTTTATTTTGTTATTTATATTAAAACTTTTTTTGTAACTTCGCGCCTTTTTCTACCTGAAAGTGCCGGCCGCGGCTGTTAAGCCTTAACTTCGAAAAGTCATTGGCGTGAGTCCGATATTTAGACAACCAAGACGACTAAATTCATCGTAAATAGGATTTATTTGCTCCTAGTAAATTCCTCGGAAAATACTTCTTAGTTATAAGAAGTTTTTTCCGAGGAATTATCACTTGGCAACATTGACCTAGGCGCAATAATATGATGAGATATTTGGTAAGCAGTTACTTGAACAGAACAATCTGAGATCTTGTTGATAAAACCACAATGTTAGTTTTGGATTGTGCGCGCGTGTGTGTGTGTGTGTGTGTGTGTGTATGTGTGTGTGAAAAATACTTTAAAAAAAAACAGTCGAAGAAGGGAGTGAGATTGGTAAGAATTGTGTCTAATGGCGCTCTATCCTCTCTGAATACCTTGCAAGGACTTGGCGTTAAGTTATGTATGAATGTAGTTCTGTATCTGAATGAAACAAAAGAAAAATAGAGATTGGAAGTCACAGTAAGGTCGTATATCGTCTCGAAACTTGGAACCGCTACATCCAAAACTTTCCACGCGAGACATGGAACTTGACTCACACGATAACATTACATAACATAAATGGAAACTAACTTTCGTATTCCAAAGTTGTGATACAATTACTAATTGTAATTTAAGGAACTAAGTTTAGGTACTGATAAGAGAAAGAATTACGAGTACAGTAGGTATAGAGAATTTAGGATCTCCAAGTCATATATTTGAATAAACTAACTTTAACGCGCAATTATACTTCAAGAGCACACGGCTTCTGATCCAGAGGTCTGGATTCGAACCAATGACTTTTCGAAATTTGTTTTCGGAAGTTAAGTGTGATAAATATCGATGACTGAAAACTTTGTGCCCAGTATGGCAATAGGTTCGCCACCTATTCCATTTGGGATGTAAAGATATAAGATTTCTGTTTTATTTCATCATTTCTCTGCTCTTATTCCACAACATGTCATCCTTGCCATACAAAAGAACTGGCTGCTGTCATATGACCGGTTTTAGGTCGTCAATATTGGCTAGACTAAAATTGATAACGTTATATCTTTGTGTAATTCATAAGACATGATACAGTTAGTAGGTACAGGTGATACATCTATTAGTGTTTTGAGGGAATAATTTCAAATATAAGTAAGAAGTACACGGGTTCGCTTTAAGTACTTAGTAAATATAAACGCAACATAGTTATTTTGAAAAGACTCGCACGCCCGGCCCGAGGCGATTCTCTTGGCGGAATATAATAATAGTCGTCGGGGGCCACCGCGGAATATCATCTCGGTAAGTACATTGTGAGAGGCAGGATGCTCATTAGATGAACGCCCGAGGCCGGAGCCCCGCACCGCCTCGCATACTGTCTACCTTTTACTACATTACTCTGTACTGCACTCCATGCTATAATTAGTTTTATATTCACTCAAACCCAACGTAGAGCTAATTAATATTTTAAAAAATATGCCCTACACTACATTGCATATATACATAGTTTCACGCCAAGTCCCTTGCGGTTTAGGTAAAGAGAACTTAGCGCTATAATTGCGATCGTTACAGACTTCACTCGCCTCTTCGGCATTCATAACTTTTGTCGTAGACGCTTGTCAGTTTTAAGGCTCTTGATTAACTCTTGACCTTTCTCAATAACTCGTTCAATTTGGTGATGGAAAGTGTGTCGTATCTCACCACGACTCCTTCGTGCTTCCACTTTGGCAGTGTATATCTGCTTAGTCAAACCTTTCTACATGTGAGAATCCTCGGAGCATGCCTTTCCGTGCTTTTACACGGACACTCTCTTTCACTCCAATTTCCTTGTATTTAGCTCGGTCTATTAAATAAAATATAATATAAATCCAATCTTCAGGATCTCTGATAAGATTGAAATATTTTATCCTGAAATAATAAAACATAACTTCACGCCTTTGTTACCCGAAGGTATAGGCAGCGGCTGTTAAGCCTCGTCTCGCCGTTATGTTTAAACGAGCAATTCTTGTATATATATATATAATTGGAATCTCGGAATCGGCTCCAACGATTTTCATGAAATTTAGTATATAGGGGGTTTCGGGGGCGATAAATCGATCTAGCTAGGAATCATTTCTAGAAAATGTCATTTTGCCGTGTTTTGTCGATAATCAACATAAATTAACACACACACATACACACATAACTTCACGCCAAATCCCTTGCGGGGTAGGCAGAGAGAACAGAGCGCCATAGGGCACGATTCTTACACGCCTCACTCGCTTCGTTGACATTCATGACTCTTTTCATGCACGCGCGTCGGTTTTTGAGGCCGTTAACATCACCTTCCTCCAGAACACGTTCTATTTGGTCATGGAATGTGTGTCTTGGCCGTCCTCGACTCCTACATCCATCCGCTTTTGCATTGTATATCTGCTTAGTCAGTCTTGCATCAACCATTCTTTCTACATGTCCGAACCATCGGAGCATGCCCTTTCTTACTTTTACACCGACACTCTCTTTCAAACCAACTTCCTTCCGTACAACCTTGTTTTCTACGCGGTCAGCGAGAGTCACTCCGCAGATTTTGCGCAGTGCCCTCATTTCCACCGCGTTTATTCTACTTTCATGCACACTCTGCCATACCCAGCTCTCGCTTCCATAAGTTAGCGTTGGGATCAGGACTGCATTGTGGATTGCTAGCTGGGCTTTTCTGCTAATGTTTTCGTACTTAAATATAATTTCACAAAACACAATTTATAAAAAAAACATACCGGTCATTTTCATTTCTTTACGAAAATTGATTAAGTTTATATTACATTATATTTGTTAATAATAAAAAAAATATTATTATATCTTAAAAAAAATAAAACTTTATTACAAAATTAGAACTTCATTAGATAAATTAGAATTATTAGAACTTCGTTCCATCCGGGTGTCCCTTGACACCTCTCAAGTTTTTAATTTCCCAATGTCAAGACATTATAGGACATGTTCCGAACACTGTACAAGATTTATTGAAATTTCCTATGTTGTACGAAATAGTTTATAATTTTGTTGTAAATACTATTGGAAACGCTTAGAATAAGAATTGTATCAATTTATTATTAAGAGCAATAGTTTATTTATGTATTTAGTTTAAATTTTTTTTTTAAATGTTATGTAAATTTATTTTTGTATGTCATTTAGGCTGATGGCTATGCCAATGCCTCAATAAATTTAAAAAAATCAGATGCGTTCGGTATTTTCGGTGAATTGGCATATATTTCCGGCCTTGCGCGATAAATTATTGATATACTCGTCCGTTTATTCCACTTGACACCACTCGACTTCACTGTACGTAATTGAGTGTTGCCATTTAACAAAAGCAATATATTATTTATATAAACATGAAAGAAATATATTAAATGTTAATGTGACATAATACTTTTATTGTGAGACGACTGGTATTGTGAAGTGGCTCATGGTTGGTGCAAACAGATCGCCAGGCAGCTTTCACGCCGGAGTGCCGCTAAGCGCGACCATTCCATGAAGTAATCCGTACTCGGAGAGGCATTAGTCACCCTCTCCGCACACCGCGCACTCTCCTCAATGCTGCCTTACAGTGCGTTTTCATACTTTAATTAACTTCACTGCCAACTGTGTTTCAATAGAAAATAATACAACTGGCACAATATTTAGATTATTTTAGATACATAAAATTATTGTAGGTAATTCATGTTCAGGTCAATACAATAGGTTATTCTCTTCCACACTTCCCTATCATTCGCATCTTCCACATTAACACATTTCTTAATTATGTCCTCTTTCACAGAATCCATCCATATTTTCCCAGACTTTCCTCTTATTTGCTTCATCCATTCAGGTTTATCATTCATCTTGTAACATGTGTATCATCCATATTTATTACCAATAGCAGGAAAGGCGATTACCTCTTACCTTCTTAGGTATTGGCGCAAATTTCAAGCTTTACCTATCGTAATTGAACTTTTATTATTATTTTCCCGCCGCTTCACCAAAGCAAAATTCTTTTGAATTAGTCTAGTATGCAATTCATATACAGTCTATGTTATAGGTACTTAACTTCAGCTAATGTTTTGCCACTGAAATGAACTCTTATTTTAGATTTTTTTTTAAATGTTAACACTGCTATAATAAAGCAAATTAATAAGGCGAATTAAAAACACCATTTTGAAATAAATTAAATGAACCTAACACTAAATATAACAGCAACAGAAATGACAACTTTTTTTGATGACTTTTGTCCCCATACCACCGGAATGATATATTTGCCTTCTCGGAGGAGTCCACGTTGATGTTTTGGCAAATGCGTGCGCTTTGCCAGGCTTGTTCTTAGTGTGGAAAAGCAGAGGGGGCGCAAGAAAAATAAATTTACGAAACTACTTTACTAAAACTTACTATCCACCGAAATTATAACTTTTTTCAGAACCAAAGCTGATTGTTTATCAATTGTATATGTAAAAAGATAAACAAACAATATTATTTTTTTCTAATATGTTGTATTATAATTTATTGAAACAAAATTAGATTTTAGCCCAAATAATAAATTCTACTGCAGGGTAAGATATTTTACGAGCGGAAATCGATTGGGTACAGGTCACCGAAATGATCAAATTACACTTTGTGTTTTTTTTTATGCTATAGAAGGCATTACTCAATTACATATTTTGCCAAAGTAAAGAAGTAACTATTCTACAATACAAAAAAAAACAAAAACACATTGCAGAACCGTTCTCAGGTTTGCCGCGTAATTTTTTGCTTTGGTAAATCACTCAAATATGACCGCCGATAGGCAGAGGGCCGATATTAGTCACTTGTAAAACGGGCATAAGTTTGAATTCAGCGATACTTCTGTACAGTCCAAGAGATTACTGAAACCGATGTGGATACGCACTTTAGAAAGGTAATACCACTTCAATGCGAGGATTAAAACTGTGAAACGACTCTACTTATTGTCGTCTGCCCTCTTTGTTGCAAATAACTTGATCACAGGTGGCTACAGTGGTGATCACAGGTGGTCTTAGCACCCCGTTTTTGAAGCGAGAATCTCAGGTTCCGAATCCTGGCACTCTGACCAAATTATTTTTACTTTTTTTTTGAATGATAATCCTAAACTATATATAGAAAAAGGTTATAAATAGAAATTCCAGGTGATAATTTATGTGGAAGTGTCTGAGTTCTGATTACAAGGAAAGGACATTGGCTAAGTACTGTTTCTAGCCGCCGATGGTTTCCTAGTGACTAATTTTGGTAAAAGCAAGCCATTGTATTTTTGGATCATACCCAAATATCTCTTGAAACGGCCAATATGAAGACAAAAAGCTACTACCAGCCTGTCGTTGGCTATTGAATGTAAATACGGCGATATAGCAAAGGCTCTTCTGAAATTAAAAGTCGGAAACAATGGTGCTTTTAAAAAAAAACGGAAACTCGAAAGACGCATGCTGGGAAATACTAATAAGCTATATACCAAGACTACAGATTAAGACAGACTGTAGAAAATAATATCAACCTTCACAAGGCGACTTCAAAACGTGACTTGAAAATGAACGGTTGAAGTGAAATCATTTTACTTTAATATTTCTTTGATATAAAAAAAAATCTCAAGACAAGATGTAATCTACGATTCGATTGTAGATTTACGTTTTCTATGAGATTAAATTTAAAATCGTGATTTAAACTAGCATTCGTCAGCGAGCCTTGATTGGGGCCTATTCAACTGAGATATCGATAAAAGGTCGGTCTCTGAAGTCTGTCGTCTAATTGAAAACCACTTTCTAATATTGGGGTTGAAGTAATTTAGAGGTTTTATGGTGGTTGATTATGTTGATTGGTAATGCTATTGAAAAAAGAAATGGTATAGTGGACCGATGATCGATGAAATACCACGACCACGACCTCTCGGAATATCGGCGTGAAATGGCTTGTGGCGCGTTTCGTGTCGTAACCGGAGGCCCAATCCCCTTTCCCCTTCCTTTTTCTTCCTGCTCCTTTAAAGGACGGCAACGCACCACGGTGATGGGCGGTGATAAGTTACTGACCATCAGGTGACCCACTAGCTCGTTTGCCGTCTAATGCCACCTATCAAGTAACTATCGCCGCACGTGGACATCTGTAGCGCATATTGTATTACGGGTGCATTTTCGACCTTTAACATGGTATAGGGAACTTGTCGGAAATGGAGTTGGGAGATGAGAACTGGAGGGATTGGGCCTATTCTTCTTAAACGAAATGCGGCATAACCACTTTACGTCGATATTCTTGGAGGTAGTGGTATTTTTCCTGTCAAGCCAGCTCATTCATGCAGCTAACGGAGTGGCCCTGCCACTGTGCAAACAAATATATAAATTACATATACCTCGAGTATAATGAAACGGAAGGTGAAGAAAAGCGGCTGATGAATTTTTTAATGACTAAATGCTTGTTTTATAGAAACTCGACTACTATGATCGCATAGAATTTCTTAGTTAATATGTAGGACGTTAATTTTAATTTGGTTGGGTCTTAATTATGACTGTCGAGTATTCTGGTTGCTACACCTTTTATTTACTAACCTACTGCTTTGTTTTCAGTAGTTATAATAATATTGTTATTTATTTAAAATGATTTGAAAAGAGTATATGGCACATGAGTTTCTTGCCCGATTTTTCTCATGATAGCCCCTACACTCGGAATCGGGCCGCTCGTGGCGATTGCGTCCGTGTCTTTTTTGTTTCACGGAGGCACTTTCCACAAGCGCTCGTTTTTTTAAAAAAATTAATTTTAAATAATATATTATCTGTACTTGTTGACTATTTTTAAGTGTCTGTGAAGACCTATAAAAATAAAGTTATTTTGACTTTGACTTTGAATTAGACAAAGTATATTTATTCATATATACTTTTATTTTGTAAATACATAATCAAAATACATTGAAAAAAGTTAGTTTTTTAGTGATTTTAGGAAGGACTCATTAGTTATCATAGAAATCCAGGATATATCCAACTAGTAATCTTCCCCAACGTGTTTCTTCTTTCAAAGTTCCAAGCAATAACCCAGTAATAGCGTATTACTGTTTTTTTTTAGTTCAAATTTGACATCTGTGGGCTGGGACTTGTATATGTATTTTTACTTTGAATTTTCCTATGGATAATTACAAAAATATGACCAATGTCAATTTTATTACACAATACTTTTATTGGATTTTATTATTATTTGTACTAAAAAAAATAAAACTTTACACTGTTACTTTTTAAACATAAACATTTATATTGAACTCAGTGAACATAAACATAACTTCACACTTTTGTTACCCGAAGGTGTAGGCAGCGGCTGTTAAGCCTCGTCTCGCCGTTATGTTTACGTTCCAAATGTAATAGGTGGCGAACCTATTGCCATATCGGGCACAAAGTTTTCAGTCATCGATATTTATCACACATAACTTCGAAAAGTCATTGGTGTGAGCGGTTGTTCGACCACTGGACCACCAAGACATATATTTATACTTTTTAAATTATATAAAACAAATTGATGGCTGATAATAGGTATTACAATAATACCGTATTTTCATTTGATACATTTACCATTGCATAAAAATTACTCTGAAAAGAGTAGTAGAGTGGTAGAGCCAAGCAGTTTACTGCATAAATGGGCCGGCTCGACCGGTGAAATACCACGATCTCTCAGAAGACCGACGTAAAGTGGCCCATGCCACGTTTCGTTCGGTGAGAGAGGTACCCGGAGGCCCACCCCCTTCCACATCCTTTCCTATCCCCTTCCCTTAAAGGTCGGCAACGCAACAGTAACACTATATGTGCTGCTGGTGTCCATGGGCTGCGTTAGTTGCTTACCATCAGGTGACACGCCTGCTCGTTTGCCCTCCTATCCCATAAAAAAAAAATATATAGCTGAAAACCACAAAACTCACACTCATTTTCTCCTAAAAAAAATAGAGTGCGATACTTTATGGCCGGGGACGTCGATATCTAAAAAAATCTTTTTGTAGGTAATCATATATTGTTTTTATAAAAAAATTGACTGTGAAACAATTATTAGAATATTATACAGAGTTAAGAATAACATAATCAAAACGGATGGTAGTATGAAATGCGTCGGTTAGCGGTCTCAACTCGGACCATTGAGGTTTAACAATGGGGCCAATCAGGAACCGCCAACTTGTAAGACCTCCGGAGAGGCACGTTCCTCGCACTTCCCGACTTGTGAGGATACTTCTTGCCAAGTAACAATTCAGTCAGAAAAATTGCCCTCAATCAATTGGGAAATCACGATAAAACTTAATGATAGACATCATTATTTATTCCGATTGCGTAGAATACGTACAAATTTCTTTATACGTTAATAATATTTGTACTAATAAACCGTGTAGATATATGGCAAATAACTTATATAACTTCACGCCTTTTTCTACCCGAAGGTGTAGGCAGCGGCTGTTTAACATTGTCTCGCCGTTATGTTTACGTCCCAAATGGAATAGGTGGCAAACTTATTGCCATATTAGGCACACAGTTTTTAGTCATCGATAGATATCAGATATAACTTACGAAATTAATTTCGGATAAGTATTTACTTCGTATGCATTCACTAACTTCTTAATAAATACATACCTACAAACATACATAACATAAGCTGTACTATATAACAATCGTTCACTGATGGAATAATAACTTTTATTTGATTATTTAACTACCGTAGACTTTATTTATATGCAGAGAGAACAGAATGCCATAAAGCACGATTCTTACACACCTCACTCGCTTCTTTGACTTCCATCACTCGTGTTTAACACTCGTCTTGAAATACCTTCCTCGAGGACTCCTTTATTTCATGGAAAGTGTATCGCGGCCGTCCTCGACTCTTCTATCTTCCCGCATTGTACGGTATATCTGCTTAGTCAATCTTGCCTCATATATTCTTTTTACATATCCAAACCATCGACGCATGCCCTTCTTTATTTTTACACTGACACTATTAACAATACAAATGTAGAAAAAGGACCCACTTTTAAAATATAAAAGGAAGTAACAAATCTATCAGACAAATCAAATGTATCCAAGGCACGTTGGTTGAACTGTTTACATCACCGGGATTTGAAGCTAGGACCTCTCGAAGATGGACTGTTAAAAATATCACCAGACCTTCGAGACAACAAAATTGTTATGTTATAGGAGAGCAAGCGAGCAAGTGGGTCACCTGATGATAAGCAACTACTCACCGCCCATGGACAGCATGGTGCGTTGCCGTCCTTTAAGGTAGTAGGAGGGGAAAAGAAGGGGAAAAGTCAGCCCCCAGATACCAGATACCGAACGAAACGCGAACCACTTCACGCCGATATTCCGAGAGTTCGTGATATTTCACCGATCGAGCTGGCCCATTCATGCAGCGAACTGTAAGTCTCTACCACTGTTAAAACAAAACGTTAAAACACAAATGGCATTTTTACATAATAAATGTTACACAAATAGAGTCGGCCCAGGATATACAGTTTGTTGCTTGCAGTACATGTACTAATATAAAAATTATGTGGTAATGGCAAACGTTTGATTAAATTTGTAACAGGTAAACAAAACTCTCCGCACGTTGTTAAACGCGCAGTCCTATCGGAATCGCTATAATCGAATACGCTCCGATTCATAACCGTATTAAACTGGGGGTCTGTTTATATCGATTATATCGAGTAGATACACATGCCGGGAGTGGAACCGATAGCCAAATAAACTAGCAAACCGCATCGATTACCTGTCAAAGGCAGCCTCCATTGGAGTGACCGCTTTGCCAGACCCACCCGAGACCGTCCTGATAATGTACAATCCCCATTTAATTAAGTATTTCTCTTATTTTAAGCTCCCGGTTGTTTTGTAGATAGCGAGCGAGGGTAATTTTCCTTTTGCGGTGATAGATTTAATATTTATAAGAATAATATAATAAACTGCTCAAAAGATATTACAATTTTCGCCACCTATTCCATTTGGGACGTAAACATAACGGCGAGTCAAGGCTTGACAACCACTGCCTACACCTGCGGGTAGAAAAAGGCGTGAATTTATGTATGTATGAAAAAGATATTACAATTTACAATACATCACTTCCCATGACTAAACTGAACGAGTCTGAAAAACCGACGAGGGGAAAGAAGCGAGGTAAGTGTTTAAGAATCGTGACCTGTGGCGCTCTGTTCTCTCTGCCTACCCCGCAAGGGATTTTGGGTGAATTTATACATGTAAATACTCAAATAATTTTCCCGGCTGATATTTCAAATTCCATATAGGTAAGTCATTTAGTTATTGCAAACGCTTATATAAAGAATAATTTCACAATAAATTAGGTATTGTTTTAGGTGTTTGATTCCTGAACAATCGTTCACTGATGGCATACTACCTTTTATTTAAGTATTTAACTACCGTAGACTTTATTTTGATATGCCTAACATTAATTTTCACAATATGAAATTATGATCATCATAGTACTCGTCAAAAACTATCAGATGAGTATTAATATTTAAGCCTTACCACGTTTAAACAAAAAAAAAATGCACAACAATTTCGTTAATGTGATGTTAACAACATAATAAAAGGGAACATTGTTGTGAGGCAACTTTACTTCCTTATAATAAGGCCATTCATCGAATACTTTTCATTAGTGGAAAATAGAAAAGGGATGGCTTTATCGTTGTAAATCGTGACATAAGAAAATTAAAAGTGCCAAGTCACGGCTGGGCTATCTTTGGTAACAGCGTGACTGGGCTCTTGCTGAACTTAATTAATCGACTTTGAGACCAGGGGACGTGTCCCACAATCAATGTGGAGAGTGAACACTGATAACCGGCCCGCTCCAGAAATAAAATAGAACTAGGTATGTACTGTAATATTTAACTGTCAACAACAAACTTAGCAGACTTTTTAAAATTCTATTCTGAAATGAGTACCGAGAAAATAGTTTGTAACTAGTTATACCTACCTACAACTGGGTTTTTAACAGATATACAATTTTATTGAATTTATGTGAACGCACTTTAATGATATATATGTAAAAGCTGTCTGAAAATATGCGTAGTTTTTTATGTTTTTTATTTTCCTCCGACGTGTATCTCAGAATGATATAGAGATCTCATGAATGATATTTGTGTGATGAAATTATGCTTACATTTAAATTTGAGCAGTCATTAATACGAGTATATAGTATATAACAAAGTCGCTTTCCGCTGTCTGTCCCCTTATACGCTTATATCTTTGAAACTACGCAACGGATTTTGATGCGGTTTTTTGGATAGCTTCATCCGAATACCTCTCTCACCGAGTGAAACGCCGCATGATACTCTTTACGCCGGTATTCTTATAGGTCGTGATATTTCACCGTTCGAGCTGGCCCATTTATGCAGCGGACTTAAAATATTAATATCAGACACTTGGGTGTATCGCCAAAAAACTTGCCACCTTTGCAAGGACTCTAGAACAGACCAGATTTCGATAAAGTCATAGGCCCTAACAATCCATGAATTCCAAACGAAGTGCCAAATTGTATTACTCTGCTTCTGAAAAATTTGGGGCACTGTGTATTTATAAACCGGGAATATTCGGTGGGTTCAAATTTGTTTAGTCTATGCACCAGACGGTTCGTGGTCTCTCTTGAAAGTATCTTAAATACATGGCTTAGAAAAAACAAAGTCAAAAAAAGCTTTATTTTCATAGGTCTTCACAGACACTTAAAAATAGTCAATATGTACAAAATTTTAACTTGGTATTTAAAATGAAAGTGGGAAAGTGCTTCCGTGGAACAAGATAACACGGACGCAATCGCCACGAGCGGCCCGACTCCGAGTGTAGGGGCTATCATGAGAAGAATCGGTCAAGAAACTCATGTTCAATCTTTTCAAATTATTAAAAATAACATCATAGTAATATTTATATCGCTACTGAAAACAAAGCATAACTTGGGCCATAATTGCAATACTCGACCATTGCAGTTATGGCCCAAGCAAATTAACATCAACGTCCTAAAGAGAAAATATATGCAAATTTATTAGTTGAACACAACTGACGCGACACCTTTTATTTAGAGTGGTAACGTAATAAATGTGGACATTATTACAATTTATATGTACATATTTATCTCTAAGACATTATATATATATCATAAAAGTAGTCATAAAAAGTAATACACAAAAAAAAAACAAAAAAGTCTTGTCATTATATGCCCATACTACCCCTCTGCCTCTCCCCGAAAAGAGGACGGAGCCAAATTTACGTTGGAATTGTTTTAACGTAGGCTGTCAAGAGCTCAATCGGCCGGCGGCGCCCCCGACAACCCTCCCCGGCCGCACCGGGGGGTCATCCTTGCCGGGCCGCGACCCGGGCGCACCCGCGGGGTGTGCGCCCTCGCGGCCCGCCGGCGGCGGCGATCACTGAGCTCGCCGCCGCCGCCTTCGAGCGGGATCGGCTCTCTCCCGACCCCGCTCGGCACCTCCTTCTGGAGCATGACAGCTTCGCAGAAGGAGACCACAGCCCTCCACTCCTCCTCGCCCGCCAGCATTGCCGCGACCAACGCCGGCGGGGACAAGTCTCGCCCGATCCCGTCGACCAGGACTCGGCGCTCGGCCGCCCAGGCCGGGCAGACCTCCAGCGTGTGCTGGGCCGAGTCCAGGTCGGATGCGCAATTGTGGCATCTCGCCGTCTCTTCACGTTTTATTCGACTCAGATACTCACCGAAGCACCCGTGCCCGGTGAGTATCTGAGTCAACCTGTAGGTGACAGTGCCCCATTTACGGAGCACCCAGGCCTCGAGGTGGGGCAGGACGGCCCCAACGGCGCGTGAACGCGTACCGCCCTGGAGGACCAGCGCGTCGCGCCAGTCCCCCAGGACCCGCCGGAAGGCCTCCCGCCTCCGCACTTCGTGTCCACGCGCGTCCCCCCCTCCCCGGCCGAGATCGTACGCAGCTGCGTACATCTCGGCCAGGATGATGAAGGGGGGATAACTCGCGAGGACCGTCGCCGCCTCGTACGAGATGGTACGGTAGCCCCGTACGATCCGTATGGCCATGATCCGCTCCAGACTCCTCAGCAGAGCCCTGGAGCGGGAGGCCCCCGCGAGGTCTCGCGACCAAACGGGGGCCCCGTACAGGGCCACGGACCGCACGACGCCACCGTAGAGGCGGCGAACTCCCTCCCCCGGTCCCCCGAGGTTGGGCAGCAGGCGGTGTAAAGCGCCCGCCACCCGTCGCGCTCGGGGGACAATCCGTACGAAGTGCTCCTCGAAGCTCCAGCGGCTGTCCAGGGTGAGGCCGAGGTACTTCATGTACCGCCCCACCGGGACAGCCGTGTCACCCACCTGGATCCGCGAGGCTGGGGGTTCCCTGCCTCTGGTGAGGCGGTGGAACCACAGCGCCTCACTTTTGTGAGGCGCCACCTCCAGACCCAGCCCGCGGATCCGTCTGACGACGATTGCCACCCCCAGCTCGGCGAACCTGAGCGTACGCTCGAAGTCGGGCCCCGTGGCGACTACCAAAGTGTCGTCTGCGTAGCAAACGACACTCACGCCACGGGGCAGACTGGAGTGGAGGACCAGATCGTATGCGAGGTTCTACAGCAGGGGCCCGAACACGGACCCCTGTGGAACCCCGCACGTCACCTCCTTCCTATGCTCCGTCCCGTTCCGGTCGACATAGTCCACCCGTCTCTCCTGCAGGTAGGCCCCGATGACCGACCTGAGGTAGGGAGGCACCTCGTGGTATACGAGGGCCTCCCTGATGGCCGGCCAGGGGAGGGTCCCGAATGCGTTGACGATGTCGAGCGACACCGCCAGCGCGACCCCCCCCCGATCGGACTGCCGGTTCCGACAGGGCCCGCACCCGACGCACCGCGTCGATGGTCGAGCGCCCCTGCCGGAACCCGAACTGGCAGTCCGATATGTCCGGGCCCACCTGCGACAGGTGGCTGCTGATACGGGCTGAGATAACCCTTTCAAAGAGCTTCCCCGCCTCGTTCAGCAGGCATATCGGCCGGAACGACGACGGAGCATCTCCGGCCCTCCCTTGCTTTCTGATCAGCACCAGCCTCGCCGACTTCCAGTCGAGGGGGAACACCCCGCGGCGGAGGCAGTTGGTGAACAGCTGCCTCGCCTTGTTCCCCAAGGCTCCCAGAGCGAGCGCCAGGACCCGCTCGCGGCCCGGACGGAATTCCGGGCCGGGAGCGGCGCTCCGGGAGGCGAGCCGCGTGACCGCTCGCCCGAGCTCGTCCTCCGTCACCTCCAGCTCGTCGGACCACGGAGTGTGGTCTGACTGAGACGGAGGATCCGAGGGACCGCCCTGGACCCTAGGGAAGAGTACGTCCACGACTCTCCCCACGACTTCCGGGTCCAGAGATTCCGTCAACGGAGGGACCCACGGGGTCAGCTTGCCCAGTACTATTTTGTACGGGCGTCCCCATGGGTCCCTGTCCAGTCCCTCGACGACCTCGTTCCAGGACCGCTCGCGAGCCGCAGCGATGGCTACGCATACGGCGTGCGCGGCGGCCCCGTATTCCCGTCTGACTCTGAGAGCCTCCTCAACCGTGGTTCGCCTTCTTCTCCGGGCTCTCAGGTACCGGCGGCGAGCGACGAAGGCGGCCTTCTTGAGCCGCTCTATCTCCTCACTCCACCAGTACACGGAGCCCCGCCGGGGCGGCCCGACTCGCGGCATCGACGCGTCGCAGATCGACGTCATCGCGCCGCGCAGCCAGGCCGCCTGCGCCTCGGGATCGGGCGATCCCGCTCCCTCCGTCCAGTCCGCGACGCTGACGGCGGCCACGACCATGTCTCGGTCGAGCCGCTTGAGAGACCAGCGCCGCGGAGGGCCGCTAGTCTGGCGCGGGCGGCTTGGGCGGCGGAGCAACACATCCAAAAGGATGTGTCGGTGGTCCGACAAGTTGACCACCTCCTCCGCCACCCGCCATCCGGTCACCATGGCGGCGGCCGAGGGAGTCGCCCACGATAGATCGATGACTGACTCCCCCTGCCACCGCACAAAGGTGCTGACTGACCCCCGGTTGTACTTGTACTCGACCATCACAGCAAATTAATATCAACGTCCTAAAAAGAAAAACTATGCAAATATATTAGTCGAGCGCAACTGACGCGACATCTTTTATTTAGAGTGGTAGCGTTGTGCAATAAATAAAACTTATATGTACATATATTATAAACAATATCAAGGCAAATTTTAAATTAGAAAGTGTATATACATAACTATCAGAAATTATTACGGAACGCCTCCACTCCAGAACATGTGAACAAATTTCAACACGCAAACTACAGAATCCGCGTTGAGCAAGCAACTTGACGGTCCCAAGATGACTTGTCCGTCATGAAGTCATTGATGGTGTAATAAGCACCAGCAACGAGACGATCCTTCACCGCCCGACTAAACCGATCGAATGACAGAGCCAGGATATGCGCAGGGACTCTATTATAAAATTGTACACCCATTCCCAGAAAAGACTTATGTACTTTGTGCAGGCGATGACACGGCAACACAAGTTTATGCTTGCCTCTGGTATTAAAATTATGAACATCACTATTTTTAGTATATTTATTCAAGTTTTTCCTAACAAACATTATATTGGCATATATAAATTGTGAAACAACTGTTAGTATGCCAATTTCCTTAAAACGTTCTCTTAGGCCCGTAAGATCAATCACAGTTTAAACTATTTTATCTAGTTTAAACCTCATCTGTCGTTTATTTGGTAAGATCAATGCTAGATAAACCTCCAATAACAGTTTAAACTATAGTTTAGCTTATACCAGAAGATTTTGCCGTTTAAACTGTGGTCCTGCCTAGTTTAAAAATGGCGGTCGTTTATCAGCTGACATCTGACACAACGATTGTGGGTTCATACATAGATTTAGCATAGACTACAATAGATGGCACATGTCAGGAAAAATTTACTAATAGCATCGAATAACTGACAGCGTAACTGCGTATATTAGATTTTGGGGATATTTATATTTCCACCCATTAACATTACACCCAACACTATGTAAAAGTTAACGCTTTGAAGCGCTTTTTACGAACACATCATATCATAAGCCCTTTTGACGTCCACTGCTGGACATAGGCCTCCCTCATAAAGCGCCACAACTGCCGGTCCGCGCAATCATGGGGGGTTTTTGCCATAATCGCCACGCTTGGCAGGCGGGTTGGCGATCGCAGTAGGCTGTAGTGTCTTGAGAAAGAATGCTGCTGCCCATTCTTCTAGCTTTTCCATTTTCCCTTAGAACACATTGATAATAATAATAATATCTTGGACACAAATCACACAGCGCCAGTTCCAAACTAAGCAACTAAATGTTTGTGCTATAGTTACTAGAGAACGGATACTAATACATATATACTTTTCTTTTGTAAATATGTAAATACATACTTATAATACATAGAAAAACGCCCAGACGCCGCACAAATATTAATGTTTGTCATAAATATTTGTACTCGGGCGAAAATCGAACCCCCGACCTCAGTGCTGCAGCCGGTTGTTTTACCAATGCGCCACGAGCCCCGTAAGTCACTCACACATTAACAACCCATTTTTGGTCACGTTGTTTGGGTGACTATTGCCGATCTATTTTTCTTAAATCTATGGTCACACTATAAAACTTCATAAAAGAAAGAGAAAAAGAGTTTTTTCCACGAAATATGCCACAGACAATGTACAAAAGAGTGAATGATGAGCGAAATATGGACTTTAAATAACCAAATGTTGCCATCTGTCGAAAACTAAACTTAGTTTACGTAATCTATGTCCATTTCGCTGTTGATCTTACGAGGCAGGTTTAAACTCTAGATTAAAATTGACTATAGTTTAGAAAATCGACAGTTTTAACTATGATTGATCTTACGGGCCTTAGAGAGACTTTGGCCCCCAAATTATAAATTGCCCGAATAGCTCGTTTCTGAATAACAAAAATCGACTGAATCTCAGCTGCTCTACCCCATAGCAAAATACCATAAGACATAACGCTATGAAAATAACTGAAGTAGACTAATCTGGCGGTTGCAACATCGGAAAGCTGTCGAACTTTTCGAACCGCGTAGGCAGCAGAGCTGAGTTTTCCCGCTAAAGATTTTACTTGAGGACCCCACTGGAGCTATTATCTAGAGTAATACCTAAGAATAAAGTTGACTTCACTGGGTCTAAAATTGTGTTATTCAGAGATATATTTATAGCCGGACCATTGACATTAGGCATAGTAAACCTTATTATTTTAGTTTTATTGGAATTAAGAAATCGTTGAAATGAATAACATCGCTACCCATAATTACTGGTAGCGATGTTATTCATGTAGACAGTATTCAACAGTGGTAGAGCCAAGCAGTTCGCTGCATGAATGGGCCGGCCCGCCCCCTTCCACATCCTTCTCTATCCCCTATCCCTTAAAAGTCGGTAACGCAACAGTAACACTTTATGTGTTGCTGGTGTCCATGGGCGGCGTTGGTTGGTTACGCCGCCCATGGACACCAGATGACACGTCTGCTCATTTGCATTCCTATCCCATAAAAAAAATGCAAATAAGTCTATTAAAACTGTAGCCGAATAATGCGGCTACGGTTATTACAAAAATGCGAATTTCTAAAATATACACGGTGTAAAAGAGTGTCTTCTTGACGAATATGCAATAAAACGCAAATTAACGTTATACCATATTACTCGGTATTATTCGGTGGGAAGAGCGTCTGCATAACGATGGATTTTTATTTTTATGTATTCCTCTTCATCAAGTTTATGGTAGTAATAACACAATTTAAAGAATTAAAAAGATTTGGAATGTTATGCATCATATTCTATAATCCTGACTGATTACAATTTTGTTACAGTTAGAACAAAAATGGCATACGAAAAGATTTTAAAATAACTTAGCTTCATGTCTTTTTACCCGAACGTATAGGCAACAGCTGTTGAGCCTTACACATAAGGTTTTTTTTATATTTTTCTAATTGAATATAAAAGAATGAGAACCTTTTTGTACACATAAATTATCTTTTCCACATAGAATTAAATTGGTTTGCTATTTTTTCGACTAGAAAATAGGCTCTGCATCCATAGTCACAAAATATTGAATAGATAAGATTAAAAAAAAAAACAAAGCGACGCGCGTTCACAGCTGTCACGTTTCACACAAAATATTTGTGAATTGGAATTTTTAATTTATTTATCTGTAAATTGTCAGTATAATTTACATATTTACTGTCTTTTAAAGTCGACCTTTCTTTATTTCTCATCATAACCACAATTTTCCTTTTAGATGCAGATATACGGTGGTTAGAAATGGATCAACAATTTTCATTGTCCTGGAACAATTTTCACGGGAATCTTTCTAAAGGTTTCGCCGGCTTACTGGGAAATGGCGAGTTTGTTGACGTTACTATTGCGGTAGATGGTCACTTATTGCAAGCACATAAAGTAATATTATCAATATGTTCTCCTTATTTCAAGAAAATGTTTCAAATGAACCCATGTCAACATCCCATTGGTAAGCTGTGTGCTTTATTAATAAAACTTATATTCTAATAATCATAAATGTTATTAGATAAGACTCAATTTCAATATTCTAGAGATTTTTTTTTGAATGTAGTATGCACAGTACTGTACCTTTTGGGAATGTTATTGGTTTTTATAAACATGGAAATTATATTTAATTTTGTGATAGAACTGGTAAATTATCTGGTCTGGTCTGATCTGCTTTATGAGGGTAATAAAGGTGTTAAAATATTTAATGTCTACATATTGAGTATATAAACAATTTTTATATTTTCCAGTTGTATTAAGGGATGTTACTCACAAAGCCATGAGAGATCTATTACAATTCATGTATCATGGTGAAGTTAGTGTGAAAAGAGAAGATCTCACTAGTTTTATAGGCACTGCTGAAGTATTGCAAATTAAAGGGTTGACTAACAAAGAGGTATGTGTTTTAACTTTCATTGCTCAGCTTAAAGAATTAGATGATGCTCTGTGTATTTTTTTTTAACACTTTTTCTTGTTTCCCATGTACTATGCTCTTTGTATCAGTCTTAATATTGCATATTGAACTGTTTTCAAGAAATGGTTGATAACATGGTGTAGGATTCAACTGGTAGGCATGGTTTTATACATAAAGTTTATATTTTTAAACCAAGTATAGCAATAGGTAAGCAAAAGTACAGTATTTTATTGACTATGACTGCATTTTGACAACATTTACAGTATTATTAGTAAATTGAATTGGGTTTGTATCCTCACAATGGCTCCCATCAATGACTTTTTGAAGTTCTTTTCAAAAGTTATGTGTGAAAAATATTAGTGACTGAAAAACGTTCTGCCTGGTATGGCAATAGGTTTGCCATCTATTACATTTGGGGCGTAAACATAACGGCTATACGAGGCTTAACAGCTGCTGCTTACACCTTCGGGTAGAAAAGGTGTGAAGTTATGTCTAATTAGTTATGTGTTTACAATACAGTACTCAATACTTTTTTATATTAGTTTCAATTGCTATGATTTCAGAATGATGAAGATGATATTGAAAGAGAGCAGGAATTGAATAAACACAGAACGGGTACTGTTAACGAAGCGCCTGATGGAGAATCATGTGTCTCTGATCATACATACGAACCATCCATAAACGATGAAACAACTCACAATAATGAAATTGAATTTCAAAAACATAGAAACATCATTGAAAAAATACAAAGGCTCAGCACTCTTAAAAGGAAATCTGATGAGTTTTTACACAAAAGCTACTTTTCAGACATACTAAATGCAGAAAAGAGGCCAAAAATTAGAGAAAAAATAGTATGCAAACAAAACAGTCAGATATTTGAAACTAACAACTTTGAAAATGTAAAAAACTTATATGATGAAAGTCCAATAGATATAACTAAAACGTATAATACACATATACACAAAACAAATACGAATGAATCAAACGACAAATGTAAAGAGCAATCATCTGATGATGGGCTGGAACTGAAAAATGAATGTGATGACAGTGATATCATAGTAACTGATCCTGCTGTTTGTTCAACACCCAAAAGCTATGAATGCGCAAGAGACGGAAATAAAGATTCATCTGTGTCTATGGAATATTCATCACCCCAAGACAGTAAGTGTACAGTTTAATTTGCTCTTGTAAAAAAAATTCATGCAACTATAAAATACTTGATTCACTTGCAAATATATTGCATGCGAACAAGTCTTTTTCCATTTTCATATGTAATGCTTTGACTATATTAGTATTAATGTTCATCGATTTGTGAAGACTGCATGTGCTACTGCTAATCTTGGTTCTTTACATACTAATATGCTTATTCGTTTTGTCACTTCATTAAAATTATTAAAGATTGTGTTGAAAATGCAATCATTTTATTAGTCTCCATTCTTGTTTTCTGTTGCAATAAGCTTTCCAATTTGAAAACACGATGGCATTTTCAACATTATACAATCTTATTGATTATATTTCTTAATTAAATTTGACAAAAATTTAAAATGAAAATGCCCATCGTGATTTCAGATACGAGTTTAAGTTCATTTATCATTGATCTTAAAAACTTAGTCAATGGTAAAGTGAGTAACAGCGTGCTGAAAAACACAAGTGAAGATTACCCCAAACCCACCGTGGAGCACCAACTTGTGACTATACCTCAAAAAGAAGATGGGAAAAAGAAATACCCACAGCGGTCTTGTCGACTCTGTTGGAAAATTGGTCGACGACGTGACACAAGGTTTATGTGCAGCGCTTGTGAACTACCATTTTGTAAATCACCTTGCTTTGGTGTACATTTCAATGATATACTCAAAGTATCACAGCTACAAGGAGATTATTATGCAAATTAAAAACAGTTATTTTTAACATAACTCGAAGCTTGAAATTTTGTGCTCAAATATTTATAGTATTCCAGAGTTTAATGAAAATTTTATTGCTTCTATCTTTTTCAATTGTAGAACATTTCTATACTTGAGTTTAAAAGGCATCTACCTAAGTTTAGGTAACATTTATTATGCTTCAACAAACAAACTCATGTTTGTTAATCAATAATTGTATCAGGTTAAGGAATACTTTTTTTTATTTGAAAGTATTTGTCTAATATTGACTACATGTCATTCAATTGTTGCAAGTTTTTTCAGATGAGAATTTAAATGCACAATATATCCATGACAGAAACTAAAAAATTACTTAATATTGTATTGATAACATAAATTTCTAAAGCTAAGCTTCTATAGCAGCCTAGCTACTCTTGTTCTATTCACCTGAATCGTAGATTCAAAAGATTTGGGACCAAATCTATAAACCAGATATTTGTCAGTTTTAAACCAGACTATGATATATATCTAGTGTTAAGATTAGTATTTTAAGATTAAATATATTAGTTATAAAGATGGGAGTAATAAAGATCACAAAGCACAATAATAAAACTGTGATAGTGGGGCATGATTGTGATGTGCCTATTAATAATTATAAAAAAAAAACTATTTTTATAAATCTGTATTGGATTAGAATCTATCTTCGCTCTTAATCAGTGTGCCATTGCGATACGCCATAAAAAAATTAAGACTTTATTGCTCATATTCTAGTCTATTTATTATTCTAATTAGGTGATCTTTTTGTTGGTTTCTATAACACTTTTAAATGGAATGATATTATGCGAATGAAACTCAACCCACAATTCGTTTCAAATTGTTGTACAAATTGTCATTATAAAAATAGTAAAGTTTATTTATCTTTCGTTGAGGTAAACAGTCACACTTTATTAGGAGCTCTTAATTATGAATGTTTTGACTGTTGCCTTAAATGCAGCAAGATTTAGTTCTTTCTTAAGTTTATAAAAATGGGATGCAAATTTGCTTATTAAATTAAGTAGTATGTGACTTATAAATTATATATCTTTTAATATATTATGTGTGCAATCCATTCCTGTGAATATTTAACATAGGTTTAGATTTTTATTAATTAGTCTTAAAGAACAATCAGTCCAGTAACACACTTCATTTATCTCTAGATCCTATAGATCTCTAGGGGACTTTTTAGACTTGAATGAGTCTTCATTCATTGAGTGTGTAGTCAATATATTTGGGTGATTATCCAGTCTATTCCTGTGAGATTTCATTAAATGTTCCATCTCCTCCCGAACTGTTCTCATTTCAAGGTCGTGATGTAAACGTTGGTTTGTTGTAAACCACGGCGCATCTCTGATTATTCTACGCATTTTTGGACTAGAACCTCTGGAAGGTTTGAATTGGAGGCTGTGCCCTAGAGTTAAGATTCGATAAGCCCAGATTGGTTTCAAGATGCACTTTTATAAAAGCAGTTTGTTATTGTCCATGGACAGTTGTCATCTCCTTCCGTCCATCCAGTGCATTTTCCTCAATTGGAAAGCCAGTGTTTTTCGTTTTGTAAAAATATATTTTCTGCAGATAAGATGTCCATCTAAATAAGGCCCAAGGTATCTTCTTCCCAAGAGTTTATTTGCCTGGGGTATTTGTACTCCGTGAAGGGAACATGGTATCGCGTCGGGTCATGAAAGTTACCTATACCGACTTGTTTTATTGGCTTTTATCCAACCAGCTAGTGTCCAGCCAACCAGTCTAGATAGTGTTCTAACATGTTCAAAGCTGCTGTGTCATCAGCAAAAGTGTGTATCACAACGCTATCCGTCATGGAAACTTCTGCGGTGAAAACCAGATATAGGCCTGGGCCAAGTATGCTTCCTTGTAAGACTCCAGCGTAAGACTCAAAACTACTCTTCTCTACAAACTGCTATCATCAAAAGCCTGTTCCGAACTCCCAGACTTTTTTAAAAGATTTTGCTCCGGTTTCTTTATTTTATACCAGTGACACAATCCTATACATCGTTCGAAGTATGCTTGGAATGAAAGTTACGGTGGTCCAGTGGGAGAGCACAAGGCTTCTGATCCAGAGGTCCGGATTCGAATCCTGACACTGGCTCACACCAATGACTTTTCGCAATTGTTTTCGGAAGTTAAGTGTGATAAATATCGATGACTGAAAAGTTTGTGCCCGGTATGGCAATAGGTTTGCTACCTGTTCCATTTGGGACGTAAACATAACTGCGAGACGAGGCTTAACAGCCGCTGCCTAACCTTCGGGTAACAAAAGGCGTGAAGTTATGTTATGTTTGACACACAAATACACGACGGTCCATACCATGTTGATATTTAGGTGAAAATAAATATACAATTAATATATTATATTCCACGTAACGAACGTATATAATTTATGTAAAACAAAAGTTATGTTTCTTGTCCGGTTCTTCTCATGATAGCCCCATATTTTCTTGTTCCGCGGAGGCACTTTCCACAAGCGCACGTGTTAATATGTATATTACTTTATCAATTATTTGGTAAAGGACAAAAGGGAGGTATTTCTTTTAAATTTAAACATGGTTGCGTTCTTCCAACAATTTGCACCTTAAATTATTGCCATCCTAAACGAATTGTTCTCTTTGCATAATATCATTCCCTATTAAGTGTTGAAACTAGTATTTTGACAAGAAATGATCTTTAAGAAAATTGATCTCTATAAGAGTGTTAAAATAGGTTTCATTTTGGTGTTTTGAACAAAATTTGAGATTACATTCCTGATTTTTTTTTTCCAATATATGTGTGATTTTTTTTCTAATGTTTAAGGCTTTTGCATGAGATAATTACAATATCACGTATTATTATTTTTTAGTATTAAGAAAGAGGTATTGCTATATTAACGTGTGAGATTACTTAAAGCGTGTTTTATGAACGGTTTTTATATATACCTTTAAATGTATTTTTATAGTCATATCAGATTAAATTTTTCCAATATAATTTGCTGTTTATTTACAACTTTTGAACTCCCTATTTTTGTACAAAATATGTCAGTTTGATGTAACTTAAAAAGTTAACTATTTATCACTTGAATACTTGAATCAGTTACTAGCTTAAATTCTATTTAAATTGATTATGATATGCGTAAGTAAAGGTAAAATTGGTGGAAGGATAATTGGTGTCTCGAAAATGCTGATTTCCAATCGCACAATATTTCTATGAAAATATTTATTACAAACCTAACTGTTTTTATTTAAAGCCTTAAATCGCAAATTTATTAAGTTAATGAATTTGTTTACAGGTGCACTATCATTAGTTGTGAATGGATGCAATGAAAATCAGCAGTTGCCCGTTCGCTACAAATACATTTACAGTAGGAAAGGTCACAAGCAGCTAGTGCATATGAATTTTGTATATACAAAACATTCGACTACACACGGCAAAACTTCGTGGAGGTGCGTCCAATATTTTTCCTTGAATCGATGTCCTGCCACTGTGGAGACCATAGACTCGATGATATACGCTATAAACCATCAACACAATCATGAGGATTGTTATGAGAAATTGTCCAGAAATAATATATATGAAATGAATGTTGCGCCTAAATAATATATAAATAATAAACTAAATTAAATAAATTTGTCTCGCTAGTCTTATTTCGTAAACAATCTTTGTAAGTTTTAGGTGAAATAATTATTAATTAAAGGAATTTCTTTTGGTCTAGAACTATTTTTGTTTTTTTTTTATTCTGAACGAATATTGAAGAAACTAAGATTGTTTATGAAATGGGATAAATAAGCACATTACCTATAAGCGCTATAAATATGTAAATATATTAATAGTATTACTAATATAAGTGATATCCAAAACGAGATGTATAAGATTTTTTAATTCTGCTGCTCTTGGATCATTTTCGTGGAATATTATACCAAAAAGTAATGGTAGGGAAGACCACGAGTAAATCCCCATTTAGCATAAATGGGGATTTACTCGAGCTTTACCTTTTTGGTTGCAAAACTTGATATTATGAAAAAAAAATGTCACGCGTCACATACTCCTAGTTTTCCAATTACAGCATTAAAGCGCATTATGCGGCATAATGGTTGATGTTCGAACTTCAGCATCGCTACGCATACGCATAATCGGGCACTCGCCAAGTAGTGCTTTCGCATGATGCGTGCCATGGATACCAATATTACCAACACATTGACGAAAATAATTAAGTGTTTTTTTCTTTATGTTGGCATTGATCACAATATTTTAAATAAATTTGCTTTAGTAATAATAATATTTGTTAAAAAAATATATAGCTTTCGTTTTGCTGTAGTTTTTTGGAAATAATCAAAGATAATTCAACCTGTGTTAAAAAAAAGTAATACAAATATAGATGAAGTTACAAGCATTGACTTTTTTATTCCAAATTTAATGTGAACATTGAAATTTTCCAATTAGGCTTCAGCACAATTCGAAATTGTCGCATAATGCTCTGTAGTTGGTAAACTAGGATTGCTAGTACCTATCTTTGCCCTACGCATTTTTGTTCATTGGTGGAGGTGGCTGTTCCGGCTGTACGTAAGGGTTGAAAATAATGGAGTGCGTCGAATTTTCTAACAGCCACCTAAAAGATACCTGTAATTTGACGATTTCAGTTAGAATCAAACTCGCTACCGTTAATATAATGTGGACTATATAGAGAAATAAATGGCTCATAACTGTTCAATGTGCTCTCTTATAAATATCCAAGGCGTATATTTTGCTACAATTTGATAAGACAAAATGACAATTAAATAAAAAAATGTTAAGTAATTAACCCATTAACGCCCAAATTAAAACAAGTAATGTTTTTATTAATATAGCTTTATTAATAGGGTACTTAGGCACTATAAAGACGGATTGGAATAATAAAAAGATAATGAAAAAATTAAAAAGCACTATTTGGAGCCGTACTTTTTATAGTACAGCGGGCGCTTATGCATGATACTTGGCGAAGCAATCTTTATCAATACACAATGTCTTCTGGCACTGGCTACAGTGCCATTTTATACGCGTGTGACACAAAATACATCTCAATTGTTTGGGCAGCTTCTTAGGGTTATGTCCGTTGTTTTTTGGGCAAGGTCCTGCTATTTCAGTACCGGATGGACGGCTTTTGAGAATGTTGTTACGCTGTAGATAATGTCTCGCTACGTGTCGACGAAAACCCGGCTGGTCAAAGCGTTCTTCGTTGCTCATGCTGTGCAGACGCCAAGCGTTAGATACACACATATCAAGCAAGTAGGTGAAAATAGACCACCACCACTTTTTTCCACGTAAACTCACTCGATACATGGAAATAGATGCATCCATAACATCGACGCCGCCCATGCACTTGTTATAGGTTTGAAATAGATGTGGAATATTCACATCAACCTTCTGTCTGCTTTGTAAACACCACCGTTTGATTTTTCCCAATGGTTCAACTGTGTCAAAATTCGTACCAATAGTGCATACACTGTTGTCTTTCCATCTGACAAGCAAAACCTCGTTATTTGTATCAAACCGATAATCAAAATGAGCTCTTTCAGATTTTTTCATGTCCTTCACGGAAGTAAGAGGGCATTTTTTTGTCCGATTTTCTCTTATTGTTCCTGTTACTCTAAACCCACTCTCTTTTAGTTTGATAAGCAAGTCATAACTAGTAAAGAAGTTGTCAAAATTATGTTATGCTCAGCAGGTACTAGTGGCATTTTGTCTAACAATGAGGTAACCACTCGAGTCCCGAGCGGTGTGTTCGTAGCTTCAATAGATTTGCCACAGTATAAATCAAATACATAGCAGTAACCATCAGCACTAGCGGCCACCCAGTTTTTATAACCGAATCTGATCGGTTTACCCCGGATGTATTGTTTTGATGGATGGTGACCGTAATACTTTATCATCGATTCGTCTATTGATATGTCTTGATGGAGAACACCATATTGACAAAATTTTTGATTCAGAGATTCTACCAAGGGCCTGACTTTGAACATCTTGTAATTTGAAGTAGATGCTAAACTATTGTCTACTAAATGCAAATTTCTCTTTATATCAAGGAATCTGTTTCGAGACATGGACCGGGCAACAAGAGGTACTCCAAGATCTTTATCATAACTCCAATACTGACGCTCTCTCGGTAATCTGTGATATCCTGATAAAATAAGAATCCCCAAAAATCTGCTCAAATCTTCTCTATCTAACACAAATCCATGTCTGTTATTTTGACCTGCATAAAGCAGTGTGTTACTTAGGATCAAATCATAAACTTCGGCATCAAATATTTTATCAAAGACAAATTTTTTAGCTGTTCAATCACTTGAGTTTTTTGTGAGCAACGAGAATTATTTTCAAATGATCGGGTAAAAGATGAATAGGATGGGGAACATTTCCTCCACGTCGGAAAAACATCATTGGGACGCCTTCTTTTGTTCGACAAAGGTTCATCGTCACTATCGTCCCATTCGGACGTTTCAGCTGAATGACGTCGTCGACGTGTTACCTCGTTTGTTCCAGGAATATCATTCGGTAGTGTTGACGTTTGTAAGTCCTCTTCTCCTTCTTCTTCGTCCGTCAGTACATCAGGTCCAGGCGGTAAAATAATAAAGTCATACTCGTTATCACTCTCATCCTCCGCAATGGCGTTTACAGCTTCCTCAAGCCCGCGATAATTATTTGCAGCACTGAATCGATTCATTTTTTTTCTGCAAATAAAATATAACAGTAAAGCCCACTGTACTAAAAAAACGACATCAAGGTATATCATACTCCAACTCACAAGAAACTTGATAAATTCTAGATATTTTATCTAATACAGTAACTTACCATCATAATTTAATAATCAAGTGCATAATTAAACTACAAAATATACGTTAACCCATTTAAAAAGTTAAAATAATTGACTTACCTGAGCAACTAAAATATTTGCGCACGAAAATTTCAAAAAAAGGCGGTTAACCGATTGCTTTCTTAACTTTTTTATGCTTTCATAGAAGCTGACGCCTATCTATCATTTATTTAAAGTATTAATTTGTCTAAATAACAGTTAACGAACTTTTATTAGAGATTTGAAATGGTGTCGTTTATTTAGTACAGAGGGCGTTAATGGGTTAATGGCAGCTGAATTGAAAATATTCCTAATTGCCGAAATTTAATATGAAGCGCTCCCAAAGTTCCTATGTTTCAACAATCATTTTATTCAGTGAAATATTCATGTATGAATAAATTCAAAATGCTTTTGTACATAAAATGATTTTTAAGACTTGTCTAGTCAAAATAATATAAATATTCTGTTTTGTTTAAAACAAAAATATTTCTGCCTTTATATAAGAAGTAATATAAAATAATTATTTACATCGTCATTGTTTTATTTACCCGTGACGTTACAGGCTATCAGTTAAATGTAACTTTTAGCTGCGACGCTGGCGCCAATTGCCTAGCTATATGTAGAGTAAAATGGAAACATATTAGTCGCTAATTGCCGATTGCATAAAGATACGCAATAACTTGTTAATTCCTGACACGAAATGCAAATCGCGATTTAGGCTATATCATAAATAAAATAATTCAAATTTTTTTCTCATTAACCATTTATTTTGGTCGCTTAATTCCAGATTTTTCTGCAAGTAACGCCGCCATTCTTTTTCTAGGTCGATGTTTCTTACTGAAACCAATGCCTGGAAAGTAAGGAATATATTTTAAAAAAATACACAATTTCATTAAATCACTTAACCTATGATACACAACAAGACGATTCGGTAAGGTTGTATATTTATAATAATATTATCACAGACTACAATAGAACATAACTTCACGCCTTTTTCTACCCGAAGGTGTAGGCAGCGGCTGTTAAGCCTCGTCATGTTCACGTCCCAAATGGAATAGGTTGCGAACCTATTGCCATACCGGGCACAAAGTTTTCAGTCAACGATATTTTTTACACATAACTTCCGAAAAGAACTTCGAAAAGTCATTGATGTGGGTGAGGATTCGAACCCTAGTTCGACCTCTAGATTTAGAAGCGGCTGCTCGACCACTGGAGCACCGAGACATTTACTAAAATATAAAGTCAATAATTACGACAAGATTTCAGTCTAATACTATATCTATATCAGAATATTTAGTACTTACGAACATCAACATCAGGCCTTTCTTTCAAACCAAAAGATCTTGCCACAGAGTCCACATCCATTGTAAGTAAATTGAATATATGCTTCAGTTTCTTCACCTCAAATGCTCTCATGTAGCCTTCGAACGTTTCCACGGCTAACTGGTGAAATGCAGGGTCCAACATAGCAGCATCTATCTGAAAATTTCATTACATGATCAATGTGTTAACTTTGGTTAATTTGATAAAATAAAGCAATATATACATAACTTTACGCCAATTCCCTTGCGGTGAAGGCAGAAAAAAATAGATCGTCATAATTTAAGGCACGAGGCCGCAAATTTTGCGCAGTGCCTTGATTTCGACCGTGTATAATTATAGGTACCTATATCCTTTTCCAAAGCTCACTCTGACATTCCCAACTCTCGCTTCCATAATTTAGCGTTGTGATCAGTACCTACTGCATTGTGAATAGCGAGCTGAGCATTTCTTCTCGTTATTTGCGCCCATTTTAAATCATTACATAGTATAGAACAAAGTCACTTTCCGCTGTCTGTCCCCTTATGTGCTTAGATCTTTAAAACTACGCAACGGATATCGATGCGGTTTTTTTTAATAGTTAGAAAGTGTTAACGGGATCGTTTTGATCTATAATTCATATATGATGTAAAGAAAAAATGATTTTCAAGATTTAGATCTTTAATCGCAAACGCTGAACCCTAAGAACATTGTTATACACCTTCCAAAGATGTTTAAAAAAGTCCGCGAGGGCATAATATATGTCTATCTCTTAAGGATAACCCACAATGACCATTTTGATTTTTTTACTTATTACGAGAAATAATGGCTTATTTACGAAGCGCTTTTATACATTACAGCATAAATTTTCATCCAATTTAGTGTCGTAAATAGATATAGTACATGCACTATGTGTCATGCCTCATAACATATATTTCGTAAGGAAAATTGTCAATATATTGAACCCCGACTATTTTATGGAACTTAGAGGATCATTGATAAATACTGTACACATGATTTACCATTTGTTTTATCATTATAATCCAATTTTCACATACTTATAGGTTTTAAATGACTTCAAACCCTGTTTTAGAATGTAAAATGCGTGATGCTTTATAAAAATATATCAAAATCTTTGAATGTGACTTTTTGTGGGTTGACACATTATTGCTTATCTGCATCCATGTATAAATCCCCTTTACAGCATGCAATTTAAACGAATATTTTCGAAGATATTACAGTATTAACATAACAGGACATAGCTGTGGTGTTGCACGCCAAAACTCGTGCCAATAAATAGCACAAATTGATATTTTTAAGATCCAAATTTTACTCATTTATTACTTTTGATGCAGAACAAAATTCGCCGGATCAGCTAGTCAATAATCATTTTGAAAACAAAACAATACACGGTATCAAAAATGAGGTATTGTCTTTTTGTATCCTGTTTTAAACACCAATGACTTACCCTAACTAAATGTCCCTACATGTTGTCTGGAAGAAATCAATGGTAGCGACAAGACCGCCGTTTATACATTCCTTATGTTTATCTATCATTTAGATATAATCCTCTCGTATTGATATGCAATAAAGAATAATGGACTGAAAAACCCATTAAATTTGTCTCTGACATCGAAATAATACTATTTTTATTAGCTTTTTATTGGCTTCACCTGTATGTATGTTTGTATGTTTGTATGTGTGTATGTTTGTAGGTTTGTAGGTTTGTTTGTAACCGACTTCTTTTTATTAGCTTTTTATTAGCTTCACCTGTATGTATGTTTGTATGTTTGTAGGTTTGTTTGTAACCGACTTCTTTTTTAGTTTCCGCTGATTGCCACTAGATGGTGCGATTTGTGAACTATGTAAATAATAGTTTAAAAAAACTAAAAAACACGCTTTTTATAGAAAACCGAACTAAAAAATAGAAAATAAATTTTAAATTTTAATTTTAAATTTTAATGAATTTAAATTAAGAAAATAGTTGTTTCTAAGATTTTCGCGAATCTCACTCATTGATTAAAACAACTTTAGGATTATATCTACTTCTAACTTTTAGGATGTTATCGAAATGATAATCACTCTACTCATATCTGTCAATAAAATATTTATAACTATTGACACCATGCACCCCACGCTTTTTTGAACGATAGATGGTGCGATTTGTGAACTATGAAAGTTCATAAATCGCACCATCTAGTGGCAATCAGCGGAAAGTTTACGTTATCAACTTGAAACGAGTTCCTTATAAAAGTCACAGATGGCGCTATTCCTCAAATTCGAAACTAAGAAACGCGCTTGTTTTAGAAACCCGAACTAAAAAATATAAAATAAATAATAGTTTAAAAAAACTAAAAAACACGCTTTTTATAGAAAACCGAACTAAAAAACAGAAAAATAAAAAAAAATATTTTATTTTAAAAAAAGCGTGGGGTACATGGTGTCAATAGTTATAAATATTTTATTGACAGATATGAGTAGAGTGATTATCATTTCGATAATATCTTAAAAAGCACCCCACGCTTTTTTTAAAATAAAATTTTTTTTTTTATTTTTCTGTTTTTTAGTTCGGTTTTCTATAAAAAGCGTGTTTTTTAGTTTTTTTAAACTATTATTTATTATTAGCTTCACCTGTATGTTTGTTTGTAACCGACTTCTTTGGGCGCGATTTTGACCTTCTTTAAACGGCCAGATTTCGTTCAAACTTTGTAGATTTATTGAGGACCGATGACAATACACTAATTTGATAAAATTATTCCATTTTCAATTTGCAAAATATGATTTTTAGTGTTCATAGTTCACTTCTCGCACCACCATCTAGTGGCAATCAGCGGAAAGTCTACGCTATCAACTTGAAACGAGTTCCTTGTATAAGTCACAGATGGCGCTATTAACGCGCTTGTTATAGAAAACCGAACTAAAAAATATAAAATAAATAATAGTTTAAAAAAACTAAAAAACGCGCTTTTTATAGAAAACCGAACTAAAAAATAGAAAAATAAAAAAATATATATTTAATTTTAAAAAAAGCGTGGGGTGCATGGTGTCAATAGTTATAAATATTTTATTGACAGATATGAGTAGAGTGATTATCATTTCGATAATATCTTAAAAAGCACCCCACGCTTTATTTAAAATAAAATATATATTTTTTTATTTTTCTATTTTTTAGTTCGGTTTTCTATAAAAAGCGTGTTTTTTAGTTTTTTTAAACTATTATTTATTTGGTAATGCTTTGTGCTGGTAATAAAAGCACATATTGAATCTACCCAGCTTATTAAGTCTCCAATGACTTTTCAGAAACTAAAACATTGATGACTGACAAAATCATGACCAATGTATGAAAATAGATTTTGTCACTTATATTACTAGTTTTTTGGTCCCACAGCCAAAAAATTCAGTAGGATATTGAGATTGTGTTTTGTGTAAGCGTATATCATATAAAGACGCGCCTTTAAATCTCCAAGAATGTTATCATTCATATTAAAAGAACTGTCTTACCTTAGGTTGTAAGTTTGCTAGTTTATCCCAAGATTCGTATTTATCTAAATATATTTTAAAATCCTTTAGATAATTTACAAATTCTATCTCATCTGGCCTCAAAAGCATTACTGCGTTACCTTGTGCGCCAATACCTCTTGCTGTTCTGCCAACTCTGTGAATATATTCCTGTAATATATAGATATGGTTTAATGGATTCACAGTGGTAGAGCCAAGTAGTTTGCTGCATAAATGGGCCAGCTCGACCGGTGAAATACCACGACATTTCGGAATGTCAGCGTGAAGTGGCCTGTGCCGCGTTTAGTTCGGTGAGAAAGGTATCCAGAGGCCCAGACCCCTTTCCTTTTTTCCCCTACTCCCTTAAAGGACGGCAACACACCACGATGTATATGGGCGTTGAGAAGCTTCTTACTATCAGGTAGCCCGCGTGCTCGTATGCCGTCCTATCCCGTAAAAAGAAATAAAGGAAGATGACTTGGCCTATTAAAGTCTTTCATTGTTATCAACAAAGATAGCAATAGACAGTACTCACATTAGCATCTGAAGGTGGATCAAACTGTACTATCCAATCAACTGACGGAATATCTAAACCTCTGGCTGCTAGGTCAGTACAAAACAGTGCAACTTTATCTGTACTGTAAAAATGTGACATAACATCTGTCCTATCTTTTTGACTCATTTTACCCTGAAAATTAAAAGATTACGCTTAATCTTGGAAAAAATCTAGTATTAAGAATAAATTCTATTTTTAAACTAGATAAGGTTTGAGAGGTCTCGGTGGTCCAGTGGTCAAGGACCCCGCTCATACCATGGAGTTTCTGAAATTGTTTTCGGAAGTTATGTATGATAAATATCGATGACTGAAAACTTTGTGGCCGGTGTGGCAATAGGTTCGCCACCTGTTCCAATTGGGACGTAAACATAACGGCGCGACGAGGCTTAACAGCCGCTGCCTACACCTTCGGGTAGAAAAGGCGTGAAGTCATGTTATGTTTAAAGTAGATAATTCACTTACATGTATACATAAAACAGAAGCCGGACAATACTTGGTAAAGAATTCATGATGAAACTCAACTGACTTGCAACTAGAAAAAAATATCATCACTTTGTAATTCTTGGTTTTCTTTAATAATTTATGTAGCCACCACAATCTGTACTCAGTTTCACACACAGCATATCTGAAACAGACATCTTCCTATTAAACAATTTAATCAAGTTAACCAACCCTACTTCAGTTATAGAAGAACATATTTCATGGACTTTGGCCTTCCAAATGTTGCCTGGAAGAAATTACTTTTAGTGATAAGGCCGCTATCTATACTATACAAAATTTTACTTGTCTTGTTCTTTTGTTTTATAAGGTGTACAAATAAAGCATTACCTACCTATCCTATGAAAGTGAACATGTGGCTAAACAAGTGGAAAATTAAGCCCAGCATAACAAAATCAACACACATTACCTTCACACTCCGAAAAGACAACTGCCCACCAGTGTTTATGGAGGGTAGACCATTGCCAACTAAAAGTTGTGTCAAGTATCTTGGCCTCCATTTGGATAGAAGGATGACCTGGGCTAACCACATCAAAGCCAAGAGAACCGAAGCTACGCTACAATTTAGAGAGCTGTCCTGGCTGCTGGGGCGACAATCTCGGTTGTCCCTAAGTAACAAACTGCTTGTCTATAATACTATTATAAAACCAATCTGGACATACGGACTCGAGCTTTGGGGCTTTGCAAGCAACTCCAACATAGAAATCCTACAAAGATTCCAAAACATGGCTCTAAGAACTATTTCATGTGCACACTGGTTTGTGAGAAACACAGAAATTCATGAGTACTTGGAGGTACCTACTGTAAAGGAAGAACTGTGCAAAAAAAGCAGAAGATATTAGGATAGACTGGATAAACATAGTAATGAATTGGCTAAGAACCTATTGACCCCACTAAATGACATATCACGACTAAAAAGATGGCAAATACTGGACTTGGATCAGAGGAACTGAAAAATAGGTTTCTATAAGCAAGTACGGTGTGGTTTAATGGAACCACACCTAACCTAGATACACAAGGAAAGCATCTGATTATGGCTGACGGCCGATTGCAGATTATATAAAAAAAAAAAAAAAAAAAAAAACCTACCTATCCATCATTTAGACAAATCCTTTTTGAATAATAGAATTAAGTTTAGTATACTTACCCTTGTTTTAATCCTTCCACGGTAGCCATAAGATTATCTTCATCAGTATTTATATTGTGTACCTTTTCTTTCATAGCTGAACTAATTAAAGCCTCTGTTCTCTCAGATTGTGTAGCACTAAACAACATAGTTTGTCTATCCTCTAAACAAAGTAAAAAATAATTATTAATAATTGATTACACAGTCTCTTTTATATTTATTTCTTATCATCATCATTACATAGTATAAAACAAAGTCTCTTTGTGCTGTCTGTCCCCTTACATGCTTAGATCTTTAAAACTATGCATATGCTATCGAATAGATAGAGGGTGTCAACAGAGGGTTTGTAAGTACAATTCACGTATAATGTAGTTAAGAAAAAGTGATAATTTTTGAGATTTGGCACTTGAATTGTAAATGCTGTAAAAATTCGCCGGATCAGCTAATACATTGTATTTTTATTTTACATACATGCACATACAAATGCACAATAACTTTTTAACTCACTAGATAGTCTATTAATTATTTGCTTTAAGTCTTCTTCAAATCCATATTGAAATATTTTATCAGCTTCATCTAAAACTAGACAGCAAACATTTCTGTAGTCAAACTCCTTTGTTCTCATATGATCAAACAATCTCCCTGGAGTAGCAACAACTATATGTACTCCTGCAAAGAAGATAATAACTTACATGTAGATAAAAGAAGTGCTTGTATACCCATATAGGGATTATGCAACCCTTATTAAGTACCATGATGTAAAAAGGTTTGATATATTTAAAACTACCAAGCAAACCTAGCCAAGCAGTTCACTGCATGAATGGGCCGGCTCAACCAGTAAAATACCACAACACCCCCCGAAGACCGACGTAAAGTGGCTCATGCCACATTTCGTTCGGTGAGAGAGGTACCCGGACGCCCACCCCCCTTCCCTATTCTTTCCTATCCCCTATCTCTTAAAGGTCAGCAACGCAACAATAACACTATATGTGTTGCTGGTGTCCATGGGTGGCGTTGGTTGCTTACCATCAAGTGACACGCCTGCTCGTTTGCCCTCCTATCCCATAAAAAAAAAACTACTCATACAATTGAAAAATATTTAATACAATACCTGTAGAAAGCTCAGCACTTTGTTTTCTTCTATTTTCTCCTCCAATAACTAATGTTGAGGTGATATTATTATGGTATGCAATAATATCTTGGAGAACTGTGTATGTTTGCAATGCTAGCTCCCTGGTTGGTGAAATTATTAAGCAAAAAGTTCCTGGAAAAATATAATAACATGGGATGAAAAATTGATTGATTTTATTTATATATGATATTTGTGTAATCTATTATCAGTCAAATGTTAAGAAATTAGATTCGGATTCAGGATTTAGTATGTAGAAAGCGCTAGAAAAGAGACTGAGAGTACACATAAATCCTAACGATTAGGGAATTAAAAGGTGGTAAGCTTTAGGAGCAAACATAAGACTGATATAGATAAAAAAGAGGACTTTTAGACCTTGGCTGAATTTATTACCTATGAAATATTATCACAATAGATTTAATCTACACAAGTACTCTACTTGGAATAGCAAAAATAATCAAACAACAAGAAATGGAAACAAACCTTCCATTTCTTTCTCCTTACAGCGAATAACGAGTTCAACCACGGGTATAATAAAAGCCAATGTTTTTCCAGAACCTGTCTTAGCTGTTGCAATAACATCAAACCCGTCCAAGGCCTCTGGCAGCACCTCGGCCTGGATATCTGTCATCATCTTAAATCCCATTTCTTTAATCGCTAATAATGTTGTTGAAGAAATTTTGTCTCTCAGACTTTTGAATTTCTTTCTAGGATTTGTATTTTCGCGGTCCATCTTAATTTTTTATACTCTAAATTGTTTTGTATACACATATACTCCTGTATATATATTTGTATTAAGTCTGTGTATACGTATTGTGGTTTTATTTATTTATCTTTTTTTATATGCTGTTAAAACCCAATAAACTGTTATATCGGCAACCTGGTGATTTAGTTAGCAAAAACTGACTTCTAGATCTCACTAATTTCACATGATAACTGATAAACTGACTTTGACAGCAATGACAATTGACCGACACTCTGTAGGTCAGCTATACTCAACCTGGATTCCGCGGGCCGCATGTGGCCCGCGACCAGATAAAGATATATATAAACTATATTGAATTTCACGCTCACACATCGGCGAAATAGTGCAAGACCGAGAAGAACGTAGTAGCCGCGTTCCAGTAAAATATTCGGTTTCGCACTCATCTTGAAACAATCGAAGTTCATCGGATATCTTTCGTTTATATTTAGAATTATAAAGTATGAAATTGTTTTAAAATTAAAAGAATTACAAAATACGGAGCAACTTCAATACGTCAAATGCAAAACAAGTTATAATCTGCAAAATTGGCGAGAAATTAGTACGTTATCTCTCCGAATCTCATGCGTTCCGTACCGCCCTGGAGGACCAGCGCGTCGCGCCAGTCCCCCAGGACCCGCCGGAAGGCCTCCCGCCTCCGCACTTCGTGTCCCCGCGCGTCCCCCCCTCCCCGGCCGAGATCGTACGCGGCTGCGTACATCTCGGCCAGGATGATGAAGGCGGGATAACTCGCGAGGACCGTCGCCGCCTCGTATGAGATGGTACGGTAGCCCCGTACGATCCGTATGGCCATGATCCGCTCCAGGCTCCTCAGCAGAGCCCTGGAGCGGGAGGCCCCCGCAAGGTCTCGCGACCAAACGGGGGCCCCGTACAGGGCCACGGACCGCACGACGCCACCGTAGAGGCGGCGAACTCCCTCTCCCGGAGGCCAAATGGACCTGGGTGCTGTAACCGGCACTACTTGCCACGCACGGCTCCTTTGTGGATCCAGCTGCCGGCAATGTTATTTCCGCACCGTTATGGACCCCTCTAAAAACGACCGTACTTGTAGCTTAGAGGTCGGCAACGCTTATCTGTAACCTCTGATGTTGCAGATGTATGTGGGTGACAGTAATAGCTTTCCATCAGGTGACCCGTAAGCTCGTTTGCCTCCTTATACCCTAAAAACATAACATAATTCTTTTCAAAAAAATATTATTTTTAACCCCTAAATCATTTTTGGTTGCGGCCCGCGACGTCCGACTAAAACGTATTTGTGGTGTCTATAAGAAAAAGGTTGAGTACCACTGCTATAGGTGAATAGAAAATGGTTGTGGTGGTCCTGTAAACTAAAAATCTGACTGTCAGTGTCCGGTAAGTGTCTATGGTGAACACATGTGGATAATTTGCTGCTCTATTTTCTTGAAAATTTAAGCGTTTTAAGTCGATTTTGGTGTTGTATTTGTTTGGCTATATATATTGATGTTGTGTATGTTATTGTAAATATCTTATATTTCGTGTTATATATGTATTTGTGTTTAATGCAGAAGTAAGTTTTCTTTGACATCATTTTTTATGCGGGACGACCATGGAGGTTGATGATCGACCTCGCGGCCGCCCCCCAGATCCCAGTATAGGTAGAGAAAAGGCAAACCCATCATTACATGGTAGTTCATGCTCTTTATATTCCCCAGTTTTGACTGTGCCGTTATCCAGTTTCGAGTCCATTGAATCTGCCCAACGTCGAAAGCGCGCTCTAGAAAATGAACATGACACGGAGTCTGCAACTGCAAAACAACAACGCTATATAGCTCCGTCGCGTTATAGTCGCACACGATATTCTACAAGGGATGTGGCCCCATTTGTGGTTCATGTATCACGGTCAGAATCAGATTTGTCATCAGGTACTACACTTCACCCTATAAAATTTGGCCAATTAATCCTAAAATTAAACATAAAGAGTGTCCTTCCTGATGGTATAAAAAAAATAGGACGTAACAGAATAAGTGTGCAGTTCAAATCCCCCGAAGATGCTAATGCTTTCTTAAAAAACTCAGATTTGATTAATAAGGGATATGTTTCATCTATTCCAACATATAATGTTACCCGGATGGGAATCGTTAAAGGCATCCCAGCGGAGTGGACAGATCTGGAAGTTATTGAGAATTTAAAATCCCCAGCAGATTGCGGAGATATACTAAAGGTTCGTAGAATTAATCATAAAGTCACAAACGATGGCGTATCAGAATGGAAGGCTACCTCTTCTGTAGTAATTACCTTTGATGGCCAGACCCTTCCGAATCGTGTGTTCTGTTGTTACAATTCCTTACCTGTCAATTTATATTATTATCCAACAATACAGTGTTTTGCATGTTCAAAGTATGGACATACAAAGATACAATGCCGCTCGAAACCCCGCTGTTACCGTTGTGGAGATGAACATCTGGGAGAAGGTTGCACGATTGAAGATCTGAATTGTTTCTATTGTTCAGGACCCCACAGTGCAATTAGCAAACTATGTCCAGAATTTGTTAGACAGAAAAACATATATAATGGTTATAAAAGTTATAATGGCAGAAAAAAATATCTCGTATGCAGAAGCGTCAAAAACGGCTCCCCCAGTTTCAAAATCTTATGCTGATGTGTCTTTTTCACACCCTTCTCACTCTCAATCCAATCCTTACGCTACTATCTCACAAAAATCTCAATTGTCACAATCAAAACTCACAGGCCCCTCAACATCTTACAAAAAAACAATAATTAACAAGCAGAAAACCAGAACCTCTCATTCCTTTGGCTATGATAAAAAAACTCATAATGAAATAATTAATAGCTATTCACATACCCCGTCTGCCAATAGCTGTGCATTGAATACATCTGACTCCCACTGTGATGACCCACCTACAGATACCCAGACTTTAGTTGTTTTATTAACTAATCTTCTCACTAAAATTAATATACCTGACCACGTTGCTGATAATATTATTGACTTAATTTTAACTCACCATAATGGACATCCAATTTCTACAATGGAATGCTAGGAGTGCTCTCCCCAAAAAACATGAGGATATATACCTCATAAACTCTTATACTCCCGCTATTTTCGCTATATCTGAGACATGGTTACTGCCACGTCATCAGTTTAGTATACCTGGCTATAGCGCGTATCGTGATGACCGGGATGATGGAAACGAATGTGCAGATTCAATGGCCAAGAATTTTTTCTGTATTTTGTATGTATCATATTAGTTTGTTCACAGTCATATTTTATGTAGTAGTATTAGTAGTATTAGTGTTTATTTCAATTTAATGTGTAATACATGCACTCCATTCAAATACCATTACAATTGGACATAAATAACAAAATTTTATATGTAATAGATATTTTAAATCTTATAAACAATTAACTTTAAGTCGCGTTAACATGTGTAGCCATTACATGATGCTGGCAGTAATTGCTGAAGAAGTTCGGCAGATTGCCATAAAAAAAAAAAAAAAAAAAAAAAAAAAAACTAAAAATCTGATTGAATTTCAGATTAGGACAGACGAGACGACTACGCAAGTTATAATTATAATGGAGATGTTGGAGCTGTTACAAGCAGCAGTATCCATCCATCAAGAACAATCAAAGGTTACCAAGATACGAAGATGACAAATGCGAATGTATTTTCCTCAAGCGCGTAATTTAATATCAGCATTGTACTTTTTCAATAAATTTCTTTAATTACATATAACCTTGCTAATCAATAAAGAATGTTTCCTATTTTTCGCCTTACTTCGTTTCCTTTACTTTCTTACTAAAGGGACCGCGTGATAAACAACACAAAACATCTTCAGAACATTTTTTTAGTTACAAATGCATCTCTTATGACTTTCAGTCTAAGATCGGTTAATTATTACATTTTTAGCGAATTTACAATAGGTTTTTACTCGTTACGAAATTAAACTAATTTAATTAGAAAATCGTCTCGGTGGCCCAGTGGTCGAGCACATGACTTCTGATCCAGAGGTCCGGGTTTGATTCCCGACACTGGCTCACACCAATGACTTTTCGAAATTATTTTCGGAACTTATGTGTGATAAATACCGATGACTAAAAACTTTGTGCCCGGTTTGGCAATAGGTTCACCATTTTCCATTTGGGACGCAAACATAACGGCCATACGAAGCTTAACAGGCGCTGCCCTCACCATCTGGTAACAAAAGGCGTGAAGTTATGTTATTTAGAAAATTCCGCATAGAAATTTTGTCGGTTTACTCGCTGACATAACATAACATAACTTCACGCCATTGTTACCCGAAGGTGTAGGCAGCGGCTGTTAAGCCTCGTCTCGCCGTTATGTTTACGTCCCAAATGGAATAAGTGGCGAACCTATTGCCATACCGGGCACAAAGTTTGTCAGTCATCGATATTTATCACTTTTATTTCTTTGATTTTACTCGCTGAACTGACAAAAAATCCGCCATACTTTGCGGGATTTTTGGCGTCAGTAGGTATTATCGTATAAAGTTATTTCCGTATTCGGAATTTTTGTAACAACTCGGAAAAAACCTAACCCGAGTTGACTCGAGATAAAATACACGTAACTTGAGTTGCAAGTTGAGTTTGGGTAATTTTGGAGTTAATAAAAAAATAAATCCAAATTGGACAGTCTAAGGCGTGAAGTGGCTCGTGCCTCGTTTCGTTCGGTGACAGAGGTATCCAGCGGCCTGATCCCCTTTTCCTTTCCTTTCTCCCTTTACTCCCTTAAGGGCAGCAACGCACCAATGTGTTCCTGGGCGGTGAGAAGTTACTATCATGTGACCAACTTGCTCGTTTGCCTTCCTAGTTCTTTCGTTAGTCACTTTTGGCTTTTAATAAGCGGTTAACTTGGTGACACTTCTTAAGAAAGTGTCATGATCCTAACACGATATGAGTAAGTTACATATGCTAAAAAATGAGGTAGCTAAAATTATCTATTTATAAACAGAAACACTATTTCTATATGTCTGATGGTCCAGACAATTGGGCATGTATGATGATGCAATATTGACTGAGCAAATATACAATGCAAAAGCGGATGGATGTAAGAGTCGAGGACGGCCACGATACACCTTCCCTGACCAAATAGAACGAGACCTGGAGGAAGGTGACGTCAGAAGATTTAAAAACCGACGAGCGTGTGTAGCAAGAGAGTTATAAAAGTCAAAGAAGCGAGTGAGGCGTGTAAGAGTCATGTCTTGCTTGTGGCGCTCCGTTCTCTCTGTTATAATCAATGTATGTATGTAAATTGGAGATGAAAGACATTTTACAGAAACAGAACAAAAACAAGTTTTTTCCAAATGTACTATAATGTAAAGCTTTGTTTGGTAAGGACGAATGTAGTCATAAATAATCACTGCTCAAATAAAGGTCTCTTAAACTCCATTCCATGTCGTATATTTATGTATTTAAGCTCGAGTTGTCAACTTGTTATCAACTTAAGTTGACTCAAGTAAAGCCCAGCTCGAGTTAGTAAGTCGAGTTAGTAGCTCGAGTTACTAACCATCACTAACCTCGCCTCATCTGCGGGCATTAAACGTGCGTGTGTAATTATTATAGTGAAAAACCATAAAAGCAGTCAATTAAAATTGAAAAAACATGCCTACCCCTGGCGCAGATAAAATTCTTAAAAATAAAATGAAGAAACGTGAGAAGAAAAAAATGAAATTAATGAACTTAAAAGCTGAAAACGACGATCCAAGTAACATAACCTATTACATTGTTTTCATAATTTGCGAATCCCTTCTATATTTTAAATTGTTTTGTAAAGCTAGGTACACAAACTGTTTACAACATATATAGCACATTTGAAACATATATAAACTTTCAGGTGCAAACTCAATACCAGAAGTTGAAACCAAGAAAAGACCACGTGAAATAAATGACGAACCGCTGCCTAAAAGTAAGTACAATAAATATTTGTAAATTATTAATGATATTATTTAATAATAGCATGCTAAATACAAAAAAATTGTACCACCGCGTTTTTGAATGAGAAATTTGTTTACATATTTGTTTCTAAGATTTTCGCGAATCTCACTCATTGATTAAAACAACTTTTAGGATTATATCGCGTTTATTTATTATAGTTGTTCAAAAGCTTTTGAACAACTACCATCTTTTTGTTCATACTCGTGAAGATGATCTCTGTAAAGAGTTCGAAACGTCGGGAAATAAATAAATAATAAATAAACGCGATATAATCCTAAAAGTTGTTTTAATCAATGAGAAATTTGTTGCCTTGTACTGCTGAAATATTATAGTCTTCCCGCTGTTCGTTTAATAATAAACAAACATATACCAAATAATGTTGTTAAACAATTACAAAATTGTTTCATTGTATTTGCTGTTACAGAGAAACAAAAAAAAGTAAAAGAAGAAATAAAGAAAGAACAAGCACCAGTGAAGGAGGAAAATGTATCCTCAGATAACACCGGGTCTGAATCAGAGGACAATGATGAAGAACAAGTCAATACCAATGTTACCCAAACAGATGACAGTCAGTGTGAGTAAAATTAAAATACATAAAAGTCCTTTACTCTTATTACTAGGTTTTGTCATTTTATGAAAATGGAAATCCTTCTCATTCATGATTAGTGAAAATGGACAATTTCAATAAAACAAGGCTTAGTTGTAAGTATGGCAAAACTGGTATATTGAGTGACAAATCACTTCAGCTCATGGCCAGAAAAATGTACTAATATTCATCACTGACAGAGCAACAGTGTATATTAGATTTTCACGATATTTACATTTCAACATTCATATGTTTAATGTTCATACATTATCATGTAAAACTTGACACTTTGAAGCGCTTTTTACGCAAGCATTGATAGCAACAACAACAACAACTCACACATCCAAAACCCATTTTTGGTCTTGTTGTTTGGGTGACTATTTCCGATCTATTATTCTTATATCTATATATAATTTACTTAGTCTGACTACAATAATATTTCTTTTATAAATTTATAATTTCTTTAATGCAAATATGTATTAAAATATTGAGACATTAATACTTATTCTGTTTCCACTTAGTGATATCATACACACCTATGTTATGAATTATTAGAGCAAGTATTTTATGAGAAGTTGATATATTAATTGAATAGCAACTATTCCCACATTCATTGGAATCCAAGGATTTTATAAAGTCTGGATGTTTGGTTAATGTGTTCAATTCTTATTATGCAATTTATTTTCCAGTGCCTGGTTCCAGCCTGTGTCTTGGTATCTTGTCAGATCAAAAGTTTACTGCTCTTAAAGACAAGGTATGTGAATCTACATTGATGGGCATCAAAGATATGGGATTCACAACTATGACAGAAATTCAGTCAAAAGCGATCCCCCCTTTGCTTGAAGGAAGAGATCTTGTTGGAGCAGCCAGAACTGGTTCAGGGAAGACATTAGCTTTCCTAATACCAGCCATTGACCTGATTTACAAATTGAAATTTAAGCCAAGAAATGGTAAGGCCTATACATATTTAAAATCATATTCTACAATACTAAAGCCAAACATTAAGCTGAGCATAAATTTTGTTTTTACATTTAAGTTATCAAGCTTACACACATCACACGTCAGTATATTTGCTTTGAACTATTAAACTATGCAATGGATGATTATTGTGGCTTTCAGTTATAGACAGTTATAAATGTCTATTATAGTGACCAAGAGTTAAGATATTAATGAGTATAAATTTAATGATGAAAAAAGGCGAATGTGAAAATGTATTGTCATATCTTCAGACATGGTTCATGTAGTTTTGTCAGCAATAATTTCGAGCCTCCTGTCTTAACTGTTGAGGCGCAATTGTTGTTTGATGAGCCACATTAACTATAAAAGTATGAAACAATCATTTTATGAACCCAGAATGGATATCTGAAAATGTTATCTTATTCCTTGCATTTAAATTACAATACATATATATTGGCATAAAAAAAAGAATGTTCTTCTAGGTACCGGTGTTATTATATTGTCACCAACAAGAGAGTTAGCAATGCAGACCTTTGGAGTTTTAATGGAATTGATGAAATATCATCACCATACATATGGGCTGGTAATGGGTGGTGCCAATAGAAGTACAGAAGCTCAAAAGTTATCTAAAGGTATTATGACTTCATATTTATCCATGTATTTATCTATTAACAGCAAAGCGTGGCTCTCCAAAAATAAGCCTTACGTCTTTACCATAGTATCTTGACCAGCAATGGTAAATCAATTGAAGCATTACTCAAGGAACATTTGAAATGACGCAAATTTAAATCTTGTTTCTTTTAAGTGAGATATAAATATTCAGAATATATATAAACATAACTTCACACCTTTTGTTACCCGAAGGTGTAGGCAGCGGCTGTTAAGCCTCGTCTCACCGTTATGTTTACATCCCAAATGGCATAGGTGGCGAACCTATTGCCATTACCGGGCACAAAGTTTTCAGTCGTCAATATTTATCACACATAACATCCGAAAACAATTTCGAAAAGTCATTGGTGTGAGCCAGTGTTAGGAATCGTACCCGGACCTCTGGATCAGAAGCTGTGTGCTCGACCACTGGGCTACAGAGACTTCCAAAAGAATATAAATACATATGTTTAAAAGCCATGTAATATGAGGCCTATAAACTTTCTGATAACATCAGTTATTAATTTTATAGACTGTTCATTGAACATTTCACTTGTTTTCACAAGTTAAAACTTGTGAAAACTATATGAGATACATTCACTTTATTAACAATGAAAGTAACAAACATGGCTAACACAAGTTTTATATAAAAAAATATATCTATAATTCTTTTTTATGCGATAGGTGGGCAAACAAGCTGGCGTGTCACCTGATGGTAAGTGCCTAGCGCCGCCCATGGACACCTACAACACATTTAGTGTTACAGTTGCGTTGCCGACCTTTATGGGAGTAGGATGGGAAAGGGGGTGAGCCTCCGGGTACCTCTCTCACTGAAAGAAACGCTTCATGAGCCACTTCACTTCGATCTTCTGAGAGGTCATGGTATTTCACTGGTCGAGCCGGCCTATTCATGCAGCAAAATGCTTGGCTCTACCTCTGTTGAATTTAATACAAGTCTATATATGGCGTCTATATTGTTGTAGGTATAAACATTTTAGTAGCAACACCAGGGCGTCTGTTAGATCATCTTCAAAACACCCCAGACTTCCTATATAAAAACTTACAATGTCTGGTTATTGATGAAGCTGACAGAATATTAGAGATTGGTTTTGAAGAAGAAGTAAAGCAGATCATTAGGTTGCTACCAAGTAAGTAATTTTTTTGTATTGTTTGGACTGCTAACTCTTTAAATAGAGTTTCAAGAAAATAGAATATTCAATCGCACATTCTTCATCGTTCTTGCGCAGTTCCATTTACTTGGAAATGTAGTAAAATCATCATTTTACTACATAAAAGACATTGATGGTGGATGTCTTTTAGAGATAGCCCACAAAGACCATTTTTATTTCTTTAACTTTAACGAGAAATAATGGCTTTACTATGAAGAGATTTTGCAGCATTAATACTCATAGAGATAAGTACCTTAAATACTTTGTGCAGTTAATATAAATCAATATGACTCCTTACAACACCTGACTTAAATGAATCTTTCGAAGATATTTATTAACTTAAATGTAGGGACGTGCGGTTGCGTCTTCGTCGTTGTCCGCAGCGGACTTGCCGCCGGATACCGATACGAGTACCGATACGCGTCGATTTTTAAGGGTCGTATCATCACCTTCCTCCAAAACTCGGTCTGTATGGTATCCATCGCTTTCGCGTTGTATATCTGCTTAGTCAATCTTTGAACTTAAAATTCCAAAATTTAGTCTTTTATTGCCTCTGCGGCGAAACAGATTTCGCCAGATCAGCTAATTTCACATAAAAAAAAATTCTACATATAAAAAAACTAAAGCTTTTTAGGGTTATTAATAACTACAGCCATGTACATGGTAGATAATCCTAATAACTTTATAATATGAATATATCTTCACATATTATTTCAGAGCGACGACAAACAATGTTGTTTAGTGCAACACAAACAAAGAAAACAGAGGCGTTGACTGCGCTGGCTGTGAAACACGAACCAGTGTATGTTGGTGTTGATGACCATAGAGAACAGGCAACAGTTGACAGCTTAGAACAGGGGTATGTACTTTTTTCATCATTGATCAAGACCTTGATCTTTCTACCCTGTTTCCATTATTTGGGGTCGGCAGAACAAGTTTTCCATTTCCAAATTTCCTTATCATTGCCTTCATCCACACAATGACGACTTAAGCAAGCCCCCTTCCTCTTCTTTCGTTTCCTTCCACATTCAGGTTTATCTTTCTTTTTGCAACATGTATCATCTTTCCTCATTACAGGTCCATACCATGTATGGAGAATTTCCTCTTATTCTCTTAGTTATTGGACGAAGAAAGAGTTGGAGGGAGCTTGAAAGTTTTCAAGCTTCCACCTACTCCTAACCAAAATAAATGTAATATAATATTTTTTATTTTACAGGTACATTGTATGCCCATCGGAAAAACGTATGATGGTTCTATTCACGTTTCTGAAGAAGAATAGAAAGAAAAAGGTTATGGTGTTCTTTTCAACTTGTATGTCAGTTAAATATCACCATGAGCTATTCAATTATATTGACCTTCCTGTGATGTCTATACATGTAAGTGTTTTTTTTCTTTATAATAACACATAACAGTAACTTCACGCCTTTTTCTACCCGAAGGTGTAGGCAGCGGCTGTTAAGCTTCGTCTCGCTGTTATGTTTATGTCCCAAATGTAGTGTCCGACCGAAGCTTCGGCTTCGGCCACATTCGGCCAAAAATTCGTCTTTGGCGAGATCTTCCGCTTCGGCCGGATTCTGGGCCGAAGCCGAAGGTCCGGGAACAGTCGGAATTAGACGAACTGTTACGAAAGAGTAACAGGACACTACCCAAATGGAATACGTGGCGTACCCATTGCTATACCGGGCACAAAGTTTTCAGTCATCGATGTTTTCCACACATAACTTCGAAAAGTCATTGGTGTGACCCAGTGTGAGGATTCGAACCCGCGACCTCTAGATTCAGAAGTGGGGTGCTCTACCACTGGGCCACCGAGACCGAAACTTATAAAGGTTTAATATAAGTTTATTTGATTATAAACTTTAATGTATTATGATTAATGTGTTAATTCTTTATTCATCAGGGTAAACAACAGCAGACAAAACGCACGACAACATTCTTCCAGTTTTGTAACGCAGAGTCCGGTATACTTTTGTGCACAGATGTCGCAGCGAGAGGTCTCGACATACCCGCCGTAGACTGGATCGTGCAGTATGACCCACCCGATGATCCTAAGGTTTGTTGTTGATAATTGTCATGGAACCTATTTTCTATAAACTTTAACAGCGGCTCGACCGTTCAAATATTACAACTTCTCAGAATATAATAAAGTGGTTAGTTTCGTTCGGTGAGAGAGGTATCTTGAGGCCCAACCTCTACCCCCTCTTCGCTCCCCCTCCCACTTTCGCCCCTCTCTTAGATCATTTTAAAGGCCGACAACGCAATTACGCAACTGTCACATCTTTGCGTTGCAGGTGTCCATAACCGGCATTAATTGCAAATGAAACGCTTGCTGGTCTACATCCCTAACCATAAAAAAATTATAAATTGTCATATAACCAATTTTACACTGCCGAAACTAGCGGCATCTATTGACTTCTTTCTTTAGCATGATGTTTTCCTATAACGATAACTCTTAAAATTTAACGAGATTACTGGCATTTTATGGCACTATATATGTTTAACTACATACTAACTTTAATTACTACTTTAACTGATTAAATGTGATCTACTTTCAGGAATACATTCATCGTGTAGGCAGAACAGCGCGTGGTTTGGGCACAAGTGGGCACGCCCTATTATTCTTAAGACCCGAGGAACTTGGTTTTCTTAGATATTTGAAACAGTCGAGAGTAACGCTGAATGAGTTTGAATTCTCTTGGAACAAGATTGCTGATATACAGTTGCAGGTAATTAAAATTATTACAAAGTTCAAGTGATAAAAAAGTACTAATATCATTTAACATGCCTATTACTCACTGGTATATTTTGCCAACATTCAAAAGTATAATTTATTTATTACAGCTCGAGAAATTAATATCAAGAAATTATTTCCTAAACCAATCTGCTAAGGAGGCGTTCAAGAGTTACTTGCGAGCATATGATTCTCATCACTTGAAGACGATATTTGATATTGATACTATTGATATGGCGAAAGTATCAAAATCATTTGGTTTCACTGTACCGCCCGCAGTCGAATTAAAAGTTGCACCCAAGGGGCCACCACAGAAAAGGAAAGGAGGCGGAGGTTATGGTTACTTCAAATCACTAAACGCTCCATCCAACATGAAGAATAAAGCAGAAAAAACTAAAATATACAGGCAAAAGGGTAATAACAGGAAATCCTTTAGCTAGATAATAAATAAATTATGTCTTGTTTTATTGTAAATTGTTTTATTTAACAAAACATTTATTTTATAAACAAATATTATTAATAATAATCAACAAAACATATGATTACATTCTCTACAATATATACAACTAGCAGACCGCGCGTACTTCGTACCGCCATATTTTATACATTTTTCACTAAAAAGATTATTGCCGCGATCATATTAATACCCCAAAGCTTTCCTCATAAATGGACTATCTAACACTATTTTTTTTTTCAATTCTAGTTCCTGATACATACATAACTTCAAGCCAGATCCCTTGGGGGTTAGGTAGAGAGTACAAAGCGCCATAAGGCACGATTATTACACACCTTACTTGCTTAGCTGTTGATATTAGCGACTAACAACCTAGATATGATGAAAATAATAAGCAGTTAGCTTCATGAATGGGCCGGCTCAACCGGTGAAATACCACCACCTCTCAGACAATCGACGTAAAGTGGCTCATGCCGCGTTTCTTTCGGTGCGAGAGGTACCCGGAGGTCCACCTCCCTTCCCCATCCTTCTCCCTTAAAGGTCGGCAACGCAACGGTAACACTATAAGTGTTGCCGGTGTCCATGGGTGGCGCAGGTTGTTTACCATCAGGTGACACGCTTGCTCCTTTGCCCTCCTATCTCAAAAAAGATATTATCAACTTCAATCAATAGCAATACCAGGGACTTTGTCAGAAGTTTTTTGTCAATCTTTAGTTTTTTTTTAATACTACTTGAACCTTTTTTTTAATTGGTCATTGTCGCCGATTAAAAAAAAACCTGGTCACCACATGTTCTTACCAGTATGGCTAACTCACAGTGAGTGTTTTTTTATAATTTAAATGATGTCGATTTGGCACCTTGGTATTACTCGTATCAAAATAAATTTACTACATTTTAAATGAGATCACGATATTAAAAATGTAAATATAGATGGGCAACTCTATGTGGTATGCAGACGTGTAACAAGCCTGCAGTCTTTATATTTTGGCAAAAGACGCCAATATCGAGGTGCGTAGGCATATCTTGCGCTTCGTCCATATAAATGAAGTTGCAATATTGTAAAGAATTATAGATAATATTATTATATCTGCGTGAAGAACTAACTGTAAACTAACTCTAGCTTTGACCCATGACTTTGGTTACTTAAGTATGAAAATATTTTTAATATTTGCGTTGCATTTTACATAAATATAATGAACGGAAAAAAACGCGACACATTTAGGTAAACAAATTATCTGTCTGCTTGTGACTACAGCCAGTGCAACCAGGCCGAAACGTCAAGCTAATAATAAGTAAGTATTTGTTTACCTAAACGTGTCGCGTTATTTCCCGTTTATTATACTCTTAAATAGATCAAATTCTATTCTATGTGTCTAAATAGACACGAGGTCACAGATGTTACATGCTCACATCACCTATTAATTATTACAAAATAAAAATATATATACCCCAAAAGACGATTAAATAATACTACAAATTCATTAGGACAAAAAAAAAAAAATTAAGAAAAAAAAAAAAAAATACCTGCCAGCTATGAGCGGCGCTCATGACCGAATCGGCGGGCGGGACTTCCGATCATATATGTATAGGTATAGATTAAAAGCTTAATTAGGTCTTAAGTCTCGGTGGTCCTGTGGTCGAGCATCCTGTTTCTGAATGGAGAGGTCGCGGGTTCGAATCCTGGCTCACACCAATGACTTTTCAAAATTGTTTTCGGAAGTTGTGTGATAAATATCGATGACTGAAAACTTTGTCCCCGGTATGGCAATAGTTTCGCCACCTATTCCATTTGGGACGTAAACATAACGGCGAGACGAGGCTTAACAGCCGCTGCCTACACCTTCGGGTAACGTGTAGTTATGTTATGTGATTAGGTGAGATCAAATTTCTCCGCATCTCATTCTATTGACAACATACTCAAAAGACTGGTCCTTATTCCTCTGTGCGAAGAATAAGTCAGCCCTCTGGTCGCGAGAGACCTCGATCATTTGGTGGGCATTCATACCCCATGTCCAGTCTCAACCCCAAACTATTATGTAAATAACAAACCTATACACATTTGTATATATGTTTGCTTAAGTAACAGAACTTATGGCCTGACTAAATGATGCTAAATACAGGAAAGGCATGTAATTAAATCTAAGTTCAGTTATGTGACTGCGACCACCCCATCTGGAGCTTATCAAAACATAAACAATATTCTAAAGTATCAATTGTCTATTAACTCAAATGATCTCAGTTGACAGGCCTGTTCTAAGTTCCTCTCAAATTATCAAAGGGATAATTTTGATGATATTTTGATAGTAGTAGGTATTTCTAAATCAGAATTATTTATTTTACTTCAATAAATCCTGAATCCTTTCATACACAATCCTGTGTAATCAGATTATCGTCTTCGGTCTTCTTGTTTACAAAGTGTCATGATGCCATCGTTCAGCGCACTCCTAATTTTTGTTTTGGTACTGAATGATAATGGTTAAGAAAATATCAAGTTTAAGAAGAACATCAGATCACGTCAATACAGATTATAGTAGAGACAACCGGGATAGCTTAGGCTTAGGGCATCATTAATTGAAAATGAAGAATATTCTAGTTCTTAAACACACTACACACAGCGACCTCTAGTTCAAAGCTAAGCAATTACTGTTTTTTGTATATACATTCTCATAATACATACATACATAGAAAAACACTCAGACGCCATACAACATACATGCTTGTCATAAATATTTGTACTCGGGTGAGGATTAAACCTGCCAAACTGGATTCCGCATTTGGTAGTTTGCAATGCAATTTGATTATTAGCTTCTTTTTCTAATATTCATAGTAAAATACCTACATACCCCCTACATATTAAATACAAACAAATATTTGTGATCAGACGGGTATCAAACTCCGACCTCTGTTCAGAAAGCGATACTGCTAGTTACGTGGCCACCAGACCAGTCAATTGAGATAATATGGACACATACGATAGTTGTGTACACATAAAACTCTTATCTGAAAAGATAAATATCCACAAAGTTTTGTGTTCCAAGTCGGTATACGTAACCAGTTAACTACCTATAAGGTCAAATTGCACTGTGGTTTAACATTTTTATGTTGATATTGTTAAATCTTATTTACGGAATGCAGCCATATAACTAGGGATTTCGTTATGCGCAGATAATTTAATATTACATTCAGTTAAGTCTCGGTGGCGCAGTGGGCAAGCGCACGGCCTCTGATCCAGAGGTCCGGGGTTCGATTCCAGACACTGGCTCACACCAATGACTTTTCGAAATTGTTTTCGGAAGTTATGTGTGATAAATATCGATGACTGACAAACTTTGTGCCCGGTATGGCAATAGGTTCGCCACATATTCCATTTGGGACGTAAACATAACGGCGAGACGAGGCTTAACAGCCGCTGCCTACACCTTCGGGTAACAAAAGGCGTGAAGTTATGTTATGTTACATTCAGTTTAAAATAGTAGCAATAATTTAGAGAGTTTCACTTCTATTGATTCACGAAAAGCCTAAATCTAAAGTATACAATAGATCTTTATTTATTTGGATGTGACAGCTATTTTTTTTAACGTAAAATATTTACACGTCTTTGACGCATTATGTAGCGTGAAAAATCTTGACTGGAACATCTAATAGTAAACGGCTTGTATTAGATTTAGGTATACCTCGGAATCCAATGCCAGTCAATAAACTTTCATACGAAATTTTTAAATTTGTCCTTGGATCTCAAGGGACTGCAGGTACGTAGGTGGAGGGAATTATAGAAGGGACAACAGCAACACCTATCTAGGCTAAATACGTAACAAAATAGCTACGTAGGTGCAGCGGTTGTTGCGGATCAGGCAATTTTTTGTAACATTTTGCATATACCTATTCATTGGCTGACCCTGGATTCCGAGATTTTGCAGTTTTTACGTCTTATGCCACTCCCACTATAAAGGCAACATTAGGTACTTTCAAAAATTACTAAGGAAACAAAATTCTATTTTTTATCAGTTATTTATAATAAAACTATTTTTGAATATTGCTTCTAATTATAAATAATATCGTAGTTGTTTACATAAAAAATACACGCTGCAGAGTTATTTAGTCTCCAGTTTTTTTTTATACAACTGATAACGAGCAATGTCATTTAGTATTTTTTTATTTATCTGTGTATTTTAATCGAGGAATTATGTCACCAAGTTGAAAATATTATAATCGTGATTTTTTTGAAAGGATACAAAAATCTACGTGTGGTTGTTCATCAAATCCGAACGCTTTAGCAGCCTGTTTCAGATCCAAAGACTTCACATCAAATATCTTCTTGAGTGGATGTGATTTGTAACATCTTAGATAAGACAGATAAGCCTTTCTTGCTAGAGTTTTCATCACACCATTTGTCGATATCAAGCTCTTGAGCTGTAACAGAATTCATGGTAAGCCAGTTAAAGTAATACAGTAGAATCCTTACTTAAATATCATATCCCCTAAATAATTTATTGTTACAATCTCGGTGGTCCAGTGGTGGACTCGCGACCTCTGGATTCAGAAGCGGGGTGCTCGAATCCGCTTCTGAATCCAGAGGTCGCGAGTTCTAATCCTGGCTCACACCAATGTCTTTTCGAAATTAATTTCAAAAGTTATGTGTGCTAAATATCGATAATTTATTGTTACAATCTTACTGGTCCAGTGGTGGACTCGCGACCTCTGGATTCAGAAGCGGGGTGCTCGAATCCGCTTCTGAATCCAGAGGTCGCGAGTTCTAATCCTGGCTCACACCAATGACTTTTCGAAATTAATTTCGAAAGTTATGTGTGATAAATATCGATAGCTAAAAAGTTTGTGCTCGGTATGGCAATAGGTTCGCCAACTATTCCATTTGGGACGTAAACATAACGGCGAGTCGAGGCTTAACAGCCACCGCCTACACCTTCGGGTATATAAAGGCGTGAAATTATGTTATGTAATTTATTGTAGCAACCATAAGTCGGCCAGTTAGCATCGCTTAAAGACGGCGTTTTCTAGTATACCTACATTTTAATACCCAAATTCAATAAAAATTCTTAAGACTAGTTTGAATCTAAATTTTCACAAATGAGCTACTTCTGTATCTCATTTTTAATTTCGTTTTCGGAAAATGTGTGACGATAAATATCTATGACTGCCAAAATTGCACCCGCTGTAGGTACGGATCTGAGTAATTTAATGGGCGTATTATTGCATAATTATATTATTAATTACCTCGGGTATTAAATTGAGGGCATATTTTCAACTACCCTCATTACTGTCCTTGGGCAAAATTTAAGTTAAAACTTACAAAGAGCTAGACAAATAAGCAAACGGTCCTTACCATTTCTTGTACCTCATCAGTAGGCATATCAAACGTATATTTATCCAAAAACACTTTTTCCTTTTGTAAAAACTGTATAAATTTTTCCTCTTCTGGCCTGAGCAATATTACTGCATTGCCTGTATTGTTGAGGCCGCGGGCTGTCCGACCAACTCTATGAATGTACTCCTGACAGATAAGAACATGTGTTTTAGTAAACAAATATTGGAAATTTCGTACAAAAAATATTTGGCATTGTATAAAAATTATTAGTGCTCTTTATTCCCTTTTTAAATGAAATATTGTTTTTTTTTTTTATGGGAGACGGGGCAAACGAACAAGCTGGTGACTTGGTGGTAAGCGACTAACACCGCCCATGGACATCTTCTACACCGAGTTGCAGTTGCGTTTCCGGCTTTTATGATGAAATAGGGAGGTTGGGCCACCAAATATTCCTCTTACCGAACGGAACGTGGCATGAGACACTTTAGTCTAGCCGGCCCATTCATATAAAGGAATTAACGCTATTTGATTAAGTCTACCACTATAAAAATTGATAAAATTAAATTTAAAAAAAAATACTAGTATTTATTTTCTAGCCTTTCTTTTTTAGTAAAATAATAACCTACCTTCGGATCTGTTGGTGGATCGTATTGCACAATCCAATCGACACTAGGTATATCTAAACCTCGAGCTGCCACATCAGTACAAAAAAGAATTCCACTATTTGTCTCGACGAAACTCCGATAAGCTTCTTTTCTCTTAGCTTGACTTTGTTGACCCTTAAAATTACAGAATAATAGCTAAGCCGGCGAACTTTGTTCCGCATCAACAGTAATTAATATGTAAATTTTCGATTTATAATCTTATACATAAATTATAGATAAAAACCACCCCGTTGACACCCTTTATTTATAAGAAAAAATCGTATCAAAATCCGTTGCGTAGTTTCAAAGATATAAGCATATAAGTGGACAGACAGTGGAAAGCCACTTTGTTTTATACTATGTAATGAAGTAATGATTAAAGGTTACCACCATATTAAATACCCAATTTTTTAGAACAAGACTATGTAAATGTTACTTACGTGTATACTCAAAACTGATGCCTTACAATATACTCTGAAAAACTCGTAATGGAAATCAACAGATTTGCATGACGAAAAAAACACCATTACTTTCTTTTTTTTACTTTTTCTAAGCATTTTATACAACCACGGTATTCTCTTCTCTACGGGACATATGTAGTATCTATAAAAAATTAAAGGAACCATATGAGTAGACTATTATAAAATTATTATAATTAAAATTATTATAATGATATGATATAGATGTCTCGGAGGTGCAGTGGTCACACCAATGACTTTTCGAAATGGTTTTCGGAAATTATGTGGGATAAAAATCGATGACTGAAAACTTTGTGGCCTGGCTTCGGCACCTATTCCATTTAGGACGTAAACATTACGGCGAGACGAGGCTTAACAGCCGCTGCCTACACCTTCGGATACAAAAGGCGTGAAGTTATGTTATATTATGATAATAATGATAAAAATAGAGATGTAGTGTCGTTCTTACAGCTGACATACTTCATCAGCTTAAACACATGATTACAGATACTCGTCAATGTTAGTTACTTGCTGAATTCCCTAACTGACCATACATAACTTCACGCCAAATCCCGTGTGGGGTAGCAGAGAGACCAGAGCGCCATAAGGCACGATTCTTACACTCGTCATTTTGACTTTCATAACTCTTTTCATAAGCATCCATTTTTAAGGCTCTTAACATCAACTTCCTGGCGAGCACGTTATATTTGGTCATCAAAGGTGGGTCCTCGCCGTCCTCGACTCTTACATGGCTTTTGAATATTATATCTGCTCAGCCTGACCATCAGTAGGTCTGTGGTAGCTACACACCCTGGCCTCCTGCCACCCATGTTTGCTTTTTTGGATCCCTTTTATACATTTTTACAGCAGGACCAAATATTTATTAACTTGTAGAATATAAGTGTCATAAATAAAATGACTTAAAAACTTTGTGCCCGACATGGCAATAGGTTCGCCACCGGTTCTATTTGGGACGTAAACATAACGGCGAGTCGAGGCTTAACAGCCGCTCCCTACGCTTTCGAGTAGAAAAAGGTGTGAAGTTATGTTACAATGTAGAAAAAATATTTAATAATGTACAAAGTGGTCTGTTAAAATTACCCTTGTTGCAGTCCTGTGACAGTTGAAATTTTATTATCAGTAACCGATATTAATACTGGATCAGTTTTCATAGCCAATCTTGCAAGAGTCTTTACATTTTCATCCATGGTTGCGCTAAATAAAACTGTTTGTCTATTTTCTGAAAATATCATTAATTGTAGCTGTGAGCTTTTTAGGATTTTTTTTTATGTAATAGGAGGGCAAACGAGAAAACAGGGCATATACAGACTGCAACACAGACAGTATTACAGTTGCGTTGCCGACCTTTCAGGGAGCAGGATGGGAAAGGAGGGGTCGGTCGTCCTCCAGATACCTCTCTCACCGAACGAAACTCGGCATGAGCCACATTACATTGGTATTCTGAGAGGCCTTTCACCGGTTGAGCTAGCCTATTCATGCTGAGGGCTGCGTGACTTCTAGCAATTGCATTATACTGCACACAAAGAATTAAATCATACAACATTAACTGCTTTCTTTCTAGGGACTTTACCATTCGTTCAAGATGCTAAAGCCTGGTAAAGTTGAAATGAGGAAAATTGGATTATTATTAAATGAATAGATACATAATATTATTATTTCAGTAAGATATAACAAGATAAGAATATTATGCTTTATCACATATTGTGACTTGTAAAATTAATTCCTGATTTATCTCATAATAATTACTCAGTAATTACTTGGTAGCATTAAAAAAGTTGAACTATAATTAATACACAGCTTATTAACTAAATTATGGCAAAATATTTATTCTTTATTATAGCCATAAATGTCTTAGAAAAATACACACTAGCTTTTCGGATACCTCAAGTGATGTATGTGTTCTGGCAGCCAAATGCTCGCTTGCCACTATGATAGATTTTAAAAAGAAAACTGTAAAGGCTGATATGATTATTTTGAAATATTCATACTTACTTGGTAGAAGATTAATAATTCCGGAAATATGTTTCTCAAATCCGGCTTCTAACAGTTTATCAGCTTCATCAAGTATAAGAATTTTTAAATTCTTGCAATGGAAATTCTCAGTATTCTGTAGGTGGTCTAATAATCTACCTGGTGTACTAACTAAAATATTTGTACCTGAAAACAATATATGTCAGTTTTCATAGTGGAGTCCGTAGCTACTACTTGGACTGGTGCTGACAGGGAGCCGGTCTAATTCCTTGTCATCAGATATGTTGAAGCGTTAAGCAATCATATAATGGTAAATAATATGTCAAATATATGAAGCATATCAAAGCGGTAACTTTTAATATGTATTTTTTTTTAATTTTGCTACATTATGGAAAAATATGCTTCAAAAGATTTATTGAATTTAATAAGACTTTCAATCAAGTATTTTGGAGTATTGATACTACAAAATTATATTCAAGATTTATCTATTAACTCTAAATAAATGGCTAAAAATAATCATAAACAATACCTTTATTCAGTTTTATTAGATCTTTTGCTTTCTTTTCACCTCCCACAATGAGGCAATGTGATAAATCAATTTCAACAAGTAACTTTTTCAAAACCTCAGAAGTTTGCAGTGCTAACTCCCTAGTAGGTGATAAAATAATACATCCAGTACCTAAAAACAAATAATTAGAAGTGAAATACTCTTGCATTAAGGACACGGGTATGTAAGATATTTTCTTAAATCCATTTTCATAGTGATACAAATAAACAGGAGCATTCAAAAATATTGCTGATTGTTTCTCCTTTCCCGTTTATGGGTAACTGGGGCAGTAGCTAGCCAATTCTGAAAGTTTACCTTCTTTTGCAGACATTTTTAATTTGGAAAGCCTTTCAACGACTGGAATTAAAAAGGCCAAAGTTTTTCCACTTCCTGTTTTAGCTGCCCCTATTAGGTCCTGGCCACAAAGCAAATGAGGCAGGGCTTCAGCTTGAATGCGTGTCGGTTTGTCAATGCCCATCCTTTTCAAGGCTACTAAAATCTTCTGGTCGATTTTTCCTTCTAACATTGAATAACAAGATTGAGAAATTACGTTTTCAATATCCATCTTCAGTAAAAATAGCTAATAGCTTTATTGGTTATTTTAGGTAATAAATATGGAAAATTTGTTTATAGGTAAGCCGCAAGCATGGTTTTGTTTACATTTTTATTGACATGACCAAAGAGTATTTAATTATATAATAAATGGACATGACTTATTGGCAATTTTTTTTTAAATGTTGCCATCATAAAAAAAATATTCGCCATAAGCTATTGGAGAACAATAATTAAATAAAACACGTGAGAAGCGTCTGAATACTCAGATTTTCTGCCTTTATGGTATTAAAGAGGTCAATTAAGTAACACGTACAATACAGTTGCGTTGCCTGCCTTCAAACTTCAAAATATTATCGTAGAGGTAAAGGAGGTAGGAAGAGGACGGTATAAATCCTCCGGATCACACCTAACGAAACGTGACATGAGCTACTTTGCTCGACGCAAAATTTTTTGAGAAGGTTTGGTATGTCAGCGGTCGATTCATGCCGCTGACTGATGCAGGGCTAAAACTGTTTTACTGTTTACTATCATCTCAAACTAGGGTGGGTTAATAGTTTTGGTTCAGTTCAGTCATTCAGATATGTTATGTCAGTATGCGGGTACACAGCGATATATTTCTGGAAATATTATTGTGATAAATAAAGAAGATTAAAAAACGTGCGCAATGTATGGTAATAGGCTTATCACTAGTAATATAGTATGATTAAAAAAGTCGATGCCGATTTATAATTACCACTGCCTTCGCCTTCGGATGTTATAACCGTAAAGTAACAGTAACGCTAACAGCATTATGTTCATTATTTATAATGACCAACTCTCTAGAAGCTGAAGCGATAAGGTTTTGGCGGCACCAATCACTTAAAAATGGTAAACGTTTTGGTTCATTTAAATGGCCAGTTTTACTTTCGAAAATATATACTCCGTTCTTGCTGTTTTTGGACTTATAATCTTAATTCATTCTGCTATTAAATGCGAATTTATACTTCTAATAAAGTGTATATTAATACACCGTATTAAGGTAATATATGTAATAACGTAAACTAGGTATTTCAGATTTTCTGCCTTTATGGTATTAAAGAGTTCATCAATAGATGATGAAGATAGACACGGCTTCTGAATCCAGAGGTCGCGGGTTCGAATCCTGGCCAACCAATGACTTTTCGAAATTAATGTCGGAAGTCATGTGTGATAATATCAATGATGATGATGAACTGACAGCTTTGTGCCCAGTTTATGGCAATATATAGATAGACACGACTATTCCATTTGAGACGTAACTAGTCGGCGGGTCGAAGGTTATTAGCCGCTGCTTAGACCTTTGGTTAGAAAAAGGCGTGGAGTTATGTGTGTATATGTATATACTTGTTTCTGGTTATATAACTTTGATATAAACAAATAATCCGAAACTATTTTATTAACTTCATATTTCAATGTTTGTAAAGAGAGTACCTACTGCAAACAAGAAAGAACGAACCACGATAGATATGATAAGTCCACGCAGTTCACCGCATCAATAGGTCGGCTCCACGGGTGAAAAACAATTTGTGTCCTAACTCATAACCGTTTAAGAGTTCTGTAGCTTCATCTGATGATGAAGCACAGCATAGCAGTATCAGATGTTGATTCAAGCATGCCTCACAAGCAACACGCTAGCCCTACATACTATTAAGTAAATTCTATCGACCAATTGCAGTGCTGTCTTCAAACTCCTAACCGTTGAGGAGTTCTGTGGCCTCTTCATCAGCCCAACAGCATCAGGTGTTGACTCCATAAAGCATATCCACATAACACATCACTATTACGTAACAAAAACAGCATAGTCGTATACAATTTTCGGTGGTGGCATTCGATTTCTCCTGGTTTCCATCATCAGATCCTGACCTGGTGAAAATGGGACCATCTTGCAGGTCACAAATAACACAATCTAACAAAAAAAATTTTTGGAATCCGTCCATATTGACGAATATATCGGTGAACATAAATAAAAAAAATTAAACATACAGACGAATTCACAACCTCGTCCTTTTTCGAAATCGGTTAAATATTAATATCAAATATTAAACGAGATAAAGAAATATTAATAAATGAAACTTTTCAGAAGTTTTCTGTGGTAAACAGGTATATAATATATGGCTGAAAAATAATGTATGAAGATAAACATCTATCAATGACTTTGAGAATAAAAAGTTCGACGAGGCCAGGCGTAACTGCTGCTGCCACAACGAGCAAAAGGCGTGAAGTTTAATGAAACCTAGTAGCAGTCTAATGCCATACATGACTGAGACTTCTTGATTTAGAAGCGAAGTCTAAACCTGAGACCACTGAGACGCCTCTACTTTGACCTGTTTTTTTAGTTAAAATCCTGATGTATGTAGAAAAAATATGGTTAGGTACATCATCTACTTTTAGAAAGTAGTTAGTCACATTTTAACAGTGATAGAGCCATGTAGTGCCCTGCATGCCGGTTCAACTGGTGAAATCACCAGTTGAACCGGCATGCAGGGCACTACATGTATTTGTATGTACAGTACATGTCTGTATTTACAGACCTTACAAAATATTGACGTAAAGTGGCTCATACCGCGCTTCTCTTGATGAGAGAGGTAATCAGAGGCCCGCCCAGTTCTAGTCTCTCCTTCTGAAATGTTCCCTATACCATTTTAAATGCCAACGCAACTGAAACACTTCCTGTGTTAAAAATAAATTAAAAAAGGAGTATACTAAATAAATAACAAATTACTAATGTTTAGAAAATAATTTTATTGATCACTCACTTTAACTTTTGTTCACTCGATTTAACTAAAACAGCCTTGTGATTGAGGAATGTGACAAAAAGTAACTCATGTTTGTTTATGATTTTTCACTAATAAATAACATTTACGTATTATAAATAAACTGTCACTGAACAAAATTAATTTTTCTAGACATGTTGTCCCTATACATGCTATATTAAATTTAAGTAGGATCATTGTAAGAATTACAATTAACACACTTAAATATATTGGAGACATACTAAAAAAACTATGACAGTGTCCTGTTTAAAACTTATGAATTAAACACATCACTTGCAAAGTGTGAAAAAATGATTTTTTTTTATGATGTTATTAAAGTTCATCATGTGATGTTTGTTCTGGGGCATTACTGGCATCATCACATGCTGCAGGCGTTATGAACTCTATCTTATATTCACAGCGATAAGGTTCTGTGACAGATAAGAGCTTCGTCTCTAACCCACAACTTACATTTACAGTTGTCATTCTACTAGGTCCATTCCAACAGGCAATACCATTAGTATATTTCATTACAGCATATTTATTATGCGCTGGACCATCCCATTCTCCCCAATTCCCGAGTCCAACTTCTCCACCCCCATTCTTGGACTTCTGTGTAACCTTCTGGAAAATACACAATCTGTAAACATATTCTTTATCCTCATACTCAAAGCATTGGCCATCTAATGTAGCATATTCTTGTTGAAGACCATAATCCTTTTCTAAGTTTTGTTGAATATTCCTTATGTTGGATTCTATTTCTCTAACAGTTCTTTCAGCATCAGAGTATTGACGGCGGGCTTCAGTGGCTTCATCAACTAATTTTTGAGTGTCCTCATCATAACCTGAATGCTGTTCTGTTTCATGTTCTTCGTTGTCTTGATCGGCAGCATCTAAATCTCCACCATCATCTTCGTGCTCTGCGTCCTCATTATCTAGATCACCCACAGCATCAGACTCCTCACCATGTTCTAAATCTTCTTCTTCTTCTTCAGCCTCTTCAGGAGGCTTAAACATTCCTTGTTCCATCATTAATAAAGGTTTTAATAATGACCATGTATTTTCAATGAAGTTTTCTTTATCTATACTTTCTCTCTCACCAATAAAGTAACGTATTTCATCCTCATCAACTTCTCCATCTTTATTCTTATCAAATGCATTCACTACTTTTATTTCATTCACTGTTAAAATATCATCTTGATTAGAGTCAAATCTGCTAAATTGTTCCAAAGCTTCCTTAATAGTGTTTTGTTTTTCCTGCTCAGCTTTCTTTTGTTTTTCAAGCTCTTCTGCTTCCCTGTATACTTTAAGAGCATCATTCTCTTTAGCCTCTAATTCATTTTTAAGATTTTCTTTTTCTTCTTTGATCTTTTCAGCTTCAACTTTATCCTTTTCCAGCTGTGACAATTGTTCTGCCATTTCTTGTCGTTTGGCATTTCCTCTTTCAATTAATTCTACTCTCAAGTGGCTACCAGCCTTATATAATTCAGTTATCCTTTGCGCTTCAGCTCTCGCTTCCTTACCAAGTTCTTCACATGTGTTACTACAAGTGACAGAGGAAGCATACTCGTCAGTTCCATCGCAACAGTCACATACTCCATCGTTGACTCTCGAACTTGGAATATTTTGCGGACGATGACCGGCGTTTGTGCAATGGAAAACGCCATTTAAGCAAGCTGAAGTCCCAGGTTCGTCACTGCCATCAAAACAGTCGCAGTAATCGTCATTCACGTAACTGAAGGGTATAGACATGGACCCATCAAAACAAGTAAAATCTTTTGTCGGCGAATATAGCGGTGCTTTAGCCAAAGAGACTCCTCTGGGTCTCGGTACGTCTGATCGAACATAATAAATACAGGAACTAATTAGTAAAATAACTGCCTGAAACCGAGCGATCCATGCAGAATAGATCATGGTTAATAAAATTCAACGCTCTTAATCTAAATACCGGTCGCTTGTTTGTTACTAATCGTAATGAAATAAATATAAATACGAACGCGTAGAAAACTGACAGCGCTGACGTTGACTCTATTACAGTGGAACTAGTGATGTTAGATATGTTTTTACTTTAGTTCCTCGAGTGAATTTATTAGGGCAATAGGATGACAGTTGATGAGGAGCTTGTGCTAGTTCGTTTCGCCATGATAAATTTTTGTTTCACTTTCAGTCGAGTGACACAAATTAGTCAAATCTGCACACAGAATAAACTTCCAGCGTAACTAGGTAAAAGTTCAAATTTGCACCAAAAGGCACGACTGCTCCAAAAGGAGAGTTAAGTTTTCAGAAGTACAAATGTTTAGTTCATAAGTATTCAATCTATCACTATTCAGTGCATCAAAAAATATATAGAAAAATGTGTACTTGAATCACAAAATCTAGATAAGCTCTAATAGAACTAGACTGGCCTAATATAATCATTACTATGATTGATGTAGGGCAATAGTCCGATTGCCAGATCAGACAAAATCTACTTCAGGGCTTGATTAATGCTATACATTTACTAAGAGCGTGAAAGGAAACCTCAAAATTCTTGGACATCTCTAGTGAAGACCATAAACATTTTACAGTTTTTTTATAAATTCGCACTAATTGGACAGGCTAAAGCTGACGAGCCTAATACTGCTTTTTCTGTAGTACTATATAATAGCAGTAATACTTTTTACTATTCATCGGCCCGTAATCATGGTGGGATAGACAAAAGGGACACAACAATACGACCATGTAAAATGACAGTATAACACCTACGAAATATCCGATAACATTAAATAGGCTAATTACTTCTAATCTGAATTGTTATTGTTAAAAAGAGGTTTTATCGTTTTATAAAAATAACACTGTCAGTATTTAAATAGAATGAATGCAAGTTTGAATATGGATGTACTCTAGTTCTGTTTTTTGTGGTGACATTGGTTAAAAATGTAAAAATGGTATACGTGAAAATTTAATATATAATAATGATTATGAGTTGTGTTTATTATTGAATTAGCCATGATATGATTCGTAGTTCCTCTCTTTTTTTTCATGGTAGCAGAGCGTGGTTGAAGAAATTGGTTCAAGAAACTGATATATATATATATATATATATATATACTGATATATGATATCCGTGGTTAACAGAGTCATGGAAGGTAAAGACGAATTTAGAATACCAATTTTTGAAGGAACTAATTACGAAAAATGGAAATTCAGATTAAAATTATTGCTTCAATTAAAGAACTGTGAGCAGGCGATTGAAAATGAAAACAAAATAAAAGATATTACAGAAAGTGACTGGAAAAAGATAGATTTAAAAGCTCAAAACTATATAGTTAATAGTATTAGCAATTCGCAACTAGATATAGTAATTTCAGAAGGTTCAGCTTATAAAATGATAAAGAAACTTGATGAATTGTACTTGATTAGAGGGTGTGCAAATAAATTGCTGTTGAAAAGAAAGATACTAGAAACAAAATTCAAGGACGGAAACCCTATAGACTTCTTTAAAATTTTTGAAAAGCAAATAAACGATTTAAAAGGAGCAGGAGAATTTGTGACTGAGGAAGATAGACTGAATTATTTATTGTTAGCACTGCCATCTAAATTTGAGCATATTGTTAACGTTGTTGATGCAATGTCAAAGGAAAATCAGACTGTTGAATACGTCAAATCAAAACTTATACTAGATTACAAAAAGAATGAAGCAAGGAATGTTGAACATGATGAGCAGATTTTCGTATCCAATAGCTCAAATAAGAAAACCTGCTTTGAATGTCACAAGGAAGGACATTTTAGAAGGGACTGTCCAAATTTAAAAAATATGTACGGAAGATATCAACGTAGAGGACGTGGTCGTAATTACAGAGGTCATCGTGGCTACAGAGGTTTTAACAATTACAAAGGACATCGAGGTAACAATTCAAATGATAATCAAATAACTGGAAATAATTTATTATTTAATGTGGAAGTTTCGACGGCTGGAGTGACAACAAATGGTACAGTAAGTTGGCTTCTTGACAGTGGGTGTAGTGATCATATCGTCAATGACGACAAATACTTTTGTGAGTATAGCAAGTTAGATAGTCCGGTTAATATAAGAGTAGGCGATGGTTTTGCCTTAAAATCTGAAAAAATAGGAAAGATTACAATGGATTGTTTTGTATTCGGTCAGGTACAAAAAATTGATATTGAGAATGTTTATTACGTACCTAATATGAAAAGAAATTTGCTTAGCGTATCGTGTATTGTTAATAAAGGTAACATGATCAAATTTCATAACGAATCAGCTGCCATATACAATTCCCAACACAAATTAGTTGCTTTAGCTAGGAAAAATAATAAATTATATGAACTTGAGGGTAAAATATGTAACGATAAATTTGTTAACAATAATAAACTGTCAATGTCAGTGAAAGAGAAATGGCACCGGATTTTAGGCCACGTAAATTTTTCGAAACTTAGAGAAATGTGTAGGCATAAGTTATTGAACGGTTTACCTGAACAGTTAAACGAAGGTTACGTATGTTGTGAAATTTGCTTACAAAATAAAATGACAAACTTACCATTTGAGAATAATAGACGAAGAGCGACGGATATTTTAGAAATTATACACACGGATGTGAATGGACCTATTACGCCCATAGGTTATAATGATCAAAGGTATTTTGTTTCTTTTATAGACGATTATAGCAGATATGCAGCAGTGTGTGTGATTAAAAATAAAAGTGAAGTTTTTGATTGTTTTAGAACGTATGTGAACGCCATGCAAAATCAGACAGGAAAGCGGATAAAGGAAATAAGATGCGACAGAGGAAGAGAATACCTTAACAGAGATTTTTACAGGTTTACAAGAGATAAAGGAATTTATTTAAAGCCTGGACCAGCTTATACACACGAACTAAACGGAGTTGCTGAAAGGTTCAATAGGACGATAATGGATCGTGCTAGATGTTTATTGACGGAAGCTAAATTAAATAAAAAATATTGGCCAGAATGTATTCATACATCTGTTTATTTAGGTAATAGAATTTTGACTAACACGTTTAAAAAAAAATCTCCATTTGAAATATTTATAGGAAGGAAACCAGACATTAAGAATTTAAGATTGTATGGAAGTAAATGTTTTGTTCGAGTACCTGAAGAAAAAAGAACTTCGAAATTAAGTCCAAAAGCTGTGCAAGGAATTTTAGTAGGATATACTGATACTGGTTATAAAGTTTTGATAAACGATAAGATAGAAATAAGTAGACATGTTACTTTCATTAATCCAGAAGCTGAAATAATAAAATTTCAAGATATAGAGACAAATGATGAAGAAGAAAAAACTACAGAAAATAATAATGAAGAAAATGAAACAAAGAGAACACAGATTAACGCGCAAAGTGATAATGATGATGAATTTTATGATACTATAGATGATGAAGAAAATAAAAGAAAGAAAGTTATTGTTGAGGAGGTGAGTGGATCAAGTCGTCCAAGAAGAGAGAGAAAATTACCTGAAAGATTTAATGATCACATAGTATATGTAAATGTTTGTAATGCTAGTGTGCCTGAAACATACGAAGATGCAATAAATAGTCTAGAAGTAAATAAATGGAAGAAAGCAATGAATGACGAGATTAACAGTTTAGAACAAAACAAAACATGGGAAATTGTCGATGAACCAATAAATAAAAATGTAATAGATGTGAAATGGATTTTCCGAATTAAGTCGAATGGAAGATATAAAGCGCGAGTTGTGGCAAGAGGTTTCCAACAAGTTTATGATGATAACGAAGAAATATATTCACCTGTAGCTAAGCTAACAACAATGAAAGCTTTGATGTCAACTGCATGTGTCAGAGGATGGCATTTAGAATGTATGGATGTAGAAACAGCTTTTTTAAACGGAACTATTAAGTCAGAAGTTTATATTTACCCACCAGATGGCTATGAAATTGAAGATAATAAAGTGTGCAAATTAAAGAAAGCTCTATATGGATTGCGAGAGAGTCCAAGAGATTGGTATGAATGTTACAATGAATTTATGTTGAGCATCAATTTCAAAAGATCTGATTATGATTACTGTTTGTACACAGGTTGCATAAATAATGATAAGTTGTACATATGTTTATATGTCGATGATATTTTGATTTGTGCTATAAATGAGGTTACAATTAAAAAAATTAAAGAAATGCTAAGTAATAGATTTCAGATGAAGGATTTAGGAAAAGTGAAACAATACTTGGGGATTGAAATTGATTATAAGCCTGAACATAAAAAAATGACTTTGAGTCAATGCAAATACATAGAAAGTTTAGCAGAAAAATATAACGTTAAAGATTCTAAGAGGTATGAAACGCCAATGGAGCAAAATTTATCAATTGAAGCTGGAGAAATAAATTATAATTTGAAATATAGAAATTTAATTGGAGCTTTGTCTTACGTTGCTACTGGAACGAGACCAGATGTTTCATATAGCGTCAATTATTTGAGTCGTTTCCAAAACTGTTACAGTGATGTACATTATAAGTATGCTTTACGAATTTTGAAATATTTACATCATACTCGTAATAAGGTATTAAACTATAATGCAGAATTTGAAGATTGTTTAGATGCGTTTGTAGATGCTGATTGGGCAGCGGATAGAAATGATAGAAAATCAACTACTGGTATTTTGTTGAGAGTATTTAATAATCCGATTATGTGGAAGACGCGTAAACAAAAAATTGTTTCAAGAGCATCAACGCATGCTGAATATTACGCGGTGGCAGATTGTGTTACTGAAGTGTTACCTGTGATAGGGATATTAGGTGATTTAGATATTAAAATTTCAAAACCAGTTAAAATTTTTGAAGATAATACTGGTGCCATATCGCTTTCAAAGTACGGGAAGTTTTGTAAAAACTCAAAGCATATCGAAGTAAGTTATCATTTTGTTAATGATTACGAAAAGAAGAAAATAATTAATGTAACTAAAATTAGTACGATTGATCAATTAGCGGATATATTTACGAAAGCTTTAGGGAAGAATAGATTTCAAAAACTGAGGGAGTTAATAAATGTTTATTGAGTTTATTGAATTGTAATTTTGTAAAGAAAGAGTAAATGTTTTTCTATGAATAATTAATTGTATTTTTTTAAAAAAACGAAGGAGGTGTGTTAAAAAGAGGTTTTATCGTTTTATAAAAATAACACTGTCAGTATTTAAATAGAATGAATGCAAGTTTGAATATGGATGTACTCTAGTTCTGTTTTTTGTGGTGACATTGGTTAAAAATGTAAAAATGGTATACGTGAAAATTTAATATATAATAATGATTATGAGTTGTGTTTATTATTGAATTAGCCATGATATGATTCGTAGTTCCTCTCTTTTTTCAGTTATTATTATTGGAGGGTGGAGGAGCTAAGTCCTGCAGTGGACCAGAATGATTAGAGTGTTAAATAAACGTATAAGTATTCACATACTTATGTGGGGTGTTAGGTTCGTTAAAATGTAAATCACTAGTTTTCCACAGTAATTATATTTGTACAGAATAAAGTACACTGTTATGACTAGAGGTAGGTAGATTGCGTTCAGTACAATACGTATGTATATAGATCTACGCGCTGTGTCGCTGTATCGTGCACCGGCTGATGCATTGAGAGTGGGGGACACGATGACGTGGCGACGTACGAGCAATGGTCAGCTGATCGTTTACTGTTATGCGCTCCCCACCTAACAGTATGGAATGCGATGACGTAGCGGCGCGCTGGCGGCGATCAGCTGCTCGCTTACCGCTACAGTACTCCCCTCCTGAGACCAATACTACGGGCGATAGTAGTCCGGGAATCGAAGTCGCCTACCGCTGCGTGTAGACTTTTCAGGAGTGTCGGTGGGTCGGTGGGTACTTCGGGTGTGTGTTTATTAAGAAGCGGCGTAGACGTCTGAATATTGTCGCCTTCTTTTGTAATGTAGGCTGGTTTCAAACGGTCTATTGATATAGTATTTTCTTTGTTGCGTATTGCGACGTTGTAGTATTTATCATGACGTTCTAATACTTTGAAGGGTCCGGTATATGGTGGCTCTAAAGACTTGCGTACTAGATCTTGTCTTACAAACACATGTGAACAATTCTTTAAATCCTTTGGTACATAAAATGGTCCGTTTCTGTTCCATGTAGTGAGTGTAGGTGATAGTTTGGACATGTGCTGAGTTAAACGCATGGCGAAGCTGGCGACGTCTTTTACTGTGTGTTCAGTAGTTGGCGATAAAAACTGGCCGGGCAGGCGTAATGGTTCACCGTACACAAGGTCGGCTGGAGAGGCTTGAAAATCTTCTTTCCAGGAACTGCGTATACCCAGTAGTACTAATGGTAAGACTTCCATCCATTGTGATGTATTATGACACATAATTCCTGCCTTTAGCTGACGATGTAATCGTTCTACCATACCGTTTGATGCAGGGTGGTAAGCAGTAGTGCGGAAGTGGTGAGCTCCAACAATAGAAGAAATGGTTTTAAAAAGACTACTTTCAAATTGTCGTCCGCGGTCAGTGGTGATTTGCGTTGGGCAACCAAATCTCGATATCCACCTGGATATCAAGGCGGTCGCGCAGCTGTTCGCGGTGATGTCTTTTAGAGGTATGGCGTCAGGCCATCGTGTGAACCGGTCAACGATGGTGAGACAATATCTGTAATCAGATGAAACTATTAGTGGTCCTACAATATCGATGTGGATATGGGAAAATCTGGATGAGGTTGGAGGAAATCGGGAAAGAGGTGCATTTGTGTGACGGGTAATTTTGCAGCGCTGACAATGCAGGCAACATCTTGTCCACTCTCTACAGTCTTTGCGTATGCCTGGCCACACAAATCTTTGAGTGACTAGGCGCACTGGGATCCAGGATGGCTTAAACAAGGTAGTGAATTAAATATTTGTTTTCGCAGTTCTGGTGTGACGTACGGTCTTGGTGGTTGAGTTGATACGTCACAATACACTTCTGTATCTGAGCCATCTGGAGTAATCTTTTGAAGTTGCAACGATGATCCTCCTTGTAGAAGTAATTGAAGTTCCGGATCTGTTTTTTGTAACTTAGCTAAAGTTTTATAATTCAACGCGTGAGATATATTTTCTACGCGTGACATAGCGTCAGCCACAACATTTTCAGAGCCAGGTACATAGCGGATATCCGTCGTATACTGTGATATATAGTCAAAATACCTGTATTGCCGAGGAGAACAATTCTGTCTTGTCCTGTCTCTTTAACTTTCTGGAGAAAAATCCGAGCGGCTGCCAACTTGAACTGTTACTCGTGCGTTGCTGTAATACTGCTCCCATTGATACATCTGAAGCATCAGTTAAAATAGAAAGCTGTGAAAGTGGATGTGGATGTGCGAGAAGAGTTGGATGCGAAAGTAATTTTTTACATTCGTTAAAGGCTTCGAGCTGTGGAGGTGACAGTTCTATTGTTTGTGAAGCTTTAATTTTCGGTCCCGATAATAACTCGTTTAGAGGCGCCTGTGCTTGCGCAGCGTGTGGAACGAATCTTCTATAGAAATTAATCATTCCTAAAAATCTACGAAGCTCCTTGATTGACTTAGGTACTGGAAATTCCTGGATTGCCTTGACCGTCGCGTCAAGGGGCTTGACACCTTCAGAAGATACCTGATGTCCGAGAAAAGTTACTGTAGGCTGTCCCCAAACACATTTGTTAGAGTTAATTATCATACCATATTTTTTTAAGCGTGATAGTAGTTGGTACAGATGTTTTTTGTGAAGGGTGGCTGATGGAGAATAGACCAAAATATCGTCGATATAGCCATAGCAGAAGCTATCCAATCCTGTAAGCACTTCGTCGATAAACTTTTGAAAGGTTTGTGCAGCATTCCTCAGACCGAATGTCATAAAAGGAAATTCGAACAATCCAAACGGTGTGGTGATAGCAGTCTTCGAAATATCCTCTGGATTAGTACGTATCTGGTTATAAGCCTTAATTAAGACAATTTTGGAAAATATGGTACACCCTGATAGCTGATGTGAAAAATCTTGAATGTGACGTATGGGGTACCGGTCTGGTACAGTACGGGAGTTTAGTGCGCGATAATCACCGCAAGGTCGCCATCCGTCGTCCTTCTTCTTCACAAGGTGAAGTGGAGAAGACCAAGGACTTTCAGAGCGCCTGGCTGTACCATTGGCTACCATATCCTCAACCTCTTTCTTAGCAATTTTCAAGCGAATCGGATCTAATCGCCTTGGTTTGCTTGTTACTGGCTGGCCTTTTGTTGTATTAATAAAATGTACCGTATTGTGTACGGGTTTGGGTACCTGTACTGTCCCTGTAGGGCGTGTGACCTCTGGAAACTGGAGAAGAAGTTGGTGAAATTCCGAGTCGCCAACAACAGTTTTAACAGATGCCACATCATCTAGTATGTACTGCGATGAAGCTGATACTGACAGCTGTGTTGTGCCATCAATAAGCCTGTGGTTACCGCAATCTACAAGCAGATTAAACAAACTTAAGAAATCCACTCCTATAATAGGTTTTGAAACATCGGCGATCGTAAATTTTTTTTTTAATAATAATATTTTATTTATTAAAAACAAAGTACATTATTTTGGACAAGTTAACAATAATGGTTTCTTTTATTTAAATGTATTTGACAGTTGATTGAGGTCCTGTGTAACCTAGCTAGGCTAACTAACTAGCCTGTGTTTAGGTCACAGTCCCATTCCTCTATGATTGGTAAGAATACATAAATATAAGACTTCATACACAATACAAAAAACCACTCAATTCCACCTGCAAGATAATAACAAAATTAATATTTATTAAACTAATTATATATCTATAGAACATAGATGGTATTCATTTATTTGTGAGGTAAACTTTTATGAAATTTAAGTTAAGACAATGTTAACAAATACTGTTCGGTTTCATCATATGATTTTGTGTACAGATAGTCATGTTTATCTGATTTACAACGGGTACGTGGTAAGTGATAAATTTAGGTTTCTTTATTAAATTTATTATAAAGATATGGACCCAAGAAATAGAAAAATCGTTTACTAAAACTATAAGGGATATTAGGAATGGTGCATATTAAATCTTTTCGTCGTTTAAATGTCTCGCTGTATGGAGTTATGGAGTGCTGGGTTAAAATTGTGTGTAGAATAAAAAGTTGTCGCACGTTATGTAAATTGCATTTGCTATAGAGGTATAGGAGAAATTTCCAAGCGAACGTACGGCGCAGTCCAAAGTCCAAATTAAGTTGAATGGGGCCGTAGGTATTAATATTTGTGCCGTTTGCAGCTGTTAAACTATATTTAGTTATTGTGCAGGACGACTGTTGACCGTGAAAAAACACATAAATCTGAACCTGTATCTACCAGAAATATTTTTTTCGTAATTCGGTCTGTTACGAATAGACGGCCTGGCATGGCAGTCGTAGGCCGCTAGTTTCGGCTGCCTTTCGCGTTTTCCGAATCCCAAGTGCAGGGTTTGTTGCACTTTTTTGCTTGTTTGCCGTATATATAGTGGTACCAGCAATAGGGATGATTATGTGGAAGTACGCGCGAGCGCGATTTAGATCTACCTACCTTGCGATTCGAAGTTCGCACAAGTGAACGGCTACGTACTTGATCGTCCATACGCTGTGTTAAGGTCTACCTTAACACAGCGTATGGTATTAGTATTTAATTTAATGAAACTACAATGGAGAAATTGTATATCTGTATTATATATTTCAACGAGAACATCTTAAACTAGAATCTTTTACATACTTGACAAATAAAAGAATTAACAACAGTAACCTAGCAACCACAAAGTCTACTATTAGAAAAATAAATACAGTATACAAATAGGTTGCACAACGTACTACTTCAACACCTTCTCTCGTTGTAAACCTATATCAATTATTAAACTTTGGAGTCTTGGTCTAGGTAGTGCCTTTGTGAATAAATCTGCCAGCTGTTGTCATTATGAAATTGTTGAATCGCTCAGGACGTCTTAATAATGACCTGTCTCGCAATACTCTTTCATTTGCGAGATCTTCTATATTATCGCTATCATTCCCCCCAGATTCAATCAATTCTTCATCAAAACTTCATTAGACATATCCTTAACAGCATTAGAGATATCCTCTTGCCAAACAGAAATCTCTAATTAATCAACTTTATTACTATTGATATTTTCAGCACCTTCAATTGTGGACTTAATGGGTCTTTCATCAAAAGAGACATCTCTTGATCGAATAAGAGTGCCTGAAACTCTATCCCAAAGCCTGTAACTATCATCATCATCATAACCAATTAGCAAACACTTCTTTGCCTTCTTGTCCAATTTTTTTCTTTTCGGTTTAGGCACATGCGCGTAACAGGTTGAACCTATGATTCTCAGATGTTTAATTTGCGGCTTTTTTTTAAACCACAATTCAAAGGGACTCTTATCTTCCACCAGAGTTGGACCAGTTCTATTTAAAATATAAACAGCTGTCTTTATCAACTCAGCCCATAATTTTTCGGGCAATTCTTCGTGAGCATGCATCATTGCACGAGCTGACTCAACAATCGTTCGATTGTCTCTTTCACTACAACCATTTTGTTCTGGCGTGTAAGGCATAGTAAACCGGTGATGAATACCATGCTTAATCAACTCATTCCTCACTTTTTCATTGTCAAACTCTCAACCGTTATCGCGCAGAAACTCCTTAACCGTATGTCCCACTGCTTTTGCTTCAGCTAACATTTGTAGTAGCTTCTTATGTACTTCCGACTTTTCTTTCATAAAATATACATAGTTAAACGTGTAAATTCATCTTTTAAAAGAACAAAATATCTATTATTGGAACATGAAGACGGGAAAGGGCCGCAAAATCCGAATGAATTCGTTCACCAGGTGATGTTGCTTTTTCTCTTGCTCCGAATTTATGTCTGTGAGCCTTTGCGAATATACAGCCTTCACAAAGTTCACCTGTAAGTTTCGTCTTCAAATTCAACTCCTTCTCAATGATATTCTTCACATGCCTTTTGTCTTGATGGCCAAACCTCTCATGATAGAGCTGCAGTGTATCCAGCACATTCACAGTTCCACCACAAGGTAGCACTACACTGCACTCCAGTTTGTATAGCCCACCATAGCGTTCTCTTTTTCCAGTAACCATAACCTTACCATCAACCACTATTATGCACGAACTTACGCGTGACTTGAAAACGCTCTTCGGATTTTTAACCTGTATAGCAAGAATCGAAAATAAATTCTTTGTAATATTCGGAACTAACCAGACTTCGCGCAAAAAGAATTGTCCTCTGGTTTCGGCACTGAAGCGTATCGATCCTTTTCCTAAGGCATTTAACTTCTTACCATCAGCCGTAGTCACTGTATGAGGTATAGAAAAATGAGTAAAATCTTCAAAAATATCATCCCGCATAGTAACATGATGGGTGGCTCCATTATCCACATACCAGTGTTCACTATCAGGCATATTATCTTCAATTTTATTTATTTCATGCAGCGTAATACTACTACAAAAACCTTTATCATTTTCCTTCTCTACTTTTGGAAAATCTCTCTTAAAATGACCAACTTCATTACTTAAATGACATTTGTAACTCTTAGTTGTCATTTTTTTTGACCCACTTGACATGTTCTTTATTTCCTTTTTCTTCTTCTGAAATTTGGATACTGCCGCCAAGGTTTCTCCGTAGGTATTTTCTGTTGCTTCATTAGCACTAATTAGCGCTCTCTCATGAGCACACAGTTGACTTGTCAAGTTCTCAATATTGCGCAATTCTTTAGCCATTAACATCCAACTCGACTTGAATGAAAAATAAACTTCTGGCAAAGTATCCAATATCTTGCATAATAAAAGAACTTCAGGTAATTCCTCTTTACCATTTTCTTTTAATATCTCAATATTCAGTTTATGCCATAAATTTTTCAGTTTCGATACATGTGTTGCAATGTTATCATTGTCATCTTTTTTATATCTAAAGAACTCCATACAAATGCTATAGATTTGGTTCTCATTTGCACCATCATAAAGCCTGTGCAGCTCTTCCCACACTTCTTTAGGTTTTGAGAATCGCAATACTTTATCTAATGTCTCGTCCGAAATGTTTGTGGTTATTAGAAGCAGTGCAGTATTTTCCTTTCTCAAATACTCACTCACCTCCCTGTTAAAGTTAGCCAAAGCTGCTTCCGCTGCAACAGTACTCCCACTGGCAGCTGCAGGCTTCATAGGCTTACATAGCTTCCCTGTCACAATATCCATGAGACCGTCCATGCCCTGCAATAATGCAGTCATACGGTACCTCCATGGCACCCAATTTGTACCATCAAATTTCGGAATACAAATTCTATTTAGTTCCATTTTAATTACTGGCGTTATCTGGGCCCATAACCTGTTGTAGTATTTAATTTAATGAAACTACAATGGAGAAATTGTATATCTGTATTATATATTTCGACGAGAACATCTTAAACTAGAATCTTTTACATACTTGACAAATAAAAGAATTAACAACAGTAACCTAGCAACCACAAAGTCTACTATCAGAAAAATAAATACAGTATACAAATAGGTTGCACAACGTACTACTTCAACAAGATTGCGTTCAGTACAATACGTATGTATATAGATCTACGCGCTGTGTCGCTGTATCGTGCACCGGCTGATGCATTGAGAGTGGGGGACACGATGACGTGGCGACGTACGAGCAATGGTCAGCTGATCGTTTACTGTTATGCGCTCCCCACCTAACAATATGGAATGAATTGGAATGCGATGACATAGCGGCGCGCGGGCGGCGATCAGCTGCTCGCTTACCGCTACACTTATACATTTATTTAACACTCTAATCATTATCATTTGCCTTTTGATTTAATTTGTTGTACAAGCTATCACTAGCTTGTACAACAAATCAATGAGATAGGTATACATTTTGAAAGTCATGTAGTATCCCATATTAATCTGTGATCAGTGATGCAGTTTGTGTTTTACTTGACTTAAAGGTCTTTGTTACCAGGTCATAAAATTAAGAAAAAAAATCTGTTTTACTCTACCTGGCTTGAGTATTGTTTGCGTTGTTTTATATAAATATTTTGCGTGCTTATTTGAAATAAATTTATGCATATTAGCAATTTTATCAAAAAGTAATAAAATGGAAACAATATTGGAACAACAAAGAAATTATCATGAGGAAAGGGAACGAACCATGGACGCTATGGTGAAAGAAATTCTTCACAAAAAGACTGGAGTTAGTGTTTCTCTCCTATTCTAAAGTGTTTTGATAAAAGCTTTGGGTTTGATTGCCTATAACCTTTAAACTAAAAGCTAATTGTAACATTTTATGTTTTACCTCTTTTCGTTTTTTGGTGGTCGAGCACTGCTTTTGAATCGAGAAGTCGCGTGTTAGAATCTCGGCTTACGTTTTAATGTCTTTTCTAAAGTTATGTCTTGAATGTTGTTATGTGAGTAAATTGTGCGGTTTGGGTTCGTCGTCATTGAGACGAAAATATAGATGAGATGAAGCTTATATTCTGGAATTTTTAACCCAGTTAATTGGTTTAAATAGTCTTAGCTAAATATTATCTATTTGGAATATAATCATCATATAATATATACATAGATAACTTTACTGTCAAGTATCTTGCGGGGTAGGCAGAGAGAACAGAGTGCCATAAGGCATGATTCTTACATGCCTTACTTGATTCTTTGACTTTCATAACTCTTGTCATACATGATCATAGAATTTTAAGGGTCTTGACATCATGTTCCTCGAGGACTTGTTCTATTTGGTCATGGAAAGTGTGTTGTGGCTGTCCTTGTATCATAGAAGACTACTAACCAATATCTTTTTTATTTTCAGCACCGAGAGACTATAAATGGTGATCACCGTTTGAAGAACTTACATGATGTGAGTGATTAATTTAATATTTTTTCTGAACATAATACCTTTACCAAATATTTAACTCCTTAAAGTGTCTGTGACAACAACTTGAAATATTTTAATGTTAAGAAATAGATTTATGTATTAATAATTGTTAGCATATAATTAATGTCTACAAGCAGTAAAGAAAATATTTTGTTGTTAAACTAAGAAAATAATTATTAAAAGTCTTTATAAATTAATATTATCACCAATCAATGTCTGGAAAATTTGATGTGCTTCATTATATAGTATAAAACAAAGTCACTTTTGGCTGTCTGTCCCCGTATATGCGCATATCTTTAAAACTATGCAACAGATTTTGATGTGGTTTCTTTTAATCGTTAGAGAGTGTCAACCGGGTGGTTTTGATCTACAATTCATGTATAGAGTTGTGCAAAAAAGCGATAATTTTTAAGATTTAGAACTTTCATTGCAAATGCTGGCTGAACCCTAAGTGATAGTTCAAAACAATGTTCTACATTATTAAACACCTTCAGAAGGTCTGCAAAACAGTCCGCGAGGGCATATGTCTATCTTTAAGGGATAACCCACCCTGACCATTTTTATTTGTTTACTTTTTACGAGAAATATGGGCTTATTTACCAAGCGATTTTAAACATTACAGCATTAATTTTCGTCCAATTAAGTTTCTTAAATAGATTGTGTATGTAATAGAAATGATCCTGACCCTTTACAGTATGCAATTTAAAGGAATATTTACGAAGATATTGCAGTATTATCATAGCGGGACATAGCAGTTGCGTTTGGCGCCCAAACGCGTGCCGATAAATAGCACAAATTGGACTTTATGAAATCCACATTTTACTCATTTATTACTATTGATGCGGAACAAAGTTCGCGGGTCAGCTAGTATATTTATAAGACATTAAATCATGGCAAAGTTAGCAAGCTTTAAGCAAAGTAATTACATTGGTCAAATTTACTGATCCACAGTGTTAGTCTCGGCGGTCCAGTGGTTGAGCACACAGATTCTGAACCCAGAGGCTGCGGGTTCGAATCCCGGCACACACCAATGACTTAACATACTTAGCATAATATTTAATGCATTTTAAAAATTACCTATGATACTCTGTAAATGTACCTTATAGAAATTATTTTAATTGTGTTTATATTTCAGAGATATGTGGAATCAACAATAAGGCTCAAGGAACTTTATGAGGATAAAGATGGACTTAGAAAAGAAGAAATTGCAGCTTTATCTGGTCCTAATGAGTTCCAGGAGTTCTATGCAAGGCTCAAACAAATTAAAGAGTTTCACAGGAAGCATCCGAATGAGGTAACTTGTCAACATATTTTTTTTTTAAAGAGCATCTACCTAAAAGTTTTTAATCAAGTAGCAAGATGATGACAAAAAGAGCAAAATATAGGCCATTTTGATGCATTCTCAACAACTATTATGTTAAGCATATTATTTAATATTTTTATTAATCAATTAATGCCAGTTATATTTTAAAAGTGTTTAAATATTACATATATAACATAACTTCACGCCTTTTGTTACCCGAAGGTGTAGGCAGTGGCTGCTAAACTTCATCTCGCCGTTATGTTTACGTCCCAAATGGAATAGGTGGCGAACCTATTGCCATACCGGGCACAAAGTTTGTCAGTCATCGATATTTATCACACGTAACTTCCGAAAACAATTTCGAAAAGTCATTGGTGTGAGCCAGTGTCTGGAATCGAACCCGGACCTCTGGATCTCTGGACCTCTGAAGCCGTGTGCTCGACCACTGCGCCACCGAGACTAATTTACATTAAATACTATTAGACATAATTTTTTTTTTACTTAAACCTCCTTCCTGAAGCTCATTCAAAATTTAAAACACCAGAAATGTGACCCATACTAGCTGTGTTCTCAAATTCATTAAAGTTGCCACGCAAAATGCATGGCAACATGTAAACGATAAACAGTACATATAAACGATAAAAAAGTTTGGAATTCAACTGCTCCTTTTGCGTTGTATTGATTGTAATGATTACCTTTTGTTAAACTGGAAATTGAAGAGAGTCGGCCTTGAGTTTCTTGCCAGTTCTTCTCAAGAAGCCTTGACGCCTGGCACTTAGATTCGCTTTCACATTCAAGACAGTGTGATGAAAGGGAATCTAAGCTCCGTGAATTTTAGCTAGTAGTTTTATGTGATGATTCTAAGTACTTTGTAAAGTCTAAGGAATAAAGATATTTTGAATTTGAAAACTTAAAAAAAATATAAATGCCAAATATACATTTTCTGAAAGTTTTATCATCTACTAGCAGATCCAACAAACTTCATACTGCCTTATTATATATCTTTACAATGAAAAAAGGCTAATATTTAACTCATATTAGTTTTTCCGTGAAAGAAACATACATTCTAACACACACTGAAATATTCGCATTTATAATATTAATAGGATATTTTGTTTTTTGTAGATATGTGTACCCATGTCTGTGGAATTTGAAGAATTAGCTAAATTACGAGAAAACCCCGCAGAAGATTTCACAAGTAAGTTCAGTTATATTGCTATCCCATATATTTCGATTTATTAAAACATTATTTATTTATCTCTAAGATTTTCGCGAATCACGTTCATGACATTAAAACAAACTTTAGGATTATATCGCGTTTATTTATTAATTTCCCGACGTTTCGAACTCTTTACAGAGATCATTTTCACGAGTGATGAACAAAAAGATGGTATCCGTTCAAAAGCTATTTTCATTGATACAGATGTGGTCTGATGGTCTGATGTGGGTTACCAATAGTAAAAATCATATTTTTAACATCAACTTTTTGATTTTTATTTCCAAAAAGTGGGTGCTCTCTGTATCAATGAAAATAGCTTTTGAACGGATACCATCTTTTTGTTCATCACTCGTGAAAATGATCTCTGTACAGAGTTCGAAACGTCGGGAAATTAATAAATAAACGCGATATAATCCTAAAGTTTGTTTTAATGTCAAAAACATTAATACGCGCGGCATAGAAGCGACAGACAGGCGACTGGTTATACAATTGCATACTAAACATGATGGTTTGAATTACAGCTCCTGCTGAATTTACTGATGAAGAAGGCTATGGTAAATACCTGGACCTGCATGAATGTTATGAAAAGTACATAAACTTAAAAGGAATTGAGGTAAATGAAATAAAATATATTGATTTGAGATAATCTATTCCATGTAATATTTATACATTTTAATAAGTTAAATACTTCCAAATATTTGTGGACACAGATAAATGCCTTAGTGGTCCTTAGTGGTTGAGCTCATCGTGAGTTCGATTTCGGACACACGCAAATGATTTTTCGAAATTCTTCCTTTAAATTATCTGTGACGACCCTGACGACCTTCTGCCTAGTGTATGGCAATAATTTCGCCACCTATTCCAATTGGGATGTTATATTAAAGTGAAGTTACATATGTTACGTTTAATCTTTAAAATGCTGTGATATTTTACAATTTAAACATGTATTAATATTGAATCATTATATTTTTACAGAAAGTGGATTACATCACTTATTTGGCCATATTTGACCATCTTTTCGATATACCACGTGAACGTAAAAATAGTGACTACAGAAATTACATCAGGGCCCTACTGACTTACTTAAAAGACTTCGTGTCTCGAATAAAACCGCTGCTAGATCAGGCCCAAGAAATGGCCGCAGCTCATCAAGAGTTTGTCAAGCAATGGGAATCTGGAACATTTCCCGGGTGGCCTGTGAGTATATATTCCGTCTTACCTTACTTTTTTGTACCATACTGAATATTATTAATTCATTAAGGTGTAGAAATGTTCCATTATATTATATTATCAATGTGTATATTCTTTTTGTTTTAGAAAGAAACCGGTGGTGCCCTAACAAATGTGGGAGCACATTTGGACTTATCCGCTTTTTCTTCATGGGAGGAACTTGCTTCATTAGGTCTGGATAGATTAAAATCTGCACTTATGGCTTTAGGGTTGAAGTGTGGCGGTACTCTTGAAGAAAGAGCTCAAAGGTTAGTTAAAATAATTAAATACTAAAAAACTGGTTTGATTTTTATATTCATTACTTCTATTTATCATCGAATTTTCCTTTAATGATAAATAGAAGAAGGAGATAGACACATAAAGTTACGAAAAAAAAGTACCTTCACACACTTAGTGCATCACGTCTCACCCAATATGGCAAATCACTCAATATGGCGAGTAAATTGTTGGGTAGTCATAATTCTAAAAAGTCTAAAAGAAGTTAATCATTGATAACTTTCGAAAATTGGTGTTGAGTTAATTCAAATTCGAAGTCGAGACTTCTTTGCCGCAACATACAAAGCATATTAGGGTATAGGGTACTGCTTAAAAGCACTCTGTTTCCCTGTTATCAACTTGGCAAATTCTTTTTGAAAACTGAAAAAATTAAATACATTACCAGTCCCCATCAGATATTATTATTGATACAATAAAAACTTCCCAAATAGTAGTACTATTTGGGAAGTTGACAAGTTGTTCTCACTGAAATGACAAAAGCTAAAATATTACTTTGAGTTTTGTTTCCAAGTAACGACTATTGTAGCTTTTGCCTCTAATCAACTCAAATATTATATTATTAACAGTCATATTAGTCGGCAAGCAGAATGTTATAATTTTTTCGCATGTAATTTTCTAGGTTATTCAGCACTAAGGGTCAGACATCTTTAGATAAGTCTTTGGTCGCCAAAAAGGGAGCTAACAAAGCTAAAGCATCAACACAGCAAAGGCATAAAGATATTGCTGCCATTGAAGCCCAAGTATACAGGTTTGTTTTGATATCTTTAAAAAAATATATTTGTCTTTAATCTATTTTTTTATATCAATAGTTATTCATTTGTAGTTATCACTAATATATTTTTTACTGGTTGACCCGGCGAACGTTGTTTTGTCTAAAAAGCTGCAAATGAGTAAATATTTTAATTTCTAAAATAAAAGTAGCCATTGCAGAGACAAAAATGAAAAAAATAAAGCTGTTGTGGTACATGCAGCGTATATACCTACATAAATTGAAATCCGGTTATTTCAATGTATGGGCCTGAATTTCAATTCTTAATTCAGAAGTGGGATACTGAATCTACTGCTCATGGGACACGACTAAATATGAAGTTCTGTGTTTACTTTCAATATACAGGTTTGCGAATATAGTAGGCAGCACCCGTGGAGCCACAATAGAGAACGTGACGCGTAGGGCTGCGCGCGCGGCCGGCGAGAGGAGGGACGACAGCGGGGACGAGAGTGATGCCTCCGCGGCCGCCGACATCGACTCGGATGACGATGAAGTACCCTACAACCCCAAAAATTTACCACTCGGATGGGATGGAAAGGTAAGAAAAAAAATTTGAATTTCGATAAAATATTATAATTTAGTTCCAAACTAAGCAACTAAATGCTTGTATTATGGAAACCAGATAACGGATAGTAATACATATATACTATTTTTTGTAAATATTAGTGATGTTACGAATGTTGGATTTTGGACATTCGCGAATGCGAAAATCTCTCAAAAGCCTCCGCAAACGCATTCGAGTGATTCTCAGACCTAAAATGCACACAAAATTTCATCAAAATCGGTCAAGCCAAATTCTTGCAGTTATTTAATGATTAATATCACGCGTAGAAGAATATTTTGGATAAGTTTCATACTTAATACAGCGTGTCTTTTTATGATGTAACTGTGTTTTGTAAAAAATATGAACTGAAACTTTTAAGTTGGATCAAGCTGTATACGGTATGTAAATCTGATTATAATTGATTTGAGTTGGGTATAGCAGGGTTTGCACGAAAGGATAAACGCAGTCGAAATGAGGGTACTACGCAAAATTTGTGGAGTGACTCTCGCTGACCGCGTCGAAAACAAGGTTTTCAAAGGAAGGAAGAAGTATCGAATGAGTGTCGATGTTAAAGTAAGAAAGGGCATACTCCGATGATTCGTAAATATAGAACGAAAAGGATGATGCTAGATTGACCCAGCAGATGATATAATGCAAAACCGGATGAATGTAGAATACGCAGATCGCCACGACATACAAATAGAACGAGCCCTGGAGGAAGGTGATGTCAGGACTGAGCTTTAAAGGTCGACGATCGTATATGACGAGAATTATGAAACTCAAAGAAACGAGTGAGGCGTGTATGAATGGTCCCTTATGGCGCTTTGTCCTCTCTGCTTACCCCGCAAGTTACTTGACGTGCAATTTTTATTTTATATAACTAATGGCTGATTTATAATATAATACTTTTTATACTAATCTAGGTGGGTAAAATATTAAACAAAATATAAAGCTCATTTTTCGTATCATCTTGTTATATATAATTTCTTTTTTTTTGTTATTAAAAACATTCGCAATATTTAATACCCAAAAACATGCGAATATTCGCGAATGCGAATGCGAGTATTCGTTACATCATTAGTAAATATATTCTTAAAATACATAGAAAAACACCCAGACAGCATACATATATTCATGCTTGATATAACTTTATGTACTTGGGTGTCAAAACATAAAAAGTCTTTTACATTTTTGTAGCCTTAAATGTATTTTATTTAAAACGATTAAAAATATAACTTTAGTAGAAAATCAAAACAGTCTTATCTTTTGACAACACGAATAGTTCGGAAATTCTTTTTTTTATGGTATAGGGGGGGGGGGGGGCAAACGAGCAGGCGTGTCACCTGATGGTAAGTAACCAACGCCGCCCATGGACACCAGTAACACATATAGAGTTACTGTTGCGTTGCCGACCTTTAAGGGATAGGGGATAGGTAAGGATGGGGAAGAGGGGTGGGCCTCCGGGTACCTCTCACCGAACGAAACGCGGCATGAGCCTATTATGAATATAGTCCGAAATCTCCAGACTTTTAAAACTTATCTGTACATGAGTAATTTCGCTCATCATTAATAATGTTTACACTTACCTGCTAACTTTCTTACCCTCACCCTATTAGTGGTAGTATAACATATTTATTAATTGTGTTTTTTTTTCTTTCACAGCCCATCCCATACTGGTTGTACAAGCTTCATGGTCTTAACATTAGCTACACATGCGAGATCTGCGGTAATTTCACATACAAGGGACCTAAAGCGTTCCAAAGACATTTTGCCGAGTGGCGTCACGCCCACGGCATGAGGTGTTTGGGTATACCTAATACTGCTCACTTCGCCAATGTCACACAAATTGAAGATGCACTTGCTTGTAAGTATTTTTTAATTTTAATGTACAATACGTAACTTCACGCCTTTTTCTCCTCGAAAGAGTAGGCATTTAAAGCCTCGATTCGCCGAATCGTTACTAAATGGGATAGGTAGAGACTTTGGCTTTCTACAAGCTACGATCCTGACACACATCTTTCGCCTCATCCACAGTCATACATCTCGTCATGCATTTACGTCGGTTTCGGGTGCTACGCATTTTGCCTTTTTTAAACAGACCATTTATTTGGTCGTGGTAGCCTCCGTCTTGGTCTCCCGATCCTGACCCTACCACTCACATTCGCTTCGTATACTCTTTTAGTCAGTCGGCTTTCTTCCATTCTTGCAATATGACCAAACCCTCTTAACATACTTCCCTCCACTTTGGTCACCAATCATCCTTCAACTTGCATTTCTCCCTTATCACGCTATTTTTCATTCGACCCGCAATGGTGACTGCCCACTGCATTCACCTTACTTTCATGCTTCGCCTACCATACCCAACACTCACTCCCGTATGTCAGAGTTGGTACCAACACACCATTGTGAATTGTCAAGCGTGCCTTTTCAGACACAGCCTGACTACGCATCAAGGCATGCAATACACCATTAACTCTGTTACCCGCAGTCACTCTCCTTTCAATATCTTCCTCACATTTTCCGTCTCTTGTAAACATACTTCCCAAATATACAAACTCATTCACTTGCTCCAATTTCTCGCCATTCGATATCATATCACATAGTGTGACCTCTTTCTCTCTCTCACCACAACCATAACTTTCGTCTTGCTTACATTTATTTTCATACCTCTTTCTCTAAACCCTTCATTCGCCAAGATTAGCATGTCTTGTAACTCCGACGCCGACGGAGCAAGTAATACCTGGTTATCAGCGTACAGTAGGCACTTGACACGCATCTCTTCCATGCTTAAACCACGTTCAGTCTCTTTCAGATTTGTCAGAAAATTATCCATATAGAGATTGAAGAGCCATGGTGACGCAACACGTCCTTGTCGAATACCTTTATAGATATCAAACCAGTCTGAGTGCGCCCCATTCACCCTGATACAGGCTCTAGAATTCTCATATGGAGAATTTGAAGCCCGCACCAGGCGCTCGTCAACCCCATATGTATTCGACAGCGTTGACCATAATTCATTCCTGGGTACACGATCATAAGCCTTCTCCAGATCTACAAATGCACAGAATACTTTTTGGGACTTGGCTAAATGTTTTTCACAGATGGTCTGCAGAGAGAAGATCTGATCGATGCACCCCCTTCCTCTCCTAAATCCCGCTTGTACATCCCACAATTTCTCATCTGTTAAATTCGTCACTCTTTCATTATGAATCTTCGCATACAATTTACCTACAACACTTAGAAGACTAATGCCTCGGTAGTTTTTGCAGTCCTGCCGCGATCCCTTCCCCTTGTGCAAGGGCACAATGATTGCTTTGGTCCAGTCGTCCGGAACACAGCCATCACGTCAACATACATTGAAAAGTAGTCGCAACAATCTTACAACAACCCCTTTGACACTTTCCAGCATCTCGGTAGTTACCCTGTCATACCCTGCAGACTTACCCAATTTCGTACTTTTGATTGCATTCACTATTTCATCTTCCGTAATTTCCTGAACTGCATCGTTTTGTGAGTGAGTGGGAGTTGGAATGTTGACCGGCTCATTATTGTAAAGATGTCCCTCACTACACTCAAAAAGTTCTTCGAAGTAACTTTTCCAACGATGCAGAACATCCCTTTCAATACTCAATACATGGTATACGTTCTCTGTATGAATTTCATACAGAGAACGTATCCTACTAGAAAATCGACCTCAAAATTATGACATGCCACACATTATTTGGTGATAGAGGTACTTGGTAGCCTTACCCTGTTCCCCTTTCCTTATCGGCCTTATATTCTGTCTGTATTATATCTGACAAAGCAATTGCCACTAGGTGACCTGCTTGTTCATTTACTCCCTATCCCATAAAAGGTTATAATTTTGTGTGTTAATTTTCAGTATGGGAGAAAATTAAACATCAAAAAGAGAATGAGAGGTTCGTTGCGGAAAACGATGAGGAGTTTGAAGATTCGCTGGGAAATGTTGTGAACCGCAAGACATATGAAGATTTGAAGCGACAAGGGCTTCTATAAGAATAATGTTGTATTAAAAGATTATTAATAAAATATTCTAGACCAAATTCATACTTTTTAATATAACATTTTCTCCTTTTTCGGGTAGAAAAAGGCGAAATGTTAACGCTAATAGCTTAATAGCTACTGCCTACACTTTAGGCAGTAGCTATTAAGCCTCGTCTCGCCGTTATGTTTACGTCCCAAATGGAAATAGGTTGCGAACCTATTGGCATAATAGGCACAAAGTTTTCAGTCGACATCGATATTTATCATACATAACTTACGAAAAGAATTTTGAGAAATCAAGAGTGTGTATCCGGAATCGAACTCACGACTTCTAAATCAGAAGTGGGGAACTCTACCACTGGACCACCAAGACATATATTATGTGTGTAAAATTTATTTGTGTCATAACTGGTGTAGATATGCGATATCTGTACACAAATATTTTGAAAGAAATATGTGACTTATTAATAAGTATACATAATACACGGAATAGATTATTTGAAATCATCAATTTAATTTATTTTATTCAATTAATATATACAATTTACTGTGCCTTTAAATGGGTGAATAGTGGTTTATGATTTTGCATGATTTCATCTTATTTTAAAATATCTGAATTATAATACCATCCAAATTATAAGCATCCCTATTAAAAAACTAAATGCGGTGACGATGGACGGACATTGGCAACAAAAGGATATATAATTATGGCTGTTACAAATTATTCAGTTTTATTGATGAAATAATATAATAGGTATCAATAACTACGAAGAAGGTAAATAATCTTAAAATAAATACTGTTAGGGGTTATTTAAGTTTTACGTAATAATAACATACGTAATAATATAAGCAGATTGCAGATTTACTACAATTATTAACCACCAACTACTAATTATTAAACAACAACTGTCAGCAAAGGTAAGCAAAGCTTTTACCCCTCCCCCATAATTACGTAATCATTAAAAAAAACTTCTTAAGAGACCATCTATACGTTTGAACAAAGGTTTTTTTTGTCAAATTGAATAGCTGCTGTTGACGTCATCATCTGGACACCCCTACCCCTCCATGTCATCAAAAATAAGCAAAGCAAAGATCCCCCACCCCTCTATAGTGCTTATGTAACACTTGAACGGCCCCATAATACTGAACATTGAATTTAATCGAGCATATTGAGATAAATATTTTTGACTCAAACGATCTTTTTCACGACTTCCTAAGCCTAACTAGCCACATATTACATTTGGGAACGAAAGATACGGTGAGTAGAGGTCGTCTGCATGCACCTTCGGACATAAATATGTATGAAGTTACATTATAGTTACGTTATATATTATATATTAGTTACGTTAAAATTAATGTTCAAAATCGAGTTACTTCTACGTCCTTTACTATCTGTGAGGGTTGTTATCCAAACATATATAATGCAATACAATGAGTATTCAACGGTAATGAACCCAGAACAAAATGCAAGCTGTCTGATCCAAACCGTGTTTAATTGCACACTAATTAATTAATTGTAAAAAGTGCATCAGCTCTACTTGATAAGCATATCGAAAGTAGGCCGCATACAGTGCAATTATGCTAATTTAAAACAATGCAAATGTCAATATATAAAAGAATAAATGTAAATCTGTACGTGCACCGTACACTTTCCTTACTATTTCTTGACATTAACTTTTGTTCAGTCTATATTTTTCTTTTGATAGTAATAAAAACTTATCCCTATTCATCCCCCAGGTACCTAAAAACCTCTCGCCCTATTATGTAAATAAAATACATTAATAATCTTTTAAAAGTAAAAAAATCTTTTAAAGTTTATCCAACTACGGAGAAAGTATTCTTTTCACTTTGTATTATAAAAAGGAAGGAAGTTGGTTTGAAAGATTTTTTTTGTATCAGCAGTTTTGATAGTTAGTTAGTTTGATGTATGGTCTTAAGCAACATCACGTTCAAGATGATGAAATATATATATTTTATACAGACACAAGCGGCAAGTTCTGGAGGAAGGTGATGTTAAGAGCCTCAAAAACCGACGCGCGTGCATGAAAAGAGTTATGAAAGTCAACGAAGCGAGTGAGGCGTGTAAGAATCGTGCCCTATAGCGCTCTGTTCTCTCTGCCTACCCCGCAAGGGATTTGGCGTGAAGTTATGTATGTGTATGTATGTATTATAAAAATAATGTCAACCGTTAATGTTAAAAATATGGTGGTGGAAATATCTTCAGAATGACATCTGAACAATCTAATTCTGATTCCATGTGAATTATGTGTGGACAAGTAAAAAACAAGTAACTATTCTACTATGGATGATTGCCATTAAATAGAGCATTTTTTAGATTTTTCAAGTTAATTGATATTAATTCAATAATAAATTAATAATAATCATTTTAGTCCCGAGTATTTTCCTGTTCACCCTTCAATTCCTATTCACCCCGTTCAAATATAGCAATAATAATTCAAATTTGGACTTGTGATGGCAGAATGGTAGATAGTAATGGCGAGATGACAGTGACAGTCCCATGGCATGCCATGGAATGTCATAACAAATGCGCGTGTTTTGTTTCTGTTTGTGATGTGAGTTACGCGGTCGTTATACAGTCCTTACGTTTTAATAGTTAAGTTTTTATTTAAATTTGCCTTCAGCTATTACTAATAGTTGTAGTTCTCGTAATTAAAATGCCAGAGAGTACAAGTAGCCGAATTTTTACCGGGACTAGAGTGTTAGGTTATGTGAGTACCCATGTGCCGTTTGTTGCTCGATTTATCAAGAGACGAGGTGAAACTTTACTATGTACAAGTATAGGCAAGTGGTTTCATACATACGGATGTGATAAATTTCGTTTGCTTAGTGTTAGCGGTGAACATCCTGGTCCCATAACATGTATGACTGGAGATAATTACCACGTCTACACAGCCAGTCAGAACAACATTTACGCCTGGAGACGAGGTTGTGAATTAAAACACGTATACAAGGGACACAATGCTCCTATACATTTAATGTACCCTTTCGGGGTGCACCTTATTTCTATAGATGAAGATAATATGTTAAGAATATTTGACATCAAAGAAGAAACACAGTTTTTAGAATTAGATTTTGACGAAAATCACTTTAAAATTACCACGTTCTGTCATCCACCGACTTACTTGAACAAAATACTGCTGGGAAGTCACCAAGGACAATTACAGTTATGGAATGTTCGTACTTCAAAATTGGTGTATACTTTCAAAGGCTGGAATTCGCCAGTGGTTGTGACAGAGCCAGCACCGGCTATAGATGTAGTCGCCATTGGCCTTATGAATGGAAAAATTAAATTATATAATTTAAAATTTGACCACATTGTAATGGAGTTTGTTCATGATTGGGGTACAGTCAGCAGTTTATCATTCAGATTAGACGGGCCTCCAGTAATGATTACAGGTAGCTCAGAGGGTCATATTGTGATGTGGGATTTAGAAGAGAGGCGTGTGTTATCTCAAGTGCAGTCTGCTCATTACTCTAAGATAGTGGGATTAAAGTGTTTGATGTCTGAGCCGTTAATGGTAACTAATTCTGAGGATAATTCCTTGAAGCTTTGGATTTTTGATATGCCTGATGGTGGTGCAAGGTTATTGAGGAAAAGGTAAGATTTTTTATTTATACCAGCAGAAAAAAACATTTTAATTTAATTTATTTAAAAAATTATCACAGATAAATAAGACATATTTGTAAATTTGTATTTTTTCATTTATAATCTTAATATTATTGCCCTCTAAAACTCAAAGAATGAAATATTTGTGGAGGAAAAGAGTTCTTTTTCTTAACCATTTTTATTTTATTAATATATTTCTCTCTTTATTTTTTAGAGAAGGACATTCCCAGCCACCCACAATGGTGTCTTACTGTGAACCAACTGGTAACAATATATTGGCAGCAGGTAGCGACAGTAGTCTCCATATCATGAATACTGTATCTGAGACATTTAATAAAAGTCTTGGACGAGCATCACACAACAGAAAGGCTTCAAAAAAGAAAAGTAAGTATAATATATTATAGCAAATTAAATACAAATTAGCATACTCTATGTGTTTGATGTCTGATGATAATATTTAATTAAAGAAAACTTCTTAGTTATTATTAAGCTTTAGTCTTATAATTATGAAATACCTTTACAAATCTTGCTCAATCTAAATCTACTAATCTCAATTTAAAATTCTAACCATTGAATGAGTCGATCAGAACTGTTTTGACAGAAATGAACAGAACTTCAGGTAAATTATCAGTAATACAATTATTTATACACATTATGTTAAAAGGTAATTTGATAGATTGTATCAATTGTCCTGTACCATCCGAGATATAAATTTATTCACTCCCATTTTAAATGAGATTATGTGTAGGTTTGTGAGAGAAAACTGATTTATTGAAATCCTGTTTAATTATATTTCTTAGCCAAGGTACAAGTTCCTGTTTTTAATTCCTTCAAATGATTAATGAATATTTTTTTATTTTTAGAGAGAACTCAAGTGGATAACTTGATATTGCCACCAATTACAAAATTGAGTTCTTGCATGCAAAGAGACAAGCAGTGGGACAGTATTGCTTCTCTTCACGATGGATTCTTTGTAGCTACTACATGGTCATACAACAAAATGCGAATGGGTGAACACAAATTGAAACCACCTGAAACAGATAAGGGAGTGACAGCAAACTGTCTTACAGTTACACATTGTGGCAATTTTGTTATTATCGGTATGTACGAGATTTTTCTATATTTTATACTAGCAGATCCAGAGAACTTCGTACTGCCTGATTATGTATCTTGACAACGAAAAAAGCATAATGTTTTACTTATATTAAAAGTAGCGTGATGATATGTAAAATAATTCAAAGCCACACTGCACGTAATTTAAAAAAAAATCAAACGATTGGGCCAAGAAATCAACTTTTCTTTTTCTTATATCAACTTTGTCCCCAATTTTTACTCTTTTACTTATATACTTAACTTCACGCCAAATCCCTTGCTGATTGTTACACACTTCACTTACTTCTTTGACTTTCAAACTCGTTTCATATTTGAAGGTTACTTATTCCTCCAGAGCATGTTCTCTTTGGTCATGAAAAGTGTGTCGTGATTGTCCTCGTCTCCTACATCCATACGATTTTGCATTGCCTATCTGCTTAGTTAATATTGCGTCATTCATTCTTTCTACATGTCCGAAACATCGGAGCATGCCCGTTCTTAATTTTACATCAACAGTCTCTTTCAATCCAACTTTCTTCTTAAAAACCTCGTTTCCGACGCGGTCAGCGAGTGGTCCTACGCATAATTTCAACCCCGTTTATTCTACTTTCGTGCACTCTGCTATACTCAACTTTCGCTTTCCAGAATCGATCTTACGTCTTCTCGAGTCAGAAGTGAGGTGATTCTGGACCAACAAGATAATTATTTAAAAATTATGTTTCATATTTTGATACAGGTTACAGTAATGGTCAAGTACACAAATTTAACATGCAATCTGGCCTACATCGTGGCTATTACGGAAAGGAAAATAGGCAAGCACATAAAGGTGCAGTCAGAGGTGTGGAAACGGATCTTTGCAACTACAGAGTCATAACAGTTGGTGCTGATGATAAACTGAAATTTTGGCATTTCAAAGACTGTAAGTATTCATGTATCTTAGTGTTTCTTATATTTGTGTCAATTATTTATCTCATTAATATGCTAAAAGCTTACCAAGTGCAAGATAAGTTCTAAAGAATTTTAAAATAATTAGCTGTATTGTTCTATATTAATATACCAGACATTTTTAATAACCAAAATTCCATGTTTCGTGCTTATTATCATATAAACACGTATGGCCAAGCAGTTCCATGCATGAATAGGCCGGCTTTACCGTTGAATCTGGCTCATGCCGCATTTCATTCGGTAAGGAGGCCCACCCCCCTTTTCCGATCCTACTCCCTTAAAGTGTAACACTATTTGTGTTGCAGGTGTCCATGGGCGGCGCTGGTCACTTATCATTCGGTGACACGCCTGCTCGTGTGACTTCCTATCCCATAGAAAAAAAATACATACATACATAACTTCACGCCAAATCCCTTGCGGGGTAGTCAGAGAGAACAGAGCGCCATAGGGCACGATTCTTACACGCCTCACTCGCTTCGTTGACTTTCATAACTCTTTTCATGCACGCGCGTCGGTTTTTGAGGCTCCTAACACCACCTTCCTCCACTATTATTTGGTCATGGAATGTGTGTCTTGGCCACCCTCGACTCCTACATCCATCCGCTTTTGCATTGTATATCTGCTTAGTCAGTCTTGCATCAACCATTCTTTCTACATGTCCGAACCATCGGAGCATGCCCTTTCTTACTTTTACACCGACACTTTCTTTCAAACCAACTTCCTTCCTTACAACCTTGTTTTCTACGCGGTCAGCGAGAGTCACTCCGCCGATTTTGCGTAGTGCCCTCATTTCTACCGCATTTATTCTACTTTCATGCACACTCTGCCATACCCAGCTCTCGCTTCCATAAGTTAGCGTTGGGATCAGGACTGCATTGTGGATTGCTAGCTGGGCTTTTCTGCTAATGTTTTTCGCGCCCAGGAATCTGCCCAATACAAGGATTGCAATCTATTCGCACTTATTATTATGATCAATTATCAAAATGGGTATTATTTATTTTAGCCGTTACACCATATCACGTGTTGAGGTTGGAAGAATCTGTAAGCAGCACTAAATGTCACCGAGACAGTGGCTTGTTGGCGCTCGCGAACGAAGACTTCTCCATAACTCTTGTAGATATCGACACCATGAACATTGTGAGAAAGTTTGAAGGCCACGACGGAAGAATAACGGATATTGAATTTGACACGCAGAGTCGGTAAGTATAATAATGATATTCAGACAATCTGCAGTAGGTTTTTTTTTGTTGTTTACATACATATATTGTCGTACACGCTTGTCGATTTTTAAGGCTCTTGACATCACCTCCCTCCAAGACTCGTTCTAATTTGGTCGTGGAAAGTTTGTCGTGGCCTGTCTTCGACTCCTAAATCCGTACGCTTTTGTATTGTATATCTGCTTAGTCAATCTTGCATCGTCCATTCTTTCTACATATCCGAAGCATCGGAGCATTTTTTCGTTTATATACTGAACATTTCATACTGTACATTTCATCCTGTTCTGAAGTTTTTATGCCGTCATTATTTCTGCAAATCTAATTTTATAGTTTTCACCACTACTGCCTTATTTTTGGTATAATTAATAACTAAAAGTAATAATAGCGGCCATCGCTACCGACTGGGCAGATTTTTCAATAGAGCGAGCCCCAAGTTCGAATGATTTTTGGAAACCTAGGCAAATATGTTTCATCCTAATTTTCTTGTTACAGTTGGCTTATTAGCTCGTCAATGGACTGCACAATATGTACTTGGGACATTCCTAGTGCGCAACTAGTCGATATTTATTCTGTGAGTTCACATTTGTTTTATTTTCTCATAAGTATATTAAAAATACTTAGTGTCCAACCGAAGGTTCGGCTTCCGCTTCTGCCACCTTCGGCCAAAAAAGCACCTTCGATAGTGTCCGACCGAAGGTGCAATTCTGGCCGAAGCCGAAGCCGATTAATCGGTATTTACCAAAACCTTCGGCCGACCTTGAGAAATGCATAATTATTTTAATCTTAGAATATAATGATCCCAACGCTAACTTATCGAAGCGAGAGCTGGGTATGGCAGAGCGTGCATGAAAGTAGGATAAACGCGGTCGTAATGAGGGCATTGCGCAAAATCTGCAGAGTGACCATCGCTGACCGCGTGGAAAACAAGGTTATAAGGAAGGAAGTCGGATTGAAAGAGAGTGTCGGTGTAAAAGTAAGAAAGGGCATGCTCCGATGGTTAGGACATGTAGAAAGGAAGGATGATGATGATGATGATGAAGATTGACTAAGCAGATATACAATGCAAAAGCGGATGGATGTAGGTGTCGAGGACGGCCTAGACACACATTCCATGACCAAATAGAACGTATTCTGGAGGAAGGTGATGTTAGGAGCCTCAAAAATCCACGCGCGTGCATGAAAAGAGTTATGAAAGTCAAGGAAGCGAGTGAGGTGTTTAAGAATCGTGCCTTATGGCGCTCCGTTCTCCCGCCTACCCCGCAAGGGATTTGGCGTGAAGTTATGTATGTATGTAGAATATAATGGACATTATGAGAGCTTTAGATATTTAGCCCAATATGTAAGGCTTCGGCCAGCATTGCACCTTCGGTCGGACACTAGGAATATTAAAAAAGTTCATTGTACTGATTGTAATTTTAACTTTTGCCTTAGTTGACAAACATATCACTGTGTTTGAAGTTTATTTAAATTACATATTAAATAGCGCCTGGTGCAACCAAATGAAAGAAAAAAATCTTTTGGTTGTTATGCAAGTTTAACAATCAGCGATTAGTGAGTAGATTGCTAATCAATTGCTATGTCACTTTTGCACTCGAGAGAAAGTCGCTAGAGCACAACAATCAATAGACACTGCTGATCAGCTTTTCCCATTGCTACTGCTATTTAAATTTTAACAAAAATCTCTGAGAAAGTTAACAATTAATACATATTAATAATATATTATTTTTAGGTAGAACAACCGTGCACGTCTCTCAGTATGTCACCAACCGGTGACTTTTTAGCAACGACGCACATCGGAGAATTGGGTGTATTCCTATGGGCTAACAGAATACTATACGAGAGGATATTCCTCAAGCCGATTGATAAAAACGCCATTAGGATACCAAAACTGAGTAAGTTATATCGCGAATTGATATATAAATTGTTTTGGCGGTGTTTAATCTATTAGAAACATAAAGTCAAAATAACTCTTAAAGGTTTTTGCCGCGGTTATATACGTTTATCATGAACATAAGTACTGTTCAAACTTCTTGAAAGGCATTTAATAAATTACTGATATTTTATGATTATAATAGCTGACCCGGGACACGTTTTCTTGCCAAAAAAGAAAATTTAAAAAACAGGGTTCGAAAATTCAGTTGTACCTATGTTGTTTCACAAAATAATAAAAATCAGGAAAACATAGAAAAAGAAAATAAGGGGTGGAGTGCCCTTAACATTTATTGGGTTGATAAATAGATGTTGTCCTATTCTCAGACCTATCCGATATGCTCACAAAATTTCATGAGAATCGGTCGTGCCGTTTCGGAGGAGTAGAATTACAAACACCGTGACACGAGAATTTTATATACTTTATTAATATTTTATTTTTATTTTTAGAATTACCAAGCACTGCTCCGGAAAAACCGGACATCAATGATATAGGCGTCATAGATTTGGGTGAAGAACCCGAGTACAGATCACCTATACAGATCAGTGAAGAACTCATCACACTATCAGACCAGCCGACATCGAGATGGTTGAACCTATTACATCTGGACATAGTCAAGAAACGTAATAAACCCAAAACCCCATTGACCGTACCACAATCGGCACCATTCTTTTTGCCAACAGTCGCGAGTCTTGAATTAGAATTTGACTTGGAGAAAGACAAAGATACCAATAGTGAGACGAAGTTACTTATTCCCGACTCATTAGCGACTTTGACAGTGTTCGCAAAGAAATTAGTGGCGTGCGAGACGGATGAGAATTACGAAAAGTGTATTGAGAGATTGAAGACGCTATCACCTGCCGCTATCGAGGCAGAAGTATTAAGTATGGACCCAGGTGCAGGAGGTAATTTGGATGTTATGAAACAATTTTTAAATATGTTAGGTGTTATGTTAAAGAGTAATAGGGATTTTGAATTGGCTCAGTCCTATATGAGTTTGTTTTTAAAGTTGCATACGAAAACTATCGCTCAGAATGAGGAGCTACGTAAATGTTTAGCGGCGATTGAGGAGATAGCGACAAACGCGTGGACAAAATTACAAAACCAATTATTGTATAATATTTGTGTAGTCAAAGCGTTAAAAGATATGTAATAAAAGTTTTAAAGTTTATGTATTTGTTTTAACTGTTTTAACACGAACCTGAAGAAAGACGCAGCCTATACTATCGGAATATAGGTGCAGTTTATGTGATGACACAATTTATTTGTCCGAGTGTCAGGCCTAAAAAAAATAGTGCGTGAAGTCTCTCCGCGCTAAAGAAGTGAAACTTTGTAACAAACACACATATTTTATAACACATTAGATGTAAAAATACCATACAACATTACGACGGGCCTCGGAGTGCATTGGTAATTGAGATTGGCGGGTTCGATCCCTACCCGAGTATAAATATTTATCTGTGTCGAGGTTGAATCTGGTAGAATAACTAGAACTCTGTTTTGGATGATCTGCCATATTGTATTTAAAATAACGTCACATTTTTTTCAAGTTACTCCCAAGAAGCGGTAGCTAACCCTTTCATTGAATACCCAATTGTACAAAAGCATTAAAAATATTTCCGGATGAGAGATCGTGGTATTTTATCGGTAGAGCCGGCCCATTCATGCAGTAACATTCGTAAAACTCTACCACTATTAATATTATCATCCAAACAAAATTCCAGCTCAATCGGTCGAAGATATCTACTTAAAAATTGAGTACATAACATTGCAAAATAAAAATAACTGATGTTATTATCTTTGTAATATCAATTATGAGTAGCATAGTACCACCACTCGCTACGAGATGTTTACAGACAGGTTTAAAAGTCGCTATGCAAATTTTCTTAGTTGGTTTATGTTTATATTGATCGGTTCATCATAACTTAATAAATTACGTTTAGTGGCCGCAAGTGTTAAACGATTGCAAGAGAGATTAGAAGTTCCACTACCAAAATTAATAGTGGTAGAGCCACGCAGCTTACTGCTTTAATGGGCCGGCTCGACCGGTGAAATACCATGACCTCTCGGAATATCGACGTAAAGTGGCACATAACGCGTTTCATTTGGTGAGAGAGGTATCCGGAAGCCCACCCCTGTTCTCCCATCCCTTCCTAATTCCAACTCCCTTACAGGTAGGCAACTCACTATCGGTGTTGCAGGTGTCAATGGACGGCGGTAGTTGTTTGTTCATCTGGTTACCCACTTGTTAGTTAGCCATAAAAGCGCCATATAAAAAAATTTGAAAATGCCACTTTTTACGTGACCCATGCACACCTACAGATCTCTATATTTAGTGTAAATTTTAATACCTACATATAAGCAGTAAATATATAGAGCGTCTTATATTAAAATTTGATATTGCATCAAGTTGAAAAATCGTATGTAAATATATGTACACACAGACATACAAAAGAATACTTCAAACGTCTTACTACGAGCACAACAATGAGGTATAATAGATGAATCTTTCTTATCGCGTAAGTACATGTAAGTAATGTAAGTATGTAGTAATGTAGTATATACATGAAAAAGTGCGTTCATGTAAAAAGTCCCAGTAATTAATCATACATCTATTTCTCGACGTGGTCGACTGTCTGATAATAACATAACTTCACGCCTTTTTCTACCCGAAGGTATAGACACTGGCTATTAAGCCTCGACTCGCCGTTATGTTTACGTCCCAAATGGAATGGGTGGCGAACCTATTGCCATACCGGGCACAAAGTTTTCAGTCATCGATATCTATCACACATAACTTTCAAAAAGAATTTCAAAATTTTTGGTTTGAGCCAGGATTCGAACCTCTGGATTCAAAAGCGGGGTGCTCGACCACTGGTCCACCGAAACTTATAAACTGTGATAATGTAACTGTGACTTTGATAATAATGCTCGCAAAATTATACATAATTAAAAAATAAATTGTACCAACAAGCATTGATTGGCGAGTAAAGATTTATAAGATTACCTACTCGAATCGTTCTTTGCATAAAATATGAATTCTCTCCGCTCTTGCAATTTTTCCTCTTCATTGGACACCGCCTGTTTGCAGATGATCCCGCGCGAGGGTCTTTGCGGCGTTTATTGAATATTTTTCGAAGGGAATTAAATCTCGACTGATCGCTTCATCGGAGCCGGCGTTCATTAATGGGCTCCGCTTCATTTTCGCAATAAGTATTCATTTCTTCGCCCCCCCCCCCCCCCCCCCTTGCAGGTCGCGGCTCTCGAACGCCGTGATTCTCCAATGAAAACCTGATTGTGCTACCTTTCCTTTGCATTATGAATATCTATGGAATTCAGTCTCATCACAGCAATGTCTTTATTGAGCACGGACGGAATGCTCTAGCGAAAAGCGTTAAGTACATTTCTTTATTATGGTGTTGCTTTTTTGTTACCCGTAATTCGTTGTCAAGCTGAATTGATGAGGAATGTGTCTTAATATTACACAAAAGAATCTCTGTAAAATCGTTTCGATGTGTATGCCTTCATTTTCAAGCGCTTTAGAAAATGTTAATTTCCGGAGAACGTTTGGAACGCGTTGCTTGGTTCTTGTACCTAGCTAGCTATCAAAGTAAGCAATGGAATACCTTTATTATAATATACTCGCTGTTACCCGCAATTTCCTCTGGGTTCAATTTTTAGACACAAAAAGTAGAACTAACGTAGAGCTAAGACTAAAATCTTTCGAATTTTTATCTAGATCCATTTTGTAACTACCGCTTAAGTCATATCGGGGTTTTCTATGGTATCTGACCGACGCGCGTACAAGTGTTATCAAAGTCACAGAAGCGGATGGAGTGTGTAAAAATCGTGCCTCATGGCGCTCGGGATCTCTCTACCTACTCGGCAAGGGACTATGCGTGAAGTTATGTATGTATGTGTATAATATTAGTTGAATACGTTATATGTTGGTATCATTATTACGGAAATATGATAGGTTTTTCAATTGCGCGTATATACGCTTGCCAAAATTCTCTCATTATACAATTTATAATTAAATCCTTTCATGTAAGATGAGATACGCCATGGTTTTACTTAAAAGGCCAAGTGTTTATTATCGACTAATTAGTGGCTTACAGTGAATTTGCAGCTTTCAACAATATTAACGTAACCTGTAATAGTTTTGTTTAGTAAGTAGTGATCCGATATTATAAATCTATTTCAACAAACGGATGTGAATGTCTTCTTATGTACAAAACTAAAATAATTTCTTAAAAAAAATAACATACCTTCTGGGCTTTAAATTGCCAACTTCAATAACTACTGATTCTCCACATCGACCATATAAATGAAAACAATTTTAGAATACAACACGCCAACTCCCTTGCGGGGTAGGCAGAAAATACAGAGCGCCAGAAGGCACGATTCACTCACAATTCATTCTTCTTCGACTTTTATAACTCGTCATACATGCTCGTCTGTTTTTGAGACTAAAAAATCAACACATTTTTTTTAAGATAACATTACTTCGTGAAATTTTCTACCCGAAGGTCTAGGCAGTGGCTGTTAAGCCTCGACTCGCCTTCATGTTTACTTCCCAAGTGAAATAAATAGGTAGCGAACCTATTGCCGTACCGGGCACAAAGTTTTCCTTCATCCACATAACTTTCGAAAAGTCATTGTTGTGAGTCTAATAAATAATTAGAAGGAGTAGTTGCAATGAGTACTATTTATGTTTTTGTTTGTGTATGTTTGTTTGTTCACGTCAGTATAACTTTTATAGTCCCTGATTTTTGGTTATGTTAAATTTTAATACTGAACTGACAGCTATGAGCTCTTTTACAACAGGTCAGCAGACACAATCTATCTAATTTCCTCAATACAATCACAAATTACCACGAAGGTGACGCAGCATTTGTGAGACTGACATCAATAATTATGTCCTCGATCAAATGCTTTGAAGACCTCACCCGCTATTCACAAAATAGGTTACATCCAATGAAAAGGAATATTTCAAACATTTTTAATGTGATTATTTAGTACTAGTTGTAGTTTTTAACAGTGGTAGAGCCAAGCAGTTCACTGCATGAATGGGCCGGCTCGACCGGTGAAATACCACGACCTCTCAGAAGATCGACGTAAAGCCGCTTCGAGTTCATGCCGCGTTTCGTTCGGTGAGAGAGGTACCCGTAGGCCCACCCACCTTCCCCATCCTTCTCTATCCTATATCCCTTAAAGGTCGGCAACGCAACAGTAACACTATATGTGTTGCTGGTGTCCATGGGCGGCGTTGGTTGCTTACTATCAGGTGACACGCCTGCTTATTTGTCCTAAGAGGGCAAATAAGCAGGCGTGTCACCATGTCCCATGTCAAAAAAAAAGTTATCTGATACGTCAGTAATTGTTGCTAAGTCTTAAATTTTTGTCTTATCATAATGTCTATAAATTTTTTTAACCATCGGAAAGTAGAGATATAAAAGAAAACATACCAACTTTTTGAAAAAACCTGATATTTTGACGGGTGAATTTTCGATTGAAAATTAGGGTGATCTATCGACTTTAATTCAAAATAAGGTGAAATAATTTAAAGAAAAAAACTTTTTTAAAGAAGCTTTTATTTAAACGCTCTAAAAAGAATAAAATAATTTTCACCTTAAACATTTTAACTATCAACTTATAACCTTATGATATACAATTTATGTGATAATAAAAGCTTGTCGCTATGTTTAATTGCCTATCAGTGGCTATCCATAACCATCTAGAAATATTTTTTTAGATTTAATGATTACTGTGACGGATCGCATTATCCAAATATATTTTTTTGGTTTATAACATATATATGGACACCCGAACATATATAGTGTTACAGTTGCGTTGCCGGCCCTTTCCATGGGAAATGGAGGGGTCGGAATTGGGATGGGAAGAGGAGGGGGGAAGGGTTGGGTTAAACATAGCAACAAGCTTTTATTATCACATAAATTATATATAATAAGGTTATAAGTTGATAGTTAAAATGTTTAAGGTGAAAATTATTTTATTCTTTTTAGAGCGTTTAAATAAAAGCTTCTTTAAAAAAGTTTTTTTCTTTAAATTATTTTCAAGTTTTTACTTATCGATGGGTAAGTTTCTCAGTCTCTTCATCTCATTCAAAGCATCATTGTTACAAGGTCGTTTGCCAGTTAATTTCGAACAGTCCAACTCTTCAATGAGGAGACCTCCTAAAGTCTTTTCCCTACTTAAGGCCACGTATGCTTGACCAGCAGCAAAGAGTTTCAAGCCTAAGTAAACCATTTTTTTTGTTACTTATTTGTTAATTTTGTTATGTGCGACTGTTGTTTAATAACAAAATATGTTTAACTACGTGTGATGTGTAACGCCATCTGTTGTTTTAATCAGTACTCTATACTTGCCGACCTGAGTGTAACATAGGAGTGAGTTGTAATAAAAGTTATAGTTAGTTCCCATCATCCACTGTGTTTAATTCTAATAATACCTATAACACCATTAAAATCCGTTAGTGTAGCAATCATGTTAAAGTGATTAAATCCTGTCCAATTTACGTCGGTATCCTGAAAGAGCATGGCATTGCACCGGTCGAACCGGCCCATTCATGCAGCAGATTGCGTGGCTGACCACAATCAAAACACTGTTAACTATTAAAACATAGGTCAACGGAAAGCCGTCGACTGTGATGGACTACCGCCTCAGCCGTAAAGTGGTCGTAAGGTTCTCAATGATAGCACTAACTCATTTTGATTATAAATTTGGATAAGCCGCTTAACCCTGTATCTTGACATGGTGATTTGGCATCAGTGACTGAATAGTAAACAACAGATTGACTGACACCGCCCAAACAAGCAGGCCACTAACATCTAGCCGCTCATATTGAAAACCCTATGATATATATAATATTTATACACATTCTAATTTGTTTATAACATTAATTAATAACATAGCTCGACTCCTTTTTCTACCCGAAGGTGTAGGCAGCATCTGTCAAGCCTCAACTCGCCACTATGTTTACGTCTCAACGATCTTTAAGGGAGTAGGATGTAGGATATGGGAGTAGGAAGGGATGGGGAAGGGTAGTGGGACTCCGGGTACCTCTCTCACCCAAAGAAACCCGGCGTGAGCTGGTTGTGGTAATTCACCGATCGAGCCAGCCCATTCATACAGTGAATTGCTGGGCTCTACCACTGTTGCCATACAGCGAGCATACAGGTCAGTCAAAAATATTTATCACACATGACTTTCGAGAGGAATTTCGAAAGACATTGGTGTGAGGCCAAATTCGCACCCAAGACTTCCTGATTCAGAAGCGGACTAGTTTACTGAACCACCGAGACATAGTTTTTGAAGTTCTCATATAACGCTTTAATGAAAGGGCCATTTGATACCCATATAGTAGAAACACAAATATTTATTCCACCATATTGGATTTAGAATGACGTCACATTATTTTTCGAGCTACTATTAACAAGCCCTTTCATTTGATACCCATATTGTAGAAAAGCATTAAAAAAAACTGTTCCTCTATCTTGGATGATCCGCCATATTGGATTTAGAATGACGTCACATTATTTTTTTAGTTGGTCCCAATGAGCCCTTTCATTTGATACCCATATTGTACGAAAGCTTAAAATATATATTCCTTCATCTTGGATATTCCACCATATTGGATTTAGAATGACGTCATATTATATTTTGAGTTACACTCAATAAACCCTTTCATTTGATACCCATATTGCAGAAATGCATTCAAAATATCCATTCCGCCATCTTGGGTCGTCCGCCATATTGGATATAGAATGATGTCATACATTATATCATGCATTGTCATCCAAAGTAAACGTGTATACAAAATTTCAGCTCAATCGGTTGAAGGTATCTACTTCAAAATTGAGTTACAAGATTCCACCGAACATACATACTTACATACATACATACATACATACATACAGTGCAAGTTAAATAAAAGCTTATAAAAATCAATATTTTTAATCAAATAAATTACAGCGTATTTGGGACATAAAAAGGCCAGTTTTCACCAACCTTCGAGAAAAAAAAGAATTTAGGTAGTACAAGATAAAAATTAAAAACCAAAAACTTGGTTTTTTGAATTTTTCACATAAATTTTGAGGTTATGTGAAAAAAATGTAAATATAAAAGTTTTAGATCTTTTTATTACCTACAGCTTTGCCATTTGACTTTTTTCCATAGGACTTTTAGTTTTGCCGGAAATCGAAAAAAAAGTTCTCACTAATGTCTCGGTGGCTCAGTGGTCGAGCACACGGCTTCTGATTCAGAGGTCCGGTTACGATTCCTGACACTGGCTCACACATAATAAGGTCAACTGGCAGGAAAATTGGTGCAGTGTAGCTTTTTTGCTATGATTTTATGAAACTCCACCAACAAAAGGGATCAAAGAGGCGTTAAAAACAGATTGCTCCCATAGGTATGAATCTTGGTAAACATATTATTTTTGGTGTGATAATAATCACTAACAAACTCCTCCGAAATGGCTTGACCCATTTTGATAAAATTTTCGGCGTAGGTCCTGTCCGGTAGGTCTGAGAATTTGTCAACATCCACTTTTGATACTCTTTGATTTTAATAGTGGTCCACCGCCTATTTTTCAGGTAAAATAACGTTTGCCGGGTCAGCTAGTATCATATATACCTAAAGTAAAAAGTGTGCAGATATGATAAGTGTGTACCTATGTGGATGTCGAAGGTTCTACATTTAAAATCTATATTCAGAAACTATGTATTCTAAATTTGAAATTTATATTTCAAATTTAGAACTTTCGTAACTCTTCTGGGAAAAGTATAAAATATTCAGAGACTATATATTTAGTCTACATCTGATATATGCATCAAAATTTAATTTTCTAATAATATAGAGTCTAATGCCCAGTGGACACTGTCAAGTGGCCGACCGCTCTTAGCTTCTCCCACCCCCTCCACTCTACCGCCCACGGCATTTATGATCATCAACTTTTCACTGAAAAAGTTAAATGGCGCGGAATAAAGCATCGGCAATAGAAAATGGAGGACAATCCTCATTTCCTTGCTCTATATTTAGATCAAAAGAAACTTTCACCGCAGTCAATATGGGCTTGTTGTTAGACATCAAATATAATTTAATAATAAAACGTTCTTTTCATTATGTATTAGTGAAAATTTTCCAATGTATTTTGAATAGAATCAATCACGTAGAATCATATTATAATTAACATAAACGTTTACAGATACACAAGAAAAAACTTATCTAAATGAAATACGCTTTGGGCATTTGAAAACAACTTCTCGATGCCTTAAACTTTCAAAATAAGATTGTGTCTGCTCGTAATGGCTTTGTTGTGTTCCGACTCTCTAGTTTGACGGGTAACTCCACTCTATATCCGATATTCCCATGGTACTTCCTAAAGTAATACACGTGTCTCACTTTTGATACTATAAAACAAATCGTATTCCAACAGAGAAAAAAAAAAGATTTTTTATACATGATTTATTAATATTTATAAAAAAAGACGTTAATAATGTTTGAAATTTTCCTCAGTCGCTTGGCCATGCCATGATCAAATCTTTCTTTTCGGGCGTTGGTATTACCAATTTGGGCATTTGAAAACAACTTCTCGATGCCTTAAACTTTCAAAATAAGATTGTGTCTGCTCGTAATGGCTTTGTTGTGTTCCGACTCTCTAGTTTGACGGGTAACTCCACTCTATATCCGATATTCCCATGGTACTTCCTAAAGTAATACACGTGTCTCACTTTTGATACTATAAAACAAATCGTATTCCAACAGAGAAAAAAAAAAGATTTTTTATACATGATTTATTAATATTTATAAAAAAAGACGTTAATAATGTTTGAAATTTTCCTCAGTCGCTTGGCCATGCCATGATCAAATCTTTCTTTTCGGGCGTTGGTAATACCAACGCCCGAAAAGAAAGATTTGATCATTATAATTCGAAAAAGTTTTTTAAATATTAATCATTCACAAAGTTGTTATTACTTTCTTTAATTTCTTCTCGATTCCCTTAAGGTTTTTCTATTCAAAATTATTTTCTGTAATTTGTATTGTCGAATGAGTTTTATAAAATTTTACTGCACTGCGCTAATTTGAAAACATTTTAAAATTTTAATAGACTCTTGCCACTCTTGCGATGGCAAAACTTTTACAATAATAATAAGACATGTTCCGCGTGATTTATGAACGAAGTTGCGAGGACATGGCTTGAGAGTCTTTTTGTAAATTATGCGTTTGGTATGTGCATCAATAAATTTAGAGATAAATTAGTCTTCACTCACTTCAGAACAGTTTTGACAGTCTAATCCGCGCAGACGTGACATACTTTCATTGACTAGTATACTTATATATGGACGAGACATATTGTTCTATACGTACAATTGCTTGTATAAATATTAGTCATTTCGACCGCGCACACATAAACACACACATATATTACTATAAACGCACATATATCCGTCTCGTTCTTACTCAGCACTGTCACTTGCATAAAAACCGTATATCAGTATTACAGTGCGTACATATAGTGAATGAATACGGAAATTAGATTACACGATAACACCTACTGACGCCAAAAATCCCACAAAGTATGGCGGATTTTTTATCAGTTCAGCAAGTAAAAAAGTGTTAGGAAAAAATTTACCGACAAAATTTCTTTGCGGAATTATCTAAATAAATTAGTTTTATTTCGTAACGAGTAAAAACCTATTTTGAATTCGTTAAATATGGGATAATTAACTGATCTTAGACTGAAAGTATTATAAAAAAAAGTATTATAGTATATTAACAGTGGTAGAGCCAAGCAGTTCGCTGCATGAATGGGCCGGCTCGACCGGTAAATACCACGAACTCTCAGAAGACCGACGTAAAGTGGCTCGTGCCGCGTTTCGTTCGGTGAGAGAGGTACCCGGAGGCCCACCCCCCTTCCCCATCCTTTCCTATCCCCTATCCCTTAAAGGTGGGCAACGCAACAGTAACACTATATGTGTTGCTGGTGTCCATGGGCGGCGTTGGTTGCTTACCATCAGGTGACATGCCTGCTCGTTTGCCCTCCTATCCCATAAAAAAAAAGTAACTAAAAAAATGTTCTGAAGATGTTTCGTTTTGTTTATCACGCGGTCCCTTTATAAGTTTAAAATTTTAATCATTCTTATTTACTGTGGGGTGCACCTATCTAGAGAAATGTTGCAGTAGTGATGCCACTTCCATAGGTTTCCTTCTTCATTGCATGCTTTATTTTAGTGTCTACATATAACTTGGGTTACCACAGTACTCAGCTTTGAGTAACGAAATGCTAATTGTCTATTGTTATACCACAGATAATAATAATAAAAAAGTATTTACGGTCTGTAAAGCTCCTTTAATTAGTGACTGAGATTCACAAAGTCAATAAAATTTTATGTCATCTGAAATCTTTTCTTATCTCAATTGAAAAGAGTTTGATGTGCAACATGAAAAATGTATATATTCCGTTAGATAAAACATGCAGTCGCACATACCAACCGCTGCATCTGACCACAAATCAACCGCAAATCAGATTCCGAACGTCCAGGCCGTGATTGCAGAAACAAATTTGTGTTCTGTTGTGTTTTCCTGACAAATACGAAAAATGTAATCACAAACAGCACTGATTGTTCCGTATAAACGCTTAGTTTTGATGATTTTGTCAGTTAATATTGCACATTTGTTGTTATGCTTCGTCTCTTATAACAATTATATTATTTGTTTTAGTAATCCAAACGGCTTTTGAATATTCAATGTTTATTTTTATAAGGGATTTAAAGGCAAACGAGCAAATATCTGATGATTAGTGTAGATTAGATAGAACTACGAAAGTAAACAAATGAAATCATGAAATTTAAAATCTGTTTTATGTTACTACCAATCCTGCTAACAAATCCTCCTTAATACTCATTTACTCTAAGCGCAAATAAAACAGTATTAATCTCTACTTTGGTTTGTTTTGCGGTTAAAGACGGCTTCTTTGTGAAAGCCTTAAAACACGATTACTAAAGTGATTGTGCTCGAATTAGCTATTAAAAAAATAAGCAACAGCTCCTTTTCAGCTAACCCACAAAGGCTTGAATAAACCTCGTGTATATAGCGCCAATATAAATATTAGTGTCCGACCGAAGGTCTATTTTTGGTCGAAGCCGAAGCCGATTAATCGGCAATCTCCACGACCTTCGGCCGAAGCCGAAGCCGAAGGTTTATAAACTATTAGTAATTTTATAATTTTCTTCAATATCATCCATCGCTAAAGAAGAATATCGGCGTAAAGAGGTTTTTGCCGCTTTTCTCTCGGTGATAGAGGTATACTCACTGAACTAAGTGCAGTACGGTCCGTCAGCGGTCAGTCCCTCACTCTTTCGTAACAGTTCGTTTAATTCCGACTGTTCTCGGACCTTCGGCTTCGGCCCAGAATCCGGCCGAAGCCGATCTCGCCGACGGTGGATTTTTAGCCGAAGGTGGCCGAAGCCGAAGCCGAAGCTGCGGTCGGACACTAATAAATATAGACGTTACATTTCATGTATTCATATTATTAAGTGTGATGAGTAGAAGAACATGGCAAAACTCGCTTTACCTGTTTCAAGTAATTACATTAAAACACTTGGTGTACATTTTTGGACGTAATAAAATCTATTTCGTTGGATGATGTGTTGATACGGATATCAGAGGTATCCCTCGCCGAGTACAAAGTGAACTCCAGTACATTTTGTTTACATTTAATTAATTAACGGTCAACAAGCGGGTTTATCCTATACACTTTTCATGAAACAATTTCGTTGCAATTTATTACGTATACATGTAACCAGGCAGTACGTGTGTGTGTCAATTTGTAGCTGGTAAATTTTCGAGGTCGTGAAAATCACTTTGATTTTTTTGTATTAAATATTTTGTAAAACTTAAGTGTACTGAAAGTTTTCTAGTAACTTGTTGACTCGTATTGATATATTCAACTAGTATTGATAGCAATACAAGTGCTTGCTGGGTAGGCAGAGAGAACAGAGCGCCATAAGGAACGAGTCATACGTACGTGCGTTGGCTCGTTGGATTTTAAAGCTTTTGATATCACCTTCCTCAGGGACACGTTAAATGTTTTAATCGAAAATAATAATAAAATAACACTTCTATGTTAATAACTCATATAAATTTAAATAAAAGAGTGCAGTCTAATGTCTAAAAGGGATTTTCTATTGGAATATTCATTATATTCCAAGCACCGTTAATGTTTGCTTTGAACTCCCTCATGTGAATGGGAATATATAGGAATATACATATGTAAGTAAGATTTGTTTTCTTCGAGTTTAATATCAAAATTGGTTTCGGGCATTACTCAAATATTTACATTTTGTAAATATTTTATGAATAATTTATATTAACCTTCCGGAAATGAAATAATTTTAATTTAAAAATAGATACATACCTACATGCAGGATTTTTTGTTGATATATTACAGTTAGTCAATTAATCATGATATGATTTTTAACCGCTTTTATCTGGAAAAGGTAACCAAAGACAAAAATCAAACCATACATCTAGTATGGTTTGATTTTTGTCTATTCAATATTATGGATTATAATTTAATTATTACAGTGCAACTGTAATAACTATAGATATATATAAAGTGAAACTATAGATAAATGTATAGAACTATATATATAGTGTATTAAATAACTTTAACGCAATCGCATATAAATGTCTAATAAGCTCAGTTTATTGCAATAGAATTTTATTTATGAATAATTTATATGTAATTTGTGAATATATTTTAATATGTAAATGTAGTTGTAAAAGTAAGAAATGAAATGTACATATTATCATTAGAATTTTAATGAAGTATCTTTGAAAAATAACTGGCCAATTGACGTACAACAATGTGCAACCTCATATGCGGGCCGGCCCGACTGTTAAAATACTACAACACTCCCAGAAAATTGACGTATAGTGTCTCATGTCGTATTTGGACGGACTTCCCCATTTACCCTAACTCCAAACTCTTCTTCCTCCTTTGACTCCACTCCCATAAAAGTAGTAATATTTATGTGATTATTTAATTTAATTAAAATATGAATGATCACAACACAACATTTTATTTAAAATAAAATACACAAATAGTACCTATAACAAAAACAAGAACAAAAATAGGTCACATTCAGATGACATGTTGGCAGAGTTTTACGACAGCGACAGCGGACGAGAGCCACTCGCGCTGAATTTAATTCACTGCTGTTAAAGTTCGCTTCAGAAACAATAACAATTTGTTCAACGATATAATTTGACCGCACACTTCCCCCCATAGTTTTAAGTGTAGAACGTCTTACAAGTTGTTGAATAAATAGTTTAATAAAAATATAAAAGTTCTAATTGCATTACCTTTGTTTCCGCTTATCGCGTTGGCTTTTGCCAAAACACTGATTTACTAATTAAAAATCATCATTCATCATTCACATCATAAATTTAATGCTTGAAGGTACAGGCTGCAGCATTATGTTGATAAATTATGTAACTAGCTGGTGTTCATTTATCAGTAAGTATGTACATCGAACACTCTCAGTCACCGATCTCTTACAATAATTAGCAAAAAAACTAATTGATTTGTAGCTGGAACCGAACGCAATCTGAAATCGGAGTACTAAACCATTCATCATTAGCCTATTGCAGTCCACTGCTGGACTTAGGCCTCTCCCAATTTGCGCCACAACATCCGATTCTCTGCCTTCCGCATCCAGTCTTTTCCAGCAGCCTAAACCATTAGGCGAGATAAATTAAAGCACAGCTATTGTTTTAATTTATTTAAGTAGTTTTTTAATGATTTAATTTCTTCATTAATCTATGTATGAAATACTTGTATACTGAATTGTTAGAATTTGGAACTAGAAGATTTTACTTTTTATGCACTTTCAAGAGGGAGAAAAAGATTTTAGCAAACTAATAAAAGGTAAAGAATAATAAAAAAACGAAGGATATAAATTACATCACTTAAAGCTTAGGGATCTTGTATCCAATAAACATACCTGCCAACCGGTATGAACAGGACAAGACTTTTCCGAAAAGTCCCAACATATTGAAAAACTGTTTAAGTAAAAAGGATAAGTATGTTTTCGTAGTGTTTGTAGAGAAATCGACACCCTCTTTGCTATTTGTGATAAGTATTTTTTCCTTTCAACACTATCAATGAAACTGCCCGGCTATTCATTACATCACCCAATAAAGTGTACCAAATAATTGATATCAGAAAAATAACGAAGAGTTCCAGATTTTTTCGAAGTCGTAACAAATGTGAAAGGTTGCTTTTTCTCGGTACTTGTATATAATATAAGAGATTCGTCATTTATTTCAAAAGAAAGTCCAAGAAGGAGTGGGGTGTGTAAGAATTGAGTTCTCACTACCTACCCCGCAATTGATTTTGCGTAAAGTTATGTATGTGTACAAGTATGTAATTTAGAAACAGACAGTATTTAATAAACTACTAGAAAATAAACTAAACCGTCTAATTGCTAATTTTGGTAGAGATAATTCCTAGTAAGTTTTCCAATTTCCAACACGTCTCTGAAGTGCTGTTAAAACTAAACTAGCAATCTTAGCATACGTACACCGAGATAGCGAAGCACTTTAACAGGACATTATCAATTATGAGAGGACTTAATAAGCACTTAATGTAATTTAGGATCAGATTTTTAGCTAATATTTTAAATTAAATTAAATCTATTTAAATGACCTGCTTACGATTGTATATCACTGAGAAGAAAGAATATCTGATATTGTTGTGAATTTTGGAGCTAGAAAACTTATACTTAAATATAAGAAAGAAGTGACAAATAATTGTGTTGAAGTTACTAACTGACTGTGTTGAAGTAAGGAAGGGCTTCCTTAGATGGTTTGGACATGTAGAGACAATAGATCATGCAAGATTGACTAAGCAGTTATATAATATAATGCAAAAGCGAACGCTTAATGGCGTAGAGGACGGCGACGACACACTTTCCCGGACCAAGTTGAACGTCTCCTTGAAAGGTGATGTCGGGAGACTAAAAAACAAAGAGTTATGAAAGTCGAAGAAGTAAGTTTTTTTTTTTTATGGGAGAAGGGGCAAACGAGCTTGCGGGTCACCTGATGGAAAGCAATCACCGCCGCCCATGGCGTCTGCAATACCAGGGGCATCACATCAGCGTTGCCGGCCTTTCAGATGAGAATAGGCTCGTTTCTTGAAGGTTCCTAGGTTGTAGCGGTCCGGAAATACCGTCGCCGGCAACTGGTTCCATGAAGGAACAGTGCGTGCAAAAAGTGCCTGTTGAAACGCACTGTTGTCGATCGCCAACCATTCAGCCAATGCGGGTGGTAGCGTTGGCGCGTCGAACGGTGGCGGAAATCAGCTGGCGGTATTAATCCGAACAATTCCTCAGAGCACTCCCCGTGGTATATGCGGTAGAGGATGCATAGAGATGCCACCTCTCTCCGCAACGCCAGAGGATCAAGCCGATCAGTAAGAGCTTGGTTGTCGACAAGCCGAACCGCGCGTCGTTGGATGCGGTCAAATGGAGCGGCTGAGAAGGGTAAAGGAGTGCTACGACAAAGGGTGTCTTTTTAGCGGTAAACGCGCAAACCTGTGTCTTCTTAGGGTTGAATTGGACTAAGTTTAGTCGGCCCCAGTCCGAAACCTGACTAAGCAGAGTTTCGATTTCAGACACAAGTTTATTCCGGTGCTCGTCGACGTTTTCCCGAGAAATACGCGGGTGGTCGGTATATAAGGAATCCCCGGTACTGTTATCTGCATAACAATGAAGATTGCTGCTAAGCAGCATGTCATTGATATACAGAAGAAACAGCGTAGGGGATAGCACACAGCCCCGGGGGACTCCAGCATTCACAGGTTTTAAGTCGGAGCATGACCCGTCGACAACAACTTTAATGCTCCGAGCCGTGAGAAAGCTGGAAACCCAATCGCATAATTTCTCGGGAAGCCCATAACATGGAACCTTCGAAAGAAGTGCTTTGTGCCAAACCCGAACAAAGGGCTTCGCTACGTCCAAGCTAACGGCCAGCGCCTCTCCTTTACTCTCAACCGCTTCCGCCCACCGATGGGTTAAGTACGCTAAAAGATCACCAGCTGAGCGACCTTGACGGAATCCGTACTGAAAGTCACTTATCAACTGGTGCTCTTCTAGATACTTAAGGAGCTGGCGGTTGATGAGTGTTTCCATTATTTTGGAGAATAGGGAGGTGATGGCGATGAGTCTGTAGTTGGACGGATCTGAACGGTCACCTTTTTTAGGGATCGGGTGGACTAAAGCAACCTTCCATGATGCTGGCACAGCGCCGAGAGAGTAAGAGTACCGGAAAAGACGCGTTAGAACCGGTGCTAACTCTGGAGCACACGTCTTCAGCACTATTGCTGGGATTCCGTCAGGCCCACTCGACTTGTGGACATCCAGGGATAAAAGTATGCGTCGCACAGTACTTTGCCGGAAACGAACCTCCGGCATGGCGTGACCGCAATGTGGAATAGTCGGTGCGATGTTACCCATATCGTCCAAAGTCGAGTTGGACGCAAAAAGAGTGCCAAGAAGGTCGGCTTTCTCTTTTGCGTCGTGGGCTAGTGACTGGTCCTCCCTGTGCAACGGTGGAAGAGACGGCTTACAAAAATTCCCAAGAACAGCCTTGGCGAGCGACCAGAACGCACGGGTTCCCGAGAGAAGGCGAACTAGTTTCTCGCCAATTTTGCCTATGTACTGAGACTTTGCTACGGCTATAACTCTTTTGAAGGACCTGGAGGCAAGGTTGTACCTCTTTTTAAGAGAGCCGGTGTCAGAGTTCTGGGACGCCACTGCTTTTGCCCAGGCTTGATAGCACTCATGCTTAAAACGTAATGCCGTTTTGCATGAGCGATCAAACCAGGGCTGGGATTTGCCGCCGATTGGCACCACTGAGGATGGAACAAAGAGCTCCATTCCCTGCAGCACCACATCAGCAACAGAGTCGGCAACGACGTCAGGATCATCCGGCGAGAAGCAAACTTGCCTCCATGGGTAAGATGCGAAGAAATTTCGCATCCCATCCCAGTCCGCTGACCTATAGTGCCACACACGGCGGCAGCTCGCAATGTGCGGTCGAAGTGGGCACGTGAGTGGCCGGTATCAGACAGTGGTCCGAAGAACACAAAGGAGCGTCTACAGAAACCACATATCCGTCCGGATGGGAGGTCAGCAGAAGATCCAACAGGGAAGGTATATGATTATCAACATCTGGGATTCGCGTGGGTGCGGTAACCAGTTGTGTTAGATCATATGCTAGAGCAAAGTCATAAACAGATCTACCCGCGTGGTCGGTGGTGCGAGATCCAAGCCAATCGACGTGGTGGGCATTGAAATCGCCGAGGATAACGATTTCCGCGGATGGGACCTGTTGAAGTACGGAATCTGCAGCCGTTTGAACGTGGTCCATGAGTCGGTCTGTTTCGGTATTACCGCTATGGGACCTATAAAGACATGCGTAGATGCGGGGGTGGTCGTCGCTATCAACACGCAGCCAGAGGGTCGATAGGTCCCTTCCTTCAAGGCTGCCGAGGCGTCGAGCACAGATATCCTCCCGGACAAACACACAAACTCCGGCCCGCGGTACAAAGGTGTATTCCAGTTTGTATCCGGGGTATAGGAGATATGAGGTGTCTGCCGGAGAAGATATCTGTGTCTCTGTAAGGAATAGCAAAGCAGGCTTTGCGTTTCCAGGTGGTGGTGAATGGCAAGCAGATTTGAGTGGATGCCCCTGATATTGCAAAAGTCCACGTTTAGAGTGGCAGGGGGAGTCGCAATGCCCTTACGTTTGCCCCGGACAGTTTTTGGTGAGGATCGAGATTGTGCCCTCCCCAGACTACGAGGGGCAGCTTGAGCGTCCACGCCTTGGTGAATACCAAACCGTGGACGCTCAAGGGGGGATTCTCCAGTGCTGTGGCAGCTGGTACCCCCCTGGGGTAAATGATCTTTTAATATCGCTGCCATTAAGGGGAGGGTGAAGGGGATGGGCCTCCGGATACCTGTCTCACCGAACGAAACGCGGCATAAGCCACTTCACGTCGAAATTCTGAGAGGCCGTGGTATTTCACCGGTCGAGCCGGCCCATTCATGCAGCGAACTGCTTGGCTCTAATGTATGCAAGTAATAATAAGAGGAATGATTAGTGGTCATTAAGTGTATATATAAAAATTAATCAAACCGAAACTCTTCAATGTCCAAGTAATGTTATGTTATATTTTATTAGTTGATAATGTCTTTTTAAATTTGAAATATAAGCAGTTCCCGAAACGAACGTTGAAAATATGCTCAACCAATACTTTGCTATATTTTTTTCACATGAGGGTATTCAAAACAACCGTTAATGTAACTCAGGTAATCATGAATATTCCAATGGAGGACCCTTTTACGTGATAACTTTATGTACTCTTTCGCTAAATATATTCTGTATTGTATTCTTAGTATAAACTCATAACACTTTTCCATTACAATATATCATGCCTTTTTCTGCCCGACAATGTAGACAGCGATTTTTAAGCCTCAACTCATCAAATATTAAAATTTAAGTCCCAGATAGAAAACGTTACGCTAAACCTTTAGGCATATATATAAGGCACAGTGTTATCGGTAACTTCCGAAATGATTGTTATGAAGTCCAAATTCGATATCACGACTTTTTGATTCAGGTGCGGGATTCTCGACCTCGAGACCAGCAAACAATGAACTTATTCTTAGCAAACTGTCTTATTTAGTAGTAAAATAGTATTCATAATAAAATTTCTTGATGTAAATGTATGAAAAATTAAAATATATCCACTCACAAAACAAAAAGAAAAACTGAAGTGAAAAACAATACATAAAAAGATATAAATTTCACTTGCGATACGATCATCGGAATCCATAACAGACTTCACTGAGGATCAATTATGTTGTGAACATATATTGTTTTTATAATTTACGATTTGTTCTACCTAAAGGTGTAGGCAGTGACTGTTAAACCTCGGCTCGCCGTTTTTTTACGTTACTAACGGCGTGTCTGCAAACTAGTATTAAGAATTGTGTGCGAGTGATTTAGATATTCTTCAAGTACGGTAAATCTTGGCACCCAACAGTTTGATATTTTACGTTATGTAGGGAATGTATTGATTGCCGTAAGCCTTAATGAGGGTTATGATTTACTGATTAATGTTAAAAAACAACCTCAAATGACTATATGGATGATATATTAAGTGTTATATAGTTTCATTATCTTAAAAGATAACAATTCTAAAAGTGAATGCTACAATTGTATAGTTAAGTTAGATTGTTCGTCTGAGCGGTTATGATGAAATTCCGGATACCTCTCTCATCTAGTGAAACGCGGTTTGATACACTTTACGCCGAGATGTTGAGAGGTCGTATCGGCGTCTGTATTATTGACAAATATAATTAGTGAAGTCTACAAGGCATATAAAAAAAATAATACATATAAACATAAATCAATTAAAAATATCACTCAAGACTTACATTGATTTAATAATAGTATTGGAGTCCAGCTATTTAATCAAAATAGATTTAACAGACTCAATCAACGACTGCGCGAAGACAATAGTGATATCGGTAATTTTATTTTTAAGAAATTTAATTTACCGTTTGAATGATGCAGGTGTTTTCCGTTTCCCGTTCTATTGTTTGGGCTGAAAGCTCCGCAACGGTGAATTGTTTTAATTAAATTCTGTAAGAAGCAGTGTTCACACATTTTTTATAAGAAAATCTTTTTAAGTCTCATTCGGTAATGTATTTAATCAGCATCAACATTTTTCTATATTTATTTGTTTTCTATATGTATGAGTTTGCCATATAATTTTATTTTCTTATTTGTGACAGATACGGATGGATAAAGTGGATAAGAATTTGATAATCTACTTACCTACGTCTGTCACCTTGATAAAGCTTAAAATATTTAGTGACGGAGATTTTAATGAAATTCTTATTGCATCGGTCTTTCATTTTACTGCCCTGTTCCAATTATTTGGGGTCAGCACAACAACGTTCTTTTTTCCACACTTCCCTATCATTACCTTCTTCCACACTAACGACTTTCTCAATCATGTCATCTTTCACATAATCCATCCATATTTTCTTAGGTCTTTCTCTTCTCTTATTTCCCTCCACATTCCGGTTCGTCATTCTTCTCGCAACGTGTGTGTATTATCCCCCCTCATTACAAGCCCACACCACCGTTCCTTTGTCCACACTTCCCTATCATTACCTTCTTCCACACTAATGACTTTCTCAATCATGTCATCTTTCACATAATCCATCCATATTTTCTTAGGTCTTCCTCTTCTCTTATTTCCCTCCACATTCCGGTTCATCATTCTTCTCGCAACGTGTGTGTATTATCCCCCCTCAGTACAAGCCCACATCACCGTTCTTTTGTCCACACTTCCCTATCATTACCTTCTTCCACACTAACGACTTTCTCAATCATGTCATCTTTCACATAATCCATCCATATTTTCTTAGGTCTTCCTCTTCTCTTATTTCCCTCCACATTCCGGTTCACCATTCTTCTCGCAACGTGTGTATTATCCTCCTCATCACAAGCCCACATCACGCAAGATGATTCCCCATTCGGGTATTCCCTTTGGTATTTTGTTATTATCACTCGCCTTAAGGCTGACAACTTCCGTAAGTTACACAGTATGCATTCCTACAATTCAAAGTTTTGAGTTAATTATTATAGATATGTTAGAACAGGAGTAGGAAGACTACTGTCCTATCGTTTGTAGAATATTTGGTACTTTTACATATAATATGACATAGCAGAACTTCACTCAATTTCTACCCTAAGCTGTATGCAGTGGCTGTTAAGTCTCGAGTCGTCAATATGTTTACGTCCCAAATGAAATAGGCGGCGAACAAGGTTTTTAGTCATCGATATTTATCACACAGTACTTTCGAAAAATCATTAGTGTGAGCCAGAAGTAGAACAACTCAAAAATAAACTGCTGGATTCAGAAGCGGGGTGCTCGACCACTAGACCACCGAGACTTATAAAAGATATATGTTTCCCTTTTTTCTCTTTTGGTTTGTGTCATAATAAATCTCTTATTCAGATCATGTTTAACATTCAATCGAGACAAAATGTTAATGCTCTGTCAGTAAATATCTTAAAACGAATGCAATTTCAAACTTCTCCCCTGTAAAAAGAAATATAACCGTGTAGAAGTTGTTTTCGTCGATTTTACCTCCAAAATTGGTTCCGCATATTAAATACGAATTTGCAATTAATAAATATGTTATGAAGTGACTCAAAAGAAAATCTGCCTGACCTGATATTCCCTTTATTTTTACTCTTTTACTCAACATTCTCTTCGCTTCCTCATCAACTCCATACTCTATCACTACTTTGATTGTTACGTAAACCCAAAAATAAACTCTTCATATAACTTTGTAAAATACCTACCATACTCTTTTTTTTCTGAAATAAAATAAAGTCCACATAAGTTTAAATTAATTTTATTTTTATTCCAAAAACAAATTCTAAATTATTTGAAACGTGAGTGGTTAGAAAATTTGATATACTCCTAACATCTGGATCCTAGCTAGTTAATTCTTTGTAATCTTATCTCACTGTTATTAGAGAACCGAAGAATGGCGGGATAACCATTCCAAAATATGGGTCAACTTAAATGTTCTGGTAGGGGCGGGCAGCAGCGTCCCTATCTTTTTTTTTTTTAAGTGATACGAGGGCAAACTAGCAGGCGTGTCACCTGATGGTAAGCAACTAACGCCGCCCATAGACATCAGTAACACATATAGTGTTACTGTTGCGTTGCCAACCTTTAAGGGATAGGGGATAGGGAAGGGTGGGGAAGGGGGTGAGCCTCCGGGTACCTTTTTCACCGAACGAAACGCGGCATGAGCCACTTTACGTCGATCTTCTGAGAGGTCGTGGTATTTCACCGGTCGAGCCGGCCCATTCATGCAGTGAACTGCTTGGCTCTACCACTGTAGCTTGGCTCTACCACTGTAGCTTGGCTCTACCACTGTAAAATACTATCTTTAAAAGGTTCACCCTTGCGGTCTCCAACACGTTTGCCCAGCGTGGGGACTATGGGCAAAAACCTCTCATGACAAAAGAGCAAATCCAACGGTCCCCAGTTCCCGGTGGTCCCACTATTCCCGGCCAAGGCAGCGGTCGTGGTAACGGTGGGACAGGGGGTGCTAAGAATCTCCGGGTTCTCCGTGGCCACGTATAGCGGACGCAGTCTTCGGCTGGACCAACACCTCACCGAACTTGAGGTAGAGCTGAGTTGCTTGAACTGGCATAGTCTAGGGCTATCTGTAGTCCGGCAAGAGGGGGAGGACATGATAACCTTACAGTCAGGCAACTTGCTCTACTTTCTGGAAGGTGATCAGCTCTCCCAGGGGGGTGTCGGTTTCCTCGTTCACAAGGACCTCGTTAGCAGCGTTGTGGAGATCAGTAGTGTGTCGACCAGGGTAGCGTACCTTATACTGAAACTCACCAACAGGTACACCCTGAAGGTAATACAGGTATATGCGCTGACCTCGACATACTCTGACGAGATAGCCGAGGCAATGTACGAAGATATTGCAAAAGCAATATATGGTACCGCCAAGGCTCACTACAACGTTGTTATGGGGGACTTCAATGCCAAAGTGGGAGTCAGGAACGCGGCAAAACGAAAATTGGTCCATATGGCTTGGGGTGCCGAAATCAGAGGGGCCAGATGCTAGTCAACTTCCTGGAGTCTGAAGGGCTCTTCTTGATGAACTCAAATTTCCAAATGGAACTTCAAAATCGGTTCGACCTGCTGGAAACCACAGGCAACGGGGACGAAAAGACCGCCACTGTGGTCAACACGCTAAGAAAAGTGTCTCAAAGGTTGTTCCCGAGATCGCAGAAAAAGGAGTCCAAACTCTCTGCTGAGACGCTCGAGCTCATGAGGCAAAGGCGAGAAACTCCATCCGATCAGCTGTCTTCGTCAGAATGGAAAAGCCTAAACCAGCGTACTAGAAAGCTGATGCGCCGCGACCTTCGTCGATCGAATACTCGAGAAATCCCTCGATTTCGACCGACCGCAACAAAGGGTCGAAAGTGTTCGCTCAGCAGCTTGGAAGGCCCCATCTAACGAAACTGAAAACTGCGGATGAACGTGTCGCCACCTTTAAGCCTGAGATTCTCGCAGAGATATCATCTTTTTATGGGCTCCTTTATTCCACACGGATGACCAAGCCGACAGGATACAGCGAGAATAACCACAGAGCCCCGCTAACTCGTCACTACAGTGAGGACATCCCCGACTTTGCAGAAAGCGAGATTAGTGCGGCTCTCGGGCAACTCCAGAACAACAAGGCACCCGGTGATGACAGAATCACAACAGAACTTCTAAAGGCCGGCGGGACTCCTATCCTAAAGGAATTAGCACCAACGCTCTGAAGGACGTCTTTAAGACCTTGGCTTGGACTGGACAGGGTATCAACGTGAATGGTGAGTACATCTCGCATCTTCGGTTCGCCAACGACATCGTTGTAATGGCAGAGTCCCTGGAACAGTTAAGCTGAGCGAGCTATGCTCGGAGTATCTCTGAAAGATAGACTCAGGAATGAGTATATCCGACAGAGAACCGGAGTAACCGACAAAGCTTGTGGAATAAGCTCGCTGAAGTGGCAATGGGCTGGCCACATCTGTCGAAGGACCGATGGTAGATGGAGCAAGAAGGTCATAGAGTGGAGACCGCGACTTGGTAAGCGTAGTGTAGGACACCCACCAGCCCGATGGTCAGACAACCTCAGAAGGGCTGCTGGAAAAGACTGGATGCGGAAGGCAGAGAATCGGATGTTGTGGCACACATTGGGAGAGGCCTATGTCCAGTAGTGGACTGTAACAGGCTAATGATGATGATGATGTTATTAGGGAAACGCCTAAAAGCACCACTTGAACGAAGACATTATCTTTGAACACGAGAGGTTCTATTGCAGTTGCATCTATTGCAGTCTATTGCATCATCATGGACACTGTTATATACTAAGGATCCTTAAGTGGGTTTTATTTGAATATATTCATTTAAAATTCCAATACATGGACCCGTTGAGCACTATGCTAAGAACATCCTAATAGGTTTTTAATTCATTATTTAATTATATACATACATACCTCTACAGCTAAATCCCTTGCGAGATAGACAGAGAGAACAGAGCGCCATGAGGCACAATTTTTAGAGTTATGAAAGTTAAAGAAGCAAGTGAGGCGTTCACTCGCTTCTTTGACTTTCCTAACTCTTGTCATACAGTCTCGTCGATATTATTCAATTTAAAAAAGTCGTCTGAGTATATTGTTATACTAAGATTTATTTTGAATAATGTTTTCTTGGGAAGGAACATGTGTCAGAACTTTACACACGTCTCAATACACAAAGTAAAAGGAAGCACGTGAATGATTCAACAAAATGCGACAAGTGTGAAATCGCCTTTCAAGCATGATCGCATATCCATATAATGACTATTGTAACGCCTCGACCTGCCCCCCAATGTCTTCAGTCAACTGGTACAATTACGTTTTCCTTTGTAGCGATACACCGGATGGGTTGTTTAACGTTATAGTGGGTATATATTACAACACCCAGGGGAAGAGTTGGGGGTGTACTCAAGGGTAGAATGTAAAGTGGAAAGTAGAGAGTGATAACTTCTTATTGCTTCAAGAATTTTGCTTTTTTGTATAGTTGCTTGATAATATATAATTCATGCATTATAAATAATAGGTTGGGGAAAAAGTATTTTCGTATTTTTGTATGAAAAGTCAAGACATTTTTTTCAAAGTTTATTTACATTTATTTACAATATATATGTACCGTTTTGTTGAATAACTTTCTGCCATTTTGTGGGCAGAGACATTATCCCGTTACTGTAGAAACTTTGGGACTTCTGATCAAAAAAACGGGACAAATAGTTTTGGCAGTCCTCTCTTGAGGTCAACCTTACAGAACCTAAAGAATTCTGAAGAGACCGAAACAGGTGAAAATCTGAAGGCGCAAGGTCAGGGCTATATGGTGGATGCACTAGGACCTCCCAGTCGAACTCTCTTAATTTTTGCTGAGTGGCTAAAGATGTGTGTGGTCTAGCGTTATCGTGATGAAAGACACACCCTTCCTGTTGATCAATTCCGGCCGTTTTCTCTCGACTGCTTCCTTTAATCTCATCAGTTGCTGGCAGTAAAGATCAGAATCGATGGTTTTGCCGGACGGTAAAAGCTCATAATGAACAATGCCCTTCCAATCCCACCATACACACAGCATCACCTTATTTCGTGTTAGGCCAGGTTTGGCCACAGTCTGTGAAGCCTGGCCAACTTTCGACCACGACCTTTTTCGCACGTTCTTGTCGTACGTGATCCACTTTTCATCGCCAGTTATCAATCTCTTCAAAAACGGCTCGGTTTCATTACGTCTCAATAATGAATCGCAAATGAGTACACGGTTCATTAAGTTTCTTTGAGTGAGCTCGTGTGGCACCCAAATATCGAGCTTTTTTGTATAACCAGCTTTCTTCAAATGGGTCAAAACTGTTTTGTGGTCAATTCCCAGTTCTTCAGCTACATCGTAACTACTAATATGCCGATCTTGCTCCACTCTTTCAAAAATGGCGTCCATTTTATTCGTAACAGGGCGACCAGAGCGAGGTGCATCTTTAACATCAAAATTTCCGGACTGAAAACGTTTGAACCAAATTTGTGCTACTCTTACTGACACTGCATCAGGTCCATAAACATCACAAATTTTTTTCACTGCTTGAGTTGCATTTTTGCCTTTTTTATAATAAAATTTTAAAATGTATCGAATTTCTTCATTAGATTCACTCATTTTTACGGAGAGAAAAACAAATGAAAAATAGCGGGAAACAACTTTTTTTTATTTTTTTCTTTTCTTTATAATGTAACCTTTTTATTGTTACCAAAACCAGCCAGACACAAATAGTACAGTCAAAGAAATTTTATAATAAGTTTATACCTACGTTATGCGAAAAGACTTTTTCCCCGACCTATTACGTAGTTCCACAGCCTATATTATAATCAAATAATATTGACTTCTTTCTTCTTAACAAATATTGTGATTCTTTAATGACTTTGTTTCGGGAACCGCTAGCGGTATGATCAACAAATATGGGTTCGTTAAATTATATATCAAATAAATGTCCTTTGATTCAACTTGATTTTTTTCTTTTCATATTTATTACACCAGGCGCTGAACCGCGAATGTTCTCAAAGGTTAATTGACCATTAAAAAAATGACGAAAGATTCGTATAAAAAATTCTATAGTCTATTAATTTACAATAATTGATAATAGTTATCAATAAAATTGAAAGTTAAAGACTAAAAGTTAATGATCGTTATTTACCTGTCATTAGTTAAGAATTCCTTTAAAACATGCTAAAACGACAAGAAAACAAACTTTAAAAAATCAGAAATTATAAGCGTCTACGTGCAATTCTGTTACCAGCTTATTAATGGATTTTAAATGTTAACCCGACGCAATTGTACATCATTTATGACCACTACGACTGAAATTATGTGGTATGAGAGACTAATTAATACCATGCACAGAACACCTTGTACTCAAGTCCGACCAGTTGCGGGTACTACTGAGGAGTTCGGTGTCGCTGTGGGTCTTCATCAAAGGTCCACTTTGAACATAATACATATCTATTTATTTCTAAGACTTTCGCGAATCCCACCCATTGACCAAAACAACTTTTAGGATCACATCGCGTTTATTTCTTACTTATTTATATTTATTTCCCGACGTTTCGAACTCTTTACAGAGATCATTTTCACGAGTGATGAACAAAAAGATGGTAGTTGTTCAAAAGCTCTTTTCATTGATACAGAGAGCACCCACTTTTTGGAAATAAAATCAAAAAGTTGATGTTAAAAATATGATTTTTACTATTGGTAACCTACATCAGACCATGAAAACAAAAGTTAAATACTTATTTATAAGATGTATTCATATTTTTGTTTGTAAAGATCCTTCTTTGTATGACTTAATAAGTAAAAGTTGTTATTATTAAGTTATTAGAAAATTATCTTATAAGTTGGTTGAGATATCAAAGTATAACTATTATTAAATATTGATTGATTTTAAATTAAAAGGGGTAAGTATTTGTTAAAAATCTACCACTGGGTCAAAAACGCGGCCAGTCCTGAGAAAGACCCAGCAAGAAAACTCAGCGGCTGTTCTTCGAAACTGATTATTATTTCATTTTGAACGGGCTATTAATATTACTATTATTTATAAAATTTTTGAGAAAAAAAGAAAGGAACTTGATTTCCAGGTTAATAAAAATTAAAAATTGAAATTATTTTGATTGTATACTGCACTACTCAAAATTCTACATTATTTTGGTTTCTGATGTGGGTCTGACCTGCAAACTATACTAATAGTATCTCGCTGTCTTGAGCTGTTTGATTGTGGGCTAGGTTTGATGAGACTTATGACTGGGTTCCAGCTAGGTGATAGTTTCCAGCCATCTTCTCTATTGAAATTCTTTGGATGTTTTGGACATTGGATGGGCATTGAACATTACTTTGGTTTTATCCATGTTCATTCTGAGACCTACTTGTTGGGAAAATCTGCTGAGATCCTTGAGCATTATACCAAGGTTCTCCAGTAACTCTGCCATGACCACGATATCGTCGGCAAATCGAAGGTGAGTGATGTATTCGCCATTGATGTTGATGTCTAGTCCAGACCAATCCAGGAGCTTGAATATGTCTTTCAACGCAACGGTGAACAGCTTCGGTGAAATTATGTCCCTTTGTCTGACACCTCTCTGCAATGGAATGGGATTTGTACTCCCAGACCCAATCCGACATGACATAGTGGCGTTTCTATACAAACTCTGCAGCACTTCGATATTCCGATAGTCAATTTGGCATCTTTGGAGGGACTGTAGCACTGCCCAAGTTTGGACGCAATTAAATGCTTTCTCATAGTCCACAAACACCAGGCAAAGGCTGACTATACTCCTCGGTCTTTTGTATAATTTGGCGTAGTGTGTGTATGTGGTCTATGGTACTATAGCCTTTCCGGAAACCAGCTTGTTCCGGAGGCTGGAAGTCGTCAAGTCTGCGCGAGAGTCGATTTGTAATGACCCTCGAGAACAGCTTATAGACACGGCTCAAAAGCGAGATGGGTCTATAATTTTTCAAAAAGGGTGATACAACCCGCTTGAAAAATTATAGACCCATCTCCATACCATAGACCATGCTCATGAGCCTGAGAGTAGGTTCCGACAGTTTCTGAGTTCTGTTTGCACGACGCTTACTAAAAAATTTAGCACCGACGGCATGCACAACTTCCAGTATCCTGCTGTTCACATCGTCCACTGTTTCACACTCATCTAGGCATTGGAAGCGATTTTGGAGTTCGAGCTGAAAGTTTTCTGGGTTTTGAAATTGAACAGGTAAAGGACGCAAAGTAGACTTCATCCAACGTGACCACTCGACTTTGAAGCAGAGATTCAGCGTGCCTCTAACCTGTCTGTGATCGCCCCCAGTTTTCACTCTGTTGATCACTGAGACATCGTTGAATATATGTCGTTTGTCTGACAAGATGAAGTCTATCTCATTCCTTGTTGAACCATCGTGGCTTATCCAGGTCCATTTCCTTTGTGGCTGTTTTTTGAAGAAGGAATTTATTATTAAGAGGCCCTCCTTCTCCCAAATGGGCAGGTGGCGAAAATAATTTCGAATAGTCATTGGTGTGAGCCACTGTGAGGATTCGAACCCGAGACCTCTAGATTCAGAAGCGGTGTGTTCGACTGCTGGACCACTGAGACATCATCATCATTTTTCTTACTCTGTACCTATCATTTAGGGTCGGCACACCAGGATTTCTAACTATCAACAATCGTATACCAGGCCGTGCTGCTCTACCAACTGAAGTTAGGCTATATTGTTTGTGAGCTAGCTTATTTTCCACACATAATTTTAAGCGTTTGATACCAGGCCTCGAGAATCAACAACTATGGCTGGCTACTGGCTATACACCAATACCTCTTCCAACTAATATTTTTGGAAGCTTTATGTAACTAACCGTGGCCCACTATAAAGAAAGGGGCACAGGTTAGTCACCGCATAAGAGTTTAAAACAACAGCATGGGAATTTAAAAAAAAATGCGTACTTTACTGCTCCATAAAGTAGCTTTCTGATTGTAAAAGAGTCACATTTGGTTCAATTTAATTGTAAATAAATCTTATTGTTCTAAACTCTGTACAGTAAGTTCAACACAAACTTAACAATGTCGTGAGGGAGAGAGTTAAGTAAAACAACAGTTGTACCTATTTGTTGTTGTACTAAATACACTCGTGAAGTTCACTCCGGGCACTCCGGCCAAGGAAATAGGTACTCACAACCCCTTCAATAACTATATGAAAGTCTTTGTTCTAATTAGGCCAGGTGGCCAATTTCTCATGATTGTTTCTTTGGCTTTGTTTCGATATGGAATGTAACAGTTAGTAACATTTATTTTACTTTAAATCATTGCAGGGTAGACAGAAGCAGAACGCCACACGCCATAATTCTTACTTAAATACCTATCTCGTTTTTTAAATTTTCCTTAATACTAGCCATTTTGACGTCATTTTCCGATCAATATAAATCAAATCTTCAACGACTTACAAATTCTCCAAAATGATCCTACACCGTTGGCTCTTAATCTTTTTCAGATATAAACAGAATTTTTATTAGTGTACGGTGAGACAGGACAAAAAACATTAAATAAATTTAGTACTCTCGGAAGGCTCTCAGAAGGATGATGGCGGGGGCAAATGTCAGTCTCGTGTCGGACGCGCCAAATAAAACTCTGCGCTAATGGATTAGTCTTTAGGCAGCTGGTAACTACACACGTGCTTATTGTTTTAGTTACCTATTTCATCTATACAAATTATTTTTGCTTTCAATCAGCTAGTTTAGGCGAACCGTTTGGAAGATTTAATTAGTATCAAGTGATTAGTTATTAAACTATTGTGATGTTATAAATAAACATAACTTGAGGCTGTTAAGCGTCGTCTCGCCGTTATGTTTACGTCCCAAATGGAATAGGTGACGAACCTATTGCCATACCGGGCACAAAGTTTTCAGTCATCGATATTTATCACACAACTTCCGGAAAACAATTTCGAAAAGTCATTGGTGTGAGCCAGTGTCGAACCCGGTTTGAACCCGGATTGAACCCGGACCTCTGGATCAGAAGCCGTGTGCTCGACCACTAGGCCACTGAGACTATTACTAAGAAAGTCAAGAAGACTATTACAAAGAAATAAATTTAAAGAGATAAGAATTATGACATTTTATTCGCAATATATTTATGAAAATCTTATTGTTCCTAAATATCAAACTGAATTTAAGAAAAACTGGAATAAAGATATTTTTAATTTTGAATTTGAACCCAGCGCATTCATGCAGGTAACTGCGTGGCTCCAGTAATTAGCAAACTAAGAGCAAGTTAATTATTAAAATTTAAGAGTTTCTGGATAATTTTGTAGCCCCCACGTACAGTTTAATATATTTAGTTATCCTACTTACGAGTATGTGCAGTGCACTGCAGCTTTTGGGATAAAGTTTAGTGTGATGTAATTTCCGAGCAAACTAGTTAATATGCTTTCATGGCGTATTTGATACCTTAAAATAATAATAATAAATAAATGCGAACGAAAAGGGTTTAAAACTTATGTAGGTATGTGAGAGAGGATAAGAAGAAATCTTCTTGCATTGGACAAGATAATATATACGTCACGAAAATAACTATAAAACTAAATGTGGAAGGTAACAAGAGAAAAGGATGACCTCAGAAAAGATAGACTTATCAGATCTTCTTTTACAAGAACGCGTGTTGGTGTGGAAGAATGACAAGAAAGTGGGAAAGGAAGAACAGTTGTGCCGACGCCAAATGATGAGGATGATGATTTTGATAATGAATGCCTAATTTAGGTGTGATAAATAAATAAATAATCATTCATTTTAGATCATAGTTGATCCATACTAACACAAAGAAATTACAATAATCAATATCAATGACTGAAAAAAATCTGCCCGCTCTTGAATTGTTGCGGCGTTGAAAAGGTACACTAATTTATTAGATAATTTTTCAAACTTATTTATTAGCCATAAATTGAGTACTTAATGTTATTAGTACTTATAGGATATTATAAATACTTAAATATCAAGCAGTATAATGAAAACAAGCTTTGAAATGCTTATGTTTAAGCTTTTTAACAAATGTCTATTTTTGTATTTTCGTTTTATCTGCGCTTTAAATGTAAGAGTAATTTGTTGAGAGGATTATATAGTGCGGTTCTCTCAAATTAGAGACGCACTTATATTGTTACTCGTATGTATGTGAATAGCTCGTATTCAATACCATATTTTCTTTTCATAATGTTTCTGTGTAAGATGTGTAAATTTCTTAATGAGTTTGTTTAGGCAAATATTAATTGGTATCTATTCTACAATCACAATCCATAAAGAAACAACAAACAAGATAAATCTAATCGCCGTCTGCCTTATCGCTATTATTTACTAGTTTAATGGATCCGGAATAATCGTCCTTTTAAATTAATAATTTTCGTGTTTCAATATTTGCTCCCATTAATAATCCTTAGAATTGGTTCTACAAGATTCTAATGACTTTGACATCTATATGCAGTAGGTGTGAAAAACGAATGTAACGAATGTAATGTATTTTGCATATTCCTATATTATAATGGTGAACAATAATAAAAAACCTTTATATTTCTATGTTAAGTTTTAATATAGCTGTTGTGTGATTTGTAATCATTATATACTAGTATGTAGATATACGCCAAGTTAAACACTTCGTTATGTGGAGTTCCACCAACTCCCTTGTTTGTACAGAGCGCTACGTTATACTATGTGCCTGTATGTGCGTCTGTGTTGGTTACATCGGATGCACAATTTGCATGGCAATGAAACATTAAGATGACCAACGGACCGTTACTTGTCTGCATTCATAATTATTATATGTGATAGTCTCGCGCAAAATGATAATACTATTATCTATTACTGTGATGATTCTATCACAGTATTATGTTTCAATCTCTAAAGCTAGAACGGCCTATCATCAACTTATCTTTTACCAGTAAGAGTTAAAATTTACTAAAATGTATTAAATATAAAATGTATACTATGGACACTTTAAAAAAAGTACCACTAAATTTATTTCTGCGGAAGTCATAAAAGGAAAATAAGACATTTGACTAAATGACAATCTAGCAACAAAAATCTCGAGTTTAGTGATTTAGCAGCCCGACTTATAGAGTTCTTCGTTTAGAGGTCTAAAGTTCGAACTTTGACAATGGTTTTCGGTAATTTTAGAAACTGATAAAAATGGGCGCGATGTATTTTAATGTAGTAGAATTAGTGAGAAACGGATTTTGTTTGCAATAACTCATACTTTTCTGCACTGACTTGATATACTATTGTATGCACTTGTATTGCTATGAATACTAACTAAATATATCAATACGAGTCAACAAGTCAATAGAAAAGTTTCAGTGCACTCAAGGTTTACAAAATATTTATTACAAAAAATTCAAAGTGATTTTCACGAACTCAAAAATTTGCTAGCTACAGATTGACACACACACGGACTGCCTAATTAGATGTATACGTAATAAATTGCAATGAAATTGTTTCATGAAAAGTGTAGGTATAGGATAAATCCGCTTGTTGACCGTTAGTGAATTAAATGTAAACAAAATGTACTGGAGTTCACTTTATACTCGGCGAGGGATACCTCTGATTTTATTACATCCAAAAGTGTACACGAAGTGTTTAAATGTAATTAATTGAAACAGGTAAAGCGAGTTTCGCCATGTTCTTTAACTCGTCAAACTTAACAAGATTAATACATTAAATCTAACGTCTATATTTATATTGGCACTATATAAACACGAGTTTTATTCAAGCTTAGTGGAGTAGCAGAAGAGGAATGGCTGTCTATTTTTTTATTAGCTAATTCGAGCACAATCACAATGCACAGCGCGCAGCAGTGTGCCGCCCATCCCGTAGCTTGGGAGAATGTATCACAGATCCTTTCGTAACACCCTGTAAAACCCTTTCTCCAGATCCACAAAACCGCAGAAAACCCTCCGGCTAAGATCCAGTTGCTTCTCTATGATGTTGCGGAGTGAGAAAATCTGGTCCATGCACCCTCTCCCGCTTCTAAAACCATCCTGAGCCTCCCACAATACTCCTTCAGATACCACCGTCATTCTCCTTTCAATATATTTACCATACACTTTCGCTGCCAAGCTGATGACTGACCTTATCCGCCCCAGCTGATATCGGAATTCTCGGTGTCGACTTGTCGAGTGATGTCGTTTCGAGATCATCTGGAGGGCAAGGGCTAATTAGCCTCGAAAATGCTTGGTGTGCTCAATAGAGCTGGGCGGTATTTCAGGTCAGGTTATCGCTTGCAACTATATAAAGCGCAAGTCCAGTACCTGGGTACTCGTTTGCTAAATACATAGTTATATTTTGATGTATTGTATTTAGACATGGGGTACTTCGTAATCACTAGTTCTGAAAACGTATCTGACATTACAATACATAACTTCACGCTGTTTTCCTATCTCGACACCCTGAGTTTTTACCACTTAAATGGAATGGGTGGCAGAAGTTATTGCCAAATACTGGGCACAATGTGGTGCCGTTGTCAGTCATCGATATTTGTCACACTTTTCATTCTTTAAAATAGTTTGTTCCGAAAAAATATTGGACAGAGCCCGGAACCGATCCCACGACTTCTTGATTCAGCCATATTCATTTCCCGGCATTGGTAAAAAAGGCTGTGAAACTACTAAATGAATATTATTTTTGCAAACGTACAAACAAATAAGCGTTTAATTAAATTGTAAAGTGGGTAGATACCTTAAAACAAACAAATACGACAAAACCCTGAGAGGAATGTTGTACTTGTTAGGGGTATTATTCATGAAATTGTAAGGATTGATGCATTTCTGAATAATTAATATAATAAATTAATGCAAAATAAATAAACCAGATTTATAAGATGTTGTCAGTGGTAGAGTGATCTACACTAATTCCTCATCCTGCTCTTAAAGGCTGACATCTGTGTTACAGGTGTGTTCTCTGTTACAAGTGAGTCCATGGGCGGCGCTAGTCACATACTATCAGATGTTGGATCGCTTGCTTGTTTGCCTTTAATTCCCATAATAAAATAAATTTTGAACATTCAGTCCTTTGGATTACTTTATCAAATAATTGTTGGAAGAGACGAATCATATCAACAAATGTGCAATATTAACTAACAAAATCATCAAAACTAAGCGTTTATACGGAACAATCAGTGCTGTTTGTGATTACATTGTTCGCTATTTGTCAGGAAAACACAACAGAACACAAATTTGTTTCTGCAATCACGGCCTGGACGTTCGGAATCTGATTTGCGGTTGATTTGTGGTCAGATGCAGCGGTTGGTATGTGCGACCGCATGTTTTACCTAACGGAATATATCCAGTCGCCTGTCTGTCGCTTCTATGCCGCGCATATACATTTTTCATGTTGCACATCAAACTCTTTTCAATTGAGATAAGAAAAGATTTTAGATGACATAAAATCATTTAGCAAGCTTTGTGAATCTCAGTCACTAATTAAAGGAGCTTTACAGACCGTAAATACTTTTTTATTAATATTATCTGTGGTATAACAATAGACAATTAGCATTTCGTTACTCAATGCTCAAACCTGAGTTATGTGTAGACACTAAATTGAAGTATTTCTCGTCTGCGTGGATTAAACTGTCAAACCTGTTTTAAAGTGAGTGAAGAATAATTTATCTCTAAATTTATTGATGCTACATACTAAACATATAATTTACAAAAACACTCTCAAGCCCTGTCCTCGCAACTTCGTTCATAAATCACGCGGAAGATGTCTCAATAATATTGTAAAAGTTTTGCCAATCGCAAGAGTGAGATGTCTATTCAAATTAGCGCAGTGCAATAATACTCATTCGACAATACAAATTACAGATAATCATTTTTAATGAAAACCATGAAAACTTTAAGGGAATCGAGAAGAAATTAAAGAAAGTAATAACAACTTTGTGAATGATTAATATTTAAAAAACTTTTTCGAATTATAATCATTTACAAAATCTTTCTTTTCGAGCGTTGGTATTAATGGCCGAGCGACTGAGATAAATTTTGAACATTATTAACGTCTTTTTATAAATATTAATAAATCATGAATCTATTTAGGTTGTTACTTCCTGAGTGAAAAAATAAAAATTCATCAGATGTTTTTTTATTTTGTGTTGGAATACGATTTGTTTTATAATAACAGAAGTGAGACACGTGTATTACTTTAGGAAGTATCACGGGAATATCGGATAGAGAGTGGAGTTACCCGTCAAACTAGAGAGTCAGCAGTAGTCGGAACACAGCAAAGCCATTACCGGCAGACATAATCTTATTTTGAGAGTTTAAGGCATCTAGAAGTTGTTTTCAAATGCCCAAAGTGTTTTCTTCGGTACCAGTAAGCTAATGTCATATGGTTTGGATGCGTGGGGTCTTGTGGGGTAGGCAGAGAAATAATATCACACGAATAATAGAACAATTTTGTTAATAATGAAAAGAAGAACGTTTTATTATTATTTTGTGATGTCTAACAATAAGCCCATATTGACTGCGGTGAAAGTTTCTTTTGATCTAAATGTAGAACAAGGAAATGAGGATTGTCCTCCATTTTCTATTGCCGATGCTTTATTCCGCGCCATTTATCTTTTTCAGTGAAAAGTTGATAATCATAAATGCAGTGGGCGGTAGAGTGGAGGGGGTGGGAGAAGCTAAGAGCGGTCGGCCACTTGACAGTGTCCACTGGGCATTAGACGATATTATTAGGAAATTAAATTTTGATGCATATATCAGATGTAGACTAAATATATAGCCCCTGAATATTTTATACGTTTCCTTTAGCAGAAGACACTAAATTGAATAGAGTTCTAAATTGAAAATTTATATTACAAGCATTTTCAAAGCATAGATTTTAAATTTAGAACCTCAGAAATGATTATGAAAAAATATTAGTAGAAAATCTCAGCTAGCAATCAACTATGCAATACTGATCCTAACGCTAACTTATGGAAGCGAGAGCTGGGTATGGCAGAGTGTGCATGAAAGTAGAATAAACGCGGTCGAAATGAGGGCATTGCGCGAAATCTGCGGAGTGACCCTCGCTGACCGCGTCGAAAACTAGGTTATAATGAAGAAAGTTGGATTGAAAGAGAGTGTCGGAGTAAAGTAAATTTCATTTCATTTCAAAGGTAAGAAAGGGCATGCTCCGATGGTTCGGACATGTAGAAAAGATGGATGATAGGAGTCGAGGACGGCCAAGACACACATTCCATGACCAAATAGAATGTGTTCTGGAGGAAGGTGACGTTAGGAGCCTCAAAAATCGACGCGCGTGCATGAAAAGAGTTATGAAAGGCAACGAAGCAAGTGAGGTGTGTAAGAATCGTGCCTTATGGCGCTCTCCGTTCTCTCTGCCTACCCCGCAAGGGATTTGGCGTGAAGTTATGTATGTATGTGTGTAATTTATATTGATGAGGACTAAGTGTGGTAAAAATAAAATAAATATAATAAAAATGTCTAGGGATCATCGGAACATAAAACATCGTAAAATTGAGTCAGATAATGGCCATAGACGAGTTATTTCAAACATTCGAAAAATATTTTTAAACTTTTTCAATTTTCCAGTATTTTTCTATCGACATCGAGATTACTGACTGACTATAAGAGAATGATTGAATTAGCTCGTAGCATACTAACTGAGGCTTCTGCGAAAATAAGTACGTCATTAGGAAATCAAGAGGCGTGGAGATAGAAGGTAATACTTGTAACTGATGTATTAATTAGTAATAATTATGATATTTTAAACATCATCAATTATCACTTTGATACTTTACTCAATATACAAAAGAACAGCTTAAAAGAAAAGAAAAGCTTAAAAGAAGTAAAAACATGTGAAATCTAAACTTATTGAAGAGGGATCTGAAAACAATTTAAGTGAAAAGGATAAGTGTGTTTTTGTAGCATGTGTAGAGAAATTCGACACCCACTTTGCTATTTACGGCCGATGGTGCGATAAGCATTTACTCTTTCAATGCTATCAAAGAGTCTGCCCCTATTCACTCTGCTTTCAGCCGACAAAGCATACAAAGGTAAGGTTGCAAAGCTCGCGATAACTTATGCACAATTTTCAATAGTAATATTTTTTTTCGGTATAAAAATATTTAATCTGGAACCATGTCAAAATCTGAAAGAAAAATCAGCATTGTTTCTATTTGTGTAGCCGTACTGTTACTATATGCTAATGCATCGTGGTCTAAAATTTGAAAATAAAACATAAATATTAATGGTGCAAAAATTATTTATAAATATTATTAAAAGCGTACAGCAAATGTATACTGTAAGGGTCTCTTGAGTTTATATATTCATATACTCCCAAAATCACATTAGCGGTTGACTTAAATATCCTCGCGTGAAAAGAAATACGACCAAGTGGACTTTGTTTTCTACATGTATACTTTAGAAGTTAAATTCAGAGGGGACCTTACCTAATTTTATGGGTGACAAAGGAAATTGGTACAGGTCAACTGGTATTTTCGTGATGTATATAGGAATGTCAACAATGATCTTGTCGTTTCGATTTATATTAGGTCGGGGAAAAAGTCTTTTCGCATAACGTAGGTATAAACTTATTATAAAATTTCTTTGACTGTACTATTTGTGTCTGGCTGGTTTTGGTAACATTAAAAAGGTTACATTATAAAGAAAAGAAAAAAATAAAAAAAAGCTGTTTCCCGCTATTTTTCATTTGTTTTTCTCTCCGTAAAAATGAGTGAATCTAATGAAGAAATTCGATACATTTTAAAATTTTATTATAAAAAAGGCAAAAATGCAACTCAAGCAGTGAAAAAAATTTGTGATGTTTATGGACCTGATGCAGTGTCAGTAAGAGTAGCACAAATTTGGTTCAAACGTTTTCAGTCCGGAAATTTTGATGTTAAAGATGCACCTCGCTCTGGTCGCCCTGTTACGAATAAAATGGACGCCATTTTTGAAAGAGTGGAGCAAGATCGGCATATTAGTAGTTACGATTCTGCCCCGTCAAAGCTGAAGCCCTGCTCAAGGATGGTGTGGACGAGTGCAACGTTTCTTTTAAATTTGAACATGTCGACCCTTACGACATTATAAAAGTGTTTAAACAATTAAATTCCAAAAAAACGGCTGATTTGTGGGGCATTTCCGTTAAACTATTAGATTCAATCATTGCTCTCATAGCTCCAAACCTGGCTGTGCTTTTTAATAAATGTGTAGATGCAGGTGTATTTCCTAATTTAATGAAGCACAGCAAATTGATACCACTATTTAAAAATGGTTGTAAGAATGATCCAACCAACTATCGTCCTATTTCCATTTTACCTGCACTCAGCAAAATTTTTGAAAAAATTATTTCAAATCAAATACTTAACCATTTCAATTTAAATGATCTTTTTCACAAAGAGCAGTACGGTTTTACAAAAGGTCGTTCTACTACTGATGCTGGCGCTACTCTTATTAAACATATTTTCGATGCTTGGGAAAACTCACAGGATGCAATCGGCGTATTCTGTGATCTCTCTAAAGCTTTTGACTGCGTGGAACACAACACACTTTTGCGTAAACTAAGTCATTACGGTATTAAGAACACTGCACTTAGTCTTGTTGCATCATACTTGAGTAACAGGTTTCAGTTTGTAGATGTAAACGGAGTGAGATCGTCTGGATCGCCAGTGTCTATGGGCGTTCCCCAGGGTTCCATTCTCGGTCCACTATTGTTTATTATCCATATTAATGATTTGCCCTTTTTCGTACAGAAATTTTGCGACATAGTACTGTTTGCCGATGACACTTCACTCCTCTTTAAGGTAGACCGTAAAAAAAAACAGTTTTGATGATGTAAATTGCTCTCTTACACAAGTCCATGACTGGTTTACAGCTAATAATTTAGTCCTAAATTCGAATAAAACCAAAATAATAAAGTTTACTATGCCCAATGTTAAAGGTCAGGTTATAAATTTATCTTTAAATAACAGAATTCTAGACCCAGTAAATACAACTGTATTTTTAGGTATTACTCTAGATAATAAGCTCCAGTGGGGTCCTCAAGTAAAATGTTTAGCTGGAAAACTTAGCTCTGCTGCCTACGCGGTTCGAAAAGTTCGACAGCTTACTGATGTTGCAACCGCCAGACTAGTTTATTTCAGTTATTTTCATAGTGTCATGTCTTATGGCATTTTGCTGTGGGGTAGAGCAGCTGAAATTCAGTCTATTTTTGTGCTTCAAAAACGAGCTATTCGGGCAATTTATAATCTGGGGACCAAAGTCTCCCTTAGAGAACGGTTTAAGGAAATTGGAATATTAACAGTTGCTTCTCAATTTATATATGACAATATAATGTTTGTTAGAAAAAACTTAAATAGATATACTAAACATAGTGATGTACATAATTTTAATACCAGAGGCAAGCATAAACTTGTGTTAAAGTGTCATCGCCTGCACAAAGTACATAAGTCGTTTTTGGGAATGGGTGTACAGTTCTATAATAGGATCCCTGCGCATATTCTGGCTCTCTCTTTCGATTGGTTTAGGCGGGCTGTGAAGCATCGTCTCGTTGCCGGTGCTTATTACACCATCAATGACTTCATGACGGACAAGTCGTCTTGGGACCGTCAAATTGCTTGCTCAACGCGGATTGTGTAGTTTGCGTGTTGGAATTTGTTCACTTATTTTGGAGTGGAGACGTGCTGCAAATATTTCTATTTCTAATAGTAATCATCATTTCTTGTTATGAGTTTGAATTCATGTTGTTTTGATAAAAGCTTTATATATAATTTTTATTATTGCACTTACTTGTTGCACAACGTTACCATTCTATATAGAAGATGTCGCGTCAGTTGTGCTCGACTAATATCATATAATTTCTCTCATTACTTGTACTACGATGATTTTAAGTTGGTTGGATTATAACTGTGATTGTCGAGTAGTCTGGCTGCTACACCTTTTATGTGATATTTTTTCAGTAGCGTTGATAATACTATTCTGTAAATTTTCAATGGTTTTGAAAAGAGTATTGGCACATGAGTTTCTTGCCCGATTCTTCTCATGAAAGCCCCTACACTCGGAATCGGGCCGCTCGTGGCGATTGCTTCCGTGTTTTTTTGTTCCACGGAGGCACTTGCTTCAAGCGCTCGTGGCTTAGCTTTTTAAATATTATTTTAATTTTAAACATTTTTGTACATTGACTATTTTTAAGTGTCTGTGAGGACCTATGAAAATAAAACCACTTTGACTTTGACTTTGACTTTGACTTCGATGTAGCTGAAGAACTGGGAATTGACCACAAAACAGTTTTGACCCATTTGAAGAAAGCTGGTTATACAAAAAAGCTCGATATTTGGGTGCCACACGAGCTCACTCAAAGAAACTTAATGAACCGTGTACTCATTTGCGATTCATTATTGAGACGTAATGAAACCGAGCCGTTTTTGAAGAGATTGATAACTGGCGATGAAAAGTGGATCACGTACGACAAGAACGTGCGAAAAAGGTCGTGGTCGAAAGTTGGCCAGGCTTCACAGACTGTGGCCAAACCTGGCCTAACACGAAATAAGGTGATGCTGTGTGTATGGTGGGATTGGAAGGGCATTGTTCATTATGAGCTTTTACCGTCCGGCAAAACCATCGATTCTGATCTTTACTGCCAGCAACTGATGAGATTAAAGGAAGCAGTCGAGAGAAAACGGCCGGAATTGATCAACAGGAAGGGTGTGGTCTTTCATCACGATAACGCTAGACCACACACATCTTTAGCCACTCAGCAAAAATTAAGAGAGTTCGACTGGGAGGTCCTAGTGCATCCACCATATAGCCCTGACCTTGCGCCTTCAGATTTTCACCTGTTTCGGTCTCTTCAGAATTCTTTAGGTTCTGTAAGGTTAACCTCAAGAGAGGACTGCCAAAACTATTTGTCCCGTTTTTTTGATCAGAAGTCCCAAAGTTTCTACAGTAACGGGATAATGTCTCTGCCCACAAAATGGCAGAAAGTTATTCAACAAAACGGTACATATATATTGTAAATAAATGTAAATAAACTTTGAAAAAAATGTCTTGACTTTTCATACAAAAATACGAAAATACTTTTTCCCCAACCTATTATTTTTCTCTTAATCCAGCTATTTTATGTTATTTGCCCGTAATGCCAAGAAGGCTTTTCTGCCGTTAAAAACGACGATGATGTTAAGTATTTTTATAAGCATATAAGCAGATTTGAGTAATCTGCACATTATTATTAGTATTCGCGTGTGATTGTATATCCTACAAATGGTGTAAGAATTTAGAAATAACAGAATATAGTGATTCTGAAAAATTTCTCCAACATTTCATTGGAACAATTCGTAATATTACATACATACATAACTTCACGCCAAATCCCTTGCGGGGTAGGCAGAGAGAACAGAGCGCCATAGGGCACGATTCTTACACACCTCACTCGCTTCGTTGACTTTCATAACTCTTTTCATGCACGCTCGTCGGTTTTTGAGGCTCTTAACATCACCTTCCTCCAGAACACGTTCTATTTGGTCTTGGAATGTGTGTCTTGGCCGTCCTCGACTCCTACATCCGTCCGCTTTTACATTGTATATCTGCTTAGTCAGTCTTGCGTCAACAATTCTTTCTACATGTCCGAACCATTCGTAATATTGACTGTGTTATTTATAATAATAATGATAAATTTCTTAAAACTAACCAATATATTAAAGTAACAATATTTGCATTGGAATAATTATGTACTATGGAGCAAATGTACATTATTTTACGCCGTCCTTTACGGGGTAGGCAGACATAACAGAGCACTATAAGGCATGATTCATACGTGCCTGATTTGAGTCGTTAGATTTCAAGCTTCTGATATCACCTTCCTTAAGGACACGTTCAATTTGTTTAATGGAAAATAATAATAAAATAACACTTCTATGTTAATAACTTACATGAATATTAGTAAAAGAGTGCAGTCTAATGTCTGAAAGGGATTTTCTATTGGAATATTCATTATTATCCCGAGCACCGTTAATGTTTGCTTTGAACTCCCTCATGTGAAAGGGAATATACAGGAATATACAATATGTAAGTAAAATTTGTTTTCTTCGAGTTTAATATCAAAATTGGTTTCGGGCATTACTCAAATATTTGCATTTTATAAATATTTAAGAATAATATATATTAGCCTTTCGAAAAATGAAATAATTTTAATATAGAAATATACATACTTATATGCGGGATATTTACAGTCTCGGTGGCGCAGTGGCTAGCACCCCGCTTCTGATTCAAGAAGGATTTGAACCCACTACGGGTTCAAATCCTGGCACACACCAATGACTTTTCGAAATTTTCGAAAGTTACGTGTGATAAATATCGATGACTGACAACTTTGTGCCCGGTATGGCAATAGGTTCGCCACCTATTCCATTTGGGACGTAAACATAACAGCGAGACGAGGCTTGACAGCCACTGCCTACACTCTCGGGTAGAAAAAGGCTTGAAGTTATGTTATATATGCGGCATTTTTTGTGGATATGTTACAGTTAGTTCATTAATGATGATGTTATTTTTAACATGAACCGATTCCAAACCACAGAAGCAAACACTAACTAACCCCGCACCAGATAGTTGAAGAAAATCATTTTAGATTTGGGACTGCGAAATTCTTTTGTGTTCCATTTTATAAGTCTAATAATTTGGTCAGCCTTTCTCTTGACTTCATTGATATGTGGAGAAAAGCTCAACTCTCCATCCAAAGTTACACCCAGATTTGATGAAACTCTACAAGCCTGGCACCGTAAATATGATATGAGAATGGTATACAATACAATATTCTTAATATTAAAATAATAATAATGGTTATAATTGTTTTATTCTTAGTAAACTTTATATGATTGCACTTTTTTGTGTTAAGAGTCATACCTTTTGCTATACACCAGTTTTTAATATTATTAAACGCAATGCAACGCTAAATAAGGTCAAAATCTAGTAAGCATCTCGCCTCATCTTCGTTCGCTGCATGAATGGGCCGGCTCGACCGGTGAAATACCACGACCTCTCAGAAGACCGACGTAAAGTGGCTCATGCCGCGTTTCGTTCGGTGAGAGAGGTACCCGGAGGCCCACCCCCCTTCCCCATCCTTTCCTATCCCCTATCCCTTAAAGGTCGGCAACGCAACAGTAACACTATATATGTTGCTGGTGTCCATGGGCGGCGTTGGTTGCTTACCATCAGGTGACACGCCTGCTCGTTTGCCCTCGTATCCCATAAAAAAAAGCAATCAATGGTTTGGTATATTTTTAAATCATCTGCAAACAAAAGAAATTTTAATGTTTGATTCTTCCTACAATATCATCAATAAATATACAAAATAAAACCTATATATAGTTATACGCTTATAAAGTTTTACGCTTTAATTGCAAGCTTTGGCTGAATTCTAAGTGATATGCCAGCAATATAATGTACTACCTTATTACAGACCATAACAAAATGGGATAACCCACAGTTACCATATACATATTTCTTTACCCGGCCAACGCGCGTCGAAATGTTTTCGCCGCGTCAATTAGTTGTACTACTACTGTATATAATTTAAATACAAATTATCTTGTCACAACATTTTATTAACGTTTAAAATAAAATACACAAAATTAAATAGTACCGATAACAAAAACAAGAACAAAAATATGTCACATTCAGATGACATGTTGGCAGAGTTTTACGACAGCGGCAGCGGACGAGAGCCACTCGGGCTGAATTAAATTCACGGCTGTTAAAGTTCGCTTCAGAAACAATAACAATTCGTTCAACGATATAATGTGACCGCACACTTCCCCCCAGGGGGGTGTTTTAAGTGCAGAACGTCTTACATGTCACAATCTCTTCCAAAAGGTTTTGCATAAAAAAAACTAATGGATTTATAGCTGGAACGGAACTCGGAACCACGCAGTCAGAAAATAAGAGTACTAAACCATTAGGCGCGAAATTTATCGCGCCTAATGGTTTAGTATGGCCTCAACATATTGTTTTTATTTATTTAAGGAGGTTTTAAGGATTTAATATTCTCATTAGTCTATTTATGAAATACTTGTACATTGAAGTATTAGAATTTGAAATTAGAAGATTTTTCGATTATCTGCAGTTTAATTTCTTAAAAAACGAATAAAAGGGAATAATAAAAAACGAAGGATATCCAGTCATCTGTCTGGCGTACCGTTCGGGACGCGACAGAATATGCACCAACAGTCTGGCGTCCCGAACGGTACGTTTCTCGTCCCCATTGAGTGCGGTCGGCAGATCCAGATTATTCGAATTTAGAATTTGTCTATGGTTAAAACCAATGTTTAAATCGATTTGGAATGAATGGCCACACCCTAGTACTTAATCTATACGTAGTCTATGGTTGACGTTGTTTACATAATTCGAAATTCAAACTGCGGCGTCATTGTTCTCGCGTCGGAGTGTTTTGTTTGGTGTTCTTATTTCAAATATTAGACTCCAGGTGCCTTTTAACAGCATAAAATTATGGGTAAGTACTCTATAATTTTAATACAACATTAACAATTGCACAATACAGTATATAACAGCAAGTTGCCTGACTGTAAGGTTATCATGTCCTGCCCCTCTTGCCGGACTACAGATAGCCCTAGAATATGCCAGTTCAAGCAACTCAGCTCTACCTCGAGTTCGGTGAGGTGTTGGTCCAGCCGAAGACTGCGTCCGCTATACGTGGCCACGGAGAACCCGGAGATTCTTAGCACCCCCTGTCCCACCGTTACCACGACCGCTGCCTTGGCCGGGAATAGTGGGACCACCGGGAACTGGGGACCGTTGGATTTGCGCTTTTGTCATGAGAGGTTTTTGCCCATAGTCCCCACGCCGGGCAAACGTGTTGGAGACCGCAAGGGTGAACCATTTAAAGATAGGGACGCTGCTGCCCGCCCCTACCAGAACATTTAAGTTGACCCATATTTTGGAATGGTTATCCCGCCATTCTTCGGTTCCCTAATAACAGTGAGATAAGATTACAAAGAATTAACTAGCTAGGATTCCAATGTTAGGAGTATATCAAATTTTCTAACCACTCACGTTTCAAATAATTTTGAATTTGTTTTTGGAATAAAAATAAAATTAATTTAAACTTATGTGGACTTTATTTTATTTCAGAAAAAAAAGAGTATGGTAGGTATTTTACAAAGTTATATGAAGAGTTTATTTTTGGGTTTACGTAACAATCAAAGTAGTGATAGAGTATGGAGTTGATGAGGAAGCGAAGAGAATGTTGAGTAAAAATAAAGGGAATATCAGGTCAGGCAGATTTTCTTTTGAGTCACTGCATAACATATTTATTAATTGCAAATTCGTATTTAATATGCGGAACCAATTTTGGAGGTAAAATCGACGAAAACAACTTCTACACGGTTATATTTCTTTTTACAGGGGAGAAGTTTGAAATTGCATTCGTTTTAAGAGATTTACTGACAGAGCATTAACATTTTGTCTCGATTGAATGTTAAACATGATCTGAATAAGAGATTCCGTTCTGATTACTTCGCATAATATAATTAATAATATTAACAATCGGAATTAAAAAAATATAAAAATCAAAAACTGAAAATATTTTTTATTATGACACAAACCAGAAGAGAAAAAAAAGGGAAACATATATCTTTTATAAGTCTCGGTAGTCTAGTGGTCGAGCACCCCGCTTCTGAATCCAGCAGTTTATTTTTGAGTTGTTCTACTTCTGGCTCACATTAATGATTTTTCGAAAGTACTGTGTGATAAATATCGATGACTGAAAACTTTGTGCCCGGTATGGCAATAGGTTCGCCACCTATTCCATTTGGGACGTAAACATAACGGCGAGACGAGGCTTAACAGCCGCTGCCTACACCTACGGGTAACAAAAGGCGTGAAGTTATGTTACGTTATACTTAGTCATGCCATAAATATTGTAACAAAGAAAAACATTTTTTTTTAATTGCAAATAACATTTATTACTTTTACAGTGTGTTACTTTAATACATAAATATAAAACGATATAAAATATAAAAAGCTTATTCGAAGTGGTCTCCATTGGCTGCAATACAGGCCTTTAAACGTTGAGGGCAGTTATCAATAGAAACACGCACTCTTTCCATGGGAAAATTCTTCACTGCCAATTGTATGGATTGGTTTAGGGACTCTAAATTATTATGACGTTTAGAGCAAGCCGTGCTCTCTAAAACTGACCACAAATCATAATCCAGTGGATTAAGATCGGGACCAGACGACAGCCAGTCTTCAGCTCTAATGAAGTCCGAAACGTTCGCTTCCAACCAAGATTGCGTGGACCGAGCTTTATGACCCGGTGCCGAGTCTTGCTGGAAGGACCATACTTCGTTATTGAACATGGTGTTGTTAAAGGGCTTGACTACCTTTTCAAGAATGGTATCTTGATACACTTGTGCCGATGTTTTGATACCTTTTTGACAAAAATATGTCTCAGTCACTCCTTCGTAGTTAACACCCCACCAAACCATCACTGAAGTCGGATAATGCCCACGTTGCACTCTGTCAACTAATTGGGAAGCTTTCTTAGAGCTTTGAGCATAAATACGGTCATTTTCTTTGTTAAAATGTTGCTCAATTGTAAAAACTTTTTCATCCGTAAACAATATTTTTCTGTGACCTCCCTTTGCGTACGGCTTCAGTAGTTGTTTAGATTTTAACACCCTATTCTCTTTTAAATTATCAGTTAATAAATGACCAGTGCGCCTCTTATAGGCTGCAAGTCCTAAGTCATCTTTTAAAATACGCGACATTGTTCTAGGTGCTATCTTCATCTCCCGAGATAAAATCTTTTGCTTTCGGACAGGATTTCTTCGAATTCTTTCCCTTAGTGCTTTGACCACCTTTTTCGTACGAACACTAGTGGACGGCCAGATCTTTTTCTGTCACAAACAGAGGAGGTCTCATTGTACCTATTAATAGCCCGGTCCACAAACATTTGACTAATACCAAGTGTATGGAGAGTTTTAAAAATTGCATTTGGCTCCATACCTACTTTGAGTAATGCAATCACAGCAATTCGGTTCTCTTTATTACCCCACTCCATTTTAATATCGCAAAATATTGTACAATGTATTGGCGCCGAAACGAGAAAACACAATGAACAATCGTATAAAAATAACAGATTCCAAATTCAAATGTAATATTTTTTTATTTTTAGTTGTAACAGTATTTATGGCCAGACTAAGTATATTATGTATGTAATGATAACAAAAATGATTAGATGTCATTATGTGTATGTCAAACTCAAACTCTTAAATCATATTATGTTACGTTTTAGTAATAGAAACTGTATTTTTAAAGTTTTATTATAATATTATGCAATTACCGAAACGAATTTTGGAAATATGCTCTTAACCAATCCTACTTTGCTATTTTTTTTTTCACATGAGGGTATTCAAAACAACCGTTAATGTAACTCAGGTAATCATGAATATTCCAATGGAGGACCCTTTTACGTGATAACTCTTTTGCAAAATACATTTACGCTAGTAATTAGCGCGAAGCACTTATGTACATGCTATCTACCTCTCTGTATTTATCGTAATGTATTTATTTTGTAGGACTTCAGTGAGAAGTGCCTTCAGACTTCAGTGAGGATCATTTATGTTGTGAACATATATTTTTTTATAATTTACGCTTTGTTCTTGTTGTTTGTGTTGTACCTGAAGGTGTAGGCAGTGCCAGTATCTTTCCCAAGACACGATATGATGCAGAAGCGAGGTGCTCGACCCCTCGACCAGATACAACTAATACCGCTCCCACACACAGCTATTCGTCGTTCGCGTTCGATTGCCGCGATGTTGTCATCTCTGGCCACACACTGCTCTACTCGCGCGAATATTCGCGCAAATATTCGCGACGCGCCGAACTTGGATATTAGGGCTGTCGATATTTTTCAAAATATCAGTTAATCGACATATCGATATTTATAAATATATGAATTTCGGGCTTTGATGTATCGAAAAAATACATAAAAATCTAGGAACAGGTCATCATCATCATTTCATCATCATTAGCCTTTTGAGGTCCACTGCTGGACATATGCCTCCACCACAGACAGTCACTACTGCCGGTCCGCTCAATCATGGGGGGGTTTTTGCCATAATCTCCACGCTTGGCAGGCGGGTTGGCGATCGCAGTAGGCTGTATTTTCTTGAGAGAGAATGCTGCTACCCATTCTTTTAGCTTTTCCCTTAGTCGCCTTTTACGACACCCACGGTAAGAGATGGGGTGGCGATATTCTAAGCCGGCGCCACACAGCAGGAACACACAGGAACAGGTGGTGGTACTATACTACTCATAATTGATTATGAGTAGTATAGTACCACCACAGTACCACCAGTATTTTTATTTTGCATTTTATGTCCGCAAGTGTGTATGTTCTGGAATCTTAGAACTTAATTTTGAAGTAGATATCTTCAAAAGATTAAGCTGAAATATTGTATACACGCTGAGTTTAGGTGATGATATTATTAGTAGTATTAGTATATATATATATATATATATATATATATATATTATTAGTATTACGCATTTCGCTGAATTAAGTACCACTACCTATCATCCGCAGATATTTCCAATGCAATATGGGTTTAAATGAAAGGCTTATTGTAACTCGAAAAATAATATGACATCACTTTTTATTTAATATGTCGGAGCAGATATTTTTAAAGCCTTTCTACAGTATGGGTATCAAATTATAGGCCTTGTTGAGAGTAACTTGAAAAGTAACTTGAAAACTAATATTACGTCATTAGAACTCAAATAGCGTATATCATCCAAAATAGGATTGTAGTTATTCTACTAGATTCTACCCAGACCAGGATAAATATTTATACTTGAGTGGTGATCGAACCTGCCAATCTCGATTCCACAGTTGGTAGTTTTACTAAAGCACCGTCGTAATGTAAGTGAAATATTATCTATAGATTGATATATTAAAAAATATCGATACGTCGAAAATTCGATATTTTAAACAGCCCTAGCCGACTGCGCTGCGATCGCGCGAATAATGTGGTCAGCCACTCGCGTTCACATTGCCGGAATGATTCGCGGAATGACGAGTAACGTGTCCACACTACGCCCCAGCCTCTTTCCCTCGCTATTCGTCGAACTATTCGTCGAGTGTATGGTAGCGGTATAAATAATTATGTAATCAATCTTGACTTGCATAATTTAAATCTCAATCAAGTTACTTTTTTTTTTATCTTATTTCTTTCACTTCTAGTACACATTTATTCGACTACTTGCAAATAATTTCATATATTAAGCTGTATATAACAGTTAGGTTTATAAGTGTTTCCGAGTGCATGTTGCGAAAGTGGCGTTGCTCATAAATCCATGTTGTTCATGCCGCTCCCGACACTTGGATATGCTTAGCTCAGTAGTACTTAGATATTCAAGTTTACACTTATGTTGAAACTTGAATATCTAAGTACTACTGAGCTTCTGCTTGGATATAATTATATAAAACGTAAATTTGAGCCAAAACAGTTTATAAAATGAATTTAGGTTTGTAACGTGCTACACTTAACATTCTTAAATCAAATCAAAAGACTTGGTAAGTAGTGTAATTGAATATAGGTCCAGAATTTATTTAATCGTACAATGGCATGCAAAATAAATTGTTATATTAAAAGAAAGAAGATTGAAATTTTTATCCCCGTCAGAAGACTAATATTTGTCTGCTAAATAGTTGTTGGTATTGTGTGCGAGTGTTTTTCTATATACCTACTTGAAGTAAAGTAATTCTTGTTACCCAATAGTTTGATGTGTTACGCCATGTAGAGAATGTGTTGGCTGCCGTAAAGCTAAATGAAGGTTATGATTTACTGATTAAATAACTGTTAAATAACAACCTCAAATAGCTATATGGATGATATATGTTTAACTGAATTATATATGTTTATTATCTTTAGAGATTACCATTCTAGAAGTAAATGCTGCAGTAGTTAATTAAGTTAGATTGTTCGTCTGAGCGGCTACGATGAAATTGTAATAACAACTAGTACAGGTACTATTAGAATAGTAATGTAGTAAGGGATTGGGATTCCAGATACCTCTCTATACAGTGAAACGCGGTTTGAAACACTTTACGCCGATATTTTGAGAAGTCGCCGTCTGTATCATTCACTAATATGATTTACTAATATTAATATTATTACTTTGATTAATAGTAGTGGATAGTAGTATAGTAATGGAGTTCAGCTATTTCATCAAAGTAGATTTAGCCGACTCAATCAATGAAGACAATAGCGATATCGATAATAGTGAATCAGCGAAGACAATAGTGATATCGATAATTTTATTTTTTAAGAAATTACCGCTTGAACGATTCAGGGGGTTTTCCGTTTTCGGTTCTTATTTCTGTCTATTGTTTGGGCTGAAAGCTCCGGTGAATTGTTTTAAATAAATTCTGTAAGAATATGTGTCGACATTTTTTATAATAATTTCTTCTTATGACTTATTTGTTCATTTCATTTGATCAGCATCAATATTTTCATATGTTTACCCAATATGCATACATTTTGGCATTGAATTTTCTTTTCAAATTTGTGAAGGAAAGTCATAGCTGGAGCGATAAGAATATGAGATTGATTTCGATTATTAACTAACCTACGTCTGTCACTTCGATAAAGCTTGAAAGATTTTTAGGTGTTTTTATAAAATTATTATTGCATCGGTCATTCATTTTTCTGCCCTGTTCCAATAATATTTGAGGTCGGCACGAACGATTTTTCTTGTCCACAGTTCTCTAGCATTCACTTCTTCCACACTAACCCCTTTTTGATCATGTCGTCTTTGACACAATCGACCTATATTTCTTAAGTCTCTCTTATCCTATTTCCCTCCACATTCGCGTTTATCGTTCTTCTCGCAACTTGTGTATGCCCACACATGCCCACACTACCACCAGGATTCAGAAGACTGTAATCTTGTCTGTTCTAGACGTTATAATGAAAATTGATATCAGTTAGAAAAGTTTCCTGGAGAAACTTTTTATAATTTTTTATAAAGTCTCACGTTTTATTTCTCAATATTTTCCCGATTTTTATTTTTTTTTTTTTTTTACTGTGTGGCCTAATCACAACGGAACCTCTTGCTTAGACCACTTTTAAGAATCAACCTGGACAAATTGTTAGTTTCAGTAAATCTCTTGAAATGAATGCACTTCGTTATACGCTTTTCTGCGATGCTATGCTGTGTAAGTTTGTCAGCCAAAATGTTTTTCTTTTGCTTCCGGCTGACGGAGAGATAGTGTAGATAGAGGTAGAGACGATTTAGGTTTGCAAGCGAAATAAAAAAAATGTCATACGTATATACATCAAGAGAATACCAGTTGACCTGTCTCCTCTGAATTTAAATTCTAAATTATACATGTTGAAAATAAACACGACTTGGTCGTATTTATTGTCACGCGAGCAAACTCAAGTTAATCGCTAATGTGATTTTGGGAGTATATGAATATTTTAACACACAATATTCAAACGGTATACGTATGCGTTTAATAATATTTATAAATAATGTTTTCACTGTTGATATTGTTATTTTCTTTTCATACGGCTACACCAATACAATTAGTGCTGATTTTGATGATGAACCAGCTGAATTTACGCGAATTTAACAGTAGATCTACATGAGAAAAAACAGCTTATGCAAACCATTAACGATTAAATCAATGAATTGAATAGGACTTCACAAAAGTCGACGGAAGATTATCTGTTAGGATGAATATTCTAATATTAGTGAATTATTCAAGAGAAAAATCGATAAAACTTTCGCCGTTTTTAACAATTATTACCAAATTACTACAAATTGTTATGTAGGTGTACAGTTCTAATAACTATTCTTGTCTTTCGTCATAATTATATTAATATGAGTTATATTAAGAATTCAACAATTAAGAGAATTATAATTTCTTAAAGTAGGATTGTTTAAAATCCACAGTAAGATGTGCTTTTCGGGTTACCTCTTTTTATTATTTATCATCAAGAATCATGGACACTTTTGGCTTTAGGAAACCGACCGGAATAATATCTTAAGTTTTGTGTTCCTTTGCAAAGTCCGCAAATTATTTGATGGATTTTATTCATCGTAAAGAGAATTATGATTTTTCTTCACGATTTGGACATGGCCACTTTAATGATTTTCATACCGTCAAAAATATATTAATATTGAAAATTGCGAATTACTGTTTTCGAGTTTCTGTGAGGCTAGTCAAAACAGTATTGCAACCTGACCTTCATATGCTTTGTACGCTGAAAGCAGAGTGAATAGGGGCAGACTCTTTGATAGTATTGAAAGAGAAAATGCTTATCGCACTATCGGCCGTAAATAGCAAAGTGGGTGTCGAATTTCTCAAAACATGCTACAAAAATATTTCGTTTATATTTCGCATGTTTTTAGTTCGTTTAAGCTTTTGGCATTTTGAAGTATCGAAGTGATAATTCATGATATTGATATAGATGTTGATATATCGTAAATTATTACTAATTAATACATCAATCACAAGTTTTACCTTCATCTCCATGCGTGTAGCTTTTCTATTGTCGTATTTTTTTTTCGAAGATTTAATGAAACATAGCTGTTAGCATACCTTAAGCTAATTCACTTAGTCTTTTATATACTAGCAGTAATCACGATAGGAAAATAGTGGAAAATTGAGAAAGTTTAAAATTTTTTTGTCGTATCTTTAAAATTGCTAGTCCATGTCCATTTTCTAACTCAATTTTACAATGATTTATGTTCCGATGATCCGTAGACATTTTTATTTTATTTTTACCACACTTTGTGCCTATAAATATTAAATAATATTATAAAAAAATGTTGTACATAGCTATTACGGTGGTTATCTCATTAGAAAGTCTAATAAAGTATTCCGTTTGATAATAATTAACATTTAACAAGCAAAGTTGGATGATAAGTTTAAATCTAGTGTTTCGATGTTATTTGTCAAATTAATTCCGAAACTTTATCCTGAAGCACACGAGTGCAAAATGTTTTTTGCAGACAGACTTCGGTACTCAATTACTGTGTGATTTTTGTCAAACTTTCGCTAATTTCTAGACGATAAATGATATCCTAAATAATTGTTTTTGTTTACGTTTGAAGCATAGATATAGGTAAGAATCACCGAAACAACAAGATCAAGAATGGGCTGTTGATATGTGAGTGACAATTCATATCAATTTGAGCGAAATAAGTGCTTCCCAGTGTCAACTTTTACATAATTATTGTTCATATGTTGAAATGTAAACGGGCTAAGAATCGCTTACTGGCAGTCGCGCTGTCAGTGATGATTAGTAGTACATTTTTACTGACATGTGCCATCTACTACAGTCTATGATAAATCTATGGTTCAAAGTGTACGTAGCTGTGAACGCACGTTTCTAATAAGGTATTTTTTTTAGAAAATTTATTCAATGTAATAATTCACTCAGTCTCTTATAGAGTGCAGTAATCACGATAGAAAATAATGGAAAATTGAGAACATAACCGTTCTACCGATTTTCTACCTGAAGGTGTAGGCAGTAGCTGTTAAGCTTCGCTGTTATGTTTACGTCTCTAATGAAATAGCTGGCGAACCTATCGCCATACCGGGCACAAAGTTTTTAGTCATCGATATTTATCACACATGTCTTTCGAAATGAAGAGATGTTAGGTTTATTTACAATAATAAGACCAAATAAATTAATTACATTATTTACAATATATACAATTAAAAAACTACCTGAAATCAAATTTCTCCGCATCTCGGTCTACTGACAGCGTGCCCAGAAGACTGGCAAAATTAATTAATTTCGAAAAGTCATTGGTATATTCAGAAACCTACAATACTACTACTGCTACTATAAAATAATGTTATCGGATATTCTGTCGGCGTCAAAATTTTGCCGCGCCGACAGTTATAATCTTGTGTCGCGTTAAAAATTTGAGGCTGCGACAGACAGAGTAAAATGCGAGGCGAGTTTTAGGAAAAACTAATTTTAACGTAATTGTAATTAAACTTTCGTAAAGTTAAGTATAGCTGTTATGGCGGTACTCGTATGTCACGTAAACTTGAATTTTAAGTATTCTTATCTCATCGGAAAGCCTAATAAGGTATTACGTTTGATAACAATTGACATTTAACAAGCGAAGTTGGATGATAAGTTTTAATTTCGTGTTTCGATTTTATTTGGCAAATTGATTCCGAAACTTTTTTTCTTCAGTGTAAAATATTTAATATTTTTTGCAGACAGATTCCGTTACTTAATTAATTAATTACGTGATTTTTGTCACAGTCTCGGTGGCGCAGTGGCTAGCACTCGGCTTCTGATTCAAGAAGTAGTGGGTTCTAATCCTAGCAATGACTTCTCGAAATTTTCGGACGTTACGTGTGATAAATATCGATGACTGACAACTTTGTGCCTGGTATGGCAAAAGGTTCGCCACCTATTCCATTTGGGACGTAAACATAACCGCGAGACGAAGCTTAACAGCCGCTTCCTACACCTTCGGATAGAAAAAGGCGTGAAGTTATGTTATGATTTTTGTCAAACTTTCGGAAATTTTTAGACGATTAATGATATCCTAGATAATTGTTTTTGTTTCAGATTTAAAGTTTACGTAGTTGTGAAGGATCGTTTCCTTGTTGGTGCATTACTTTTTCACTATTTATTGCATAAAAATACAGATTTTATAGATAATCAACTTTTACTGTAAATTTTTATTGCACCACACATTTGGCTAGATATGATTAAAGAGCTTTCTTCAAAATTACTACCAGTCTCAACATTACGAGATATTTTATAAACTAAGTCAAAAGTGCCCAATGCTCCCTATGGTAGGGAGGCTTGGGCATACCCTGTGGGAGGCTTGGGCACGGCCTATAAATCAGTTTATATCTATAATGGAATTCTAAAAATAGTTATCAAATAGGCTATTATTAAATTATAACAATATCAGAAACCAAAAATAAAAATTATAATTAAAAAACATCGACAGTGTCTTAAATTATCTGATTTCATATTTGTCAGCTGTTTGTTTCTATTTTTGACCTTTTTGACCTTTTTTGACGAGCCATAGAAGAGGTCTCGAAATATTAAATCTTTATGAATTTCCCGTCGCAAACCTTTAGTTTTGAATTTAAACGGCATCTTTCTGTAATTAAACCAATAGTTAAAAATCTTCCTACACTGAACATAGGGCATGCACAAACCACCCCATTACCAAATGCCCATCGCTCCCTCTGTAAACATTTTTGACAAAGGTTACCGCAATTTTTTGACTTTTTTTTATTTTTTTTATTTTGTTAGGAGAGCAAACGAGCAGGCGTGTCACCTGATGGTAAGCAACCAACGCCGCCCATGGACACCAGCAACACATATAGTGTTACTGTTGCGTTGCCGACCTTTAAGGGATAAGGAATAGGAAAGGATGGGGAAGGGGGTGGGCTTCCGGGTACCTCTCTCACCGAACGAAACGCGGCATGAGCCACTTTACGTCGGTCTTCTGAGAGGTCGTGGTATTTCACCGGTCGAGCCGGCCGATTCATGCAGCGAACTGCTTGGCTCTACCACTGTTGCTTGGCTCTACCACTCTTCGTATTTAGGCTTGGATTTTAGTTTAATTTATAGATTAGTAAATAACATATATAACATAATATAACTTCACGCCTTTTGTTACCTGAAGGTGTAGGCAGCGGCTGTTAAGCCTCGTCTCGCCGTTATGTTTACGTCCCAAATGGAATAGGTGGCGAACCTATTGTCATTCCGGGCACAAAGTTTTCAGTCATCGATATTTAACTTCCGATAACAATTTCGAAAAGTCATTGGTGTGAGCCAGTGTCAGGAATCGAACCCCTCTGAATCAGAAGCCGTGTGCTCGACTACTGTGTCACCGAGACTATTATTAGTAAATATACAATAGATAAATAATAAAAAATACGCCTACCTTTCATTAGTTTTCTCTTTCTTACGATCCGAAACCACAACAATAGATTTACTTTTACTAGCCCATAATCTTTAAACGTGTTTGTGTTTGACAACATGCACAAATTACATATACGCTATGGATTAACAGTGTTTCCAGTCGGTAAAGAAAACTAACAAATCAAGAAAAAAATAAAATCTCTAATCAAGTCAGAAAAGGCCATGTCTCCCAACTGCCTATCCCTTCCCTACCTCCCATACACAAGAAAAGAAGAATTACCTGAATGAAATACGCTTTGGGCATTTGAAAATTTGAAAACATTTGAACACTTCTCGATGCCTTAAACTTTCAAAATAAGATTGTGCCCACCCGTAATGGCTTTGTTGTGTTCTGACTCTCTAGTTTGACGGGTAACTCCACTTTGTATCCGATATTCCCATGATACTTCCTAAAGTACTACACGTGTCTCACTTCTGATACTCTAAAAAAATCGTATTCCTACAGAGAGCAAAAAAAACATTCGATGATTTTTTATTCATGGTTTATTAATATTTATAAAAAAGACGTTAATAATGTTTGAAATTTTCCTTAGTCGCGCGGCCATTATTACCAGCGCTCGAAAAGAAAATTTTCGTGAATCATTGTACTTCGAACAAGTTTTTTAAATATTAATCATTCAAAAATTTGTTATTACTTTCTTTGATTTCATTTCGATTCACTTAGTTGTAGATTTAATTCAAAATTATTATCTGTAATTTGTATTGTCGAATGAGTTTTTGAGTTTTATAAAATTTTACTGCACTGCGCTAATTTGAAAAATATTATAATAGACATCTCACTCTTGCGATTGGCAAAACTTTTACAATAATAATAAGACATCTTTCGGGTGATTTATGAAAGAAGTTGAGAGGAGGCTTGAGAGTCTTTTTGATAATTATATGTTTGGTATGTAGCATCAATAAATTTAGTGATAAATTAGTCTTCACTCACTTTAGAACAGATTTGACAGTTTAATACATGCAAACGTGAAATACTTCATTTTAGTCTCTACTTATAGAACTCTGGTTACTATATTATCCAGCGGTGAGTAAAGAAAAGCTAATTGGTTATTATTATACCACATTATAATAACAATAAAAAGTATTTGCTGATGTTAAAACTCCTTGAATTAGCGACGGAGATTGACAAAGCTGGCTAAGTGATAATATGTTATCTGAACTTTTTTTTTAACTGAATTTAAAACAGTTTGATGTGCAACATGAAAAACGTATAGATTGCGTTAGGTAAAACATGCGGTGGCACATACCAACCGCTGCATCTGACCACAAATCAACCGCAAATCAGATTCCGAACGTCCAGGCCGTGATTGCAGAAACAAATTTGTGTTCTGTTGTGTTTTCCTGACAAATAGCGAACAATGTAATCATAAACAGCACTGATTGTTCCTTATGATCGCTTGAATTTGATGATTTTGTTAGTTAATATTGCACATTTGTTGATATGATGTCTCTTCTAACAATTATTTGTTATAGTAATCCACTACTGAAGATATTTATTCATTATTATTTTATGGGTTTTAAAGGCAACGAGCAACCGGTCATACATCTAACAGTAAGTGACGAGCGACGTCCATGGACACCTGCAAAACAGATGGCGGCCTCTAAGAGAGTAGAATGAGAAATTAGGAGTAATTGGTGTGGGCCTCTAGATATCTCCCTCTCCCAGTGACATTCTCTTGTAAATCTTGTCCATTCATTTCGTTTTTAATAATCATATTTATTATTTCTTATTATAATTTCTGGAAATGTATTTTTATTAATTTTATTTTCATAAATAATACTTCTAAGTAGTACAACATCCATTCCAAGATTTTATCGCGTTTGTTTATTTCAAGATATCTACCCACTTTGCAAATTAATTAAAAGCTTCTTGTTTCTGCGTTTGCAAAAACAATATTTGTTTCGTAAGCATTACAGCCTCCTTTACCGATTCCGGGAAAATAGGTTAAATATAATTAATATGAACTGAACGACAATATTAAAATTAATTGCTTCTAAAATGCGATTTATAATCTCGGTGGTCAGTGATCGATATTTATCACACTTATCTTGCACAAACATCTTAGCCTATTGCCATATTGCCTTGATAAGTTAAGTGAACTAGTGACTTCAAATTGGCCCATGTTTAGAAATACACCGAAATTCAACTATTTAAATTTGTTTTTACCAACGAGGGTTCGAATCCACTTATTAGGCTAGTGTGTTGGGGCTGACTGACATTGACAGATGGACAATTTTAATCCTTGCTCTGAAAAGGCGCAGTTAATCTTTAAATATATTCGAAATACGTTTGAAACAGTGCAAAATAATTTGATTTTATTTATGTAAATGTAATAAAATGTATTTATTAACGGAAATTTTATGGAGATAGAAAAAAATTGGCACTAAATTAACTTCCTTTAATTGAAATTAGGGAAAATACCAGTTTCCCAGTAATAGCTGTTTAACAATGTACAGTGTACTAATAGAGACAGTAAAAAACATTATGTGGCGTAAGCGATTTTTTTATGGGATAGGAGGTCAAACGAGCATGCGTGTCACCTGATGGTAAGTGACCAGCGCCGCCGATGGACACCTGCAACGCATATAGTGTTACAGTTGCGTTGCCGACCTTTAAGGGATGTAGTAGGGATGTAGTAGGGATGGGGAAGGAAGGTGGCCCTCCGGGTATCTCTCTCACCGAACAAAACACGGCATGAGCCACTTTACGTCGATCTTCTGAGAGATCGTGGCTCAATCGTTCACCGGTTGAGCCGTCCCATTCATGCAGCGAACTGCTTGCATTCCTACCACTGTTGAAAGCGAGAAAGAAATTTAAAAAAAATTAACAACCCTGTCTTCTTTATCGCTTTATTAGTGGCCAGATATCGTAGGGGGGTACGAGTGTAAAAACGAGAGCGGCTAAACTGACGTGAATGAAATTTAGTACATGGGTAAACTATAGTCTGTCTCTTCATTGAAGAAAATGCAATCTTGAACTTTAAAATCTGTTATATTTTACTACCAATCCTTCTAACAAATCCTCCTTAATACTAATTCACTCTAGGCGTAAATAAAACAAAAATAGTCTCTACTTTCCTAGCTTTGCTTTGCGATTAAAGTAGGCTTTTTTTGGAAAACGTAAAGCACGAATGCTAAGGTCGAACGATTACTCGAATTAGCTATTAAAAAAATAAACAGCCGTTTCTCTTCTGTTAACCCACAAAGGCTTGAATAAACCTCGTGTATATATTGTGACAATATAAATATAGACGTTAAATTTAATGTATTAATCTTATTAAGTTTGACGAGTAGAAGAACATGGCGAAACTAGCTTTACCTGTTTCAAGTAATTACATTAAAACACTTCGTGTACACTTTTGGATGTAATAAAATCAGAGGTATCCCTCGCCGAGTATAAAGTGAACTCCAGTACATTTTGTTTACATTTAATTAACTAACGGTCAACAAGCGGATTTATCCTATACACTTTTCATGAAACAATTTCGTTGCAATTTATTACGTATACATCTAACTAGGCAGCCCGTGTGCGTGTCAATTTGTAGCTGGTAAATTTTTGAGTTCGTGAAAATCACTTTGAATTTTTTGTAATAAATATTTTGTAAGACTCAGTAGAAGTAGTAAGAGTCAGTGCACTGACAGTTTTCTATTAACTGTTCTGTTCTGTTATATTCTGTTAGTATTGATAGCAATACAAGTGCCTACAATAGTATATCAGCTCAGTGCGGAAATGTATGTGTTAATGCAAACTAAATAAGTTTTTCACTAATTCGTCTAAATAAAAATACATTGCGAAGAATTCTAATAGTTTTTTAAAATTCCCGAAAACCATCGTCAGAGTTCGAACTTCAGACCTCTAAACGAAGAACTCTATAAGTCGGGCTGATAAATCACTACACTCAAGGTAATTGCTACGAGATTGTCATCTGGTCAAATCCCTTATTTCTCTTTTACGAATTCCGCAGAAAGAAATTAAGTGGTACTTATACATAGTATACAATTTTCTAGTAAATATATTTTAGTAACTTTCGACCCTTACCGGTTAACGGGTCACAGTTAATGATAGACCGTTCTAATTCTAGATATTAAAATATAATGTTGTAATAGTGTCATCATAGTAATAGATCATATTATCATTTTGCGCGAGACTTTTTGCATTTTGAGTCTCTTAGCATCACTTTCCTCCAGAAAATTTGGTCATGGAATGTGTGTCTTGGCCGTCCTCGACTCCTACATCTATCTGCTTTTGCATTGTATATCTGATTAGTCCATCTTGCATCATCTATTATTTCTACATGTCCGAACCATCCGAGCATACCCTTTCTTACTTTTACACCGACACGCTCTTTCATTCCGAATTCCTTCATTACAATCTTGTACTTACTGGCAAACAGGTCACAGTTAATGATAGACCGTTTTAATTCTAGATATTAAAACGCAATGTTGTATTCAATCATAGTAATAGATAATACTATTATCATTTTGCCCGAGACTATCGCATATAATATGTATGCAGACAAGTAACGGTCCGTCTGGTCATCTTAATGTTTCATTGCCATGCAAATTGTGCATCCGTTGTAACCAACACATACGCACACACAAACAGACACATACATAAAGTCACATAATTACTATTACGGAAGATCTGTGTACTAACAAGGAAGTTGCTGGAACTATATATAACGAAATGTTAAGCTTGGTGTCTATCTACATACTAGTACTAGTATATAATGATTACAAATCACACAACAGCTATATTAAAGTTAGCTGGCTTAACAAAAAAAAGGTTTTTATAGTTGTTCATTCTTATAACATATGCAAAATCATACATTTAGCATAGACTATAATAGATGGCACATGTCAGTAAAAATGTACTGATATTCATCACTGAAAGCGCAACCGCGTATATTAGATTTTCAGGATATTTATATTTCAACACATGAACATTAACTATGTAAAAGTTGACACTTTGAAGCGCTTTTTACGCACACGTTGATAATCAACAACCTATTTTTGGTTTCGTTGTTTGGGTGACTATTGCCGATTTATTATTCTTATATCTATGTGCAAAATAGTTTACATCCGATTTTCACACCTACTGCATATAGATGTAAAATATCATTAGAATCTGTAGAACTAATCCTAAAGATAATTTATGGCAGCAAATATTGTAACACGAAAATTATTAATTAAAACTTTATTATTAAAAAAAAAAGATTACTCCGGAACCATTAAACTAGTAAATAATAGCGGTAAGACAGCGGCTATTGGATTTATCTTGTTTATTGTTTCTTTAGAATAGACACCAATTGCCTAAACGAACTCATTAAGAAATTCACACATCCTACACAGAAACATTAATAAATGAAAATGTGGTATTGAACACGAGCTGTTCACATATATACGAGTAACAATATAAGTGCGCCTCTAATTTGAGAGAACAGCGCTTTCCTACTTAGTGTAATCCTCTCAACAAATTAGCCTTACATTTAAAGCGCAGATAAAACGAAGACAAAAATAGACATTTGTAAAAAAGGTTAAAAATAAGCATTTCAAAGCTCGTTTTCATTATGCTGCTTGATATTTAAGTATTTATAGAATATCCTATAAGTACTAATGATATTAAGTACTCAATTTATGGCTAATAAATAAGTTTAAAAAATTATCTAATAAATTAGTGTACCTTTTCAACGCCGCAACAATTCAAGGGGCGTGCAGATTTTTTTCAGTCATTGATATTGATTATTGTAATTTCTTTGTGTTAGTATGGATCATCTATGATCTAAAATGAGTGATTAATTATTTATTTATCACACCTAAATTAGGCATTCATTAACAACATCATCATCCTCATCATTTGGCGTCAGCACAACTGTTCTTCCTTTCCCACTTCCTTATCATTCTTCCACACCAACACGCGTTCTTATCAGATCTTCTTTCACAAGAAGATCTGATAAGTCTATCTTTCCTGAGGTCTTCCTTCTCTCTTGTTACCTTCCACATTTAGTTTTAAAGTTATTTTCGTGACGTATATTATTATTATCTTCCCCAATGCAAGAACATTTCTTCTATTCTCTCACACACACATAAGTTTTTTACCCTTTTCGATCGCATTTTATTTAGTATTATTTTTTATGGTATCAAATACGCCATTAACTATAACTACAACTAGTTTGCTCAGAAATTATATCAAAGAAAACTTTATCCCGAAAGCTGCAGTGCACTGCACATACTCGTAAGTAGACTAATTAAATATATTAAGCTGTACGTGGGCGCTACAAAATTATCCAGAAACTCTTAAATTTTAATAATTAACTTGCTAAAAGTTGGTTAATTGCTGGAGATACGCCGTTCTCTGCTTGAATGCGCTCGGTTCGACCGGTGAAAAGCTACGATCTCTCAGAATATCTACGTAAAGTGGTTCAAACCGCGTTTCATGACTCCCTTCCCATCCCCACTTCATCTTACTCCCTATCCTAACGCAACCGTTGCCGTGCCAGTTGCTGAACGCCAGGTGAGCCGTTTGCTAAAAATATAAATTTTACCCCAATTTGAATATTATATTTAAATTTGGTATAAAACCTTTTCTTTTTTCCATGTACTATATGTGTTTTTTGTTGGGAACAGCTCTCTCACCGATCGGACAATTAATTGACTTATATTATCGTGTTGACCAGACCAGGGTGCGGGGAATCAATTACCAGATTCACCACATTCCCATGCAATTTACTTTGTATCCTTACAGCCGAAATTAATAATTAATCTCCAATCTAAGATTGAAGCCAATCTAAGATCATTGTGTATCTGTCGATCGATTCCCCAAACAAAATCAATCCATGGATAGATTATTAGCACGCTTATTAGTAGAAACGGATTGAAATATTGATCTTAGATAGCACAATTTGGATTGGGATTGATTATTGGTTTCGGCCGTAAATCTACACAGACAGTTCATCATAGTGATGAATTTAAAATATGAATTTCGCTAATACTGAACCAGATGTGGTGCAGAAAAAGAGAATCGAACTTTGATTTGATAGGGAAATATATTAGTAATCCAACCTGAGTTTTAGTTAGCTTAATTTCATGTATATACATTTATTTCTAATATTATTGTAACAGCACTACGTTACAAATTTGATTACAGTAGGAACACATAGGAGTTTCTCACAATTTCTATTCGGATGGATTAGGTTTTGAGCCCGCTATTGCAAGATTATTGACATTGACGAAATATATGTAGACAATGGAATAGTAAAATGAAAATAGTAGAGTTACGTAGTTCGCAGCATGAATGGGCTGAGTGGAACAGTGAAATTACTTTCAGAAAATAAAACGAAAAGTAGCTCACACCGCGTTGTATTTGGCTAAAGAGATATCTGGGGATATCACCCACTTCCTTGGCCTTAACAGTGACCCTCTTGGTGTTGCAGATGTCCATGAGTCGTTTACCACCAGTTTATACACTTGATCTTTTGCTTATACAAAAACGAAACTTGTAAATAATTCCATAATATATTGGCCACAACCGTGAATATTATAATTTCATATTTCTACATGTTGGACACTTACTTAGAATGTTTAGGAGCAAATTACAAATGAAATGTCTGCCAATGAATTTCAAGAGTTGTGTTTGAAGTTTTCACCTTGGGGACAACCCTTAGAATGAGACCAATGGAAATTTTATTCTGTGGTCCGGACATATTCTCACGAGAGAAATAAATATATAAAACTTATGGACATGTCAGATGCATATTACTTAAAATAATTCATGCAAGTTTATAGAACTGCGTAAATTAGGGCTACCTTTATCTGATATTCTATTTTGATATTCTATTCTGGCTTTATTTATTATCATAAATAAAGCCAGAATATTCACAGTCGCTTAATAACTAATTACTTTATATTAATAATAGGTTCCAAACAGTTTTCCTAAACTAACTGATTGAAACTAAAACGATTTGTTCTTCTATAGATAAAACAGGTAACTAAAACAATAAGCACGTGTGTAGTTACCAGCTGTCTAAAGACCAATCCATTAGCACAGTTTTATATGGCGCGTCCGACACGAGACTGACATTTGCTCCAGCCATCATCCTTCTGAGAGCCTTCCGAAAGTACTACATCTATTTAATGTTTTTTTTTGTCCTGTCTCACGAGCATGTAAGCAGTGATAGTAATGCAGTCATATACGCTCGAAAATGAGCGTATAGGACAAATGTTATGACAGTCAAATAAGCGGTTGAGGCGAGTAAGAACCATGCCTTATAGTGCTCTGCTTTCTTTGCCTATACTGCAAAGGACTTAGCGTGAAGTTATGTTTGTGGGTATTTAAATAATAAATTATTCTGGAAATTATTCAATACTGGAAGTAATCACCGACTTCTTCGAGGCTCTCTAAATATTAACTTGAAAGCTGAAAGGACCCGGAAGATGAGGTCTATTCACCGACCTACGCCATTCCAAATAGCCGAAACCGAAAGGTTCCAAGTGGAACTTCAAAATCGTTTCGACTTGCTGGAAACCACCGGGAAACCTGGACGAAAGGACCGACACTGTGGTCAACACGCTGAGGAAAGTGTCTCAAAGGTTGTTCCCGAGATCGCAGAAAAAGGAGTCCAAACTCTTTAGCGAGACGCTCGAGCTGATGAGGCAAAGGCGAGAAACTCCATCCGATCAGCTGTCTTCGTCAGAATGGAAAAGCCTAAACCAGCATATTAGGAAGCTGATGCGGCGCGACCTTTGTCGAACGAATATCCGAGTAATCGAGGACGCGATCGACCGCAACAAAGGGTCGAAAGTGTTTGCTCAGCAGCTTGGAAGGCCCCATCTGACGAAGCTGAAAACTGCGGATGGACGTTTCGTCACCTCTAAGCCTGAGATTCTCGCAGAGATTGAATCTTTTTATGAGCTCCTTTATTCCACGCGGATGCCAAGTCGACGGGACACAGCGATGATGACCACAGAGCCCCGCTAACGCGTCACTTTAGTGAAGACATTCCCGATATCACAGCAAGCGAGATTAGGGCGGCTCTCGGGCAACTCCAGAACAAAAAGGCACCCGGTGATGACGGAATTATTTAAGAACTTCTAAAATCCGGCGGGACTCCTATCTTAAAGGAATTAGCAAGCCTTTATAATTCCGTCATACACCAGGGTATAACACCACAGGTTTGGAGCGGGAGTGCGGTGGAGCTGTTCTTCAAAAAAGGCTATAAGACCTTACTGAAAAATTACAGACCCATCTCACACCTGAGCCATATCTACAAGTTGTTCTCGAGGGTTGTCACGAATCATCTTGCTGCAAAACTCGACGAATTTCAGCCTCCGGAGCAGGCCGGGTTTTGAAAAGGCTATAGTACCGTGGACCACATCCATACTGTTCGGCAGATTGTACAGAAGACCGAAGAGTACAATCAGCCGCTGTGTATGGCATTCGTGGATTACGAAAAAGCCTTCGACTTCATCAAAACTTGGGCAGTTCTGGATGCATTGCAGCGATGTCGGATCGACTAGCGCTATATCGAGCTGTTGAGATGCTAGTATGACACCGCCACGAAGACTGTCCAGATACAGGACCAGGTGACGAACTTCATCGAGCTGAATCGAGGTGTAAGACAAGGAGATGTCATATCTCCCAAACCCTTCATCAACGCTCTGGAGGATGGCTTCAAGACACTGGATTGGACTGGACAGGGTATCAACGTGAATGGTGAGTACATCTCGCATCTTCGGTTTGCCGACGACATCGTTGTAATAGCAGAGTCGCTGGAATAGTTAAGCGGAATGTTACGCAGCCTAGATGAGTCCTCTTGGCGTGTCGGTTTGGGCATGAACTTGGATAAGACCAAGGTCATGTTCAATGAACATGTCGTAGGTGACCTACGGTGCCGAAACGTGGACACTCACGGTGGGGCTAATCCACAAATTTAAAGTCGCTCAGCGAGCTATGGAGCGAGATATGATTGGGTATCTCTGAAAGATAAACTCAGTAATGAGTATATCTGCCAGAGAACGGGGGTAACCGACATAGCTCGTAGAATAAGCTCGCTGAAGTGGCAATGGGCTGGTCACGTCTGCCGAAGGACCGATGGTAGATGGAGTAATAAGGTCATAGAGGAGAGACCACGTCTTGGTAAATATAGCGTAGGACGCCCACCAGCCCGATGGTCAGACGACCTCAGAAAGGCTGCTGGAAAAGACTGGATGCGGAAGGCAGAGAATCGGATGTTGTGGCGCACACTGGGAAAGGCCTCTGTCCAGCAGTGGACTGCAATAGGCTGATGATGATGAAATTAAATGTTCTTTGGAGATTCTTAGCGTATTGCATTACATTATTTTTATTTAAAATTATTTAAATTAAAAACCTATTGGGAGATCCTTATTGTACAGTATGTCCGTGGTGATGCAACTGAACAACTGACAACATGTACCTCTTATATTCAGAAACAATGCCTTAGTTCAAGTGGTGCTTTTAGACGTTTCTTTAATGTCAGTGTGATATGATTACAAAGACTCTAAATAATTCACTATCTAGATCCAGATGTTATACTTATATCAAATTTTTAAACCACACACGTTCGAAATAATTTGGATATTGTTTTTGGAATTAACATACAATTAATTTAAACTTATGTCGACAGTCTTTTATTTCAGTTTTTTAAAGAATATGGGAGTATACAAAGTTATATGGTGATTATATAATGATGATGATATGGAGAGTTTATTTTTGGGTTTAAAAAACAGTTAATGTAGTGATAGAGTGTGGACTTATCAAAATATTGAGTAAAAATGAAAGGAACAACAGGTGAAGCAGATTTACTTTCGTGTCACTAATTCATAACATATTTATGAAATGCAAATTCGTAAGTAATCTGCGGAACCAATTTTGGAGGTAAAATCTACGAAAACAAATTTTACACCGCAAATTTCTTTTAACAGGAGAGAATTTTGAAATAATCTCCAACCTTATTGTACGAATGTGCATTAGTTTTAAGAGATTTAATAAAAGAGCATTAATATTTGGTCTCGATATAATATTAAAAATGGTCTAAATAAGAGATAAGATATAAGAGATAAGAGATTGCGATTCCTGCTCACAAAACAAAAATCAATGATGATAATAATAATCGGTAAACAATAAAAAATAAAACGTAAGGCTTTATTATAATCTTGGAGACGGATACTTTTCCAACTGATAAAAATTGTATAATGACGCAAAACAAAGGGGAACGCAGAAAAAGTATGAAACATATTATATCTAAAAGTACTAAATATTCTGCAAAAGCTAAGACAGTAGACTTCTTACTCCTGTTCTAACATATCTATAATAATAGGTCGGGGAAAAAGTCTTTTCGCATAACGTAGGTATAAACTTATTATAAAATTTCTTTGACTGTACTATTTGTGTCTGGCTGGTTTTGGTAACATTAAAAAGGTTACATTATAAAGAAAAGAAAAAAATAAAAAAAAGTTGTTTCCCGCTATTTTTCATTTGTTTTTCTCTCCGTAAAAATGAGTGAATCTAATGAAGAAATTCGATACATTTTAAAATTTTATTATAAAAAAGGCAAAAATGCAACTCAAGCAGTGAAAAAATTTTGTGATGTTTATGGACCTGATGCAGTGTCAGTAAGAGTAGCACAAATTTGGTTCAAACGTTTTCAGTCCGGAAATTTTGATGTTAAAGATGCACCTCGCTCTGGTCGCCCTGTTACGAATAAAATGGACGCCATTTTTGAAAGAGTGGAGCAAGATCGGCATATTAGTAGTTACGATGTAGCTGAAGAACTGGGAATTGACCACAAAACAGTTTTGACCCATTTGAAGAAAGCTGGTTATACAAAAAAGCTCGATATTTGGGTGCCACACGAGCTCACTCAAAGAAACTTAATGAACCGTGTACTCATTTGCGATTCATTATTGAGACGTAATGAAACCGAGCCGTTTTTGAAGAGATTGATAACTGGCGATGAAAAGTGGATCACGTACGACAAGAACGTGCGAAAAAGGTCGTGGTCGAAAGTTGGCCAGGCTTCACAGACTGTGGCCAAACCTGGCCTAACACGAAATAAGGTGATGCTGTGTGTATGGTGGGATTGGAAGGGCATTGTTCATTATGAGCTTTTACCGTCCGGCAAAACCATCGATTCTGATCTTTACTGCCAGCAACTGATGAGATTAAAGGAAGCAGTCGAGAGAAAACGGCCGGAATTGATCAACAGGAAGGGTGTGGTCTTTCATCACGATAACGCTAGACCACACACATCTTTAGCCACTCAGCAAAAATTAAGAGAGTTCGACTGGGAGGTCCTAGTGCATCCACCATATAGCCCTGACCTTGCGCCTTCAGATTTTCACCTGTTTCGGTCTCTTCAGAATTCTTTAGGTTCTGTAAGGTTGACCTCAAGAGAGGACTGCCAAAACTATTTGTCCCGTTTTTTTGATCAGAAGTCCCAAAGTTTCTACAGTAACGGGATAATGTCTCTGCCCACAAAATGGCAGAAAGTTATTCAACAAAACGGTACATATATATTGTAAATAAATGTAAATAAACTTTGAAAAAAATGTCTTGACTTTTCATACAAAAATACGAAAATACTTTTTCCCCAACCTATTATTTAACTCAAATCTTTGAAGTGCAGGAATGCATGCTATGTAACTCACGGCGAGTGATCATTAAGCAAAATACCGAAGGGAATATCTGAATAAGGAATTATTTTGCGTGGTGTGGGCTTGTAATGAGGGGCATAATACATACGATCACGAGAAGAATTATGAACCGGAATGTGGAGGGAAATATGAGAAGAGGAAGACCTAAGAAAATGTGGATGGATTATGTGAAAGACACATGATTGAGAAAGTCGTTAGTGTGGAAGAAGGCAATGATAGGGAGTTTTTTTTATTTTTTTATGGGGTAGGAGGGCAAACGAGTAGGCGTGTCACCTGATGGTAAGCAACTAACGCCGCCCATGGACACCAGCAGCACACATAGTGTTACTGTTGCGTTGCCGACCTTTAAGGGAAGGGGATAGGAAAGGATGGGGAAGGGGGTGGGCCTCCGGGTACCTCTCTCACCGAACGAAACGTGGCATGGGCCACTTTACGTCGGTCTTCTGAAAGGTCGTGGTATTTGTGTGTGTGGAAAAAAAATAAAAAAACACTGTTGTGCTGACTAAAATAATGGGAACAGCAAAATGATAATATATGAAATAGTAATTGCTTTAAAACACCGTCTCTAAAGATCTTTTAAGCTTCATCAAGATGACAGACGTAGGTAAGTTGGTAACTGAAATCGTTTTCATCCACTCCACCTATTCCTTTCCATCACAAACAGAAAAAGGCAATTCTATGTCAAACGAATACATATAGGGTAAACAAATACAATGACCAATTAAGTCTTAAGAAGAAATTATTATAAAAAAAATGTCAGCACAGCTTCTTACAGAATTTAATTAAAACAATTCACCGTTGCGGAGCTTTCAGCCCGAACAAGAGACAAAAATAAGAACCGGAAACGGAAAAACCCCTAAATCGTTCAAACGGTAAATTGAATTTTTTAAAAAGTAAAATTACCGATATCACTATTGTCTTCTCGCAGTCATTGATTGACTCTGCTAAATCTATTTTGATTAAATAGCTGAACTCCATTACTGTTCTTTAATCAAATTAAGCCCTAAGTGATATTTTTATTGATTATAAATACCTTGTTGATTAACTAATTATATTTGTTAATAATACAGACGACGATACGACTTCTTAAAATATCGGCGTAAAGTGTCTCAAGCCGCGTTTGGTTCGATGAGAGTGGTGTCCGGAAGTCCAACCACTTACTATATTACTATTCAAATAGTACTAGTAGTTATTACAATTGCATCATAGCATTTTACAATTGCATATTTAACAGTGGTAGAGTCAAGCAGATCACTGCATGAATGGGCCGGCTTGACCGGTGAAATACTACGAACTCTCAGAAGATCGACGTAAAGTGTCTCATGCCGCGTTTCGTTCGTCCTATCCTTTCCTATCTTACTCCCTTAAAGGTTGGCAACGCAAGTGTGACTTTTGTGTTGCAGGTGTCCATGGGCGGCGCTGATCACTTACCATCAGGTGAAACGCCTGCTCGTTTACCCACCCATCCCATAAAAAAGCCGCTCAGACGATCAATCTAACTTTTAACTAAACTACTGCAGCATTCACTTCTAGAATTGTTATCTCTTGAGATAATAAAACTATATGATTCAATTAATATATCATCTATGTAGTCGTTTGAGGTTGTTACTTAACATTAATCAGTAAATCATAACCCTGTTTCGGCTTTACGGCAGGCAACACATTCCATACATAGCGTTAAACATCAAACTATTGGGTGCCAAGAATTACCTTACTTCAAGTATATAGAAAAACACTCACACACAATACCAACAAATATTTTGCAGACAAATATTGTCTTATGACAGGGATAAAAGTTTAAATCTTTTTTCTTTTAATACTACAATTTATTTTGTTATTTTGCATGCCATTGTACGCTTAAATAAATTCTGGACCTATATTCAATTATACTACTTACAAGTCTTTTGATTTGATTTAAGAATGTTAAGTATAGCACGTTACAAACCTGAAATCATTTTATAAACTGTTTTGGCTCAAATTTACGTTTGATATAATTATATCCAAGTAGAAACACTTCCGTTGAAACTTGAATATCTAAGTACTACTGAGCTAAGCATATCTAAGTGTTGGGAGCGGCATGAACAACATGGATTTATGAGCAACGCCACTTTCGCAACATGCACTCGGAAACACTTATAAACCTAACTGTTATATAAAGCTTAATATATGAAATTATTTGCAAGTAGTCGAATAAATGTTTACCAGAAATGAAAGAAATAAATTAAATAAGCTAACCTGATTGAGATTTAAATTATGATTTAAATTATGTCAAGATTAATTACATAGTTATTTAGTTGTATCTGGTCCAGGGGTCGAGCACCCCGCTTCTACATCGTATCGTGTCTTGGGAAAGATTCCCGGCTCGTACCAGTGACTTCTTGGAATTCTTTTCAGAAATTATGTGTGATAAATATCGATGACATTACTATGGCAATAGGTTTTGCCGTTTGGAAAGTAAAAAAATCGGCTAGCCGAGGTGTAACATCCACTGCCTATACCTTTGGATAGAACAAAAGGAAATTATAAAAAAAATATACATCCACAATATAAATGATCCTCAGTGCAGTCTGCTAAGGATTCCGACGATCGTATCGCAAATGAAATTTATACGGAAATCTTTTAAGTATTGGTTTCACTTCAGTTTTTCTTTCTGTTTTGTGAGTGGATATCACTGATAATAATATATTTGATTTCTTCCATCTACATTATTATTATTATAAATACTTACCTTCTACTACTAACCCACTATGAACACTATAGATAAGACAATTTGCTAAGAATAAGTTCATCTTTTTGCTGGTCTGGAGGTCGAGCATCCCGCTTCTGAATCAAACGGTCGAATTCGTCGTATTGAATCTGGGCTTTACAGTAATGATTTTTCAGAAGTTACCGATAACAAAGTGTTTGGGACCTAAATATGCGATAGTAGAGACTTAACAATCGCTGCCTACACTGTCAGGTATAAAAAGGCATGATATTCGATAGTGGTAGAGCCAAGCAGTTCGCTGCATGAATGGGCCGGCTCGACCGGTGAAATACCACGACCTCTCAGAAGACCGACGTAAAGTGGCTCATGCCGCGTTTCGTTCGGTGAGAGGTATCCGGAGGCCTACCCCCCTTCCCCATCCTTTCCTATCCCCTATCCCTTAAAGGTTGGCAACGCAACAGTAACACTATGTGTTGCTGGTGTCCATGGGCGGCGTTGGTTGTTTACCATCAGGTGACACGCTTGCTCGTTTGCCCTCCTATCCCATAAAAAAAAAAGATATTTTGTAGGAGAAAAATGTCATGAATTTATACTAAGAATACAAAACATAATTACGATAAGTACAGATAGGTAGGTAACATGTACATAAGTGCTTCGCGCTAATTACTAGCGCGAATATAATTAGCGAAAGAGTATACAGTACATAGAGTTATCACGTAAAAGGGTCCTCCATTGGAATATTCATGATTACCTGAGTTACATAAACGGTTCTTTTGAATTCACTCATACAAAAAAAATAGCAAAGTAGGATTAGTTAAGAGCATATATGTAAACTTTAAAAATACAGTATCAATTACTAAAATATAACATAATATGATTTACAAATCCGTTGCGAATTTTCAAAGTTTTAAGCATTTAAGGGGATAGACAGCGGAAAGCGACTTTATTTTATACTATGTAATGATATTCGTTAATCTAAGTGCCATGCATTAGTAGGCAGATAATTTAAACTAATATTATTTAAAATCATCATCATCATCACCCTATTGCAGTCCATTGCTGGACATAGGGCTTTCCCGATGTGCCGCTATCCGATTCTCTGCCTTCTGCATCCAGTCTTTTTCAGTAGCCTTTCTGAGATCATCTGACCATCGGGCAAAAATGCAATATAATGCAAAATTCGCAATGTCTGAAGACTAGAGTCTTTGACCAGTACGTCTTATCGGTAATGTCTTCTGTCTTACCTACGGCGCCAAAACGTGGACACTTAGGCATTTTTTTTCTTTTTTTACGCGAGGAAATACTTTATGCACACCCGCTGCCTGGGTACGACAGGGGATAGTGTGGGACTGGGCTCATCCTCGGCTCATCCTCGGGGAGCCTCAGCGAGGCTCCCCCGGGCGGGACGGCTCCGACCGCGCGCTTTAAATAGCGCGCGGTCGGCGGCGCCCCCGACGACCCTCCCTGGCTGCACCGGGGGGTCATGCTTCCCGGGCCGCGACCCGGGCGCACCCGCGGCGGGGTGTGCGCTCTCGCAGCCCTTCGGCGCCTTCGTCGCCTTCGAGCGGGAACGCCTTCGGCGGCCTCCTTCTGGAGAATGACTGCTTCGCAGAAGGGACTACGACCCTCCACTCCTCCTCTCCCGCCAGCATTGCCGCGACCAACGCCGGCGGGGACAAGTCTCGCCCGATCCCGTCGACCAGGACTCGGCGCTCGGCCGCCCAGGCCGAGCAGACCTCCAGCGTGTGCTGGGCCGAGTCCAGGTCGGATGCGCAATGGTGGCGTCTTGACGTCTCTTTACGTTTTATGCGACTCAGATACTCACCGAAGCACCCGTGCCCGGTGAGTATCTGAGTCAACCTGTAGGTGACAGTGCCCCATTTACGGCCTCGAGGTGGGGCAGCCCTGGGGACACTTAGGCCTAGTCAACAAGTTTAAAGTCGCTCAGCGAGCTATGGAGCGAGCTATAATCGGAGTATATCTGAAATATAAACTCAGGATTGAATTTATCCGACAAAGAACTGGGGTAACCGACATAGAATTAGCTCGCTGAAGTGGCAATGGGATGGTCATGTCTTGCGAAGGACCGATGGTAGATGGAGTAAGAAGGTCATATAGTGGAGACCACGACTTGGTAAACATAGTGTAGGACGTGCACCAACCCAATGGGAATTTAAAATATTACTTAGGAATCTGAGTATAAGTTACATTGAAAGCTATTAGTCCTATCATAATTGATAATAGACTATCATAAATGATAATATCATAAAATATCATAACTTCACGCCTTTTGTTACCCGAAGGTGTAGGCAGCGGCTGTTAAGCCTCGTCTCGCCGTTATGTTTACATCCCAAATGGAATAGGTGGCGAACCTATTGCGATCGATATTTATCACACATAACTTCCGAAAAAGTCGTTGGTGTGAGCCAGTGTCAGGAATCGAACCCGGACCTCTGGATCAGAAGCCGTGTGCTCGACCACTGGGCCTTTGATAATGATGTTCTGTGAAAATGCTTCGCTATCTCAGTAAGGTTGCCAGTATAAATGTAACAGCACTTCAGAGGCGTGTGTACATTATAAAATATTAACTACACGTAATTGGATAACTTCCTCCTCCTATTCTCTAGTAAAATTAGTAATAAGACGGTTTACTTTATTTTCTAATAATAAAGATATATTTGTGTTTCAAATTATACTTTTTATTTCTAAATTACACAATAGTACACATAAAGAACTTCACGCAACGTCAACTGCGGCGCAGACTCGTTCAGGAATAAAATACTTTGCTCAATGAAAATTACGTGAAAACTCGTTTTTATGAAAAGGATAGACTTTAAAATGTGTAGAAATAAACGACGAACCTTATATTATATTCAAGTTACTTGAAAAAACAACCTTTTACATTTGTTACAACTTGGAAACAAACTGGAGCTCTTCGCTATTTTTCCGATATCAATTATTTGGTACACTTTTCGGGTGATGTAATGAATAGCCGGGCAGTTTCATCGATAGTGTTGAAAGGAAAAAAAATACTTATCACAAATAGCAAAGTGGGTGTCGATTTCTCTACAAACACTACCAGGAATACATTTATCCTTTTTACTTAAACTGTTTTTCACATCCCTTTTCAATATGTTAGGACTTTTCGGAAAAGTCTTGTCCTGTTCATACCGATTGGCAGGTATGTTTATTGGATACGACATCCCTAAGCTTTAAAGCTTAAGTGATGTAATTTATATCCTTCGTTCTTTATTATTCTCTTTTATTAGTTTGTTAAGAACCTTTTTCCCTGTTGAAAGTGCATATATAAGAAAAAACTTCTAGTTTCAAATTCCAATACTTCGGTACACAAAGATTTAATAGATAGATTAAAGATTAAATTAAAATAATAGTGTCGGTGGTGCAGTGGTCGAGCACACGGCTTCTGATCTAGAGGTCGCGAGTTCGCATCCTGACACTGGCTCACACAAATGACTTTTCGAAATTGCTTTCGGAAGTTATGTGTGATGAATATCGATGACTGAAAACTTTGTGCCCGGTATGGCAATAGGTTCGCCACCTACTCCATTTGGGACGTAAACATAACGGCGAGACGAGGCTTAACAGCCGCTGCCTACACCTTCAGGTAACAAAAGGCGTGAAGATATGTTTATGTATGTATGTTTATGTTCATTTTTATTATAAATCACAAAGCACAGCAAAGGTAAAGTAATTATAACTTTTAATCACGAATTGTGTTTTTAAATTTATTCAACACACAAACTTGTGAGACATTGTGCACTTAAAACACAAGTGTGCGGTCACATTATATCGTTGAACGAATTGTTATTGTTTCTGAAGCGAACTTTAACAGCCGTGAATTAAATTCAGCGCGAGTGGCTCTCGTCCGCTGTCGCTGTCGTAAAACTCTGCCAACATGTCATTTGAATGTGACCTAATTTTGTTCTTGTTTTTTCTATAGGTACTATTTGTGTATTTTATTAAATATAACATAGCATAACTTCATGCCTTTTGTTACCCGGTGTAGGCAGCGGCTGTTAAGCCTCGTCACGCCGTTATGTTTACGTCCCAACGTGGCGAACCTATTGCCATACCGGGCACAAAGTTTTCAGTCATCGATATTTATCACACTTAACTTCCGAAAACAATTTCGAAAAGTCATTGGTGTGAGCCAGTGTCAGGATTCGAACACGGACCTCTGGATCAGAAGCCGTGTGCTCTCCCACTGGACCACCGTGACTTTAATTTATTATTTTAAATATAATTAATTAATTAAATTAAAATTTATCTTGCATGTAGGTATGTATATTTGTATATTAAACTTATTTCATTTCCGGAAGCTTAATATAAATTATTCATAAAATATTTATAAAATGTAAATATTTCAGTAATGCTCGAAACCAATTTTGATATTAAACTGGAAGAAAACAAATCTCACTTACATATGTATATTCCTGTATATTCCCTTTCACATGAGAGAATTCAAAGCAAACATTAACGGTGCTCGGGATATAATGAATATTCCAATAGAAAATCCCTTTCAGGCATTAGACTGCACTCTTTTATTAATATTCGTGTAAGTATTAACATATAAGTGTTATTTTATTATTATTTTCGATGAAAAAATTTAACGTGTCCTTGAGGAAGGTGATTTTAGAAGCATTAAAATGCAACGACCCAACTCAGATACGTATGAATCATGTTTTATGACGCTCTGTTCTCTCTGCCTACCCCGCCAGGGACTTAGTGTGAAATAATGTATGTTTGCTCCATTGTACATAATTATTCCACTGCAAATATTGTTACTTTCATATATTGATCAGTTATAAGAAATTCTTCATTTTACAGTCTCGGTGGTCCAATGGTCGAGCACACGGCTTCTGATCCAAAGGTCCGGGTTCTATTCATGACACTGGCTCACACCAATGACTTATCGAAATTGTTTTCGGAAGTTATGTGTGATAAATATCAATGACTGAAAACTTTGTGCCCGGTATGGCAATAGGTTCGCCACCTACTCCATTTGGGACGTAAACATAACGGCGAGACGAGGCTTAACAGCCGCTGCCTACACCTTCAGGTAACAAAAGGCGTGAAGATATGTTTATGTATGTATGTTTATGTTTATGTATGTTCATTTTTATTATAAATCACAGTCCAAATAATAGGTCGGGGAAAAAGTCTTTTCGCATAACGTAGGTATAAACTTATTATAAAATTTCTTTGACTGTACTATTTGTGTCTGGCTGGTTTTGGTAACATTAAAAAGGTTACATTATAAAGAAAAGAAAAAAATAAAAAAAAGTTGTTTCCCGCTATTTTTCATTTGTTTTTCTCTCCGTAAAAATGAGTGAATCTAATGAAGAAATTCGATACATTTTAAAATTTTATTATAAAAAAGGCAAAAATGCAACTCAAGCAGTGAAAAAAATTTGTGATGTTTATGGACCTGATGCAGTGTCAGTAAGAGTAGCACAAATTTGGTTCAAACGTTTTCAGTCCGGAAATTTTGATGTTAAAGATGCACCTCGCTCTGGTCGCCCTGTTACGAATAAAATGGACGCCATTTTTGAAAGAGTGGAGCAAGATCGGCATATTAGTAGTTACGATGTAGCTGAAGAACTGGGAATTGACCACAAAACAGTTTTGACCCATTTGAAGAAAGCTGGTTATACAAAAAAGCTCGATATTTGGGTGCCACACGAGCTCACTCAAAGAAACTTAATGAACCGTGTACTCATTTGCGATTCATTATTGAGACGTAATGAAACCGAGCCGTTTTTGAAGAGATTGATAACTGGCGATGAAAAGTGGATCACGTACGACAAGAACGTGCGAAAAAGGTCGTGGTCGAAAGTGGGCCAGGCTTCACAGACTGTGGCCAAACCTGGCCTAACACGAAATAAGGTGATGCTGTGTGTATGGTGGGATTGGAAGGGCATTGTTCATTATGAGCTTTTACCGTCCGGCAAAACCATCGATTCTGATCTTTACTGCAGCAACTGATGAGATTAAAGGAAGCAGTCGAGAGAAAACGGCCGGAATTGATCAACAGGAAGGGTGTGGTCTTTCATCACGATAACGCTAGACCACACACATCTTTAGCCACTCAGCAAAAATTAAGAGAGTTCGACTGGGAGGTCCTAGTGCATCCACCATATAGCCCTGACCTTGCGCCTTCAGATTTTCACCTGTTTCGGTCTCTTCAGAATTCTTTAGGTTCTGTAAGGTTGACCTCAAGAGAGGACTGCCAAAACTATTTGTCCCGTTTTTTTGATCAGAAGTCCCAAAGTTTCTACAGTAACGGGATAATGTCTCTGCCCACAAAATGGCAGAAAGTTATTCAACAAAACGGTACATATATATTGTAAATAAATGTAAATAAACTTTGAAAAAAATGTCTTGACTTTTCATACAAAAATACGAAAATACTTTTTCCCCAACCTATTATTACGAATTGTTCCAATGAAGTGTTGGAGCCATTTTTTTAAATTACTTAATTTTGCTATTTGCAAAATTATTACACCATTTGTAGGATATACAATCACACATAAATATACATTGTCCAGATTACTTAAATCTACTTATATTAAGAATTATAAGTCATAAAAAATACTTACATCATCGGCGTTTTTAATGGCAGAAAAGACATATTGGCATTACGGGCAAATAATATAAAATTGCTGGATTAAGAGAAACTTAGAAATCGAAACGACAATATTTTTGGTTGCCAGTAAAATAAAAAAATAAATTTACATAAATGTTGACATACCTATATACATTACGAAAATACCAGTTGACCTGTACCAATTTCCTTTGTCACTCATAAAATTAGGTAAGGTTAGTTAGGCATAAAAATAGGTCTGAATTTAAGTTCTAAAGTATACATTTAGAAAACAAACTCCTCTTGGTCGTATTTCTTTTCACGCGAGGAAATATAAGTCAACCGCTAATGTGATTTTGGGAGTATATGAATACTTTAACACAAGAAACCCTTTTAAGCGATTTACATGTGATGTACGCTTTTAATAATTTTTATAAATTATTTTTGCACCATTAATATTTTTGATTTATTTTTAAATTTTAATAAAAATTATATGTAGCATAATATAACAAAAACATCATCAAGGCAAACTCAAAATTATAATTGTAGATTAGTTTTAGAAACGTTTGCAGAACTCATCCACTCCAAATAAGAGAACAAGTTCCACGCAAATTACACAATCCGCGTTGAGCAAGCAACTTGACGGTCCCAAGACGACTTGTCCGTCATGAAGTCATTGATGGTGTAGTAAGCACCAGCAACCAGACGATCCTTCACACCACGCCTAAATCGATCAAAAGCGAGAGCCAGAATATGCGCAGGAAACTAACACTAAATATCAGTACGTATCTAACACTATTCTAATTTCGTCATAATTATATGAGTTATAGTAATAATTCAACAATTAAGAGAATTATAAATTCGTTTAAATGTTCCCATTTAAAATGCACAGTAAGATTTGCTTTTGGGGTCACTTCCAGATTTATTATTTTTATATCGTTAAAAAAATATTACTATTGAAAATGGCGCAAAAGTTTTCTCGAGTTTCTGTGAGGCCAGTCAAAAACATTATTACAACCCTACCTTTATATGCTTTGTAGGCTGAAAGCAGAGTGAATAGGGGCAGACTCTTTGATAGTATTGAAAGAGAAAATGCTTATCGCACCATCGGCCGTAAATAGCAAAGTGGGTGTCGAATTTCTCTACACATGCTACAAAAACACACTTATCCTTTTCACTTAAATTGTTTTCAGATCCCTTTTCAATAAGTTTAGATTGCACATGTTTTTACTTGTTTTAAGGTTTTGGCTTTTTCTATATCGAGTAAAGCATTGAACAGATAATTTATTAATGAATGGTCATATAAAAATATTTAAAACAACTTTTTAGGATTTTATCGCGTATTTATTACTTATTTTTATTTATTTCCCGATGTTTCGACCTCTTTACAGAGATCATTTTCACGAGACTATATTTATACAATATTTACTATTGTTAGTTACTATTGAAGTCGGTGCCGGCAAAAAGTTAAAGCCACACGGCAAAATACAACACGGTATTTTGCCGTGTGGCTTTGACGACTGCGCATATCATACAACACAACATAATAAGTTAATTAGGCTGGCACCGACTACAATAGTACCTGACAATTGTAAATATTTTTCTAATTGAAGATGGCCTTGTAAGTATTATGTTTTGTATATTGTACTAAGTAGATAAATTAGTTGGGTTATTTATCGCTTTTTAGGTACGCAAGTAGGTACCTTTAGTCGTTTGTCTTCTTGAAGTCGGTAACTTTTTTTTTAAAGTAATTTTATATGATACATTTTTATTATTTTCGTTTTTTTTTATTACACTTAATCCCTATAAATTAAATTAATATTCTAAAAATAATTATAGCTATAATGGCGGTACTCGTACGTCCCATAAACTTGAATGTTAAATATTCTTATCTCATTAGAAAGTCTAATAAGGTATTCCGTTTGATAACAATTAACATTTAACAAGCAAAGTTGGATGATAAGTTTAAATCTCGTGTTTCGACGTTATTTGGCAAATTAATTCCGAAACTTTATCTTGGAGCACACGAGTGAAAAATGTTTTTTGCAGACAAACTTCAGTACTCAATTACTGTGTGATTTTTGTCAAACTTTTGCAAATTTCTAGACGCTTAATGAATCAATTTTTAATCATTGTTTTTGTTTAAGTTTAAAGTGTACGTGTTCATATACCAGAAAGTTTGTTCACGGATATTGTTCTAAATTTAGTGGAAGGCTTTCATGAAGTTCCTCTGGTTCATTTGCGTCTGCAGCATGCTTAAATCATTAATCTCGCAAACTTATCACTAATGGTTATTGCTAGACAGACTAGTGCAATAACATATAAACTGTATTATAGTAATGAAGTTGGAATCATAAAAAATGTTAAGCTTCATATTTTATTTGGTGTTGTAGTTGCATTAATAATATAAAGATCATCATTATCATCAGCCCTTCGAAGTTCACTTCTGGACGTATACCCTATTGAACGCCACAACTGACGGTTTCCACCCATTGACTTCCAGCAGTTTTTATCAGTTCGTCAGTCCACTTGGTGGGGCGACGGCCTACTTTGCATCGACCGGTTTGTGGTCGCCACTTGAGAATCTTTGTATCCCAACTGCCATAGATTCGTCGAGCGATGTGGCCTGCCCATCTGCACTTCAGCGTGCTTACTTTTCGAGCTATGTCGGCCACGCCAAATCTCCTGCGGATCTCCGTATTTCAGATTTTGACACGCATAAAGGTCCCAAACATAGGCGGTTCCATAGCACGATCAGCGACTTTGAGCTTTGTCATGAGGCCACAATCAAAGACCACGTTTCGGTTACATATGTCATCACTGATAATACGGATTGCTCGTAGACCTTGGATTTAATGCATTGAGGGATTCCGCTCGAGAAGATTTCCCTTAGTTTCCCGAACCTAGTTAATTTCCGTCGGCTTACCTCGAAGATGTCTCTACCTAGTTGCACTGTTTATCCTGTGGTCGACAACTTCGAGAATCGCATCGCCAATAGTAACCGGTGCTTGAATGACATGGGCATTTTTTATGGTATAGGCGGGCAAACGAGCAAGTGAGTCACCTGATGGTAAGCAAATGTAGGGGAAGGAAAAGGAAAGGAGGGGAGGGTTAAGGAAGGGGAAAGGGGATCGGGCCTCCAGATACCTCTCATCGAATAAAACGAGGCACGAGCCACTTCACGCCGATATTTCGAGAGGTCGTGATATTCCGGCCCATTCGTGCAGCAAACTGCAAGAATCCTACCACCTGTAGGGTTCTAGTGGTAGCGGTATTAGACATTACTTGGGTCTTGTCAATATTCGTTCTGACACCAACTTGCAAGGAAAATCTGCTGAGATCCTTGAGCATTGTACAATCATCAATTCTTGGTACATTGCTCAAGATTAAGATATTTATAAAATACTTATAAATCATTTTAAACGCTTGGTTGCCTTAAGCTTAGGCACTAGGATTATACCACCACAATCTATTAATAGGATGATTTACTTTTGCATCACTATTCTTCTCATTTGCCACAGTTTTCATAATAACTAAACAAATAAATATTATGGAAAATAGTTAGTTATTCAATTGAAACCCAAGTAGAATATTGTACTAATGTGGCAAGACATTAAGCTTATAACGATCCTTTGCCATTCAATCACCAAAAGATTTTTGATACGACTTCATATTATAATGGTCGAACGTAATTGAATTTAATAATCCACTCAAAGAGTATTTTATCAACATCAATTTATTAACATAAGTAACAAAAGATATATAAAGAAAAAATAATTCTAATTTTTTTTATGGTATTGGGAGGCAAATGAGCACGCGTGGTGATGGTGAGTAACAAATTCCGCCCATGGACACGTGAACACAAATAGTGTTACAGTTGTGTTGCCGGCTCTCACAATGGGATAAAGAAGGGGTCGGAAGTGGGATGGGAAGGAAAAGGGGGTAGGGTTAGGGCCTCCGGATACCTCTCTCACCGAACGAAACGCGGCAAGCGCCACTTTACGTCGATATTCTGAGAGGTCATGGTATTTCACCGGTCGAGCCAGCCCATTCATGCAGCGAACTGCTTGGCTCTACCACTGTTAGTTAGTTATTAAATTAAAACCCTAGTAAAATATTGTACTAATGTGGCAAGAGATTAAGCTTATAGCCTTCCTTTGCCATTTTTTTTTTATTTTTTTATGGGATAGGAGGGCAAACGAGCAGGCGTGTCACCTGATGTTAAGTGACCAACGCCGCCCATGGACACCTGAAACACATATAGTGTTACAGTTGCGTTGCCAACCTTTAAAGGAGTAGGATAGGAAGGGATGGGGAAGGGGGATGGGCCTCCGGGTACCTCTCTCACCGAACGAAACGCGGCATGAGCCACTTTACGTCGATCTTCTGAGAGGTGGTGGTATTTCACCGGTGGAGCCGGCCCAATCATGCAGCGAACTGCTTGGCTCTACCACTCTACCAACTACAATCACCAAAAGATTTTTGATACGACTTCATATTATAATGGTCGAACGTAATTGAATTTAATAATCCACTCAAAGAGTATTTTAACAACTTCAATTTATTACCATAAATATCAAAAGATATATAAAGAATAAATAATTCTATTTTTTATGTTATTGGGAGCCAAATGAGCACGCGTGTCACCTGATGGTGAGCAACAAACGCCGCCCATGGACAGGTGAACACAAATAGTGGTACAGTAGCGTTGCCGGCCCTCACAATGGGATATAGAAGCGGTCGAGAAAAGGGTTGGGCCTCCGAATACCTCTCTCACCGACCGAAATGTTTGCAGTCTCTTAATTTTAATTTATATCGAGTCCCCAAAAATAGTTCTGAATATTTGGTAACTGGGATCAAGACTGGGTGTTATGTATGTATGTATATTTATTTTAGCATTCAAATAATATACATTTTATGTTGTTACATTTTATGTGACTCAATTGAGATTTGTCACCACTTGTATAAACATACTAATCCCCAGTAATGGACCAGTAATCCCTATTAATGGATTGGTAAGAATGTCGTAGGTTAAAAAACTGGTGATAACTGTCAAATATTTGTCGTTCATTCATAAAATATTTATAAAACAAGCAAATCTCTGAAGGCATTTTAAAGATTAATTTAAAAATACGTCTCTTTTTCCTATGCTATGCCTTCAGAATATGAAAAGGAATTGTTTATGCGCTTAAGTGACTAAGAATTTTCCATTGAAAAACCCCTTTTTAATTAAGAGACAAACTTCAGCATACAGCATGCCATGCCTGAACAATATTCCATTATGATTAATATCTTTTATTCTTTAGTTTACGGTTGCAACGCCCATTAAAACTGGAACGTCGCAGACTTTTCAATTTGTTAGATAATCAAAATGGTCCCAGTGAAATATCTCGCTGTGATATCGCCTTACAAAACAAAAAGGAGAAGAAGTCAAAAGTGGAAAATAAAACGTGAGCCTTTATAGAACTTGTGGGAACGGAAACTTTTCCAATTGATAATAATTTTCATTGTGATGCAAGCACAAAGGAATACAGAAAAGTATGAAGTTCTGAAATAAATTCATAATTTAAGCGTTGACTGGATGCTATCTGGAAGAAAAGTCGGGATTAGAAGAACAAAGAGAGCGGCGCGGCTCATTGTGGAGTTTAAATATTCTTTTTTTTTTTGTTGACATCTATTTCGCTCTTTCATATTTGGACAAATTGGATTCCAAAACTCTTTTAATAATTCCTAAAAGGGTAGTAAACGTGTTTCATTCTTCTTCTTCTTCGGGTGCCGTCGTTTAACGAAGGTTGGCAATCATTATGGCGACCTGAACCTTCGACACAGCAGCTCTAAATAGAGAACGTGTACTTTTATTGTACCACTGGCGTAGATTTTTCAGCCAAGATGTTCGTGACCTGGACCTCTTTTGCCTAGTATCTTGCCTTGGACCATGTTTCATTAAAAGATAATAATTGTATGATTGATATAAATGTATCAACAATAATTGTTTTGCAAAAAATTGGGTTTTAATTTAGAAGTTTACAAACAATGTGTCCAAACATTGTGTTTTTGCATGTTTTTACAAACATGCAAAAATAAAAATAAAAATGTGTACAATAAAAGTTAGAAATTAAAGGGTAATATTTCAGGGGATAAAAAAAAACTCCTTCCCCCACTTCCGACCCCCTCCTTATCCCATTATAAGGGCCGGCAACGCAACTGTAACACTATCTGTGTTCAAGTGTCCATAGGCGGCGTTTGTTGTTTGGCCCATCGGGTCGGCCTGCTCGTTTGCCCCCCTATTCCATAAAAAAATATGTTTTTTAATAACATAATCGGATTGCAAGGTTATAAATTAAAAAAAAAAGAATTATATTTCTATCTATCTAAAGGTCTCATAAGTACATTTAATCTAATTCTCCCTACTATGGTACAGGATTACTAAACCAATTATGTGAAAAAAGCGCATTGGATTAAGAGAATACAAGATATTTGATACCAGAGCACGTCTCAAGGGTAGTACGAAACATCTCGCATATAAAAAGCATTATTGAAGTCGAGTCATGAAATCACACTTGAAATCATAAAAATAATCATAGCAACAATTACTTCTATAAAAAAAGGCCAATTAGTGCATACCAGTATATGAATTTTAAACCTTTTTAAGATGAAAATACTTTTTGCTAAAAATACTTCTTCATTATAATAATATTATTAAATTTTCTTCTATAATAGTTTTTCAAATAATAATAACATTCCCATGGAGGGCTGACGTCAGGCAAGATGGACAACGTTTATAGTACTGTTTAATTCGAAAGGACGACATGTTGTGCCGATCCCGCTAATAGAGAGATAAAGTCAGGCAAATGATAATTTTTAATTATATTACATAACATACATAACTTCACGCCTTTTGTTAGCCGATGGTGTAGGCAGCGGCTGTTAAGCCTCGTCTCGCCGTTATGTTTACGTCCCAAATGGAATAGGTGGCGAACTTATTGCCATACCGGGCACAAAGTTTTCAGTCATCGATATTTAGCACACATAACTTCTGAAAATAATTTCGATAAGTCATTGGTATGAGCCAGTGTCAGGAATCGAACCCGGACCTCTGGACCAGAAGCCGTGTGCTCAACCACTGGGCCACCGAGACTCCACCACTACCGAATTATATTATGCTTTAATTATGTAGGTAGCTGAAAATGACTAATAGTACTCGCTTTAAAAGTGTATTATTACGAAAATGGACCAATACAAATCTGTATTCATAGCAAATGATCTCCATGTTACAAGCATGTCCTTAACTACTACATAGTAACGTGGCCAATCCCATTTGAGACGACGCCGAAAATTACTTTTCAAATTGCCTCGCTCTCAAGGGAAAAATTCTGCAGCAGAATATAACTACGAGTGACCTTGCAACCTTTTTATTGGACTCCAATGCTTTATTATTATACTGATTTTGAAAATAATAATTTAATTTTCACTATAGCTAAGTAGAGAAAATTAGTGTAATAGACTACGCGGTTTTCGGACTCAAATATCACGTAAAAATGTGCAAAATCTAATTCCTTTTCTAACATATAACTTAAATAAGTCGTCAAGTGAAATCGGTATAGGCTTGCATAATTTATTGTATCAATATTGCACAAAAAAAAGGTTTAATATAAAATTTTGTGATAAACATTGATTTATAAAATTCTACGAATCAGATGCTGATTGTTCTTATCATCGTGAAATTTAAAAGGGCTACATCAGTATTTAAATAGAATTTATACATCAAATCTAATAACACTAAGCCGATTAACTGACCAACTTTATCGATTAAATTACTATATTCTCATTTCAAAAAGGAAGATTATCTATAGATCTTTATAATAAAATGAAAATAAATGAAATCAAATAATATTTGAAGATAAAAATAAGGGAGGGCGATATTTTATTGCAGTCCTTTCGAGGTCCGTCTTTAACTCCTGCTGGGAATAAAATAGCACGATTTCGTCGTTCATTTTAATAGGGTTCTTTTTACCAGCTTAAGATTTCGCCGCGCAATTCTAGTTGGTTTCTATTGAACGTTCTGTAAGTTGGTTGTAAGTTTTACATAATATCCAATTTCCGAAACACGAATGTATAGTGTTGCTTAAAAGCTTTTTCTTAAGACATGTGTCATATGCAATGTGAAAACCTACAATAATGTTCATAACTACACTCCTTAGATGTTAAGTGAGCTGAAAGATTTGATTACATTTTTACACTTTAACTATAAACAGAACTTAACTATTTATAAGTAAAAGTGCAGATTCCGTCAGATTTCTGTGGATAAATTTATGAAGGTTTAAAAATTCCTTTCCTAAATAAATAGAAAATATATAAATAAACTAGCTGACCCGGCAAACGTGGTCTTGCCAAAAAATAAAATTTAAAAAATAGGGGTTGATCGTACGGGGTTGAAAATTAAGGGTTGTATGTATTTTTGTATCTAGTTTTATAAAAAAAATAAAAAGCAGAAATATATCGAAAAATTAAAAAAAATATTTACGGGATAGGGTAAATATTTATATTTACTCTTAACATTTAGGGGGGTGAAAAATTGATGTTGTCCTATTCTCAGACCTACCCGATGTGCAAACAAAATTTCATGACAATAGGTCGAGCCGTTTCGGAAGATATTCACAAACACCGTGACACGAGAATTTTATATATTAGATAGATCTAATTTTAAATTGGTTTGTTTATAAAATAGCAATGCGCTCAAAACTTAAACAGCATAACATCATATTTACTACTGTATCGTAATTGAGATAATGTTTAGCGAAAATTATTGATATCTCTGTATAGGTGAGCGAGGGTGAGGGTGAATTTAACAGCACTTGAGAGACATATAGTGACAGTACAAAATATTGGCTTACTCTAATTGGAGAACTTTCTGTGAGTTATCTTACAAAATTAGCAATCGAGCGGTTTGGTGTATTTGTTACTAATTAAGATTTATTTACGTTGGAAAGTTATAGTTGTAGCTATTATTGTACCATTTCAGGAAATAAATTAGTTACAATATAATATTAAAGTAATTACCTAATAGAAGGCAGTTTGTACGCATGAATTAGAGAAACAAGCACGTTCCCGACCAAAAGGTATCATTAAAAAATAGTTCTGTTTAGACTTTTCCGAGGATTAATTATTATAGCAGCTGAAGGTTAACACCCGATTTCACCTTTTTTATCAACAAAATTCAATATAATATATTTATCTTTTATTATAATATTTTAATATTGGCAGAGCCACGCAGTTAGCTGCGTGAATGGGCCGGCTCGGTCGGAGTATCACGACCTCTTAGAATATCAACGTAAAGTTGCTTATGCCACGTTTCACTAGGTGAAAGATGTATCCGGAGGCCCAAACCCTTTCCCTCTTCCCTTCCCATCCCAATTCCGACCCCTTCTATTTCCATTGTAAAGGCCGGCAACTCAACTGTAACACTGTCTTTGATCTATGTCCATGGGTACTGTTTGCTGCCTTAAAAATACAGTCCAAAAAATACATTTCGAGCACACACAATACAACACAAGATTTCGTCGATAAAGTTGTTGGCATACTGCAGTACTACACAAATTTGTTTCCCCAATCATGAATGTGGACGTTCAAATCTGATTAACCACTGATTTGTGGCAAACTGTGGTCGCTTGTTTTCGTTGTGCGGACTATCTACTTAGTAGGTACCATTTATCCACTAACTAGTAGCTTACGTGAGAAAGATTTATTCGAATTTTATAGCTATACATTTTCCTAGGTGATCTAAATTTTACGATTTATAGGTTACTAGTTGACTGGGCGAACTTAGTTCTGCATCAAAAGTAATAAATAAGTCAATTTTGGATTTATCACTTTATCTTTCGTGCATTATAAATATAAACCACCCCGTTGACACCCGGTATCTATCAAAAAACCGCATGAAATGCATAGTTTTAAAAATCTAAGCATACATAGAGATATGTGGACAGAGAAACCGACTTGATTTCATTCTACGTAGTGATTAATAGTTTATTAAAGAGTAATATTAATAGTCGCTTTCCTTCAGGCGACTCGCAAGCGTTTGGCCCCTTTACAAAAAAAAGAATCGTGCCTTATAACCGCTCTGTTCTCTCTGTCAACCCCGCAAAGGACTTGTCGTAAAGTTGAATATGTAAGACACTAGTCAGGTGTTTTTGGATTTTTTATACGCATAATCTATATAATCTATCTAACTTATGGAAGCGAGAGCTAGGTATGGCAGAGTGTGCAGGAAAGTAGGATAAACGCGATCGAAATGAGGGCACTGCGCAAAATCTGCGGAGTGATCCTCGCTGACCGCGTCGAAAACAAGGTTGTAAGGAAGGAAGTCGGACTAAAAGAGAGTGTCGGTGTAAAAGTGTCAAAGGGCATGCATGAATGCAGGGTTTGGACATGTAGAAAGGAAGGACGATGCAAGATTGACTAAGCAGTTAAACAATGCAAAGGCGGCCAAGACACACATTCCACGACCAAATAGAACGTGTTCTGGAGGAAGGTGATGTTAGGAGCCTCAAAAATCGACGCGCGTGTATGAAAAGAGTTATGAAAGTCAAAGAAGCGAGTGAGGCATGTAAAAATCGTGCCTTATGGCGCTCCGTTTTCTCTGCCTACCCCGCAAGGGATTTGGCGTGAAGTTATGTATGTATGTACAATCCATATAGGTATTAATCCTACATCCAATTATTGAATTTTTGATTTGATTTTGATTCACCGAGTGCCTAATATGAAACTAGTTTACACAGACCACTGACATCTCTAACGTACCAATGAAAAATAAAATCTCTTATCATTATCATTCCTACATATCTTTGAATTAAAAAATCCAATGGTTTGGAACAAGCTGAGGTGGTTAAAATAAATTGGCGACATTCCATTTGCTACAAAAAAAAATAACGCATTCTTATGATTCCGTTTTTAAAATTGAATTTTTCTCTTTTGCTAGATAGAATAAAATCACAGACACCTCTGTTAGAGTTTAAACGACTAATAAGTTTCATATTATTTTAATATAATATTTTAAATGGTAGAGCCAGTTTGCTGCATGACTAGCCCGACTCGACCGAAGTAATACCACGACACGACCTCTCTAAATATCAACGTAAAGTGACTCATGCCGCGTTTCTCTCCCCTCTCTATCCCATTTCTCTATCCTATCATACAACATCAGACAACATCTCTGTAACGCTATTTGCATGTGTCCGATAGATGATAAACTTTCAGGGAACCCACTCACAAGTTTGCACCCTATCCCATAAAAATAAAATGAGAAGTTACTGAAATTATGATCAATCACTTCTTATTTTATTCTATTACTTTTTTTTTAAACTATTATTTTGAAACTGAAGTTGTTTAGAAAAGCTTTTTAAAAAAAACAAAAAAAGGTTTTTTTATAACCAAGAGCTGTCAACAACCAATCTGTCCGTCATTCACGTCAACAGATGTCAACACTTTTCATTACTTATGTCACAAATTTTATTGTAATCCCTTTCAATGTATTTGCTTGGTGGCCTAGTTTTTGAAAATTCCGACTTTTGATTCAGAATTTCGAGTTTGAAATCCATGACATATATTAATACTAGTTGACCCGGTGAATTTTGTTCCGCGTCATAAGTAATACATAAGTAGTGTCCGACCGAAGGTCAATTTTTGGCCGAAGCCGAAGCCGACTAATCGGCAATCTCCACAACCTTCGGCCGAAGCCGAAGCCGAAGCCGAAGGTTTATAAACAATTAGTAATTTAATAATTTTCTTTAATATTATCCACAGCTAAAAAAGAATATCATCGTAAAGTCGCTCATGCCTCATGTCTCTCGGTAATAGAGGTATCTACACTGAACTAAGTGCAGTCCGGTCTGCAAGTCACTCACTCTTTCGTAACAGTTCGTTTAATTCCGACTGTTCTCGGACCTTCGGCAGGACCTTCGGCTTCGGCCCAGAACCCGGCCGAAGCCGAACATCTCGCCGAAGATGGATTTTTGGCCGAAGGTGGCCGAAGCCGAAGCCGAAGCTTCGGTCGGACACTATAAATAAGTGAATTTTGGACTTATCACCTTTTTCTTTGCTACATTGTACATGAATTATCCATAAAGAAACTGCATCAAAATCCGTTGCGCAGTTTTAAAGATTTAAGCACACATAGGTATATAGGGACAGAGAAAGCTACTTCGTCTTATACTGTGTCCTCTGTGTATTGATGATTCATACATCCTTGTAAAATCATTATAATAGTAATTTATTTTATTCTAGTTTCCCAGTCTTGCGACTATTTTTTATATACTTTTTTATACCATGACTGGGCAGCGACTGTTAAGTCTCGGCCTGCCGAATTTCTGACGTGTCAAAACGATTAAGTAACAGAGCCTATTGCCATACACCGGACACGAAGTATGTCTGATGCGTCAACGATATATATTATGTTTAACATACATAACTTCTGAAAAGAATTCCGTGACGTCATTTGTGTGAGCTCGGATCTGACCCCACGGCTTCTTGATTCAGAAGTGGTGCGTTCAAACTCCAGACCACCCGAGATTACTAAATTAACTAATAATGTTTTATTTACTTCTATCTTATTATGATTTGACGTAAATAAATACTTCTAATGCTATATTTTCACACTCCTATCATCACATACACAGGACCAGCCAGTAATGTTTTTATTTTCGTAAATGCAACAGAATTAAAGAATTAATTTTAAGCGGGCGTGAAGCGGAAGAGCCGTTCGTATGAATTTACGAGCGAAAACGTTTCCGCTGCTTTGGGCTTTCACGCTACATTACAACCTATTTTCGTAAATAACAATTTAAACAACCACTTTATTATAAATTATACTGGTAGAAAGTAAAAGGTAAATTCGAGGAACAACATGTTGACTGAGTGGATTTGTCTCCTATTTTATGAATAGTTCATGAGTAATGTGTCCATGGTTAATTAGGTGTCTATGATAGTCTCGATGGTCCAGTGGTCGAGCTCCCCGCTTCTTATTCAGAAGTCGTGGGATCGATTCCGGCTCATATCAATGATTTCTCGGAATTCTTTTCGGAAGTTATGTGATACGGCGAGTCCGAGGCTTAACAGACGTTGCCTACACCTTTGAAAAAAAGGCTTGAAGTTATGTTATTGTATGTCTATGATAAGCAGACGTCCTGATCCCTAAAAAACTCCCTAACAGGGGATCTGATAAGTATGATTTTTGAGTTTATAGATATTACACAAATTCGTGCCAATTCCACTGCAAGAAATAAAGTAGGAACTGAGTATATGTAATTATATTTCATACTGACCCGGCAAACTTTGTTCCGCATCAAAAGTAATAAATGAGTAAATTTTGGATATCATGAGGTTCAATTTGTGCTATTTATCGGCTTTAACTGCTATGCCGCTATGTTAATACTGCAATATCTTCGAAAATATTCGTTTAAATTGCATGCTGTTGTCACGTTGAGTGACAATGTAAATTTTTATCATAATAAATTTAGGCTTCAAAGACACGGTTTCCAGGTCATAAAAAAAAATACAACTGTAGGTAGTATACGGAAGTTAATAATTTTATTCTAAATCTTTAAAGCAGGTAGTTAATTATTTAATACGAGAGACTGGCTAGACATTTTAGAATTAGACAGGATATTCGGCCATTTCATTTGAAACTGTTATCAAGAAAGGAGCCAGACTACCAGAAAATTAATTTAACCTAAATTTCGATCTTATTGACTGGCTGCCCTCAACTCTACACCTCAATCTTCACCCTCAACTCTTCACCCTCAACTCAACCTTCACATCTCTATCTTCGCCTTCATCTTTATTCACACCTCAACTATCATCTCAACTTTTCCTGTCGGCCATCTGACAGTGCAAGGCAGCCCAACAACATCGGGGAGGAGACTTCTGTGGAGCACCAGGACACCCCTGCAGTGAGCCTTCGCGGGTCACTCGGCATCAGGTCGTACCTGCTCCCTTTCTAAGAATTTTGGTAGCCACAAATTGAGGAGCAACTCGTTGTTAAAATAAAGTTAATAATTTTAATAACCGAGTGAATTTTTTATTTATATACCCCGACCGCGTTACATTGGCTCTCCGGCATAGTGTTCCTCGATTTGTGGTTATTAGTAGGCAGTGGTGAAGGATTATTATAACTTAATATTGTAAGTTCAGGGTGGCTAGTCAATTTATTCACGCGGGAGGGTATAATTGCCCTAGGACAGAGAGTTGACCCGACTGGTTCATGTTACCGCATGCAGGGTAAACAGAAGGTATATTTATATAAACCGTCCCTGCATAACCAGCGAGTGAAAGGGACCGCGTGAATGAGGGTGCGTCAATTTGTTTATTTATATAACTTAAATTCCTTTTTTTTAAATTCAAATAGTAATGGTATGTGACCACCCTAACTTATTAACTTCAACTTGTAACTAAAATTAACCTTGTATAACAGTAATTTCCACAATTTTTTCTTTTTTTTTAATTCTTTTAGGATATCAAATTCTTAATTTAAATCTGTGTCAATAAATTGTGTACTGAGGCAGTGTGTACTCATCATTTTTATATTTATTTTTAACTGAGACTATATGTGCTCTAATAGTTAAATAAAGTAATTATTGTGTTTAGGAGTACCACACTTTGTCCTTGTTTTTATTTTTTCATACTGAGTATGTTATTTTGTAAATCCCTAATATATTAGGGTGTACTAGGTAAATTGCACAGTGATTAATTGATATCTGAAGAAAATATAATAAAACATTTGTTTTGTACATGTGGAATTACAGATAATAAAATATATTGAAGGTAATTGTAACTTAGTGTTGTTTGGTAACTTTTCATGATACTTAAGTATCATTTTAGTGTGCATCAGGTAAGTGGTACTGCAGCAATTTTATCTGGCTCCTAATTAAACAGTGAATTTCTATTTTTTCTAATAACAAAATTATACTTCTACTTTAGTTTGACTTATAATAGTTTTTATAATTTGTAAATATAATACTTCATTTAAATTAGTCTGGCCCAATTTAAAATCAAAACTTAATTTTCTTTTGTTTATTAACTTAATTTGATTTCATCAACAATATGAATAAAGATATTAAATATTTAGCTCTCAGAAAGGCAGAGTTAGCCTATGAGATAGCTCTCCGTGGTTTAGAACCATCAGATACAGTAGTAGGACTTAGACAGCAGTTGTCCACATTGAGGTTGGATGGAGTCTATGCTTCTGAAAATATTTTAGAATCACATTTAGAACCAAGCATAGACTTAAGTGAAGCGAATAAGACCGTTAATCAATGTATGGCAGAATTGAATGTCCTCAAGGAAGATTTTAGTCTAAATACATTACAACGTTTAGAAAATTACTCACTACATTTAAAGGCTAGACTTGAGCGTATACAACCCTCCACTGAATTAGATAGAAAATGTCTGCATTTATTAAAGAAAAATCTTAAGGAACTTAATTCAGAACTTAGTACTTTGACACCTCCATCTGTATCCACATTAAAAACTTCACAGGATAGGGAACAGCCTGATAAGCCGGTACAAGATACCATGTCAGTAGCTGTCACTTGTGACAGAGGTATGTCCACAGACTTAGGCAAGTTACGCTATGATGGTAGGACTTGTGTACATACATTCATACAAAAGGTAGATGAATTTATTTTAGCTAGGAACATTAAGGATGCTCGTTTGCTAGCTTTTGGAACAGAAATTTTCACAGATAGTGCAGTTCATTGGTTCCGTAGTATTAGGGACTCTGTTAATTCATGGGTGGAACTTAAGCAACTTTTAATTAGAGATTTTAGTCCTTTTGATTATGAAAAGAAATTGTTAGATGAAATTAAGTCACGCTCACAGGGCGAAAATGAAAACATAACAATTTATTTAGCAATAATGCAAGGTATGTTTTCAAATTTAAGTAAAAAACTTTCGGAAGAAGAGCAACTTGATATATTAATACCTAATATTAGGCCTAAATACAATACAGTTTTAACAACAAGTATTGGAACTATCACTTCAGTTGGAGCTCTGCGGGAAGTATGTAGGGCCTATGAACACATACAGTCACGGCTTTCTAACTTTAAGGAACCTCCTAAAGCAAATAAGAATACAGTCGCTCCCCAGTACGCATACAACCATAGTGGTATTCCAAATTCTGATGCTAAGTCTCTTCATCACAAACCTGTTAGTACTTTGCAAAGTGGCAATAAATTTTCGGGTGATAAACCCGGTAGGTTTACAAATCACAATTACTGTTCAAAATGTAAGAATAAAAATTACCCAGTTGATAGGGGGATTTATTGTTTTGGTTGTGGTAGGAAGGGCGTTAAACGTCCAGACTGCCCTAATTGTGGGCACAAGACTACTAAAGTTAGAAATAATAGTTCTTTTCCAAAAAACGTATAAATTATGGTTGTGGCATGGGCAATCCTAAACCTAGCAAAATTAATGTAACAAATCTCAATTTTGAAATTAATAGGGTTGCTACAATCATAAATGATATGCCCACAAATGATCCTCGTCCCTACATTAAAATAGAAATTAATATAGGTCATCCATTGTTTATGTATGGATTGCTAGACTCTGGTGCAGCACTTACAATTATAGGAAACAATTTTCATAAACATCTAGTTAGATTTGGAGTAGCTATTTGTAATGATGAAACAGTTGGTGCTGTCGCAGCTGGTGGTCAGAAGATGGAATCTATAGGATATATGTTTTTACCTGTTACTTACAACGATACTCGTGCGGTTGTAAAGGCCCATATCATACCGGAAATTAAAACTCCTTTGGTTTTGGGTGTTGATTTTTGGAGACGGTTTGATCTTTTGCCACCTCCAATCTACAATGCGGTACAGTTGATATCTTCAGACCCAGCTATTTTTGACATCACATGTCCTGAACAAAGGCACCTCCACGGGTATGAACACCTGGAGGATTCTCAACGTATGTTGGCTGATAGCATAGTAGGTCAATTTGAGGCTATCTCCATGGAGCGTAAAGGTTTAGGCAGAACTTCTCTGATAACACATCACATTGATACAGGTGACGCTGCCCCTATAAGGCAACGTTATTACCGTATGTCACCAGATAAACATAGAGTAATTTCAGAGCAGGTTAGAGAGATGCTGGACCTGGATATAGTCGAACCATGTGAGAGCCCATGGTCATCTCCGGTCTTAGTGGTAGGCAAGAAAGATGGGAAGCCAAGGTTCTGTTTGGACAGCAGAAAACTAAACTCTGTCACCAAGAAGGACGCATACAATCTTCCATATGTGTCGGAGATCTTGGACAACTTGAGAGAGGCTAAGTACCTGTCCAGCATAGACCTTTCCAAGGCGTTTTGGCAAATTCCCATCCGGCAGGAGGATCAGGAGAAGACTGCTTTCTACGTACCTGGCTTTGGTACCCTTAAATTTAAGGTTACAGCCTTCGGCTTAACAAATGCACCTGCGACACAACAGCGACTAGTAGATAGATTGTTTGGTCCCGAATTTGAGCATAGGGTCTTCTGTTTCCTTGATGATATCGTAGTGGCGAGCAGAACAATGGAAGAGCATGTTTCTACCTTGCTCCGCGTGCTGAAGAAGCTAAAAGAAGCTAATCTCACCATTAACCTTGAAAAATCCAAGTTTTTTCGTAGCGAGTTGAGATACTTAGGCTATATTGTCGACGAACAGGGCTTGCGCACAGATCCAGACAAGGTTCAAGCTATCCTGAATTTCCCAACTCCTACGAACAGGAAGGAGGTCAAGCGTTTCTTAGGCACAGCTTCATGGTACAGGCGGTTCGTACCGGATTTTAGTTCTATTGCAGGGCCGCTGAATAAACTTACTTCAACCAAGAAGGGAGCACCAGCTTTTGTATGGACGGAGGAAGCAGAGAGTTCTTTTTTAAAATTGAAGTCTCTGTTGGTGGAATCTCCAATTTTAGCTTGTCCGGATTATAATCAGCCTTTCCAGGTCCACACAGACGCAAGTAACTACGGGGTGGGAGCAATGCTTTGCCAAACTATTGATGGGGTAGAGCGTCCGATTGCCTACATGAGCAAGTCTCTTACAGGACCGGAACGCAACTACAGTGTTACGGAGAGAGAAGCTCTCGCCGTACTATTAGCTCTGGAACACTGGAGGTGTTATCTGGAGAATGGCAAAACATTCACCGTATATACGGACCACTCAGCGTTAAAGTGGTTCCTCTCATTGTCAAACCCCATTGGCCGTCTGGCCAGATGGGGTGTCAGGTTGTCGTCTTTCGACTTTGAAATAAAACATCGACGCGGTAAGGACAACGTTGTTCCGGACGCACTATCAAGAGCAGTACCAGTTGCAACTCTTTCTTCTGATACTGATCAAAATAATGTCATGCCGATTACAACTAACGACGATTGGTATCTTAAACTATTTCAGGGGTGTCAACAAGCTCCTAATAGTTATATAAATTACAGAATAGAAAATAACAAATTGTTTAGGATTATAAAAGGCAAGAATAATTTAACATCTGAGTTTGATTGGAAGGAGGTAATACCGAGGGAATACCGGGAAGCGATAATCCGGGCAAATCATGCGGAACCCATCGCAGCACACATGGGTATTTTTAAAACCTACCGCAGGATGTTGCTCCGGTACTACTGGCCTGGTATGTACGCTGATGTGGTGAGGTTTGTCTCGTCCTGCCAGACCTGCCTCGCTCACAAGCGGCCTACACATGCCACCCTTGGTAAGATGGGTCGTCCCAAGGAGTGTTCACGTCCTTTTCAAACCATCTCGTGCGACTTAGTTGGCCCGTTGCCAATAAGTCGTAAGCGAAATGCTTATCTATTCGTAGTAGTTTGTTGCTTTTCTAAATATACCAAGCTGTTTCCCCTGAGGAGGGCAACAGCTGCTACAATTTGTAAGAGTCTGGAGGAGGGCGTGTTTTTGCAACATGGCATACCCCAGACAATTATAATGGACAATGGTCCACAGTTTATTAGCAAAGAACTAGATGCTCTATTAGCTAAATATAAAGTCCCAAATGTGAACTTTACGCCAAAATATACACCACAAGTCAACACCGTCGAGCGTTATAACAAAACGGTCATCACTGCGATCTCTACACTAATTAATAACGACCAGAGATCATGGGATGTCAACCTCCCCAAAGTGGAGTTCGCAATGAACTGCTCCGTGAATGAGGCCACGGGTTTCACACCAGCCTTCCTGGTGCATGGCAGGGAATTGGTTACGTGCGGGTCTCACTATATAAATAGTGAAACCCCAAACGAGCTGATTTTCCTGCCAAGGGACCAGTATGCGGAAAATCTTGGCCACTTAGCAGTGATCTTTGACCAGGTTCAGTCCGCATTATATCACGGTCATCTTAAGAACACCCAACGATATGACCTGCGTAGAAAAGAGGCAGTGTTTAATGTCGGTGATATAGTGTGGAAGAAATGCTTCGTTCAAAGCGATAAGGATGCTTATTTCACTAAGAAATTAGCACCCAAGTTTGAAAGGTGTAGAATTAAAGCTAAACGTTCTTCTTTGGTTTACATTTTAGAGGATATGTCAGGCAAGGAGTTGGGTGCTTGGCATATCAAAGACCTAAAATTGTGTCAAAACAAATAGCTTAATTGTTTAATTTACATAACAGAATGTTATTTTGTTCATTTGTTAACTTACAAAATTTTAACTGCATAAAGTAGGGACTCGCACATAGTTTTTGAATTAGTGGTTGATTCTCCATTTTATGGGGCAACCGTTTAGGGTTTGTTTGCCTCGCCGGGCATGTACGGCGTAGACTGCTAGTCAGTTTAGTAGTGAATTGTTTCCCGATTATACTGGGCAATCACTTAGGGGATTTTAGGGTTTTTTGATTCGAAGCTAGTTGTGACCTCTCTATTTTATGTAGTGTCTTGTGTATAGGATGCTTTAGGATAATTTCCCCTTTGAGTGTTCCTGATCTATAGTTAGGGAAACACTCATAGTGTAAAAGATCAGTCATAGTCGTGAATTTTGAATATGATCTGTATGTGTAAGTTTTTTTTGAAAGAATGATGGATGAATGTGTATGGAGTTATTGTCCGGGGCATGTTATGTATTTAGACAAAACTATATTTGGCCTTATTTTACTACTAAATTTTTTCTTTCTCTTTTTCTTTCCCGGATTTTTCTTCCTTCCGGAGGAAAAATCCTCCCATTGGAGGGGGGTACTGTCACGTTGAGTGACAATGTAAATTTTTATCATAATAAATTTAGGCTTCAAAGACACGGTTTCCAGGTCATAAAAAAAAATACAACTGTAGGTAGTATACGGAAGTTAATAATTTTATTCTAAATCTTTAAAGCAGGTAGTTAATTATTTAATACGAGAGACTGGCTAGACATTTTAGAATTAGACAGGATATTCGGCCATTTCATTTGAAACTGTTATCAAGAAAGGAGCCAGACTACCAGAAAATTAATTTAACCTAAATTTCGATCTTATTGACTGGCTGCCCTCAACTCTACACCTCAATCTTCACCCTCAACTCTTCACCCTCAACTCAACCTTCACATCTCTATCTTCGCCTTCATCTTTATTCACACCTCAACTATCATCTCAACTTTTCCTGTCGGCCATCTGACAGTGCAAGGCAGCCCAACAACATCGGGGAGGAGACTTCTGTGGAGCACCAGGACACCCCTGCAGTGAGCCTTCGCGGGTCACTCGGCATCAGGTCGTACCTGCTCCCTTTCTAAGAATTTTGGTAGCCACAAATTGAGGAGCAACTCGTTGTTAAAATAAAGTTAATAATTTTAATAACCGAGTGAATTTTTTATTTTGGAACCCCCGACCGCGTTACACTGTAAAGGGCCAGGATCTCGAAAATTATCATTTTTTCTTTACAACACCATATATGAATTATAGATCAAAACCACCCCGTTGACACCCTCTAACTATTCAATAAAATCGCATCAAAATCCATTGCGTAGTATTAAGGATGTAAACATATAAAGGGACAGACAGCGGAAAGTGACTTTGTTTTATAGTATGTAATGACTATAAGTTTATTGTGTATATATTATTTATTAAAATTTAATTTATCATAAGTAAATAGATAGTCGTTTAACTCGTTACAAAACTGGGCAAACGAGCCGTGGAAAACAAAGATCATGATGAAATCCTACAGATGAAGAATTATGAGCACTTTTGTTTTAGGAAACCGGCCGGAATATGATGGGCTTCATCAGCCGTGAACAAATAACTCGGATAATGTTTTGTTACGCGATATTTGAATGAGAAAAAAGTTTGATGCAGCCTGTATATAATATATTTTAGACGGGCCTCGTGGCGCATTGGTAAAACTACCGGCTGCAGCAATGAGGTCGGGGGTTCGATTCCCACCCGAGCACAAATATTTGTGACAAACATGAATATTTGTGTGGCGTCTGGGTGTTTTTCTATGTATTATAAGTATTTATTTAGAAAAGAAAAGTATATATGTATAAATATCCGTTATCTAGTATCCATAACACAAGCATTTAGTTGCTTAGCTTGGAACTAGAGCTATGTCCCGCTATGTTAATACTATATCATAGTAAATATTCGTTTAAATTACATAGAGGCATTACATACATTAAGGCCATATTGATCTATATTAAAAGCACAATCTATTAATGATACTTAACTGGATGAAAATTTATGCTATAATGTTTAAAATTGCTTCGTAAATAAGCCATTATTTCTCGTAAAAAGTAAAAAAATAAAAATGGTCATTGCAAACCATGTTCTACATCTCTTCTACTATCTCTTAAGGATAACCCATCCTTATGAGATAGCATATGCTCTCGCGGACTTTTTTGTTGACCTTCGGAAGGTGTTTAGTAATGTAGAACATTGTTTGCAATGACCATTTTTATTTTTTTACTTTTTACTTTTGGCATATTTACGAAGCAATTTTAAACATTACAGCATAAATTTTCATCCAGTTAAGTATCATTAATAGATTGTGAAGAATGAATTGAAGAATGTAGAATATTGTTTTGATCTATCACTTAGGGTTCAGCCAGCGTTTGCAATTAAAGTGCTAAATCTCGAAAATTATCATTTTTTCTTTACAATATGATATATGAATTATAGATCAAAACCACCCCGTTGACACCCTCTAACTATTAAAAAACTCGCATCAAAATCCGTTCCGTAGTTTTAAAGATTTAATTAAGCATATAAGGGGACAGACAGCGGAAAGTGACTTTGTTTTATACTATATAATGATTATTATATAGTATAAAACAAAGTATAAAAATATTATTCAAGCATTTATGTCCTTCCAAAGGTTGCCTGGAAGAGATTGCTCATAGCGATAAGGCCGCCCTTTGTACTCATAATTTTAAGACCTTTTCTGTATTCTAATTGATATTTAATGTGATACAAATAAAGAGTTATCTATCTATCTATCTATAAATCCAAACCAACCTGTAGACACCATCTATCTATTAAAAAATACTACATCGAAATCCGTTGCGTAATTTCAAACATTTAAACATATAAGTGGACAGACAATGGAAAGGGACTCTGTCTTATACGATGTATTTATTTTTTAACTATTCTGAATCACTCCATTATCAAATTCATTTTCTTAACGAGCTTTACAATTAAAAAATGTAAAATGAAAACACTGATAAAAACAAACAAATAGGGCAGAGCACTGGCCCACATGAGTGATACACAGTTCGCACCAATTCATATATTTGTCGTTTGCATTCAATATTCGTTTGAATAAGACAAATCAAAATAATAAAAACGTACCAAAAAATATGTCAAAATATTATTGGCGCTGCGTGGCGCCGGCTTAGAATACCGCCACCCCATCTCTTCCCGTGGGTGTCGTAAAAGGCGACTAAGGGAAAAGCTAGAAGAATGGGCAGCAGCATTCTCTCTTAAGAAAATACAGCCTACTGCGATCGCCAACCCGCCTGCCAAGCGTGGTGATTATGGCAAAAACGATTGATTGAGCGGACCGGCAGTTGTGGCGCGCTATGGGGGAGGCCTATGTCCAGCAGTGGACCTCAAAAAGGCTAATGATGAATGATGATGAATGATGATTATTTTATTTCAAATTCCAAGCAAAGCACTGCACATGTTTTAAATTAAGAATTTACGTAAAAATATATTTATGTAAAGTGCGGGAAGCTTTTGTTATTGATAAAATATTTTGTTTTTTGGATAATTTCCAAAAAGTTTGGAGACTGACCATAAACATAAAGAATACAGGCACTGCTTGCGTTTAACGAGGTCTATACATAGATACGCAAAATATTCTGTATACTGTGTTAAAAAGATTTCATGTTGTAATATAAATTAACTAAAGTTTATTTTAAATATTCTTAAAATATTCATAAAGGTATGCTTACTAAACTTCTCGCCAAGTCTCTTGCGGGGTAAGCAGAGAGAACAACATTCTTGCACACCTCACTCGATACTTGAAAATTGTTGTTTTTTTTTATAATTCATAACGCTTCAATTTTTTTACGTGCTGTGTGGAATAGTTGGCCAAACCTATTACTATATATCTGATTTTCTCTTTATTACATCAGCTACTTACCAATAAAAGCCAAGTAAAAATCGGTCGAGCCATTTCAGATATTCATTCCATTTCTATTTTTAAACAAACAGAGAGACAAACAAAAATTTTGGTGTATGTACCGTATATACGAGTATATTTAATATGAATGTAGTACAAATCAGTTACTTCAACATTACAATCATACATTTAAATTGTATTTATATAGTACAGATAAACTCTATTATATATATCGCCATTGTCATACAATACTATGTAATTACGAAACAATCAAATACAGTTCCAATAATACATATAATAATTGTTTCTAAGATTTTCGCGAATCTCACTCATTGATTAAAACAACTTTTAGGATTGTATCGCGTTTATTTATTATTTATTTATATTTATTTCCCGACGTTTCGAACTCTTTACAGAGTTCATTTTCACGAGTATGAACAAAAAGATGGTGGTTGTTCAAAAGCTATCTTCATTGATACAGAGAGCACCCACTTTTTGGAAATAAAAATCAAAAAGTTGATGTTAAAAATATGATTTTTACTATTGGTAACCCACATCAGACCATGAGAACAAAAGTTAAATACTTATTTATAAGATGCATTAATATATCCTGCTTCTAAAGATCCTTTGTTGTATGATTTAATAAGTAAAAGTTGTTATTATTAAATTATTACAAATTATCTTATTTTCTAAGTTGGTTGAGATTAAAGTATAACTATTATTAAATATTCATTGATTTTAAATTAAAAGGTAAAGTGTTTATTAAAAATCTACCACTGGGTCAAAAACGCGGCCAGTCCTGAGAAAGACCCAGCAAGAAAACTCAGCGGCTGTTCTGCAAAACTGATTATTATTTCATTTTGAACGGGCTATTGATATTGCTATTATTTATAAAGTTTTTGAGAAAAAGAAAGGGACTTGGTTTCTAGGTTAATAAAAATTAAATTAAAATTATTTTGTTTTGATTATTACTGCACTACTCAAAATTCTACATTATTTTGGTTCCTGATGTGGGTCTGACCTGCAAACTATACTAATAGTATCTCGCTGTCTTGAGCTGTTTGATTGTGGGCTAGGTTTGATGAGACTTATGACTGGGTTCCAGCTAGGTGATAGTTTCCAGCCATCTTCTCTATTGAAATTCTTTGGATGTTTTTTGATTTCAATAGCCTCGCGTATCATCCTGGGACGATAATGTTGTTCTTTGGCGAGGATTTGTGGTTTGTCAAACCTGATGTAGTGTTTTGAGCCCTTCCTACAGTGTTCACAAACAGCAGACTTATTATAGCGGTTGTGCTTCACATCCGCTATGTGTTCTTTGATCCTGGTTTTAATGGACCTCTTTGTTTGTCCGATATAAGAGAATCCACAATCACAGTCCAGCTTATATACTCCTGGGTCTTGCAAGGGGATGTGGCACTTGACAGATGGTAGAAATTGACTAACTTTCTTGGATGGCTTAAAGTGTGTTTTGATTGAAGCACGTTTTAAAATATAGCCAATTTTGTCAGTGATTCCCTTTAGATGGCAGGTTGGCGCTCAACTGTGGCTTGCTTCACTCGGTTTTTGTGATGATTTCTGGGAACTTTAAGCTGATTGGCATGTAAGACTTTTTTCACATGCTGAATCTCCTCTGCTATGTGTTCCTGGTCACAAATCCCTCGTGCTCTCTGAAACAAAGATTTTGACACGGCAGCTAACTGTGAAGGATGGTGGTGAGATTCACCATTCAGGTATCTATCTGTATGGGTTTTCTTTCTATACACAGTGTGACTCAAGGTGTTATTAGAGTTACGAATAACTAACACATCCAAGAATGCTAGAGAATTGTTAGACTCCAGTTCCATTGTGAATTGTATTTTGGGATTTATGGAGTTAAGATGGTCTAAGAATACAGTTACTTTGTCAGATGGTAAAATTGTGAAAGTGTCATCTACATACCGCTTATAGAAACGGGGTTTAACAGGTGAACTCACCAAAGCAGTCTCCTCGAAGTCCTCCATGAATATGTCGGCCACGACAGGAGAGACCGGTGAGCCCATGGCCACTCCATCTACTTGCTTGTAGAATTTGTCCTTCCACAGTAGGTAGCCAGATGTGAGGCAGTGTTCTAATAGTTCAGTGTATTCTTTGGCTATTTGATTTTCTGCTAGCTTCTTGGATATAATATTAATGCAGTCCTGTACAGGTAGGCAAGTAAATAAGGACTGAACATCAAAACTGACCATTGTTTCATTGTCTGCGAGATGTAGATCTTTAATCTCACTGACAAAGTGGTATGAGTCTTTTACAAACGCACTTGAATGTCCTCGAAGTTGTGAGAGGACTTTCGCCAAGGTTTGAGCTAATTTATAAGTCGGTGTATCAATCTGACTTACAATTGGGCGTAGGGGTACGTTTGTCTTGTGTATTTTCGGTAGTCCATACAGTTTTGGCGGTTTCGCACACGATGGTGTCAGGTATTTGACGTCAAGATTTAATGTACTGGAGTGTCGTTCAAGTAGTTTCTTGGTCTTGTTTAAAATACTCTCAGTGGGGTCTTTTTTCACTGTTTTATAAGTACTTTCATCCGACAACAGTTGTTCCATTTTAACATTATAATCTGACGTATCCCCATGACCACGGTAGCATTTCCCTTGTCTGCGTGTAGAATAGTAATGTCTGGTCTGTTGCGTAAGTTCTTCAACGCTAAATATTGTGGTTTGGACAGGTTAGGTTTTGGTGCCCGATTACGACGTAAAACCGATGAAACATCTTGTCGTATGGTTTCCATGTCCTCTGATTTTAGGTTGTTTTTGGCCATGACATCTTCAACAGCACATATTACTTCCTCATAAGGAATTTTTGACGGGGCTACGGCGAAATTTAGGCCTTTGCTAAGTACCTGTATGGTGTTTTCGTCCAAGGTTTGTGATGACAAGTTCACGACCGCTGCATTAGTCTGTGTAGTGGTAACCGGTTGCGTTCCGATTTTATTTTTCTCATGTTGTGAGATGTTAACAACATTGGATCTTTTTTGGAGTAATTTGTTGTATTTGGTTATTTGATTATTTTTACATGTTTCGTATTTAAACGTTTCACGCTTGTTTAACCTCTCCATGCAGGTACTAAAATCAGCTGTCGATAAAACTATTTGAATATTCCTGGACGTTTTCTCAATTGTTTGCGTGATTTTAAATAGGTCGTACCGAGTTTGTTGGATTACCCTCCGTAACAATTTTTTTTTTTTCACTAGCTTTGTTTAAGATCTTTGCGCTTCCCCGTATGTTCCATTTTGGTGAGATTTTAACACACGTAGGAATGAGATTATGGTCACGGCATCTCTTCAAGAAATTTAGTGATGTTAAATATCTTGCGCGCTTAGTTTTCAGACCTTCTAGTTGTCGAATTTGATTAGCGGTGTTTATTCCGTATTGGTTTACATATTTGTTTCTAATATTTTCGCGAATCTCACTCATTGATTAAAACAACTTTTAGGATTGTATCGCGTTTATTTATTATTTATTTATATTTATTTCCCGACGTTTCGAACTCTTTACAGAGTTCATTTTCACGAGTATGAACAAAAAGATGGTAGTTGTTCAAAAGCTATCTTCATTGATACAGAGAGCACCCACTTTTTGGAAATAAAAATCAAAAAGTTGATGTTAAAAATATGATTTTTACTATTGGTAACCCACATCAGACCATGAGAACAAAAGTTAAATACTTATTTATAAGATGCATTAATATATCCTGCTTCTAAAGATCCTTTGTTGTATGATTTAATAAGTAAAAGTTGTTATTATTAAATTATTACAAATTATCTTATTTTCTAAGTTGGTTGAGATTAAAGTATAACTATTATTAAATATTCATTGATTTTAAATTAAAAGGTAAAGTGTTTATTAAAAATCTACCACTGGGTCAAAAACGCGGCCAGTCCTGAGAAAGACCCAGCAAGAAAACTCAGCGGCTGTTCTGCAAAACTGATTATTATTTCATTTTGAAAGGGCTATTGATATTGCTATTATTTATAAAGTTTTTGAGAAAAAGAAAGGGACTTGGTTTCTAGGTTAATAAAAATTAAATTAAAATTATTTTGTTTTGATTATTACTGCACTACTCAAAATTCTACATTATTTTGGTTCCTGATGTGGGTCTGACCTGCAAACTATACTAATAGTATCTCGCTGTCTTGAGCTGTTTGATTGTGGGCTAGGTTTGATGAGACTTATGACTGGGTTCCAGCTAGGTGATAGTTTCCAGCCATCTTCTCTATTGAAATTCTTTGGATGTTTTTTGATTTCAATAGCCTCGCGTATCATCCTGGGACGATAATGTTGTTCTTTGGCGAGGATTTGTGGTTTGTCAAACCTGATGTAGTGTTTTGAGCCCTTCCTACAATGTTCACAAACAGCAGACTTATTATAGCGGTTGTGCTTCACATCCGCTATGTGTTCTTTGATCCTGGTTTTAATGGACCTCTTTGTTTGTCCGATATAAGAGAATCCACAATCACAGTCCAGCTTATATACTCCTGGGTCTTGCAAGGGGATGTGGCACTTGACAGATGGTAGAAATTGACTAACTTTCTTGGATGGCTTAAAGTGTGTTTTGATTGAAGCACGTTTTAAAATATAGCCAATTTTGTCAGTGATTTCCAAAAAGTGGGTGCTCTCTGTATCAATGAAGATAGCTTTTGAACAACTACCATCTTTTTGTTCATACTCGTGAAAATGAACTCTGTAAAGAGTTCGAAACGTCGGGAAATAAATATAAATAAATAATAAATAAACGCGATACAATCCTAAAAGTTGTTTTAATCAATCATATAATAATTAATAGTTAATGCATATATTGGATTCTCCCAGTTCATTTGTAATTGGGATATAACAATATTTTCTCATCAACAATATGATTTAGTACAGCGACGATATTCTACTACCTACTCAATCAAATACATATATTTTTTAGGTTACCTGAATACATAACTCTTGCTACTGGTGACGTGATCTTGTTCCGTGAACAATGTTCATGGCGTTTTCTTGAATCACTGCCTGGAAGTTTCCTATTCGCTGGTTCGTGATAGATATCGTATATTTAAAGTAAGTAGTATATTTTTGATTATTTTTCTGTACATATGTTGTTCTTTATCCTATTTGTCATGTAGGTACTCATTCAATCACCGGACGAGTGAATTTTCAGTAAAACTATAGATGTCGCTACGATGTGACTGTGTTATAATAAAAATAATAATTTGTTGGACACTATACACACGGCATCCTCTAGTTTCAAACTAAGCAATTGAAATATTCTAAGAAATTTCAGTTTACTTAACAGAGACAACAAAATGTCAGGAAAATACTATAAAATTCCACTTAATTATTCTTTGTTTTATGGAAAGTAACGAATATTTATCCATATATACTTTTCTTTTGTAAATATATAACAATAATATATAAGAAAAACATCCATACGCGATAAAAACTTTCAAGCTTGTCGTATATATTTATATTCGGCTAGGGACCGAACCCGCCATTTTACAAATGCACCACGTGGCTTTCAAAATTATAGTAGGTTAATGTTAGGCTTTTATCATTTTAAATGGTGTGAGCCTCGATTTGCTCCCAATACTACTAGATTTAAAAGAATCATTAAGATAAAAAATCATTATTTTTGTGAGTTGAAGACGATTGTCTTCAAATAGCTTTTTCACTATATTGCTTCCGCTTCTAGCGCTTGTTCAATATTAAAGAATCTATATCCGAGTATCGTTTGCGAAGAAATAATAAAATGTAACAGTTGACTGAAGACATTGAAGGTTGTGATGCTCACAATAGTGATTATATGGAAATGCGATCATGCTTGAAGGGCGATTTCACACTTGTCGCATTTTACTGAACCGTTGACTCTCTTTGTGTACTCAAATGTGTGCAAGCTATGTGTTCACAAGTGTGTTTTTAATAAAATTATTGCTCAGTAGTGGTAGAGCCACGCAGTACGCTGCATGGATGGGCCAGCTCGACCGCTAAAATACCACAACCTTGTAGATGTCCATGGGCGGCGCTCGTTCCTAACCGCCAGGTGATAGGCATGCTCTTTTACCCCCTTTCCCCCCAAATAATTAATAATTTATTTCTTATATATTATTATAAAATACCAGGAAAATACTATAGAATTCCACTAATTATTCCTTTTATTGATTATTTCTATTCTAAAGCAATAATATTCTACCCGCTAATTTAACATTTGACATTTGACCAGTGAAATACCACGACCTCTCAGATTAACGACGTAAAGTGTAAAAAGTCGCGTTTCCTTCTCTGTGAGAGATATCCGGAGGCCCACCCCTTTCCACTCCATCCCTTCCAACCCATCCCACTCCCATAAAGGCCGACAACGCAATTGTAACATTATCGAAAAAGATTAAACTTCCGTAATAGTGATCAAAATCCGGTAGATGACAATGCTAGCTAGTAGCCCCTGAATTTGTTGAATAAAACAAACGAAACCTTCTGCACTTACGAGAAGCCCCCGAGAAGAGAGTGCGATAATATCTATCTTTGAATGAATTGTTACTGTTTCAAAAGTAAACTGAATTGAATCCAAATGGCTCGGCTATTCTTTAATTTACGATATAATTTCTGTGTTAAATTTAAATAGCTTTTGACAAAGTTGGTGAAAACGCGCACATGCATAACTTCATGGCAAGTCAAAGTCAAAGTCAAAGTCAAAATAACTTTATTTTTATAGGTCTTCACAGACACTTAAAAATAGTCAACAAGTACAGATAACATTATGATTTAAAATTTAATAAAAAAAAAAAACAAACACGAGCGCTTGTGGAAAGTGCCTCCGTGGAACAAAAAAAGACACGGACACAATCGCCACGAGCGGCCCGATTCCGAGTGTAGGGGCTATCATGAGAAGAATCGGGCAAGAAACTCATGTGCCAAATACTCTTTTCAAACCATTTGCAATAAATAACAATATTATTATTACTACTGAAAACAAATCAGTAGGTTGGTGAATAAAAGGTGTAGCAAACAGAATACTCGACAATCACAATTAAGATCCAACCAAATTAAAATCAACGTTCTACAAGTTAACTAAGAAATTCTATGCGATCACAGTAGTCGAGCACAACTGACGCGACACCTTTTAATTAGAGTGGTAACGTTGTGCAAAAATTGTGGCGAATAATAATAAAAAATAAAAAAAATTAAGTTTCTATTATATATGTGAACACCATATCAAGGCCAATTTACAATTAAAAAGCTATCAGAAATTATTACAGAACGCCTCCACTCCGATAAGTGAACAAATTCCAACACACAAACTACAAAAACCGCGTTGAGCAAGCAATTTGACGGTCCCACTCCGACTTGTCAGTCATGAAGTCGTTGATGGTGTAGTATGCACCACCAATGAGACGACCCTTCACAGCCCGCCTAAAGCGATCATAAGACAAATCCAGAATATGCGCAGGTATCCTATTATAAAACTGTACACCCATTCCCAAAAAAGACTTGTGTACCTTGTGCAGGCGATGATACGGTAATTCAAGCTTATGCTTGCCTCTAGTATTAAAATTGTGTACATCGCTATGTTTTGTATATTTATCTAAGTTTCTCCTCACAAACATGATGCTATCATATATAAACTGGGAGACAACCGTTAAAATGCCAATTTCCTTAAAACGTTCTCTGAGGGAGACCCTAGCACCCAAATTATAAATTGCCCGTATTGCTCGTTTCTGAATAACGAAAATGGACTGAATCTCAGCTGCTCTGCCCCATAGCAATATACCATAAGACATAACGCTATGAAAATAACTAAAATAAACTATTCTGGCGGTTACAATATCGGTAAGCTGTCGAACTTTTCGAACCGCGTAAGCAGCAGAGCTAAGTTTTCCCGCTAAAGACTTTATTTGTGGACCCCACTGTAGCGTATTATCTAAGGTAATACCCAAGAATACAGTAGACTTCACTGGGTCAAGAATTTTATTATTGAGAGCTATACTTATATCCGGACCTTTTACACTTGGCATAGTGAACTTTATTATTTTAGTTTTATTCGCATTTAGAACTAAATTATTAGCCGTGAACCATTCATGAACTTGTGTGAGAGAACGATTCACATCATCAAATATACTCTTTTTACGGTCTACCTTGCAGAGAAGTGATGTGTCATCGGCAAATAGTACAACGTTACAAAACTTCTGTACGCAAAAGGGCAAGTCATTAATATGGATATTAAATAATAAGGGGCCAAGTATCGAACCCTGGGGAACGCCCATAGTCACCGATGATCCAGATGATCTCACTCCACTTATATCAACAAACTGTAACCTGTCACTTAAGTAGGATGCAATTAGCCTAAGTGCCGCGTTATTAATGCCATAATGACTAAGCTTACGTAAAAGTGTGCTATGCTCCACGCAATCAAAAGCTTTGGAGAGATCACAGAATACACCAATTGCATCCTGCGAGCTCTCCCAAGCATCGAAAATATGTTTTATAAGAGCAGCCCCAGCATCAGTCGTGGAACGACCTTTAGTGAAACCATATTGCTCTTTGTGGAAAAGATTATTTAAATTGAAATGGTCTAGTAATTGTCGCGAGATAATTTTCTCAAAAATTTTGCTAAGTGCAGGTAGAATTGAAATAGGACGAAAGTTGGTTGGATCATTTTTACATCCATTTTTAAATAAGGGTATCAATTTGCTGTGTTTCATTAAGTTAGGAAACACACCCGCATCTACACATTTATTAAAAAGCACAGCCAGGCTTGGAGCTATGACGGCAATAATAGAATCTATCAATTTAACGGAAATGCCCCATAGATCAGCAGTTTTTTTAGAATTTAATAATTTGAACACTTTTATAATTTCGTAAGAGTCGACATGATCAAATTTAAAAGAAACGTTGCACTCGCGCACACTATCCCTAAGCAGAGTTTCAGCCTGAAGAGGACATGAATTTAACGCAGACGTTGTAGTACTCGGAATTTTGGCAAAAAAGTCACTAAATGCATCGGCAACGGCACATTTCTCTTTAATAATTTTATTATTAATAACAAGTTGAATATTATCGTCATGTCTCTTTATACGACCTGTCTCATTGTTAATGATATTCCAAGTTGCTTTGATTTTATCCCGAGATTGTTGGATCTGCCTACTTAAATAATTTGATTTAGCAGCAAAGCAAACCTTCTTAAATATTTTAGAATAGTTTTTAACATATATTAAAAAATCAGGATCAAAATTCCATTTCCTTAAACTATACAAATCGTACATTTTACGTCTACTTATATAAATGCCGTTGGTAGCCCAATCGCAAAACGTTAAATTTATATTTTTTCTGAAAGTTTTAACTTTAAAAATAGTTTTATGTTGTGAGTCTATAGTTTTTAAGAGTGAGTAATAAAGTTCATTTGGGTCACTCGACATGTCCGGCGCAGTAACCCTAGCCGCTATAGCATTACGAAATTGTTTGATACCTTTCTGGGTTATAGGTCTACATGTAACTTTACTAACTAATTTAGGCCTGTGCATCATAAAAACTGCCTTCTGACCGCAATGGTCCGATGGCAAGTGGCTTATGATTTCTTTATGGACAAAATGACAATTACAAAAAATATTGTCCAAACAGGTAGCAGAGTGAGATGTAATTCTTGTGGGTTCTGAAAACAGGTAATGTAGTCCAAATGAGGTAAATAAACTAACAAGCCTAGTATTGTTACTTGAATCTTGTAACAGATTAATATTAAAATCACCACATACAATTACATTCCTACCACTTCCAATAAGTTTTTGCAAAACATCATCCATGGTGGATTCAAATATATTAAAATCACCCGATGGCGGCCTATATACACACAACACAATAAATTGCTCAAGCTCAACGCAGGACAGTTCAACAGTGCGTTCAATTGAGAGATTTGTAATGTCTCTCCTATTTTTAAATTTAATATTATTTGACACAAAGATCATGGCACCACCATGATTGGCTTTTTTTCTACAAAAAACACTGCCAACAGAGTAGCAAGCATTATTGGAAGCAAGTTCACAAGTTTTAAGCCAATGTTCAGTCACACATAATACTTGAACATTGTGCTTTTCACAAAAAAGGTCAAGCTCAAGTTCTTTGCCAGATAAACCTTGCATATTTTGATGTACAATTGTGAGCAATGATTTAGGTTTATCCTTTGTCTCTTCTATTAATTTAAAGAAATAGAAGCGTCATAATCCTTACAACTAATTGTTTGAGTTACTTCACTAGTACCCCAGTCACTTTGTATATTAAATGCTAGTAATCTAGCAATTTTTTTCTTGTCAGTATGTGACAGATACATAGTATCTTTTGTCAACCTAAAGCAGGTCTCAAAACTATTAATATCAAAAAGTGATATTTTGTTTTTCAAATAATATGTACTATTATACAATAATAGGTTTAAGTTATATATGTGTCTATTCTGTCTTGCAGTAAGAGCATATGAATAAGGTAATGCAGAGACAATGAACCTACAGCTAATGTTACTGTGAAGGACTTCAAGAGTTTCTATCAAATTAGTTATATCCTTTTTTGTGACTGAAGTACTATTGCCATAAAACACGAGCACAGTTGATTGAGCAGTTAACTTTGTGGATTTCAGCTTATGTATAATTCTATCTAACTTGATACCAGGCGAACAATAATTGAGAATAGGCTGTTTCATATTATGGCTAATTAATTCACTAAAGCCTTTTCCCATCAGATCAGAGAACATCAATACCTCTGAAGACTTGTCTGAATTGGCAAAGATTTGTGGATTTACTGTTGAGCTAGAGCCGGTAAGGCCGGCAGTGTAGAGAGACTGGTTAGAACTTAGTGAATTATTTGTCTCAGACCATGTCAATGTCTTATTAGGGCAGTTAGTGTTATCATTTTCATTACACATTGCCAGCACCTTGGCCAACTGCTCATTACCTATCCTAGCAATGTCTTCATATTTTTTATTATATTCTGAAGTCTCTAGCTCAAATTTCTGGCTTAAGCTAAACAAAGATGTTTCTAAATTAACAATTTGTCTTTTTAATTCATTACTATGCTGGTCATACTGAACCCTACATGATACCAGCTCCTCTTGAGCTATGAGCAACTCTGATTGTAACTCACAATTTAAAAGGGACAATTTCTTTGTCTTGAATGACCTTTTAACAGTCATCTGAAGTTTCCTAACTATTTTCTTAATTTTAATGTATCTTTTAGTCTTTTTCAGACTAATTCTGTATTTTGACTTTAATTTTCTGATTGACCTCTTATTTAAAACATTTGGAGTTTTGTCAGCCAGCAACCGTGAGAACTGGTTCTGAATCTCAATGCTGTTGGACACCTCAAAAAATCTTTCTAATTCTTCAATTTTGGAATAAGCAAAATTGAGGTTTTGTTGCAATTCAGCATTGTGACTCAGAGTCCTAACATATACTTCATCACAGTCATTGGATGACTTCAAATCAGAGTGTAGTTTTGTTAATTGGTCCAGTGTGTCCGTGTGTTGAATGTCTAACTCCACTAATTGGTTTTTAAGCTCTGCAATTTTATTATTTAAAACAATAATTTCACCTTCACATTCACTGCGCTCAGTTAGCAATTGGGAATTGTCATCCTTATATTTTTTCAGTTCTAGCAAAGCCAACTTCAGCTGGGATTCCATCTCCTTTACAGCTGCCCTGCGTGTGATCGGGTATGATGCCATTTTTAGGACATAGAATTTCTAGTAATTATATATATATAAGGCCTGGAAAAAAAAAAAACAGTGAGTGAGTTAGTTGGGAAAAACAGAGGGAGAAAAAAAAATGGAGGTAGTTATTAATTTACTGGAAAACAGAATGGAAAGTTGTTCAAATAAAAGCAAAAGATAATTCAGAAATTACAGTAATAAGATAAAGAAAGACCTTTATGTTATTAATTAATATTGTTATATAAATTCAGTATACTTTATAGCTGAATGATACTATGTTAATTATATAATATAAAGCTATGAATAGACACAAAAGAACAGATCATGGATCTGTCAGCTAAACTTTAATCAGAGCTACAAATTTAATCTAAGAAAATTTAGATTTAGGGTTAGGTACAAAATAATGAAATTGCAAAAAAATAAAAATGGATTGTTTGTGTAGTTTATATGTAGTTAGGAAATTGACTGAGGCGAACGTTTCGTCATCAATTTTATTTCCACACTTTGTCAAATAAAAGGAGACATAAACTGGGCCAGTGAGTGGTGCACGTTGCTCACAAACTGAGACTTGTGAGGGTAAGTAATGTCCTGTGGAGTGTGATGATTGTAAGGCTATCTAGTAATAACAAATGTTTAGATACTCCCCGGGACTGAATGGTAAGAAGAAGAAGTCCAGATGGTCCAAAAAAAAACCAGAAACAGATTCTAAAATTTGAATTTTCAAAATCTGGTTTAATGTAAACGGCCACTTCAACAACGACAAAAAATAACACCGATACTAGCACAGTTTGTTAAAAATTTATATATATGGCGACTAAAAACTAGATAAACTAACTATACACAATTAAAATAATGTTTTAAACATGATAAATGTTAGAAAAAAACAAAATTTAAGTAGAGAACACAATTTCACTACTATACTGGCAGAGTGTTGCCAGCCGAAAAAGTCGCTTTCGGGATAGGCAGAGAGAACAGGGCACGGCTCGGCTGTTCTTTACGTTTACGATATAATTTCTGTGTTAAATTTAAATAGCATTTGACAAAGTTGGTGAAAACGCACACATGCATAAATTCATGGCACGTCGCTTTCGGGGTAGACAGAGAGAACAGGGCACCAAAATGTACGCGTACACACCTCACTCGATTGTCCGACTTTTTCTACCCAAAGGTGTAGGCAGCGGTTGTTAAGTCTTGACCTCGAATCGCCGAATTAATATTCCAAATGCAATATGTCGCGGTACCTATCACCTAGTAAACTGGGCACAATGGAAAAGATATTGATGCGATCCCGGATTCAATCCCACGACCTCTGAGATAGAAGTTTTTGCAGTATCTGGGCCGATCCCGTCAAATCACTTCTTATTTAAATGACATGAAAGGTGATTTTTCATCTGTTTAATCTCACATTATAGGCACATAAATTCACATAAAATCTGATAGTTTTTATGTATTGATATGTATTTAATGATTTCGCTCGATATTGCCGCCACAAATTCAGAAAAGCTTAAATTCTGCCAAAGTCTATAACAGTGCCAATGTCTAGGTTTTATTAAAAAAAAAAACTACAATTCAATTTTGAACTTTAATAATCATAGGCCCGCCGTGGAACAATGGCGGGCAGCTGTTGGCATTGTTGCACAAATATACCTATTCGCTTTTGTTACAAAAGGTGACTATTCAAGTGGAGAAAGATAAAAATTACCAACTGGAGGTGCTTCGACGCGTTTTTATCAAAGAAGAAAACAAAAGGGGTTGTTTAATGACGGTATTAGTGGAAAGTTCACGATAAATTCGGGCTCGTTAAGGGTTCTTTGTCACTGTTGTATTGTGTAATCAGTCAAGTACTCGTTTTATTCTATCTTACTTAAACTTTAATATACACCGTCATAGTCACCATAGTATTAATTACTATCATTTTTACAGAATTTTGTAGAGAACTTATACGTACATAATACATGTATAATAAATAACTTCACGCCAAGTCCCTTGCGGGGTACGCAGAGTGAACAAAGCGCCATAAAGCACGATTCTTATATACCATAATTGCTTCTTCGACTTTGATAATTCTTGTCATACACTCTCGTCGGTTTTTCACGATTCTGACACTATCCATAAGCACATGTTGAATTTGGTTAAAGTAATTGAGTAAGTAAGCCTAAGTAAATAATGACTTTTGCACATTACCTATAGTTTCCTTTTAAACTTTGATTTCACATGTTGCTTGCTACCTGAATACATATAATGTTGTATTCAAGTGTCGGTGGTCCAGTAGTCGAGCTCCTCGCGTCTGATTCAGAAGTCGTTGTCTCAGCGCCAAACATACCAATGATTTCTATGATTTTTTTCTGAAATTGTGTGTGATAAATATCGATGACTGACAACTTTGTGCCCGGTGTATGAATGACAATAGGTACGTCATCTATTCCATTTGGAACGTAAAGTAACAAGGCGAGTCGAAGTTCTAATAGCCGCTGCCTACACCTTCGTGTAGGAAAAGGCGTGAAGTTACTTTTGTAATGTAAAAAGTGTAGGCAGCGGTATGCTTGTGTTCAACTTCAGGATATCTGTATAAACCTAAGTGCTCAGTAGTAAAAAGGTAGCCACTCATATTAGAGACGGCGCAAAAAATTACGTTTCGAATTGCCTTTTACCCCCAAAGGAAAAATTCTGCAACGGAATATGACTAAATCTCGGTATTGCAACTTTTTAATATTGCTGCAAAAAATCTAATATTCTATGATATTTTAAGTCGTACGCAATCCCTACTAATATATAATGTGAATGTAAGTTTGTTTGTTAGGCTTTCACGCGATAACTACTCAACTCATCATGAAACTTTGTACACATATTCTTGGAGGTATTAGAAGCAACATAGGATACTTTTTTTTTCTTTCTTTAATTTACATATATTTGCACCTAAAGGAAAAGCTTATAATATAGTCTACAAAAATATCCTACATTAATACTCTGCATTTAAATCTTAAAAAAAAAATTATTTCGAAAATTATTTATTTTTGTTACAGAGAAACATATTTTACCGCTTGTTGTTGCATTTCAATAAAATATATTTTACGTATTTAAACGTCATTGTATATTGTAATTTTAAGAATTGATAATACCAGCGTTCGAAACGTCGGGAAATTAATAAATAAACGCGATATAATCCTAAAGTTTGTTTTAATGTCAATAAAATAGAGTTATCATATTGATTAATTTCTATGGTAATGATCTTTGATACTTATTTATTTAATGGCTTCAATGCGAGCGAAGCCGCGTGTAAAAGCTAGTTTAGTATAATTAGTAACTATATTCTGGCAGAATCTGTGTATGTAAGGAGACTCGTACAAGAAAATTACATTGTATAATCCGTCGGTTTCATTGTTTTCCCTGCAATTGAATTATTAAACATATTATGATGTTAAATTGTTTGCTAGTGGGATTTCTAAAATAATCTCATAAGACCGAACAGGGTCAACCTTCTGGGAATAGTTAACTTCATCTAAGAAAATCTCTGATTAACGTCTAATATTCATATAATGGTTGAAAATTGTGCTTATTGTTTATTTCATATTAGGTATAACGTAATCTTTATAAGTTTTGAAATATGAATCGGTAGTTCAGTAGTTGAGTTTCCCGCTTCTGATACAGAAGTAGCGTGGTTGATTCCGGGCTCTCACTAATGATTTCTCGAAATTCTGTTCGGAATTTATGTGTAAATAGATATTAAAGACTGAAAACTTTTTGTACGGCAATAGGTTCTGCCACTAATTCCATTTGAGCCGCAGCCACAGCCTACACCTTTGAGTAGAAAAATGCTTAAAGTTTTACGTGAATTAATTCGATTTTAATAAATCATCATTAGAACCCATCCATCGGAGGTGACGTTTTCAAAATTAATATTCTATATTTCCTTATGCTTTCTAATAGATTTAAGCCCGAATACTGAACCGCCACTCAAATATATAAACGCTACTTAAGCGTTTAAGTAGCTGTTACATTAGACAGAATGCATGAAATTTGCGCCAGTAAGTAGCGCTTTATTGATTGTCAGATTTGAGTGGCGGTTCAGTATTCGGGCGTTAAAGAATTCTAAGTAGAAACCGACAGACAACTGCAAGGCAAAAACTTCAGCTTGTAAGTTCAATTCCCTTGGGTTGAAGACTGCAATCACGCCAGTATATTCCCCAGAGGAGTAAAAGACAGACCGGTATGCAGCTTCTAGTACGAAGATTTTCCTTTTTTAGAAAACGTTACTACGAAACGTACATATTAAGCACTATGTATGAGTAAAGTTATTGTTCGCAAAGTCTCTCCGATGACAAGATAACATAACATAACTTCACGCCTTTTGTTACCCGAAGGTGTAGGCAGCGGCTGTTAAGCCTCGTCTCGTCGTTATGTTTACGTCCCAAATGGAATAATTGCAGTACCGGGCACAAAGTTTTACAGTCATCGATATTTATGTCACTTAACTTCCGAAAACAATTTCGAAAAGTCATTGGTGTGTGCCAGTATCTGGATTCGAACCCGGACCTCTTGATCAGAAACCGTGTGCTCGACCGCTGGACCATCGAGACTGCATAAGATATTGGTAGATAAAATGAAATTTATTCAGATAGAAATTTTAATACTATGAATTGATTGAACTATGCAGTACACGACAAACAGTTCCGTTCTTTTACAATTGCAACAAATCATTTCGTTCATATATCATAGATGTATCCCGGGAGACATATTGCTCGTACTAAACGTATAGCGGCTGGCATATATTTCATTCATTTAAATAACATTGACGTCATAAATCATTGACGTTATAAGTTATGATAACGATGATATTAACGTCATCTTAATAGGTATATTTAGCGTTCAAAAGCATATTTTTACATAACATAACTTCAAGCCTTTTTCTACCCGAAGGTGTAGGCAGCGGCTGTTAAGCCTCGTCTCGCCATTATGTTTACGTCCCAAATGGAATAGGTGGCGAATCAATTGTCATATCGGGTACAGAGTTTTCAGTCATCGATATTTATCACACATAACATCCGAAAATAATGTCGAAAAGTCATTGTCATCTAATCCTGGCCCACACCCGCGCCTTCTTGACTCAGAACCGGACCACCGACACCGTATTATTATTTAAGTATTATCTGCCCAAGCGTTTATAAAATTAAATTAAACTAATTAAATACACAACTTCAGGATGCAGAAGGAGAGGATTGTCATAGCACTCTCCTTGGACGTATCGTAACTATCATAGCGGAAATCTACTTCAGGAGCCTTTAAAACCGACAATAGTTCTGAGAATAAATTAAGGTGCTCTTTTCTATCTGCCTACCCAGCAAGGGTCTTGCCGTAAAGTTACGTAAACAATATACACAGTGGCTCGGAGTACATAAAGACCAATCCATTAGTGAAGAGTTTTATTCGCAGCGTCCGACATAAGACTGACATTTGTTCCCGCCATCATCCTTCTAACTCCTGAGGGCATTTGGAGTAAAATAATATTCACTTGATGTTTCGTCTCGTACCCACGTATAACTCATTACTGAAAAGGAAATACGATAGGCTATATTATTGGGATAGAGCACTTCTTCATTTAATAAACGATTTTAAAAAGGATGATGTTCTAGTATTGCACATTTGAATTATTTGTTTAGTAGTAGTAGTACTTTAGTGCATACAAGAAAATATGGACGATAATCCAAGTCTATGCCCCTACCGAAAATGCAGCGAAACAAGACATTGAGGACTTCTATGACAAGCTATCAGATGCAATAAGCAAATTTAATATGAAAACAACTACTTAATAGTCATGGGCGATTTCAACGCACAAGTAGGCACAAGCGAAGCGGGAGAAGAACTCGTTCTGGGAAGCTACAGCTATGGAGAGCGGAGTGCAAATGAACATAGATTAATAGAGTTTTTAATGCAAAATAACTTAGCTCTACTCAATTCCATCTACAAAAAAAAGGCAAGAAACAAATGGACGTGGGTATCCCCGGATGGAAGAATAAAAAATGAAATCGATTTCATTATCACTAACAAAGTAAAATACTTCAATGACACACACGTCATCCAAAATTTAAATTTTAACACCGACCATCGTATGGTACGCAGTTGCGTAAAAATGCATTCAGCAAAAAACTCAAGAAAAAGTATAACAATCAACAGGACTCTGTCGCCAGAAGAGTACGCAAAAATAATCAGGTTATCCGACACGAAATCGCTTCTTGATACCGTAAATTCCGAAAAAGGGGTTCAAGAAAAATACGACCATCTAGTTGAAAAACTATCACAATTAAAAGAAACAAACACAAACAAAGACAACAATAAACTAAGTGACCGCACATTGACATTACTAGAAGAAAGAAAATCACTAATGACAAATAAAAATAAAGACCGAAACAACATCGCCATGCTTAGTAAAATGATACGAGAAAGCATGAGAAGAGATAGGAAAGTAAAGAGAACTAAAAAATTAGAAGACACAATAAAAAAACAGGTCGTACTAAAAAGGCTTTTAAGGAGTTAAAAGACCAAGGAAAAGAATGGATTCCTAAACTTAGAAAAGATAAATCTGGGTCCGCCACAAAACGCAAGGAAATCCAGACATTAGCCACAGAGTATTATAGCAATCTCTACTCAAAAATAGACATAAACCAAGAACCAGAAAGTAACACGAAGCTAGAAAACAAAGACAATGAAATACCACCATTACTCGAGATAGAGGTACGGAAAGCCATTGAATCCCAGAAGATCGAAAAAGCGCCAGGTCCTGACAACTTACCAAATGAATTAATAAGAGGAACGGCTGAAGAAATAAGTCCTATTCTAACGAAGCTATTCAACGACATCTTATATTCAGGCATCATTCCAGACCAGTGGGGAAAGTCTCACATTATACTTCTACACAAGAAAGGACCAAAGGAAGACATTGGCAATTACATACCCATCAGCCTGATATCAAACATATACAAAGTCTTTGCTAAAGTTACACTAGAAAGAATAAAACAACAGTTAGAAGAGAATCAGCCCATTGAACAGGCTGGATTTAGAAAGAACTACAGCACAATTGACCACATCCACACCATCAAGAAAATTCTAGAAAAAAGCAATGAATACCAAAAGCCTGTTTATATAATCTTTGTAGACTACGCTAAAGCTTTTGACAGCTTAAATCACAGCTACATTTGGTCAACACTAAAACAGCTCGGAGTGAACCGCAGGTACATTAAAATCATCAGGAACATATACGACATAAGTGTAGGCAGCATAAAACTCGAAACGACAGGAAAGCCATTCCCCATAGACAGAGGCGTCAGACAGGGAGACCCACTGTCTCCTAACTTGTTTACAGCAGTACTGGAGAACATATTCAAAAGCCTAGACTGGGGCGGATACGGTCTCAACATAAATGGTTGCCGTCTCAATCATCTAAGATTCGCGGACGATCTTATTTTGCTCGAAGAGGACCCTAATAAAATTGAAATGATGGTACAGTCTTTATCCAACAAGAGTAAGGAAATGGGTCTTCATATGAACTCAGCAAAAACGAAATTAATGACTAACTCAACTGAAGTCAACATTGTACTAGACGGAAATGTGCTCGAGTATGTAAAGGAATATGAGTACTTGGGCCAGATAATCGGCCCTACAGACCAAATGTCAAAAGAAGTGAACAAGAGGATCGCTAGCGGCTGGAGAAAGTACTGGTCATTGAAGGAAATAATGAAAAGCAAAGATCTAAGCATGACCATCAAAAGAAAAACCTTCAATACCTGTATTCTCCCCTGTATCACATATGGAAGTGAGACCTGGTCTGTCACCCAGGGCCACCGAGAAAAATTTGCCAAGTGCCAGCGCGCAATGGAGAGAAGTATGTTGGCAATTAAACTCTGGGATAGAATGCCATCGACTGAAATAAGGAAAAAAAACCAAAGTTGCCGACATACTAACTCGAATTGACCAATTAAAATGGCGATGGACAGGTCACATGCTAAGATGCCAAACTGAAAAATGGAGCAAGCAGGTCACACTGTGGTACCCCAGAGATGGAAGCAGAAAACAGGGGCGGCCAACCAGAAGATGGCAAGATGACTTCCACCTAGCCTTGGGGCCCTACTGGACCAGAGTTGCAACCGATAGGATGCAATGGAAGCAGTTGGAGGAGGCCTATGTCAGAAGATACACCGAATTGAGAGACATATTATAGCAACACTAAATCTGTAACATATTTTAAAACATGTTATCAATTTGGAATAAAAGGCTATTATTATATTATAGTACTACTACTATATATACTACTTTAAGTAGTAGTACTTTAAGTATAGAAATTAGTAAATTACGTTATTTATAGCTTTTTAGTTACAGAAGTGCTGTTTTCATATAATTAAAGATTTTGTGGTTTACATTTCTACAAGGCGGTTTAACTTTTTTTTTAAATGTAATTTTTTCACGAGTTTTAGTGATATTAATGAGTTGTGAACTTCAATAGAAGTTTCTTCAATAAACTGAAAGCCATGTAGCTTTCAGTTTATTAAATTGGATTGGATCGGACTTGTAATTATAGATAATATATCAATAATTACAAGTCCGTTTGTTAAATGGTTAATATTTTTAGGGTGCTATAATGGTCCTAAATAGGTACTTAGATAAAAGAGTATGATAATACTTGCTAAGTATTTATATTTTTGTAATTATCATGGGTAGACACAATAACACTGCAGCCCGAAAAAAATACAGAGTTGTGTCCTAACTCCAAACCATTTAAGAGTTTTGTAGCTTCATCATCATCATCATTCATCATCAGCACAGCTGACGTTGATTCAAGCATACCTCTCAAGCAACACGTTATTCCTATATACTACTAAACAGTTTCCTTCGACTAACTGCAGTACTGTCTCCCAACTCCTAACCGTTAAGGAGTTCTGTGGCTTTTTCATAAGCATAACAGCATCAGGTGTATATTAAAGCATACTTCACAAGCAACACGCTAGCCCTACATACTACCAAGCAGTTTATGTCGACAAATTGCAGTGCTGTCTTCAAACTCCTAACCGTTGAGGAGTTTTGTGGCTTCTTCATCAGCACAGCAGTATCAAATGTTGACACCATAGAGGATATCCCTAACACATCACTATTACGTAACAAAAACAACATACTCGCACTATAAAATATCGGTGAACATACATAATAAAAAAAAAATTAAACATACAGACGAATTGAAAACCACCTCCTTTTTTCGAAGTCGGTTAAAAAGCATAACCTACCTAATAGGCCTACGAGTTATGTCATGATAAGTAAGTAATAATAGTTATTTCTCAGATTTTCGCGAATCACATTCATAACAATAAAACAACTTTTTAGGATTATATCGCATTTATTTATTACTTATTTTATTTATTTCCCGACGTTTCGAACTCTTTACAGAGATCATTTTCACGAGTGATGAACAAAAAGATGGTAGTCGTTCAAAAGCTATTTTCATTGATACTTGATTTATGAAATAATAATATAAGTAATAAATAAACGCGATATAATCCTAAAAAGTTGTTATAATGTTAAGTAACGTTTATAATTTGAGTATCTAGTTGACAGATAGTTGTTTGAGTAGCAACCAGAACTCGACGTTTTCTTAAAGAATAATTATAAAATAGCCCTCAAATGGAATCGACTAATTTACTTTTAAGATAGGGTAAAGTGACATATTACAGATAATATTTAATTACTTTATCTTTTATATATTCACTTTGTATTAAGTTATGTAATTCACGCTTTCAATATTTAAAGGTGTAGGCAGAGGCAATCGTTTGCTCAATACTTTCATGTATCAGCTATCGATATTTATCACATATAATTGTCAAAATTAATTCTGAAAAAAGTTCTAAAAATTGAATGTTTATATGTAATTCCTCTTTATTTCCATTTTGTTTTCTTTAACAACTCGTACTTTATATTAAAAAGATCCGTAATCCAATGAATTAAGTAAGTAATTGAAATAGTTGTTGAATATACTTTATTCAAATCAATTCATCATTTACTCTCCATAGCATAAATTGATGCTTTTTTCTACCTTAAATCTTTACGTCCCAAATGTAATAGGTATCAAACCTATTGACATACACCGGGCGCAAAGTTCTGAGTCACCAATATTTATCACAAACAACTTCCGAAAATCATTGTGAAAAGTCATTGGCGTGAGCCCTGATTCGAACCGACCACTGGATAACTGAAACTGCTAAATACTTTCTTATTTGTAAACATTATCTAATTATGTTAGAAACATCACGAGATGCGTTCGTCTTTTTGTTATTTTAACATGTTCATCCTTAAAGTGTCAATAATTGGACGTTTTACCCTGTTTGGAGGTTTTGTCGTTTTAGGGATTACTCTTGGTAATGCTCTGAGACCATTGTTATTGTTGGTGAAATTTAATTTGTCAAAGGAAGCTTTCGCCACGGTACTGAAACCAAACGAACCGTACAAAATAATGTACAAAACAATGATCACATGAAATCCCAGTTGAAGAATTAAGAGCACTTTTGTTTTAGGAGACCAACCGGAATAATATCGGAAGTTTTGTTTCGCGACAAATTATTTTGCTTAAACTTCACCGACCATAATGAAGCTGGCTTAGATCGATGTTCTGTTGTGATTTTTGAGTGAAAAGATTTTGAAGTAACCTGTAAAAAATAGTAATTTACTATTATAATATGTAAAAAGTCTCGGTGGTCCAGTGGTCGAGCACCCCGTTTCTGAATACAGAGGTCGCGGGTTCGAATCCTCACATTGGCTCACACAAATGACTTTTCGAAATTAATTTCGTTAGTTATGTGTGGTAAATATCGATGACTAAAATCTTTGTGCGCGGTATGGCAATAGATTCGCTACCTATTCCATTTGGGACGTAAACATAACGGCGAGACGAGGTTTAACAGCCGCTGCCTACACCTTCGGGTAGAAAAGGCGTGAAGTTATAAACATAACATAACTTCACGCCTTAAGTTATTTATGTTATGTTATTTATAAAAACTCTACAGTTTTGGAATGTTTCTGCAGCGAGTAAAGCGAAACAGAGTTGGAACCTTCATAAATGATAGATTTTGATAAATGATAGAAAGTGATAGATTTTTTCGGGCAAAGCACTAAAAGGAGGCCAGTTTTAGTCTCTTTGATAGTGTTGAAAGAGAAATACTTATCGCACCATCGGCCGTAAATAACAAGTGGGTGTCATTTTTTTCTTTTCGTCCTACAATAATATACACAAGGGTATTAAAATTATGAAAAATAAAGAACGTTATAAGTACTTATGTGACACACATACGAGATCTCTAAGATCATCAGAAAATCTGCAACTGGCAATACATGCCAAGATTTTTTCAGATAAATCGTTTACCGTACAAGCTGCACGCTTGTGGAACGGGTTACCGTTGTCAATAAAATCTGCTGAATCCCGAAGTGCGTTCAAAAAACGCCTAATTAATCATTTTCACGTACAATTAGGTTATTAAGTTTCTTTAGCACAGTCGGAACACCCCTATTCCGGAAACTATCTCTATGTATCTGTATATGTATGTGTATATTTATGAGTATAAGTATATGTGTAAGTGTATTTGTGTATAAATGTCGTATATGCATTATTTAAGTATACTATATGTCTCTACTATATGCTTTGTATTTATTGCTTTTGTTGGATTTATAGTTTTGTTATTATTAATTTTTAGTTATCTATAATAATATAAATTATATCTTAGACACCAAAAAATACCCTTGCTTTATTTGGTATGTCCATAGAGGTTGTCTGGAAGAAATCGCCGATAGAAATAAGACCGCCGTTTGTGCATTTTTTGTCTGTTTATCCAGTTAATGCAATGTTATCCTTTTGTTTTGGTGTACAATAAAGAATATTGAATTGAATTGAATTGAAGTCCAGCCCACTAACGGCGAGAGGATACAACGCTGCCTACACTGACAGATATTAATGCCGTGAAGAAAATTACATTCTCAGGTTATCATTACTACTCTAAGCTCATCTTTTGATTGAATAACTTAATGGGTCGGAACAATCCGAGGTCGTTTAAATATATTGGTGACGTTCCATTTCCTACGGAAAGTAATGCGACCTCACAATTCCGTTTTTAAAATTGAATTTCTCATATCTAGGTATGTATATCTTAATTACATTAAACGCGCAATTTTTACCTTACTAGAAACTGTATTTAAAATTTTAGAAGTATTTTTTTTTATAGAATAGGAAGGCAAACGATAATAGCGGTATGAGCTACTTTACCTCGGCCGTGGTATTTCACAGGTCGAGCCGGCCCATTCATGTAGCGTACTGCATAGTTCTACTCTTGTCAAAATTATTTTACTACTGTTTTTATTAATTTTGTTCACACTCATAATAGGCCGGGATAAGTAATGATAACTAATTAATTTTTGACATGATCACTAGGTTATCGAGCCTATCACAAAATTAACATTTACAGTAAGTATACCTATACCTCAATCTTACATTCCTAAGGAGGGTTGACGTCAGGCAAGTGGCTGCTCATGAAACCGTAGCTAAATCTTTTGACTTGTTGTACTGACTCCACTTAGAGTGGGATAAGGGCATGAAAATGATAAAAATACCAATCATTTATTGTTTATATGAGCCGGTTATGTGTTCAGTTGTTGATTTTTATTTATTAATTCAAGAAGTACCAACTTATTTCGAGTTCATAAAAATCCAGAAAAGTGAAATTGCCAAAAAAATGGTGTCAATATTTCTAATTGTATAATTTAAGTGTTAAATATTCTTATCTCATTAGAAAGTCTAATAAGGTATTCCGTTTGATAACAATTAACATTTAACAAGCAAAGTTGGATGATAAGTTTAAATCTCGTGTTTCGACGTTATTTGGCAAATTAATTCCGAAACTTTATCTTGGAGCACACGAGTGAAAGATGTTGTTTTCGCAGACAGGATTTTCTACTTAATAATTCCAAGATTTTTGTCAAAGTTTCAGCAATCTTTAGGATCATTAACGATTTCGTTGTTCATTTATTTTATTCGGTTCAACTTGGAATGAGGACCAAGAAATCAGTCTAAATTATCATAAATCGTATGGAATATTTCTAGAAAAACAAAGTTTTCGAGGAATCGAATGCAAGAATTGTAACAAATAACATCTTACAATTTTTTTAATGATCGATCAATCGAGTAAAAAATTGCTTTAAAAAAAAAGTTAAACCGACTTCTAGAAACGTAAACCACAGAATCTATAAGTATATGAAAACAGTACTTCTATAACTAAAAAGCGATAAATAACGTAACTTACTCATTCGTATACTTAATACAATATACAAAACGTAATACTTTAATAAAGTCATCTTTGACTATTATAATATTAACAAATGTTGACCTCGCCCGTTTGTTGCTCACCATCAAGTGTACGTTTGCCTCCCAATACCATAAAAAAGGTAGCGGAACCTATTATCATACACGGGAGTAATATTTAGTTATCAATATTTATCACACATAATGTCTGAAAATAATTCCAAGAAACCATTGGTGTAAGCCCGAATTAGATCCCACGATTACTTGATTCAGAAGCGAAGTGTTCAATCTCCAGACAGACGCCGTGATAGCATGTCACTAATGGGACTATACAAATTACTATGTATATCTACTTATTTAAACTTACTGTTAATGGCGGTGTGGAGAACTTCCACCAAAACAATATTAACATATTTTATATAACTATATTTAAGTTCAATATTTATAATTTACCTCATGATGCATTTCGAACCACCAAATAATACAATCATACAAAACAATGCACTCATTCATCCGATCAAGTCACAAACAGTCGCACACCTACTAGAAGACCGTTCATACGTATTTATAATAAATTTCTCGCCACTCTCAATGTAAACAAACCATATATACAAAGACTCATTGTAATCGTAGTTCAGTGCAGTGTAAATAATACTCAATATCGTTCAGAACATTAGACTGTTAATACATTATAAACTTAATTTGTGAAATAAGAAATTATATAACTATCTTTATAACATACATAGTTGTGTCATTTAAATCTCGATTAATAAACATAAATTATAGGTGATAACCATCCCCTATAACGGCAACTGAAAATTGTTAAGAATGTAAATGTTACTTTGACAATAATTAAATACTCATTAAGTTGCAGTTTATTTAAGTAAGTTGGAAGTAACTGTTACTAGCTTCTCCTTGATTGAGTATTACACAGAATATTACCTAACAATACCACGATTCAAAATATATAACTTTGTCCCTCGCAGAGTAGGCAGACAGAATAGAGTGCCGTAGGGCACGATTCTTACACGTCTCACTTGCTTTTTTGACTTTCATAACTGACTGACTTCTCACACCCAAACTCATTCGAAAAATAACATGTATAACACATAATAATTCGTGTGTTTTTTATTTTAAATTTAATTTACTCAATTGATACATTACAATTAGAGGTGCACCGGGTAACACTTTTGACATTCGAGTTACGAGAACCGAGTTTAACTCGGTTATATATTTTTTCAATAGAGTACTCGGCTGAGTAACTCGGTTCAATCAAATTTCCTTTTCGTATGCATAAACTAGTATTAGTTCAACTACAAATTCACGCGCGTTGAGAGTCCGAATTAGGTAGGTAGGTTAATTTTTTTTGCCCACGCGGACTTTTTTGTAGACCTTTTGAAGGTGTTTAATAATGTAGACCATTGTTTTGATGTATCACTTAGGGTTCAGCCAGCGTTTGCAATGAAAGTTCTAAATCTCCAAAATTATCATTTTTTCCCTACAACATCATATATGAATTATAGATCAAAACCACCCCGTTAACACCCTCTAACTATTAAAAAAACCGCATCAAAATCCGTTGCGTAGTTTTAAAGATATACGCATTTAAGGGGACAGACAGCAGAAACTGACTTTATTTTATACTATGTAATGATAAGGTTTTATAAGTATCGGTGGTTCAGTGGTCGAGCACCCCGCTTCTGAATCGCGGGTTTGAATTCTGGCTCACACCAATGACTTTTCGAAACTACTTTCGAAAGTTTTTTGTGATAAATATCGACGACTGAAAACTTTGTGCTCGGTATGCCAATAGGTTCTATTCCATTTGGGACGTAAGCATAGCGGCGAGTCGAGGCGCTGTAATAATAGCCACTGTGTAAACCTTCGGATAGAAAAAGATGTGAAGTTATGTTATATTTTATTGTGTATAAAATCACCTTCAAAGTTTTTTTTTAATGGAAATAAGGGCCAAACGAGCGAGCGAGTCACCGGATGGAAAGCGACCACCGCCGCCCATGGACCTCCTCAACACCAGGGGCGTCGCATCAGCGTTGCCGGCCTTTAAGATAGGAATACGCTCATTTCTTGAAGGTTCCAAGGTCGTAGCGGTCCGGGAATACCGTTGCCGGCAGCTGGTTCCATATAGGAGTAGTGCGTGGCAAGAAGTGACGGCTGAATCGCACTGTCGTTGATCGCCAACTATTAAGCCGATGCGGATGAAAACACTGGCGAGTCGGGCGATTGCGAAAGTCAGCAGGCGGTATAAGTCCGAACAATTCCTCAGAGCACTCCCCATGGTATAAGCGGTACATGAGGCATAGAGATGCAACATCTCTTCGCAACGCCAACGGATCCAGCCGATCGGAAAGAGCTTGGTTGTCGACAAGCCGAACCGCGCGTCGTTGAATGTGATCAATAGAGAGCTGGTAGTGGGGTGCCCCCGCCCAAAGATGAGAACAGTATTCCATGTGAGGCCGGACTTGCGCTTTATACAGTTGCAAGCGATGACCTGACGTGAAATAACGTCCCGCTCTATTGAGCACACCAAGCTTTTATGAGGCCAATTTGGCCTTGCCCTCCAGATGACCGCGAAATTGGACGTCACTCGACAAGACTACACCAAGAATTCCGATATTGGCTGAGGCGGCTAAAGGAGTGCTCTCAAAGCAGGGCTGCCAGTACAAATGGTGTCTTTTTAGCGGTAAATAAAATAAAAAAATAAAAACTTGAGAGGTGTCAAGGGACACCCGTATGGAACGAAGTACCTTTCGATTAATTAGTGGAGGAATTGTAATAAAATTTTAGAACGAAACGAAACGAACGAAAATATGAAAACATGGAAAATAAAACTTCAAAAATAGTAACGATACCGGGATTCGAACCCGAGCCCCCTGTATGAGAGCAAGGTATCCCAGCCACTAGACCATTTGGGTAGTTAAATATTTTCTAAATAAGCCGATACTTGAAAGTGCAGTTTGGCATGGAAAAAGTGTCGTGACAATTTTTTCCGTCTAGCCCCCTTTCACAACGCGCGATAAGGAACTTCGTTCCAATAATATAATAAAGTTACATAGATTATTACTAACGAAAGATGTTTAAGCGTGAGCCTTGTTAGGTATCATAATTATGATTTCGGTTTTGTCCTGTAAGATGAAAATTTACCATCTTCAACTGATTAATTGCACATTCACGTCTCACTCTTTCACTCATTCACTCTTGAAGACATAGGCAGCGGCCAGACATTATTGAATTACAGCATGGCAATTCCCATAAATAGGGCATGGTTTTTTCGCAAATAGTTACCATATAAACATATGTAACATTTGATCAGCAATTAATGTATAGGCATATTTGAATCAGAGACCTGGCAAAGAGAAGTCCAAGAGCTGAACCACTATTAAAGCGACAGCAAATTGTTAATAAAATAACGCATTTATTTATAATTTTGTAATCTAATTGATTTTACACACGTACCTAATTAGCTAACGATGCCATTCTATTTTATAACTTTATTTCTTATTTCATACACATGTCATAACATGTTGTTATGTCATACACATTACATAACTTTACGCCTTTGTTACCCGAAGGTGTAGGCAGCGGCTGTTAAGCCTCGTCTCGCCGTTATGTTTACATCCCAAATGGAACCTATTGCCATACTGGGCACAAAGTTTTCAGTCATCGGTATTTATCACACATAACTTTCCAAAAACAATTTCGAAAACTCATTCAACCACGACCTCTGGATTCAGAAATCGTGTGCTCGACCACTAGACCACCGAGACTTTAACACTTTTTAAAAGCTTTTATTTAGCTTGCACTGTATTTATGTATGTATGTATGTATGTATGTATGTATGTATGTAAGTATGTATGTTCGGTGGAATCTTGCAACTCAATTTTGAAGTAGATATCTTCAACCGATTGTGCTGAAATTTTGTATACACGTTTACTTTGGATGACAATGCATGATATGATGTGTGGCATCATTCTATATCCAATGTTGCCTAAGGTATGTTTTAACGGAACCGATATACCTATATCCACTAAGGTTAAAAACTTGGGGATCTATATTGATAACACGTTATCCTGGGGTCCTCAACTGCAAGAAGTAAGTCGCAAACTGTTTGCTTCTGCGAGGTCCTTACGAAGATTACAAAACTTCTTGCCTACTGCCACTAAAATCACACTCGCTCAATCTCTCTTACTACCTATTCTCGACTATGCCGATACCAGCTATCTGAATCTCACTGAAGCACAACTCGACAAACTTGAGCGTCTTCAAAATGTCTGTATCAGATTTATATTTGGTCTTCGCAAATATGATCACGTTTCTGAGTTTCGAAATAAGCTCAAGTGGCTTCCTATTCGTCTTCGCCGGAATACTCATGTTCTTACGTTATTGTATAACGTTTTATTTAACCCTTATTCCCCTCATTATCTCAAAGAACGTTTCGAATTCCTACATGACACACATTCGAAATATCTGAGGTCATCGGAAAATTTGAGATTGGCAGTCCCTAGGCATTCAACGCATTTTTATGGGCTATCGTTTTCCGTCCAGGCAGTGCTGCTATGGAACGCACTGCCCGTGGAGATTAGAAAAGCCAAGTCCCTAACCCTATTTAAAACTCTTCTGATGCAACACAATGCTGGGTTACTGTAATCCTTTTTCTGTTTTAGTAATGTTTCTATTTGTTTGTGTATCCATAGTCATGTATTTATGTATGTATGTATTCATGTATGTTTATGTTATGTAAATGTATATATTCCTATTATTTATTTAAGTATTTTTTACTGTATTATGTTATAGTATTATTTATTTATAAAGTTATATATTTACAATTTTATTTAAATAAATATGTTTGACTTTTGTTTATTTTAACGCCTGCAACTACTCGTTTCTTTCATGCAATATTGTCCTTCCTAAGGTTGACTGGAAGAAATTGCTTTTAGCGATAAGGCCGCCATTTGTACTTCCATATGTTTTACGTGTCTCCAACCTATGTCTCTTGTTAGTTGAAGGTGTGCAAATAAAGAATTTTTATTATTATTATTATGGCAGACCACCCAAGATGGAGGAATGGATATTTTGAAAGCATTTCTGCAATATGGGAATCAAATGAAAGGGCTTGTTAATAGTAACTCAAAAAATAATATGACGTCATTATAAATCCAATATGGTGGAATATCCAAGATGGAGGAAAACATATTTTAAGCTTCTGTACAATATGGGTATCAAATGAAAGGGCTCATTAAGAGTAACTGAAAAAATAATGTGACGTCATTCTAAATCCAATATAACGGATCATCCAAGATAGAGGAACAGTTTTTTAAAGCATTTCTACAATATGGGTATCAAATTAAAGGGCTTGTTGAGAATAACTCGAAAATAATGTGACGTCATTCTAAATACAATACGGTGGACCATCCAAGATGATGGCATACATATTAAAAATAAATAAATAAATAAAATAAAATTTATTTGCTCAAAATGCAGGTTGGATTACAAACAGATGATGAGAAATTAAAATGTCCCATATACATTTTGCCGTGCAACGGCATGCAAATTGCCATTATAAAATAATAATAAAGAACAAAATAGTACAATTCGTCAAATTAAAAATTAAAATTTATTTATTTCAGTGTCATTAAGGTATTCCGTCACATTATAATATGCCTTTGAAATCAGAAATGATTTTACAGTTGTCTTGAATGCAACAAGATTCAGTTCTTTCCAACATTTAGGCAATTTATTAAAAAGAAGAGCCATACAAAAAATACTTTTGCTCATTAAGGCAGTATGTGATTTGTGCATACAAAGCGTAGTCTTGTCACGTCTGTTTCGTTGAGAGCAATTCGCTAATCTTGGGAATAAACTAGAATTTCTTTTTACAAACATCACTACTTCAAATATATAAAGGGATGGTAGTGTTAGTATTTTATATTTTCTAAAATAGGGGGTACAACTTTCTGTCATATTTATGAGAAACATACTTCTGATACACCTCTTTTGTACTTTAAAAATGATATCTCTGTTTGTTGAATTTCCCCAAAATATAATCCCATATCTAAGTCTTGACTCAACTAGTCCGTGGTAGGCAGTAAGTAAAGAATCTTTATTTGCTACCCTTGATAATGTGTATAAAGCATATGCACAAGTACTTATTTTTTTACTAGTAATATTTATATGGTCTTTCCAGTTAAGCCTTCTATCAATTGTTAGACCTAGGAATCTTGTTGAATGAACTTGGTCAATAGTAATGTCATTATATTTAATGTCAAGATTAGATGTTAATAGACGTTGGCTAAAATACATGATTACTGTTTTATTTACATTAATTTTTAAATTATTATTGTTTAGCCAGTCTATAGATTTTGTTAATGTATTTTTGATGCATTTCTACAATATGGCTATGAATTAAAAATCATCATTGCGATTAAATGGAAAAGAAAGCTCTAAGCTGAAATTTAATAAGATGATCGCCTTATTGAATAGCTGGACTGTTTGAAATTAAGCGGTAAACTAACTTGCAATAATGATGCGTTGAATGAAATGACACTAACCTAGCCAGCTATAACTAAAAATAAGAAAATAAATTAAAAGCAAAAATCCTTTTTAAAGAAGCTTTTATTTAAGCGCTCTAAAAACTTTGTGCCCGGTATGGCAATAGGTCCGCCACCTATTCCATTTGGGACGTAAACATAACGGCGAGACGAGGCTTAGCAGCCGCTGCCTACACCTTCGGGTAGAAGTTATATTATGTTATGTTATGTAAAAATAAGAAAATAATATTTCCTTAATAATTTCAAGTATCAACTTAGAGCCTCAGTATGTACAATTTATATAATAATAAAAGCTTGTCGCGAGGTTTGACTCCCTGTCAGTAGGTAATTAAATTGCAATAGACAATATAGTAAAGTTAGTAGATTAATTTACATGAGTGTTTTGCCCATTTCTTCTCATGACAACCTTACACTCAGAATCGTCCGTGCGTTTTTGTTCCAATGAGGCAATTTTCTCAAGCGCTCGTCTTTTAATATGTTATGCTTTAAATATAATAATAAGTTAAATATCTGTATTTACGAACTATATTTAACTATGTGTGAAGACCCAAGAAAATAAAGCTATTTTGATTTCATTTGACATTATTTAATTAGTACAGTTTATTTACAACTCGCGCGACAAGCTTTTATTATTATATAAATTGTACATACTGAGGCTCTAAGTTGATACTTGAAATTATTAAGGAAATATTATTTGTTTCTAAGATTTTCGCGAATCTCACTCATTGATTAAAACAACTTTTAGGATTGTATCGCGTTTATTTATTATTTAATTATATTTATTTCCCGACGTTTCGAACTCTTTACAGAGTTCATTTACTCGTGAACGTGAAAATGAACGCATACTCGTGAAAATGAACTCTGTAAAGAGTTCGAAACGTCGGGAAATAAATATAATTAAATAATAAATAAACGCGATACAATCCTCAAAGTTGTTTTAATCAATGAAATATTATTTTCTTATTTTTACATAACATAACATAATATAACTTCACGCCTTTTTCTACCCGAAGGTGTAGGCAGCGGCTGCTAAGCCTCGTCTCGCCGTTATGTTTACGTCCCAAATGGAATAGGTGGCGGACCTATTGCCATACCGGGCACAAAGTTTTTAGAGCGCTTAAATAAAAGCTTCTTTAAAAAGGATTTTTGCTTTTAATTTATTCTTTAGTACATTATACATTAATTATACATACAAACCACCCCGTTGATACCCTCTATTTATTAAAAAATATTACATCAGAATCCGTTGCGTAGTTTTAAAGATCTACATTTAGGGGGACGGACAGCTGAGAGTGACTTTGTTTTATACTATGTAATGATAATGATTTTGATTGAAATTGCTTTTAGAAAGACAATTTTTAGTTCACAAATTTACCTAGTAAAGACCCCTTTATCAGCGTACCTTTGATAGCTACTGTATTAGCTTGATGTTTCTATTTTAATCGACAGGCCAAGAAGGAGGGTTATGTTTTACGAGAGTATATGCTTATGTTTGTACCGGTACCTAAACCAATTTAAACCACTGGCATGTTCCATAAAATAATACTACATACTTTATGAGCTAGTTAAAAGTAAAAAGCAGAAAGCGAAGTAAAAGAAAAAAAGATTTCACTTCAAATAAACCCTATTTTTTTACGCGAGGAAATGCTTTTTGCACACCCACCGCCTGGGAACGGCAGGGGTAGTGTGGGACTCCCAAAGCAGTAAGTTGCGATCCGATCCTAGGGCTATTTGCTAAAGCCTCGCGGCGGCCTTCCGGCGTTAGGGTGGTCAAGGATACGGTTAACCCCTCTGGACCACCCTGCCGTCGCCCCCCCTCTATTATGAGGGGGCTCACCCTCGGAGAGCCTCTTCGGCGTCCCCGGCCGCACCGAGGGGTCATCCTTCCCACTTGCACTTCGCACTTGCGAGCGGTGCGCCCTCACGGCCCGTCGGCGGCGGAGATCACTGAGCTCGCCGCCGCCGCCTTGGAGCGGGATTGGCTCTCTCCCGATCCCGCTGGGCGGCCTCGTTCTGGAGCATTATAGCTTCAAATTCAAATTCAAAATATCTTTATTCTATAGACTTTACAAAGTACTTAGAATCGTCACATAAAACTACTAGCTAAAATTCACGGAGCTTAGATTCCCTTTCATCACACTGTCTTGAATGTGAAAGCGAATCTAAGTGCCAGTTCCGGCGTCAAGGCTTCTTGAGAAGAACTGGCAAGAAACTCAAGGCCGACTCTTTTCAATTTCCAGTTTAACAAATGGTAATAATTACAATCAATACAACACAAAATTAGCAGTTCAATTCCAAACTTTTTTATCGTTTTTTTATTTTTATCGACTTCAAATTTGTCGAAGATATTGCAGTATTAACATAGCGGGGCAGCAGTTATTACTTTTGATGCGAAACAGAGTTCGCCAGGTCAGCTAGTCGTTTATATAATCAGCGATACAATAATAAGCCCTTTGATATAATCTACTTATAATATAATTCTTAAATTTACCCATGGATAATTCAGTCGCTTCGCAGAAGGAGACCACACTCCTCCACTCCTGCTCACCCGCCTGCATTACCGCGATCAACTCCGGCGGGGACAGGTCTTGCCCGATCCCGTCGACCAGGACTCGACGCTCGGCCGCCCATGCTGGGCAGACTTCCAGCGTGTGCTGGGCCGAGTCCAGGTCGGATACGCGATGGTGGCATCTCGCCGTTAACTCCAAATAAACCTACAATAATCTTGTGTTTCACTGAAACTCAAAAATATTATTTTGTATTTTAAAACGAAACAGCAATAAAGGCTTATTTTATTTTATTTTTTTTATTTTTAATCTTGTGTCACAGTATTTGCTCCTCCAAAAGGGCTTGATCGATATATTATTTGAAAGTTTCTTTTATGAATGCCACAAGTTTTAAAGCCGTATATTTTTATCCTTCTACCGTCCCCCTTATTTATTAAATAGCGTTATCACAATTCCGTATTTGTCCTCGTAAATAAATTAGATCAATGTACTCATAACACTTATTATGATTATATTAAAAACTAATAAAATTAAATATTTTATTATTGTATCATGTAAAGTAATTTACTGTAATGATTTTCAAGAAAGACATGTCGTGCAGGCATATCGTGTCCACAATATCGGTAATACGCAAAGTAACTGTTAGCTAATCAATAATTTTAGTACACATAATAATATAATTAATATATTAAAAAAGTATGGTCTCGTAGTCAAGCACCCTGTTTCTGAATCAAGAAGTCGCGGGTTCAAATCCTGGCTCACGTAAATGACAAATTAATCTCCGAAGTTATGTGTGATGACTGAAAACTTTGTGCCCGGTAGGTTCGCCACCATTTGGGACGTAAACATAAAGACGAGACGATGCTTAACAGCTCCTGCCTACACCTTCAGGTAGAAAAAGGCGTGAGGGTATGTATGATTTCTCCTGGTTTCCATCATCAGATCCTGACCTGGTGAAAATGGGACCATCTCGAAAGTAAACACTATATATAAAAAAGAAATTTTGAAATCCGTCCATATTTTTTTTATAAGAGAAGGGGGCAAACGAGCTTGCGGGTCACCTGATGTAAAGCAATCACCGCCGCCCATGGCGTCTGCAATACCAGGGGCATCACATCAGCGTTGCCGGCCTTTCAGATGAGAATAGGCTCGTTTCTTGAAGGTTCCTTGGTTGATGAAAATATTGGTGAACAGACATAAAAAAAATATACATACAGACGAATTAAGAACCTCCTCCTTTTTTCTAAATCGGTTAAAAACTGAAAACACATTAGTTTTATGTAAGTTCCTACTACATACAAAATGCTATTTTCCATTTTCAATACTTTCTTCCAATCTCTTAATTGACGACTATTTGTAGGCTACTTAATATGTTTGATACATATTAAGTAGCCTACAAATATAACATAACAACATAACAAATTCGTTCTAGATTAAGCAATTTCATACGTATTAATTCAACTCAGAAGACGTAGCCGAACTCTTGTTTGATATAAACGTATAAAATGCAATACTCTAGAGAGGCCACGATGTTTGTGAAAAACATCACAAATATGTTCTATATTTAGTCCTTGCTATATTTACACGTGGACCATTAGGCCAATCCTCATGGAAATAGCAAACAGTTCGACGCACCCGCAGATGAGATGAGATAAAAATACCACAGTGCGGATAGTATTATAACATAATATTAACTTTTGTTTTTGTTAAAATAGTGTTATGAGCTGGTAGCTGGTAGCTGGTTCCGAGACTTCCGAGCCCTTCACTATACGAAAGTGTACGCAGCGGCTGTTACGCCGAGGCGTAAAATTCGACAAGTCGAGTTGTCGAATTTTACGTCCCAAATGGCATAGGTGCCCTTACCTACTACCATACATAAGGCACGATTTTGTCAGTCGTCGATATTTATCGCGCATAAATTCTTATAAGTCCTTGAAATAAGCCTGGATTCGAATTCGAGACTTCCGGATACAGATGCGGATTACGTTTATTTCAAATTACTTACATAAACATTTGTTATTATTAAATTTATTAATGAAAAAGCCGCTTAAGGATATTATTGGATGGTTTACTTCTGTGAAAATGAATGTGCGCATTTTAGTAGTCCATATTGTCTAGTTTTTATTGCGTATATTTAACGGATAATACCGGTTGACCTCCGAGAGGCAACTTAGAGAATATCCAAATACCGGTTCATAAATGGTTATTGTAGCACGTGCTTAGTTGGGTACCTCAAATTCTAATATTGACATTTATATTATATAAAACACAAGTTATTTGAAGTGAATGATTAATTTGCTAAGATCATACATCATACACGGTGTTATTGTTCTCTTTAAAGGTATCATACATAAATTGAAAGGAATTTATCCTTAATCTGGTTCTATTTCCTAGCTTACAAACTTAAGGCTATTCTGTATATGTTGAGAAGCAGCACCTTACCAGCTTTGCGTAATACTAATTATTAATACTAATTCTCCTACACAGTGGTCCCTCCACCACCGCGATGAAATCCAACAGCGCGACTTTCTTTGGTCTCCTGTCACAAAAAATATATATTAAATTAAAAATATTACAAAAATATGTGTTTTTGTATAGTGTAGGTTATTTAATTTTTAGGTATAGATCTAGATTTCTTAAAAACTGAAATTTTAAATGTTATCATGTGGACTTGACATGTTGGAGACCTCAGTTATTCTTATAAAGATTGCTTTGATCGATTTTCTATATATATAAAGAGTTTCTTTGTAATATAAGTAAAATAAAAGTAAACCGTAAAGAAGTAGTGGAGGTATAAAACTATAAAGCATCTGTATACAGTACACACGATACAATTTGATTGGAAAATTTGATGGCGGTGATCAATCTATTTGAATGTTATTGATTTTAATTGATTGATGTTCGTTCACGTTTAAATTAAGCCAATTCAGTTATATGTTATGAAAACAATCTTTAATGCCTTGTTATATTTGTGTAATATCTTTAATATTTGTGGGCCACATTGTACGAGTTATTAATTATGGTATTATAAATAAGAAATTTCTTTAAAGTCTAGTAGATCCAATTATAATATAACATTACAACAAGTACCTTGTAAAACAAAAAAATATAATTTTATACAATTAGCAAGCCAGTTAGAAATATTTTAATAATTAATGAACTAATAAAAGAAGTGAACTTGATATTTTTGGATCATTATTAATTACAAATTTATGTTTTATTTTGGCAATTCACGTTTTAATTATTTTGAAAATTTATATTACTTAGTATTAAAGTAGTACTACTACCAGTGCTAAACTATTTCTGTCAGATAAAACAGCAGTTTTATTTGCGTCCGCTGTTGACAGTTTCAGTGTTACAAAGAGCACCGCACTGTCTCAGAAAGCGTTTGAGTTTGACACCGTTTGAACAACCTATTTGCGCGTTCAAAACTTACACACAATTCGGTCATCCGATCAAATTGGATCGTGTGAAACAGTCTTAAGATTTGATAAGCGTTCGTGTTGAAGTATATTTTTACAGTGTCTACATCCATGCGCCTCAACGTATTGAGCCGTGGCGTGAATGTGTCGCCATCATTTCAAACCAAACGAATAGTCCGAATCAGTAGTAACTACTGTTATATACACCTCGGACGTATAGTGTGTGACCGGTTTTAAATATCTGTGGTGTATTTTTTCTTTTTTTTTAACGTGTTTACACTTTAAGCCAGTTACGATTAAGTCGCCAAGTTTATTGTGATCATCATGACAAATGTAAGTACCTATGCTTATATTTCTAATACCTATATATATTTACTATTTAATTGATTTCAATTATTCAAGCGCTACCATTGGCCTATTGCTTGGGAGATTAGGGGAGAGGGGCTGTGGGTATTTACATATTAAGAGAGATTAGTTCTTGAAGTGTATATACTTATGGAAAAAGAAATTCTTCTAAACGGTGAATGGATTTTAGAAGTCTTTGAAATACCACACCCATACTCTGTATTGAATATAAATATAATATAATATGCATTAAGTGTTTTTTTAGTAATGCCTATGACATATGAAAATAACTCATCAGATATCATCTCTCATCAGTTATTATAGGACAGTTGTTTTTCCATTAATATGTAGTCTATAATAATTTGAGACATTACCTATTTTTATTTTTAAATTAATTTCAGATGTCGAAAGCTCCAATTCGATGAATAATGATATAACAGTTGAGTAAACTGCACAGCACAACTTCATCCTTGTTAAAATGGACACGCGCAGCTATGAGGGTGTTAAAATTGACGATAACCGAGAATGTAATAATATAACTTTAAGATTTTCTTGGCAACCATTTTTACGACAGGTTTGTTTATGTTTATTAATGTTTAATGCATTGTATGCTATTAAATTATATTGTTTAGTGATAAGACTGAACTTTGACACAGTTAATTAAAAACAATGTACGACGATACCCAATAACAATAACCCAGATAAATTGCGGAGTAGACAAAAAAACCAAGTGTCATACAACACGATTTATGCTCAATTTATTCGCTTTCCCCACTTTCACAATTCTTGTCACGCTCTTTCTTAGGTTTCAATAATTTAATTAATACCTTAATAATACATAAATATATTACATCTAAGCCGGTTACCATTAGTAAATAATGAATACAAACATAAATAAAGTAACAATGACAATGAACTACCAGTGTGGGAATTGTGCGTCACAAACTGGTTTTTATATATACAACGGAATGATTAATTAAGAGGAAGAGCAACGTGATATTGCTGTCAGCCACCATCAGAATATGCGTTTGCAATTAGCAAAAACCGGATTGTCAGTTTCCATTAATTGCCACGCGTTCGCAAACGGCGCTAGTGTCGTAGCAACAAGTGACAGATAGCGATCACTTCACTTCACTTCTTGATACTGGCTTCGCATACTAGCTAATGCGACTTAGCCACTCTATTCACTCTCTACTTAAAAACGCTTCAGACAGAAGAATTTGCACGGTAAGGAGGAGAATTTGGCCAGTTATGATGACCGCAGCATTTCTTCAACCAGCGTAGTAAATGGAGTAATAATCGGAGTCCTCCTTAATTGGCGCGTATTTATAATGACTGGTTGTTATTTATATTCTGCCAGGCTTAGTTGCATTGATGTCATAAACCAGAGGAAACAAATGAAGAAAGAAATGAAATAAACATAATTTCGATTGAGTATTTTATGACCTATATGATTTAAACAATCAACTACTTTCTACCTAAAACAAAAAAATACAAACACTATTACTGTTAACTACCAAGACACTTATAAACACAAAAATAGGAATTTAAAAACTAGCGACATTAATATTATAATTATTTACTACTACAGTCTACAAGAAAATATTGTTTTTTTTAACAAATTTACATAAGATGTACCGCACTGAAGGTGAAGAAATGAGAGAGAGTAGGCATTTGAGAGATGTAGGACGAGGAATTTCGGAGGGAAGGACATCATAGAGGGATTGACGCAATCTCGGACATAAGAAAAAAATGTGATTGACATTCCCCTCATCCAGGCCACATTCGCAAAGAGATGAATTCCTGATCCTGAGTTTAGCAAGAAACACAGGGGTACAGGAATGGCCAAGTCTAAGGCGGCAAATAGTGGAAACTGTACGTTTGTCAGCTTTGCAGGACCTAAAAAACCATGGAGATGAGGGAATGTCGGATTGGACATCGGCGTAATACTTACCTTTGATTAATTTTGATGTATTCCAGGCAACTGTCCATGATTTATACTGCAGCGACTTAGCAAGTAGACATAGGTCTTGTGAAAAGGTTTGAAAATGTTCAAGAGTACCATTCTGTACCGCTAATCTGGCACAAGAGTCTGCATTAATGTTACCGGGGATTCCAGAGTGACCCGGGATCCACGCAAGTACGACTTTTATATTGAGTTGATGGCACTCCAGAAGATTTTGTCTTATTTTAAGGATTACGGGAGAAAGATATCTCGAACGGAAAGGATTGGAGAGAATAGATTGAAGACAGCTTTTAGAATCGGAAAAAAATATAGAATTATTAATGTTATGCGATTTGATGAAAATGATAGCTTCCAACACTGCCAGAGCTTCGTCAGTAAAAACAGTAGCAGAAGAAGGACATCTATAATTAAGAGAAATTCTGGAAGAGGGTATCCATACAGATACACCTACGGAGCTATCTGGTGATAATTTTGATGCATCAGTGTAAAATTGATGCCACCCACAAAAGTGACGAAAAAAATTATCATGAAAGGTGCAGACGGCACCGGGGGCATTTTTGACTATTCCAAAATTAAGAATGATATGGGGCAGATAGCGATCGGTCAGCAATCAGCTGCCTAATCGCTGATTTGGTCAAGTTACGTAATAGTCACTCATCTACTTGGTAGTCCACAGCTGTTGAATGTTTGTTGCGGTAAACTGGATCTTCTGCAACGGTGCAAGTTACTTATACAGAAGTTTAGATTGTCTATTTTAACGTTGCGCTCTGTTGACATTGCTCTTTTTGTTATGGCAACGAGTAACTGGGTCACCTGGTGGTAAGCAACTATTGTTACCCGTAGATATCTTGCGAGTCACAGTTGCGTTGCCAGTCTTTAATATGGAATAGAAACGCAATTGCGGAGATAATTGGGAAAGGACTAGACCTCCAGATACCGCCCTCACCTAATGAAGCGTGGCATAATCCATTTTATTTATTTATTTATTAAAACTTTTTGTACATAGTTTGCACATAGGCGGACTTAATGCTAATTCCATTCTCTGCCAGTCGACCTAGGGTGGTGCAGAGATGCATTGTAGGTGTACATAATTAGAGTATGTTTCGATTATCACTATCTCACTTTAATTTAAGTAGGTAAACACACATATTCATGAATACATATATACATACATACATACATACATATATATACACATACATACATATATATACATACATATATATACACACATACATACATACTTATACATATAAAGACATATCATTGTAAATACATATACCTACACATACATATACACATATATACATACTCATATATAGATTGAATAAGCAAAAAGAGTTGAAATCATTCTGCAATAGTTTGAAGAACATGTTCGCGGACTTGACGTTTGAAAGTGTTTTGGCTTTTAGCTATTCTTATCTCAAGCGGAAGTGAGTTCCATAGCTGAACTGATTGGACAAGGAAAGAGGAATTTACACAAGAAGATGAATGAGAAGGATAGCGTAGAATAAGATTGTGAGTAGAACGATGATCACGATTAGGATTATCGCGCAGATATTTATAGCAAGAAGATAGATAAACAGGAGTAAACGAGGAGGTAAGAATATTGAAGAGTGTTGTGAGAGTACGCATACTTCGGCGCTGACGAATTGTCAACCATTTCAACTGGGATCGGTATGTAGACACATGGTCATACTTGCGAAGATTAAATATGAAACGAATGCAGTTATTTAGAAGACGGTCAAATTTATCAAGAAGTTCTGCATTCAGGTCTAAATAGCACACATCACCATAGTCTATAATAGGAAACACCAGAGTCTGCATAAGCATTGTCTTTGTCTTAGCTGGAAGAAATTTTTTAAGAGGATAAAGTGTCCTAAGTATACCAGTTACACGCTGACTTACTTTTGTAACTTGCATCCGCCAATCCAATTTACTATCTAAATGTAAACCTAGATTTTTGACAGTGTCACTGAAGGGTATTACGGTGTTATTGTAATTAACTGCAGGAAGCGTAGAAAAATTAATTTTATTAATATTTTGATAATTACCAATAATGATTGCTTGGCACTTTGATGGATTGACGAACACGCCAAATTTATCGCACCAGATTTTAATAGCTCTAAGGTCTTGGTTAATTAGATTTATTGCAGTATGCAAGTTATTTACCTTTGCCTCTGTGTAAAACTGTAAATCGTCCGCGTACAGATGATACGAACTTTGAAGATGTGTGGTCAGGAAATTAATAAATAATGAAAATAGTATAGGAGATAGAATGCCACCCTGAGGAACGCCAGTATCAATTTTACACCAATTTGATGTGGTCTCGTTGATTCGTATTGACTGCTGACGTCCTCGAAGATAAGAAGAGAACCATTCCAGTGCATTAGAAGAGATTTTAAGGTGTGAAAGGATAGAGAGAAGGATATCATGACTGACGGTACAAAAAGCGTTGGAGAAATCAACTAAAGTCATCACCGTGACCTTAGTATCCTCAGTGGCTGCCCTAATATCGCCAGTCACTTTCAGAAGAGCTGTCATTGTGCTATGCCCCCGTCTGAAACCTGATTGAAATGTGCTCAGGATTCCATTGTTTTGGACAAACAGACACAATTGCTTATGGGCACAGGCTTCAAGCACTTTAGATAGGAAGGGAAGTATGGAAATCGGACGGTAGTGGTTAGGAAGCGTTGGGTTTGGAATTTTAGGAAGCGGCAGCACATAAGCTTTACGCCATTCTTGAGGAAAGGATGCAGAAGTTAGGGAAAAATTAATGATGTGAGTTATAGTCGGTAGGATGCTGCTTAACACTGTGGTTATCATTTGACGACTGATATTGTCAGGACCTACAGCATGGGATTTAATGGAGAGGATTACCTTTTCAATCTCATCCGCAGCAACTGGAGAAAACGCAAACGGGGTGAAATCAGCACCGGGTATACTATCAATATAGGCCAGCGTCTGACTCTTGACAACGGTATCCACCATAATTGTGGTAGCGAAATGTTGATTAATCTCGTTTAAGCCAACTGTCATACGCTGATCCATGTTTTTAACTTTACCAACACCTAGGGTCCCTAAGAACCGCCAAATGTCAGCAGATGAGCTAGAGTAAGATATATTAGTGAGAATATGGCGGCGTTTGGAGTTCCGAATCATCTGATTGCACCGATTTCTAACAGTTTTATATGAAGACCAATTTTCCTCTGTGCGGTTATTTTTGTATTTGAGAAAAGCACGATCCCTTTTCCTCATGGCCATTTTGACCTCACTTGTCATCCAAGGTGCGGGGGGACGTTTAAATTTTACGCATTTAAGTGGTGCATGGGTATCCTAAAGTTTATTGATTATGTTATTAAATATTTTTACTTTTTCGTCAATTGTACCGGCTTTGAGCAGGGGATCCCATTCAATATCTGAAGCATCCATTTGTAGCCTCTCCAGATTTATACGGTGAAATGAGCGCCTACGCAGCATTACTGGCTTGATTTAAGGCGGTTTTAGGATGTAGGAAGGAAGGATTTTACGACGAGTGTCTGAGAGGTCATGGAATTTCACCTATCAAACCGGTCCATGCAACTAACTAGCTACGTGGCTCTGTTCACCCCTTTATGTCAAAATTATTAATTTCTCGAGGTGGCTGGCAATAGTTATCTTTTAAAAAGTAATCGCAATTGGGTCCTTAAAACTACAGTGAAGGTATAGAAGGTTCTCTCCATAAATCCATAAATTACTTGGAGGAATTATGTTGGTTACACCTGTTCACTTTAGAACTTCTGCATATTGCTATAAAATACAACAACAACTTGATATTTAATAAGGCTATAAAATAATAAGTCATTTATATAACTTTAACAGGAAAACATCAAAGAAGTTAAATAAAAAATATATTCGTCGAATCGATAAAGGACTACCTATATAGACACATACATACACATACACTATATACACACAATTTTATTCAGTGCAATTAATAACCAATTTTTGATAGGCCTTTTTTAAGACTTACTAACATAAGTACCATCTATGTTGGTCAGGAAAAGACAGTTTGATTGACAAACTAAGAAAATAATAATTCTTCATTATCAAAATACTTTACGCAGAGCTTACACGGGCTGTGTTTTTTTTAATTGGGATTCCTTACAAGACATTAAAAACCCTCAAAATCATGTATATCTCGACAGTATTTCGACGATTCTCTTTTGCGTGGGTGAAACTGCTGGCAGAAGCCAAGTGTGTGTACTATATTGCGAGATTTTAAACTAAATTGTTTCGTAAACAGATAGTTCATTGACCTCATATAGGTTAACATACATTTTTATATATATTGTACTAAATACGTATACAGGAAACATATTGAGTTCATAACGTTTGTTGTTCAGAGAGATATCCTTCAGAGATACCCCGAGCATAGCCCGCTCCATAGCTCGCTGAGCGACTTTAAATTTGTGGACTAGCCCAACCGTGAGTGTCCACGTTTCGGCACCGTAGGTCATCACCGGTAGGACGCACTGGTCAAAGACTTTGGTCTTCAGACATTGCGGTATAGGCGAGCTGAAGACCCAACGCAGTTTGCCAAATGCAGCCAAACCCAGCTGAATCCTCCTTTCGGCCTCCTTCTCGAAGTTTCGTCTACCTAACTGGATAGTTTGGCCTAGGTAGACGTATTTGTTTACGACTTCGAGAACTGACCCTTCGACGCTTATCGGTCCGGGCACGACATGTTCATTTAACATGACTTTGGTCTTGTCCAAGTTCATGCCCAAACCGACACGCCGGGAGGACTCGTCTAGGCTGCGCAGCATTCCGCTTAACTGTTCCAGCGACTCTGCCATTACAACGATGTCGTCGGCAAACCGAAGATGTGAGATGTACTCACCATTCACGTTGATACCCTGTCCAGTCCAATCCAGGGTCTTGAAGACGTCCTCTAGAGCGTTGGTGAAAAGTTTGGGAGATATGACATCTCCCTGTCTTACACCTCGATTCAGCTCGATAGAGTTCGTCACCTGGTCCTGAATCTGGACAGCCATCGTGGCGGTGTCATACAATGTCTTAATTCTTAACTTAACTCGTTGACTATTTTTAAGTGTCTGTGAAGACCTATGAAAATAAAACTTATTTTGACTTTGACTAACCTAAACTAATCTTAACCTAACTTAGCCTAAGCCTACAGCTTAACCTTTTTTTTTTTGGAATGCTTTTCTGCATACTCTGCCGACGCCGACGGGATTGACAGCAACAACGACGGCGTCGGCAGGGTTATGTGGGACTCACCGGCACATTATAGTGTGGTGCCGGAATACCCACTAAACCTCTGCGGCGCACTTCTTCGTCTTAGCTGGGGCGTCAGGGGCTCGCGGTTAGCATTCTACACCTGACGCCCCGACGGTTACCCGGCCAGCTCCGCAGCGCGCGAGCCCAAAGGGGGACCGGTCAGGCGACGACCTGGGCCCGACCCACCGCGCAGCGCAGAGCGCTGGGCCGGCGAGTCGGGCTGCGACCCTGGAGTCAACTCCTATTAGAGTCCGGCCCGCAGCAGAGCGCGAGGGCGCATCTAGTTGTGAACCGGGTCCCGGATGTTAAGGCGGGGCGAGGAGACGGCGGAGATACTCGCGTCGCCTCCACCCTGGCCTCGCTCGGCGGAGCGGGTCCGCATCGGCAGCGTATTCACGCTCCCGCTCCGCGGCCTCCTTCAGCGAGATTACGGCCTCGCTGAAGTCGGCTACTGCTTGCCAGCACCTGTCGCTGCTGACCATGGCACTGATCACTGCCGGCAGCGACAGGTCCCCGCCTATCACAGCCACCAGATCGTCCCGATGCTCCTGCCAGGCGGCGCACACCTGGAGGGTGTGACGTGCCGTGTCTTCTGGCGCGCCACACTCGACTCAGCGCGGAGATCTTTCTCTCCGGGCTATTTGGCACAGATACTTACCGAAACAGCCGTGTCCGGTAAGCATCTGTGCCAGTCTGAAAGTCATCAGACCATGGCGGCGGTCCACCCATCCCTCCAGGACAGGTCGGACCGCCGCTGCGACGTCGGCTCCAGCGGCCGGGCAGCTGAGGTCCGCTCGCCACCGTCGAAGCACAGCTGTGCGGGCCGCAGTGCGCACCACTGCCACGTTGGCCAGCCCATCCCGAGCATGCACCTCCGCGCAGTGCTCGTAGACCGCCGCCAGGACCCTCGCTTCCAACTCCCAGGGTGGGTCGCCCGCCAAAACTGTAGCCGCCGTCCACGACACGGTACGGTAACCCCTGATTTTCCTCGTCGCTATGACCCTCTGAGGTCTTCGTAAGAGGGCCACATTCTTACGGGTGACGAGGCTGTCCGCCCAGATTGGGGCTCCATACAGTGCCATGGAGCGAATCACACCACTGTATAGTCGTCTACAGGGCGACCCTGGTCCACCAATGTTGGGCAGCAGTCTACCAAGCGCAGCAGCCGTAGCCTCCAGCTTAGGGGCGAGCTTGGTCATGTGACCCTCAAACCGCCATTTCCCGTCCAGGTGCAGACCGAGGTACTTCATTTCGGCCTGCACCCGGACTTCTACTCCTTGTATGTGGAGCGTCGATCCTCGCGGGGGCCCTCGGCGAGGGCCATGGAAGAGGAGGGCCTCCGTCTTGCCGACAGAGACCCTCAGGCCCAGCATGCCGATTCGGTCCACGACGAGCGTCACTGTGACCTCGGCGAGACGGGCCGCTGCCGCATAATTGTCTCCCCTTGCCGTGACGAGGGTGTCATCGGCGTAGCAGACCACCCCCGCCCCCGGCGGGAGAGCGCCACGGAGGACCCAGTCATATCCGACGTTCCACAGGACGGGGCCTAGAACCGAGCCCTGCGGAACGCCGCGCATCATACGCCGCCGAACCAGACGCCCGTCACCCCCCTCCCAGACGATGTACCTCTCCTCGAGGTACGCCCGCAACAGCCTCCGGAGGTAAGGAGGCGCGTGGTGATAACGGAGCGCTTCCTCCAACGTCTCATACGGGAGGCTGTTAAAGGCATTCTCGATGTCCAGTGAGACTGCCAGAACGACCTGCCCCCTGCCCACCGCCTCGGTGGATAGTGACTTCAGAGCAGACAAAGCGTCGATAGTCGACCGGCCCACCCTAAAGCCGAACTGGGAGGCTGACAGACCAGGGCCATCGACCTCGAGGTGCCGAACGAGACGGTCTGCCAGGATCTTCTCGAATAACTTTGCCGTCTCGTTCAGCAGAACCAGTGGCCGGTATGCAGAAGGGGAATCGATTGGACGCCCCTCCTTGCGTAGTAGGTACAGCCTTCCAGTTTTCCACTCCTGCGGGAACTGACCGGTCCTTATGCAGGTGTCGAGCAGTTCTCGGAATTCCTCCTTCAGTGCCCTCATGGCGATGCCGAGAACCCGACCGGGTACTCCGTCCGGGCCGGGAGCCTTCTTCTTTGTTTGTAGCCGGGCCAGAGCCCGATCTAGCTCTCCGTCCTCGACGAGAGGCGGAGGGATGGATTCTTCCTCTCGCACCAACGAGGGCAGAGCCATTGCCGGGGGGATGTGATTGTTCTCCCTTTGACTTTAGGGGGCTTACATGACCGCCCCCCCATTACAAGCTCCGAGGGACTTTTGGCGGCGGCACATACTGCGCAGTGTACGTACTTACTGCTGCAGTCCCCCGCCTTGTGACCCTCGTGGCCACACCTAAAGCAGAGCGCAGCCCTGTGGACGCTCGCAGGGCAGAGGGCGCCGGTATGGCCCGGGGCGAAACATTTGTAGCATCGCATCGGGCGCCGCTCCAGGGCCCACACCCGAGCCGAGCTCCACCCGACGAGGAGCCTACCGTCGTCGGCCAGTTTCCACGCGGCCCCGGCCGGACATCGCACGTGCACTGCGCCCATTCTGTTGGGGCCCTCCCTGATTGGCCCTATGCGGACGCTACTCGTTGCGCAGCCAGTGGCTCGCGCTATGGCCGCCGCAACACCATCCGCAGTCACGGAGTCATCCAACCCTGTTACCCGGATATCCGCGAGGTTCTCAGGTACGGCGACTTCCGCAACCCCGTCCAGGACAGTGCGAAGCTTGGCAGCCAGTCCCTCCACAGCATCCAGGGATTGGCCCTTCTGGAATTGCAGGACACGGGCGCCGGTGGCGCTGCTACGGAATCGGACGCCCTCGCTAATTCAGGGCGGGGAGGTCCACCTCTTCACTGGCGCGGGCCAGGGCTTGGGTATAAGTCATGCCCTTATCCTTAGCCTCCGGTTGGAGCTTGAGTATGAGCGCTAGAGGACGATCAGACCCAAACTTCTTCTTTCGAGGCTTCCGCTTCTTTTTGCTCTTCCTCGTGGCAACCGTCTCTGACGCGGCTACAAGGGCCGGCTGTGCGGCGCTTTGACCGGGCTGTTTCTTCTTTTTGACCACTGTGGTCCATGAGTCCCCTCCAGGAATTGCTGGAGCGGCCGTGGTTAGAGCTGCTGATACAGTGACATCAGAGGAGCCCGCTTGGGAGGCCACAGGAGCCGCCATCGGGTGCGATGCAACTGCCTGTGTTTTTGAAGCAGTGAGCTGCACTGGAGCCTGTGCACTTTTTTGTTTTGTTACAGAGGCCGGAAGGCTAGTGGAGTGAAGGACTACGGCATCTGCGGGCGTTCCTTTTTTCTTTAGTTCCCCCGCGATCGGGAGGCGGTCGGATTTCGGTGGGAGCAGCCGATCTTCAATGCCCGCCAGGCGGGCATTAATCATATCCCCCAGCGATCGCGTGAGGGAAGTTTGCAGCTCCTGCACCAGATCCTGATCAGGTGGAGAGGTGACCTGTCTGGTAGAGGTTGCGACTTTCATTGCGTCGAATTCACGCCTATGGGCCTTCAGCTCCGCCTCCAGTGACGATATGTGCCGCTGTTGACGTGCCAATTGCACCCGCAGACGCGAGTTTTCCCCGCTCTCCTGACGTGCCGCCAGCTCTGACACCAAGTTAACAAAAAGTGACGTGCTGGTTTTGAGCTTCTTGACAAAAGTGCCTTTCAAATGGCCAGATCTGGCGGCGACCTGCAGGATCGCCGCCTAGGCCCTGCCACCCAAGGCACGTATATCCTCTGGGCTCAAGGAGCCCAGGTCGAGTACCACAATGTCGGCTTCGTCGTCATCATCGTCCGTGGCGGACATGGCAACGTTCCTCAGGAACGCTCGCCTCTCTAATGTTCTCGTCAAGTCTTCCTTAGAGGACTTTGTTTGGGCTCTGGTGGTCTTGCGGCCCTTTCCCCGTCCCGAAGGTTTCTCTTTTCGTACTGGCTCACCGTCGGGCTCAGTATTGGACTGTTCGCTGAGTCCGAGACTGGTCCTGAGGCCATGGGGTCTCTTAGTCCCGGACGGCATTACAACCTCTTCTTCAGCGCAGGAAGTGCTGTCTGAATCCCTGTGGCTGGACGTTTTAAAAAACCACCCAGCGGCATTGCGCGGCGGTAGGCGCGCTGGCGTCTTTGTTTTTTCACAGGCAGTATCTGGCGTCGATTTTGCAAGCGTGGGTCGTCGGGTGGTGGTTGCGATGGCAGCCACCGGTTTGGCATTGGGTGCCCCCCCCGTATACATGGGGCAGACGAAGAGCGGTTCGCCCTCCGTGAGGGATTCCCCTGTAGTGCAAGGACCCTCCCGGGGAATATACGTATTTGGTTCCTTTGCCATGGTTTCATTCGTAGATTCCGGTATCATCACCAAGACGGAGGAATCAGTTGTCCATTGTTTATGCATAGGTCGTCGTGCAGTGGATGCGTGTGCAGCCACTGTTTTGGCGGAAGTTGCCCCCCTCGTATACATGGGGCAGACGGGGGGCAGTGACGGCGACGGATCGCTGGCACTGCCCGCCGTGAGGGATTCCCCCGCCAGGCGGGGACCCTCCCGAGGAATAGAAGTAGTTTGACGTTCAGCCATTTTTGAAATTCGTGGTTGGTAATTTTTTAAAGAGGTTTTCTTCCTCGCGGCCCCCACTGGGAGATGGCGGCCCTCGTGCCGACCCCACGGGTCGGGTTACGAGTCGGGCCGGGCGACGGCCTGTACAAGACGCATCCGCCCGCCCCTAACTCCGAGTGATTTTTTATGGAGGTTGTCTTCCTCCTGTCCGACTCTTCGCCAGGACCTGAGGAAATTGACTCCGTCAGGCCCTGCCCAGGGAGGACCGGCCCGGGAAAACGCACCCGGGCGCACGAGGAGGTGGTCTGACTGCGCCCCCCCTACAGCTTAACCTAACCTAACCTAATCATCCATAAAGTCGTGGCACTTTATGCATGATGTTCCAAGGGAGTTTTGACGAAAATGTAGAAGAGCACACTAATCACGCTATTTACACCATTTCCCACATTTGCACTCATATACGAACACTTATTAAATAAAACGCCACGAATTTTATTCAATAATATCCATTGAAACACAAATCTGAGAAAATAATGCAATTAACGGACATGTCTCTTCCACAGTCCCGCCAAAACTCCCACACGCGAAGTCTCTTGCGGGGAAGGCACAGAGTACAGAGCGCTATATGTCACAAACAAACAAACCTTGCTCACAAACCTTTCTTAGAAACCTCGCTACCTGCCTTGTCTTCAATATTTATTGTTGATATGGTTTTTAATATTTCTCATATGATCTTACGTAAGATTTGGATACTCCTCTTCTTTCTCTTTTTTGTATAGGTGCTTAGTCAATTTATGCATCATCCATTCTATCTACATGCCGAAACCGAATTTAATATTATCTATACATTTAATAAAATCGTAGAAAAGTTGAAAATTAACGTTGAATATATTTTTTTTAGAATACTTGGGATATGATCTACAATCGATACCGAACCGAAAAATATGGTCTTTTGAATTTTTGTCGTATGTTTGTTACGGATAAACTCTAAAAGTACTGCGTGCTTTTATGTCCAATTTTACATAAATATAGCCAAGAGGTCAGATCAACACATAGGCTAAATATTATCACGCTATCACTAATTAGGGGTGAGCAATGAAACCTTATAATGGCACAGGCATAGTATTTTTGCTTTCCACACAGACGAAGTTGCGGGCAACAGCTAGTAAATATTAAATTAGTGTAGTGTATATTATTTCTAATATAAAATATGTTACAGTTGTACGTCTGTACGGTGGCTACATCAATATATTTCGTACTGGGATTATGCTTCGGTGCACCCACTGTCCTGATTCCTCAGCTGAGGAAGGAACTTAATGGGACTGCTGATCCCTTGACGGAGGATATGGAATCATGGATAAGTAAGTTTATTATCCGTGAAAAAAAGTTTATAATATGTATATAATATGATACCAGTCCCGAGAATAGTGTCTTCCCATGTTATCCCTAATCCATTAGATGTCGTAAAAGGCGACTAAGGAATAAGACTTAAATTGTACTGTTCTGGTAGGTTCTAAGTTCAAGTCCTGACACCAGTGAATTTATACGATGTATGGAAATAGGTTTAACCACAATTTGGGACCAGTTAGTTAACTAGTTGTCGAAGCAAAATTGTTGCTGACCACACCTTCTGGTATAACAAGTGTAGCATTACACCACATAATTATGTGTTAAATATACTTTCATTTTACTTTTATTGATCGTTACTAAATAGTGCTCATAATATTTTAGTATTAAGATAATAATACATAATTTTATATCTAAGTTGCTTTTTAACTTTATTTTTCAGCATCGATTCTTGGATATTGCTCTATGCCGTGGGTGATCTTATTACCAATTCTGACAAGATATATTGGAAGGAAAATACCATTTCTAATTGTGTCAGTGTTAACATTAGTTAGTTTTATAATATTCTACTTAAGCGTCAGCCCGATGCATATTTTAATAAGTGAAATTCTACAAGGTGTAACTCTTGCAAGTAACATGACCGTATTAATTTGTATTATTACTGAATATTCCTCACCGCGTTATCGAGGAGTATTTATGATGATCGAATCATCGATTTTCTTTTGGGGTGTATGGATTGCAAACGTGACAGGAACTTTTACGCACTGGAAGAACATCGCCATAATTGCATTTATCTGCTGCATATATTCAATGACGGCAATCATCATGCCAGAATCCCCGTCCTGGTTAGCTATGACTGGACGTTTCGAAGACTGTGCTAAAGCCCATTATTGGTTAAAAGGTCACAGTAAAGAATCAGAAAGTGAGTTGGAAAGTCTTATAAGATCACAGAAGCAATATTTAAAGCAGTGCGCTGAAAGGAAAACCACAGATTCATGTTGTCGTTTAGATAATATTAAACATACTGTTACTGCAAAAGGTTTTTATAAACCATTGTTGTTGTCTATGACTGTTATGTCGTTATACCATTTTTCAGGCAAACTCGTATGCTCTATGTATGCTGTAGATTTATTAAAGAAAATAACTGATAGCGAATCCGCTGCATATACGGGAATGCTCATTTTAGATGCGGTAACAATACTCGGCATGCAAATTGGATGTGTACTGTCAAAGTTAGTAAACAGAAGGACATTGTTACTGTCGACATCTGCTATTGCGATCACATTTTTGTTCACAATATCATTGTATTTGTATTTGATAGATCTCAAAGTAATATTAGAAAATAAATATGTGTCAATATTTTTGTTGACCTCATTCTCAGTTGCTATAACGTGTGGTCCAATGATAATGCCATCCACTATATTCGGTGAAATAATATTTCTAAGGTACAAAAGTTCGTCACTACTATTATTGACTTTGTTTTCTGAATTATTAATGGCGACTGTATTGAAATTATCACCACACATTTTTAAATTACTCGCATTGCATGGCGCTTTTTTATTTTATGGTATATCCGCTTCCGTTTTTGCATTTATTTTGTATTTGTATCTACCTGAAACTAAAGATAAAACTCTACAAGAAATAGAAGAATATTTTAAGGACTCTTATGAAATGAAAGAGGAATATAGTAACTCTGTTGCTACAGAAGCAGAGTGTAGTATAGATAGTAGTAGGAAAGGTGAAAAATTTTTGTGAGTAACATGTATTTTTTTTTTAGTTAATAAGCTTATGAAAGTTGATTATTTTATAAATAAAGCATGATTCTGTTTGTTGGTTTTATTAACAAACGTCAGTGTTTTTGTAATTATATACATATTTGATCTGAATTTTATACCGTTTAGAATGTAAACAGTCTGATTATTTTAAGTTTTGCTAAATCCCTTGCGGGGTAGGTAGAGAGAACGGAGCGCCATAGGGCATGATTCTTACACACCTCACTTGCTTCGTTGACTTTCATAACTCTTTTCATGCACGCGCGTCGATTGTTGAGGCTCCTAACATCACCTTCCTCCAGAACACGGATTCTATTTGGTCATGGAATGTGTGTCTAGGCCGTCCTCGACTCCTACATCCATCCGCTTTTGAATTGTATATCTGCTTAGTCAATCTTGCATCATCCATCCTTTCTACATGTCCGAACCATCGGAGCATGCCCTTTCTTACTTTTACACCGACACTCTCTTTCAATCCGACTTCCTTCCTTATAACCTTGTTTTCCACGCGGTCAGCGAGGGTCACTCCGCAGATTTTGCGCAGTGCCCTCATTTCGACCGCGTTTATTCTACTTTCATGCACACTCTGCCATACCCAGCTCTCGCTTCCATAAGTTAGCTTAAAGTCATTATACTCGTAATATAGTTTGATACTGAATTGAAAACGAGCAGTAAATGTAGATTCATTATACGTTCGTTCATAATCTCTACAGTTAGGAAATTCCCTAGTAAATTACATCATCGTTCTGCAGAATCTGTTCCACCGTTAAAACGTGGATATTACCTTACATTAGTTGAAATTGGCAACATGATTGAAACGAATTTCAGTTCAGGAGTTTTATTTATCATCTCAGTATTGTTATATTGAAGTACTAGTTGACCCGGTGAACTTTGTTTCGCATCAAATTTATAAACTCACGCCTGTGTCCCATAGGAGTAGGCAGAGACTTTGGCTTTTCACAAGCTACGATCCTGACTAGCTTGTGGAAAGCCAAAGTCTTGCAATGTCACACCTCTTTCGCCTCTTCCACGGTCATACATCTCAACAAGCTTTCACTTCGGTTTCAGGTACTGCGAATGTTGTCTTTATCTTTAAACACACCATTTATTTGATCGTGGTAGCTCCGTCTTACTCTCCTGATACTAGTGTCCGACCGAAGGTCTATTTTTGGCCGAAGGCGAAGGTTTATAAACTATTATTAATTTAATAATTTACTTCAATATTATCCACAGCTAAAGAAGAATATCGGCGTGGCTCATGCCGCTTTTTTGTCGGTGATAGAGGTATCCGCACTGAACTAAGTGCAGTCCGGTTCGTCAGTCACTCACTTTTTCGTAACAGTTCGTTTAATTCTGACTGTTGTCAGACCATAGATGGATTTTGGCCGAAGGTGGCCGAAGCCGAAGCCGCAGGTGAAGCCGAAGCTGAAGCTTCAGTCGGACACTACCCGATACCGACTCTGCCACTCACATTCGCTTCAAATACTCTTTTAGTCAGTCGACTTTTATTCATTCTTTCTTGCAACGTGACGAAATCATCTTAACATACTTCTCTCCACCTTAGTAACATCATCGTTCAACTTGTTTCAACAAATTTCAAATGTAATAAATAAGTAAATTTTAGATTTATCACCTTATTACTACATTATACCACACGAATTTTAGATATAAACCAAACTGTTGATAACTATCTATTAAGAATAAGCATCAAAGTGTAAAGAATTAAGCATGCATAGGGATAACCAGAGAAAGTGATTTTGTTTTCTACTATGTAGTGATTATCACAAGAGAAAACTCGTGGTGCAATATTTTAACAAAACGTAATTTAAAAACAACCTTCATTCTGAACTTAATTAGTAAATGGCATTTACCTTATGATGCATTAATGCCTCTGAAATATTAGCTCAAATCTTTTTTATTGAAAGAAATGATTTTGATCAACCTACATGTATGTAACCAAAGTCAAGTGTATAAACTGGTACTTAAAATGAAGAAGCTTAGTTATCCATAATATAGCATACATTTATTTTCAATATAAGTCAATGTTGTAAAACAACGCAACGCAAAAAATAAATGTTCAAAAATATGCAAAATGTAAAACATAAAAATTTTCATTTTAATATTGTTTACATTCTCCGCTCGACCCAAATAAACTGGCGTGCATCGGATGAATCTCAAATAATGCCATTTGCCGGGTGAATTTGCTTGTTATGTATTTTCGATCGAATACTGCCGCAGTACTTAATTTTATAGTGATAAATAAATTTTGGTATTGTTATCGATTGTAAGGGCGTAATAATATTTTCTTAATTGCACGTTATCGTCACCTACGTCATGGGACATATTATTTAATTTCGTGAAATAGGTGTATTTTAAGCACGTATCACCTAATGGCAAGCAACTACCGGCGCCCATGAACACAATAGTAATAACTTTTTAACACTATAGTACCAGTTGCATTCCGGCCTTTGAGAGAGTGAGCTGGGCGAGTAGGGGGGAAAGCGGGTGGGTCTCCAGATACCTTTCTCACTGAACGAAACGCTTTATGAACCGTTGTCGGTATTTTGAGAGGCCATATCATTTCACAGTCAGCCCATTCATGCAGCGAACTGCGTTGCTCTAGCACTGTTATTATACCGGTAGGAATAATCTCTTTTATATCTCCATAGAAGTGGAGCCAGAGAGTGCTAGAAGTCACATACTATCCACGTCATATATTAAACTAGCTGACCCGACGAACTTTGTTCCGCATCAAAAGTAATAAATGAGTAAATTTTGGATGTCATGAGGTTTAATTTGTGCTATTTATCGGCTTTAATTGCTGTCCCGCTATTTTAATACTGCAATATCTTCGAAAATATTGTATGCTGTAAAGGACCAGCATCATCTATATCATATGCACAATCTATTTAAGACACTTAATTGGATGACTATTAATGCTGTAATATTTAAAATCGCTTCGTAATTAAGCCATTATTTCTCGTAAAAAGTAAAAAAAATAAAAATGGTCATTGCGGGTTATCCCTAAGAGATAGACATATGCCCTTGCGGACTATTTTGTAGACGTTCTGAAGGGGTTTAATAATGTAGAACATTGTTTTGATCCATCACTTAGGGTTCAGCCAGCGTTTGCAATTAAAGTGCTAAATTTCGTAAATTATTATTTTTTCTTTACAACATCATATATGAAATAAAGATCAAAACCACCCGGTGGACACCCTCTAACTATTAAAAAACCCGCATCAAAATCCGTTGTGTAGTTTTAAAGATATAAGCATATAAGGGGACAGACAGCCTACAGTGACTTTGTTTTATAATATGTAATGATAATGATGATAACTTTGTGCGCGGTACGGCCATTTGGGACGTACCTAAACATAACGGCGAGACGAGACTTAATAGCCGCTGCCTACACCTTCGGGTAGAAAAGGCGTGAAGTTATGTTATGTTATCATATATAAAATTCTCGAGTCTAGATGTGCGTAATTGAACTCCTCCGAAACGGCTTGACCGATTCTCATGAAATTTTATGTGCGTGTCGGGTAGGTCTGAGAATAGGACAACATCTATTTTTCATCCCCCTAAATCACAAGGGTAGCCCACCCCTCAATTTTTTTTTTAATTTTTCGACATGTTTCTGTTTCTTATTTTTTCTATAAAACGGGATACCAAAATACATGCAACCCTAAATTTTCAACCCCCTACGATCAACCCCTATTTTTTAAATTTTATTTTTCGGCAAGACGACGTTTGCCGGGTCAGCTAGTATTATATAATATATTTGATGATATTATCGTGATACTGGTATTTGAATTGTTTATTACATATATGAGAATTGAAGTCTACGTGATCGAGTGGTCGAGCTTCTCGCTTCTAATTCAGAGATTATGGGATCAATCCTACATATATACCTCATAATACTGCTCGGCAGGTTATGAGTGATAAATATCTGAGAACTTTGTGTCTGGTGTACGGCTATAGGTTTCGCCACCCATTCCATGTGGGTAGTAACGATTCGGCGAGTCGGGGCTTAACGACCACTGCCTACATATTCGGGTGGAAAAAGGCGTGAAGCTATGTTATGTACATAGAAAAATATTAGGTATAAAAACGTAATGACTTTTGCTTGTTAAGATTCGTAAAATATTCCTGTAATTTCAATAAAAAATCGATTTAAAATGAATTTAGTGGCACAGAAACTTCTTCAAGAAGGTATCTCAATAGCCTTATTTCAGACACATAAAGTTTCAAGATTTATCACGTTACCTCTTATCAATATTGTAATGGTCATCTATCATCATTTTTGAAGCTTTGATTTATGAGGCACCCAGCAGAACTTGCTAAAGTTTTGTGTTTCATTCAATAGATTCTTCTTGCAGTAAGTTAAAAGTTATCTTACTTATTTTGTATCGATTGGAACTTGGATTGGATATTTGTTGCTTTCTATCCGACTAAGAGATTTAACGATGGTTATGTTTTTGGATAGGTTTTAGTTTGAAAGCTGGCGTTACATTTATCATTACCTTGAGTGTGGCATAATTACATAACGAGGTCAAAATTTAGGTATCATAATTACCAGGTTATTTTTTGCCTACCCCGCAAGGGATTTGGCGTGAAGTTATGTATGTATGTACATGGCTTATTTTTTTTCTTTTCTTTATGCTAAAAACATGAAATAATAATAATATTGTAGAAAATCTCATAAAAAACAAGTCTAATGCTCAACGTCTTATGGTAAAACAGATAATAATAATCAATAATATCTTGGACACAATACACACAGCGCCATCTAGTTCTATACTAAGCAACTAAATGCTTGTGCTATGGAAACTAGATAACAGATATTAATACATATATACTTTTCTTTTGTAAATACATACTTATAATATATAGAAACATACCCAGACGCCATACAAACATTCATGCTTATAATAAATATTTGTACTAGGGTGGGGATCGAACCCGCCAACCTCGATTTTGTCGGTAGTTTACCAATGTACCACTAGGCTCGTCAAAGATTCAATATCGAAAAAAATAAACTTATTAAGAAACTCTTCCATGAGAGGTTTTTGCCCATAGTCCCCACGCTGGGCAAACGTGTTGGAGACCGCAGGGGTGAACCTTTTAAAGATAGGGACGCTGCTGCCCGCCCCTATCAGAACATTTAAGTTAACCCATATTTTGGAATGGTTATCCCGCCATTCTTCGGTGTAGTGCTATGTGAGCTTGTCAGCCATATGTTGTTCTTTCGCTCCCAGCTGACTGAGAGACTACAAAATATATACTATAATATATAACATAACTTCACGCCTTTTGTTACCCGAAGGTGTAGGCAGCGGCTGTTAAGCCTCGTCTCGCCGTTATGTTTACGTCCCAAATGGAATAGTTGGCGAACCTATTGCCATACCGGGTACAAAGTTTGTCAGTCATCGATATTTATCACACATAACTTCCGAAAACAATTTCGAAAAGTCATTGGTGTGAGCCAGTGTCTGGAATCGAACCCCGGACCTCTGGATCAGAGGCCGTGCGCTCTCCCACTGCGCCACCGAGACTACCTATAATATCGGATTTATTGGTATTTAGTTATGATCTACGGTGCCGAAACGTGGACACTTACGGTGGGGCTAGTACACAAATTTAAAGTCACTCAGCGAGTTATGGAGCGAGCTATGCTCGGGATATCTCTGTAGGATAAACTCTGAAATGAGTATGTCCGACAGTTAATAGAGTAACCGACATAGCTCGTACGTAGAATAAGCTCGCTGAAGTAGCAATGGGTTGGTCACTACTGCCGAAGGATCGATGGTAGATGGAGCAAGGAGGTCATAGAGTGTTGACCGCGACTTGGTAAGCGTAGTGTATGAGTCCACTAGCCCGATGATCAGACGACCACAAAAAGGCTGCTGGAAAAAACTGGATGCGGAAGGCAGAGAATCGGATGTTGTGGCGTAAATTTAGAGAGGCCTATGTCCATCAGTGGATTGCAACAGGCTGATGATGGTGAATTGGTATTTAGACTGAATGGCCTAACTTTTTATTAGTTTATTTTTTATAGGTTTAGTACAATTTAGTTTATAGGAATGGCGACAGCTATATTAAAATATAACTAAGCAGTTATCTTTATTAAGGCAGTTCGCTGATTCAATGGGCGATAATATCACCACCTCCATGTTCCCTTTATCCCATTATGAACAATGGTAACGCAACTGTCGTTCTCTTGGTATTACAGACGTCCATATGGCGTCCACTGGTTTATATAATATTAACTTTTGAAATATAAGAATGTTGTTTTTTTTTTCTTCTGTATTATTCCTGAGTAATAGAAACATGCCGCACAGGCATTACAACCAAATATATTTAACAAAATAAACTAAAATACAGACTAAAAGCCACAAAGTATTTCAATCAACTGTATCGTGTTAAATAGTTTCTATTCACCTCAACCGCATTTATATCTAAAGGTTTTATCAAGAAGAAAAACAAAGAAGAGAACTAAATATAATTATATATATTACATACAAGAGTTGTTATATTTCCATTTGAGGTTTTATATTTCTAGCCAATCGCTGTTAGAAAAGAAAACCGTTCGTGATGTAGTGTTATCGAGGGAAGTAATCAGTTCATAACGTCTAAATAAGGGTTTACTACCAACACATCAACGTTATTTACAGCTATGCAAATAGCCGTGTAAAATTCAACTCGTAAATCTCTGCGGCACGGAGACAACCGGCCTATTAGCACTTGATTTCGCGTATCACGATATATATTATACTGACTTTGTACGCACACAAATTGCTACATTTGTTTACAGTACAAATACCTATTTATACTGTTAAAATACCAATTTTTGATGCTTAGAATGTTAATAATATTAAAATTCGGAATATTTAAGTCTAGCTGATCCGGTGAACTTGATATCGTCTCAGAAGCAATCAATATAAGAAGAAGCAATCATTGATGGCCGTTCACGTAGGTTAGGATAGCATGGAGGTCTACAAGTGTGCGTCACTGCTACATTTGTTTACTGTACAAATTCCTATTTCAACTGTTAAAAATAACTATTTTTTGACTATCAGAATGTTAAAGTAAAATACTGGTAGTAAAATTAACAATATCTATATTTAAATTTAATTTGTAATGTAACTGAAAATAAAAAAAATGTTTGAACATGTTTTTATATTCAAGTCTAGCTGACCCGGCGAACTCGGTATCGTCTCAGAAGCAATCAATATAAGAAGAAGCCATCATTGATGGCCCTTCACGTAGGTCAGGATAGCAGGTAGGTCTACAACTATGCCTTACTTGTTTGGTTCTTGCGATGGTATCGTAATAAACCTTAGTAACAATAATAACATGGTAGAGCCAAGCAGTTCGTTGCATGAATGGGCCGGCTCGACCGGTGAAATACCACGACCTCTCAGAAGACCGACGTAAAGTGGCTCATGGCGCGTTTCGTTCGATGAGAGAGGTATCCGGAGGCCCACCCCCCTTCCCCATCCTTTCCTATACCTTAAAGGTTGGCAACGCAACAGTAACACTATATGTGTTGCTGGTGTCCATGGGCGGCGTTGGTTGCTTACCATCAAGTGACACGCCGGCTCGTTTGCCCTCCTATTCCATAAAAAGAAGGAAAAAAAAAACATAACTTCACGCCTTTTTCTACCCGAAGGTGTAGGCAGTGGCTGTCAAGCCTCGACTCGCCGTTATGTTTACGTCCCAAATGGAATAGGTGGCGAACCTATTGCCATACCGTGCACAAAGTTTTTAGTCATCGATATTTATCACATTCATTCATTCATATCACTTTCGAAAGGTCATTGGTGTGTGCCAGGATTCGAACCCGCGACCTCTGGGTTCAGAAGCCACCGAAGCGTATGCTCGATTACCTGACCACCGAGAGTACTTGATGAGTAACAATAATAAAACCTCAATTTAGTAATTGTAGTTTAATATTTCAATTATATTTAAAATATGCAAATATTTTGAAAAACAAAAAAATCGTTTCTTTAGATTTAATTTAAATAATATATACATTTATATGTACTTTAATTAATACAATAATATCCATGTTTAATTGTGCAAAGCGTCTCGAAGCGTGTATAACTTTTTAACTGTCAGGCGTCTGTACAATAGCATTTGATTGAATAATAAGATTACGTTCGGAATTGGATTGGAAATAGTTAATTAACGCTCGAGTTTCTTACAAAAATATATATATTTTAATTCATTTTATAAACATTTATAAACTGTTCATCAAACATTTGAATGGCCAATCTGTTTGAATACGTTGTTATTGATAGTATTATAGTATTTTACTGAGATAAAACGCTCGGATAAATGATCTATTCATGCCAGATTGAAGAAAGAATCATTAATAAAGTAGCAATTTTTTATGCGATTGGAAGGCAAACGAGCATGCGTGTCATCTGATGGTAAGTGACCAACGCCGCCCATGGACACCTGTGATACATATAGTGATACAATGCGTTGCCGACCTTTAAGGGAGTAGGATGGGAATGGATGAGATAGGGAGGCGCCTGGTAAAGTATTACATCTGAACTAGATGCTGCACAACTAAAATAATTGAAGCAATGTTACCAATTATACAGTGGCAGGAGTAAATTTTAAACATTGCTAGAGCCAAGCAGTTCGCTGCATGAATGGGCCGGCTCGACCGGTGAAATACCACGACCTCTCAGAAGATCGACGTAAAGTGGCTCATGCTGCATTTCGCTAGGTGAGAGAGGTACCCCCCTTCCCCATCCTTTCCTATCCTACTCCCTTAAAGGTAGGCAACGCAACTGTAACACTATATGTGTTGCAGGTGTCCATGGGCGGCGCTGGTAACTTAACATCAGGTGACACGCCAGCTCGTTTGGCCACCAATCCCATAAAACCCAATCCTATACCCCAAATTTAAGGGAATAATATAATAAATAATGATAAGAGAGTGGACATATTACACACAGTGCTATCTAGTTCCAAGCTAAGCAACTAAATACTTGTGTTATGGAAACAAGATAACGGATATTAATACGTATATAATCTTCTTTTAAATACACTTTTTTATTACATAGAAAAACACCCAGACGTCATACAAACAGTCATGCTTGTCATTAATATTTTTACTCAGGTGGGGATCGAACTAACTATTGTTTGAAATGTCCCTTTTGGAGCCCCAATAAGATGATTTGTTCGATCAGTTGATGATCTCACTCCCAAAATTGATTTAGAATCATAATGCATTAGAAATATTTAGAGTACTGTGAGGATGATGTGAACTCTTTGGTATTTTTAAATATAAACTCCTTTACATGTTTCTAAATTTGTATTTTTGAATTTTTAAGAAAACATTTTGATTATGAAAATATTAGTATGTCAAAATAAGAAAGGGCAGTTAATGATCGAACTCCAATGGAGTAACTAAAATAGCGTCGCGTCCTCGCGTAAATATCAAAAGAGTTCAAGTGAAATTAGTATGCGCTTAATTAAATAAATAAGAAAGATACAAGAAGCTGGATGTGGTGCTGAGGGCAGCGCAACGAAGGAGTTGATGCGGAGCAACACTACAAATTTATTATAAAGGGCATGTATTATTTATATTATAGTATTACTCTGAATAATATGAAATATTGAGATCTACTAGTGTTCTTATTTTATCACACACATGGACTGAGCTTATAATACCCCTATAACAGATTAACCTGACAAGTTACATTATCATTTAAGAGGAGGATCTCAATGCAGCATTCCTTGTATTCAATAAATTGAGGAGCTGAGAGATGAACCCTATATATACATGTGAGACTCGATAGTCCGAGCTCGTTACAGTACCTACTCCAAATATATTCCTATCCGTGTGGTTCAAACAACCAATAAATATAATAAATCAATAGTAAATTCGTGTCGTTACTTTTAATAATATTGATCAAACAACTTAGGGCCAATTAGAAGAAAGCAACAAGACACAATAAAGACGTAAACACCATTCTCGAATTTTGGCCGCTTGTATTAGATGTTGTATTTGAACTTTGGACTGGAGGTCTAACCAATAGTTTCACTATTGGATAAACTTCTCTACATATTTTAGTTGGATAATGGTCATAGAATTGTTTCATTAAAATGTGGTGACTGTGCAAAGCGTTATCATTATCAGACCTTCCACATAGGCAGAGAAGGGACAAACATAGTAACTTATAATATAATATATATATACGAGCAATATATTTATATTCTTATACTCTTTCTTTAAACAAATTTAGAATTCTTGCGATATGACTTCAAAACACAAGTGTAGTAAAAGCCAATAAGGTGGAGTTCAATTTACAAAACCGATATTTTGTTGGAATGCACCATCTGTGTACCCGCTGTGCGTATTCAAATGAAAGAGAGCTTTGATACACGTATTCCTATCATTGGTATAAAGCAAAAAAAAAAAATCTAGCAACGCGAAAGCTCAGTGTTTTCCATTACCGTAATTGAGTTACTTCTTTTTTTTTTACATTTCATTCGCAAACTGTCAGTGGCTTTTTAAATATTGACGCAAATGGTTTACTGCTGAAATATTCAACAGATTTTTGAAATTATGACTTGGAGTACTTAAAGAAGTAGGTGAGATTAAGTATTCACAAATAATGTCTAGACGAGTTGTGATTTTAGCAAACTAACGACAGTTATTTTTGTTTGAGGCAATGAATTTGAGCCTAATTACCGCCAGGTGTCAGGAGCAAGCCGCAATGCACGAACAACTTACCCCATAAGTCACCGACAATCGTGATGGGTATACCGCGTAATTATTTACACCAGTAAACAGGTTTTTATATCCGAAGGCATTGGCAGTGGCAGCGCCTGTACTCGCCATATTTATTACGCCACAAATAGTAACAGTACCTATTGCCATAAATTAGGCACAATGTCTTCAGTCATCGATATTTATCATATATGAATCCTAAAAAGTGATTGGTGTGAGCCAGGATTCGATTGAACTACTGTTTGATTCGGAAGCATGCTGGACTTACCGACCACCGTGACCAATAATGTATATGTGACTATTATTGCTGGTAATACAATTAAAATTTAAAAGGAACTCTTTGAAAAAACTCTTTTTTTTTTCTTGTTAATATTTAAATATGATAAAAAGTTCAAGTTAAGATCCATTTAATAATCTGTTGGTAGACACTTAGACAGTCAGTCACTACAAAAGGCTAGTGTTAATCATTCTGTCAGACTTGATTACAGCTGAAATACGATTCGCGGCGGCATCTATTGAGACAGGCAAATGAATAGCAGCCTTCAAAGTTGTCGCAATGTGCTAACGGGTCAAATATATCTTTGGCACCAGACCCGGGCCTCCCCTTACCTTACAAACAAAAGAAACACAAACGAGCGTTCTGACATCAAATTAATTATAAGCAAATTGTATACAAACGTAATCAAAAGGTGAATACAAATTCTCAAGGTCTGTCTCTTTATTGGTCATTGTGACTTTCGTGTAATAGAAGATCATTTTATTAATATTACTAATTTAAGTCTCGGTGGTCCAGTGGACGGGCTCCCCGCTTCTGATTCAGAAGTTGTGAAATCGATTCCGGGCTCACACCAATGACTTTTCTAAAATCTTTTCGGAAGTTATGTGTGATAAATATCGATGACTGATAACTTTGTGCCTGGTGATGTAACGTTGAGGCTTCACAGCCGCTGTCTACACCTTCGTGTAGAAAAAGGAGAGAAAGTATTTTAGTTAGCTAACAAAAATAACTAATATTTGTCCCGATCCGATCACCTGCATGTTAACAATTTTAGTACAGCTTAGAAATTAGAGACGTATGGCGCTATGTCAATTGCGTTCAAAAACAATTATTGCCATTATCTTTGGCAGCCGTAGTTGCTTCATTTAACATAACAACGCCAGCGGCTGTAAGCCTCGTCTCGCCGTTATGTTTACGTCCCAAATGCAATAGGTGGTGAACCTATTGCCATACCGGGCACAAAGTTTTCAGTCATCGATATTTATGACACTTAACTTCCGAAAACAATTTCGAAAAGTCATTGGTGTTAGCCAGTGTCAGGATTCGAACCCGGACCTCTAAGATCAGAAGCCCTGTGCTCGACCATTGGACCACCGAGAGGACTAGTTGCTTCACGATTCGCCAATTATTTACGTATTAAATGGAATAAGGTGACGGAACTTATTAATATACGACAGGCACGATGTTGAAGGAGGTAGGATTTTATCCTACGAATTCTTATTTTATAGGCGGGGTGTTCGATCTCTAGATCATCCAGACGACTTAATCTGTTTGTAATTTGTATGCAAATTTGTGTGTAATCATTTGTTTATCTTTCAGTACGTGTAGATTCGCCGGTGAATGATACAAAAGGCGGAATATATTTATATACGAGCTTGTACGTGAGCTACCTGTGAAATTTTATCTGCGAAACACTTTCGTTGAAATCGATCGTCTTTTATCTAAAGCACTTATATCAATAAGAAAAGTAATATTTTCTTTGCTGATGATACTAGAATTTTGTGTTGTTGCATTAGCCCAATAATCTAAACGTAAATGCGCGTAACATTGATTTTGTATTTATGAAACAAGAAGATGTGTAGGTCCAATGTCCAATCGACTCAGGAAACACCGATGTTACAGTAACTTTGCCGGCTGTTAAGTTGGGATGAAGAAGAAATAGGAAAAGGAGTTTGGCCTCCTGATACCACTCTAACCGATAAAAACGCGGCATGTACCACTATATGTAGATCTTCATCGGTGGTCATCGGTCCATTTATATATTCATGAGTATAAAACTATAACACGAAACTCACAACCGTTACTTTTGACAGGTAGGATACAACTGCAAACCAGTCTGCGGCTCCCGCGACTTCTTCTGGGTATTGTATAAAAAAAATATTATATTAATTTTATTGTTATAATGATAATATACTTTAAATTTATATAGTAAAGTTTTAATCGCCCTATGACTTGTCATTACATAGTATAAAGTCGCTTTCCGCTGTCTGTCCCCTTATACGAGTATGTGAACAAAATCGGTTAGGTAGTCCAACCGATTTTGATGCGGGTTTTTCCTTAATAGATAGAGGGTGTCCACCGGGTACTTGTATAATTTATGTATAATAAAGAAAGAAAAAGTGATAATTTTCCAAATTTAACACTTTAATTGTAAACGCTGTATAAATACTTTTGATGCGGAACAAAGTTCCCGAGTCAACTTGTTAAGATATAAAGTGCAATTAGAGCAGAGGTTTCACGTAAAAGTCAGTCGTTTAATAAAAGGGATAATATTTTGACGTTGAAATGATATTTTTAAAACAGGTTTGTCTTATCGACTGTAAGATAATATACATACTGATATTTATAACAGTATTCAGTACGACTATAGTACTTTATTTATGCCTTGACATGGATCGCTTTCAACAGAGTAGATAACAGACAGAGAACAGCTTTGTATTATTTCTATAGTGATTGAATCAATATGTATGAATATATAATGGCATTTGTAATAAATACTCATTTCTAATAAATACTACAAAGACAGAGGCTGATAAGACTTGACTCGCCGAATTGTTACATCCCAAATGGAATGAATAGATGGCAGAATCTATTGCCGTACATCGGCCACAATGTTGTCAACCATCGATATTTAGCGCATATAACTTCTGAAAAGAATTCTAAGAAGTCATTGGCGTAAGCCCGGAATCGCTCAAACAACTTGATGATACAGAAGTAGGCAGCTCGATCACTGGATCACTGAGATCGTTGTGAAATGAAAACTAGCGTGAATAGTTTACTATCTCTTCTGATTTAGTTCTAATATTACTAATTGAAACGAACTCCACCTATCTCTTCCTAACCATTTGGGGCTAAGTTTGCAGCGCCGATTTGATTAAATTATATATGATAATTATAATAAATGTTTCTATAAATGTTGTAAATATTTTTCTACCAATAGTGTCACACTTACGAAAAGTAATTGGTGTATACTGTGACTTGACTGGGGACCTCTTAACCTGGAGTCAAAATATTGAACAACAAGGCCATCGAGAAGCTTAAATGATGAGAAGAAAATATTGGACTTCAAAGGGGTCAGTAATATTCCTGAGGTCGTTAAGTAAGATGAATCTGGAACGAAATTGGATCTATAATAAAATATTATGACGTCTTTTAGATGTAGATGACTAACAATGTAGAAAACTTATGGAGTTCAAAAATATGTTAAATATATAATATCTTGGACACAATATACACAGCGCCCTCTAGTTCCAAGCTAAGCAATTAAATGCTTGTGTTATGGATACTAGATAACGGATATAAATACATATATACTTTTTTTTTTTTGTAAATACATACTTATATATCTTCATACTTCTCATAAACTAAATTTAAGAAATAAAAACAAACTCGCTGTGCCCACTACTAGGCTCCATAAAATCTCTAACTCGTTCCCAGGTCAATGTATACGCTTTTACAATAAACTTCCAAACGACGCGATTGAATTATCCATGGGGAAATTTAAAAATTATATTAAAAGTAGATTATATCAAAGGGCTTATTATTGTATCGCAGACTATATAAACGATAAAAAAGTTTGGAATTGAACTGCTCCTTTTGTGTTGTATTGATTGTACTTATCACTATTTGTTAAACTGGATATTTGAAAAGAGTCGGCCTTGAGTTTCTTGCCAGTTCTTCTCAAGAAGCCTTGACGCCGGAACTGGCACTTAGATTCGCTTTCACATTCAAGACAGTGTGATGAAAGGGAATCTAAGCTCTGTGAATGTTTTTTTATGTGACGATTCTAAGTACTTTGTAAAGTCTATGGAATAAAGATATTTTGAATTTGAATTTGAATTTGACTTATACATAGAAAAACACCCAGACACCACACAAATATTCATGTTTGTCACAAATATTTGTGCTCGGGTGGGAATCGAACCCCCGACCTCATTGCTTCAGCCAATGCGCCACGAGGCCCGTCTAACGGATGCAGAATTATTTTTGGTTCTGTAGCAGAAGCCCACTGCGAAAAAAAAAATACAAATACTTATTGTTTTCGGCCACCACTTAATTAAAACAAATTAACTGTAAATATTAAGTTTTAGTTTATATATTAAAAATTAGAATAATATTTTAGGACACTATACACAAAGCACAGCCCTCTAGTTCTAAGTTATGCACATCCATAACAAGCACTAAATGATTTTTATGGAATAGGAGGGCAAAAGAGGCAATGGAATGGCCACCAATTGAAACCAGCAAAGCAAATAGTGTTACCGTTGCGTTGCCGGCCTTTAAGGGAGTAGGATGCGAAACGGAGGGGAAGGCCGGTAGGCCTCCGGAAACATCTCTCACCGAACGAAACGTGGCATGTGGCCATTTACGTCGATATTCTGAGAGGCCATGGTGTTTCACCAGTCAAGCCGGCTCATTTTTACAGTGAACTTCTTGGCATTACCACTGCTTGTGATGTTATTGAAACCAGATAACGAATATTAATATACTATAAATGGATATATTATAAACTTTTCTTGTAACTGTTCATACAAACATTCATTGCTCATCTTAAATATTTGTATTCGGGTAGGGATCAAACCCGCCGGCCTCGACTTCGCAGTCGGTAGTTTTAGCTAGGCACCAAGTGTCCCGTCAAAATTAAAATTGGCAATTACTATTTATCACCTATTTTAGTTAAATATATGTTATATATAGTGGTAAGTAAATTTGATATTGCAATTTGAAGTTTACTCGGAAAAAAAACCTCTCATAAATCAGATCAAGTTTGAGAAACATTGATAAATGACTGTTTGAATATTGATACGGGGAAAATATTCAAGAACTGAAACTTTCAGGTTATCTTAGTGGTCAGTCCCTCGAGGTAATAAATGAAATATTTTTACAAGATGTTTAAACTTTTATCATTACATAATATAAAACATAGTCGCTTTCTCCGCTGTCTGTTCTCTTATATGATTTATATCTTTATATCTTTGAAACTGCGCAACGGATTTTGATGCGGTTCTTTTAATAGGTGGTATTAGCGAGGTGGTTTGTATGTATAATGTAGTAAAAAAAAGTGATAATTTTCGAAATTTTGCATTTTAATTACTCATTTATTACTTTGATGCGGAACAAAGGTCGCCGGGTTATCTAGTATTTTTATTTAATAGGTCGGCAAAGGAGCTAGCGAGATGATGAGCAAAGTAACTATGGCTGCCCATTGTTATAATTAGAGTTATAATTAAAAGTCTCGGTGGTCCAGTGGTAGAGCACACGGCTTCTGATCCAGAGGTCCGGGTTCGAATCCTGACACTGGCTCACACCAATGAGTTTTCGAAATTGTTTTCGGAAGTTAAGTGTTATAAATATCGATGAGTGGAAAACTCTGTGCCCGGTATGGCAATAGGTTCGCAACCTATTCCATTTGGGACGTAAACATAACGGCGAGACGAGGCTTAGCAGCCGCTGCATGCACCTTCTGGTAACAAAAGACGTGAAGTTATGTTATGTTATAATTAAAAATGTAATTGAAAAAAGTGAATACAATTATTGATATTCTTTGTGTGGTTTCTATAATACAATCATTTACTTGTTTAGCTTGTGTAATTAGAGGCCACTAAAAATAATATTGTTACAATAAAAAAGATACTATCTCAAAGAATATCATGTATCTATATACAAATGAAAAAGAGCTTTTAAATATTGAGTCGCCTATTCCGGCAACTGCATTGCAGCATCGGGCTGAAGCACAAATTTTTAGCAATATGAGCCACAGTTTTTCATTACCATAATGGAGATATTTTTGTGTTTCATACGCGACTGGAAAATTTTAACGTCAGCATATGTGTATTTATATTACCTACGTAGGGTACGAAATAAAAAGTTGATTTTGATGGTTTGAATGTAAAAATACAAAACTGATGACTGACTTATAAATGTTAATGTCAGTTACGCTTTCATGAGGGAACTGCTGAACCGATTATTATGAACTTTATTTTTTTTTCATAGGATAGGAGGGCGAACGGGCAAGTGGGTCACCCGATGGTAAGCTACTTATCACTCGTCCATGAACACGGTCCTGCTTTGCCGTACTTTAAGGGAGTAAGAAAGGCAAAGGAGATTGGGCCTCCAGATACTTTTCCACCGAATGAAACGCGCATCGAGAAACTTCAGGCTGATATTCCGAGAAGTCGCGGTATTTTACCGGTCGGGCCAGTTATCAAATGTTCTGGGGATGTCATAGAATAAGAAAACATATTATTTAGGCATTTTAATAAATTTATCACTTTTGTATTTATTTAAGGGTTTCGACCCCGACTTTAAACGTATAGAAACCTTTGAAGTCACGATTAATATCTTGTATTCTTATAAAGTCTATAAAATACAATTTCATAAATTCAACTAAGTAAATATATATTATATACAGTGGTAGAGCCAAGCAGTTCGCTGCATGAATGGGCCGGCTCGACCGGTGAAATACCACGACCTCTCAGAAGATCGACGTAAAGTGGCTCATGCCGTGTTTCGTTCGGCGAGAGAGGTACCTGGAGGCCCACCCCCCTTTCCCCATCCTTTCCTTTCCCCTATCCCTTAAAGGTCGGCAATGCAACAGTAACACTATATGTGTTGCTGGTGTCCATGGGCGGCGTTGGTTGCTTACCATCAGGTGACACGCCTGCTCGTTTGCCCTCCTATCCCATAAATATATATATATATATATAAATATATAATAAGTAAATAAATCCAAAATAGGCTTTGAATATTGGCAATATTGGATGGAATATTGGAATTTGAATAAAGGCTTGAATATTGTTCTAGCACAAGTTACATCAAAGATAACGTATTGGTGGTTAATCTGTGTAAAACACTATAAACAATGCTAACATTGAATCATACTAATAAAGAGGCTGTGTCGTAACTCTGCTGTTTTAACAAAATGATTATTAAAAAAAAAATATTATGCTAAAATTGAAACCTAAAAATTTGAATTTGTTTGACACAGCTGTCGGAACGTAATCTTGAATTACGCAAGTCCCTGGGTGAATTAATTTTTAATGCAAATAAATACAGATTCGTCGCACCTGTCTGTCTAGATGTGGAGCTTATAATTAAGCAAAACATGCAGCGAAATAATACAAATTACCTAAAGACTTAACTCAACTTTATTTTCGCGGGAATACATTATCTAATTTAAGCGGATTGCTTGACAATCTTGTGACGTTGTTATTTATTACTCGGGCGTGAAATAATACTTGTGTTTTGTTTTATTACATTCAAGAGCGAGTGCTAAAAATAATAATAAAATCTGCTTTTGGGAATGAAAAGAAAAACTGTATATTTATTTCTCAGACTTTCGCGAATCTCACTCATAGATTAAAACAACTTTTAGGATTATATCGCGTTTATTTATTACTTAAATAAACTATTTACAAATAGTCAGTACATGGTACTATTTAAGTATTTAAAGGTCTCAGTGGTCCAGTGGTCCAGCACCCCGCTTCTGAATCAAAAGGTCGCGGGTTCGAACCCTAGTTCACACCAGTGACTTTTTGAAATTGTTTTCGGAAATTATGTATGACAAATATCGATGACTAAACACTTTGTGGCCGGTGTACGGCAATAATTCGCCACCTATTCCATTTGGGATGTAAACATAACGGCGAGTCGAGTCTTATGAGCTACTACTGCCTGTACATTCGGATATAAAAAGGTGTGAAGTTATGTTATGTTATATGTTTATTTATTAAATAAAGCTACAAAACCAAGCTATTTTAGTTAATATAAACAGCCAGTAAAGGTGACTAAACTTTATTGGCCATGGCTCAGTCATTTAAGCCGGAGCATGGGAGAAAATAGAAAAATCCCATTTACGACAGACATTGTTGTAATACACGACATTGTTGGTACATAAAACACGATGAATATTAAGTTTTGTTACCCAAATTGACGTATTTTTTTGTTATTACACTTTATTAAGCAAATAAATCAAAGAATTGGCCAGTATTAACTTATCGCAAGGAGAAAGACTTTTAAAAGTACCTAATTGGCTACAAAACTACTAATTACACTGTTTGCAAAATGATTGATGATTCCACATTTTAACCAAAGTTCGCAAACTATTATAATTTATATATTATTATATATTAGAAAAAACTACAATTAAGATTTTACAATTGTATTCATTCCCAAGGACGGTTGACGTCAAGCAGGCGGCCGGTCATAAAACCACAGCTAAATATTCGGCAGCATAGATGGTTCAAAAAGATGATATAATACGTTGTGCCGACCCAACTTAGAAGTGGGATAAGGGTAGGATTATGATGATTGATTCATATTGCTGAATTAATATTTCAATGAAATTAGTTCTTAATTAAACGATGAATAGTATTATTTTGTAATAAAAATCAAATACTACCTCTGTAGAGTTCGCACGCCGAATGATGATCCCTATGACGTTTCAACTGACAGTTGTATTAGTGATACAAAACTATTTTATTTTACTATACGTTAATTTTTATTCAAATTGCATAATTTAAAGAGTTTAGAATTCTTTTTGAATTGAATTTTAAAGAATTCATAATTGCCAGCTTCATGGAAAAATATTTAAAAGGAGGCCACAGACCTACTGTATTTTTTTAATTCAGTCATGTCATGTCTTGTCAGTCTGTTTTATCTTCTTGTCACACCGCATCACATCGTCATACGAGTGCTCTAACGCCTTGTATGCGCCACTTCTTTCTTTGTTAGCTGAGTTTTGTTTCTGTTTTCGCTGTTATTTGTTGATTTTCTGTTACCTGTTTGTTGCTTTTCGGTTTTGAAAAATGCCGAAAAGACAGCGGAAAACTGTTCTCAACAGTGAAGTTCGCGAGTTTGTAGTTCGTTTGCGAGATTATTTTGCTCGTGAACAACAAAATGGCGGACCCTTGTTACCGCTTGACAATGTTCGCGATCGTGTAGCCAATGCTCTAAGAATCGGAAAGGCTACTGTTTCTCGAATGGGGAAAAAATTGGGGAGTCATCCATGGAGGACAATAAACTATTAACACCAAAGAAGAAAAAGAAAAGGTTATGTCATATAACAGAACCTGATGATTTTGATTTTGATGCTATACGAAATCATATTTATCGTTACTACCTACGAGGTGAACTACCGACCTGCCAGAAGTTATTATCTTCATTTAAAGCTGCAGAACTCTTCAAAGGCGGCGTTACTTCCCTTAGAATTGTTTTGAAAAAATGTGGATTCCGCTATAAAAAATGTTACAAGAGAAAAATATTAATGGAGCGTACTGACATAGCTTTACTACGATGCGATTTTCTTCGCAAAATCAAACAAATTGATAATTGGGAGAAGGTAGTATACCTTGATGAGACATGGCTGAACGCCAATCATACTGTAGGTAAGGCATGGACGGATGACACCGCCAAATCCAGCGCAAAAACTCCTGAAGGAAAAGCGCTTAATCATTTGCCACGCTGGGACAGCTACAGGTTTTGTGCCGAATTGCCAGTGGGCTTATAAGTCAGTGAAAACAACGGAGTACCACGAGGAAATGAATTTCGAAAACTTTAAGACATGGTTTATAAAGCTATTAGAAAATTTGAATCACTATATTTTAATGGGCAATGCTTCATAAGTTGAAAGTCGACCGATTCTGCTCACTTTACAATGCTAGGTTTATATACGTTTAACCAGCAGCAATAACAAAAAAGCTGAAATTATAGAGTGATTACAACGCCATGGTGTGGAAGTTGACAGTCAGATGTTAAAAAAAGAGTTGGTTAGACTGTAGAACTTACACAAACAACAGACGCACCCATCATATTTTTTGGATGAATTGGCCAAATCAAATGGACACACGGTAATTCGGTTACCGCTCTAACACTGGCAATATTCGAGTCGATATAGGCGCCGTCGATATATTATCGAGTCGATATAGGCGCAGTATAACCTAACAGCCGCTGCCGAAATCTTTGGGTAAAAAATGAAGAACTATAAAATAAAATAATAAAATAATATGGCATGGCAGGGTGTGCATGAACGCCGTCGAAATGAGGGCATTGAGCAAAATGTATGGAGTGACCCTCGCTGAACGCGTCGAAAACAAGGTTATAAGGAAGGAAGTCGGTTTGAAAGAGAGTGTCTGTGTAAAAGTAAGAAAGGGCATGCTCCGATGGTTCGCACATATAGAAAGGGTGGATGAGGCACGATTAACTAAGCAGATATACAATGCAAAAGCGGGTGGATGTAGGAGTCGAGGACGACACACATTCCATGACCAAATAGCACGTGTTCTAGAGGAAGGTGATGTTAGTAGCCTCAAAAATCGACGCGCGTGCATGAAAAGAGTTATTAAAGTCAACGAAGCGAGTGAGGTGTGTAAGAATCGTGCCTTATGGCGCACCGTTCTCTCTGCCTACCCTGCAAGGGTGAAGTTATGTATGTATGCATAAAATAATTGTTTGCAATGTCGCCAACCTAATTATAGAAAACGATAACAGTCTATCTGAAGGTTACGTTTCTACTGTTTATTACTAAGGCGAATATTCTCGAAGAAAATATATATATTTCTTGATATTCTACAGGATGAAAATGCTACGAGTATGCAATTATTTGAGATATTTGTTGTAAGCTTTGATATTATTTTCTTTGTGATATTTATTTTGGATCTACTGTTTATTTCGATACCGTATATATTTTTGTTTTATTTTTCTTTTCAACAACATCAATTACAAAACGAAACCCAATTTATTTCATGTAAATATGTATGTCTCTCTTCAAGATATTCTTTTGCGTCATATAACTTAATTATTTTTAAGCGAACCGGAGTTGCCCGCTTCTGAATCAAGGATGTCGGGTTCATATCCTGCATCTCAAAGCAATAGGTTTCCTTAAATTATGTGTGATCAATATTCATGACTTGAGCAATTGTGCCTGATGCTTGGCAATAGGTGCCGTCATTTATTCCGCGGATAGAGGCTTAATAGCCGCTGTCCACACCTTCGTGAAGAAAGGGACGCCAAGTTACAAAACAACTTCTCAACAACCAACACACCTGACTTGTAACCTGAATCAGAAGTATTTTTTTGCACAAAGATTGTGAAGAAATTTCATTACACATATAAAACAATATATAATTGTCTGACAGAAGGAGTAACTGCATTAAGTCTCCTCTGAGGAATAGGCAAAATTAATAATGAGTGCATCGGTACAATGCTGAGGTATTCACGAGGACTTTAGCCAGCAATAAAGCGGCCATCAAGCTGGCTACGTGCCCTTCGGCAAGACGGGTTGTACGTGTCGACTTGCGCTATTTGGGTCCAACCCAGCAACGGAGTTAACTGGAACAATTTTGAGTACGTAAAGAAATTTAAATACATTCCAAGAGTTATTTGACAGTTTTCATAGCTCAAACGTTTATTTTTATTAGTTTACGACTTTAATCGCCTAAAAGTGTAGGCATCGGTAACTATGCTTCGATAAGATGATGGTCCCATTTAATAAATAGGCGGTGGAGCCTAATGCCGTCCATCTAATAGAATAGATCCGGTATCAAGATCTTTTAATGATGCATGGAATATAGCGTACCTATATTACTTTTGATTAAAATAATATCCCTAAAAACATAACTCCCCTAAACTCTATTCTTTATAAATAACCTTAAAAGCTCAAAATATTATTATATCATTAATTATAAAATGATTTAATGCAACATATAAAGTTTTATAAATGATAAATAAAAATATTATATATAAATGTTATAGCGTTTTCGGCTGACGCGTTAAATTTGTACCGGCTAAGAGGCTGTATATGCTTTCTCTTGCCATAAATGCTGATAAAGGCAGTTAAATCGGATCGTAAAAAATAAAAGTGAAACGATCACATTTATAATCGATTTTAACGCGCGCTCATATTTGCTGCTACATTTTAACTGTTAAGTTAAAGTTATCGATTTTGTAGCATTTTGTTTGTGAAAAAAGTTTTGTCATTAGAACAGTGCTGGAGTCTTGCAGGTCGCTGCATGATGGGTCGGCTGGACCAGTGCCATACCACGACCTCTCGAAATATGGGCGAAGTGGCTCGTGTCGCGTTTCGTTCGGTGAGAGAGGTACCCGGAGGTTCGATCCCGTTTCCCCTCCTACTCCCTTAAAGGACGCCAGCGCACTTCGGTGCTCATGGGCGTTGAGTAGTTGCTTACCATTAGGTGACCCACTTGTTCATTCGCCTTCCTATCCCGTAAAAAAAAATAGAAATGGCATATTATAGGAGCTAGGGGCTGCTACTAGGTACTATTTAAAGGTGCGAAATTTCCTATAAAGAACATAGATACGTAACCATTATCCCAGGGAAATGTATCACTGGGATTCTTGTATATTTTACATTGCATTTAATAATGAATGAATTCAAAACAAAATTTTATTATAAAAACCTTAAAGTTGAATTTATTATCTACATGCCAATTTTTAAATAATCTTGTTCAATTAATTGATCATAACTTAACATAACTTCACGCCTTTTGTTACCCGAAAGTGTAGGCAGCGGCTGTTAAGCCTCGTCTCGCCGTTAAGTTTACGTCCCAAATGGAATAAGTGGCAAACCTATTGCCATACCGGGTACAAAGTTTTCAGTCATCGATATTTATCACACATAACTTCCGAAAACAATTTCGAAAAGTCATTGGTCTGAGCCAGTTGTCAGGAATCGAACCCGGACCTCTGGATCAGAAGCCGAGTGCTCGACCACTGCGCCACCGAGACTAAGACTAATTGATCCATTCGTATTAATATTTTTACTTGTAAAGATATATACGTCATAACTTTGTAAATAATATGTACAAACTAAATCTTAATAATGTATTCTATATATTATTCGTCGTGTTATCAACTGACAAATTTTACTTGAAGATTAATAGGCAGCTATTAAACGTTATTATATATTATTAATCATAATAAATATTTAACCTAGACGTCTGTGTTACTCGCTAGATAAGCCATATATCCATGTTAGTTGAACATTATAATGGAGCTTCATTTAGTTCGCATATAACACGCGAACTCACTATATAGTATTATATATAGTTTTAATAAGTTCTTTATTGATATTCTTAATTACTATCATAATTTATTTTAATAAAACTGCTGAGATTCTACGATGACGATCTAAAAATCTTGAAAATAGGCTGATCGTGGCCTCTCGCGACCTATAGGCTGATCTATTTGATTTCAGCCAGTCTTTTAATTGCATATATTGTAAATAATTTAATTAGTTTATTTCTTCTTACTATTCTATACAAATGTCTTGATTATATAACTATACTAGTTGACCCGGCGAACTTCGTTCGGCATCAAAAGAAATAAATTAGTAATATTTGGATCTTAAAAAGTTCAATTTGTGCTATTTATCGGCACGCGTTTTGGCGCGCAAACGCAACTGCTATGTACCGCTATGTTAATACTGTAATATCTTCGTAAATATTAGTTTAAATTACATGCTGTAAATGGCTATATTGATCTATATTAAAAGCACAATCTATGTAAGACACTTAATTGGATGAAAATTAATGCTGTAATGTTTAAAATTGCTTCGTAAATAAGCCATTATTTCTCGTAAAAAGTTAAAAAATAATAATGGTCATTGTGGGTTATCCCTAAGACATAGACATATGCCCTCGTGGACTTTTTTATAGACCTTTTAAAGGTGTATAATAATGTAGTACATTGTTTTGATTTATCACTTAGGGTTCTGGCAGCGTTTTCGATTAAATTTTTAAATCTTGAAAATTATAATTTTTTTTCACTACACTATTCATGACACCCCCTAACTATTAAAAAAAAACGCATCAAAATCCGTTGCGTAGTTTCAAAGATTTAAGCATACAAAGGGACATAGGGAAAGAGAAAGCGACTTTGTTTTATACTATGTAGTGATAATATATATATATATATATATAAAATGTTATGTTCCTTCTGTTACTTCATTCTGTTTCGTTTAATTTGAAATTGATTTTTAAACCCTTAAATTACCTGTTAAATCTGTTCTCTTCGAAACATTAATAATCTATATCAAATAATGTAATAGCCGTGAAAAATGTTTTTAGGGCAAACAGGTATGTCATCTGATAGCAAACGATCTGCGCCGCCCATGGACACCTGGAACACATTTATTGTTACAGTTGTGCTGCCGACCTTTAAGTGAGCAGGATAGGAAAGGATGAGAAAGGGAGTTGGCCAAGTACCTTTCTCAGCGAACGAAACGTGGCATTGGCCACTTTACGTCGATATTCTGAGAGGTCGTGGCATTTCACCGGCGGAGCCAGCCCATACGTGTAGTAAACTGTGTAGTTTTACCACTTTTGAAATATTAAAAATAAACTCTCTATGAAACAACAACATCTAGTATCAAATTAACAAAAGCCAGTCTCGAAAGTTCAGTGGTTTACCGAGCGCTATTCGAGTATTTGATTCAAACGTACTCGCTAGTCGCTGTTTGAAAATCGATGCCTGACCAGATTCTGCCCGATTTATCAAATGGGCTTGTCACATAATACATGATAGATATTATTACTTTGACGGTCTCGTGGTCCAGTAGTCGAGCACCCCGCTTTCGAATTCGGGCTCACACCAATGACTGTTAGAACTTATTTTCGACAGTTGTGTGTAATAAATATCGATGACTGTAAACTTTGTGCCCGGTATAGGTTCGACACCTATTCCATTGGGACGTGAACATAACGGGAGTTGAGGCTTAACAGCCACTACCTACACTTTCGGGTAGGAGAAGGCGTAAACTTATATTATGTTATGTTACTATTACTTTCAGAAAAACTATTTAAAGCCACTGCCTACATGTTTTGGGATAAAGACCGTGAATGCGTGTAAAAATATTGGATACAACTTGATAAGTTTAATTAATTATCCCCAATTTCTTAAAATATAGTCCAGTCAATGCAAAATTTGTACATTTTTTAATAACAAACAAAGAGCAAATTCCTTTCGAGCTATCTCTAATTTAATTCCAATAAAGATTGTGCAAGTATTCAATAAATTGAGTAAGTCAGGTTTTTTTCCTAAACCTTTTTTATACTAAGATTCACGGTGGTTGGTCATCGGGTAAGTCGTGATGAAGGAATTCTTCTTAATTGGAATTTTAATTTATTAACTAACTACTTGCGAATTATTTAACCATATTTTAAAGGGTATGGAATAAATAGATTGTATATTTATAAAATATTAGGCTATCAAACATTAGGCTATTCTGGTCTCGGTGGTCCAGTAGTTGAGCACTCTCTTTTAAATCTAGAGCTCGCGGGTTCGAATCCTCACACTGGCTCACACCAATGACTTTTTGAAGTTCTTTTCGGAAGTTATGTGTGAAAAATATCGATGCCTGATAACTTTATGCCCGATATGGCAATAGGTTCGCCACCTATTCCATTTGGGACGTAAACATAACGGCGAGTCGAGGCTTAATAGCCGCTACATACACCTTCGGGTAGAAAAAAGCGTGAACTTATGTATGTGTTAGGCAAGAAATTATTAAATATACCTTTTTTTGTCACCCAATCCAGCTATGTTTGTAATGAGTAGACTCATATGTATTCAAAAGACACTAATAAATCTTACGAATTCTAATAGTGTCAGTTTTTAGTGCAAAAAACCCTTACAAATAAAAGAAAACACAAATAAAATTAGTTTTTTTTTGGAATATGAGAGCAAACGAGCAGGCTGGTTACCTGTTGGAAAGCTACAACTGCCGCCCGCCGCCTGCAACACATTTAGCATATAGTTGCGTTACCGGCCTTTAAGGAAGTAGGATAGGACATGAAGGATATTTCTATCAGCGAATGAAATAAGGCATTAGCCACTTTACGTCAAAATTCTGAGAAGCCAAACTGCGTAGCTCTACTGTAAAGAAAATAATAATATTAGAAGAAACAAGATTTATAATAATACCTATTCGTATCTGTTTTCGCATTCTCAAGATAATGTTCTTAATATTGCCATTAAAACGTGACACAAATCTTAATTAAAAGCAGTCACACGATATCTGATCATAATTCAATATAAATTTATAGAAATGATTCTGGAAGTAAGTAACCAAAAAGATCTGAGATAATGACGATAAGATTTTTGTCCTGAATATAGCTAACAGTGGTAGAGCCATTCAGTTAGCTGTATAAATGGGCCGGCTCGTGTGGTTCATGCCGCGTTTCAATCGGTGAGAGAGATATCCCGAGGACCAACCTCTTTCCTTCTCCTTGTCATGCCACTTGCAAACTCTTTCATCCCATTGTACGGGCCGGCAACACAACTGTAACAATATCTGTGTTCGAGTGGCGTATATTCCTTGCCATTGCGTGACACGCCTGCTTGTTTGCCTGCCTATATCGGCGACGACCAAAAATAGGACTCGATACAGACTATCTTTTCTATCATAAGACTCAAAAACGAGGAGGATTCGTTAGAAAAATCTAATGTTTCTGCGAAAGTAAATTGAAAATGGAATCTGCTAACACAAGATTGTAATAAATATACTCGTTTGAGATTGTTTGCTAATTTTGTTCAGGCCCAGTGTCGCGCCGTGGCGAAAACCACACTTTGCAACTTTCCTTTTAAGCAACAGTCAGGTAGAACTTTTAAATGATATATACGAATTTGCTTTTAGGAGCGAGCGAACTGATACGGCAGTTATAAATAAAAGAAAGTCTGCTGGATAAATTTTTGAATAAATAAATTACTATAGAAAAATGTAAATAGTGTCAAACTTTTATACATTTGAGGCGGGTTTAACAAACATAGATGATTTTCTTATTGCATTTCGGTAACAAAAATTATTAGTATACCACCGATCTCCAATTCCCAGATCACCGCTAACACTGCTACGATGTCAAATTTTGCTTAAATCTTTGTAAATAGTAAAAAAAATCCTATTTTAATTTAAACTATAAAGTTTCATCAATATCGGCTTAGCCAGAACAAGGCCAACATTTGTTAGGAAATCAAAAGTTCTCAAAATCCAAGTAAAACGCTAGAAATGACTTGAAAAGTTTGTGTGATGAAATGCAGCAGAAAGAAACTAACAAAACAGAAAGTATCCCTGCAAAATTTAAGGCGCCTTATCCACAAATTCAAAATAATTAATACTGTCTCGAAATGTGTGATAATTGATGAACAATTTTTGTGCCAATGATTTAAAAATTTCTACCATGACGAACTAGTTTAACAGTGGCAAAGCCACCAAGTTTGTTGCACGAAGAGACTGGCTCGATCAGTGAAATAGCATGACCTCAGTAATATCGATGAAAAGTGGCTCATACCACCTTTCGTGGCGGCACTAGTCCCGCTTGCTCGAATGGCCCCGAACCCATGAAAAACAAATGTCTAGTGAATTTTGTTTACACAATATTTTTGTAGCATTAAACAAAATAAAACAACAAACAACTTGAATGACGGCGATAACTACATTTGAATTAGCGTATTAATTAGGACGGAACTACATCGGTTTGCGGATGTATTCGACCGTTAAATGTTTTATTGGCTGGTGGGTAAGCCGTGATCGAAATAAATACCGACACATTTAGTATTAGTTATTGACAGTGTTATTTATTTATTGTTTTATCATACTTACATATACATACATACATAACTTCACGCCTTTTTCTACCCGAAGGTGTAGGCAGCGGCTGTTAAGCCTCGTTTCGCCGTTATGTTTACGTCCCAAATGGAATAGGTGGCGAACCTATTGCAATACCGGGCACAAAGTTGTCAGTCATCGATATTTATCACACGTAACTTCCGAAAATTTCGAAAAGTCATTGGTGTGTGCCAGGATTTGAACCCACTGCTTCTTGAATCAGAAGCGGAGCACTAGTCACTGCGCCATCGAGACTGGTTTTATCATACTTTATGTACGAATTCTTTTCGGGAGTTATGTGTGATAAATGAATATGAATAAATATATATTATATATGTATATAATAAATGTATTATATTTGGGACGTAGCTCAATGATTCGGCAACACCAGGCTTAATAATCGCTGCCTACAACTGCGGGTAGAGAAAGGCGTGAAGTTATGTTTTTAGTGTTTAGCTTAAGTTAAATGGTAGAGTAACCCAGTACTCTGTATGAGTGGGCCTCCGCAACTGCTGATATGCCAAGGCCTTCGAAATCGACCTAAAGTGGCTCACGCAATTATTTTCAAAGTTCATCGTTTGCTAACAGAATAACAATCTTTTTAATTTGGATACTAGTTTTAAATGACTATATTATTAATAAATATTGATATAATCTATCTTATTCGATATTTTCCTCATTTATTATTCAACCGGACACATCAATAATAACCATTTTTTTTATCATTTCGGCTATCGCAATATCTTATTTTAGTTTGCCAACAAAAACCCTTATATTTCTCTTTCTCCATTCTATTGTTAAGGATAAGGGTGGAAGCACTTCAGCTCAAAAGATTTCATTCTGATTCTGTAATGTTATCGACACTGAATATAAAATCAAAGTTACGGTGATTCATCAGTGGTTAGGTGTTAAATCGTTGTGTCAAAATGACTCTCACTTATATTATCAAATATGGATAGAGTATATAGTGGAATTGGAAAGGATAGTAAAAAAGTTTTTTTTTTGCTACCTGCGTGGCGTTTAAAGTTTTAACCTGGCTTTATATTAGTCTTTAAAAAAGTCATAATAAGAAGGTGTTTACCGGTTAATGTATTTGGAGTGCCAAAACCTGCGGAGTGACTCTCACTGCCGCGTCGAAAACAGGGTTATAAGGAAGAAACTAGGATTGAACGCGAGTATCTGTGTAATACTAAGAAAGGGCATGCTCGTACATGTAGAAAGAATTAATGATACATGATTGACTAAGCAGATATACAATGCAAAAGCGGATGGATGTAGGAGACGAGGACGGCCAAGACACATATTCCATGACCAAATAAAACGTGTTCTCGAGGAAGGTAATGTGAGGAGCCTCAAAAATCAACGCGTGTGCATGAAAAAATATATGAAAATCAACGAAGCGAGTTAGGCGCGTTAATCGTGCCTTATGGCGCTCTGTGCGTTCTGCCTGTTCTGTTGGCGTGAAGTTATACATGTATGTAGCTATGTAAAATAATACCTCAAATGATAAGAAGTCGTATGCAAAATCTAGCATTCTATAAGTTAACACATTATTTAGAAAAACCTTTAGGGTTATGGTGTCTCGATGGTCGAGCACCGCGATTCTGAATCAAGAAGTCGCGTGTTCGGATCCGGATCTCGTTCACACCAATGACTTTTTGAAATTAATTTCGAAAGTTATATGTGATAATTATCGATGACTGAAAACTTTGTGCCTGGTATGGCAATAGCTTCGCCACCTATTCCATTTGTGATCTAAACATAACGGCGAGTGGAGGCTTAACAGCCACTGCCTACACCATCTGGTAAAAAGGCGTAAAGTTATGATAAGCACTAGAATATATAAATATCAAAGGCAGTATGACATTTGTTTTCTAAACCTTATAATATAGGTAAACACAGATTATTTGTAAGCGGTAAAGGCTTTCTTCTATAATAACCTGGTGCACAATGGCATAGATAATGATGTTGGCTGGCGGAAGAAACAATTACGACTTCGAGACCGACATCTTTATAAGACAAAAGTACTTTTAGATGTTTTGCATAGCTTATATTTTCTCTGGTGCCTTATTATTGTGCTACTGGAGAGTAATAAAATGCTCGCTTAAAACTTTAAAACTATGCGAGTATATTGTTGCAGAATATTATTACTTTTCGTATTTTAATGAAATAGAGTTTCAGAGGTCTCGCTGGAAGCTAATGTCAATCAATCCATAAAATACGGACAGACATACCATCCATTGGTAGTTATCTGAGTGCAGAGACATACGGAAATACAGACAGGTACTCTTTTTTTACTCTGCAATTCTATTTTAACCGCTCACATTTTTTATCATTACACAGTATAAAATAAAGTCGCTTTCCGCTGTTTGTCCTCTTATATGCTTAAATCTTTGGAACAACGCAAGGGATTTTGATGCGGTTTTTTTAATAGATAGAGAGTGTCAACGGGGTGGTTTTAATGTATAATTCATGTATAAATAGTAAAACAAGTTTTAATTTTGAAGATTAAGTTTGTTAACACTTTAATTAGTTAACGCTGTAAAATTACTTGATTTGGAACGAGATCGGTGGGTCAGGTAGTATAATATAATATGCTTAAGTGTATGTACGCCTACTGATATTCTTACTGTTCTGTCTAATTCGAAGTAGACAGTGTATTTTTCAGATTGTACTCGAAGCTTCGCCCTAGCAAAAAACTAAAAATTATCCATGGCTGTTACATAAATTTTTGATAGGGAGTTTTTTTAATTGTAGCAAATAATTTTAATAGCCCTGTTAATTAACAAGCAGAATATACGGTCCCAGCATTTCAGTTTTCTGGTCTGAAATATGAGTTGGCAAGAAAGCACTCTACAACAGTCAGAAAGTTTCAAAATATGAAAATTTCGTTCGCTAATGCAACAAAGATTACCCGCACTCGCATGCCATTCATACTAGCTGATAAGAATTAAGATTGTTGCTGTGGCACATTTTACTGATATCAGGCACACATTATTCTGTTTTCATACGACTTCAACTCAGAATTAGTATAAGCCATTTAAAATTAATTTATACTGTAAAAATACGTATGTTTTCGTTTCCTCACATAGCTGGGGGCCTTATGTGTGACATATGTCCGTTACCTAGAAGACACATGGTAGAGTTTCAAGAGGGTTTCATGTTAAATTCTCCTTACTCAAAACACAGTCAACAGTTAACCAGAGAAATCTTGGAACATTGTGTAATACAGCAGCACTAGACTCCGGAGATACTACAGTTATTAAGTAGTAGTTTTCTTCAAGCTTGTGCTTGCTACAAAGTCAAGTTTCTTTTACTTCGACGTAAATAAATCTTGCTCTACTCTATCTAAAATAGATAAAAAGGATGCAGTTTTTAATAATCATTTACGGGATAGGGATAATCGCTTATGAGCACCTGCTTCACAGTTTTGTCACAGATTCGTTGCCCGCCTTCAAAACGGAATAGAGTGGGAGTCGGGAGTGAGATAAGGAGCCGAGGACAATCGACCGTAGATCCACCTCTTCGGAAACTGCTCACTCTTCAAACGTAGTACAAAGCGTAAAGTTACTAATCACTCAAAACTGTATGTTGCTATTTCAAGTTGAGCACGCCTGCTCTTAGGGAAGAGGGATGAGAAGGCGCTCTTTACCGAACAAAACGAAACATGAGCTACTTTACGCCAATATTCTGAGAGGTCATGGTATTACACCGGTCGAGTAGGCCCATTCATGCAGAGAACTGGGTGGCTTTACCAGGCCTAAACAAATATTATTCGTGCATCATTCATTAATCAGTGTGAAAACCGTACCATAGATTGTGGAATTTCTCATTTTTATTGTGCTTAATTAAATTAGTTAAATATCTCTTACAGGAGGCAACGACGTTTATTTTGTCCTGAGGCTAACGCCAAAGATAACAGCTCGCCGTCAACCTATGTTAGAAGAAGGATTGCTGTGTCTGACCGCAAGCATCCCTTCTAACCAAGTATATTAATAGCCCTCAATCAATAATTCACAATTCTCTTGATAGTTCCGTATTTAGTTATAAGCAGAAACAATACTTTATTCAAATTATGTAAAAATTACTGTGGTTTAGTTCAGTAAATGTTCAGTAAATTCATGTACTGAGTTTCTATAATAATTGTTTGAACATGATCTCTAGAATAAAATCACATTCAGGCATTTAAAACTTACTAGTGGTCCCCCGGTCGTCAACGTTGTACCATAATTGATTTAAGTTACAAGTTTGAACAGTGATAAAGGTACTATTGTCAAACATAGATGATACAATATCAATAATTTATTACAGATTAAAATTACAGATTCAATATCAAGAATTATGTTAATTTGTCTATTTTTCAAACACAATTAATTTTTCAAACGCAGTTAGTTACACAATTTGAAAAACATATCAGCATTCGTCAGTTCTCCTTAGTATAAAGTAAAGGTGTGCGATGTTTTAAACTCAATTTTCTTAAAAAGATATGCAAAATTTTCAATTTTCGTATTAATATTTAAAATACCCGATCTATGATACAATAATTCCGATTTAAAAGTAAGGTACCCATTAATACATTCTAATGATAAACTAACTAGATATGATATAATATAGAATATGATAAACCCTGCTCTACTGCCTGAGTCTAGAGGGTTTAACTTGCCTTGAGAGATCACTTTGTCACAAATCGTCAAGAAGATTAGTAATGGAACTCGCAGATGTATACGTATCTATTTGTCGTGATAGTAGCTGTCACTATCAAAGTAAGAGATCGTTAGATTAAAATATAAATAACTACGAAAAATAGTGTTATTTATTAATTATCATTACATAGTATAAAACAAAGTCGCTTTCCGCTGTCTGTTCCCTTAAATGCTTTGATCTTAGAAACTACGTAGCATATCATTATTTTGATGCAATTTTCTTCAATGGATAGAGGGTGTTAACAGATTGATTTTTATGTATAATTTATACATGATGTAGTAAAGAAACAAATGATAATTCTCAAGGTTTCTATAAAAAATGCTTTTGATGCGGAACGCAGTTTGCCGGGTCAACTAGTTATGAATGATTTCACAGAAGTTATCCCAAAAAGAATAGAAGTGTGCCATTTTTTTAGAAGTTCACATGCAGTACTGTTAGGTTGTCGATCAAAAACTTTAAAATAAGTTCACCCCAAAATGCTATTTAAGTTGATATCAAGATAAATTAATAGCTTATGGGCATTTTTATATCTCAAAAATACATATACTCATATGTAAATAACTCTAATTAAACAAACCTACAGTAAAATAAGACATAACGTTTAAGTAATAGCTAAAAGGTAGAGCGGAAACGGAAGACGAAACGGACTAGTAGAGACTATTTACGAGTGAAACATCCGTAGTGTAGGCTTAATTAGAACAATTGTGGGGTAAAAATATATTTGTTCTGGTCTCATGCATTCGTTAAAGTTTATTACAGTGTTACTGCTTTCTTAACGTAGTTTAGAGACGTTACTGTTATCGTACCTCTAACTAACTTAGATTTTGTGAATTTATGTAACTTTATTTTAGTGTATTAAACAAAAAAATGTATATTACAAGATTTATAAAGTTCTCGGTGGTCCAGTGGTCGAACACTTTCACACAATTCAGAATCAAGAAGTCGCGGATTCGAATCCTGGATCACACCAATGACTTCTCGAAATTATTTTCGGAAGTTATATGTAGTATGTATCAATGACTGAAAACTTTGTGCCCGCTGTTGACTTAAACATAACTGCGAGACGAGGCTTAACAGCCGCTGCCTACACCTTCAAGTAGAAAAGGCGTGAGGTTATGTATGTATGTACTCCTTGACAACTGTTATACATCTGCAACTGCAATTCAATAGGTAATTCATTAGCCTAACTTTAATTTTTGTTGTTATATACGTGGGTAGAGCTATTTATTATAATTGATTGTTTATAGATGGCACGTTTTTATTTTCACATTTAACACGATTATAAATGGCTAATTAATTTTATTTTTATTCCTGCTCGCCATAAAAATCTATAATTGTGCAAATAAATAATTTGAGTATAGTCTCGGTGGTCCAATGGTAGAGACCCCATTTCTGATTCTGAAATTGTGGGATCGATTCCGGACTTACGACAATGATTTTTTTGGGATACTTTTAGGAAGTTATGTGTGATAAACATCGATGACTAACAACTTGTTCCCGCTGTAATGGCAATAGGTTTGCCACCATTTGGGACGTAACGTAACGATTTGGCGAGTCGAGGCTTTAACAACAGCTGCTTACACCTTCGAGTAGAAATAGGCGTAAAGTTACGTACGTATAAACTATTAATATATGACAGTAATATACCATAAATGGTGTTTTTATTTTTGTTTTTAATTTATTTGAACTATAATAACAGCAATACTATAGCAATAGCAAATATTAAAACCATAGTGCCCTTAAATAAATGTTCTATAAAGTGTAGGAAAATTAATAAAAAAAATGTAATCAGAAATATGATTCTCAATGAATTGTGTGCAATTGAATTGATAACTTCATGAAAAATTCAAATCATAATTTATGCATTTCAAATTTACGAAGTCCGTTGTAAAATAATATAGACCGGCGTATAAATCGCGAGTAGAAATTTCCAGTTCATGCTGGAAATTTATAAGGTAAAGGTAAGTAAAGTTCTTACAGGTCAGGCTATAAATATGTCTAACTATCACTAAACTCATTCAATATAGATTATTTAATTCAATGGTCAATTCTAAATTCGCGATATTTTGAGGTGCGTGACCCCACTATACAGAATATTCATATTCTGTATAGTGGGGTCTATCACTCTATCTATAAAGGAGACTAAGGGGTTTGACCTAATACACGCCATTTAATGTATCACAAGTCCCGATGGCGTAGTGGTCAACACTTCTAATCCAGAGATGTTCAGTTTAAAGTTCACACCAATGAGTTACGGGAAGATAAGCGTAATAAATGTTGAGAAACCCCAAAATTATGCACGATGTATAGGAATAAGTATCCATATTTGGAAAAAGAGTATTAATCCAACGTGTCCAAATACCATTGCCGGTGTCCTTAGACAACACACCGACACACTTAATAGCTAAAGGCTTACCATAAGCTATTAACTTTGTGGAGTTATAGCTATCAGGCTATAAGGACTAGATATCTTGACGGGCCTCGTGGCGTATTGGTAAAACTACCGGTTGTAGCAATGAGGTCGGGGGTTCGATTCCCACCCGAGCACAAATATTTGTGACAAACATGGATATTTGTGTGGTGTCTGGGTGTTTTTCTATGTATTATAAATATGTATTTACAAAAGAAAAGTATATATGTATTAATATCCGTTATCTAGTATCCATAACACAAGCATTTAGTTGCTTAGCTTGGAAATAGAGGGCGCTGTGTGTATATTGTGTCCAAGATATTATTATTATTATCTTAACTTAAGTAGGTACATTACATGAATTCAATTATTATTATACTCAAATAATGTTTACAAAACAAGTAATATCTAATTTTATAAAGATTATTAACGCTAGCGGAACATCCCTTTTTGATTACAATTCAGTCATGTTGAAGAGTCTGTGTTTTTTTTACTTAAACTTACATAAATAAGTTTATTTTAATTCTTGAAATTTGAAGCTAAAGTAAGTTAAGGATAACCCAAGTTGCAGAGTGACTTTTGACAGATTTATCTTTTAAAAAGGTTACGATAGACCCAAAGAGAATGTTGGACCATGCCTTATCTTAAGGACGCTATTTCAGGTTAGTAACCAGGCATCCTACGTATTGTGTCAAGTAAAATTCTTATTACCTGACAGATAAAAATATACCTTATGGTGTATTAGATAAGATTTAATTTTAGACTGCTAGAAGCAACTTCGCTAAAACCGCAAGCCTCAGTGTTCCGAAATCCCTACATTCTGTACCAGGCAATTAATCCCAAGCTATTGGGGGCTCCCTATTAGCTAACACAACGATCGGTATCCTGTCAATAAATATTGATAACTCATCTTAGATAATGACTTCCTTGCGTACGTAATTATGATTAAAATGAGTTTTTGTCTATTAAATATTACAGTATTAGTCTCGGTGGTCCAGTGGTCGAGCTAGGTTCGAATCCTGGCTTACATCGATAATTTTTCGAAAGTAATATGTGATAAATATCGACGAGTAATATCTTTGTGCCCGGTAAAGCAATAGGTTCGTCGCCTAATTCCTTTGAGATGTTAACATAATGGCAAGTCGGAGTCCTACACCTTTGGGTATAAAAAATTACTTAATACAAAGTTAAACCGACTTCTAGAAACGTAAACCACAGAATCTTTAAGTAGATGAAAACAGTACCTCTATTACTAAAAAGCGATAAATAACGTAATTTACTAATTTGTATACTTAATACAATAGGCAAAACGTAATACTTTAAAAAAGTCATCTCTAACTATTAAAATATTTACAATTGGTACTCATTATTGAAGTCGGCGCAACACAATAGAGTACGTCACCTAGGATGGCACCTACTCCAAATATAATAGTATTTTCTTATACTTAAAGACTGCGGTTTACGTTTCTAAAAGTCGGCTTAACTTTTTTTTAAAGTAATTTTTTTTCACGAGTTTTAGTGATATTAATGAGTTGTGAACGTCAATAGAAGTTCGTTCATTTACATGGCTTTCAGTTTATTAAATATAAGTCTTAGATAAAAGAATAAGATAATACTTGCTTAGTAATAATAATAATATAGTCTTGGACACAATACACACAGCGCCCCCTAGTTCCAAGCTAAGCAACTAAATGCTTGTGTTCAGGATGCTAGATAACGGATATTAATACATATATACTTTTCTTTTGTAAATGCATAGAAAACACCCAGACACCACACAAATATTCATGTTTGTCACAAATATTTGTGCTCGGGTGGGAATCGAAACCCCGACCTCATTGCTGCAGCCGGTAGTTTTACCAATGCGCCACGAGGCCCGTCTTAGTATTTATATTTTTGTAATGATCATGGGTAGACCCAATAACACTGTAGCCTGGAAACTAGTGGAGAAAATAAAAAAAACATTCTTACAGAATTGTGTCCTAACTCCTAATCGTTTAAGAGTTCTGTAGCTTCATCATCAGCACAGCAGTATCAGACGTTGATTCAAGTATACCTCCCAAGCATACGTACTACTATATATACTACTAAACAGTTTCCATTGACTAACTGCAGTACTGTCTCCCAACACCTAATCGTTAAGGAGTTCTGTGGCTTCTTCATTAGCATAGCAGCATCAGGTGTATATTGAAGCATACCTCACAAGCAACACGCTAGCCCTACATAATACCAAGTAGTTTCCATTGACCAATTGTAGTGCTGTCTTCAAACTCGTAACCGTTGAGGAGTTTTGTGGCTTCTTCATCAGCACAGCAGCATCAGATGTTGACACCATAAAGAATATTCCGAAGACATCACTATTACATAACAAAAACACCATACTCACATACAATTTTTGGTGTATGCCGTCGATTTCTCCTGGTTACCATCATCAAATCCTGACTTGGTGAAAATGGGACCATTTCGGAGGTAAACACAATGTAATGAAACAAAAAAAATCGAAATCCTTCCGTAATTGACGAAAATATCGGTAAACATACATAAAAAAATAAAAAATATTATTTCATTTCATTTCATTTTATGCTTACGTCAATATTAAATGACACTTATATCTTATTGGCGGGAAAACATAATGAAGGTTATTTTGAGTCTAAATTTACAATGAATATAAACAGTTCATCGATTGTAATCTATAATTATATTTACTTACAAAATATCACGTCGATTTTAGTACAATTTCTATAATATAATACTAGTGAACTAGCGTAAACTATAATCAATCATTCACTATGTCACTGATACGCCCAATAATAAGCTTTGAATTGCCCCTTTAATGTCTTCCTTGGAAATGTCAATTGTTGAACTTTTAAAGGGCATTGAAATAATAGGGGGTGCTTGATACTGTTGAACCATGTCTTTGTAAAGTCAGGTGATATAGTTTATTTTGAAGGTAAATCACTATATTGAAAGTTCAAGTGGCACGAATAAGTAAATAGGCAAAATATGTAAACCGTGACAGCGTTTAAGAATATCATAGTCTTATTTTTGAATGAAAATCAATTTAATATTTGTTGTTATGATTTGTAACTTCAGGCATTTTTCTTCCCAAAAGCGAAGATGGTGATCATTATGCATAGACTTTATACCTACATTCGAATTCAAAATTAAAGACTATTGTGAAATAAGTATTTCAGAATGGCAAGAAAAGATCGAACGTCAATAAACCGGGCGCCTGACTGATTCGTTTTTATCAGTTTAATATAGGAATTGTTATGCTGTTATTGAAATTAGTGATTGTTGTTGGTTCAACATATTACTGCTAATAGCATACTATGTCAATTACTGATAGGATAGATATTAGTAATAGGTATAGTCCAGTCATTATAGTAAGTTCACCTCGGAATTTGAGATACCCGACTGTAACTCTGTAAATACTTATATATTGACACCCTAAAAGTTGTCTCAAAACCTACATATGGTAGGGTGTACGCAACTATTAAATTTTAAGGTCCAAAGTCACGAAAATCGGTATTTTGCGCTTTCTTCGTTAATATTTCATTTCCAATGGGATTTTTGCGATTTGTATTCAGTATCAATATTGTAGATTACTAAATTCTCTACGAATTTTGTATAAAATTATTTTTATATGGTGAACCGTTTTAGAAATAAAAGGCGGAGAGCGCGCGGTCACTGGACCGGTACCTGCGGTTAAAAATGCGCCTTTACAGTTGATGAACTGACAATTTTTTCATAACTTCACGCCTTTTCATACCCGAAGGTTTAGGCAGTAGCTGTTAATCCGAAATCTGTGAAAAGTCTCGATCATCTTCATTATGTCAAGTCTACAAAACCTAATAAACCTGGACAGTTTTCAAATATTCCACCAGTATATTATCAGTTCAAACTTTCTAACTTTCGAACCATCGTATTGCCCATTGACAATTTTACCACCTGCAGACGATTTGCTAAATACAATTTTCTGGGATAATTCCACGTTAAGGTATAATTTCAAGTTATGTAAAAATTGACAAATATTTATTTCATTGATTTATCGATAGTTCAACAACTATATACCTATGGCGCGTTTTCGAGCGGAGGCACTGGTTGACCTGAAGTGGTCGTGTGACTGCGCGCTCTCCGCGCTGTATCTCTAAAACGGTTCAGCGTAAAAAAAAATTTTTTTTTATCAAAATTTGTAGAGAATTTAATAATCTACAATATTGATACATAATACATATAACAAAAATCTCATTGGAAATGAGATATTTACGAAGAAAGCGCAAAATACCGATTTTTGTGACTTTTGACCTTAAAATTTAATAGTTGCGTACACCCTACCATATGTAGGTTTTGAGACAACTTTTAGAGTGTCAATATATAAATATTTACAGAGTTACAGCCGGGTATCTCAAATTCCGAGATTCTTACCTAATTTAACCTTAAATGACTGGACTAGTAGTATTTTATTGGGTATAATATACTTGGGGGCAAAAAATGTTAGCAGAAAAACCCAGCTCGACATTCAGAGTATACATACAAATTCATAGTTTAAGTTTTTAAAGTACGAGCTTCTAGTTTGTAAGTAACTAATCTGTTGATCGAAGGCTTGAGGCAAGTATAGCGTGTCTGTACAAGTCGGCGAGGGTTCGTGATCGCCAACATTTATCTTGTGGCGAACTAATTAGTAGCAAACGTCCCAGCGGACTACACAATTATTAAGCCAATGTTCTATTTTATTTTCATAAAAAAAATATATATATATTTGTCAAAGCTATATTTCGTTGTATGTTCGTATGTTCAAAATATGAACGATGTAGAAGTCAGGAATATCAACCGATACATTGTCTATGACCAAATTGAACCTGTCCTTGCGGCAAGAGTTACGAAAGTCGATGAAGCGAATGAGATTTGTAAGAACCATGCCTTATGTCCCTATGTCCACTCTGTTATTTCTTTTTACCCCACAAGGGAAGTGGGTGTGAAGTTATGTGTTTATGTAACCAAAAATATTTAAATGGTTGATTTAGTTGATAATTAAATACACTTTAAAATAGCTTCGTCGATTTTGCAATGAAATATCTCTTTTGAATAGTTAGACTAGTTAGATTTTTTAAATAAGTATAATACCTATTTGAAAAATAAATAGCTGTATTTTTATTTTCCTGTCTTTAATATTTTTTCTTCCCGTTATGAAACAGAACGGTCTTCTGCAGCAGAAGTGATAGATATATGGAACTTAATTGCCATTGCCTACACTCTTGTCTATATTTGGAGTGAAGTTACAAACAGTTTTATTTGAATAAAGATTTATAAATAATTAATTCGACGTAGTAATAAACATGTTATAACTTTAATTTATTACATTTAACAAGCGAGTTGGCAATTAGCATATCTTTGTGTGAAAGCGAAGAAATTAAACGCCTTTCTCGACTATATAAGCTCTTTATTACTGAAACATTTTTTTTCATCTTCACGTCATTTAACATCTAGACGTGTAGGTAGTCCTTAATCGCATCAAATAATAATAAAGCATATGTACATTAACGTGGTTACTATTTCTCATTACTTATTTAAACAAAATTCCAGAATAATTAATATTCTTTTTCTTCAGACATAGTCTTTGAGTCATTTTAATTGTAAAAATCCTCTTTTTTCGATAAAATCCTTTTATAATGATACTGAGACGTAGGAATTACATATTTCACGTAAAATTAAGTTAGAGCACAAATTGCTTGTACTTAATAATAAGTAGGTGAAAAGGTCTTTTTCCATATATTATGTATGAACTTTTAATAAAATATCTTTGTCTATACCATCAGTATTGGGCTGGTTTTAGTGTCATTAAAAAGTTTTAATTTTAAAGAAGACAACTCTTTTTCGATCTCTGCAGGATTCTTTAGGCAGTTCAGGTTGAAACCACTTGTCGCAATATTTTCATCAGAAGCTTCGAAATTTTTCGATATCAGCCATTTTATGCCAGTTTTCTGGGGTCGTACTGTTTCGTTTGATCCGACCCATTCATTTAGGAAATCCAAATCCCTACATAAATGTTTGGACTAATGTTTGAATTTCATTATTATTTGTTTTACTTACATCTTTGTATTTGTATTGTATATTCATTTTAATTATGAGTAAATTCAAAGTTTAATTACGAAGAAATCCTTACAACCTTATTTTTGAGTAGGTTAGTGAGAGGTACTACTCAAATTTAGCGCTGTGCCCTCATTTCTACCGCGTTTATCCTACTTTCATGCACACTCAGCCATACCCAACTCTCACTTCCATAAGATAGTGTTCGCATCATTACCGCATTGTGGATAGCTAGTTGGGCTTTTCTGTAAACAAATTCAAATTTACAATAATTTTATTATTACTTAAAACACTTTAAATGGAAATATTAAGATTTCGGGGTAACTTCCCCTTTTAGTGAAAAGGGGAAATTACCCCGAAACTTTAACTTCATCGGCTAGTCAGTTAAAAAAAAAATTAGCTTAGCTTAAATTAGCTTAGTTGCTAGCAGCTATGAAACATATATAATTTAAGTGTAGTAAAAATTATTTCTTAGCTTCCTGAAACGCTTAACGGAACTTTATTTCGCGGTAATAGACGTACAGCTGCATATTATAGAACTAAATCTATATATTCAATCAAAATCAAAGAGAACTTACAATGAGAAATACAAAGCTGCTCTAGATGGAAAAATCCAAAATATGTATATTTTGTTCCTGCTGCTCTATGGAAGACTCCGTTTTAACAGTGGTAGAGCCTTGCAGTTCGCTGCATGAATAGACCGGCTTGACCAGTCAAATACCACGACCTCTCGGAATTTTGGCGTGAAGTGGCTCATGCCGCGTTTCGTTTGGTGAGAGAGGTATCCGGAGACCCGACCCCCTTTCCTTTTTCTTTCCCTACCTATTCGCTTAGAGGCGGTCACCACGGTGTTTGTGGGCGGTGAGAAATTATTTACCAGCAACATCAGGTGACCACTTGCTCGTTTGCCCACCTATCCCTAAAGAATGTCTCATATAACATTTTCTCCAATATCTCCAACATGATACATAAACATGCCCATGTTATTATAAGTATTTATTTCGCAAGTTTTTTTTTTATATATTTACTCTGCTATTTGTCATGCAATAGCCTCAGGGTTAAGATCAAAATTTGTTTTGCTTTTACGACGGAGAATAGTGAAAGCTTCTGACCGAGATTGATCATTTATTGACTTGTTTTAAGAAAGCTGTTAGAACACTTACATGCCACACTGCAGTGCTTAAAGCGATTTAAGATTCTGTGTATTCTGAATGTGTTTTGTGAAATGGTTATTTTTTTTATTTCTAGTCTAGGTTATGTAAGTAGAAGTTTGTTGTTACACACTTACTGAAAATCCCTTTATATAAATTTGATAAGATGAAATACACATAAGTTTTGAATAAACATACATACGTAGGTACATAACTTCACGTCAAATCTCTTGCGGGGTAGGCAGAAAGAGCAAAGGGCCACAAGGCACGATTCTTACACGCCTCACTCGCTTCGTTGATTTTCATAACTCTTTTTCTCCAGAACACGTTCTATTTGGTCACAAAATGTGTGTCTTGAACGTCCATGACTCCCACAACCATACAGTTTTGCATTATATATCTGCTTAGCCAATCTTGCATCGTCCATTCTTTCTACATGTCCGAACCATCGCAACATGCCCTTTCTTACTTTTACACCGACACTATCTTTCAATCCAACTTCGTTCCTTACAACCTTGTTTTTGAGTAGGTTAGTGAGAGGTACTACTCAAATTTAGCGCTGTGCCCTCATTTCAACCGCGTTTATCCTACTTTCATGCACACTCAGCCATACCCAACTCACACTTCCATAAGATAGTGTTTGCATCATTACCGCATTGTGGATAGCTAGTTGGGCTTTTCTGTAAACAAATTCAAATTTACAATAATTGTTCCATCAATTTATAACATCAAATACATACACAATCAAAAATCAAATTTGCAATATTCTAATGAGACCTACTACACGGATGGTACTCGTAAATATCAGGCGGTTCCGTTTACCGTTTCCTGTTTCGAATTGGCTATTACTTGAACGTTTGAATGTCTTATTTTACTATAAGTGTATTTAATTAGAGCTTATTCCACTATGATTTATTTCTTGTTTATGGCTTCTAAATAGCCACCAATTATTGTACGAGTACTGATGTGAAATATGGCGTTGTAGCACCGTAGATATATATCTTAAAAACTATATTTGAGGTGAGTAATATATTACATAACAGATAAAAAAATTAATTACTCTTCATAATAAATCGTACGCACGCGAGTTTGCAACATGAAAGGACCGGCTAAATTGAGGAAATAGCCAAGCAGTTCGCTGCATGAATGGGCCGGCTCGACCGGTGAAATACCACGACCTCTCAGAAGACTGACGTAAAGTGGCTCGTGCCGCGTTTCGTTCGGTGAGAGAGGTACCCGGAGGCCCACCCCCCTTCCCCATCCTTTCTTATCCCCTATCCCTTAAAGGTCGGCAACGCACAGTAACACTATATGTGTTGCTGGTGTCCATGGGCGGCGTTGGTTGCTTACCATCAGGTGACACGCCTGCTTATTTGCCATCCTATCCTATAAAAAAAACCCTCCTTGGGAATGTTTTATTTGGTCGTTTGTTCTCCATCAGGAAGAAAATTGCAGCAATTGATGATGATGTTGGACAAACGATGCCCTCCTATCCCATAAAAAAAAAATGAGCGTTGAGATTATCAAAATAAAGTGGCTCATGTCGCGTTACTAATGTAATTACAACTATTTAGATATCATTGCAAAATACATTTTCTATAATTGCTGAAAAAATTCAAATGGCTTTTGATTAATATCTTATTAAATTCTTGCTTCGTCACTTATAATTATAATACTATTTATATCGTAATTATTATAATTGTGTATTTTTTAATTAGTGCAGTATGATTTCTAATAGAATGTTATTAGGTATATTTTCATAAAATTGAGCAACGTGAAATTATTATTTATTGGACGCAATTACTTGAATCATTACGAGGTTCATTTGATGACTTATGGGGTAAAGTTGTTTCGACATTGCTCTTTGCCTCTGACACCTGGCAGTAATTAAGTTCAAATTTATTGCTTTTCCTTGTACATATAATATACGGTATTAACTTCGTTGCTTGCCTCCACACCACGTGTTGTAGAGAGATATTAAAACTGGAGCTTGAACTTAGTCTACCGTATATATTCATTTTCATTTTCTGCACAATTTCTTTTTGTAACTTAAACGTCTAATATGCGCAGGTGTATCCAATGCAATAGGAAACCTATTAAAACTTAATCTCAGTCACCTATATTCATCTCAAATTACGTCCGATAATTTCCAAAACCTTACTGTTGTACCCTAAAATTATTATCTTTGATACTTTCTTTTAACTGTTTTCAAGAATTAAAGACTGCAGCTGTTGACATTGACAAAGACCGATTTTTATCTAATATTTATTCTTATTATATCTGTTTGCAATTACATTTGTATAGAACTAAATATATTTGTAACAAAGATAGTAAAACACGCATCACTAAACCATAAGTAGTTCGTAAAAGTTATAAAGATGGCGCCATATCATGTTTCAAGAACACTCTTTTGACAGCCTCAGCTCATATCGGAATTCTTGGTGTCGACGTGTCGAGCGACTTCCAGTTTTGCAGCATAGGCAAAGCCAAACTAGCCTCATAGTTCAGTCACTCGTGAGCTCATCGATTGCAACTTTATAAAGAGCAGGTAAGACCTCACGTTCTCATCGTTAGGCAGGAGCACAACAGTACCAGCTTGCTCCATTTAACCGCATTCAGCGACGGTTCGGCTCGTCGACAACAAGGCAATTTCCGATAGGCTTGATTCCTTGAAACTGGGGAGAGATATTGCCACTTTAAGTATCCTATATCGAGTCTACGACGGGGAGAATTATACGGACTAATACCACCCGTTGATTTCCGCCACCGCACGTTGCGCCAACATTACCACTGAATGAATCACAAACTGAATGGTTGTCTACGACAGTACGCTTCAGCCGACATTTTTTGCCGCACTAGGCTCCACTATGGAACCGGTTGCCAGCAGAGGTATTTCCGCACTTTTGGAACACCCTAAAAGGCCGGCAACGCTGATTGTGTTGGGGATGTCTATGGTTGTCTTTCTATGAGGTGGCACACTCGTTTTTCTCTCTATATATATAAATATACAAATGTACAATTATATTACAGGATATTACGTGCGTTTAAAGTTTATTTCAAGTCACGTTACATATATATGTGCGTTCATATGCCGAAATAAATATAACGTTTATGATACGACTTATAATAATGATATATAAAAAATATATATATTTATTGTCTTTTGACTGAAGCATTAAATTTTGTGAGAGACGCGTGTGTATTTACTACCATGGATGCCTGCTGTTGCCATAAATGTTGATAACGGTAGTTAAATCGGGATAATAAAAAAATATAACTTAATGGATCATTACGTTTACTAAGAGATGTAAAATAAACGTGTATATATAGTTGATTTTCCCATTTTGTATTAATAAGTTTAACTTAGTACGCGAACCCATAATATCAGTCAGGTGGGGAACCAGCCGAGTCTGGTAATTACTCCAGCTCCATAAAAACCAGAGCTAAGTATTATGTTTTGGTAGCGTTGCAATATAGTTCCACTGATCTATGAGGAAACACTAGTAACCGCCAGCGTTTATAAAACTAGACTCCACTCCAAGTATCTAAATATTTAGTTTAGTACATAAATACATAACTTCACGCAAAGCATTTTGTGGAGTAGGCGGAGAGAAAAGAGCGCCCTACGGTACGATAATTACATAACTCACGCGCTTCTTCTAATTTTAAAACTCTTACACAGTCGTCGGTTTTTAAGGCCTGTTATCATGATTAGTTTAGCACTTAAAGCACGTTAAAGCACAATTTTGATCATATCAGGTTTGCTAATAATATCATTTAAAGAGTATTTTTCTCTGAAGTTCCTGAAAATAAAAACAACTCTAAAAATACATTCCCAAATACAAAAAAAAAATGTATTTTAAACCCACCGTATTATTTATAGTCCCATAAATCGTAATGTTCCCTCGACCGTAAAGAAAATCGGTTATGGAACATTATTTATTTAACTGTCAGCACGTAACCTGTAGGTTCACGGATTAATAAAGAGGAGTGCAGAAGAAGTTACCATAAACCTTAAAAGTTTTATTGATAAACTTCAATACTAACTAGATATAGACTCTTGACTAAATCTTTGCTAATATCATACAGTTGAGAATTTCAATTATTTGGCTGTTCCAATTTACGATAACGCTTCCGAAAACGCGGAATAGAATATTGACCGGGTAGAGTTAAGATCAGGTTTCATGGGTAATGTACAAAAAAGTAAATCTTTTATCGTTAGATGACTTAATTTGAGAGAGCCTGATCCAAAAACTTTTACAAATATATTCGTTATTGTTTATCTACAAATAACCTACTGAAAATTGTGTAATATTGCAATATAAACAGTACGCAATATTTTACATTCCTTAATAAATTAAGTATAATTATATGTGTTATTATTACGTTGAAACTGTAATGAACCTGTGCTGATATCAGTTCTGTGACAAAGAGTCGTTCGCTTCACGTACATATTACTGATAACACGACGATGTGTTTGTTATATTTTACGCGGCAATTCTTTGTTGATATTTACTTTTAAATGATGTCGAAAAATGATAAAGAATATTTGGTTTCTATTATTTATTACTTTCAATTTTGTTGTTGCTTGTAATATTTTCACGCGGTTAATATTTAATAGTGTGGGTAGCGATGCCATTTAATATCAAATGATATATTCAGTAAGAATGTATGGAGGTTGTGTTATTTAATTAACACGAGAAATTATTCTTTGAAAGAGAGAAATTATTTTTTTCTTTCTGACAGGACAAAGAACATTACAATTTGGCATCTAGAATTTAGAAAGTTTGTATAATTATTTATATTACTGTAAATCTTTATTATCTATAAATCTATCTATATATTCCATATCTATATTATGTTGGATATATAAGTATACATATACTTCTGGATACATCTATTTGCCCACCTTTTTTTTTCTAACGCGTGGAAATGCTTTATGCACACCCCGCCTAGGTACTGTGGGACTCCCAAAGCAGCACAACACGCTGCATTCCAATCCTAGGGCACCCCACTAAAACCCGCGGCGGCCTTCCTCCGGCTACAGGGTGGTCCAGGATACGGTAAACCCCTCTGGACCACCCTGCCGTCGCCCCCCTCTATTTCAAGGGGAGTTCATCCTCAGGGAGTCTCGGCGTGAGGCTCTCCAGGGCGGGGCGGCTCCGACCGCGAGCTGTAAAGAGGCGTGCGGCCGGCGGCGCCCCCAACGATCCTCCCCGGCCGCACCGGGGGTCATCCTTCCCGGGCCGTGACCCTGGCGTACTTGCGGATGGTGTGCCCTCGCGGCCCGTCAGCGGCGGCGATCAATGAGCTTGCCGCCGCCGCCTTCGAGCGGGATCAGCTCTCTCCCGATCCCGCTCGGCGGCCTTCTTCTAGAGCATTATTGCTTCGCAGAAGGACAGCCGTCCACTCCTGCTCGCCCGCCAGTATTGCTGCGATCAATGCCGGCGGGACAGGTCTCGCCCGATTCCGTCGATCAGGACTCGATGCTCAGCCACCCATGCCGGGCAAACCTCCAGCGTGTGCTGGGCTGAGTCCAGGTCGGATGCGCAATGGTGGCATCTCACCGTCTCTTCTCTTTTTATTCGACTCAGATACTCATCGAAGCCCCGTGTCCGGTGAGTATCAAAGTGAACCTGTAGATGACAGTGCCCCATTTATGTAGCACCCAGGCCTCGAGGTGGGGCAGGACGGCACCGAGGGCACGACACTCACGCCACGGGGCAGACTGGTGCGGAGGACCATGTCGTAGGCGAGGTTCCATAGCAAGGGCCCCAGCACGGACCCCTGGGTAACCCCGCACGTAACCTCCTTCCTTCGCTCCGTCCAGTTCCGGTGGACCCAGTCCACCCATCTCTCCTGCAGGTAGGCCCCAATGACCGACGTTAGGTAGGGAGGCTCCTAGTGGTAGATGAGGGATCTATTGGCCCACCTTGCATTTTCAGTTTCGTTTGGTCCTAGCTAAAATTTTATATTACTTCGAGCAAAAAGTTTTTATGCAGTTTTGAACCTGGCACATTCATAATTTCATTCAATAGTATTTTTTGAATTTCGAACACAGAATTTAAAGAAACAAAAGACTATTTGGAGCCTGTTTGTTGATATCAAACAATCGAATACTAAGAAAACTTGATTTTATTGGTTTACTTGGATTCTTGAAAATTTGATTGATCTCTTTGGTTTTGCAACAAACATTACTTATTCTTAACATTAAGGTTTTCAATAATCTATGGATACTTCGCCTGAAGTCGCCGCCCAAGCTGTGGCACTTATCCAGGCTGGACACAGTCAAAGAAATGTGAGTGCTCATCTTAATTTAAGTCGATCTGCGGTCCGAATTATATATCGGAGGTACCTAAAGACTGGCAGCTTTGTTCTTAGCCAAAGAAGGCCACGATTTCGGGTCACAACTGAAAGTTCAACAGATTCATCGTGACGACCAGCTTGAGAAATAGTCACCATTGATATACAAAACCAACTTTGCGACTTCCACGGCGTATCTGTGAGCGCTAGAACTGTTTGAAGAAGGTTAAAAGAACACAATTTGGTACCACACAAGCCAGCTAATGGCCCCAAACTAACGCGAGCCCACCGAACAGCATGCCTTCATTTGGCGCGCACTCTTTTAAATTGCACTCAGCAGCATTGGAACCGTGTAATCTTTTCTGATGAGTTTAAAATTGTGTTACATGGCAATTATGGAAGGAAGAAGGTCTACCAAAGTAAGGAAGAGCGTTTCGCACAATGATGCTTTGAAGAGGTTGCTTATAGCGATGGCTCATGGACTGTCTAGGGCGGTATATCCGCGAGCGGCAAAGCACAACTAGAGGTTGTTACGGGACCACGGCTGCAAACATTAAATGCTCAAAGGTACATTCGTGAGTGCTTTGTACCTCAAATGATGCCATACGCGGGCTATGTGGGCCCGAATTACCTTTTTATCCATGATAATTCAAGAGCCCATGCGGCCGGCATCGTCAGGGAATTTCTTCGGGATGTGAACATCACAGTTATGGACTGGCCAGACAGAAACCCAGACATGAACCCCATTAAGCACACGTGGGACGAGCTAAAAAGAAGTGTCAGGGCTCGTCAGCCAGTTGCCCAGGCGATGCAGGTGTTGTAAGCTGCCATAGAAGAGGAATGTGAGATGATCCCTCAAAACTTCATAAAACGGTTGATAAACTCAATGCCTAATCGTATAAGAGCTGTGGTAGATGCCGATGGAGGCCACACGCGTTATTAAATTAAAGCTTTATTTGACAAAACAAGTTTTTCAATCAATTACATTTACCAAGGCGCGTACCCGACTTGTTACGCGTAGCTCCATATCATGTGGTATTCTGAATTCAAATTTAAAACCATATGATCGAAAAAGATGGTAAAATATATCAGGCTTAAAACTGCATCAATAGTTTTTGCTCGACCTAATATAAAATTTTAGCTAGGTCCACATGAAACTGAAAAAGCAAGGTGGGCCAATAAATGTGTCCAGAAGTGTATCTAAATTTAGTTGGATATAAAACTTTTGTGAGAAAGAAAGCTCATCAACTCTCATATTTTAAGTGGCTAGAACTTAAAATATGAGAGTTGAAGAGCTCTTCTACCAGATAGTTAGTTATTTTACTACGTGAGCTATATTTTCCCGGTTAGCTAGTGGTAGCGTGTTCTTCGTTTTTCTCCATCGATGTTTTTATTATCATTTTTTAATGTTTGTTTTTAAGTCGGAAAGAATATGATTTGTTAAACCAAACTACATAACAAACTAGGGAATACTAAAATGGAGTGATTTTGGTTTATTTGGGAATCTTAAGTAAGCAAACGTATAACTTGGTTTTATTTAAAAACTTTTTAAGTATAGTTAGATATGTTATGTTACTATATATTACCACATAGGAAATGTATTGAATATGTAGCATATTTTTTGCCTGATTATCACAACCGTAATTACATCTGCGTAAAATTTGATAACAATAGATGATATTTACAATATAAATGTAGCCTATGTTACTGCTTATATTTTTAGCGTTGTGGCCGTCAAAATCGGAGATTAGCTTAAACAAACAAAAAAGTGATATTGAAAAACTAACGTTTAAAAAAAGAGATAATTTCATGAGTACAAACACTCCAAATTTATTTATTTATATTGATTAGTATTATGTACTAATTCCTTACACTGTCCCAGTTTATTGTCTTTTAGAACTGCTGCCGCTTTTGAAGATTAACTGCTTTAGGCAATTAATAGTACCTATTATACTCCAAGTGTGATTGAGCCGAGATTAATTGTATCAATAAATTTGACGGATTATACTCAATTAGCGATAAAGTTCATTGTGAGACTGTTCCGACTGATCTTTATTGGCAAATACACGTATATAACTATTCAAACTTCAGACAGTATATATGAAATAGATGTGATGTTTTACTTTATTATAGATGAGAATAGAGATAATCATGGTACATTAAATCTCGTTCATTTTTGTTTAATCAATTTTCTCATTAAAGAAATAGTTTACGGGAGTAGAAGTAATTATACTACCTGAGTGAGTGTTGATATTTTTTTCTCTGGCTTCATATTAAACTGAAATTTATTTTTTATTACCCATTTTTACCCATGTTCAAATTTAAATTTAAATAGGTCTAAATTGATGAGGGTTAAAATTTGTAAATGTGAAGCCTCATTTGTCATATGTGTCTAAGAAAACTCACTTGGATTAGTAGGAGGTCCTAACAAAACTCGAAAATCATTCCCGTTTACTATTTTTAACCGACTTCGAAAAAAGGAGGAGGTTCTCAATTCGTCTGTATGTATAATATATATTTTTTTTATGTATGTACACCGATATTTTCGTCAATTATGGACTGATTTCAAAAATTTTTGTTTCGTGGTATATTGTTTACTTCCGAGATGGTCTCCTATTTTCACCAGGTCAGGATCTGATGATAGAAACCAGGAGAAATCGAAGGCATCCACCAAAACTTGTATGCGAGTATCGTGTTTTTATTACAAAATAGTGATGTCTTAGGGATATTCTTTATGGTGCCAACACTTGATGCTGCTGTGCTGATAAAGAAGCCACAAAACTTCTCAACGGTTAGGAGTTTGAAGACAGCACTGCAATTGGTCGATAGAAACAACTTGGTAGTATGCAGAGCTAGCGTGTTGCTGGTGAAGTATGCTGGAATATTCACCTGATGCTGCTATGCTGATGAAGAAGCCACAGAACTCCTTAACGATCTGGAGTTGGGAGACAGTACTGCAGTTAGTCGATGGAAACTGTTTAGTAGTGTATAGGACTAACGTGTTGCTTGGGAGGTATGCTTAAATTAACGTCTGATACTGCTGTACTGATGATGAAGCTACAGAACTCTTATACGGTTAGGACAACACAATTCTGTAAAAATGTTTTTTTTTTTTTTTTTCTGCAATCGTTTCCAGGCTACGATTGGCCTTCATTTGGGCTGTAGTGTTACCAATAACACTACTACTAGTACAGTACAGTACCAATAACACTACTAGTAATTATCATGGGTAGACCCAAGGTCTACCCATGATAATTACAAAAAATATAAATTCTTAGCAAGTATTATCTTCTATCTAACAGTCTCGGTGGCGCAGTGGGCGAGCGCACGGCCTCTGATCCAGAGGTCCGGGGTTCGATTCCAGACACTGGCTCACACCAATGACTTTTCGAAATTGTTTTCGGAAGTTATGTGTGATAAATACCGATGATATAAGATTCGCCACCTATTCCATTTGGGACGTAAACATAAAAGGCGAGACGAGGCTTAACAGCCGCTGCCTACACCTTCGGGTAACAAAAGGCGTGAAGTTATGTTAAACTTTAATTAGGTTACTTTAGTTAAGTTAAGTTATGAAGTTATCTTACTCTTTTATCTAAGTACCTATTTATGACAATTATAGCTCCCTAAAATATCAACCATTTAACAAACGGACTGGTAATTAGTGAAAATATATTTACTAAACTGAAAGCCATGTAAATTAACTAACTTCTATTGAAGTTCACAACTCATTAATATCACTAAAACTACTGAAAAAAATTACGTTTAAAAAAAAAGTTAAACCGACTTCTAGAAACGTAAACCACAAAATCTTAAAGTAAATGAAAACTAAAAAATGAAAACTTTATAACTAAAAAGCGATAAATAACGGATTTTGTGGTTTACGTATCTAGAAGTCGGTTTAACTTTTTTTAAAGTAACTTTTTTAATTCGAATTTCGATTTAAGCCGTTAAAAACATATTATCTGGGCAAACCAACCAAAAAAAACCTACCTAATTAATGACTTATGTGAAGATAGCCCTTTGAAAATTTTCCTTCAATCAATTAAAATTTTAGAGTAAAAAAATAAAAATATAATTCATCCTGCGTTTTAAGGTGGGGACAGAGGGACAAGGGCGGCCACCCCGAAAACTTGGATTTATGCTTTTATTGATCCCACATGTCCCAAAAATAAATTTGTGTCCTTTATGAAATGCAATATTCTGCTCCTAATAAAACAAATTTTACATTTAGTCAATTAAAATGTTTTAATTGACTAAATGTAAAATTAGTTTTTGGAATGGAACATGACGCATTAATACAACACAAAAGTGCAGTACTTGGACTTCTGAGGACTTATATTTTCATTTGCTTATACAATATGGCAATATGGCGGCCGATGTTGCCATACCAGAGAGGTCGATGGGAGTATATAACACTATATATATATTCACACTATTTGAGGTACCGCTCTTTATAAAGAGATATGCTGGGTATCTGACCGACCGAAGCCTTTTGTAACCACACGACTAGACCTTATAGTTCTGAAGAAAATTAGCATCATAATACAACTCGAGAACGTTGCAATCTTTCGATCAAAATACCTATCAACGGAATTGTACGAGGCCGTCGGCCATCGAGTATCCATATATGTGTCTATAGAAAATGGTATGAGTTGGTATGTGGGATATATATTGTAAGAAAACGTTTTATGTATTTATGTTATTGTGATGGTACCACTCTAGAGGGTTACTCTTTCTCTTTTCGCGCAAATGTCACTAAGGAATTTGACATTTTACAGGTCATTTTTTGAATAATATTGTGTCGAAGGCTGACAAAAAACTGTTTAGTAAAAAAAGAAAACAAATGATTTTTGCCACCATTTTAATACATTTTGGACTAGAAAGTTAAACACTGCTTATATCTTCGGGTATTAATCGTGTCAAATTAAAACTGCTTTTAATGAAGCTACATACAATACGTTAAATACATATGTTAGGAGTTTACGATTGCAAAATAGTAGTAAAAAAACATAATAAATTGGCAAATATGTAAATATATAAGTTCATTACCAAAGCAATTTAGAAAGCCTATACACTCTTTTTTAAATTTGCCCCGGTTTGAATGGTTGCAAGGAAAATGAAATTGTAAAGGTAACTTTACATTCTCTTTGATATCTGAAAGAAAATAAATTACAATTAATATGAAAGGAAAACAGTTTATTTGACTTATTACCTTTAAATAAAGTGGTGACATTTAAAAAAGTAACAAACGAGAAACCTTTGAGTTTTGCTCAAAGTTTTCTTGTTTGTTTCTACAGTTTCAGAGGAGTTACAGCAAATTAATATTACTAAGTAAAGACTTAGATTTATCTGTACTTATAATATAAAATTGTTTGCAAGACAAGAGCCCGAATATTGAACCGCCACTCAAGTATATAAGTGCTACTTAAGTGTTTAAGTAGCTGTCACATTAGACAGAATACATGAAATTTGAGCAGTAAGTAGCACTTTATTGATTGTCAGATTTGAGTGGCGGTTCAGTATTCGGGCGAAGGTCTCTATTTTTGATAGATATTTGAAAACTAATATACAGGAAATCTTTATCAGAGAAAATTAAGTCAAAATCCAAAATCAAATGCCTATGTCTACTAGCTGTTTATTATTGTACGGAGGTTGCCGAATAACTGATATTTTTGTGGTAAAAGGCAGTCTTTTTTTTAGTTATGTCTGAATATAAAACGTCAAAGAAAATTTATTAAAGACTAATGAGGTGGTTTTAGTGCGTTTTAATAGAAATTACGCAGAAATTGCTGCGCCGTCCAAAACTTATTCCTTATGAGATGAACTTTCACAAAATAATTTGTCAAAGACAGTTGAAGAGTACCTATAGACAATAGAATTTACTTTGAAATACAAAATCAATGACACTAAGCTTGTTTAACGAAACTTGTTCAGTAGTTTATTATTATGATGACTTTAGTACGATCTAGATTGTACGGATTAAGTTTAAGTCTATTTGAAGATACCATCGAAACCAAAACCTCTTGTCATTCGAGAATCAATAAGTTTTGTTAATACCAAAAGTAACTAGCAAAATTCTGTACTTCGTTCTATTTCAGACATAACTAAAATATTTGTTCCGAAATCTCTGTCTGTACAAATTATAAGCCAAATTATAAATATTGACACTCTCAATTTTTTTTTTAATTTTTGGAAGTTACTTTAGTTTACTAGTTCTAATAAAGATCTCCTCTAAAACTTAAGGGAGTGGACCAGTAATGTTTCAGTTGCGTTCAGTCATTTGCGAGTATTTCTGTATTACTCTATAATCCGAATTCGTCATTAAAGTATCTAATGCAATAATATCCTTACGTATTATACAATACTAATAACAATGCGCGTGTATCTTTTCTACATCTACAGATATATTTAAGTAAATTAAATATATTAACACTCTATTTTTTATTGTCGGCTAAATAATATTGGTAAATTTGTGTGAATAAAATAAATAGAGGGTAGTAGTACTTGGTGGCGTTTTGAGAATTTTGTCTTAAGAACCATTGATAAAATAATATCATGACTATAAAAATGTCCAAATTGTAAAAATTAATAGCCCAGGAAATTAAATTACCGAAGTAAATGGCTATGTATTAATTAATTAACCACTTGTAGGAGAGAACCTCAGTGTTTTGTCATGAAAAAAGGAATTGTTAAGTTTACCGGAAAGGGTGAGAAATAATGTTAGAGTATCTCTTTATACAGGATAAGTTCACCTAAAGAAACACAATGAGGAAACAAAGCAAAAAAATTTTGCTGTAAAAAAATTTACTCATTTTTATCCTCTGACGTGACTATTGTGTTAAAGCCTCGCCGTTCACTGAATGAATGGGCTAGCTCGACCAGGGAAATACCACGAACTCTCAGAATATTGACGTAGACTGGTTTATCCCGCCTATTCAATCCCACTCCCTTAAAGACTAGTGATGCACCTGTAACAGAACACTGTGTTGCAGGCGACTAAAGAGCTTGTCATTTACAACGATAAAAAGCTTCCACGTTAATCCCCTATTCCATAACAAAAATGTTATGTCTGTGTTTAATATTATCGTCGTAAGAAATTAGAACCCGTAGAGCTGAGAATAAAAGCTAGTTTAAAATATAATAGAGGCACTTTTAAATTATTGTAAATTAATTTAATCTACTGCCAATTACTGGAAAATATTGAGATTCTGTTGTACATTAAAGTTTAAATAAATAATAATATTAAAATTTATCAAATATCAACATATTAAATAAATTTATTCTCTAAGAATTTTCATGTTGATGTTGTACTTGGCTTCTGATAATGCAGAACATATATTCTTATAATCATAATGTGAAAGGTTAACATATTGAATGTGGCTGGATAATCGAATATTACTCGAGGTTTATCATTATCTTCGCCGCAGTGCCAGGACTTAACTAAAAATATTCCATAAGATTTATTTATATTGGTTCACGCGATTGGTTTTTATTATTGTGTCACGCTAATCCGATCCTAATGGACTATTTATATTAAATTAAATTTAATTTTAGGAGAAAGGGGGAAAACGAGGAATGGCGTCCCCTAGTCGGAAGTGACTACCGTCTGATGCCGACCTTTAACATAAGATACCGAAAGGTATATAAGGGTAAGGGGATGGCGCTCTTTCACCGAGTGGTGTTGAGTTGGTAGTTGCTTTTTATGGGATAGGAGGGAAAACGAGCAGGCGTGTCACCTGATGGTAAGCAACCAACGCCGCCCATGGACACCAGCAACACATATAGTGTTACTGTTGCGTTGCTGACCTTTAAGGGGTAGGGATTAGAAGGATAGGGAAGGATGGGGAAGGGGTTCGTCCTCCGGGTACCTGTCTCACCAAACGAAACGCGGCATGAGCCACTTTACGTCGATCTTCTGAGAGGTCGTGGTATTTCACCGGTCGAGCCGGCCCATTCATGCAGCGAACTGCTTGGCTCTACCACTGCCAAAAGTTTAATCAAAAAGCGGTATTTGGGTCTATCAATGTGTGACATTATTTATTTTTCACGACATGTGTCAGAAATAGAATTACAATCTGTACCTTTTGTCATAATATATCGAAGCTCATAAATATATTTTAAGTAGCGCATCAATATCCATCGCCGAGCATACGTGACGGTGATAAAAAATTGGTTACACTCATTCAATCTGCAAGTGACAAATATGATTATGGTTTGTAGAAGATATTTATTATGTTTCCAGAATAATCTTAAAAGGCACTAATTTATATCTGTATCGTTCGTAGTTTGAACCCTAAGCACCTGGCTTCCCAAATAGGAAGGAAAATCCTTGACCAGTGAATCCGAAAATCATCTACTATTGATTTTTTGGGATTCCTTTCAGAAGCTATATGTGATAAATTATGTAAAAATTCGGCGAATTGAGGTGTAATAGCTTAGGCTAGAGAAGGCCGTGGAGTTACAAAAAAAACGCTGCATGAATGGTCCGGCTCGACCGGGAAAATACCACGACTTCTCAGAATATCCATGAGAGGAGATGTCCGAAAGCCTAACCACATCGTCTCTCCCTTCCTAACCCACTTCCAAGCTTTCTCAATGTCTTTTAAAGGCCTACAACACAACTGTGATAATATGTTGCAGGGTTACCATCAGGTGACACGCTCACTCGTTTGTCCCCCTAGTTCATAAAAAATACATGTTAAAATGTAAACTTTTATAAGTGTCATATTTCTACACATAATAAATTATAAGTCTTATTAAAGATAATTATATATGTGTTTAATTATATGTGTTATTATAATTACGTTGGAACTGTAATGAACCTGTGCTGATATCAGTTCTGTGACAAAGAGTCGTTCGCTTCACGTACATATTACTGATAACACGACTCCCGAACCGTAAACATGAAAAGTAACAAATAGCAAATAATATGTGTTTGTTATATTTTACGCTAAGTTTCTGTTACTGTAGGTACTTTAATAGGGATAAAGGATAGCTGAAATGGTAACGATTATATTTATATAAAATTAAACAGGCGAGCACTTGACCTCCTTAAATTTACTTGTAAGAGAGATCATGTTCGGGAAGTGAGCTGACTTGTTTAAAAACCTATTCATCTATCATGCATTTTTTTAATATATATATTGTTTTGTATATATTTGTAAATTAAATTTTTAAGTCGCGGTGGTCCAGTGGGAGAGCACACGGCTTCTGATGCAGAGATTCTGGTTCGAATCCTGACACTGGCTCACACCAATGACTTTTCGAAATTGTTTTCGGAAGTTAAGTGTAATAAATATCGATGAATGAAAACTTTGTGCCCGGTATGGCAATAGGTTCGCCACCTATTCCATTTGGGACGGAAACATAACGGCGAGACGAGGCTTAACAGCCGCTGCCTTCACCTTCGGGTAACAAAAGGCGTGAAGTTATGTTATGTTATGTTAAACTTTAGGATTCGAAGGTACATGACCTGGTTTAAGGTAAGTTGTTACCATGACCTGAATAGAGATGCAAGCATAATCAAAACCTTCACATCCGCATATCTAACCCTTTTAAAAGGGTTGCGCTTTTGCAAGCATTCACTATATCATACTCCAAGCTAATAAGAATTTGGTTTTATTCTTGTCTTTTTGACTTTGTTAGGCATAAATAATTTTGTAAATATTTATAAGGATTATAAAAACATAACATAGTTATGTTATGTTTTTATAATCCTTATATCACGCATTTTTCTATATGAAGGTGTAGGCTGCGGCTACTATGCCTCGACTGGCCGAATCGTCACGTCTTAAACGGATTAGGAATAAAATAAAAAAGATTAAATCAATAGATAATAAATAGATTGAATAAAATAGATTCAAACTTGTATTTTATTAACTCTAATAAAGTCAGTCTATCTTAAAAATGTTATGTTTCTAGTTTGAAATAATGTGACTGAATTTGTTTACAATATCATTACATAGTACAAAATAACGTCGTTTTCCGTCACGTCGCTGTACCCTTTTACGCTTATACTCGTATCTTTAAAACTGCGCAAAGGATTTTGATGCGTTTTTTTTAATAGATAGAGGGTGTCAACGGGGTGGTTTTTATCATTGTATATTATTCATGTATGGTAAAGAAAAAATTATAAATCCAAAATTAACTTCTTCGTTAATTTTGATGCGACTAGTCAACTAGTCTAATATAAACATAAACATTATAATTTCACGCTTTTTGTTACCCGAAGGTGTAATGAGCGGCTGTTAAGCCTCATCTCGCCGCTATGTTTACGTCCCAAATGGAATAGGTGGCGAACCTATTGCCATTCCGGGCACAAAGTCTTCAGTCATCGATATTTATCACACTTAACTTCCGAAAACAATTTCGAAAAGTCATTAGTGTGAGCCGGTGTCAGGATTCGAACCCGGACCTCTGGATCAGAAGCCGTATGCTCGACCGCTGGACCACCGAGACCATGGACTCTAATATAATCAATAAATATTAGTTGTCTAGTCGAAAAGGCAAAAAGGGAGAATGCGTAGTACCCGAAACCAGCGTGAATGCATGATGTATGACTGTGGATGAAGCGAAAGAGGTGTGTCAGGATTGTAGCTAGTGGAGAGCCAAAGTCTCTGCCTACCCCTACGGGATACAGGCGTGAGCTAATGCATGTATGTATGTAGTTGTCTAGTTCTATTTAATAATCTGCGGTTATTTAAATGTTACATGTTAAATGTTTCATCATTTCAATACATCTGACTCCTGATATTGTTTCGCATATAAGTTCATGGTTACCATATCAGTACCTACAAAACATATTCTAGCGTCACAAATCGATAAATACAAGGTTCACTATTTATCATAGGCCTTTCCGCTACATATCAAACATTTATTTTATAATTATACATTAAACTATAAATAATAATATCTACATATGATATAAAAATATTATATTACAAATAATAATTACGATTACCACGTATTGTCACGAAATATGTTCCAGAGTATGTAATTTTGTATTATGTTTTTAGTATATTTTTCACTTATATCCAGTTAAGAAGTTATTAATCATGCTGATGGTGAAATTAAGACTTAATCCAACAGATTTCAAATTTGTCTGATACACAGTTGTCGGAACGTAATCCCTTAACGCGTGTAATGTCTACGCAAATGTATTTTTAATGCAAATAAATATAGATTCTTAACACCTGCCTGTCTGTTTGTGGCGAATAATGAAACTCAAAACATGAATCGGAATAATACAAATTACTTTGAGTATTAACTCGAATTTATCTCATGAGAATACGTTATATGCTTTAAGTAGATTATTTGGCTGTCTTGTTATTTCCCATATAATTTGAAAACATGTTGCATCTTCTGTATGCTTTTATAAATGGCAACGAATGAGATTTATTACAAAATGGAGTTTTAAAATGTCGACGTTATTATATTATATTCAAACACATTAAGTTTAAAGTAAAAATTTATTTGTCATCAATATTTTTGAGCACGGTTGAATACATATAAAGAAACTTACAAACTTGCCTTGTTCCTTTGCGTTTGCTTCTAAGAACAAAACAACTGATTTGATAAAATGTTTAGTCTTATGATACAATAATTTAATTACGGTACAATATATGATCACATATACTGATAAATATTGACAGTATACCTAATATATACTTTGCTAAAAAATGTTTTATTTTTTTTCCAAAATATAAATTACAACTGGAACTTTAATATCAAACTATTATAGAACTAGTATTAATGTATAGACCAGTAATCCATAGCAAAGATCCTATCATTACATGGTATAAAGCAAAGTAGCTTTCCGCTGTCTGTTCCCTATATGCTTAGATCTTTGAAACTACGCAACGGATTTTGATGCGGTTTTTAAATAGATAAACGGGGTCAACAGGGTGGTTTTTATTAATAATGTAGTAAAGAAAAAGTGATAACATAACATAACATAACTTCATGCCATTGTTACCCGAAGGTGTAGGCAGCGGCTGTTAAGCCTCGTCTCGCCGTTATGTTTACGTCCCAAATGGAATAGGTGGCGAACCTATTGCCATACCGGGCACAAAGTTTTTAGTCATCGGTATTTATCACACATAACTTTCCGAAAATAATTTCGAAAAGTCATTGGTGCCAAAGCCAGTGGCAGGATTCGAACCACGACCTCTGGATTCAGAAACCGTGTGCTCGACCACTAGACTACCGAGACTATTTTGCCGGTAAGTAATAATTTGAAAGGTACATAATATTAATTTCCATATTCAAGCCTCCATTAAAAAGTTTGCAATCGATTAGAGGTCTAAATAGAGTAGAGATGGTTATTATTTTTATATTTATTCATTAGATATCTTGCCAATATACCTTATAGGAAAATCCTGTCTGTTTTTCAAAAAAATGATTCTGAATTTGTACACTGCACGAACATTTCATTGAACTCGTTTTTAATTCTCAATCTCACTATTCTTCCATCAACTTTTCTTTCTGCCATTGTGTATGCTGCAATGAATTATTTGTCATTTGTTATAGTTAAAGATATATTTTCCTTGTTAGCACGGCGCGACTGTTTTGCACAAAACTATTTGTTTACTTGTCACAATAGATGGCGCTGCCATTCGAATTTCAAATTTAATCGAGTCTGACAGTTTGATTAACATAATTCTTTACAGGCATTCATTGGCCTAATAGTAAAAATGCGGATTCATCTATTTTAGCTCTTCATAATTGGATTGTAAAAAAAAACTTGTATTGGTAGATAACGCTTTTAGCATTTATGAAACTTTAGAATATTTATATATATTTTGAATTGAAAATATTATTCATATATGTTTTATTTTAACCAAACAATGACGTAAAAGATTAAAAATGATGTAAAAGTAGTGACTGTAGTTGAGACTCTAAATAATGTATTTTAACAGTGGTAGAGCCAAGCAGTTCGCTGCATGAATGGGCCGGCTCGACCGGTGAAATGCCGCGTTTCGTTCGGTGAGAGAGGTACCCGGAGACCCACCCCCTTTCCCCATCCTTTCCTTTCCCCTATCCCCTAAAGGTCGGCAACGCAACAGTAACACTATATGTGTTGCTGGTGTCCATGGGCGGCGTTGGTTGCTTACCATCAGGTGACACGCCTGCTCGTTTGCCCTCCTATCCCATAAAAAAAAAATATATAGTATATAAAAATATATGTAGAGTCTCGGTTGTCCAGTGAATGAGCTCTTCATTTCTACATTAAAAATTGTGGGATTGGGCTCACACCAATAAATTCTTGGAGTTCTTTTTGGTGTGATCAAAGCCTATGACTGGGAACTTTGTGCCCTGTGTATGGCAACATGTTCGCCACCTATTCTATTTGGGACGTAACATAGCTATTTGGCGACTGGAGGCTTAATAGTCCCTTTCTAAACCTATGTGTAGAAAGAGGCGTGAGTGTATTTATTAGTTGCAGACCAACATAGTCAGCTCCACCGGTCAAATACAATAGCTCAAAAAGTGACCATTTCACTAACCTTGTTACCCTTCCTATCCTTCTATCCTCCCTGTACCATCTTGAAGCTTGAAAAAGCATCAGTTACCCTCCCCTTGTTGAAGTTTTCCATGGTTGGCGGTCGTCGCTGAGTACTACTGGCTGCAGGGCTCTTTAGTGTGCGGTCGTAGCCGTATCCGAGGGGGATCTAGGGGAGCATTTGTTCCTCGAAGATGTCACTTTTTATTTATTTTATCAGAGAGAGGCCCCTCAAATAAATGTTGTGTTGTAATAAGTATGGACGATATTAAATAAAGTTTAACAAAAAATAAATTATATCAAACGCCAGAACACACATAAAATTTCATTAAAATCAATTTTTAATAATCCACTTGCAGATTGTGTACTGTATACACAGAGTACACAGGTACCCAGGTACTCTTTGTGTTTGTTTAGGTTAAAAACCAATTAATTGTGCAAACACTACACGACCCGTTTGTTTTATTTATTCCTTAATTCAATGTTATACAAAATCCGTGACAACGGGAAAAATTGGAAATTGCTTTAGAAAAATATAATTCGTTTTGGTATCGATACTGTCCAAACATTATTTTTATTTGTTAATTTTGTAGATGTGTATTAATGTTATTATTCAAGGGTGCATCTCTAAGTCGATTTGGAGTCGAGTCGTCGAGTCTAAGACGTGGTATTTCAGCGGTCGCCGTGACCCATTAATGATAATATAAAAATACTAGCTGACCCGGCGAACTCTGTTTCGCATCAAAAGTAATAACTGCTGCCCCGCTATGTTAATACTGCAATATCTTCGACAAATTTGAAGTCGATAGCAGCTATAGGTTAAAAATGGGAAATTTCCATTGTTAACACCCCCGCAACCCCCCTTGTGGGTGGAATTTCGTAAAATCCGTTCTTAGCTGACCTCTACTCGGCGAAAAGAATAATCCTACCAAATTTCAAGTCGCTACGCCTTATGGTTCCAGAGATATCGTGATGAGTCAATATATAGGTGGAAATCTCTTATATATATATAGATTTACATCAACTATGCATAAATGTATTGCTAACACTTATTTACGGAACGGACGTGTTTTCCCGGCCAGGCTAAAATATAATAAAAAAAACCAACTTAGTGACGCTGTGTTGTGTGATTGCTTTTATATGCATATTTATGAGATGAAAAAAAATCGCATTTAATTTGCTGACTTTTTAAAATAGTTTCATTTTCATTCGTACGAAACATCAGATTATGGATCAATGCAATTTTCTTTAAAAACTATCCCAAAAACTGTCTTGGTTACTAACTCGGTTTTAGAAATCACTTAATAAAATGCTATGTGTTATAGAAATACTATTTATAGGTACTAGCTGGTTAGTGTATACAAATAGTCTAGTTTAATAAAGAGTGCATTTGTGTAATGTTGAGATATTCACGAAGACTTTAGTCAGCAATAAAGTGGCCATCAAGTGGACTACGTGACTTACGTTAATACGAGTTGTACGTGTTGACTGGTTATTTGTGTTTAACTTAACAACGGAGCCTTAACTAAGATAGCATGAAGAGTAAAAAAACAACTTATTTAATCCTCTGCAATGTTATTTAAGCATTTTCTTATTTTAAATGTTTTCATAAGTATCCTAACATACTTTAGTTTTTATTAATCTTGATGATTTATATGTTGATGTTAAAAAATATTATGTGTAACCCCGTTATCGTGAATACAGCCACCCTATCTCTTTCCGTAAGTGTTTTAAAAGACGACTAATAATAGTTTTTTTTTATTTAAAATTACCGCTCTGTAGCACTGGTCGAAATAATTTTTGTTTGGCTAAATATAATAAATTCAAATTAATTTTGTTTTTAAGCCATGAAATTCTTTTTCCAAAAGTAATAATTTGTTTATTAATTACTTTTACATTTTCATCGCATTTTAATATTTTTCGTCGTCATGGATACGTTAAAAACTCGAGTAATTATGGAATATGAGTATCGTCGTGGCAACGGACAGACACGGAGCTAACACTACGAACCAACCAACCTGTTATTGGTTTGCTCGCTGCCGTTCTGGGAATTTCGACGTGAAAAATGAACCTCGCGGTCGTGTCGACTTTGGTCGACAATGGCGAATTAAAAACGATTGTGGAAGCTGATGATACACAATCTACGGCTGAATTAGTAGCAGTTTTCGACGTTAGCGTTAAAACAATATTGGTCCATTTGCGTAAAATTGGCAAGGTAAAAAGCTTGACAAATGTGTACCCAACGAACTTAATAATAATAAAATATTTATTTCAGATACTCACATCCATAAAAAAATTAAATTACAATAAAGTTAAATTATAACTTAATGATCGCCAGCTCCAAGTACGTCGAAACGTGCCTTGAACTGCTTAACAGACACACAAATTAAGGAATTTTGAACCGCATTGTTAGCTCCGATGAAAAATGGATTCTGTTCAATAGCCGCAAGCGCTTAGCAAGTTTGATAGATCTTGGTTCAGCACCTAAACGGTTGTCTGGCAGAGATCGCAGCATGCGATAAGACCGCCTTTTGTACTTGCCTAATATTATTATGTACTACCCACTGTAATGTATTCTGTTATGTTTGGTGTACAATAAAGCGTATTCTATTCTATTCTATTCTAAACATGCTCTAAACGAAATCCCTACCCCTTACCCGTAGAAAAGTATTGGTCTTTATTTGGTGGTCAAGCGCCGATGGGATTCATCACAGCTTTTTACCAAACGAGATGAGCATTACTGCAGATGTTTACTGTAAAGAACTGAATATAATGATGGAGAAGTTGGCACATCTCCAACCAGCATTACTCAATCGCTCCTCTTCGCTGCACGACAACGCGCGGCCTCATACTACATAGCAAACGGTTTAGAAGTCGCAAGAATTGTCGTTGGAAGCTTTCGGACATACGCCCTACTCACCAGACCTTGCGCGTACCGACTACTATTTTTTCGATTCGAATCCTGGCTCACCCAAAGACTTTTCGAAATTTATTTCGAAAGTTATGTGTGATAAATATCGATGACTAAAAGCTTTGTGCCTGGTATGGCAATAGGTTCACCACCTATTCCATTTGTGACGTTAACATACCGACGAGTCGAGGCTTAACCACCACTGCCTACACCTTCAGGTAGAAAAAAGAAAGAAAAACAAAGGCGTGAAGTTAAGTCATGCTTCAAGCGACTTTTAGGATTTCTCGTATCGAATGTGACCATATTATGCTTCAAATAGTCCTTTTGAATTCTATCATGGCTATATCAATCGGTTATTTGATTAATTATTTATATAATTAGGTAAAGACACTAATGGTAGTTTAAAAATAGCATCAGTCATTGCAAAACGTGTGAAAAAGTGCGCACGGTTTCGCTATTTCCTAGTTTATAGGATAAGGACGCTTGAACATTAAAGGTAAGTTTTAAATAAAAAAAATAGTAAAAAAATTGCTATTTTTTCATTTGGAAAGATGTAAATATCATGTAAGAATAGTAAGAAGCGTATTTTTCTTGTGTTTGCGAATATTTTTCTAAGAAGTTGGGAAATGCTTGCTTTAGTTCCAAAAAATTATGAAAATCTAATAGTAGACAGGGGTGTCATCCATTAGTGTTACGAGATGTGATGAATTAATAAATAAGCTTGATTTAGTACGATTTCGATCATTATTACCAACCAATAGAATAAATACAAAAGAAATATCAACAATTTTGGATGACTTTAACTAAAGGTAGACACGGTGTTTAATAACGGGGTGTATATGATGTCAATTATTGAGACTATTATTTCAGAGTGCTAATTGTGCCAGAAATAAAAGGACAGATGTTTCATTACTGCGAAGCTGATATGTAAGCCGCTATTCAAGAATTTAGACGAGGTGTACCGACTGCAACTGCAGCCAAAAACTTTGGTGTACAGTAACGCTGTTAAATTGTAATAAAAGGAAAGGGCAATGAAATGTAAAATGGACAGGACATGCTGCATCTCGGCAGATATTGAAACTATGCTTGTAAAATGGACTAAAACAGTGAGAAAAAGAGGGTTTCCAATAGGAAAAGAATTTACAAGTGTGAAAAAAATTGTTTTAAGCAAAGAAAATGAAAGGAATAACACTGCTGTAACAGAATCTCAAATAATTAAAGTACTTGATATATCCGAAATGATCATAGTTGGTCATGGTCATGGGTCATGATCAGAATTGAGTATAAATTTGATAGTGCATTATAGGTTGATGGTGAATTAATTAATATGTATGTTATATAAGTATATTAAGCTTACTGACACCTTCGAAACACGAAGTGGAGTAATTAAATAGTATGTCTACTATTAGTGCAATTGACTGTATTAGTGTTTTTTTTTTGTGAAGTGTCATTTATTAGTGCTTACGACGATACAGAAAAAAACTTTTAATATTAATATAAAATATGTTGAAAATAGGAAATTTTATTACATAATATGTTTAATTATTTAAGATTTATTATCTAAGATACACTGATCTCATATAAAAAAGCTGTGCTAGTGTAGGTGTCATAAATATGTAAATGTTTATTTTCTCCTAAAGATAGTGTTAAACGCTAAACCAAACACCACATAGTGTTAATACAACTGTACTATATTTCTGTATAGATGGCGTTGATGATGGTTCTGAATCGCGATATTAAGATTCTCAAGCCGTAGTATTAAGCTCTGGTTATGTTATCTTTTAATGTTCAACTGCAAGTAGACAATACAAGCATTTTATTCGAGTGACATTTTTGGTTTTATTTGTACGGTCACTCCCACCAGTGCAGCTTGTGTTGTTCAGGCTCAGTACCAGGCAACTCTTGGTATTGAGAAGCAGTGCAACTTGCGTTGTTCCACCGGGTTTAGTACCAGGAAACTCTTGGCACTAAACATTGGTCCATCCGAGCGGATTTTTTGTGAACCACGGTCCTAGTGAGGGCCACCCCCGTACTCGCAGCGGATTGTTGCGGCAAGGTACAGGGATCCATCAGCGTTTGGAGCAGAACGCTAACATTGGCTTGAAGTAGTTAAGCCTGGTCACATGAGAAGAGCGGCACAGGACGATCAGGGACGTCATTGCATCGACCGAAGTTCATCGTACACGTCTGACATCACGGACGGCAATAGAGGGCAGCACTAGTACGACGATTTGTGTTGTGAGTGTGAAGTGCATTCGTGAGTACATTTTAAATTTTAATAATAATCCGAGGCAATCAGCAAGCAGTTTTGAACCTTATTTCAATCAAGATTTTAACTTTGAACATTTAATATACATAGTGTCTTTTGAACTTAGCAAAATTATAGTGTGTAGTTTCACTTATAAATTGTTGCATGTTTAGTTAAGGACTTAGAATAGTTTCAGAAAAAACGAGGGAACGTGGCCTCTATGCCCGATTTTCTGAAATAGTAGTTGTAAGTTTTAAACACTTGTAAAATTTTCAAAAGTATTTGGAACTTAGAATAATTGTAAGATTTGATTTTGATAGGACACAGTCAAACATAATCAAATTAGAACATAGAAAATATTTACAAATGATTTAGTAGAAATTTAATTAGAATATTTACAATAAATTAAAATTTTCCTTTCAGTAGTAATTGTGTGAACCACTTTGTACATTTTGTTGTAAGGTCTGTCTTGTTTTTGTGTAATAGTTCTTAGATTTTTACAATGGAAGGATTAATAAATATTCTTCAAAACATACAAAATTCTATACAAAAAGGCTTTATAAATTTTAAGAAAACTCCAAAGGATAGACTTACGATAGAATATATAGAGACAAGAACGGAATTGTTAGAAAAGAATTGGGCTAACTTTGAGAGCACTCATCATAAATTATATGAAAATTATAGTACTGAAGAGATAGATCAAAAGGTAGATAGTATTTATGAATCAACTGAAGATAGTTATATAAATTACAAAGCTTATATGAAAACAATACTCAATAAAATAACAGGTAAGGTATCCGGGCAAGACAGTTGTACAGATCAGATCAATAAATCAACCAAAAACTCTAGTGCTTTTGTTAAATTGCCTAAAATTTCAATTCCCACATTTTCAGGTCATTATAATGAGTGGGCCACTTTTCATGATTTATTTAAAGCATTGGTACATAATAATGAGTCTCTTAGTGATAGTCAGAAATTACATTATTTAAAAGATCATCTTACAGGAGAAGCCGAACAGTTGATTAGGTACACGCCAATAAGTGACGCTAACTATGTTCAGTGTTGGGAACTGTTAGAGAGGCGTTATAATAATAAGAGGCATTTAGCTGACTGTATTTTGAAACGTTTGTTTGGCCAAAGGCGCTTACAGGTAGAATCTGGTAAGGGTCTCAAAGAATTGTTCGACACAACCAATGATTGTTTAAAAGCACTTACGCACCTGAACGTTGATGTGACTACTTGGGACGTGATCATCATTCACATAGTTTCATACAAGTTAGATTTCGAAACGCGCAAACAGTGGGAACTGAGTATCGGTAACCTCAGTGGTAATGAATTGCCATCCATGGAACAATTTACGACGTTTTTAGAAAATCGATATCGCGCATTAGAATTTGTAGAACCGAATAGTTTTCAGCAGAGTAAGTTCTCATCGAGGCACCATCACAAAACCTTGTTGGCCACGAATTCTGCATCTAAGCTTTGTGAGTATTGTCGGGAGGCGTCACACAAAATTTGTTTCTGCAAAAAGTTTATTAATCAACCGGTAGATGTAAGGCGTGATTTTGTGGCCAAACAAAATATTTGTTTCAATTGTTTAGGCATTAATCATAGCGCGTATGTATGTAAGAACCCTGCCAGGTGTAAAATCTGCAATAAGCGTCATCATTCACTGCTGCATCCAATCAGTAACTCCAATAATGACGCATCATCAGATTTGTCTAAGGCTACCGCCAACAATGAACCCATAGTATCTTGTCTGTCCACAGGTGCGGTGCCAAAGCCACGATCTGTTTTGTTAGCTACGGCCTTAATAAATGCCGAGTCGAAGTCGGGTCATAAACAGGTAGTCCGAGCATTGCTCGATCAAGGCTCCCAAGCTTCTTTTATTACAGAGGCCGCAGTGCAACTACTAGGATTAAAGCGAGTTCCGGTTAAAGGAATTATAACTGGTTTAGGTAATACCAAGTCTACCGTAGCCAAATATATGGTGCGTGTTACGATTCGGTCACGAGCTGATCCAAGTTTTCAGATACACTTAAGCGCTTACGTGCTGAATCACCTTACAGCATATCTGCCAGAAAAGCACATCTATTCATGCAATTTTGATTGGTTTAAGGAAAAAGGTTTGTATCTTGCTGATCCAGAATTCAACATCCCGAACAGAATTGACATTCTGTTGGGGGCCGATGTTTATAGCTGTATTTTACAGGAAGGGATCGTAAAGAGCCCACGGGGCACTTTGATCGCACAAAGCACCACCTTAGGTTGGGTCCTGTCTGGTACAGTTAATACTGCAGATGAGAGGAAATACAACGTCACAAATATTAATGTCATGCACGCCCAGATTAACGAAGATGATAGTCTTAAGAAATTTTGGGAAATAGAAGAAAAAACTATAACTAATAAATTATTTACACCAGAAGAACAAAAATGTGAAGAGCTATATATACAAACTACAAAACGGGATGAAAACGGTCGGTATGTGGTTAAACTTCCTTTCCGTGATGCAGTTCCTCTATGCAAGGCAGGGAACTCACGCGGTATAGCTGAATCGAGATTTAAATCTTTAGAAAAACGATTCGAAAGGAATGAAAAATTAAAGGAAGAATATACAAAGGTAATTAAGGAGTATTTACAGTTAGGACACATGAGGGTTGTAAAGAGAGGTGATGAAAAAATACAAGAAGCAGTTTATTTACCCCACCATGCGGTAGTACGAGAGGACAAAACTACTACGAAGGTTCGAGTAGTGTTTAACGCTTCTGAAAGGAACAACAATGGTGTATCATTGAACGATACTCTGATGGTTGGTCCCACGCTGCAGGCTGATTTACGGCACACAATTCTTAAATGGCGCCGGCATGTCATTGGACTTGTGGCTGACATCATTAAAATGTATCGGCAAGTACGGATAGATGAAGAAGACGTTATGTTTCAGCGAGTTTTATGGAGGGACAACCCAGATATGCAGTTAAAAGATTACGAGTTGCTCACCGTTACTTTCGGTACCGCTTCGGCTCCATATCAGGCTGTTCGAACGCTTCATCAAGTTGCTTTCGACGAAGGACACAAATATCCATTAGCCCGTGAGAGAGTTTTAAACGCATTTTATATGGATGATTTGATGACTGGGTGTAGCAGCGTCGAAGAAGGAATTGAAATATTCAAACAAACGACAGAATTGTTGAAAACAGGGGGGTTTGAACTGCAGAAGTGGAACAGTAATTGTAAGGAGATGTTGGAAGTTATTCAAGGAATGGAAATGGATAGATTAAAAGAGACAAAGGATGAAACAAGCAAACACAAAAATAACAATCTAATAGAGCATATAGAGAAAGAAATCGGAGAGCAAAATAAAGTACAAATAAAGCTAGATCAAACGATAAAAATCTTGGGTCTTACCTGGAACCGCAAAGAAGACATTTTTCAGTACACGGTGAATCTCCCTTCAGTATTAATGTTACCTGTAACAAAGAGAGCCATAATTTCTGAAATTTCAAAATTGTTTGACCCTCTTGGTTGGTTAGCCCCATGCGTAGTGCTAGCCAAAATATTCATTCAGAAATTATGGCTCACTGGAGTCAGCTGGGACGAGGAACTAAGTAAAGATTTAGTGCAAGAATGGACCACTTACCGTACTGAACTCTCACTTATCACCAGAGTTCGGATTCCTCGTTGGCTTGGGACAAGGCCAACCGATGTGTTGGAGCTTCACGGATTCAGTGATGCCTCTAAGGTAGCATATGCAGCCGTTATTTATCTACGTAGAATAGATATAACAGGTCAAGTCCACGTCTCATTGCTGGTTGCGAAAACACGAGTGGCTCCTATCAAGCAAATAAGCATACCTCGTTTGGAGTTGTGTGGCGCTGTGTTATTGGCACAACTGCTGATAGAAACTTCTCAAGTCTTAGACATACCACAGGAAAGGATAGCAGCCTGGACGGATTCTACCGTAGTCTTAGCTTGGCTTAATAGCCACCCCAGCAGATGGAAGACATTTGTGGCCAACCGTACCTCTGAGATATTGTCGATAACGAAACCAAGTCAGTGGTTTCATATCTCTTCAAAGGACAACCCCGCAGACTGTGCCTCACGAGGTCTATTGCCTGGACAGCTGGCGGAACATGAAATATGGTTTTCGGGACCCCCATTACTAAAAAATACATCAATAAATTACGAAAGACCAAGAGAGTTTAAGATTAACCTAGAAGAATCAGTTAAAATACATGTGGCAGTGGTTCCGGATAATTCAATTATCGAACGATTTTCTTCGCTGCCAAGATTGCTTAGGGTGATAGCATATTGTCGACGGTTTTTAAATAAGGGAAAGAATCAGGAAACATATTTACAAAAGCAAGAACTGGATGAGGTATTAAATAGATGTATAAAAAATGTACAATTGGAGAGTTTTAATGAAGAATATGGAGAACTACAGAAAAACGATCAAAAACAGTTAAGAGGTAAACTAAAACCCTTGTGTCCATATATCGATAAACAAGGTATTTTAAGAGCAAAGGGCAGACTTCAAAATTCAGAATTAGAGGAGCGGACAAAACACCCAATAATATTACCTAGTGATAATCATTTAACCAAACTTCTAGTAGCGGATGCTCACTATAAAACGCTACACGGAGGTCCGCAGCTAATGCTCAACTATTTGAGATCCGCCTATTGGATTATAGGAGCCAAAAGATTGGTTAAAAACTATTTTAAACACTGTGTAAAGTGCACTAGGTATAGGCACAATGCTCAGCATCAATTGATGGGTTCGCTTCCAACAGCTCGCTGCACACCAGCACGACCATTTTTGCACAGTGGTGTGGACTACGCCGGTCCAGTTCAAATACGCACTACCAAGGGTCGAGGACATCATGCATACAAGGGATATATCTGCCTATTTGTGTGTATGAGTACTCGCGCCTTGCACCTGGAAGTTGTAAGTGACATGACCACTCAAGCATTCCTGGCGGCATTCCGGCGATTTGTAGCTCGTAGAGGTCACTGCGCCAAACTGTGGAGCGATAATGGTACCACCTTTGTAGGAGCAGCCAAAAAACTGCAGCAAATAACCGCCATTCAACCAGAAATAGCAGAACAGCTTGAAACGAATGGTACAGAGTGGCATTTCATTCCACCTCATGGTCCCAATTTTGGTGGATTATGGGAAGCTGGAGTGAGGTCCACCAAATACCATTTAAAACGAGTGATAGGTGACTCGACTCTTACCTACGAAGAGTTGAGTACACTTTTAGCTCAAGTAGAAGGTTGCTTGAATTCGAGACCGATAGGCATGTTAAGTGACACTGATCCAGGTGAGATGATGCCATTGACTCCAGCACATTTTTTGATTGGAGAAACAATTTTAAACGTACCTGATCACACCTATGAGTACTCACACGTAAATTCTTTGACGCGATGGCAATTCGTACAACGTATGTTGCAATCTTTCTGGAGACGTTGGTCTTCAGAGTATCTATCTAATCTTATGCATAGATATAAGTGGTCCAAGCAGGTGCCGGAACCTGAAATCGGTGATATAGTTTTAATTAAAGAAGATGATCTGCCTCCCAGTCGCTGGCTATTGGGCCGTATCGAAGAAAAACATCCAGGTGATGACAAAATCACACGAGTAGTCACATTACGTACGGGTTCTTCAGTGTTGAAAAGACCAACTTCAAAATTATGTATTTTACCAATTTCAGATCCATAAACTTTATAGTACTTACTTTATTTATCAGCATGTTCAACTTTATGTTTTATTTTTAAATCAAATTTATACACTTGTTTGATTTGGTTATACTATTTTTATTTGTTATATATTGGCATATGTTCCAAGTTATATTTTTATACAAAAATCATTATGGTCATAAAGAGCTATCGAATATGTAAATCTGCCATATTGATCATTTAATTAGGAATTATAACTTTAAGGTTTCTGTATAATGTTTTGTTTGAGAAGGACATTTCCTCACTAAATGTCCTTGGTGGGCGGTATGTTAAACGCTAAACCAAACACCACATAGTGTTAATACAACTGTACTATATTTCTGTATAGATGGCGTTGATGATGGTTCTGAATCGCGATATTAAGATTCTCAAGCCGTAGTATTAAGCTCTGGTTATGTTATCTTTTAATGTTCAACTGCAAGTAGACAATACAAGCATTTTATTCGAGTGACATTTTTGGTTTTATTTGTACGGTCACTCCCACCAGTGCAGCTTGTGTTGTTCAGGCTCAGTACCAGGCAACTCTTGGTATTGAGAAGCAGTGCAACTTGCGTTGTTCCACCGGGTTTAGTACCAGGAAACTCTTGGCACTAAACAGATAGTGTTTTCCTTAAAGTGTCTAGCATTAGTGCCTTTACATTATTATAATTTATAAGAGTTATTCGATAACAAGAATTTGATTTTCCCTAAAGGGGGTAGTCAGATAAAATATCGCCGCTTGAGACAACTCTAAAACTATCATTAAGACTTTTTCTTCTTATTTACTTACAACAAGTAAGTTGTAACTAAAAAAAATATGAATTTGGTAAATGTAAATTTTCAGAAATTATACAACATACACGAACTAATAATATATTTAGTGCATGTGAACCTAATCCGGAAGGCTCACGTTTTACACGGGAAACATGTAAGGGTCTTTGCTCATTGAAATATCCATAAAGGCAGTGAACAGCTCACCGGAGTAGTCTTTACGACTTGCAGAGAACGTCAATATACTTTTTGTAGTTTCCTTTTAGAGTTCGAAAAATAAACGAATTCATCACCTGGAAAATACTGTTTTATATTATTTACTAGATGACCCGGCGAACTTTTTTTTATCAAAATATAATGAATAAACGAACGTTTTTTTTTAAAGTAGCTCAAGTTACTCCTTATTACACCAGCTACCTTCCAACAAAAGTCGCGTCAAAATCGGTCCAGCCATTTTGAAGATTAAGAAAGACAGACAGACAAAGGTTTTGAAAAAATGATATTTTGGTGTATGTAGCTACCCCATACTCTCCCCCCTTACTCGCATTTCATTTCTGACGCCTTCCTTTTTCCATTTTAAAGGCAGGCAACGAAACTGTAACACTATGTTGCAAGTTTCCATGGGCTGCATTAGTTGTTTACCATCAGGTGATAGGCCTGTTCAATATGTTGTCGTAATTTTTTTAGTTGTTTATATAATTTAAACTTGTTTATATGCATTGTTGAAATGATTTCAAATATATACTTTATATTTTTGTTTGTCTGTTATGTTATCTTGTTATCTCAAACTCTAGTTATGAGGGTTCAAAAATAAAATAAATTCAAAAAATAATAAAAATACGACTGGTGAAAAACTGCGAACTCTCAAAATATCAACGAAAAGTGGCTCATTCTTTCGTTCAGTGGGAAGCCGAAGCGCCTCCCTAGCTCCGAGCCCCCTCACTATCTCATCTTAAAGGCCGAAAAATTGTAACCTAAATAAATATATATAAAAATAATAACGATAAATCTTATAAAATACGTGTCGGATTGAAAGAGAGTGTCGGTATAAAAGTAACAAAGGGCATGCTCCGATGATTCGGACAAATAGAAAGAATGGATGATACAAGATTGACTAAGCAGATAAACAATACAAGGGCAGATGGATGTAGAAGTCGAGGACGGCCAAGACACATACATGACCAAATAGAACGTGTTCTGGAGGAAGGTGATGTTAGGAGGCTCAAAAATCGACGCGCATGCATGAAAAGAGTTATGAAAGTCAACGAAGCGAGTGAGCTGTGTAAGAATCGTGCCATATGGCGCTTTTTTCTCTGCCTTCCCCGCAAGGAATTTGGCATGAAGTTATGTATGTATCTATGTATAAATCTTATTTTGTCTTTTTACATGCTAGCATTAGTCACGCTACTTGACGTCTCACGTCGTGGTTTTGTCATTGGCGGAACACGCACGTACGTGATGTTCATTTTATAGCCTTCCCTCTCTCTGTAACGACTGATTGGGAACTCTACCTTTATCTAACTGTTTACACTTGTAAACTGTGTTTTCATTTTGTATGTACAACTATTGAAAATTATTCTTTATTGTAGAGTGATAATTACCGCTGTCTATGCCTTCGCAAATTATGGTCGTGAAACTAAAAGTATAGATTTAATATCTGTAGATTCTTAACTGTATGAGCACTTGGATGACTTTGTGGCTGTTATTGTTCAGATAACGCGGCGTGAGATTATTAAATGTTTGGACAAACTGGCATAAGCTGCTGTTGTTAGCTGTATATATAGCTAATTTCTCACTTTTTGGTCACTATATGCACCTGCATTTTTTTTTCTATCAATCCGCTTGTATTACATCCATATTTATCTCAAAAAACAAACACAGATATTGATCAGTAAACGCGTGTGAGTCTAACACCCACGTCGCTGCATAAATGCCATGGTATTTCACTGGTCGAGTCACAACTCATGCCACATTTCGTTTGGTGAGAGATATCCAGAGGCCCATAGCCCGCCCCCCTCGTCTCTCCCTCAAAGATCAGAAACGCCACTTGAACAATATTTGTGTTACAGGTGACCATAGGCTGCGGTAGTTGGAATTCAGATGACCCCGGTGACCCGCCTGCTTGTTTGCTCTCCTATTCTCGCTGTCCAAATGATGTGAATGAATGAATGATCTAATGATGTATTAAAGTATTTTTATAAGTATTGGGATAGCATAATATTAAATATTTTTAAAAATGAATTATTTAAGCTTCAATTTTAGGAAAATATATTTTCTCAGAGATATTTTGATGTAAGTTGTCTTTTTGTTCTTGTCGGTTCTGTGACTTGCCTTCACGTATCAAGAAGTCATCACGTACATCGCGCTTTATTGTGAGTCACGTAATCTTCTTGATGCATACTAAAGTGATCTTAAGATCCAATGGTGCTCCACTGCATCAGAAGAATGTTCTGCATATTATTTCTTTTTATTAGGAAACCCAATAAATGCTCCCATAAACGAAATTATATTTCTCTCTCTTTGTGTAACTGGCTAAAACTAGTGCATATATTATTTAGAAATCTTAAAGATTTATAATCATTCAAATCAAGATAATCAAAGGAAAATAAATACTTTAACAGCAATGACATAATACATTATATCACAATTTTCAAATAATAATTAATAATAAAAAAATCTCGTCTCTTGTAGTTATGAGTGATGATTACTTTTTGTATAATGGTCTCGGTGGTCCAGTGGTTGAGCGGGGAGCTCAACCACTGGACCACCGCTTCCCACCGCTTCTGATTCAAGGTTTAAATCCGGACGCACACCAATAATTTTAAAAACATCCCTCCAAAGTTACATGTAATAAATGTCGATGACTGATAACTTTGTACCCGGTGTAATGGCAATAGGTTCGCCACCTATTCCATTTGGGATGTAACGTAACGATTCGGCGAAACGAGGCTTTAACAGCCGCTATCTACACCTGCGGGTAGAAAAGGGCGTGAAGTTGGGTTTTAATATTTTATTTTATAAGCATCTTAAAATTCAAACTGTCCGAATGTCCAACAAAATATTAAGCTGCTGATTGAATACTATTTTGATGAGTTGTTGGAGTCGCTATACAATAATACAAACTCATGTATCATATTATAACCCCGGGGCTACATGCCTCAATAGGCTCATCATATTTCAATGGAAGGCATCCTTGTACCCAACATGCCCAACATGCGTATCACGTGCTCTCCAGCTTACTCCAATAGACTATAAATTATTGCCTTTTACGTTTTCTCATATTCTTTCATTCTTTGCTTCTTGACATTTCGATAGGTAAATGCCGATAATTTTGTAAACGCGAATACAAGAAACCTTTCTTAATTTTTTTAATACACGGTGACACAAAATTGAAATTAATACTGCCAGTATGATAGAATTCAAAAAAATATAACACAACTTCACACCTGTTCAACCAGAAAGATTAAGCAGCGACTGTTAAAAAACTTCCACTCGTAATGATGAATCGTTATATTGCACAAATGGAATAAATAGGTGGCGAACCTATTGCCTTACACCAAAGTTATCAGTCATTGATATTTATCACACACAATAAATTCCGAGAAATCATTTCTGTGAGCCCGGAATCGAACAAAACGACCGCTGAATCCGAAGCGGGAAGCTTCACTGGCGACCACTGGACCATTGATACTTTTAATTAAACTTTAAAAAAATAGTACGATTAAAATATCCTGGAAGTCTAAGAATTGAATGGTGGCTATTCTAGGCTATTTTTTTTCATAGAATTGTTTTCATCATTTTTTTTTGAAAATTGCTCCCTCAAGCAGCGGTTTTCAAAATTAATGACCAACGCTTATAAAAGTTTACGATCTCTTCATAACATTTAATAATTTCCTAGTACTCGACGATATGATATTAATGTTTTTATAATAATAATAATATCTTGGACACACAGCGCCCTCTAGTTCTAAGTTTTTTTTTGTAAATAAATACTTATAATACATAGAAAAACACCCATTCGCCATACAATATATATATATATATATATATATATAATTCATGATTGTAATAAATATTTGTAGTCGGGTGGGGATCAAACCCGCCAACCTCACTCTGCAGTCGGTAGTTTTACCAATGCGCCACGAGCCTCGCTATTTAATGATTCAATTAAAATACCTCTAGTAATGGTAAACTAAATAGAGACAAAGTCGTCCCCATATTTTTGAGATTGTTACATAGATATATATGTATATATATTGTATGGACTCGAATGTCAAAGGTCTATAAATGAGAAGTGAGGCAGAACATACGACCCACAAGGGATGTGTTGTGAGGAATTCATGTTATACATCAAATATATAAGAAAAAGATCTACCAATGGTAGCAACGTCGACTTCTTAAACATTTTACTGGACGCTGTTAAAATTTATTTTAATTTAGTTAAGTGTACGAATAATTTCGTAAAAATAGCGTGATAAGGGAGAAATGCAAGTTGAAGGATGATGTGGTGACCAAAGTGGAGAGAAGTATGTTAAGATGCTTTGGTCATATTGCAAGAATGGATGAAAGCCGACTAACTAAAAGAGTATACGAAGCGAATGTGAGTGGCAGAGAGGGTCGGGACCGGGAAACCAAGACGGAGTTACCACGACCAAATAAATGGTCTGTTTAAAAAAGGCAAAATGCGTAGCACCCGAAACCGAAGCGAATGCATGACGAGATGTATGACTGTGGATGAGGCGAAAGATGTGTTTCAGGATCGTAGCTTGTGGAAAGCCAAAGTCTCTGCCTACCCCCATGGCATACAAGCTTCAGCTTATGTATGTATGTATGTACGAATAATTTCGGTGATCCTGTGGTCGAGCACCCCGCTTCTGTATCAAGAAACCCGGTTTGAATCCGGGCTTACAACAATGACTTTTCGAAATTGATATCGGAAGTTATGTGTCATAAATATTGTTAACTGAAAACTTTCTGCCCGGTATGGCATCGGGTTCGCCACCTATTTCATTTGGGACGTTAACATAACGCCGAGTTGAGACTTAACAGCCGCTGTCTACACTTTCGTGTAGAAAAAGGCGTCAAGTTATCTTTATATTGTTGAAAATGTACGACTTGTATAATTTGAATAGTAAAAATATCATTAAATCGTCATTTTTTAGTGTACACTATTATACTACACAGAAATACTTTAGCAAAATATTTTTCTTTCATGGCTTTCTATTACTGAGTTTTTTAATGGTTAAGGTATAATGTGACTGAATTAAGTTCATCAGTTCGAGATATATATAGAAAGATAGTAGAATTCATGATATAAAGTTGACGGCAAGTCCCTAGTGGGGTAGACAGAGAGAATAGACCATCATTAGGCACGATATTCACGCTCCTTACTTGCTTCAAGTTTCATCGCTTGGCTCGTTGACTTTTACCTATTTTTAAGGCTTTTGTCATCATCTCTCACAAGAAGACGTTCGATTTAGTCTTGAAAAGTGTGACTTTGCCGTTTTCGAAACCCACATCCTTCCGTTGTTGCATTGTATATCTGCTTAGTCAATCTTGCATCATCAATTCTTTCTGTATCTCCGAACCATTCCTTACTTTAGTATAAAATTATGCCGACGTATACAGCAAAGACGCTAGGCGTAGTAGGTGGTTGTAGAGATATGGACTCTTATTTATGTAAGTTCAACTTTGAGCCTCATTTAGTTAGCCCACACACAACACGCGAACTAGCCGTGTAATTAAATAAGTTTTAATCGTTTGTTTATTGTTTTTCTTTGTTAATATCATTATGACGCTATATTAATCGTTTATTTTCTATAGACCGTACTATAAACGTAAATACAATTATAAACTTTAGTATATCAAATAATAAGGGGAATAAACGAAATTTATAGTGATATTTTGAAATTTAAACTTATTAAAATTAAAGAACATACAGACGATTTTTTATGGAATAGAAGAACAAACAAGAAAGTAGGTCACCTGATAGTAAGCAACTACTCACCGCCCATGAATACTGGTGCATTGCCGTCCTTTAAGGTAGTAGGAGGGGAAAGAAAGGAGAAAGGGTATCGGGCCTCCAGATACCTCTTTCACTGATGGAAAAGCAGCAAAAGCCACGCCACGCCGATATTCCGAGAGGTCGTGGTATTTTACTGACGGAGCTGGCCCATTCATACAGCGAACTGCAAGACTCTATCACTGTAAAAATTAGAACTAATAAACTAGATACCAAAAATATATCTATTACATAATATATTTTTATATATTTGTGTTTCTGCAGCTTCTCGTTGCACTGTTAAATTATTAAATATATATTACCTAAGCTTGCATTGGGCTTTATATTTGTTATATTAAAAATCTGAATAGTGTAAATAACAGTAGACTGAACTGACCAAAATGCAAATTTTAACGATCAAAACTCATTTATATAAAAACTGAATAATAAGATAGACGTTGAAATATCTAAATTTAATATCTCGAAGGAGACAGACAAAAGGGTATAAATTCTTTTCCACTGACTTTAATTTATTTCCAATAAAGATTGAGAGATTGTGCGAGTACTCAGTACTCGCATAATTTTCCGCTATCGTTTTATGAAGCTCCTCATAACGGTTTATTAGCGTAAAAGACGTTTAAATTTCTCTAGTTGAAAATTAAAGTTACTAACCAAATATGTACGACTAATACGTGAAACCTGTCTTTGATAGTATCTTTATTCTATCTTTAGTACGGTTCATAATTAAATTATTGCATTGGTAAAAGCTACCGACTGCAGAATCGAGGTTGGCGGGTTCGATCACCCGAGTACAAATATTTGTTACAAGCATTTTTATAAAATCAAGAAGATACAATCAAGAACTAGCTGATTTGTGTTCAGTATCTGCAGTCAATCAATGCAGTATACAGGCCCATGACTGTATATTTTAACATTTATTGTTAAATACACTGACTTAAAACTAACATCCTATTTACAACATTCAATATAAATAAATTATCCATATCTCCTCCTTTTCATGAGCAAAAATAGTAGTCGTTTTTATTACATTTCTAATCGAAAAGATTTTTTGATAGCTTTAAAAGGCAAACTAGCAAGCGTACAATCTGTTGTTTAGCGACTGGTTCTGTCCATGGATATCTGCAACATCAAGAGGGTAACAGTTGCACCGCCAGTCACCGAGATAAGGTAAGAGAGGAAAATGTATTGGATCTGCGGATATCTCTCTCACAGAACAAAATGCGACAAAAGATTTGAGATTTTGAGAGGCCGTGGTCGGTCAAGCCGGACCATTGACGCAGAGGATCGCCAAGTTTTATCACTGTTATAGCCAAATTTATCAAAATATATTTCGATTTTTACTTTATTATATTTAATAAAAATTACAACAAATGTTTGTAGCATTATACAGCTACGAGTAATATCACTTTCCCCAATTACAAGATAATAATTGTAAGAGTGCTTTCTCCTAAGTTTTTCGGAGCGGGAATACCGAGTCCTTTTCAAAATCGATATGGAAATCTCTAGGGAGGGAATTCTCAATTAATGTACCGTTGCTTGGGGATTATTATGTCACAATAATATACTAGCTTGTAATATAAATTATAGTTTAGAGATTACATGTTCCATGTAATAGATTATAAAGTAACAATAGTAGATTATATTAATCAGCTCTTTTTCTAAGCAGTTAACTCAAAAATTTTAAAAATTAGTCTTTGTGTAACGACATGTCATTAATTTTATAATAATAATTATTTTTATTTTTCTATATTATTTTATTAAATTCCGATTAGTTAACAATACGGTTACAAATTAGTTAAACTAATGTTTACAAAGATGAAGACAATCGGCCTATTTAGTGTCCTAAGACTACGTCTGCATCCTGTGAAGTAAAAATATATGACTTTAATAAATTAATTTTTAAGCAACAATTTGTTTGTTGATCCAAAATTAATATGTTGTAAAATACAAATGTGCCTCTGGATATTAACGATTAAGACAGATTAAACAAAATAACGTGAATTTTTGATTTCTTTTCCAGTTTCTTGCTATAAATAAAGCTTATGGCCCATTATAATTTCAGACAAGGCGGAGGCTACTTATGCAAACTGGCGTTTATGCGAAATTTCAAAATTTTCATCCTTATCTTTTTACCCGGTTACGCTGCGATATTTTAATCGCCCACTGATGACGCTGAGTAACATTTGTGTTGGGGCTAAAACTGTTTTAAAGGAGTTTGTTGTATAGGCTTACTTAAATTGTGACATTCACGCCGTGGATAACCTTGGATCCAGGCAGAAAGGAATAAGTGTATGCAGTGGTCTTAATGCACCGACCAAATTTTTTTCGCGTCATGGATTGGGTGTCTGGGTATAAATACATCGAACATGATTGGGTCAGATGTTAACGATGGGCCCAACATTAGCCCGGGCTTGCTCCAATCCTGCTGAAGTTTCGCCCAAGCTTGCATACCAGCACTGGCCCAATCCGAAATTATTGCCGTTTATATTCTGTGATCACTTGAATTTACTTACAAATGATTTCTTAAAAGTAACTGTTTTTCGTTAAGTATACTTTTATACTTTGCAATTAAATAACTACTAATAAACTTTTCAAAACATAACAAATATTAGAGTAGTATAAATTTTTCATCTAACGCGAGTTACTATCATACGATAAAAACGGAATCTGGTCAGTTACATCTCACACTGCACATCCCTCAACATTTACATACAAAGTCATTACATAATTAATTAGTTTTAAAAAAAAATTCACTAACCTTTTTTTTTTACTTAAGTCAGGCACGAAATTTCTGGCTGCCAACTTGTTGGCTCATAAGCAAAAGTAACATCAGTGATACGCGATACTTCGAATGTGTTATAAATAGTCATCTACAAGCTTTTCAAATAAGTAATAAAAATAGTTGAAGGAAGTAAAACCGGTTCCCAGCCATCACACAGTGGAAACTTGGAGATTTATAGCTGAAACGCAAAATCCCAACGATGTGTATGTATCCTTTTGTATATTGTTGATTGATTTTACCTGGAGAGGAGTCGTTTGATTTTTCATACTGACTTGGTACTTTATTTTTGACATGCAACATTATTTTTCGACACATTATTTTTGCAATTGTAGTAACTATTTTTTTATTTTAATTTTTCATTTCATATTTCAATTATTTTTTTAGGGAAATTGGTTAAGCTTCTATAAATTTAATGTTATGTTGCATCTACTCCAAAATACTTAAACATACTTTTAAGACAAAAGCCCGCTCAAAAAGTTATTTTATATATTGATAATAATAATACACAGTGCCCTCTAGTTCCATACTAAAGAGTTGCTTAGCATGGAACTAGAGGGCACTCAAATGCTTGTGTTATGGAAACAAGACAACGTATATTAAAATACTTATAATTTTTTGTAAATACGTACGTAGATGCTATATATTGCTCAAGTTTGTCATAAATATTTGTACTTGGGTGGAGAACAAACATAACACGGCATTTGATAGTTTTACCAACGCACTACGACGTCGAGCGAGTTATACCAATTCATGTATTGTGTTACTGCTGTGTTTCCATTATTTGGGTTACTACTCAACTACTTTATGGTACGTAAATCAAATTATTCCCGGAATAATTATTTCATTTATTGAAGTTAGAGTGAATTTACAAAGTCAAACACTATTCATGGTACTATTCATTACACAATCAACTCGAAACAAAGTTCCTATTAACATAAGCTGCACAAAGATATTATTTAACACTTTGCAAGGACTCTGCCGTCTGCCATCTTCGTTTGAATCTCAAATCCCGATAATAGTATCGGGTTTCGCTAGCTTTATGTAAATGATTTTTAAAATATATTTTTCATTTGTAATTGCGTTTATATTTTTTCCTGGATATGAATAAAACTGGAAGAAACAGTGAAAAGTAGTTATTAAATAATAATATAAATTATTTAAAAGAAAATGCCTAGGTTCCTCCTCCTTGCATCGTTTTTCCTCACTGCTGAGGGCCGTGGCCTCATTGATCAGTCTTGTGGTCTAGAGTATGGATTAGGTTTCGCCATCGCTCTCTATCTTTAGCAACGTGGATGGCATCGTAGACCGAGATGTTTAGGGCTGCACGGATTTGATCAGACCAGCGAGTCGGGCATCTGCCTCTGGGCCTCTTCTCGTCAACCTTTCCCGTCAGAAGTAACCTTTCCAGGCTATCGGCTCTTCCTCTCGCGATATAGCCAAAGAATTCGCAGCTCCTCCGTATGCAAGTGGTGCTGAGTCTCGACGGTATCTTGAGCTCGGTCTGAATGGATTCGTTGGTACGATGTTCGGACCAATGGATTCCGAGCATCTTCCTCCAGCACCACATTTTAAACGCATCGATGCGTTTGCAGTCAGCTTTTCTTAGGGTCCAGGTGTCCGCGCCATACAGGAAAATGGACAATACGAGAGTAGTGACTAGCCGCTTCTTCGTCTCCCTCGAGATGCTCCTGTCCGCCCATACACGGTCCATCTGGGTCATAGCTCTTTGCCATGCCAATGCGTCTTCTGATGTCCTTTTCGCAAGATCCATTATTGGTAATGACTGAACCTAGATATATGAAGTCATCCACTACTTCGAGATTCAGATCAGAAACCTGAGTAGAGAGAGAAGAGACCCGCGGCGATCGACCACCATGACCTTGGTTTTCGCTCTGTTTATTAGAAGGCTCATTTCCCCACTGGTACGCTCTAGTCTTTCTAGCAAAGTGCACATTTCCTCTTCAGTTGATGCGAAGAGGGTAGTGTCGTCGGCATACCGCAAGTTAGTTATTTTGGTACCGCCAATGGAGACGCCACCATCCCAGTCTCCACACACTCGTCGCATAATATACTATATTATACTATATATATTAAACAAAATTGGGGACAAAATGCAGCCCTGTCGGACCCCTTGTTTGAAGGAGAACGGCCTGGAAAGAGTGCGGTCGATCCTGACAACACCTTGGTTGTCAGAGTATAGTGACTGGAGTAGAGCAGTCAGGTGGTCAGGGACCCCCAGTTCGGCAAGTATCTTCCATAAGCATTGCCAGTCGACGCAGTCAAATGCCTTGCTGTAGTCAATGAAGCACATCACGAATGAAATGTTAAATTCGTAGGACTTCTCAATTATCAGTCTTACGTTGACAATTTGTTCCCGTGTGCCTTTTCCTTTGACAAATCCAGCCTGCTCCTGTGAGATCTGCCAGTCGAGAAAATGCTTTAATCGGTTGTTTATTATGTGCAGGAGAACTTTGCTACTGTGGGATATGAGCGCCAGAGTCCTATAGTTGTCACAGATTCTTGTGGAGCCTGTTTTGTGAAGGGGTATAATCAGCATCGGTCTCGGTGGCGCAGTGGGCGAGCGCACGGCCTCTGATCCAGAGGTCCGGGGTTCGATTCCAGACACTGGCTCACACCAATGACTTTTCGAAATTCTTTTCGGAAGTTATGTGTGATAAATACCGATGACTGACAAACTTTGTGCCCGGTATGGCAATAGGTTCGCCACCTATTCCATTTGGGACGTAAACATAACGGCGAGACGAGGCTTAACAGCCGCTGCCTACACCTTCGGGTAACAAAAGGCGTGAAGTTATGTATGTATAATCAGCGATTCAGTCCAGTCCTTTGGCCATTTGCCAGTTTGCCATGTGCGATTGCAGATTTTATATAGGCAGTTAATGCCGTTATCACCCATATACTTCAGCACCTCAGCGGTAATTTGGTCGGGTCCGGGAGCTTTTCTGCATTTAAGAGTGCCAATTGCTGCTGTTATTTCCGACCGCAATATTGGGGGCTCAAGTTCCAAACTAAGTCAGCTGGGCCCTGTCTACACGGAAGTGCATACCTGGTGGTCATAAAGCTTCTCACAGTATCTACGCCATCTTTCCGCTATCGCTTCCAGATCATGGATTGCATTCCGCACCCGGAAATGTCTTTGTATTTAGGACAGATGACTTCTAGCGCGTGTTCACAATTATGAAGTCAATCTGATTCCTATAGCGTGCTCCAGGAGATGTCCACGTGTACAAACGTCTAGGATGGTGCTGAAATTGTGTGTTGGTGATGCAAAGATTCCTGTCGATGCAGTACTCAATTAGTCGCTGGCCACGATTACTCCTGTTGCCCAGTCCGAATCTTCCCACTGTATTTCGAATGTGGCTGTCGTCAGAAGTGTCTCCGACTTTTGCGTTCCAGTCCCCAAGAATCATAGTAATTTCTCGCTTCGGGATCTTGTCTAGCTAAGTGGTAAGTGTATTGTAAAACCCGTCAATATCCTCTTCAGGTGAGTTTTCAGTGGGTGCATATATTTGACCAAAATTCAATACAGTGGGTTTGGCGTTGATCCTTAGAGTTATAATTCTGTCGGACACTGGATTGTAGCCTAGCACGTACTTGTTGATATGCCCTAGGACTAGTATGGCAACTCCCCTTTCACTTTTGTCCTCACAGCCGGAGAAGTACAGGGTGTTTCTATTTCCGGTATTATAGTGGCGCTGACCTCGCATGTTCAGACCAGCTATGGAGATGTGATAGTTCTTTAGTTCCCTGTCTACTATGGCCAGTTTTCCAGCCATCAATAGTCCGCGGAGGTTCCATGTTCCTATCCCATGTTTATTTCGGATTTGAAGTTGAGTTGAGTTGCTCAGTTTTAGTGTTTTGAGCTTCGCCCTGTGCGTTACTTACTATAGAAGCCCGGCGTCCCACTCCAATAGAAGCTTCGGTAGCATATTTCACACCAGCTGGCCCGGGTACTGAGTGGCGCCGATTGTCAATCGGTTGGTCCGACGTCACTTTCTCAATAGTCCGATTAATCATAGAGGCTTTCTTGGGAGTATACTCGTGGTGGGTTCCCGCGCCCTTCCACGGCAGGTGCTTTTAGAAGGGAATTTAGGCTGCAGCCTAGTTTTGGTCGGGTTAATTACCACCGCCCGACACTCGGCGTTGACAGTTTTACGGTGGAAAGTCGGAGTCCAGCACAACCCTCCTCTTTTCGCATCCGGGCTTGGGACCGGCATAGGCAGAGCTAGCCTAGGTTAGTGAGAGAAATTTAACATAGCATATACTTATAGCTTCATAAAAAAATGGTTGAGATGCGCAGTTCGCTGTATTAAAATGGGCCGGCTTGAACAGTGAAATACCATAAGCCTATAAGAATATCGCCTTAAAGTGGCTCACGCCGCCTTCGTTTGGAGATACAGTTGGAGTGGCAGTAGGAAACAGCGTAAATGGCAAAATTCTGGGCGCAAAAAATGACAGCAGAAAAGCCCAGCTAGCAATACAAAATGTGCTAATGATCTCAACGCTAACTTATAGAAGTGAGAGTTGGGTATAGCAGAGCACGAAACGCGGTCGAAATGAGGACACTAAGCAAAATCTGCAGAATGACTCTCACTGATCGCGTCGAAAACAAGGTTGTAAAAGGAGAAAAAAGAGAGTGTCGGTGTAATAGTAATAAGGGGCATGCTCCGATGGTTGGTGTACAAGTAGAAAGAATGGATGATTCTAGATGGACGAAGCACATATACAATGCAACAGCAGATGAATGAAAGAGTCGAGGTCAGCCACACCTTCCACGACCAAATAGAACGAGTTATGGAGGAAGGTGATGTTAGGAGCCTTAAAAATTGACGCGAGGGTATTTAAAAGAGTTATTAAAGTGAAAGAAGCGAGTGAGTGAGCGTGTAGGAATCGTGTCTTATGGCGTTGTTTTCTCTTTGTCTATCCTGCAAGGGATATAGCATGAAGTTATTTATGTATATATGTTGTATAATAATATAATATATCAATAATTATATATCATCATCATCATCATCATCATGAGCCCAGATTAGTCCACTGCTGAACGTAGGCCTCCCCCTTAGCACGCCATAACTCCCGATCCTGTGCCAGCTGCATCCAGCGACTATAGCGAATAACGACTATAGCAACCAGCGAATAATTATATAATTATCTATTAATTTATTAATTTAAGTGTATATTTTTGACCGCATATATTGCTCCATAATTAAATAATTATGAATAATTCCAGACACCATTTCGCCACTATGTCAAACAACCAGCTCTGAAGTCTAGTTACTGAAGTTTGATCCAGATGTTTGCTAAATAGTTTGCTCTAGATACAGATGTGATAGACATAATATTTCAATCATATTTAAATACAATTTACCAATTATATTTGAAAGAAATATTTTAATGTTTATCATCATTCTCCTGCTCTTATCCCATTCTAAGTGGGATCGGCGCAACTTGTCATCCTGCCGAACTATCCATTTTGTCAAAAGGTTTGGTTGTGGTTTTATGACCGGCCGCCTGCCTGATGTCAACCCACATTATGAATATTTTCTTTGCGGGTTTATTCCACACCAGGTTTAACGCTTATATCGCATTCAAATTCAAATTCAAATTCAAAATATCTTTATTCCATAGACTTTACAAAGTACTTAGAATCGTCACATAAAAAAACACGGAGCTTAGATTCCCTTTCATCACACTGTCTTGAATGTGAAAGCGAATCTAAGTGCCAGTTCCGGCGTCAAGGCTTCTTGAGAAGAACTGGCAAGAAACTCAAGGCCGACTCTTTTCAAATATCCAGTTTAACAAATAGTGATAAGTACAATCAATACAACACAAAAGGAGCAGTTCAATTCCAAACTTTTTTATCGTTTATATAGTCTGCGATACAATAATAAGCCCTTTGATATAATCTACTTTTAATATAATTTTTAAATTTCCCCATGGATAATTCAATCGCGTCGTTTGGGAGTTTATTGTAAAAGCGTATACATTGACCTGGGAACGAGTTAGAGATTTTATGGAGCCTAGTAGTGGGCACAGCGAGTTTGTTTTTATTTCTTAAATTTAGTTTATGAACATCACAGTTTTTCTTAAATTTACTTTTATATTTATGAACATAAATAAGATTTTCATAAATATATTGTGAATAAAATGTCATAATTCTTATTTCTTTGAATTTATTTCTTAGTGTATCCCTGGGACTCATCATATAGATAGCACGAACGGCTCGTTTCTGGAGCACAAAAACTGAATCTGCATCCGCGGCACTACCCCAAAGCAATAAGCCGTACGACATAATGCTGTGGAAATAGCTAAAATAAACTAAACGCGCAGTATCAACATCGGTTAGCTGACGTATTTTCCTTACAGCGTAAGCTGCTGAGCTTAGTCTGCCTGACAACGTTTCTATATGTGGGCCCCATTGTAATTTGGAATCTAATGTTATACCAAGGAAGACAACCTTATTGACCAATTCCAATCTCTCATTGTCCATCACTACACTGGTTTTTACTTGTTTAGCATTTTTTGTAAAAAATTTAACATATTTGGTTTTATTACTATTTAGAAGCAAATTATTAGCACTAAACCAGTTTACAATTTTTGAAAGAGCATTGTTTACATCGTCAATTACTGTCTGTTAATTTGAATTCATATTCCTTTCTTCGGCAAATCAATATTGGAATAAATTGATAATTAACCTTTTTTATAATTACATGACTTAAATCTTAGTGATTGAAACAAAAAATAGACCACTTGTGGATTATTTATTTATGAAACAGTCACGGTGGTCCAGTGGTCTAGCACACGGCTTCTGATCCAGAGGTCCGGGTTCAAGTCCTGACACTGGCTTACACCAATGACTTTTCGAAATATCGATAAATATCGATGACTGAAAAACTTAGTGCCCGGTGGCAATAGCGTGTCGCAATAGGTTCGCCACCTATTCCATTTGGGACGTAAACATAGCGGCGAGACAAGGCTTAAGGTGTAGTCAGCCGCTGCCTACACCTTCGGGTAATAAAGGCGTGCAGTTATGAAATGTTGTGTTAAACATTGTTACTTTATCGTCGGTACTAGTAATTTAATAGTAAATAATATACAGCCTTATCATTTGCTTGTTATATAATTTCTAATCTAATTATTCGTATTAGAACTGAGGTAGAATAAATATAATCTATTAAGCATATGTATACCTAATCTATTATTTGGAAATAATAAACAAATTTATAAAGGCTCGGTGGTCCAGTGGTCGAGCACACATCTTCTGAATCCAAAGGGCGCGGGTTCGAATGCTGGCTAGCACACACCAATGATCACAATTTGGAAATTATTTTCGAAAGTTATGTGTGACAAATATCAATTACTAAAAACTTTGTGCACAGTATGGCAATATATTCGTCACCTTTTTCATTTGGGACGTAAACATAACGGTGAGTCGAGGCTTAACAGCCACTGCCTACACCTTTGGGAAAGAAAAAGGCGTGTTATGTTATGTTAATAAACAACTAACTAAAATGTTTTTGATTGATAAATTGGCTTCCAATATAAGCTGTTATAGATATTAATACCCTTGGGTCTTATTTGACGTAACGCCCTCACTCATGGCAATAGTTTTCTAGATCAATATTTAATTTTTCTGCACTGTTCCCATTATTAGGGGTCGGCACAACTGGTTTTTCTTTGGCACACTTTCCTATTATGCACTTTTTTTGTGGGATAGGAGGGCAAACGAGCAGGCGTGTCACCTGATGGTTAGTAACCAACACTGCCCATGTTCACCAGCAGCACATATAGTATTACTGTTGCGTTGCCGACCTTTAAGGGATAGGGGAAAGGAAAGGATGGGGAAAGGGGGGGGTGGGCCTCCGGGTACCTCTCTCACCGAACGAAACTCGGCATGAGCCACTTTACGTCGATCTTCTGAGAGGTCGTGGTATTTCACCGGTCGAGCCGGCCCATTCATGCAGCCGACTGCTTGGCTCTACCTTTTTTCTACCTCTCACTTTTTTCTTACTAACACCTTTTTAATCATCTCTTTTTTCACACAATCCATCCATATTTCCTTGGGTCTTCTTTTTCTCTCATTGTCCTTCATATTCAGGTTTATCCTTCTTCTCGTTTTATCTCAACATTTGCATATGTTCTTCTTTCATTTATCCCTGTCATAGCCCAACATGCTTATACATTCATATATTTTCTAGATAACATGACAAATAACATAACTTCACGCTTTTTACTACCCGAAGGTGTAGGCAGTAGCAGCAGCGAACTATGAGGTGTATACTCTTAGGTATAGGTGGTGAACCTATTGCCATACCGGGCACAAAGTTGTCAGTCACTGATATTAATATTATTTATATTTTTAAAATATAACTTACGAAAATAATTTCGAAAAATCATTGATGTGAACCAGGATTCGAACACACGGTTTCTTGATTCCGAAGCTGGGTGGTCGACGATTGAACCACCGAGACTATTACTATTTCTAGATATATTTGAGAAAATAGAAGTAAGATTTTTCATATAACTCATTTTCATAAACATTTATGGGAATATATTGGAACCAAAAGAAAAAATCTTCACGCGTCAAAACTTAACTACCCCTGCCTACACCTTCGGGTAACAAAGGTGTAAAGCAACAAAGAAAATGTTTATATAAATAGGATTTATATTTGAAAGACTCATGATTGATTCAAGCAACAAATTTGAGCAAGTACCAATATAACAGTTCGTTGATCTTTCCACAAATCAATTTCTATTTTAATATTACAAAAGGCAACACTGAATTGGCGTAATAATATATTTTTCAAAGAGTGCCACGCAGCTTTTATGATTGGGCCGGTTCAACTAGCAAAATACCACGACCTCTCAGAATATTATTGATGTAAAGTGGCTCATACCGCGTTTCGTTGGGGAAGAGAGGTATCCGGTAACTATGTTTATCACAGTCCCGATTCATAAAAAAAAAACTCATGGATTCTTTATGTGTCGAGTAGACTTTTCTTAATGTCAAATAGACAAAATAACCTTGAAACCTCATTAATAACAAATTATGTAGGTATAAAAAGAAAAAAAAACATCAATCACTCAAATTGTTACATTTAATTTATTCATTCTTATAAATAATTATTAATAAAATTAAATTATAAGTATAAAATTTCATTTTTTTTATTTTCACCATGAAAGTTTCCGTCTATGTGCGTGTCCAATATAATTCTGTTAAGTGTTCGAGGCTTCGTTTCAGGCTCACAAATTGTAACGATTTAGTGAAATTAAGCGACGTGTTTCGCCTCCAATTTCCACACTGCTCGCTGCTATAATATAAAATTGAAATCGTGCCGTTAACCAGTAAGTAAAAGAAAATACTCGTGAAGGTATTCGATGTAATCTTAATGACTATTGCAGAACTTATATTAGTTATTTTCTGTAAGGCTGATTTGTTAACTTACATTGAAAACAATATCAATACTGATACGTGCATTACGTTTGTTTTCGTTATTTGTTTAGGTCATTGTCGGTGAAATACCACGATGTGTCAGAGTATCGACTAAAAGTAGTTCATGCTGAGTTCCGATCAAGGTATAGATGGAGGCCTACCTTTCCTTCTTCGCTCTGGTCCCAGTCCCTTAAAGGTCGGCAACGTAACTGTAACACTATATGAATTGCATGTGTCCATGTGCGGCGCTGGTTACTTACCATCAGGTAACCTGCTCGTTTGTCTTCCCATCCCATATAAAATGATTTATTTATAGTTTGGTTTATCGATGGTTCAGACATGTAGAAAGAATGGAATCTGACTAAGCACATATAGAATACAAAAGCGGATCGATGAAGGAGTCGAGAAAGGCCATGGCATACTTTCCACGAGAACTTTCAAATAGAATGAATACTTAAGGAAGGTGATGTCAGGAGCCTTACAATGGACGGGTCAAGAAAGTCAAAGGGGTGAGCGAGGCGTGTCAGTGTCGTTTCTCTCTGCCTAACGTAAGATTTGGCGTGAAGTTATGTATGTATGTATTTATAGTTTTATTACAGTGCGGCGAGTGTCGAGTGGAGATTTCAGATCACGATCGACGTAATTCTGTATCTGATTCAAATTGAATGGCCCCATTTGTGCTCTATTGACTGCAAGCGGACCCTTTGGAGTCGTGACAATCGCCCTCAGACTTACCTGAACTTTATACCTTTCCAATTTAAAACCCGGTGAGGACGTGATGAAAATGTTTTTGACACATTTTTTTTACATATTACAGAATCGCTGAAGGGAAGATAATTTACGAAATGAAGTTATTTTATATCTTTGCGGTTTTTTATGGGATAGGAGGGCAAACGAGCAAGCGTGTCACCCGATGGTAAGCAACCTACGCCGCCCATGGACACCAGCAACACATATAGTGTTATCGTTGCGTTGCCGACCTTTATGGGAGTAGGATAGGAAGGGATGGGGAAGGGGGTGGGCCTGCGGGTACCTCTCTCACCGAACGAAATGCGGCATGTGCCACTTTACGTCGATCTTCTAAGAGGGCGTGGTATTTTACCGGTCGAGCCGGCCCATTCATGCAGCGAACTGCTTGGCTCTACCACTGTTAAATAGGTTTGAGATGAAGTTGTGATTATCGATTGAATGTCTGACTTTAAAACATATAAAATTAGTACAATAGAGTCATGATGCCCAAATAATTAAATATATTAATTACGAGTACATACATAATTTCAGGCTGTTTTTTACCTGAAGGTGTAGACAGCGACTGTTAGCCATTGACTCGCCGAATCGTTATGTACGTCCCAAATAGAATAAAGTGGCGAACCTGTTGCCATTACATTGGGCTCATAGCTGTCAGTAATAGATAATAATCGTATGTAACCTCTGAAAATAATTCCGAGAAAATTGTTGGTGTAAGCGTAAATGATATGTGGTGAGCTCGACCACTAGACCGCCGATAGTATTTATTTAAATTAAATAAAAATTATAAAAAGATGCTGCTCTGAACCTTGTATCACCTAGAGATCTGCAAAACCAAGCAGCAATTTTATAATAGGTGTCTATTCGAATTTTTAATATTAAATTAGAAGTGGATATTAAATTGTATTTCAGACTAGCTGACCCGGCGAACTTTGTTCCGCATCAAAAGTAATTGCCGTGTTAAGGGAGTAACGTATATTGTAAAATTCTTCAGCAGTAATACAACTTAGCAATTCTTTCGTTTTTTTTATATTTAACAATAATAATTGAATATCTTGTATGCAATACGCTAAGTTCTATCTAGTTCCAAACTAAGCAACTAAATGTTTGTGCTATGTATTAACAGATATTAATACATTTATATTTTTTTGTTAAATTTATAATTTTTACAGAGTTACAATTAAGGTGCTAAATCTCGAAAATTATCACTTTTTTATTTACTGCAATATACATGAATTATAAATACAAACAACCCCGTTGACACCCTCTATCTATTAAAAAAACCGCATCAAAATCCATCGCGAAGTTTCAAAGATCTAAGCAAATAAAGGGACAGACAGTGGAAAGCGACTTTGTTTCATACTATGTAGTGAAGTAGCTAACCTTATTTCTAGTTAGTGGTCAAAGCTGGCCAAAAACACTGGCCACGAGATCTTGGAACTAAATGACACGAAACTTACAAAAAAAGTATTTATTAATTATTTTTAAATTAAAATAGAACTTATTCTTACTTGAAATAATATCACTTTTCAAATAAATTCAAAGGAATATATAGAACATAAAATTCAATAAGGCGTAAGAATTGTTTAAAACGTTGTCCGAGTTGTCCCAGAAAACAGGTAGGTCAAAGACAGAAATGTAATAAAGAATTGTAATTATTTATATGGATGTAATTATATATGATAGATAGTATAAAAATATACGTTGATGAAAATCAATTTCTCCGCACATGGAGGTATGGTTCAATGTAAAAAAATAATATATTTTTATTATGTTCTAATTATTACATTCAATATGTAGAAGAATGATTTTATAGAAATTTGAGGTATAAGTGCGGCATAATTGTCTATACTATTAACCTTAAATTATTACTATTAGTACTTACATGAATTCAGAAAATCATATAGCAATAACATAAAAATAAATGTTACTCCGCTTGTTACACCTTGACGCCTATACTACTTTGATGAGGGATACAGATTTTGATTCAGAATAATTATACTTTGTAATTGCAACTCCAAGCAACTACACTTACAAGCATATGATTCTTGTAAGTGTAGTTGCTTGAAATTATTGTCATTTCTCGAAGGTCTATATGAAAATGTACACTGGCCACCGGGTCGGTGTACATCAGAATATTACATATATATATATATATGAAAAATATTTTGAAACCGTTGCTTTTAACCCAGCATGCTAAACTGAGCTGGATACAGAGATAGATTTTAGTATATTATATTAGCACATAAGTTACTTACCAACAAGTAAAAAATTAGAACCGATGTAGTGGGTACAAGTTACAACATACACCAGATATAAGTAAGCTTTAAATATAACTGCAGGAATTCTAATCATTTCTATAGGTCCATTTCATTCATTCAATTTAATTAACGTAACAAGTTTCAAAGAACTGGTTGATTAAATTATCAATGTTATTTTTATTTATATTGCGTGTTGATCACATTTCTCTGCGACGCTAGCCTTGAGTTAAAAACTCACAATAAACAAAGATTAAAACAGAATTATATCCATACAATACACAATTCTGACAATACTTTTTAATTGCGAAGAACCTTAAAGAAGAAGAATAGAACCTTATTTTAATTATATATGGTGTCCCATATCAACATTACATAGTATAAAACAAAGTCGGTTTCCGCTGTCTGTCCCCTTATACGCTTAGATCTTTGAAAATACGTATCAGATTTTGATGCGGTTTTGCTCAAATGATAGAGAGTGTTAGGGGTTTTTATGTATAATTCCTGTATAATGTATCAAAGAAAAAGTAATACTTTCCGGGGTTTTGTACTTTAATTATAAACGCTGGCTGAACCCTAAGTGAAAGTAGTACACTTTTATGCACCTTACGGCTACCTCATAAATCTATCTGTTTTTTATTTTTTTTCTGACGCGAAACAAATTTAGCTGGGTCAACTATATATAAACAAATTTAATTTAAAAGTAAATGTATCAGTAATAGTAATACTCCAATTTAACGATAATAATTTACATATTATAGCGCTGATGATAATGCTGATTATTATTGTGGAACATAAAAGTAAGCCTTTAACTATGACATAACATAACATACATAACATAACATAACTTCACGCCTTTTGTTACCCGAAGGTGTAGGCAGCGGCTGTTAAGCCTCGTCTCGCCGTTATGTTTACGTCCCAAATGGAATAGGTGGCGAACCTATTGCCATACCGGGCACAAAGTTTTTCAGTCATCGATATTTATCACACATAACTTCCGAAAACAATTTTGAAAAGTCATTGGTGTGAGCCAGTGTCTGGAATCGAACCCGGACCTCTGGATCAGAAGCCGTGTGCTCGACCACTGCGCCACCGAGACTGTTAACTATGACATGCGTATTAATATTACAAAAAAGGTAATACTTTTGAGAGTAAATAGTAGATTAAGTGTAGATAAAAAAAGTAAATTTGTTTTTTGTATAGTAACTACAATTTAGGAGGCTGATTTATAGTGTTCTATAACTCGGACAATCTGAGACTGTAAAATAAAATAAAAGTATTGTGATACTTTAATCTTGTTATTTGTTCATCTTGAGAGAAATCCAAGATATATCTTACAACTTTTGAAAGATTAGCTGAGCAGACCAAATAGTGATATAATAAATTACATGAATTTACGCTAAGAAGATCTGAAATTGCGAGCAGCTATATGCCATGGTCTCATGCCCATGCAGAACCTATAACCGTTAATTGTCAATAATTTTGGCCAATTTGAGTAGTAACTTCTGTGTTTGTTTATTACGTTCCTGGATTCAAATTCGGCATCCTTTCATCGGAAATCGAAATATTTAAGCACCAAATTATTAAGCGAAAAATATATTAGCAATTACAAATTAATAACCCAAAATCACTAAGCTTATTTTTTAGGGTATATCTGTACCTGATTTCGTATGTATCGATTCTCAATACACACACTTACAAGACCGATAAACATTTTGCAATAAAACGACAAATAAAATATTATTTGTAACAATATATTTTATATACAAGCTTATAATACAATGTAAATAGCTACAAAGAAGATCCCGTGGGATGAATACGTTCGCACCCCGGCGCTACGCTTGAGCGCCTCCAACTCGCTCACGTCGGGACCATCGTCGGATTCCCCCAACTCGTTGTACTGCATTTCCTCGAATTTACCGGACAACGCTGTAATAGGAAACTCACTTGGAAATGCTTTCAACATCTCTGAACGCTATCTAACTTCTGTTTTCCAAAATATCTAGTTACACAACAGTACCATTATCTCATCCTTCTAAACGTTATTAGCAAAAGAGTTTTTTCGTAAAATAAACGTAACGTAACGTAAACGTAACTTTACGCGTTTTTCTACTCAAAGATATAGACAGCGGCTGTTAAAGCGTCGAATCGTTACATTACATACCAAATTGAATAGGTTCTCCAACCTTTTTTTTTTTTTTTTTTTTTTTACGCGAGGAAATGCTTTATGCACACCCCCCGCCTTGGGACGGCAGGGGGTAGTGTGGGACTCCCAAAACAGTAAACTGAAATCCGATCCTAGGGTTACCCACTAAAACCTCGCGGCGGCCTTCCTCCGGCGTTGGGGTGGTCCAGGATTCGGATAAACCCCTCTGGTCCACCCCGCCGTCGCCCCCCCTCAGTCACGAGGGGGTGCTCATCCTCGGGGAGCCTGGCGAGGCTCCCCCGGGCGGGGCGGCTCCGACCGCGCGCTGTAAAGAGGCGCGCGGCCGGCGGCGCCCCGGACGACCCTCCCCAGCCGCACCGTGGGGTCATCCTTCCCGGGCCGCGACCCGGGCGCACCCGCGGGGTGTGCGCCCTCGCGGCCCGTCGGCGGCGGCGATCACTGAGCTCGCCGCCGCCGCCTTCGAGCGGGATCGGCTCTCTCCCGACCCCGCTCGGCGGCCTCCTTCTGGAGCATGACTGCTTCGCAGAAGGAGACCACAGCCCTCCACTCCTCCTCGCCCGCCAGCATTGCCGCGACCAACGCCGGCGGGGACAAGTCTCGCCCGATCCCGTCGACCAGGACTCGGCGCTCGGCCGCCCAGGCCGGGCAGACCTCCAGCGTGTGCTGGGCCGAGTCCAGGTCGGATGCGCAATGGTGGCATCTCGCCGTCTCTTCACGTTTTATTCGACTCAGATACTCACCGAAGCACCCGTGCCCGGTGAGTATCTGAGTCAACCTGTAGGTGACAGTGCCCCATTTGCGGAGCACCCAGGCCTCGAGGTGGGGCAGGACGGCCCCGACGGCGCGCGAACGCGTACCGCCCTGGAGGACCAGCGCGTCGCGCCAGTCCCCCAGGACCCGCCGGAAGGCCTCCCGCCTCCGCACTTCGTGTCCCCGCGCGTCCCCCCCTCCCCGGCCGAGATCGTACGCGGCTGCGTACATCTCGGCCAGGATGATGAAGGGGGGATAACTCGCGAGGACCGTCGCCGCCTCGTACGAGATGGTACGGTAGCCCCGTACGATCCGTATGGCCATGATCCGCTCCAGGCTCCTCAGCAGAGCCTTGGAGCGGGAGGCCCCCGCGAGGTCTCGCGACCAAACGGGGGCCCCGTACAGGGCCACGGACCGCACGACGCCACCGTAGAGGCGGCGAACTCCCTCCCCCGGTCCCCCGAGGTTGGGCAGCAGGCGGTGTAAGGCGCCCGCCACCCGTCGCGCTCGGGGGACCATCCGTACGAAGTGCTCCTCGAAGCTCCAGCGGCTGTCCAGGGTGAGGCCGAGGTACTTGATGTACCGCCCCACCGGGACAGCCGTGTCACCCACCTGGATCCGCGAGGCCGGGGGTTCCCTGCCTCTGGTGAGGCGGTGGAACCATAGCGCCTCACTTTTGTGAGGCGCCACCTCCAGGCCCAGCCCGCGGATCCGTCTGACGACGATTGCCACCCCCAGCTCGGCGAACCTGAGCGTCCGCTCGAAGTCGGGCCCCGTGGCGACCACCAGAGTGTCGTCTGCGTAGCAAACGACACTCACGCCACGGGGCAGACTGGTGCGGAGGACCGGATCGTAGGCGAGGTTCCACAGCAGGGGCCCGAGCACGGATCCCTGCGGAACCCCGCACGTAACCTCCTTCCTTTGCTCCGTCCCGTTCCGGTCGACATAGTCCACCCGTCTCTCCTGCAGGTAGGCCCCGATGACCGACCTGAGGTAGGGAGGCACCTCGTGGTATACGAGGGCCTCCCTGATGGCCGGCCAGGGGAGGGTCCCGAAGGCGTTGACGATGTCTAGCGACACCGCCAGCGCGACCCCCCCCGATCGGACTGCCGGTTCCGACAGGGCCCGCACCCGACGCACCGCGTCGATGGTCGAGCGCCCCTGCCGGAACCCGAACTGGCAGTCCGATATGTCCGGGCCCACCTGCGACAGGTGGCTGCTGATACGGGCGGAGATAACTCTTTCAAAGAGTTTCCCCGCCTCGTTCAGCAGGCATATCGGCCGGAACGACGACGGAGCGTCTCCGGTCCTCCCTACCTTCCTGATTAGCACCAGCCTTGCCGACTTCCAGTCGAGGGGGAACACCCCGCGGCGGAGGCAGCTGGTGAACAGCCGCCTCGCCTTGTTCCCTAACACTCCCAGAGCGAGCGCCAGAACCCGGCCCGGAACTCCGTCCGGGCCGGGAGCGGCGCTGCGGCAGGCGAGCCGCGCGACGGCCCGCCCGAGCTCGTCCTCCGTCACCTCCAGCTCGTCGGACCACGGAGCGTGGTCCGACTGGGACGGAGGAACCGAGGGACCGCCCTGGACCCTAGGGAAGAGTGCGTCTACGACTCTTCCCACGACTTCCGGGTCCAGGGATTCCGTCAACGGAGGGACCCACGGGGTCAGCTTGCCCAGTACCATTCTGTACGGGCGTCCCCATGGGTCCCTGTCCAGTCCCTCGACGAGCTCGTTCCAGGACCGCTCGCGAGCCGCAGCGATGGCTACGCATACGGCGTGCGCGGCGGTCCCGTATTCCCGTCTGGCTCTGAGAGCCTCCTCGACCGTGGTTCGCCTTCTCTTCCGGGCTCTCAAGTACCGGCGGCGAGCGACGAAGGCGGCCTTTTGCAGCCGCTCGATCTCCTCGCTCCACCAGTACACGGAGCCCCGCCGGGGCGGCCCGACTCGCGGCATCGACGCGTCGCAGATCGACGTCATCGTGTCGCGCAGCCAGGCCGCTTGCGCATCGGGATCGGGCGATCCCGCTCCCTCCGTCCAGTCCGCGACGCTGGCGGCGGCCACGACCATGTCTCGGTCGAGCCGCTTGAGAGACCAGCGCCGCGGAGGGCCGCAGGTTCTCCAACCTATTGCCATTACCCTGGACATAGACTTGACAGTCATTGAAATTTTTGACACATTACTTCCAAAAAGAATACCGAGAAATCATTGGTGTGAGACCGGAATCGAGCCCACGACTCGTCAATCGGAAGCATATTATATAAATTAATTCCAATACGTACAATACAATTTGATTGTGCCGTCCGTATCACCGAGGGAGTTTTTCGATATGCAACTATACGTGCCAAATGTATTTCTACCAACTTTTTTAATCTTCAATCTCATATCAACTTCATATCCTCTCTCCATTGCTGTTATTTCAAATCTCTTATCCGCTGTAAAAAAAATAAAGTTGCTTGTTAGTCGATGTATCGAATTCTATCACTGTGATATAAAAAAAAACGTAGAATTGGTTCAACATCGGACTTTTATTCTGAAAATTAGAGTTCGAATGCGTGGTAATTTTCCATTACTGACAAATATAACGATTGACCTCACCAGCTAAATGAAATGAAATGCTATATTTAACAAAACTTAAGAAATGAAATGCTATATTTAACAAAAGCAGATAGCCTCACTGCCTACAAAAGTAATAGGGTAACGAAAGTAGAAAAAGTTATTGGAATTAATATAATTACATTAAAAAAAAATACGAATTACTCACACTGTGATATTATTTGATCATTTATAGTCCAATAATTAATTGATCTAGGGAAAGCTTCTGAATGACAGTCTAAATGTACAATATCACCTTCTTTCGCTCCAACTAATTGATTCTGTATTGTCATTATCGGTGGAACTGGAAAAAAAACTATAAATTATTACCCATCACTAACTCTATGAACGCTTATTATAATTAAAATCGTTTATTTATAACCTAAAATGCAATACCCAAGTTTTACAGTATTGGTAGAGCTACGCGCTTCGCTGGCACTACCAGTTAAATACCACCACTTCTGTGACTATCAGCGTGAAGTGGTTCAACCAATGTTTGTTTCAGTGAGAGAAGTATATGGAGGGCCACCTCTCCTTCGTTTCCCATCTCACACCCAAACCCCCCTTTGTATACCATCTTAAAAGCTAGGATCACAACTATGACACTATCTAGGTTACAGGTGTCTATAGGCGTCGCTACTCACTAAACACCAGGTGACGCGCAAATGGTAATTTTATTTTAATATAACTGATATACTTATTCGCTTACTATACAAATATCATAAAAAAAACCTTTGCAAATATACTGTACGGTTGTTAAACCGTTTCTACCATATGCTTTACAGCTATGCTGGTTTTAACTGGCAACTTTGAAATTTATGAACGTTCGCAAGCTATTTTAAATGCGATATGAATCTGGTCCAAAGTGTGACTCACAATGTACTACCAGCATAACACGCTTGCTGACCGAAGGTGGGACTCCATTGCTGGCAATGCAGAGGTATGCGCCCATGTGTAATCTTGATACCTTCACTAACTGTACTACTGCGCCGTTAACTGACGAATCTAAATGTAAGACAAAAGGTTTATATTATTTGATGGCTGCATAAGAAAATATAAAATGAAAATAAAATATAAACAGTCCCAACAGTTCAACAGTGGTAGAGCCAAGCAGTTCACTGCATGAATGGGCCGGTTCGACCGGTGAAATACCACGACCTCTCAGAAGACCGACGTAAAGTGGCTCATGCCGCGTTTCGTTCAGTGAGAGAGGTACCCGGAGGCCCACCCCCTTCCCCATCCTTTCCCATCCCCTATCCCTTAAAGCTCGGCAACGCAACAGTAACACTATATGTGTTGCTGGTGTCCATGGGCGGCGTTGGTTGCTTACCATCAGGTGACACGCCTGCTCGTTTGCCCTCCTATCCCATAAAAAAGTCCATTTGTATAATATGGCTAAATAAGTATGTAATGTGTTTTTTTGTAATAGTTGTTTCTGATGTTATACGAAGCATGGTGAATAATATTTGTTTGCGTACATGTTCATAAATCATAATCATTGATATAATATAAAATTAGAATTTCTGTGCCTGGGGACTACAATTCGTTTTATTTTTAAAATTTCATTTGTTAAAGGTAGTTCGCAGTTCGCTTCAAGAATTGGGCCGGTTCAACCGCGAAAATACCACGATCTCCTAAAATTTATTGTTTAGTATTTTTTTGTGGAATATGTAGGCAAAAGAACAAGCATATCACCTGAACATTTTAAAATTTACACAAACCTTAGCGTTTATAATATAAATAAGATGATATAGCAATTAAATAATTCAAAAATAGTTCGAATGATATTTATGTATAAATTATTCAGAACATTTTAATTACACACAATCATCATAATTTTCCTGCCCTTATCCTACTTTAAGTGGAATCGGCACAACATGTCATCCTTTCGATCTGTCCACGTTGTCAAAAGATTTGGCTGTGGTTTTGTGACGGGCCGCCTGCTTGATATCTAGCCTCTTTGGGAATGTTTTCGTTCATGAAATTGGGAAAGGGTTGGAAATGCGATGTATAGGGGTTTGGAGGAGGGGAGGTTTGGGCATCCGGATACCTCTCTCAATGATAATAACATTTACTATTTATGATTTTTAATTTGATTTTTGACTCAAAAAGTTTCAGTTTTAAATAATCTTAGTTAAGGATATACTATTTCTTTCAAGTTGGGTCTACAATATTTGGAAAAGATTCCAATATGTGATTAAAATGGTTGGTAATAAGATTAGCTTTAAAAAAAAACAACACCAGACACAACAGTGGTAGAGCCAAGCAGTACGCTGCATGAATGGGCCGGCTCGACCGGTGAAATACCACGACCTCTCAGAAGACCGCCGTAAAGTGGCTCATGCCGCGTTTCGTTCGGTGAGAGAGGTACCCGGAGGCCCACCCCCTTCCCCATCCTTTCCTATCCCCTATCCCTTAAAGGTTGGCAACGCAACAGTAACACTATATGTGTTGCTGGTGTCCATGGACGGCATTGGTTGCTTACCATCAGGTGACACGCCTGCTCGTTTGCCCTCCTATCCAATAAAAAAAGAAAGAAACCGATATTTCTTTTGATTTGGACCAAACCAATCATGTTTACTGAAAAAATAATATTAAATTCAGTTGAGTGGCTTCAGAGATTAGGGTGAATGAATATCGTGACACGAAATGTTTATATTAAATATAAAAGATTATATTTATTACGTAATCTCAAGGAGCTAGGTTTATAGTTTATTATGTAAAAGAACTTAAGCAAACTCGGATAAAGAATGAAACTTAAATCGGCCATTTTTAAAACAAATTAAAAGCGGACTGTATTAAACGTCCTCGGTAATGTGGTAGAGTAGACTTTAACAGTAGTAGAGCCAAGCGGTTCGCTGCATGAAAGGGCCGGCTTGACCGGTGAAATGCCACGACCTCTTAGAAGATCAACGTAAAGTCATGGCTCATGCTGCGTTTTGTTCGGTGAGAGAGGTACCCGGAGGCCCACTCCCCTTCCCTATCCCCTATCCCTTAAAGGTCGGCAACGCAACAGTAACACTATATGTGTTGCTAGTCTCCATGGGCGGCGTTGGTTGCTTACCATCAGGTGCCACGCCTGCTTGTTTTACCTCCTAACCCAATAAAAAAAATGTAACAATACTATAATAGATTTGTAGAAAATTTACTTCTATATACTTGAAATCAGCATTCATAATTTTCTGCCTATATCTTACTATATGTGGGATCGGCACAATATGTCATCCTTTTGCTGGTTTGTCCTTCATCAGAAAAATGTAGCAATTAACGATGTATATTTATTGATGACTCTGTATATTTAAAATAATCATTGAAAAAAATTATGATGTTATCCATAATACAATGATATATTAATGTGTAAATCTTACTGTGTGTGTCACTAAAATTACTGGTCGGCAGTGGATCGCCTGCCTCTCTTCTCCACACCACGATCGGAGTGGGCACTCCATGTGCAGCACACCTCAAGGTCACGTTGGCACCTTCTCTTGCCACCTGGTCACTGCTTGTCGGATAGTCCAAGATATCAGGTGGAACTACGAAAATTTACATTCATATTAACAACTACATAGTCAAAAAACCAATTACCGGAAAACATTCCTACTTAAATAACTTCAAGCCAAGTCCTATGCGGGGCAGATAGAAAAATAAAGCACTATTCTAACTCACTACATTCGCAAATTCAACTTTCATTGATCTTGTTATACACGCTCATTTTGAGGCTCCAGACACCTTTCGCCATGAGACCTTTGATTTGGTCATGGAAAGTATGTTGTCGCCGGTCTCGATTCCTAAATCATTCGACTTTTGTACTATATCCAAACTATGTGATGCTTTTCATTACTTTAAAACCGACACACTTACAAATATTTGTGTGAGAAAGATATTATAAAATACAATGTTGTTGCTTACAAGCGTGATTTGAAATTCATATTAACCAATGTATGAATTAATTATGAACACATTATTAAATAGCTGTATATGGTTTTGCACACAAATTAGTTACATACCACGCTCGTTGTTGGCTTCCGGGTAATTGGAAATTAATATTTCGCTTTTAATATTAATACAACGTACTTCATCAATCATCATCTTCCTGCCATGTTCCCGTTATTTGAAACAAGAGGTTTTTCTTTTACGTACTTCATTATCATCCAAACTATCTACATTTTCTTAAGTCTTTTTCTTCTCTTATTTCCTTCCACGTTGAGGTTTATAATTCTTCTTGCAATATGTGTATCCTCGCAGCATGCATCTCTGCAGCATGTATTCTTCTTTCATCCATCCCTTTCATGTCAGAACATTACGATCCAAATATCACGTACCTACTACGTCTAAATACGCTGTCTGACTCTTCATTGGGTCAGTGTTCAGCTGACACATGTACCAGCCACGGTCTGATTGTCTTACGTCGTGGATGTGAAGAAACCAGACACGCCGGTCGCTGTGGTTCACAGCAATCCGATGGTTCTTTGTGATGACATGGGTGGCAATCGTCAGGATAGTCTGCGTGTCCACGCGTAACCACGCCACCTACAAAAACGTCACCTATACAAATATACACATAAAAATAAATAATTAATTTATATATTTTGTTTGCTTGTTTCTGTTCAAATTTTAGAAACTGTTAGGCTAATATTTAATTTATGCTGAAAATCTGAAAATCCATTCTGGAGTACATAAAGAAGCCTTATTTTTGTTTTAGTTAGTTGAATGTTATTTATGGAAATAAACTCGATCACATCCGCAGGTAAAACTTATTATATTATGGAATTAATTAAAAACCTATTAATATGGTCGTATGATACAGTATAGTAAATATATTTAAATGCATACCCTGTATGAAGCGAGGTCATTGACGACACAAGTGAAAACTGCCTCTCTTCCCAAAGAAACTGTTAAGTTATTTAGGCTATCTTCGAAACGTGGTACTTCTAAAACAATTAAGACAATTTAATATATAAGAGAAATAAGCTCATAATAATAGAGGAAAGGACCTATACGTATCGTGAGGAAGTTCCTCTCTTTGGGGCCCTGACCACTGGTAGCTTGGTCCCTGTACCCGATGCCAGTGGGTTTCACTTATTTTTATATTTTTAAATGTATTTTTTATATTTATATTTAAAAATGTATTTATAAAGTGTGAATAATAAATAAAGAGGAAAGGAACAACATCATAACTTCATGCCATGTCCCTTGCAACTATTTTTAATATTAAATTTATATGTGAAATGAATTTGTCGTTTCGGTAGTGTATCGTGTGCAACGGCTTGAGTACTCCGTTTCTGAATTAAGAATTCACGGGACAGAATCCGGGTTCGCACCAATGACTTTTTGGAATTATTTTTGGACGTTATATCTGAAAAATATCGATGACTGACAACGTCCTGCCCAGTGTATGGCAATAGGTTTCGCCACTTATTCCGTTTGGGCCACAAAAATTCGTCAAATCGAGCCGTAACTGACGTTGCCACTGCTTCGGATATAAAAATGCATATACTTATAAAAAAGTATGTGTTTACATTTCAAATGTACACGTATTTTTTGTTTTTTATTTTACCCCCGACGGTACAAAGATAGTGTACGCCTTGTGAATAAACCAATGTTATCATTCATCACAAAAGCGGTTTAACCGATTTACATATGATTTTCCGTAAAGGGTTTTGTGATTCATTGACAACGGTTCTTTGGTAGGTTTTTTGTTGTTAACTCACTAGAGAGTGAGGGAAAGAGAAAAATACATAGCTGTCTTGAGTCTTAAGTGATGTAAACTACAGTGACGATATATTAATGTATAAATATAATAATATTGTGAATGTTATGAAGCAAAATTAAGGCAACGCAAGCATAAATAACTATTTATAAAAGTTTTGTTTCACTGTACGTTAATTGAAGGCGCAAATACTACTGTAACAAATTTTATATACTTTTCATTGATTAGAAAACTTGAGTTTTAATTTATAGCTTTTAAGAGTAAATTAATTTGGTTTACTTACGCGACTACTATATGTTTTTTTAGGATTGTCACAGTTGAATGTTCCCATATAGTATTCAGATCTTTCTCCCAACCCCACAAAGAACTGTATGTGAACTTATATAGTGATTCTGGATGGTATATTAAGCATATAAATTATACAAACATGTCATGTTATAGCAGTATAGGTGCGCCAGTCCAACTAGTTCTCATTAATCTAATGCGATAATCAAAGCAGTACCATTTTGTGGTTCTATTAAATCTGAACTTATTCGCGTGCTGGATAACATATAGCTATCCTACAAAGAATATAATAGCCCATTGTTTTTATCGTTACTGCTAGAGTTAAACGTGAATTTGTGTACACAAAGTTTTGTCCCATAGGACATTACGTTTGAAGAACAGAAGTTCCACTTTTCTATTACATGTGAACTAAGTTTCACTTTTTTTATTTATTCCAGAGGAATTGAGTATCAAATAATATTTTTTAGCGTCAAGTTTAGGCCCATCGTTTAGGCACGCTAATATGCAATACGGTGATACGAAGCAATGCCTTCAGGTGTTTAATATATTAGAATAAAAAATACATAACTTCAACTTGAGCCGAGTCAGTCTAAAAATTTCAGGACTCGTTAGCCTCGAATAAATGACATACATGGGAGGCCTAACTGTTAGGAAACTTTGCTTTTTAAAATTAAAGTTTGATTGTAATAAGGCTATTATTGGAATAAGTATATAGTGAGATAAATTTTAAAAGAATTTGATTCCTTTAAACTGTCAGAAAGCCAAGAGTGCGTAGGTTACTTTTCTGTGCCATCTAAGTCTTTAGTTTAATGAAAACCCTGGGCATTTCTACTATCGAAATGGTATTCGTTCAATAATATTATTTTATACATTTAGATATTCAAAATTGTTATTATAAAATTATTCATGGAATCCAAGTTATTGCCATTATTGTTTTATCGTTGTGTATTATCGTCTTACAGGGTATTTCATTAATGTCAATTTATATTACAAGATTGGAGTTCCAATCAGTTAGATGTTAGCTCCGCTTCAACTGAGATAATGATAAACATTGAAACTGAGAAATGTTAAATCAAATTTGTACAGTACCAACTTTGAATATAATATAAAGTTATATTAATTCTAGTGAAATTATTAATGCCTATATATATATGTATCTTTGTTGATTTTATTTTATTAATTAATTTGACTATCCGACGCTTGTGACTTCGTTCTAGTTAAATAGTATTTGTCATAGTATAAATTCAGAATGAGCAGTTCCAGTTAAATGTATTTACTAAAATTAATATTTTTAATCTCGTAAGATTAAAAAAGTTCTGATATTTTTAGTTAGGAAATATTATTCTCAATTGCTATTTGCTCCGTAAGCGTCAGAGCTACAAGACATACTTATAAAAAGCTATGATAAAATAAAGACGAAAGTTATGGTCGTGGAGAGAGAGGTCAAAATATGTGACGTGGTTTTATGGGGAGAAAATTTAGCAAATAAATAAGTTTGTATATTTGGGAAGCATGTTTACTAGAGACGGAAAATGTGGGGAAGGTATTGAAAGAACTCTCAGTGCAGGTTGTATCTGAAAAAGTAGGCTTGACGAATCACTGTGGTGTATTGGTACCCACTCTGACATACGGCAGTGAGGTAGAGACAGTTGGGTATGGCAGGCGAAACATGAAAGTAAGATGAACACATTGGAAATGGGTTCTCTAAGAAGTATGCGTAGAGTCACCGTTGTCGATCGAATAAAAAACGGGATGCAGAGAAATGCAAGAGCAGCAATATTATTTTTCTTAGCGGGGTTTCTGTGAATTATGCCATTAGTTAGTAGCGTGTACTTACTTTTACTCGTTGTAATATTATAAAAAATAATTCATATACCCACACTACATCTATATAAAATTGTCATCGACTCGGCGAGATACGCAGTTTTACCAGATAGGAACTTTAATTTTTTTGTAATCTATCTCTATTTTGGTAATAAATACAACTTCAATACATTACAATTGATTAAAATGAAATCTACTTGTAATCATTATTACATAGTAAAAAATAAAGTCGCTTACCGCTTTCGGTCACCTTGTAAGCTTAGATTTTTGAAACTACGCAAAGGAATTTGATTTGGTTTTGTATTAGATAGAGGGTGTCAACGGGGTGGTTTGTATGTATTATGAATGTGATGAAAATAAAAAGGAATAATTTTCGAGATTAGCACCTTAATTGCAAACACTGACTCAACCCTAAGTGATGGATCAAAACAATGTACTACAATATTATACACATTCAAAAGTTCTACAAAGAATTCCGCGATGTCTATTTCTTAGGGATAACCCACAGTGACAATTTTTATTTCTTTTCTGAGGCGAAACAAAGTTCGCTGGCTCAACTAGTAGTGAATAAATTATTAAATTTCGGTGCATTAAACTAGAGAGTTTATCGATCACTAACAAAACAAACAAAGTATTTCTCTTTATATTTATATGAATATATTGAAAATTCATAATACTTTTGTGTAACATTACATCAGTATTGTTACCATGTTACCATGAATATCGGATATAAATATCAGAACAGTAATATATCTCAGTACTAGTATATCACTGTTCTGATATTTATGTACTAGTACTAGTGTGGATACCTAATATAGTACATATAAGTATCAAAACAGTGATATATCAGTGTACTAGTTATATCACTGTACGTATACTGTTATCTAATGTTATTGTTGGCCGACAGGCGTGTTCTCTCACGTAGTTCTAAGCATTTATTGTGGCTAGAGTAAATTTGCTTGCGGGTCGCAATATCGTAGTGAGCGGGCCCTGGGGTGCTATATTGTTTTATTTGCACCAAAGCCGATAATGAACGTTTTTCCTCTGTATTTATTTCGGGCATTCAATACAAATACCAGAGGTGTAATAAAGCCGTGTATGTATTAGTCGTGTTCATTTTTTCCACTGAGCACGGATATATTAATCTATTTTTAAAGATTTTTCGGATCTACATAATTGAGAAATTTAGAAACCTCAAATTTTATATAATATCTACTCAATCGTTCATCATGAAAATTTGTACACATATTCTTGGAGGTATTACAAGTAACATAGGATACTTTTTTTTTGTTCCTCCGCATGTGTGACAATCAAAACTGGTCACAAATCGAAATGGCGCCGATCTCCGTTGATATTAAAATTCTTTGGAGGTCTTAGAAGTGACATAGGATACTTCTTTTTTCTTCTTTCTTTCTTTTACATATATTTGCACCCGAAGGAAAAACTTATAATGTAGTCTACATAAATATCCTACTTTAATACTCTTCATTTATATCTTATAAAATTGTTAAAGAACAAAGTTATTTATTTTAGTTTCAGAGAAACTTAATTTACCATTTGTTGTTGTATTTCAATAAAGTATATTGTAAGTTTCATCATTGTATGTCGTAACTTTAAAAATTTATAATCTCAGCTACGCAATAAAGTAGAGTTATCATATTGATTCATTTCTATGGTAATGGTATCTTTGATACTTATTTAATGGCTTCAATGCGAGCGAAGCCGCGGCTAAAAGCTAGTATATAATATTTGTGGAATTTGTGTGTCTATATATAGTATAATGGTTAGAGGGAATAGTTTCTACCGAAATGTTCTTCTGTTAAATTATTGGAGGGTGATAAAAAAATTAAGATGCCATATAACAATTTAAGAATATTCAAGAATATACATAACCATTCCCGATTTTACGGAATCATCATTTGCCCAGATCTGTCCACTGCTGAACGTTTGCCTCCGTCTTAGCACGCCATGACTCCCAGTCCTGTGCCACTTTCATCTAACGACGGCCTGCTGCTTTATTTAGGTCGTCGGTCCATCTACTTGTAGTAAGGGGACGATCTACGCAGTCCGATCTGTAGTTGCCACTCAAGAACCTTTTGTCCCTGGCGGTCATCGGTTCTTCGAGTGATGTGGCCTGACCACCCCCACTTCAGCGTGCTAACTTTATGGGATATATCAGTTACTCCCGTACATCTACGGATCTCCGTATTTTGGATCTTATCTCGTAGAGAAATACCGAGCATAGCCCTCTCCATAGAACGCTGAACGTCTTTGAGCTTCATAATACATTTTAAATTTAAAGACCATGTTTTTGGATTTTGCGGAATGCGGCAATTTAAGTACATATATAAAAAGATGCTGAGAAGCTGCCCATTGCTAAAAGATAATTTGCTTAATTATTAAATACTCTACATTGATAATAATTTATCTTAAAGAGAATTCAAATTATGAGCCTTTCTTTTCGTAGATATTTTATCGAATTCTTCGTCGTAGACCTTTATCGGGAAAAGGTTATTTGTTCTTAACTTATGAGAACAAACCATTTTACATAAATATTCATTTTACAAACAATTTCCTTTTTAAAAAACACCAAAAATACACAAGTTTAAATACCTTTTATACTAAAGGTCGAAATTGTCTCTGCATACAGGTATTTCTTTGAATGAATGAACGAATGAATGTTCTGCAGGTACACAAGACAGACAGCCTAAATAAAGGTTACAATTTAAAAGCTACAAACGATGATCTTATCATTTTATAGGTTCAAGAAGTGGGGGTGCGTACGTAGCCGTGGAGAGAATTTATGTCAAAATATTACCCACCCTTAGGGGTTGTAAAAGAAAGTTTTAAATACTTAATGTTGGTACTCGCATACACAATGTTACAGGCATTATACTGTAGTATGTTTTTTTACGTCGTAAACTGTCATTCATGTTTGCCGATGTCTGCAGGCGACTGTTTTATCGTTTCGGAAGTACGCCATTGTATTTGACATGACAAAAAGGCGAGCAATGGCTATTGTGGTCTTATCAGACGGCAATTGACTCTGTTCTCCGGGAATTCCCCTGTTAGTTTTTTTATAAATAGGTGAATTTTGAAATGTTTGTATTTTCTGAATTTTTCTAGTTTAGAAAATGATGAAAAAAGATGTTTTAATACTTAATGAAAATGATGAAAAAAGATGTTTTAATACTTATAGGGTGTGTAAGAATCGTGCCTTATGGCGCTCTGTTCTCTCAGCCTACCCCGCGATGGATTGAGCGTGAAGATGGATTTAATTATTTGAACTATGTAATTTTTATTTGATCCAGTTCATAGAAAATATATATATATATATACATTTTTATGTGTTTAGTACATACATAATGAAATTTCTTAATTAGCTTGCGTTTGGTGTATCGATATTTGTTTAATTTTAAAGTACTTTGCATATTCAAATTACAGTATCAAAATATTAATAGCTTTTTGATAAAAAAAGAAATTGATGTATCACAAAAAATAACCGATTATAATTACTGTAGGCCAAATTAATGCTTAATTTATTTTCCTTTCATATCGTGTTTATGAATATTTTATTTGAAATAATTGGTCGTTATTGCTTTTTAGGTGACCACTAAACAGGTTGTGATTAAATAAAATTTAAAAAATAATAGCTACTAGTTATGTGACTAATAACAACGGGATATAATGCATAAATAAATGTTCTGTAACCTTTAGTGGAGTGCCGTACATACAAACATACATAAAATCACGCCAAATCCCTTGCGGGGTAGGCAGAGGGAACAGAGCGCCATAAGGCACGTTCTTACACGCCTCACTCGCTTCGGTGACTTTCCTAACTCTTTTCATGCACGCGCGTCGATTTTTGAGGCTCCTAACATCACTTTCCTCCAGAACACGTTCTATTTGGTCATGGGATGCGTGTCTTGGCCGTCCTCGACTCCTACATCCATCCGCTTTTGCATTCTATATCTGCTTAGTCAGTCTTGCATAATTCATTCTTCCTGCATGTCCGGACCATCGCAGCATGCCCTTTCTTACACAGACACTCTCTTTCAATCCAACTTCCTTCCTTACAACCTTGTTTTCGACGCGGTCAGCGAGAGTCACTCCGCAGATTTTGCGCGGTGCCTTTATTTCGACCGCGTTTATCCTACTTTCATGCACACTCTGCCATACCCAGCCCTCGCTACCATTAGTTATTGTTGGGATCAGGAGTGCATTGTGGATTGCTAGCTGGAATTTTCTGTTAATGTTTTTTGCACCCAGGAATCTGCCTAACGCTCCATTTACGCTATTTCCTATCGCTACTCGTCTTTCTACATCCGTGGTGTACCTTCCATCCCTGCTAAAAGCGCATCCAAGATATACAATTTCAGTCACCTGTTCCAGCACTACATCGTCGACCATTATCCTATTATAAATATACATATAAAATATATAAACAAAACATAGTACAGTAAAAGTCGAAAATAAAAAGATCATAAATATTTACTCTGAAAATGCACAAAAATAGTTACGTATTCAGCTTAGGTAGGTGCTGCCTTTTATTGCAATGGACTTTCATGGCATTAAATGTTTCGGTTGTAAATTAAAGATATTTTCTTTACTACATACATCACTAGTCTATGGCTAAATGTTGACTGAAACTTAACTCTCGTCATTCTGAACTCCTCGTGCATAATCAAGAGTGTCGTTATTTCTGAGAATCAGTAAGGAAGAAATAAAAATCATTTTTATTTTTAAGATAACAGTGATCGTTAAAAATAACTTGCTGTGATTTTTCTTGTGTAAAAACATATACGTCATATATGTACCGTCTGAAATATTCTTATTAGTAATTCCTATTTTTCCCGATTTCCCGGCTTCTGATCCAGAAATTGCAGGTTCGATTCCGTGCTCACGGTGCGATTTCTGTGATATTTTATAACATAACATAACATAACATAACTTCACGCCTTTTGTTACCCGAAGGTGTAGGCAGCGGCTGCTAAGCCTCGTCTCGCCGTTATGTTTACGTCCCAAATGGAATAGTTGGCCAACCTATTGCCATACCGGGCACAAAGTTTTCAGTCATCGATATTTATCACACTTAACTTCCAAAAAGAATTTCGAAAAATCATTGGTGTGTGCCAGCGTCAGGATTCGAACCCGGACCTCTGGATCAGAAGCCGTGTGCTCGTACCACTGGACCACCGAGACTTATTATTTTATGTATGATAAATATCGATGACTGACTACTATGTGTACGGTGTATGACAATAGGTTTGCAACCCATCTCATTTGGGACGTATAACATAACGATTCGGCAAGGTTTAACAGCCGCTGCCTACACCTTCGAGTAGAAAAATGCTTGTAGTGTTATGTTATGTCGTTATATGTTATGTGATTAAACTATCTGTCTGAGTCGTAGTCATCCTATGAACTTCAGTGGGTATCCTAAGAGACGACAAAAATACCCCGATGGCAGAAATATGGTACTTCGGATACATTTTTTATAGAAATAGATTTTGCCACATAAATAGAACTATATATCTTTAGCAGCATATCTAGGCAGTTCTGTTATAATTGCTTTATTTACAATAATAAGAACAAATAAATTAATTATATTATTGACAATATATACAATTAAAAAACTACCTGAAATCAAATCTAGGCATAATTGCTAATGCCAGCACTTTCGGTAGTTAATATATCAGGTATCTGCAACAATTTATTCTTCACATCGATTTTGCCAAAGATTATCACTACATAGTATTAAACAAAGTCGCTTGTGCTGTCCATGCGTATGTTTAGTTCTTTAAAAATACGCAACGGTTTTGGATACGGTATTTTTTGTAGGTAAAGAATGTTATCAGGATGGTTTATATGTATAATATAGTAAGGTAAAAGTAATAAATCCTCAATTTACTTCTTTAATGAGTACGTTTGATGCGGAAAAAAGTTCGGCGAGTCAACTAGCGATTTAATAAATTTCAATTGGTTTAAAAATAACTAGAATAAAAAGAGAATTGACGTGACGTGATGCTCAATAACTGGATATTTCATTATATTGATGTATTCAATTAAAGAAATGAATAGTTAAAATTTATTCTAGAAGCCCCTCTCCCAGTATCCGGTTACAATGGTGCCCTGGCGGGGTTGATATTTGAATAAACTACGTCTATTAGTCAGGCTTGCTCTGATTATAGTAACCAGGAAAACCTTTTATGCAGATAGCTTTCATTTTAGGTAGCTTTCAAGGGACAAAGCAAGAGAATTTTCAATTGGTTACAAATGGTGGCGAGAGTTTTTATGATTCCCTTTACTTGATTAGAAAATCAACTGGACTGTCATAACAGTTTGAGACGTCACATCGTTTACGTATCACAATCTCTATTGTTTTTTCTCGAAATCAAATTGTGTCTATTGGAAATGAGATTTGTTTGCTTTTTTCAAATATAGTAATAATAACTGTTAGCATGATATATAATTGCGAAACTATATTATGATTGCTTTTGAAGTATAAAGTGAAACGTCGAATGCGTCAATGACAACATCCACCTATAAGGGTTGTAAACTATATCTCAGTCTGTCATGTGGACAGTTACCGTGGTCTACATATATCGGTCATCCTAGAAAGCTTTATGAAATGTACAGCTTAATAGATCCTTAACATAGCGATGCTCCATATATTCAAATTCAGTTCCGAATAATCTGAGATCAACCTAAATTTTATCTATTAAAACCCGCTTGTAAATACTTGATAAGTGTTTTCAAGCATCTATTTCGCTAACGAGGTTGAGTTATCTATGACAAAATAAAAAGCCCTTTCATATTAAACAATTTGATACTAGTATTTCACTTCACGTGGTATTTATTTTTGTATGCTCTTTACATAATTTATAGCCATAGACAGCGGTAATTACTCGTCTACGCTCAAAAATTTTAAATCGCATTCTTTCAGAATATCGATTTAAATTGGCTCATGCCACATTTCGTTCGGTAAGAAAGATATTCAGAGGCGATGTCCCTTCCCCTCTATACCCATCCCACTCTCTTTAAGTCCGACACACAACTGTAACACTATTTGTGATGCAAGTGGGCTTGAGCGGCGCTAGACACTTTCCAACCAGTGACTCGTTTGTTCGTTTACCCTCCTATCCCATAGAAATGTCGTCGACACATACCTTACTCCCGAAAAGTTATTAATATAAATTAACTCCTACAGCTTTAACACAATACATAAAATAAAATAACTTCACGCCTTTTTCTACCCGAAGATGTAGGCAGCGGCTGTTAAGCCTCGTCTCGCCGTTATGTTTTACGTCCCAAATGGAACAGGTGGCGAACCTATTGCCATACCGGGCACAAAGTTTTCAGTCATCGATATTTATCACACCTAACTTCCGAAAACAATTTCGAGAAGTCATTGGTGTGAGCCAGTGTCAGGATTCGAACCCGGACCCCTGCATTAGAATCCGTACACAATACAAATACTCGCAATTTATTGATGTCGTGACGGTGTTGTGAAAGTCACATTGACAGGCAATAATTTCACTTTAAAATGAGTGAACAAGAGAACGCTTTCAGACAATGACTTGTGGCAGTAATGCCGTTATAAATATTTGCCTATCGTATCGTAGGCCACGATGTTGCCGTGCCTCGGAGGCCCCGCTAACCTTCGTCCTTCGGCCTCCTCTGAAAGTAGCGTGTCACGCAACCAAACGCTTCAATATAAGAAGTATATTTCCCTTTAAATGTCCTACGTGAATCAATATGTCCTATTATTTTACGTTACTTAATTACTTGTGTTATTAAACTTGAAGGGGAATGTAATATAATGATTACTGTAAGATATCTGGAGGTTTCATTACAAACTGTATGGTTTTCGGATGTTATGTGTGGTACGACAATAGGCGTCGCTACCTATTCTTAAGAAACAGAAAATTCAATAGGGATGTCATGATTTACAATGTTGCAGCTGCTAATGAATATTGAGGACTGGAAGATGTATTTTGTCACTGGGACTATATTTTTTAAGATCCCTTAAAAAAAGGAATTATAAAGTAATAATATCGGTTATCGGCACATATGAGTCAAAATTTTAGGCTACAAAAGGGATGGATTCACAAGGAATATATGCTGTAGAGATGTGAATTTTGAGGTAGATGTGTGGAGTGATGAAAAGTGGAAGACCTGGATGGCAGGGATGGAATTATTAATATAAATATCAGCTTTATAAATAAAATGCTAAAATGTATGGTGCGAAAACTTTCAAGATAAGTGTTACAAGTGAAGTAGATTATTTAAAATATTGGAAGTAAGTAACAAAATTTTCGTACGATCGGCGTGATTCGATAACTTTTCGCCGAAAGTTGACTGTGAAGTTCGTGAAACTTTGCACCCGTGTTCCTGAACCTTATCGTCCGTGGAAGTAACAAGCCGAGATAAATGAAGTTTACTTGCTCTTAATTTAATAGTTGTACGGAAGTTTGGATGACGTGACCGTAGGGAAGGACGGGCGGCACTTTCTCAACCAAATAATTTGACTAATTAACAAAATACTAATATTGTATACAATAATTAGTACTACTATAAGTAAAACGGTTTACATTTAACATAAACATTTTTAGAGAGGAAACTCTAGATAATTGTAGAAATAAATGGTAGGAAACTAAGATACACAAAACGGTGCACACAATATTGTAAAAAAAAACACTAAAGGAATTGCGAATTGACGTAGCTGCAGAAAAATGTCTTTGAAATCTCACAAACACTAACCGATCAGAACGGCAAGCGATTTAAACGGTTTCTCAAAGTCTATATCGCAGATGATAGAGAAATAATATGAAGTTGAAAACGTGTATGATCTAAAAATGCGATAGAATCCTCACAGTTATATTACTTATTACACAATTCACTACTGGACCGGAACTTTTGAAACAATTTAAAGATAAATGTATAAGCGACTTAAATATAAAACACATTATTATTTTTACTATTATTGAAATAAGCAAGCTGATCTCCTTGTTATAAGTGACTAGCACCATTCATGAGCGGGGAAAGAGATGGTCCTCTTTTGCCAAACAAAACGCATAAGCCACTTTCATCATCATCATCATTAGCCTTGTTTGAGGTCCATTGCTGGACACAGGCCTCCCCCATAGAGTGCCACAACTGCCGGTCCGCGCAATCATGGGGGGTTTTTGCCATAATCGCCACGCTTGGCAGGCGGGTTGGCAATCGCAGTAGGCTGTATTTTGTTGAGAGAGAATGCTGCTGCCCATTCTTCTAGCTTTTCCTTTAGTCGCCTTTTACGACACCCACGGGAAGAGATGGGGTGGCGGTATTCTAAGCCGGCGCCACACAGCACACAGCCACTTTACGTAGATATTTTAAGAAGCGGGGAGTTTTGTCGATCAAGCCAACAAATTTATCCAGCGAACTGCGTGGCTCTACTGGTACTGCTAAACTCTATACTGTCTATAGATACCAGCCCGTAGGCTAGATATTCCCAGAAACCTCCAGACACTCGTAGTGGTCAATATAAGAATAGCCTTAGGATAGTGTTTAGTCTACCGAGTTTCTGCAGTGCGTCTAACATACAGACATACATATAGCACAGAAACTTACTAATGACTATTATGCCCTATTAAGATATCATTTCAATTCTCTGCTAGAAAGACTTCACTGCTCTCTAGTATGTATAACGTATTAAATATTCTAAGGTCCTTTGCGGAAAAATATGATAAAACAATGTTTGCACATTGTATGTGTGCCTTAGTGAGATATCACTATTTTATTTTAATTCATAAATAAATGTGTACAAATAAGTAGACCATTTATAATATATTTAAAAAGATATTATAATTAAATAGTACTAATGGTCGAAGGTCAGATTCAGGGCTAACCCCGATGACTTTTTGGAATTCTTCTCGGAAGTTACATCTAATAAATATCGATGACATTATGCCTGATGTATAGCAATAGGTTCCTTCACCTATTCTATTTAGGTCGTTAAAAGTCGAGGCACAACGTAACAGCCGCTGCTTCAGATAGATTATTTTCACATAGAAAAAGGCATGAAGTAGCAAAGAGAAACAAATCGTTACTATCATTTGTTCATTATATCTTTGGGAATTAATATAAATAAATTAAAAGAAAAATAAAAAACCAAGAGACACTCGATTCCGAGTATAAAGAATGTCATGAGAAGACCCAGGCAAGCAAAACTTATATAAATTGTTCTGCTAAGTTTATTATATTTGCAATTGCAATTTATTTAAATATTGATAGGTAATTAAACCTTGCTACAAGATTTTATTATTATATAAATTGTACATAAAGATGGTAATAGATGATTTTTTTATAGAAAAAAAAAATTATGCGATTATAAAGCTTTTTTATCTTAATTTATTTTTTAGTTATAGCTGGCCAGGTGCTTAGTCTGTGCATCTCATTCAAAGCATCATTGTGGCAAATTAGTTTACCGCTAAATTTCGAACAGTCCACCTCTTCACTAAGGAGATCTTCTAATTTTATTTCAGCTTGAGCTATCTTTTCCATTTACTCACAATAAACCTTTTTCATATAGGATATTGGATTTATAATGACATCACATTATTTTTAAAGTTACTCTGAGTAAACCCTTTCATTTGATACCCATATGTAGATCATCATCAGCCTATGGCAGTCCACTGTTGGACATAGGCCTCTCCCAATGTGCGCCACAATATCCGATTCTCTGCCTTCCGCATCCAGTCTTTTCCTGCAGCCTTTCTGATGTCGTCTGACCATCGGGCTGGTGGGCGTCCTACGCTACGTTTACCAAGACGCGGTCTCCACTCTATGACCTTCTTACTCCATCTACCGTCGGTCCTTCGGCAGATATGACCAGCACATTGCCACTTCAGCGAGCTTATTCTACGAGCTATCTCGGTTACCCTAGTTCTCTGGAGGATATACTCATTCCTGAGTTTATCCTTCAGAGATACCCCGAGCATAGCCCGCTCCATAGCTCGCTGAGCGACTTTAAATTTGTGGACTAGCCCCACCGTGAGTGTTCATGTTTCGGCACCGTAGGTCATCACCGGTAAGACGCACTGGTCAAAGAGTTTGGTCTTTAGACATTGCGGTATAGGTGAGCTGAAGACTTGACGCAGTTTGCCGAATGCAGCCCAACCCAGCTGAATCCTCCTTTCGGCCTCCTTCTCGAAGTTTCGTCTAACTAACTGGATAATTTGGCCTAGGTAGATGTATTTGTTTAGGACTTCGAGAACTAACCCTTCGACGCTTATCGGTCTGGGCACGACATGTTCATTGAACATGACCTTGGTCTTATCCAAGTTCATGCTCAAACCGACACGCCGGGAGACCTCGATATAACGCCAGTCAATCCGACATCGCTGCAGTGCGTCTAGAACTGCCCAAGTTTCGATGGAGTCGAAGGCTTTTTCGTAGTCCACAAATGCCATACACAGCGGCTGATTGTACTCTTCAGTCTTCTGTACAATCTGCCGAACAGTATGGATGTGGTCCACGATACTAAAGCCTTTTCGAAATCCGGCCTGCTCCGGAGGCTAGAATTCGTCGAGTCTTGTAGCGAGACGATTCGTCGATTCGACGACCCTCGAGAACAACTTGTAGGTATGGCTTAGGAGTGACATGGGTCTGTAATTCTTCAGTAAAGCCTTATCACCTTTTTTGAAGAACAGCACCACCGCACTCCCGCTCCAAACTTGTGGTGTTATACCCTGGTGTATGATGGAATTAAAAAGACCTGCTAATTCCTTTAGGACAGGAGTCCCGCCAGATTTTAGAAGCTCCGTTTAATTCCGTCATCACCGGGTGCCTTGTTGTTCTGGAGTTGCCCGAGAGCCTCATTTATCTCGCTTTCTGTGACATCGGGAATGTCCTCACTATAGTGACGTGTTAGCGGGGCTCTGTGGTCATCATCGCTGTGTCCCGTTAGCTTGGCCATCCGTGTGGAATAAAGGAGCCCATAAAAAGATTCGATCTCTGCGAGAATTTTGGGCTTAGAGGTGACGACACGTCCATCCGCAGTTTTCAGCTTCGTCAGATGGGACCTTCAAAGCTGCTGAGCGCACACTTTCGATCCTTTGTTGACGATCGCATTCTCGATTGCTCGAGTATTCGATCGACGAAGGTCGCGCCGCATCAGCTTTCTAATACGCTGGTTTAGGCTTTTCCATTCTGACGTAGACAGCTGATCAGATGGAGTTTCTCGCCTTTGCCTCATCAGCTCGAGTGTCTCAGCAGAGAGCTTGGACTCCTTTTTCTGAGATCTTGGGAACAACCTTTGAGACACTTTCCTCAGCGTGTGGACCACAGTGTCGGCTTTTTCGTCCACATTGCCTGTGGTTTCCAGTAGTTTCATTTGGATCTTTCGGTTTCGGCTATTTGGAGTGGCGTAGGTCGGATAATAGACCTTATCTTCCGGGTCCTTTCAGCTTTTAAGTTAATATTTAGAGAGCCTCGAAGAAGTCGGTGATCACTTCCAGTATTGAACCTGTTGATCACAGAGACATATTCTTACTATCCGTAATGATAAAATCTATCTCGTTGCTTGTCATAGAATTGGGGCTTCGCCAAGTCCACCTCCTGTGGAGACTCTTCTTGAATAATGCATTCATCAAGAAAAGCCCTTCAGACTCCAGGAAGTTGACCAGCATCTGGCCCCTGTGATTTCGGCACCCCAAGCCATATGGACCGATTTTCGTTTCGCCGCGTTCTTGTACTCCCACTTTGGCATTGAAGTCCCCCATAACAAAGCTGTAGTGAGCCTTGGCGGTACCATGTATTGCTTTTGCAATATCTTCGTCGTCGCCTCGGCTATCTCGTCAGAGTATGTCGAGGTCGGCGCATATACCTGTATTACCTTCAGGGTGTACCTGTTGGTGAGTTTCAGTACAAGGTACGCTACCCTGGTCGACACACTACTGATCTCCACAACGCTGCTAACGAATTCCTTGTGAACGAGGAAACCGACACCCCCCTCGGAGAGCTGGTCACCTTCCCGAAAGTAGAGTATGTTGCCTGACTGTAGGGTTATCGTGTCCTCCCCCTCTCGCCGGATTTCAGATAGCCCTAGAATATGCCAGTTCAAGCAACCCAGCTCTATCTCGAGTTCGGTAAGGTGTTGGTCCAGCCGAAGACTGCGTCCATTATAACTGGCCACGAGTAGTTGTTTTTTGGCAGCCTGCCGTAACCCGGAGATTCTTCGCACCCCCTGTCCCACCGTTACCAAGACCGCTGCCTTGGCCGGAAATAGCGGGACCACCGGGAACTGGGGGCCGTTGTATTGGTGCTCTTTTCATCGGCAGGTTTATGCTCATAGTCTCCATGCTGGGCAAACGGGTTGGAGACCGCAGGGGTAAACCTCTTGTAGATAGGGACGCTGCTGCCCGCCCCCACCAAGAATATTTAGGTTGACCCATATTTAAGAATGGTTATCCCGCCATTTTTAGGCGTTGTGCTGTGTAAACTTGGCAGCCATGTTTTTCATTCGCTCCCGGCTGACTGAGAGCAATATTGTAGAAATGCATTGAAAATATATCTTAACTCTAACTTAACAATAGAGTTCAAAAATTACTACTATACTTAACAATAGAGTTCAAAGATTTCACACGAATATTATATGATTACATACATACATATATGCAGTACAAGTTACATAAAAGCTTCTAAAATAGTGTTAAACTGACTTATAAAATAAAATTTAAAAATAAAACAGCGTGATGGAATGGAATAAGTTCGAATTTAGTCTAGTTATTTCCGTAACTGACACAAAAATTCAAAGTTGATCAAGGTTTACTGACTAACCATTAGAATAAATCCCTACACAAACCCGATGTAGATAGGTATTTGACGGAACCACGGGTCCGTCTGTAAGATCAGGGTACCGCGGGAGCAGAGAAAAGCCCTACAGAGGTGATACTGGTAGCCGGTTTTTCTGACGTCCCAAACACGGCTTGCAGTGTCAGCTAGCTCTCGGGCGTAGCGCGCGGTCAGCAGACTTTGGAACCCAACCGGATAATGGGGAGTGAAGGAATTCACAGGGCAATTCTCCTTATGAGTACCATCAAGAGTTATACGCCTGAGGTGGTGGCAAGACCTACCGCAGACTGTGTTCTCACAGTCTGACTTCGGTTAGGTTAGGGTGTGGCCATAGTGAGCGGCCATATACTCGTACCTTACAGGTGGAAGGGTCGTTCACTATTAACTAAAAAAACCTTGTAGGAAAGGGATTTCTAACCATTAGTAGCACAGAAATAGATCAAGATAGAACGGCCGCGATGTCATATTTCCATACATTTCGAGCGTGTCACTTTTTTGAAAAACCATGCCCACAGCGTGACGTCATTTTCATTGTGAGCGGGGCGACTAGTTAGGAGACACACACATTAGATTATCGATGTTAATATCGGAAACGTGTGTTAATTTTATTATTTTTATATTTTACCAACTTTATTGATTTTGTGTAACGATAATCATAGAAAGTAAAACATGTTAAATACTTTAATCCGACATATTAAAACCTAAAACATATTTTTCCAACAGTATATAAAATTTAATTATAAATATTTTACTGTCCTTGAAACTATACATATTTATTAAATATTTGCCTTTTTGTAAGGGTTGGCCTCACAGTCCTGGTTAAATAACGAAGCCGAACGTCTACATATACCTCGGTTACTGCCCGTTTGAGAAGAACGAGATGATTTTCCATCGGCGATTGGTCAAATTAGTGAAAACTTATACTGTCAAATAAACTGCTGCCAATGTAATTACGAAGCACTTTGGTTGAAATTTGTGGTGTTAGAATAAAGTAGGGACAAAGCAAGACATAAGCTGATACTCAAATTATTATTGAATTAATTTATCGATAAGTCCTAAGACTCAACGATACATGGAGTGCCCATCTCTAACATTCGAAGATCAATCACAGCGATTAATAGACACAGCGATCAACTGGCAGGTGTATTGTGTATTTCGTTCGATTCGACGTACATTACGCGTATAATTAATGCGCGCAATGATTTTGTATACGAGCGTTGAATGAGGACAGCAATGGATATTTATCATAACGAAAAAAATATACAAATTGTGATCGTAATTATTGAACATAGTAAAAGTAAAACAATAATTTATAATCTCAAAAAAATACTTTCTACTGATTTTCTATACTTACTGATCATACGAAATATTTCCTTTTTTCATATTTGCTTCACTACTTTTGTTTTTACAATTTGCCACAGCACAATAAGGCATATTTGTGACGTTTTATCTATTTTTTTACGTCCTGAACGCAGGGCAGGAACGCTCGTTGTGTACTGAGAGCGTGTACTTTCGAAAAGCATGCAATATAGTGCATGGTTTTGGCACGCTTGCCACGCCTATTCGCCGTTCTATCTTGATCTATTTTCGCGAATCTCACTCATTGACCAAAACATGGTCAATTTTGTAAATAAATATAAATAAATAATAAATAAACGCGATATAATCTGACGGCGCACATATTATGTTAATCGATTTACAATCGAATCGCTGGCATAACACCGAGCGCTGGGAGGGCGGCCATTATTGTTTCGAGTTTCATACTGTGCGCACGCGCCCACGTGTTCTGGTGGAATGTTTTAAATCTAGTTTTATTTTGTTAATCATTCAGAATTATAAGTGTTGATTTATTATAGTGAAATTAATAAAGAAGGAGCTAATAGTATCGTGCAATATTTTATTGAAATACCCAACGTTGATCTCCTCGCCCGACTACCCACATTATGGCAGATAAAATCCAAGATACTAACGCCACATCCAATGATGCGCCTTTATCAGAAGTGGGATGCCGAGGGCCTAACCTTGAGGAGATCGGCGATGAAACCGCTGGCCCATCGAAGACAAACAGTGACAGTGCAAGTTTGCTCACGAATATGGAAGCACTCCTATCTCGTATATTGGCGGCGACACAAAGCGTTCCTGCTAGCCCTTCGGTGCCTCGTCTTGTACAATTCGACCCAGACGAAATGGATACAGACATAGCAGGTTGGTGTAGAATAACCGAGATTATTATAAATAGTCAAAAACTGACCGGGCCTGAGCTGTTGCTTTCACTAACCCATGCACTGAAAGGTCGTGCGGCTAAATGTTTGACCAAGTTAAGCAGTTCTCAAGTAACATGGCCTCACATAAAGGAAATTCTGCTTGCCAAATTCGGGCAGCCTATGCTTATGCAAGATTATTTTGACGAAATAATAAGATTTCAAATAGGAAATAAGGAGACTGCATGTGAGGCGGCTATGCGACTTTGGTACTTAATTGAGCGTATACCTAATGTCGAAATGAGAGAAGATGTAATTACGGGATTTGCTGTATCTGTGTTATCTCAAAAAGACACCTTGATACGCAGAGAATTGAATTCTCATCTTGTTTCTACGCGAGCCCAATTGTGTAGAATTCTCAACGGCATTTCCCTCAAAAGACGCCATGACGAAAATGATAATGAGCCAGATGCCAAACGCCCGCGTCCGCTTGATTCGCGTTTCCCCGGGACTTGTCATTTCTGCGGAAATCGCGGACACAAAATGGAAGATTGTCGAAAGCGACGAGACAACATGAAGTCAAAACCAAATGAAGACAAGGAGAGAAGTGTGACTTGCTACTCGTGCGGGAAGGCCGGTCACATCAGTACCAGCTGCCCAGAGAAGAATACAAGTAGGAACCACAGTCAACACAAAGAAGTCCAGATCTGCGAGCGACGCGCAACCAGAGGTACACTGTCGACATCAACTGGTGAGATCATTCCTTTTCTTTTTGATAGCGGGTCGGCCTGCTCCTTGGTCAATTGTAGCTTTGTTGAAAGGCTTTCTGGGACCAAACGCAATGAGGTAGTTTATCTAACAGGAATTACTGGAGACGATATTAAGTGTACTTTACAAATTTTGAGCCCCATTATTATACAGGAAATACCTTTGTCGATACTGTTTCACGTGGTATCTGACAACACAATTTCCGAGGCGATAATCGTAGGTAGGGATGTTCTCGACCAGGGTGTTCACATTGAGATTAATAGTGATAGCTTAATATTCGTTTCGCGTAAAGAAATAAATATGTGCCAAGGCACAAATGAGGTCGATTTCAGTACTATTGAAACGGATATTGTAGGGACTGAAAAATTAGAATTAATAAAAATCCTTCAAAAGTACAATAACTTCTTTATAGACGGTATTCCAACTCGCCGCGTGACAACAGGCAGTTTAAAAATCGACTTGATAGACCCACACAAGGTAGTTCAGCGTCGCCCATACAGATTATCACCTACTGAAAAAAATATAGTAAATGAGAAAGTGCAGTCGCTTCTAGATGCAGGTGTCATTCGGGAAAGCTCTTCGCCATTTGCTAGTCCCATTCTCCTAGTTAAGAAAAGAGATGGTTCAGACAGAATGTGCGTAGATTATAGGGAGCTCAACTCAAACACACGTTCCGAGCACTATCCACTCCCAAGAATTGATGAACAGGTAGACCGTTTAAGTGGAGCTTCTTACTTCTCGTCATTAGATATGGCATCAGGCTATCATCAGATTGATGTAGAGCCTCTCTCGATTGAGAAAACTGCCTTCGTAACGCCTGACGGGCAATACGAATACCTCGCCATGCCTTTTGGATTACGAAATGCGGCCTCGGTGTATCAGCGCTGTATTAATAGGGCATTGAAATCACTTCGTGACACAGTTGCTCTAGCTTACATGGACGATGTCCTCTGCTTTTCCGCCGATATTTCCGAGGGCCTACATCGCTTGGATGCCGTACTTAGTGCTCTTTCGGAGGCGGGTTTTTCTTTTAATATCCGTAAGTGCAGATTTATGAAGAAAGAGGTCGACTATCTTGGTTATGTCATTCGCGAAGGCGAAGTAAGACCGAATCCTCGAAAAATCAAAGCTCTCATTGACGCACCACCTCCAACCACAGCCTCACAGGTTAGACAGTTTCTCGGACTCGCTTCATATTTTCGAAAATTTATTCCCAATTTCGCCACACTTGCTGGACCGCTGTACCCGCTGACTAAATTAAAGGGACCTATCACGTGGACTGATAGACACATGAACGTACATGCAAAAATCGTTAAAATACTCACATCAGAACCAATATTAACCCTATTTAATCCCGAAATGCCAATAGAGTTGCACACTGACGCCAGTTCTGACGGCTATGGAGCCATTCTAATCCAAAGAAATAAAAATACGCCGCACGTTGTCGCGTATTTCAGCCGTAGAACTGCTGACGCAGAATCCAGATATCATTCCTATGAACTGGAGACGTTAGCGGTTGTGCGCGCTATTGAAAACTTTCGCCATTACTTATACGGTCAGCACTTTACAGTATTTACAGATTGTAACTCTCTCAAAGCTTCAAAAGCTAAGGTCGATCTTTCTCCACGTGTCCATCGCTGGTGGGCTTATCTCCAAGCTTATGACTTTGACATAGTGTACAAAGAAGGTCATAGCATGGAGCATGCAGATTACTTGTCTAGAAATCCAATTCCCTCCTCGTCAACACCTACAACCGGGTCTCTGGACCTTACTAAAGAATCTGCCGGTTCCCGTAAAATTGTAAACTTTGTCGAACTTCATGAAAGCTGGCTTCAAGTTGAGCAAAAACGCGATCCGGAGATTCAGGATCTCGTCAATAAACATCTCAACAAAGAATTACCAGAAACTATTTCCCATACATACGACGTACGCGACGGCGTACTATATAGAAAAGTCGAACGCAACAAAATTAGTTCTTGGTTACCTATAGTACCAAGATCCCTAATCTGGACGCTAATAAATCATGTGCATTGTGAAATTAAACATTTAGGATGTGATAAAACGCTCGATAAAATCTACGAACAATATTGGTTTCCGCAGATGGCTAAGAATGTTAAGAAATTCGTTGATTCTTGTATCGTATGTAAAGCCTCAAAAGGTCCCTCAGGGGCACAGCAGTTGAGGGCACATCCCATCCCCAAAGTAGCAGTCCCATGGCACACCATCCATATAGATCTTACGGGAAAGCTTAGTGGCAAAAGCGATCGAAAGGAGTATGTGTCGGTTATAATTGATGGTTTCACAAAGTTCGTTCTCCTCGAATATACTCAGTCGCTTGATGCTACATGCGCAGTAAAAGCTCTAAAAAGAGCAGTGTCATTGTTCGGAACTCCGAAAAGAATCATAGCTGATCAAGGTAGATGCTACATTAGCTCTGATTTTAAACAATTTTGTTTTGAACACAAGATCGAACTACACTTGATAGCAACCGGTTCTTCTAGAGCTAACGGGCAGGTAGAACGTGTCATGCGTACCTTAAAAAGTCTTCTTACTATAATAGAAAACGACTCAAATAAAATATGGCGCGAAGAGCTAGACAATGTTCAGTTAGCATTAAATAGTACAAAATCAAGAGTTACGGGATACAGTCCAACAGAGTTAATGTTCGGCATTAGAGCACAATCGTTAGGTCTTTCTAAAATTTCACCCGATTCAATATCACCCCATCGCGCTGACCTAGAAGTAGTACGAAATGAGGCATATACTAGTATTCAAAAAGAAGCTATATCTGATTCCGAAAGGTTTAATCGTGGTCGAGCGCAAGTTAAGCCCCTTGCGGAAGGTGACTATGTATTTATTAAATGTAGTGAGAGAAATCAAACTAAATTATCTAGAAAATTCCGAGGTCCCTTTGTCATATCCAAAGTTCTCAGTAACGATCGGTACGAACTCAAAGCTATTACTGGAGGTAACCGTGTTTATAAATATCCTCATGAACATTTGCGCTTGGTACCAAAAGGTTTTGAGGGGCTAGTTGAAATCGCGGAAAGTATGCTCGATGATGATAATACGAGTGCTTTAGCCGAGACGGCGGTAGATGAGGGGCATTCTAGGTCTATCCATGTTGGTGACGACAGTGATACCCTTTCTATATCAAGCGAGGGTACCTTAACTGCAGGTTCTGACACATTGTCAGCATCTGAGACTGAGAAACAACTAGAGGAGTCTGAAATTGATAATCACATTACCTAAAGTGAGTTATTGCTGAATTTTATTAACAATTAGCATCATTCTCCACCAACAGATTTAGACGTAGAGACTGGCTGAAAAGGCTTTGAGCGCCTGGGTCATGTCTCTGGATTTGTGTTTGGTACAAAAAATAATAATAATAAGAAGTTGAATGACTGGTCGGTATGGGCCTCGTATGCCCGGTCCACGTCATGGAGTAAGTGAAGGCTGGTCGGTATGGGCCTCGTATGCCCGGTCCACGTCATGAAGTAGATGAAGGCTGGTCGGTAGGGGCTTAGTACGCCCGGTCCACGCCATGGAGTAGATGAAGGCTGGTCGGCAGGGGCCTAGTGCGCCCGGTCCACGCCATGGAGTAGACGAAGGTTGGACGGTAGGGGCCTAGTACGCCCGGTCCACGCCATGCAAAACAAGTAGTAAGTCGAAAGGGCTCAACATGCCCGGTCTTATTGGTGTAAAACATGGAAGCTGGTAGAAAGGGCCTTGTACGCCCGGACCAGACGTGAAAATCCTACCTAAGTCAGGTATGGACGAGCCAATGTAAACGACTGAAGCGCTGTTGTATCTTTCAGGTGATTTCGCGGGAGACTTCTAATCGCACGAGGACGTGCGACAGTCAGGGTTGGCCGTGACGGCGCACATATTATGTTAATCGATTTACAATCGAATCGCTGGCATAACACCGAGCGCTGGGAGGGCGGCCATTATTGTTTCGAGTTTCATACTGTGCGCACGCGCCCACGTGTTCTGGTGGAATGTTTTAAATCTAGTTTTATTTTGTTAATCATTCAGAATTATAAGTGTTGATTTATTATAGTGAAATTAATAAAGAAGGAGCTAATAGTATCGTGCAATATTTTATTGAAATACCCAACGTTGATCTCCTCGCCCGACTACCCACATTATGGCAGATAAAATCCAAGATACTAACGCCACATCCAATGATGCGCCTTTAAATCCTAAAAGTTGTTTTGGTCAATAAAGGTATTGAATTGATTTTCAGAAATATTTCATGGCATAGTTATCGCACTATTAATATTTAAAATATTCTTATAAAATAACAATATAGTATTAATTTTAGATATTATCACTCGTCAAGTCAATTAAACATAATTAAATATAATCAATATAATTATTAATTTCTCATATTTTCGCGAATCACACTCATAACATTAAAACAACTTTCAGGATTATATCGCGTTTATTTATTACTTATTTTTATTTATTTCCCGACGTTTCGAACTCTTTACAGAGATCATTTTCACGAGTAATGAACAAAAACATAGTAGTCGTTCAAAAGCTATTTTCATTGATACAGAGAGCTTGCACTTTTTGGAAATAAAAATCAAAAAGTTGATGTTAAAAATATGATTTTTACTATTGGTAACCCACATCAGACCATGAAACAAAAAAAAATAAATATTTATTTATAAGATATATTTATTAAAGAAAAAGTTTTGTTTGTACAGATCCTTTGTTGTATGATTTAATAGGTAACAGTTGTTATTTTTTTATTATCTTATTTTTTCTAAGTTAGTTGAAATCAGAGTATAACTATTATTAAATATTGATTGATTTTAAATTTAAAGGTATACTTACCTTTAAATTTAAAATCAATCGTTAAAAAAATCTATTTTTTTTTTCGTTGTATAGTGTTTACCTACTAGATGGACTCATTTTCACCAAATCAGGTTCTGATGATGGGAACCACGAGAAATCGAAGACATTCACCAAAAATTGTATGCGATTATGGTATTTTTATTACGTAATAGTGATGTCTTAGGGATATCCTTTATGGTGTCAATATTTGATGCTGCTGTGCTGATGAAGAAGCCACAATACTCTTCAACAGTTAGGAGTTTGAAGACAGCACTGCAATTGGTCGATAGAAACTACGTGGTAGTATGTTGGGCTAGTGTTGCTTGTGAGCTATGCTTGAATATACACCTGATGCTGCTATGCTGATAAAGAAGCCACAGAACTCCTTAACGGTCAGGAGTTGGGAGACAGTACTGCAGTTAGTCGATGAAAACTGTTTATTAGTATATAGGACTAACGTGATGCTTGGGAGGTATGCTTTAATCAACGTCTGATACTGCTGTGCTGATGATGAAGCTACAGAACTTTTAAACGGTTAGGAGTTAAGACATATACATACATACATATATAACTTCACGTCAAATCCCTTGCGGGGTAGGCAGAGAGAACGGAGCGCCATAAGGCACGATTCTTACACACCTCACTCAGTTCGTTGACTTTTACAACTCTTTTCATGCACGCGCGTCGATTTTTGAGGCTCCTAACAAAAATATTTACAAATGTCACCTATTTTTGGAGTCGGTGCCAGCCTAGGTAACGTATTCTATTATGTTGCACCGACTTCAATAATGAGTGACAATAGTAAATATTTTAACAGTTAAAGATGACTTTATTAGACTATTACGTTTTGTTTATTGTATTAAGTATACAAATGAGTAAATTACGTTATTTATCGCTTTTTAGTTATAGAGGTACTGTTCATATACTTAAAGATTTTGTGGTTTTCGTTTCTAGAAGTCGGTTTAACTTTTTTTTAAAAGTAATTTTTCCCCCTTTACCGTATGTAATAAAGGCCATGGTTAATTTGTTAGCGAGTTCATAACAAATAGTTTACGTTTATTACCTTTTTTTAATTCAAAGTGTATCTCACAATCCACGCGATAGTATCCAGTTTGCATTAATTTTAATACAAAGCCGTTTTTTTATTATGAACTCATCGAACACAAGCATGCCGTGTAGTAAAGTTTTTTTTATATTACACCTGCGCCAAAAGTTACCAAAAAAAATTATAGCATACTCTCGTAATAACACACCTATGTAATGAAAAGAAATCATATTTAAATATTTATTAATATTTAATAACAATACCACCTATTCTATTTAGAGGTGAAAAGTAGGAGGTACAAATTTAACAGCCGCCGCCTACACATTCTGATAGAAAAAACGCGTTAAGGAAAAATAACTATTTTAGATAAATATAGTTTTGGTGGTCCTATGGTAAATCACACGGTCTCTGAATCCAGAGGTCACAGGTTCAAATCCTGGGACACACTAATGACTTTTCGAAAGTTATGTGTGATAAATATCGATGACTAAAAACTTTGTGCCAGGTATGGGACTAGGTTCGCCACCTATTCCAGTTGGGGCGTAAACATAACGGTGAGTCGAGGCTTAACAGCCACTGCCTACACCTTCGGGTAGAAAAAGGCGTGAACTTATGCTATGTTACAATGTTGTGTCGCATGTTAATTGCATGCGATTTCAAATTTTGAAGTCATATCTAGTATAATATGTATCTGTTAGTAATGGTATATTTATACATAAAATAATAAATACTCATTGTTAAGTGAATCTGAGATATAAAATCCCAGGTGGATTTTACGGTTGCACTAAAATTTTAAGTCCTCAAAATATATGGGCGTTTAAAGGCACTTTCAGCTAGTAAAATTTACCTATATTGAATACCATAGAAAGATGGTATGCTGAAGTCAGGGTTTAAAAATTTCAAAAGCCTGTTTATTGGGAATAGGTTTCGCCTCCTATTCTATTTCGAATGTAAAAAGAACGGCGATTCGAGGCTTTACAACCACTGCCTGTCTGCCTAAACTTTCGGATAAGAATAAGGAGTAAATTTATAAAAAAATAGTAAAGGAAATATTTCAATATTTTATAATAACTTTATACTAATATTTGTCACCTGCCTGTTTCTATAATCACTGCCCGGGGGAGAGATTTCTAATTTGAAACTCGACCACATCACGAGATTATAATAAAAAGGAAAATTAACTGAATAATAAATGTGTATCGTGAGGGGCTCCTGATTATATTCACACGTTAGTCCCTGGACCCTGGCAGTTAACCTTCGTACGTGTGTTTAAACTAGCCAATATTAGCCCTTTATGGACTAAGCCGGCTTAGAGCGGTGCGTTGCGAAACAGCTCCAAAGGCTAGTCGTTAACCCACTATTCTATAAAACAACCAACACAACCTCTTTTAGTAAGAAATATAACTTTAAGAGATAATTATTTATTATTTAAAGTATTGATTAAAAAAAATCTCAGTGGTCCAGTGGTCGAGCACCCCGCTTCTGAATCAAAAAGTCGAGGATTCGAATCTTGGCGCACACACATGACTTTTTGAAATTAATTTATAAAGTTACTAGCTGACCCGGCGAAGTTTGTTCCGCATCAAAAGTAATAAATGAGTAAAATTTGGATATTAAAAAGTTCAATTTGTGCTATTTATCGGCACGCGTTTTGGCGCGAAACGTATCTGCAATGTCCCTCTATGTTAATACTGTAATATCTTAGTAAATCTTAATATATATATTTCTTGTGTGCGTGTGTATGTGACTGAACTCCTCCTAAACGACTGGACCGATTTTGATGAAATTTTTTGTGTGTGTTCGTGGAGATTCGAGAATGGTTTAGATTTACAATTTGGTCTACTGGGGTCTACAAGGGTAGCCCACCCCTCAATTTTTTTTTTAATTTTTCGACATATTTCTGTTTCTTATTTTTTTTTATAAAACGGGATACAAAAATACATGCAACCCTAAATTTTCAACCCCCTAAAATCAACCCCTATTTTTTAAATTTTATTTTTCGGCAAGACAACGTTTGCTGGGTCAGCTAGTATTCGTATAAATTACATACTGTAAAGGGCGAAATTGATCGATATTAAAAGCAAAATCTATTTAAGACACTTAACTGGATGAAAATTGATGCTGTGATGTTTAAAATTCCTTCGTAAATAAGCCATTATTTTACATTAAAAAGTAAGAAATAAAAATTGTTATTGTGGGCTATCCCTAAGAGATAGACTTTTTTGTAGACCTTCTGAAGGTGTATAATAATTTAGAACATTGTTTTGATCTATCAATTATGGTTCAGCCAGCGTTTGCAATTAAAGTGCTAAATCTCAAAAATTATCATTTTTTTAATTAATAGTAATTAAATATTTATGCAATCATACTAAGGCACGTACTACCTGAATGTGTAAATAAGGTTTCGAACCCAGAATATTTCAGATATATATTATTCTCGTGTTTTATAATAAATAATATAATATTAACTTATCATAACATAACTTCACGCCTTTTGTTACCCGAAGGTGTAGGCAGCGGCTGTTAAGCCTCGTCTCACCGTTATGTTTACGTCCCAAATGGAATAGGTGGCGAACCTATTGCCATACCGGGCACAAAGTTTGTCAGTCATCGGTATTTATCACACATAACTTCCGAAAACAATTTCGAAAAGTCATTGGTGTGAGCCAGTGTCTGGAATCGAACCCCGGACCTCTGGATCAGAGGCCGTGCGCTCGCCCACTGCGCCACCGAGACTGCCAAATATAATATTAAATTAATTGTAAAATTCCTAAAAGATTATTTTATATTTTAGTTTATTTTTTGATTACAAACATAAAAAGTTAACCATTTTCAAACTTTGGTGTGGTCACATCAAGTAGTTTTTTGTTGTTTTTTTGCGCGAAGGTTTTGTGAATATATCAATGTTAGGGCTTAGAACCTTTTCAGTTTCACACTGTACTGAGGGTAAGTATCTAACATTTTTTGATTGTTCTAGTCTTCTATCGTGAAAAAAACTCTTTTGTACTTAACTGTTATCATGTAAAGTATAAAATGCCGATGACAATTTTAACCAAAAATCAAGCATGGTTTAAAAATTTATTGTATGTATTTTTGTGATAGAAGTCAAATACTGGCAGGTTTTTACATTTCAAATGAATATACTAGTTACATCGTCATAGGGAACTTAAAACTCCGATTAATTAAAAGAATAAATTTTCTAACGATGAAATAAATAAAAATAAATTACTTGGACACTGATTTTATTTTCACATCATGACACAGCTAATTGTTAACTAACATGGGTTTCCGAAACAATGGTTAATTAATTTAATAGCAATTGTTCAGTAATTGGCATGAACGAAACTTCACCCTGTTCTATTTTCAAACATACATAGAGTAGCAAAACCTCTTTCTTTTATTTTTAAGTGTATATTCCAATTTGTTTTTTTTTATTATTTATTTTACTAATCGGTCTCGATGGTGCAGTGGTCGAGCACCCTGCTTCTGAATCTAGAGATCGCGGGTTCGAATCCTCACACTGGCTCACACCAATGACTTTTCGAAGTTCTTTTCGGAAGGTATCTGTGAAAAATATCGATGACTGAAAACTTTGTGCCTAGTATGGTAATAGGTTCGCCACCTATTACATTTGGGCGGTTTAGCAGCCGCTGCCTACCTCTTTGGGTAGAAAAAGGCATGAAATAATGTTTATGTGTATTTTTTTAACTTAGTCATATATTAAAATTATTAATTTACGTTCTAGTAATTTGTATCAAGTGGGAACTAATAGCCACATTTCGAAAATCTAGCCTATATAATCCAATAGCCTACCAAAATTGAGCAAATTACTGACAATACAGAAATTACCAAATCTCATCAAATGTACTTATCTTGTAAATAAAAAGTATAGCCTTTTCTGGCAAAATGCTAATATCACGATGTAACGAAAGGAGACTGATGTTTCTAGGCCCAATATTTAATGTATTTAGTTGTAGCTTTTCTATTTCAATTTAAATACGCTTCGAAAAGAATCAATTTGAGGTCAGCACTTGAAACTTAAAGGTAAGTTCTTAAATCCGACTTACTAACATACTCGTAACATGAACTATTCGACCAAGTACATAATTCTTAATAATAAATATTTCACTAGTAAAGATAAATAAATAATCGGATAACGACTAAATATTGATTTTTATTTGTGTTTCGCTGCTAAGGACTATATTTTTAATCTACTTTAATAACTTAATAGTAGTCTCGGTGGTCTGGTGGTCGAGAATACGGTTTCTGAATCCAGAGTTCGTGGGTCGAATCCTAACACTGGCTCACACCAATGACTTTTCAAAATTGTTTTCGGAAAGTTATGTGTGATAAATATCGATGACTGAAAACTTTGACAACTGACAATAGGTTCGACACCTATTCCATTTGGGAAGTAAACATAACGGCGCGACGAGGCTTAACAGCCGCTGTCTACGCCTTCGGGTAACAATGGCGTGAAGTTATGTTATGTTATATGTACTTTGATAACTTCACAACGTCACTATTGTCATTAATAACTAGTAGCTTACTTAAGTCTCTTTGTAATGTTTAAGTTTAGTGCATATCTAATATTGGATAGAGGAGATTGTACATTCCCACGTTTAACATTTAAGTTGTATCTGTCACGTTTATAAAACCAAGTACTAGCAGATATGTTTACCTAATATAGCTTCTGCCTAAGTTCAATAACAAACTATCATAAAAATATGTCGTGTGTCAGATTACCGAAATCTTTTGTATTTGTATCTGATAATGTTTAGAAAAAATATAATAATTATATTGAGAATATTTTGCACATAAAACAAACACAGAACTCCTGAAGAGATTTCTCGAAAAGTAGTTATTTTTTAACCATTTTAGAAATTGAGACAACATAATTAAAAGCGTAATAATACTAACCAGTATATTATATCACGGAGGTTGTTAGGAATTTACTATATTACCCGCTGAATCAGTCACATTTTTATTAAATAATTTAATTTATATTCCAATATTTATACTCGGTTTAAAAGGTATACTATACTCAAACTCTTATTCATTTTAGGACAAAATCAATTATTTTTAACAGATTATTGAATATCTGTCTATAAATTTGTCAAGCAAAAATTAAATCTTTAATGATAATATGTTTAGTGATGTTAAATGTACCGACAAGCTATTATACCTCATAATATTAATCATAATATCTTGAATGAGTGATAAAATAATATTCTAACTTACCGATGGAATCTTTAAAACAAATCACAACATGGAAGACAAGTCCGAAATGTATGTAGAACAAAAGTTTTCCCAACAACATTATTCAATACGCATTGTATGTTAACGAAAAAATTTCACTATTTCCGTTTCATAACACGACGTATCTGACGATGGTGGAAGTTCGTAACTCCTGAGATCGTAGACTCATTACGTGTGGCAGCACTGTGACCCGAGGCGGTACTGAAAGGCTTTGAGTGGAGGCTTTGCTCGAAAAGTTCTCCGTCCCGGTGCACATGCGCTCATTGAACTTGCATTCCATACGAGGAAAAATAAACTTCTCCTCCAGTAAGTGGCCTTTATACGCGTCAATAAACAATCATTATTAGAAAAGGAAATGAATTTTATACCAATGTTGATTTTACCGGCCATATTGCAAATTTTATGAGTAAAATTTAATATGATTCAAATTATGTTATGATTATAAAGAATAAATATTCCACTTCATATTTTGAAGCTTCTCAGACCATCAACCATATTTTAAAGGCCTGTTTTTTGATTGAAATCCATATCATATCATCACATTGGTGAAGATACGTAGCAACATACTTAGTCTGGCCATAAATACTGTTACAACTAAAAATAAAAAAATAATACATTTAATTTGGAATCTGTCATTTTTATACGATTGTTCATTGTGTTTTCTCGTTTTGGCGCCAATACATTGTACAATATTTTGCGATATTAAAACGAAGTGGGGTGATAAAGAGAACCGAATCGCTGTGATTGCATTACACAAAGTAGGTATGGAGCCAAATGCAATTTTTAAAACGCTCCATACACTTGGTATTAGTCAAATGTTTGTGTACCGGGCTATTAATAGGTACAATGAGACCTCCTCTATTTCTGACAGAAAAAGACCTGGCCGTCCTCGTAGTGTTCGTACGAAAAAGGTGGTAAGGGAAAGAATTCGAAGAGATCCTGCCCGCAAGCAAAAGATTTTATCTCGGGAGATGAAGATAGCACCTAGAACAATGTCGCATATTTAAAAAGATGACTTAGGACTTGCAGCCTATAAGAGGCGCACTGGTCGTTTATTAACTGATAATTTAAAAAAGAATTGGGTGTTAAAATCTAAACAACTATTGAAGCGGTACGCAAAGGGAGGTCACAGAAAAATATTGTTTACGGATGAAAAAGTTTTTACAATTGAGCAACATTTTAACAAACAAAATGACCGTATTTATGCTCAAAGCTCTAAGGAAGCTTCCCAATTAGTTGACAGAGTGCAACGTGGGCATTATCCGACTTCAGTGTTGGTTTGGTGGTGTGTTAGCTACGAAGGAGTGACTGAGCCATATTTTTGTGAAAAAGGAATCAAAACATCGGCACAAGTGTATCAAGATACCATTCTTGAAAAAGTAGTCAAGCCCCTTAACAACACCATGTTCAATAACGGTCATAAACACACACACACACACACACACGCACACGCACACAGCAGTTTTATATTGCCTGATAATACGGATTTAACATTTTTATTTTTACTTATTGCGTTTCGTTTTTTTATGATCAACTTTTTTGTTGAACATAGTACAAAGATTTTTTTATTTATTAGGAGGGCAAGCGAGCAATGGGTCATCTGATGGTTTGTAAATTTTCACCGCCCATATACACCGTAGTCCATTGCCGTCCTTTAAGGGAGTAGGAGGGGAAAGGAGTTCAGGCTTCCGGATACGAAACGCCATGAGCCACTTCACGACGATATTCCGAGAGGTGGTATTTCACAGGTCGAGCCGGCCCTTTCATGCAGCGAACGGCATGAACTGAGAAATTTTATGCATAAAACGCATTACCATTTTAAAACTAAATTAGGTTTACATTTTTTTTTTACAGAGTGGATGCCTTTTATGATCATAATTATTGTAACAGACATCAATCACATTTTAATAAAATAAAATTTTAATAGTAACAAATCATAATGGCCTGCTAATTTCCTACATAACTCTGTCCAATGTGTTATTTACAACTAACTCTATTTCGATTTAGCCTGCCGAGTTGTGGCACAAATCAAAGACACAATTGTTTGTTAGCAAAGTGACCAAAACGTCAGCTGGTTTGTTTGAAGTTGTAGTTTGAAATCAGTGTAGGGAGGGCTGTACTCTAGCCAATACCCATTCTGAACAGATAACATGGACCTGCAATTTTATTTAAAATATTCCTACAATTTATCAAGTGAAACACAACTCGGTCTCGGTGGCGCAGTGGCTAGCACCCAGCTTCTGTTTCAAGAAGTAGTGGGTTCAAATTCTGGCACACACCAATGACTTTTCGAAATTTTCGAAAGTTACGTGTGATAAATATCGATGACTGACAACTTTGTGCCCGGTATGGCAATAGGTTCGCCACCTATTCCATTTGGGACGTAAACACCACCGCCACCGCCACCGCCTACACCTTCGGGTAGAAAAAGGTGTGAAGTTATTATTATGTCAAGTAAAACGTATTTCAATAACTACTATTATTGAAGACTTTTTTTAAAGTTTTAAATACAAATTCATTGTGCTCCCTCAATATAATCAATATAATCAGTATATTAATGATGTAATGTAACTTCACGGCTTTTATATCTCAAGGTATAAACAGCATCTGTAAAGCCACGACTATTTGACACAGCTTTGTCAGTCATCGATTTTGTAACATATATTCCGAACATTTATTGGTGTGAACTTCGAGTCAAAACTGAGACTTTTTGGTTCAGAATCGGGATACGTCACGTCTATACCACTGAGATAACAACTATTTCCCTCAACAATTCTTTCATGATTTTCAGCAGTTCGCTGCATAAATGGGCCGGCACGACCGGTGCACCACGACCTCTCAGAAGATCGACGTAAAGTGGCTCATGCCGCGTTTCGTTCGGTGAGAGAGGTACCCGGAGGCCCACCCCCCTTCCCCATCCCTTCCTATCCTACTCCCTTAAAGGTTGGTAACGCAACTGTAATGAGCGGCGCTGATAACTTATCAGGTGACACGCCTGCTCGTTTGCCCTCCTATCCCATAAAACAAAAATGAAGCTCCCTCTTGTGTAATTTTGGACTATCAACAAAATTATTTGTCTGTAAAGGCGGGCATTTACCAGTAGTTATATTGACTCTATTCTCTTTTCTTTGTATATAAAATAACTCATACTTAATTATCCTTATAATTGCTACCAAACAAGTTAAAACTTTCTGTACTGACTCGGCATCCAAATATTCCAGCGCGCTACACTTTCAGATGAACATTTTTTCAAATATTATTCCCGGAAACAGCGTAATGTTTACAAAGCGCTCGCTTTTTGCTCATAGTCAATGTAGTTTAAAAGTTTAAAACTCTCATAGCAGTTATAACTCTGCTTACACATTGAGAAATCGTTCTGGAATATATGTTTTTGAATCGTTTTCCTGTAATTAATAAATGTTATTGCGTTGAGTAAATATAAAAGGTAGGTTAAATTGTATACCGTAGAAAAAAAAAACAGCATCATTATCTGCAAGAAATTCATAAAGGTTTCAGGTCATTATTGAGTATATAAAAAATACGTGTAGCTGAATCAAGAATTAAGTGTTACCTAGGGTAATGTTACATTCAAAAGGTTTCTCTTTCTCCCTCTCATTTTCTGTTTTTCTGTAGTCCTAATGATTGCGGAAAAGGTGTGTTTTTACATCGTAATAACTGCCTACACATAATTCAGAAGCGGTAACCATTTTGATACAGAGGTTGTATTTAAGTTGTGAACGTGTACCACCCACGTGCCCACATTATTTCTGAAAATAAATTCATAGATAAAGCTTTTTTTTAAAAAAAAAAAACGATATTACTTTGGTATTATATCTCTGCGTAGCCATTAATATTACATTTGCAGGATTTTATAGGATTTTATTGATAGGAAATATGATGTAAATTAGTATTATAAATTTCTATTTAATCGAAAAAGGTTAACCCAGATTTTAATATTCGCACATGTGGTACTACATAAATGCCTAGTCTATCGTTTTAGACAGTCAGTCGCCGTCATGGTTCGATTTCCACCTTACATAGAAGTATTGTAGAGATCATCAAAATTTAATTTCTTATATATTTTTTTTGTCACCTGCTCGTAAGTTACCAGTACCGGCCATGGACATCTATAACACAGAGAAAGTCGCAGTTATGTTACTAGCCTCTGAGATAGAATGGGGGGATAGGGAGGGCACGTGCAACGGGTTGCCTTCTGGATAAGTCACTTGCCGAACGAATCTTAGCATAAGTCACTTTACGTCTATTTTCCGAGAGGTTTTAGTATTTCATGATAATTACCGCTATATAGTTAAAGATACATATTTGGTATACTTCTACGTACTTACTCCACCAGTTCTAATGCTTGCTGTAGAATTTAATTAGGTGTTTGATCGCACCAAGTCCTGGACGTGTTCTGTTATCGCAATATGTGCAGCCATTCTGCCGAATGTGGACTGAGTTCATATTTAATTAAGTCTGCCAGCACTCAATTACGGCCTATAATTGTATATTTTCCTTGTTACTACAAATACACGGCCTCAATATTCCAAGGTATAGGTAGTGGTAATTATGGTAGTTGTATTCTACTGATTATTTTCTATTCTTAAATTTCATAAGTGAAAAAACTTTTGCCATACATCTTTGCTCTTTACTTTTGGAAAGTCATTATTGCGAATTTGAACTCGGCACTTCTAAACTGCGAGTGGCAGTGTAGAACTACCAGGGCATGTATAAAAAAAAGTATATTATATAAAAATACGTTACGTTATTTTAATTACAGAAATATTCAGTTGCTTATCTTGTAAAACTAGATTGCACTATGGCTATTGTGTCCAAAACAATTATACATTTTAAAATTTATAGAAATCAAACAGAGTTCACAATAAACATTGAAAATAAACTTTGAACGGCCTGTATATACATATAAAGGCTGGCTTGTTTGCATTTAATTAATATGTGATCGAAATTCTCCGGGATACAAACATGTTACAAACCGATATGTAGGTAACCGTCGTTCACTAGTTCAGAGCAGTACAAATATATTTACATTACACCAACTAAATGTCTATGCTACGTTTCAAACTCTGAATAGTAAAGATCCATTTGGAAAACTGTTTTTAAGAGCAATTTATTTAACTTGCAATGTATATAATATGTATGTTCTTGATTTTGAAGAAGATATTAAAAAAAGAGCTGAAATGTAGTATATGGCATTATTCTAAATCCAATATGGCGGACATTCCAAGATGGCGGAATAGATATTTTTAATGCATTTCTACAATATGGGTATCAAATGAAAGATCTTGTTGAGAGTATGTAATAGTGTAACTTTATTCTGAACCCGAACTTTTAAATTGTATAAAATAAGGTTATAATATCTTGATAGTAAAAATTTTATGTATAAAATATGCTCTCACTTTTATAGAAAAGAGAGAGAGAGAGAGAGAAGCCTTTTATAAAAAGTATTATTGATATTTGTTTATTTTAAATAACTGTCTAGTGTTCCATCTGATTGTAACTGGAATATTTTAATAGAGATTTTTTTTGTGTGAAAGTAGATAAATAAATTAAAATAAGCTATTCTCGTAGAATCAGACTTTACAGCATAACTTCTTACATTAGAACAATAAAACGTTAAACATGTTCATAAATCTCCAAAAATACCATTCTAACAGTGGTAGAGCTAAGCAGTTCGCTGCATGAATGGGCCGGCTCGACCGGTGAAATACCACGACCTCTCAGAAAACCGACGTAAAGTGGCTCATGCCGCGTTGCGTTCGGTGAGAGAGGTATCCGGAGGCCCACCCCCCTTCCCCATCCTTTCCTATCCCCTATCCCTTAAAGGTCGGCAACGCAACAGTAACACTACATGTGTTGCTGGTGTCCATGGGCGGCGTTGGTTGCTTACCATCAGGTGACACGCCTGCTCGCCTATCCCATAAAAAAAAAATTCATTTTTCTATACTAATATTATAAAGGAAATAAATTTATTTCTTTAAAATATATAAATTTTGAAAGTAAATAAACATTACTTTCACAAAATTTTTCTTCTATTTTATTCAGATACTAGTTGACCCGGCGAACTGTGTTCCGCATCAAAAGTAATAAATCACTTTTCTTCTCTACATTAAACATGAATTATAGATGAAAACCACCCCATTGACACCCTCTATGTATTAAAAAAACCGCATCAAAATCCGTTGCGTAGTTTCAAAGATTTAAGCATATAAGGGGACAGACAGCGAGAAGTGTCTTTATTTTATACTATGTAGTGACGATAAAGGTTTGTGTACAGTTTTTAAGTAGAGTCATGCAGTTTGCTACATAAATGGGGTGGCTGGATCGGTGAAATACCATACATGAGAATCGATTTAAAGTGTCCTACACTGCGTTTCATTCGGGGTGCTTTCCTCTTCCATTGCCTTCCCTACCCCATACCCTCTCAGTGTTGCAATTATATATGCGCGGCAGTAGTCGCTTACCATTACGTGACTCACTTTCTCATTTGACCACTATCCATAAAAAATACGAAGAAATACAAACCGATAAAATGTATTACTTACGCAAGAACATCGATAAGAAGTTATGCTGTATTGATTCAAATTTATGAAAATTGATAAATTAATGAATGTTTTAATATTGACCTAGTGGATATATTTGAAGCAGATGTTACTCGCAAATTACTTGGTTTAAATGTCGCCTTTAGCCAATATCTGTTTTACGATAATAGTTTATACGATAACTGCTGTATTGTAAATTTATTTGTATCATAATAGCGTACTTTAAACTCATAATGTTAGCTATATTAGAGTGTTTATTTGTATGTAGATATATAATAATATGATTTATACTAGTCAGAATATTTCATTAGAATATCGGTTATTTAGTGGTCAAGCACCGCCATTCTGAATCAAGAAGATGTGAATTCAAATCCTGGCTCACACTAATTACATTTTGAAATTCTGTTCTGATAATTAAGTCGATATTCGTATCAGTTATCGGACTGAATACTTTGTCTCAGTATATGGCAATTGCTTTGCTACCTACTCCATTTCCAACAAAACGGCAAGTCGAGGCTTAACAGCGCTGCCTTCACCTTCGGGTAGATAAAGGCGTGAAGTAATGTTATGTTGGATATATTTGTCTTTTACCTGTAGATTCCAAGGTTGACTGGCAGAAATTGCTCACAGCAATAAGGCCGTCCATTGTAGGTACCATCAGTGGTACATGTATGTTGGAGCATGAACTTTTTCATAACTCATTATAATACGTGACTCTAGTAGCCGAGTTCCCCTGCCTTCTGATATTGAGAAGTCATGGGATCGTGGGAAAAAACAATAGAAGTATCATTAAAAATATGTGAGAAGACTTGCGTGTTAGGAAGTTACATGTTTAAATATACTCACTAGTAGTTGCCAACAGCTCCGCTTATACCCTAATACATACTACAGGGTATAAAGTATTATTTTGGCGTACAATAAATTAACTATGCTTTATAGCAGTCAAATGTCAATCAGTTCAGTTTTTCAAATCGTTAGTAAAATAACTAATTTTAATCATTAATTAATAACAATTTATTAATTGTTATGGTATCGGCGACAAACCAGCAAACGGCTCACCTGGTGGTAAGTGACTAGCGCTTCCCATGGACACCGGCAGCACAGATAGTGTTACACTTGCGTTTCTGTTGCATTAAGATAGAATAATGAGTGGGATAGGACTCTTCTTAATTCTATTTCATTCTGCCAATTTGGACAGGCTAAAGCTTAAAAGACATACTGCCTTTTTTGTAGCATTAAATGTTAATTCAATTCAATTAGTTGTAAAAGAACTTCGGGCAGGTAATGATGGCACATAGTGAAAATTACCAACCCACTATGAATTCACATCTCGTTGTCAACCGCTGCGCTATCAGCGAAATATCGAATATCCACAACTGGGTACGCTTCGCGCATACGAAAACACATTAAAATTGTATTATGATTGCTTTTAACTACAACAGCGCACTGATTGTGTATAAATGATTGATTTGCAATTTTCGTACAAATATATTAATATGTTACTTACAATAAATTATTGTTTAATTTTAACAAAACATAACTTCACGCCTTTTTCTACTCTAAGGTGTAGACAACGGCCGTTAAGACTCGTCTTGTCGTTATGTTTACCTCCCAAATGGAATAGGTGGCGAACTTATTGCCGTACCGGGCACAGTGTTTTCAGTCATCCCTATTTATCACATATAATTTCCGGAAATAATTTCGAAAAGCCTTTGGTGTGATCCGGAATATCCATTACGACTTTTAAATTCAGAAGACCTCCAAACAACCGAGAGCCTAAAAAATCCTTATATAATTAAAAAGCTAGGTACTACCCCAAATTAATACGCCATTATCAATTCTTAAATAAAATTGAAAACTTTATATTAAATATTTACAAAATGTTATTGACTATAATGTTCGCTGTCATAATCATTTTTTTCTGATCAAAGAAATATAGTTCATTGCTATTAGCCATGATACAGCTGTCTGAATGCAACTTGAAGCATACAACCCCGTACTGGCTCCGGAACATCTCGACATTTATGGCTATATCGCTATTAACTAACCCGTCCCTGTGATTTGTATGCTACTTCCTATTTATTCATGCATTTCTAGTGACAATCGTCCACTGTCAGACCACATGAATAAATTTTAATAATTTCCTTCCTAACGAGTAAATAAAACACGTGTATTGAATTGATTTTGATAGATTTTATTTATTTATTTAAAACATCATGTACATAATACAAAGGCTGACTTAATGCTTAAGACATTCTCTGCCGGTCAACCTTTCGGTGGTGAATTTGTTACAAGTATAGGTATATAGTAGAAAATATGACATTTAGATTTCTAACAAGGTTTTTTAATACAAATATACATACAGGTAAATACAGGTGGGTATATAAATAAGAACATACATAAATAAATATACAGGAATATACATACATACACATTACACATACATACACACACAAATATACATACATATATAACTAGTTATATTAAATATAAATCCACTGGCAACGTGCAACAGTTTTCGGTTGAAGGCAGTGGATTTCTAAGGCTCTTCTATTCGTGTGAATCACCTATAGTGTAAGACCTTAGATTTAATTTGGCTAGAGGACATAATTCTTACCATAACTTCAGGTCACAACAGCTTCAAGGTCTAATAACTTTGCTCTTTTCAATTAAAATGTTTTCTTTTGTATTCATTATTGTTATTATTCATCGTTGTTGTTATTTTCATTTGTAACAATTAAAACCATAAAAAAGATAATGTATCTATACTAAGTGAGTAATCGTCTATAATTAGTGATCCATTAGTTACGATATATTTAAATTAAACCGTAGTATTATTTGATCTATTATTATCTAAAAACCTCAATTATAAAGACAAAGGTAGTGGAAAAATCAAACTGTGATTTCAGATATATTTTTTTGTGTTTTATGAGTCATACTCGCTGACCGGGCGAACTTTGTTCCACATAAAAAGTATTTTTTACAGCGTTTACAATTGAAGTTCTAAATCTCGAATATATAGTGATATATATCAAATACTTAAAAATAATACAGAGGGAAAAACTAAAATATTAAGTCTCCTTGAGGTCGAGGAAAGAACTGTTGAAACATCTGATATATTTTTTTGAGGCTATTTATAGGTATCAGGTCAAATTTATATATTATTGTGAACTTTAAAATAGTCATGTCAACAGACAAAACTATGTGTTTGATTTCTTCGTCTCTAGATGGCCTCGCAAATTCAAAAATGTTGATCGTAGCTTCGAGAATAGCGTCTTGTCTGCAAATATTCTACGTATCACTCTTACACGACCCAAGCAAAAACAGTTGTTCACCAAATTGATTTTGTCAGAACAAATAACGCAACTGTGACTCCATTGGGCGTCCTATTTAAGAATATGAACGATGTCTGGGACAACGAATCAAAAATGTCCAAGCTGTTCGATATTAAAATGATGCTATTTTTAATTTTAACACTACCTGCAGGAATTTAACATTTAATGTTTAAGATACTACCTGCTATAATATTTATATCTAATAATTAATGAATTTTATTCAGAAGTTGTGTAATAGAAATAAATTATACGAGTAAAAATGGCTACGGGAATGAACGACAAACTATTATTCTTTCTTTCTTTCTATTACTTTATACTTTCTATCTGCACTCCGGTAATATGTAAATGAATCCTATCTGTAAAATGACTTGGTCATGCTTCTGAATAAAGTAATAGATATTGGATTCATATTAAAAAAAATAGATTAAGAAAAGTCTTTATAATTTCTACATGAACATTGCATGGCTGACTACCAGTAAAATACTATAACCAGTAAGAAAATCGACATAAAGTGACTCACTCCGCGTTTAGTTCTGTGAGAGAGCCATGCAATTCTGACAGTGGTAGAGCCACGCAGTTCAATGGGCTGGCTCGGCCGGTGAAATAACTCGACCTCTCGGAATATCGCTGTGAAGTGGCTCGTGCCGCGTTTCGTCCTGTGAGGGAGGTATCCGGAGCCCCGATTACCATTTCCCCTTCCTTTTCCTTCCCACTCCCTTAAAGGACGGCAACGCACCGCGGTGTTCATGGGCGGTGAAAAGTTACTTACCATCAGGTGACCCACTTGCTCGTTTGCCCTACTATCCCATAAAAAGGGAGGTATCCGGGAGCCAATCTTTTTCTCCCGTTCATTTCCCTCCTCATTCCTATACCATGTTCAAGGCTGGCAACACATCTGCGACCCTTTTGGTGTTGCAGATGTCTATCAGATAGCGGTTGCTCTTTTGCCTCCTCCCAACCCCATAAAAAATCCCATAAAAATCTATGTATAAAAATAAATGTTTTTATGAATATAACTTATGGGATCATTAAGTACCAAGCTACGCGACATTCTCATCGTACAGACTCAAGCTTTTTACTGCAATAAACTTTCTGACAAGCCATTTGTGTCCGGAAAGTGTTCGTTGATATTAATCACATGGCCGTGTTTATTTCTACGCTGAGACTATTAATAACTTCCTTATTTCTCACTTGAATTAATATCCCTCGTTCCTCCGATTGCATAAAAATACAGCATTTTAATACAACTATCTATACATATAATATAATCGTAGAAAGTAGTAACTGTCCATTGAATATGTTATAGATTAATTAATTTGAATATGATCTACAATCGATATTGAACCCAAAAATATGTTTTTTTTTTTCTGTTTAACTGTTTGTTTGTTACGGATAAACTCTCAGTCGAAGTGGAAGGAAACAAAAGAAGAGGGAGACCGAACAAAATTTTTTTGATGGATGGATGAATTGGATGAATAGTGTAAAAGATGATATGACTATGAAGGGTGTTGGTGTGAAAGAAGCAAATGATAGGGAAGCGTGGAAAATGAAAACCTATTGTGGCAACCCCAAACAGAACAGGAAGATAATGAATAAAGGTCTAACTAAAAATAAAGTTTTTTTTCGTATTTTTACAATTTATAGCTAAAACTTATATTATGAGGCTCAGTCTTAGGTGAATTAAAACAACTGTTTCTTTTCAATACAGGTTCATTCGTTTGCTAAGTGAGGCAACTTATTTTCTAAGAACACAAGGAAGCTGCAGAGAGACAGGAACTAACTAGTTCCAGTGATAAAACAAAATTAAATAAACTAAATAACTAAACAAATAAATAAACAAAATTAATATTAAATATCCCTTCTAGGTTTTAGCAGAGACTCTGTATAAACGAAATTCTAACTAACTATTTGTTGGGATAAAGAGTAGTATGCATGTATATTCATTTATATGTATGGCCCATGAACACCGTAGTGCATTGCTGTCCTTTATGGAGTAGGAGGGGAAAGGGGATAGGGCCTCCAGACCTCCCTCACTGAACAAAACGCGGTACGAGCCAGTTCACGTCTATATTCCGAGAGGTCGTGGTATTTCACCGGTCGAGCATTCGTGCAGCATTCAGCAGATTCATTCAGCAACTACGGGGCTCTACCACTGTTAAAAAAAAATTGTGTTTGTTCACAGTGAATTTCTCAACAGCTGCACCGAATTTAATGATTTTTGTGTGTTTAAGCGCATTCAAAGATGGTTTAAAGTTACAAATAAGCCCGACAGAGTGCACTGCAGTCAGTATATAGGTCATTTATCTACACTGCAAATAAACTGCCGGGTTTATTTGTCTAAACCAACCTTGAGTCCATACCAATACCTACGTACAAGAAAAGTCATTTAATCGTGTAGCATAGTTAAAATAAATAGTCTCGGTGGTCCAGTGGTCGAGTCGCTTCTGAATCGAGAAGTCGCGGGTCCGAATCCTCGCTCACACTCATTGACTTTTCGAAATTAATTTCGGAAGATAAGTGTAATAAATATCTATGACTGAAAACTTTGTGTGCCGGGTATGGCATATGTTCGCTACCTATTCCATTTGGGACGTAAACATAACTGCGTGTAGAGGCTTAACAGCCACTGCCTACACCGTCAGGTAGAAAAAGGCGTGTAGTTATGCTATGTTATATTATGTTATGTAAATAGATATATGAAAGATAGTTTATAGAAGAAGTTATGCTATTTTGATTTACAGAATTATTATATCTGCAATTTGTTTTTAATTTCTTACTTTTTAGTACTCGAATCGAATTTCATAGTACAGTAATATTTGAAAATGTATCTATAATGGGGGCAAACGAGCAAACGAATCACCTATCGATATGCCTTTAAGATCGTATGGAGAAAGATACTTCTCTAACCGAACAAAACTGGGCATGAGCCACTTCCCATTGATATCCTGAGAGAACGCGGTATTTCACCGGTTCAGCCGGGCTAATCATGCAGCAAACTGCGTGGCATTTCTTTTTAACTTTAATGATCAATCTGTAGATTTTAATGCTGCTCCCTTTATCTGAGTAAAATTATTGCAAAAGCGTTTAGTCTCCCATTTATTTATTTATTTATTTATTTATTCAGTAATTATTAACAAAATTCATAATAATTTAATTAACGCCCCGACTCTTGAACTGAAAATTTGACATTATACTTACAAATTCGCAAAGAAGGCTGGACTCACGACGAACCCGAATCAAATAAACCGGATTAGGTCATCTTTACGGCAAGTGAAAGTGGCGGGTTATCTTGAAGGAACCAATTCTCATGGTCATAGATTGAATGTTAAATTGGATGAGATCCAAATATGTCACTGTATGAAGTCCTGGGATCCATCCCAGGACTTTTTCAAATACAAAATTCTTTACGTGTTATTTCTTAAGAACATATATATATATATATATATATATCTAAACGGTTTGGACTTCATCGGAACAAATTTTCTTGTCTGTTTTCTTACGAGTCTAATATACCCTTAACGATTGTTTTGCTACATTTTTTAGTTATTGATTTTAAGAAAAACTAATGTCTATTGATTTGTAAAGAAAGAAAAAACTCTATAAGCAAACATAATAACACACATCAGCTGTTCGCGTTCACAAAAAAATTGTTATATGTATGTGACCGTATAATTTGTAATACGTATTTTGTTGTATAAATTCTGTTAAATATTTTTTTACCCTTCCCCTAGCTAAAATATTATAGACTAAATTCTAATAGGTTTATTTAGTAAATATTGGTTCGAATCCAGACCAATGACTAGGAAATAAACGATCTGCTTGATTTTGTTCAAGTATTTGATTCAACAATACTAGAGTAAAATGCAGGAATTCTACAATTCAATCTCATCTTCTTGCCCTGGTTGGTCACATTATTTGGAGTTAGCATAACAGATTTTTCCTTTTTGCACTTCCCTATCATTCGCATTTTCCAACCTAGCACCCTTCTTAATCATGTCGTCTTTACCACAATCCATCCATATTTTCTTAGGTCTTCGTCTTCTCTCATAAAGTTTTAATAAATTACATAATACGACATCCAAGCTCACCAAGTGACACTTCACTTATAGAACTAATAAAACGAATACTATGCCTCATAATATTATATGCTTCATTTTTATTTCAAAAATATGTTTACAATTTAATATAAAAAATGCCCAGAGGCCATACAGCTATGCATTGCTTTTCATGACATAAATGTTTATAATTAACAGTTTAATACTTAACAGCCAGTAATTTTGCAATTCCACAAAATATTATATATTAATATATATAGTAATATAAATATTACTTATTTCCTACATCTGTTTTGTACGTATACGTAGGTTGAAATGTTAAACAGAGCAGTGCAGTGAATTTAAAAAAAATCTTCAATTTCAAAATGTTTATTCATTCTTATGACAAAAGCGCATATAAGGGCACTTAAAAGCTTTTGAACTCATACTGTGGCTAGAGCCAATCATATATTGAAGTCCCGTTTGCCTCGCATGTGGGGAGGTCAAGTAGGCTACACTCATCGTAACAAGCAAGCACTGAAGTTACTTTGAATGCTATTTCCGAACTAATGAACGTTTTTTGACTGGTAACGTTGTTTTTGAGATCAATTTCAAAAATTGACAAAGTATCTGAATGAAACTTTGTGGAGGATTCAGGCCCTTTTTTAACCGAAGCAACAAAAAAGCCACGACTCCCAAAATTTTTATGTCCCAAATGAAACATAGGGCACAAAGTATTTGTCAGTCATAGATATTTATCTCAGTTAACTTTCATAAAAAAATCTGAAAGTCATTTGTATGAGCCCAAATTCGATCTTTGGACTTTATGATACTACCTTTAAATAACTAAGACTAAGATGACGTTTTTTTTTGTAATAATGCATAGAATTTAACTATTACAACTTTGAAACGCAAACAAAATTAACTACATCTCATTTTCTTAAACGATAAAAGAGGATAATGAATTGGATAAAATTTTCCAAGTTAGCTTTTACATGATGTCGTGATTATTCATATATAGGGTACTTAGTTATTTTTTTCATAACAGCGTTATGACATACGACCGCTATAAGTTTGCTTAAAAATAGCGGAGAGAGGGAGAGAGATCCATATAATTAGACGCTAGCAAGATTTATGTTATGGAAATTTCCATTAGATTTTTCTAAATTTTTGGCAGCGGCACGTGCACCTTTATGTAAGAAAGCTTTTTTACGATAACATATTACTTTAATAACCGCTAACAACTAAATATTTCATAAATTAATATTACAAAATTTATAAAAAGAAATAGTGTTTGGTGTACTTGACTGACGTATGAAATATTTTTTTTTATTTACGCCAAAACTTTATATATATTTTTTCATGTTACAGCTATTTTGCATATCTATTTTCTAAACATAAATATTTATCTAAAAATAAAACAATCCAAGTTGCGTTTCACACAAAGTTTTACCCATTAATCCTGTATCATCTACAATATTATTTATGTAATATGTGATTGAAACAATAGATATGTTGTTGCTCTGTAAAGAGAAATTTATTTTAATGTTAGGCATTACAAATTATTTTTGCCAACACAGCTTATATTTCTACATTAGATTAACAATTAACAGTACAGCACTAACCTGTAAAGAGAAACCACATTAAAAGCTATTGCTTCAAATATTATCTCCTCTCTTACAATAATTCTTAAAATTAATGCGTTCCTAATGGCGGTCATTTATGCAAAGACAGAGTGGTGAATCAAGACAATAGTTCCCATAGAGAATTGCTAGACTAAAGTGAAGGTCAAACGCGGGAAACTTAAATGAGGCATACAAGCTTCATTTATATCTCCCACCCTCCAAGTATACAAAATTATTTAAGTGCACACTGGTATAAGTTTTGTGATGTGAAACAAGTTTGATTCTAATTTTTTGTGTCCTGTACTAACTTTATATATTGAGTTGGAAATTTTTTTCAAAATTTTGTATGGTCCAATTTTTAATTCATCTAATTTTTTTCTGTTTAAACGATTACCATTTTCTACATAAACAAAGTCGCCTACTTTTAGTGTATATTCTTTCCTATTTTTATCAAATTGTTTTTTATTATAATTGTGTGAATTTATAGACCTCTCCAAAGCTATTTTCCTATCCTGGAACAAATCTTTTTGTGTTTTATGTTCTATTAACTCGTCTGGTAAGATATCTACAACCTTTCCTTCCAGTAAGTATGTTGGCGAATATCCTGTCACAGTATGTTCTGTTTCATTATATCTTTGGGTACATTTATGTGCAATAGTTGTCCAAGCAGTTTTATCTTTATTTTCATTAATTGTACATCTTATCTTGTTAACTAATGTCTGATTTAAACGTTCATTTAAACCGTTCGAAAAAGGTGCATTTACTGCAGTGAAAATAATAGGTATGTTCTCTTTATCCAAAAAACTTTTAAATTCTTTTGAGTTTATGCCCGGGTATTGATCAGATAAGATCATTCCAATTTTATTTTCTGGAATAACTTTTTTTATGAGTTTTATAAAGTCATTAGCATTCTGTGTTTTTGATGTAATTATATAGGCATATCTAGTGAAATGGTCTACCAGAAGATGAAGATATGTTTTTGTAGAGCGAGAGCCACCAAATCCACCAATAGTGTCTATAGAAACAATTTCAAAAGGGTAAGTAGCAGGTCCTAGATGAGACATCAATCCATATTTAAATTTAGTTCTAGATTTATTCTTTATACATATTTCACAATTATCACAGATTTTTTTTATGTTATGAATTAAATTCTTTGCTTCATAGAATGGTCTGATTTTATTTTCTGTTTGTTTTACTCCTATATGGCAGTACGTAGAGTGTACATATTTAATAAGTTTTTTACTAAATTCCTCAGTAAGTATAATTTTTTCTTTTTTTCCTATCTTTTTGAAAAATATTTTATCTCTTAATATTAGTTTATTTTTATACAGTCTTATATTCTCATTTTCCTCTTGATCCTTTTGGATGTCTACTAGTTTAATAAAATTTAGGATTTTTAATACTTCTTCTTGGTTTACATGTGATTCCAATACTGGGTTTCTACTTAAACTGTCTGCTTCTAAATTGTTTTTCCCAGGTGAATATATAACTTCAAAATTAAATTGTGATAAGTAATATGTGAGGTCTCCCAGTTCCTCATCTGTTCTTGCCTTAATATTCAACTTTTCTAAAGGTTTATGGTCTGAAAACACTTTAAATTTTTTTCCTATTAGCCAATGTTGCCAGTATTTTAAAGCCTCTTTAATAGCTAAACATTCTAAATAAATAGCTTTTTTTCGTTTTTGACTGTCATTTAGTTTTCTAGAGAAATATGCACATGGTTTTTCTTCTAAATTTTTTTGTGGCTGTTTCAAAATAGCCCCTATACCCTGTAAGCTAGCATCTGTATAAATATGTATAGGTAAATTGGGATCAAATATTTCTAAAATTGGTTTTGAACATAGTAGATTCTTTATTGTATCAAAACAGTCTTGACATTTTTCAGTCCAAATAAATTTTTGGTCTTTTTTTAACAAATTATGTAGAGGATCTAATATTATTGATATATTTGGTATATATTTTCCATAGAAATTTACTTTACCTAAAAATTGCCTGATATTTTTTTTTGTTTTTGGAATAGGGAAATCTTTTATGGCTATTAAATTATCCTTTACTGGTGTAATTGTATTATTTCTTATTATGTGTCCTAAGTATTTTACTGAGTCCTGTGCAAAATTACATTTAGAGAATTTCAATCTAAAACCCTCTCTTGAAATAGCTTCTAATAACAATGATAAGTGTTTAATATGGTCAGTGAATGTCTTCGAAAATACTAAAATGTCATCGATGAAATTCACTGTAAAATCTGATAATTTGTGTTTTCTAATAATGCTGGTAAGTATTCTTTGAAAAATTGCAGGTGAAGTTTTTAAACCAAATGGTAGGCAAGTCCATTGAAAATGATTTTCTTGAGTAACAAATGCTGTTTTCTTTCTATCTTCTACTTTTAAAGGTATGGACCAAAAAGCGGAATTTATATCTAATGTGGAGAAAAATCTACAATCTCTTGTTTTTACCATCAAATCATCTATAAGAGGAAAAGGTTGTGACTGAGGAACTACTATTTTATTTAGATCACGAAAATCTATGCATAATCTAGATTTTCTTCCTTCTTCTTTTTTATATGCTAATGTTACAGGAGCTGCAAAAGGGCTATAAGATTCCTCTATTAATTTTTTTTTTAACAATTTTGAAACTTGTTGTTCTATTTCTTTTTTGTCTTCAAAATTGCATCTGTATGGTCTCTTGCTACAATATGTATCCACTAATAAATCTATATGTGCTTCATAGCCTTTCACCATGCCTACATCATATTTATCTTTTGCAAATAGTGACTTATATTTGTTAACTAATTCATCTATTTTTAATTGTTGCTGAGTGTCTAAATGTGTTACGGATATGCTGAAATTTGTAGTCTCTATATGTTCATTAAAGTTTACTCTATGCTTTTCATTTGAAAAGAACCTATCCTTCACCATAGTTTCCTCATTGCCTTTATCACTTAAATAACCTTTATTTTCAATTTTGTGCCCTGTAAAGCCAGGAATCTTTGTATTGTTTTGTTTTATTTCTTTACTAAGATTTTGTGTAATTTCTAACTTTTCATTTTGAATTAGTTGAAACAGTTTTATACAATCCAATCCAATTAAAAAATCATAATCAAAATTTTGTTCATCTACAACAAAAACATTAACATTTTGTTCTATACCAAAAATCTTTATTTGTAATTTTGCTATTCCTATAGACTTTTTAACACCATTAATCGTTTTTAAATTTGCTTGATGATTATTGTTGTTTGGGTAGTTTTTTATAGATAATAATCTTGAATTAATTATACTAACATTTGATCCGGAATCATATACCCCAAAAATTTCTAGAGACTCATTTATAATTAGCTTGGTTTTGATTAATGGTGGGATTACAAGTTTTTTGGATCTATTTCATTTAAAGTAATTTCTAATTCTGAATTATTAACACTTCTTACTGGCTCTTTTATTTTTGAGCGATCACTGTCTTTATTTCTGAACCAGCATACAGATTCTAAATGATACCGAGTTCCCTTCTTTTCTCTTTCACAAATTCTACACGGCCTATCTTTTAAAGTTTTTACTTTTTGGTTATCCAAATCTACTACCTTTTTATCTATAATTTTCCTGTTAATTAAATGTTCTAAGCCTCTAATACTACTAAATAAATCCTCAGTGTCTCTTAATTTATTCCTGTCAATTTCATCTGCTATGAAATTAGGTAACCCTGTTACAATCAAATCTATTAAAGTAGGTTTATCAATTAATTTGTTAATCTCTAATAAAAGCCTCTCTTTTTTAAGAGCATATTCTAGTAATGAACCCTGTCTATATTTAAACAAAAAAGCATACCTTACTGGTGACCAGCCTTTGTTCACATATGTTTCACAAAACTTATGTTTCCAAACGCACCATTCTGAATTTAATGTGTATTTTATAAGCATGGAATTATACCAATCTTGACATGAGTCGTCCAAAAATAATCGAAACACTTGTATTTTCTGAATATCTTCACCTATACCTAAACGCAAGCATTCATTTTCAAAGATACTTATCCACTGTGTTACACTTGATGTTTTTTTTGTAAATTTTTCCAATACAAACATCTCAGACAGATGCTTCAAATTAGGTTGGTTGGATTCCTTTTTCATTTCGGCAAATTTTTCTAGGATGCTAGTAAGAGTTTCCGCTGACGTTTCACTGGTATGTTGTGTAGTTGTGGTCATCTCCTCCAGTAGATATCCCTTGAATTGCATATTCTCATGTTCATCTATATATGTATCATGCAATTCGGATGTCATTGAAATCCATACTTGTCTTTTTTCATGTCTTCTTTGTAAAGTGGCTTTTATTTTTTGAAAAATTTGAGTTTTTATTATCTCAGTATGTAGCCGTATTGGTTGTAAATGTTCTGGTATTATAAACACGTTTTTATCGATATTACTAATTGAGGTTAAGTGGATCATATTCGTCTTCGGATCTTCACTCGATTTCACAACAAATTCAAATTTCAACTTTTCCATTGTTCACAACAGCTATTATTAATGTTGGTTAAATTAATGTGGTTTTGTAATATGTGATTGAAACAATAGATATGTTGTTGCTCTGTAAAGAGAAATTTATTTTAATGTTAGGCATTACAAATTATTTTTGCCAACACAGCTTATATTTCTACATTAGATTAACAATTAACAGTACAGCACTAACCTGTAAAGAGAAACCACATTAAAAGCTATTGCTTCAAATATTATCTCCTCTCTTACAATAATTCTTAAAATTAATGCGTTCCTAATGGCGGTCATTTATGCAAAGACAGAGTGGTGAATCAAGACAATAGTTCCCATAGAGAATTGCTAGACTAAAGTGAAGGTCAAACGCGGGAAACTTAAATGAGGCATACAAGCTTCATTTATATTTATTTACCCGCAGTAATATTCACAGCAAAATCTGTTCATTCAATTTCTATAATCGTATCACAAACTCAATACAAAACAGCAGCTGGTTTGAATAGTTCCTTACTGTTCGAAACCGACATATGACCCAGCAACGTTCCCAGTACTGTATTTTAATATTTTAGACTGAAATGACAGATTATTTATTCGTAAAAACAGAATAAAAACTCTTTGCTTAGAACTTTATGACAACATTCTTGTATAGAAATAAATAATAGTTTAAAAAAACTAAAAAACACGCTTTTTATAGAAAACCGAACTAAAAAACAGAAAAATAAAAAAAATATTTTATTTTAAAAAAAGCGTGGGGTGCTTTTTAAGATATTATCGAAATGATAATCACTCTACTCATATCTGTCAATAAAATATTTATAACTATTGACACCATGCACCCCACGCTTTTTTTAAAATAAAATATTTTTTTTATTTTTCTGTTTTTTAGTTCGGTTTTCTATAAAAAGCGTGTTTTTTAGTTTTTTTAAACTATTATTTATTTTATATTTTTTAGTTCGGGTTTCTAAAACAAGCGCGTTTCTTAGTTTCGAATTTGAGGAATAGCGCCATCTGTGACTTATATAAGGAACTTGTTTCAAGTTGATAACGTAAACTTTCCGCTGATTGCCACTAGATGGTGCAAATCGCACCATCTATCGTTCAAAAAAGCGTGGGGTGCATGGTGTCAATAGTTATAAATATTTTATTGACAGATATGAGTACCTAGAGTGATTATCATTTCGATAATATCCTAAAAGTTAGAAGTAGATATAATCCTAAAAGTTGTTTTAATCAATGAGTGAGATTCGCGAAAATCTTAGAAACAACTATTTTCTTAATTTAAATTCATTAAAATTTATTTTCTATTTTTTAGTTCGGTTTTCTATAAAAAGCGTGTTTTTTAGTTTTTTTAAACTTTTATTTACATAGTTCACAAATCGCACCATCTAGTGGCAATCAGCGGAAACTAAAAAAGAAGTCGGTTTCAAACAAACCTACAAACATACAAACATACAAACATACAAATATACAAACATACATACAGGTGAAGCTAATAAAAAGCTAATAAATAGGTTTAATCTATTAGTCTGAGCTCAAAATAAATTAAAAGCAAAAACCCTTTATAAAGAAGCTTTTATTTAAGCGCTCTAAAAATAAGAAAATAATATTTCCTTGAAAATTTCAAGTATCAACTTAGAGCCTCAGTATGTACAATTTATATAATAATAAAAGTTACTTTTTCTAGAATGACACAAATACTTGTAGTATTGTTATATACTGACGCTCAAATCAAAGCTAGTTTTTACGGTGAGATTAATTAAATTAATGGATGTAGCTATGAAAAAAGAAATATCAATAATGTGCAAGGTACATCTATGTTTGGGCTTACTTCGTGATCTCCTTTGTGTATTGAGGGAAGCGAACTGAGTCCTTTGTCTCTAATATTCTACCGGCCTAGGGCGGTCTTATCAGCAGGTCGTCCCTTCATTATATCAATGTACATTAAGGTATCACCCCAACTGCTCTACCCTTCTTATGGCAGATACTGTCCCGAGTAATGCATTCTTATGAACTACAAAATTCGTAACATTTCCTTCAATGTCAGCCTATATTTATAAAAACAGCAGGACGTCTAACTCAACAGTTCAGTATTGAGTAGACAGTTTTAAAGTCTAATTAGTTCATTTCCTAGTTAAATATACTTATTCTTTTATAATTATTTAATCAAAAATTGTTTTAGACCCGAGAAATTAAAAAAAAATCTCTGCATGAGAGCGTATGCGATATTAAATTTTTTTGTAAGGAGCATAAAATTTATGCATACTTTGGTTAAGTGTGAAATTAAGTTAGGAAGATAAGACAGAATCGGATCGTGGATCGTTAGAGATTAATATTATACTGTTGCATTTGCTAAGTTCAATAACCGCTGACGATAAAACTTACATAGCCTAGATTGCCCTTTGCCTAATCTTAATTATGGCTTGATGCTTACTCAGTAGAATTTATAAAGGTACGTGTTTTGGCACTTTAAAGCCGAAGCCAATACTCCGCTTTAATTAATGGACTCGTCGGAACTATGTGAAACTAAAACGTATGTTAAATGACATTACAGAAAGCGTAACGCGAATTATATCTATAATTACGCGAATTATATACTAAACTAGCTGACCCGGCGTACGTTGTTCCGCATCAAAAGTATTATCTGCTGTCCCGCTATGTTAATACTGAAATAACTTCGAAAATATTTGTTTAAATTGCATGCTGTAAAGGGCCAGGATCATCTATATTACATGCACAATCTATTTAAGACACTTAATTGGATAAAAATTAATACTGTAATGTTTAAAATCGCTTCGTAAATAGGCCATTATTTCTCGTAAAAAGTAAAAAATTAAAAATGGTCATTGTGGGTTATCCCTAAGAGATAGACATATGCCCTTGCGGACTTTTTTATAGACCTTTCGAAAGTGTTTAATAATGTAGTACGTTGTTTTGATCTATCACTTATAGTTTAGGCAGCGTTTGCGATTAAAGTTCTAAATCTTGAAAATTATCATTTTTTTTTACTACACTATACATGAATTATAGATCAAAACCACCCCGTTGACACCCTCTAACTATTAAAAAAAACCGTATCAAAATCCGTTACGTAGTTTTAAAGATATGCGCATATAAGGGGACAGACAGCGGAAAATGACTTTGTTATATACTATGTAATGATAATCAAGCGAAATAATAACTTCGAGGATTTAAAAATGATTGCAAGTTATGGTTTTAAATTTAAAAGGTATAAACGTATAATGAATAAAGAAACCGCATAAACTTTAGAACTGTAATGTTGTATGTAGCATATCAATGGACGCACGTGAAGAATTCAGATGTAAAGGCACGTAGACAATTAACAGAAGACTTGACATCTGCATGGACACAAAGGTCTGATGTCACACAGAGTCCCCAAATGTTCTTTCTTAGGCACATAATATAACAAAGCTTAATAATGCTCTTCTCTCAAGACTTGCGGGGCTTAAGGTGATGTCAGGAGCATTAAAAACTGACAAGCATCTAATAAACAGATGAAAAAATGAATGAAATATGTAAGGATCGTGCCTTATGGCTCTCTGTTCTCTCTGCTTGCCTTGCAAAAGAGTTGGCGTGAAGTTATGTATTTAAATACATATTGCTACATATGTTTAATAAATTTTATTTATTTTATCAAATTTCGTTAATAATGTTGACTGAAAATTTGAAACTCAAATCAACACCATTTCATATTTAGAATGACGGAAATATTCCGAAATTATCTAAAATAGCATATATATCGTTCAAAGAGTTACCAAAGTGGGTTGTTAGGTAATAATTTTTGCATTTTACAATATTTTAGAGTAAATTGGTGTTGGCTGATAACAATTGGATACTGTTTTTTTGTTCTTAGAGTTTATAATCCTGAATGAAATTAAAGTGAATAAATAATAGCCACATCTTCAACGGGATTTTTCTTAAAAAAGAAAACAAATCTCAATGGCTTTAGGGTCCAGCATTCCGTTTATAATTAAGAGGATTACCTCAATTTATTGCTATTTATTAAAATATCAATAAATTGAGTAACTCTCTCTGCCTACCCTACAAGGGATTTGGCGTGAAGTTATTTATAATATGTATGTAAATTGAGTACAGTTTTTGTAGAAATTTATCGAACTTTTGCAAGCTTATTTGTTGTTGTTTAAGTTTTTGTGATTCCTTATACACTAAATAGATAAATTTTTACTTTTTGGATTACATGTTCTACAATGACAATTATATAATCTAATATTTATCTCTGGGTAAATCTTTCTAATCGAGAGTTTATCCAAAATACATACCGACGGTAGTTTTTAGATGAAAGGTTTATTTGTATTAGAAAACTAATTTTGTTGATATATCCATTAGCCAAATAGAAGGCCGGTACCCAAACGCGGTCGTTAACGAAACATCTGTGGATAATTTCTACGATCTACAGTCAAAGGATACCCAAAACAAATGGGTTTTTTTCAATTTCAGATTAATTAAAGTTCTGGATAGTTCGTAATACATATTCGACTCTTTATTATAATAAAAATCAAAAGGTTTCGCAATCATGATAAAAACTATAAATTGAAGTTAATATTTTAAAATGTTTGTAATATAGAAAGATAAAAAAAAACATATAAAAATAAATAATATGATATTAATATCATGTATATTTGTCGACATATGTTATATTTGTTTTAACGTCGAATAACGTTTCAGTTTGGGATAGCAAAAAAGGAATCAAATTCCCTATTTTGATTTTAATTAGTCAGTGAATTTTTATTGTTTTGTTTGTTAAATTTGTGTTTATTTCTATTGTTTTTAATATATTGTTTGGATGATGAAACTATTTTACTTTATTTTATTTTAACTATTAATTTTTTTATGTTTTAGTGAGAATCTGAAGTGAAGGTTTTTATTAGGTATTCAGTTTTGATTGTAGATAAATTATTGCGTAATGGATATTTCAACCTTTTTACTCAAGTAACTTTTCTTACTTTCGAAAATATCGACAATAAAAGTGCACACTGTCGATATTTTTATTTGTTTATTCTGCATATAGCGCCTTATTACGGTGTTCAGGCACGAAAAATATACATTACTCGTTATTATATGTAATGTATATTTTTCGTGCCAAACTGCGTAAAACTGTAATGAAGGTGCGTCTGAAAATTGATAATATTCATATTATAGATAGCAAGTGTAAGACTCTAGACATGTGTTTGGTAAATTTTAACATTTGAGTCTCGATGGTTCGTAAATAAATATAAAAAAAAACATAGGGCATAATTTTCTTGGGCTTTATATTGAAAGTCAAAGAAGATTTATTTTTATAGGTCTGCACTGATACTTGGAAATAGTCAAAAGTAACGATTAAACATATTATTTAAAATGAAATAATAAAACACGAGCGCTTGCGGAAAATACCTTCGTGGAACAAAAACCACGGACGCAATCACCATAACGCATCGCCGATTCCGAGTGCAGGGCTATCATGGACAAGAAACTCGTGTCAAATACTCTTTTCAAAATAAATATTTATCATAAATAACTTCGGCACCTCTGAAAGAGGATTCGGAGCTTTAGACGTTAAAGTATTATGATATCGGAGGTGCTGTATTTACTAGAGAGGTGCCATTCTTTTCATGTACTCAAAATATCCATAACTAGCAATATGGCAAATTATATACAACTTAAAAAAAATCAAATATGCTTTTGTGTTTAAAATTTTTATAGGGAAACATTTCGTCAACCTTTCATGTATTATTTTTCCTTTCAGGGAAATCGCTTAAAGAGAACAATTTTACCTAATTTTTCAACATAATTGGTTATAATCTGATGTTACAAACATGGACTATTATAGACACCAATATTTTCTAAATTCAAATCAATAGGAATAGCAGTATCAGCTATTAGTAAGATTAGTTCAACCAAACAAATAAACTTTTCAGAATTATAATACAAGTGTATAGCGTATAGTAATAAGCTTAACGCATGCCATACAAGCACTGAAGTTTTATTAAAAAAGATAGCACAGTTATAGTGTGGAGTTCCGTGTTTGAATGCTATTACAGGTAAATTATAATTGCCACGTTGATTGTTCTGTATAATGTCAATTTCATGATAGCTATTGCATTGGCAAATGAAGGGGAAGTAAGTGGAGTCCATAAATCTAGCTCGTGACATGTCCTGTCCAGTCCGAGTGTCGCGTGTTCATTAGCTGTATATACGATGTTACTTTACGCACCAGTTGATGCGATACTATGTTGATTTTGCGATGCTTTTAATGAGATACCTCTTTATTGTAATGATCAAAACAAATATATGTTAATTTATTGTTTTTAAAACAGTCTCGGTGGCGCAGTGGTCCAGCACACGGCTTCTGATCCAGAGGTCCGGGTTCGATTCCTGACACTGGCTCACACCAATGACTTTCGGGATTGTTTTTCGGAAGTTATGTGTGATAAATATCGATGACTGAAAACTTTGTGCCCGGTATGGCAATAGGTTCGCCACCTATTCCATTTGGGATGTAAACATAACCGCGAGACGAGGCTTAACAGCCGCTGCCTACACGTTCGGGTAACAAAAGGCGTGAAGTTATGTTATATTATTATGTATGTAATTCGAAAAACTAGGGAAAATCTTCTCGTCCAAAATCTCTCAGTGTCTTAATTCCAAGATCTATGAACAATGTGAAAGGAATAATAATACATACATACATAACTTCACACCAAATCCCTTGCAGGGAAGGCAGAGAGAACAGAGCGCCGTAAGGCACGATTCTTATTCGCTTCGTTGACTTTCATAACTCTTTTCATGCACGCGCGTCGATTTTTAAGGCTTCTAACATCACCTTCCTCCAAAACACGTTCTATTTGGTCATGGAATGTGTCTTGGCTGTCCTCGACTCCTGCGTCAATCCGCTTTTGCATTGTGTATCTGCTTAGTCAATCATGCATATCCATTCTTTCTACATGTCCGAACCATTGAAGCATGCCCTTCCTTACTTTTACACCGACACTCTCTTTCGATCCAACTTCTTTCCTTATAATAATTATTAATTTTTAAATAATTTATCTCGGTGGTTCAGTAGTCGAGCACCCCGCTTCTGAATAGCGGTCGCGGGTTCGAATCCTCACACTGGCTCACACCAACTACTTTTCAAAGTTCTTTTCGGAAGCTATGTGTGGAAAATATCGATGACTGAAAACTTTGTGCCCGGTATGGCAATAGGTTCGCCACCTATTCCATTTGGGACGTAAGCATAACGGCGAGACGAGGCTTAACTTCCGCTGCCCACACCTTCGGGTAGAAAAAGGCGTGAAGTTATGTTATGTAATTTATTTCAATGAGATACTAGCTTTCTTTTTTTAGCTTTGTCCTATGACACATAGGTAAATACAAAATTAGGCATTTTAATTGTTTTTAATCTGATCACAAATTGTAACAATCCACAGAAGCACGTCTCAATAATATTTCAAACGATTTTTATCACTCACGCGAAATAATAGCGAACCTTGTATTAAAAAAATGGTTTTGTAAAAGCATAACTTTATCAACGCAAACAAGGGAACTAAATTTACCGAAAATATGTAAAGTATTATTTATTTTATTTACAGATTTAATGTATACTTAAGCATAATAATTAAGTTGAAACGTTAATTTGGTATGTTAATTAGTGATTTATTGTTTAATAAACATTTGTGAAGCAACTCATCCGTATGCCTGATTATAAAAATAACGTAGATTTCATTCAATACTAATACTATGGCAAAAATGTGCGTCTTTGAGACGATATAAATCCAAATATATCTATCAACTCTTAGAAAAGTTTGCAATTAAAGTGCTAAATCTAGAAATCGTCCCATAATATAACATTTAACAGTGGTAGAGCCAAGCAGTTCGCTGCATGAATGGGCCGGCTCGACCGGTGAAATACCACGACCTCTCAGAAGACCGTCCTAAAGTGGCTCATGCCGCGTTTCGTTCGGTGAGAGAGGTACCCGGAGGCCCATTCCCCCCTTCCCCATCCTTTCCTCTCCCCTATCCCTTAATGGTCGGCAACGCAACAGTAACACTATGTGTTGCTGGTGTCCATGGGCGGCGTGTTGGTTGCTTACCATCAGGTGACACGTTTGCCCTCCTATCCCATAAAAAAAAGAAACATAACTTCACGCCTTTTGTTACCCAAAGGTGTAGGCAGCGGCTGTTAAGCCTCGTCTCGCCGTCATGACACATAACCTTCACTACAATATCCATGCGTTATCCCTTGCATAGTTTCAAAGATCTCAGCATATATGGGGACAGACAGCGGAAAATGACTTTGTTATAAAACTATATTATGATGATTAAATAGCTTGATGGTAGGAGTCTAATCTTTATAACAACTTTTTAAATTTCTCTTATTTTTTCAAAATCTCTATATATAATTAGGAAATAGATTTTAAGAAATTCTATAATTTCAAAGCAAGACAAAATCATCCCATTAGTACTGGCTGATGATAAATTCGATCCAAATTACAGCAAAGATATTTAAGACAGTATGGCTTCTTAGCTTAAGTCTGTTGAAATTGGGTGAGTTAAAATTTTATTTTTTTAACTCAGATAAGATATTTTTTTCCCGTCAGGGGTCTGCAACATTTTGACGTGACGTATTTCAAGTTTGTATTGTAGTAGTAGTATTGCCGTTGACCAATCACTATACGCGGATCAATCTTTCAGCACGTTCAAGTTAACCTCCATAAAACATGTACGTGCTTTGAAATAATAATTGTTTTGTTTTATTTATTTTTTCACGACATGTCAAGCGAATTGTCGTTACTACAGTATAACCGTTTATAATATTGCATGGCGGCTGATATAAACAAAATATTTATAACTCACATTTCACCGCTGAAAGCATATTTACGTAAAAGATTAAATAAAGATATAGGAGATCGGATTCAAATGTATGTCTATTCTATAACAAAAACATATTTCACTATATAAACAAGGCTCGGTGGTACAGTGGTCGAGCACACGGCTTCTGATCCAGAGGTTTAGGTTCGAATCCCGACACTGGATCACATCAATTAATTTTCGAAAGTTAAGTGTGATAAGTATCGATGACTGAAAACTTTGTGCGCGGTGTGGCAATAGATTCGCTACTTATTCCATTTTGGACGTAAACATAACGGCGAGACGAGGCTTAACAGCCGCTGCCTACGCCTTCGGGTTACAAAAGGCGTGAAGTTATGTTTATGTATGTTATGTTAACATGAGCAGCACTCATCGACATAAACCATTTTTCCTAGATTCGGAGAAGTCGTGGTATTTCACCGGTCGAGCAGGCTCATTCATGCAACGAACTGCGCAGTTTTTCCACGCGATAAATAATTACTAGTTACCTATTAAAGTAGGAAAATAGAAAAAAAAAATGCGCACGAATCTTCTGAAAAGGTCAAATGACTAAAAATAAGTATGTACTTATGTAATACAAAGTATAACAACAACAATTATAATTGCAACTAGTATTTATTTATGAATATAATAAATAATAGTTTAAAAAAAACTAAAAAACACGCTTTTTATAGAAAACCGAACTAAAAAATGGAAAAATAAAAAAAATATATTTTATTTAAAAAAAAGCGTGGGGTGCTTTTTAAGATATTATCGAAATGTTAATCACTCTACTCATATCTGTCAATAAAATATTTATAACTATTGACACCATGCACCCCACGCTTTTTTTAAAATAAAATATATTTTTTTTATTTTTCCATTTTTTAGTTCGGTTTTCTATAAAAAGCGTGTTTTTTAGTTTTTTTTAAACTATTATTTATTTTAAATTTTTTAGTACGGTTTTCTATAACAGCGCGTTTCTTAGTTTCGAATTTGAGGAATAGCGCCATCTGTGACTTATATAAGGAACTCGTTTCAAGTTGATAACGTAAACTTTCCGCTGATTGCCACTAGATGGTGTGAACTTTCATAGTTCACAAATCGCACCATCTATCGTTTAAAAAAGCGTGGGGTGCATGGTGTCAATAGTTATAAATATTTTATTGGCAGATATGAGTAGAGTGATTATCATTTCGATAATATCTTAAAAAGCACCCCACGCTTTTTTTAATTTATATTCATTGAAATTTTTAACACTATTTTCTTAATTTAAATTCATTAAAATTTATTTTCTATTTTTTAGTTCGGTTTTCTAGTCTAGAACTTTCATAGTTCACAAATCGCACCATCTAGTGGCAATCAGCGGAAACTAAAAAAGAAGTCAGTTACAAACAAACATACAAACATACAAACATACAAACATACAAACATACAAACCTACAAACAAACATACAGGTGAAGCTAATAAAAAGCTAATAAAAAAGAAAATTTCTGTTTATCGACTGGGTGGTCCATAGGTCGACCACCTCGCTGCTGAATCAAAAGTCGCGGGTTCTGATTCTGGCTCACACCTATTACTTTTCGAAATTAATTACGAAAGTTATGTGTGATAAATATCGATGACAGAAAACATATCGATGACTGAAAACTTTGTGCCCGGTATGGCAATAGGTTCGCCTTCTATTTGGGACGTAAACAAAAGGGCGAGACGAGGCTTAACAGCCGCTGCCTACACCTTCAGGTAGAAAGAGGCGTGAAGTTATATTATGTCATATTTCTGTAACCTTTTCAGTTTTATTCACAGATTTAAGTGAAATGACGGTCGTACAGAGTTAGCAGTGTGGTCGACTTTCTCTGACCGTGTGGATTTAATGAAGACTAGCGGGCTTCTATAAGACTTAAGCCCGAATACCGCCACTCAAATATATAAGAGCTACTTAAGCGTTTAAGTAGCTGTCACATTAGACAGAATGCGTCAAATTTGAGCAGTAAGTAGCACTTTATTGATTGTCAGATTTTAGTGGCGGTTCTGTATTCGTGCATTAGTCTCAAAACAACGATGACTAAATTTTTTGTCAATTCTTATTTTTATCTTTTTTGCACACTTTCATATAAGTAGTGGCAATTAAACCTCGATTTGCCTGTAAAGAGAACTCACATAAACACCGCACATTAGCAATAATTAGAGTAAAAGTTCGTAATTCATTGTAATATTTGGTAATAAATTGTCACGACACTTGTTCCATGCCAAAATGCACTTTTAAGTATCAGCTTAATTAGAAAAATGTATAACTACCCAAATGGTCTAGTAGCTGGGATACCTTGCTCTCATACTGGGGGCTCGGGTTCGAATCCCGGTATCGGAACTCTTTTTGAAGTTTTATTTTCCATGTATTCATATTTTATATATATATTTTTTTAGTTCTAAAATTTTATTACAATTCCTTCACTAATTAATCGAAAGGAACTTCGTTCCATCCGGGTGTCCCTTGACACCTCTCAAGTTTTTTTTTTAATTACTAGGGTCTGGTACTACTGTGCTGGCTATTTAGTTTCCATTTTCCAACCATTCTGTTGTACAGCTATAAAATAAAAGTACTCGTTACTTTGTATTTTTCGAATTGCCCAAAGGCGAGGGTTAAGTATAAGATTAAGTTTTTAGTTATGAATATGTATTCATAGAATCTAATAATAAAACTATTAGGACAAATTAAGACAATTAGTAGAAGGCAAAGAAATAATATAGGGCAATATCGTATATTGCTACATTTTACCCCTGGTGGAGTAAAACGAGAACATTCCCAAGGAGTGTTGACGTCAGGCAGGCGGCCGATCATAATATCCCAGCCAAATCTTATTTGTTCGAAAGGGTGACATGTTATACCGACCCCGCTTAGAGTGGGATAGTGGCAGATAAATGAAGATAAATGTGTATTAATACAGTCTTAACAACGTGTATTTTTATTTCAAGAATTTGAATATTCTACGTCTTAAAATAAAAATTTGCTAATTTAATATTTTTTCCTCGTGGTTTGGCCCTCGTTGTGCTACTGTAGGCAAATTTTAATAACGCTTACTCTGAGAACAGCGCAGACGCTATTTCGCACCATTGAATACTTGAGTATCTACTTTCTGGCCCCGATAAAATGAGCTCCATTGCGGTTTTCTTTTAATAGAATTGTGTAACTGTAAAAATAATGTATTTGTTGTTTGAAACAAATTCTAAGGTATCTGTAGTTTTATAAAATAGAAAATTCAATGGAATGATACAGTATTGTTTAATTACAATAAAATGAGCATTATACAGTTTTAATTTTTATTATTTAAAAAATATCTGGTGTTCATTTTTGTATTGCAATATCCAAAATAATATGGATATTATAATAATAATATCTTGGACACAATACACACAGCGCTCTCTAGTTCCAAGCTAAGCAACTAAATGCTTGTGTTATGGATAGTAGTTAACGGATATTAATACATATATACTTTTCTTTTGTAAATAAATACTTATAATACATAGAAAAACACCCAGACGCCAAACAAATATTTATGTTTGTCACAAATATTTGTGCTCAGGTGGGAATCGAACCCCCGACCTTATTGCTGCAGCCGGTAGTTTTACCAATGCGCCACGAGGGCCGTCAATTAGTTATAGATAAGTTGGCGGTGATCTTATTTGTGGCGAATAATTGGTCGATATTGCAACTGTCGAATAAGACCCGGTGGATTCGATTCCCTACCGATTACAAATATTTATGGGATGAATATGAAAATGCATGTACAGTTTCTAGAAACCCATTAAAATTCCAAAAAATATATTTTTTTGATTGATTTAGTATAAGAAATAATTTTAATAATCAATGAACAGATAGTATGCTACCGAAACTATTTAAATATTATAACAAATTAAAATAATTATACATTCTTTGAAAATTCTCATTTTCTGTAAAAGTTTTTCTACTCAAAGCAACTAGAGGCGGCTTTTTATTCAGGTAATCTTTGAAAAAACCTCAATTTAGTTTGAATTTTGTGATAATTTGACCTTACTGACCTAGCACGTGACCTCATTTCTGCCCACACTTCGATAATATGCAAATTGGGCCGTCTCTGACAATATTCTCCATGACATTATTTCGAATTGATAACAAAATTAAAAGTCGACCCAAAATTCATTGGCTTAAATAATCAAGTTGTAATTTTAAAAAATGTAAATAATTTGTAGAATTAAGTGATAATATGTCTTTATGGCATTGGCAGGCAAACGAGTATGCGTGCCACCTGAAGCAACTAAAATCGCCAATGGACACGTGTGCTACAGTTGCGTTTCCAGCCTTTAAAATTGTATTGCGAAGGCTCTGAGCCTCTGTATACCTTTCTCACCGAGCGAAACGCGGCACTACTTTAAGTCAATATTCTGAGAGATAGTGGGCATTCACTGGTCGACCCGGCTCATATATATAGCACACTGCGTTTCTCTACCACTAATAAAACTATTTAAAAAATATATTGTATGAAACAAATACGTTTTATTCTCATATTTTTGACAAAATGTAGATAAGAATTTCAAGACACATATCGTTTCCCTTGATACAAGGTAACTTTTCAGTGCAATAAACTCTCTGGCACGCCATTTGTGCTCGATAAGAATTTGATAGAGTTAATCACGTCATCCATAGCAGTACATATTGTAAATATTATGCAAACATTTTGGATACCTTCTCGATTTCATTTTATGGAGCAATAATTTTCGTAAATGATTAATAAAACTATTGGAATAAATGTGACTTTTGCGTTGTCCACACCACCACCTGTAATAATCTTTTTTCCATTAAATGTTAATTTATTTAGCTGTGTGGCGCCGGCTTAGAATACCGCCACCCCATCTCTTCCCGTGAGTGTCGTAAAAGGCGACTAAGGGAAAAGGCTGTAAGAATGGGCAGCAGCATTCTCTCTCAACAAAATACAGCCTACTGCGATCGCCAACCCGCCTGCCAAGCGTGGCGATTATGGCAAAAACCCCCCATGAGTGAACGGACCGGCAGTTGTGGCGCTCTATGGGGGAGGCCTGTGCAGCAGTGGACCTCAAAGGCAAAGGGTAATGATGATGTTAATTTATTTTAAAGTATCAATTCCGGGCTCACACTAATGATTTCTTGGAATTATTTTCGGAAGTTATCTGTGATAAATTTCGATGACTGACAAGTTTGTGCCCGGTGTATGGCTATAAGTTCCGCCACCTTTTTAATTTGAGATGTATTAGTGGGCAAGTCGAGGCTTTGTAGCCGCTGCCTACAACTTTGGGTAGAAATGAGCGTAAAGTAATAAGTAAAATAACATAAATAAATCATATCTATGTTTATGTTAATATAAGTAATAAATTAAAATATAGTCATTTTGGTAGTCTGGAAGTCAAGCGAGTTGCTTGACAAATAAACGTTAAAAAAAAGTCTTGGGTTCGAATCCTGGCTTAGAACAATGACTTTCAAAATTAGGTGTTATCGGAAGTTATATGTATTTTCGAAACACATTGTCATAAAGAAAGGTTGATATTAAGAAGGCCAGTTAAGATATTTTTTAAATCAAGTTTTAATACATGTTTCTTTACACGGTCAAATTGATTAAAAGCGGTTATATTCCCAAATTTGAAAACATTCTTACAAATTTGTAACGAACCCTCGGAGTCTGGAACCCAAATCAAATAAACCGGATTAGGTCATCGCTTTACGGCAAGTGGAAGTGGCGGGTCATCTCGGAAGAAGCAATTCTCGTGGTCGTAAATTGAATGCAAAATTGGATGAAATCCTACTGTTTTTACTGTATGGAATCACTGGAAGTTGTTAGATTCCTAACATTTTATTTCTCGAGGAGACATACCACTGGAATGGTTTGATTGAATGTGACAATAGTGATTGCGATAGTCGAACATCGACCGCATTTCTTGTATGTATCGTTCATTTATTCGTTCAAACCAATATCCAAGAGTTTATATCAATATTATTTATGAACAGTTTTTTGTATATTTTTTTATGGTAAAGGGCAGCAAACGAGCCGGCGTGTCACCTGATGGTGAGCAACAAACGCCGCCCATGGACACCTGAACACATGTTACAGTTGCGTTGCCGGCCCTTACAATGGGATAAGTTACGAGTCGGAAGTGGGATGCGAAGGGGAAGAGGAAAGGGGTTGAGCCTTCGGATATCACTCTCACCGAGCGAAACGCGGCAAGAGCTAGTTTACTTCGATATTCTGAAAGGTCGTGGTATTTCACCGGTCGAGCCGGCCTATTCATGCAACAAGCTGCGTGGCTCTATTGTGTAATATATAATTTTTATGTGTGCCTACATAGTACCATCTGGGTCCAAGCTAAGCAAATAGAGTGGTATAGAATAATGCATTGTATTTAGTACCTAACTTACATATAACGTACATAACCTTTTTTTTTATAAATGGCATTCAGAAAAAAGGAGGAAACCATATAAATACTCCCTACTCATCACACTTTTCTATTTCTCAGGTTTTTAGTGTCTGTGGGCTTATGCAGCGTACTTACGTCGAAGAGAACAGTGGTAGAGCCAAGCAGCTTGCTGCATGAATGGGCCGGCTCGACCGGTGAAATACCACGACCTCTCTGAAGACCGACGAGAGGTACCCGGGGGCCCACCCCCTTCCCCATCCTTTCCTATCCCCTACCCCTTCAAGGTAGGCAACTCAACAGTAACACTATCTGTTGCTGGTGTTCAATTGCGGCGTTGGTTGCTTACCACTAGGTGACCAGCCTGCTCGTTTGCCCTCCTATCCCATAGAAAAAGAAGACATTGATCTACGCATAGACTTTATCGAATATTTGGTTTACATTTAGTATCAGTCTTAGTGTTCCAATGATTGAGCTTCTGAATCAAGAAGTCGCGAGTTCAAATCCTGGCTAACGTCAATGACTTTTCGAAATTATTTTCGCAAGTTATGTGTGATAAATATCGATGACTGGAAAACTTTGTGCCCGGTATGGCACTAGGTTCGCCACCTATTCCATTTGGGAGGTAAACATAACGGCGAGACGGGGCTTAACAGCCGCTACCTACACCTTCGGGTAGAAAAAGGCGTGAAGTTATTTTATGTGGTTTACATTTATATTAAAAACTACTTTGAAAAGTCACAAAATACATAGTCCGGCAGTTAATAACCCTACATAACATAGATAGGTTTGCACTGTAAATAAATACAAAAATGAACAGTTCCGCTTATTCAGTTTTCAGACTGAAATTTTATACGCAGCTTTGGAATTTACTTTGAAATTTTCCCTCAGCGTAACCGTTGCTATTATTTGCTCATATTTTTTTCCCGAGCATAAGGGCACTAGAAATGAACACACAGCCTACGTTAAAGTGAGCCGCTTTGCTGCACATCCAAATGTTCCAAAGTTAAAACTGTACTAGTATTCAACAATTTTTTATTTTCAGCTTTAAATATGCTTATTTTAAATTTAGTTACATAAATGACTTTTACAAACGGTAACTTTTATACTACAAACTCATACTAAGCGGTGATGGGATATTTTTTATAAGCTTTTATTTACCTTGCACTGTATGTATGTATGTATGTATGTAAGTATGTATGTTCGGTGGAATCTTGTAACTCAATTTTGAAGTAGATACCTTCAACCGATTGAGCTGAAATTTTGTATACACGTTTACTTTGGATGACAATGCATGATATAATGTATGACATCATTCTATATCCAATATGGCGGACGACCCAAGATGGCGGAATGGATATTTTGAATGCATTTCTGCAATATGGGTATCAAATGAAAGGGTTTATTGAGTGTAACTCAAAATATAATATGACGTCATTCTAAATCCAATATGGTGGAATATCCAAGATAAAGGAATATATATTTTAAGCTTTCGTACAATATGGGTATCAAATGAAAGGGCTCATTGGGACCAACTAAAAAAATAATGTGACGTCATTCTAAATCCAATATGGCGGATCATCCAAGATAGAGGAACAGTTTTTTTTAATGCAGTTCTACAATATGGGTATCAAATGAAAGGGCTTGTTGATAGTAGCTCGAAAAATAGTGTGACGTCATTCTAAAACCAATATGGTGGAATAAATATTTGTGTTTCTACTATATGGGTATCAAATGGCCCTTTCATTAAAGAGTTATATGAGAACTTCAAAAACTATGTCTCGGTGGTTCAGTAAACTAGTCCGCTTCTGAATCAGGAAGTCTTGGGTGCGAATTTGGCCTCACACCAATGTCTTTCGAAATTCCTCTCGAAAGTCATGTGTGATAAATATTTTTGACTGACCACTTTGTGCTCGCTGTATGGCAACAGTGGTAGAGCCCAGCAATTCACTGTATGAATGGGCTGGCTCGATCGGTGAAATACCACAACCAGCTCACGCCGGGTTTCTTTGGGTGAGAGAGGTACCCGGAGGCCCACTCCCCTTCCCCATCCCTTCCTACTCTCATATCCTACATCCTACTCCCTTAAAGATCGTTGAGACGTAAACATAGTGGCGAGTTGAGGGTTGACAGATGCTGCCTACACCTTCGGGTAGAAAAAGGAGTCGAGCTATGTTATGTTATTAATTAATGTTATAAACAAATTAGAATGTGTATAAATATTATATATATCATAAGTTTTTCAATATGAGCGGCTAGATGTTAGTGGCCTGCTTGTTTGGCCGGTGTCAGTCAATCTGTTGTTTACTATTCAGTCATCATCATCATCATCATCATTAGCCTTTTTTTTTAGGTCCACTGCTGGACATAGGCCTCCCCCATAGAGCGCCACAACTACCGGTCCGCTCAATCATGGGGGGTTTTTGCCATAATCGCCACGCTTGGCAGGCGGGTTGGCGATCGCAGTAGGCTGTATTTTCTTCAGAGAGAATGCTGCTGCCCATTCTTCTAGCTTTTCCCTTAGTCGCCTTTTACGACACCCACGGGAAGAGATGGGGTGGCGGTATTCTAAGCCGGCGCCACACAGCTATTCAGTCACTGATGCCAAATCACCATGTCAAGATACAGGGTTAAGCGGCGCGTCCAAATTTATAATCAAAATGAGTTAGTGCTAACATTGAGAACCTTACGACCACTTTACGGCTGAGGCATCACAGTCGACGGCTTTCCGTTGACCTATGTTTTAATAGTTAACAGTGTTTTAATTGTGGTCAGCCACGCAATCTGCTGCATGAATGGGCCGGTTCGACCGGTGTAATGCGATGCCCTTTCAGGATACCGACGTAAATTGGACAGGATTTAATAACTTTAACATGATTGCTACACTAACGGATTTTAATGGTGTTATAGGTATTATTAGAATTAAACACAGTGGATGATGGGAACGAACTATAACTTTTATTACAACTCACTCCTATGTTACACTCAGGTCAGCAAGTATAAAGTACTGATTAAAACAACAGATGGCGTTACACATCACAAGTAGTTAAACATATTTTGTTATTAAACAGCAGTCCCACATAACAAAATTAAGTTGCAAAATCAACAAATAAGTAACAAAAAAATTTGTTTACTTAGGCTCGAAACTCTTTGCTGCTGGTCAAGCATACGCGGCCTTAAGTAGAGAAAAGACTTTAGGAGATCTCCTCATTGAAGAGTTGGACTGTTCGAAATTAACTGGCAAATGACCTTGTAACAATAATGCTTTGAATGAGATGAAGAGACTGAGAAACTTACCCATCGATAACTAAAAACTTGAAAATAATTTAAAGAAAAAAATTTTTTTAAAGAAGCTTTTATTTAAACGCTCTAAAAAGAATAAAATAATTTTAACCTTATACATTTTAACTATCAACTTATAACCTTATTATATACAATTTATGTGATAATACAAGCTTGTCGCTATGTTCAACCCAACCCTTCCCCCCTCCTCTTCCCATCCCAATTCCGACCCCTTCCATTTCCCATGGAAAGGGCCGGCAACGGAACTGTACCACTATATGTGTTCGGGTGTCCATATATATGTTATAAACCAAAAAAATATATTTGGATAATGCGATCCGTCACAGTAATCATTAAATCTAAAAAAATATTTCTAGATGGTTATGGATAGCCACTGATAGGTAATTAAACATAGCGACAAGCTTTTATTATCACATAAATTGTATATAATAAGGTTATAAGTTGATAGTTAAAATGTATAAGGTTAAAATTATTTTATTCTTTTTAGAGCGTTTAAATAAAAGCTTCTTTAAAAAAATTTTTTTCTTTAAATTATTTAATATTTTGACATAAGTCGTACCAGTGTTACCAGTGGTAGGGCCAAGCAGTTCGCTGCATGAATGGGCCGGCTCGACCGGTGAAATACCTCGACCTCTCAGAAGATCGACGTAAAATGGCTCTTGCTAGGTTTAGTTCGGTAAGAGAGGTACCCGGAGGCCCACCCCCCTTCCCCATCCTTTCCTATCCTACTCCCATAAAAGTCGGCAACGCAACGGTAATACTATATGTGTTGCTGGTGTCTATGGGCGGCGCAGGTTTCTTACCATCAGGTGACGTGTTTGCTCGTTTGCCCTCATATCCCATAAAAAATATAACTTTGACTATTAGGGATATTATTTTTTCATAAAAAATATCATGATATATAACAGCCATAAGTTTACTTAAAAAGCGGAGCGAGCTGGTTCCATGTAATTAGACGCTTCGAAGATTTATGCCACTGAAATAATCAAATTCTTTTAATTTATTTTTTGGTGATACGTAAGAATGTTTGCTTTAGTAAAATATTTTTTATGGGATGAAAAGCAAACAAGCAAGTACGTCACCTGATGGTAAGCGACGAGCGTCACTTAAGGATACTTGCAACATTGGTGCTATCGGCCTTGGCCATAGGATTGAATAAGGGACTATGGGAGTGAATTGAGTTACTTGGATAACTGCAAAACAGATAGACATTGTCGGCCTTAGACAAGGCATAGAGAAAGGGATCGGAAGTGAATTGAGTTACTATTGAATACTTACATAATAATAGTACTATTTTAATAACTAGGATATAATAACACATGTTATTTGTATTAATTTATTGAAATTTATATAGATATATTATTTATTATGTATTATATCGGACCAGCCTTTATTTATTCAATATAAACAATAGCTAAACGATACATTGAAACGTCAATGTGTACAATTTGTTTTGTAAATACATACTAAAAAAAACATACATAGAAAAGTACCCAGACGCCATACAAACTTGTCACAAATATCGTGTCGTGTGGGGATCGAACTCGCCAACCTCGATTCTACCGTCGGTAGCTTTACCAATGCACCACGAGGCTTGTAAAGATCAAGATATGGTTTAAGATCTGAGTATATAACAATAACTTTTCTATAGGACCGTTTTCGGATGATATCTGACAAATATCGATGATGAGCATTGTGCCAGATGTATGGCGATAGGTTCCGCCGCCGAATCCATTTAATATCCGCTTCTTACATCTTCGGGTAGTAAATGACGTGAAGTTACAAAAAAAAAATAATAACAATACTTCGGGACAAATATACAAGTCATGCAATTTTATTCATCCTTGTCAGTAAGAAAATATATAAAGTCCGTGTTTATTTGGGTCCGCTTTATTTTCATCGTCCTTTTGGGCCGACGTTCATGTATCACTGCAGGCGTCAGCCCAATGTTTAATTATCTACGTGCTGCTTCAGCTGGATTTGTCACGTTCGTCCGTTAGCATCCGTATAGAGTAGTTTAGTGACGTTATGATAGACATTTACGAAATCGAATTTTCTAGCTTACCAATCCCATACCAAGTAATATGTTGTAAGTATATTAAAATATACTTACAAATGAGTAGTTTTTTATTGTAAGTATTAATAACATAACTTCATGCCTTTGTTACCCGAAGGTGTAGGTAGCGGCTGTTAAGCCTCGTCTCGCTGTTCTGTTTTCGTCCCAAATGGAATAGGTGGCGAAACTATTGCCATACCGGGCACAAAGTTTTCAGTCATCGACACACAAACTTCCGACAACAATTTCGAAAAGTCATTGGTGTGAGCCAGTGTCAGGATTCGAACCCGGACCTCTGGACCAGAAGCCGTGTGCTCGAGCACTGGAAGTTTTATATGATTACCAATATCTTATTTTGAAATATTATTAGCTTCTGGTGAGTGGTAGAAACAATCGTAACATTAATGTCTGGATCGATTCTTGATACATATAATAAAGGAATAATTAGTTTAGTTACAATCGATAAACCGAGAATATTATACATATAAAAGTGTGTATTGTAATTTTTTTAAATTTTAATTTATTAATTGTTTTTTTACTTTTTTATACTTTCTCAGTGCTAGTTGAGTCCTAAATATAGGAAGTACCAATTACGTGTACCAATTTTAACTTTCACTGCAATATAATATATCAAACTTAATTACTATACAACGGGTAAGATTTCTAAACGTAACTCTTTTATGCGTTGAAAATAAATCTATTACTTTAAAAAATCAGCAATTCTAAACAAAGAATTTACTCTTTCTGGTTTTGACCCCCAGTAGGGCCCCCAACTCTTATTTCTCTTACGGCCCCTCGTACAAAATGTGACATTATTTCCCCCTACATTGCGAGCTGGCTTATCCATGTATTATTGTGAGCACCTTACTGTGATCTCCTTGTTTCGCGTTCATATCACGCCAGACTTATAATATTATCATGTTTCATATTATTGTTGCCCATATTCCTGTTGCTAAACCGTGATTAGGGATTTCAGTTCATATTTATATGAAAACAATAAAAACATATCAAAAGTTTTAACCGCATTCTTTAATTAGTTTATATTTTTGATCACTGCAAATAAATTTGCAATATAAACAAATTAAAAAAGAAAACATTTATACGAACATATTCAGCCACATCGTCAGACCAGACGGATAAACACTAAACAGTAAATTTTTGTTTGTCTGATGTTCTCTAAATCAATTGTTCAGTTTTTACTACAACTTCCTAAATACATACATTCACGTTAAATCCCTTGCGGGTAGGCGAGTAGAGAACAGAGCTAATAACGCAGGATTCTTACACGGTTCAGTCGCTTCTTTGACTTTCATAGCTCTTTTCAAACACGCTCATCGATTTTTAAGGATATCACCTTCCTCTAGAACTCATTTTATTTGGTCATGAAAGGAGTGTTATGGCTGTCCTCGACTTCTACATCAATCCGCTTTTGTATTGTATATCAGCTTAGTCAATCTTGGGACCCTTGCAAATCTTACGATGATTTTATTTCACAATAGGGAAGTATGTAAAAATATAATAAAGATTTTTGGAGAAACAAATAGTTCTTCCTTACATCTAATAATCTATATTACTTTAGAAAATATTAAAAAGAAGTTAAAAGAAAGCAAATATTGGAAAGAAAGCTAATAATTATATCACAGCCACTACCGTGCGTAGCTGAAAGTACGTTATCAGAAAAGCTGATATCTCGGCAACTGCTGATATGATTGTCTGAAAAGAAATTAACAGTTTTTAAGTTAACTAAAAGTTTTTTAGTATTTTTAAATAATTTATTTTATGATTACAAGAAAATTGTAACAGGCATACATATGTACTTTGAAGATATTGAAAAAAGTCTATATGAGTTGTTTTTACTCTAAGTTTCTTTTGATATCTACAAAACTCGACAATGATGAAAAAATTAAACAAAAAAAAATCGTTACATAAATGTATGAAATTTCAAAGGAAGTTTTGAGGTCTATTTAACAAATGTTTTTTTATCATTTTCTCTAAACATTGTCTGTTTCCGATGCTACTGATTATTTAAGTTAATATCTAAGATATTTTTACTGTATTAATGAGATATAGAAATAAGACAATGGATTCACTCACAAAGATATCGGAATTGTTTGTTTTTTTTTTATGATAATAGTGAACCTTTTCTGTTAGGTTTTTTTTTTGTAAATAATATAAGTCTGTGTAACTGATTAATCATATATAGTTACTATATAACTATTCAACCATTCTCTGCTTAAAAATTATTGTCATTGCTGGAAATCTAAATTCGTTTATGGGGTTTTATATGCCTTGTGGGGCATTCGTAGAATAGCTGAACGCGGGATCGAGTTCGGCGGGTTTTCCACCCGAGAACAAATATTTTTGATAGGCATGAATGTTAGTATGATGTCTAGGCATTTTGGTATGTAATATTTAAGTTTATATCTTCAAAAGAGTCTTGGTGGTCCAGTTGTCGAGCTCCCCGCTTCTGCTTTTCGCTTCAAACAATTCTCGGTAGAATAGCATTTAGAAAATATGTTTTATAATTTGTAAAGTCTCGGTGGTCCAGTGGTCGAGCAGCCCTCTTCTGAATCTAAAGGTAGCGGGTTCGAATCCTGGCTCAGACCAATGACTTTTCGAAGTTAATTTCGCAAATTATGTGTGATAAATATTGATGACTAAAATCTTTGTGCCCGGTATGGCAATAGGTCACCTATTCCATTTCGGACGTAAAAATATAACGGCGAGATGAGGCTTAACAGCCGCTGCCTACACCGCTGCCTACAGTTATATTGTTATATTTATAATGCTTTCAATTCTTTAGCTGACTTAAAATATTTCAGACTTTCAATTTGAGTTTACTTACAATTTCTGTAATTTGTTTGTACAAAGCAATTTAGTCTTTAATGGCTCCATTTATATTTTAAACAGACTTTCTAAAGACTATTCTGGATTGATAATAGAACTTATCAATTACGGATAAGACTTATGTATAAGCTATCTTTTGTATAAGCCGTTACATTCTTCTGTATGTTCTGTATAGTTTCTAGCTGTGTGATTTGTGTTCACAGCATATTCATTAAAAAATAGTAAGAAGAAATGAATTAATTACTTTTTAAATATATATACAATACAATTAAAAGAATAGGGGTCAATCTTTTTTTTGCAATCTCGGTCTACTAGCAGTGTGCCCAGAAGACTGGCCGCATTGCCACCCTGAATAGTACTGCTAATCCTCTGTGCTAAGAATGAACCAACCCTCTGGTCGCGAGAGGCCTCTATCAGTGTCTTTGCAAAATCTTTATAAAGTGCTCGAGCATTCGGACCCCATGTCCCTAGAGTCTGAACCAAGGTCTGAATTAAAGATATACTTCATACATGGACATTGAATTTAAAATATAGACTTGACTGTCCCGTTCGCCCATGTAAACTGCAGGTTGTTTGCTTTTAATTAATAATTATGTGCCCCAAATTCCTACTGATCCGAACGAAAATTCTGTACAAATCAATATGTTGTTATCAATTTCCTAAGTTTCAGTTGTATAATTAAATTTAAATTAACACCATGAAAAATAAATTATATATATTCTAGGTATCATCACATCTTATGACAAAACACTATTTTTTTTAATTTAATCAACGGAAAAAAAATGATGTATATAAAATACTTCTCGGGAGCAGTGATTTGAAACTTCTATTTCAGAGGGCCTATTTCAAATTGGTCAGGTTTCTTAAACAAGTTTAGTTTATTATATAAAAAAACTAGCTGACCCGGCGAACTCTGTTTCGCATCAAAAGTAATAACTGCTGCCCCGCTATGTTAATACTGCAATATCTTCGACAAATTTGAAGTCGATAGCAGCTCTAGGTTAAAAATGGGAATTTTCCATTGTTAACACCCCCGCAACCCCCCTTGTGGGTGGAATTTCGTAAAATCCGTTCTTAGCTGACCTCTACTAAAGGAATAATCCTACCAAATTTCAAGTCGCTACGCCTTATGGTTCCAAAGATATCGTGATGAGTCAATATATAGGTGGAAATCTCTTATATATATATATATAAGATAACGTAGGTGTTATTGACCTAGTTCTGGTGATAATGACTGTAATCATTTTAGAGAACTCTTATCTTACTGTTTTTTTTTGAGGTAGAAGGGCAACCGAGCAGGCGTGTCACCTGATGGTAAGCAACCAAAACGCCGCCTAAGGACACCAGCAACACATATAGTATTGCTGTTGCGTTGTCGACCTTTAAGGGATAGGGGATAGAGAAGTATGGGGAAGAGTGGTGGGCCTCCGGGTACCTCTCCGAATGAAACGCGGCAAGAGCCACTTTACGTCGATCTTCTGAGAGGTCGTGATATTTCACCGGTCGAGCCGGCGCATTTATCCAGCGAACTGCTTGGCTCTACCACTGTTAACTCATTTTTTAATGCGAAAGTTTGGTTAATTTGCGTTAAGGTAATACAAGTGCAACCTCTCGGTATTGCAGAAATCCATGGGAGACTTGCCCACTTACTTTCATTAACATTAAAAAAAGAAATTATGTACTACACACAATAATATAGTATGTTGAGATTAAATTCATAAGTAAAAATGTGAGTGTGGATGTCTAGTGCGTTTACCCATATTAGATTGTTCCGAGTAAATTTGCTCCGCACGTTCTAATGAACTAATCCCGTGGGACCAGAGCAACTGAAGTTTCATTAAAAAGACAGGAAACAACATAACATACTTTACACAAATAGTTACGTGTTGTAATACAATTATTACTGATTATAATTAATTATAATTATACTAATTTTAAAGAAGTAACTTTTATAAACTAAACCGGAGAAATACCATGACCTCTCAGAATATCGAGGTAAAGCGACACATGCCGCGTTTCGCTTGGTGAGAGAGGCATCTGGAGGCCCAACCGTCTTCTCCGCTCTACTCCCCATATCACTTTCGATACCTTGCTTATCCTATTTTAAAGGTCGGCAGCGCAACTGTGACACTATCTGTGTTTCGGTGTCCATCTGCTTTTCCACAAAGAACGATGGTTTACAAAAAAGAAAAAAAATCGGAAGTTCGGAAAAGTTCCGATTTAGATAATAAAACTTAAACAATTATTTTGTTTTTTTTTATGAGCAATAATTTTGTAGCTTCACATTCATGACACACAGAAGCGTTTTCATTTATTTGGCAGAATCTCATAGTTTAGTCGATAGTCATCACAAAAAACTTTAGAAAAGTCATTGGTATGATTCAGGATTCGCATTCAGGACTCAGTTGATATCCAGATTGCTGAAATAATTATGCCCTCGATACTTATGAGGCCGGAGAGGCTTTGCATCAGGTAAAAACACGATACCCACGGGAAGTGATACGGGGGCTCAATTCTCTAGGGCAGTGCCACGCGCTCTAATTAGAATTCACCATAAAGTAAAAGCTGATTTTGATATAATTATTCCCGAATGTGCATAAAAACAAACAAAACAAAGCAACGAAACAAAATTACGATTTTAAATTATTAAATGCCTACACTACGTTAAAATGTCTAGTTTAGTGTTTTGTTTCCTAGATATTTTTAGTTGAAACGATGTAAAATGACAATTATTAAAATATAATTTAAATACAGTCAGTCAGTGATTGTAAAATTTACTAACTGTAATTAGTCCATAATCCATCAGTTTTAGTTACAACAATGATTTGATATGTTCGTCGTATTGTTATTTTGATTTCAAAATTATTTACGAACTGTAATTAACAAAATAGTGATATTAGAAAAGTTTGATTAACATTTCAAAATGTTATTTTTATATTTAAAAGCTCTCTTAATTATTGCTCATAACATTTTCCTGATATAACTTTTACGTAGGTTTTTAACTATTTTACTTTTACTTTTTTATACGACGTAGCATACGTAATTTCCTTTACTTAACTTAAGTTTTAAGTTTAACTTTAGTACAATTTAAGTTTGAAGCAAAAGTATGTTAATATAATACATTTGTGCTCACCCGTCAACTAAAAGTAAAGTAAGCACAAAGAACAATAATAAAATACAACGACATAATTTAACGACAAAAGGTTTCTTATTCCCCCGTTACAATAAAAAGTAACACAGAGATCAAATGTAATATTATCAGTATAAATATAACCTACCCAGATTTTAAACGAAATATTTATTATTATCGAACGCGAACGAATATTGTGTGGCAACCCTATCATTTTGAACGACATCCCAGCAATAGTAAATGATAATTGGTGAACATCAAAAATTATATCTAGAACCTTTTTATTTTTCTTCATAACCTCGGGTGGTATAACGTTCATAGGGGTTAACAACGTGGTTGACCAAAACACATTAACCCTTTCTTTGCCCGTGAGGATATGATGAAGACAACAGCATTTTGTGGTTATTCACAAAACAATGATATACAGAATTTTGGGTGGAAGCATTCCCGTTATTGTTATGGGTAATAGCTATGATTATAACACGCGTCTCCAGTTAATGGCGTCTAATTAAGAACAGTAGTTGTTGGTTGGTCTGGAAGTTTGCATGAAAGTAAGTTTGTATTAATAAATTAGAGTGTTTTATATTATTTTAAAATATATTATAAAGACATGTGGCTTATGCCACGTTTCGTTTGGTGAGAGAGGTACCCAGAGGCCCAACACCTCTTCCCCATCTTTTCCTATCCTACTACCTTAAAGGTCGGCAACGCAACAGTAACACTATATGTGTTGCTGGTGTCCATGGGCGGCGCAGATTGCTTACCATCAGGTGACACGCTTGATCGTTTGCCCTCCTAACCCATAAAAAAAACCTGAAAGAATGTTTTTTAGAATGTTTGTTTGTTAGTCTGTTAATCTGTCTGTATTTTTATTACGGATTTGCTTTTATATCAAATTTCGCATGAATATTGCTAAAAAGTTAATTGATAGGCTAAATATTATCACACTATCACTAATTGGGGGTGAGCAATGAACCCTTATAATGGCACAAGCATAGTATTTTTGCTGCTCTATGTCGTCCACACAGGTGAAGTCAAGTGTAACGCCCGAAACCTATATTTTACTATTACTTTAATCGAATCCAAACATTGCAAATGTTTAAATCCTAAGTTGAAGATTTGACATCTTTGTAAAATTGACAAATTTAATTTCACTTTTTCCTTATCCCTTCGTGGTATGTCAGTGGTTGTGCTACTGTAGGCAAATTTTAATAACGCTTACTGCGAGAACAGCGCAGTCGCTATTTTGCACCATTGAACACTCGAGTACTTGTTCCCCGCTATTGAAGCGAGCTCAACTGTATTTTTGCTGCTATTTTCTCCTTTGAAAATAATTATTAGAAACTTGTCTATATTGTAATACTTCACTTTTTTATATTTCTAGCTTTATAATATAAAATTGGAAGATTAAATATTGAAGAAATAAATTCTGATAAATATAAATAAAGACTGATAAAATTTTTCCTATGCCTCGAGTATCTCCATCCTCGAGTAGAGCAGAGTAACAAAAAAATAAAAATAGCAATTGCCTACTTATATAGCATTATCGATTTTGTTCTAATGGTCCCCAGTTCTAATCCGGTACTTACTAATAATCTATCCGAAATCTTTTTGGCAGCTATAGGTTTTATGTAAAGAATACACGATGAAAATTAAATAAATCATTCATTCAACTATTAAGCGGCAAGACCAGCTCACACCACCAAGAATTTGCGTATGATGGTGCAAAAGAAACGTAGATAATATTGCCAAAATTAGAGATAAACTTCCTCCTCGTATCTTCTTCATAATACTTGTAACTAATAAGAAAGAATGGAATCCTTCTCTTCGTACTTTGAACGTCTTGAATTTTACAATGTGCTTTGATATTTGAATAAAGGTTTTGTTGAAGGTGCCTTGTGATAAATAGTAGATAAGAGGCAATGATATACGTCCATGAGGCATTGCCATCAGGCAATTGCGTGACTCGCTTTGTATTTAATTTATTTTAATTCACACGGGTATTTATTATTCGCTGCCGATATAAACAATAATTATTGTTTTTCTTTTTTCAAATGTCTTTTACTTATTAAAATAATAGCTTCATAGTCTTTTCTATTTCAAAATTAACATAATATACAGGCTGTAAGTTTTCGACTGAAATATTGTAAATCTTAATTAATTAAATTTTGTTTTTAATGTTTAATAAATTATCATCTTCCTCTAAAATAACTAAGATTCAATTTGCTATTCTTAATAACTTCTTAACTATTTGATATTCTTATTAAATCTACTGCATCAGCTATATCTTTGAAAGGGGTATAATTTAGGACATAGAAAACTTTTTGCTAAGGGCAAAATGCCTCTCATGCTACAATACAATAAGCCTAATCAATTTTCTATGCCATTTTTAATGAGATAAAAAATATATATGAAGAATATATAGACACCTTTGAAAAGGTTAAGGTTACTTGCGGACTGTAATCGGTCTTTAATATTACGTATCGACATTGTTGGATTATTATTAGAAAATGTTTTACTGAACAGAAAGAGTTAAATTTTGTAATGTGTTTCCTAGTGCCCATACTTAATCGATTGGATTCTTTGCCCCGTAAATTTCAATAATATCAACAGTATCATACCTATCTTCAAATATACCGTCTTGTTAGCAAATATTTTACGTACTGCCTGACCCAAGAAAAACTAATATATACATACACAACTTCAACCCAAGTGCAAGGCACTTGGGTTGAAGTTGTGTATATGAAGTAACACATTACGTGGTAGGGAGAGAGAACAGAGCGTCATAAGGCATGAGTCTTACATCTTGTCATACCTACACGCTCGTTGGTTTTAAGGCTCCTGACTTGATCTTCCTCAACGACTCGTTTTGTTTGACTATGTAAATGTTTCGTGGCCTTCCTCGATGATTTGCATTGTATGTCTGTGTAACTTTAAAAAAAGAACAGTTTTTTAAACCTTTCATTTTAAAAATGATATTTTACTAAATTGAATTTCTCCAGACAAACAACACTACAGTTTCGTTGTATTTTTTTTTTGTAATTTATGAAGGTGATTTCTGCGTAGTAATAAATGAATAAATAAAAAAACAGTAAGTCGTTGGACACTATTAAGAAGCTGTTTATCAATTTTATGGACCCTAAATTTGTGGTAGTAAGGAAACTACCTCGGGGCATGCGACAATAAACTTGGCAGGTGTCACCGTGACAATGAAGGGCAATAAGGACAGCTACTAGGTTAATTAAAATTAATAAAAAGAATATGGACGAGATGGTCGATATTTGTTAAGTAATTGAAAAAAAAACTTTGTTTCTCACTGATAATAATATGTAAAGATATTTGGACTGAAGATATGAGTGAAGTGTGAAATAGTCGTACCTCTGCACTCTATTTTCTCCTCCTATTCTGTAAGGAACTTGGCGTGAAGCTATAAATGTAATACATATCGAGATATATATTTTAATGGACAGTCAAATCGCGACTTTTTTAAATATTATATCAGAAATTTCAAAATGGAAAAATTTTAAATATCTGAAATATTATTTAAAAATGTCGCACCAATTAGATGCGGATTTTTGTAGAGGCGATTGTTTAGAAAACTTGCGTTACAATAGGACATTGGTTTCAAATCTTAACAAAACGTTCACCTCGTTTGCCCATTCTTATGGAAATTTGACCCCACTGACACGCCACCTTCTGTCCACACTCCGATAATATGCAAATAAGTCCCTTCTATAAACTGACCTAAAACCGTTTCTTAATTAAATTACTCTGAATTCAGAATATAATTTAAAGTTTAGTTTAAAAAAGAAGCCATATTGTTTAAAATGAGATTTGAATTTGGAACTATGTAAAATGAGCTATAAAATAGGTACGAAAAGTAAATAATAAAAAATAAATCAGCCTATTATATAATTAGTCCATATATTAAAATTCATACACTGAATCACATGGCAGCAAAATAAAACTTCACATCTGTTAAAACATAGATTTATCATAGACTGTAGTAGATAACACATGTCAGTATCAATGTATTGTACTACTAATCATCACTGACAGCGCAACCGCGAGTAAGCGATTCTCAGTATCTATATAATTTAACACATGAAAAATAATTAAGTAAAAGTTGATACTTGGAAGCACTTTTGACGCACACATTGATAAGTCACCCACGTATCAACAACCCATTTTTTGGTCTCGTTGTTTGACTATTGCTGATTCTTAAATCTATGAGTTAAAACTTCAATTAAAAGAAAAAGCCATCTCATATAAAATGTGTTTTGAATTTCGAACTCTATAAGCTGACGTTTAATTTACACGATATTCACGATGATGACGATATTCACTATGATGAAAAAATAAATAAAACCTTTTTTGAGTGATAACACGTAAGTATAAAACCAGACGTTATTATATTGTTAGGGGTTTAACATTTTTTTGTAATAAACTTTGTTCGCGGTAAATGTTCGCTAAAATTAATCACATGTGATAAGCGCGGGATATGTTGTACCATACGATTATCTTCTATTTTTCTCTCGTATATTAATAAAATCTTTTTTTTCTTGCTTGCTTGTCTAACACGAAAGATATAAACAGTTGTTTAGTTCTCTCTTCAAATGAAATAAAACTTTTTATGTATGTTAAAGTTTCCAGTGATACAAATTTATTTAATAATAACTAATATTTAACATTTTGAGTCCAAGAAACTTTTGGAGTACGCAACAAATTTTGAGTTTTCTAAGTGAGATTGAGACTTGACTTCAAATTTTCGAATGCATATTATATATTGTTAAAAGAGATTCTTGATAAACATATTCTAATTAAAATTCTTAGAAAATTATAACATAGCAACGACACGTTGAGACTAATTTGCAAGAACTGCTATTTTCAGTTTTAAGTGTTTCAGGTACAATTGCTATATTTAGCTGTGTTCTTGATATTTAATCATCTATCTCATGAAGGTCTTTTAAATTTAAAATAGACATCTTTTGCACGATTAAACGAAAACAAAGTTTTATTCTTATATGTTTTTAAAAACTTTATGTCTTTAAATACAGTGACGTAGGCTGACTTGCTGTCTTGAATAACAATTTATTATCTGGGACATTTTATATCTACATATTAAATTTATTTGCTTTATTTTTTTTTATTTATGGGATAGGAGGGCAAACGAGCAAGCGTGTCACCTGATGGGAGGTAAACTGCGCCGCCCATGAACACCAGCAACACATATAGTCTTACTGTTGCGTTGCCGACCTTTAAGATGCCGACCTTTAAAATATCCTTGTATCGGATTATATTGGTAATAAAATGGAATATTCTAAGAAATAACTCAGATTTATCGACGATGAAACATCACAGAAATAGAAAATAAAGAACGTAACTTATACAGATTTTCAACGTTATTCTCGGATATCCGTTGTCAATATTTCGTGCGATGCGAGAATATTACAATGCTTTGAAGAAATATTTCTTACATTATTAATAATAACCCCCCAGGGAATAAACCTTGGCGTGGTGGCTCAAGCACTCTTTAAGCCCTAAAGAGAGCTTGAGCCATTTTCAGTCTGAATATCTTGACATGGTAAGAAACAATACTAAGAAACAACTAGGTTAACAAATCCAATATCACCTGGATATACCACCTCTCTGAACTAATTATTCCCAAACTGAAGAAATATGGAGCAGAATAACGGAAAATATAATCTACGGCTGCTGCCCGGGGGTCGCCGGGGCGCACCTGGAGCCGGTGCTGGGTGCTTCAGTATGCGACACACCGGTGACGAGGAGCTGAGCAGGCGGGCTCCCGTCACACAAGATGCTACAGCGGACGTCGGGGGTTGAACAGGCGGGCTCCTGGCGTGGAAGCTACAGCCGAATCAATTGGCGATGATGATGATGTCACTATTTTCATCTATCCCTTCAACTCGCCCATCGTATAAGACTAGAAGATCATCTACCTCTCATCTTCTAGCAACCTTGTTGATGTTGTACATGAAGTCAATCCCGGCTTAGAGCATGTACCCATGAAGAGGAAAACTACGAGTACACGCAAGCGATGGACACCTGAAATGAATAAGTTCATACTGCACACTTACTTACGCAAAAAGAAAATAAACCACACTGGCAAAGACGCCTAGAACATAAATTAGAACTATTGCGAACTAATATTGGTAGGTTAACACAATTCATTAATGGAAATAATAGTATAACATTAAAAAAGCAGGTAGAACGCATACTAGAACAATATAAAGTACACTCAATTCACGAAGAACCAAACACTAAATTTACACACACATTAGACACTCTCAAACAAAAACTTGCCGTTATCAGAGGATGTTTACGTAGGTATAAAGAATGTACCTACTCTAAGAAAACGGCAAAATAATCAATTTAAACAAAATGAAAAACAATTCCATCGAAATTTGAGACAAAATACAACAAATAAACAGGAAAATAATAATACAACTAATATACCAGATAAAAATGATTTACAGATGTTTTGGGCAGCAATATGGGAACACGCTGCTGAACATAATACACAAGCTGAATGGATACAAACTGAAATCTCAAATCACATGGCAATCGATACAATGAATTATGAGCATATTAGCAATAGATATCTTTCGAAACGTCCTTCTAAAACTGCACAACTGGAAAGCCCTAGGTTCAGACAATATACACAGCTTTTGGTATAAAAAGTTTACTAGCATACATGGATACTTACACAGGCACTTAAATAAGTTTATAGAAAACCCTAGTACAATGCCATACTACATTAGACTCGGTACTACATACACGATACCAAAAGACTGTAACAAACCTTCCGACCCCGCAAACTACAGACCAATTACGTGTTTACAAACTTTATACAAAATACTAACCTCCTGTATATCTGAGTTAATATACACACACGTCGACAGCAATAATATTCTAACTGAACAGCAAAAAGGATGTAGAAAGTTTAGTCAAGGCTGCAAAGAACAATTAGTCATTGATTCAGTAGTATTAAAACAAGTTCAAAAGTTAAAAACAGATTTATTCACCATGTACATTGACTACAGAAAAGCATATGATCTTGTCCCATATTCCTGGTTACTACAGGTTCTAGATATTTACAAAATACATCCGACAATAATAACATTCTTGAAATTTACAATGTCATACTTTATAACCAAACTTAAACTTATTACTCCTACAGATACAATACACACTGAACCAATTAAAATAAAACGCGGAACTTTTCAAGGGGATGCACTGAGCCAAATCCATTATCTAACACTTTAAATTCAACTTCCTTAGGCTATTCATTAACATACACAGACAACAACGGACAGACTAACAGACAACATAAGATAAATCATCTCCTTTATATGGAAGACAACAAATTATATGCTTGCCATGAAAATCACCTCGAAAAATTAGTTAAGATAACAGAGCAATTTACAGACGATATAGAAATGGAGTTTGACATTGACAAGTGCAAAATTGATTCTTTTAAGGCAGGTCAAAGTTATAAGTATAGTTACACTCTAGAAACAGGAAGGGAAATAGAATCTTTAGATGAGCAAGAAACATATAAATATTTAGGATATCATCAGTTATTACAACTACGCTATAAAGAAACGAAGGAAAAACTGAAAGAAATATTTAGACATCGCTTGCAGTCCATTTTAAAAACGCAACTACACATCGGTAACATGTTTAAAGCCATCAACACTTATGCAATACCTGTATTCACATACTTTTTTGGCATCACAACTCCATGTTGTGTACAAAATCAGACCTAAAAGTTTGCAACGGTCCATAAATACAGCATTGACTAAATCGCGAAAACACCATCCAAGATCTTGCCTGCAGAGACTAACTCTACCTAGAAAGGAAGGTGGCAGAGGACTAATCGACATAACAAACTTACACAACAGACAAATTATAACCCTTAGACAATATTTCTTAAAAAAATCCGATTCATCCACTTTACATAAAGCAATAGAACAAAACGATCACAAAGCAACACCGTTAAACCTGCAAGATAAAACTCCACAAAATAATGAAAAACTTACAGATGACTAGACCAAGCTTGCTGAATGGGCCGAAAAGTCTCTGCACGGAAGGCATCGCCACGATTTATGTTTACCCAATGTCGACAAAAACGCGTCGAACGCATGGCTAAATTGTGGTGGACTCTTCCCGAAAACTGAAGATTTCATTATGGCGATACAGGACCAAGTAATAGAAACTAAAAATTTAGCCTAAACTGACTACAAACATCGGCATGATCAAGTAGCAAACATCATACATCAAAAACTAGCCTATAAACAAAATTTGATTACTTCACCCATTCAGCCATATTATAAGTACAGCCCCCAAACTGTTCTTGAAAACTCCACTACCAAGCTATATTTTGACCGAGCCATACTCACTGACAGAACCATCCACTACAACAGACCAGATATCACATTAATTAACAAAATCAACAAAACCGCGTATTTGATTGATATTGCAATTCCTAACACCCATAATTTACAAAGTACAATAGCCGAAAAACTAACTAAATATATAGATTTCAAAGATGAGATAATGCGAATCTGGCATCTTCAAAAAGTTACAATAGTTCCTATTGTACTCTCATCAACAGCCGTAATTCCGAAACAGCTGCACCAGTCACTCAAAACACTAGATATACCACCTAACACCTATCACCTCTTACAGAAAGCAGTAATTCTAAACACATGTCGCATGGTTCGTAAGTTTCTATAAAACGAACAGGATCTTACACTTCTACCACAAAACGAAACACCATCTTTACCAAACACTTTAAACCCCACTCATACACAACCAGTCACACAAATCAATACAAATACACCTACATAACTTACTGTCAGAACTCTACGACATACCATGATATACACTTGGCTTAGGCTCGTGTATACCAGTAGAACCGGGGTAAGCCCGAGAACAAAAGAAGAAAGATAATAATAATAATAATAAGAAATATAAGAAGAATAAATATGAAAAAAGAGAGTGGTGAAACCTCGTAGCTCGCTGCATGAATGGGCCGGCTCGACCGTTGAAACACCACGACCTCTCAGAATAGCTTTTTAATAATAGCATAGCACAGCAGAATAGCTCAGAATTAGCTCTATGAGAGAGGTATGCGGCTGCTCAACGCCTTCCCCTCTCCCCTCCTTATTTTATTTCAAACCCATCCCCTATCCCACAAACGAACGAATTCCCAAGGAGGGTTAACGCCAACACCGTTAAGGCGACGAATCTACAACACAGCCAAGTCTTTTGACAACATGGATAATTCGAAATGTTGTGCTGACTCCACTTAAATCTCATTTCAAGTAAGGTTGGCACTACATGAGCAAGGGCATGAAAATAATAAATCATGATAAAATATTTTGGCTTAAATTTCATATTGCCTGAGGACACTGTTCCCTATAGATGGTGATACATCAATAAATATTCCGTTTGTTAAATTAGAAATACTTGATAGAGGTAGTGACAGATTTAAAAATTACAAATACATGTATGAAGATTTTATTGCTCTGAATATATTCACATGTACGGGTTTTAGAATTTTAGATGATCAATGGCTAGAAATTTTAGCAAAATAAAACTATTCACATATTTTTATAACTTCACTCTTTTTTTCCTGAAAGCGTAAGCAGTGGCTGTTAAGTATCTACTCGCTGAAGTTTTACTTACCAAATGAAATAGGTGCGAAGATAATACTGCTCTACACGGGACACAATGGTGTTTGTAATAATATTTATCACACATAACTTCCGAAAGGAATACTGAGAAGTCATTGTTGTGAGGTCGGAATTTTTCCCGCGATTTTTTTATTCGGAAGCGGAATATATCCTCCAGACTATTGAAATGACCAATATTCATATACTTATTATTGTGTAATGAGTTTTATATCTCTATCTTTAACGATCGGTCTTTTAATAAAATGACCAATATATTATTTAATCTGGAAAGAATGATAAATGTCCAGAGACTCGTGTCGTTTGTGTAAAGGCCGTATTTGATCTGGAACCTTAATTAGTTTGTGTAACACACTTCTATTGTACACTATCACAGTTATTATCCTTTCCTTGTATTTATTTATTTACTTGGCGTTAGAACCTTTATTGATATATATACCGCAGAGAATTGCATAAGTTGTAGACTTTTTGAAAAAATAATCAGTATGTATTGACATATAACATACATATACAAAACTTCACGTCAAATCCCTTGTAGGGTAGGCAGAGAGAACGGAGCGCCACAAGGCACGATTCTTACATACCTCACTTGCTTCGTTGATTTTCATAACTCTTTTCATGCACGCGCGTCGATTTTTGAGGCTCCTAACATCACCTTCCTCTAGAACACGTTCTATTTGGTCATGGAATGTGTGTCTTGGACATCCTCCTACATCCATCCGCTTTTGCATTGTATATCTGCTTAGTCAATCTTGCATCATCCATCCCTTCTACATGTCCGAAACATTGGAGCATGACCTTTCTTACCATTACACCGACACTCTCTTTCAATCCGACTTCCTTCCTTGTTTTCGACGCGGTCAACGAGGGTCACTCCGGAGATTTTGCGCAATGCCCTCATTTCGACGGCGTTAATCCTATTTTCACGCACACTCTGCCATACCCAGCTCTCGAAATACTACGACTTCCCAGAATATTGACCTAAAGCGACTCCCTTCTTATCACACTCCCTTAAAACACATGATTGCCCCCCCCCCTCCTCTCCATATTCCTTAAAAATAAACAATAAAATATCGTTTTTGTTGTTAGGAAAATCTCACGACTCAAACGAGGAATCTTAAACAGACTTATTTATCTTGCACAGACCAGTGCTTGACAATGCTTCACCGGTTGGAAAGTGATAGTGAATTTTAATTTAATTGTTATTTGAATACATACCTTTCGAAAAGTTATTGGTATTAGCCACGATCATTGACTTCACTAAGACAACGTTATATGAATAATTCATTAAACAAAACAAATCAATTATTATTAAATACAAATAATACTTATTTGTATAATAACATTAACAATAACTCAATAATGCAAAGATTTATTGTATTGCAGCTTTAATTTGTATTCCACTTCTCTCTATTATTTAAATCTCTCTAAATTTAATTTGTAAGAGCTTCAAGGTGTGCTATTAAATAGTTTACAGTAACAATATCATTTACATACAAAAGGGTCGCATCGATCTTCTGTAAGCCAAGAAGCAAATATCGCTGACTCTATCATGCTTGATATCATTAAATCTAAGAAAGGGGGTGGTATAGTGACTTTGCATTAGGGAACAATGGATGTCAAAACTATAACTAGATCCTGTTTTATCCTCAAACTGGCTGTGTAACACCGAACGCTTAGTTAGTTGAAAGCTTATGACAGGCTATTTACATAGACCATGAATATTTCTGAATATTTAACCGAAGATACTCAAATTAATATCTAATTCGTATTTCTTGTAACCAGCCCTTATGTACTCAGATGGTATAGCGTCTATTCATCCGACAGTCGATTCATCTCGCAGTCATCGATATTTGTCGTATAAACTTTAGTTTCAAAGTTTATTAGGATTTTTTTGTGTGGGTGATTGTGAGTTTTCAAACACATCTGAGGAAAATAAATGGTTCTCTTTTGATTCAATGCAGAATTTTTCATTATAACAACTTGAGATATGTAAGAGGTTATATTTTAAACTATTATTAAATAGCTTCGGGGCGGTCACCGCTGCCCCAAACACAAAAATTTAAGGATAAGGATTCTGTGCATTTTAAATTATTTCGATACTAAAATTAAGTAATAGCACGATCTTCACTGACATGAAATGCCGGTACTTACTGATTGAATTAATACAATTAAACCTCAGAGCAATTTAAATTAAGCCCGGGAATTCTTCAGCGTCTCATTAACTATGCGTAACAGAATTATAAGTCAAATTGTATGATATTTAGTTATACGAAATGAGATACTAATGCTGGCGGTTGGTACGCTAAGTAGTATTAAAATGGTTGGTAGTGAACGTCAGTCAACTAATTTGTATGTGGGGAACTGCGTGTGTGGTGCAAGAGATAAGTAAACTTTAGATGTCGATCCAACAATCTTACAGCTGACCAGTTCGAAGCAGGAATTGATCGACTCAACCGGCGTAATACATCATAACATACACAAATACATCTCTTATAATCGTTGTAAAGTGGCTTATGACGTGTTTCGTTAGATTTGAGACCTATTAAGACGTCTACATACTACTAGTAAAGTTATTAAACATACTATGAAATTTATATGAGATTGACATTTATTATGACGCACAATCATTTGAAGACAGATTGAAATTTTAAAATCGCTCTCGCCTAAGTTTTGTTCATCACCACTCGCCGTATTCTAAGTGCTGTAGGTACAGGAAGCCGCAGTCGCTTCAGCACGATGTCAGATACCGCGTAGCATGTAACATGCTTCGCACACCTCCTCGCTAATTGAATCCATATCTACTCTAGCCAGTTGGAAATTTAGTATTTAATTTTCACAGGTACTTATGATAAAGTACGTGTGGTAGCCAGCATACAACTGATAGGTAGCATTGTGCATTGGTGAATCAACTGAGTGATTAGAAGCTTCAAACCTCACCTAAGATAACCAGCCCCACAAATTTTTTTTTGAACACGAATATTTGAATGGCGTCCCGGCTTTTCTATTTTTCGTTTCTTTCTATACATGTTTTTTTCTACCCAAAGGTGCAGTTTATGGCAGTTATTTAGTTCGCGTAATACAAGCAAGATGACAGTGCGTAATACTTGCAACATTATTTCAATTAGTTTTCTAATCTCTCCAGTGGCCTAAAAAGGAAAATATAGGAGGTTTTTTCTATATTGTTGAGCACACTAGTTCTTCAGTTATGAGAAAGAGAGTCACACGGACTTTTAATAGGAACAAGGGTAACAAAATCCATCATCCGACATCGATCTTTTTCAGATAACATATTATTTAGTAAGTGACAAGCGTCGCCCATGGGCACCTGAAACACATACGGTGTTACAGTTGCGTTGCCGACCTTTGGGCGTCCGGGTACCTCTCTCAGCGAACAGAACGCGGCATAAGCCCCTCTACGTCAATCTTCTGACAGGCCGTGGTATTTCACGGGTCGAAACGGCTCAGTCTCGGTGGCGCAGTGGTCAAGCACACGGCTTCTGATCCAGAGCCAATGACTTTTCGAAATTGTTTTCGGAAGTTATGTGTGATAAATATCGATGACTGAAAACTCTGTGCCCAGTATGGCAATAGGTTCGCCACCATTTGGGACGTAAACATAACGGCGAGACGAGGCTTAACAGCCGCTGCCTACACCTTCGGGTAACAAAAGGCGTGAAGTTATGTTAATGTATATTTATGTTTATGTGAGATGGCTTATTTATGCAGCGAACTGCTTAGTTCTACAACTGTTTTTAGGTTGGCAGTAACTACGTCTTCATAAAAATTACATGAAAACCCCTTGACTATCTTCAACAAAACCTTTTTATCTAATTTAAATAAAAATCTTTGTTATGATACTATTAATCAGAATTAACCATTTACAATTTTACTAATCGAACACTTTTTATAAATATCATATGAATGATAACGAGATAATAGCCATAGTTGATACTATGGCTATTATCTACTATTACTATAAATAGTACGATTTTACCGCGAATAAAGCATTTAAGGAAATTAAACTCGTATGTTTTTTATTTATTTTTTATTAGATAGTATAAGTTTTTAGTCGGGGACGATCACGACACATTCCATGTCCAAATTAAACGACTCTTTGAGAAAAATGATGTCAGGTGAGGAGTCATCATCAGCATAACCAGCATATTGCAGTCCACTGCTGGACATAGGCCTCCCCAATGTGCGCCACAACATCCGATTATCTGGCTTCCGCATCTAGTCTTTTCCAGCAGCCTTTCTGAGGTCGTCTGACCATCGGGCTGGTATGTGTCCTACGCTAGGTTTACCAAGACGCGGTCTCCACTCTATGACTTTCTTATTCCATCTACTATCGGTCCTTCGGCAGACATGACCAGCCCATTGCCACTTCAGAGAGCTTATTTTACGAGTTATGTCGGTTACCCCTGTTCTCTGGCTGATAAACTCATTCCTGAGTTTATCCTTCAGAGATACCCCGAGCATAGCTCACTCCATAGCTCGCGAGCGACTTTAAATTTATGGACTAGCCCCACCGTGAGTGTCCACGTTTCGACACCGTTGGTCATTACCAGTAAGACGCACGGGTCAAAGACAGGTGAGGAGGGTGGTCTTCAATAAAAAAATAAAGAAAAAGCTATTTTATTTTTATTTTTTGACCATTTGATCAATTAAATGATTGTTTTATAAATTTAAATTCATACACATATGATGATAGCAAAATAAAACCTTTTTTTAATGATAACGAGTGTGTATAAAACCAGACGTTATCGTCGTCTCTAAGAATATTTCTTAGAGATTTAACATTTTTGCCATAATAAACTTTCTGAATCAGCATTTGTGTGCGGTAATTGTTAGCTAAAATTAATAACGTACAATAAGCGCGATGTATTCTGAACCATACGATTAATTTTACTATTTTATTTCCCTCGTGAATAAATAAAAATCTTTTGTTGCTTGCTTGTCTGACATTAAAAATCATCAGTTGTTTTGACCATGCATTAATGTAAATCCATTGACGATGGTCCATGGACGGCGTTAGTGGCTTACCATTAGGTAACATGCTTGTTTAATCGCTCCCATATTGCACACATAAACAAAGGAAAATAATGATGACAACAACAAATGCTTCACGCCAAATCTTTAACGTATTAGGCCTAAAGGAAAGACGACGAATTCTTAAACAAAACACTAGCTTTGTTAATGTCCATCAGCCTTGTCACGCATTCCTAGTTTTCACGCCTTATTCTATAGGCTAATAAGCAATAGGCTAATAAGCAATAGGCTAATAAGTTTAGCCTATTGCCATTCACCAGACACAACGTAGTCTATCATAGATATTTATCAAATTAAGCTTTCTAAAAGAAGCTTTAAAGCTTTGCTATTCTAGCGTAACAATATATCATACAATACAGTACTAGTATATATCATCAATTGACTAAGTCATTTATTTAAACCACCTAACAATATTTAAACTCCAATCTCATGTAACAAAAGTTTTAGAGATAGACGTGAGCAATTCACTTAAAACTTAACAAAGATTAGAACTTTATCATGTAGTATATTTTAAGTTGTGTACTCATAAGATTAAAAACTTTTGAAACTTGTTTTTTTTTGTTTTATGTACTATAATTGGTTAAAGTATGTTTCTTAAGGAGACATTACACTAGGAGCACAATAATTATTAATGGCCATTTTTACAAATGCCTTTATAGCTTTAACAAAATTCGTTGAAATCATTATTTGTGAATATACACAACATAACATAACGGACCATGCCATATTCCAGCACAAGTTTTTTAGTCATCGATGTTAGTCACACATAACTTCCGAAAAAAAATCTAAAATTCATTGGTGTGCACCAGGATTCGGAACCACAAACCATAACTTTCGAAAAGACATCAGTTTGAGCCTGAAACGAACCCACGATTTCTCGATTTAGGAGCAAGGGGAACTTTAATATACTTTATGGGGAAATATATAATTTATTCAGAGTGATATCAGGTTCGTAAAAAAACCGTTGACAACACAAAAAATGTAATATATAGATGTTAACCGGATGTACAATACTCTTAACTAAGTAAAATACAAAACTTTTGAGTTCATTTATATTATTAAGTACAAATGTTGGCTGAACTATTTATAAAACAAGCTCCATCTTTAATTTTTTAAAGAAATGTATAATGTACGCAATTTCTCAAAGCAAGATAACACTGAAAACTTTATTGTTTGATAATATTTCACTAACCACAGACCAAAAGAGGGGGATATATATAGGTATTATGAGTCTAAGCTGTCTGTATGTTTGTTTGTCCTATTTTCATAAGGTTTATTTACATAAAATTTCTTGATTCAAAATCTTATAAGCTTCGAAGTCTTATGAATAAAATATCAGTTAGTTTGGAAACATATTTACTAAAGATATATATTTACATCAAAATTAAGAACTTACGTTGGACAACTTAGTACTCCGTTTTGCATGACCGCTACCTCAATAAGATTTAATGAGTATAAATATGAATATGAAAATATAAGTGGTTTTTTTACATTCCAACCCTTTTTTGTCTTGTTTTTTTTATTTTTAACTAGTTTACCTAGCGAACTTTGTTTTGCATCAGAATCAAAAATGGTCATTGTGAATTATCTTCAAGAGATAGCCTTCACAATCGCATTTTTGTTTGTATACCTTATAAAGTGTTTAATAATTTTGCATTTGCAATGAAAGTGCTAAATGTCGAGAATTATCACTACCTATTATTCAATACCTTATGCATACGAACCAGTCCCTAGACACCCATAAACACATTATAATAAATTGCGTAGTTCTAAAGATCTAAAAAAAGAGGGGGATAGACAGCCGAAAGTGACTTCATTTTATATTACGTAATGATTTACATTTTATTTGTTTTTAAATAAGAATCCATAAGAAAAGTTTCAACACTAATTAAAAATTAAGGTTCCTCAGTACATAATCGTGCTAGTTTTTTTTATTGAAATCCAGAGAGCTACTAATAAATACGTTTCTGTCTCTTCTTTTAAAAGTTACAACTATTATCGTAAATGTGTAGGTCATGTTTTCAATATATTCAGTGTCTACAGACTAGTACAGACTACCGCAGATCAAAAGTCGAGACAGTGACAAGGGTTTTGTGGTGTACCCCAAAATGAACACATGCTGTAAGACTTTATTACTAGAGCTGTTTCTTGAGAGAGTGGATATTCTTCTTAGCCTGACGTAGGGTAATTTCAATGTAATGCAAAACAAACAAATGGTTTTTGGGCATACCAAACACGTGAAGAATGTCTGCTAGGTCTAGGCTATATTTAAAGGTGCAGGTAAGATTGTTTCATTTATTCAATACTTTTGACTTTTTTATGGGATAGGAGGGCAAACGAGCAGGCGTGTCACCTGATGGTAAGCAACCAACGCCGCCCATGGATACCAGCAATACATATTACTGTTGCGTTGCCGACCTTTTCGGGATATCTTCTGAAAGGTCGTGGTAGTCACCGGTCGAGCCAGCCCATTAAGGGCCGGCTCGACCGGTGACTTCTTGGCTCTACCAATGTTAAACTGATTTTAATGTTTTATTTCCAAATCAAATAACTAATGAATACATCATTAAACAAGCAGACTATGATATTAATGAGACTATGATATGTTGTAATAGTAAACCAAAGCTCATTACATACCAACATACCTATATTTATATAATTATTGCATGAAAAATCATTTTCAATCAAATTCATTTTTTTCAATGAAATTGCTCGCCTCTATAAAAATGGCTGCAAATTTCAATTTTTATATAATTGCATCCAGCACTAAGCTGCAACGGTGGTCGTACAACTAACACGTTTTTTATGGGAAAAGTTTTCGAACTCGAGCTATTCTGGTACGTTACAAGTGCTGTTCAGTAAGCAAAAAGAAGAAACACGCAATTTTTTAAATCTATGATTAAGTAATTTAAAGTTTTTGAACAAATTAATAATACGGAATTATGAACTGAGTTAGTATATATGGCAATTTCAGTATGGTTAAATTTTACAACAAAAATGGCGGCAAGTAATTCACATACGTAACACGTAAATCTGTTCAAAACTGTAAGTCCGCGTGGGTCACCTGGTAGTAATGGACTAGCGCCGCCCATGGAAATCTCTTTCACCGAACCAAACAATGATTAAGCTACTTGCCGTCTTTTTTCGAAGTGGTTGTGGTATTTCACTGGTCGAACCCATTCATGCCGTTAACTATGTTGCTCTACTATTATTGTTCACATATAGTGCTCAAGATGTGAATACATTCTGTGAGGGCGATCGCATTATACTTTCTGAACCATCTCTGTAGAAAGTTTGAAAAGGTATGAGATTTATCTATCTGCCTTTACCTACGCATTATTATTCGACAATTCACGAAAATTATTAAGAGTAAATACCAACTCACATAATTTGGTATTAAATTAATATCTCTACAACATACCTTCACATCTCAATAACGAGGCAGCATGAACAACAATATCCGATGTCGTAATTTAATTTAATTAAATCTGTTAAACTATAAACAACAATTGTAGTTTTACTCGATGCAAATAATAACTTATTAGAACACAATATACAACGACAAAATTATTGTTTGGTTGAACAGGTAAATTTTGCAAATAACTTTTAAGACGAGCGTGCGACGACATCCTTTATTGTCTTCGTAATTATTTGAAATGTCTATATGATAGGATATAGATGGGTCTGCTTGGGCAATGAAATACTACGACTACTCAGAATTGACCTAAAGCGACTCCCTTCTTATCACACTCCCTTAAAACACATGATTGGACCCCCCCCCCCCCCCCGCTCTCCATATTCCTTAAAAATAAACAATAAAATATCGTTTTTGTTGTTAGGAAAATCTCACGACTCAAACGAGGAATCTTAGCCCTTTCAGACCTGTTTTTTTTATTTTCGCATATCAATCCGAAAAAAGCCTGCAGCTAGGCTATTGTAAATAGATATAAGGAAAAATAAATAAAAAAATCCTGATTGCAAGCTTTTCAAGAAAAATAGGTTTTTCTTTTTGTGTACAATTGTACACATCCGTCCTAAGTAATAGAAATTTTAGTGTTTAGGAATGATTATCTGTAATGAAAAAAACATTTATTTTACAACTTTTTAGTAGTGAATACAAAGCATTAATATGAAATATGAATTTTAATATGAACTCTTTATGAAAATTAACAAAAATTGGGGGTTTTTTTTGGGTAGATTGAACAAATTGCACATAAATTACAGTCTGAATTCTAAAATCAAAGGCTTCATTATATAGCATCCTGTGTACGATATTATAAATATTTCTAATTCTTTTGGCAGTAGTAGGTTTAAACCTTAGTTTATTGGGATGTGTTGCTATCAGTTTGCCATTTCAGCCATAATTTGAAATAATTGTTTAGGCATGTATCTGTTGTAATAATCCACTAGGCTTTCGACTCTGGGATCAAAAGCAATGTGTGAAAACCAAGCTAGCGACATTGTGTTTACTATTTCTTTGTGTCTCCACCTAATACTATGCTTTGCCATAATATTCTGTAAAAGTGTCAGTGGCGGAAGGTACTTCTGGTCAAAAGTTATCACACAAGTGTAAACACCCACGTTGTGCCAGCTTTTCACCATCAACATCTGAAGCTGGGGGAAATACTTCTCGCTGGTTCCAGCTGATGAGATCTGCTCCAACTTCGTAGCTCCCGTTCAGACAAAGGCCGTTCAGACATAGTTCCTTCGTCATAAGAAGATAACTCTAAATCAGAAAGGCATCTTTCTTCTGGTGCTCTTATAGCGTCGCGTGACAACATTTTGGTATTTTTTTTTATATGAAAATAGTAGTAACCCAATTTGTAACATCAAACAACAAAATTACACCATTTAATTACAATTATAATTTTTTTTTAGTAATACCTACACTCTACCATCAGGCGCATATGATGTATATCTGATATATACATCATATGCGCCTGATGTGTACATTTGTGTACAAATATACACATCAAATATACTTCATATGCGCCTGATGTGTACATTTGTGTACAAATATAAAAATCACGAAAATTTGTAGAAAAATCAACCAAAAACCAAGAACATAATGTGTAACATACAGACAACAGTATAACACATCAACCTATATTTTTTTCATTACATATATTTTGATATTTTCAACTTTTTAGAAATATAATATTGACCTTACCCGCACAATTCAAACTTCGGCCAACTACTTGGACAAACTTGATAAAAAACTGTCTTGAAACGCTAAAAGATGGCGTTGGGAGTATCATTTTCGGTAGTTTAATATGTGAACTAATGAATACAACCGTTTTTAGTTGAAAATAAAGTGAAATAATTACTAAAATTTATATTTATATTATATGTGTACAATTGTGTACGCCAGTTCTGAAAGGGTTAGACAGACTTATTTATCTTGCACAGACCAGTGCTTGACAACACTTCACCTGTTGGAAAGTGATAGTGAATTTTAATTTAATTGTAATTTGAATACATACCTTTCGAAAAGTCATTGGTATTAGCCACGATCATTGACTTCTTGATTCAGAAATAGGTACTTCACTAAGTCAACGTTATATGAATAATTCATTGAACGAAACAAATCAATTATTATTAAATACAATTAATACTTATTTGTTTAATAACATTAACAATAACCATATAATGCAAAGATTTATTGTGTTGCATCTTTAATTTGTATTCCACTTCTCTCTATTATTTAAACCCCTTAAATTTAATTTGTAAGAGCTTCAAGGTGTGCTATTAAATAGTTTACAGTAAAAATATCATTTACATACAAAAGGGTCGCATCGATCTTCTGTAAGCCAAGAAGCAAATATCGCTGACTCTATCATGCTTGATATCATTAAATCTAAGAAAGGGGGTGGTATAGTGACTTTGCATTAGGGAACAATGGATGTCAAAACTATAACTAGATCCTGTTTTATCCTCAAATTGGCTGTGTAACACCGAACGCTTAGTTAGTTGAAAGCTTATGACAGGCTATTTACATAGACCGTGAATATTTGTGAATATATTATTCAACTGAAGATCCCAAATTAATATCTAATTCGTATTTTTTGTAACCAGCCCTTATGTACTCAGATGGTATAGCGTCAATTCATCCGACAGTCGATTTATTTGACAGTCGTCGATATTTGTCGCATCTATCTAACTTGTAAAGGAATCACAAAATGTCATTGATATAAACTTTAGTTTTAGTTTTATGTTAGGGTGATTCCTTCTTCAGACTTCTTGATGAAAAAAAGGTTCCCATTTGACTGTATTCATATTTTTTTAAACATCACAACATGAGGTTATAATTTAAATAAAATGGCTTTAGGGTGGTCACTGCTGCTCCATACACAAAAAATGAGGATAAGTATTTTGTGGCTATTACATTTTATGTTATTTCGACACTGTAATTACGTAATACCACGATCTTCACTGATATGAAATGCTGGTACCTACTGATTGAATTAATTACAATTAAACCACAGAGAAATTTAAATTAAGCCCGGGAATTCTTCAGCGATTCATTAAATATGCGTAACAGAATTATAAGTCAAATTGTATGATATTCAGTTATACGAAATGAGATACTAATGCTGGCGGTTGGTACGCTAAGTAGTATTAAAATGGTTGGTAGTGAACGTCAGTCAACTAATTTGTATGTGGGGAACTGCGTGTGTGGTGCAAGAGATAAGTAAACTTTAGATGTCGATCCAACAATCTTACAGCTGACCAGTTCGAAGCAGGAATGGATCGACTCAACCGGCAAAATACCACATCTCTTAAAATCGTTGTAAAGTGGCTTATGACGTGTACATACTATGAGTAAAGTTATTAAACATACTATGAAATTTATATGAGATTGACATTTATTATGACGTACAATCATTTGAAGACAGATTGAAATTTTAAAATCGCTCTCGCCTAAGTTTTATTCATCACCACTCGCCGTATTCTAAGTGCTGTAGGTACAGGAAGCCGCAGTCGCTTCAGCACGATGTCAGATACCGCGTAGCATGTAACATGCTTAGCACACCTCCTCGCTAATTGAATCCATATCTACTCTACCCACTTGGAAAATTAGTATTTAATTTTCACGCGTTCGTATGATAAGGTTGTTTGGTAGCCAGCCCACATAGCCAGTAATTGGTAGTATAGGGTATTGGCAGTATTGGTAAGTCAACTGACGACGTAGAAGTCGACAGGTTCAAACCTCACCTAAGATACTCAACCCTTATACCCAACAACAAATATTTATAATGAACATAAATGACAGTTATTTAGTTCTCATAATACTGTAATACTGGCGAGCGGGCGGTGCGCAACAATTGCAACATTATTTCAATTAGTTTTATAGTAACTCTAGTAGCTTGAAAAAGAAAAAACTGTTTTATTCAATACTGGTAAGCACACTAGTAATTCAGCTATGAGAAAGAGAGAGTCACACAGGCTTTTGACAGGAACGAGGGTTTTAAAATCCATCACGTACGACATCGATCTTATTTAGATAAGTGGCAGTCAGCTGTCGGAAGGCCACCCTGTCTGCTTAGTGCGCTTGACTGATTGTTGCTAATGAATGTCACATTCTAATCTCCCATTTTAATCTCTATTAACATGAACAAATTTTCACTGTGACGCAGTTGGTTTCAAAAATAATTTATCACAATACTAGTTGCTGCCCACAGCTCCGCATGTAAAGCGTACTGCGTGTTCTTACTTAAATGAAATAAAACTGGTATTTCTTTATGGGATAAGATGCCAAACTGATGAGCGTTGCCTACCTTTTAGTAGGATAGGAATGGATGGAGAAGAGGGGTGGGCATCCGAGTATCACTCGCACCGAACGTTACGCGGCATGAGCCACTTTATGTCGATCTTCTGAGAGGTAATAGTATTTGAATGGTTGAGCCGACTTAATCGTGCAGCAAACTGCTTGACTTTACCACTGTTTAACGGTTAGTAGTAACTCCGCCTTCATAATAATTGGAGGAAAATCCCTTTCTTCAACAAAAACTATTTACCTAATTTAAAGAAAAAATCTTTGTTATGTTAATTATATTAATCTGAATTAATGGCTTACTTTTTTAATAACCCGACCTTTTTAATGATAAATTTGATACCATAGATACCAGGTTATTACTTTACTATCAATAAATAGAACGATTTTACCTTAAATATTGCATTGTAGAATGAATATTTTTTAAATAATTGTCTATCAATGGGTATACGCATTTAGTCGAGGACGGCCACGGAATTATGGACTGAGTTAGTATAAATGGCAATTTCAGTATGGTTAAATTTCACAACAAAAATGGCTCCATACGTATAAATCTGTTCAAAACTATAAGTCCGCATGGGTCACCAATGGACATCTCCTTCACCGAACGAAACATAGAGTGAGCCACTTTCCGTCTTTTGCTTATGTGGTAGTGGTATTTCACTGGTCGAACCCATACATGCCACTAAATATGTTGCTCTACCACTTGTTCAAATATAATGCCCAAAATAGAATACATTCTGTGAAAGCATAACAATTGTTGATTCAGTAGTAAAAACTACGTCTCTGTAGGAAGTTTGAAAAAGTATAAGATTTATCTATTTGCGTGTACCTACATATTCATATTCAAAGCATCAGGGCTAAAATAATTAAGAGTAAATAGAAACTTGTATAATTTGGTATTAAATTAATATCTGTACAACATGCTGTGTGGCGCCGGCTTAGAATACCGCCCCCCATCTCTTCCCGTGGGTGTCGTAAAAGGCGACTAAGGGAAAAGGCTGGAAGAATGGGCAGCAGCATTCTCTCTCAACAAAATACAGCCTACTGCGATCGCCAACCCGCCTGCCAAGCGTGGCGATTATGGCAAAAGCCCCCCATGAGTGGACAGACCGGCGGTTGTCGCGCTCTATGGGGGAGGCCTGTCCAGCAGTGGACCTCGAAAGGCAAATGATGATGATGATGATACTTGAACATCTTGATAATGAAGCTGGATGAACAACAATATCAGATGTCGTAATTAAATTTAATCCAATAACATATAAACAATAATTGTAGTTTTACTCGATGCAAATAATAACTTATCAGAATTCAATATTCAACGATAATATTATTGTTTGGATTAACAAATAAAATATGTTGGTATAAACTTGCAAATAACTTTTTAACAAAAGACAGGAGGCCTTTTAAGATCGAGCAACTATTGCAGAAAATAAAAAAAAATCATTTTTAAAGTATTGTGTCGTAACTCCTAACCGTTTAAGAGTTCTGTGGCTTCATCATCAGCACAGCAGTATCAGACGTTGATTCAAGCATACCTCCCAAGCAACACGTTAGTCCTATATACTACTCACTAGTTTCCATCGACTAACTGCAGTACTGTCTCCGAACTCCTAACTGTTAAGGAGTTCTGTGGCTTCTTCATCAGCATAGCAGCATCAGGTGTATATTCCAGGATACTTCACAAGCAACACGCTAGCCCTACATACTACTAAGTAGTTTCTATCGACCAATTGCAGTGCTGTCTTCAAACTCCTAACCGTTGAGGAGTTCGGTGGCTTTTTCAGCAGCACAGCAGCATCAGATGTTAACACCATAAAGAATATCCCTAAAACATCACTATTACGTAAAAAAAACACCATACTCGCATACAATTTTCGGAGGTTGGCTTCGATTTCTCCTGGTATCCATCATCAGATCTTGACCTGGTGGTAATGGGACTATTTCTAAAGTAAACACTATCGAACAAAAAAAAATTTTTGTAATCGGTCCATAATTGACGAAAATATCGGTGAAAAGACATAAAAAAAAAATATTATACATACCGACGAATTGAGAACCTCCTCCTTTTTTCGAAGTCGGTTAAAAAGGAAATATCACCAAAACAGTAACGAAATATAATATAATGTTTTATCACATAATTATAAATTTCGCGCATTTTACTTAACTAATTAATAGATTTTAAATTTTATTTTACATAAATATTAACATGTAATCAATTAGTTTACGTTAAATCGTTAATTACGTATATATATTATATTCAACAATCTTCTCATAACATTTAATGACATGTCTTTACGCTCTCCTGAATTTACGGTTAAATATTGCAAGAATAGAAAATATCCTTGTATCGGATTATATTGGTAATAAAATGGAATATTCTAAGAAATAACTCTGATTTATCGACGATGAAACATCACAGAAATAGAAAATAAAGAACGTAACTTATACAGATATTCAACGTTATTCTCGGATATCCGTTGTCAATATTTCGTGCGATGCGAGAATATTACAATGCTTTGAAGAAATATTTCTAACATTTGTTCGGAAGTGGAGTCAGTTTGAAAACGGATCACCTTTACATTTTAAAAGTCTACGGAATATACATATTCATATTTTGTTATTCAGCCGTTATTTTGAAATTTAAAAAAGTATGATAATACAGTCATATTTGTAGTGCACATAAAGTACGACTGTCATTATCATAAAAAAGTAGAGGGGTAAAACACGCTATTTGCTATTTGAATGGCCGTGCTGCATTTTGCCCTGTGAGAGAGGTCCTCCTTCCATGTAAAATAAAACATACATAAAAAACAAGGAGGGTTGAAGTTAGGCCGGCAGCTGATCATAAAACCACAGCCAAATCTTTTGACAACATGTCCTTTCGATAGTTCGCAAGGATGATATATTACGCTGAATGTATTTTGATTTAAATTTGGCATTGACTAATGGTATTGCATTGCACATGGGTCGGGTAGTTGGATCTTCATTAGGACACTAGTAATGAAGACACTATGCTCTATAGACGGTAGAGATGTTACGAATGTTAGATTTTGGACATTCGTGAATGCGAATGCGAATATTTCCTTAAAACATTCGCGAATGCGAATACGAATATTTCATTTAAGCCCCCGCAAACTCGTTCAAACAATTCGCCGACCTACATCGTACACAAAATTTCATCAAAATCGGTCAAACCAACCGGTGCCGTTTTTTAGTCATTAATTAGATGCCAAGAAAAATATTTTTACAAAGTTTCATACTTAAAAAACGTGTCTTTTTCCTGATGAACCACTCTGTGTGTTCAATCTTGCGGTTGGAGTTTTATAAAATAAATATGAACTATCGTATCTTTTAAGTTGGATCAAACCGCAAACTGTGTACAAACTTGATTGAAATCGGTTTAGAAATTTGGGAGTCCATCGCGGAAAAACAACGTGATACGTACTTTGTTTATATTAATATGTTTTTTAGAAGTTTATTTTCTATATTCTGACGAGGGCATTACTATTGAAGAGATTGAATGTTCGCTACGAAGTATGAAAAATAATAAGGCAGCAGGAATTTATATGATGTCTGTTGAAATTATCGAACACGGTGGAATCTGTGTCCGGGATGCTTTCCTGACCTTTAGCAATCTATGCTGGAGGCGTGATGTCATCGTGCCCTTGTGTAAACGTAAATGATCATTTATATAGCATTTGATCTGCTCATTCAAGCAGTTCGCTGCATGAATGGGCCGGCTCGACCGGTGAAATACTACGACCTCTCAGAGGATCGACGAAAAGTGGCTCATGGCCTATTTTGTTCGGTGAGAGGGGTTTCGGAGGCCCAGCCCCCTTCCCCATCCTTTCCTATTGTACACTACACCTTCTCCCTCAGAAATCAACAGCGCAACTGTAACAATATATGTGTTGCAGGTGTCCATGGGCGGCGCTGGTCACTTACCATCAGGTGACACGCCTGCTCGTTTGCCCTCTTATCCCAAAAAAAAAGAAAGTTTGGTTGATCCAAGATTGACTAAAATGATATACAATGCAAAAGCCGACGGATGTAGGAGTCGCAGACCGCCATGACACACTTTCCATTACCAAAAAAAACGAGTCCTGGAGGAAGGTGATGTCAGAGCCTTAAACGTCGACGAGCGTGTATGACAAGAATTATAAGAGTCAATGAAGCGATGGAGGCGTGTATGAATCGTCTCTTATGGCGCTCTGTTCTCTCTGCCTAGCCTGCAAGGGGCTTGACGTGCAGTTATTTATGTACGTATTTCTTTTCTAGTTACCTAAGATAAATTAGGCGGATCCATAATATAATACTTTTTGTACAAATGTAGGTGGATGAACTACTAAACAAAATATAAAACTTTTTTTATATTTGTAATTTTATATATAAGTTTCGTATCATCATTCTATCATCTAATTTCTTTTTTTTTGTTATTAAAAACATTCACATTATTTTTCCAAACATTCGCGAATACGAATGCGAATGCGAATATCCAAAAACATGCGAATGCGAATATTCGTTACATCACTAACGGTGATGCATCAATAAATATTCCGTTTGGCAAATTAGAGGTAGCATTTCCCTTGAATATTTATTTCTCAGACTTTCGCGAATCACACTCATAACATTAAAACAACCCTTTAGGAATATATTGCGTTTATTTATTACTTTACTAATAGTAAAAATCATATTTTTAACATCAACTTTTTGATTTTTATTTCCAAAAAGTGGGTGCTCTCTGTATCAATGAAAATAGCTTTTGAACAACTACCATCTTTTTGTTCATCACACGTGAAATTGATCTCTGTAAAGAGTTCGAAACGTCGGGAAATAAATAAAAATAAGTAATAAATAAACGCAATATAATCCTAAAGGGTTGTTTTAATGTTATTTCCCTTGAAGTTAGAAATACTTGATATAGTGACAGTTTTTAAAGTTACAAATACACGTATAAAGATTTTATTGCTTTGTATATTTTAAAATGTACGGGTTTAAGAATTTGAGATGATCAATGGCTAGATATTAACGCTTAGATTGATTAGAAAAATAAAACCATTCTCATTTTTTATAACTTCACTGTTCTTTTCTCCCTGAAAGTGCAGGCAGCGGCTGTTAAGTGTCGACTCGCCGAAGTTTTAAGTATCAAATGAAATAGATGTACAGATACTTCTGCTCTACACCAGACACACTGATGTTAGTAATAATATTTATCACACATAACTTCCCAACGGAATACCGAGAAGTGGATGATGTGGGCCCAGATTTTTTCCCGCTATTATTTATTCAGAAGCGGGATTTGTCCCCCAGACTACTAAAATGAACAATATTCATATCCTTAATATTGTGTAATGAGTTTTATCTCGATTATTTTTAACGATGGGCTTTATAATAAAATAACCAATATATTATTTAATCTGGTAAGAATGATAAATGTTATACCAGAGGTGAGTGTCGTTTGTGTCGGATAATAAAGGCCGTATTTGGTCTGGAACCTTATTTAGTTTGAGTAACACACTTCTATTGTACACTATCACAGTTATTGTCATTTATTTATTTACTCGCCGTGAAAACCTTCGTTGATATATACCAGAGATAATTGTATAAGTTGTAGTTACTTAGTTGTAGACTTTTTTTAAAATAATTAGCATGCAATGACATATCTAGAAGATATAATTGGAATTTCTTACGATTGACTTTTTTGCTGTCACTTTTAGTTGTACATCGATCTGTTATATATTGGAAATGTACCCCTTATTCCTTACCCAGCTCCTATTATCCTCCCCTATGCAAAAACGGTTCAACTCGCAAAAGTGCCATATCAGCAGCACAGCTTCGCATCCAAACCCAGCTCTCGCTAGGGCAGTCGCTCTCCATCCTCCGTCGCGAAGACTCATTTTCTATGTCTAAACCTATTATTAGTGTGTAATTTCTATATCCATATGTGTGACAATTTAAATGTGTAATTTCTATATCCATATGTGTAATAAGTTAAATAGTTAATTTCTACGTCTAAATGTGTAACAACTCATTAATATAAATTAATTAAGTTTCATTCATTTCTTTTATTTTTAAATAAACTCAGTGTAATTAAATAAGTTTTTTTTTAAAACTTAATTTTACGCGTCCCGCGTAACATTGGTGGCAGCGGTGGGATTGAAAAATCCAGGAATCGTCTCCGCGAACTATTTTCAAGTTTCGAATCTGTTTCGTTTGTGTTCGAATTCCAAGGCCGTTAAGCTATCCTCAGGGCCCCTACAGACACATCACACCAGCACCGCCGTCGTGCAGCATCCAGTCTACTGTGCAGGGGTGCACAATGTTCCAGGTTATTTTCGCCGCGATCCTGTAAGTCAATTCTGTTACAACTATCTTTCTAACTCCAGTGATAAAGTGTTGAGTGTTTGTGCTGAAAAATCTATACGCCGTGAGTGAATATACACGGTCAAAATATCGAAATTCATACATACAGTTACATAGTAATTCTAAAACAATCTACAAGGAACAACTTCGATTTCTACGAAACCTCCACTGTGTCGCGGCCAGTGAGACTAAACAATCCTTATCTTTTCCGGTGACGGCTGTACAACACCGGACTAAGAACGTTATAGTTATTATTTTATTGTGTTCTATAATTCATTTATTTTATTTTGTGCTTCTTTTATTTTACAAATCGTATTTTATATGTGTGTATTCTAGGTTTTTGTTTTTGTGTATTTTGTTTATCTTCTTTTTTATACAAAATGAGTAAATCAGAAAAAGAGGAAAATCCGTCAATCCACATTGACTTAAATAGTTTATTTAAATTCATAAAGCCATATAGCGGTGATAAGCAGACGCTAAACGCGTTTATTTCAAATTGCAACAATGCCTATGAACTTGCGAGCGCCGAACAAAAACAAATTTTATTTCGGTATATGCTCAGCCAACTACAAGGCAAAGCGGAAATTGCCAGTTCTATAAAAAATTTTACAAATTGGGACCAACTAAAAAACTTCCTTAAATCCCAATTCTCAGACATAAAACATTATTCACATTTATTGGCCGAATTACAAGATTGTAAACAAAACTCAAACGAGGCAGTCAGCCAATTCGGCCTTCGTATCGAGGACATCCTGTCCCAATTACTCACCGAGATAGTACTCACCAAGGCCAAAGAAGCCCCGGGCCGCACCGCAGCGATGGAAGACCTGGCCCTCCATCATTTCCTGATAGGTTTGACCCCGCGAATATCAAACATAGTCAGATGCAAATCACCAAAAAACTTAAACGAGGCTATCAATTTTGCCGCGTCTGAAGAAAAAATTCAGAAACTTATGTACAAAAGACACATACCTAGTGTCAATCCGCCGAATCCACAGCGCCGAATTAGCGAATATCCTAAACCTATAAATATAAATAACGTTAGAACTCAAGGGCAATCTGACAAAACATGTAGATACTGTAAAAACGTAGGGCATCTAATAGAAGAATGTAGAAAACGCGAATACAACAATAATCGTGCAAAAGCCCTACAAAACAGTAATCGCTTCAACAATTCTTTTACAAATACTTCTCGTTATGCAGAACGTCAGCAATCACGCGTAAATATAGTAAATGGGGACCCTAATCCCTCTCTAGATCGTGGACATGACCAATCTGTTCAAAATGAACATTTAAACGAATAAAGGGCTCACGAAGGTGCCTCGTGAGACCCCAGTACCAAATTTCAACACAGCCTAACAACAACGGCACCCGCTCTGTATCCTTCAAATCCACTAAATTTATGGAAAAACCGAAACCATATACATCGGCTGTGTCTCGAGTTACACGACAGGGTAACCAGCCCCAAATAGGAAACTCACCCTCTGTATCCTCTGAATCTACCAAATTCCTAGAGAATCGAAAATCATATGCATTAGCTGCATCTCGAGTTACACGACAGGGTAACCAGCCCCAAATAGGAAACTCACCCTCTGTATCCTCTGAATCTACCAAATTCCTAGCGAATCGAAAATCATATGCATCAGCTGTATCTCGAGTTACACGACAGGGTAACCAGCCCCAAATAGGAAACTCGCTCTCTGCATCCTCTGAATCCACTGCATCCTCCTTGCTTACCAAATCCTCTGAATCTACTAAACCCACTGAATCTACTAAACCCACTGAATCTGACATACTAACAAACTCTTCTACTCATACTTACCACAAACGCCAACCAACCATGTATCCCTCCAAATCCACTGTTTCTAAACAAAATTTATTTCATGCAACTCCTGTAACAAGTGACAGTCATAAGAACAAAATCTACGAAATTTCTCTGAATTCCACAAAGCGATACTTACCTTATGTTATCCTTAGCACCCAAGTGAATGACCGCGATCTCACCTTCCTTGTTGACACTGGATCCTGCGTTAGCTTAATAAAAGAAGCCGCAATTAAGTTCACTCCCGTTCTGAGCAAAGAAATCATTCAATTAAAAGGTATAAATACTAGCGAAGAAACTATACCTACCATAGGTCATTTTCAGTTAAAATTATTCGCCAAACTTCACACGGATTTAGCATATCGATTCCATGTTATTAAAAACATCGATCTAAATTATGATGGTATAATTGGGACCGACCTCCTTAACGACTTAAATGGCATCATCGATTATAATCATAATTCCTTACAAATTCGCCATATCTCTATAAGATTAAAATATTGTCAACCGATATACAACATCGCGCCACGATCTGAAACCATTATAGAATGCACAGTCAATAATCCTAAATGTCGAGTCGGTGTAGTCATAGATCAACACATATCAGACTCGCTCTTGGTAGCGAATTGTATCGTTGCTGTCAAAGACAATAACAGAGTGAATATATCAGTAGTTAATACATCGGAAAAGGCGGTCAAGATAAACTCTGACATCAAAATAAAACTTCAACCTCTCGCATCCCAATCCTTCCAAATTCATTCCATTCCCGAATACTCCGAATCCTCCACAACACGAAGAAACGAAGTTCTAAACCTTTTACGAACAAATCACCTTAACGACGAAGAAAAACGTAGCCTACTAGACGTCTGTAGTAAATACTCAGATATTTTCCATTTGCCCAACGATAAGTTGTCTACCACAGATCTATTAAAACATGATATAAACACTTCTACATCAGAGCCTATAAACGTAAAATCATACCGTTTCCCGGAAATACATAAAAGAGAAGTTGAAACACAAATGGCTAAAATGCTTAGCCAAGATATAATAAAACCTTCTGTCTCGCCCTGGTCATTTCCCATTTGGATAGTCCCAAAAAAAATAGACTCCTCCGGCCAGAAGAAATGGCGCATTGTAATTGATTATAGGAAATTAAACGACATCACTATCGGAGAAAGTTACCCAATTCCACAAATTAGCGAAATACTAGACCAACTAGGACAAAGTAAATACTTCTCTACGCTCGATTTATGTTCCGGATTCCATCAAATTGCTATTTCAGAAAAGGACACTCCCAAAACTGCTTTCACCGTCCCACAGGGGCATTTTGAGTTTAAACGCATGCCGTTCGGACTCAAAAATGCTCCCGCAACTTTCCAACGCTTGATGAATACAGCGTTAGCCGGCCTTCAGGGAATTCATTGTTATGTCTACTTAGATGATATCGTTATCTATAGTCAAGATCTAGTAAACCATTGCGACAAATTATCAAAAATATTCGAAAGATTACGTAAATATAACCTAAAACTCCAACCCGACAAATGCGAGTTTCTCCGCAAAGAAGTCGCATATCTCGGGCACATCATAAGCGACGAAGGCGTTAGCCCAAATCCCGATAAGATTAAAGCAGTTACCCACTTTCCAATTCCCAAATGTCCGAAAGACGTGAAGTCTTTTCTCGGTCTCGTGTCGTACTATCGACGGTTCATACCTGAATTTTCGAAAATCGCAAAACCTCTAACGGCATTATTGAAAAAAGACGTCGTTTTCCACTGGTCCAACGAACATCAACTATCACTCGACGAACTTAAAGAAAAACTAGTGTCCGCTCCTGTTCTAATATATCCAAATTTTTCCGAACCCTTCATACTTACTTGTGACGCATCAAATTTTGCTATATCTGCCATACTTTCCCAAGGCGAAATCGGTAAAGATCGCCCAATAGCATACGCCTCAAGAACCTTAAATAAAGCAGAAACCAATTATTCAACAACTGAGAAAGAGTGTCTAGCTATTGTGTTTGGCACTAAAACATTTAGACCTTATCTATATGGCCACAAGTTCACTATTGTCACTGATCATAGACCCCTAAAGTGGCTGTTCAATTGCAAAGACCCAGGCTCCCGATTAGTGAGATGGCGTCTCAAGCTCGAAGAATTTGACTACAAGATCGAATATAAACGAGGTAAAATCAATAGTAACGCTGATGCCTTGTCCCGTTTTCCCGTAAACCCTATAAAGCAATCCGAAAATAATCCCATTCCTTCCACCTCTAGAGATGACGCCCCTTATACTTCCCCTGCGTTTAGCCCGATAACCCTAGAAGATCTAGACATTCCAATACCCTCTATTCCATTAGACTCAGACGATATACCATCAGTTGACTTACTTGATAATGACGATCCGATACCTGAAATCTCAGAATCCGAAACTATAGACAAATCACCTGAACACTCAAATTCTCCTTCTAATGCTGCCAACATTGATGACACTGTCCAAAACCCGATCCTACCTTCTGTTACTCCCACTGTTCCTGAAGATAACTACAGAAATTTCCTAAAAACCACATCTAACCACAAATTCAATTGTAACACAATTATCATCGAGCATAATGACAGCATCCTGAAAAGTGACTGTAAATGCATTATTATACCCACATCAATCGATCTCGATCATTCAAACCCATACGTAGAGGAAATACTTAGCGAAATCGATAACCTTCAGATCCTTCTAGATAAAGAAAGAACTTTATGTACAACACTTTCAACAACTCTAAAGAAAAAGAAAATACATTTTTTATTTACCAAACTATACCACTTCAATAGTAGTACTTATGAAGATATATTCAAATGCCTACTACATCTCAAAGCTGAACTACTTCAAAATCCAGATGATTCAAATAGTGGCGTAGCCATTACTGATTTCCAAAATCCTTTCGACAAACTTTCATGGATAAAATTATACAATATGTTCTGCTACATTTTCAATGACACCTTAATCCCCATTCATATCTATCACAACTCTATTATTTTTCCAACCCCTTCTGAAATTCCCAAGATACTACGCGAGAATCACGACATACCCATAGCTGGACATCTCGGAACAGTACGTATGTATAACCGCATCAGAGAACGATATTACTGGCAATGTATGCGCAGCGACATCGAAACATACGTAAAAAACTGCACGCTCTGTCAGAGCAATAAAGCTTTCCGACAGATAAATAGATCTCCAATGCAAATTACAACCACCTCTACAAAACCATTTGAGCGCCTCAGTCTAGATGTTGTAGGTCCACTTCCGGAAGCTGGACAACGACAACTCAAATTCATAGTAACCCTTCAAGATGACCTCACCAAATTCTCGTTTGCTTATCCCGTCTCAAATATAACTGCTGAAGAAACATGCGAGTGCCTGGTCCACTTTATTTCAATTTTCGGTATTCCAAAATCTATTTTAACTGACCAAGGCACCAACTTTACAGCAGATTTATTCAAAAAGACATGCGATTTCTTAAAAATAAAACAGTTATGGGCTTCGCCATATCACCCACAGACACAAGGCGCATTAGAACGCAGCCACTCCACTCTCAAGGAGTACTTGAAGTCTTACGTGAACGAAAACCACTCTGATTGGCACAAATTTGTATACACGGCAATGTTAGCTTATAACACTTCTATCCATTCTACCACAAACTTTAGCCCATATGAACTTCTTTTCGGACAAAAACCATTTATTCCTGACTCCGTTTATGAGTTAAAATCAGACTTAACCTACCCAGAATATATTAAAGCCTTACATCATCGCTTAAAACTCTCACGAGAGAAAGCCATAGAATACATAATCAAATCAAAGGAAAGATCCAAAGAATATTACGATGCCCGCTCCCGTCACGTTCAATACAAAGTCGGAGATTATGTATATCTCAAAAATCACTTACGACTTCGCAAGGCCCTATCACCGATATGGAAGGGTCCATACAAGGTTGTCAAAATTAATGGTAGAAATACATTAACCTTACTCATAAACAGACGTCATGTAACTCATCATTACGATGAGGTGAAATTAGCAAGCAGATCAGAATCCTAATTCTACTTAATATCATGTCAATTTTCATTTCTATTCCCTAATACTTAGTTACATTTCATTCCAGTATTTTTACACCAACTATACTGGGTCAAGAATTCATCGAGCCTATGAAGGATAAACCTGGAATATTCTTCGACCCTCTCGGTTCATTAAGCCTAGTAAATAATTACCTTAGCATAATTATTCCCTACGATATATCTTTTATAAGTTCACATATTGATAGTATTTACCAATTTCTAAACAAATCAATACTACTCTGTGAAGGTAGTTTAATTATAGACAACGTAGAATGTAATAATATATTTAAGCCATTATATACCCGACTAAGCGATATAATCCACGATAATGAGGCCATATCCCATCTCACTACTCACCGTTTTTCTAAGCGATCCGCCCTACTAGGTTTTGTCGGTACCCTTTCTAAAAAGCTATTCGGCACTATGGACGAAGACGACGCAATCCGTTATGATAATGCAATTAAAGAAGTTGAAGTAGATGAAAAGAAAATAGCTCTTCTAATGAAAGATCACATTCTAGTAACCACCTCAACTCTAAAATCAGTCAATAAAACCATAAACGATATAATTTTAAATGAAGCACACTTAAAAAATGCTGTAAATGCCCTCTCTGAAAACATCGCTAATTTAACCCTTGTTTCTGAAGAAATAGGATTAAGATCCCGCATATTAGAACTAATTTCAATGATAGAGTCTAGTCTACTAACATTATCTTTCAAAGTCGAAGACACTGTTAACTCCATAATGTTTAGTAAATCTAATATCCTATACCCTACCATTCTTACTCCTAAAGAATTATACTCTGAATTACTCAACAATTATAGATTTCTACCACATTCTGAACAACTGCCAGTCCTCCTGAGCCTTGAGAATATGCACACTATCCTGAATGTATCTGAAATATCCTGCTATTTCAATCGAGAACGAATAGTCTTCACCATCAAAATTCCTCTAGTCGACACCATGATCTTGAACCTTTACCATAACTTACCTTCTCCAGTACCGCATGACGACGATAACCCCATATCATATGTAACCATCATCCCTTCTTCTAAGTATCTAGGCATTAGTAGAGACAGATCCGTGTATTCAAAATTGGACAATTTAGACTCATGCAAAATCATCAATAATAATCATTACCTTTGCGGAATCTCAGCTACATATTCACCTCAAGTTACTCCTTCATGTGAAACAGAAATAATTACTAAAATACTTACCAGAATCCCGACCATGTGTGAAGTCAAATTCATGCACGGACAGTTAAATATCTGGCAACCGCTCCGTAATAACCGATGGCTATATGTTACATCTGAAAAATCTAGGTTAAACATAATTTGTAATGAATCTCAATCCTATGAGATACATATTCATGGAAATGGAATACTATCCTTACCTCCTAAATGTATTGCCTATTATAGAGACACCCGTCTGGTGTCTCAAAATAGTTATAAGTTAGAATTAAGACAAATTGTATCTAATTATAATATACTTAATGATTCATGTTGCGATGTTCTGAAATATAATGTTATATCTCCTCATTTACCTAAATTGAATTTGAAAAATGTAAACTTAGACTCCATAGCCTTCGATAATCCAGAAATGTTAAAAGAACTAACTGACATTGTAAATAAGCCGAATACAGTTATATACCAAGACCATTATCCTAGTACTATTCTAGCCATAAGTATTGTAGTTATAATAATTATAATGTATATAGTTTGTAAGATTAGTTTACGCAGTTATATGTTAAAGAGAAATTCCCATGATCCCAATCCAACCCCTGAATCGATTGACGAAATCGAACAAGCCGAGACTATCTCTCTCCCTACACTCCGAGTTGGTTGAACGTATAATATAACGCTCATTTACCGTAAACTCACTCAAAAGTGTAGTTTACTCTAAATCGGGGGGCTGTTATATATTGGAAATGTACCCCTTATTCCTTACCCAGCTCCTATTATCCTCCCCTATGCAAAAACGGTTCAACTCGCAAAAGTGCCATATCAGCAGCACAGCTTCGCATCCAAACCCAGCTCTCGCTAGGGCAGTCGCTCTCCATCCTCCGTCGCGAAGACTCATTTTCTATGTCTAAACCTATTATTAGTGTGTAATTTCTATATCCATATGTGTGACAATTTAAATGTGTAATTTCTATATCCATATGTGTAATAAGTTAAATAGTTAATTTCTACGTCTAAATGTGTAACAACTCATTAATATAAATTAATTAAGTTTCATTCATTTCTTTTATTTTTAAATAAACTCAGTGTAATTAAATAAGTTTTTTTTTAAAACTTAATTTTACGCGTCCCGCGTAACAGATCGATATCAATATCCCCATAAACTGGAAAAGACATACCAATATAATTCCAAACCAACAGCAAAAGATGCAATTAATGCTTATTTCCTTCATTATTTTCGGAATAATTTTATCAATTCAAGCCGTAAAATTATCATCATAAATTTCCTCCCCTTTTGCCACTCTAACTGCGGTCACCACTCCACCCCATCCTTCAAGACTCCATTTCCATCCATATTTTCAAAAGATTTGGCTGTAGTTTTATGAAATTTATTTTTTTCAAACATATGTGCAAAAACAAATCAATCCTTCCATTGCTTAAAAAGATACAATTATACATTTCTGGAATAAATAAATAGTAAATAATACAATAAACATACAACAATACGCTGGTGAATTAATATTGAAATGCAATTGCATGCAGCGCTAACCCCATCCGGTTGCAGCGCCGCTACTAGGAACCTGTTATTATGGAAATTGTTTTCACCCTTGAACAGGTCAATGTTCCTTGTTTAGTTAGAAAGTATTATTCATTTAGCAATTAAGTTATTTTCAATTGTAATCACGTACATAGATGAAGCTAATAGACTAAATAAAATATATTCTAATCTATCTATATCTGTACTGAAGTTTACAGATTTATAAAGTTTCAAGTTTTTGGATACACAAATAAAAATAGGAGTTGATCGTAGATCAGGAAAAATTCAGGATTTTTGTATGCTATTTTATAGAAAAAAATATTTCTTAGTTTAAATTAGTGGTGGATAACCGAAATATTTAGGGTTAAAAAAAATTTTATGCTGTCCTCCGACCTACCCGATATGCCTTTTATATTTCATGTGAATCGGCTTCCGAGGAGTTCAATAACGCGCACCGTAGCAAAGAAATTTATACAAAAGATCTTAATATTGCTTAATATTGATAAAAATAAAATATAACTATTAGTAAATAATTTGTAAGGCAAAATTTTTTTCTTCTATGTGAACTGTTCGAAATAAGTGGAAAAGTGTATGGGTTCCAAACGATTAATAGTCATATTTCAGTTAAATATACGTAGTATATACATAGCGAATTCAACCAATTCACGTCAAACGCAGCCTGCGAGAGGGGTATGACAAAAATACATTAGAAGTATTCCAAGAGGCTGTTCCCAGAAAGATGTAGTCCACAAGTATCTTTTGACCGAGATCCACTCGAATTCGGATATCTGAACTGAAGTCACTGGATCACAAGGAAACTTAAAACGGCGTTTCAAAAACGCCTTTTTTGTTTTGAACTATGATCTTTTTATGTCTTTAAATTACTAATAATTAAATTTAATTAATTACTAACTAACTATATATATAAAATTGTTAAATAAGAAATAGTTGTATTTGAAACGATCTAAAGAAGGACAGATATGTTTGTTTCGTCTAACGAAATCACTGGTTTTGAATTATTGTAAACAATTTTCATAATCTATTACTACTTTAAGCATAACATAACTTCACGCCTTTTTCTACCCGAAGGTGTAGGAAGTGGCTGTTAAACCTCGTTTCGCAGTTATGTTTACGTCCCAAAAGGAATAGATGGCAAAGCTATTGCGATACCGGGTACAAAGTATTTTAGTCATCGATATTTAACACACATAACTTACGAAATTAACTTTGAAAAGTCATTGGTGTGAGCCAATGTGAGGATTCGAACCCGCGACCTCTGGATTCAGAAACGAGGTGCTCGACCACTGGACCACCGAAACTAATTTTAATAACTACTAATTATATTTTTGTTTTCTTCTCAAAGACGTATAGATTTCAATAGCTGAAATAAGTATTAAGATACTGTATATAATATACTAGCTGACCCGGCGAACTCTGTTTCGCATCAAAAGTAATAACTGCTGCCCCGCTATGTTAATACTGCAATATCTTCGACAAATTTGAAGTCGATAGCAGCTATAGGTTAAAAATGGGAATTTTCCATTGTTAACACCCCCGCAACCCCCCTTGTGGGTGGAATTTCGTAAAATCCGTTCTTAGCTGACCTCTACTCGGCGAAAGGAATAATCCTACCAAATTTCAAGTGGCTACGCCTTATGGTTCCAGAGATATCGTGATGAGTCAATATATAGGTGGAAATCTCTTATATATATATATAGATATATCTTGTGGATATAAATATACGATTAAGAATTGATTACTAAACATAAAATGCACAAAATACTTGATATTTTATTATTTACTCATTGCATTACAGTAAAACGTCCGGATCGTCAAATTAAAATCGATACAATACGTAACATTCGATTTTATGATCTTATTAAAAGCTGGCATTTTATCTTATCTCGCTGCCTCTCTCTCTCTCTCTCCCCATATAGGTATATATATATATATAAATATATATTCATAGTGGCCTCGCAGTTCGCCGTGTGAATGGGTCAGTCGACTGGTGAGATACCAGGACAGAAAATAGTCGTAAAATGGCTCATGCCGCCCTTCATTCAGTGACAGAGGCATTCATAAGCCTGTGCCCTCTGCATTCCATAGTAAAGGTCAGCAACTTTACTGTAACCTTCTCGGTGTTGCAGATTTGCATGGCTAGTCACTTGACAGTACGTGTCCTACTTGAACGATTGTCACAAGAAAAAAATAATTTGCCAGTTATCGTATTAATGTAGATCAATAGACCATAACTTCGATCTTAAGCAGTTTTCACAAACAAAATAATAAATGAATTAAAAAATCAAGCTTATGTAAAGTTAATTTAAATATACAATCATCATCGTCATCATTAGCCTTTTGAGGTCCACTGCTGGACATAGGCCTCCCCCATAGAGCGCCACAACTGCCGGTCCGCTCAATCAGGGGGGTTTTTGCCATAATCGCCACGCTTGGCAGGCGGGTTAGCGATCGCAGTAGGCTGTATTTTCTTGAGAGAGAATGCTGCTGCCCATTCTTCTAGCTTTTCCCTTAGTCGCCTTTTACGACACCCACGGGAAGAAATGGGGTGGCGGTATTCTAAGTCGGCGCTACACAGCACAATATATATACAAACGAGTAAACAAAATTAAAGTCATCATTGCATTCTATTCTTCTTGGCATAAATGTTACGGATTTCCGAAAAATGAGGGATTTTTATCTGCCTATCCCGCAAATCACTTACCGTGTGGTTCTTTACATCTAATATGATGAACAATTCTGAACAAATTATAGTTGTACATTTAGAAAATAAAAAAATATCGCACAAAGCTTTCCAAAAGAAGCTAGCGTAATAATATATCATACAATACTGTACTAGTATATATCAACAATTTACTGAGTCATTTATTTGAACCACAAAATCATATTTAAACTCCAATTTCATTTAACAAAAGGTTTGGAGATAGCCGTAAGCAATTCACTTAAAACTTAACAAAGATTAGAACTTTACCATGTAGTTTATTTTGAGTTTCGTACTTATAAGATTAAAAACTTTTTATACTTTTTTTTGTTTTATGCGCTATAATTGAATAAATTCTGTTTCTTAAGGCGACGTTACACTAGGAGTATAATAATTATTAGTGGCCATTTTTATAAATACCTTTAAAGCTTTACCATCATTCTTGAAACCATTATTTATGAATATACATAACAAAATTTTAATGAGTATGAATATGGAAAATATAAGTGTTTTTTTTTTTCATTCGAGCCGTTTTCCGTTTTTTTTTATTTTTAACTAGTTTACCCAGCGAACTTCGTTTCGCATCAGAATCAAAAATGATCATTGTGAATTATCTTCAAGAGATAGCCTTCACAATCGAAATTTTTTCGTAGACTGTTTAATAATAATAAAATATTTATTAAAGCATATATAATATTAAATAAATAATAAAGTGTTTAATAATTTAGCATTTGCAATGAAAGTGCTAAATGTCGAGAACTATCACGTTTTCTTTACTACCTTATACATGAATTATACATACGAACCACTCCAGTATACGAAACAGTGGGAGAGCCAAACATTTCGCTGCGCGAATGGGCCGGCTCGACCGGCGTTGGTTGCTTACCATATGGTGACACGTTTACTCATTTGCCCTCCTATCCTATAAAAAAAAATCCCTAGACACCAATAATCACATTACATTACATTACATTACATTAAGTTGCGTAGTTTTAAAGATCTAGACATATAGGAGGACAGACAGCGGAAAGTGACTTTACTTTATATTACGTAATGATTTAAAATTTATTTGTCTTTATTTATTTATTTAGGAAAACTTACAAAAAACATACACTAATACATTGATTACATACATGATAAACAGATGCATGCTAAGTGTTGCTTTAATTACAAGCCGCCATATAAGAATCTATAAGAAAATTTTAAACACGAATTAAAAATTAAGGTTTCTTAGTACATAATTGTGCTAGTTTTTTTTGTTGAAATCCTGAGAGCTACTAATAAATACGTTTCTGTCTCTTCTATTAATAGTTACAACTATTAACGTAAATGTGTAGGTCATGTTTTCAATATATTTAGTGTCTACAGACTAGTACAGACACCGCAGATCAAAAGTCGAGACAGTGACAAGGGTTTTGTGGTGTACCCCAAAATGAACACATGCTGTAAGACTTTATTACTAGAGCTGTTTGTTGATAGAGTGGATATTCTTCTTAGCCTGACGTAGGGTAATTTCATTGTATTGCAAACTACTAGGTTTTTGGGCATACCAAACACGTGAAGAATGTCTGCTAGGTCTAGGTTATATTTAAGGTGCAGGTAAGATTGTTTCATTTATTCAACACTTTTGATTTTTTTTTATGGGATAGGAGGGCAAACGAGCAAGCGTGTCACCTGATGGTAAGCAACCAACGCCGCCCATAGATACCAGCAACACATATTACTGTTGCATTGCCGACCTTTAAGAGATACCTTCTGAGAGGTCGCGGTATATCACCGGTCGAGCCGGCCCTAAATCGGCCGGTTCGACTGCTTGGCTCCACGGTTAAATTGATTTTGATATTTTTTTTCCAAATCAAATAACTAATGAATGCATCATTAAACAAGCGGACTGTTAATGAGAGACTATGATATGTTGTAATAGTAAACCAAAGCTCATTACATATCAACATGTTACGTTGTAGGGTAGTTAGGTTTATGTATAGCTTTATGAATCGATGCGTAGAACTGCTGTAACTATACGGATGGATTTTAGCTTGTAGTGTTGTAACGTTAGAGGTAGATAGCAATAATAGTCTAGTCCTTCAAGAACAGATAGTATATTAAATAATAGTATTAAGATAACATAGATGAAAATAGTATAAGGTAGCAAGAAAATATTAAGAAGTCAGCGGATAGTTATATAAGAAAAGAAGTATATAGGAAGAGTAGAGGGCCGGCGAAAGATAGTAGATAGTCTCAGGGTGGTAGGTCGGTAAGTAAAAAAGGGGTCAGTCTGCTTCCTCCCACTAAGTCGGTAGTAGCGAGGGTCACTGGCCTTAAAGCTGGAAGTAGTCTTGCAGGGACGTATTGCCCTAGTTCGCTGGAGTCCGGTCAGCTCCGGTATGGTCCTCCCGCGTAGAAGGCTGCTGGCAGTTGGTTCGCTGGAGTCCGGTCAGCTCCGGTATGGTCCTCCCGCGTAGAAGGCTGCTGGCAGTTGTATCTGTCGGAGCGCTCACCCCGTCGGTGGTCCTGAGGGGCAATTCCCGTAAAGTGTCCATAGTGAATCGTTACGCTGTTGGTGCAGTATCCGTAGGGGGTTGAAGTAGCAGTTGATGTCAGAGATCAGGCTGTCTGGTCTATTTCTATACCGTCGGTAGCGTGATTGGAAGGTGTTGTTCGCAAGGCGACGGCGTCAGAGAGAAGAAAGTTATATTATATGTTTAATCTAACGATTTGTTCTGTCATTTCCGTCATTCCGATTCTGGAGTGGGAGTGAGTCACTAGCTTTTACAATTATCCCTTATAGTGGGATTCCTAATTTACAAGTTTATATATTATTTATAGATTTAATTTATGCTTTATTTAATGAAGGAATTTAATTAGTTCTAATTTGACTAATATTAATTGACGAGGACGTACGCACGGCTTTATCGTAGTTACAGAGAATGTCAATAGATGTCGCCACTAGATGGCTTCTACTGATAATTCTGTCGTAATATCCCATTGATTCGACAGATGTCACTCCAATGCAGTTTTTTAAAGCGTTAAGCTGAATTAACGTGACATACCGCCGAACAAGGGGAGGATTTTACGTACAGTCTAGACCTAAGAGGAAAATCCATCTACTTTTAAGCTAAGCTAAGTGACTGCTATTAAAAGAGTAATTTAGGGCTCATACGAAGGAAGTTTCGCGAGGGCAACTGCTGTTTGGCCCATCATCCATGATTAGGCATGAAGTGACGGTAACCAATTACCAATACTGTCCGTAGGGGACAGCAGGCAATTCAGTGTCCTTAAGAATTTTGAAACGGAGATTAACCACATCCTGGTCGCAATTTTAGGTATGCAACTAACTAACTGTAGGGGTTAGCCAGTGACATGATTAATGTCCGCTGTAGATTTTGGTATAGTGGCTTAGCTACCACATACCAATTTAGAAGAATAAATAACAAAAACTTCGATAGCAGAACAATAAGATTAATTCCGTAGTGCAGTGCTCAGCTATACAAACGCGAATGTAGCTACCGTTTGTAATATTAGAAGGATTTCTTTGACTATACTTTGGTAATAAGCGAAGATGTAGTAAAACACTATGTATGATTGCAGCCGCAGAGCATGCAATCTACCGATAAGAGGACGAGTATATTAGTAGCAAAATTTTACATTACTATGAAATTTTATCACTCTGCCTATCTTAAGAAAGATCGTCGTGAAGATATCTATGGAAGTCTGTAATCTATTTATTAAAAAAAAATTACAAGTTAAGTTTTATTTTAAAAATACGCAACGATAATATGTGCGATATTGACTCGAACACGAGAACAAAAGAATTACGAGGCAAGTATTTCGATCGTAACCGGTTTGCTCTCGAGCGCGTAGTGGTTTACTGGGTAGAAGCGAGTAATAGTGGTTCGAAGTATTGAGGTTCGATTTCCGAGCAGCGTAATTATCTATGCTTGGATAAATTTCGAAGTATTATGCAGTAACAAGTAGGTTTAAGTATAAAGTTGTAGATACGATATTTGTTAGATTTAGCTTTTAATAGGTTTAGGTCTTTATTAGAGATTGGTTTTTAATAGGTTTTAGGTTTATATTAGATATATATTAGATATGGAAATTTAAGTAGATCTAAATAATATAGAGTAATAATTAAGCTAGTGCAAAGTACTGATACTTGTATGTTCGTCGTGCCGAGTAACCATATAGGTTATAATAGTAATTGATGATAATTATAATACTTCAAGTAAGAACGTTTAGATTATATTGAAGAGTGTAAACAGATAACGCTTACTCTTTGTAGTTAATAAGTTTAAGGTCCTTTATATGCCAGGTTCCTAAGGGTTTTCCTGTTGCACTTACTAGTTCGTAAACTAAAGGGGATTTTTTCGCCGAGATTTTACATTTTATAAATTTAGGGGCTAGTTTCTTATTGAAGTATTTATCCTTTTCACTCTGATAAAATGTTCTTTTCCATACCGTGTCACCCACGTTAAATTCGGCAGTGCGGCGGCGTAAATTGTAGTTCTTACAGCTCCTTGAGTGTGCTTGTATTAAGAGCAGTTGGACTTTGTCGAATATAGTAGATAGGCAACCTAGGTTTTCGGCGTAAGCGTCTCTTGGTTGATAAATGACTTCATCTATTTCTGCGTCCACATAATGGGATCCGCAAGTGACTAGCTCACGTCCATATACCAAGAACGAAGGGGTATATCCTGTGACTTCATTTACTGCGCTGTTTATAGCGAACTGTATTTGGGGAAGCAGCTTGTCCCACACTCTGTGATCGCTCTCGATGTAAGTTGACACTGCGGTCATTATAGTTTTATTGTAACGTTCTACCGTGTTAATTTGTGGTGAATACTTAGGTGTATAGTTTAAGTTAGGTATTTTATATTTTTCTATCAACTTTCTGAAGGTTGCGCTGTCAAATTGTTTGCCGTTGTCTAATACTACTGTAGATGGGATACCATGTATAAGGAATACGTTGTCCTCAAGTATTTTAGTGATAGTTTCGGCGGTAGCTCGCCTAATGGGAAATAAAAGACAGTATTTACTAAAACAACACGTTACCACGAATATGTAGCAGTTTTGTTTTTTAGACGGTGGCAACGGTCCGATCAGGTCAATGCTGATCATCTGAAATGGTCGCGAACACAGTTTCGGTTTACCCATTTCACCGAGGGGTGGATGATTTTGATGTTTATGGGCTATACAGGTGTCGCATGATAATACGAATTTAACAACGTCGGCGTGCATCTTAGGCCAGTAGTAGCTCTGTACGAGTCGTTTGTAGGTTTTAAAAATACCTAAGTGTCCCGAGGTTGGTACGGAGTGACACTTCTCAAGAATAGTTTCTCTATTTTCTTCTGGTACGACCTCCTTCCATTCAAACTCTTCCCGTAGCGAGCATTTAGATTTCATAAATCTATATAATTTATCGTGTTTGATTAAATAATTAGGAAACGACGTAGGTGAAGTACGACATCCGTTGTAAATATTTAGATACCATTGATCGGAAGTTGAGACATTTCCGACAGAGTCGTCAATTGCAGCCACTGTGCATGCCCGAGACAAGGCGTCCGGGACAATGTTGTCAGCACCGCGACGATGTTTTACTTCGAAGTTAAAGGCTGATAATCGTACTCCCCATCGCGCTAAACGACCCGTGGGATTGCTTAGATTAAGGAACCACTTTAGAGCTGAGTGATCCGTGTAGACTATGAACTTCATTCCGTTATCGAGGTAGCAACGCCAGTGTTCCACTGCTACTAGTACCGCCAGGGCTTCCCTCTCGGTAATACTATAGTTCCGCTCTTGTGCAGACAATGACTTACTCATGTAAGCAATAGGGTGTTCCACGCCATCGAAGGTTTGAGTGAGAAGGGCTCCGACTCCATAGTCACTCGCATCCGTGTGTACCTCGAACGGCTTACTGAAGTCTGGACAAGATAATATAGGTGCTGATGTAAGACATTTTTTTAGATTATTGAATGCTTCGTCCGCTTCTTTAGACCATTCGAATGGACGAACCTTCTTCTTGCTAGTTGAAGTTAGTTTGTTAAGTGGACCAGCTATAGCGCTGAAGTTAGGCACGAATCTTCTGTACCATGAGGCAGTACCGAGAAATCTTTTGACTTCTTTTCTGTTCGTAGGTTGCGGAAACTTCGCAATTGCTTCAATTTTACTTGGGTCCACGTGTAGTCCTTTAGAGTTGACCACATAGCCCAAATATTTTAATTCGTTTCTGAAAAATTTGGATTTTTCTAGATTGACAGTTAAATTAGCAGCCTTGAGTTTTTCATAGACTTTTTCTAATAAGGAGATATGGTTATTAAAGCCAGAGGGAGTTATACAGACTATATCGTCCAAAAAGACGAAGACCGAATTTTCGAATTCAGGACCACTAAATATGCGATCCACTAATCTTTGCTGAGTAGCTGGCGCATTGGTTAGTCCGAATGGCATGGTGACAAATCTGAACGTGCCTCTGGTAGGGACATAAAATGCTGTCTTGTCGCGGTCTCGTTCGGCTATGGGTGTTTGCCAGAAGGCTTTCGAGAGGTCTATGCTGCTCAGGTACTTGGCGCCTTTTAAGCTGTCCAAGATTTCGGAGACGTATGGTAGTTTGTAAGCGTCTTTGCGCGTTACTGAGTTGAGTTTTCGGCTGTCCAAACAGAACCTTAACTTACCGTCCTTCTTAGGTGTAAGTAGTATCGGTGAGGACCATGGGCTTTCGCAAGGTTCCACGACTCCAAGTGTGAGCATATCGTCTAGCTGTTCAATGATGATCCTTAATTTCTCTGGAGGCAGTCTGTAGTATCTTTGACGTATTGGAGATGTATCACCCGTGTCGATTCTATGCTCCACCAGGTTAGTACGACCTAGTCCGACTTTTTCAAATGAAATTGACTGAAATTTTTCAATTACGTTTTCAGCTGAAGCTCTTTGATTCGTATTCAATTCCGTGTATGAATGGAGTGCCGCTGTAGTTTCATCCATGGAAGAAATAAAATTTCCAGAAGTTGGAGTTAAAGTAATAGATTCGGCAAATTCTGGCAACAGACGAAATTTTTTCCAGAAGTCTATGCCTAGAATTAATGATGAAGATACTGAAGGAATTATATACGCCTTTAAAAAGTGAAATTGACCTTTGAAGGTTACTGCTAGGTTAATGTAGCCCAGGGCATCCATTCTTTGACCGTTAGCGGTGATGAAAGGCCGAGGGTCATCCAGTTTCTCTATCTGCAGTGGTGTAGAGGAAGTCAACTGTAGGTGAGCGTTGTTTCCTAAGATAGTGACTGCCGAGCCTGAGTCAAGGAGTCCGCGAATCGTGTGACCTTCAACCTCGACGTTTACATATGGTCGTATATCTGTAGCTGTTTTCTTATTGAAGATTGTTGCGGTAGTATAGCTAGAAGAGAATATTTTGATGACGTTTAACCATCTCTGCCAATCCTCTTTATCGTAATAGGGAGAGTGGTAAATTTGTTTGCAACAATCTTCGCTAACTAGTTTTTTTGACTAGAGTTGCGGTTACATTCGGGGCAGTTAGGAGATATAACGCCCTTTTTCCCGCACTTAAAGCAGATAGGGTAACGTTCCGCCCGACATTGTTTTAGTGAATGAGTAGACGAACGACAGCGAGGACAGAACACACGCCTGCCCATGATCGTATGGGAAACTGTACGTTCTACTGCCGATACAGCTTGTTCACAATTTTTAGTGTATTCATTATGAAATAACTTATTTATATTTTTTCTTTGGTTATAGTAATTATTATTGTACTTGTTAGAATTTATTTCCTGCCTGGTGTAGGCCAAGTCAGGTGCTAAAGTGCTGTTATTAGGTTTAGGAGGCTCATGGAATTGTGGAGATAGACATTGTACTTTTTCATAATTTTTACATACCGTACGTAGTGTAGCTATGGAATCAATACCGGTTACACAGGAAGCTAATACGATTGAATAACATGGACGTATGTTATGTAATAAAATTTCAAGTTTCTCTTGTTCCGTTATAGGGTTGGATAAACGCGAGAAAAGTTCAGACATGATAGAAAGATAAATAACTATGTTCTCTTGTTCGCCTTGCGTTCGATTTCGAATTTCGGTCATTAATTTATAGTTGTAATCAGCTGGTGTAAAGTCTTCAATTAGCCTATCAATAAGCTGGTTCCAGTTGTCGACTGTACCACGCGCTTCACGATACCAGTGCAATGCGTTACCCGTGAATATTTCCGTAGCGTAAGTCATAAGTTTAGCCGCTGGTAAGTTTCTTACGGTTTGGTACTCGCTAACTTTAAGTGCGAATGCACGAACGCACCCGGTCCCGTCGAAGCGTAACTTATTTAACTCGCCTAACCGGTTATGCTCGCATTGTACACTAACAATCGATGTCTCCTCTTGTGGTAAGGGACATTGCGCGGACTTAGAAGATTCGGAAGCGACATTCGGGTTGGTATTCGATTTATGCAAGGTTACTAATTTTTTGGAATATGTTTCGAATTCTATAAGCAACAAGTTGAATTTCTTAAGTACTGCACTATTAGTTTTATCGATTCGTCTAATTCTATGATATAAATGATTATGTAAAGCCGTAGTACGCTCGTATAGATTGTTTTCAAATTTTTCAGCAAGGTTATTTATTCTAAGGGCCAACTCTGCCAATGACTCCTGCACTCCATCACAGTCGACGGAAGCATCCAAACCGGACTCGTATAGATCGTCGCTAGGTATGCTATTAATTAGTTTAGTGATTTGTTTACGTAAAGCTAATACTGTACTAGCGGGTTCCTCGCCTCTAATGAGGACTTCGTATTGTAGTTCCTGCTTATTGAGAAGAAAGTACTTAATGGGATGAGTTGCCATTGCTAATAACAAAATAAGTTTTTAAATTTGAAAAAAATTTGACGACAAAGTGCTGAATGCCAAGAATGATCTGAATTAACACTGTATAATAAGTTGTCGCATCCAGTGATTTCTATTCTGTTCTTTACAGTAACGATTTACTGCGAGTAGGTAGTTGAAAAAAAAATTATTTTAGATGTAAGTAGTAAAAAAAATTATTTACTTCTACTGTAGGTAGATCACAATTCTATAATATTGTTGTTGGTAGATGAGAATTCTTAATTTTTAATATAGGTAGTAAGAAAATTTATAATTTTAGTGTAGGTAGCTAAAACATGATAAGAAAATTTTCAAACTGGTTTGCTATGAACGTTAGAAATAGAAATATTATATTGCAGTATTAAAATATTAACAAGTAGATAGCTAGAATGCGCAATAATCAACACAATGCAATAATGTAGACACGAATGTTATATTATGTTAGTAAATACCTACTCGCTTACAATTTTAAGAAAAAACGAGCAGTTAGTGCGAGTTAGTACGAAATAATGGTCGGAAGCAAGACTTATTCACGTTAGGGGCGCCACTGTTGCGTTGAGGGGTAGTTGGGTTTATGTATAGCTTTATGAATCGATGCGTAGAACTGCTGTAACTATACGGATGGATTTTAGCTTGTAGTGTTGTAACGTTAGAGGTAGATAGCAATAATAGTCTAGTCCTTCAAGAACAGATAGTATATTAAATAATAGTATTAAAATAACATAGATGAAAATAGTATAAGGTAGCAAGAAAATATTAAGAAGTCAGCGGATAGTTATATAAGAAAAGAAGTATATAGGAAGAGTAGAGGGCCGGCGAAAGATAGTAGATAGTCTCAGGGTGGTAGGTCGGTAAGTAAAAAAGGGGTCAGTCTGCTTCCTCCCACTAAGTCGGTAGTAGCGAGGGTCACTGGCCTTAAAGCTGGAAGTAGTCTTGCAGGGACGTATTGCCCTAGTTCGCTGGAGTCCGGTCAGCTCCGGTATGGTCCTCCCGCGTAGAAGGCTGCTGGCAGTTGGTTCGCTGGAGTCCGGTCAGCTCCGGTATGGTCCTCCCGCGTAGAAGGCTGCTGGCAGTTGTATCTGTCGGAGCGCTCACCCCGTCGGTGGTCCTGAGGGGCAATTCCCGTAAAGTGTCCATAGTGAATCGTTACGCTGTTGGTGCAGTATCCGTAGGGGGTTGAAGTAGCAGTTGATGTCAGAGATCAGGCTGTCTGGTCTATTTCTATACCGTCGGTAGCGGGATTGGAAGGTGTTGTTCGCAAGGCGACGGCGTCAGAGAGAAGAAAGTTATATTATATGTTTAATCTAACGATTTGTTCTGTCATTTCCGTCATTCCGATTCTGGAGTGGGAGTGAGTCACTAGCTTTTACAATTATCCCTTATAGTGGGATTCCTAATTTACAAGTTTATATATTATTTATAGATTTAATTTATGCTTTATTTAATGAAGGAATTTAATTAGTTCTAATTTGACTAATATTAATTGACGAGGACGTACGCACGGCTTTATCGTAGTTACAGAGAATGTCAATAGATGTCGCCACTAGATGGCTTCTACTGATAATTCTGTCGTAATATCCCATTGATTCGACAGATGTCACTCCAATGCAGTTTTTTAAAGCGTTAAGCTGAATTAACGTGACAAACATACCTATATAATAATACCTACCCTTTATAATTATCGTATGTAAAATAATTTTCAATGATCATTGTTTTCTATCGAATCGCCTTTATAAAAATGGCTGTTTTTGTTTCAATTTCAATTGTTATATAATTGCATCCTGCACTAAACTGCAACGGTGGCGGCACAACTAACACGTTTTTATGGGAAATGTTTTTCGAACTCGAGCTATTCTGGTACGTTACAAGTGCTGTTCAGTTAGCAAAAGAACAAAAGCGCAATTTTTTAAATCTATGATTAAGTAATTAAAAGTTTTTGAGCAAAATGATATATAACTATGAACGGTGTTAGAATAAATGGCAATTTTAGTATGGTTAGGATTTCACAACTAAAATGGCGTCAAGTAATTTCATATACGTAATTGTAAATATATATCAATTTGAAACTAAAAACGCGTGGGCCACCTGGTAGTAAGGGACTAGCGCCGCCCATGGACATCTCTTTCACCGAACGAAACATAGAGTAAGCCACTTTTCGTCTTCTGTGGTATTTCACTGATATATATATATACATGCCAACCCATGCGAACCCATACATGCCACTAAATATGTTTCTCTACCACTTATTCACATATAATGCCCAAAATATGAATACATTCTGTGAAAGTGATTGCATTACAATAGTTGAGTCAGTAGTAAAAAATACGTCTCTGTAGGAAGCTTGGAAAAGTATAAGATTTATCTATTTGCCTGTACCTACATATTCATAATCAAAGAATCAGGGCTAAAATAATTAAGAGTAAATAGAAACGTATATAATTTGGTGTTAAATTAATATCTGTACAACATGCTTGAACATCTCGATAATGAAGCTGGATGAACAACAATATCAGATATCGTAATTTAATTTAATCCAATAAACTATAAACAATAATTGTAGTTTTACTCGATGCAAATAATAACTTAACAGAACACAATATTCAACGATAATATTATTGTTTGGATTAACAAATAAAATATGTTGGTACAAATTTGCAAATAACTTGTTAACAAAAGACAGGAGGTCTTTAAGAACGAGCAACATCACTTAGTGTCTTCCTAATTATTTTAAATGTCTATATGGCAGTGGTATAGCCACATTGGCCACGCAGCTCGGTGCTTGACTGGACCCTGATTGGCAAATAAAACATCACGACTATTTAGAATATTAACCCACAGTGTCTCCTTCCTCCTTTCCTATCCAACTCCTTTAAAGGCTGTCAACGCATCTATAACATTTTCTGTGTTACGCATGACTATTGGAGCGCTATTTGCTGACCATCAGATGACCCGAATGATTTTTTACTTCATATTCCTTAAGAACAAACAAAAAAGTATCATATTGGTTTACATATTTATCTCTAAGACTTTCGCGAATCACGTTCATGACATTAAAACAACTTATAGGATTATATCGCGTTTATTCATTACTTATTTTATTTATATTGTTATCTTTTTGTTCATCACTCGTGAAAATGATCTCTGTAAAGAGTTCGAAACGTCGGGAAATAAATAAAAATAAGTAATAAATAAACGCGATATAATCCTAAAAGTTGTTTTAATGTCAAAAAGTATCGTTTTTGTTTTTAAGAAAAATCTCACGTCTCAAACCAGGAATCTTAGACTTGCGCTGAATAAGCACTGCCGCACATCGTGTACTATTTTTTATTCTTATCTTACATAAACCAGTGCTTTACAATAGTTAAAGCGAAAGTGAATTTTAATTTAATTGTTATTTTATTTAAACTACTTTCGAAAAGTCATTGGTATTAGCCACCATCATTGACTTTTTGATTCAGAAATAGGTACTTCACTAAATCAACATTTCATAAATAATTCATTAAACAAAACAAATCAATTATTATCAAATATAATAAATACTTATTTGTATAGCATTAAAAATAACTCAATAATACAAAGATTTATTGTGTTGCAGCTTTATTTTAAAATTCTCCTTCTCTCTATTGTTTAAATCTCTCTAAATTTAATTTGTAAGAGTTTCTAGGTGTACTATTAAACATTTTACAGTAACAGTATCATTTACATACAAAAGGGTCGCATCGATCTTCTGTAAGCCAAGAAGCAAATATCGCTGACTCTATCATGCTTGATAACATTAAATCTAAGAAAGGGGGTGGTATAGTGACTTTGCATTAGGGAACAATGGATATCAAAACTATAACTAGATCCTGTTTTATCCTCAAACTGGCTGTGTAACACCGAACGCTGAGTTAGTTGAAAGCTTATGACAGGCTATTTACATAGACCGTAAATATTTCTGAATATTGAACCCAAATAAACAGCAATTTTTTTTTTGCATCACCCTCCCTTTTGTAGTCCATGGTATAGCGTCAATTCAATTAATTGAAAGTCATCGATTGTTGTTGCACCTGACTAACTTTGAAATAAATTATCAAAAGTCATTGGTGTTAACTTTAGTTTTAAAGCTAAGTTCATCATGCCTAGGATACTTCGTTTTCAAACAAATCTGATGAAAAAAAGGTTGACTTTTAACTCAACCAATATTATTGAGATGTTATAATTTAAATGATTATTAAATGGTGGTCACTGCTACCTCAAACACAAAAATTACAGGATAAATAATCTGCGATTATTACATTGCATATTATTTCAATACTGTAATTAAGTAATACCACGATCTTCACTGATATGAAATGCTGGTGCTTACTGATTGAATTAATTACAATTAAACCACAGAGCAATTTAAATTAAGCCCGTGAATCCTTAAGCGACTCTATAAATATGCGTAACAGAATTATAAGTCAAATTGATACTAATGCTGGCGGTTGGTACGCTAAGTAGTATTAAAATGGTTGGTAGTAAACGTCAGTCAACTAATTTGTATGTGGGGTACTGCGTGTGTGGTGCAAGAGATAAGTAAACTTTAGATGTCGATCCAACAATCTTACAGCTGACCAGTTCGAAGCAGGAATTGATCGACTCAACCGGCGAAATACCATATCTCTTATAATCGTTGTAAAGTGGCTTATGACGTGTTTCGTTAGATTTGAGACCTATTATGACGCCTGCGTACTACGAGTAAAGTAATTAAAAATATTATGAAATTTATTCGAGATTGACATTTATTATGACGTACAATCATTTGAAGACAGACTGAAATTTTAAAATCGCTCTCGCCTAAGTTTTGTTCATCACCACTCGCCGTATTCTAAGTGCTGTAGGTACAGGAAGCCGCAGTCGCTTCAGTACGATGTCAGATACCGCGTAGCATATAACATGCTTCACACACCTCGCTAATTGAATCCATATAGATCTTCTTCATCTTGCCGTACATAAAGGGAATCACTGACAAAATTGGCTATATTTTAAAACGTGCTTCAATCAAAACATACTTTAAGCCATCCAAGAAAGTTAGTCAATTTCTACCATCTGTCAAGTGCCACATCCCCTTGCAAGACCCAGGAGTATATAAGCTGGACTGTGATTGTGGATTCTCTTATATCGGACAAACAAAGAGGTCCATTAAAACCAGGATCAAAGAACACATAGCGGATGTGAAGCACAACCGCTATAATAAGTCTGCTGTTTGTGAACACTGTAGGAAGGGCTCAAAACACTACATCAGGTTTGACAAACCACAAATCCTCGCCAAAGAACAACATTATCGTCCCAGGATGATACGCGAGGCTATTGAAATCAAAAAACATCCAAAGAATTTCAATAGAGAAGATGGCTGGAAACTATCACCTAGCTGGAACCCAGTCATAAGTCTCATCAAACCTAGCCCACAATCAAACAGCTCAAGACAGCGAGATACTATTAGTATAGTTTGCAGGTCAGACCCACATCAGGAACCAAAATAATATAGAATTTTGAGTAGTGCAGTTATAATCAAAACAAAATAATTTTAATTTAATTTTTATTAACCTAGAAACCAAGTCCCTTTCTTTTTTCTCAAAAACATTATAAATAATAGCAATATCAATAGCCCGTTCAAAATGAAATAATAATCAGTTTTGCAGAACAGCCGCTGAGTTTTCTTGCTGGGTCTTTCTCAGGACTGGCCGCGTTTTTGACCCAGTGGTAGATTTTTAATAAACACTTTACCTTTTAATTTAAAATCAATGAATATTTAATAATAGTCATACTTTAATCTCAACCAACTTAGAAAATAAGATAATTTGTAATAATTTAATAATAACAACTTTTACTTATTAAATCATACAACAAAGGATCTTTAGAAGCAGGATATATTAATGCATCTTATAAATAAGTATTTAACTTTTGTTCTCATGGTCTGATGTGGGTTACCAATAGTAAAAATCATATTTTTAACATAACTTTTTGATTTTTATTTCCAAAAAGTGGGTGCTCTCTGTATCAATGAGGATAGCTTTTGAACAACTACCATCTTTTTGTTCATACTCGTGAAAATGATCTCTGTAAAGAGTTCGAAACGTCGGGAAATAGATATAAATAAATAATAAATGAACGCGATACGGTCCTGAAAGTTGTTTTGATCAATGAGTGGGATTCGCGAAAATCTTAGAAACAAATAGATCTACTCTAGCCAGTTGTAAATTTTGTATTTAATTTTTACACGTACGTATGATAAGGTTATTGGATAGCCATCATACATAGCCAGTGATTGGTAGTATAGGGCATTGGTAAGTCAACTGACGACGTAGAAGTCGACAGGTTCAAACCTCACCTAAGATACAATCAACCCAACAACAAATATTTATAATGAACATGAACAACAGTTATTTAGTTCTCATAATACTAGCGAGAGGACGGTGCGCAATAATTGCAACATCATTTCAATTAGTTTTATAGGAACTCTAGTAGCTTGAAAAAGAAAAGATTGTTTTATTCAATACTGGTGAGCACACTAGTAATTCAGCTATGGGAAAGAGAGAGTTACACAGACTTTTAACAGGAACGAGGGTTTTAAAATCCATCACGCACGACATCGATCTTATTTAGATAAGTGGCAGTCAGCCGTCGGAAGGCCACCCTGTCTGCTTAATGCGCTTGACTGATTGTTGCTAATGAATGTCACATTCTAATCTCCCATTTTAATCTCTATAAAAAAATAATTTATCACAATACTAGTTGCTGCCCACAGCTCCGCATGTAAAGCGTACTGCGTGTTCTTACTTAAATGAAATAAAAACTGGTATTTCTTTATGGGATAAGATGCCAAACTGAGCAGCGTTGCCTACCTTTTAGTAGGATAAGAATGGATGGGGAAGAGGAGTGAGCCTCCGAGTATCACTCGCACCGTATGTAACGCGGCATGAGCCACTTTATGTCGAACTTCTGAGAGGTAATAGTATTTGGATGGTCGCGCCGAGCTAATCGTGCAGCAAACTGCTTGGCTTTACCACTGTTTAACGATTAGTAGTAATAATAATTGGAGGAAAATCCCACGCCTTTCTTCAACAACCTAATTTAAATAAAAAAATGCGCGTGGAGTCCCTCCGCGCTATGGAAGTGAAACTTTGAGCACATCTTACTTACATTACGACGGGCCTCGTGGTGCATTGGTAAAATCGAATGTAGAACGGAGATTGGCGGATTGAATCCCCACTCGAGTATAAATCTTAATATGGGTCTTAGTAGAATTTGGTAATTACTCCTTTATTTAAGAGGATACGCCATATTCAACGTCGCATTGTTCTTTGATTTAGGTACTCCCCCAAGCTCAAGCCCATTCAACCCACATTGTAAAAATACATTAAAATACTTATTCCGCAATATTGGATTAAGGATGACGTCACATTGTTCAACATACTATCGAAAAGCCCTTTTATTTGATACACAAAAAAGCATTGAAACTATCTATGAATGAGAGCTAGTGGTATTTCCCGGGCGAGCCAGCCCATTCATGCAGCGGACTGCTTGGCTACTCGACTGTTAATAATATCATCCTTAGCGTTTTTAAAAACTTCAAAAATGAGTCGTAAGATCAAGAACTACGTAATACATATTTATTACATTCATAATATATACCTACATACTACATTGCAAAATGAAAAATTCGATCCATGCGGTTTGAATAAGAATATCGACGTACAGTTGCTCGTGCCGCTTTTCGTTCGGTGAGGGAGGTATCCAAAGGCCCGAGCCCCTTTCCCTCCTACTCTCTTAAAGGAGGGCAACGCGCCACGGTGTTCATGGGCGGTGTCAAGTTGCTTACTATCAGGTGACCCACTTACTCGTTTGCCCTCCTATCCCATAAAAAACTAAGAATTGAATTGTTATTATCATTTCCGAGTGGAGAATTATCCAAATCTCAAATTTTTACCATGGGTTACCTGCCTAATATCAAGTAATTCAGAGAAATTATTGACTCGGAATCGATCCCACGACCACCGAGACTATTAATATTAAAATATTTATACTATTATATATGTATTATTATATAGGTACTATTAAAAATTGGAATGATAACTAAGTTCCTAACTAGTATTTTAATTTAACTTTGAGTTGGTGTAACCTAATGGTATTATTCCATCACTAGTAAAACTAATAATCACTTTAAACTTTGAAAATGTATAATTTGTTGAAATGTAAATTATAAAAGGAATGGCACTTCAAATAGAATGTGATTAACAGCCATAAAATAGAATGGTCAACATTATCATATTGGTGTCTGTATGGATATATATTCCAAATAGCTCTGGTTCAGCCATCATTTCTAAGATCTTGTAATTGACAAAACTAATTATGAATTAACTATGTATATTTATTAGACTTGAATGACCAAGACTCATGAATAATATCCAAAAAATTGAAAGGTAGATTAATCATAATCTAACCAGAGGTATTTGGATTATATATCTATACAGATACCATTATGATAATGTTGACCAGTCTATTTTATGTCTGTTAAACACCATCTATTTGAAGTGCCATGCCGTTTATAATCTACATTTCAACACATTATACATTTTCAAAGTTTAAAGGGATTATATTAAAGATAATATTATATCAAATATAAAAATATTTGACATTTTTGTATTTCATAATATAGAGATTATTTGACCGAGGACCATAAACAGACTATTATTTATACGCTTATTCTGAAATTATTTTATTCCAAATAACTCTGGTTCAGCGCTTATTTCTAAGATCTTGTAACTTGTAATTGACAAACTATTTATGAATTAACTATATATATTTATTAGACTTGAACAACCAACGCTCATGTATATGTAAAAATTGGATGGGTAGATAGCAGTATCTTTGTATTTCATAATATAGAAATTATTTGACCGAGGACCATAAACAGACTATTATTTATACCCTTATTCTGAACTTATTTTATTCCAAATAACTCTGGTTCAGCGCTTATTTCTAAGATCTTGTAACTTGTAATTGACAAACTAATTATGAATTAACTATATATATTTATTAGACTTGAACAACCAAGGCTCATGTATATGTAAAAATTGGATGGGTAGATAGCAGTATTTTTGTATTTCATAATATAGAAATTATTTGACCGAGAACCATAAACAGACTATTATTTATATTCTTATTCTGAACTTATTTTATTCCAAATAACTCTGGTTCAGCGCTTATTTCTAAGATCTTGTAACTTGTAATTGACAAACTAATTATGATAATTCATAATTAGTTTGTCAATTACAAGTTGTTGGTTGTTCAAGTCTAATAAATATATATAGTTAATACTATATATATTTATTAGACTTGAACAACCAAGGCTCATGTATATGTAAAAATTGGATGGGTAGATAGCAGTATCTTTGTATTTCATAATATAGAAATTATTTCACCGAAGGACCAAAAACAGACTATTATTTATACCCATAATCTGAACTTATAAATGTTTATTTTTTTAAGATTAGTTAACCATGAGTATAAACCTTGAGTAAAGTCAGTTTGTCATTAAATTATCCTTGAAATATATTATACTTGAAAATTAATTCTCTTAAAAATTATTCATCAAGTTACTTGATAAATAACATAGTTTTAAGTAATATATAAAGAAAACTGTAAATAGCTAATGTTGTTTAGATATGCTTTGCAATATTTTAAATGTGATGAATTAAAAAAGAAAATACAATTTATAAGTTTATAATTACCAAAATATTCGTAAGTACATCCAGTAACAAGTAATATATTTGTTCAAATCACGACTAATTTTGGTTTATGCAAAAGCTCTTTGTCGTATTGTCTTTCACGAAGTAAAATTAATTCATCGTCACTCGTTATGCACTATTTTTTTACGTTCATAAATAAGCTTTACCACAGAACAAAGTACTCCTTAACCACTTTACACTTTACAGTTGGAGTATACAGTTGAATATATTTATTAAAAACAAACAAATAGAGCAGAGTACCTAACTGTCACGATTATTTACTAGTAATATGTTTTTACGTTTTCGGTCATAGAGGTCGCAACACGCCAACGTATTAAATCGCGCTATGGTTTCACTACCGTAGGGTTTATATATGATTGACATTCCAAATCAATTAGTACCTCCACTTGACACTAGATGGCTGTGTACTATTAAAATTCAAGCTTAACAAATTGAAAATTGGCTTCATATATACATCGATATTTTAAAGTGTTAATATATAATTTTTTACCCCGCGAGGGCCGCAAGGGGGCGTTAAATGCGTTAAACGCTCTTGCACGAGACATTAGAAGTTTCACTTCAAAAAACCTTTGTTATGATAATTATATTAATCTGAATTAATCGCTTACTTTTTTAATAACCCGACCCTTTTTATGATACATAATATTTATGAGATACCAGGTTATAACTTTACTATCAATAAATAGAACGATTTTACCTAAAATATTGCATTGTAGGATGTATATTTTTTAAATAATTTTCTATCAATGGGTATACGCATTTAGTCGAAGACGGCCACGACACACTTTCCGTGACCAAATGACAATGACAAGTCCTTGAGTAGGCGATGTCAGAGCCGTAAAAACTGACGGGTGTGCATGACAAGAGTTATGTCAAAGAGTACAGTCAAAGAAACTACTTAAGTGTGTAAGAATCATGCATTGTGGCGCTTTGTTTTCTTTGCCTATACTACAAGGTACGTGGCGTAAAGTTATGTATGTACTTACTCTTTCCTATCTGAGAGTAGAGTATATCATATGTTAGTGATGGGCGTCATACAAAATCTACAAACATCCTTTAAAAATGAGTTAGTAATTCTACACGTAACTAATAGCTTCACATCTCTTGTTAAATTTTCAACATACCCACATGCAAAGTCTCCGTGAGTCAAAGTACACTTAATTACTAGGTACTACTACAGAATGAAAATCGAATCTACGGAATGAGGAGACAAAACTTGAAACATCTTGTTAACATGTTGTCCTCTAATTTTGAAGTAATCTAAGATTACAACAGCCTGAACTTGTCTGAGTGAAATAATTGTAATTTCTAATTACTTATTTGTAAATGTAATATGAATTCGAGACGTTTTTTCAGATTCAAAAATAAAATAACATGGAAATTAAAATGAGAATACCATTGAGATATATAAACGAATGACCATCAAATTGATCTCTTATATTTAGCTTTCCGACATAAGAAAAAGATATAAAAAATAATATAAAAAGCTCAATTATTGTCGCGAATTCATTGCTTCAGAGATTTCGGGTTCCAATTTTAATAGAAAATAAGGTGCGTTTAGAAATCTATACGAAAACTAGCTGATCCTGCGAACTTTTTTCCTCATCAAAAGTAATAAATGAGTAAGTTTTGGATAACATGAGGTTCAATTTGCTATTTATCGGCTTTAACTTCTGTCCCGCTATGTTAATACCGCAATATCTTCGAAAATATTCGTTTAAATTATCATGCTGTAACGGCCCAGGATCATCTATATTACATGCATAATCTATTTAAGATACTTAAATGGATGAAAAAAAATGCTGTAATATTTAAAATCGCTTCGTAAGTAAGCCATTAAGTATTTCTCGTAAAAAATAAAAATGGTCATTGTGGGTTATCCCTAAGAGATAGACATATGCTCTCGCATACTTTTTTGTAGACCTTTTAAAGGCGTTTAATAATTTAGAACATTGTTTTGTTCTATTACTTAGAGTTCAGCCAGCGTTCGCAATTAAAATGCTAAATCTCGAAAATTAACATTTTTTCTTTACAACATCATATATGAATTGTAGATCAAAACTACCCTACCCGTAGACACCCTCTAACTATTAAAAAAACCACATCAAAAATCCGTTGCGTAGTTTTATAGATATAAGCATTTAAGGATACAAACAGCGGAAAGTAACTTTATTTTATACTATGTAATGATTTTGTATAATAATGATCTAAGATTGAAGAAATTTTGCCTGATCTATGAGAGCAGCTCGCTCGCTCCACTTCGAGATCGGGTAAAAACGCTATCTTTAGGTATTGGAAGGGCACATTAACTATGTGCCCTTCCAATACCTAAAGATAGCGTGCTACGCCTATGAATCTTAATATTAATTCCTTAAATCAACACTTCTCTTCTTCGTCCAACTTTGATAGGACCACAAAGAGTACTACACTCGAATATCTTTCATCACTTCCAACACCTGATTATTCACAATTTGAATTCTCACAATTTGCTGCTTGTGATGTTAAGCAGAACTTACTCTCGATATCATCTAATGGGATCGGAAATGACTGTGTCAGCCGAAACATGATTATTCCCATTCTTGAACAGATTTTACCTATTATTACTCACATACTTAACTTCTCTATATGCTCCGGCTTCTTTTCAACCTCATGGAAAGAAGCTCAAATTATCCCGCTTCCGAAAAAACCTCGCCCTTTATCTTTTACCGACTACTTTCCCATTTCTATTCTCCCATTTCTATCCAAAGTATTAGAACGCCTAGTCCACTCCCAACTTAGGTCTTTCCTAAATCAAAACAATCTCCTAAATCCTTTCCAATCCGGTTTTCGTGCAGGCCACAGTACCGTTACCGCATTGGTGAATATCTCTGATGATATTCGCCTTGGCATGGACCACGGAAATCTTACGGTCTTGTCCCTGCTTGATTTCAGTAATGCTTTTAATACCGTAGATTTCCGTGTTCTGCTGGGTATACTAAGCTCTCTTAACATATCTCGAATGGCGGTTGATTGGTTTCAAAGTTACCTGTATGGTCGCCGACAGCGTGTCCGCCTTGAAGACAAATATTCTGATTGGACTGATACTACTGCCGGTGTACCACAGGGTGACGTTCTCTCACCTCTTCTCTTCGCTGTCTTTATAAATTCCATCTCCAATAATTTAACTTCAACCTACCGTCTTTATGCAGACGATTTACAGATCTATACACAAACTCCACCTGAGAAAATACAGCATGCGATTATGTTATTAAATCAAGATTTGGAACGAATATGCGAATGGAGCTATAATTATGGGCTCAGCGTTAACCCGTCAAAGACTCAGGTTATTGTTGTCGGCAGCTCCAGGATGATAGCTAGAATAAATTTATCTCTGTTGCCTGAGGTTTGTTTCAACGGAACCAACCTACCTATAGCCACTAAGGTTAAGAATCTGGGAGTCTATATCGATAGCACTTTGTCCTGGGGTCTTCAACTGCAAGAAGTAAGCCGCAAGCTGTTTGCTTCTGCGGGGTCCTTGCGAAATTTACACAATTTCTTGCCTACTGCCACTAAAATTACACTCGCGTAATCTCTCCTTCTTCCCATTCTCGATTATGCCGATGCCAGCTATCTGAATCTCACTGAAGCACAACTTGACAAACTTGAGCGTCTTCAAAATGTCTGCATTAGATTTATATTTGGCCTTCGCAAATATGATCACGTTTCAGAATATCGTAAAAGCTCAAGTGGCTTCCTATTCGTCTTCGCCGGAATGCTCATATTCTCACGTTATTATACAACGTTTTATTTAATCCTAATTCCCCCAAGTATCTCAAGGAACGTTTTGAGTTCTTACATGACACACATTCGAAATATCTGAGGTCATCAGAGAACGTAAGATTGGATCATTTTCCGTCCAAGCAGTACTACTATGGAATGCTTTGCCTGTGGAGATCAGGAAAGCAAATCTATAACTGGTTTTAAAACTCGTCTGACGCAACATCTTGAAACATTATAACTTGTTATATATCTGTTTCTTTTGTATATAATAATATGTGTCTGTTAATCTGTAGGTTTGTCTGTAAATATTGTTATTATTTATTTATTTACTATTATGGTATTATATTTTAATATTATTTATTTATTTTATATTTAAATATATATTTATTTATATGCTTAATTATGTATTTATGTAGATGTCTAATGATGTATTTATTAATTATGTTTGGTCGCCTAAGATCACCCGTGGTTTTATATTCACAACTGTCCTTCCAAAGGTTGCCTGGAAGAAATTGCTTTTAGCGATAAGGCCGCCATTTGTACTTTATTTTATTTAGGCTATTGTATGTTTCTTGTTTTTCCTAGTCTATAAGGTGTACAAATAAAGAGTATTATCTATCTATCTATACTTTCAGATATTCAAAATACGAAATAATTTTAATAAATATCTGAAAACATTTTAAATCGCAAAATTATTATCATGTAATTTCTTGTCTACAATACTCTCTTGTTAACATTAAGAATTAAATTTATTTTAACAAAAATTCAAATTTATTCATGCCAGTACAAACATAAAAGGTTGGCGTACGTAAAGCTTGAAATAATGTAAATAAAAGCCACTTTAATGGCAATATGTATTTACATCGGTTTGCATTTATATTGATAGTTTTAAAGATTAATTTACATAAATTTCAACTGTTTATGCTTATGTACATTTTGGTATGACTTAAATACTTTACTCGACGGGCCTGGTCATGCATTAGTAAAACTACCAACTCCGTAATCAAGGTTAGCTGGTTAAATGGAAAGTATTTGCTCAGCAGTTTGGAAGGCCCCATCTGACGAAGCTGAAAACTGCGGATGGACGTGTCGTCACCTCTAAGCCCAAGATTTTCGCAGAGATCTAAGCTTTTTATGGGCTCCTTTATCCCACACGGATGGCCAAGCCGACGGGACATAGCGCTGATGACCATAGAGCCCCGCTAACGCGTCACTATAGTGAGGACATTCCCGAAATCACAGAATGTGGCTCTCAGGCGACTCCAGAACAACAAGGCGACGGAATTACAACAGGGCTCCTAAAATCCGGTGGGACTCCTTTCCTAAAGGAATTAGCAGGTCTATTTAATTCCGTCATACACCAGGGTATAACACCACAGGTTTGTAGCGGGAGTGCGGTGGTGCTGTTCTTCAAAAAAGGTGATAAGACCTTACTGAAGAATTACAGACCCATCTCACTACTGAACCATATCTACAAGTTGTTCTCGAGGGTCGTCACGAATCGTCTCGCTACAAAAATCGACGAATTCCAGCCTCCGGAGTAGGCCGGGTTTCGAAAAGGCTTTAGTACCGTGGACCACATCCATACTGTTCGCCAGATTGTACAGAAGACTGAAGAGTACAATCAGCCGCTGAGTATGGCATTCGTGGATTACGAAAAAGCCTTCGACTCCATCGCATCTTAAGCAGTTCTGGATGCATTGCAGCGATGTCGGATTGACTGGCGTAATATCGAGGTGTTGAGATGCTTGTATAACACCGCCACGATGGCAGTCCAGATACAGGACCAGGTGACGAACTCCATCGAGCTGAATCGAGGTGTAAGACAGGGAGATGTCATATTTCCCAAACTCTTCACCAACGTTCTGGGGGACGTCTTTAAGACACTGGATTGGACTGGACAGGGTATCAACCTGAATGGTGAGTACATCTTGTATCTTCGGTTCGCTGATGACATCGTTGTAATGGCAGATTCGCTGAAACAGTTAAGCGGAATGCTGTGCAGCCTAGATGAATCCTCTTGACGTGTCGGTTTGGGCATGAACTTAGACAAGACCAAGATCATGTTCAATGAACATGTCGTGCCCAGACCGATAAGCGTCGAAGGGTCAGTTCTCGAAGTCGTAAACAAATACGACTACCAAATGCCAAATTATCCAGTTTGGTAGACGAAACTTCGAGAAGGAGGCCGACAGAAGGATTCAGCTGGATTGGGCTGCATTCGGCAAACTGCGTCGAGTTTTCGACTTGCCTATACCGCAATGCCTGAAAACCAAAGTCTTCGACCAGTGCGTCTTACCGGTAATGACCTACGGTGTCAAAACGTTGACATTCACGGTAGGGCTAGTCCACAAATTTAAAGTCGCTCAGCGAGCTATGGAGCGATCTATGCTCGGGGTATCTCTGAAAGGTAAACTCAGAAATGAGTATATCCGCCAGAGAACTAGGGTAACCGACATAGCTCGTAGAATAAGCTCGCTGAAGAGGCAATAGGCTGCTCAATGCTCATATCTGAAGGACCGATGATAGATAGAGTAAGAATGTCATAGAGTGGAGACCGTGTCTTGGTAAACGTAGCGTAGGACGCCCGATGGTCAGACGACCTGAGAAAGGCTGCTGGAAAAGACTGGATGCGGAAGGCAGAGAATCGGATGTTGTGGCGCACATTGGGAGAGGCCTATGTCTAGCAATGGATTGCAATAGGCTGATGATGATTACTTTTGATGCGGAACAAAGTTCGCCGGGTCAGCTAGTATATGTATATGAATACATATTACTAGCGTCTGGTTGTTTTTATATGTATACTAGTTGACCCGGCGATCTTTGTTCCGCATCATAAATGAGTCAAATTTATTGGATATTAAAAAGTTTAATTTATGCTTTTTATAGGCACGCGTCTTGGCCGGTATTTCTGCACGACGCAAATGCTCTGTCCCGCTATGTTAATACTGTAATATCTTCGTAAATATTAAATTACACGCTTTAATTACATTAAATTACACGCTGTAAGGGGCGTGAGTGAGTGAGTTATCCCTAAGTGATAGACATATATAATCGCGAACTTTTTGTAGACCTTTTGAAGGTGTTTAATAATGTAGTTGTCATTGTTTCGATGTATCACTTAGGGTTCAGTGAGCGTTTGCAATTAAAGTGCTAAATCACAAAAATCCTTAATTTTCTTTAGTACATTTTACATGAATAATAGATAAAAACCACCCTCTATCTATGAAAATACCCGCATCAAAATCCGTTGCCTAATTTCAAAGTTATAAGCATATTAGGGGACAGAAAGCGGAAAATGACTTTGTTTTAAACTATGTAATGATTAGGATCTGATTTTGTTTAAACCCATTTCAATAAACAAATAGAAACAATAATCTCACTCTGCAGACTTCGCACCCGCTAAAAGTGGATTATTTATTTTTTTAATACATTTTCTGATATTCGCGACGCTGGGTCACAGGTCAGGTATCAATCATCATCAATTAGTGATAAAAAATTAAAATTACAAAACACCTAAAATTCTTCGAATAGTCATCACACTTCATATATTTTTTATTCCACAAATTTTTTATTCAAACGCAAAAAATACCTAGCTTAAAATAGCTTCTCTCACTCGGCTCACTGAATTATTATGTCACAATTGAAATATATAGATATCACAAATACTATCAAAAATAATTGCAAAAAGATATATAATGTGAGCCCGGAATCGATACTATGCCTAGTTGATGCGAAAGTGCGGCCCACTGGACCACCGCCAGTTACACCTCTACAAAATGTTTGTTCTGAATAAATGACAAAATTCATGCGATACCAATGTCAATCAACTGTTATGTCATCTCGGAACCTCTCCACTAACTGTTGATGTGTTGATTTTAAACTATTCCAGGATTTAAAAAAAATCCGCCATTAGATCCATTCTCGTATTTTAAGGATTATTATAAAAAAAAATTCGTAAAATCGGTCCAGCCGTTCAAGGGAAATGTGGATTAATTTTTATATAATATATATAGATATGTAAGTATTAATATCAGTTAAATAACACAAGCATTTAGTTGCATAACTTGGGACTAGAGGGCAATGCATGTATCGTATCCGTAAAATAAAAACAATATATAAGAAATACTTAGTTATTTGTAATCATATAAGGGTAGAAATACCTCCTTCTAGAGTCCTTTTTAGAGGCTTCTCAATGACTTCGATCTCCTGGATGTTCCTTAGTTACCACCAGGCAAAAAGTATGATAGGCAAGTATTAAGCTGGTGGTTATGTTGGACTCACCTTAAACTACTAGCCTCCAACACTGCGGTATACCGTTTTAATTCATAAGTGGCCAATGTCAAATGGAAACCAGTTTCGATCTATATCGAAACTCTAGTGTTCAAATAGCTACATCATCCTTTGTTGATAGTCCAATATATAAATAAATAAACTTTCTAGTTTCTGGTGTGTTAAAATTTTAACTAAAACAAAAGGAATAGGCCATATCATTTATATTAATATACTAGTGGTTATAAATACAGGTACTATATTAATAGACGCAAGGGCCTTTAGTTTCTATGCTTAATGAGGTTAAAGGCAAGACAGAAAGGAGTTTGCTTAGATGTTGCATTAGTGAACAATAGACGTTGGAACTAAAGCTAAACTTGCTTTTATTCTAACAATTGTTTTATAAGACAAAAGAAATTTCTGTAAGACATTTGTTACTGTTGTTTTCGACCACACCTTTGCTTTATAATCCAAATGGAGATATATCACAAGATGCTACAATATCAACGTACTGATTGTAGGTTTATTATTTTTATTAGTAGTTTGCTGCTAATTAATCAAGAATATTTCTTTGATAACTTATTAGTAATTACTCAGATAGTTCTGTTAAAATTAAATATATTTTCTGTAGCTCGGCTGATAAAATATAACGACATCTTGGATAATATAATCAACGTAAAGTGACTTGTGCTGGGTTTCATTGGGTGAGAAAAGTATCCATAGGTCTATCACTTTCTCTCCCGACGTGTATGGACTCTATTTAAGCGATACATCGAGGAATAATCAGACGCCATGTCAACATTTCCGGAGGCCCACCCCCCTTCCCCATCCTTTCATATCCCCTATCACTTAAAGGTTGGCAACGCAACAGTAACACTATATGTGTTGCTGGTGTCCATGGGCGGCGTTGGTTGCTTATTTGCATTTGCCCTCCTCTCCCATAAAAATAAAAACACATCCTTGTGCACCACAGCATTTGGATCTATTTCGCTGAAAGTTGAGTCATGTCAAGTCGTCGTTATTATTATCTTTTACTTCGTAAAATAAACTTACATATTTTGTCAAACAATTTTTTTTTTGAAGTCAAACTACGGTGTTTCTGATTTTAGAGTACTCTACCTGAATTCACTAATGTTTACGCGCTTGTTTACTTGTCTAATGTTTGTCACAAATTGCTATAGTGATTAAGAACTCATGTCTTAAGAATTAAATGAGCAATAATACATCGCTAACGAGAATACTTATCTAACAAGTTTCAGGCAAACTGTGACAAAGGAGGCTTAACATTGTTAAATGTGATTATTAAATACATTGAAACATACATACATAACATAACTTCACGCCTTCAAACCTCGTCTCGCCGTTACCGAACCTATTGTCATACCAGGCATAAAGTTTTCAGTCATCGATATTTATCACACTCTTCCGAAAACAATTTCGAAAAGTCATTGGTGTGAGCCAGGATTCGAACTCGCGACCTCTGGATACAGAAGCGGGTTGTTCGACCACTGGACCACCGAGACTTATGATAGATTGAAAGCTCTTTATTATAAAAATATGGGGCTCATTAATTTTGATTTCTTAAAACCATGTAAAAATTTCGCATTTAATGGGAAAGAACAGCATAGATATCAGTAAGTATGCCCGAAAAGCATCATTATCAACCAAAAAAAAAATTTTTTTTTCTCACGTTTAAAGTTTAGATAGTTTAAAAAATGCATGATTAAAGAGTTGAAGTGTGTAGAGTTACAATCTTATCTCTACCCGATCTAATTGTTATAATCTAGGTCTGTTTTATAAAAAAAATTAGGTATAAATTTAAATTAGAAAATTTCGTGAGAATCGGTTTAGCCTTTTCGGAGAGGTTCCATAACGTGTACCGTGGTCATTTTATATATAAGAGTACAGTTCGTACAGAAAGGGCATATTACTGATAGCCGCGACTTTTTCTGTCCAACGCAGGGAAACAAAAGTCACGTTAGCGACGGCACAGTACAATTATAACTGACTTAAGTTAGTTAATCTTCAAGGTAATATTAAGCTATTTTTTATGGGATAGGAGGGCAAACGTGCAGGCGTGTTACCTGATGGTAAGCAACCAACGCTGCCCCTGGACACCAGCAATATATATAGTGTTACTTTTGCGTTGCCGACCTTTGAGGGATAAGGGAAAGGAAAGGTGTAGGCAGCGGCTGTTAAGACTCGTTTCGCCGTCATGTTTACGTCCCAAATGGAATAGGTGGCGAACCTATTGCCATACCGGGCACAAAGTTCGTCAGTCATCAATATTTATCACACATAACTTTCGAAAACAATTTCGAAAAGTCATTGGTGTGAGCCAGTGTCTGGAATCGAACCCGGACCTCTGGAACAGATGCCGTGCGCTCGACCACTGCGCCACTGAGACCGAGAAATCCATAATGTCACACATCGTAGATAATGAGAAGGAAATTTCTAGGATTCAAGACTAAAATCAATTTTTGAAAGACTACCAGCCCGATGGTAAGACGACCTTAGAAAGGCTGTTGGAAAATACTGGATGCGGAAGGCAGAGAATCGGATGTTGTGGAGTACATTGGGAGATGCCTATGTATATTGCGTTTTTATTAGATTCTCTCAATTAAATAATAAGAAAAACAAAATTAAATAAAAATCACACCAATTCCTCATTTGAATTGTTCTTCTTTTAATTTTTTTTTTAATGATACCAAAACCAGCCAGATACAAATGGCAAAGACAAAGATATCACAAGTACATACGTACTATATGTGAATAGACATTTTCCCCTATCTATTAATAAATCCTGACACTGTCCAAATCTAATCAGAATAAGTATTCTAGTAAGTAGTACACAGTAAGTAAGTAGTACACAGAAGTACACGTAAAGCACACACACACACATACAAAGACCAATCTATCGACGTAGGCTTCCGTAATTTAAAGAGCAAATATGTAGACGTCGCAACAAGGTTTACCTCTATCGCATTCTAACAAACTTTGGGACGTCTATTGGATTTACTAATGAATAATTACATTTGAAGTTATTTAAGAGTTTGATTTCACGTAAGGAGGTAACCAGTTTCAAATAATAGACCTAACTGACAGCTCTTTCTAACTGTATAAACAGTTGTTGACCCACACAGTTTGCTCCATGAATATGCCGGCACGACCAGTAAAATACCGCCACCTCCAAGAATATCGACCAATTTGAAGGGAAACATAACGTAATGTTACTCTATCTGCGTTGCAGGTGTCTATGAGCAGCGATAATTGGTTACCATAGGGTGATCGTCAGTCCATAAAAAGCAAGTTTTTTTCGCTAGTTATATAATAAATCCTTACTCGTATTTTAATCTACTGTTTGTAATATTCTCATTCAATACCCAGAGTCTATTTCGAAAAGATGAATCATCTGTATACCTTTACCCCGTACTTACTGCCGGGCATAAAATTAAAAAAAGTTGCTGTTTCTAAACTATACGTATAGAGGAATTAAAAAATCTTTTCTGGTTCTCGATTTGGTTCTGTTTAACACATGTATTTTTAAACGACTTCAAAAATGAACGAGTTATTTCATGCTTATGATCTTGATGATTCTTTTTTTAAATCTAAACCTGACGATAAAACTATTGACATAACCTCTTTGTGGTAGTCCGGAGATACTGGCTTGATATAACATCGGTCAATAAATTCGAAGTTTTGAATGTAATACTTCAAAAACTATAGATCAGTGAGACATATACCTATATTTACAGGAAAATCTTAACATTTTGTTGGCGGAACATTTAATTTTGGGTGACTAAAACTTGGAACAATCCTTGAGTGACTGGTGTTTGTAACATGTTGCATTAACTGCGGTGCCGTGCCGCATATCAGAAGTCTCGACAGTGACAAGGGCTCTGTGGGTTGCACGCCTCAAAATAATGCGCTAGAACACGTAACTGACTGATGATAAAATATTTTTAAAATAGACCTGATTAATTTTTAGCGAAGGTTTAAAAATGGATGCTCTAAAGACTAAAAAAGTATGCCAATAGGCTGCTTTTACTAACAGGTATTTGTAGAAAACTGGAATAAATTGAGTCCATTTTTAAATGTCTTAAAAAATAATGCAATTTCCTTATATAATAATATGTTTATTTGTGCATATCTCTAAAAATATCCATTGATTTTTTTATGGGATTAGAGGATAAACGAGCAGGCGTGACACCTGATGGTAAGCAACCATGGACACAGGCAACACATATAGTGTTACTGTTGCGTTGCCGACCTTTAAGGAATAGGGGATAGGGAAGGTACGTGGGCCTCCGGGTACCTCTCTCAAAATCAAATCAAAATCAAAATCTCATTTATTCAGTTTAGGTCATTAAAGACACTTATGAACGTCAATAATTTCAATCCGCCAATTCGATTACTCACGTCCTGAGAAGAATTGGCAAGAAACTCAGGGGAGTATTTTTTTTTCTTATTACTTAATTTTAAGTAAACTAAATTACAAATTATTAGAATAATTTATAGAGCAAGATGAGGTTCCTCACGTAAAACTTAGGACACAGTACGTTAATATTCTTTGGACGCTTGAACAGACCAGTCCCCACAAACAGCACCCGTTCACGAGCATGACCCGTTATCTCAGCCATCGCCTCCCTCGCCATATTTTAGGGAAGGTGGCGACCCGATCAACGACGCCGCCATAAGCAAGGACCTTTCAGTGAGCATGACTTATTCAAGATCCCAGACAAAAAAAAATAAACTAGTAAGCTTGCCCGGCGAGAAACGTCATATTGCATACAATCTTACCAATAACAGTAAAGTTTGGTTAGCAGAATAACAATATTTTGCAGCAAATACAAACAATATAACACAAAAGAAGCAATTCAATTCCAAACGGTTTTATCATTGATATAATCTGCGATACAGTAATAAGCTCTTGTATATAGTCTACTTTTAACATATTTCTTAAATTTACCTAACGATAATTCAACCGCGTCGTTTGGAAGTTTATTGTAAAAGCGTATACATTGACCTGGAAACGCGTTAGAAATTTTTTGGAGCCTAGTAGTGGACACAGCAAGTTTGTTTTTATTTCTTAAGTTTAATTGATGGATATCACTGTTTTTCTTAAATTTAGTTATATTTTTATGAACATAGATTAAATTTTCATAAATATATTGTGAATGTAACGTCATTATTCGTATCTCTTTAAATTTACTTCTCAGTGTATCCCTGGGACTCATCATATAGATAGCACGAATAGCTCGTTTCTGGAGCACAAAAATCGAGTCTACATCCGCAGCACTACCCCAAAGTAATAAGCCATATGACATAATGCTGTGAAAATAACTAAAATAAACTAAACGTGCAGTATCAACGTCGGTCAATTGACGTATTTTCTTTACAGCGTAAGCGGCTGAGCTAAGTCTACCAGATAACGTCTCTATATGTGGGCCCCATTGTAGTTTAGAGTCTAATGTTATACCAAGAAAAACAACCTTATTGACCAATTCCAGTCTCCTATTGTCCATCACAACACTGGTTATAACTTGTTTAACATTTTTAGTAAAAAATCTAACATATTTGGTTTTGCTACCATTTAAAAGCAAATTATTAGCACTAAACCAGTTTACTATCTTTGAAAGAGCATTGTTTACATCGTCAATTACTGATTGTTGTCTCTTTACCTTAAAAACTAAAGAAGTATCATCTGCAAACAAGACTATTTCATGACTGTCCTTTACAGGATAGGGTAGATCATTAATGTACAAAAGAAACAGGAAAGGTCCCAAAATAGAGCCCTGCGGCACCCCCATTGCTACAGCTGATCCATGTGATCGCTTTCCGTTAACATCTACTGTTTGGATCCTCTCACCGAACAAAACGCGGCATGAGCCACTTTACGTCAGTCTTCTGACAGAATGAAATAATAAATTTCATGATAAATAATAGGAATAAGATAAAGAATAAGTGAGCGGCATTGTACCCATTAAGATTTGTATTTTTCGACCTTTATTTTATTACCGGTATCAGATTAATTTCAGTAAGACAAGTGCTTTATTATATTATATTATTATATATTTAATAACAACTAATATCCAATATAAATTATCTACACTTATTGATTTCCTTGTAATCTTTGTCGGTAATTTGATTAATTACTAATTAATTAAATTCACAGACAAAGAGAAGATGACTTATTGTGCTATGTTAATACAGCAATCAACAAATTTAATTAGTTAATTCCAAATCATTTGTTAATCATTAAAAGGATATAAATCAAAAACAAATTACATAAAATTGTATGATTTCACGCATTTTCTACTTGAATGTTGATGCTATTGAGCCTTGACTAGCCGAACTTTACATCTCAAATGGAATAGTTGGCGGAACCTATTTTTTTTTAATGGGATAGGAGGGCAAACGCGCAGGTGGGTCACCTGGTGGTAAGCAACCAACGCCGCCCATGGACACCAGCAACACATATAGTGATACTGTTGCGTTGCCAACATTTAAGGGGTAGGGGATAGGAAAGGATGGGGAAGGGGTGGGCCTCTGGGTACCTCTCTCACCGAACGAAACGCGGCACGAGCCACTTTACGTCGGTCAATTGAGAGGTCGTGGTATTTCACCGGTCGAGCCGGCCCATTCATGCAGCGAACTGCTTGGCTCTACCACCAGAACTCAGAAGTCCAAATAAACGAAAGAAATATGTAATAATAATAATGTAATATGTATAAATATATAATTTATACATGGGTGTATGAATACACCGTAATTGACGATGTTATTTATTAAACAAAAAAAGGTATAATAGGTCGGGGAAAAAGTCTTTTCGCATAACGTAGGTATAAACTTATTATAAAATTTCTTTGACTGTACTATTTGTGTCTGGCTGGTTTTGGTAACATTAAAAAGGTTACATTATAAAGAAAAGAAAAAAATAAAAAAAAGTTGTTTCCCGCTATTTTTCATTTGTTTTTCTCTCCGTAAAAATGAGTGAATCTAATGAAGAAATTCGATACATTTTAAAATTTTATTATAAAAAAGGCAAAAATGCAACTCAAGCAGTGAAAAAAATTTGTGATGTTTATGGACCTGATGCAGTGTCAGTAAGAGTAGCACAAATTTGGTTCAAACGTTTTCAGTCCGGAAATTTTGATGTTAAAGATGCACCTCGCTCTGGTCGCCCTGTTACGAATAAAATGGACGCCATTTTTGAAAGAGTGGAGCAAGATCGGCATATTAGTAGTTACGATGTAGCTGAAGAACTGGGAATTGACCACAAAACAGTTTTGACCCATTTGAAGAAAGCTGGTTATACAAAAAAGCTCGATATTTGGGTGCCACACGAGCTCACTCAAAGAAACTTAGTGAACCGTGTACTCATTTGCGATTCATTATTGAGACGTAATGAAACCGAGCCGTTTTTGAAGAGATTGATAACTGGCGATGAAAAGTGGATCACGTACGACAAGAACGTGCGAAAAAGGTCGTGGTCGAAAGTTGGCCAGGCTTCACAGACTGTGGCCAAACCTGGCCTAACACGAAATAAGGTGATGCTGTGTGTATGGTGGGATTGGAAGGGCATTGTTCATTATGAGCTTTTACCGTCCGGCAAAACCATCGATTCTGATCTTTACTGCCAGCAACTGATGAGATTAAAGGAAGCAGTCGAGAGAAAACGGCCGGAATTGATCAACAGGAAGGGTGTGGTCTTTCATCACGATAACGCTAGACCACACACATCTTTAGCCACTCAGCAAAAATTAAGAGAGTTCGACTGGGAGGTCCTAGTGCATCCACCATATAGCCCTGACCTTGCGCCTTCAGATTTTCACCTGTTTCGGTCTCTTCAGAATTCTTTAGGTTCTGTAAGGTTGACCTCAAGAGAGGACTGCCAAAACTATTTGTCCCGTTTTTTTGATCAGAAGTCCCAAAGTTTCTACAGTAACGGGATAATGTCTCTGCCCACAAAATGGCAGAAAGTTATTCAACAAAACGGTACATACATATTGTAAATAAATGTAAATAAACTTTGAAAAAAATGTCTTGACTTTTCATACAAAAATACGAAAATACTTTTTCCCCAACCTTATATTTACGCAAAATTTAATTAGCATTCGTCACTTAGTCCCTGTCAAAACTATAAATGTGCACTATTTTATATTCTTCCGACATTCCTTCCATTCCAAAACACGGTCGCAATCGCTACGACCGGCCAAATTCCGAGTGTAGGGACTATCATGAGAAAAATCGGCAAGGAACTCATGTGCTAAATACTCTTTTCAAACCATTTAAAATAAAAAAAACTATAAGATTAATATTGCTATTTAAAACATAGCAGTAGGCTTGTGCATAAAAGGTGATGCTTTTAAGATACTTAATGTTTCATATTAGTGTTTTCAGTGTAAATATTCATTATTCTTCAACGGATATTGCAAAACATCTAGCATATTGCAATACCTAATAATATATGCAAAAAGGAAACAAAATAAACAATGTTTGTAAACCACACGATACTTCGTTTCTATTCGAGAAAATAAAGAGGCTAATAAAATTCCGTTTTGAGAGCCTTAGACAAATACAAACCCGTCGTATCGTTTTAAATAACTTTAATTTTTAAATATCAACCACACTCGCTTGCACCTACACATTCGCACACGAGGGCCAAAAAAATATACTTTGCAACAGTCAGTAATTACTTAGATTATTTACTGGAATTACCAGTAAATAATCTAAATAATTACTAACTGTTACCCAAATCTGATGAGATATTAGAAATTAAAGAAACAGAATACAAATCTCGTAAATACAGCTTACTAGTCGGGTATAGTGTGGTCTAGGGAATGGGAAAGGATTATTTAAAATTACATACAAAAAATTATTCTTTTTTATTTTAGCATTAAGGTTCATATTAGCTTACGACCACGATTAATATTCATTATTTTTGTAGCTCAAGTTCGTCTGTACAGTTACTAGTCCTAGGATTCGCTAGATTTTTAATCCTCACATGTGGATTTCTATGTTAAATATACCTATGTGCGTAATGACTACCATAGTATCGAATTCAAATGACATAGTTATTCTTTGTTACTTTGACATTTTTTTATAAAAGTTATGCGATATGCAGGGTTTATATTTTGTTTCAAGCGTCAGTGCAACAACTACCTCTATCTTTCAATGTATCTGCATTTTATTTTGTCGACGCGATGAACACCGAGACACTATAAGTACTTGCTTGCTTTGTAGTTCAACGTTATTTTGTACAGAAAGTATAAGTATATATTTGTTTTGTTTCCAAATATTCACTCGGAGATGCTCAGAATTTTTACCTCATTCTTCCTAACAATCTCGGTGGTCAGTAGTCGAGTCGCTTCTGAATCAAGAAGTCGAGGGGTCTATTCCAGGCTTCACAACAATCAATTCTTAGAATTCAAATGTCCATGACTGACAACATTGTACCTTGTGTATGGCACTTGGAACATAACAATTCAGATGGTCTATGCTTAACCGTGTCTGCTGCAAAAGTTAAATAGTTTTATGTCATCGATATTTAATCACACATATCTTTCGAAATGAATTTCGGAATGTCATTGGTGTAAGCCAAGCTTCAAACCCGCGACCTATCCCGCCATTTAAAAGCGGAGTGCTTGCCCACTCGACCACCGAGACTTATAAATTTTCAATTACTTCTAATTTTTACATAATTTAGAAGTTTTATTTTGAAATATTTTTGGTACAACTGACTTAAAGTTAGACGATTTTCTGTAATTTCTCTAAGCAAATGTTCTTCATAGTTTCAGTTACACCTGCCACTGGCCCTGTAGCCTTAAAGTATATTGTTTGTGTTATAATTAAGTTTTATTTTTTATTAAAAAAAATCTTTTTGTACTATTTGTAGTATCTGGTATTATACTACGTCAAGTATATTAATTTAGTTCATATGTTCTTACGTTTCATTCATTTTTAAAGCCTTTGGCGTATAATTTCATTGTGTGACTACAGAAATAAAGATTTTTCCTACTTTCTGTGCTTTGTTTTCATTTTTATTTATATTATTGAGTTAGTCTGTATTTACCTTATATTATATGACAGTTTAAATTTCGTCAAAATCCGCTGTGCTCGTATCAGATTTTCCCAATCTCTTCATAAGAAGGGAAAATGGTTGTATGTTTGTTTGTATCTCAAATTAGGTTGAGAAGAAATTTAGTAGGAAGTACGGCAAAACACAATAAATACCTATTTCAGCATGCCCACTACGCCGGCGTAGTTCTACTTAATTTAATGAACAAGCAAACCGCGTAACAGAATTTGCATCCACTTGCAAACTCTAGGTCTCATCGTTTTAATTTGTTTACCTTTCGTTTCTATATTCTAGAAGTTATTTAGAGAATGTTAATTCAGAAGTTGTTATTGTTTTTGTAGTAGTAACTTCATGCATTTTGTCACTCTCTATTGGCATTGACTGATATTGAAGGCGGAAGCTATTGCCATACACCGGTCATAATTATATTAGTAAACGAGTATTTATCTTGCGAGAAATCATTAGTTTTAGCCCTGTCTCATATCAATAAACGTTTTTTGTAATTTACTTTCTCAATGTTACAGTAAGAATTCAATTCAGTTGTGGAGATGTAGTAAATATCACTTATTTTGTCCGTAGAGCGTTCATATTTTCTATTATCGGTACGTACGATTTTTTATCAAAAGATGTATAAAATCTCTCAATGATCTAGAGATGGAGCACCCCTCTTCTAAATAAAAATCGTAGAAATCCTGGCTCACATCAGTGTCTTCTCACCGAATTTCGAGGCATTTCTTTTGGAAGATGTTTGTGATAAATATCGATAACTGACAACTGACCTCATGTTTGTTAATAGGTTACACTACCTATTCCATTTGGTGACCTGAAAATTCGATTAATCGAGATGAAGCAGCAACTGCCTACAACTTCGTGAAGAAAAACCTGTGACGTTATCAATTTACTTCATATATATTATTCTAAATCCATTCCAAGCAGATGCATCTTAGACAGCACTTTCAGTTTATTGTCGAATAATTTCTTCGGTTATTAAGCTTCATTTATTGAAATACATAAATTACCCATAATTACAACATAAATTATATATTTACTTACATGATGATAGGATTAATTGGACTAAATATGAGAGCTTCTTTAATTAATCTCATATTTTCCTCAACGACTTCGTAATTGTATACAAGGAGTTCTTAAGAAAAATTATATGATACTAATACTAGTGGCTAATATATATATATATATGGCGGGAAGATGAACACAGATCTTACGAGTTTTCATGAAATACTTTTGGTTTCATAACTCATACGGTGGGAGGGATTCGCAGTTGTGTGGAGAGGCACTTCTGGTGACTTCAACAAGACGGACGGATAGCTACTCGAGCAGACCGAAGTTTTTATCTTAGGTCGTGTAGGTATTGATAGTAATGTCGTAGAGACGCGACACTCACCGCCAGTATCCTAATAGTCCACACTGCCATATTTAACAATACTGCTGATAGTCATAGCATTGTAACATTATTTTGGAAACTATACTGGAGCGGTGGTGCGGTGGTCATCCACCACCGCTTGGGCCGTTTTGTCACATACTAATGCTCTCTATTTCCGACATATTTATTCCGACATTTGGTAGAATGTCAGTCAACAAATTGATAAATAGTACGGGTTATGGTGTAAGTGATAAGTGATCTATAAATATTGTACTAAATATAATTAGACTTTCAACGTTACAGAGCTATTTTATTCAGAATATAGAAGAATTTTTTCTAAACATACATAACATAACTTCACGCCTTTTGTTACCCGAAGGTGTAGGCAGCGGCTGTTAAGCCTCGTCTCGCCGTTATGTTTACGTCCCAAATGGAATAGGTGGCGAACCTATTGCCATACCGGGCACAAAGTTTTCAGTCATCGTTATTTATCACACTTGACTTCCGAAAACAATTTCTAAAAGTAATTGGTGTGAGCCAGTGTCAGGATTCGAACCACGACCTCTGGATTCAGAAACCGTGTGCTCGACCACTAGACCACCGTGACGTTTTTTTTAAACACAGAACAAATAAATAAAAAATTTGGTTCCCGAAGAGAGCTTCTGATGAGTCAATTGGATAATGACAATGTGTCCTGACCATCCTGATCTGCTTAGTTATTTACTGAAATTGTACGAACATGTCCTGGTGGAAGTGATGCTTTGAGAAGAAGACAAAGAAGCGAAAAAGGTGTGTAAGAATTGTGTTTCATTGTGCTCTCTGTTTTTGTCTTTCCAAGTGTCTTTATGTTACATACTTTAAGAAAATGAATTATTGTTTTAACTAATTTAGTTCAAACAATAATTTATTTTCTTGTGAATTATAAGTTATGCTAATTTATATATAAATAAAATAAATACATACATTTATATGTAAATACTTGCTGACCCGGCAAACGTTGTTTTGCCAAAAAATAAAATTTTAAAAATAGGGGTTGATCGTAGTGGGTTGAAAATTTAGGGTTCTATGTATTTTTGTATCACGTTTTATAAAAAAAAAACAGAAATATATCGAAAAATAAAAAAAAATATTGAGGGGTGGGCTGGGCTACCTTTAAAATTTAGAGGGATGAAAAATCGATAATAGCCGATTCTCAGACCAACTGAATACACACATAATATTTGGTAAAAATCGGTAAAGCCGTTTCGGAGGAGTATGGGAACGAACATTGTGATACGAGAATCTTATCTATAAGATTAATCACTTTCTCTCTGCCTACCCCGAAAGGGTTTTGGCGTGAAGTTATGTTTATAAGTTATGTATACATGTATAAACTAATCACTGTGACAATTATTAACCTAGAATTTTCAATTAACAGTGGTATAGCCACGCAGCTCGCTGCATGAATGGGCGGGCTCGACCGGTGAAATGCTATGACCTCGCAGAATATGAAGTTATATAGCTCATCTCACATTTTGGTTGACGAGAGAGGTATTTGGAGGCCCACCGCACTTCCCCCATCCCATCCCATCCTACTCCCATAAGGACTGGTCTAATACCAGCTCGGCACTTTTGCCCTCTATTTCATAAAATCTTAAAGATTGTATTATATCATTCCTAATTGTAACCTAAATGCCGTGGGCACGGGAAACCACAGTCGCTTCAGCATAGCGTCATATGCCGCGTGGCATGAAACATGCTGCACACACCTCCAAGCTAATTGAATCCACGTCTACTCCGATACATATTTAGTGCAGCAGTTTGACACATACTTTGAAATTCAACGGTAGAAATAATCTGATTCTTCAATTCAACTGCTTACACTTTGAGTTGATTTCATTATTAGGACAACAAATAAGTAAATAGTAAATGGTCCAGTGGTCGATCACCCCGCTTCTGAATCAAGAAGTCGTGAGTTCGAATCCGAGCTCACACTAATGCCTTTTCGAAATTCTTTTCGGAGGTTATGTGTGATAAATATCGTTACCTTAAAATTTATGGCGGGTGTATGGCAATGGCTTTGCTACTATTTGAGGCGTAAACATAACTCCAAATCGAGGCGCGAAGTTGACCCGCTGCCTACATCTTCAGATAGAAAAAGTCGTGAAGTTATATTTGTGTATGAACTATGTTAGTATGTTTGTGTTAAATAGGAAATATAAATGGGCCCATTTTGATTTTAAAATAACATCGATGAAAGGAATTGACCCACTATGACACTATGTGCTCTCCACTTATTGCACAGGACAAAAAATGTAATTCGTTGAGAGCTAACTTTGTCTACACGGGTCATATTAAAGCCGTGAACGTACCAAAATTATAATATTTAACATTAGAGCAATTGATGGACTTAAGCAATCTGAGCAATTTGTCACAGGCACCTATTAAATAATTGGAATCTTTTTTTTTAATTTAAAATGAAATCTACAACTTTTAAATTCAAAGGACACTAAAACTTAATTCATTTTAAATTTTAATTTATTTCCTGACGTTTCGAACTCTTTACAGAGATCTTATTTCCAAAAAGTAGGTGCTCTCTGTATTAATGCAAAATAGCTTTTGTATGACTACCATCTTTTTGTTCATCACTCGTGAAAATGATCTCTGTAAAGAGTTCGAAACGTCGGGCAAAAAATTAAAATAAGTTCTAAATAAACGCGATATAATCCTAAAAAGTTGTTTTAGTGTTATGAGTATTATTCGCGAAAATCTAAGAAATAAATATTCAAAGGAAATAAACCACGAAATAATATGGCGTAAACGTTTACTTGTGGCATATCCAATAATATATTTGCAAAACGTACGCCAGTCGTCGTGTAATCAAAGTGCTCTCAAATACATTTAGCGAATTCAATATTCTGTTCATCTCGTAATGTGCGGCTTTCATTCTATTTAAAACGGCACTGAGAAGGCTTCTCAGTATTGAAATAGTCATGAAAAGCAGATAAATTATTTATTTCTAGAAATGAACATAACAATTGCTCTAAAGTAATAATAATATTTTTTTTGCATTTCTTCAAAATCTATAATTAAGTATATATACTGCTTGGGAATTAAACTACCATATGCAAATGCAAAAAACCAAACTACTATTTTATAGCATTTATTAACAGTGGATGAGACACGCAGTTCGTTGCGTAAAATGGGGTGGCTCGACCGGTGAGATACCAATAAGATATCATAGGCAGCTTTAGACGCTTACTGGGACCAATAAAAAAGGAATTTCTTTTAATTTTTAGAAGTATTCGATTACTGAAAAACTTTGTGTCCGGTATGGCAATAGGTTCGCCACCTATTCCATTTGGGACGTAAACATAACGGCGAGACGAGGCTTAACAGCCGCTGCCTACACCTTCGGGTAACAAAAGGCGTGAAGTTATGTTATGTTATATGTTATGTTTATTCGATTACAAGTCTGTTTGTTTGTTACTAGTAGTTACACCCAACTCCACTCATTCGTGGGCCTAATTAAATACACTTTGGCACAAACACCAGACTTTAATGCAAGAAAGTTCATTTTTGTTTCAATCTCAATAAAGTTGAATTGTAAACAGAATCTGCTTAGTATTTTAAATGTTCTTATCATAATAGTTGCTCACGCAATGAAATTATATGGTTGTGGGAAACTGGAGCCTTTTATGTTCCTACATGTTGAAACATAAATATTGGTCAAAGCTATCACAAAATCTATGTTGTATATACAGACAGCTGTTATTTTGGCTTCTATTAATGTAATAAAGAGGAACCTTTGTATTCATATTCCCACCTCTAGGTGGATGGATCTTGTAAAAATAGGAGATAGTCAATGGATGCAAAGGGTACCGGACCAAGAATTGAGATTTTCTTAGGGGGATACCTCCGTTAAGCAGTGAACAGATTTAGACTGATGATGATTTTCTGGTTCTCTCCAAATCCTCCTCCTATACAAAAATCACAAACTATAATTCATTATAAATAACTTTACAGATACTTATATTTTGGATTCACTATCTAACCTTCATCTTCATTGCTATTCTGATACATTATATTATGAATGTAATAGAAAAAAAAGAAACCATTTATAATGAGATTTTTTTGCATGTTTTTTTAAAGATATCATTAGGAATTTTCATACCTCAACTATTGACAAATAATAAGTTAAGACAATTAGTAGCTATTTACTACTGCTATATATTTATGAAGAAAAAAATAATATTCACTACATTATCCCAATTATCACTTGCTAGAGTAATAATCTAGAATAAATTATCTAGAGTTAATAATTTTCTTGAAATCACCCAGTAAAATCTTTGTTACAAAGTAAAGTAGCCAGACAAGTAGGTCGTAATTGGCTGTGAATTCGCTCCTGTGAATGCTGTGTTATTAGGGCTATATTATTACAAATTATTACCCATAAGGCTCGCTTGGATCCCGGCAGTCACGTTTAATCTGAATTCCCTCCGTGCTAAACATAACATTTAGAAATTTGCAGTTGCAAAATTAAATGACTCTTAGTAATTTAATTAAACGTATACGTGAAGCTGTGGCACGTGTAGAAATATTTATCAGTATTCAAACATGAATAAAATGAAATTTATTTATGAAATAAAATAATTAAAGACGGACTTTAATTATTGTATTTCAATATAAGCTGTTATCTATAATTACATTATGAATACAACAACAGAAGAAAGCCGTAGTAACTGAAGCGAATAGCGGAATGATTTGAAATGATTACTGTATTATAATAAGGCCCTGCCTGCTTTTTCTACTAGTTATCTTATTGAATACAAACATTCTCCAGTTACTTGAACGAAAATATTTAATTGATTCAAAATTGTTAAATGTAAACGTGTAAATGATTAATAATAAACAATTGTATGGTACAATAAAGTATCAGTGGTCCAGTGGTCGAGCACACGGCTTCTGAATCCAGAGGTCACGCATTTGAATCCTGGTTCACACCAATGCCTTTTCGAAATTAATTTAAAAAGTTATTTGTTATAAATATCGATGACTAAAAACTTTGTGCCCGGTATGTCAATAGGTTCACCACCTATTCCATTTGGTGCGTAAACATAACGGCGAGTCGAGGCTTAGAAGCCACTACCTACATGTTCGGGTAGAAAAGGCGTGAAGTTATGTTATGTTTGTGTTATGTTTTAACAATGGTAGCTATACACAATGCTATACTGATTCCTTAGCTAATTTATGAAAACTCGAGTTTAGTATGGCAGAGTGTGAATGAAAGTAGAATAGAAAGGGTCGAAATGAAAGCATTAGGAAAATTTTGCGGAGTGACGCTCGTCGACCGCATCGAAAACAAGGTTGTAAGTCGGGAACTCAGACTGAAAGAGAATATCGTTGCTCAAATATAGTAGGGCACACTCCGATAGGTCAGAAACATGAAGAAAAAATGGGAAGGAATTCTTAATGATGGACACGTAGATGAAGAAAGGTAGGCAGGTAGGTAAGGAAATTTATATGTATTATCTTACATTTTTTTTGCAATTAATTATGCATTGCGTATTCAAAAGTGATCGCTGATTTAAATTACTGGACTAGCAGTCGAGTGAGACAAGGGTCTTAAAATCCATCACGCACGACGCCGATCTTATTTAGATAAGTGGCAGTCAGCTGCCGGAAGGCCACCCTGTCTGCTTAGTGCGCTTGACTGATTGTTCCTAATGAATGTCACATTCTAATCTCCCTTTTTAATCGTCACTAAAAGCTACAACTTTTTACACTAACACATCTACAAAGTGTTTATACCTAATTTAAAGAGAAAAAAAAAACAGATTTTACATAAGTGTCGAATGATTTTAAATTTATGAAAGGTAAATTTCTTTCAATTCATTCATTGTCCTATATACATACTTGAAACTTTATTCGTTTTATTTGGTCATGATGGTGTGAAGAATAGTATAATAATAGTTTGAATAGTGTGAATAATAATAGTATTGTGACACCATTATTAATAATAAATTATTCACACCATTACGACCAAACAAAACGAATTCTGGAGGAAGATGATGTTAGTAGCCTTAAAAATCGATGCAAGTGTATGAAAACAGTCAAAAAAGCGAATGATGCTAGTAAGAATCGTGCCCTATGGCCCTCTATTCTGTCTGACTACCTGGATAGGGATTTATTGATTGTTGTTGTTGTTGATTTCCCCTCCTACTCCCTTAAAGGACGGCAACGCACCGTGTTCAGGGATGTCGTCCTATCCCACTACAAAAAAATGATTTGTTAGATTAATTATTTTTCACCTACTCAAATACTAATATTGATTAAGTTGTAAGTAAGTAATGTTTGATCAAACTTGAAGCATTTGGATTTTATGCGGAGTTCTATCCATTACAGATATTCAATGCCAAAAAGAGGAAGAAATAAAAATTAAACATTTGTTTTAAAAATCAATCTTTGAAAATAAATAAGTCTTTGAAGTTCGATTATATTTGTACATCCTAACCAATACTGTAACAAGCAATTACAGGTGCTATCAACAAAACGAATGGCAAACTAACAAATCTAGTTTTACACAGCTCTGATTCAAAGTAACTTACTAGAAGGGGTTCTAATGAAAGGCCACGATTTTGTTTTCAACCAACCCACATCGGAATCCTTTATTAGTTGTGAGTACTGTTAATTACTAAGCACCACACGCCGAAAACCAATTCTACGGTACATACGTTTAAATAACTTTAAACATTATTTGCTATACCGTCCTCCAAAGATGTGGAAATTCAAGCTATGATATGAGATTGACTAAACAGGTTTATAGGGTTGTTCTATCAAAATAATTGAGATTATTGTTTTTAATCTCTTAAATAGATCGTATTTATATATAAATTATATATTTGATAGTTCGTATTTTATTATTTCTTTTGTAACTTAACGACTCGAATACCATGAGATGTGGTCAACGATAAATGCGCCTTGTCTCGCTAGATTGTTTTAGTCCAATAAAATAGGTGGCCATGACTGTGAAAGCTTATCTTAAATACCTCTTCAATAATTTATAACTTATGTGAACGGTCCAGTTGTCGAATCCTGGCTCACACCTATGAATATTCGAAATTTATTTCGAAAGTTAAATAAGTGTGACAGATATCGATGGCTAAAAAACACCAGTATGGCAATAGGTTCGCCATTTGGGACGTAAACATAATGTTTACGTCCCAAAAGGCGAACCTAGTCAAGGCTTAACAACCACTGCCTACACCTTCGGGTAGAAAAAGGTGTGAAGTTATGTTATGTGAACACATATAGGTATATAATCTATACAATACGTTTTAACGTTTCTAGTAATAACACGCTAGTGAACTATCACAGATTTTCTATAAGCTTCCACAAAACTCCGCAACGATGTGAAATAGCCAAATAAGAAGGTTTTAATGTCGCAGTTAGCTGAGAATTCTCCGTCGTGAATGTTGGATCATTAGCGCCATGTTATTGCAAATTACCCGTTACACTCAAAGCCCGCTCTGGGACTCGGGGCAGTCATGTTTAATTTGGATTTTCCTTATACTTAAGTACTTACAATTTGTGTTACATATATGAGATTTAATTAAATATTTTGTTGCCTAGTTTTTTTTTTGACAGTCTTAATTATAGTGATATAATATCAGTATTAACATAGTTGTTATCCGATGACACGCGTTCATGCTGTCTGTACTCAAAATCATTGATGGTTTTACATTTTAATGGAGCAGTTCTTTATTCTGTATCACGCATCACATGGACGCAATGATATTCCTTTATCATTATGATAGACCTAATAACACCTAATATCTGATAAATTTTGTATCAGATGAAAAGAGTCCTACTAAAAAATGTGAATGATACACCAAAAATAGTTTAGAACTTTAACAAGAAGACATTTAAAATCTATCAATCAGGACCAACATTATCTTGATCAAGTGGCAGTCTGCTGTCAGATAGTCAGCTCGCTTAGTAAGGTTGACTGATTACTATTACTTAATGATACATTCAAACTTTGTATTTGGACCATCGAATTTAACTTTTACTTTTAAGAACTAAAGGCTACAGATAAGGTAGTCATGAGTAGTTTTATAAAACAAATTAACAGTAATTCACAAAACATAATGTTTAATTGAGAGTAACGTGAAAAATGATGTGAAGACATTCTAAATCTAATATGGCAAATCGTCTAAAATAAAGTTCTAGTTATTTTACCAGATTCTACTCAGACCCAGATAAATATTTATGTAGGTGTCGAACCCACCAACCTCGATTCCACAGTCGGTAGTTTTACCAATGCACCAAGAAGCCTGTCGTAATGAAAGTAAGACGTGCTCTTTTTACATTTCGTATGTTATGAATGTATGTTATTTAGAAAGTTTAACTTCTTTGGCACGGAAGGACTCCACACATTTTTTTTGAAATCTCTACAGCTTCACGCAATGTGAAACTAGTTAGGTCCAATGGTCCTTTTTATAATGCAAGGACCACTTAAATGAGTTAGAAGTTTTTTGGGTTAATATAAATTTTTATAAATGCGTTAAATGAAAGAAAAAAAAACTAATTAAGTATATCCCTTTTCAGAGACATCCGTTGTGGGTCGAATTTAAGATGTTAATTTTAAGAAAAGTAATCAAATATTAATGTATCAACTATATTCTGTATATCTTTTCTAGCCTAGTACAATTACTAGACCGCGTTAAAACGAGACAAGAAATTAAATATTGTAGTTATCACCTTGCCAATTCAATTTTGCTACTCAATAATTTGAATTTCACTTTAGCAACGACGCCGAAGTGTAGATTCAGAGTAAATTTAAGTTTGATTCGTGTATAACTCGTAGCGCGGCGTAGCAAATATCCGAGCTTAATTGAAAGATGGCGTAGCAAAGCAGTAGTAGGTAGTCGTAGCAGTGTACTTCTTTAGTTTTCAAGTAAACACTTATTAAATCTACTTTAATTATTACATTATTAAAACGTAAACAAGTCCAACTATCTGTTCATTGCACATTAGGTAAACAGAAAAAAGCAACATAAATATTATAAATATTTTAGAAATAATTAAAATCACTAAGCTCATTTTATAAGTTTACCAGCAAGTCAAAACCTTCTAAATTCACATAAAATTTGGCTCAAATTGTAAGGAACATTAAGAGTAAATATTTTAAGCCAATAAATTATAGTTAAAGGTTCTTGTGCTACATAAATAACAGAATTTTTAAATTTTATGAGACACGCCGGAAATGATAAAGTATAGATTATCTTTTTTTTTTCTTAACATCTACCCTTTGGTTGGTACACCCTAACTGGCCATAACCTGAAACCTTCATTCGACAATATTCCACAGATATCTATATATTAAACTATTTTGAGTGGTTATTGTGACATCATCATGGTTCTTTATATTATTAATCTTCTAGTTTTTTTAAAGTTTTTATGTAAAAAATTACAAGTAATGAAAATAACTAAGTACTTTCGTTTTTTTTCCAACCATGTTTTGGGTTTATTAAACTTAGGTAATTTTTGAGTTAATAAAGTCATTAATTCTACAGGTAGATATTATTTTCAAAATTTCAATAAACAGCGAACGATATTAAAACTGTTCGCCAGCTTAACTGTAAATAACGTCGGAGTTCCATTTAAACGTTTTCTTTTAAAAATTAAAAAGAATTCTCTCATTCAAAAGGAGAAGATTCGTCGCAGGAATCTCAACGTCTCGCTTAATTAGCCGTTTTAATGAATGTCGAGTCACGTACGCTGTAATTTGGCCCATTACCTGCGAAATTCACGCAATGATAACAAAGACAAATTCTTACAGGGAAATGCTTTGCAAACGACAACAAAGTTGACGATGACAATACCTATTCATTCAAACGTTACTGAAAATGTTTTGATTTCATATTTTAAAAATAATCAATGGAATTTAGTAGATACCTATCCATACTTATATTATAAAGCGGAAGAGCTTGTTTGTTTCTTTGTTTGAACGCGCTAACCACAGAAACCACCGGTCCGATTTCAAAAATTCTGTCAGTTGGTGTATAGTCCATTTATCGAAGAAGGCTATATTATATTTTCAAATAAATTAAGGATCCTTATTATAAGTCCAATAATGCAACCCAAGCTGTAAGAAAAAGACCCTAAAAAAATCATCGCGAACGCTGCAAAAACTAATGATATTTTTTTTAAGGAATAGGAAGGAAAACGAGCAGACGTGTCACCTGATGGTAAGCAACCAACGCCGCCCATGGACACCAGCAACACATATAGTGTTACTGTTGCGTTGCCGACCTTTAAAGGATAGGGGATAGGAAAGGATGGGGAAGGGGTGGGCCTCTGGGTACCTCTCTCACCGAACGAAACGCGGCTTGCGCCACTTTACGTCGGTCTTTTGAGAGGTCGTGGTATTTCACCGGTCGAGCCGGCCCATTCATGCAGCGAACTGCTTGGCTCTACCAACCCTGTTTTGAATGAACTACACTTTATTTATTTGTCTAAAAAAAGTTCGCGACGCCATATCGTGTAACGTCTAACTATTGTAGTTATCTCACAATAAGTGTTATTACATTTTTTTTAAATAACAATAATGATGTCAATTCAATGAAAATAGCTTTTGAACAACTACCATCATTTTCTTCATCACTCGTGAAAATGATCTCGGTAAAGAGTTCGAAACGTCGGGAAAAAAAAATGCGTCGAGTCCCTCCGCTCTATTGAAGTGGAACTTTGTAACATATATTCAAAATAGCTTTATTTTTGTATGTCAACAGATACTTAAAAATAGTCAATAAATAATTAACAATATACATTTATAACATATTGCTAATGTAAGTAAGGGTAAGGTCTGGCGGTGCGTTGGTAAAACTACCGACTGTGGAATCGAGATTGGCGGGTTCGATCCCCACCCAAGTATAAATATTTATCTGGGTCTAGGTTGAATCTGGCTGGAGGTGGCGCCTCACAAAAGTGAGGCACTGTGGTTCCACCGCCTCACTCGGCGCTAGGAACCACCAGCCGCGCGGATCCAGGTGGGTGACACGGCTGTCCCGGTGGCGAGGTACTTGAAGTACCTCGACCTCACCCTGAACAGCCGCTGGAGCTTCGAGGAGTACTTTGTGAGGATGGTCCCCCGAGTGAGACGAGTGGCAGGCGCGCTACACCGCCTCCCCCGAGATTCGCCGCCGAGATCGCGCGACACCACCGTAGGGTGGTGTCGCGCGATCCGTGGCCCTGTATGGAGCTCCCGCCGTGGCTGTTACGTATCGACTCGCTGTTTTGTTTACGTCCCGACTGGAATAGGTGAAGACCTATTGTCCTAAATATGGTGCAAAGTTTTCAGCCATCGGTATTTATTACACTCAGCTTTCAAACATAATTTCGAAAAGTCATTTGTGTTAGCCAGGATACGAACCCACAACTTTTTTATTTATGAGGGGGGTGCTCGACCACTGGACCGCCGAGACTACCGAGATGACTACTATCTACTTCAAAATTGAGTTCTAATATTCACCCGAACATACATATGTCGGCGCAGAACGCCATGTAGCGGTATATGATGTCAACTATATACCGTCAAATGGGGTGAATTGAAACAAAATGAAACTTTAATTCGATATTGCAGAAGAACTAAAATGTATTTTAACAGTTTAGAAGTAAAAATATTTGAGTCTCGTTCTTTACTTTCTTATCAAATATTAAATGAGTTATTTGATAGGTGGATTTAAAAAAGGAACGCTAAAATATAAGCAATTCCAATTCACCCGCAAATCGGGGTGAGTTAAAATCAATAAGGGGTTAGTTGGAAATGTTACCAGGGCCGACACTTTACAATTATTACATAACATAACTTCACGCCTTTTTCTACCCGAAGGTGTAGGCAGTGGCTGTTAAGCCTCGACTCGCTGTTATGTTTACGTCCAAAATGGAATAGGTTAAGAAGAAAATTTGTGCCCGGTATGGCAATAGGTTCGCCCTATTGCCATATCGGGCACAAAGTTTCTACTCATCGATATTTATCACACATAATTTTTGAAATTAACTTCGAAAAATCATTGGTGTGTGCCAGGATTCGAACCTGCGACCTCTGGATTCAGAGCCGTGTGCTCTGCTCCTGGACTCTCGAGACTATTATTAATTTGTACGAATTTCCGTTTACGGTACATGAATAAATAGATGTTTAGACTAAAAATAAATTTCTTGAATGCAAAAAAAAACAGCATAGCTTTTGGTATTTTTAATCAAAATTTTTGCTCATAAATCTGTCTTTGTATTCATGACTTAAACATATAATTCATCAAATAGTTTTAAAAACAATAGCATGTTATTTTATGTAAAAGTCAAAAGTCAAAATAAGTTTTATTTTCATAGGTCTTCACAGACACCTAAAAATAGTCAATAAGTATAATTTAACTTTATTATTTTAAATTAACTACTTAACGCGAGGAGGAGAAACGCGAGCGCTTGAGGAAAGTGCGTCCGTGGAACAAGAAAACACGGAATGTCTGCAACCGACCTAGTCATCACATAATTGTTGTTGGCTTTTGGTGGGATGGATGATATACCACTGATAAACCCCAGATGGTTTTTGTGGTATGTGACTCCATGTAATATTTCGTAATTTGGAAATAAACAATAAAAGAAAACATATTAACCAAATGGCGGCTAATAAAATAGTATTATTCATTGACTCCATCTAGTGAATATTTGATTAAATGAATAACTAAACTGTTTCAAAGGTATAGAAGGAATGCCGTCATAGATGGCGTTAAAAATAACATTATGGAGAAAGTATTCTTTAGTAGTTTTCGTTCCGGGCCAGAAGACCAAACTTAATATAGGGGCGTTGCAGATGAAAAATCGGTAATATGTAATTGAATGTTTCAGAAAAAAATCGATTATTAATCGATTAGTCATATAAAAATAATCAAGAATTAAAATCGATTTTATTACTTTAAAAAATCGATTTTTAATCGATTATTTCCATAATCTATTATTTTTTCACATCCCTAATTAAAATACATAGTTATTAAAATATCTAGGAGATATTCAAAAATCTGAATCTAAGAATACCAGCATTTTGATTCTGTTAGTCAAATACCCATTTTTTTTTTTTTTTTTACGGAATAGGAGGGCAAACGAGCAAGCGTGTCACCTGATGGTAAGCAACTAACGCCACCCATGGACACCAGCAGCACATGTAGTGTTACTGTTGCGTTGCCGACCTTTAAGGGAAGGGGATAGGAAAGGATGGGGAAGGGGGAGGGCCTCCGGGTACCTCTCTCACCGAACGAAACGCGGCATGAGCCACTTTACGTCGGTCTTCTGAGAGGTCGTGGTATTTCACCGGTCGAGCCGGCCCATTTATGCAGTAAACTGCTTGGCTCTACCACTGTACCACATATTGCCTTTCCGCTCTAACCAACTATATATTTCAATGATACCAATTTTAAGACATCAACTTTATTTTTATGGTTTTAAGATTCAATTTACAATATTAAATCGGTTAAACCGTCTATCTCTTCTAAAGGTCCCGGTAGTCCAGTGGTGGAGAACCCCGCTTCTGAATTGTTTTCGGAAGTTATGTATGATAAATATCGATGACTAGCGGCAGTTAAGCCTCGTCTCGCTGATAGGTTTACGTCCCAAATGGAATAGGTGGCGACCCTATTGCCATACCAGTCACACAGTTTTCAGTCTTCGATATCTATCACAGATAACTTCCAAACACAAATTCGAAAAGTCATTGGTGTGAGCCAGTGTCAGGATTCGAACCCGCGACCTCTGGATTCAGAAACCTAGTGTTCGACCACTAGACCTCCGAGACTGCTCTCTGTAAATAAATATCCTTTTAATAATTGCAAATTAATAAAAATTACAAGAAAAATCCAAACCAGAGAAGTTTGGACAATTGGCGTTCCCTTCGCACAAGGCAATTTATTCTGGACATTCTTGTATGGAAAGAAAAAAAGAGTAAAATAGTGCTTCGGCGGTATACAAACTAAGAATACTGAGATAAAATTAGGAAGGAATAGTAAATAATAAAATAATATTCAGTAAATATATATTTTTTTATATTAATTTACTGATTAAAAATACATACATGTCTACATAAACAAATATAACCATACAAACATAAATATACATATTGAAACTCCTACTACTGCCTAATATTAATGCTACTGTAGTGCCAAATAGAACGTGTTCTGGAAGAATATGATGTTAGGAGCCTCAAGAATCGACGCGCGTGCGTGAAAAGAGTTATGAAAGTCAACGAAGCGAGTGAGGTGTGTGAGAATCGTGCCTTAAGGCGCTCCGTTCTCTCTACCTACCCCACAAGGGATTTTGCGTGAAGTTATTTATGTACTGTAGTGCTACGTAGTATTGTGTTAGTCGTCGTATACCAAATATGAACCATATACCAACAGAGATTGTTGAGATTTAGATAGATGACAGTGACATTATCGACTATAGAAAGAAGAAGACATTGGAATTTTTTGGGAAAAGGAATTATTTCGACATCTATAGAATAGAGTCAGAAAAATGCCGTAGCAAATAGAATGGTTATAGATGCGGCATATGATAGAAAGGATCTCTTACATACATACATACATAACTTCACACCAAATCTGTAGGGATAAGGATCTCTAGATAGAAATAATGATGAATGAATGAAAAGTGATGAAAAATGAATGATAGAAATAATCATGTTTTGCCTGAGACAGTCCATACAATAGGTATGGACTGTCTCAGGCAAACATTAGATATTATTTAGAGTATACACTTCTTAACATCACAAGCTGAGAATTGCTCAATTCTAAATAGTGATTATGTAGGAGTTGAAAGGGATGAAAGACATTGAAGAGTATTCATTTTTGTAGTTCCATCAAAACAGGCCTGCTGATTAAGCTAATCAATGTTTAGATTGACAGGAGTCGCAACGACACGTATCTTTCCAACTCCTAAAGATTAAAAAAAAAATAGACTCTGCCATCTGTGCGGCACTGCTCATAGATGATGTTATGATTAGTGTATGAAATAAACATTATATCAAGAAGAGAAGGAGTAAAACTAGAAAAGTGATGAGTTGGATAATATAGAGGAAAAATCGTGAAAATGGTAGTTTAAATTTAAGTCCGAAGAGATTGAGTACGAGTCGTTTTTTTTAAAAAAAAATCGCCTAGTTGTATACATAATAAGATTATGACGGAATAAGATTTCCTAAGATCAAAGGAAGAGAAGAAGAATAGTAAGGCTCTGTTGAGAGTATTGTTACTTTACAGTGGCATTTGAATAACTTCTTTGTCATTCGAATAATTTTATAATACGACTGAGATTGCCTAAGAAAGCAAACGCAAGCTAAGGAAACAACAAACTCGATATTAAATCTTAGAGCTTACATCTTTCACATCAATCATGAATGCAATCAACATAAGCAATCAACTTAACGAAAATCATAGGTTGATCTTTGCTATGTTGATTGTTTATTTTCAAGAAATAAAAAGAAGATAAATTTTAACAGCATTTTATTCTAAAAACTATCAATGGAAGACATGGGCGACTGAATTTATGGCGACATAAGCGGCAAATATATAAATCGAGTAAGTAGAAATCCAAAAGAAGAGACAGCCAAATGCGTCAACTGACAACTCTGTCAGCTTTGACACTTTGTCAGTTGAGTCAGTAACATTTAGAGCAGTTAGCTTTTGTGACTTGTTTTCTCTTTGGTAATTATTACCGAATGTAATACCAGTGGATTTGCCAAAAATAAACAAAGTTAATGTGCGTAGTATACTTCACATATATCTTGTGTGCTATGTACGATATTGTGTAGATTTATTATAATCTATCCGTATGCTCGCCTCCTACGTCGCTTAGCGGGCATATTAAATTTGTACAAAAAGGTTGTAAACTATCCAATAATCATGTTTCATTATCTTCTAACATTTCTGGTTATTAATTTATGTTGTCAAAGTTTGGGGAAACCTTTACAACAAAACATAGTCGCCGATTCATTAAGTGAACTTGCAAAACATTGTAACAATGAGTTTTTGGGTAAAGCTATCAAAGCCAAAATTAAAGATTGTGCTATGTCCGCCGTTCACACACACCTCAACAAAACCCAAATCGGCTGTTTAATGTTTTACGACATTAACCAGAAATTATGTTCAGCCAAAAAATTACCTGCCCTTGATGATTTTGAGTCCAAAGTTATGGAAAAAGAAGACCTTAATACATTGTGTAATTTAGCTAAAGACTGGATTTTCACAAGATTAAATGAATATGATGATTATGTGAACTCTACAGAATCTCTTAAACATCCATCCACATGTGGTGTGGTGTGTGTTGCTGATGATGATACTAACCAGGCAAATTACTTCTGTAAATACTACCAGCAAGGCCTTGAACTGTTAAAAACTCAAATACCTACAGAGAGTAATGTTGACAAAAACAAATTAGAAGCTGCAGACATACCAGAACCTGAACCAAATGCTAAATCAGACATTGCTGTAAGGCCACAGCCGACTCAGTCAAAAACAACAGAATTATCAAATAAACAACCCCAAGTAGAGGTTCCTAAATCAGCATTAGATAAACCTGATGGGCTAGATGATTCTGCGTTAAAATCTATTCCAACTTCTAAGCAAATAATTACACCAGACAATGGTTCAATTGGAAAAGAGGAAGTAGATCAGAATGTACAGAAACCAGACTTAGAAGTACCAAAAAATTTGGTGGAGAAATCAGACAAACCTGTATCTATTAATGAATTAAAGCCCAATGTCCAGGCTGATCCTTCATTGTCTGCTAAGGATTCACCTATAAATAATCCAAATGATGGTATATCAAATGATGCAAATGATCCCGAATATGGTAGTATTTTAGTTTATTTTGATATTTAAAACACCCATATCACACTTCATATTGACTTAAATTGAATTAAATATAGGTTCATCAATTCTCCTATTATTAATTTCGAGTTGAATTTAAAAGTTTATCTATATCAAAAAAAGCATTTACAAAACATTGTGAAATCAATTAAAATCTATGGCTACTATATGTATATAGCTAGCGGGCCTCGTGGCGCATTGGTAAAACTACTGGTTGCAGCACTGAGGTCGGGGGTTAGATTCCCACCCGAGCACAAATATTTGTGACAAACATGAATATTTGTGAGGCGTCTGGGTGTTTTTCTATGTATTATAAGTATGTATTTACAAAAGAAAAGTATATATGTATTAGTATCCGTTATCTAGTATCCATAGCACAAGCATTTAGTTGCTTAGTTGCTACTTAGCTGTCCTAGATATTATTATTATTATAGATATACATACATAACTATACTCCAAATCCCTTGTAGGGTAGCCAGAGAAAACAGAGCACCATAAGGCACGATTCTTACTTGCCTCACTTGCTTTGACTTTCTCTTTACAAGCATGTGTGTCAATTTTTAAGGCTCCTAACAGAGGCTTCCTCCAGAACACTATATGTATCATTACAGAAAATTGATGATTATTGAAATATATCTGAAATTGAATGATAAAATTGTATTAAAGTTGATACAGTTCATTATTATATTACAAATATGAAATATTAGATTGTGCACAAAAATAGTTGGAGCTGTTTACTGATGATTCTAGATACATTGTAGATATTGATATTGTAGATATGTTATTTGCCCCAGACTATTTCATCTAGAAGATACAGAACTAAAACTTAATATCTTATTTAAATTTTCTTTATTTTTTATAATTTTAATCCATATATTTGATTATAACCCAGAACGCTATATTATGAAGATGTAGTAGATAGATTTCACAAATGTGTTTGTCACAAGTAGTTAATTGATATCCTCTTTACATAAATACAGAAACTCACCCCTGCATCCCACAGGGTTAGGCAGAGACTTTGGCTCTCCACAAGCTACGATCCTGACACACTTCTTTCACCTCGTCCACAGTCATCCACCAGTTTACAGTACTATGCATTTTGCCTTTCTTAAACAGACCATTTATTTGGACCATATATTTTCCGCATTACTTATTGCAAAATAAGCAAGCGTGTGGTACTATACTATTTCCGTTTTCAAGTCAGTTGCTAATTTTTTTGCTTACTGTATAGTTTTTATTTCATCATTATAGATGTTAATGAAGATGTTGATGCTGAAGATGACGGTCAAGATTCAAATTTAAATGCTAAACCACCTGCTGGAAAGGAGCCTGCTCCCAACAGAATCAATATACCACCCCAGAGTGCTGAAAATTCGCAGAAAGGTAATTTCTAAAACTGCAAGTTCAACTAACTTTTTTATTAAATTTTAAACAATTTCTTACCTCAAAGATATTTAGTACCTGACAAACTTTATTTTGCGTCGGAAGCAATAAATATAATATTTTTACTTAAAAAATTAGCCCAAGTTACTCCTACACCAGCTTCCTGCCAATATAAGTCCCGTCAAAATCGGTCCAGCCATTTCAAAGACTACCCTGAACAAACAGACTATATATATATAGACGCAATAATTAAAAAAAAAGTTATTTTGGTGAATGTACCGTATATATGTTCTTATGTGCAGTAGAAAGCAGTTAATTCAATATTACAAACAGACAATTTAATTTCATTTATATATAAAGATTATTATATATTGTACTATTGTGCAGATTTTAGTTAATTCCATTACTTCACAGAAACATTTATAATCTAGGTGATTGAAAACATATACAATTATGTTCCACAATAATAGCAATTGTCTATCACCATGGTATAAATCATTTTACTGATAAGCAACTCTTACACAAATAATTATGTCTTGTTTTATGCACCAATATTAATTTATTGTATTTGTCTTATTTTTTTATGCATATAAATATAAGTCATGTTGGATATACCAACTTAATATCTAATATGATATTGTTTTTTCCGTTTAACAATAATTTATATAACCACCATAGATATAAGAATAATAGATCGGCTATAGGCACCCAAACAATGAGACCAAAAATGGGCTGTTAATGTGTTAGTGACTTATCAATGTGTGCGTAAAAAGCGCTTCAAAGTGTCAACTTTTAAATAGTTAATGTTAAGGATAACTCGTTGGAGTTGTCAACATTTTTTGCGTACTTACTGGAAGAATTTGGCTACATGCACATCCAGGCCACTAAGCCTGATACCATCGGTGTCTCTCTAACGGATTCTCCAGCAGGACTCTTGTCATACTTTTTGGAGAAATTTGCGACATGGACAAATAAGCAATACAAATATAGACCTGATGGTGGTCTTTCCGAGAAGTTTTCCAAAGATCAACTCCTTGACAATGTGATGATGTATTGGACTTCGAATTCAATCACTACATCGATGAGGTTCTATTCTGAGAACCTGAATAAGAGAGCGGTTGCATACGGCCTAAGCAGAATACCAACATCGGTTCCCACCTGGGCACTCCAGGCGAAGCACGAGATTATGTACCAACCACCAAATGTATTGAAATTCAAGTACCCCAATCTGATAAACGCCACGGTCTTGGAAGACGGAGGACACTTCTTGGCTTTCGAATTGCCTAAGATATTCACGGAAGATGTGTTCAGAGCAGTCAAAGCGTTTAGAGAGTGGCATCAGAACAATAAACAGACTGAACTTTGATTGTTAATTATCAAATAAACTTTTTTTTTTTTTTTTTTTTTTTTTTAACAATAAAAAAAATTTAGAAAATTATAGATTAGCGGACTGTATGTTTTGTATATTGTAATAAGTATGTAGTACATCAAGATAGTGTGTCGAGTATGTTCGCTGCGGTGGTTAGCGACAGAATGACTGCATTCCGCTCGCGATCGGTTGTACTTGCATAGGCCCGGCATAGTTGCACCCGGCGCGCACTCGTCGTCCAGACATACTCCCCGGGTTGAAGGAGAACCTTCAATAGATAGGTAACGGGCATATATTGTTGTAAGCACGTCGAACTGTCCCTCGGTTTGTCTTCAACTCGGCAACCCTGGTAATACCGTCGCTTCCTGGGTAGACCTGCACAACACGCCCTAGTGACCAGCAGAGCGGTGGAAGCGTCTTGTCCTTTATAAGGACCAGTGTTCCTATGGTTAAATTGTCAGCAGAGGTGGTCCACTTCGTTTTCTGTTGAAGCATTGAAAGATATTCAGTATTGAATCTTTTCCAAAAGTGTTGCTTTAGATACTCTATGCGTTGGTAGCGCTTCAAGCTAGTGATATTGCTGCTTGTGACCTCAGGACTTGGAGCAGACATGAGTGAGCGTCCAATTAGGAAATGTGCGGGTGTTAATGCGGAATAGTCGAGAGTGTTAGTTGAAAGTGGAGTCAATGGACGAGAGTTTAATATTGCCTCTATTTGAATTAGACACGTAACCATTTCCTCGTAATTTAAATGAGTAAGTGTAAGTAATCTTTTCAAATGATACTTGGTTGAACGAACGGCGGCCTCAGCAAGGCCGTTGAAATGAGGAGAATAGGCTGGTGCAAAAGCGAATTCGATGCCTTCCTGAGCCAAATCAGATGTAATACCTTTGTCCTGTAAACATTTTTTAAATTCATTACATGCACCAACAAAATTGGTTCCGTTGTCGGAAAGAATAACCCGTGGTTTACCACGACGTGATATGAAACGATTTAATGCAGCCCGGTATGCCTCTTTAGAGAGATCTGTGACGAGCTCCAGATGCACAGCTTTGGTGGCCATGCAAACAAATATGCACAGGTAGGACTTGACAAGTTTAGAACCACGACCTTTCCGGTCAGATATCAGTACAGGCCCGGCGTAGTCGACACTTGTATTGAGAAAAGGGAATTCAAGGCTACTCCTTTCATTAGGTAACTGACCCATTATGGGCTGAATACTTTGACCTCGAAACCGATGACAGGTAACACATTGTTTTACCGTTATTTTGGCCAAATTTCTCCCGCCCAACGGCCAGTACCTTAGACGAACGCTGGCCAAAAGTAATTGTGGGCCCGCGTGCAGAAGTCTTTTATGTTGCATTTGAAATATAATTTTGGTTAAATGGTGCTTACTGCACAGCAACATAGGGTGCTTAACGTCAAATTCATAATGAGAATTAACAAGCCTGCCCCCCACGCGAATAATATCCTCACCATCCAAAAAGGGGGTGAGTGAAGCCAGCCTGTTCCTGCGTGACAGTGCCCTCCCCGCTTTTAGAGCAGCATACTCTTCTGGAAACATTTCATATTGAGCTGCTCTAACAATACAATTTGATGCCCTATTTAATTCCTGAAATGTAAGGAAACCAAGTAGCTTGGGTTTCTTACACTTAATAAACTTAAAATTGTAAACAAATTTTAGAATGTAAGCTACTACTCTTTGTAAATAGTTAAAACTGGATTGTTTATGTATTAGTTGTATTATTATATTATTATCTATGTTGTTAGAATAATTGTTTTTGGAATTAATAATATATGAAACCTCAGGCAGATCTCGTTTCATAAATCCATTAGGCTGTTTAGGCCAGTCATATTTTGCCCGAATTAAAAAGGAAGGACCGAACCACCAAAGATCGGATTGATTAATACTGTCTGCTTTTAACCCGCGAGAAACTAGATCAGCTGGATTGTCCTTAGACGGCACATACCTCCATGTCGAATATGAGTTACAATTTTCTTGTATCTCGTTAACACGATTTCTTATAAAAGGTTTAAGATGTTGTGCAGGTGTTGCCAACCAACCCAGCACTATGGTTGAATCACACCAAAATTGATATTGGTGAATAGGTATGGTAAGCGAGCTTTTAACTTTTGTGCACAATCTTGAACCCAAAAGAGCTCCGCAAAGCTCAAGCCGAGGAATGGTAGTGGGCTTGATCGGTGCTACGCGGCTTTTTGAAGTTAATAAGCGAACTGTCACATATCCTAACTTATTTATTGACCTAATATAGATACAGGCACCGTAAGCTTTTTCAGACGCATCAGTAAATATATGGATTTCATTTAGAAACGAATTGTCGCCTAGTACCCAACGTGGAATTTTTAAGTTATTTAAAAATGGTAAAGTGCTTGCAAATGACAGCCACAAATTTGTAATATCTTCGGGTAATATATTGTCCCATTCACATTTGTTAATCCATAAGCTCTGCATAATGAGTTTTGCCTCTACTATGCATGGGCTTACTAGTCCTAATGGGTCAAAAATTTGACTAATTGTAGACAAAATTAGTCGTTTTGTAACTTTAGTGTGAGACTCAATATTAATAGAAAAAGATAGAATATCGGAATCACATAACCAATTTAAACCTAGAGTCTTGCAAGAATTGTGAGAATTTTTATCTAACAAATTTAAAAAATTATCATTAGAGTTAGAAGCATCCAACCTTTCCAAGATCTGTGTACTATTTGATTGCCATTTTCTCAAATTGAATTTTGCAGATGCCAAGATAGCCTTAATTTCACTACAAACATCTATGGCAGTGGTTATAGTATCAAAACTACTAAGGTAGTCATCTACGTAAAAATCATTTTTGATAGATTCTTTGACGATGTCTTGACTAGCTTGTTCAGCTAAACTAACTAAACATTTAGTGGCTAGGTATGGAGCTGATGCTGTTCCATATGTTAGAGTATTTAATGTATAGGTTTTTAGAGGGTCTGTGGGGCCTTTTCGAAAGATTATCCGTTGCAGTGACCTCTGCGACGGTTTTACCTCAACAGCCCTATACATTTTTTCGATGTCGGCAGATACAACATACTTGTGTTGACGGAATCTTAACAAAATAGAAAATAGGTCATTTTGAACAGTAGGCCCGACCATCTGTATATCATTGAATGATAGACCCGTACTAGTTTTTGCGGACGCATCGAACACTGTCCGTAGCTTTGTGGTAGTACTAGAAGTACGGATTACTCCATGATGGGGTAAAAAATAACTTATATTATTATTAAACTTTAGATGTTCGCTATCTTCGGACATATGACCTAGTTGTTGATATTCAGAGATAAATTCCAAATACATATTTTTGAAATGAGAATCACTTTCAAAACGTTTCTCTAGTGATAAAAAACGACGTTTAGCGGTCATAAATGAATCACCCAATGTAGAAGGATCCGCCTTCAGAGGTATTGTGACCACAAAACGACCATCATTTTTTCGAATAGTAGTTTTATTGAAATTATCTTCACAAGCCCTTTCTTCTGAAGACAATGTGTGTCTTTCAGAAATAGAATCGAGCTCCCAAAATTTGGATAAGTCTTGATTACATTCAGTATTAACAAAATTGCAGAGATACGAACTGCGTGAACGTGATTTGTGAGCTACGGAGCCAGAAATTAACCAACCGAAATGACTTTCGCATAACTTGGGTTGATTTCTTCCCAAGTTTATGTGGTTAGGTTTAACAACACTCCAGAAAACATCCGCACCTACCAAAATGTCAATAAGTGACGGAATGTTAAACGTAGGGTCGGCTAGCTGTAGACCCGTTGGAATTAAAATATTATTAATGTTAATATGAGAAGACGGTAGTAGTCGCGTAATCTCAGGAATAATTAAGCAGTCGATGTCGACAGTATAGTTATTATAAAGCGACTTGATTTTTAAATTGCAAGATTGTGCACTAGTACTGGTTTGGTTGTTGATACCTGTGACAGCGAGGCTTGTGTCGCGTCGCGACAATTGCAGCTTATTACACAGCTTTTCGGTAATAAAATTGGCAGTAGGTACTACCGTTGTCAAGCAAAATACGAGCGTCGAAACTTTTGCCTGCACTGTTGACTACCTTCACCATTGCTGTTGAAAGTAATACATTGGTATGAGTAGTAGGCGATAAAACAGAGGCATTAGCTGAAAGAGCAATACTTTCAGATGTACTATGCATTGGACCTGTGACAGTTGGTGCGTCAGTCTGTTCGAGGTGTAACAAAGTGTTGTGTTTTACTGAACAATATCTGCAATGTGAAAACTTGCACCGTTTTTCAGTATGACCAATACGCAGACAGTTCAAGCAGACTTTTAAACCTTTTGCTTTTTGTATACGTGATTCTATTGAAAGATTTCTAAAAGATTCACAATTGTATAGAAAATGTTTGTCATGACACATAGGACATTTAAATTTAGGCTTTGTATTGTTGGTATTATTTTTAGAATTATTATTAGAATTCTCTGACGCTATAATGAAGCTTTTAGAGTTGGTGTATGTTTCTGGTTTATTAATGTTGTGTGATTTACTGTGTTTCTTATTGTCTTCTAATGTTTCGATTAAATCGGCTGTATTACTGAGAAAGGAGCAGAATTGTGATAGATTAGGTGTATTATTGGTTAACGTATTGCGGTATACTTCCCATTGACGACTAGTTTGTGTATCTAGTTTTGTCGAGATCATGTAGATGATTAATGTGTCCCAATGTTCAGTAGGTTCATTTAGTGTTTTAAGTGCCCTTAAATTTTTATTAGTTACGTCGATTAATCGTCGCAGAGCTGCACTGGATTCTACCGATAGTGGTTCGACATTAAATAAGGCCGTTAGTAGACGGTTATTGTTGTACCGTTCACATAACAAGTCCCAAGCGATTTGGTAGTTATTGCCTTTGAAATCAATATTTTTAATGATTTCTGCGGCTGTACCCTTTAAAGAAGCTCGCAAGTAATGAAATTTATTGATGTCATCAATACAGATATTTTTGTGAATTAAAGAAATAAAGGTGTCTCTGTACTCGAGCCAATACTGATACGTGCCGTCAAAGTGAGGTAAATTAATTTTCGGTAATCTAATAAAATTATTCTTAGTCCCACCTGCCACTGATGGTTCCGAACCCGTCACCGATCCTGCTGAATCGTGTATTTTACGCCCTTGAAATAATAATTTCCGTGCCTCAGCAAGAAGCTTATAATAATGTTCCTCAAACTGGGTCCTCACATCATAAGCCTCCTGTGGTTTGTCGGCCAGTGTCTCGATTTCAGTCTGTAATTCATCAAATTCCGAGTACAATAAATTATATTTCTCAAAACGGCTTTCTAGCTCAATCACCTGGAGATTGGAAAGACTGTCACAGCTTTGTAAAATTTCCAAATGATTGCTAAAGTTAGTTAGCTTGGCTTTCATTGAACTTCTCTTTTTTATTAGCTTATCGGCCATTTTGTATAGGAACCAATCTTACCGGTACACGAAATAAACTCGTATTCAAGAAATGAATAAAAACCGAAATAGGTATTTTAAATTTATAATAGTAATAAGGGGAACCTACAACAACATTAATTGTTCTGAAATTAAGTAAAGAATACAATATTTTATTAATATTTAGTTCATTCACAGTAGGTAGTTACCACCGACGTATGTAAAAGTTAAATTAACTATACGTGTATGTTATAGTATTATAAACCTTATGTACTCGAATTTAAAGTTTATAATAGCATGGCGATTCGCCGCTAGACGTTAATACAAATCTGTTAAACAATAGAAATGGCTGCGTAATCTATTCAACAGAAAAGCAGAAATAACAGATTTTGAAGAAAAATATCGAAATGTGAATCTGAAGGCAAGGGATAGGAGTAATTGGAACGGACTCACGTAATCCTTGTCCAGAAATTCGATCAGTTTTCGACCGTAGACAGCGTTGATAATCGACGATCGTTGATGCCTTGTCGTTATCTTGTAATTGATTTATCCTTAGGTGCTTCCTGGATATTTGTCTTCACCATCGAAGGACCATTTGTTAAGGATAACTCGTTGGAGAGAATAATAGATTAGCGGACTGTATGTTTTGTATATTGTAATAAGTATGTAGTACATCAAGATAGTGTGTCGAGTATGTTCGCTGCGGTGGTTAGCGACAGAATGACTGCATTCCGCTCGCGATCGGTTGTACTTGCATAGGCCCGGCATAGTTGCACCCGGCGCGCACTCGTCGTCCAGACAGTTAATCTTCATGTGTTGAAATGTAAATATCCTGAAACTCTAATATACGTGGCTGCACTGTCAGTGATGAATATTAGTACATTTTTGCTGACATGTGCCATCTATTATAGTCAATACTAAATCTGTGATAACCACTATTAACTATTACAGAATACAATCTGTCTCAAGTCAAGATTCATTCATCAAATTGCCTTAGCTACAGAAATCTTTGTGCATACTGTATGCCACCTATTCCATTTGGGACGTAAACATTAACGGCAAGACGAGGTTTAACAGCCTTTTGCCTACAACTTCGGATAGAAAAAGGCGTGAAATTATGTTGTTATGGTGTGGTTGTGGATCTTGATAAGTAGATGTTTCATTATTTATGTTTTATGATAAGTTTATTAGGTTTAGAAAAGCATTTTATTTTCCTGTCTGCAAATCCTGTTTACTCTTCCAATGCTTCAAAACTATTTAATCGGTTGATATCGCGCATCTATACGCTTTATAAAGAAATCTAGTTGTTTGGCCATATGTAAATGTATATTCACTTAGGTTCTAGAAGTCTCTTAAAACACGATATTTAACGATGCCAAGGTTTACTTTAATATCAATATATAAATAAACTTTTTTGAAATTTTGGTAATATTAATTTACCTTCTAACTAACACATCTGTAAGGCTGCGTTTCCACCAGAGATATGCGAGGATGCATAGCGAGGGATGTGTTTGTAAAGAACCAATAGGATCGCTTCATTTACCTTGCCTCGGTCAGCACAGCTCTGGTGGAAACGGCTCAGCGGAGCTAGATTTTTGCGCATACAAAACAAGCGCGGGATGTGTGCGAGGGATGTGTACGAGGGAAGTGTGCGAGGGATGTGTACGAGGGAAGTGTGCGAGGAATGTGTGTTGAGAAAGATGTGTTGCGAGGTTTGCGCATACTGTACCAGCCAGTCCATAGACGGAGTTTGTTGGAAGTAGAAGTGCGCAAAATAGATAATAATATGGATAATTGGAAAAAGAAAATACTTTTATATTTAACAATTTGTGATGAAGAAATGGAAGCAGAAGATACGGAGTTTATTAGTTCTATAATTTTGAGCAATACAAGAACACACAGGTTTTGGATACGTAACCATATTAAATATCATCGATTACATGGAGAATTCTTTACCTTTTTTCATACGGCTGATGATGAAATATTCGAAAATTCTTATCGAGTATCTAGAAGTAACTTTTATGAGTTACACAATTTGATTGAGAACATTATCAAGAAAGAAGACACTCACTACAGAGAATGCATCAGCACCAAGGAAAAATTGGCGGTATGTTTAAAGTAAGTAAAATAGTTTGAATCAATTTTGTCTTTATTAAACATATTAATTGAAAAGTAATCATAATCTGCAAAATAAGTAGACAACAAGTTCCTCTTTTTCATGGCAAATTAGGCTCTGTTCCTACTTTGTTTGAAGTATTTGGCGTTTGTAGGTCTGAATGTTGTGTTCCCGGAGATGCTGGTTGTACAGCTTCCAGTTGGAAAGATGAATCCATCTGGCCCACTGTTTTATTTGTATTTCTACCAGAGCTTGAAGAATAACCAAGTTGTTCAGGATCCAGCTGAGGCGGCAAATCCATCTGGCCTGCTATATTACTACCTACTGCTATACTGCTACCAGAGCTTGAAGAATAACCAATATTTTGATTATACCACGACAGCACGTAAGATTCTTCGGCTTCGCTAATCATATTAAAAAGTTTCCTTTTTAAAGGAACTTGCATGTAATCTGGTAATTTTTTAAATGTTTTCGCCATTGAAAGAAAAAAATGATCAGTATCATCGCAGTCCGTTGGTTTTAAAAGTTCTCTTAATTCTTGCCTTTCTTTTCGAAAATCTTCTTGATTTTTCATATGTTTTTGTATTAAAATTGATAATTCATCGCCTTTTTTCTTCTTTGATGATGACGGGGTGACCGAATCTGTTGAAATGCCTGAAGTTGAGGCTATTTCGTAAAGATTGTTGGGATTGTCAGCTTGATTTGGTGTATGTTCAGTGCTCTGCGAAGAGTCATCTTGGTTTAATGAATATTGAGTGCTTTGCGAAGAGTCATCTTCATTATTTGGTGACGAAATATCCTCTTTATAACTTGACTCTCTATCTCTGTTGGCCATGTACGGTAAAAGAAATTCCATCAATTTTTGGTATTTCCATTCACGTGTTTTGGTTGTAGCCTGTCCGCTTTTTTTAGATTTCTGCCTCTTTAGCGCGTCCCGATGGCTATCCCGTAGTTGTTTCCAACGATACTTAGCGCTTTTCACTGAAATAATAGAAAATTATGATTAGGAATATAACATTTTTATACCAAGCATGTTGTCTTACAGATCGCAAAAAATCAGTAACAGGTAAAGAGTACTTTTTTATTTGTTAATTATTTTTCTTACTATTATTATAAACATTCCTTTTTTTGCAGGTATTTATCCACGGGCTCGTCGTTCACACGATTGGCAGAAAATTTTAGGATTGGAGTAGCAAGTGTGTCGAGAATTGTGGCAGAAGTTTGTAATGCTCTTTGGCTTGTTTTACAACCTCTTGTTATTCCAAAACCTACCAAAGACGACTGGAAGCGAATAGCAAAGGATTTTCAAGAGCTATGGCAGTTTAAAAATTGTTTGGGGGCTCTAGACGGTAAACATGTTTATATAATGTGTCCTGCAAACACTGGGTCCTCTTTTTTTAATTACAAACAAAGATTTTCTATAGTGCTTATGTGCTTAGCTGACGCTAGGAGAAAGATTATAATGGTTGATGTGGGATCCATGGGAAGATTTAGTGATGCTGGAATATTTGATGATAGTGTTTTTGGAAAATATTTGAAAGAAAAAAGATTGAATCTTCCAGAACCTGAACCATTATATGAAGGAGGTGAACCAGTACCATTTGTATTCATTGGAGATGAGGCTTTTCCTTTGATGGAAAATTTCATGCGCCCATATCCGCGGGACCAGTTAGACCAACAGAAACGTATATTTAACTATAGACTTTCGAGGGCACGTCGCATTGTAGAAGCTACATTCGGTGTATTGGCACGAAAGTGGTATGTGTATCGTAAAGACTTTGAATGCAGAGTGGAAACGGTTGACAAAATCGTAAAAGCCACATGTGTAATGCATAATTTTTTAATTGAAAGACAAAGTAATTATTTGGATTGCATTGATAACACAAATACAAGTACTCTTGTATCGGTTCCTAGCATTTCCGTCGTCGTGTCAAGTGATAGTTATGATGTAAGAGAGAAATACTGCTCTTATTTCAATAATCAAGGAAAAGTGTCATGGCAAGATACTCGTATTTCGTCACGAATTCATCGCACACAATAAATACCCAAATATTGTAACTTGTATTTTAATATACCTGATTTTAATACATGATTATTACTTACCATCTTTATATTGTATTTCTTTGACTATTTCCTCCCACGCAGCGTCCTTAGTTTCATTACATTTGTAAAATGACAAAGAAGTGTTCCACAAACACGGAAACTTTTGAACGGCATCAATTAATTTTTCGTCCATTATGCCACGCAACCGTACGACATGCGTACGACTACAAGCGCTTACGACAGCAAAGTGAGACGTGAGCGCAGCGCGGTGAGCGGCAGGCAGGCGTTCGCGTTACTCCGCTCCCACTACACCGCACCCCCGTCGACACATTTCACAGCTTCGCAACGCATCCTCGCGCCACACATTAATGCGCATTTTCACAGCTCCGCTACACATCCTCGTAGGCACATTATCATCGCACAGCTTTGGTGGAAACACCCACACATTTTCACAGCACAGCTAGACATCCTCGCACGACACATTTCCATCGCACATCTCTGGTGGAAACGCAGCCTAAAGGTCGTGTTTATTGTAAGTTCACGCTCTTATGACACGAAGGTGTAGGCAATTATGTCTCTACATGCCTGATAATTGCTTTTGGTCACCTGTAATACATAGATGCTAGAACTTATTATTGCTTTTCTTTGTTCTGTTGCCTGTTTGTCTTAGGTTGTTAGGTATTTATAAATATCCGTTGGACTTATTTTTAAATACCTTTCTTCGCGATTCTCGTAAACATTTAAAGCAGCTAATTTTGGAATTAGCTATTTATTTTCATAAACACGGTGCAGCCGATTGTGTTAACCTAGTTCTACTTTTATTATAAACATAGGTAGGTACTATAGACTGGTAAAATGTGGCCTATATATTTTTATATTTACTCAAGTGTACATAACATTTAATAAATTATTTTTGATTGCTAAGATATATAGTGCTATTAGATTACGATTTCTATTTAAATATGGGCTGAACAATGATTATCACTGATTATCGTTTAAAACGAATCTATAGTACGGTTTTGAAGATTCCTATCTTTTACAAATACTTATATAATGTTGATTGAATTAAATGTGGTTATCTTAGTATCATATCGGAAGTGGTCGCTGTTAAGAGATAGTCAAATGAAATACACAAAGTTCTTTATTTATGTGCCGCGCCTCATCATGTGTAAAACGGATAGTGTTACCGTTGCGTTGTCGATCCTCAAGAACTTGGGAAGGGGCGGCGGGACTCCGTATATACCTCCCTTAATGAACTTAAGCGTACAATAGATTATTTGCTTAGATTAAGTCAAATCAGTCTGTATATGCACAATGCCCGTCTGAGCAAGCAAGTAATATTACTTGCTTGCGTGCATAAAACTGTATATTTATTTTCTCATAATATAGACCAAATACACATAGTTCACACACATACATAACTTTACGCCAAATCCCTTGCGGGGTAGGCAGAGAGAACAGAGCGCCATAAGGCATGATTCTTACACGACTCACTCGCTTCTTTGACTTTCATAACTCTTTTCATGCACGCGCCTCGAATTTTAAGGCTCAACTAACATCACTTTTCTTCAGGACATGTTCTATTTGGTCATGAAAGGTGTGTCGAGGCCGTCCTCGACTCCTGCATCGATCCGCTTTTGCATTGTATTACCTACGTAGGGTCCATTCAAGTATTACGTAAATTTACATTAAAAAAAAAATCTCATGAGGCCATCTACAAGATTGGTCCACGGACTTTTCCCCCGCCCCCCTAGAGTGCTCACGTAATACTTGCTGCGTGTAGCCTAATGCATTTTTTAAAAATATTTTAAGCACAGATTGATTATCACTTTTAAAAATAGCCTCGAATGAAATATTGATGTTTTTAGTTTCAGATATATATACAAACAGCGACAGCTTCACTGAAGACGACGATAACTTCTTTCCGTTCTTCTTGACCGCGATAATAATGGTTGTGCTGTTGTACGTTCTGTACCACAATAAGAACAAGGTTAGCAAAGTGGTGAGTATTTTGACGGGCCTCGTGGCGCATTGGTAAAACTACCGGCTGCAGCAATAAGATCAGGGGTTCGATTCCCACCCGAACACACAAATATTTGTGATGAAACATGAATATTTGTGTGGTGTCTGGGTGTTTTTCTATGTATTATAAGTATGTATTTACAAAAGAACTGTATATATGTATTTATGATTATCCGTTATCTAGTATCCATAACACAAGCATTTAGTTTCTTAGCTTGGAACTAGGGGGCGCTGTGTTTTTATTATAAAAAAAATACATTATAATATAACGTAACATACATAACACAACTTCACACCTTTTTCTACCCGAAGGTGTAGGCGGCGGCTGTTAAGCCTCGACTCGACGTTATGTTTACGTCCCAAGTGGAATAGGTAGCGAACCTATTGCCATACCGGGCTCAAAGCTTTCAGTCATGGATATTTATCACACATAACTTCCGAAAACAATTTGGAAATTCATTGGTGTCAGCCAGGATTTGAACCCACGACTTCTTGATTCAGAAGCGGGACTCTAATTATATAGACTACCTATTTACTACTATACATTACAGGTATATTCCCTTTTTATTGACAGTTCAAATTGGTTGACTAACGCGCGAATACTGAACCACCACTCAAATCTGACAATCAATAAAGTGCTACTTACTGCTCAAATTTTACCTTTTCTGTCTAATGTGACAGCTACTTAAATGCTTAAGTAGCGCTTATATATTTGAGTGGCGGTTCAGTATTCGGGCTTAATTGTTTAAAAACTATGCAAGAACTGGTGACAATTCTTGTCTCAGAGGTTAATGATACTACTAAAATAAAAACCAGAGCGCATAGGTACGAGAGTGATAAAAAATACAACAGAGTTCTCATTTTAAAGAAACCCCTACACGAGATAAAGCTACCTACAGCTTTGGCTATTAAGAGCGTAAAGGTACAAGAGACATGTCAACTAAAAAAAAACATCGTCCATTTCAGTTCTTCGGCTTACTACTTGAAGGCCGACAAGGCAGACATCGACGCAACAGCCGAGGACACGCCTATAGGCGGTTAGACACATTGGAGCAAGCAATGAGCGCAAACACAGCTGCACCACCAAGTAAAATAATATATTAATATGTATAATAATGTGTATTTATTTTTCTTTTCATATTTAATAAACAATCCTCAAACATATTGTTAAGAACCGACTTCAAAAAAAAAGTGGTCAGTATTAAAGTCGATTATTTTTTTATATATTCTAATCGGGTGTAGTTTGGTTTTAATTAAAATTATTTATGGCTTCGTTAATGGTTTGTTATAAAATGGTCCCATTTAAGTCATATGAAAACTGAAGTCGGTTTATTTTTTTGCTTATAGTCATGGTCTAATTTTATCACTAAACTAGCTGACCCGGCGAACTTTGTTCCGCATCAAAAGTAATAAATGAGTAGAATTTGGATATTAAAAAGTTCAATTTGTGGTATTTATCTTCATATCTTATCTTCTTTATAATATCTTCGAAAATATTCGTTTAAATTACATACTGTAAAGGCCTAGGATCATCTATATTACATGCACAATCTATTTAAGACATTTAATTGTATGAAAATTAATGCTGTAATGTTTAAAATCGCTTCGTAAATGGGCCATTATTTCTCGTAAAAACTAAAAAAATAAAAATGGTCATTGTCGGTTATCCTTAAGAGATAGACATATGCCCTCGCGGACTTTTTTGTAGACCTTTTAAAGGTGTATAATAATGTAGGACATTGTTTTGATTTATCACTTAGGGTTCAGGCAGCGTTTGCGAGTAAAGTTCTAAATCTTAAAAAATATCACTTTTTTTTTACTACACTATACATAACTTATAGATCAAAACCACCCGTTGACACCCTATAACTATTAAAAAAAAAAACACATCAAAATCCCTTGCGTAGTTTTAAAGATATGCGCATATTAGGGGACAGACTGGAAAGTGACTTTGTTTTCTACTATGTAATGATAGCCTGCCTATCAGTTTTTAATAAAATTTTACTTACTAATTTTATTGTTCTTAATATTTGAGGATTGTTTAATAAATAAAATGATTAAACAAATCTCTGGGTATTCTCGTAAGTTGACGAGTTTGTGATATATATCATATTATTTAAACATAAAAGGGCAGTTTAATAAATAAATTTCAAAAAATACCACAAATTACATCTTTATTGCTAATAGTTGGTTGGTATAACTAACGTAAGGTATATCTTCCCCAGGGTAGTTGCTAATCTGAATTCTGTATTGTTTACTATATTTTACGATTCGTATCCGACATCAAAATAAAAGCACTTTTAATAAGTATGTTAACAGATGTTGATTTAAAATACACTTGTACAAAGTAACTGCCATATTTCGATTATAGAACATAATTCAATCGAAGCATAACTTACGTTGGATATTTAAGATAAGTTCGTATAATAATAATATGTAGAATTTATTGCAAACATATACAAAATAAATTGTAATTTGTATGTAAACTAAATTGGACTATGTAATATAATATCTAGCCAAAATATATATATATATATATATATCTTGTAAATATCGATCCATAGAATGTGACTAGAAATTGTCCGATGTAATATTACTAAACTAACTTGTTTATTGTTTAAGCTTTTATGCACAATCTACTTAGCGAATCATTATGTGTTTTCCTGTTCACATTTATCGCTCCTTCTGCTGCAGTCGGGTAAAAATAAAATTGTAGTTTGATCTCATAAATAAAATCCGGAATACAAGTCTTGTTTATTTATGTTTCCATAAATTAATTAAGGCTCTTAATAAGTTAATTGATATATGAATTATATATTACTTATTGTTGCCCGCAGCTCTACTGCTTTCGCCTTTCTTATGGTTAAAGGATTTTGATATTAATATGAAAAGAAGTCTAACCATTGTTTCAGACAGACAGTGTTCGATTAAGTTGTGATAGGTACATGATATTGTGTGTTACTGATACTTTTTCGGTTGCAGTATAAAACTATGTTTCTAGAATAAATATTTATTATGATGAATCTTTACTTGTAAAGATAAGTTTATGTATCATAGAGGAAAATTAAAAATTGATAACTTTTATAGAAATAGTTTCTAATACACAAATTAAAACAACAATTTGAATGGACTTTTTCTTGTTTTGATCTAAAATACACTTGTCTGTTGACAATAAATTGTCTAAATGTTAAGTGGATATAAAACACCTGTGAAATTAAGATTTGAAAGAAAAAAATCTAATCAACATCAACTAAGTGAACAATGGTCCGAATAGTTAAAACAATGTCAAAATATCTGTCTTGAATATTGTAAGTTTTGGCTGAAATTGAGTCTAGACTTAAATCAGATATATTATAAGTTTAATATAATTCAGAATATTTCTTTTCATTGAATGTCCAATCTGCTCGCATATTTAAATAGTTATAACTTAGGTGTAGGTAGATTTGTTTTTTTTTTTAATTTCAATATAATTTAATTACTGTTTTTGCTTTATAGAACATAACAACACACTTTTATATATTATATGTATCTACATAGCTAGCTGTAGATCTCATACTTATAAATATTTAAAAATTTATTATTTTTTTTACTATAAAAACTTCCACCCATTTTTTTTTATAAACATTTAAATGTATTCCGTTGACGAACTTAAAATTACCGTGTACTTAGAGTCTTTTGAGTTGAATATTATGCATACATTTGGTTATTAATTTTTATTTTGAAATAAACATTTGGCTGTATTATTAGTACTGTGTTAAATTGATAGCATTATTTATTATAGTGTTGATTAAAAAGTAATTGCAGACAATGCACGAAACCACGGTTAAAATAACCTTTTTATCATATTATACATAGGGTTTTTACTTTTTAGCTACATTATCTGATTTTCATTTAGCTTCCGGTTGTGAAAACCAGCAATATAATCTTATAAATTAAGCATCTCTTATTATTATTGTTATATGAGATATAATAGTATTTATTACGCCGGTTCGAATTTAATTTAATTTTATGGATACATTTGTAAAACATTGTCTTAAATATTGTGTCCTGTAAGGGCTTACTTATTTAATAAGGTTAGATTTAGTTTTCCCCCCACTTTGTATTCAAAATAAAGTTCAAAATCACAACTGGTTGTTTCATTTGCTGACTAAGTATTTTGCAGGATGTTTTTGAAGTTATACTTCTTTTGGCGCGTTAGGGAAAAATTATAAAGGTAAATTTTGGTCCGTTTTCACCGTGTGGTCACAAAAAACGGACACCCTGAAGTTAGCTATAGTCAGTTAATCAGTAAAGTTAGCTATAGTTTTGTTATATATAATTAAACTAAATAATCCAATGAAGTACAAACCCGTTGAAATGACGGGTCGACATAAAATTTAAGCCATTCTGACGTCACCTGAGCGCATAAAATGGCGGTTTTATTGCTGCCCAGAAGAGTTTTATTTATCGATAAACATTCTTGGCTAATTTAATTTTAATTACTGAGTGTTAGTTAATTGTAGAATTAATATTATAAATAGAAAGTAAGTAAATTGTTATGCCAGCTATGCTGTTTTGATCTTACGCGTGTACACACACTTTTTTTTCGTTTAACGTTGAAGGCTGGCTCCTGATATTGAACCTGGGTCACACCTTAACCTTTCAGGCAGGTTAAAGCAACAAAATCAAATAATGAACCAGCCTGGTTTCCTGTAATTGTCCCACCACTGGAAGCTTGATAGTTGCACCTTAAATTGAGAAGAGGAAATAACCTTGCGAGTTATGGACATGTACTGAGGAGGGATGATACACGTGTCCCGAAAATAATGATAAACCTTAATGTGGAAGGAAACAAGAGAAGAAGGAGACCGAATAGAACATGTATGAGTTGTTTGAAAGATGATATGATAGGGAAGCGCGGGAAAGAAAAATCTGTTGTCCCGACCCCAAATGATGGACACAGGGGAGGAAGATGATGAAGACTGGATAAACTATTTATGAAAAGAGAGACATGCAGCATCCTTTTAAATTAATTTACAAAATATTGTAAAACTGCCATCTATATGTCAGAGTTAAAACTTTACCGAAATAGGTACAGTGAAAGTATTTAAATTGCAATATTATGACATCTTTGCAAATGTGATAGAACTATTTTCCAATATTTGCGGATGAGGGTGATATGATTAGTTTTCTTCGATGTTTAATAGATGGAGCTACGCTATTTTAATGTAACTGTATTTTTTTAGATTGTCTAGTACGATTATAAACTATTTAGAAGGGGCGCTAAAAATTAGATGCAAAAAGACGCAATGCAGAACTGATCCCAACGTTAACGGAGTTGGGTATGGCAATGTGTGCATGAAAGTAGGATAATTGCGGTCGAAATGAGGGCACTGTACAAAATTTACGGACTGACTCTCGCTGACAATATCGATAATGTTGAAAGGATTTTGGAAGAAAGTCTCCGTGTAAAAATAGTGAGCAGTGGCATACAAGACTGACCAAGCAGATATACAGAACAAAAGTCCTGGACTTCTACATCCGTCCGATGTAGGAGTCGAGGTCGGCCACGACACAGTTTTCTTGACGAAATTGATGAGTCTTAGGAAGGTGATGTCAGGAGCCTTAAAACAGTCTCGTCTGTTTTAAAGCTCCTGACATCATCTTCCTCAAGACTTAATGTGTATGAAGATATTTCTGAAAGTGACAGAAGCGTGAGTTGTGTAAGAATAGTGTATTTATGCCGTCTGCCCTTATGGTTCTCTCTGCCTACTCCCTAGGAGACTTGGCGGGATTCTGTGTATATGTAATATTTATATCGTCGGGGATAGTGCAAATTTGGGAATCTACCATACGTAAAGACTACGTATCTGCAATCGTCCAGTTATACAGAAAAAGGTTATAACATAATAACTTTATTAGTTCAATGATCAAGCTCAGTTTGATTGGCTTCAGATTGGTCGAAATGCACTCGTGTCAAGGCCAGCCGGGTCAGCCTATCAAGATTTTGCGAGATTTGCCCGCCTAAACTTTAATTGGCTACAATTGTCACATACGCGGAATTATCCAATGCTAGTTCCGCGGATTTCCACTATCCCCGACGATATTACGTGAGTTTATAAATTTTCTTGTTACTTTCAATTGACGACCAAAGTCTTTGACCAGTGCGTCTTACCGGTGATGACCTACGGTGCCGAAACGTGGACACTCACGGTGGGGCTAGTCCACACATTTAAAGTCGCTCAGCGAGCTATGAAGCGAGCTATGCTCGGAGTATCTCTGAAAGATAAACTCAGAAATGAGTATATCCGACAGAGAACCGAGTAACCGACATAGCTCGTAGAATAAGCTCGCTGAAGTTGCAATGGGCTGGTCGTACCTGCCGAGGACCGATGGTAGATGGAGCAAGAAGGTCATGGAGCAAGATGGACCACGACTTGGTAAGCGTAGTGTAGGATGCCCACCAGCCCGATGGTCAGAAGACCTCAGAAAGGCTGCTGGAAAAGACTGGATGCGGAAGGCAGAGAATCGGATGTTGTGGCGCACATTGGGAGAGGCCTATGTCCAGAAGTGGACTGCAATAGGCTAATGATGATGATTGGTTACAGATGTGAATATTTTCAATAAATAAAATGGCATAAAATAACATAAGCTGTAGGCAGCGGATGTTAAGCCTCGTCTCGTCGTTATGTTTACGTCCAAAATGGAATAGGTGGCGAACCTATTGCCATACCGAGCACAAACTTTATTAGTCATCAATATTTATCACACATAACTTACGAAATTAATTTCGAAAAGTCATTGGTGTGAGCCAATGTGAGGATCCGAATCCGCGACCTCTGAATTCAGAATCTGGGTGCTCGACCACTGGACCACCGAGACTATAATTAAAATTAATTAATAAAATATCTTTAAAACATACCTACTTAACATTGAAATTCAAACTTTCCTAGTTATTACATTACATGGACACTCACTGGGATAATTGTGCGAAAAAAGTCGTGTTATTTAAATATCAGATATTACAAATTAGTAGCAATATAAATTCAAGTTACGGCCTGCACAGTTCCTTGAACAGATAAACTCTATAGCAAACAACAGCAGCAACATAAGCAAAAAGATTTAAAAAAAAACGATTAAACGGCCGGTAAACCATAAATATTTTGCAGAAGAGAAAACCGTTTACAAATGCATGAAACCGTTTTCGAGATAAATAAGTATATTGTCTTTTGCACATAGAACCTCTTACCCTATAGCTACAACACGGCCCCTTTCAGTCACTATATCGAGCAAAAAAAATGTACGAGTATTAACAAGAACATGGTCAGATTTTATACATCTTATGTATTAACATAACATAACCTCACGCCCTTTTCTACCCGTATGTGTGTAGGTGCAGATAGCGGCTGTTAAGCCTCGTCTCGCCGTTATGTTTACGTCCCATAGGAATAGGTGGCGAACCTATTCCTATACCGGGCACAAAGTTTTCAGTCATCGATATTTATAACACATAACTTTCGAAATTAATTTCGAAAAGTCACTGGTGTGAGCCAAGATTCGAATCGGCGACCTCTGGATTCAAAAGCCGTGTGCTCGACCACCGGACCACCGAGACTTCTATATTATGTTTTAATTTAATAATCTCGATATATATTTACAATAATATGAAGAAATAAATAAATTACATTATTTACTATACTATATCTTGGATGCGCTTTTAGCAGGGATGAAAGGTACACCGCTGATGTAGAAAGAAGAGTAGCGTTAGGAAATAAAGTAAATGGGGCGTTGGGCAGATTCCTGGGCGCAAAAGATATTAGCAGAAAAGCCCAGCTAGCAATTCACAATGCAATACTGATCCCAACGCTAACTTATGGAAGCGAGAGCTTATGGGTATGTTAGAGCGTGCATGAAAGTAGGTTATACGGGGTCGAAATGAGGGCATTGCGCAAAATCAGCAGAGGAACCCTCGCTGACCGCGTGGAAAACAAGGTTATAAGGAAGGAAGTCGGATTGAAAGAGAGTGTCGGTGTAAAAGTAAGAAAGGGCATGCCCCGATGGTTCCGACATGTAGAAAGGATGGATGATTCAAGATTGAGTAAGCCGATATACAATGCAAAAGCGGATGGATCTAGGAATCGAGGACGGCCTAGACACACATTTCATGACCAAATAGAACGGGTTTTGGTGGAAGGTGATGTTAGAAGCCTCAAAAATCGACGCGCGTGCATGAAATGAGAAAGTCAACGAAGCGAGTGAGGCGTGTAAGAATCGTGCCTTATGGCGCTCCGTTCTCTCTGCCTACCCCGCGAGGGATTTGGCGTGAAGTTATATGTAGGTACTATACGCAATTAAAACACTAGCTGAATTCAAATTTCTGCGCAACTCGGTCTACTGGCAACGTGACCAGAAGACTAGCCGTGTTGCCACGCTGAATTGCAATGCTCGATATGGAAATTAATTTGTACCTCTACTTTTAGTGGTATAAAAAATACGTACTTAGTTGTACACCATTTAGAAAATTTTGTGGTGTACTGCACCGGCATAGGCGAGTACAGTAAGAGACGAGAGACCTTATCGTTTGCTACGATCTCTGGTAAACAACCCTTAATAATTGCTTTAATATTTTACTTTAATATCGTGAGGGTAAAACACGACGACTATCTTAACTTATAAAGATAATTGGCCTTTAGAAAATGTTTAATAGTGTATTCTCCCTTGGGATTTGAATAAAAAACCGTAGCCCATCTATAAGGTAGTGTAGCAGCAGTGGTAGAGCCAAGCAGTTCGGAGCAGGACCGGCTGGACCGGTGACCCACGACCTCTCAGAAGATCTACGTAAAGTGGCTCATGCCGCTTGTCGTTCGGTGAGAGAGGTACCCGGAGGCCCACCCCCCTTCCCCATCCCTTCTTATCCTACTCCCTTGAAGGTCGCTAACGCAACTGAAACACTATATGTGTTGCAGATGTCCGTGGGTGGCGCTGATCACTCGACATCAGGTGACAAGCCTGCTCGTTTGCCCTCCTATCCCATAAAAAGGTCTCTCTTTCACAGCGGGCACAACCTCAAAGTGATAGAGGTCCTTCCAGATTCCACTAGATGAGTAAATGATTACTGACAATTATTATCAAATAATAAAATAATGTATTCCTACAAAAAATAAACAGCGGCGATGTAGGCGTATCTGATGTGTAACATCTGGGGTGTTATCGGGATAAATATGCATTGTATTCTTTTGAAAATTATCGAGCAAGTTGATGTTTTTGTTTACTTAAAGCGATTGTCCCGACTAAGTTAAAGGACACCGCCTCACCAAGCTCAAGCAAAATGGGTTAGCACCATATCTCTGTGAACGCGCGCGCTCTTAGGCCAAATCAAAGAGTGTGCTCATCTTCAGTTCCTTAAAACCTTTTTGTGTCGCTTTTCATGAATTCACGATACACAGTTGACCAGCCAAATTCTAACTATTTATCTAGATATGTCAGCAAGCTTTTACCTACTAAACTTCTTGAGCCAAATCCATATGGTTTTCAAAAAAAGAAGTAGGTACCCTAATTTCGCTAGATTTCTAGTTTTTTTTATGAGATATGAGGCCAAACCAGATGGTAAGCAGCTTCTCACCGCCCATAAATAGGAGTAGGAGGGGAAAGAAGGGGTAAAGGGGGACGGGCCTCCGGGTACCGATCTCACCGAAAGAAATGCGGCACGAGACACTTCACGCCGATATTCGGAGAGGTAGTATTATTTCAGCGGCCGAGTCGGCCCATTCATGCAGTGAACTCCAAGACTCTACAGATAATACGAAATATTTTTGAAAGCGTAATTTTCTTAATACCTACTATATTGCACGCAAATAAAAAGTAGTACAATAATAATATATATTATCAATAAAATTTTATTTTAGCACATTATTTTTATACATTTATTTTTATTGTAGGTAAATGAAACACATTGTCAATAACAGAATTCGACATTATATAGACTGGCAAATTCCATAGGAGCAGGCTGCCTTTGTGAGAGGCAGGGGAACGCGAGAACAAATAATCAACATTCGCCAACTAATTGAAAAAAGCCTACGAATTTAACACCCGGATGATACTATGTTTCATAGACAGCAAGGCGTTTGATAGTGTTGTTTGGGCGTCTCTGTGCATCAACATCTGATATCTCTGATGCAGTCCTTGTACTCACAAGGCCAAGGAGTAGTGACGGTTGAGAAAAATGTGTCTGATCCATTCAGTTTTGGGAGGGGTGTGCGACAGGGCTGTATACTGTCACCAATTCTCTACAATGCATATGGTGAATATATAATCCGGCGGGTACTCGATGAGTGGGAGGGCGGAGTTGTGATAGGTGGCACCAGAATTACAAACCTTCGATATGCAGACGACACGACACTCCTGGCAATCAGTGAAGCTGAAATGACAACCGTTTTATGGAAAATGGAGGTAATTAGCATGGAACTAGGACTAAATATAAACCACTCCAAAACCAAGCTGATGGTAGTAGACCGTGCTAATAAACTCCAACTCACCGGAGCTCTTGGTCTCGGTGCCTCTTGGTAACGGTGAAGGACTTTATATATCTTGGAGCTAATATTAGCAACACTGGCGCGTGTGAAAAGGAAGTCAGGAGACGTTTAGGAATAGCCAAAAATGCCATGACTCGGCTTCAGAGAATATGGAAGGACCGTAACATATCGCGAAAAACTAAAATTAAGCTGGTCAATACGCTCGTGTTCTCCATATTCACTTACGGGACTGAAACATGGACTTTAAAGAAGGCGGACCGGAACCGTGTCGATGCAATTGAAATGTGGTGTTGGAGAAAAATGCTGCAAATTCCTTGGACTGCATTTCGCACCAACGAGTCCATCCTTCGCGAGTTGAACATCAGGACACGACTTTCCACCACGTGTTTGCAAAGGATATTGGAATTTTTCGGTCACATCGCCAGAAGGGACGGACATAACTTAGAACAGCTTATGCTCACTGGAAAGGTCGACGGTAGACGTTCAAGAGGTCGTTGCCCGCTGAGATGGTCTGACCAAATCCGCTCATCGTTGAACACCAAGCTGCACGATGCACTTTACGATGCCAAAGACCGCTCGAAATGGCAAAAAACGGTCAAACGTGCGATTTATCAAAATGGAGGGTATTACGACCCTCAGTAATGAGGAATACGACGCGAGGAAAGGAGGGGAAATGAAACACTTCAGCGATAATCACAAAAGTTGAATTAAAGTAGAATAAGTATCGTATCTTTGATCAGTTCATTTTGGGCTGTCATAGGAGAGGAGCGAGTTCACAAATTAGAGAAACGTCACTTGAGAAACTTCTTTGAGGAATGGATTAGAAGTACACTTCCAGAATTTAATAATAGTTGTTCTTGAATTTAAATTTTGATGCTTTAAACCACTCATTGAGTATACATATTATGCTTACTAATATGGACATAATAACAGGATAGAAACCACTGCTAAAAACTAATGTAATACAGTTGTATTCCATAATTACCTCAGTGATGTGTTATTGAACAAAGAAATTCAAAAAAATTACTTGATTTATGCACAGATGAGAGTTTGATTTTTGCTGTAAGTTCTATGATCTAACAGGGTTCTTAACAGTGGCAATTAGAATTTAACCGATAGTGAAAAGGAATTTAAAAAAATACTTTTAAAAATAAAGTTCAACCGACTTTTAGAAACGTAAACCACAAAATCTTAAAGTAAATGAAAACAGTACCTTCATAACTAAAAAGCGAAAAATAACGAAACTTACTCATTTGTATACTCAATACAATATAGAAAACGTAATTCTTTTATAAAGTAATCTTTAACTATTAAAACACAACAAACAATTGTAAATCAATTGTCACTTATTTTTGGAGTCGGTGCCATCCTCATTAAGTAATCCTCAGCCTCAGTCCAGCCTCAGTCTGTTGTATTGTGGCCGTCAAAGTCACACGGCAAAATAGAATACGGGGTAACTTTTAACCGGGACCTACTTCAATAAAAGATGACAATCGTTAATATTTTTATAGTGATCTCATTATTGAAGTCGGTGCAATACAATAGGGTATTTTACCAAGACACCAAAAATAAGTGACAATTGTTATTATATCTTGATTATTTACTACATTAGCGGATAAATTTATACTAGTGACCGGTGACCAATATACCAAATTCTCATGCAATTCTGAATTATTTCTCACAAGCACATATACAGCACGGTTATAGAGTAGTTTTATTTGGCTGCAGTTTTATTACAATATATAAACGGTATTAATTTATTCAAGAAACAAGACATATTGCAATATTAACATTATGTAAAACGGGAAAAAAAAGTAGTATTTTTTCTAATTTTACAGAACCCTCTGGTCACGAAAGGCTATAATTACTGTAATAATTTAATTAAAAAAAAAATGATGTGGTGTCGTGGGACACCAGGTAGGAACGAAGTTCCTTCGGCTAATGTAGAATCGACACAAATTGCAAAAAAAATCGTGCTCAATTTTATGTAGGTTTTCTTGATTTTTCTCTTAAATTTTGCTGATTAGTTTTTATTTAAGTAGATACAAGAAAGTATTTAGGAAATTCAGTATTTTAGGAAATAATAAATTCCTTAAAATAAAAAAAAACATCGTAATTCAAATTATCAACTAAAATAACAATATATGTCTCTATATTTTAAATACGTAAAACGTTTAAATACGTACTCGCTTGTGTATGCGACTGTCGCGCCTGCACACGTCTCATTTAACGGTTTTATTCCACGCACTTTTTTCCACGGATTTTTTCTTACGGTTTTACTATCACATTTTTTTCAGTTCGGTCGAGCAGCACAATCCCTATCCCCTCCAAGCCTGCCGTAAGGAACTTCGTTCCAAAAATTTATTTCTTGATTTATCGCTATTTTACATGGAAGGAGCTTGTAATTTTATTCATTACTAGTGGATTAGGCAAGCTTTGTTCCGTATCAAAAATAATAAATAAGTAAATTTTGTATTTATCACTTTTCCTTCACTAAATCATACATGCATTATAGCCATAAACCATCTAGTTGACACCCTCTACATATTAAAAAAACCGCATTAAAATCCATACTTTCAAAGTTCTAAGCATATAAGCGACATAATACTAAGTAATGATTAAACAAGAAGGTTATGAGACCCATAAAAATGTTTTATGCGTACTTAGTTGATGATATTATTAGGTATATGTTTAGATATATATCCATAAATAAGCAATATCCATGCCTACAGATTGCATGTTTACAGTATTAGTAATGTTAACGTTGTCACTTACACTTTTTCTTTGCAACTACTTATGAGAGATAGGTACTGTAAGTAACAATGTTTGCCTATTTGATGTATCTTCTTACATTAGATTTTAAACTCCGAGAGTTACAAAAGACGTCAGATAGGGATAAATATTATTACCTTGTATTACAGGATACGTTAAATACGTAGATCAATTAATATAATATACTAGCAGTGTCCGCTGACTACATTCCGTATTAGAAATATTGTACAGCTTAATTATATCGCCACTCAAGGGCCGTGGCACTGCACATCTGTCAGACACCGAATATAATGCAATAATTTGATCTAATCATCTGATTATCCTGATTAGATTCGGAAAGATTCATAAACTCGGACTAACATTTTCGGACTCACTCTAATTCGCTGTCGCTGTGTTATTGTCGCTGTCTTTCAATTAATATTGCATCTTCTCGGAAGAAGAAGCAATGTAAACAATTCCTTACTACAGACGCTGCATTTATCTTGAAGTAACTACTTCAGAAGTATTGTAGTTTCGTTGTGGAGTATGTCCGTCATAAGTTCCAAGAAATGGAATAGAGAACTACTTTATATTTCTCGTTAAGAAGATGTAATGTCACGAACTTTTTATTGTTTCAGATAGACTTCGCATTTTCTTCAGTTTTAAGATCACAAAGAAGTTTATTATTAAAGTGCTCAATAGTAGACGCAGGCAGTACGCTGTATGAATAAGCTGTCTCGAGCGGTAATATACCACTAATTCTCAGAAAATCGAAGTAAAGTGGCTCATGAAGCGTTTTGTTTGAGCGGTATCCGAACGACCACCCCTTTCTCTTCCTATCCCACTCCCTTAAATGCCGACAGCAAAAACACTATCTTTGTTGCAGGTGTTTATAGACGGCGTTAGTCACTTACCTTCAGAGCCCGCTTATTTGCCCCATACCCCAGTAAATTAACAGTGGTAAAGCCGGCCCACTCATGCAGCGAATTACGCTTTATGAATGGGCCGGCCCGACCGATGAAATACCACGAACTCTCGGAATATTGACGTGAAGTAGCTTGTGGCGCATTTCGTTCGGTGAAAGAAGTATCCAGAGGCCCTCTCCCCTTCCTTTCCCCTCCTTCTCCCCTCCCTTAAAGGACGCCAACGCATCACGGTGTTCATGGGCAATGAGTAATTGCTTACCCCCTTGCTCATTTGCCCTCCTATCCCATAAAAAGTCATAGTTGAAACACTATCTCACTTATTCATACAAAATTTAATGCTCCCACTAAAACTTAGGGAGTGATAATATACCCATATAAAATTTAAATTTTCCGCTAAATGCGATTAAGTTTTCTCATTTCCTAGTGCGTGTTTGCTGTTTGATAACATTATAACATTCAGAATGTACGTAAATAATATAAAATTTAAGTGGATTATGTTAGGTCTCTCCTATCTATAGTTTGCAGTTTCAACATTTATAAAGGATTTCACGAAACTCGTACATAATAACATAATACACACATAACATAACTTCACGCCCTTTCCTACCTGGAGGAGTAGGCAGCGATTGTTGGGTGGCGAACCTATTGCCATACCGGGCACAAAGTTTTCAGTCATTGATATTTATCACACAAACCTAACGAAAATAACTTCGAAAAGTCATTGATGTGAGCCAAGATTCGAACGCGCGACCTCGTGACTCAGGAGCGGGGTGCTCGAACACTGGACCACCGATACTATATCACTGTATTAATAGCACCACCAAATACGCATATAACATTTTGTAGCTCCCACAACCCTTTTGTTTAATAATGAATAAGATTACAACCCCTTCCATGTCACATAACGATAAATCAAGAAACAAATTTTTAATGAAATTATTACAGTAATTATAGCCTCTCGTGACCAGAGGGTTCTGTAAAATTAGAAATAAATACTACAGTCAGATTTGTTTTCCGTTTTACATAATGTTAACAGTGCAATATGTCTTGTTTTTTAATTAATAATTTCAGTTCTATTACAACATATAATCAGTAGATTATATGTTGTAATAGAACTGCAGCCAAATATAACTACTATTTCTTGCGTGTGAGAAGCTTTAGAAGTGTTTATTGGTCACCGGAAACTAGTATAAATTTAACCACTAATGTAGTAAATAATCAAGGTACATTCAGTACGTCATGTGTTATTTGCTGCTGTCTACACCTACGTATAATATTGCTGTTAAGTTATAAGTTGCAGAAAATCATATCTTTTGATGTTATATAGAGACGGAGCACGCATATACGAATTTTATAGCTCATTATGGCCCTCTTGCTTTAGAATAAATAGGATTTGAGCTGATTTTTATGTCAGTAGATGATGAATACAAAATCATACTCAATTTTTTATTCGCCGCTATTTCAAAGAAGGTTTTGTCGAATTATTTCTCAAATGAAATTGTGTAAGTGCCTACCACTGCAATTTATTTTTCTGTTCAAGATCGGTTAAATTCCAATTGCTACTGTTACGAACTCTGTTAGATCATAGAACTTACAGCAAAAATCAAACTCTCACCTGTGCATAAATGAAAATTATCTCTGTAAAGAGTTCGAAACGAGAGAGTTCGAAACGAAAGAGTTCGAAGTCAGTTCTAAGTCTTTCTATCGCGTTTATTTAGAACTTATTTTTATTTATTTCCCGACGTTTCAAACTCACGACATGAAAATGATCTCTGTAAAGAGATCGAAACGTCGGGAAATAAATAAAAAATATTCTAAATAAACGCGATAGAATCCATAAAAGTTGTTTTAATGTTATCTTGAACAGGATTTAAAACACAGTATTTTTTATATTACTAGTGCATGACTTTATTAAATTCAACAGGGGAGGAAACAATTAACAGTGGTGGAGCCAAGTAGTAAAGTGAGAAAGACGAGCGGTATCTGGAGGCCCACCTCCCTTCCCCATCCTACTCCCTTAAAGGTCGGCAACGCAACTGTAACACTTTATGCATTGCAGGTGTCCATTGGCGGCGTTGGTCACTTAGCGCCAGGTGACACACTTGGTCGTTTGTCCTCCCATCTCATAAAAAAAATCGCCCCCATACAAATAGATTATTTCCTAAGTTTGTAAGAAACTATAATATTTTTTTATTGGCAATTCTGAAAAAGTCGAAGAGGAAAATTTATGATGCTAGTAGAATAGCACTAGCCTAGAACTAAAATACAATACCATTTATGAGTAGTAAGCACAACAATACTTACACAAACAAAACCCAACACATCTAAAGGAAAAACAAAGAATATGGAAACTCCATCAGCATATCAATATTTCGTTCAGATTTCAGGTGATACATGATGTTGATACAATCAACAAACGGACGTGATCTCAATAAATAACAACATCAATATAGTAAGTTTAGGTTTTACTTTATTTCCTTAATACGAATAACCAACATTCAGAGTTTGTTTTCAATATTGTTTACCTTAAGTTGTGATTGATGATCGTGTTTACGAGACTTTTCTTGTAGCAATCATGTTCTTTCTATCTATTTGTTTGTGCTGTGTGTGGTGTGACCCTAATGCGCCGCCAACTACTAAGGAGCTGGTGCGTATAAAAGTGTTTATGACGCGCCATATGTGGTGAGGATACCCGTGGTTTCAACATAAACACAATCTTAGAGGACGCTAGAACCTTTGCTGACGAGAATTCTGCCTATTTTACATGCTAAACATTTAGCATGTACCGTAATTTATTCGTAAAATGATGTAATATAAAGTGTATTCTATCTTGCGCTACGTTTACCAAGACGCGGTCTCCACTCCATGACCTTCTTACTCCATCTATCATCGGTCCTTCGGCAGACATGACCAGCCCATTGCCACTTCAGCGAGCTTATTCTGCGAGTTATGTCGGTTACACTCGTTCTCTGTCGGATATACTCATTCCTGAGTTTATCCATCAGAGATACCCCGAGCATAGCTCGCTCCATAGCTCACTGAGCGACTTTAAATTTGTGGACTAGCCCCACCGTGAATGTCCACGTTTTGGCACCCTAGGTCATCACCGGCAAGACGCACTGGTCAAAGACTTTGGTCTTCAGACATTGCGGTATAGGCGAGCTGAAGATTCGACGCAGTTTGCCCAATGCAGCCCAACCCAGCTGAATCCTCCTGTCGGCCTCTTTCTCGTAGTTTTGTCTACCTAACTGGATAATTTGGCCCAGGTAGACGTATTTGTTTATGACTTCAAGAACTGACCCTTCGATGCTTGTCGGTCCGGGCACGACATGTTCATTGAACATGACCTTTGTTTTGTCCATGTTCATGGCCAAACCAACACGCCGGGAGGACTCGTCTAGGCTGCGCAGCATTCCGTATAACTGTTCCACCGATTCTACTATTACAACGATGTCGTCGGCAAACCGAAGATGTGAGATGTACTCACCATTCACGTTGATACCCTGTCCAGTCCAATCCAGTGTCTTGAAGACGTCCTTCAGAGCGTTGGTGAAAAGTTTCTTTTGTCATAAATATTTGTAATCGGGTGGGGATTGAACCCACCGGTCTCAATTCTAGAGTCAGTTGTTTGTTGCCCGAAGCACCATACGCCCGTCAAAAAGTAGCTCTAATAGCAAACTGTTTGTATTTATAAATAATTGTTGTTTTAGTGTACCTATATCAATTTCAGTGTAATAATTTCTGTGACATATAATTAATCAAAACTTAGCAGTAACTTAACCGCTGACTTATCGACTGTAACTAGGAAGTGATAAATTGTACGTACAAATTTCTGTCACCTACCATTAATTATAACCAGTGAAATGCAATGTCAAGTTCCACTCAACTCCCAAAATATCTGATATAATATATAAGTACTTGTAAACGCGGGAAATAAAGGTTTTAATTTTTATTGTCCACTGTTTACTCAATTTATTTTATGTAGTTAATTGAGTTTATACAAAAAAAAAACAGGCTTCTGAGTAGAGAAGTCTTGAAATCGAGTCCAGGCTCACACTAATGTCTTTCCGAAACAACCCTTATTGATCTTCAAAACTGTATAAAAATAAATAGTGTAAGAACTAAGAAGCAAATACGATGTGTGACCATCAGGCATCAGGGCACTCCTCTTTCTCGGCCTCCCCTGAAAGAGTGGAAGATGATTTTTTAATCCTTATTATACATGAAATCATAAGTCATCTTACTGAAGATGAATTGAGGTTAGCAATTTAAAGATATGGAAGGCTTTTTTCCAGTAGATAATGATTCTCAACTAATCGCTGTCGCTTATTATTTTGGCTTGTACAAGTTCATACGTATAACAATCACCAAAATACAATGATTTATTTAATACAAAGGTTCGCTAACTAGCAAGCGGATCACCTGGTGGTAAAGCGACAAGCACCGGCCATGGACATCTTTAATACCAAGGGAGTCACAGTTGCGTTCCAGTTTAAGATGAAATAGGGAGTTGGATACGAAGAAGAGGGGAAAGAAAGTGGACCGTCTCACCGAATGAAACGCGGTATAAGCCGCATTACGTCGATTTTGTAAAAGGTCGTCAAAATTCACCTGTCGAGCCGGACCATTCATTCAGCGGACTGCGTGATTCTATCACTGTAGAATCAAAATTTATCTCAATACTCGCGATTTATTATTATGTGAATTCCCAGAACCAGCATGTACGCGAACTGTCGCAAGTGGGCCCCTATTAGTGAAGTTACCCATAGAGTACAAAAAAAAAACTATTTTAACGGATCATTAAATCAATAATGATGCATGAAATTGGCTGGCTTGATGTATTTATTTGAGTTACGGTTGAACTTACTAAAGTTATGAGGTTTATGCGGAAGTTAAGCGAAGTGTAACAAATGCTTGAGCAAAATTCATATAAATATGAGTAACTATTATTACATAACATAACTTCACGCCTGTTTTACCCGAAGGTGTAGGCAGCGACTGTTAAGCCTCGTCTCGCTGTTATGTTTACGTCCAAAATGGAATAGGTGACGAGCCTATTACCATACCGGGCACAAAGTTTTCAGTCATCGATATTTATCACACTTAACTTCCGAAAACAATTTCGAAAGGTCATTGGTGTGAGCCAGTGTCAGGATTCGAACCCGGACCTCTGGATCAGAAGTCGTGTACTTGACCACTGGACCACCGAGACTAATATTAGTAAATATATAATAATATTTAGTATTAGTCGATGGAGAATTCTTCAAACCCATGGGTATTCGTAAGAATTCATAGTGACCATTCTCTACATTAAACGCGGTCTTGTGTATGTCTTCCGGGTCTATTTCGGTTTGGTAAAATCCGCTAGCTAAGTATATTAATAATAATATTTAGTAATAATAGGTTATAGGTAGGTAATTGTGTGGCAACTGTTCCCCGCTTAGCTTCAGTTTTATTTTAGCAAGGTTTTAAACCACTGTATTTCTTAAAATATTAAATAAAATTACTCAGTGTAAACACAATAAAATATTCTTGAAACTAAATACGAAAACCAAATAATTAATCTGATGGAATTAAAATCCGTCACATTTTTGAAAGGCCTTTGATCGAAGTTTTCTTCGTTCGAGAGAGAGAGGAATATCCACCACCTTAAAGGCTGTGTTCTTTTGATGTCGCAGATATCCACGGACGACTATAATAACTTACCATTGGCTACTAGTATCATAAAAATAACAACTCAAAGAAAAATTATCGGTTTCTAAGAGTTTAGTAGAGATAGATGTCATTAACGACAAATGCACACTGTATCTTCATAATTAGCCACATAAATAAAATGACAGATATACAAACTGTCGGCCCGTCATTGGCATTCCTTGTCGCTGATATCTACTCAGTATTATTAAATTCTAAGCGTAGGAAATCATACAGAGACATATATTCAAGTAACGTTCATCTGTCAGTTTTTTTGCTATTCTGATAACGTTGAAAATATGATTTCAATGTAATATTTATCATCATCATCATTAGCCTTTTTTTTTGAGGTCCACTGCTGGACATAGGCCTCCCCCATAGAGCACCACAACTGCCGGTCCACTCAACTATGGGGGGTTTTTGCCATAATCGCCACGCTTGGCAGGCGGGTTGACGATCGCAGTAGGCTGTATTTTCTTCAGAGAGAATGCTGCTGCCCATTCTTCTGGCTTTTCCCTTAGTCGCCTTTTACGACATCCACAGGAAGAGATAGGGTAGCCGACGTCATCATCATCATCATCATCATCAGCCTTTTTGAGGTCCACTGCTGGACATAGGCCTCCCCCATAGAGCGCCACAACTGCCGGTCTGCTCAATCGTGGGGGGTTTTTGCTATAATCGCCACGCTTGGCAGGCGGGTTGGCGATCGCAGTAGGCTGTATTTTTTGAAAGAGAATGCTGCTGCCCATTTTTCTAGCTTTTCCCTTAGTCGCCTTTTATTTATGTAATATTAAAATTTGTAATTTTAAGCTTGATCCAGTTGTACAAATAATTCGTCGTTTTTCTTACCCGAATTGTTTATACGTTTTAATATAATCATACAATAAAATAATAAAAGAATAAGTAATATCCGGACAATTCGCTTTATGACCACATTGAAGGACTTAGGCGAGTGATGTTTGTAAGCTTCGTGTCTTGTGGCACTTAGTTTTCACAACCTGCACCTCAAGGGAAACGCCGTGAAGATGTCATGTTGCTGTTGTAAAATAAATTTAGGATATCTTAATAAATAATCTTAATAAATATCAAAAACGTGTATAATATACCAATATAAATATGTTATGGTTTGATGTCACGCCATATCACGTGTATGTACATTTTCTGTGTTTTGATTGCATCGTATGGGAAATTACATACATTAGTAATTATTATTATATATGCATATCTTGTTATATTGTGTTGTATATCTTTGTTTTGCGATCATAATATATATATATATATCTGATTCTGAAGTTCCAGACTTCATACACAACATTAGTTGATCATTTATATGCAATAGAGTTGGAGAATTTGAAATCTTAATATTTGTTTCATTTATAGAATGCGTAGATGGCGTTAGATTATATTTAAATTTATTTCAACAATAAGCCTCCAACTTATACCTGATCGTGTTCACCAGTGACCCAGGTTCCAGGGTTTGATCCTGTCTTTATTCTCACGTATCCAGTCTGTAAATATTATATGTAATGTACCTGAATGTTTATTATCAGATTTGTTCTTTAAGTTTGGAAAACAATGTACCGTATTTTGAAATGAAAACCGATTAATCTCTTTAAGACGTAAAACAATTTAGTCACAAACAACAATTACTATCGTAGTTGATTAAATTCTTATCTATCAACGGGATGACGGAAATTAGAACAAATGACGGTATACTGTCTCTTTATTAACTATCCTTACCAAATCTTGATCCAAATCTTATTCTATTTTGTCAGCAATAAGATAAATTTACTTAACAAAACGGTATTAATATTTATTAAATAAAATACTTCCAGTTTCAAAGACAGACACTTAAATAGATGCGGGCTCTAAATCATTTGAAGGGTGATTGTCATTTGTCCAATCAAATCATCCCATTTGACGTTAACAAATTGGATGTCCGCCATTGAACCGTTTACCTTTATATGTACATAATAAAAAATGTTTTAGTTTTTGTTTTTTTTTTCTTGTAAAGAGAGTTATTCGGAAATACAATATTTTATAACAAAAAAATACAATGAATATAAGCATGTCGCTGTTATTGTAAGGAAGGACATGGCCAGTACAGACATGTTGAAAGAATTGATGACATATTCATTATGCTGATATGCAGTGCAAAAGTAGAAGGATGTGTCGAGGACAACTACAGGTACTGTCTATGAATAGAGTAATGAAAGTCGAGAAAGCAAGTGAGATGAGGAAGAACCGTGCCTTATGGCGCTCTGTTCTCTCTGCCTACACCGCAAAGGATTTCGGCATACAGTGTCCTTTAATTGTTTGAACTTATTCGCACTTCACCCAGGTTTTAATCTTTTTAGATATAATTAAGCTAAGCACAATTTACTAGTCGTTCATTTTGTTCAGCCACTAGTTCCAGAAAACCAGGATTCGATCTAGGAATCTCTAAAGTAGAAGTCAGAGTGCTGGATAACTAGGACATTATGACTTCAAGAACTGAACAATTCTAATACCTTATAAGGGAATTTGTGAGTTGAAGATAAAAAACGGACGGTAAAATTTTCTAGGGCAGTATTACTTAAAAGCTTTTAAAATTTCTAACCGTATTAAAAGTATTCCATCGAAACTTCAAAATATCTTTATGAAAATAAAATATATGAAGTTATTAACAGACAAAAATACTCGCTACTTGACAACTAATGTCACCGCTGAGTAGGTACTAGCCAGTACGCACGTGATAAATATTTACGAAGTCCCGAGTTATATACACAAAGTTAACATTACAAACGGCTAAAGTTGCTTTCGCCAAAGAATAGGATCCAAGGTCAGTCGGTTGACTTTTGTCAATATTTTCTTACATTTTCATTTGTCACAGGTTATTCTTTAATACGGAAGTATAATAACTATGTTTGTACTGGGTGAACATCAAATAAATTATGACCTCTACGTAAACAATCTTTATCAATAAAGGGAAAAAGAGAGTGAGTTACAGATATAAATCTGGTATACATTTATATATATATAGACATAACATAACATTACTTTACGCCTTTGTTACTCGAAGATGTAGGCAGCGGGTGTTATGCCTCGTCTCGTCGTTATGTTTACGTCACAAATGGAATAGGTGGCGAACCTATTGCCATACCGGGCACAAAATTTTCAGTCATAAATATTTAACACACTTAACTTCCGAAAACAATTTCAAAAAGTCATTGGTGTGAGCCAGCTTCAGGAGTCAAACCCGGACCTCTGGATCAGAAGCCGTGTGCTCGACCACTGGACCACCGAGACTATTATGTCATATATAAATGTAATTTCAAAAACTTTTGTGAGATCTGATTTCATTATTCCACCACATATAACACAGCGCCAAGTAAATAGCTCCGCAGGTTACAACAATTATAATGAATGTATGTGTGTTCAGTTACCTTAATATCTGATGGAGGTATATTAAAAAATAAATTAACAAATAATATAATTTATATAGAGATAGAAATCCAACAACAGTTCATGAAGTGGACTAAATGTCGAGTTAGTTCTCTTACAAATATTTGAATGGCTCGAAAATAATAGACGTAGAAGGCAAATAATAGGATGTTGAGGCGCAAATTGGGAGAAACCTATATCCTACATGTGAAGGTGATTGGACAATTTTGACATTGACTGACTGAAATATTAATTAGACACCGGTTAACTATTTTTATCATTACATAATTGTCTATTGTTGTAGTATACAGATTAATACTATAATGTCGCTAACCACAAATTCGCATGTCGAACTTCAAAAGCGTGAAATCTAAGTTCGTAAATAATTAATTATTTGGGGATTCTAATCTATAAATTAACAAGACCGATAATAAAGTTTACTAAATTATTTATTAGCTCATCGGTGTTTAATTAACAGAAAACTTTAATTTTAGATCTCTTAACTTTATCTTTTATATAATTTATGGATACTCAAAGATTAAAAATGTCTATAATAATAACAAATATAGACTTTAGAAAATATCAAACCCCTTGAGTATTATCATCATCAGCCTATTGCAGTCCACTGCTGGACATAGGCCTCTCCCAATGTGCGCCACAACATCCGATTCTCTGCCTTCCGCATCCAGTCTTTTCCAGCAGCCTTTCTGAGGTCGTCTGACCATCGGGCTGGTGGGCATCCTACGCTACGTTTACCAAAACGCGGTCTCCACTCTATGACCTTCTTACTCCATCTACCGTCGGTCCTAAGGCAGATGTGACCAGCCCATTGCCACTTCAGCGAGCTTATTCTACGAGTTATGTCGGTTACTCCAGTTCTCTGGCGGATATACTCATTCCTGAGTTTATCTTTCAGAGATAGCCCGAGCATAGACCGCTCCATAGGTCGCTGAGCGACTTTAAATTTGTGGACTAGCCCCACCGTGAGTGTCCACGTTTCGGCACCGTAGGTCATCACCGGTAAGACGCACTGGTCAAAGACTTTGGTCTTCAGACATTACGGTATAGGCGAACTGAAGACTCGACGTAGTTTGCCGAATGCAGCCCAACCAAGCTGAATCCTCCTTTCGGCCTCCTTCTCGAAGTTTCATCTACCTAACTGGATGATTTGGCCTAGGTAGACGTATTTGTTTACGACTTCGAGAACTGACCCTTCGACGCTTATCGGTCCGGGCACGACATGTTCATTGAACATGACCTTGGTCTTGTCCAAGTTCATGCCTAAACCAACACGCCGGGAGGACTCGTCCAGGCTGCGCAGCATTCCGCTTAACTGTTCCAGCGACTCTGCCATAACAACGATGTCGTCGGCAAACCGAAGATGCGAGATGTACTCACCATTCACGGTGATACCCTGTCCAGTCCAATCTAGTATCTTGAAAACGTCCTCCAGAGCATTGGTGAAAAGTTTGGGAGATATAAAACATCTCCCTGTCTTACACCTCGATTCAGCTCGATGGAGTTCGTCGCCTGGTCCTGTATCTGGACAGCCATCGAGGCGGTGTCAGACAAGCATCTCAGCACCTTGATATAACGCCAGTCAATCCGACATCGCTGCAGTGCATCCAGAACTGCCCAAGTTTCGATGGAGTCGAAGGCTTTTTCGTAGTCCACGAATGCCATACACAGCGGCTGATTGTAGTCTTCGGTCTTCTGTACAATCTGCCGAACAGTATGGATGTGGTCCACGGTACTAAAGCCTTTTCGAAACCCGGCCTGCTCCGGAGGCTGGAATTCGTCGAGTCTTGCAGCGAGACGATTCATGACGACCCTCGAGAACAACTTGTAGATATGGCTCAGGAGTGAGATGGGTCTGTAATTCTTCAGTAAGGTTTTATCACCTTTTTTGAAGAACAACACCACCGCACTCCTGCTCCAAGCCTGTGGTGTTATGCCCTGGTGTATGACGGAATTAAAAAGGCTTGCTAATTCCTTTAGGATAGGACTCCCGCCGGCTTTTAGAAGCTCTGTAGTAATTCCGTCATCACCGGGTGCCTTGTTGTTCTGGAGTTGCCCGAGAGCCGCACTAATCTCGCTTTCAGTGACATCGGGAATGTCTTCACTATAGTGACGCGTTAGCGGGGCTCTGTGGTCATCATCGCTGTGTCCAGTTGGCTTGGTCATCCGTGTGGAATAAAGAAGCCCATAAAAAGATTCGATCTCTGCGAGAATCTCGGGCCTAGAGGTGACGATACGTCCACCCGCAGTTTTCAGCTTCGTCAGATGGGACCTTCCAAGCTGCTGAGCGAACACTTTCGACCCTTTGTTGCGGTCGATCGCGTTTTCGATTGCTCGCATATTCGATCGACGAAGGTCGCGCCGCATCAGCTTTCTAATGCGCTGGTTTAGGCTTTTCCATTCTGACGAAGACAGCTGATCGGATGGAGTTTCTCGCCTTTGCCTCATCAACTCGAGTGTCTCAGCAGAGAGCTTGGACTCCTTTTTCTGCGATCTCGGGAACAGCCTTTGAGACACTTTCCTCAGCGTGTTGACCACAGTGTCAGCTTTTTCGTCCACGTTGCCTGTGGTTTCCAGCAGGTCGAATCGATTTTTAAGTTCCATTTGGAACTTTTCTGTTTCGGCTATTTGGAGTGGCGTAGGTCGGATAATAGACCTTATCTTCCGGGTCCTTTCAGCTTTTAAGTTAATATTTAGACAGCCTCGAAGAAGTCTGTGATCACTTCCAGTATTGAACCTGTTGATCACAGAGACATCTCTAAATATATGCTTACTATCCGTAATGATAAAGTCTATCTCGTTCCTTGTCACCGAATCGGCAAGAAAAGCCTTTCAGACTCCAGGAAGTTGACCAGCATCTGGCCCCTGTGATTCCGGCACCCCAAGCCATATGGACTGATTTTCGTTTCGCCGCGTTCTTGTACTCCCACTTTGGCGTTGAAGTCCCCCCATAGCAACGTTGTAGTGAGCCTTGGCGGTACAATGTATTGCTTTCGCAATATCCTCGTACATCGCCTCCGCTATCTCGTCAGAGTATGTTGAGGTCGGCGCATATACCTGTATTACCTTCAGGGTGTACCTGTTGGTGAGTTTCAGTACAAGGTACGCTACCCTGGTCGACACACTACTGATCTCCACAACGCTGCTAACGAGGTCCTTGTGAACGAGGAAACCGACACCCCCCTGGGAGAGCTGGTCACCTGCCGGAAAGTAGAGTAAGTTGCCTGACAGTAAGGTTATCGTGTCCTCCCCCTCTCGCCGGACTTCAGATAACCCTAGAATATGCCAGTTCAAGCAACCCAGCTCCACCTCGAGTTCGGTGAGATGTTGGTCCAGCCGAAGACTGCGTCCATTATAAGTGGCCACGAGTAGTTGTTTTTGGCAGCCTGCCGTAACCCGGAGATTCTTCGCACCCCCTGTCCCACCGTTACCACGACCTGCCTTGGCCGGGAATAGCGGGACCACCGGGAACTGGGGGCCGTTGTATTGCTGCTTTTTCCATGGGGAGGTTTATGCCCATAGTCCCCACGCTGGGCAAACGGGTTGGAGACCGCAGGGGTAAACCTCTTATAGATAAGGACGCTGCTGCCCGTCCCTACCACGAACATTTAGGTTGACCAATGTTTTTGGGATGCTTATACCGCCAGCCTTCGGTTTTGTGCTGTGTAAGCTTGTCAGCCATATGTTTTTATTTCGCTCCCGGCTGACTGAGAGTGACTGAGACTTGAGTATTAATGAAATCCAAATTTATTTGTCAATAATTTCATTAATTTCTTAAATTATTCTCGTTGCAATTAATTGTATGGCGAATTACAAATAATATTGTTTCAAATCATAGTATGCCAATCTTAAGGAGGATTTTTATTAATTTTAAATATGTATATTCGTTAGAGAAATTTAATAACCACAATAGAAATTTATAATTTAGTAGAATTTTGTATATTATATGAGTAAAATACTAATTACTATATGAGTAAAATACTTTTAGAACAAAAACGGAATTCAACAATCGACTCTATAGTTCTCAGTCAGCGTTCTCTACGACCAATGTCACTCATGTCAAACTGTATTTTATGGACAAATCGTTAGTGTCATGAGACTTTTCATTTAGTTAGTGACGTTATTTTTTTTCAACATGATTGAAATTGAGTAATATTTCTTTGCATCAGCTTATTTTAGTGTTCTAATCACAGTATTGTTTGTTAATATTTTTTGTGGTAAATTGGGAATTATTTCTACTTATATTTTTCTTTATAAGCCAAAGTTTTGAAAACTCTCGAGCCAGTTATTTTTTAATTTACAAAAATTAATATGACGTATTCCTATAACTTTAATCAGTCTTATTAGAGAGTAAAATTAGCAGTGGAATTATTATGAAATATGACAACAAAATAATTATTCCTTTGTTGTCTATAGTTTGTTAACGTTTGGTCCAGTTACTTTCCAAATTTTAAAATGTTATTTATTTATGTTATTTATGTATGCTGAATGCTTGCTGGCAACAAGTACAATATTAAAGTATCTCAAAGCTATAAATTTTCCTTGAATCCTAAGTAAAGACTGCTAGTTAAACTTTGAGAGTGAATGTAGATGACTGAATAATTTGTTTTCCTAACGTTTGCCAAGATATTTCCATTAGAGGACACCGCTTGACTTTTCACATAAAATATTACCACATGTCTCAGAGCCAGCGATGCGATGTAATTTGAAGTTTGTAAACAATTCAACTTCTCAAATTCTCTATGGTCCTTATACTGCATAGTCTATGTATGCTTATATCGAAGTGGAGACAGCGGGTGGTATGTATGTTGCATAAATCTCATTCATGTTTAATTTTAGTAGTCTCGGTGGCGCAGTGGGCGAGCACACGGCTTCTGATCCAGAGGTCCGGGTTCGATTCCAGACACTGGCTCACACCAATGACTTTTCGAAATTGTTTTCGGAAGTTATGTGTGATAAATATCGATGACTGAAAAACTTTGTGCCCGGTATGGCAATAGGTTCGCCACCTATTCCATTTGGGACGTAAACATAAAGGCGAGACGAGGCTTAACAGCCGCTGCCTACACCTTCGGGTAACAAAAGGCGTGAAGCTATGTTATGTTATGTTTAATTTTATTTTGCATGAAAACTAATAGCTTTATAAACTTCATTTTATATTCAAATATCGAAGCAATTTATTAATGTCAAAACATTAAATTATTCCAAAACATATTTAACACACAGTTTCTAATAAAAAGTAATAAGAATAGATAATACATAATATTAGTCTCGTCGTATTTTTCTTCCAATATATTAGGTTAGTTCAATGTGAGATTTGCAATACATTTTGATTTATTTTCATAATCTCCCTCTTTGATTTCTACCGAAACGGGTAGGCAGTGGTTGTTAAACCTTGACTCGCTAAAATTTTACGAACCTATTGCCATACACCAGGCACAGTATTGTCAATCACCGATATTTTTCATATATTAACTTTCGAAAGAATACAAAGAAATCAGTCAGTAGTGATGGATCTCATGACTTCTTGAATTAGCAGCGAGGTGCTCGACCACTGGACCACCGACATATATAATCCATGTTATATAATTTTATTAAGCTCAATTTTCAAAAAATGCAGGTGGTAAGTGACCAGCGCCGTCCATGGACCATGGACCATATGGTGTTACAGTTGTGTTGCCGACCTTTAAGTGAGTAGGATTAGAAAGGATGGGGAAGGGAGGTGAGCCTCCGGGTAACTCTGTTATCGAACGAAACGCAGCATGAGCCACTTTCGATCTTCTGAGAGGTCGTGGTATTTCACATTTTTGCTATGTTATTAACCAAAAAACACACCTTTAAAAAAGCAATCTAATATCTAGAGTGCCCGATCCAATAGCTATATAGTACCATTTATTTATTGAAAAAAAGAAACACCAGTCTTAATTTAAATAAATTTAATGTGTGCGCATCTGCGGGAAATTGGATTTGTTATTAGGTGCAATAAAAAATAATTTAAATAAGCTGGGCGTTGATATTAAAAAATAATTATGATGATGATGATATTAAAAATATTAATGAATATGGATAATCATATGAAACTAATCTAAATAGCGTTAGTTAAAAACTTTGTGGTGGTTTAGGGAGTCAAACGAGCAGGCCGGAACTAATGCCGCCCATCAAAACCAACACAGATATTGTTACCATTTCTTTAAAATGGGTCGGGTTGGAAGGGGAGCGGAGGTTGGGTTGGGCCTTCGGATTCCTCTCTCACCGAGTAAAATGATATGAGACAGTTTTCATCGATATTTTCGGAGTTCGTTATCGGCTCAATAATAGTTTATGTGCAATTAAATAATTACACAGGATCAATCCATGTGACAGTTATTACCAAGATCCATTCATCTCTTGCACTTGTACTATTCGTCAAACCAGAGCACAAAAAAAATACCAAAAAACCATGAGCGCGTCATGCTATTCCATTCGCTATCGCGTCTCTTTCACGGCAGTTTTGATATTTTAAATAATGCACCTGCACCACCACTTTTCGTACATGAAACGTTTTTCGAGAAAGAATGTTGTGATGTTTAATTTAAGGAAGGTGATGTCAGGAGCCACAATAGTTATTGAAGTCAGAGAAGAGAGCGAGGTGTATGAGAATCGTGCCTCATGGCATTCTATTCCCTCTGCCTACACCACAAGGGACTTGGTGTATATATTTGTCTTGAGTATAGACAAAATAAAAACTAGTCGCAATTATATTTAATAAAATTAATTAAACTTGAGTAAGACTACGACATAGTGACTTTTGAAATAAATAAAATTGCTTCCTTGGAAAAAAAAACTAGAAGTATGTAACTTCTAGTTTTTTTTTTGCTGTGACAAGCTCGCACAAGGTTCAAGTACAATTCCGGAACTGCTGAGTTTCACATCACATTTCTAAGGCGACTTAATGGAATAGCAGCTCTACTTTTGCAACTACTGAGGAGGATATAGATTCTTACACAAGTTTTATTTTTTACTTTGTACCAGTTTCCTTAATCCGAAAGATGCTGAAAAGCTGTCCGATATTTGAAACAACTTTTTCCAATCTTGTTACTTTTTATACTCGTTTATATATTTTTGTCATTAGCCTCTAGAAGAGAATTAATAAATTATTTAGCATATTTGTCAGAACTTTACATTATTATACAATTAATGCAAATTAAAAATATGTTGGTGGTATGACAGTGGTAGAGCCAAGTAGTTCGCTGCATGAATGGGCCGGCTCGACCGGTGAAATACCACGACCTCTCAGAAGATCGACGTAAAGTGGCTCATGCCGCGTTTCATTCGGTGAGAGAGGTACCCGGAGGCCCACCCCCTTTCCCCATCCTTTCCTTTCCCCTATCCCCTAAAGGTCGGCAACGCAACAGTAACACTATATGTGTTGCTGGTGTCCATGGGCGGCGTTGATTGCTTACCATCAGGTGACACGCCTGCTCGTTTGCCCTCCTATCCAATAAAAAAAAATGTTTAATCTGATAGTAGCCTTAAAACATAAAAGGCTATCACAAAATGTAATAAAATAAATAAGTTACTTACTGATTTTAAATGAGATAGGAGGCAAGCGCGTTAGCTGCAACATTATTATCAGAAACCAGACACTATACAAATTCACAAACCAGTCGGTTTAAAAATAAATAAATATACATCTCAATCGTCATTTAAATAAACTAAATCATATTAAAAGTAGATCATCTCCTCATATTATAAAGTACATAATTCAGAGTTTATTCATTCATCAAAAGTCACTAAAATAGTTTTATTAAAAGAGCGGCATTTCGGTGGCACAAAAACTTATTAAGAATAAAGATAAAGTATAAATAAAATCAAATTTTTTATGAATTTTAATCTATGCATACAAAAATCACGACTAGATCTTATATTATTTTATGACCGATCAAATAAACGTAAAAAAATACTCAGTTTGTCTACAGATCATCTATTGAGAAGTGTTCGCAATTTTTATGGCAAATAAACATTATTTATTTATTATGAAATTTCCGGGATAAGTAATGCCAGTTTCTAATAAATAAACTTAAAAAGTGACGTAAACAACAGCGGTGTCTGGAGCAAACAATTATTGACATTTCACGGGTCGCTACACTTTTTAGGTATTGTTTACAAGACGCAAGGAACATTCCAGAATGTTCATTACCATTAATGAAATCATTTTTAAGTTCAATACCCCTGTAAAGCATAAATCTCATGTTACAAACAAGTAAAAATATGTATTTCATTTTAATATTTTTGTACTAGATGTCGCCCATAGATGCTTTTAATTAAACAAAATCGAGGTATATGCTCCTATTTCAACAATATCTAAAAGATGGCAAAAGTGCATCAAACTGTTCCAAATTGAATGTTTTTCTTTTTATGGGATGGGATGAAACGAGCTATCCGATCACGTGGTGGTAAACGTCCATCGTCGAGCATAGACATCTGCATCCAAGTGGGTGATAGCTGCGTTGTCGGTCTTTAAGATGGGATGGGGAGGGATAGGGAAAGGAACGCGGATTGAACTAATTTACGTCGATTTTATGACAGCTTGTGTGGATCTGCCGTTGTTTATTGTTTGCATCCTTCAAGATTAAAATGATTGACTACTATATTTTCGACAAGCATCTGTATTTGAAATAAACATGAATACATTTAAATTATTTGTATTTCTGAGATAATAACACTTTGTTAAATAATGTATTTTATTTAAGTAAAGAAAATATCAATATCAAATGCACAGTTTATTTATAGCACTTACTTTTTTCATTAAAAGCATTCACAGGTCGTGATACCTAGGTTTCTCAGACAACAATCTGTTTTAGTTGTCTGTAGCGTTCTTATTAGGTCGTGAAAAATAAAATAAAAAATATCAGGTAATATGTTTTAAATTTTAGTCTTTATTTGCCATTTATAATTTGAAATACCATTGATTCAGCATAAAAGATTATGCTTTAAATAATTTATACACAAATCATGAATATGTTATAATTAGTTATGATTGATGATACGATATTGACATGCACTCTTGTACGTCATGCAATATTGCATGTATTGAATTACTATAAAAATTGTGTTTGTAACATAACATAAATAACATAACTTCACGCCTTAGTTACCTGAAGGTGTAAGCAGTGGCTGTTAAGCCTCGTCTCGCCGTTATGTTTACGTCCCAAATTGAATAGGTGGCGAACCTATTGCAATACCGGGCACAAAGTTTTCAGTCATCGATATTTATCACACTAAACTTCCAAAAACAACTTCGAAAAGTCATTGGTGTGAGCCAGTGTCTGGATTGAACCTGGACCACTGGATCAAAAGCCGTGTGCTCGACCACTTGGACCACCGAGACTTAACTTGTTTGTAATTATTTAATAGTATTATTAAAATTATTTAATTATTAAAAACTTTTTAAATATTTTGTCTGTTCGTATTTTTTAGTTCTTTGTTATTTGTTGATAAATACTTCCTGTCTGAACTCTAAATAAACTAGAGGTTTCTTTCCAGCTTTGAGAAATTTTATTTGAACGGTGAAAGCCTAAGAGTTTAATCCTTGTAAAATTGCGGGCAGAAGTTAATATATTAATAAGCAATTAAAAACATAAGTACATGCTATGTAATTTTATGTGCGTGCCTAATATCTATGTGGGCGCGAAGTTAGCACGAATTAATAATAATATAATAATACGGGGCATGAGCCACTTTACGTCGATCTTCTGAGAGATGGTGGTGTTTCACCGGTCGAGGCGGCCCAATCATGCAGCGAACTGCTTGGATCTACCACTGTTAAACCTACCTTTTCCCTATTACCATAGGCAGAATATTATCAATCACCTATATTCACACAAAACTGCTGAAAAGAATTTCAGAAGTTATTGGTGTGAGCCCATTTTCGATCCAAAGACTTTTTTATTCAGAAGCTGAGTGCTTAACCTCCGGACCACCAAAACTAAAATTCTGATCCTTCTCTTCTATGCTCTCGCTGTTTTTTAATATGCAACATTTCCTCGCAATTTCGGAAATAATATTTGATCACATGAATTTATTCATAAAAAAATCCGTACTAGGCGGTATTTATAGTAGAAGCCAGCCTTATCGAGAGGCCAGCTTGTTTGCCCCAGGCTAGTCGCATAATGTATTTATTGTATAGATCAGCTGAGGGTGAAGAAGGTTGCCTCCTGAGAGACATTTGGCTCATATATATATAGCTTTATAAAAATCATTTTAAATTATAATCCGAACAAATAACATATGCATAATATAAAATAAAATCTAGATTTGATACAAACCAATATCTTTGTAAATAACTGCGCAATAAAACTGTTGATGCGTTAAATTTTTCATCTGAAAAGCAGAAAGGAGACGCTCATGGATTCGTATCAATACCCATCTACACAATATGGCCACATTTATGAAGTGGAAATAATAAATAAAATATCTAACTCTATACATTTTTTTCCTTTGAAGAAATTTTTATCGCAGCTACGCGTAGCTGGCCGTAAATTAAAAACGAGTCACTTTAGCAAAAAAAATAAAGAAAGATTTTTTGTAAGTAGGTCTTGAAAGAGTCTATTATCAAGAGATCATCTTGCTGTCTGATGCAGTTGAATGAATTGTAATTGTTAGATACGGCTTGGATGAAAAAAAAAGTTCAGTCGAGTTCTAACCGCGGTACCGCTCAGACGCGCTTTCCGTTGACGGATATTCTTCATCTGATATACACTTAAATTACTGTGTATTATATTAAAGTGAGTGTAAACAGTCATTTGTGTGATTTAATAAAACCTTTCATTCGAAATTAACTTTTTTACAATCCAGTGTTATATTTTAGTTTCAGACCAAAGTTTTTACTAAAGTTTTAATCTAACAAAGTTTAATTTTCTTTGCTTTCAACCGTTAATATATTAAGTATCTTATGCCTTTAGTGTAATACTAATAGTGTTAGAGTAGTAGTGTTATGTTATGCTTTTACATATATATAGCACATCTGTACTTCTACGCGGATATAGTTGATTTACTTTTTTACTTAATTTTATTCCAGTCATGCACTGTCGTAAGTTGAAAAGACTTCTGGCGTCACATTTAAATAATAAAGGCTAAGTTTAGTTATGGAATAAGATACGTCGAGGCCACTTCAACTCCGACGTCTATTCTGATTTTGCACTTTTTTCTTCGTGATTAACGATTTATTATAAATAGTTTATAATTATGGAATGCAAATTTAAATATTGAAAAAGAGCGTAAACTTTATCGCTAACGCAGAATCGTAACTAAAGAAATAAATTCAGAAAAAGTACGTAAGTTCAAGTTCAATTTACGTGGAAACGTTCCGTATTTCGTGTACACGCGCGAGTACGGAAAAAAATACTGTTACTTCGTTTTACTCTAGCTCTATCTATTGTAGGGGATCCCATTAATTGATGTGATTTTTTACAGCGCGATAGATTAATATACAGGAAGGTACATTGTACTTAACTCGTTAAGTACCTCCACCAAATATTAGCTTCATAATATATAAGGCCGCCCGTGAAAGAGAAAGGATCAGATTAGTAAAAATGCTCGAGCGTATCAAATTAGGGTGGGGTGAATTAATTACATAACAAAGAGTCTATATTGTGCTAATTTGAAAATTTGAGACTAACATAAAGGAAGCTTAAAAAAGTAATAAAATTATAAAAAAGTGAAAGTGTGTGTGTCCGCTCCGACGCACGACTGGAGTTTACTCCTCAAGAACGATTATAAAATAAAATAATAAATATTTATTGTCTACAAATATGAACACATTTCTTCGTAATAGAGAATGGCGTATCGCTATAAAGAGTGTTTCTATAAAGAGCTCAGGACATTGTATGGAGTGCCGACTCTTATTTATATGCTCTGTGACTATAGCGCATAACGCATTTCGTGTGACATGCATACTCTCTAGTACGATTTTGGTCCCCATAATTTTCATACCCCGGGCCTATATATGTAAATCGATTCTTAAGGAGTAAACTCCAAAAAAGTCATCTTGACTTTCTAGAGCTATTTTTTTATTTTGACGAAAATAATTCAAGGGATACGAGAAATATATTGATGACATATAAATGGTGATTTTTCTTGCAAATAACAATAACGTTAGTTAGTTTGCGTCACATGGAAATCGTCAGATTATTAAATAAGAGCTTCCCAGTGGTGCACTTAACACTCCCTTAGAAAATCTGACGTTTTCGATTCTTTCTTTATTTTCAACTTACGTACAATCACCCCCACCGCGCATACAGTCAGATCAACATACTCATAAAATCATTACATAGTATAAACAAAGTCACTTTCCGCTGTCCCCTTATATGCTTATATCTTTAAAACTACGCAAAGGATTTTGATGCGGTTTTTTAATAGTTAGAGGGTGTCAACGGGGTGGTTTTGATCTATAATTTATATATGATGTTGTAAACAAAAATGATAATTTTCTAGATTTAGTACTTTAATTACAAACGCTGGCTGAACCCTAAGTGATAGATCAAAACAATATTCTACATTATTGAACAACTTCAGAAGATCTACAAGAAAAAATCCGCGAGGGCATATGTCTACCTCTTAGAAATAACCCACAATGACCATTTTTATTTTTTACTTTTTAGGAGAAATAATGGCTTATTTACGAAGCGATTTGAAACATTACAGCATTAATTTTCATCCAATTATGTGTCTTAAAGAGTTTGTGCATATAATATTGATGATCCTGGCTCTTTACAGCATGCAATTTAAAGGAATATTTTCGAAGATATTACAGTATTAACATAGCGGGACAGCAGTTTACGCCGATAAATAGTACAAATTGAACCTCATGATATACAAAATTTACTAATTTATTACTTTTGATGCGAAAGAAAGTTCGCCGGGTCAGCAAGTTAATAATACGTAAGGCTAATAGAAATACTACGGATATTATCAATATCTCACGGGCTGGGAATGTCCGTACAACGGTATTTATTTACATATTTATAAAGCTGTAGCTGCTTCCCCCACCGATGAAAGGAATATATGACATTTTTTCTTCTTATCATCTAAGTTTTGCAACCTAAAAGGTCTCTCTAACGCTCGAGTAAATACCCATTTAGCACCTATTTAGAAATAAAACTATTTTATATATAAATTGAGGGTATTGGCGATGTGTAAGCGAATACCTATTGTTTCTTTATTATACAGGCGTTTTAAATTAATATTAATATTTAATACCCCCTTTTAGAATTGTCTTTTAGTAGTACTACCACATTCAGGGCAGTGCAAAAAAAATGGAAAGGTATGCACTAGTAATACAATGAACATTAAAATCTCATTTTTTCTACTATCATCATCATCATCCTATTGCAGTCCACTGCTGGACATAGCCCTCTCCCAATGTACGCCACAATATTCGATTCTCTGCATTCCGCATCCAGTCTTTTCTAGCAGCCTTTCTGAGGTCGTGTGACCATTGGGCTGGTGGGCGTCATACGCTACGTTTACCAAGACGCGGTCTACACTCTATGACCTTCTTACTCCATCTACCGTCGGTCCTTCGGCAGATATGACCAGCCCCTTTCCACTTCAGCGAGCTTATTCTACGAGCTATGTCGGTTACCCTAGTTCTCTGGCGGATATACTCATTCCTGAGTTTATCCTTCAAAGATACCCCGAGCATAGCCCGCTCCATAGCTCGCTGAGCGACTTTAAATTTGTGGACTAGCCCCACCGTGAGTGTCCACGTTTCGGCACCGTCGGTCATCACCGGTAAGACGTACTGGTCAAAGACTTTGGTCTTCAGACATTGCGGTATAGGCGAGCTGAACACTCGACGCAGTTTGCCGAATGCAGCCCAACGCAGCTGAATCCTCCTTTCGGTCTCCTTCTCGAAGTTTCGTCTACTTAACTGGATAGTTTGGCCTAGTTAGACGTATTTGTTTACAACTTCGAGAACTGTACTGTAGTATAATAGGCATAATTAATGTACACTTTAATAAACATAAAATTAGGATTCTCTTTACAACTTAACTTATTATATTCTGCTTTTATATATCATTATCTTATTGATAGCTAAGAGGCTTAGTGCTCCTAATTTAAATTTTATCCGAATGTGCACTAATGACTACTCCGAAATTATATGTCATATAATTCAACTAAGAAAATTTAGTTCAGTGTATGGAAATATGTTATAATGTTTTTAGATTATAGTAACTATTGATAACTCTACACAACGCTACCACTCTAAATAAAAGATGTCGCGTCAGTTGCGCTCGACTAATATATTTGCAAAGTTTTTCCACCTTTTATGCACGAGTCTACTGCTTTGTTTTCAGTAGCGATATTAAAATTATTGTTATTTATGTTTAATAGTTTGAAAAGAGTATTTGGCACATGAGTTTCTTGCCCGATTCTTCTCATGATAGCCCCTACAATCGGAATCGGGCCGCTCGTGTCGATTGCGTCCGTGTTTTCTTGTTCCACGGACGCACTTTCCTCAAGCGCTCGTGTTAAGTAGTTAATTTAAAATAATAAAGTTAAATTGTACTTGTTGACTATTTTTAAGTGTCTGTGAAGACCTATGAAAATAAAACTTATTTTGACTTTGACTTTGACTCTATCTAGTTTCAATGCTGACAATTTATTTAAATATGGTTTAACTAGAAAAAAAGTTTATTAATTCACACATACATAATTTCTGTACTGAAACCACATTTATAAGTCATAAAAAAATACAAACAAAAACATCCGTTATACATCAGAGTCGTTTCCATAAGTGATGAACCACAAGGTCTTTGGGACTTATACAAGAGACTTATTATAAGACAACCAAAGTAAGAGACGAAATGTAAAGTTTCTCTCAGTGGTGAATAGATGTTGTTAATTTAAAAGTAAAATAAACTTAGTCTTCGTTGTAGCAACTGACGTTGCAACTTTCGTAGACCCTGTGGTAGCAACCGGCGTAGCAAATGTCGTAGCCGCTGTAGTAACAATTATTCATAACTCCTCTACGATAAATTGTATGTTTGATTGACGTTATGTATGTGTAACGATAAGATGTGTAAATATTTTTTAAGACGAAACATTGTTAATAAAGCCAAAGTAGCCAAATTAAAAAAAAAATATTTTAGTCTCACTGTCTGTTTGGGGTCCGTACGCTATAAGATAAAACTATTTTAGCTGATAGCTTTTAGACTTAGTATATGATTAAAATGGAGTACACACCACTTAGTTGAAAATCAAAACATTGGATAATTGGCGTATTGCAAACTACAAATCTAATAACGTATACGATCCAATTTAACAAGATTATCTAATTAAATTAGCTGACATTTCAGCGGCATAATATTATATACTACCTACTTAATAGTGCTTTCACAGTGGTAGAGCTACGCAGCTTCTGCATGAATGCGCTGGATCGACCGGTGAAATACCACGGTCTTTCAAAATATCAACGTACAGTGGTTCTTGCCGCGCTGCGCTCGGTGAGATAGGTATCTGGAGGCCCACTCCTTTCCTCCTCTCCTTCACACTTCTGATCACTACCGTATCTCATTGTAAGGGCCGGCAATTCAACTGTACACTATATGTATTCAGGTGTTCATGGGCGGCGTTTGTTGCTCACCATCAGGTAACACGCCTGTTCGTTTGCCCCATATACCATAAAAATATATACATACTACATGCTTAAGTTTCAAGATTTAATAATGTTCCATAATTATTTTAAATATAATTGTTGCCGCAAACTTAATTGAAAGGCTTTTAGAATTGATTGTCACTTATTTACAGATAAAATATATAGGGAAGACAAAATTTAAGGAAGACGGAAAATGTCTTCAGTTGTCTTATTTATCAGCAGAAGAATCTCAATTACTGAATTTCCTCTCGACTGTCATCAAACATGGGACAGATATTTCAAACAAAGCTCTAATTATACGAGTATTTGCGTAATTTGATATAAAATTACAGAGACAAAAAATAAGCTCTATAAATGGTAATTGACCCATTCTTTATATTGATAATTTTAACTTGATCCTTTTTCCTATGTAGAGGTTTGGCAGCAATAATTTTATTTTTATTTTTTCCATTTTTTAGAAGTAAAGTATTTAGTAGACTTTACTTTATTGTACACCATATAAATAATACATTACAGTACATGGTAAATGTTAACCAAGTACAAAAGGCGGTCTTATCCCATGCTGCGGTTGACATTTTAACATATAATAAAAAAAAATGTCATAGAATAGTAAACATTTGTAGAGCCAGCTAACTCTTTTAATACTTTTGTTTGTTTTAATATTATACATGACATTAATTAAGCTCATCCCAAATTGGACGTTTTTGATAAAAATAGGTATGTTCTTAAGAGCGGCTTAATCCAGTAAATAAAGAGATAAGAAAGATAGATATAAAAATCCGTATAATCAAATAACAATATATTTATCATTACATAATATAAAAATAGTCGCTTTCCGCTGTCTGTCCCCTTATATGCGGTTTTTTGAAAATAGATAGAGGGTGTAAGGTGTCTAAGGGGTGGTTAGTACGCATAATTTTTATATAATGCAGCAAAAAAGTTGATAATTTTCGAGATTTTCCGCTTTATTTGCATACCCTGGCTGAACCCTGAGTGATAGATTAAATTAATGTACTTTACACTGTTATACAGCTTCAAATTATATGAAGATATTAATATTATGTCTACACCGTATTATATTAATAACAAATAACTTATATTTTTTTTCGTATAATTTATTAACTTTATTATAATAACAGCAAACAATTTCATAACAACACCCTAGACAACAATCCAAAGAGAAAGATGAAAATAGAAAAATTAGCTAACAATATTTGAATGAGCGTCATGAGAATTCACAATTCCTTTTTTTGAAGTGGAACTTCTAATGGCTCGTGCAAGAGCGTTTAACGCTTTTAACGCCCCCTTGCGGCCACTAATAACACTAATATATTATATATTATATAAAGATAAGATAAAAGCAAATATCCATATAAACCAAGGACGAAAAAGTATAGCGACTTTTTAAATTACCTGTACAGACATCTAGTAGCGGATGGTGGTACTAGCTGGTCATAATTGATATTACAAAAATGATAAACTCAGTCAACAACATCTTTTTACCGAACAAATGAATCTACTCGACAATAATACTTGAAAAACAGGTTAATATTCAAAATAACAATTTTAGATAATTATAACACCAATTTTAGTACGAAATAGTTTGTAAATATATGAATTACATATTTTAATAATCAAAAATTTCACAATCCTTCGGCGGATGGCGCTACTAGGATGTTTTAAAGTTAAGTTCTCTTATTTTACAAATATTTCATAGAACGAGTTGATATTATCTAGTATTAAGATATTAATAATGGAAATAATTATTATGAATATTAATGCAGCATCAGTATTGATTTAAATATTTAAACAATAAAAAGAAATATCACCAAAACCGTTACGAAACATAATGAATTGTTTAATCACATAATTATAAATTTCGCGCATTTTAACTAACTAAATAATAGATTTTAGTAATATATTGACCAGTTTTAGTCCGAAATAGTTTGTAAATACATAAATTAATTATTTTATTTATCAAAAATTTCACTATCTTTCGGCGGATGGCGCTAATAGGATGTATTAAAATTAAGTTCTCTTATTTTGCAAATATTACATAGAACGAGTCGATATTATCTAGTATTAAGATATTAATTATGAAAATAATTATTGTGAATATTCATGCAGAATTAGTATTGATTTAAACATTAAAAGGAAATATCACCAAATTAGTTACGAAATTTAATAAATTGTTTAGTCACATAATTATAAATTCGCGCATTTTACTTAACTAAATAATACACTTTAGTAATATCTTGACCAGTTTTAGCACGAAATAGTTGCTAAAAATATATATAAATTAATTATTTTAATAATCAAAAATTTCACTATCTTTCGGCGGATGGCGCTACTAGGATGTTTTAAAATTAAGTTCTTTTATTTTACATATATTACATAGAACGAGTTGATATTATCTTGTATTAAGATATTAATTATGAAAATAATTATTATGAATGTTCATGCAGCATCAGTATTGATTTAAACATTTAAACAATAAAAGGAAATATCACCAAAACACTTACTAAATATAATGAATTGTTTAATCACATAATTATAAATTTCGTGCATTTTACTTGACTAAATAATATATTTCAATAATATATTGACATAAATATGTATTAACATGTAATCATAATAAATCAGTTTACCTAATAAAATTTTATAGGGTTATCATTATATTTAGTTGACATCAAATACCGCTAGATGGCGTCTTGTGCTGAAATATGTATGTTCGGATGAATAATAGACCTCAATTTTGAAGTAGATAGTTGTCATCTCGGTAGTCTCGGCGGTTCAGTGGACGAGCACACCCCTCCTAAATCAAAAAGTTGTGGGTTCGTATCCTGGCTAACACAAATGACTTTTCGAAATGATTTTTGAAAGCTAAGTGTAATAAATACCGATGGCTGAAAACTTTGTACCCTATGTAGGGCAATAGATTCGTGGCGAATCTATTCTATTCGGGACGTAAAGAAAACAGCGAGTCGAGGCTAACAGCCACTGTGGGAGCCCCGAACAGGGCCACGGATCGCGCGAAGAGGCGTAGAGGCGGCGAGAGAGCCCCGGTCCCCCGAGATTGGGCAGCGGGCGGTGTAGCACGCCTGTCACCCGTCGCTCTCGGGGGACCATCCTCACGAAGTACTCCTCGACACTCCAGCGGCTGTCTAGGGTGAGGCCGAGGTACTTCAAGTACCTCCCCACCGGGATAGCCCTGTCACCCACCTGGATCCGGCGGCTGGTGGTTCCTGGCACCGAGTGAGGCGGTGGAACTACAGCGCCTCACTTTTGTGAGGAGCCACCTCCAGCCAGATTCTACCTAGACTCACATAAATATTTATACTTGGGTGGGGATCAAACCCGCCAATCTCGATTCCACAGTCGGTAGTTTTACTAATGCAACACCAGACCCGTCGAAAACATCTTACTTACATTAGCAGTATGTTATAAGTCTTCAACAGTGGTAGAGCCAAGAAGTTCGCTGCATGAATGGGTCGACTCGACCGTTGAAATACCACGACCACTCAGAAGATCGACGTAAAGTGGCTCACGCCGGGTTACGTTTGGTGAGAGAGGTACCCGGAGGCCCACCCCCTTTCCCCATCCTTCCCTATCCCCCATCCCTTAAAAGTCGGCAACGCAACAGTAACTCGATAGGTGTTGCTGGTGTCCATGGGTAGCGTTAGTTGCTTACCATCAGGTGACACGTCTGATATCCCATAAAAAAATGTATACTATTAATTATTTATTGACTATTTTTAAGTGTCTGTGAAGACCTATAAAAATAAAGCTATTTTGAATACATGTTACAAAGTCCCACTTCTTTAGCGCGGAGGGACTCTACGCAATTTTTTTTTAAGGTTTGTTAAAGTTATTGGATAAAAATCGTCTATAAGTTTAAAGTGTGAAAATCAATTACTAGCTAAAATAACGACTAAAAACTATATAAGTTTAGAAATAATATAATTTAAAACTTTAAAACATGTTTAAACGTGTTTAAGAATGACAAATGTGTTAAAACATTCTTATAAAATAAGTATTTTTGCAATCGATTTTAGAGTAAATTCAATGTGATGTGTAAATTTATTTGTAAAGTGTAATTGAAAAATGATGCGATGGACTCCGACATAGATATCCAACTGTTCATGAACTGCACTAAGCAGATACTGGGTCCGCACACAACGTGGGACGAGCTCAATGTTACCCAAATATTGGATCTACTTCCAGAAAGGATTCTCGAGGATATTAATCTGAAGTGAGTAAACAATTTATTATGCAAACATCACGGTTTCCTTTTTCATCCTCAAACTCGTTATTTGATAGATATAGGCAGATGTTATATTCACATAAAACAATACATTATTTACTGATTGTCCTAAGAAATGTGATATATATTTGAAAATATACAAAAGTATATTTTCAAATATATATCACATAACTTCACGCCTTTTAATACTTGATAGTGTAGGCAGCGGCTTTCAAGCTTCGACTCGCCGTTATGGCGAACTTATTGCCATAAACCGGGCACAAAGTTTTCATTCCACTACTAGACTTATATATGTCCCTATTAATTTATATGACAACCTTTAATTCTATACTTTGAAAACGGATCATGGTATCGTTTACTTATAATTTCTATATTATAATTAGACAATATAAACCTCCTCCTATATAAACCTCCTGTACAAACAAATCCAATTGTCCTAAACAATGTTTTAGAAGTCATTAATGTGAGCCAGTGTCAGAATTCGAAACCGGACCTCTGGATCTAAAGCCGTATGCTCGACCACTTGACCACCGAGACTACTATATAATCTATAAATATATGTACCAACACGGAGTTTTTAATCAAATAAAAATTCCTAAAAAAAAAAACAAAAAGTGGCATTTGTTTCTATCACTGATTGTTCTTTATTGTGTACATAAAATAAATCCTACCCGTCTTTTAGTTATTGATGGAGTTTACCATAACCAAAATTCTGTTCAGTTATAATCTGATGTATGTTAAAATGGTTATTATTATAAAGAGTACAGTATAGGAAAATAGCGATTCTAATCATCCATGAAATAATATGCAATGTGATAGGTAATAGGTAATATTAACAAAATAAAAAAAAACTTCACACCAACAAGTACTAACTTTCTCGTAACAATTAATAAAAACTCCTTTTGATTGGTAACGATTCTACTATATTCTACTTCTTCACAGTGGTAGAGCCAAGCAGTTCGCTGCATGAATGGGCCGGTTCGACCGGAGAAATACCACGACCTCTCAGAAGATCGACGTAAAGTGGCTCATGCCGCGTTTCGGTGAGAGAGGTATCCGGAGGACCACCCTCATCCCCATCCTTCCCTATCTCTTATCCCTTAAAGGTCAGCAACGCAACAGTAACACTATATGTGTTGCTGGAGTTCATGGGCGGCGTTGGTTGCTTACCATCAGGTGATACGCCTGCTCGTTTGCCCTGCTTTCCCAAAAAAAAACTTAGACGTAGCCATTAAGAAAATACATTATCTAAATACTTTATTTGTTCAAAATATTTATACGTATTTTCATTAGTATTACAATTGTTTCATATTCAAAATACACAATTATTATCTTTGTTTCGCAAATGTATATTTTGTGAAAAGCAAATTGTACCTGTACCCAAGTTTCTCCCTTAACTCCCTTTAAGATATAAGATAAACAATTGTTATGTAATTCTGAAGTTCTTGTTCAATCCTTAAGGATGTTAAGCAATATAAGGATATTGTTAACAACAGATGATTATTTTAAGTACTGTCGAGTACGAGTCGAGATGTAATTAAGGCGTTTTGAGTTTTATCACGACGAATTTTAGAATTGGTACTAGCTGACCCGGCAAACGTTGTCTTGCCGAACAATAAAATTTAAAAAATAGGGGTTGATCGTACGGGGTTGAAAATTTAGGGTTTTATGTATTTTTATAACCCGTTTTATAATAGAAATAAGAAACAGAAATATATCGAAAAATTAAAAAAATATTCAGAGGTATTAACTCTTGCGATTTAGGGGGATGAAAAATAGATGCTGTCCGATTCTCAGACCTACCCGATATGCATACAAAATTTCATGAGAATCGGTCAAGCCACAAGCCACAAGAATTTTATATATAAGATTGAATGTGAGAATGGATGTCGATGGTTCTACGTCGAATTTTATCAATTATTACTTAAATTTGCAGACCTGTGGAATTTCTAACGCACACCAATGAATTCAAAAATCTTCTGCAAAGTTATCTATTCTACTTTTTAATAATCAAATGTTACCGGTTGACGTCTGTAACGAAACTCGAGATATTTTAAGTTGTGCTAAAAAACGCAGTTGAATGATCGCTGTGTAAAAGAAAGATGTTAAACCTAGACTATTTATTCTAGTTTTATAAATATTTAGTTTTACTCAGTGGGCTTATTATTGTATCTCAGAAAACGTAAATGATAAAAACGTTAACTAACTTAGACTATACCATTATTGTTAAAGTGAAAATTGAAATGGCCTTGTATTTCTCGCCAGTTCTTTTCAAGAAGCCTCTTTAGTCGCTCGTTATTAGGTGAGAAAATAAAAAAAAAACAGGAAAAGGTGGTTAGTGGAACTAATGGTGTTCTGCTACTTTCGTTTTTTGTTGACTTTATATCTGATTGAAGGAATGGGACCACCTATAGTATGGTCTGGGTGTAAACACATTTGGTGTTTTTAGTACCCGGGACGTTTAATACAAGACGGACTTCTAGCTGCAAATTGAACAAATTTTTATGATGTCTCAAATGTCTGTCATTTAAATCTGCAATCGTCTAATTATGTAGTACCTCTAAAATATTTGTTATTCTTTCTTCTCACTCAATTTAGCTACCCAATGATACCCTTATGGCATGCCCATTTATCAGAACAATTGAACATGGTGATGAATGGCAATTAGCTTGCCCAATAATATGACAGGGGGCTTAATACCTCATTTGATAAAAATGCGCGATGTTGCCTAAACCTTCGTACCTGAAAGTATTAAAATAGCTTTCCAATATTTATGCAAAGAGCTGAGCATTTTAACACCACCACTTTTTTCATATTACGATTATGTTGCGCGTGTTTCATTAATTTTATCCCGACATTATTTGCACGCTTTATAGCCTACATGTTCACGGATAATGAACTGGCTGACATTAAATTTGAACATGGAGGCTGGTGGTTAATTGAAGGTAGTTATAGTTACATCATATAGCTGCTACTATGTTAGCGTTAGAATTGTTACTCGCGTAATATTCACCGCTTCTGTATCAAAAAGTCATGGAATTTTCTTTAGGAAGTTATGCATTACAAATGTCGATGACCGACAACTTTATGAGCGGTGTATGGCAATAGATTTTGCCAGTTTTTTCACTTGGGACATGAAAATATTCGGCAATTTTAAGTCTGAAGTCGCTGCCTATACCCTAGAGTAGACAAAAAGCGTAAAGTTATAAAAAAATGCAATATGAATGGCTTTAAATATTGAATGTTCTTGTTATAGAATCACTCTCAGCAACTGCATGGGTCTTGGGGAGAGACCGTTCAGCCCACCGTGGTGGGGCCAGCTGGCTTGGTTCATGGTGTTCGCCATCATGTTATTATTGGCAGTAATCGGGAACACACTAGTTATATGGATAGTTTTGGGTAAGTGTGTCAATATTTTTAGTTCGTATACCTTTATTAATATGGCATATTATTCCAATGCAAAATTATAAAGAAATGTTACCATTTTATTCATAATTGAAACAGCCCCGTCGCTAATCGTAAATATGTTGTTGTCTTACTCAAATGGCACGCATATATATTTAAACGATACGTCAATCAGTGAAGAGAAAGGATAAACATTTGTCATAAACTTCAAAGTATAAGTAGGCACATTAAGCACAGTCTGCGAATTTACATTGTTTAGAATAACGACTTTGATTTGCTATTTTATTATACTAAGTAATTGTACTATACTGTATTTAATATTAAGGTATATTAAACTGGATTAGTAATAATTTGTTGTTCTTTTAACATTACAGGGTGGAATCCACTCATATGTAATAATTGATACCAGATGTAGATCATAATTTCAGTAAACGTTGTACAAAATATTAAGACGATCGGTACAGTAATTAGGTCAATAACGACAGTTTTCATTTTCATGTAATTGAACACTCCCTTTAAATGTATGAACTGGAATAAACTCTTCTCAGCTGTTCGTCCTGTCAAGGCCGCTCCGACGTGTGCGCATAAGGCGGGCGCGGGTTGAAGTGCGTGGCCCCCCCGCTTGAAGTACGGGGGGGGTTTTGAAATTAGGGGCACGAAACAATTATCGTCCGTCTCACCTTAGAAATTAATAAAAAATACTGAAGTAGTTTTATGTGTTGGGATTTTCATTCAATTTATAATTAATGGAATTTATAGCTTTAGTTACGACATTTTATTTTCAGAAATATTATAACTGTAATCATTTTAAAGAATCTAACTAAAGTACAAAACTTTAAAAGCTTACATTTATTTGTTGTTATGATATTTCTGAACAAAGGAGAACAGTTTAAAAAATTGTATTTATGACAATGTTATTTAAGGAAATATCCACTGGACAAATCAAATCTAAATAGACAATAGGTAGGTACCTTAGTTTATTACATAGTAGAATAAGATAAATCGTGAAAAAACCCTTTATTATCATTTCTTTTATGATACAACTTTTAAAATCGTAATAACACAAATATTCATAGTCTAATGTAATTATAATTTTTCTAAAGCGCATTGACATAAATGGGGTCGTTTACCCTATTTACCTATGATTTTCGACAGATTTTTTATTACCAATAATGGCAATAATTTCGCTTTTAGTTCACCGCCTGTTCCGCTTTGTGTGTGACGTATCGCCTGCAAATTACTCTTTTCGAATTTGTATTATTTATTAGTCTCAAGTTATTTTATTGTTTTTTTTTTTATTAACACTTAGTTATTTGAGTTTTGTGTGTGTTATAGTGTTATTTATAGTAAAACACTTTTGTGCAACTTTTATAAAATGCCACGACATTTTTATACCGCTAGTGAATATACGGACATGGTACTTATGTATGGTGAGCGTGGGATTGATTTCTTTTTGTGGGGGTTCATTAAAAATGAAGTTTACTCCAAGTTTTCAATAGTGCAGTCGAATTGCGGAACCGCATTTGACAAATTAATAGCCATGGCCTCCGATCCCGCACGGAATCTATTTAATAAAATTCGCAGAAACATAATGCGACGATGTATTGCTGCTCGTGGTGGGCATTTTGAAAACTTGAAGATTTAATTTTGTGCCTACATATTCCGCTTTAACGGAATTTAGTTAGTTCAGTGTAGTTAACATTAATTCATGTTAACAATAGAAGTAGGTACCTATTCGTAAAATGACAAATTACTATCAACTAGTGACAGTGATATGCGTGTGTGTGTGCGTGTGGCAACGTGTGCCACACGCACACGTTGCCACACCGTCAGAGGTACGTTCTCTATACGGGTGATTTGGTTTTGATGCATTTTAATGCGATTTAGTTTGTTTGAAATTTGTATTTTTTTTAAATTCGCCCAGGAGTTAAAATGTTATTTTTAAGAGACTCCTATGGACTAGTACTACATCTGATTTCATTTATATCATAAGAGTAAAATCCATATTGTATAATATATAAATATAATTCATCCTCACAAGTTTCTAAAAAAACCGCTTTAAGAAAAAAATAATCACTGACCCTCATGTAGCTCGAGTACCTACCTACTTATAAGACAACATTGTAGTTTAAATAAAAGGTGTAATTCATAATAATAATAAATATGCATAATACATTTTCTTAACACTTTAATACGATTTGATATTTGCTTATTCATTCTCAATAGCACACCGGCGAATGAGAACAGTGACCAACTGTTTCTTAGTCAACTTGGCAGTGGCTGATTTGTTGATGGCCACATTGAACGGTGCGCCGAACTTCATATTCCTAGTGACTGCTGACTGGCCTTTTGGCACGGTCACCTGCACTGCGAGTAATTTTACCGCCAACTTAACTGTAGCGGCGGGAGTTTTCACATTAGTCGCCATAACTGTGGACAGGTATGATAATGTATTTATTATTTACAGTTCCGTTCACAATGGTTGAAAACATTACTTCCATTATAATACTTACCCCCACAAGATTTAATTATAAGCCTATCTCTCTGTCATGAACAACGATACCGAAATAGCTCGAATATTCATTTCATATACGAAATACAAACACATTTGTAACACTGCTATAATTAGCTCATGGAAAATTTTAAGCAACTTTATTATCCAACATGAAAATGTAATGTCGACAAAATAGAACATATCATGTACTTTAATAATATATAATCGTATCATAATATTTTCTTTCAACTGTTGGAGCCTTTAGTGCATTATTTAGTACCTACAGAAATTTTAGATTTCGATTTTAAGATTTTCCACCTACGCGTTTTTGTACTGGGTTTAGATTTTGATTTGTTTTAAGTAATTACTAGAGAAGAAAGTATTGTTTTTTTGAGTTTAAGTTTATTGAGTTGTATAGACAAATTTTTTTTTTCTTTCCATTTGATTTGGTGGGTGACATAAAAAATGGTCGACAAAAAATTTCGAAGAGCAACGCAAAAGTAGGTCAATTATGTATCCTCTAAGGACTTCCGGCATTCGTATAAAATCTGTTCAGATATATTTCCTCTAGTTTATATTTTATCCAAAAAGCATATAAACTTACTAACCATTTAATTTACAATCTAAGAAGGTATAATGTATATCAGTTATTTATTTAATTGACCTAATGTTTTATTAGTAGTGTTTTAGTCTCGGTGGCGCAGTGGCCCCTCTTCTGATTCAACCAATGACTTTTCGAAATTTTCGAAGTTACGTGTGATAAATATAGATGACTAAAAACTTTGTGCCCGGTATAGCAATAGGTTCGCCACCTACTCCATTTGATACGCAAACATAACGGCGAGGTGAGGCTTAACAAGCGCTGCCTACACCTTCGGGTAACAAAGGCGTGAAGTTATGTTATGTTAAGTATTGAAAAACGACGTAAGAAAATGTGAAATCACCAATCAATTAAAGATAATAAATACTACTAACTGCAAAAGTATACAGTTTACTCTAATAGATTCATACTTTTGAAGCTACAGCAAAAGTAAAGAAAAGCAATAATTACGGTAGATATTAAACAACTACGCAATAGGTATAGCAATTATAACATCGAATGGAGATTTAGATATTGATATATTACTCAGGAGGTCAAAGGATTACTGTTTCAAACTCTCACGTATTAACATGACCCTTCGAACAAGCCTTGGGCCTTCAAACTAAATTCTCGTTATAAGTGCCTTGTCCATGAACCATGTCTATTTAAGTCTAACATAGAAATAATTTTACGTACATTTCACATATCTATGGACTGGATCTCATAAATATATATAAAAGTAAATAAAATTCCATATCAGGCACAGTCATATACTATGAGTTAGACACCAACCAAAGTTATTACATTGTTATATGACTTCTAACGACGGGGGGAAGTTTAATCTCTCGAATCTTAATTATTGTTGGACACTTTTGATTGATATTGACATATTTTTATGGCCATCAACATGTTAAAATCCACGCAAATAGTTATGATATTAATAACACCCTAGTAATATTTAAACGTCAATAAGCCATTGTCAATAAGCAATGTCCATTACAGCAGTAGTAACCATGTCAATATTTTTATCTTCAGAAATCAAAGTTGTAACTGTATACATTTACTAGTAAGTACTTTTTATTGACATAATTTGGAAACCACTTATAGAAAACTATGTCAGTTATGGTTATTTGATACTTCAAATCATGTATTTGGAATTGGGCCAAAATAAACTGCTCAGTGTGTGGAACAATAAAATTATTATAAATATAAATAAACATTTAAATTGTAAGTTTTTTCATATAATTAAAGATATTATTGTTTAAGTCATCTTATGCCCAGGTATGTTGCAATAGTCAAACCACTGCAACACAGACTCAGCAGAAGAGTAGCGCGTGGAGCACTTTTTACAGTATGGTGTGCCGGGGCGTTACTTGCGTTGCCGAGTTTGCTGTACTCTGATACCTATAAAAAACAGTAAGTGTAAGATGAGTTTAAACTAAACTTGCAATGAATTATTTATTTAACGAATAATTAGTCTTTAGTTAAAACCCGTCTATTTATCATTACATAGTATAGAATTAAAACGCTTTCCACTGTCTATCCTGTTGCTTTGATCTTTGAAACTATGCAACGGATTTTAGTAAAGTTTTTTTGAGATATTTGAGAGACATTAAAGATAGTGAGTGTCAACGGGTTGGTTTTTATATATAATTTAGTAAAGAAAAAGTGATAATTTTCGATATTTAGCACTTTATTTGCAAACTTTGGCTGAAAGAGCCGAAAAAAGGGCTAAGTGAAAGATCAAACCAACGTACATTATTTCTATATATATTCACCTTCAAAAGGTCTACAAAAATGTTCGCGATTGCATAATATATGTCTACTTCTTAAGGATAAATTCAAATTTACCACATCGTTACAAAAACTAAATTTTGATTTATCTTAATTATTTTTACCTTATTGCAAACATTAGTGTACATGCACAAAAGTACAAATAGGTTACAAATATGTATATGGTATAAAAACCAGAATGGGTAAAATAAATAATTTCTTTCTAACTTTTTAGGCTATCAGTACTAGTAAAATTTAATGTTTTTGTAAGTCTGTATATTTGTAAGCATGTATAATTGTATATATGTTGTGAATATTAGATCTCAATTTCAAAGTAGATATCTTTTACCGATTGAGCTTAAATTTTTTTACACGCTAAGTTTTGATGAAGAGCATACTCCCACTTAAAAGGCCGGCAACGCTGATTCGACGCCCCTGGTGTTGAGGATGTCTATGGGCGGCGGTGGTCACTTTCCATCAGGTGACCCGCAAGCTCGTTTGCCCCTTTTTCTCATAAAAAAAAAAAAAAAAAAAAAATGAAAATATTAATAGTTTTAGACCCACGCAGTTCACCTCATGAATGAGCCGGATCGACCGGTGAAATACCACGATCTCTCATCCAGAAATATTTTAATGCTTATTTACAATATGGGTATCAAATAAAAGAGCTTTTTGAAAGTAACTCGTAAAATAATGTGACGTCATTCTAAATCTTATATGACGGAATAAGCATTTTTTTTGCATTTCTACAATTTGGGTATCAAATCAAAGACCTTATTGGAAGTAAATCGAAGAATAATGCGTCGTCAAATATGGCAGATTCTTCTAAGTAGTTATTCTAGCAGATTATAGCCAGCCAAGATTAAGATTTATACTCGAGTGGGGATCAAACCAGTCAATCTTGATTCCACAGTTCGTAATCCTAAAACCAATGCACCACGAGGTCTGATATAATGTAAGTAATATGTGCTCTTTTTACATTAAATCAGTGTTATAAATGTAGGTTTTTACAAAGTTTCACTTCTTTAGCGCGGAGGAACTCCACGCAATATTTTTTTTATTTTATGGGGATGTTGTATTTACTGTTTATAGTGATTGATGAATCTAAACATAGTAACTTGATCGTGATGTAAGATGAATTTATGACAACAAAATTATAATACGACTTCATCCTGAAACGTAAACAGGCCTATAGCAATATCTTATCGAATAATCAAATGCAAAATACAAAGGCTTGTGTTTATTGTTAATTGAATTATAAATCAACCATTTAATTAAATATCAGAATTATTATTATAACCATATCTAAATTACCATAGATTTATGATACTGATATTCATATATACAGCAATGAAATTCAGGAAGCTGTGCATGAGGAATGTCGATAAGAGAAATTTGTGTCTGATATATGGGATCAAATGTATCATTCTGCGTCACAACGTAACTTTTCCTAAGTATATCGGTATTTAGGACAAGGGAAGTATAAGAAGCAAGATCTATTTATATTTTACGTTTTTTAAATAGTTGTATTTGTAGGAGTAGTTATTATAGTGCGGTAATAACTTTGTCAAGAACAAATACATTGTCTGAAATCTAGTACACAGTTTACTGAGCTTTTGTAATTAGCAATATACTTAGGACTAGCTTTAAGTATCTACCTTAGATCTTACTGGTAATAAAGTTAGGTGGTAAACCTTCATTTGCAAGGTACTCTAGGCATTTTGATGTCTTCAATCTTCCCAAATGTCTCCAGACTCATTTTCAGGTATTAGTTTTTCTAACTTGGATTTATAAAGATAAAGTAGCAATATTTGGTCCAGAAATATTCCCAGCTAATAATACTGACAGACGTAAGTCATACAAATGTGATATGAATCTTGTTTTATGTACTTTATTTAAGATTTGGCTAACCCTTGAAGATATAAAATTTTTATGCAGTATGCTGACACAAGCCTCTTCCCTGAGAGTGAAATTAATCCTACTTTTGGCAACGAAAGCAAAAGCATGGTTAGGAAAGGTTCTCAATTTTATTGAGTAAACTTATTACAGCCGTGTTGCGTTGCCGTCCTTTATGGGGGTAGGAGGAGAAAGAAAAGGGGATCGTGCCTCCAGATACCTCTCTCACAGAACGAAACGGCGCACGAGCCACTTTACGCCGATATTCCGAGAGGTCTTGTTTTGCCGGTCGAGCCGGCCCATTCATACAGCCACCTGCAAGACTCTACCACTGATTAAAACAATATAATGATAATAAATATTAAAAGTAAACGTTATGTTACCAACAGTGTTTACAACATATCTTCGTCTTGATTTCGAAATATTTACGTCGTATCTAAACAAAAACAGTCGTAGAAAAATTAAATTGAGATTTTTTTATGCGGTATTTTTTTTTTTAAATGGAATGATGTATAAAACCCGTTTTCGCATTTTTCGACTTACGACAAGATCGCTTTCCTGCGTCGATTTTCAATTTTAATGTAGTTTTTATATCAAAGATATTTTTTTTATATGTGATAAAATTTTTGTTCAGTACAAGCAAAATTAGCTCTGAGCTTCCATTTAAAAAAAAAAACATCTTTTACAGAATCTGACGTGTTTACGTAACTAATTTATCACGACATTATGCTTTACAACTTCCGTGTTGACACGGGTTCAACATTAAGGAAAGTTAATCAAAGGTATTTAAGCTTCACGAACAGGGTCTAAAGTGAACAACTCAAATATCACAAAGTATACAGATTAATATTATGTGTTGATACAATTATTCTTACGTACCTAATGCTTGTTAGTAATCATATAAAAAATATATACCAAGAAAAAACATTTTAACAGTGGCAGACTCAAGCACTTCACTGCACGTATGGGCTGGCTCGACCGGTGAAATACCTCTCAGGAGATCGACGTAAAGTGGCTCATGCCGCATTTCGTTCGGTGAGAGAGGTACCCGGAGCCCCACCCCCCTTCCCCATACTTTCCTATCCTACTCTCTTAAAGGTCAGCAACGCACCATGGTGTTCATGGGCGGTGAGTAGTTGCTTACCATCAGGTTTTTCTTTACAGTGGTAGAGCTGCTTGGCTCTACCACTGTAAAGAAAAACCTTTTCGCTGCACGAATGGGCCGGCTCGACCGGTGAAATACCATGACCTCTCAGAAGGCTGACGTAAAGTGACTCATGCCGCGTTTCGTTCGGTGAGAGAGGTACCCGGAGGCCCACCCCCCTTCCCCATCCTTTCCTATCCCCTATCCCTTAAAGATCGGCAACGCAACAGTGACACTATATGTGTTGCTGGTGTCCATGGGCGGCGTTGGTTGCTTACCATCAGGTGACCATCAGGTTTGCCCTCCTAACCCATAAAAAAAAGGTGACCCACTTGCTCATTTGCCCTCCGATCTCATAAATAAAAAAAAAACTCTGGCTAACATTATTAAAAAAATAAAAACGAATGAACTTAAAACGAAACGTTAATTAGTGCAATAGCTTATTAGGAATAATAACAACAAAATGGGATAAAATCCAATAGTAATTGTAATGTAAAGTTAATGAATTTTATTGCTTCAGTTCAAATGTCCACATAAATTGAAACTGCTGCCTGGAAATAAATTACCAAGCTAACTAGATATCCAATAATACGGATACGATAGCTCGTACAAATAAAATAAAATTCACTTTGTGATCATTCGAATAGACACTTCCTTATAATGTAATGTACCAAATCGAATGAACCTAAAGTCTTTAAAACCCCTCCCCGTAGAAAACGTTTCCAATAAGATACGATACCCGTTTTTGCTTCTATATAGATACAGTATCAATAGAACATTTCGTGAAGATTATATTAGCAGTAGTCGTCTCGATTGTTTGATTGTCGAGCACCCCGCTTCCGAATCTAGTATTCGTGTGATCGAATCCAATGATTTCTCGCAATTCTGTTCGGATATAATGTGTGAAAATATCAATGACTGACAAAATTGTACCTAGTGACAATGACAATACGAGCAGTCACAAATTCCATTTGAGACGTGTAAATTTGGCTAGTCGAGGCTTAACATGCGCATAACATTCGGGTAGGAAAGGGCGTGAAGGCGTTATATTTAGTATTTTCTTTTTTGTTTCAGTTACGTTAATGGTGAAAGGGAGATATGTTTCGTAAAATGGCCAGATGGCAGCAGCTATCCGACATCTAAGGCAGATTATTAGTAAGAAATTAAAACAGTATTTTAAAAAATATTTTTAAGTAATACTGATAGGCATTATTCTTTAAAATGTGCACGAGTCTGGCACTTTTATATACTGATATCAATGTCAACTTAAGATAGTGAGAGTTAGGAATGGCAGAGTGCGTTTGTTAAAATAAAATAAAGTCATTTTTTTATAATAAATAAATCTCTAAAATATGTTTGTAAGGCATAAGGTCTGAAAGAGGATTTAAACGTAAAGTAAGGAATGGTAAGGAATATCTGAATGCTTCAAACTCGAACGTGCTTGCATTAAAAAAAAATATGAAAGCAAAGGAATTGAATGAGTTGTCGCTACCTCATACGGATGAAGTTCTTAGCGTGAAGATTATTTTAGCTTTAAATTAAAATGCTAATATTTTATACACTCTTTTTGTGATATTTTAGCTATAACCTGATTTTTCTGACGGTCACATATGTAGTCCCAATGTCTGTAATGGTATGGGCCTATGCGAGAATGAGTGCAGCTCTGAAAGGTCGAGCCATTGGCGAATACACTCATCACCAGATGCAAGTTGTCAGAGCTAAAAGGAAGGTTAGTTCACGAATAGCATAAGTTCTACTCATAAAAAATTTAATATCTCGGTGGTGCAATGGCCGAGTACCCTGTTTCTGACTCGCGAAGTCATGGGTTCGAATCCGGGCTAACACCAATGAACTAAATATTACGGTGAGTCAAGGCTTAAAAGCCGCTGCCTAAACCATCGGCTAGAAAAAGGTGTGAAGTTATGTTAAAAAAAAACTCTTGGAAATAATAATTATAAAAACGAGAAAATAACGTACAGAATTGTAAACTGACTAAATTTATCACATAATTGACATTTTGATTAAACTGTAAAAAACTTATTCATTGGATAGAGAACCGTGTTACTAAATTTTTATTATATTATTTACACGAAACTTTAGTATTGGCAATTATATTAAATTTTACAAGGTGTGCTAACTAGAGAGTGATATTTTTTTTGCCTTTTATAGTTCAGTGTAGAATTTTTTACTACGACAGGCCATCCAATTAGTCACTAGACATATTGTCTGACTTTTATTGTGACATTGCGTGCCGGTGTCAACATAAAATGTTAATAAACCTGAATTGGCTAATAACATGCGTGTATTTATTAATATTTCTAGAAATTTTCCAGCAAACGCATCAAAAATAATAAAGTTCGATGCACTTATATAAAAGTCAAGGCACTTTTAAGGTTAAGAATTTTGAAATATATTTGTAGCAACGAATGATTGACTTATTGATTGTATTAAACTCATTTTATTTAATTCTAGCATATTATGTGTCATTCAAGAAACTTGAACATTAATATATTATAGAGCAAACAAATATATTATATATATTTTTTTTATTTTTTTTTAGATGTTGCTAAGATTTATTTTTAAAAAAGTTTCTTATCTAACTTGTAAAAAGAAATATGCAGTACCCAATATATTTATTAAATTTGAAATATGTGGGGTAAATAATTTAATATATAAATTGGGTAAATATGCAGACATTACATGAGTCGAAAGATAAGTGAATAAAATAGCAGACAATATTATTATTATGAAAACCAAATTTTAGAAAATTATTCTTAAATCCTTGTGTATCGATGCCATTTACTGACTTATTAGCTAAATGATTGGTCTCCTAGAAGTGATGGTACTGCAATATCTGAAAATAAAGCTAGATGTCTGACACCAGAAATTTTAATATTTCTTTTGCACTTAATAAAATAAGTTTTCCTTACAGGTAGTGAAAATGTTCGTCCTAGTTGTGATGGTATTCGCATTGTGCTGGCTGCCTTACCACGCATATTTCGTGCTAACATACCATTATCAATCCTTGGCTTCAGCACCATTTGCTCAGCACATTTATCTGTTCTTTTATTGGCTCGCTATGGCGAATTCCATGTTCAATCCACTAATCTATTATTGGATGAGTAATAAGTGAGTATGCACAAAAATAATATTTTTTTCAGCTAAAAATAGGATACAAAAGATTACCTCAAAAACCTATAAAAATAAAGCTTCTTTGACTTTGGCTTTCGGCAAATAGTATATTAGGTAGGGGTAGACATATGTTCACTGAATTAATTAATTAAATAATACCACCATTTCCATTCCAATCGGTTACGGTGGTACAGTGGTCGAGCACCCCGCTTCTGAATCAAGAAGTCGCGGGTTCGAATCCTCGCACTGGCTCACAGCAATGACTTTTCGAAGTTCTTTTCCGAAGTTATGTGTGAAAAATATCGATGATTGAAAACTTTGTTCCCGGTATAGCAATAGGTTCGCCACCTATTCTATTTGGGATGTAAACATAACGTCGAGACAAGGCTTAACAGCCGCTGCCTACACCATCGGGTAGAAAAAGGCGTGAAGCTATGTATGTTTTGGATGTACCATTTCCTGGTCTGTAGGTCGAAGACTATGCCACAACCAATATTCAAAATTAATTTAGAATTTTGTGTACGACGTTGCGCCCTTTGTATCAGAATAGATTTCACAATTTATTTAATTTGACGAGTTCAAGTGAACAGCTGCTATTTTAAATCTGCGCCTGAAAAAAAGCGTCAAGTTACAAAAAAAATACTCAAAGAAAAATATTGAATGACGATTATATTTAATGGGGTTTAAGCCTTCGTTCAAGTATTAAGTATCCATGTCATAAATAACCCTTAATGATACAACGTGATGACCCGGTGACCCCGAAAGCCTGCAATAGTAAGGTCATTGGTAATCATTTTATAATGGCCACTATAAGTTGATTTTTATTACAAAAAACACACACACACACATTACCATGAAAAGCGAATGAAAGGGTGAAGCGTAAAATAATATTTTTTATACATAAATAGTTTTTTTTATAGGTTCAGAATTTATTTTAAACTAGTGTTATGTTGGTGTTGGACGCCTAAAGCAGCAACATCGAATGACTTGAAGAAATCAGAAATGAATAAATCCTTTTCTGGTAAGTCCCTTCTTTTCTTTTCTTTTTCAGTGAGTTCTCTTCAGTTGCTTATCGTCAAGCCAGAATTAGAAATTTCCTCTTTTTTGCTCGTCATTAGATACAATAATTATAGCTCAAGAAATCTATTAACAATTACGATCGCTCATCGGAATCAACGAAAATATTCACGCTAATTCTCTTTCAGGACAGACAAGCAATGCCAAATGTTAAAGACACTCCCATAATTTTACTCTCTGTTCTACAACTTTTTCATTCACTCTCATCTTTTATTTAAGCTTTTGAAATTAAGGATAAGTTAAATACAACTTGGCCCAATATCGTGGAGTTTTACCAACTTTTATATAATTTTTGTCTGAACTTTGGTTCTGTGGAGTCAAGTTCAGCTATTTATAAAGTTATAAATTATTGACAGTTGTTAATTGTTATTGAAGGTATAATATTGGTTGGCTTGTTACAGTTAGCCAGAGGAACTACCGAGACATTTCGTCTTTCAGTAGAACGTGACATTCGAGACACAGAAGCAATGCCTCTCGGTCTACCCCACAACACGGTAAGTGGTATTCTAATTAAATTGTTCCGGAACGGAATTGTCTTGCAGTTTTATTCTATTGTGTGTTTTTATAAAAATTTTTTCCATACCTATTGTTCTTTTTTGAGGGAGTTATTCAATAGTTCAGCACTTCCGGTGAAACGACCGGTGAAATTTAGAATATAGACATAAAGTGGCTCATGTGTTCGGTGATAGATGTATCCGGAGGCTAATTAACTTTACCCTTAATTTCCCTAAACTACTCCCTTAAAGACGGGCAACAATATTTATGTTGCAAGTATCCATAAGCGGCGGTTGTCACTTACATCCATAAAAAAGATAATACCTATTTAAAGCCTTTTGTAATTCAATATGTTTATAAGTATCTTATTGAGGTTTTATATATTTTAGTCAAATATTACTATGAATTAATTAATTATCTTTTTGACAGATCATTCGAATGCGACAGAACTGATCGCTAATGGAACCGCAGTCCGAATGAATCCCCGTGGAGAGACCGACGAGATACGCTTCCATATATGCGACGATAGATTATAAGAGGAAAATTAATTTTATAGCGTTATAATAATTATAGGGCAAGTTTTCAATTGTACATTGGACTCCTAAATATCAGATAGGAAAGTGATCTCTTAGCTATAAATATTTTTAAGTATTTTTATTAATAAATTATAGAGATTTACGATTTGTTTGAAAAACAAAATAAATATTTATATATATATATAAGAAATGAAGCCGTTCAATCGAACTTTTATAAATAGCTCCCGGCCTACATTCCCGTCTACGTGGTAATTCTAACAACTATAATATTATCCATACGAATTCTGTCAATAGACTTTAATAAAGTATTGTTTACTTATCTCATGAGAAACAGCTTCAAAAATTGTAAAATAGACAAAGAGTTAATAAGATAATATAGGCAGAATAATAAAAAAATGTCCCATAATATACATTTCACCGGCTTGCCGTAATAAAATAAGAGTACAGAAGAGAAATAAAAATAAGTCGCATTAGTCAAATTCCAAACTGGTTAATAGAATAATCCAAACAAGTTATTGTTAGTATAAATTCACTGGATTTATTTCAAATAAAATTTAACATTTTGTGTACAAAAATAAAATAATCTAACCTATTGCCATATGATAGACAGTGATTAATATACTGTTATTATTATTGATTATATTATTGTTTATTATTATTCTTGAATTATTTCCTTTCTATTGACTATCTGAACTTTAGTTATAATATTTTTGTAAATTTTAATAAAAATAAAAATAAGTATGATAGTGATTGAAGTTCAGGGAAACGCAATGTACATTACGTTCAAATCCTCAATACCCACAGGCTAGGGCAATAATGCTCGCAAGTTGAATTATCTGGTCCCACGTACCTAATAGGTGACGGAGCCTAAGGCCACACATCGGGCAAATTTATCAGACATTGATATTTATGATATATAATTAACTGACCCCTAAAAGAGGAATGTAACTAAAGAGCTCCTGCTTTATAATAACGACAGTGGGAGAATATGGGGAAGAGAAAAGGAGTTATATAAATGTCATTATTAGGCAAATAAACAACGCAACATTATTGGAAAATCAATCAATCGTGTTACTTAAAATAATATTTTCTTTTACGTAACAAAATACCCACTTTTATATATAGAAGACAATACATAATATTATATTTTTATTAAAAGTTGTTTATCATAAGCATAATGATTATTATAATTAGTAATGTAGTTATAAAATATCTTATTTAGTTTCTTTTTTTTAAATAAAAAATGTTGGTGTTTGCAATTTTTTAATTTCATTTGATTTCACACCTTACATAGTTTATTAATAAGATATAGTACGATATGAATGGGATGGCTAGACCTTTAAGATACCAGAAAATCGACGTACAGTAACTACGTTCAAGTATCATTCGACGTGAGGTACGTCCCAACAGCGTGACAACCCCCTTCCGTCTCTCATTCTCACTCCTAACCCTGCTATTTATCTCACATTCCAGCACGCAACTATGACAATATCTTTTTTGAAGGTACACCTTCAAAAGATCTACAAAAAGTTCTGCGACAGCATATGTCTATTTCCTAGGGAGAAATTTTAAATTCTTTTTTTACTTATGATTGTAATGATGATATATTAAATAAGAACATTCACAAAATTATACTTTTTATACATTCAAGAATGTCACTTATTTTTGGAGTCGGTGCCGGCCTAGGTAATGTACTCTATTGTGTTGCACCGACTTCAATAATGAGTAACATTTGTAAATATTTTAATAGTTAAAGATGACTTTATTAAAGTCTTACGTTTTGTATATTGTATTAAGTATACAAATTGGTAAATTACTTTATTTATCGCTTTTTAGTTATAGAGGTAGGTACTGTTTTCATATACTTAAAGATTTTGTGGTTTACAAAGTCAAAGTCAAAGTCAAAATAACTTTATTTTTATAGGTCTTCACAGACACTTAAAAATAGTCAACAAGTACAGATAACATATGATTTAAAATTAAATAAAAAAACAAACACGAGCGCTTGTGTAAAGTGCCTCCGTGGAACAAAAAAAGACACGGACGCAATCGCCACGAGCGGCCCGATTCTGAGTGTAGGGGCTATCATGAGAAGAATCGGGCAAGAAACTCATGTGCCAAATACTCTTTTCAAACCATTTGAAATAAATAACAATATTATTATCACTACTGAAAACAAATCAGTAGGTTGGTGAATAAAAGGTGTAGCAAACAGAATACTCGACAATCACAATTAAGATCCAACCAAATTAAAATCTATGTTAACTAAGAAATTCTATGCGATCACAGTAGGCGAGCACAACTGACGCAACATCTTTTAATTAGAGTGGTAACGTTGTGCAAAAATTGTGGCGAATAATAAAAAAAAACGTTTCTATTATATATGTGAACACAATATCAAGGCAAATTTACAATTAAAAAGCTATCAGAAGTTATTACAGAACGCCTCCACTCCGAAAAAGTGAACAAATTCCAATATACAAACTACAAAATCCGCATTGAGCAAGCAATTTGACGGTCCGGGACGGACGGAAGTCGTTGATGGTGTAGTTTGCACCACCAATGAGACGACCCTTCACAGCCCGCCTAAAGCGATCATAAGACAAATCCAGAATATGCGCAGGTATCCTATTATAAAACTGTACACCCATTCCCAAAAAAGACTTCTTGAGGGAGACCCTAGCACCCAAATTATAAATTGCCCGTATTGCTCGTTTCTGAATAACGAAAATGGACTGAATCTCAGCTGCTCTGCCCCATAGCAATATACCATATGACATAACGCTATGAAAATAACTAAAATAAACTATTCCGGAGGTTACATCGGTAAGCTGTCGAACTTTTCGAACCGCGTAAGCATCAGAGCTAAGTTTTCCCGCTAAAGACTTTATTTGTGGGCCCCACTGTAGCGTATTATCTAAGGTAATACCCAAGAATACAGTAGACTTCACTGGATCAAGAATTTTATTATTTAGAGCTAAACTTATATCCGGACCTTTAACATTAGGCATAGTGAACTTTATTATTTTAGTTTTATTCGCATTTAGAACTAAATTATTAGCCGTGAACCATTCATGAACTTGTGTGAGAGAACAATTCACATCATCAAATATACTCTTTTTACGGTCTACCTTGAAGAGAAGTGACGTGTCATCGGCAAATAGTACAACGTTACAAAACTTCTGTACGCAAAAGGGCAAGTCATTAATATGGATATTAAATAATAAGGGGCCGAGTATCGAACCCTGGGGAACGCCCATAGTCACCGATGATCCAGATGATCTCACTCCACTTATATCAACAAACTGTAACCTGTCACTTAAGTAGGATGCAATTAGCCTAAGTGCCGCGTTATTAATGCCATAATGACTAAGCTTACGTAAAAGTGTGTTATGCTCCACGCAATCAAAAGCTTTGGAGAGATCACAGAATACGCCAATTGCATCCTGAGAGTTCTCCCAAGCATCGAAAATATGTCTTATAAGAGCAGCCCAAGCATCAGTCGTAGAACGACCTTTAGTGAAACCGTATTGCTCTTTGTGGAAAAGATTATTTAAATTGAAATGTAACTGTCGCGAAATATTTTTTTCAAAAATTTTGCTAAGTGCAAGTAGAATTGAAATAAGACGAAAGTTGGTTGGATCATTTTTACATCCATTTTTAAATAAGGGTATCAATTTGCTGTGTTTGATTAAGTTAGGAAACACACCCGCATCTACACATTTATTAAAAAGCACAGCCAGGCTTGGAGCTATGACGGCAATAATAGAATCTATCAATTTAACGGAAATGCCCCATAGATCAGCAGTTTTTTTAGAATTTAATAATTTGAACACTTTTATAATTTCGTAAGAGTCGACATCATCAAATTTAAAATAAAACGTTGCACTCGCGCACACTATCCCTAAGCAGAGTTTCAGCCTGAAGAGGACATGAATTTAACGCAGATGTTGTAGTACTCGGAATTTTGGCAAAAAAGTCATTAAATGCATCGGCAACGGCAAATTGTCTCTTTGTACGACCTGTTTCATTGTTAATGATATTCCAAGTTGCTTTGATTTTGTTCCGAGATTGTTGGATCTGCCTACTTAAATAATTTGATTTAGCAGCAAAGCAAACCTTCTTAAATATTTTAGAATAGTTCTTAACATATGTTAAAAAATCAGGATCAAAATTCCATTTCTTTAAACTATACAAATCTTATAATTTACTTCTACTTATATACTCGTAGATGCCGTTGGTAGCCCAATCGCAAAACGTTAAATTTATATTTTTTTTGAAAGTTTTACGTTTCTAGAAGTCGGTTTAACTTTTTTTTTAAAGTAATTTTTGTAAGTGTAGAGATAAAATTGCTTTAAGCAAGAATTGATTTACACAATGTCATTAACGTTAACGAAGTTATCGTCCAAGTTCACGAAGGACTTTTGCTTTTCTCACCAGGAAGTCATTTACCGCAATCACACGGAACAATTTACTTGTCCTTAAACCACATTAAAGCAGGGCTTTAGACTTTATATCTCTTTAATCAAGATACTAAAATCCGTTTTATTAGAGAAACAAATAACCTTTTATCTTCAATGTCGAATAATTAACGGATTTCATTAGTATTTCTCTGTTGTAAATAGGTATTTCAAATTATTGTCGTAACAATGAACTTTTTAGGAGAAAAGGTCCATAAAATAACATGACATAACTTCACGTCTTTGTCTAACCGAAAGCGTAGGCAGTGGCTGTTAAGTCTCGACTCGCCGTTATGTTTACGTCCCAAATATATAATAGGTGGCAAACCTATTGTCATACCGGTCGCAAATCTTTCAGACATCCATATGTATCACACGACTTTCGTATTTTTATTTTTTGTTTTTTTTTTATAGGATAGGAGGGCAAACGAGCATGCGTGTCACCTGATGGTAAGCAACCGACGCCGCCCAAGGACACCAGCAACACATATAGTGTTACTGTTGCGTTGCCGACCTTTAAGGGATAGGGGATAGGGAAGGATGGGGAAGGGGGGATGGGCCTCCGGATACGTCTCTCACCGAACGAAACGCGGCATGAGTCACTTTACCACGATCTTCTGAGAGTTCATGGTATTTCACCGGTCGAGCCGACCCATTTATACAGCGAACTGCTTGGCTCTACCACTGTTAAATTCTGTTAAACTGTTAAATCTCAAGAAGTCATTGGTGTGAGCCCAGCTTCGAACCTGCGTCATCAACTGTAAAACTACGAGGTAAAGTACGAAATAAGCCCCAGGTCGGACGATACTTTATTATATCTCTTTAATATTTAAATGTTAGACCTGTTAGACTATTTATAGATGTGTAAACACGATGTCTTTTGAAATACTGTTTATTCTGTCTACACCACAAAAGCCTTGGCCTATGGCCTATGTTTACTATAATAATGTATACTCTTGTTGGGTACATATAAATCTTAAATTCTTAATAGTTAGAGTAGTCACGAAATCGGACCATCTTTTTTATGGGATATCGACATTTTATGGGCAAACGAGTAGACGTGTCCCCTGATGGTAAGTAACAAACGCCGCCCATGGACACCAGCAACACATAATAGTGTTACTGTTGCGTTGCCGACCTTTAAAGGATAGGTGGTAGGGAAGGATGGGGAAGGGGGCGGGCTTCCGGTTACCTCTCTCACTGGACGAAACGCGGCATGAGCCTCTATACGTCGATCTTCTGGGAGGTCATGGTATTTTGCCGGTCGAGCCGGTTAAGCCTCGACTCGCCGTTATGCTTACGTCCGAAAACAAAAGGCGTGAAGTTGTTTTGTTATATTGATAAACATGTGTATATTACAAATACCAGCCAAATAATTCTTATGTTTACATAGTAAAGTTCAACCCAGCTTAGCAAACATATGAATAAGTAAAACATGTTGTTCTAAACTTTAGGTCTATATATGAATATTTTGCTATACATAACGATAAGTAGAGGTAGCCAGTAAGCTGTTAATAGCACCTATATAATTCGATCGAATATGTACGGCCTTCACACAAAGATTACAGAATATGTCTAATGTAGTTATAAAATATCTCTCTATCTATAAATATCACTGCCAGCTTCACTGGCACTAGCCCAACAACAATACCTTCCATAGATAAGTGTTCAGGGGTCTTTATGTTTTGTGATGAGTTGTTTTCCCAACTCAAGCATGCCCTTTCTTACCTTTACACCGACACTCTCCTTCAATTCGACTTCCTTCCTTATAACTTAATAGGTAAACCATGTTAAACGGTTTTTAATATGTATGCAACTTTTGATCTAAATAGAGATGAAACTGTGTTGAGTAGAATAAAAAAAAAACTACAGTAAACAAACAAAAAATTTATGAGATATAATTGTTTTTTTATTAGATAAAGGGCAGAAGAGAAACATTGTTAGTTAATAATATTTATTGAGGAATATTTTATACAATTACACTAGTACTATGTAACAAAAAACGCCTACTGATTGAAGTCAAACTTACCGATTCTGAAGCCATATAGAAACACTATATCACCCGACCGGTAAAATAACAAGCCATCTCAGAATATCGACGCAAAGTGGCTTATGCCGTTCTTAGTTCAGCAAACGACAGACTAGACCCCTGTAACTCTTTCCTGTCTTATCTTATAGCCGACTATCTGTTAGAGCAGAGTTGCATATTTCCAATAGTCTATATAAATTGTCTGGTATAGTTATTGACATCTTAATCATTTCATTCGTTATGTAGTCTGGTCCCGGTCCTTTGTTAGATTTTTGGCTGTTGATAGCAGTTTCTAATTCAGAGGTTAAAAATATGGCTATGTCTTCATTGCCTTCATCATTATCTTCGAAATTTATATTTAGATTCGGGATATCATTATCAGGCGCATAGAGGTCTCTATAAAACTTAGTTGCAGTTTCTAGAATACCTCTTTGTGACGTCACCAGATTTTCCTGTTTATTTTTTATTTTTGGTATCCAATTTCTTGACTCTACTAATTGTTTTAAAGCTTTTTTGACTCCACCTGTCCTTTCTATATGATAGCTCAGTAGCTTTGTTCTTCTTTTTATCCTGTCCTTTTTAAGGCTATTGCTTATTTTCTTACTTATTACTGTTATAGCCTTCAGATTTTGTTTGTTCTTTCCTAAATTCAAAAGTTTTCTTCTTTCATCTATTAGTTTTTTAGTTTCATTTTCTGTGGAGCTGGTGTGAAGAAATATTCGATAGATTTTTAAATATTTTACTTATGTTTCTATCATATTCTTCTTCCGTACTAGGTATCCCTGTCTTAGCCAGATAATGTTTATTATTTGTAATAATTGTGGCATTGATTTTTTTTCTACTTAATTTGAGGTCTTTTGTATTGAGGTTTGTATTAAAATTGAGTTGACTGAGAATATTTATATTAAAGGATAGCTTATATTGAAGGATAAATAAATTTCTTATCGGTTTCGATTAATACATTATATCTGTATAGATATTAAAATAATAAATTAATTACAGCAGATGTTCTAGTTATTATTATTAATGATATCTACAGCACTTAATTTTATTCGGCAACAGTAAATGATGATTAATCACCGTACCTTAACAGAACTCGATTTAGAATAAAACTGATATAATCCTTTGCCTTTATCTATATCTATTTATTGTAAAGAGTGAGTTTCATTGGCTGGTGACTTAGATTTACAGCGATTTCTTAGTTATGTATAAGATAGGGGGCAAAAAAGTAAGCGGATAACCTGATAGTAAGCAACTAATGTCACCCATGGATCTAATAGACAACATTGACAGTGTTACCAGTTACTTTGTCGGCCTATAAGATAAGGAAGGAAAGAGTTACAGGGGTCTAGTCTGTCGTTTGCTGAATTAAGAAAGGCATAAGCCAGTTTGCGTCGATATTCTGAGATTGCGTATTATTTTATCGGTCGGGTGATATAGTGTTTCTATATGGCTTCAGAATCGGTAAGTTTGACTTCAATCAGTAAGCGTTTTTTTGTTACATAGTGTAATTGTATAAAATATTCCTCAATATACTCGTATATTATAAACTAACAAATTTTCTCTTCTGCCCTTTATCTAATAAAAAAACAATTATATCTCATAAAATTTTCGTTTGTTTAATGTAGTTTTTTTTTCATTCTACTCAACACAGTTTCTTCTCTATTTAGATCAAAAGTTATATACATATTAAAAACCGTTTAACATATTTCACCTATTAAGTTATAAGGAAGGAAGTCGGATTGAAAGAGAGTGTCGGTGTAAAGGTAAGAAAGGGCATGCTCCGATGGTTCGGACATGTAGAAAGCATGGATGATGCATGATTGACTAAGCAGATATACAATTCAAAAGCAGATGGATGTAGGTGTCAAGGACGGAAAAGACACACATTCCATGGCCGAATAGAACGTGTTCTGGAGGAAGGTAATGTTAGGAGCCTCAAAAATCGACGCGCGTGCATAAAAAGAGTTATGAAAGTCAACGAAGTGAGTGAGATGTGTAAGAATCGTGCCTTATGGTGCTCCGTTCTCTCTGCCTACCCCGCAAGTACCTATACCTATTAAGTTGTTTGGTTTCATGATATTTTAAATTTAAGTAGGTACATCTTCAAATACTATGTGAGTATATCACCAAAACAAGTCTTATTTTGCATTTTGTTCATACTTTTCATTTACTGCATAAATGGGCCGGCTCGACCGGTGAAATACCACGACCTTTCAGAAGACCGACGTAAAGTGGCCCATGCCACGTTTCGTTCGGTGAGAGAGGTACCCGGAGGCCCACCCCCTTCCCCATCCTTTCCTATCCCCTTCCCTTAAAGGTTGGCAACGAAACAGTAACACTATATGTGCTGCTGGTGTCCATGGGCGGCGTTAGTTGCTTACCATCAGGTGACACGCCTGCTCGTTTGCCCTCCTATCCCATAAAAAAAAAATACATTATCGTGGAGCATTTTATTGTAATAAGGTCACGAAGACTTGCGTACCCTTTTCTCGCCACAAATTCACTTGGAACAATTACTTACTTTGTACTATATGGATTGCCGTTAAACCACATAAAAGTGGGAGAATTCTACTCTCGAAGTGTCTATAATCCAGACGATGAAATCCAATTTCATTAGTGAATAAATTCCTATTGACCTGTATTTCTAGATAATTATTATTGCTTGTTTTTAATCCGATGAATCTTATAAATCACAAACTCACCATAAGAGCAAATATTTTATTCGGTACGTAGATATACTGCTTACTATTTAGGTAAAGGCTAGGGAGGATAGGAGGAGGAAAGGAGAGAGAGTCTATGTCTTCGGTTCACCAAACATTAAGTATGAGCCACTTTAACTCACATAGCATAACATAACGTAACTTCACGCCTTTTTCTACCCAAACGTGTAGGTAGTGACTGTTAAGCCTTGACTCGTCGTTATGTTTACGTCCCAAATGGAATAGGCGGGGAACCTATTGCAATACCGGGCACAAAGTTTTCAGCTATAGATATTTATCACACATAACTTTCGAAATTAAATTCGAAAATTTTAAGTTCAGGATTTGAACTCATGACCTCTTGATTCAGAAGCCGTGTGCTCAATCATTGGACTATCGACACTTGTTAAAAACTCGTTTTTTAATCAATATTTTTAAAATTGCTTTTTATATAAATAAATGGTTGATATGCCCTAAGTTCAAGTTACTTTGTCAATAACCTAATTGTTCATATAATTTATCTCCATTATTTATAAACAATTATAGTTAATGAGTGTCGTAGGTCACAGTTAGTAAAAGGTTAAGAATAATTTGTCATCGTTATTGTCTGACGTCACTGCCTAATCTGTAGTTAACGAAATCAGACACTGATTTTCATTGTGATATATTCTATTGCTAAGAAATTATTTTTTGTAAGCGATTAAGTAAGGAAAGATTGAAAAAAATATGCAGACTTTAATAAAATATAGTTTAAAAATAAATAAAACACTAAAAACACGCTGTCAAATCATACCATAATTTTGTGAGTGGAGTATAGGTACTGTAACGAACTCGGAATATCGAGTCTCTTATATATATATAGGGTTCATCTCTCAGCTCCTCAATTTATTGAATACAAGGAATGCTGCATTGAGATCCTCCTCTTAAATGATAATGTAACTTGTAAGGTTAATCTGTTATAGGGGTATTATAAGCTCAGTGCATGTGTGTGATGAAATAAGAATACTAGTATATATTTCAATATATTAAATTATTCAGAGTACTACTATAATTGTAAGAATACATGCCATTATAATAAATTTGAAGTGTTGCTCCGCATCAACTCCTTCGTTGCGCTGCCCTCGGCACCACATCCAGTTTGAATTATCTTACTTTTTTAATTAAACGCTTAGTATTGTAACACTTGAACTCATTTGATATATACGCGGCGTCGCGATGCTAATTTTGCTACTCCATTCGAGTTCGATTATAAACTGTCTTTTCTTATTTATTGACATACTAATATTACATTATTCAAAAATGTTTTCTTAAAAATTCAAAAATACAAATTTAGAAATGTGCAAAAGAGTTTATATTTAAAAATACCAAAGAGTTCGCTCGCATCATCCTCACATCATCCCCCCCTTTAAAGCCTGGATTATAGCTGTTAAGCGTTTAATCATGGCCAACAAAATACAATTACCAATGAGGATGATGCCCCTACAGACTTAACGATGCCCTACCTATTGTGGGGGTTGTCCTATGCCAGCCACTTAAGATGTGGAATTTACTCAAGCAGTATGTCAACCTCCTTGAATAAATTTTGCCAAGCAAAACCCCACTAAAAACTTGGCACTGGGAAAACTCCTACCAATACAATGTTTGGGTCCTGACCCCTACACAAACAATATTACATATTTTTTTATTTACCTCATCTAACTCTACCTACCCGACCTAACATTTGACGAATCCATTGTCTCTGAAACATATTAATCAAGCTACATAAACTGTTCAAGAAATACACAATATGTCCTGAAAAATCACACAAAATATTATACAAGTTATCTTTGAGAAACTGAAAAAAAAAATCACAAAATATTAACTATAATAAATCATGGGATATACACTTTAAAAGAAATTAAATTAATCAAATAATATATGATAATCGAATATCATAGTAACATCAAATCCCAATATATCAATTAATCAATTTAAAATATTATTATCAACAAATTTTATTTCAATATATTAAATTAATTCATTTAAGTTAAATTAAGTACAGTGTAGCACCTTCAAAAATAATTATACCATTCCTATCACTTCAATTAATATAATGAACATATGTTTCATTATATCAACCTATTCCTCCCATATACCAACATAACTTCACACCACCATTCATGTATCATTGATACGAGGATTGAATCTACTATGGATTCATAACTCCCCCAAACCATATGTCAAACCAACATCATACCAAATACCAACATTATCTATTCCTAATCATATTACATTCCATAACTATACCATTTACGTTTCATTATATCGACCTATTCCTTCCATATTCCAACATAACTCCACACCACCATTCATGTATCATAGATACGAGGATTGAATCTACTATGGATTCATAACTCCCCCAAACCATATGTCAAACCAACATCATACCAAATACCAACATTATCTATTCCTAATCATATTACATTCCATAACTATACCATTTACGGTTATTATATCGACCTATTCCTTCCATATTCCAACATAACTCCACACCACCATTCATGTATCATAGATACGAGGATTGAATCTCCTATGGATTCATAACTCCCCCAAACCATATATAAAACCAATATCAAACCAAATACCATCATTATCTATTCAAATTCATATTACATACCATAACCATACCATATGCTACTCTCTCCATTCTTTAAGATAAATCATTCTATAATAAATAAACTTTTCTAAATATATATATAAAGAAATAATATAAAATTTTACTCCAACATTCTAACACCTATTACAATCACTATAATTTAGCACTAATAATAAATATAGTCAAAATGTTCTCAATAACTTTAAAATATCTTCAAATAAATAGAAAAATCAGTATTAAATTTATTTCCTGTCCACTTCATGGTTTCTTCTTCATGTACTGTCATATTGTACATTGTCTGGATTCAGTCCGCACACGTTGATGCATCCCGACGACAGTATGTATATGTGATACTCCTGTCTCAGATACTCCACCCGCTTCTGACTCAGACCCGTGTAAGACAACATACCGATCAGGTCGACAATGTGGTCCCAATTGCCTTTAGTGCCGAGTTTGATAAGCACTGTTCTTAATGCCTTCTTCTCCATTATTAATATATATACATAAATTATACATTCAACACATGCATTCAGATCATAAGGGCGCCTCCACCAATGTAACGAGCTCGGACTATCGAGTCTCTAATATATATATAGGGTTCATCTCTCAGCTCCTCAATTTATTGAATACAAGGAATGCTGCATTGAGATCCTCCTCTTAAATGATAATGTAACTTGTAAGGTTAATCTGTTATAGGGGTATTATAAGCTCAGTGCATGTGTGTGATGAAATAAGAATACTAGTATATATTTCAATATATTAAATTATTCAGAGTACTACTATAATTGTAAGAATACATGCCATTATAATAAATTTGAAGTGTTGCTCCGCATCAACTCCTTCGTTGCGCTGCCCTCGGCACCACATCCAGTTTGAATTATCTTACTTTTTTAATTAAACGCTTAGTATTTTAACACTTGAACTCATTTGATATATACGCGGCGTCGCGATGCTAATTTTGCTACTCCATTCGAGTTCGATTATAAACTGTCTTTTCTTATTTATTGACATACTAATATTACATTATTCAAAAATGTTTTCTTAAAAATTCAAAAATACAAATTTAGAAATGTGCAAAAGAGTTTATATTTAAAAATACCAAAGAGTTCGCTCGCATCATCCTCACAGTACATACGTAAATATATAACTTCACGCCAAGACCTTTGCGGGGTAGGCAGAGTGAACGGAGCGCTATAAGACACGATTCTTATACACCTCATTCGCTTTGTTGACTTTCATAACTGTTTTCATGCACTCGCGTCGATTTTTGAGACTCCTATCATCACCTTCCTCCAGAACATGTTTTATTTGGCCATGGAATGTGTGTCTTGGCCGTCTTCAACTCCTACATTTATCCGCTTTTGCATTGTATATATGCTTAGTCAATCTTGCATCATACATTTTTTCTACATATCGGAGCATGCCCTTTCTTACTTTTACACCGACACTTTCATTCAATCCGACTTCCTTCCTTACAACCTTGTGAATAAAAACGTATTAAAAACAAAATATTTCTCGTTTCTCACAATCTGTTATTTCATAACATACACACAATAATATGAATTAACACTAAGTTGTTTGCAGAGTTGTCTATCCTAAATTGTTTTGACAATAACACAGTCTTAATCTAATATTATTTACCTACCATAGTTATCGTGTCACAATGTTATTTACTATACTACTTTGAAACGGCTTGACCGATTCTCCTGAATTATTGTGTGCATATCGGGTAGATCTGAAAATTGGGCAACATCTATTTTACTTCCCCCTATATTATGTGAAGGTTAGCCAAGCCCCATTTTTTCTATTTTTTTGGGTTTTTTTTTATTTTATTCATTTTACGAAACCCTAAATTTTCACCTCTCTACAGTCTACCCCTAATTATTATTTGTTGATAAAAAACTTTATTTTTTTCGACAGACAACGTTTGCTGGGTCAGCTAGTATCATATATAATAACGGTCGTAATGTCGACAACCAATAATGACTCGTTATTTTTTCATCAAAGACCGTTCTATGTAGTCACATTTATTACAAATTTGCTTCAAACGAGCCTTTTCTTAATTATGTTAGGTATAAAAATCTGTTTTATGGGCGCACTAAATTAAAACGCTTAATTATTAAGGGCCTATAACAACTCCGCAGAGATCTATAGAGAACCATTACAGTGATGTAATGATATTAAAAAAAAAACACGAAAATCTTAGATTAACGTCCTATTGTATGTATGAATTCGATAAAACTTTCTTCATTATAGAATAAAAGCCAAAGTCATTTTCACGTATAAATGTTATATATTCTCCTTCGTAATCACCTTTTTGTGTTACGAATGAAGTAGGTCTGACTTATAACCATAGATATAAGAATAATAGATCGGCAATAGTCACCCAAACAACGAGAAAAAAATGGGTTGTTGATGTGTGAGTGACTTATCTATGTGTGCATAAAAAGCACTTTAAAGTGTCAACATTTACATAGTTAATGTTTATGTGTTGAAATGTAAATATCCTGAAAAACTTAAATACGCATATACAGTGATGAATATTAGTACCTTTTTCCTGACATGTGCCATCTAATAAAGTCTATGCTAAATCTATGCTTATAACAGTGATTACGTTAAAATGGACACAAAAGAGAACAGTTAGCAGTCAAAGAGTATATCATACTTTGAAGTGCTCGTCTGTCAACGATTGTTCAATATTGTCCAAGTAAAAAAAATCTGAAAGTTTTTCATGATGTGTACCTACACTTTTCAGACCTACTCAAACATAGAATTATCTGTCACAGAAAGACTTAGTAAACAAGGATTCTATAAAGAGGCCGATCTTTATCCAATATTTACACAAAAGAAAATCTGCTGTGTGTTTGATTGTAAAATATTTTCTCTATCACCAGTTTCGATTATTATAATCCATATTCCGTGTAGACAAATAAAATTTTCGTGTTTATACTTTATTTTATATAAACTAAACTTTAACATGGACTACTAGTCTAAATTTTCAGAAGTATTTATACTTGTTTAAAAACATCAGTTTCCTCTTCATTACTCTATTTCTTACTTACATCGGGAGTCATAAAAATATTAACAGCTATAAATTTGGGCCAGTTCACGCGATAAAGAATTTCATAAGTAGTTCGTGTGACGAAGGACTTCACATATCATTCTTTTGTTGTCGAACACAATATTACGAGGAAATAGTCGGACATTTGACTGTTAAATATCACGTCATTTCAATCTTTTTTGTATCATAAATGATAATATGTAAGATAATGATAACATAACCGCGCTGTATAACACGTGTTTTTACATGTTTTTTTTTACTCGTAGGTACTTTAATATCTGTAACCTAGTAGTTTCTAGTGGACTCATACACGAATCTTAGTATACACCAATGATTTTTCCGAAGCTACGTGTAATAAATATAGGTAAAGTGATGTCCGATCAAGTCGAGGCCGAAACGCTTATGCCGTGTTGTGCATAAGGTTTCAAATACAATAAAGGCTATATATATAGCATAGGACGGATTATTATTAATTAATACAGGGTGGGCGGCGCACTGCTGCGCGCCGTGCAGTCCACTTATGAGGGCTGCACAGCGTGTGTGCGTGTTGACGGCGGCTTGTCCCCCTGGTTTGACATCAATATCGGCGTCAGACAGGGATGCGTGCTGTCCGTTCGGCTGTTCATCCTGTACCTGGACAGTTGTCTCCAGAGAGTGAGATCGACGAATGTAGGGAAGCGAATGGGTGACCTAGTTGTGAGCTGCCTGCTTTACGCAGATGACGCCGTGCTCTTAGCCGAATAGCCGTCTGATCTGCAAACACTAATCACTATTATGAAAGATGATTGTTTGATGAAAGGCTTATAAATGAATGTGATGAAAACGAAAGTTATGGTGTTTGAAAGGGAGGAATCCAGAACGGATGCAAGGATAATGGTTGACGATGTAGTGCTGGAACAGGTGAATGAGATTGTATATCTTGGATGTGCTTTTAGCCAGGATGGAAGGTACATCGCTGATGTAGAAAGAAGAGCAGCGTTAGGAAATAAAGTAAATGGGGCATTAGGCAGATTCCTGGGCGCAAAAGATATTAGCACAAAAGCCCAGCTAGCAATTCACAATGCGATACTGATCCCAACGCTAACTTATGGAAGCGAGAGCTGGGTATGGCAGGGTGTGCATGAAAGTAGGATAAACGCGGTCGAAATGAGGGCATTGCGCAAAATCGAAATGCGGAGTGACCCTCGCTAACCGCGTGGAAAACAAGGTTATAAGGGAGGAAGTCGGATTGAAGGAGAGTGTCGGTGTAAAAGTAAGAAAGGGCATGCTGCGATGGTTCGGACATGTAGAAAGGATGGATGATGCAAGATTGACTAAGCAGATATACAATGCAAAAGCGGATGGATGTAGGAGTCGAGGACGGCCTAGATACACATTCCATGACCAAATAGAACGTGTTCTGGAGGAAGGTGATGTTAGGAACCTCAAAAATCGACGCGCGTGCATGAAAAGAGTTAGGAAAGTCAACGAAGCGAGTGATGTGTGCAAGAATCGTGCCTTATGGCGCTCCGTTCTCTCTGCCTACCCGCAAGGGATTTGGCATAAAGTTATATATATTATTTATTAAAAATAAGTGAAGTTTAGTAATCAACATTACGATTTCCAAAATGAACATTTTGTGAGTAAAAATTTAATCATTCAAGCCCGAATACTGAACCGCCACTCAAATATATAAGCGCTACTTAAGCTTTTAAGTAACTGTCACATTAGATAGAATGAATGAAATTTGAGCCAGTAAGTAGCACTTTATTGATTGTCAGATTTGAGTGGCGGTTCAGTATTCGGGCGTCAGGCTGGTAAAAAGTTACCAAACGCTTTCAACACTACTATTAAAGCTAGTTTATCGCATTTACGAATACGTAGAAAGAATATCCTACTTTCATCGGATCGTTTCATATTCTCAAGAAAATTTTATATAAATTAACTATTAGCAGTAAAGGATCTGATAGTATAGAATAAGTGCATATTTACTTATCGAAATGAGTCCCGAGTTCGATAAAAATCACAAGTACTACCTGTCTGTGAAAAGAAACCTCTTATATAATCTTAATCTTATATAATTTTAGGTACGTTATAAATTCATGCCGGTTGTTTAAGGACTGGGTAGCAAATGAGCAAGTGGTCTGGTGATAAGCGAGCGCCGCCCATGGACACTTGCAACACAAATAGTGTTACAGTTGCCTTATTTGCCTTTAACATAGGTAAGGGAGTGTGAAGGGAAATAATGTGGTCTCTCACTGAACGTGATGCATGAGCCACTAGATATCGAATTCTGAGCAGTCGTGGAATTTCACTGGTCGAGCCCAGCTCGCTGCATATATGGGCAGCATATACACCATTTTTTTATGGGATAGGAGGGCAAACGAGCAAGCGTGTCACCTGATGGTAAGTAATCTGCGCCGCCCATGGACACCAGCAACACATAGTGTTACCGTTTCGTTGCCGACCTTTAAGGGAGTAGGATAGGAAAGGATGGGGAAGGGGGGTGGGCCTCCGGGTACCTCTCTCACAGAACGAAACGCGGCATGAGCCACTTTACGTCGATCTTCTGAGGGGTCGTGGTATTTCACCGGTCGAGCCGGCCCATTCATGCAGCAAACAGCATGGGACCATGGCATATATACCATTTTTAAACGTTGTTGTTAACAGTGTACAAGACTTATTGCCTTATAAATGAGGTACAAGTTCTAATCCAACGTCAGATACATCAGATTTGAATCTCAATAATAAATGATTTCTCTCCTCATTGTGTACTTTTCAATATACTGTCTTATTTAAATCTCTGTCTTTTATTAAGTAAGATAAAAACATATCGTCCAAACAAGAAATCAAAATTACGTCAATAAATATTTATAATCTCCGGGAGAAATTTCAAACGTGACCGTAAATGTTTGATGGCAATCAAAGTGTATTAAATTCTATTCCTGTTATATCTCGTTGTGAATAATTCATAAAATATAAATAAATATTACAAAATTTAAGAACAGCTAAATTTCAGCAGACGTCGGGCCTCCGTATAATTGTAGCCCTCAACAAAACATAATTAATTTTTTGTCGACATTATGAGACGTCATAGTATTTATTACATGGTTCGAGCCAGCCAACTCATGCAGCATTTTAATCGTTCTTTTTTAAATTAAATTAATGAGAAATTTACTCGATTTTGAATATAACCAAACATCTTGCTTTAACATAATCCAACATTTAACTTTAATTAACAATTAACTTGACGGGCCTCGTGGCGCATTGGTAACACTACCGGCTGGAGCAATGAGGTCGGGGGTTCGATTCCCACCCGAGCACAAATATTTGTGACAAACATGAATATTTGTGTGGTGTCTGGGTGTTTTTCTATGTATTATAAGTATGTATTTACAAAAGATATAATATACATGTATTAAAGGGTTTATACATATATTAAATTTAAATTGTTTGAAAGGGAGGAATCCAGAACAGACGCTTGCATCTGTTCTGGATTCCTCCCTTTCAAACAATTTAAATTATAATATACTATAATGGTTGATGATGTAGTGCTGGAACAGGTGAATGAAATTGTATATCTTGGATGCGCTTTTAGCAGAGATGGAAGGTACACCGCGGATGTAGAAAGACGAGTGGCGATAGGAAATAGCGTAAATGGAGCGTTGGGCAGATTCCTGGGCGCAAAAAACATTAGCAGAAAAGCCCAGCTAGCAATCCACAATGCAGTCCTGATCCCAACGCTAACTTATGGAAGCGAGAGCTGGGTATGGCAGAGTGTGCATGAAAGTAGAATGAACGCGGTAGAAATGAGGGCACTACGCAAAATCTGCGGAGTGACTCTCGCTGACCGCGTAGAAAACGAGGTTGTAAGGAAGGAAGTTGGTTTAAAAGAGAGTGTCGGTGTAAAAGTAAGAAAGGGCATGCTCCGATGGTTCGGACATGTAGAACGAATGGTTGATGCAAGACTGACTAAGCAGATATTCAATGCAAAAGCGGATGGATGTAGGAGTCGAGGACGGCCAAGACACACATTCCATGACCAAATAGAACGTGTTCTGGAGGAAGGTGATGTTAAGAGCCTCAAAAACCGACGCGCGTGCATGAAAAGAGTTATGAAAGTCAACAAAGCGAGTGAGGCGTGTAAGAATCGTGCCCTATGGCGCTCTGTTCTCTCTGCCTACCCCGCAAGGGATTTGGCGTGAAGTTATGTATGTAATATCCGTTATCTAGTATCCATAACACAAGCATTTAGTTGCTTAGCTTGGAACTAGAGGGCGCTGTGTGTATTGTGTCCAAGATATTATTTATTATTATTAACATTTAATCCTTATATAATGATCTAATAAACGCTTGCAGAGCTATGAGCTACGAGTATGGACTCGTGGAAACAATGAGCTCTGCAAGCGTTTGGCGACCACAATTCGGGTGCTCTTGTATGAAATAGTATTTCCGGACGACAAAATGGTCGTCGAAATTCGCAATAATTATTACTGCTTTCCTGAAAGAAACCGGTAGTATGGATGAGATAGTCCACTGTACATACTAATATATAAATCTATATTTTATGTCAATATTATATATTATGGTAGGTATTGCAGAATATTGCTTATTGCATAGTGTTATATATAATTATATTTTTAACTGGCTGGCCCGGCGAACTTTGTTTCGCCTCGGAAGTAATAGATAAATAAAATAAATTTTCTTTATTTTATAATAATCTTTCTTTATTACACCAGATACCTACAAATAAAAGTCCCGGTCTAGATATTTCAGAGATTACCCGAAACAAACAGACCGACCGACAAACATTGAAAAAAAAATGATATTTTGATGTATGTAATAGTGGATAATTCTGTGTGGTGATCTTAGAGGATGGGTCGGAGAAATGGCCTGGAGGCTGTCCTTGGTCCGAATGGTGACAAGAGAGTGAATTATGCTGGTAAGCCGATCTTGGACATGTGCTTGGAACGGAACCTCCTTGTGTCTAACACATTATTTCGTCATAAAGATATTCACACATATACGTGGAGACGGAATGAACAAAAGAGTTCATGACATTAAAACAACTTTTAGGATTATATCGCGTTTATTTATTACTAATTTTATTTATTTCCCGACGTTTCAAACTCTTTACAGAGATCATTTTCACGAGTGATGAACAAAAAGATGGTATTTGTTCAAAAGCTATTTTCATTGATACAGAGAGCACCCACTTTTTGGAAATATAAATCAAAAAGTTGATGTTAAAAAATATGATTTTTACTATTGGTAACCCATAGAAAAAGTTTAGTTCGTACAGATCCTTTGTTGTATGATTTAATAGGAAACAGTTGTTATTTTTAAGAAAAAATCTGATCCACGCACCTTCGTCCGCTTCTAAAACCACCCTGAGCCTCCCACAACACTCCATCAGATGTCACCCTCATTCTCCTTTCAATAATTTTCCCATACACTTTTGCTGCTAAACTGATCAAACTGATGGCCCTGTAACTGGAACACTGCATACGTGATCCCTTACCTTTATACAAGGGAACAATGACAGGGCGCCTCCAGTCCATGGGAACCTTACCCGACCTCCAGCACAGATTGCTCAAGGTCAGGAAAGCGTCCCGGACACAGGTTCCACCGTATTTGATCATTTCAGCAGACATCATATCAATTCCAGCTGCCTTACCATTTTTCATACTTCGTATCGACCATTCAATCTCTTCCATAGTAATGTCCTCGTCAGATGTTGGCGCAGCGGTATCAGCCGTAGGCTCACCCGCGGCGCCCACATCCGGAACATATTCGTACATTTCCCCAAAATACTCACTCCACCTGCCCAATACATCGCTTGGGTTTGCAAGAATGTCACCAGTCTTAGACATAATTTTGTCCATTCTGGATGTTGACGAAGAACCCCGAGACTTTTTAACTTCCCTCTAGAAGAGTTTGTTGTTCGCCTCGAAGTTCTCCGCCAACCTCACTTCCTCATTCGCAACTAGTCTTTCACGCTTCTCTTTCACTAACGCTTTGGTAACATTCCTGCAGCGGCGGTAGCTTTCATACTTTTTCTCTGTCATACTATCATTCTGATTCAAACTTGAGACATAATCCAACCATGCTTTTTTCTTTCTTTCGACGCTGGATTTCACATCCGCGTCCCACCAGGCATCACCTCTCAGAATCTTATGCCTCTTTGCACTACCACATACTTCTTTTGCACTATCCACTATACTATCTTTCGTTCTTTCCCAGCATTCTTCAACACCTAGGTCAGAAAGACTCGTCTCACTGAGTCTTTTACTGACTAGGTCTACATACATACTCCGTACACTTCCATCTTCTAATTTCTCGCATTTTATCCTTTTAAGCTCTCCGAAATGGGTACGCACTCGCCAGTGTCTCCACTTCTTGAAAAGGCCCACGAAACGGCTTACCACCAGGTAGTGGTCCGTATCAAGAGTGGGGCCTCTGTAGGCTCTTGTATCCCTTAGAGTATTTCGGAGACGACTATCTACCAAAATCAAATCAATCATACTCTTTTGTTCATTCCGTCTCCACGTATACGTGTGAATATCTTTATGACGGAATAATGTGTTGACACAAGGAGGTTCCGTTCCAGGCATACGTCCAATATCGGCTTACCAGCATCATTCAGTCTCTTGTCACCGTTCGGGCCAAGGACAGCCTTCAGGCCATCTCTCTTGGTTCGGTTTGGTATTGAGAAAAGAAACTTGGTTACCAAGTTAATAAAAAATATTTTTAATGTAGCATACATTAAAAATAATTTACAAACTGTACTGTTCAAAATTCTACATTATTTTTGGTTTCTGATGTGGGTCTGACCTGCAAACTATACTAATGGTATCCCGCTGTTTGATTGTGGGCTAGGTTTGATGAGACTTATGACTGGGTTCCAGCTAGGTGATAGTTTCCAGCCATCTTCTCTATTAAAATTTTTTGGATGTTTTTGAGTTCAATAGCCTCGCGTATCATCCTGGGACGATAATGTTCTTCTTTGGCGAACTCTCGAGTCTCCCTACAGTGTTCACAAACAGCAGACTAATTATAGCGGTTGTGTTTCACATCCGCTATGTGTTCTTTGATCCTGGTTTTAATGGACCTCTTTGTTTGTCCGATATAATGAGAATCCACAGTCACAGTCCAGCTTATATACTCCTGGGTCTTGCAAGGGGATGTGGCACTTGACAGTTGGTAGAAATTGGCCAACTTTCTTGGGTGGCTTAAAGTATGTTTTAATGGAAGCACGTTTTAAAATATAGCCAATTTTGTCAGTGATTCCCTTTATGTGCGGCAAGATGGCAGGTTGGCGCTCAACTGTGGCTCGGTTCACTCAGTTTTTGTGATGATTTCTGGGAACGTTGAGCTGGGATTTTTTAACAAATACTTACCTTTAAATTTAAAATCAATAAATATTTAATAATAGTTATACTCTGACCTCAACTAACATAAAAGAAATAAGATAATTAGCTAATAATTAAAAATAACAACTGTTACCTATTAAATCATACAACAAAGGATCTGTACGAACCAAACTTTTTCTTTAGTAAATATATCTTGTAAATAAATATTTAATTTTTGTTTCATGGTCTGATGTGGGTTACCAATAGTAAAAATTATATTTTTTAACATCAATTTTTGATTTTTTTTTCCAAAAAGTGAGTGCTCTCTGTATCAATGAAAATAGCTTTTGAACAAATACCATCTTTTTGTTCATCACTCGTGAAAATGATCTCTGTAAAGATTTCGAAACGTCGGGAAATAAATAAAATTAGTAATAAATAAACGCGATATAATCCTAAAAGTCATGAACGTGATTCGCGAAAGTCTTAGAGATAAATATGAACAAAAGAGTATGATTGATCTGATTCTGGTAGACAGTCGTCTCCGAAACACTCTAAGGGATACAAGAGCCTGCAGAGGCCCCACTCTTGATACTGACCACTACCTGGTGGTGAGCCGTTTTGTGGACCTATTCAAGAAGTGGAGGCACTGGTGAGTGCGTACCCATTTCGGAGAGCTTAAAAGGATAAAGTGTGAGAAATTCGAAGATGAAAGTGTACGGAGTATGTATGTACACCTAGTCAGCAGAAGACTCAATGACACGAGTCTTTCTGACTTAGGTGTTGAAGAATGCTGGGAAATAATGAGAGAAAGTATAGCGGATAGTGTAAAAGAAGTATGTGGTTGTGCAAAGAGACATAAGATTCTGAGAGGTGATGCCTGGTAGGACGTGGTCCAGCGTCGAAAGAAAGAAAAAAGCATGGTTGGATTATGTCTCAAGTTTGAATCAGAATGATAGCATCAGAATGACAAAGAAAAAGTATGAGAGCTACCGCCGCTGCAAGAATGTTACCAAAGCCTTAGTGAAAGAGAAACGTGAAAGACTAGTTGCGAATGAGGAAGTAAGGTTGACGGAGAACTTCCAGACGAATAACAAACTCTTCTGGAGGAAAGTTAGAAAATCTCGGGGTTCTTCGTTAACATCCAGAATGGACAAAATTATGTCTAAGGCTGATGACAATCTTGCAAACCCAAGCGACGTATTTGGACAGGTGGACTGAATATTTTGGGGAAATGTACGAGAAATGTTCCGGACGTGGGCGGCGCGAGTGAGTCTACGACTGACGCCGCTACGCCAACATCTGACGAGGACTATGGAAGAGATTGAATGGTCGATACAAAGTATGAAAAAAAGTAAGGAAGCTGGAATTGATATGATGTCTGCTGAAATGATTAAACACGGTGAAATCTGTGTCCGGGATGCTTTCCTGACCTTGAGCAATCTATGCTGGAGGTCGGGTAAGGTTCCCATGGACTGCAGGCGTGCTGTCGTGCCCTTGTATAAAGGTAAGGGATCACGTATGCAGTGCGCCAGTTACAGAGCCATCAGTTTGATCAGCTTAGCAGCGAAAGTGTATGGGAAGATTATTGAAAGGTGAATGAGGGTGATATCTGACGGAGTATTGTGGGAAGCTCAGGGTGGTTTCAGAAGCGGCAGAGGGTGCATGGATCAGATTTATATGAGGGCTGCACGGCGTGTGTGCCTGTTGATGGCGGCTTGTCGCCCTGGTTTGATGTCAATATCGGGGTCAGACAGGGTTGCGTGCTGTCCGCTCGGCTGTTCATCCTGTACCTGGACAGTTGTCTCCAGAGAGTGAGATCGACGAATGTAGGGATGCGAATGGGTGACTTAGTTGTGAGCTGCCTGCTTTACGCAGATGACGCCGTGCTCTTAGCCGAATCGCCGTCTGATCTGCAAACACTAGTCACAATTATGAAGGATGATTGTTTGATGAAAGGCTTACAATTGAATGTGATGAAAACAAAAGTTATGGTGTTTGAAAGGGAGGAATTCAGAACGGATGTAAGGTTAATGGTTGACGATGTAGTGCTGGAATAGGAGAATAGAATTGTATATCTTGGATGCGCTTTTAGCAGGGATGGAACGTACACCGCTGATGCAGAAAGCAGAGTAGCGTTAGGAAGTAAAGTAAATGGGGCGTTGGGCAGATTCCTGGGCGCAAAAGATATCAGCAGAAAAGCCCAGCTAGCAATTCATAATGCAATACTGATCCCAACGCTAACTTATGGAAGCGAGAGCTAGGTATGTCAGAGTGTGCATGAAAGTAGGATAAACGCGGTCGAAATGAGGGCATTGCGCAAAATCTGCGGAGTGACCCTCGCTGACCGCGTGGAAAACAAGGTTGTAAGGAAGGAAGTCGGATTGAAAGAGAGTGTCGGTGTAAAAGTAAGAAAGGGTATGCTCCGATGTTTCGAACATGTAGAAAGGATGGATGATTCAAGATTGACTAAGCAGATATACAATGCATGAGTGAATACATGAGCCTCAAAAATCGACGCGCGTGCATATAAATAGTTATGAATGTCATCGAAGCGAGTGAGGTGTGTAAGAATCGCACCTTATGGCACTCCGTTCTCTCTGCCTAATCCGCAAGGGATTTGGCGTTTAGTTATGTATGTATGTACCGTACATATATATTATAATAATTATAAAATCTTGAACACAAATCACACAGCGCCCTCTAGTTCCAAACTAAGCAACTAAATGCTTGTGCTATGGAGACTAGATAACGGATACATACATACATTCTTTCCATAACGGATACTAATACGTATATACGTTTCTTTTGTAAATACATACTTATAATACATAGAAAAACACCCAGAAGCCGCACAAAAATTCATGTTTGTCACAAACATTAAAATTTGTGCTCGGGTGGGAATCGAACCGCCGACCTCAGTGCTGCAGCCCGTAGATTTACCAATGCGCCACGAGGCCCGTCATATTATATATATTATTATATTCATATGAATGAAGTAAGAAGCAATTATTTCAATATTACAGCCTAGGTAACGTACTCTATTGTGTGGCACCGACTTCAATAATGAGTTACAATTGTAAATATTCTAATAGTTAATGATGATTTTATTAAAGTATTACGTTTTGTATATTGTATTATGTATACAAATTAATAAATTACGTTATTTATCGCCTTTTAGTTATGGATGTACTTATCTACTTAAAGATTTTGCAGTTTACGTTTCTAGAAGTCGGTTGATTTTTTTTTAAAGTAATTTTATTATATATACTTTTAACGTAACATCACTGCAAAAGTCCTCTATAGGTCTCTGGGGAATATTTGCAGGCCCTTAATAATTAAGTATTTTAATTAAGTGCGGCCATAAAACAGCATAGTATAATAATAATGGAACGGCTCGTTTGAAGCAAATTTATAATGAATGTAACTCTATAAAACTGTCCTTCTTGAATAAGAAACGAGTCCTTATTGGTCATCATTACGACAGTTATAATATACGATATTAAGATCTATAATTAATGGACTATGTTATTGCCGAAACCATTTTTAAATAGATGTATTAATAGAATAATAGTCTCGGTGGTCCAGTGGTCGAGCACACGGCTTCTGAATTCAGAGGTCGCGGGTTCGAATCCTGGCACACATCAATGGCTACAGTGACTACATAACTTTCTAAAGTTATGTGTGATAAATATCGATGACTAAAAATGTTGTGGCCGGTATTGCAATAGGTTCGCCACCTATTCCATTTGGGACGTAAACATAACGGCGAGTCTAGGCTTACGAATGTTTACAAAAAATCGTTCACAGCAATACAACTTCAGGCCTAGTTATTTCGAGAAATAACATCATAATCATCATCAGCCTATTGCAGTCCACTCCTGGCCATAGGCCTCTCCCAATGTGCATAACATATACAATAACTATACAATATTATTATTTTAAAATCACCTTAGCTGTACCTATACTTGCTTACATTAACTTTTACATATAACCAATTTGGACTTTCAAATCATTCAATCTATTTTTTTTAGGGCTAAATTCAAATCAGTTTGGAATTGAATAAATCACATTGAAGGTGAGTTTCTTGTTTAGTAAACTTGGGATAACGAACGTCAGATAATAACGATGGCAAATTAATCTTAAACCTGTTACTAACTTTGACCTCATTAACTGAAATTGTTTTAAGCAATGAAGAAGTATGTGTGGAGTCACCCTTGCGGATCGAATGGAAAATAGCGTGATAAGGGAGAAATGCAAGTTAAAGGATGATGTGGTGACAAAGGTGGAGTGTATGTTAAGATGGTTTGGTCATGTTGTAAAAATGAATGAAAGCCGACTTACTAAAAGAGTATATGAAGCAGATGTGGGTGGCAGGGCTGAGAGGGAAACCAAGACGCCCCGTCTTGGTTTCCCTCTAGGCCCACGACCAAATAAATGGTCTGTTTAAAAAAGGCAAAATGCGTAGTACCAGAAACCAGCGTGAACGCATGATGAGCCGTATGACTGTGAATGAAGCGAAAAAAGTGTGTCAGGATCGTAGCTTGTGGAGAGCCAAAGTCTCTGCTAGCCCTATGGGATTCAGGCGTGAGTTTATGTATGTATGTTTTAAGCAATGAACAAAAATAGTATGAACAATGAGTTTATTGCCATATGTATACTAATATAAAAAAGAAACTTACGCTAATGCTTCGTTAGATTATTTTATTTGTTGTATATACTTTCAAGATATCAACGTAAAGAAGCTTACGCGTTTTGTTCGGTAAGAGAGGTATCCGGAGGGCCAACCCCACTTTCCTACTGCTGATATAATTTCCATCCTATCTCAAAAGAAAGCTACGCAAAAGTAACACTATCAGTTTTGCAGTCTATGGGCGGTCACGGCAATGTCACCTACAGGTTGACTCAGATGCTCACCGGGACCGGTGCTTCGGTGAGTATCTGAGTCAAATAAAAAGAGAAGAGACGGTGAGATGCCACCTGTTCGGTCTTTATGCCAGAGATTATAAGTCACTAACTAAAATTGGCGGTAGATGTATAAAACTACCGCCTTGGAAGAGATATGTGCATCTCTCCAGTCACGTCTAAAGCGCCGGTATGACAGCACGCACGCTGTAGCAAAGTTCGGCCTCACAAGAAGACGGATTCAAATATGGCGACCGGTGCCGTTGTGTGGATGACCGATCTTATGTATTAACTTTCCCGACGGATGCTGGTGCCTTGGAGATATCTGAGAGTGGTCACAGGCAACGTTTGCCGCGCAGTCAAGCAGACAGTCCGCATATCAGGTTAGTGGCTTTGAAAACAATCTCTTGGCTGGGGCTTGGACATACACCGAGCCGCCCTCTTTGGAATTATCTCCAAAATATAAAATACAGTCCACTTAGCTCACCACTGTGCATATCGTACACCACCATTGCACATCCGACCTGGACTCGGCCCAACACACGCTGGAGGTGTGCCCGGCATGGGCGGCCGAAGGTCGAGTCCTGGTCGACGGGATCAGGCAAGACCTGTCCCCGCCGGCGTTGATCGCGGCAATGCTGGTGGGCAAAGAGGAGTGAAGGACTGTGGTCTCCTTCTGCAAAGCTGTGATGCTCCAGAAGGAGGCCGCCGAGTGGGATCGGAAGAGAGCTGACCCCGCTCGAAGGCGGCGGCGGCGAGCTCAGTGATCGCCGCCGCCGACGGGCCGCGAGCCGGGAAGTATGGCCCCACGGTCCAGCCGGGGAGGGTCATCGGGGGCGCCGCTGGCAGCGCGCCTCTTTACAGCGCGCGGTCGGAGCCGCCCACATAAGCGCCCCTCTTAACAGGGGGCGCGACGGCAAGATGGTCCAGAGGGCTGAAACACTGTCCTGGGCCACCCTAACTCCGGAGGAAGGCTGCCGCGAGGTTTTAGTGGGTAGCCCTAGGATCAGATTGCAGTGCTGCAGATTGCAGTACTGCTTTGGGAGTCCCACACTACCCCCTGCAGTCTCCAGGCGGTGGGTGTGCATAAAACATTTCCTAGCGTAAAAAAAAGTTTTATGGGCGGTGGCTGTTGCTTACTACCAGGTGACCCAGTTGCTCGTTTGCGATTATACCATTAAAAACACATAAAGCCTTTAATATTACTTAAGGGGCAGGTAGAGTTTCTACGTATCGAATGAAATAATTTGTTGGAATGGTCGGTTTGTCATTCATAGATTTATCGGATTAAAAGACTAATCCGACATCTCGAAGCATAATTAGTCATAGCATCAAATATAGCATACAATACTGAACAGTTATATATTGACGGTAATTTCTTAAGAAATATAAATTATTATAAGCCCCCAAGTCTTTGCAACCTTATGTTTGCTCTTAGTCTCAACATAATTTGACACGGTCTGTGGCAACAGATGCGTAGTTTGCAACCCGACATTACAGCAAAGGAATGAATACTTCATACTTCATTTGTAAGTATCAAATATGACAAAGAAAAATAAATCTAAAAACTTATAATATATAATTAGATAAGAGAATAATTAATAAATAAAAAAAAAATACAGGTCAATAGTAATTTATTCACCAAATAAATTGGGTTTCAGAATCTTGATTAAAAAGAGTTAGAAAATAGAATTTTCCCACCTTAACATGTTTAACATCTATAAAAAGTTCTGAATGCTATTTGTTGTTTGGTGATTTTTTTTATTGGGTCCTTTTGCTTCTTTCTTTGTTAAAAAATCGCACCATTCCTGGAAAAAAGCCATAAGTCAATTTCACCAACTTTTCAGGAGATTAAAAAAACTATCCTAAATTTTGTTTATAAGTTCTAGAAATAAGTTTGAAAGAGAAAATCGTAGGTCTCAACTGTCTTCAAGTACACGTGTTATTTATTTTTGAATGTGCTTGAAGTACTTCTAGATAATTTAAAAAATCACGGTTACTTCTGTATTCCACGAAACACAAAGAATGTTTGTTCGGGGTAACTACATTAAAACTAATTAAATTCAATATTAAAATAAAACATTTACTAAACATTAATAATAAATAAACTGGTAAATTAAAATCCTGCTTTATGGCATAATCCTAAAACCCGGTGACTCACTCCTACTCCGGAATCCGAATGACAGATCGTCCGGTTGGATTTCAAATTAAACTAGAATCCTCTATCTTTGACGCCGTCACCTCGTCAACACCTCTCAGACACACTGCCGACGGCTGACCTCGGATAGACTGATCTCCGACGTAGAACTTATATTTAACTCCTAAGGGTGAGTTGCCACTGTTAACTAAATTGTAGCGTGTGTAAAAAGTATAGAAGTGTAACTGTTCTCGGTACCGAGCGTGCAATGAAACCGTAGGGTCAAAGGTCGCCAACGGACCGAGCGCACAGAGTCTAATTCTGGTGGCTTGTGGCATTCCAGGGTCTTACTGCAGGGTCTAGACCCTGACACCTACCAGCTCCTACTGCGGATCTACACCCTGGCACCTACCAGCACCTACTGCAAGGTCCACACCCGGACATCTTCCCGATTCTACCGCCGGAAGGACCATACCAGAGCCGACCGGACTGCACCCTGCTTCGCTGCTGCCAGCCTTAAGGCAGATTGACCCCTTCTTTTTTTTCAATTCAACCTACCCCCTGAGATACAACAACTTATTACTATTAATATACTATCTGTTACTAAAGAACATTCTTATTTTCTTATTGCATTTAATTATAGGAGATTCTAAGGCGACTATTATGGTGGGTATAAAATAGAAAACTTTCGCTTACCCGAATGGCAGGTAGAAGGTTCAAACTACGCACCTGTTGCCACAGATTGTGTTCAATTACGTATGGACTCAGACGGTTGAGTAAGCTTAGGATATTTCAAAGGTTTTACATCAACTTATTAATTGATAAATCTTAAGAAATTAGACACTGTCGTCAATAATTATTTAATATTTTCAATGAAAGAAAATGTTTAAAGGAAATTTTTCATGTTAAATATACTTTTCAGTCCTTTTCAAACATACAATTATCTGTTACGTAGCGATTTAATAAACAAAGATTTTTAACAGAAGCCGATCTTTGGCCAATATTTACACAAAATAAAATCCGATAATGTGTGTTTGATTGTCAAATATTTTCTTTGTGACCAGTTAATACGATTAATTAAATCCGAGTTCCGGTATAAACTAATAGGATAACCGATTTTAATTATTATTTTAGTCTTTGAGGATTTGATAGAATATTTAGTTGGTTTGATACAATATTTAGTTTGAAAAGTCCCGCGTTCAAAATAATGTGATTTCATATAACTTTTAGTTTAGTTAAGAGATCACCATTTTCTTTTAACCATTTTAAATACCTACTTGAAATATTTATATCAAATTTTACAACCAACAACATTGTCTACTAGCTAAAATATTCAGACCCATATAACTTCTGTGAAAACGTCAGAATTCTCATCACTCCTCTATTACTTACTTACACATAGTCAGGAGTAATAAAAGATTGATGGCTATAAATTTGGGCCAGTTCACGCGATAGAGCATTTCGTGAGTAGTTCGTGTGACGAAGGACTTCACATATCATTCCTTTGTTGTCGAACACAATATTACGTCGGACAATCGACTATTAAATATCACGTCATTTTCATACAATGAAATCTTTTTTTCATTTAGGCTTTCTTTTCGCTCAAGCTGTTTATAAATGTGTCTTATTTGTTCAATATTGTCAGTTGCCCAGTGGATCAGAACTAAGTTTCCGATGGTCTCATGCTTAAATCTGAGTATACATTAATAATTTTACTGACGTAACGTGTGATATTTATATTGATGATTGCTAAAGTCGAGCCCGATATAAATATAATACAGATCAGACCTACATTTTACAAAATATTTGAAATACATATATATGGCTCATAGAAACGAGATAACGGATATTAATACATGTGGGAAGTTTCTGAACGTGTGAATGAAAGGTGAATGCAGGTATGAGTGAAAGATATGAGGATGCATGGAGTGAATGAAAGGATTGGAGTCGCATGGAGAATCTGAGAGTGGAAGGACGTTATATGTAGTACGAGCCACAAGAAAATAAAGAATACGAGAGTACAATAACTTTTATTTCTACGACGAATCATCGAACAAAAAACCCCCCCACAAATTCTCGTCCGGGATCTACGTAATATATACGGGATTTACGCGGATACAAAGGTGAAAAATTTTTTACGAGGTACACGAAGATAGCAAATTTAAGATGGCGGAAAGCAAAATCGACGAAGGCAGGTACAACCCGTTTTACATTATTGATGGCCTACCGAAGTTCACGGGAGATGACACAACATATTCTTCTGCTAAGTGGACGCAAGATTTAGAAGACAATGCGGAAATTTTCGGATGGAGTCAACAACAAAAATTAATAATCGCACGGCGTTGCTTGTCTGGAACGGCGGAACTATGGCTGAAGACTGAGAAAACTTTTAAAACGTACGACGAACTCAAGACGGCTTTAACGAAGGAATTCCCGGAGACAATTAACAGTAAGCAGATGCATGAAATTATGAGTAGAAGAAAGAAGCAATCAAATGAATCGTATTACCAGTATATGCTCGTTATGAAAGAACTCGGAAAAAGAGCGAAATTTCCAGATTATGTGGCGATTCAATACATCATTGATGGTATTTCCGATTATGAACCTAACAAGCTGATACTCTACGGCGTCACAACGTATTCAGCATTTAAGGAAAAGCTTTTTCAATATGAAACATTTAAAAATAAATCGAAACGCGCAGATCCGCCGAAACGACTACCCACATTAAAAATAAAAGAAACGGACAATCGTGATTATCGTGAGGCCAGTTTTCGAGATGTTCGCTGTTTTAAATGTGGTGATAAAGGGCATTTATCCAATTCTTGCTCTAAAGGAGTGAAATGTTTTAAATGTAACGAGTTTGGGCATATCGGCAGAAATTGTGAGAAACCGTTCATATTAAAAGAAAGTACCAACTCTAACGCTAATCATCGGGGAAGATCGGCTATGTTCGTTAAACATTCAAAGGAGGCGGAAGCTTGCGAGATCAACTCGAGTGAAGTAAGCAACAATTTGAAGATGCGCGCGAGTGAAGGACTGAATTACCGACAATGCGGGCCAATCACGTCGCTCTCTGTGGATGATGACAGCAATGGCGGCACTAAAGACAATAACGATGTTGTATTGAATGTAAGCGAAGTAAACTTTAAATTTAATAAAAGTGTGAAACAAGTAAAGATGAATGATTGTGTAGTAGAAGCTTTAATAGATACTGGCAGTGATTTGAATCTGATTACTTATGAGTTATTTTGTAAGTTAAATTGTATTTACAAACCCGAAAGAATGCTGTTAACGGGTTTAGGATCTTGCAAAGTATATTCGATTGGTAAGTTCGACATTGAAATAATTGTTGATGGTCATAGTTACATAATAGCCTTGCATGTAGTAAATTCAAACGTCATACCATATCATGTGATATTGGGTCAACCATTTTTATATAATACTATCACTATTATAGAGGGAGGCAAAGTTGAAGTAAGGCCACAGTGTTATGATAGTTCATATTTACGATGCATTAATTGTATTGATTACAGTAAGGAGAGCAACCAATTACTACAAGCCATAATAGACGACTACAAACCATTAAAGACCAAAGAAGCACCTATAAAGTTGAAGATTGTTCTAAGAGATGACATTCCAGTTTCACAACGACCTCGCAGATTGGCATTAACCGAAGAGCACGTAGTGAAGTTGCAAGTAGATGAGTGGTTATCAAAGGGTATTATCCGACCGAGTAACTCTGAGTATGCTAGCCCCTTAGTACTAGTTAAGAAGAAAGATGGAACTACAAGAGTGTGTGTAGACTATAGAAAGATAAACCAAAAGATGGTTAAAGATGAATACCCACTACCAATAATTGAGGACCACATTGATAAACTATGTAAAGCACAAGTGTTTAGCACAATTGATTTGAAGAATGGATTTTTTCATTTACCTATTGATGAAGGGTCAATAAAATACACAGCATTTGTTACCAGTAACCCAGAAGGCCAATATGAATTTCTAAGGGCACCTTTTGGACTCTCTATCTGTCCAAAGTATTTTACCCGATATATTAACATAATATTTTCAGATTTTATAAGGAGTGGAGTTATGTTAATATTCATCGACGACATAATTATACTTGCTAAGGATGAAAATGAAGCCATATGTAGACTTCAAGAGGTCTTAAGAGTCGCGGCTGAATATGGACTCGAAATTAATTGGAAAAAGTGTCAGTTACTTCAAAGATCAGTTGAATATTTGGGATATAATGTTTCCAATGGGACAGTGAAACCTTCTGTAGAAAAGACTAAAGCTGTTATGAATTTTCCTGTACCTAGAAGTTTAAAACAAGTTCATAGTTTTATAGGACTAACCTCCTACTTTAGAAAATTTATAGAAAATTATGCACTGATTGCAAAACCTTTAACAGACTTAATAAGAAGTGGTGAATTTTGTTTTGAAGAAATACATAGAAAGGCTTTTCAAACTTTAAAGTCTAAATTGTGTAGTGAACCTGTGTTAAGAATATTTGATATACAACTGCAGACAGAATTACATACTGATGCTTCCAAGCATGGTTATGCAGCTATATTGTTACAAAAAGACTCCCAAGATGGTTTACTGCATCCAGTTTACTATTTGAGTAGAAAAACCACTGAAGTCCAGCAGAAGTATAGTAGTTATGAGTTGGAAGCACTGGCAGTTATTGAAGCGGTGAAAAAATTCAGAAGATACCTGATTGGGATTAATTTCAAGATAGTCACAGATTGTGAAGCCTTCCAGAAGACATTGAACAAAAAAGATGTCTCTGCAAAAGTAGCTAGATGGATATTATTTTTACAGGACTTTGATTATGTCATTGAACATAGAACTGGTGACAAGATGAAGCACGTTGATACCCTGAGTAGATATTTCTGTTTTGTAGACCTAGAGTTACATGCCAGAGTAAAGAAAGCACAAGAGGAAGATGACCAGTTAAAAGCTATAAAAGAAATCCTTAGTGAAAAAACTTATGATGATTATTTGCTAGAGAATGGAGTTATCTATAGAGGCTTATTGAAAAAGTTGGTGATTCCTCAGGTGATGGATATGGAAATAATTAGAAGAGCACATGGCATAGGACATTTCGGGAGAAAGAAAATAAAAGATATCATAGAAAAAGACTATTATATTTCAAATTTGGATAGCAAAATTGATAAGGTTGTCTCTACATGTGTACCATGTATATTATCCAGTAGGAAGTTAGGAAAAAGAGAAGGCTTTTTACACCCACTCGACAAAGGAGAAGTACCTTTAGACACATTGCATTGTGATCATCTAGGACCTTTAGATGCTACCAAGAAAATGTACAATTACATCCTCACGGTTATTGACGGATATACAAAGTTTGTATGGATCTATCCAGTCAAGACTCTTACATCTAAGGAGACTATTGAGAAGCTTAAATTACACCAGAAGGACTTTGGCAACCCACGGAGGATAGTTACAGACCGTGGAACAGCTTTCACAAGTGGAGAGTTTAAACTATATTGCCAAGATGAAGGGATTGAACATGTTACCATTACAGCTGGAATTCCACGTGGAAATGGTCAGGTAGAAAGGATGAACTCTATAATAATTTCTACTTTGACTAAGATGTGTTTAGAAGAACCTGGTCATTGGTATAAGTTTGTCAGCAAACTACAAAGAGTCTTAAACAGCACCTATCAGCGCTCGATTAACACCACCCCTTTTGAATTATTAACTGGAGTTAGATTAAAACTTAAAGAAGATATGGAAATATTAGAATATTTAGATGATGAAAACAGGTTACAATTTATGAAGCAAAGAGATGAAGCAAGGCAAGCAGCTAAAGCACACATTTTAAAGATTCAAGAGGAAAATAGGAAAACTTATAATAGAAAGAGGAAAGAAGGAGAGGTATATAAAGAAGGCGACCTAGTGGCGGTTCAGAGGACACAATTTGGGAATGCTTTGAAATTGAAACAGAAATTTTATGGACCATACAAGATTACTAAGGTGCTAGGAAACAACCGTTATGAAGTGGAGAAGATAGATAGAGGTAAGGAAGGACCTATAAGAACTACTTCTGGTGTGGATTATATGAAAAGATGGCTTTGATTCAACTTTAAATGGTTTAACTCCTTTGAATTTATTTGTATGACATTTGAGTTTTTTTTTTTGTTTAAGTCATGATTATAATCATGCTAACTATACTTACTGTTAACCCTTTTGTTTAGTTTATAACAGTTTTCATTAATGAAATAAGGGAAACAAAATTTATTTTTGCTGTATTGTAAGATTAGTTCAGAAATGACTAATTAGAATATTTAAGATAAAATATAATTTATTGTAATATCTGTATGATTCAGTCTGAGGTCAGACTGATACCAGGATGGCCGAGTTGTGGGAAGTTTCTGAACGTGTGAATGAAAGGTGAATGCAGGTATGAGTGAAAGATATGAGGATGCATGGAGTGAATGAAAGGATTGGAGTCGCATGGAGAATCTGAGAGTGGAAGGACGTTATATGTAGTACGAGCCACAAGAAAATAAAGAATACGAGAGTACAATAACTTTTATTTCTACGACGAATCATCGAACAAAAAACCCCCCCACATACATATAAGACTTTTCTTTTGTATATGCATACTTTTAATACTTAGAACTTGCCGACCGCGATTCCACAGTTGGTTGTTTTACCAATGCACCACGTGGCTCGTCAACTATCAACAAACTATCTAACGTCAACGTAGCTTATTGAATTAACGAATAAATAGAAAGAAAATCCTACTTTTCTTGATAATTTTATATTCGCATGAAAATTTTATGTAAATTGACATTACATAGTTTAAACGTCCATTTACATATTGAAATGAGAACCTGAAATGAGTTCAATGAAAACCAAAAGTAACTATTGCTTGTCTCTATAAAAAATGTCGATAAGAAATTTCTCCATAAATTCATGCTGGTTTTAATTTTATCGAATAGGGGACAAAGAACCAGCACGGAATCTGATGGTAAATGACTAGTGCTGGTCATGATAATTTGCAATACAGTGTTGTTTTGCCAGCCTTAAAGATAGGATAGGAAATGAGATGAGAAAATAAGGCAAAGCGGCGTGAGGGGGTGGACCGGACCTCCTGACAAAACGCGGCACTAGTCATTTGACAGCCACTTATTACACCGATCTAGCTTTCCCATTTGTGCAGCGAAATATGTGGGTATACATACCACTTTCAAACAATGTTACGGATTCTATGTGTATTCTATATGAATACAAGACTATTACTATATAATCGGCTAAAATTTTCGGGAAAAATGACATATTATTATATTAAATATTTTTATCTAAATTCCGAACTGATAAGTTGCCCAACTGAATGCTCATGCTCATACTCTACTGAACATTTATGACAATCTCCGCGAGGCGGCTAGGTTGGGCTATTTATATCCCATTAATGAATAATTTCTCATCTCATTATGTACTTAGAATTAACAATTAACTGTCTTATTTAAATATAAATAATGTCAAAATCTATTAATAAGTAAGATAAAAATACATCGTCCAACAAAAGGAGATATGATCAAATTCATTATTTAGGAAATCAGCTCGTCGCTTCAGTAAATCTTTATAATCTCCGGGAGACATTTTAAACGTGATCGTGAATGATTTATAACAATCAAAGTAGATTAATTCTATTCCTGTTATATCTCGTAATGAATAATTAATAAAACAGAAATCAATAATAAAAAAAAAATATTTGACGTGATTAGATTCCTACGTGTGTTAAAATTTCACCAAAATGGAATGCCGACGTGGAAGCGCCAAGATCTTAAACAAAGCTAGTGGACGTGATTTGATTTTAAATTGTGACTGAAGTAGGATGATTGGTTCCAACATTTGAAGTGTCTAAACTTCAAATGTTGGATATAATGTAATACCTTCTCTTCCGGCGCAACAACGCCGTACTGCCCAGCCTTGAGAATTGGGTGCACCGGAAATGGGGCGCCATCGACTATAGATTGGTTGAGATACTCACCAAACACCGGTGCTTCAATAAGTATTTGAGCCGAATCGGCCGCGATGAGACGGCGAGATACCACCATTGCGCAACCGATCGAGACTCCGCCCATACGCTGATATCGTAGGCGAAATCTGTCCATGCTGGCGTTGAATGCGCCAATACTAATTGGCGGAGTAGAGGGCTGTGGCCTCCTTTTGTGAAGCGGTCAAAAAGGAGGCCACCGAGCGTGATCGGGAGAGAGCTGATCACGCTCAAAGGCAGCGGTATCAGGTTCAGTTATGGCCGCCGCTGACGGGCCGTAAGGGCGCACTGCTGGAAAGAGACGAAAAGAGAGTGACGTCTGGATGATCCAGAGGGCAGCCGCATATCCTGGGCCACTCGCAGGCTAGGAAGAAGGCAGTCACGGGGTTTTAGTGGGCTCCCTGGAATAGGGAGATCCGCACTGCCATTATGGTGTGCATAAAGCGTTTCCTCGCGTTACAAAAAAGGTTCCAAAATTTGGGAGGTCAAAATGCGGCTAGACGAGTTTTAACAGCCGATATCTAGACCTACCGTCTGATAGATATGGCTGGAAGTTAAAAAAATGATCTTTCGATCCGTTATTATAAATTTGAACTTTTTTAGTATAAATTTAACGGACTTACCTTCTTGTAAATTATTATTATTTAACTATGTTGTAGACTCCATGTTCGTTATAATTAAAGAAATTTTAAAGGAAATATTAGATAAGAATGTTTTAATTAATCTTTGTCGAAGAATTTCTATATTTATTATTTTCAACTTCGCATCTTGTTTATATTTATCTTGTTTTTATAATTTTTTTATTTTCTTCACAACATATTTATTGTTTGTTATAGAATTTTATATTAAGTAGATCAAACTAGCGTAATTTATAGTTGGTCCAAACAAAGCTTCATTTTTGATAAAGTATATTATGGGGGTCATGTCAAGAGCGTGCACGTCGCGATCCCTGCCGGGACGCAATCTTGACCAAAGCAAACTCAGCCGGACGGGCTGCTAGGGCGTGCCCCGGAAGCGACGGGCACCGATTAGCCCCCGTCGGTGCGGCTGCATGCGCATGCGGCGAAGGGGGCCGCCACCCTTCACGCAGCGCCAATCCTGGCGGGAAGAGGAGAGGGGAGTGCCGTATCGTGGAATGTTAGAGGTAGCATGGCAAGAAAGATGAATGAGATGATGGGTGTATTAAATGAGAGATGCCTGGATGCCTTATGTTTGACGGAGACAAAGCGGAGGGGGAGAGAGACCGAGGACCTCCCCGGTGGCGTGGTAGCCCTATGGTCCGGAGTGGACCCGGACGTCCATGCCAGTGGGGGTGTTGGAGTCATTCTCTCCTCCCGCTTTGCTTCCGGAGTGAAAGATTATGAGTTGGTAGGCCCAAGACATCTTTGGGTTCGAATAAAACTGGGGATCACGCGAGTTTTCCTGGTCGCAGCTTATGCTCCCGTTAGCTCCGCGGATCCCCGCGAACTCGAGGAGTTTTGGGAAACTGTTAGGGATATTCTGGATCTAGTTGAGGGAAATGAAAGGATAATTCTGTGTGGTGATCTTAATGGGTGGGTCGGAACCAAGCGAGACGGCGTGGAGGCTGTCCTTGGTCCGAATGGTGACAAGAGGGTGAATGATGCTGGTAAGCCGATATTGGACGTATGCCTGGAACGGAACCTCCTTGTGTCTAACACATTATTCCGTCATAAAGATATTCCCACGTATACGTGGAGACGGAATGAGCAAAAGAGTATGATAGATTTGATTTTGATAGATAGTCGTCTCCGAAATACTCTAAGGGATACGAGAGCCTACAGAGGCCCCACTCTTGATACGGACCACTACCTGGTGGTAAGCCGTTTCGTGGGCCTTTTCATGAAGTGGAGACACTGGCGAGTGCGTACCCATTTCGGAGAGCTTGAAAGGATAAAATGTGAAAAATTAGAAGATGAAAGTATACGGAGTATGTATGTAGGCCTAGTCAGTAAAAGACTCAATGAGACGAGTCTTTCTGACCTAGGTGTTGAAGAATGCTGGGAAAGAATGAAAGAAAGTATAGTGAATAGTGCAAAAGAAGTATGTGGTAGTGCAAAGAGGCATAAGATTCTGAGAGGTGACGCCTGGTTGGACGCGGATGTGAAATCCAGCGTCGAAAGAAAGAAAAAAGCATGGTTGGATTATGTCTCAAGTTTGAACCAGAATGATAGTATGACAGAGAAAAAGTATGAGAGCTACCGCCGCTGCAGGAATGTTACCAAAGCCTTTAGTGAAAGAGAAGCGTGAAAGACTTGTTGCGAATGAGGAAGTGAGGTTGACGGAGAACTTCGAGGCGAATAACAAACTCTTCTGGAGGGAAGTAAGAAAGTCTCGGGGTTCTTCGTCAACATCCAGAATGGACAAAATTATGTCTAAGTTTGGTGACATTCTTGCTAACCCAAGCGATGTATTGGGCAGGTGGAGTGAGTATTTTGGGGAAATGTACGAGTATGTTCCGGATGTGGGCGCCGCGAGTGAGCCTACGGCTGACACCGCTGCGCCAACATCTGATGAGGACATTACTATGGAAGAGATTGAATGGTCGAAACGAAGTATGAAAAATGGTAAGGCAGCTGGAATTGATATGATGTCTGCTGAAATGATCAAATACGGTGGAACCTGTGTCCGAGACGCTTTCCTGACCTTGAGCAATCTGTGCTGGAGGTCGGGTAAGGTTCCCATGGACTGGAGGCGCGCTGTCATCGTGCCCTTGTATAAAGGTAAGGGATCACGTATGCAGTGCGCCAGTTACAGGGCCATCAGTTTGATCAGTTTAGCAGCAAAAGTGTATGGGAAAATTATTGAAAGGAGAATGAGGGTGATATCTGATGGAGTGTTGTGGGAGGCTCAGGGTGGTTTTAGAAGCGGACGAGGGTGCATGGATCAGATTTTTTCTCTTCGCAACATCGTGGAGAAAGAACTGGCTGTTAACCGGAAGGTTTTCTGCGGTTTTGTGGATCTGGAAAAAGCGTTTGACAGAGTGTTACGAAAGGATCTGTGGGATATACTCCCGGGCTACGGGGTGAGCGGAGCACTGCTGCGCGCTGTGCAGTCCACTTATGAGGGCTGCACAGCGTGTGTGCGTGTTGACGGCGGCTTGTCCCCCTGGTTTGACGTCAATATCGGCGTCAGACAGGGTTGCGTGCTGTCCGCTCGACTGTTCATCCTGTACCTGGACAGTTGTCTCCAGAGAATGAGGTCGATGGATGTAGGGATGCGAATGGGTGACCTAGTTGTGAGCTGCCTGCTTTACGCAGATGACGCCGTGCTTCTAGCCGAATCGCCGTCGGACCTGCAAACACTAGTCACTACTATGAAAGATGATTGCATGATTAAAGGCTTGCAGTTGAACGCGACGAAAACGAAAGTCATGGTGTTTGAAAGGGAGGAATCCAGAACAGATGCAAGGATAATGGTTGATGATGTAGTGCTGGAACAGGTGAATGAAATTGTATATCTTGGATGCGCTTTTAGCAGAGATGGAAGGTACACCGCGGATGTAGAAAGACGAGTGGCGATAGGAAATAGCGTAAACGGAGTGTTGGGCAGATTCCTGGGCGCAAAAAATATTAGCAGAAAGGCCCAGTTAGCAATCCACAATGCAGTCCTGATCCCAACACTAACTTATGGAAGCGAGAGCTGGGTATGGCAGAGTGTGCATGAAAGTAGAATAAACGCGGTAGAAATGAGGGCTCTACGCAAAATCTGCGGAGTGACTCTCGCTGACCGCGTAGAAAACAAGGTTGTAAGGAAGGAAGTTGGTTTGAAAGAGAGTGTCGGTGTAAAAGTAAGAAAGGGCATGCTCCGATGGTTCGGACATGTAGAAAGAATGGTTGACGCAAGACTGACCAAGCAGATATACAATGCAAAAGCAGACGGATGTAGGAGTCGAGGACGGCCAAGACACACATTCCAAGACCAAATAGAACGTGTTCTGGAGGAAGGTGATGTTAAGAGCCTCAAAAACCGACGCGCGTGCATGAAAAGAGTTATGAAAGTCAACGAAGCGAGTGAGGTGTGTAAGAATCGTGCCCTATGGCGCTCTGTTCTCTCTGCCTACCCCGCAAGGGATTTGGCGTGAAGTTATGTATGTATGTATGTATATTAATATATTTACCATATCGTTGTCAATTTAGAGGATAAATGGCAAACAGGTCAGCTGATGCTAACCGACTAGCACCACCCATGGACATTTGCAATACATATAGTTTTATAGTTGCGATGCCGGCCTTTAAGACAGGATTGAGAAATGAGATAGTAAAGGGTGCCCATCCCATTGCTCTACTTCCGGATTTCTCTACACCGAAGAAATATACGTTAATTTTCGGAGAGGCCGTGGTATTTCACTGTTCGTAACGTCCCATTTGTCCAGCAATATGCACGCCACGACCTCGTTAAAATATAATTTAAAATCAAGATAGTGTAACATATTTCATACGCTTTACCATAATCCTTGCAATATTTGACGCCTTATATACTGATCTTTTAAGATACCCGTGGGCACAATGAGATCACAAAATGGACATCGAAGTTTGATTGTATTGTAATTGCAGATTTAGTGAAAGAAACCAACATTACTGCTATAATCGCTCTCTGTACATGATATCGACGGGCCTCGTGGCGTATTGGTAAAACTACCGGTTGCAGCAATGAGTTCGAGGGTTCGATTCCCACCCGATCACAAATATTTGTGACAAACATGAATATTTGTGTGGTGTCTGGGTGTTTTTCTATGTATTATAAGTATGTATTTACAAAAGAAAAGTATATATGTATTAATATCCGTTATCTAGTATCCATAACACAAGCATTTAGTTGCTTAGCTTGGTACTAGAGGGCGCTGTGTGTATTGTGTCCAAGATATTATTATAGATATTATTATTATAGATATTAACTTTACTATCATTTTAATATCTAATCTGGTAATATATGATATTAGTATATGACTGGCAGTTGGTGTAGATATTTGTAACGTATAATAAAAATGCAACGGATCTGTCTTTTTATAAGGGAAAAGAGGGCAAACGAGCAGACGTGTCACCTGATGATTAACAACCAACGCCGCCCATAGTCACCAGCAACACATATAGTGTTGCTGTTGCGTTTCAGACCTTTAAAGGAGAGGGAATAGGAAAGGATGGGGAAGGGCGGTGGGCCTCCGGTTACCTCTCTCACCAATCTAAACTCAGCAGTGACTCATGCCGAGTTTACGTCGATCTTCTGAGAGGTTGTGGTATTTCAGCGGTCGAGCCGACCCATTCATGCAGTGAACTGCTTGGCTCTATCACTATAAGAAAATTGTCTATAAATAAATGAATTATGTATATTATGTCTACAAATAATAAAGATAAAATTATTAAATTTGTTATAGGAGAATTTTATCCACAGTAACCAAAACAATGATTTTTGAAATTTTTATAAGCGGCTAATCCGATCTAGATGTTAGCGTTATTCTTGTATAGCAAGTTGTACCACTTTAACTTAACATATAGTATTTGTTTGATATTAATTTACTGATAAATATATAACGCCCGAATACTGAACCGCCACTCAAATCTGACAATCAATAAAGTGCTACTTACTGGCTCAAATTTCATGTATTCTGTCTAATATGACAGCTACTTAAACGCTTACGTAGCGCTTATATATTTAAGTGGCCGTTCAGTATTCGGGCTATTGTCATGTTTATTTTAAGAGAGTAATGAAAATGCTTATGATAAAACTACATTTCGTTTATACTATTTTTTTTTTCCTGAGACTGGCACACCAATGACATTTCGAAATTGTTTTTAATCTCAAGTGTGATAAATATCGATAACTGCAAACTTTGTGCCCGGCATGGCAATAGATGCGCCACCTATTCCATTGGGACGTAAACATAACGGTAAGACGAGGCTTAGCAGACGGTGCCCACACCTTCGGGTAACAAAGGCGTGAAGCTATATGCATGTATGTATATTTTTAGGATATTTACCCTAACATTTAACCTCGAACTTCTCTTAAATATATTTTCTTTGTGTGTGTAGATTTGCAAGTACTTATATTAAATTAAATTTAGTTTTTAATTTTGCTGTTGCTGGCCTTCAAGGGAGTAAAGTAAGAACGAAGAGAGAAAGGGGTGTATCATGTCATGATATTACAACATAATTTCGCTTAAGCAAGTACATATTTTAGGAATTAGATCAGGTTAATTTGAAGTTAGACTAATCTCCGATTTTCCATTTGTCTGTAGTAATTAAAGTTGTTTAATAGATATGGGTTAACGTTCTGTGAAATTACCTTTCTAAATAGCGGAGACTCTACCATTGCTGTCATATTAGAATTATTAGTATCAAGGCAAATATTTCATCACTGATTTTATTTTCATTTAAAACTCACTAACGAGAATGTTTAGTGAGCAAATTAGTTTTATGTCTAAGTTAAATAACTTATTCGCCATACTGTCTGATTTAGTTTTTATAATGATGATATTATTACTTTTTCAAAAGTATCAGAATATTATGAATATTTTTTGAGTTGCGAAATTAAATAATATTCTTGTTACAACTTGACCTCTAATTCTACACAAAGGCCGAAGCAATGGCTACATTAAAGCTGAATAGGTAGCATAGGTAGCATAGGCGGAATTGTCTACTCAGGGCGCAATATTGTTGGAAAGGAATTATTATTGGAAAGAATTTAGAAAAGTCATTGGTGCTCTGACCTCATAATTTCTTGATTCCGAAGCGGGACGTTCGTCTACTGGACCACCAAATGAAAAAAAACTGCTGTTTTACAAAATATACGCTGTTACAATTCTGCTATACTTAATATTGCCGTGTAACAATTTTATTTTATAATTCCACGAAACTCTTCAACGATAGAGCTAATTCGAAGACAATGTATACGTGTCTATCATTATTAACTTATTAATTTCCGTGAAATGTTCACACAAAAGGCACTTATTAAACGAATAAGTTATTTGCTTTTAGCGACAGTTACGAAGCTGTTTCACTCTCTCATTCTGAGAAATGAGAAACGTTTTAAAGTTAAATCATTATGTATAGAGCGGCACGTCTCTGGAGAGTAGTGAAGCTCTCTCTTGAGAATAGCTACGCAGTTCGCTGCAGAAATGGGCCAGCTCGACCGGTAAAATACCACAATGTCTCAGAATCAATAAGAAATCAATTTAAAGTGACTTATGCTGCATTTTTTTCGGTGACAAAGGTAATCGTAAGCCCAAACCTTCACCATTTCCCTATTTAAAAGGTAAACAACGTTACTATAACACAATCTGTGTTGGAGGTGTCTAAATGCTGTGCTATTTGCCTACCATCAGGTGACCCGCTTACTCGTTCGCCGCAAAATTCCGTTCCGTCATACAAGTAATACTTTCATCAATGCTATTTACTAACTTACTAATTTCTAAATACAAATTTATGTAATTTCTCACCTTTTCTAGCCTAAGTTCTTAGCATTGGCTCAAAGTGGCGGAGCATATTGCCAGTTCATCAGTTATTAACATTTATTAAATATAGGTATCTTCGTATATAGTATCTTCCAAAAGAAAATCAGTAATTATGAACATTAAATTAATTTATAAAATACAAAATAAAATAATTAATAATTAATTGTCTTCTTGGTGCTAGACGAAAGTCATTTTAAGTCTAAATTACTAAGATGTTTTATGTCTCTTTTAATATGATGGCATGACGTTATTGCCAAGTCTTTTACAGTAATGGTATGCTGAGTGTAAATAAATTGTCTTCAATGATTAATAGATTTTGGAAGAACAGCTCACATCGAGCAGAACGATCAATCACACTGGAAAGATGATTCACTTCTTGAGTCAGTTATTTTGTCCAAGTCAATGTTCGTATACATTGATGTATTTTCTTTTAATACGTATTCTAGCTTTAGCTGCTTTTAACTCCCAGACAGCTGCAATTCATGTAGCCTATTGAAATGTTACAATTTTAGGACCAAATAATGCATTTCTTAGAAGACGCAATTTTATTTTTGGAACATGTAGGGGCGGTCAATAGAAGCGTAATTTGAGGTTTGTGTGGTCGCCACCCCTGTCACCTGGCCGCCATCTTGGTAAAAGGGGTTAAAAACGCGATATCTCGGAAACTATGCGTCTTACACAATTTATTGTATTAATATTATTATATTTAGGAAATTACTATTGACCGCCCCCACGTTCCAAAAATAAAATTACGTCCTCTAAGAAATGCAAAGCTCATGTTACATTTCAATGCACTAATATTAATTTCTGTAAGTGATTCTTTTTTGATGCCATGTATGCAGGTGGTTAAATCAAATTTTACAATTTTATCAATCATAGGTATTTATTAAATACAAGCTGCCCCTACGTACTTCGTACTGCTTTGTGTACGTGTGTTGACAGTGAACTCCTCCCAATCTTTTTGAACGAATTTTCTGTGTGTGTTCAAGCAGATTGCAGGTTTTTCTGCTATATGGGATGACAGGTTGCATGCCAATCAACAATTACATCTAAAATAAAAATCTCAAAACACCTAAGACTTTTCCAATAGCCAATAAAAAAATTCACATTCTTATTATGAATACAAAAATCAAATTCATGCTACAATTTATATTAGTCAGTCAGTACTTAAATCTACAATACTACAACAACAACTACTACAACTATATTATAAACTATAGTAATGTAAAGAATATTAAATTTGGTATTTTATATAATGTTACAAATTTATGTTTACGTCCCAAACGGAATAGGTGGCGAACCTATTGCCATATCGGGGACAAAGTTTTCAGTCATCGTTTTTCTCGGTGGTCCAATGGTCGAGCACCCCGATTCTGAATCAAGAAGTAGCGGGTTCGAATCATTCGCTCACAATAATGACATTTCAAAATTGTTTTCGGAAGTTAGGTGTGATAATAACGATAACTAAAAACTTTGTGCCCGGTATGGCAACAGGTTCGCCAACTATTCCATTTGGGACGTAAACATAATGGCGAGCCGAGGCTTAACAGCCACTGCCTACACCTTCGGGTAGTTTTTTTCATAGATATCAGATATTGATACAGATAATAGACACCTGCAAAAAAACAAATCACATTGATATTTATTCCATTTTTAGAATAGACTAATTATAAAAATATAATAAAACAGAAAATTTTAGATATAAATATATTTTAATCATATTGTACTTTAAAGTCGTATTCAATTCACCGTTTCTTTTTGGTTTCTCAAAAATACGATTTATATTATTATATAGATCACATTCTTAATAGAATGCGATACTATATTTCCACCAACAAAAATAACTCAAACCGGTTGTTGAACAAAAAAATTCATTTCTGTCTGAAAACTAATCCTTAACGATTTCAAACAAATGACCCGGCACTCCCCGAAAACCTACAGATAATAATGAGTTTATAATGGCCACGATGCTTTGTTGATCTTTTGTCAAACTTTCTTTTAAAATAAAATCTACGACCATAAATTGTTTGAGATTGCATGAAGGACCAACAAGTACACAAAGTACCAACTACTTTGTGTATATTTAGTATTGTAGTATCTTTTTTATTTTGTTTCTTCATTAATCTTTAAGTTTTCGGTCGGCTTAAGGTCTGAATCAATATCTCTTGGGACCTGGAATCTGGACGATAAATATCGATGATGAAGTGAAAAGAAAGAAAGTGTAAAATAGTGGCTGTCGGCGGTATGCGAACTAAAAAGAATTGAGATTAAATTAGGGTGTACCTTATATTCATTTGAGTAAATATAAAAAGATAATATAAACATTGTAATTAGGTCTTAACGTCTTGGTCGTCTTCTGGATTCCAGAAGCGGGGTAGACTAATTTTCCATGAATCTACTGGAATATGACTTTTCGGAATTCTTTTGGAAGTGATGTGTGATAAATATTGATGACTGACAATGTTGTGCCTACTGTATGGCAATAGTTTCTGCCACCTATTGCATTTGGAATATAAATTTTGGTGAGTCTAGGATTTAATAGCCACTGTCTAAACCTTCTGGTATAAAAAAGGCGTGGACTAGTAAAAATATCTAAGTTAGGTTCATATTTCAATATTATCCTAATCGATAATTTTCCAAATTTAAGGAGTCCTTGCGGAAAGTGATATCAGAAGCCTAAAGAACCGACGAGCGTGTATGACGATGTTCTGTTCTCTCTGCCTACTTCGTAAGTAACTTGGTGCGAAGTTGTGTGTGTTTGTATTGTATATTGGAGTATATAGTATAGTGATAACGATTAAATTCATAACATAAAAGCAATGTTTTTGGGTCAGTCTCGTAACAGTTAATGTTGAAGGTTAATTAAATAGTAGTACCTAACACAGTTCATTTGCAAATTCTTTGGTACTTGTTTCTGCATATTTTACTCCTATATTAGAGCAGTGTAGCTAGTGTTAGTTTTAATATTTAAAAGGTATGCTTTTTATAGTTATGTCATTTCTTGGTAAGCAAATGAATATGTATTTAGTTTATGAACTCACGAATAAACTATATAAAACTATTAAAGCCAAAAGAGAAACGTGAATTTTAAAAATTTATTCCTTAAACATATACAATAACAGTCATAAATTCTGTATGACTTCTTGAAGTGGAACATCATATGCGACGTGCAATCGTTTAACGCATTCAACGCCCCCTCGCAAGTAAAATAAGTAATATGTGATTCAAAAACTGTATATATCATCACCTAGCAGTTTTGACACATAGTGTTATATATATAGAATAGAATAGATATAGAATAGAATAGAATATAGTTTATTGTACACCAATTAATTTATAAATAACAGTAAGTAGTACACGGTAAATGTTTGGCAAGTACAATAGGCGGTCTTATCGCATACTGCGATCTCTTCCAGACAACCATTGGATGGACATGTTGAACTGGAAATATATATATATGGAATATACTTAGTCTGGCCATAAATACTGAATCTGTCATGTTTATACGATTGTTCATTGTGTTTTCTCGTTTTGGCGCCAATACATTGTACAATATTTTGCGATATTAAAATGGAGTGGGGTGATAAAGAGAACCGAATCGCTGTGATTGCATTACAAAAAGTAGGTATGGAGCCTAATGCAATTTTTAAAACTCTCCATACACTTGGTATTAGTCAAATGTTTGTGTACCGGGCTATTAATAAGTACAATGAGACCTCCTCTGTTTGTGACAGAAAAAGACCTGGCTGTCCACGTAGTGTTTGTACGAAAAAGGTGGTCAAAGCAGTAAGGGAAAGAATTCGAAGAAATCCTGTCCACAAGCAAAAGATTTTATCTCGGGAGGTGAAGATAGCACCTAGAATAATGTCGCGTATTTTAAAAGATGACTTAGGACTTGCAGCCTATAAGAGGCGCACTGGTCATTTACTAACTGATAATTTAAAAAAGAATAGGGTGTTAAAATCTAAACAACTACTGAAGCGGTACGCAAAGGGAGGTCAGAGAAAAATATTGTTTACGGATGAAAAAGTTTTTACAATTGAGCAACATTTTAACAAACAAAATGAACGTATTTATGCTCAAAGCTCTATGGAAGCTTCGCAATTAGTTGACAGAGTGCAACGTGGGCATTATCCGACTTCAGTGATGGTTTGGTAGGGTGTTGGCTACGAAGGAGTGACTGAACCATATTTTTGTGAAAAAGGTATCAGAACATCGGCACAAGTGTATCAAGATACCATTCTTGAAAAGGTAGTCAAGCCCCTTAACAACACCATGTTCAATAACGAAGTATGGTCCTTCCAGCAAGACTCGGCACCGGGTCATAAAGCTCGGTCCACGCAATCTTGGTTGGAAGCGAACGTTTCGGACTTCATTAGAGCTGATGACTGGCCGTCGTCTAGTCTCGATCTTAATCCACTGGATTATGATTTGTGGTCAGTTTTAGAGAGTACGGCTTGCTCTAAACGTCATAATAATGTAGAGTCCCTAAAACAATCCATACAATTGGCAGTGAAGAATTTTCCCATGGAAAGAGTGCGTGTTTCTATTGATAACTGGCCTCAACGTCTAAAGGCCTGTATTGCAGCCAATGGAGACCACTTCGAATAAGCTTTTTATATTTTATATCGTTTTATATTTATGTATTAAAGTAACACACTGTAATCTGTATATCTGGAATGTTGGAGTGTGGATGTGGAATATACATACTTTAATAACCATGTCTGTGGTATTACTAGAAACCGAAGTGTCCACTAGACCATCGAAATTTATGATGACACAGTAGGGGGTCAGAATGAAGATTGAGCCCATCAGTCTCCTCCTACAACACCCACGGGATAGAAGAGCACTATTCTTTTGAACAGTAAAATAATCTAAGCCTTCAGGAAATACTACTAAATGGAAGACGAATGTCTTCTATTTAGTAATATTTCAAAAAAACGCAATGTACAATATATTGACAACGATTTTTCAAAGCCTTATTATTTCCATTGGCAAAAATGTCATGAATTGCCTCAATGTATTATATTATTGAAGATGTCGAAAGGGCCATGGCAACTCCTTAACTGTTGGCCTTATTTATTTTGATCACTTAAGACAATCAGATCTAATGAATTAGAGTGGGTAGCAGTAGTTGAAAGGTCAAGAGCAATTTATTGCTGTTCTTCTACTTATGATTAAATTAAATTTTAAAAAGATTTAGTTTAGCATCACAATTGTAAATTATAAAGTATTTTAATGAAAATATATCGAGAATATATAACTTTATACTATTATTATTGCTTATATTATTATTGAATCAACTGGTAAAATATCACGATCTCTCAGTAATTCGACGTAATGTGGCTCATTAAAGCTGTATACTGCTCGATGAGAGGAGTGTGCGGATGTACATTACTTTTCCTATTCCATCCTTAAAAGGATATCATCGCAACTTTGAACTTTGGGAACTAGCAGCATCATTATCAATGCATAGTGTATAACAAAGTCGCTTTCTGCTGGCTATCACCTTATATGCTAAGATCTTTTAAACCACGCAACGAATTTTTTTGTTGTTTTTTAATAGATAAATGGTGTCAACGGGGTCGTTTTTATGTATAATTCATGTATTAGTGAAGAAATAATTTTCAAAATTTTGTACTTTAAGAGGATTCGTAATATGCACCTTCAAAAGGTTAAAAAAAGGGTCGGCGATGGTTTATGTTTACTTATTAGGGATAACACACAATGACCATTTCAATTTCTTTTTATTGCTTCTTAGGCGAAGAAAAGTTCACTGGGTCTACTAGTGTTATAATAAATTAAGCTGGTAAAAATAAATATTTCTAAATTTATATTTTTTTTACAAATTGTGGCCCAAAGTCGTTACCTAATAGTAGGTCCAGCAGGTTAACTGAATAATAATCTGAAACAGTGCAGTCACATGTTCTAAATATTCGTCTCGCATAGTAATGGGGTCAGCTATAGAGTCATTTCTCTTTTTTCACTCCATCTGCGATGTCGTATTCTGAAACTTTGTATGTCTTCGCATCCCTCGTTACAACGTTTATCCGATTTATTTAAGTTTCTCCCTTGAGTTGTTTGTCCACAATTAGACCTCTAACCGGCCGTAGCAGCGAATCAATCCAATCAATAGTATTCAAACGTATTATTAAACTCATTATATTTACTAGAAATCCGTCCTCTCTCCGCTATTTATGCAGAAAGTTTTATTTATTCCACGGTTATTAGAAGTAATAGTTATCTGAAGTAGTTTGAAGGAATGAAACTTTTTGATACAATAACAAAAAAGGCTCTGAAATCAACATTCGTTTTACCAATGCACAATTTCACTGAAGTTTTGTTTATAATTTTTTTTTCTATGGACGTATTTTGTTGCACTTCAATTCGTGTTTTGTAATAATAAGTATCACACAAATTCTACATTGAATTTGATTAACAAACTTTATCGGATTTATAGCTCCAATATTTATATGTTCCTCATAAGTTCATCTAATAAATTTCGCAATTATATAAATAAAACCAATAAAATATATAAATAAAACCTAAAGATTTTTTATATTTTACAGTCGTATGACAGCGGCAAAGACTACACTATTTCTTCTAGTAGATTCACGACTAAGGGAAAATCAAGAAAAATGGGCAACAAAGTTTTTCCTCGAATCATACATCATACCACTGCCATCGCTAACCCGTCTGTCAAACGTGGCGATAAAGTAACTTACCCCGCAAAAGAACAGCGTAACATGGACGGCCACTAATCACTTCGACTCTGCCATACCATTGACCTATCGTCTCAAAAGCAATGGACCGGATAAGCCCCGATGGTTCTACAAAAAACGAAAGAGATTTCATCTTGACGAACAAATGAATGCTCAAGAATCTCAACAAGATATTCCATCAAGCGGGCCTACGAATAAAAATGTCAATCAAGTACATGTGACGGTTGACGACGCGATCCTCAAAGTTGTTGATCACTATCTTCATCATACAAATAGTTGGAGCCAACATCAAGAAAAAGGTTAGCCGACGGATTCAACTCGGCTGGGCAGAGAAATATTTTCTCGTCCAAAATTCCTCAAATCTAAGGTCTATGACCAGTGAGTGTTATCAGCGATGAAATATGGAACAGAGAAGTCGTATTTAAATGTTGGTCGTAATAAGAAGCTCAAGGTGGCCAGCGTGCTATGCAGAGAGCTATTGACGGTATTTCTTTAACAGCTAAAATCCGAAATACGGAGGTCCGTATACGTACGGGATGAACTGGCAAAGCCCGTAAAGTTAGGACGTTGATTTGGAGGTCAGCAAGCCACATAACTCTAAGAACCGATGGCCGCTGGGGAATAAAGGTGTTTAGTGACTGGTTTAAACTGCGCCGCGTAGTCTGTCTCTTCACTAGCCTTACTAGATGGATCGACGACTTCATGAAAGCAGCAGGCAGTGGACGGATCTGGACGGATGATGATGACAAAGTACAAAAGTACTTGGAGACTTTTGCCCCGTGTGGACGCTTTATATTCAACGGGTAATTTACTTAACTTTTGTTTTAAAGTTTCATAGTAGGATCTGAATCCGAGACTTCTTGATTCAACAGCGGTGTGATTGACCACCAAATCACTGGGATATACATTTTATATTATTAACTTTATTTATTATTTTATTTAACAGTAAAAAGTTAAAAAAACTGCCGCTGCATTAGTCCTCAGAAAGCGCCAGTAGATTTTTTTATGTTACCTACTATAATTGTCACGAGATGCATAAATCACATATATTTCAAAGATAGTGGAAAAATATGTTCCCTTTTTACTTTATAATTTTCTTGTTCGCTTTAAAAGCCTTTTTAGATATTTTTCATAAAAACAAATGGATACAGAGTTTTTTGTTCAGGACTAACATACAATAGATAGATAATTTAACTAAAGTTTGATAAGACATTTTTAAAGACGACGTCTTAGTAGTTCAATAGTTGAGCCCAAGATTGGAATAGATTTCGGAAGTTATATGTGATAAATATTGATAACTAACATTGTCCCCGGGTTATGTGACCTATTGTAATAGACGTAAACAATCGAAGAATGGAGGCTTGACAGCCACTGCTTGCACCTTAGGACAAAAAAAATGTGAAATTATATTTAAAAATTAATGTTTTTACTTGTGTGTTGTTTTGTAACTTAAGCCCGAATACTGAACCACCACTCAAATATAAAAGCGCTACTTAAGCGTTTAAGTAGCTGTCACATTGGTCAAATTTGAGCAGTAAGTAGCACTTTAACGATTGTCAGATTTGAGTGGCGGTTCAGTATTCGGGCGTTAGCGTCATATTTATCTTCTACCCAATTTGCTGTATTAAACATTAGAAAAACAGATTTGCGTTCGCATATGAAATCACTTATTACATATTTACAAATTTACCGAAAACCTCATTTTTATGTTTATTTATGTATATTCTGTAACATGCGCAGTACATTACGGCAGTTTCTAAATCAAATCAATCATGTCACAACTGATCAGTTTCGATGGATACGTATTTTTGAATGTACAAATCTTTGGTAATAAATAAAATAATGAATGTTATAATTGATATCAATTGTGAGCAGCATAATTTCCCTTACATAGTTTCTATACGGTGAGCAGGTGGATGGACAGCCACCCGAGCTGACCACACTCCAAAGTTCCACTCTTTGCACTCAGGTGCACTGGTAGTAGAGTATTGTCGTTGAGACGCGACAACAACTACTGTTGTCGTAATAGAGCTATATTTTACAATAATATTTCATTGATTGTCACATTATTTGGATGATACACTACAGCATGGTAGTCATTCACCACTGCAACTGTGTCTCTACACAATTCCTTCGCATTCCCGTCTCTTATAATCGTCGGCTAACTGCAATACTAGTTCGTATACATTCGGTTCAGGTGATCGGCGCTCTTGAATACCAACCGTATTATAATGAGGTATGATACTAAAAGTAGTTCCTGCAAATCATTATAACTCTTCGCACACTTGAATAGCTGTGCCGGGGCAAGTACGATGGCGTCAACTGTCATTGTTTCCATCGACCACCACCCAAAAAATGGCGTAGACTAAATTGAACCTGTCATCGGGCACTTACGGATTTTTTCTTTCTATTATTTTGTTTCATTTTACTATCCCAAACTATAATATCATATAAAAAGACAAAAATCTGATTATTACGTTTGTAAGCTCCAGTCAGTTTTTTTTTTAAATCTCACATTACAAAAGATATTGCTATGAAAACTATAAAAGTCAGACGGATTAGAAATGAGGAAAGATTGGGTTGCTCCAGCTTTATTATGGAGGGGGGAATACGCGTCAGTTGCTCGTATGGACTTTTAAAAAACACCAAAATTAAAGTGATGGTACGTCGGACGAAACTTGACGAGGTACAACAAAGGTAACGTTGCAGCCGGTTCATTTTATTTTACTGGTGGGTGATCCGAACATCAGTTGCTCATTAGTAGCGGGTGTGGGTGAGGGTGGTCAAGAAAAAAAAGTAAGTAAGTAAGTAAAATTTATTTGTTAAGATATCGTACATACAGGTGTTAAATAGATAAACAGTGCTGATATTTTACCATATATGGTGTAAAATTTTTTAAGGTTATAATCATAATATATGTACAACACGCATTGTGTACGAGCCAATAGCTGAGATGACAATAGTAAATCGCTTTACATGGTATGGACATCTAATGAAGAGCAATGTCTCGAAAAGAATGAATTTTGAATGTGGAAGATAATAGGAGAAAAGGAAGACCTGAGAAAACATGAATGAATTGTGTGAAAGATAAAGATTTATTAAGAAAATCACTACGGTAGAAGACCGAATGAAAGAGAAGTTTAGAAAATGATCTCTGTAAAGCGTTCGAAACGTCGGGATATAAATAAAAAATAAGTTCTAAATAAACGCGATATAATCCATAAAAAGTTGTTTCAGTGTTAAGTTTAGAAAAGAAAAAATTGTTTCGTCGACACCAAATGATGAAAATAACGTAATGAGATGTGAACTTTTTTCATTCGCCCAATATTTACAGGCTAAAACTTGAAAAACAATACTGCCTGATATATTTTTTATTAGTTATCCTCTTTTACTTTATGAAAAAAACTTTATTAACATAAATAAAATTAAGGCCAAATAATTTAAAAAGGGTGTTAATGTACTATTAACCGGTACTAAAATAAGGCTTCGAGTACTTTATCGCAGCTGACGGCGGCAGAGAAATTAAAAATAATTTATTTTATACAGTCGGTGTGTTTCAAGAAGGTATTTAAATTTTGGAACAAAGACAACAGGCATATATTAATTTACAATATCGCTAAAAGACACAAAGTTATTGACTAACACTGCTGTAGATGTTTTTCTTGTTTCAGGGGCCCAGGACTACAATTACTAATAAAGTCTATCTAATATTAAAAAAATGTATAAACATGTACATTTTTTCTGGAATCTGCTTTTATGGACCCAACTTTCATTTTAATTAAAAACTGCGCAACAAAAAAAGTACTCCTAAAGTACCCCGCGAATTTCGTAGCGCCATATCTTTACCTCTAACGGGGCTATTTATCTACTGAAATTAATTACCGCCGTGGCTACAACGCGGCATAAGCGGCATGCAACCAACACTACAAATCAACGCACAGTCTCTTATTTTTTGATTTGCTTGCTTCCCTTCTGGGAATTTCAACCTGAAAAATGAACCTCGCGGTCGTATGAAGACTTTGATATAACGGATTAATAGCTACTGAGGAAGGTGATAATTCACAATCTATGGATGAATTAGCACCTGCTTTCGATGTTAGCGTCAAAACGATATTGGACCATTTACGTCAAATTGGTAAGGTAAAAAAGCTTGACAAATGGTTACCCCACGAACTCAATTATCTCTAGCGCTAAGTACGCGCCGAGACATGCCTTGTACTGCTCAACAGATACACAAATCAAGAATGTACTGCAGATGTGTACTGTGAAGAACTGAACACAATAGAGAAGCTGGCACATCTTCAACCAGCATTGGTCAATCGCTCCTCCCCGCTGCTCCTGCATGACATCGCGCGACTTCCTATTGCACAGGAGACGGTCTCCAAGTTGCAAGAACTGGGGTTGGAAACTCTCCGTCATCCGTCCTACGCCTGGCTCCTACAGACTACTACTTTTTCCAGAATTTATTTAACATCTTGGCGGAAAAAAATATTTCAATTATCGAAAGGCAGTATAAAATGCCTTTGAAGAATTGGTTGCCTTTCGTCCAGCTGATTTCTTTAAGAAGGGCATCAATAAATTGCCACTGCGTTGGCAAAGATGCAATGATTTTGTGGGTGATTTTCGATTATTTGTTGGTAACAAATAAAAAATACACGAAAATAAATGCTGAGTAGGTACAATCTTATTAATGTTGGAAACCTTAAAGTTTATAAGTTTATATTCAAGTAAAACGTGTGCTTGTAAGGGTTCCAATTAAATAAAAATTCTGAGCCCCGAATATTTTACTTCAGCTATAGTCTTACCTTTTTAAATAAATAGAGGTCTTTCCTAGCTAATGCTACGAGTGCCAGCGTAGATTGTTGTGAGACAATTTAAGCGCTTGATATGTGTTCCTTTACACTAATAAACATAATTGGAAATTCTGAACCACGTTTCCGAATTAAAAGGCATTCGAGCCTTTGATTCAGAAGTGCGGTGTAAAACCAATCCTGCCTCACATCAATTATTTTTAAAAGTATGTGCAACAAATATGTGATATAGTAATAAACGCCACAGCTTACAACTTCCATTATTAAATAGTTTAAAAACATTGCGTATTAGAAATCCCTACGTAGCTTATAACAATTCTCTTTTTGCATTAAACTCTTTTTTTTTTCATTCGATATGATAAGAATAACCCCTATTTGTTAGGATTTCTTTTTTATTTATATCTTACAAAATTCACTAGTTAGGTTTTTGTTTTAAACTTTCTTTTTTAATGTCTATGAAGTCTTTTTTAAAGTCTAATTTGTCTAATAAGATATTAAATGATGACAGATATGATCTAATATTCTGTAGAACAAATTAGCAATTTGTTCTTTACCGAATGTCCAATAGGTTGCTAAAAGGTACATTATATTTAGAATGTTCCTTGTGGAATGCAATACTTTTCAAACGTATATTATAAAAATTAAAGTTTCATGGTAGTGACACTTTAACAAATAATTACTAAGTAAGTTCCAATACTTTGAATTCTGTCTGCAATCAAAATGCTTATATAAATTTCAAAAATATTCTATAATCAATTTCGTTGTTCAGCAAAGTTTTATTTGCAAACATATCTTTGTATACAAACAGGTCTTTTTTTTTGCAAACGCAATATTTGAAATGTCGCGACGGGGTCAAATATAACGCGCAATAATTGTGATAATAAAATGTTATTTATACTCGTAAGAATTATGCCCTCAAGAGAAATAGCAACAATATTAAAAACGATCTTTTTAGTACTGATGTTTCCAAAAACGTGGATTTTATTGTTCTAATATTTTAGTTCAAATAATATTTTTTTTTTATGACTTCCATTCCTTTATATACGAAAGTGCGTAATGTATAAAAGATCTGCTAAAGCTTTTCACGTAACTCTTATCAAATCATTGGCGTATGTTTGTCGACCCCGTTGTGAAATCTGACTCCTGACATGCTTTAAAAATGGCAACTTATTTTTTTTTTATGGAATAGGAGGGCAAACGAGCTGGCATGATAGTCACCTGATGGTAAGCAACCAACGCTGCCCACATGGACACCAGCAACACATATAGTGTTACTGTTGCGTTGCCGATCATTAAGGGATAGGGGATAGGAAAGGATGGGGAAGGGGGGTGGGCCTCCGGATACCTTTCTCACCGAACGAAACGCGGCATGAGCCACTTTAGGTCGATTTTCTGTGAGGTCGTGGTATTTCACCGGTCGAGCCGGCCCATTCATGCAGCAAACTGCTTGGCTCTAGCACTGTTATTTCTTATTTCTATTTATTTATATATTTATGTTAATTTTCTTTTCTTATACTTTTATTAAGAGTATAATTTTAAAATGTAATTAGCACGACACAACATACAATTAGCGTTGCTATAAATTTTACTTACTTCATTTTCATTAATAAATATATCAAGACATTAATTAAATAACGATGTGTTTTCGAGTATCCCCAAATTGAAAATCTGGGTATACACCAACTTATCGTTACTTATTGTAAATCTTTTCCGATGTCATGTGTGCCAAATTTCTTTGACTTGCAAAGTTGTGTTTAATGTATGGAAATAGCTTCTATATCTTTTGGTCTTAATAAAAAAATTCAAAGAATGCAACTAAATTCGCAAATGGTAACTGAGACCTGACAAACCAGTCAGGTCACAGTTTGACACAGTCTTAACCCTTAACCATATGTTTTTGTCACACCATCACCTGACATACGTCAGTGAGATGCAAATTTGTTTTAGTTTTCCAAAAGTAATAATGTAAGTTTAATTTTTTAATAAAAGTTAGTTTAGAAATATATAAATTATGTATAAAAAAGAAAAGAAAATGAAAATAAATGTTTAAAAATGTTTCTTAGTATTTAATTGGGTAATGAGATCCATCACAGCAAGCACTATATCTTGGAAGTTTTTGGTATATTTTCTTAATTATTTTGCAATTAAAGAGGACGGGAAAATATTAAATACGCAATATCAAAATTATATGGTCTACACTTGCAGTTTTTTTGCAGACTCCACGACTTCTTGATTCAGAAGCGGCGAGTTCGACACCAGGAATACCGCGACTATAAATTTATTTAGACCTTACTCTAAGTAATTAAGAAAAGCCTATCTATTAGTTAAGAATACGAAAATCTAGCAGATAATGCATTGATCTGAAGAATATATAGGTTGATCAAATCATTGCAGACCACTTTAATATCAGTTTTGTTTTCTGTTCAACAGTATTAGACTTTATTTTTGTCGAAAAGAAAATAACAACTTTGAAATATATTAATATATAACATTAAAATATATTTATATAGTCTCGGTGGCGTAATCAGTCGAGCACACGGCTTCTGATCCAGAGGTCCGGGTTCGATTCCAGACACTGGCTCACACCAATGACTTTTCGAAATTGATTTCGGAAGTTATGTGTGATAAATATCGATGACTGACAAACTTTGTGCCTGGTATAGTAATAGGTTCGCCACCTATTCCATTAGGGACGTAAACATAACGGCAAGACGAGGCTTAACAGCCGCTGCCTACACCTTCGGGTAACAAAAGGCGTGAAGTTATGTTATGTATGTTATAATTTTACTTCAATATTTTTTTCAATATTTATGAAAGTCAAGCTTTGCGTAATCATACTACGTTTCCACTTTCGTAAATCTTGACATCAAAGCCTCAACAGTATTACAAGTTTTGAAGTTAGTATTATAATTTGATATTGTGCCAGTTCCTATTAATTTGTACTAGGAAGGAAACGTTCCTTTGTTTCCTAACTTATTGTCTATCTTATTATATCTACCTAACAGGGCATTATTTGGATGTAGTGAATTCGACACTTCTTTAATGTTATTTTCCAAAATTATTGATAATCGCCATTTTTTTCGACTAATATTTTCATCAAATTATTTTAACGTATATTTTTATATCAACATACACAAATATATGAATACTATTTTGTATACTTACCCGTCTTTTATAGTTAAAGTTATAGAGAGCTTTAATAATACCTCGACTTGGTGAATTATTTGTTTTCTTTCATGAAGAAAGAACACAATTTATTAACACAACTTTAATCTTTTAGTATAGTTCACTGCATATGCACTGGCTGGCTATATTTTTGTTCAAATTTATATTATTATTATTAATTATATTATATTATTAAATACATATTAATTATTTATCAACAAAGCTTCTATAATTAAACTTTTTTTATATCCATAAGGTGAGCGACGTTTTAAATATAGTTCAAATAGTTGTTTTTGACCACGCTATGGAGTGAATTTAGATTTTAAATGAAAATAATAATTATTTATTTAACTTCTCGATAAATCCATTGCGAGGTAGGCAAAAGAATAGAGCACTACAATACATGATTCTTACACACTTACTCAATTGCACGACTTTCATAACTCTTGTGACAAACACTAAAATGGACACGTATGTGGAATATAGGTTCTTTCCCATATTTCATCATTTTATAATTACCCAAACTTATTACATACCGTTTCATTTGTAAAGCAATTAATCAATAAACTGTGTTAATATTTGGTAAGGATTAGTTTTAAATTTATGGAAATCGAATCAGCAATATCGAATTTGCATAGGATAAGGGTCATCTTTATTGCCACAATCAGAATCTGGTCACGTACAATTAAGCTCCGATTCCGTTATAGCCAAAAATAACTGTAAATAAGTTCGACAGTATGGAATTGTTCAATGTTCAATATCATGGTTTTAGAAATAACCAGTTTTTCAGCATACTATCTCAATTCTATAAATTGTAATTTAGTATATATAATGTAGTCTCGTTGGTCCGGTGGTCGAGCACCCCGCTTCTGAATCTGGTTCGAATCCTGGCTCACACCAATGACTTTTCGAAATTAATTTCGTAAATTATATTTGATAAATATCGATGACTAAAAACTTTGTGCCCAGTATGGCAATAGGTTCGCCGCCTATTCCATTTGGGACGTAAATATAACGGCGAGATGAGGCTTAACAGCCGCTACCTACACCTTCGGGTAGAAAAAGGCGTGAAGTTATGTTATGTAAATTATTAAGAATTTTTTCAAGTAATTATTAAAATATCATTGTCACTCACATCTTTTATTTTCCTTAGAGCTGAAATTCAATTATGTAATGATAATATTTTTTAAATCTGTAATTTTTAAGTGAATCATTTATAGGGGAGGGTAAATATGATTGTTTGCGTGGCGATACAAATATACGCAATCTATAGGTAATAATCGCGCTGGACAAAAAATCGATGCATTGGAGATGTGGTGCTGGAGGCGCATGATGAGAATACCCTGGATCGCCAAACGCACTAATAACTCGATTCTCCTGCAGCTAAAGATCGAAACCCGCTTATCAACAATATGCCACCAGCGAGTTCTGGCATATTTTGGCCACAAAGTGCGAAGGGGAGATGAGAGTCTCGAGAAGTTGATCGTAGCTGGGAACACAGACGGAAAACGAGCTCGTGGCCGATCTCCAACCAGATGGTCCGATCAAATAAAGGACGCTTCATCTTCCAAGTTTTGCTTGGTTGTGAGGGATGCAATGGACAGGACTCAATGGAGGAAAATAATCCACTCCAGATGCAAGCCCTTCAACGATGACCACGATCCTCAGTCATGAGGGAACGACAAGAGAGAGAGATAGGTAATAAAGCGTGAGAAAATTCGTAACAATGTATTTTTTTATCATGACATATTTAATTTGTGCCTAATTTCATATTTATTTAATAAACTTGATTAAAACTATTAAACGAACTACGGGCTTGTCAGCGATCGTTTGATCTAGGTCTTTTTTAATAAAAATGTAGGAACTATATCCAAAAATTCATTTGTTTAATATTTGGTGGTGATAATTGAAATTTGATACGACTTCACATACTTTAGATGAATTCTATTTATAAACTTGTCGCGCTATAAGACAATGTACCTATAAGTGTGTTAACGTGACGTGTGTTGGATCATACACGCAAACATTGTAAAAAAGACTCCTAATTAAGAACTTATGTACTATTATTTTTCCAATATGCCAGATTAGAATAAATAAATAACACAAGTAGCAGTATATTTAAAAAAAACTAGCAGAACTACAAAAAATAAACTCAATAAAAAATAATTATTAAATACACAAATATGTGAAAGTTTTGGTAGAAATATATTTTCTTTCCCTTTCTACATCATACCAATTTTATGAAAGCTAATAAACAAGTATAAAAATATCATACGAGTAAATTTGCTGATGTTACTGACAGACTACAATATTAGTATGAAAAAAGTAAAGCCTGACGAACTTATAAAGCTTTGTCGTATTATTAGGCGAGCAATACTGAAACTTATTTTATATTGGAAACTCCTGGGAATAAATGTATTTAGAAGAAACCAAGCCTAATTGAATTGATCAATGTAAACAAGTATCTAAGAGAATTCATACAATATTTGCTAGATTGGAAACCCATAATTCACACTAGCGACTTTGCTAACATTGAACAAAATCGATGTAAAAGCAATCATAGGCGTTCTAAAAGGGCATTGAAGGCAAATATTTTTAAGTGTCGTATCGATAATCACTTTCTTTGTTATAATCGTCAGAAGTTCTCCAATAGCAGTTAAAATGTTAACCCGTATAGTTATGCTTATTATCTTCAATTCGGAATGAAAGTTTTGGACGCGAAGTAACAGGCATAGAGACATTCGGATTTATGATATTACCAACTTAAGATTATACTGATTCACAGTTATTACCTTCTACTATTATATGTCTCTTAATTATTTTAATCGAGCACTCCAGTTTTTAATCAAGAAGTAATGGGATCAAGCTAATGCGCATGACTCCTGGGAATTCTTGTCCTTATTTATTGTTGGTAATAGGTTCTACTACATTACATGCATTACTAGCATTTGGACGAAATAACGCGGACAGAAAGTTATAAAAATCAGTATGTGTGATGCTTGTATATAATAAAAGTCAGTCTCAGAGTGCTAACTAATTTGGTTTCTGAATTTGTGATGAAAACCATTTGATTACATACCATAACGACAAACCATATATACCATATATAAATATTAATTAAGCATAACCTCATTTTGTAATATATTTTGTTGGTCAATTTATTCCAGGAGGTTAGTGTTATATCTAACCGCCTTTAAACATTTGCAATGATATAGAACGAGAACGAGAACAAAATATATTACAAAATGAGGTTATCATTTTGTAATATATTTTGTTGGTCAATTTATTCCAGTAGCTTTGTGTTATATCTAACCACCTTTAAACATTTGCAATGATATAGAACGTTCTTAATTTTATTTTCACAAACAAAAAAAGCGCGAATCTCGCAAGCAATTGGAATGTCAAGTAAATAGCTCTTTAATTTGATTTTTAAACAAAGGAACAAAAAGAGAATGAAAACTTAGCGATGACACGTGTTTCTTATTTTGTTTAAGCTTGATCATTTTATATACGAACTCCGCATGTTTTAAAAAAAGAAACAGCGTTGTCACATCACTTGTATGGCTTTCGGCTATTTTTAGGGTTGGCTCACTGACTTTTATGACACTAAAACAACTTTTAGGATTATATCGCGTTTATTTATTACTTATTTTATTTATTTCCCGACGTTTCGGACTCTTTACAGAGATCATTTTCACGAGTGATGAACAAAAAGATGGTATTTTTTCAAAAGCTATTTTCCTTGATACAGAGAGCACCCACTTTTTGGAAATAAAAATGAAAAAGTTGATGTTAAAAATATTATTTTTACTATTGGTAACCCACATCAGACCATGAAACAAAAAAATAAATATTTATTTATAAGATATATTTACTAAAGAAAAAGTTTGGTTTGTACAGGTCCTTTGTTGTATGATTTAATAAGTGACAGTTGTTATTTTTAATTATTAGCAAATTATCTTATTTCTTTTAAGTTAGTTGAGATCAGAGTATAACTATTATTAAATATTTATTGATTTTAAATTTAAAGGATTGATTATTGAGTTTTAAAAAAAATCTACCACTGGGTCACAAACGCGGACAGTCCTGAGAAAGACCCAGCAAGAAAACTCAGCGGCTGTTCTTCAAAACTGATTATTATTTCATTTTGGACGGGCTATTGATAGTACTATTATTTGAGAAAAGAAACTTGGTTACCAAGTTAATAAAAAATATTTTGATTGTATGCTGTACTATTCAAAACTGACTTTTTTTAAAATACTAAGTATTGTTTAAATTTATAAGTTAATTTTCTTTTTTAGGCATGTTTCATTTCATTAACGTACTGACATTTTTAATTGTACACTGAACGAATCCAGAAGAGCCTGTTACTGTACCCATCTGTAATATTGGCATACGCTATTGCATTAGGTATCCTGTAATGATAGTAGTATGTACATTCAAATAAATAAATAAATGTCATTTAATTAAGCAATCATACTGATGTTGATTTTGGTGTTTATGGACACTTTTATTGACATACCCATAGCCTGTTTTTCTTATTCATATTAATATCATAGAACTGAAAGAGTTCTAATGTAGTGCCTTTAACACAGTTTTTAGTGCACAGTAATTTAACCAAATGCTATAAGGAGAAATGAGAAACACGTCCCTGAAACCTTTTTGTTTTATTTCGGGATGCGAGTATATTTACCATATTTTGTTACTTATCCTTGTTATCCTTTATTTAATTTACAAAAACGTTTGGGAAACATAAAAGTCCTGTTTTGTTTCCAAAACTCAATTATTTAAGTTTACATTAAGACTCAATTATTTAAGTTTACATTACATGTTATTTACTGGGACGTAAGTATAAGACTTTTTTTTTACCTCCAGCACTACCTTTTGGAGGACCATTTTTATTTAGAAACAAAGTTCGCTGGGTCAACTACTATAATATTATATTTTATACTGATGACATAATATATACATATTGAAAACATGAAACTCGGTAATTTATTCAAGTAGATATATAACAATATTCGAATATTTAGGTTCTCTGTTTTTGTTAAGATTATATTTGTAATGAGTTTCAATGTTTACAAACTTTAAAGCTCACATTCTCAGAGCAGCTTTTGATGTAAGTAATCCTGAAAGGGAAATTGTACCCGTCCTTGTGTTATTATTATTGTGATTACGAAGTATTTCCACTTGACAATGTGGAGGTTAACTTGATTGTTTGTTCCAATTACAGAGGCTTACAGTAGCCGATCAGATTACTTCACTCTATTTCCTATTGTTAACAGTATCTATATAAAATACTCTATATTATTAAATTACTATTAAATTATTGTAAAGTCGTTTCGGTGTTCTGGAGCTCTAGCACCTTGCTTCCGAAGCAAGAAGTCTTAGATCGAATCTGACCTCTCACCAATGACTTCTAGGATTTGTTTTCGATAGTTATGTGTAATTATATCACGCATAAGACTCATGCGTGATATTAAATTATATAATAGTAATTATTATTATTTATTGAACATTCAGTGAATAAAGATATATTTTATGATATTTGTATTTGATGTATAGATACAAATCTTTTTTTATTATAAGTTGAAGCTGTGGAACTGCTCTTCTAGCCCGTGGTTAACAGTTACAGTTTTTAAGAGTGACATTGAGACTGTAATCAGTGTTAGATAATTGGTTAGGCAAGCCCTAATAACCGCTGCCTACACATTTAGTTAGTGAAAGGCCTGAAGATATGTACATATATACAATATTAAATTATGTAAAAGGCTTGTGATTAATGTTACACAAATGCTCTTTGGATCACGCAATTATGCATTAGCCCGACTGTATCTGCTCACACTTAAACAAAACAGTGAAAATTACGTAGGACGTATTACTTTTTTAATTCTTTTTTTGAAATGTGTTCTTCTTAATAGTGTCATCAATTCAAGCAGAAACAAATAGCACAGTCAAAGAAATTTTATTAAGAGTTTGTACAAACTATATGCCAAAAGACTTTTTCTAGGTACTGAGGTTCATTTATTTGAATCAATATGTCAGTATTATCAAAATGTCAATAAACGTTAGTTTGGATGATCAAACTTGAGAAGGGAAAAGAAAAGATTTATTGAACAAAATATATTCTGGTACAACGTTTTAAATTGATTTTTAACAAGTGTTACAATTAATATTTTATACTCGTACAAAGACTTGTCATCAGTCAATTCGATTACCAAATATACACAAAGCTGTACATTTATTTTCTAGATTGCCTTTAGTTTAAATTTCTCCCACAAACAATATTAATATTTTCTCTTTAAGTTAAGATCTTTAAAGGCACTTAAAATAGTTAACAAGCACATATTATTTAAAATGAAATACTAAGCACTCGCTGACCGCGTCGAAAACAAGATTGTAAGGAAGGAAATTGGATTGAAAGAGATCGTCGGTGTAAAAGTACAAAAGGGCATGCTCTGATGGTTCTGACATGTAGAAAGACTGGGTGATGCAAAGCAGATATACAATGCAAAGGCGGATGGATGTAGGAGTTGAGGACGGTCAACACATTCCATGATCAAATAGAACGTGTTCTTGAGGGAGGTGATGTTAGGAGCCTCAAATATCGACGCGCGTGTATAAAAAGAGTTATGAAAGACAACAAAGCGTTTTCTCTGCCTTCGCCGCAAGGGATTTGGCGTGAAGTTATGTATGTTTATCAACAAATAACATCAAGGCAAGTTTAAAATTATAAAACTATCCAAGCTACCTAATCCCCTCCTATGTTCTATCTCAAAGAATAGTAACGCATCTGTAAAGTAGAATCACAATGAGTCACGCGCACTCATCATCATATCTTGGAGGACGGCAACGCAATTGTAATTACTAGATTGTAACAACGCAACTGTATTTACTAGATGGTAATTACAATTGCGTTGCCGTCTTTTAAGATAGTTTGCAGGTATTCATGGGTGACGCCAGTTTCTTAGTACTAGCTCCACAACCAGTTCGCTCGTTTTTATAAAAAAAAAAATAGTAAGATATGTTGCACGGAAAAAATAAACTACTACACTTTTGTTGTTTATTAATATTTATATGAGGTCAGGAGTTTTAATTTTAAAAATATTGCGACTATTATATCAACGATTGATGCTATTTCGGTAATGAATTCATAAATTAAAGTTAACATAATAGTAGCTGAAAAAACTACAAAAGTTAAAAACAAAAGAAAAATGGAAGGAAAAATATAATTTTGTAAATTATCAAGTCAGCCGTAACAATGTACTAAACAATTTCAAGCACCAGGTGCGGATAATCGTTGGTGATATTCGTGGGCGGGAGATCTTAAGAATATTGAAGCAATCACAGTAAAGGTGTGCACCCACTATAACGAATCGTAATATAATCTTTATAGGAACGTAAACAAAAACAAATAAATATGGATGGTATTGAGAACTATGAATGCCTGTTCTATATGACGTCTAACTCTTACTGTTGTAGGTACAAACAAAATTCATACATGAAATCTTCATACTCCGGTAGGTATTGATACGATTCACGTGATAATTACGTCCACATCACGGCCATGGTATGATACAGTATAGTGAGCAGAAACCCTTTTTAAAAGTTGTATACCATTTCTGTGTTGTGGGTTTTTATTATATTTACATGTTAATATTTCAGTTGCAAAAAAACATATAACTTCCAACCGCAGTCCGAAGTTAAGCAAAGAATAATGATAATAAATACGTATAATTTAATAATAATAATATTGTTAATTTTATTTCCCAAAAATTTTAATGGCCCCAATAAGTAATAAAAATAAAACTTACCTATAATTGTGTAATAACAAATGTGACGCATACTGTAAAGATAATGTATAGCTTGCTGCATGTATGCTACTAACATCTACTAAAGCAAAAACAATCCTATATTTTTCTTTTTTTTAATTAACATAAAATAAAATTATAAGACAGAAAAGTGCATTTAACAGAGACCATATATTCAAATATTTTTAGTGTAACACATAATATTCACTTCAAAACCCCATTTGAATTTCTACAGGACGTTTAAAAAAAAACAAAATAAATGTCATGAAAATGTTTGTTTATGTCAGATTTTCTTCAAACAATATTTCTAATCTTTATTGCGTCAGGTCCACCGCTTCATAGGCAACCAACGATCTCATATCATTTTATATAAATATTGTAATATCTACATTTCGTTGTGTATGCAAAGTTTGAATCTTCACAAAATCGAGTTAAGCCTCAGTAAGTTATTACACGGTCTGATAAATCTTTATAAGTTAGCAAATCCTTTATCCACAACAAACGGGACAGATGTTTGTAATTTTATTTTGGCAATAATTACTTTGGTAATAAAATTCCTTTACATTTATTGCAATATCTTCACCTGTGCTAAATATACAAAATTAAAGGAACAATTGCCAGCTGACTTTCCAGAGGCAATACGCGGTAGCGTACATTGTTGTTGTATTTGCTACCAATATTGATTTGGATTTTACATTCCATTGCTGCGGTTTATATTGTGTATCTTCCACTTAACGAAACTCTCTGGAGTTACCGAGGATCGATCATATTAAATTAACTGTCTTAAAAATGGATGAGCCATTCTTTCTCTTAACAATTTCTTTTTCTTAAGAACCTAATGCAAACTAAGTTCGTTAACAACACAAGATATATAATATACTAGCTGACCCGGCGAACTCTGTTTCGCATCAAAAGTAATAACTGCTGCCCCGCTATGTTAATACTGCAATATCTTCGACAAATTTGAAGTCGATAGCAGCTATAGGTTAAAAATAGGAATTTTCCATTGTTAACACCCCCGCAACCCCCCTTGTGGGTGGAATTTCGTAAAATCCGTTCTTAGCTGACCTCTACTCGGCGAAAGGAATAATCCTACCAAATTTCAAGTCGCTACGCCTTATGGTTCCAGAGATATCGTGATGAGTCAATATATAGGTGGAAATCTCTTATACTATATATATAGATATGTGACATATTTTACTGAGTTACTTAGCCAGCCTAAGCTACCTTTAAACGTATTAAAAATTCAAAAATATTATTATTACCCTTTAAAACCGATTCACCTAGTCCACACAAATTGAAATCTATTTATTAGACGCATATTTTATTATTTACTTCTAGCGTATTTAAACGCATATAAATAACAATAAGTGCGAACAATTTTCAGTAGGCGCTAATCCAACATTGAAAGCATAATATCTTCACACATTTCACTTAGTTAATTTTAATTAATAGTCCTCTAGAGCCTAAGGTAAAGCTATATATAAATATCGAAAAGGAGCGGAGATTATTTGTTATTATTACCTACAATCTCGTCACAAGTTAAATTTATAACCTCTTTATCTAGACCAGATTTATCCGATTTATCATAAGAAAATCTTTAAAACATTTTTCTAACTAGTTGGAAATACAACAGCTAAGAGTTGTTTAAACTTTGTACCTTGGTACCACAGGCTATGTTGTTAGTGAATTTTCTAGTTCAATAGATTGAAGTTTAAGTCTCGGCTCAAACCCCGCTTCTGATTCAGGAAGTTGTGGGTTCGAATCCTGGCTCCCACCAATGACTTTTCGGAAGTTATGTCTGATAAATATGACTGATAACTGAAAACCTTGTGCCCGGTGTATGGCAATAGGTTCGCCATCATTTACGTCCCAAATGCAATATTAGTGAGGTAAACATTCGTCGGTCTTTTATGATTACCCGATCATAAAAGACAGACGTAATGAATCGCATTACTCATCCAATGCGTGGCCAGCCTCTTGAATCGGGCAATATTTAGTATAAGTGATAATTTTAGGCTTTCGCGCTGCATATTACATAAACGACATTACATTACGTTTTAGTAAACGAAAATTAACAACACTTTTTTTTATGGGATAGAAGGGCAAACGAGCAGGCGTGTCACCTGACGGTAAGCAACCAACCCCGCCCATGGACACCAGCAACACATAGTGTTACTGTTGCGTTAGCGACCTTTAAGGGATAGGGGATAGGGAAGGATGGGGAAGGGGGTGGGCCTCCGGGTACTTCTCTCAGTGAACGAAACGCGGTATGAGCCACTTTACGTCGATCTTCTGAGAAGTCGTGGTATTTCACCGGTCGAGCTGGCCCATTCATGCAGCGAACTGCTTGGCTCTACCACTGTAACACGCGTTTAGGTGAACATTATTTGCCTTGAGTAGCATAACGTTTCTGCCCGGTTGCAATGTCCGTGGTCAGAACTGCTTGTGACCACAGCCTCTGTGTTAATGTCAAAATTTGTAAAAATTAACTCTTCTGTAAGGACATTGTATTCGAACTCGAGACTTTCTATATAGAAATTCCCCTGATAGTGAAACGTTAAACGACTTTGACACACGAATCAATTAATATAGAATGAAGCATGTCAGTCTCAGAGACTGTGAATATATAATATCGTTGATGAGAGGGAGCGCTGCTTTATTGTAAATAAATGCAAGTAACCACGTGTATTTCCGTACTGCCTGTGTTTGTATTTCAAGCGTCCTTTTGGGGTATATCTGGTGCTAATAGGTTTTCTTAATGATGGAGTAATTGGTTTAATCCCTTGAGAATATTAAGGTCGGAGTTACCTTTGGTGAACGTTGATTAAACGACTTACGCCCGAATACTGAACCGCCACTCAAATCTGACAATCAATAAAGTACCACTTACTGCTCAAATTTCACGTATTCTGTCTAATGTGACAGCTACTTAAACTCTTAAGTAGCGCTTATATATTTGAGTGGCGGTTCAGTATTCGGGCTTGAGTTACGTATTATTTTACGGCCACTTGATTATAAAAAAGTATTGCTTATTTTAAAGACCGTTTTGATAAATAATCGTAATTGGTTGGTATTAATCTAAATAAAACAACATAATATAATAATTTATTATCCAAATTATCTACAACAAGAAGAGAAAGAGATATCATCACTTTCCATTATCTTCTATCACTCGTCCTTCACAGATATGTCCATGCACAGGCAATCCTATCACTCTCCCGGTAACAAGACTTCCTTCCCTCCTCATAACATGTCTATGCCATGACAATATTCAACTTTTAAAATTTAAATCTTAAATATTCATTTCATTTCTTGTCTTATCTAATTTTATCACACCACAATTTTATGGCCTTCTTTTTCTTAAAAAACAAAACACACTACACCTACACAATACAAAAATAACTGTATCTGAATGTTTTAATTTATGTATAAATATCCTTCTCAGTTCTATTAAAAGCGATTTTACGCACCTGGAACCTAAAATTTGTTTATTTTCTGGTCCAAGTTTGAATGTGTTGTTAGTTTTGATAATTTATTTTGTAATTTGCGAAACACCAACTTACTTTGGATTGCGTAAAATTTATCATTTTCATATAAGTTTTGATAACATTTCTATTAATTTCGGCATCTCATCGCGTTTATTTAATTTCTTTATATATATATTAAATTATTTTGCTGTTATATAAAGCGTCTGATTCATTAATTTTGTTTCAATTACAATATTTTTTTATTTGTTAAAACGAAATATTAATATTATATTGACTATAAAATAAACTGGGTACAATAATTTACTATTATTTACAATAGCTTCCCGCAGATTTATTTTCTTGACGAAGGTGTAGGCAGTGGTTGTTAAGCATCGACAGAGAGTCTACAGTAGGTGTAAAGGAAATACCCAGCACAATGTTCTTACTTATCGAAATGTTACATGTCTAATATCCGAAAATAGTAACGATTAGTCATTGGTATGAGCCACAACTTCTTGATTAAGAAGCGGGTTCGAACTTCGGACTACCGAGATGATTAAATGAGGACAAAAATATCACTTCTTTGACTAAATATATATTTGCTATCGAAGAACTGCTCACAGCTATTTTGGTTTATTGGCTTACAAAGTCTGTAACCCTATATCAACACAAAAACCAACAAACAGGAAAAGAAGTAATGAAATATTATATTACGGGATTTACGTCGACTGTAAATTACCCTTAAAGTAATATTATAAATAAAATGTGGTTGTGTTTGTTTGTTATAGTAGGAGAGCTGGCACCAATATTTGAGTAGGTGTTTGAGGCAAGCTGAAAGTTTGTCACACACCACTCCTGTTATATCCCAGCACGGAATTGCAGACCTGGCACGGAATTGCAACTACAACATATATAAATAGCGTATTGCCTCAAATACATTTTTTGGAATAAAAAAATAAATAAAAAAATTAAAGGTTGATTTAGCCCCGGTATTCAGCTGCCAGGTCTGCAATTCCGTCCTGGGATTTAACAGGAGAGGTGTGTGACAAACTTTCAGCTTGCCTCAAACACCTACTCAAAAATTGGTGCCAGCTCTCGGACCATTATGCCTTTATGTACACTAAAATTCTTCCACTCTAGCCCTCTTAGGAAAATAATCAACGCAAGTAGCAGCGATGGGACTCGTATGTCTTTTTAGGAGATGGGATACGGTGTGGAATATTCATATCAAAGAGATTGAGCTGATTTATTAAAATTTGCTAAGATTTATATTTTAAGATTGTACAGTTAAATGTCGGACGTAGTTGTCGCGGGCAATCCTTATTATATTATATATTATAAGGTCAACTATCCAATATCATACTTTATGACCTAATCCTGGGAAGTTACTCAAATAGTTCTTGTGAACTATTTTATTATTACGAAAGTTTAGGAAACAAAATATGTGCCAATCTGTGACTTATAAGCGTCTTGGTCTTTTTATTGCATGTGTGTATCGTGAAATCGTTTAGTTTATGTTACTTCTAATGAATGATATTATTTTAAATTATTGTTTTGTTACATTTTACAACGTCACTTTGCTTAACAGGATTGAGCTTCAAAATTGCTCAGTCAGTCTTTAAACAAGTGTCACGGCGTAACAGCTTAATGAGTGGTAACTATTAGAAGCTTTATTTTTTGAAATATTTACTCAAAAAAAGAAAAAATATAGAAAAACAAAAAGGAGCGAATAAGTTGTACTCTTAATTCCATATATTGAACCAAAATGTCTCTCTCCTGTTACGTGACACACACAGTAATGTGGACTTCTGTTTCGGCTCCTACATCGTAAACTGTAATGTTGAACATGGTGAAGAAAGAAATCTGTACCTCATTGTAGGATTCCGTAAACAAAATATCGTAGACCATCTATCAATTAAACTGGAACTAAGGCTATTTACTTAGTTTAGCAGTCAATTAAAAAGAAAACGTTTCAAAGTTTACTTCATGCTATATGGCATACTGTAAACGAAACATTATTATATTTAGATTACAGTATGGCGTCGTAAAAATAAATTGAAATAGGGGGCGTTGTGTGTATTGTGTTCAAGTTAATTATGATCGTTCTTTATCTTGAAATGAAAAAAATTAGTTTATAATAATTAATGTATTATGGAACACTTTGTGGATTTTTTAATCCCACTTTAAAAAAACTTTGTTAACAAAATGAACACGGAATTGGCAAAGTTCTAGACAATAATTGAGTTTACATAACAATACGAGCTGTTCAAACGAATTCATGATATGATAATAAATCATATCAATACATATATCTCGAGACAAGAATCGAATTCAGATACGTTATTTTCTTAATAAGAAAACTTCGCCATACTTTGTAAATACTTTGCAAATACTGACATTTTATTTTTATAACATTTATTTGATTGTATAAATAATATCACTCCAGTATACGTAATTTCTTCCTTATACACTTTATATCTTATAATTTGTATAAAAAATAAAATTTCAAGCCGAGTCCCGTACCATGTAGGCAGAAGAAAGACAGATAGAATAAAAGTTCAACACATTTTTAGTTTTCTTGTCGTATACATGCGTCTGTTTTGAAGGCTTCTGCCTGCCATCCATTCTCATAATATAGTTATAACAGAGTACAGCATATATATTTAGATAAATATTGTATGCATGGTGAGGCATTAGTCTCGGTGGTCCAGTGGTCGAGTACCTACCCGCTTCTGAAACCAGAGGTCGCAGGTTCGAATCCTCACATTGGCTCACACCAATGACTTTTCGAAATTAACTTCGTAAGTTATGTGTGATAAATATCGATTACTAAAAACTTTGTGCCCGGTATGGCAATTGGTTCGCCCACCTATTTCATTTGGGACTTAAACATAACGGCGAGACGTGGCTTAACAACCGCTGCCTATACCTTCGGGTAGAAAAAGGCGTGAAGTTATGTTTTATTATTACAAATATAAGGCTATTCAGATATTACACTTATTTCGTGGGTGGTTAAAGATACTCAACCGGAATTCCTTTGTTTTTAAACAAATCAAACTGTGAATGCTTAAATTATACTAAAACAACGCTAACAAATTTAGAAGTTTTCATCGAACAAATTTAATTATACATGAAATATGGTAAAGTTTCAGATTGCAAGTTAATATTCACAAAAACAGCTCTTGTTTCAATTTCAATAGTCACGTTAAATATTTATTGGTCATTGACATTTATCTAGTACTTTTATATTAAAACTAGCTGACCCGGCGAACTTCGTTCCGCATCAAAACTATTAACTGCTGTCCCGCTATGATAATACTGCAATATCTTCGAAAATATTCATTCGAATTGCATGCTTTACAGGACCAGGATCATCTATATCACATGCACAATCTATTTAAGACACTGATTGGATGAAAATGAATAGTGTAATGTTTAAAATCGCTTCGTAAATAAGCCATTATTTCTCGTAAAAAGTAAAAAAATAAAAATGGCCATTGTGGGTTATCCCTAAGAGATAGACATATGCCCTCGCGGACTTTTATGTAGACCTTTTAAAGGTGTATAATAATGTAGTACGTTGTTTTGGTTTATCACTTAGGGTTCAGGCAGCGTTTGCGATTAAAGTTCTATATCTTGAAAATTATCACTTTTTTTTTAATACACTATACATGAGTTATAGATCAAAACCACCCCGATGACACCCTCTAACTATTAAAAAAAAACCGCATCAAAATCCGTTGCGTAGTTTTAAAGATATGCGCATATAAGGGGACAGACAGCGGCAAGTGACTTTGTTTTATACTATGTAATGGAATCTGTGACTGTCTAAATTCGGTAGGATCGATGATTTTACTATAAATTAATGTTCAGTAGTAGAACTACACAGTAACATGAATGGGCCGGCTCGACTGGTGAAATATCGCATTTCATTTGGTGACAGAGGTATCTCTTTCCTTCTCCTTCAAATCCCAAAGAGTCGATACAAATAACGTTATTTTTTCCGTGAACATATAACTCGGTACTTTTTGTTAAAATATCAATGAAAAATAATAATAATAAAAAATATCAATATAACATTGAAACAAATTTTTATGGATTATATCGCGTTTATTAAGAACCTATTTTCTATTTATTTCCCTACGTTTCGAACTCTTTACAGAGATCATTTTCAAGAGTAATGAACAAAAAAAATCCAGATCGGTCAAACTGTTGTTTCAATAGATTTATTTTTTTCTTAGTAGCTAAATTAATGAAGACATGTTTAATGTTATCAAACTTGAATGCACTGACCGGTAAATATTGGAAATTATACATTATAAATAATAACAAAGAAAATGGTCACGGCAAATTACTCCTCTTTTTAAAAAGGGCCAGGAAAATAAAATCGAAACATTATTGCCGCAGCTTACACTTTTTGGTATTATCAGTGTCAATTAGCGAAAAAACTAAGGAGGCCAAATAGCGTCCCTTTAAATAATTATGGCCATACACTTATTGTGAATAAAATCCGTACAGTAAACTTGATGGTGAACGTGACTTTGAAGGTAATAGGGTAAAGTTACGCTGGGTATAAAATAACTTTAATTATGAACTGGGGCTAAATTAGAGTGTAGGGACACGATGGCCGTTTAATTAGGGGCCAGAACTATTCAACGATAATTTTAAAGAAGTAATATTTGGGTTTGATGATATAATTAATGACTGAACCATTACTTTACTGTGTATCAAACCATAAATGCTGCCTACATTCCTAACAAAAGGAATTGATTTGAAGAGTGGTAGAGCCAAGCAGTTCGCTGCATGAAAGGGCCGGCTCGACCGGTAAAATACCACCACCTCTCAGAAGATCGACGAAAAGTGGCTCATGCCGCGTTTCGTTCGGTGAGAGAGGTACCCGGAGACCCATCCCCCTTCCCCACCCCTTCCTATCCTACTCCTTTAAAGGTTGGCAATGCAACTGTAACACTATATGTGTTGCAGGTGTCCATGGGCGGCGTTGGTCACTTAACATCAGGTGACACGCCTGCTCGTTTGCCCTCCTATACCATAAAAAAAAATTGATTGATTTAAGGCTTCTGAGAAATGAAACTCAATGAGAAAGTGTCCTATGAAACTAAGAAAATAATTTTAAATTATATATTTTATCACAAAATAAAATTTTACATTTTATTATTAATTAATAGGCAGTCGAATTAAATAAATAATTATTTACTAATAATATATAGACTGTTCCCACTCGGCCGAAAATTTCCTCAGCAATATGAGAATTACGAGACTAATTTCAAAGAATATGCTTATTTCCAGAACTTGAATCGCTAATTTGTCTAGTTAAAAGACAATTTGTCCAAGTTGGATTAATGGTGCCTCTAAAACAGGCACGAGATTGATAACCGTAACCTACATTTTCCTTGAAAGACGTTTATTATATAGGCTTTGACAAATAAACTGTATATATTTCGTTATTTTAATTATGTGTAAAAGTATTCAGCTTTTAAAGCGTATATAAATAATGTATTTTGTCAAGTCAATTAGGTATATAATATATTATTACTAGCTGACCCCGCAAACGTTGTCTTGCCAAAAAATAAAATTTAAAAAATAAGGGTTGATCGTAGGGGGTTGAAATTTTAGGGTTGTATGTATTTTTGTATCTCGTTTTATAAAAAAAATAATAAACAGAAAAATGTCGAAAAATTAAAAAAAAATATTGAGGGGTGGGCTACCCTTGTGATTTAGGGGGATGAAAAATAGATGTTGTCCTATTCTCAGACCTACCCGATATGCACACAAAATTTCATGAGAATCGGTCGAGCCGTTTCGGAGGAGTTCAATTACGCACCCCGTGACATGAGAATTTTATATATTAGATTGGTAAATTTTCTAGTCTCAAAATGCGAAATTTCCGGCGAAATTTCCGGCACTATTTTGTTGAACATTAATATTTATTCCAAATAACTTGCGGTAAAGCCAAGAAACTCACGAAATTTGTATAAATATATATCCCGTACCTAGAAGTTCAAACAAATCATCGCTTTTGTGTTTCCAACCAGTTAGAAAATTTTCGTTAAGGATTTCTGAATTACGCCTACAGTGTCTAGATAACGAGGTTATAAATTGTACTTGGTACGAGATTGTAGGTAATAATAACAAATAGCCTTAGCCCCTTTTCGATATTTAGATATAGCCTTACTTTAGGCTCTAGAGGATTAATCATCAAAGTTCACTAACTGAAATCAGTGAAGGTTAATAAGCTATCAGCATTGAATTAGCGCCTACTAAAATACCTTTTAAATACCTTAGAGGTAAATTAAAACTAAAATTACTTCTAATCTAAATAGATTTCAATTACGTTGAACTTACTGAATGGGGTTTTAAAAGCTATTGTTAATAACATTTTTGCTTTTTTGCATGCATTTCAAGGCAACGTAGGATGGCTAACTAGCTAAGGGTAATCAGGTCAGTAAAATATGTCAAATTTGTAAATTTACAAAACTACTTGTAAGAAGAAAAATAACCACTTCAAAAATGTAATTTTCTGCTAGCAAAAGACTTAATTCATTTAAATCGATCCCTAGCAATAGAATTTAAAATTCAAATCAATTTTGGCGGAACATATAGCAGCAATGTATGCTACCGCATATTGAATGTAATCTCGCCGCTGGGAAGTCAGCTGGCAATTGTTCCCTTTAATTTTGTATATCTCTCACAAGCGGAGACATTGCAATGTATGGAATAGAATTTTTTTACAGAAATAATCTGTAGATACAAAATAAATAAATAAATCAAGCATCTATTTTTTTATGACTAGCCATGTATCGACATGGTTTGCCCAGAGAAATACCATGAGCTTACAAAAAATTAACATAAAATGCCATATGCTACGTTGTGTTTGATGAGAGAGTTATCCGAGACCCACCACTTTCCTTCTAAGCTACTCCCATCTCCCACGTTTTCCTTCATAAATACTGGCTACAAAGCTGTGATCCTCTCGGTGTTCCAGATATCCATATCCATCCAGATATCCATATCCATATCCATATGCACTCGCTTACCATTTTTAGCATTTCAGCATTCATCTTAATAGGCATGATACTGTTTTCAAAATTATTCAGTAAAATTTCGATGCAGAATTTCATGAAAACTCATTTATCTAATCAAGAGATAAAACAACTATATCATTAGCAGGTCTATGAATGAGCACACTAGGTTAGGATATTAGGAGCAGTAAAATAATTGCACTCAATCATATTTGTACCAGTACCAAAATAGAAACATATCTCGGTGTTTATTCATATCACAATGATACTATTAAAGCCACGCATGTCAATTGGAAAATTGGTCATGCTATTTCTATAAATATAGCAATAAGTACTTTACCATAAGCACGCGGCTTCTGAATCCAGAGGTTGAGAGTTCGAATCCTGGCGCACACCAATGACTTTACGAAATTAATTTCGAAAGTTATGTATTAAAAATATAAATGACTAAAAACTTTCTGCACATTATGGCAATAGGTGCGCCACCAATTCCATTTGGGACGTAAACATAACGGCGATTCGAGTCTTAGTCTTACTGCCTACACCTTCGGGTGGAAAAAGACGTGAAGTTATGTTATGTTGTTACTTTATCACAATATTGCAATAAAACATTTAGTACATAAATTGGTTTGATATAACAGTTTTCACGCAAAATTCAAACAAAACTTTTGCTAACTTATAACATTTTATTTATTTGTTTAAAACTAGTTGACCTTATTAAAGCTCTCGTTAGATAACATTTTAAACGAGCTTTCAGTTACCCAACCCAGTGCATAAAAATATAAATGTGAAAATCAATCTATTGTAGTATAAATTAGCACGCCCTTATAAAAGTTAGTACATTGCCATATTAAAGATTGGCTCGAATGCTTTCTATAAGTTAATTATAATTGATATTTTATCATCCAATGAAGTCCTTGGCATAAAGCTTGTATATCCATTTGTGCGGTTCTAATCTTATACTTCGCTATTATATTAATATTTATAGCTCAAACTATTTTTATATTTTTTTAACCAAACTCAAAAAAAGGAGGCGGTTCTCAATTCGTCTGTATGTATAATATTTGTTTTTTTATGTATGTTCACCGATATTTTCGTCAATTATGAACCGATTTTTTTTTCGTTGTATAGTGTTTACTTTCGAAAAACTTTTCGTCCCATTTTCACCAGGTCAGGATCTGATGATGGGAACCAGGAGAAATCGAAGGCATTCACTAAAAGTTGTATGCAAGTATGGTGTTTTTAATACGTAATAGTGATGTCTTAGAAATATTCTTTATGGTGCCAACATTTGAAGCTGCTGTGCTGATGAAGAAGCCACAAAACTCCTCATCAGTTAGGAGTTTGAAGACAGCACTGAAATTGGTTGATAGATACTACTTAATAGTATGTAGGGCTAGCCTGTCGCTTGTGAAATATGTTGGAATATACACCTGATGCTGCTATGCTGATGAAGAAGCCACAGAACTCCTTAACGGTTAGGAGTTGGGAGACAGTACTGCAGTTTGTCGATGGAAACTGTTAAGTATATTATATTACATGACTAACGTGTTGCTTGGGAAGTATATGCTTGAATCAACGTCTGATACTGCTGTGCTGATGATGAGACTACAGAACTCTTATATGATTAGGAGTTAGGACACAATTCTGTAAAAATGATTTTTTTTCCTGCAATAGTTTCCAGACTACGATTGGCCTTTATTTGGGCTGTAGTGTTATTGGGTTTACCCAGGATAATTACAAAAATATATATACTTAACAAGTATTATCATACTCTTTTAACTAAGTACATAATAATAACAATTATAGCTCCCTAAAAATATCAATCATGTAACAAATGGACTTGTAATTTGTGAAATAAATAAAATAAATAAATTTACTAAAGTCAAAGTCAAAAAATGAACTAACTTCTATTGAAGTTCACAGCTCATTTATATCACTAAAACTCGTAAAAAAAATTACTTTAGAAAAGAAAGTTACACCGACTTCTAGAAACGTAAATCACACAATCTATAAGTATATGAAAACACCTATAACTAAAAAGCGATAAATAACGTAATTTACTCATTTGTATACTTAATACAATATACAAAACGTGATACTTAAATAAAGTCATCTTTAACTATTATAATATTTACAAATGTTACTTATTTTTAGAGTCGGTGCCAGTATAGGTGTTTTCATATACTTATAGATTGTGTGGTATACGTTTCTAGAAGTCGGTTTAACTTTTTTTAAAAGTAATTTTTACTAATCTATTTATGGAAATTCAACAAAAGTCTAATGTCGTTACTGAAAGGCAATTTTAAACAAATTGTGGTAATCAGCCAAGACTTCCGCCATTTAATACTCCAAGTAAAGTTTACTTGGAGTGTTAAATGGCTAATACATAAAATATATAGGTTTCTTATACTTGCTAGAAAGGTAAAGCGAAACATTTCTTTCACATCTATTTGGTAGAGTTCGATAAAAAGTTATCGCGAAAGTCCAGAACATTGATGATGGTTCTAAATCTTAGAACACATAATAAATGAATATTTTATTGTTAACAACAGAACAACCGCCATTAAGATAGCCTCGCAGAGTCTCAGATTAGAAATTAAATGAAAAATACTGTCAAGTAAATTCAATGTTTAGGAAATATTGAGGAACTGATGTTTTAGTTTATTTCTAGATATAACTAGTTATACTAGCAGGCTTCACGGATCGCGTATTGTGCATTTCTGGAAGCATTTAAATCTATGGCTATGTGTACATATTTAAAATAAAGAAATTTTAAGTCAAATTTAAAAAAAATTGCTTTGCCTCCCTAACAATATTCCGTACAAATACTAAGCATATTATATATATAAGTATATAGTTCTCTTACGTTTGAAGTGAGCTTATTATGACGATAGAATATAAATGAAAAATATTAATAGTTTTTTTTTGTTGTTGTTGTTGTCACGTTGAGTGACAATGTCAATTTTCATCATAATAAATTTAGGCTTCAAAGACACGGCTTCCGGGTCATAAATAAAAATACAACAGTAGGTAGTATACGAAAATTAATAAATAAAATCATATTCTATAAAGTAGGTAGGTAATTATTTAATATGACAGACTGACCAGACATTTTAAAATTAGACAGGATATTCGGCCATTTTCATTTGAAACTATTACCGAGTAAGGAGCCAGAATAACCTAAACCTTCAACTAAACTTTTGATTTTATTGGTGAGTGGTTTAACCAATTTATTTCACCATAATAGCTAAGATATTATTGCCTGCAGTGCCGTGAGCTTGATGTGCCTAATTTATTAAAATTATTTCATGTAGTTTACTTTATCATGGAAAAGAGTATAATCACATATCTCATCTTAAAGTTTATAATTTCATGTTCAGATTCTCCTAATAGCAGCATATTATTTTTATATATATTACAGTAATTTCCTATATAAATTAATCTGTACAATTAAGATAATTTTACAAATCAAGTAGGTAGTGGTAACCTACCTAGATTATTAATTATGTTGCTTAATAGTTGTTAATCTAACTCTTTTCCAAATTTATATTCATGTTTATATATTGTAGGTGTACAAAAGATCAATTTGATCTAGTGTCAGGCCGAGGCTGTCAACCGACAGGTGGGGTGGTATTCTAATGGCGGAAATAAAAAACCATATAGAATTCACCAGAACTGTATTGTTACCTGAAATATACCTATCCCAGATAATGAACTTAACCCAATGGTAAACAAGTACTAGTAGTACCCTATCTCCCCGTGATCTCCCCTGTGATCTGATCTCCCTTGTCCCAGATCTCCCCTGTGATCTGTGATCCCCCTGATCCCCGATCTGTGATCTCCCTTGTCCCAATGTCCCTTGATCTCCCCCTCCCCGTGATCTCCCGATCCGCCCTGTGATCTGTGATCTATGATCTAAGATCTGAGATCTCCCCTGAGATCACCCCCGATCTCCCCCGATCTCCCCCGATCTCCCCCGATCTCCCCCGATCTCCCCCGATCTCCCCCGATCTCCCCCGATCATCATCAAATCTCAAACCGACTACAAATCTATGGCTGCCCTAAAAGAGAAATACAATAGATTAAGACATAGGTTACAAACATCTGTCCTGTTTGTTGTGGATGAGATATAATATGCAAACTCATAGAGATTCATCAGACCGTGTAATAACTTACTGAGGCTTAACTCGATTTCCTAAAGATACAAACTTTGCACACTCAACGAAATGTAGATATTACAATAAATATAAAGATACAATACTTTCGCGCACTTGCTTCGCCTTAGAAGCAATAAATGAGTAAGTAAAAGTTTTTTTTCCTAGTAAAATAGTCTAAGTTAGTCTTTTTTTCGTTTGAAACCTGTTTCACATTATTGATACTTCAGAAACCTGATTAAAATGTTCATAGTCTTATTTTTTTTCTTATAACATTCGGTTCATAGTTCTTACATAATTTTTATTCGCCATTATTGCCCAAAACGTAGCAAGTAGCGGTTATACTTATGTTTTAAGATATACAGGATTTTCTAGTCTCTTATATTATTTCTCTTATATTCTAAAACCTTAAAAAAAACATAATTAAGAGATCGTGGTTTCAAATCCGGAGAACTAAGTTGATAAAGTTTCCTAATTTGTACTAGTCATATTTGTTTGAATAGGATGGACGAAGTCTCGAAAACATTTAAGTTATGTAACTCTATTTGTCTTTGTCCCGATTTAGTATATAGATTTTATTCAAGAATTGAATGAATCATATTTACAAACACAAAGTTGTTATATAACAATCGTCCTATGTTACACTCAGTTAATTCTGCCTATAACCAGGCAGATTTAGCGTTACGTTATTATGCTTTTTATTTATAAAAGTGCCAGTCATACTTAGTGTTTGGTTAGTTTTCTCGATTGTACGGTGGTCGAGCACACCGCTTCTTAATCAAGAAGTGGGGGGTTCGAATCCTGGCTGGCTATATACGTGTGATAAATATCATCGACCACTTTGTGCCCAGTATGGCAATAGCTTCACCACCTATTCCATTTGGGATGTAAGCATTTAAACATAAAGGCGATTGATTCATCAAGTTATTTTATTTGCCCAAATCGTTTAACGTCCCAAATGGAATAGGTGGCGAACCTATTGCCATACTGGGCACAAAGTTTTTAGTCATCGATATTTATCACACATAACTTTTGAAAAGTCATTGGTGTGTGCTAGGATTCAGAAGCCGTGTCCTCGACCACTGGACCACCGAGACTATATATTTTATTTCATAGTAAATCGAGCCTGTGTCCAATAATACTCAGTGTAAACATTTATAATAATATAATTCAATATCACTAATTGGTAGTTTTACCGTTGTCACATTGCCAGATAGAATTAGAAACTTGCCATCCTCTATGGCATATTTGTAGTGTGTGACCTCTCGTCTTATTAATTACATTTTGTGGACAAAAATTAAACTGAAGGCAATATTCAAAACCAGAATAATGCCCTCTAGTATTTTGTAGAGCTTTGTGTTGATAAATTAAATAGATTGATTATAAGTATTTGTCTATACTAATATTATAAAGAGAAAACGTTTGATTTTTTGTTTGTTTGTTTAAATTGAATAGGCTTTGAAACTACTGAACAGATTTAAATAATTCTTTCACTGCTGGAAAGCTACACTTTTCTTGAGTGAAATAGGCTATATATAATTCTAAAAAAAATGGGGAATCTTACTTAAATTACGATAAAGTGTAAAAAAATATCAAAAAATTTCCTTACATCGCGTACGCTGCGAAAACTATTGATGATAGAACAAAATGATATATAATTTTTTTTTAGAACACACCATTATCTACAAAAAAATCAACGGCAGCATGTCTCTAACTATTATAGTCATGTCACAATAAGCGTTGATTTTATAACAAAAAAGAAATTTAAATACCACCGTTACAAAAAGCTCTTTATTTGTATCTTATCAAAATAAATGATTTATTATCTAAGACTGGCTTCAATAAATTTATATTACTTTTTGAATTATTCGATTCTGACATTCCATTCAAAAGGTATCACGAGTTTAAAACTTTGAAAAAATAAACTTCATTCGGCTACTGCTACTTCTTACTACATACCTATGAATACTGAAACGATACATACACCAAAATATATGCCTTTACAACTTCTGTTGCTCTGACTGTTTGTTCTGCGTAACCTCAGAAATAGCTGGACCGATTTTGTCGGGCCTTTTATTGGCAGGTAGGTAGCTGATGTAATAAGGAGTAACATAGGCTACGTTTGTTTTATAAAAAAAATATATTTGCTCATTTATTTCTTCTAATGCGAAACAAAGTTCGCCGGGTCAGCTAGTAAAAGATAATTTGACAGATGTGAATTAAGAAATGAAAAGTCAAAAAAGCGAGTAAGGTGTATAAGAATCGTGTCTTATGGCGCTTTGTTCTCTCTACCTACCCCGCAAGGGATTTGCTGTGAAATTATGTATGTATGTATATTCTGTTTAGTTAGAATAAGAGTGAAGTAATCTGGCTGGCAACTGTAAGCCTCTGTAATTGGAACAAACAATCAAGTTAACCTCGACATTGTCTAGTGGAAATACTTCGTAATCACAATAATGATAACACAAGGACGGGTACAATTTCCCTTTCAGGATTACTTACATCAAAAGCTGCTCTGAGAATGTGAGCTTTAAAGTTTGTAAACATTGAAACTCATTACCAAAATTATCTTAACAGAAACAGAAAACTTAAATAATCGTTATTTGTTATTTATATCTACTTGAAGAAATTACCGTGCTTCTTCTTGTATATATAGAACCATGCTTCTTCTTGTATATATAGAACCGTTCTTCTTCTTGTATATATAGAACTGTGCTTCTTCTTGTATATATAGAACCGTGCTTCTTCTTGTATATATAGAACTGTGCTTCTTCTTGTATATATAGAACTGTGTTTCTTCTTGTATATATAGAACCGTGCTTCTTCTTGTATATATAGAACTGTGCTTCTTCTTGTATATATAGAACCGTGCTTCTTCTTGTACATATAGAACTGTGCTTCTTCTTGTATATATAGAACTCTATAGAATATATAACATTCTGGTAATTCATAATTTTATTAAATTGTTTCCTATACGTGTAAGGTACTAAGCGAGTTTAGCTATAACTTAAAAACTATATTTATAGATTTATTAATAAATACATCTTATAATATAATATACCTTCTGTGTACTAAGTATCGGGAATTTGTCAATAAAACAAAAAATACAAATTATTCATCTAAATTTATTTTATCGCCTTCAAAGTAGGCCTTCGCTTGCAATACAACATCTCCACCGCTTCACCCAGTCTTCCATACATTTTTCATAGGCTATTTGCGGTATGGCCTTTAGCTCATTCAGCGAATTTTCTTTTATGGCTTCTATTGACTCAAAACGTTTTCCTCGAAGTGGTAATTTTAACTTGGGAAATAAAAAAAAGTCAGACGGAGCCATATCAGGTGAATAGGGTGCTTGGTCGAGAACGTTTGTTGAATTTTTCGCTAAAAACTCTTTCACTATAATGGCTGTGTGTGATGGTGCATTATCATGGTGCAGCATCCATGAGTTGTGTCGCCACAAATCTGGACGTTTTCGGCGGATACTCTCACGCAAACGCTTCTTGACGCCTAAATAATATTCTTTATTCACTGTTTCTCCCTCTGGAAGGAATTCGGAGTGAACCACACCACGGTAGTCAAAAAAAACTATCAGCATCACCTTGATTTTGGTGCGACTTTGCCGCGGTTTTTTGGGTTTCGGCTCGTTTTCGAGACGCCATTCTGAAGACTGTTGGCTTGTTTGCATGTCATACTCATAAACCCATGTCTCGTCGCCAGTTATTATACGTTTCATAAAGGTCGGATCCGTAGAAGCTCGGGAAACCATGTCTTCAGCGACATGCTTTCGCTGCCCTTTTTGAACAAAATTGAGCTCTTTTGGAACTAGTCGAGCGGCGACGCGTTTCATGCCTAAAATGTCAATGAGAATATTGTGGACTGACTCAAAAGATATGTTCACCTCACTAGCCAACTGTCTCAGACTCATACGTCGATTTTCGAGCACTAGCTTCTTGATTCTGTCGATGTTTTCTTTGGTCGTAGCGGTTGAAGGTCTACCAGAACGAGGCAAGTCTACTACTACTTCTCGGCCTTCTTTAAAAGCCTTATACCAATCATAAGCCCTTGTTTTCGATATACATGATTCGCCGTAGGTATTTCGCAACATTTTTAGTGATTCACCACATGAAATATCATTCGAAACACAAAATTTAAGGCACACTCTTTGTTCAACAATATTTTCCATTGTAAAAATCGCCGAGGACTCAAAACTATGACCAACAAAAAGTTTAGTTTAAAACAAATTAAATGACAGATCCCGTTCAAATTTTGCGCGCTAAATCAGTACAGTGCTACCAACATGCAGTAAAAAAATTAGAACGACCTCTTTTACGCGGGTCACTTTATTGACATATACCCGATACTTTTTACACAGAGTAGTATAAGCTATTTCACGACAATTAGATGTTTTTAAACAATTTATAAATCTATTGATCTTTTATAGATGAACTGGTACACATTTTACAAATGATCCTCGACATTTTTTTTTTGATAAGCAAATTACATTGAAAATATATTTCTTCATTCAGAACACGACAGCAACGTTTGGTAATATTTCGGCGAATAGGTATTCACAAAGAAATATACGAATGTTCTGCCATAAAGAGAGCTTCGTTATATAATTTTTTATTTATCTAATATTTATGTCTAGTATAAAATTGAAGTATTGTCTAGATAAAAACCACAATTTTAGGTGTAAAATAATTTATTCAGCGGATGCTAAGAAAAATTGCCCACACCTACAGTCAGTAAAGACGTGTTTATATAAAAAAAAAATATATTTAATAGTATTGCTATTTTAAAATTTAGTATTGTACTACTACTACTAAACAAAATAATATCAACAAAAAATATATAATTAATGTTGTTCGGGTCTAAAATTTTACTTGTTTAATTTCAGAGTTAAATATATAAACTTGTTTTAGCAAGTTATTCCTATCACGTACTTTCAACTATTTTGCGTAAATAAGTGAAGTGTTAACGAACGCCCTTCATACTTGCTATCAGAAAATTCCACCATAACAAGACATACCTACATTTAAAATATGATACGAATTAGAACGAATCATGAATATATAAATGAAATTTCAACAAAATTGACAATTTATATTTAGATTTATTAATAGGTAGCGTTAAACCAAGCGGAGAGAATACAGTTCATTGGAATTTACCATAATCAGAATAATATTTCTCTTTTTTTTCAATTATAATTTCACGCCTTTTCCTTAGCGGCTCATTAAATACTTATATCTCCGATTGAATAGGTGGCGGAAGCTATAGTCATATGTTGAGTGCAATTCCAAAAAGAGTTGCATAATTCATTAGTGTTATCCAGGATTTAAATCCACGACTTTTTGATTCTTAAGCTGCGTGTTTAATTTGCAGATCACCAGGATTATAATTATTAAAAATGTGGTTTATTTACAACTAGCTGACCCGGCGAACTTTGTTCCGCATCAAAAGTAATAACTGCTGTCCCGCTACGTTAATACTGCAATATCTTCGAAAATATTCGTTTAAATTGCATGCTCTAAGGAGTCAGGATCATCTATAATACATGCACAATCTATTTAAGACACTTAATTGGATGAAAATTAATGCTATAATGTCCGTATTGCTTCGTAAATAGGGCATTATTTCTCATAAAAAGTAAAAAATTAAAAATGGTTATTGTGGGTTATCCCTAAGAGATAGACATATTCCCTCGCAGATTTTTTTGTAGACCTTTTAAAGGTGTATAATAATATAGTACATTGTTTTGATTTGTCCCTTAGGGTTCAGGCAGCGTTTGCGATTAAAGTTCTAAATCTTGAAAATTATCACTTTTTTTACTACACTATACATGAATTGTAGATCAAAACTACCCAGTTGACACCCTCTAACTATTGAAAAAAATCGCATCAAAATCCGTTACTTAGTTTTAAAGATATGCGCATATAAGGGGACAGACAGCGGAAAGTGACTTTGTTTTATACTATGTAATGATAATAAGAAGGAATAAATTTATTACAATTTACATTATTTACAATTGAAAAACTATCTGAAATCATAGAAGTGGAACACTTCTAATGTCTCGTGCAAGAGCGTTTAACGCTTTTAACGCCCCCTTGCGGCCACTATTAATATTATATATGGATAATATAAAAGCCAGGATCCATATAAACCAAGGATGAAAAGGTATAGCGACTTTTTAAACTACCCGTACAGACATCTAGTAGCGGATGGTGGTACTAGCTGGTCATAAATTGATATTACAAAAATGATAAACTCAGATAACAACATCTTTTTACATAACAAATGAATCTACTCGAGAATCATACTTGAAAAACAGATTAAAATTCAAAATAACAATTTTAAATAATTATAACAGCAGTTTTAGTACGAAATAGTTTGTAAATGAATAAATTACTTATTTCAACAATCAAAATTCACCATCTTTCGGCGGATGGCGCTACTAGTTTTAAAATTGAGTTCTCTTATTTTAAATTTATTACATAGAATGAGTTGATATTATCTAGTACTAGCTGACCCGGCGAACTCTGTTTCGCATCAAAAGTAATAACTGCTGCCCCGCTATGTTAATACTGCAATATCTTCGACAAATTTGAAGTCGATAGCAGCTATAGGTTAAAAATGGGAATTTTCCATTGTTAACACCCCCGCAACCCCCCTTGTGGGTGGAATTTCGTAAAATCCGTTCTTAGCTGACCTCTACTCGGCGAAAGGAATAATCCTACCAATTTCAAGTCGCTACGCCTTATGGTTCCAGAGATATCGTGATGAGTCAATATATAGGTGGAAATCTCATAAATAGTATATATATAGATTAAGATATTATTTATGAAAATAATTATTATGAATATTCATGCAGGATCAATATTGATTAAAACATTTAAACAATAAAAGGAAATATCAAAACAGTTACGCAACATAATGAATTGTTAAATCACATGATTATAAATTTCGCACATTTTACTTAACTAAATAATAGATTTTAGTAATATCTTGACCAGTTTTAGTACAAAAGAGTTTGTAAATATATAAATTACATAACATAACATAACTTCACGCCTTTTGTTACCCGAAGGTATAGGTAGCGGCTGTTAAGCCTCGTCTCGCCGTTATGTTTACGTCCCAAAATGGAATAGGTGGCGAACCTATTGCCATACCGGGCACAAAGTTTCCAGTCATCGGTATTTATCACACATAACTTCCGAAAACATTTTCGAAAAGTCATTGGTGTGAGCCAGTGTCTGGAATCGAACCCCGGACCTCTGGATCAGAGGCCGTGCGCTCGCCCACTGCGCCACCGAGACTTCATTAATAATTATTTTAATAATCATAAATTCACTATCTTTCGGCGGATGGCGCTACTAGGATTAAGTTCTCTTATTTTACAAATATTACATAGAACGAGTTGATAATATTTAGTATTAAGATATTAATTATGAAAATAATTATTATCAATATTCATGCGGCATCAGTATTGATTTAAACATTTAAACGATAAAAGGAAATATCAAAACAGTTACGAAATAGAATGAATTGTTTATAATCATACATTTCGAGCATTTTACTTAACTAATTAATAGATTTTAGTAATATCTTGACATAAATATGTAATAACATGTACCTAATCATAATAAATCAGTTTACCTAATAAAGTTTTGTAGGGTTAATATTAAACATAGTTGACATAATATGCCGCTAGATGGCGTCCTGCGCCGTCATATGTATGTAGTATATGTATATAGTATATGTACATATGTATGTAGTATATATGTTATATGTGAACTCAATTTTGAAGTAGATAGTAGTCATCTCGGTAGCCTCGGCGGTCCAGTGGTCGAGCAACCCCCTCCTAAATCAACACGTCGGGACGTAAACAAAACAGCGAGTCGAGGCGTAACAGCCACTGCAGGAGCCCCGTACAGGGCCACGGATCGCGCTACACCACCGTAGAGGCGGCGAATCTCGGGGGAGGCGGTGTTGCGCGCCTGCCACCCGTCCCACTCGGGGGACCATCCTCACGAAGTACTCCTCGAAGCTCCAGAGGCTGTTCAGGGTGAGGCCGAAGTACTTCAAGCACCTCGCCACCGGGACAACCGTGTCACCCACGTGGATCCGCGCAGCTGGTGGTTCCTAGCGCCGAGTGAGGCGGTGGAACCACAGAGCCTAATTTTTGTGAGGCGCCACATCCAGCCAGATTCTACCTAGACCCAGATACATATTTATACTTGGGTGGGGATCGAACCCGCCAATCTCGATTCCACAGTCGGTAGTTTTACCAACGCACCACCAGACCTTACCCTTACTTACATTAGCTAAATGTATATTGTTAATTATTTATTGACTATTTTTAAGTGTTTGTAAGAAGTATTGTAAGTGTAAAAATAAAGCTATTGTGAATACATTAGGCTTTGTAGTTCGCGAACGACCTAGTTCAAAAGATCGCTCCCATAGACGAACTGAGCGAACTATGTCGCTCATTTCCAGCTCCTTAGTTCTTTAGTTCGTGACCGAATTCATCATATATCAATAATTATTGAAATAAAGAACTATTATATAGAAAATATTATATTACTATTTAGAAAAATCGAGGCGCATGCATAAAAAGAGTTATGAAAGTCAACGAAGTGAGTGAGGCGTGCCTTATGGCGCTCCGTTCTCTCTGCTTACCCCGCAAGGGATTTGGCGTGAAGATATGTATGTATGAATAACTATTACTAAATGTTAATTATTAAACCTGAGGAACCGTATGATTTGTCTTATTTGTGTAACATAACATAACTTCACGCTTTTTTCTACCCGAAGGTGTAAGCAGTGGCTATTAAGCCCCGTTATGGTTACATCTTAAGTGGGTGGTGAACCTATTGCCATACCGGGCACAAAGTTTTTAAATCATCGATATTTATCACACTTATCTTTCGAAATTGGAAAGGTTTGCATTGCGCAGGATTCGAACCCGCGACCTCTGGTTTCAAAAGCGGTGTGCACGACCACTGGACCACCAAGACTAAATTATACTTAGTGTGTAATTTGTTACTTTGTATAAGTAAATGTATATACATATACCTACTTACTCGTATATGTAAGTTACTCTTAATTATTAAAAACAAGTACAAGTGAAAAAACTAAATACCATTTTTTTTTTCTAAAAACTGGTAATATTATTTTCTTACATACTATCAACGATTAATAAGATTTTGTCGCGTGCAAACGAACTAAGAAACCATTTGTCTGCGTTCCTTTACATTTTGAAGAACTAGGAGCTGAGGGATCGGGCGAACTAAAAGAGCGAACTAGGTCGTTGAGGAGCAGCGACCTAAACTGAACGATCTCAGTCGTGAACTACTATGTGCAAGACTGGAATACATGTTACAAAGTTCCACTTCTATAGCGCGGCGGGACTCCACGCAATTTTTTTCTTAGATTTTCGCGAATCACATTCATAACATTGAAACAACTTTTTATGGTTTATTATTATTATTACTTTATTACACACACAACATTACAGAAATTTACAGATTTAATGAAATTATGTACAAAAGCGAGCTTAACTCACTATTGAGTTTTCCACCAGCAAACCCTTTTGAGCGATAGAGGAACAATTGAGTTTGCAGGTTAATAAAATGTGTACAACAAAAACATTAAAATTAATAGCTAAATAGATCAACAATACCAATAAATACATACATTCTACACACATAATTCAAATATACATAATATATAAATACACATTATGCTCATAGTTAAATACATACTAACATACACATACATATAATAATGTATATCTATATATATATAAGAGATTTCCACCTATATATTGACTCATCATGATATCTCTGGAACCATAAGGCGTAGCGACTTGAAATTTGGTAGGATTATTCCTTTCGCCGAGTAGAGGTCAGCTAAGAACGGATTTTACGAAATTCCACCCACAAGGGGGGTGAAAATTCCCATTTTTAACCTATAGCTGCTATCGACTTCAAATTTGTCGAAGATATTGCAGTATTAACATAGCGGGGCAGCAGTTATTACTTTTGATGCGAAACAGAGTTCGCCGGGTCAGCTAGTATACATATAAATAGACATACATATTACCAATTAGTCTTTATAGAAAAAATATTCCTTTGTTCTCCTTTTAAAAATGTCAAGAGAAGAGGTTTTTTTTACGAAGTGTGGTTGAGAGTTCCATAGGCAAACTGGGCGAGAAGTAAAAGAGGAATCATAGCAGCTGGAAGTAAGAGCAGGCACACGAAGAAGGAGAGAAGATGAAGTTACACAGGGTTTGGTTCTAGGGACAAGGTATTCAAAACGCTTACGTAGGTAAGAAGGTGAGTTTGGATTGTGAAGGATAGAAAACAGAAGGTTAAGAATATGAGTTTCGCGACGTTGACGTATCAGTAACCACTTCAGTTGTAAGCGTATCTCCGAGACATGGTCGTACTTCCGTAGACCAAGGATAAATCGGATACCCAAATTCTGAAGGCGTTCAAGTTTATTTAGATGTTCGTCCTTAGCATCAAGAAATGCGACATCAGCATGGTCTAGGTAGAAGGGACTGGGCAAGAGTAGCTTTAGTCGGAAATGGTAAGAATTTTTGAAGACGTTTGAGAGACTGAAACTTACTGAACTGAACTTATTTTCTATTGATTTCCCGAGGCTTAGGACTCTTTACAGAGATCATTTTCACGAGTAATTCGTGAAAATGATCTAAATAAGTTCTAAATAAACGCGATATAATCCATGAAAAGTTGTTTCAATGTTATATCTGAAATTTCTCTGCATCTCGGTCTACTGGCAGCGAGCCCAGAAGACTAGCCTCTATGCGAAGAATAGACCAGCTCTCTAGTCGCAAGAGGCTTCGATCAGCCTCTTAGCAAAATCTTTGTAAAGTGCACACCAAACGGCTAAAATACATAATCACTTACACGGTTTCTGTATTTGTTCCGCTTTAGATTTTCTGCCGAAGCAGCAGCAGCACCGGCCACCTAATCCGTGCATGAAGATGCAATGGCGCAAGGGTGTCGACGCTAGTAGCGTCCCACAACTCCCATATTCCAAGGCAAAAGAGACATCCCGTCCGGTATCTTGCCATCATCACGCACCATACCGTTTGGTTCCAGAATGGCTGGTAAACCGGCGGGGACAAGAGCACGACGGATAACGTCGTTGCTGTTGGCGTGACGGGAAATGCGGCTGGCGCTCCTGGCGCAATCTCGCAACCTTGCGGACGGCAACCTCTCCGCAGCGACACAAATGCGAGGAAACACAGGGAGCACCTAAAAAAAGACTAGTTCCGATACGGAAAGTCGTATTATCTAATAATGTTCCTATATTGGGCAATGGCAGTGCATTAAGCCAAACGCTGGACTCTCATTCACCCACACACCGCAAATGTGGTTAGGTACAAAATAAAACAAATTTGAAGATTGTATTTATATTATTTCTTTATTCATCCCATAAAAAATATTTACATCAATCATTTTTATTATATTTAGTCGTGACAATTGCGTTGTGTAATAACATTGCCTACAGCCTACATAGCGCCTACATGTTATTCATATCATATTGTATTTGAACTGAATTCATACAACACAATCTAAGCAATTAAAGTTAGTGATATATAATCGGAAAATAAATACAATACATACTCGTAATGTTTTGTTTTGTTAATACCTAGACGCTACACAGATATGCGTATTCGTCGTATAAATATATGTCTAGGGGCGGGAATCAAACCTGTAATCAAATTACGATGATGAGTAAATTGACACAGTATATTGTTAAGTATTGCGACAGCTTTGTCACGTAAAACATATTTTAAATAAACTCCATAAGGGTAATTGTTTTTTCTGCGGTTATAACAAACGGAAAGTTCAAGAACAAAGGAAGCTTTTATTGTGGTTTTAAACCCCGTTTTTTTTCATTCCCAGCGGCACTGCTCGTTGGGGTCCGTACCAAAACACACAACCCGAACCTCAAAATTTTAATCTAGCTCATGCAAATTAAAATATAACTTAATACTAATTAACAAAAGAAGTCACGTTTTTTGTTTATTCAAATAGGTATATTAATCAAGATTTTAAATTACGCGAATATCTGCCTTTAAAATTGGTGACACACATTGGTACATATTTCGGGAGTTATGTTTGACTAATTTAAATAGGTAATTGAAAAAAATAGACGCTTATGAATGAAGCAATAAGTACCTATGGTCATCGATTCGCCACCTATTCCATTTGGAAAGTAAACATAACGGCGAGACGAGGCTTCACAGCCGCTGCCTAGGCCTTCGTGAAGAAAAAGGCGTGATGTCATATTATGTGTTATGTTGGGTAATAGATTGAAGCAATATTTGGCTATAAAATCAATTATACTTATCGATATTTATCTCTAAGGCTTCCGCGAATCACGTTCATGACATTAAATTTGACTTTTCTCAGTATCACAAATAATAGTACTATCAATAGCCCGTCTAAAATGAAATAATAATCAGTTTTGAAGAACAGCCGCTGAGTTTTCTTGCTGGGTCTTTCTCAGGACTGGACGCGTTTGTGACCCAGTGGTAGATTTTTGAACAAATACCAACTTTTAAATTTAAAATCAATAAATATTGAATAATAGTTATACTCTGACCTCAACTTACTTAGAAGAAATAAGATAATTAGCTAATAATTAAAAATAACAACTGTTACCTATTAAATCATACAACAAAGGACCTGTACAAACCAAACTTTTTTCTTTAGTAAATATATCTTATAAATAAATATTAAATTATTTCTTTCATGGTCTGATGTGGGTTACCAATAGTAAAAATCATATTTTTAACATCAACTTTTTGACTTTTATTTCCAAAAAGTGGGTGCTCTCTGTATCAATGAAAATAATAATAAATAAATAATAAAAACACTTTATTGTACACCATAAATAGATTAAATTACAGTAAGTAAAAGGTAAATTTTAGGCTAGTACAAAGGCGGTCTTATTGCATGCTGCGATCTCTTCCAGACAACCTTAAGATGGACTTGTTTTGTCAGGAACAGTAATACGCGGTGTACTCGTTTATAATATATATCATCGAACTTCATCTAGATAAATACATACATACATACATAAAGATACATGCACATACATAAATACATAAATAAATACGCATACAAAACATACATAAATTAGTTAGATATATATACATGAATAGAAAATAGCTTTTGAACAAATACCATCTTTTTGTTCATCACTCGTGAAAATGATCTCTGTAAAGAGTTCGAAACGTCGGGAAATGGATAAAATTACTAATAAATAAACGCGATACAATCCTAAGAGTTTTTTTAATATCATATACTTATCGAGATATTGATGCTGATAGCAGCATCAATATTGTGTAAATAGTTACACCTTTGAAATTTAAGGGCTTGAGGAAATACAGAATACAGTAACAATGCAAAGGTCCATTATCTAAAACATAGCTGCAATGAATTATAATATTATAGAATCATATCTACAAATTTACACGTGCAGAAATATTTTTAAAACGTTCCCGCTTTTAATAATTAAAGGTGTAAGTAGACACAGTTTCCTTGGATCGTGAGTGAATTATTTTCTCCCGCATCACACAGAATTTATTCACTCGTCGAATTTAGGGCACAATTTTGCTGGAGTTTTAACAAAAGTTACCATGAAATACCTCGCCATAAGTAATTAAAGTTGATCTATTAATTAATCATAACTTGTACGAGAAACTCACAAATACTGCTTTAATCCGAACAATAAATAGGTTGATCAAAATATAATTGTTAAAACTGAATCTAAAAGTCATTTAGCTTTGTGGGGGGCTTTTCTTGACTCTTGTTTTCTATTTAATTATATTCGACTCAATTATAATAAAATACAAATAACAAGAAAATTATATTGTTGAGTTATTGATATTATTTTACATAAATTACAAAATTTCTAATATACAACAAGTAAGTTGAGCTTTGAGTAATCATACTACAATTCTACTTACGGAACTCTTGACATCAAAGCCACAATAGTATTATTACAAGTTTGGAAGTTTGCGTTATCATTTGATATTGTATAAGTTCCTATTTATTTGCGAACACGCTTGTATTAGGAAGCAAACCTTTCCTCAGTTTCCCAACATACTATTACAAGTAATAGTTAAGATATCATGAATTTAACACTGTTAGATTGCGATTTTCTGTCAACTGATACATTTGTTTGGACAAAATTATTAATAAATAGATTAAATCCGACCAATATTTTCAAACTTTTTTCACTTTTAATTTTAAATCAAATTTTATCAATATTTTAAGATAATACACGACTTTTCCTGAAGACTGTAGGCAGTGGTGGTTGAGCCTCGATTCGCTAAATTTTTACATCTCAAATGTGTCATCGATAGTCGTCGCACATAACTTCCGAAATGGATACCAAGATTTGATACTGCGACATCTTAATATGTATTTTTTTATTTATTTTGTAATTACATAGGAAGGTGTAGGTTGTGACAATAATGACATGACTCGACGAATTATTAGTATATTTTCATAATATTTTATAAACAAAAGGTCACCCTTTAATTCATACATTCTTGCTGGTTTTTTTTATTAAAAATAAAACCCATTTTTATTATTAAAGATCTGCGAAATACTGAAATATAATATCTATTAGAAAACTGTTTGTTTGTTTATTTAACTTAAAGTAATCGATATTCTATACAAACTCACACATAAACACATAACTTCACGCCAAATCCCTTGCGGGGTAGGCAGAGAGAACGGAGCGCCATAAAGCACGATTTTTACACACCTCACTCGCTGCGTTGACTCTCATAAGTCTTTTCATGCACGGGCGTCGATTTTTGAGGCTCCCAACATCACGTTCCTCCAGAACACATTCTATTTGGTCATGAAATGTGTATCTTGGCCGTCCTCGACTCTTACATCCATCCAATCCAATCCAATTTTGCATCATCTATCCTTTGTACATGTCCGAACCATCGGAGCATGCCATTTCTTACTTTTACACCGACACTTTCATGAATTTGTCACATTTACATAATGTAGACTCGGTTAAAAACTAATAAAGAACATGATTACATTCTACAGCTTGGCAGGGATTGATCTAGGTCTTTTTAATAAGTACTATTTCCAAAACTCCGTTCGTTTAATATGTGATAATAATTGAATCTATTTTAAAACTCATCAGTTAAAATGCTGTGGGTTTCTATAGATATTTTTGATCACAATATTTAATGACGGGCCTCGTGGCGCATTGGTAAAACTACCGACTGCAGCAATGAGGTCGGGGATCGATTCCCACCCGAGCAAAAATACTTGTGACAAACATGAATATTTGTGTGGCGTCTGGGTGTTTTTCTATGTATTATAAGTATGTATTTACAAAAAAAGAAAAGTATATATGTATTAATATTCGTTATCTAGTATCCATAACACGAGCATTTAGTTGCTTAGCTTGGAACTAGAGGGCGCTGTGTGTATTGTGTCCGAGATACTATTATTATTATTAATATTTTCCTTTGGGCTTATTTAATAGAATGTACTGTACGTAATCCTCTTCTTATATTATATCTTATAACATTTCCATCTAAAGGTTGTCCTTTTTTTACGCGAGGAAATGCTTTATGCACACCCCCCCTCCTGGGGACGGCAGGGGGTAGTGTAGGACTCCCAAAACAGTAAACTGCAATGCGATCCTAGGGTTACCCACTAAAACCTCGCGGCGGCCTTCCTCCGGTGTTGGGGTGGCCCAGGACAGTGCCTCTGGTCGAACCCGCCGTCGCGCCCCCTCTGTCACGAGGGGGTGCTCATCCTCGGAGAGCCTCGGTGAAGCTCCCCCGGGCGGGGCGGCTCCGACCGCTGTAAAGAGGCGCGCGGCCGATGACAATACACTAATTTGATAAAATTATATAAAACCGAACTAAAAAATAGAAAATAATTAATAGTTTAAAAAACTAAAAAACACGCTTTTTATAGAAAACCGAACTAAAAAATTGAAAATAAGTTTTAATAAAATTAAATTAAGAATAGTGTTGACAATTTCAATAAATATAGATTAATAATAGTGTGAATAAAAAAAAAATTTAAAAAACGCGTGGGGTGCATGTTGTCAATCATCATAATCATCATTAGCCTTGTTTTTTTGAAGTCCACTGCTTTTTTAAATTTTTTTTTATTCACACTATTATTAATCTATATTTATTGAAATTTTCAGCACTATTCTTAATTTAATTTTATTAAAACTTATTTTCTATTTTTTAGTTCGGTTTTCTATAAAAAGCGTGTTTTTTTAGTTTTTTAAACTATTAATTATTTTCTATTTTTTAGTTCGGTTTTCTATAATTTTATCAAATTAGTCTATTGTCATCGGTCCTCGATAAATCTACAAAGTTTGAACAAAATCTAGCCGTTCAAAGTGGGTCAAAATCGCGCCCAAAGAAGTCGGTTACAAACATACAAGTGAAGCTAATAAAAAGCTAATGAAAAGGGTGTTATATTATATTCTAGTATCCTAAACTAACTTAATACATATGAATTGTAAATTAAAATTGTATGTAGTAAACAATACTAACTAAAAACTGTAAAAATAACACCGACTTCAATAGTAACTGGCAATTGTAAATGTTTATAAATAAAGATAGCCTTGTTAAAGTATTATGTTTTGTGAACAAATAAATTAATTACATTATTTACAATATATACTATTAAAGAACTACCTGAAATCAAATTTCTCCGCATCTCGGTCTACGTTTATGTTTGTTTATTGTATTATGTAGATAAATTACTTGGGTTATTTATGGCTTTTTAGTTACGTAAGTAGGTACTTTTTGTCGTTTGTGTTCCTGAAGTCGGTTTAACTTTTTTAAATGTAATTTTCTTTCTAGATTTTTAGGTGTAGTAATCTACTATTTCTAAGATTTAAAATCGAATTGAATCGAGTTCTGTAGCCTAATCGTCTCCACAGTACCATCAAGTGTTGATGCAAGCATACGTCGCAAGCAACACGTTAGCCTTACATATTACTAAGTAGTTTCTGTCGACCAAAAGCCATCCTGTCTCCCAAGTCCTAACCGCTTTTTAAAATCAATCCGTCCAGTCAAAGTAATGAGGTAACAAACATAAGTCGGTTAAAAAGGACGTCTATTACACAATATAGATCCTATATACGTAGTAGTAGTTCATCTCGAAAAATCGGCGTAAATATGAAAAAAAGTTGTTTAAATAACAATATTTTATATGTCTATTTTCTTTGCCTTTGTACTTTATACCTTTTTTATGTACACTAATAAGCTCCTACAAAAACTCTCAAACGAATAAGTTTGCTGATATTACTGAAAAGCTACAATATTATTCCGAAAATAGTAAAGCATGATGAAGTAAAGCTCTGTCGTATTGTCATGCGAGCAATATTGAAACTTACTTTATATTGGAAACTCCCGGGAATAAATTTATACAGAAGAAACCCGGCCTAATTGAATTGATCAATGTAAACAAATATCGACGGGAATCCATACAATATTTGTTGGATTGGAGCCCTTCTTTTACATTCCGGATTCTTGAATTACCAACCTGCTGACGTTGGACAAAATCTAAGTAAAAACAATCATGGGCCTTCTCAAAAGGCATTAAAAGCACGAATTTTTAAGTTATTGAATTGTTGATTACTTCCTCTGTGATTTCAATAGTAGTATAAATATTTACGCCTAAAGTTATATTTGTAAAGAATAGAAACGTTTTAATTTGAGGATGAAGATTCTAAGTTTGGGTGCGAAGGAACAAACTGTCATTCAGATATATAATATTAAACAATCGAAATCGAAATATTTGTCATATTCTTGGTCCTATAGGACAATTAAATAGTCATATCACAACACAGGTATTTTAACAAAAGATTAAAATCAAGTAAAAATAGTGGTATAGTAAATCAAGTAAAAGTAGTAAAACTATTGAATGTGGAATCAACAGCGTAAAGAAAGCTATATGTGGATAAAAATTAAATTAAATAAACTGATATAGAATAAACTTCCCGTGCAATAAGCTTACAAGAATGCAACAACCTCCACGAGCTACTGAAGAATTGTACATTTCAATTTTGTAATAGGAGCCGTTCATGTCTACTCTAATTAGAGATTGTGTCGCATCTACTAAATTTAAACAAATAAATGAATTTGAATTATGCGGTGCTCAAGGAAACTCGTAATTGTGTAGTGACCCTTACTACAGAGTCTTAGTATAATAAAAAAAATATTTTTATTTAGAGACATTACAGACTTCCTTGAGTAGTACGTTGTATAAGCGTATAAACAAACTTCACAAGGAAATCCGTAATATGCTATATCCCTAATATTACTAAAGCTTATTCAATAGAAAAATATAAATTTTAATTTATTTTAACCATTTATGACTTGAATGCTGAAAAATATAATTGCTGCCTTCAAGATTGTTAGCAAATTTGGTTCCGAAAGTCATCTATATAATAACAGACTAGAAAATTATTGCAATAACAGTAGGTATTATAGTCTATTAATAGCGAGTACTAATATTTACGAGACCTCAATTTGTTTATCTATTTTGTTGTTTAATATATTCCAGCAGCATATTGTTATATTCATCACCTCCAGAAATGTAAAATGATAAAGAGCCTTCTTTATTTTCTTTTCACAAACAAAAAGAGCGCGACTCTCGCACACAATTGGAATGTCAAATAAACAGGTCGTTAATTTTATTTTCATACAAAGGAATGAAAACAACAGAATGAAAACTTAGCTTTGACGTGTGTTCCTTATTTTGTTAATGCTAATATTCATATAGAAGCACTCTACGTGTTATTATTTTTTTTTGTAAAAATATAATCTGCCTCATGTCTCATCGCTTGTATTTTTGTCAGTCTATATTGCAACTTTATCTCGCTGAGTTTACTAAATTACCCAAGAGAGCTAGACTAGTGACTCAAATATAAGTTTTAAAGCCGTCAAATTTGTGATGAATGTGAGTATAATGTGTTGCTAGGCGTATGTAATTACAATATAATTGAAGATATTAACGAATGAAATTTAATTAGTCAAGCTGTTCTCCGAAAATTTCACTGATATCAGCTATTATTTCCTGTAATGAAAATAGTTAGTTAAATTTAATTTAATTTCACACTTAGAATCTGTGTGGAAAACTAGTAAAATCTCGTGGACCACGTTGAGAAGAATGAAGTAAAGTTATTATTTCTGTTAAGATCCTGTAGAGTGTCCTATTACCGACACCCCTTATTTGAATATTAACTTAATATAGTCTTTACATAGTCTTTTACATAGTCTCGGTGGCGCAGTGGGCGAGCGCACGGCCTCTGATCCAGAGGTCCGGAGTTCGATTCCAGACACTGGCTCACACCAATGACTTTTCGAAATTGTTTTCGGAAGTTATGTGTGATAAATACCGATGACTGACAAACTTTGTGCCCGGTATGGCAATAGGTTCGCCACCTATTCCATTTGGGACGTAAACATGACGGCGAGACGAGGCTTAACAGCCGCTGCCTACACCTTCGGGTAACAAAAGGCGTGAAGTTATGTTATGTTATAGTCTTTATATTAAAATCTGTATCTAATTTAACCACTTTACAACGATATTCAGGCCAGCCCGTTTATGCGAGTGAGCCACATGGCACAACCACTGACAAGGTTTTACATTCAAGTTCAGTTTCACTAATTATTCTGGACGAATTGGCTTCCCAAATAGAATAGCGGCGAACTATTCCAATACACTAGGTACAATGTTGTCAGTCACAGATATCAGACATCAGATATTTATCACACGTACATTCCGAAAAGAATTACGCGAAATCATGTTGCGAGTCCGGAATGACTCACGACTTCAAAATCAGAAGCAAGGAGCTCGACCAACGAAAATAACAGACGCCATTCCTATTATCTGGTGAAAGCAACACATCTATTTTCAGCTATTCAAAATAATTATCATATCAAACTTTAGAAAGTCCTTTAATTTCTGTAATTTGAATAGGAAAGCTCCTACCAAATAAGGAACTTGCTTATTGAATGAGTACGCTAGCCAAATATCTATTTTATATTATTAACTAGCTGACTCGGCGAACTTTGTACCACATCAAAATGCTATTTATCGGCACGCGTTTTGGCGCGGAACGCAACTGCTATGTCCTGCTATATTAATACTGTAATATCTTCGTAAATATACGTTAAAATTACATACTGTAAAGGGCCAGGATCATCTATATTACATACACAATCTATTTAAGACACTTCATTGGATGAAAATGAATGCTCTAGTGTTTAAAATCGCTTCGTAAATAAGACATTATTTCTCGTAAAAAGTAAAGAAATAAAAAGGGTCAGTGTGGGTTATCCCTAAGAGATAGACATATTATGCCCTCGCGGACTTTTTTGTAGACCTTCTGAAGGTCTTAATAATGCAGAACATTGTTTTGATCTATCACTTAGCGTTCAGCCAGCGTTTGCAATTAAAGTACTAAATCTCGAAAATTATCATTTTTTATTTACCACATCATATTATATATTAAATACCAAAGATACGATAGACGTTATGACCGATATGCCGGGTTAATGAGGTTAAATTCAATAAATTCAATTTCGGCTTAAATAAATAAAGACGTAAAAGTTGTGAATAACTGAAATAAATAAATTAGGTATTCAAATAAATGCAATTAAACATGCTTTCTTTTAACAAACAATTACAGTATCTTCACAGTACTAGAGCCACGCAATTCGCAGCATGAATAGGCCAGCTCGACTGGTGAAATACCACTACCTCTCAGAATATCGACGTAAAGTGGCTCTTGCCCCGTTTCGCATGGTGAGAGAGGTATCCGCAGAACCAACCCCTTTTCCTGTCCCCTTCCCATTTCACTCCCGACCCTGTCCATATCCCATTGTGAGGGATGGCAACGCAACTGTTACACTATTTGTGTTCTGGTGCCATTGGTGGCAATTGTGCAGACCATGAAACAAAAAATTCAATATTTATTTATAAGATATATTTAATAAAGAAAAAAATTGTATGTAAAGATCCTTTGTTGTATGATTTAATAGGTAACAGTTGTTATTTTTAATTACTAGATAATTATCTTATTTTTTTAAGTTAGTTCAAATCAGAGTATAACTATTATTAAATATTGATTGGTTTTAAATTAAAAGGTAAGTATTTGTTAAAAAAATCTACCACTGGGTCAAAAACGCGGCCAGTCCTGAGAAAGCCCCAGCAAGAAAACTCAGCGGCTATTCTTCAAAACTGATTATTATTTAATTTTGGACGGGCTATTCATAGTACTATTATTTGTGATATTTTGAGAAAAGAAACTTGGTTTCCAGGCTAATAAAATTATTTTGATTGTATACTGTACTATTCAAAATTCAACAGTATTTTGGTTTCTGATGTAGGTCTGACCTGCAAACTATACTAAAGTGGGTGCTCTCTGTATCAATGAAAATAGTTTTTGAACAACTACCATCTTTTTGTTCACCACTCGTGAAAATGATCTCTCTAAAGAGTTCGAAACGTCGGGAAATAAATAAAAATAAGTAATAAATAAACGCGATATAATCCTGAAAGTTGTTTTAAGGTTATGAGTGTGATTCGCGAAAGTCTGAGAAATAAATAAATATCGTTTTATTAAATTAATCAATTGAACAGACTCGTTGCTAATTCCAATTTTGGATAAATAACTCCAGAGAGAAACTAAAACCAATCGGGTAAACGTTGTTACAAGGGATGTGAAGACATACATAGCCTCCGAGCACGACAGCGCGGATGGACGAAAATTGACGGAGGCTGACCCCATCACTATGCGACATGAATATTTCAGAAGAGATAGAGATACTACGTTGTTCCAGAATATCATTCAGTAATGCCTCCAGGTATGTATAATAATAAATAACCCAAAGGTGTAGGCAGCACCTTTTAAGCCTGGTCTCATCGTTATGTTTACGTCCCAAATGGAATAGGTGGCGAGCCTATAGCCATACCGGGCACAAAGTTTTCAGTCATCGATATTTATCACACTTAACTTCCGTAAACAATTTCGGAAAGTCAATGTATGAGCCAATGTCAGGATTCGAACCCGGACCTCTGGATCAGAAGCCGTAAGCTCGTCCACCGGACCACCGAGACCTTTATAGAGACCAAAAAAATATAAATTTAGAAATAATTCCCAACTAAATTTATTATAACATTATGATAAAATTATTAGAGTATTGCCTGGCGGCTATACCCTGTAATAAAGGGGTTAACACATTTTAAGACTTAATAATGAACAACGGTTCAGTTCGAAGGATCTATGTATATCGGCTATATTTGGAATTATACATTGTGATATTTCATGAAATGTTAATGAGAGATGAATAAAATTACAGAGATAAATTTTAGCAAAGTACACTAGACTACCTTTTCTCGTTAAAGAATTGTACATGAACAATAAACATAAAGATAGATAAAAATATTCATGATTTTCAGACGTTATTTAAAATACTTATTCTGTAGTCAAAAGGTTGTTGCATTAGTAGGAATAGGACAAATTTTGTATTTATAATACTACTATGCTGTTAAAAGGGAACTAAATAAACAAAAAATCTTTATATAAACGGCAAAAAGGTTGAAAATGTTAACAAAATATTTGCTAACCCTCTTTATACGGTTTGTTATAACATACGCTTTGTTTAGTACTTGAAAGCAAAGCAAGTCAAAACTGCCTTTTGAATTATTACACACCAAAACCACTGAAAAATGTTTACACTTACTTGAACGTTGACTTTTCTTGTAGACCAAATCTTTGTCTTTAACGTTAGTGTCACTCCGAAGTGCTCGCATCTCAGCCGCATTTTTAAGAAGCTAAGATTTATATGGTGTTAAAAGTTGTTTTCAATAGGACTGCACATCTAGTAGATTTTTGTGTTGTTAAATGATAGGGGTATACGTGAAATCTTCCTATCTTGTGGTAAGCGATTAACGCTGCTTATGATCGCAGAGAGAGGATAACAGTTGCGTTTGCGTCGTCTTTTAAGATAAAATAGGGAATGCAGGGTCAAGAAGACGGACCTGTGGAAACTCCTGTCAGCGACCGAAACGCGGCCTGGATTTACTTACATTACGTTGACTCATCGTACATCATTATACATTACGTTTTGAGAGTTGTGTGATTTCACCTGTCGAGACGGTCCAATCATGATGGCTCTATCATTGTTGTCTATCAGATAGTAAATTACCTATAACTGTAAAGTCGTCTATTCTCGATATAGTTTTATCAAAATTCTTTATAATTTCGGACTTCTAAGGGATTATATCAGTAGATGAACAACAATAAATTCAACTTGACCTTTCACCAACTGCTCTACTCTACTTCACTAATTGTCTTAAGTGATTAAGACAAATAAGGTCAACAATTAAGTAGTTGCCATGGAACTTTCGACATCTTCAATAACAAATTATATGGAAACAATTCGCGTTAGTAACATCGTTACCCACATATAAAAATTATATAGGGAGAGCTATATGGTTCACTGCATAAATGAGCTTGCTCGATCGGATAAAATTAAATATCACATGTTATCAGAAAATTTACGTAAGGTGTTTCAATCAGTGAGAAAAGTATGTGGAGGCAAACAACCCTTCTCCTTATCTCACCTTAAAGAATGGCGCAACGCAACTATGTCCGTTTCAGTATTACAGGTGATAGGCATCTAGATGGCTGGATGGTTATTGCTACTTACGATTAGGTGAACCGCTTCCTCGTTTGCTCCATCTCAAATAAAAAAAAAAAATCTTTTTCTCGAAAATCTTGTACGTTTTGGATTTTGTTGAAATATTTTTAGATGGAAAAAGTATTTAAGTTAAAAAATTTCAAACGACCCGGTATAGATGACAACTAAGAAACTGTACCCGCAAAAGAGATCTCGGAGGCGTTAAATTAAGCAATACACGATTTTCCTAGTATTCCTTCCCAATTGAGTTCCCAAAGTTGAGTATGAAATTTGGTCAAAATATTCTTTTGGCATGATATTAATTACTAACCTAATCCTTCCCAATGGCTAGACTGTTTTTGTATATAATTTTGTGTGCAGTGTATGTGGTAGATCTCAGAAACGGTCAACATCTATTTTTCATACCCCTAAATTTTAAGCTTGGTTCGCCGCTTTTTTTTTTCAAAACCACTTTTACTGCTCCAATTAGTAGTAAACAACATTGATTTTCATTTTTAAATTACCACAAATTGCGTTGCTCTAATACATGAGTGAAATATTCAGCATCAACTACCAAAAAAATTGCAAGCCAACTTTGTTAAGAAATAATTTAATTAAAAATGTTACATTGCTTGTTGCGAGTTTCACCGAGAAACAATGCTTTTAAATTATATATGACGGTTCAAGTGGCCAGGTATTATTTAAAATAGTGACATAGGCTATGCCAACGTCAGCAATACTCTTGTTACTAGCGTATTCTATCACTGAAGCAATTTAATATAACAAACTGTATATTCAATTCATAGTTATTTATTGAAATAATTCACAATAAATTAATAGCGCACTGTTTAAGGACCTACGAGCGATTAAGTCCTGCGGTGCACCCGGCGGCTTTTATCCACAGGAAGTTGAGTGATCTTAATGTAGCGGCCGGTGTGCCTCACTTGAACATGTGCAGTGATGACGTAGTTTATCGCATGTTGTTTTGCGCCCTTAAATATAATATGATCATAAATAATGACGATATTTTGTCACGTGATCACTTCTGAACTAATCAAGCAAGCGTTAACCAGAAAATCATTGTCAGTGCTATATTCCAAGCATTTAATTTTATTATCTTTTATTTTTACACGGCTTACATTAATCAACTTCCGGCGAACTTTGTTCCGCATCAAAAGTAATAAATGAGTAAATTTTGGATATCATAAGGTTCAATTTGTGCTATTATTATTACATATTATTGCTTTATCTGCAATATCTTCGAAAATATTCGTGTAAATTGCATGCTGTAAGGGCCAGGATCGTCTATATTACATGCCCAATCTATTTAAGACACTTAATTGGATAAAAATTAATGCTGTAATGTTTAAAATTGCTTCGTAAATAAGCCATTATTTCTCGAAAAAAGTAAAAAACATAAAAATGGTCATCGTGGGTTATCCCTAAGAGCTAGACATATTCGCGGCTTTTTCGTAGACCTTCTGAAGATGTTTAATAATGTAGAACATTGTTTTGTTCTATCACTTAGGGTTCAGCCAGCGATTGCAATTAAAGTGCTAAATCTCGAGAATTAAATATATGAATGAATTTAAATATATGAACAACAAATCAAAACTACCTCGTTGACATTCTTTAACTATTACAAAAACCGCATCAAAATCCGTTGCGTAGTTTTAAAGATATACGCATATAAGGGGACAGAAAGCAGAAAGTGACTTTGTTTTATACTAGTAATGATGATTTTAGCTCGAACGGCAGCAATCTCAGACTATAAATTTGAAATATGTTCTAGATGTCACACTTTACCTTTTATAAAATAGGTATATCTACATAACATAACATAACTTCACGCCTTTTGTTACCCGAAGGTGTAGGCAGCGGCTGTTAAGATTCGTCTCGCCGTTATGTTTACGTCCCAAATGGAATAGGTGGCGAACCTATTGCCATACCGGGCACAAAGTTTTTCAGTCATCGATATTTATCACACATAACTTCCGAAAACAATTTCGAAAAGTCATTGGTGTGAGCCAGTGTCTGGAATCGAACCCGGACCTCTGGATCAGAAGCCGTGTGCTCGACCACTGCGCCACCGAGACTTTATATATAGGTATATCTACTTGGCAAAAAATAAACCTTACATACATACATAACTTCACGCCTTTTGTTACCCGAAGGTGTAGGCAGCGGCTGTTAAGCCTCGTCTCGCCGTTATGTTTACGTTCCAAATGGAATAGGTGGCGAACCTATTGCCATACCGGGCACAAAGTTTGTCAGTCATCGGTATTTATCACACATAACGTCATTGGTGTGAGCCAGTGTCTGGAATCGAACCCCGGACCTCTGTGCGCTCGCTCACTGCACCGAGAAACCTTACATAACATTATTATGATTAGGTGTGAGAATTTGTTTACAAAGATCGTTATATAATTCACTACACAGATAAAGGACAGGTGCAGAAAAATCATAGGAGGATTACTTTTTACTTACTTCCAGTAGTATGTGGCGTATAAAAAGTAATCATGTTTTGCTTAGTTGCCTCTGCAAATATTTAAAAATGTGAAAATGTACACGGTGCATGCTTGCTGCAATCGCAGTAACCTGGCCAGTCCAACCGCCTTTTATTACCAATCCATTGCAACCTTGGACTGAATCCTGGACTCAAGTACCATAAAACACGATTCTTACATGCCCCACTTAAAGGCACTCGACATCTCCCCTCCATGAGACAAGATCAATTTGGTTGTAGCTTTTATCAACTTTTAATTCCTTCCGGTTTATCACTCTAAAACTGTTCTAACTGACTTCTAAAAAAGGAGCAGGTTCTCAATTCGTCTGTATGTATATTTTTTTATGTCTGTACACCGATATTATCGTCATCTATAATCGGATTTCAACATTTTTTCTTGTTTGATAGTGTTTACTTTCAAGATGACCCCATTTTCACCAGGCAGGATCTGATGATGGAAACCAGGAGAAATCGAAAGCAATCATCAAAAATTGTATGCGAGTATAGTATGTTTTTATTACGTATTAGTAATGTCTTAGGTATAGAATTAATGGTGCCAACATCTAATGCTGCTTTGCTGATGAAGAAACCACAGAACTCCTCAAAATTTAGGAGTTTGAAGCCAGCCCTGCAATTGGTCGATAGAAATTACTTGGTAGTATGTAGGGCTAGCGTGTTGTTTATGAGGTATGCTTGAATATACATCTGATGCTGGTGTGCTAATGAAAAAGCTACAGAACTCCTTGACCATTAGGAGTTGCGAGACAGTGCTGCAGTTGATGTAAACTGGTTAGTAGTTTATAGGACTAACGTGTTACTTGGGAGGTATGCTTGAATCAACATCATCTGATACTGCTGTGCTGATGATGAAGCCACAGAACTTAACCAGTATCTTAACCAGTTAGGAGTTAGTCGGTGCCAACCTAGGTAATGTACTCTACTGTGTTGCACCGACATCAATAATGAGTGACGATTGTAAATATTTTAATAGTTGAAGCCGACTTTATTAAAGTATTACGTTTTGTATATTGTATTAAGTATACAAATTAGTTAGTCACGTTATTTATTATCTTTCTAGTTAAGGAGGAACTGTTTTCATCTAGTTTGAGATTTTGTGGTTTGTTATTTTAGAAGTCGGTTTAACTTTTTTTAAAAAGTAATTTTATTACAGGATAGTATCGCCTTAGCGTGAATAGGATATTTAGGATAACCCTACATACTGAATGCTTTTGAAGACGCATTGTATGTACCAACCGTTACTAATTAATCTAAACCCTTGACTGGTATTATGGGTACCGTGTGACCCCACGCGTCACGTTTTCTTAATAGCCACTCTAATTAAGTATTCTGATTACATCGCTACTCAGGGTGGGTGCCGACAATTTGGCGCTACAACAATTATAAGTTCTATTGGCATAGCACTGTTTATTTGTTACCTTATTTTTTTTTGCACATTTTCTACTTGATGGTGTAGGCAGCGGTTGTTTTGCAGCGTTCCATCCAATTTTTAGGTCCCAAATGGAATAGGTGACTGAATCAATTGCCATAAACCAAGCACAATATTTTCAGCCAAAATATTATATTATTAAGTATCGAAATGGATATTACATTACTAAATGTGCATGAAGTACTAACTATCCATGCATTCATAAACAATTTATTATCAGATTTTAATAGAAAATACAGTTCAACAAAATATCGACAAAGAATCGAGGTCATTCTAAACTCTTTCTTATTATATTGTAGGCTTTCGGGGAGTACCGGATCAACTTTTTGAAATCGTAACGTCATTAAGGATTAAATTTCAGAAATAATGTTATTCAAATTTTGCTTGAAAAAAAATCGGTCTGAGTTATTTCTGTCGGTGCCCATAAAGTATCTAATGTTACCTATAAAAATCTGGTTACAATACCCGGAAATAAATTGCACAGACCATTTAACATGAACCAGAATATTCTAAATAATATTTTATTTTCGTTTGTTTGTCAGACTTTCTTTCCTAAACTTATTCATTGTTTCTAAACTTGATTATAGACTCCGGAAACTAGTTAAAATATCCCCTACGGTATTTTATTAAAATCCTGATATCCTGGTGATATCGGATAGAGTGTTGCGGAAGCCTCAGGGTGGTTTTAGAAGCGGAAGAGCATAGATTATTAATCATAGTACTTAATTTTTTACACTCCGCAACATTGTGGACAAGCAACCGGCTCTTAGCTGGAAGGTTTTCTCGGTTTTGTGGATCTGGAAAAAGCGTTGGGCAGGGTGTTACGAAAGGATCTGTGGTACATACTCCAGGACTAAGGGGTGGGTGACGCACTATTGCATGCTGTGCAGTCCACTTATGAGGTCAGACAGGGTTTCGTACTTTCTGCTCGGCTGTTCATCCTCTACCTGGACAGTTATCTTCAGAAAGTGAGATCGACGAATGTGAACGCGTGACCTAGTTGTGAGCTGCGTGCTTTACGCAGATGCCGACGTGCTTTTAGCCGAATCACCATCGGAACTGCAAAAATTAGTCACTATTATGAAAGATGAATGCTTGATGGAAGGCTTACAATTGAATGTGACACAAACGAAAGTTATGGTGTTTAAAGGGAGGAATCCAGAAGGAATGTAAGGATAATTATCGATAACGTTGTTCTGGAGCAGATGTATGAAATTATATAATGGGCTTTTAGCAGGGATGAAAGGTACACTGCGGATGTAGAAAGAAGAGTGGCGTTGGAAAAAAGCGTAAATGGAGCGTTGGGCAGATTTCGGGGCACGAAAAACATTAGCAGAAAAGCCCAGCTAGCGATCCACAATGTGGTACTGATCCCAATGGTAACTTATGGAAGCGAGAGTTAGCTGTGGCTGAGTGTGCATTGAAGTAGCATCAACACAGCAGAAATGTGGGTACTGCGCAAAATCTGCGGAGTGACCGCTCTCGCTGACAGTGTCAAAAATAAGGTGGTAAGGAAGAAACTTGAATTGAAAGAGTATCGGTGTAAAAGTAAGAAATAGCATGCTGCGATGGTTCGGATATGTAGAAAGAATGGATGATGCAAGATTGACTAATCAGATATACAATGCAAAAGCGGATGGATATAGGAGTCGAAGACAGCCAAGATACACATTCCATAACCAAAAAGAACGTGTTCAGGAGGAAGGTGAAGTTAGTCTAAGGTGCATGAAAGGACCTATAAAAACGACAACGAATCGAGTGAGGCGTGTAAGATTCGTGCCTTGTGGCGCTCCGTTCTCACTGCCTACCCCGGAAGTTGAAGTTCCTCATTACAAATATACCACAGTGTTAAAGTTACAGAGTTGTTAAATAAAGCATTCATTTGAAATAATTTCAAGATAATATTTTTATCACCTGTTCCCTAAATTACACAATGAAGATCCAGACCAAATGAAAATGAATTCATTGTATGAAGATGACGACTAATTTGATTTCTATCAACTGTTCGTTCCAGAAAATGTGTTCGACAGTAAATTTTTTTTTTATTCATAAAAAGAAGAACTTCTCATCCCGAGGGCTGCCTTCATATATTAAATATTTGAAAGGCCTTATATCCGTTGTAGTCTTTCATTTGTGAACTTATTCGTGATAAATTGCTTCACCATGTGGTATCGACGAAAAGAACTTATGATCTTATTCACCAATACGCAACTTAGTATCTAGATTTTGCTGGATGCTTAAACAACATTTTTATCTGAATCTAAGCAATAAAAATTGTCGCCAATGATACCCAAAATTACAGTAATAATTATAGTAACGTTAGCAATCTGTAACAATATAGCTACAATATTACGCAAAAAAATATATAATTTTAGGGCGTTTCTGAAACTAAAGCGAACAGATTTTTAATTATTTTTTTTAAGTTAATTGAAGTATAAATGATGATTATCGTCGAGATTGAGACCGATGTATGGAAAAAGTTTACACCGCCGCTTTGGAAAATGGAATATGGCTGAGCACCCTGCTTCTGAATCAAGAAGTCGCGGATTCAAATGCTGGCTCAAACCAATGACTTTTTGAAATTATTTTCGGAAGTTATGTGTTATAAATATCGATGACTAAAAATTTGTGCCCGATATGGCAATAGGTTCGCCATCAATTCCATTTGGGACGTAAACATAACGGCGAAACGAGGCTTAACAGCCGCTGCCTACACTTTTGGGTAGAAAAAGGCGTGAATTTATGTTATGTTAGGTTAGGTTACAGTAATAAAATAAGTCAATACATCAATGTATAAAGTCAAAGTAACTTTATTTTTATAGGTCTTCACAGACACTTAAGAATAGTCAACAAGTACAGATAACATATTATTTAAAATGAATACAAACACACATTCCATGATCAAATAGAACGTGTTCTGGAGGAAGGTGATGTTAGGAGCCTCAAAAATCGACGCGCGTGCATGAAAAGAGTTATGAAAGTCAACGAAGCGAGTAAGGCATGTAAGAATCGTGCCTTATGGCGCTCTGTTCTCGCTGCCTACCCCGCAAGGGATTTGGCGTGAAGTTATGTATGTGTATGTATGTAAATACAAACACGAGCGCTTGTGGAAAGTGCCTCCGTGGAACAAAAAAAGACACGGACGCAATCGCCACGAGCGGCCCGATTTCGAGTGTAGGGGCTATCATGAAAAGAATCGGGCAAGAAACTCATGTGCCAAATACTCTTTTGAAACCATTTGAAATAAATAACAATATTATTATAACTACTGAAAACAAATCAGTAGGTTGGTAAATAAAAGGTGTAGCAAACAGAATACTCGACGATCACAAATAAGATCCAACCAAATTAAAATCAACGTCAAACATGTTAACAAGAAATTCTATGCGATCACAGTAGTCGACCACAACTGACGCGACATCTTTTAATTAGAGTGGTACTGTGACACATACTACACACTACACATACACTACACACACCACACTACACATACTACATACTGATGAACTGTGACACATTGACTTAAGCAAAATAACCGACTCAAATACTGAATACATACTCTTGCCATTGTGATTGATCGTTCTGTTCAATGTGAGCTGTTCTGCATAAGTGTACTAATCATTAAAAATGATTTATTTATACGCAGTATTACTATTATTGAAAGGACTGCACTTGATTTCATGCGATAATATTTAAAGATATATGGCGGCGTTTATAAGTACAAATTTATAAGTTAATAAATACCATAGATGTAAATGGTTACTTCTTTGCTATTTTATTATGTTTCACTATTCCTGGAAAAGAAAAAGGAGGTGATGATGTATGATTTTCACCAACTATTCAGGAGCTTAACGAACTATTCTATATATTTGCATGAGTTCCAGAATCAAGTCTCCAAAAAATTTAGGCTACAGTTACCTTCGACTGAAGACGTGTTATTTAATTTATGAAAAGCTTATTAAACTTCGAGATAATCTAAAAAGTTGGCTCTGTATTCCAGGAAACTCAAAAATTATTTGCGAGGGTATTTTATTATTATTTTTTTCTTATATAAATAACATTTTCAGAATTGTACATCATCAGGTATAAAATGTTTCGTGTAATATAGAAATTATTGCAAATACAATTTAACCATTGTGGAGACTTTCAGAAACCTGCAAAATTTGATCAGTAAAAAGAATTGCGACAAGTGGTTGTGGAATTTTGCAGAGTCCGAAACAGGATTAAAATCTTAAGGTGCATAGTTATGGCTATAGGGCGGATGCATTAACACCTCCCCGCCAAAGTCTTGCTGAGTTAATGGAACATTTTTTGGCAGGTAGCTGGTATAATAAGGCGTTACTTAGAATCTTTTAATCATTGCTTCCTAGGAGAAACAAAGTTCGTTGGGTCAGCAGATTATATAATAAAATAAAATAAAATCTACTCCTGTTACGTCATTGTAGATATTAGAAAACAACTGTCTTGAGAGTAACATAACTATTATTTGAGTAACAGAAGTTAAAATAACAGTTCTTTTTTGGTCTTTGTATGTATGATTTATCAATCTACCGTAGCATATATGCTATGCTTAAGGGAAAATCTGTTATCTCCAAAATTACTTAACAAAATCTGTTGCGCTTTTCACAGTTACATTAATCTTGAGCTAAACCGATTATTGAAATTTTTGAATTAAAAATTTAACAGTGGTAGTCTTGCAGTTCGCTACATGAATGGGCCGGCTCAACCGGTGAAATACCACGACCTCTTGGAATATCGGCGTGAAGTGGGTAGTGCCACGTTTCATTTAGTGAGGGAGGTATCCGGACGCCTGATCCTCTTTTCTATTTCTTTCCCCTCCTACTACTTAAAGGACGGTAATGCACCATGGTGTCCATGGGCGGTGAAAAGTTACTTACCATCAGGTGACCCACTTGCTCGTATGCCCTCCTATCCCATAAATAAAAAAAATACTTTGTTGCCGTTCATAATAAGCCATCTACGAATACGTAATCCTCATTAAAATACCAAATCAGAAGGTATGCGAAATAACTTATTTGACTTAACCATAAAACCTAATTTACTCATTAAACATTTCAGTTTTAAATGGATTTACATTATAATCAGTGATGCTTTAATTATAGTAATTCTAATAAAATAACGATAATAACGTCTTGGGTGTTTATAAATGTAATTTCACAGGACGTTAAGCAATAATTAAGAGACTACTACTACTAATTGGAAAATCAGAGATCGATTTTACTTCAAATGTACCTGTAGTTAGTACTGATATATATGAATCTGTGAATATAATTATAATTATTTTGAACTTATTTAAATTAGTCTGTTTTATTACTCAGGCTGCGATCTGCTTTGTCTGGATATACTGTCATAATATTGTCATACTTATTTATGCCCCTAAGTTTTAGCCACGGCTCCTCCCGAATCATTTAAACATCATAAAACTGGAACTATGATCTCAGGCATATTTATCAGCCGCATTATCGTAACATTCAAAATTTTGACGCCTAAATTTTACAACGTTCAAATGCACTGATAAATTTCCGACTATATAGTTTTGTTAACATAGTATAGCATAGCATACTTCAAGCCTTTTTCTACTTGAAGGTGTAGGCAGCGGCTGTTAAGCTTCGTCTCGCCGTTATGTTTACGTCCCAATGGAATAGGTGGCGTACTTATTGCCATACTAGGCACAGAGTTTTTAGTCTTTGATATTTATCACACATAACTTTCGAAATTAATTTTGAAAAGTCATTGGAACAACCTCTGGATTCAGAAACGGAATTCTCGACCACTGGACCACCGACACTTTTATTATTTTATAATACCAATATAATATTATTCTTTAGATAGAACTATAGATAGGTAATAATACTCGTAATATGTAAGCCATCTATAATACCGATTTCTTCCAGGAAAACCGTAATAATGATACTTATAAATTTCAACATCCATTTTGTCGCCCGGAAATAATATTTCATACAAAACCACACCAATTGTGGTCGCAAAACGCTTGCAGAGCTCATTGTTCCCACGAGTATCATAATAGATCAGTATATAACGATCACAAGGATTAAGGTAGAGTGTATGAAATATGTTATATTCAACTATTCGGATAGTTTTTAAAAATTACTAGCTTACCCGGCAAACTTTGTCTTGCCAAAAAATAAAAATAAAAACAATAAGGGTTTGATCGTAGGGGGTTGAAAGTTTAGGGTTGTATGTATTTATGTATACCGTTTTATAAAAAGATAAGAAACAGAAATATATCAAAAAAATTTTAAAAAAATTGAAGGGTACCCTTGTAATTTAGGGGGATGAAAAATAGATGTTATCCGATTCTCAGACCTACCCAATATGCACACTAAATTTCATGAGAATCGGTATAGCCGTTTCGGAGGACTTTAACCACAAACACCGCGACACGAGAATTTTATATATAAGATTTTATATCCGAGAAAATACGAAAATACCTATTAGATGAATGATAAATAAATACATTTTTTACGCCTATTCCTTTGCAGAGATAAAAGAGTGCCATAAGGCACGATTCTTACACAACTCACTCGATTTTGACACACGCTCACCTGTTTTAAGGCACTTGACATCAACTTTCGTAAATATACATTAATTTTGTCATTTCAGGTATGTTGTAGCTGTCCTCATCTTATTTCTAATTGCTTAGATGCAAGATTGACTCGTGTAATATCAATTATTTCTACAATACAATGACTTGACTTAATAAAACTTTGTTAGTGCAATATTCCCGCTATTCCCACTTGCAAGTGAAGGGATGGCGGGGGATGAGGAACGCCGCCCCGGCGTGTCCGTCAGGAGGAAAGGGCTTCACTTCGCCGACCGACTTCGCACAGTGTGCACGCGCATTGAGCACACATATAATAGGTTGGGGAAAAAGTATTTTCGTATTTTTGTATGAAAAGTCAAGACATTTTTTTCAAAGTTTATTTACATTTATTTACAATATATATGTACCGTTTTGTTGAATAACTTTCTGCCATTTTGTGGGCAGAGACATTATCCCGTTACTGTAGAAACTTTGGGACTTCTGATCAAAAAAACGGGACAAATAGTTTTGGCAGTCCTCTCTTGAGGTCAACCTTACAGAACCTAAAGAATTCTGAAGAGACCGAAACAGGTGAAAATCTGAAGGCGCAAGGTCAGGGCTATATGGTGGATGCACTAGGACCTCCCAGTCGAACTCTGTTAATTTTTGCTGAGTGGCTAAAGATGTGTGTGGTCTAGCGTTATCGTGATGAAAGACCACACCCTTCCTGTTGATCAATTCCGGCCGTTTTCTCTCGACTGCTTCCTTTAATCTCATCAGTTGCTGGCAGTAAAGATCAGAATCGATGGTTTTGCCGGACGGTAAAACCTCATAATGAACAATGCCCTTCCAATCCCACCATACACACAGCATCACCTTATTTCGTGTTAGGCCAGGTTTGGCCACAGTCTGTGAAGCCTGGCCAACTTTCGACCACGACCTTTTTCGCACGTTCTTGTCGTACGTGATCCACTTTTCATCGCCAGTTATAAATCTCTTCAAAAACGGCTCGGTTTCATTACGTCTCAATAATGAATCGCAAATGAGTACACGGTTCATTAAGTTTCTTTGAGTGAGCTCGTGTGGCACCCAAATATCGAGCTTTTTTGTATAACCAGCTTTCTTCAAATGGGTCAAAACTGTTTTGTGGTCAATTCCCAGTTCTTCAGCTACATCGTAACTACTAATATGCCGATCTTGCTCCACTCTTTCAAAAATGGCGTCCATTTTATTCGTAACAGGGCGACCAGAGCGAGGTGCATCTTTAACATCAAAATTTCCGGACTGAAAACGTTTGAACCAAATTTGTGCTACTCTTACTGACACTGCATCAGGTCCATAAACATCACAAATTTTTTTCACTGCTTGAGTTGCATTTTTGCCTTTTTTATAATAAAATTTTAAAATGTATCGAATTTCTTCATTAGATTCACTCATTTTTACGGAGAGAAAAACAAATGAAAAATAGCGGGAAACAACTTTTTTTTATTTTTTTCTTTTCTTTATAATGTAACCTTTTTAATGTTACCAAAACCAGCCAGACACAAATAGTACAGTCAAAGAAATTTTATAATAAGTTTATACCTACGTTATGCGAAAAGACTTTTTCCCCGACCTAATATATTGTATATCAAATAAAATAGTTAATTAAATAGTACTTAAGTGTACAAAGTTTGTTTGATTTCCAAACAAAAGTATGTAAACATGTCATCATTACCACTATCTAAAATATTAAAATTTAAATTAATTTAAATTAAGTTTAATTCAATCACGATTTTAATGAGAGTTTAAGTAAAAAATATTGTTAATAATTAAATATGTTATTTTTAAATCTGTTTTCATTTTATGTTCCACCAATCCGATAAACTTAATATAATATCATATACAACAAATATAATCATAGATATAAAATTCTCGTGTCACAGTTTTCGTTCTCATACTCCTCCGAAACGGCTTAACCGATTCTCATGAAATTTTGTGTGCATATCGGGTAAGTCTGAGAATAAGACAACATCTATTTTTCACCCATAGCCCACCCCTCAATATTTTTTTTAATTTTTCGATATGTATCTGTTTCTTATTTTTTTTATAAAACGGGATACAAAAATACATACAACCCTAAATTTCCAACCCCTTACGATAAACTCCAATTTTTTAAATAATATTTTTCGGTAAGACAAAACATTTGCCGGGTCAGCTAATATTCTATATAATAAACAGTTTAAGAAGAAACTAAAAAATATAATAAACAACCGGATACGACGTTAAAAGCAATAAATATCGAAAATTCTTCATCAAACATTAACTCTGAAAACATTCTGTTAGTACATTTTGATCTGATGTTCCCTGAATATTTTCGTGACTAAAAAATCGGGCATATAGTCTGTAGCAATTTGTATATATTAATATACTTTAAAAATGACAATTGTGACTTTTATGTACTAACAATCCAAAAATATACAGAACCCAAATTTATACTTTAATAGAAAGAAAAAAGAAGGTGCAGGCAGCGGTTGTTACCTTACGACCAGTTGATTTCAGGCACAATTTGAATAAATTAACTCGTTTATTTCTAAGATTCTCGCGAATCACATTCATAACATTGAAACAACTTTTTAGGGATTATATCGCGTTTATTTAGAAATGAATTTCTATTCATTTCCCGACGTTTCGAACTCTTTACAGAGATCATTTTCACGAGTAATGAACAAAACGATGGTAGTCGTTCAGAATTCTATATAAATGGGATATAATCCATAAAAATTTGTTTCATTATAACAACAAAATTAAATCGTATTCAAAATTTGTAATATTGAACTATATTTTATTAATTATTCATTAAGTATCTCTTAAACAGAAATATAATTTAATCTTCTTTGATTATCATCAAACATTCACAGTCACGTTTAATATTTACTGAAGCAATGTGCTAATTTCCTAATTATTAATTGTTCATCTCTCATATTCTCGAAAAATGTATTAACCAAATCTTACCTATTGTTATGGATAACTTAACGTTTGCTAAGTAGGAGTTTCAATGAAAATTTCAGTTACCTAAGTACCTATATTTCAAATCAGACGTTGGAATTTTTCTCTCCTGGAAAAAACTATATTAACTTGAATAATGTTAGGACGTCAGGAGAGTTTTTGTTGTGTACATCGGAATCCTGCCAAAACCAAAGCTCGGCTATCACTATCTAACGGGTGATGCTTTTGTGACCTTCAATTAAAGGGTATTTCGATGCGCTAAACATTACTAAACTATCACTAAACATACATAACATGAGGGCACTACGCAAAATCGGCGGAGTGACCCTCGCTGACCGCGTAGAAAACAAGGTTGTAAGGAAGGAAGTTGGTTTGAAAGAAAGTGTCGGTGTAAAAGTAAGAAAGGGCATGCTCCGATGGTTCGGACATGTAGAAAGAATGGTTCATGCAAGACTGACTAAGCAGATATACAATGCAAAAGCGGATGGATGTAGGAGTTGAGGACGGCCAAGACACACATTCCATGACCAAATAGAACGTGTTCTGGAGGAAGGTGATGTTAAGAGCCTCAAAAACCGACGCGCGTGCATGAAAAGAGTTATGAAAGTCAACGAAGCGAGTGAGGCGTGTAAGAATCGTGCCCTATGGCGCTCCGTTCTCTCTGCCTACCCCGCAAGGGATTTGGCGTGAAGTTATGTATGTATGTATGCTAAACATTACAATATGTGTCACTGTCTGGATAAATGTGAACATAGTAATAACACGACTAAATGTATGTATTTACATAATATAGAACTCACCCCTTTTGGAGTTATCAGGCTTTAACATCACTTTAGTCCAAATTTATATGTAAATAGAATACCAATATGCCAACAAAGTTTATTACAACATAACCAGATCAACTCTGAACTACAAAACTTTTTTATATGGTGGCCATTAATGAATATTTGTATTAAAATCAACTCATGCTCTTAAAACGTCATAATTCCTCTAACATCTGTTTTGCTGTCCTTTCTCCTCCCTATACTAGTTTATTATCTGTCTCATTCTAACAACAGTATTAATTACCAATACGATTTTACGACTACATATATTACGATTACATTACACTATTAATGCATGAATAATGAAATCATATATAAGTCATCATCACCATCATCTACCCGGCCTGTTCCCATCATTAGCCATCGCGTGCTACACGTCATACTTTCTGTATAGGGAATCAAAATTAAGGGAAAAATGTGATCCGAGTTTTTTGACCATTAAAAAATATAAACAATTTGTAGAAAAAGTAAATTACGTAGTTGATAATAAAGTGAGATTAATCATCTCACTTTATTATCAACTACGTAATTTACTTTTAGATTAATCATCTCACTTTATCAACTAACCATAAATTCATTTACAAAGTTTTCTTCTCTTCTTGGTCTCAAAGCAGAACTCAATTTTAGAGAAATATTGAATTATTGTTTGATTAAGGTTTGTTAGATATTATATTTCCAAAATGACTTCAATAACATTTTTGAACCGTTAAGCATATTAAACCCCTAACCAAATAACGACGCTATGCTTGTTATTAAAATAGTAGCTTCTTTTTTCATAGGATAGGAGGGCAAACGAGCAGGCGTGTCACCTGATGGTAAGTAACCCGCCCCACCCATCGACATCTGCAACACACAACAGTTGCGGCTACCTCTCTTCCAGAACGAAACGCGGTATAGGCCACTTTACGTCGATCTTCTAAGAGATCGTGGTATTTCACCGGTCAAGCCGGCTGGCCGGATATCTTATTACATATTATTCATGTAGACACTTTTACATAACCGCATAATAGGATTCTAACCCGCGACTTCCAGACTCAGAAGCGGGGTACTCGACCACTGAACCACCGAGACATTAACAATTAGATCATGAGCAGGAATATAATATAAAGCATCTGCGTCAGGTTCAATAAAATTACAAAATTAAATTTTGAAAATATGTAAATAAAATATTTTTCATTTTCAAATTTTAAACTTTTCTTTGTGTGTAATTGTGTATCTTCTTAAATTCACCTAATATTTATGCCTGAAATTTTTTTCCAAATTTTTACTCTGGCGAATCTTTCCACGCTGGATATAATATTTAACGGCCAAAAGAATCTAATCTCAAACTTTACAGGTTATCTTTGTATTAAGGAAATGTAATGATACTGGAATATCTTTGTAAACCGTCCCGAAGTTTTAAATTGAACTGGCATTTATTAAACAAAGTAATAAATACACTGACAAGTCATAATTGTATCGTAGACGTCAAAAGGTGAGGTTGGATTACGATTAAATGTTATCAGTCAAGTTTGTAAAATATTTCATTACAACTTTGAACAATAAAAATATAATAAAATATATGTAAAAATGTAGCATTATGGAGTTTTAATAAAAAAAAATGAAACTTTTAATAACTTGTCATCTTTAAATTTATCTAACCCTTTTTGTAACTCTCAAAAGTTTATTTAAAAATTTGAATTTTTCTAAAAGTTGTTATTAGAAATGAAGTCTCGCGCTTGACCTTAATATATACAAATAGGCATTTTTGTACTAGCTATGGTATAACCACGCATTTCGCTAGATAAAAAAGCCTTCTCGAGTTGTGAAATATTACGACCTCTTAGAAAATCGACGTTATGTGGCTCTTGCTACATTTTGTTCTGTGAGGGACGTCTTCGGAGGCCCGCCGCCTTTTTCCTATTCTACTTCAAAGGCTAGTAACACAAAACTATTTTTGTTGTAAGTATGAATGCATGGCGTTCGTCACATACCACCAGTTGATCCGCTTGTTTGTCTACCCCCAATTCATAAAAAAGTGTGTATACTCTGTAAAAATAGTACGACTTAGTTGATTGAATTAGATACTTCCTATTTCAATGGTTAAGCCATGCAGTCCGCTGCATAAATGGGCCGGTTCAAACGGTGAAATACCACGACTTCTCAGAATATAGACACGAATGGCTCATATCGCGTTTCGTTCGTCTTTTAATAACATTTAATATTTATTAACTGCTGACAGAACAAAGTCTGTCTGGGCAATTGTCATCTTATACAGTAGTTTATTATGTATCGCCGTGTAAAGTGTATTTAACTATCTAGCGAGGACAGTTTATAAGGGACTCGGTGGCACAAAATTGACCGAAAAATATTCAGCGAGTTGCTAATGCAGTTGATAGTGGTCTTAAAAAATATTTTTGTCTTGAAATTACTTAAAGTTATATTAAATCATTTATGCTGACTAAAAACAGCTTTTAAGAAAATCCTAACAATATATTGTTGCTTGTGTCACTGCTCTAGGGAATAGCGCTACTAGATCTCTTGCCGTGGTCATTATAACAGAGCTGATTTGATTGAACCTGACGCAGATGCTTTGTATCATATTCTTGTTCATGATCTACTAGTGAATATATATCCTTGCATTGCATCTGGTGACGCGCGTTAATAGTATATGTATATATTTATTATTTAAATTTAGTAATACCTAATCATTATTTCATTAGTATTATATTTCGCTGTTGGTTGATCGTATGTACTTGTTGTGAGATGCACTATCAAGGTGTTACGCCAAAATCACGCTAGATGGCGTTGATTACGAGATGAACCATTCTCGTTCGTGGAAGTTTCGAGAAGATTTGCAGCGCCGCCTCGATGGGACGGAGTCTCATCGCTCTCATCACGCACTCTCATCACGCACTTCGTCACGCATAATCTTCACGAGAGAAAAACCCGCTATCTCTCGTTCGCCCAAAAGATTAATGTCATCTTCTGAGAAAATAATTATCGCCCTCGTGAGTTCTGTATCTCGTCGAGTGAAATCGCATACGCATAATTTCATAAAATTCTTTATAAACGCTATTTTCCGTCGCCGTGAGTGGTGAACAAACAATAATTACAAATCAAACTCTCAACGCTTAAAAAATATAGTGTTTCTATGTGCAACAATTTAGTGTTTAATAAACGCTACTAAAATCATCGAATTATCAATCGTCAAGTATTGCATGGAGAATGCTGTAGGTGGCCTAACATCAAACTCTGCAGAGAAGAATGCAAGAACTCTTGGTAAGTGCTTACACTGCATTTACTACTCTGTGTAAAAAGTATCGGGAATATGTCAATAAAGAGACCCGCGTAAAAGAGGTCCTTCTAATTTTTTACTGCATGTTGGTAGCACTGTACTGATTTAGCGCGCAAAATTTGAACGGGATCTGTCATTTAATTTGTTTTAAACTAAACTTTTTGTTGGTCATAGTTTTGAGTCCTCGGCGATTTTTACAATGGAAAATATTGTTGAACAAAGAGTGTGCCTTAAATTTTGTGTTTCGAATGATATTTCATGTGGTGAATCACTAAAAATGTTGCGAAATACATACGGCGAATCATGTATATCGAAAACAAGGGCTTATGAATGGTATAAGGCTTTTAAAGAAGGCCGAGAAGTAGTAGTAGACTTGCCTCGTTCTGGTAGACCTTCAACCGCTACGACCAAAGAAAACATCGACAGAATCAAGAAGCTAGTGCTCGAAAATCGACGTATGAGTCTGAGAGAGTTGGCTAGTGAGGTGAACATATCTTTTAAGTCCGTCCACAATATTCTCATTGACATTTTAGGCATGAAACGCGTCGCCGCTCGACTAGTTCCAAAAGAGCTCAATTTTGTTCAAAAAGGGCAGCGAAAGCATGTCGCTGAAGACATGGTTTCCCGAGCTTCTACGGATCCGACCTTTATGAAACGTATAATAACTGGCGACGAGACATGGGTTTATGAGTATGACATGCAAACAAGCCAACAGTCTTCAGAATGGCGTCTCGAAAACGAGCCGAAACCCAAAAAACCGCGGCAAAGTCGCACCAAAATCAAGGTGATGCTGACAGTTTTTTTTTTGCTACCGTGGTGTGGTTCACTCCGAATTCCTTCCAGAGGGAGAAACAGTGAATAAAGAATATTATTTAGGCGTCATGAAGCGTTTGCGTGAGAGTATCCGCCGAAAACGTCCAGATTTGTGGCGACACAACTCATGGATGCTGCACCATCACACACAGCCATTATAGTGAAAGAGTTTTTAGCGAAAAATACAACAAACGTTCTCGACCAAGCACCCTATTCACCTGATAATAATATGGCTCCGTCTGACTTTTTTTTATTTCCCAAGTTAAAATTACCATTTCGAGGAAAACGTTTTGAGTCAATAGAAGCCATAAAAGAAAATTCGCTGAATGAGCTAAAGGCCATACCGCAAATAGCCTATGAAAAATGTATGGAAGACTGGGTGAAGCGGTGGAGATGTTGTATTGCAAGCGATGGGGCCTACTTTGAAGGCGATAAAATAAATTTAGATGAATAATTTGTATTTTTTGTTTTATTGACAAATTCCCGATACTTAGTACACAGAAGGTAGCTTTCTTTACGCTGTTGATTCCACATACAATAGTTTCACTACTTTTACTTGATTTACTATACCACTATTTTTATTTTATTTTAATCTTTTGTTATCAAACGTGTGTTATGATATGACTATTTAATTGTCCTATAGGACCAACAAAATGACAAATATTTCGATTTAGATTGTTTAATATTATATAGGGGGTTATGTCAAGATGCGGCGAAGGGGGCCGCCACCCTTCACGCAGCGCCAATCCTGGCGGTAGGCCCTACTTTGAAGGCGATAAAATAAATTTAGATGAATAATTTTATTTTTTGTTTTATTGACAAATTCCCGATACTTAGTACACAGAAGGTATATACGACAATCATAGCATACGTTTCCTAGTACTTGGTACCTTCGCAATATCGCATCAAATAAGATTGAGCTATTTACACGCTTCAATCAAAAAGTATGGTGTAAGGAGATTCGCCCCTCCAGCATCTTTAGAAGGTTTTATTGCGCATCTTCAAATTCCACGTAGCTATTCTATTATGTGAATCATTAACACAGTATTAGTTATATAAATTATTGATTAAGTAAGTTACGTTATAAAATAAAAGGTATATCAGGGGGATAAGCAGAATAACATTGTTGAGCACTTTGTGGAGGTTTGTCCCCATTAAGTAATGTGAGAATTCCTATGCTTCGTTCATAAGTGATTAAAAATAAATGGAATAATTTATTGAAATAATCTAAGCATATAAAGCGACAGCCGAAGGTTACTTTGTTTTATATAATATTGTGATCATGATGCATAATTTTACTAGCAAATTTCATCGCTTATTAATCTCATTCATATTTTAAGAACATTTATGTACCAATCTTGTAAGGAAGATCGTTATTAGTGTATTCTAATAAGTGCCGTGATTGCTTTGTTAAACAATATAGAGGTTTATTTCATTTAAAACAAGCTTGCGATGGTGAGCAGATTATTGTCATAATGCTGAACTAAATTCATCGTTTAATTTTAACGGCGATAGAGGAATGAGTGATGCTATAGTTAAGGGACAGTTATTGCTACTTGTGGATATTGCGGGTGTAGTAAAAATATGTTTTTATGAATTTTGAAAATGGCGAAAAGTGTATAAAAACTTTTCTATACACATTGAAAATATTAACGACATCATGTTTTTATGAATAAGCTTCTATACTCACATACACCTTTATAGCTTGAGTTTTTTATAGGTTATAGTGTATTATCACAAATATTAAACTGCTGTGCCCTATAGAATGTGCCACCCTATTTATTTTCGCTTGGGCGTAGTAAGAGGTGACCAAACAATCTGGCCTGATAGTAATCATCACTCAGGGCTTATGGTATGATGCTTAACATTTTCTGAGCCTTCCAAATTCTGCTTTGAAAGTATTGCGGCTAATTAATATACTTTGTATTGTTTGAGTGTGTTTGTATAAAAAAATAAAATAAAGTGGAAATAATGTCCCATACATAATAAATGCCTACTCATTTTAACCCAATACGGATGTCGGATGTCAAAGTTTTTTTCATGCTCTCTTGAAAACGGTCTCAACTGTAGGACAAGGCACAAAAAAAGTTCAATAGGTCACCGGAAGCACCGTCGTTTTGAATAATTTCACTGAAAATGTTGGTCACCAATTGGTAAACTCTGTCTTGGCAAAAGAAGTTATTCAAGAACCGTTTCAAGACCTTGACAAAGAGGATTTGAGGAGAATTATTTTTAAAAGAAGACCACCCATCGTTATTCTATGTACCATCATAAGTAAATAATTCAAAAATTTCGGATATAATATAATAAAATGGTTTTTTTTTATTACCTGTAATCTTTGTTTATTTGGTTTTATTTGGCTTAAACAGACGTAATTTAATGTATATATTTTTCATAATTTTAAATGTAAATCAATGTAACTAAATATTTAGATTGAATTTCATTAAAATTTTATTCTAAATATACATAAATTTAATTGTACCTGAAAGTGAAAGGTTCAATAAACATTGTTTCATTAAAATCTGCTGTATGTGTTACAACTTATAAGTTACAGCAGTATTGCAGGCAACAAGACTTACTGTAAGACTGCAGTTAGCTTGTCCAAAATCACGAACAAAAATATAATCGATGTCTAGAAAATGAATCGATGTCTGTATTTACAATTTGGAGGCTCCTGATAGAATTACAGAGGCTATATTATTTCTTATACATACATACACACATACATAACGTACAAACATTCACGCTAAATCTCTTGGGGTAGGCAGAGAGAATGGAGCGCCATAAGGCACGATTCTTACACACCTCACTCGCTTCGTTGACTTTCATAACTCTTTTCATGCACGCGCGTCAATTTTTGAGGCTCCTTATATCACCTTCCTCCAGAAAACGTCCTATTTGGTCATGGAATGTGTGTCTAGGCCGTCCTCGACTCCTACATCCATCCGCTTTTGCATTGTATATCTGCTTAGTCAATCTTACATCATCCATCCTTTCTACATGTCCGAACCATCGGAACATGCCCTTTCTTATTTTTACACCGACACTCTCTTTCAATCCGACTTTCTTCCTTATCACCTTGTTTTTTACGCGGTCAGTGAGGGTCACACCGCAGATGTTGCACAATGCTCTCATTTCGACCGCGTTTATCCTAGTTTCATGCACGCTCTGCCATACCCAGCTCTTGCTTCCATAAGTTAGCTTTGGGATCAGTATTGAATTGTGGATTGCTAGCTGGGCTTTTCTGCTAATATTTTTTGCGCCTAGGAATTTGCCCAACGCCCCATTTACGCTATTTCTTAACGCCACTCTTCTTTCTACATCCGCGGTGTATCTTCCATCCCTGCTAAAAGCGCATTATTTCTTATATCTTTATAAAACTTGTAGTATGTTCTTTGAATAGCTCAGTTATATATCGCAGGGTCTGTATAACTAGTGTGCCTTCTGATTCACTTTTTTTACTTATTTAATCTACAATGATGATATTAAATTTAAATGAAAATAAGCTTAAGAAGGCCGTTATTTTTTTTTTGGATAGAATATTGCTCTACAACTGTTATTGCCATGTCACATACTACTACGTTAAGGTAGAATTTTTCGTGGTTAGTATTATATAAAGCTAAATATAATAGCTAACCGTATAATTCACATTTAATAACATATTGACATATTTGACGGGCCTCGTGGCGTTTTGGTAAAACTACCGGTTGCAGCAATGAGGTCGGGGGTTCGATTCCCACCCGAGCACAAATATTTGTGACAAACATGAATATTTGTGTGGTGTCTGGGTGTTTTTCTATGTATTATAAGTATGTATTTACAAAAGAAAAGTATATATGTATTAATATCCGTTATCTAGTATCCATAACACAAGCATTTAGTTGCTTAGCTTGGAACTAGAGGGCGCTGTGTGTATTGTGTCCAAAAAAAAAAAAAAAAAAATTATGAAAATAATATAGTGCGGATGGTTGTTAACGGCCTAAAGCAAACAATCAAACCTTTCACGTCCCTCAAATGTAATGTACAACCACACTAATAAACAACCTCGTCACGTTTCAATAGATAAAGGTAAATTAGAATTTCCACAGCAATAGAGTTCATGTTTACCACATTTTAGTTTTAAACCCACAAATGTTATTATTATAATTTTGTAGCCGAATTGAACTTTACGCATCCTGATATGAACAACTGACTATGTAGTATTAAAATTAATTATTAATTGAACATTTTAAACGATTTAAAAAGGGCTCGGTGATCCAGTGGTCGAGGAGCCTCGCTTCTGAATCTAGGTCGCGGTCTCGAATCCTCACACTGGCTAACACCAATGACTTTTCAAAGTTCTTTTCGGAAGTTATGTGTGAAAAATATCGATAACAGAAAACATTGTGCCCGGTATGGCAATAGGTTCGCCACCTATTCCATTTGGGACGTAAACATAACGGCAAGACGAGGCTTAACAGCCACTGCCTACACCTTCGGGTAGAAAAAGGCGTGAAGTTATATTATGTTTAAACGATATTAAAATTTAGTTTGATATAAACTTTTAAATATAATTGTCTGTAGCACGTACTTCACTTAAAAGTGAATGACATTTAATTGAGTAGGTACTTATTTCAAAATTTCTATTATAAGTTTTCGTGATCAAGATTAGCATGTTTGAAGATATTTCATTCCAATATAACTAAATTAAATTTGATGAAAGTATTAAACGATCATTCTATATTTTTATTTTAACTTAGTAATGTTCTGTCCAATTATCATAGTAGGTTTATTTAGTATTATACATAGTCATTATACATAGGTGACTTACAAAGGTTAAATGTCTTGTGAGCTAACACAAAGAAAACAACATTTACAAAGGTAAAAAAGAAAACACCTTTTACAGGCAATTAAAAAAAATAGACTCACAAATTATCATCACTGAAAGTGAAACAAACTAAAATTTAATCAACTTTAACATAAACTTTTACTTACATACGAAGTAGAAGAAAATCCTTTTTCAGGAGCAAAAAGAAACAAAAACAGAAAAGTATAAGATACTAATATGCTCTGCGAAGTTCTTAACGAAACTGTGTAGCTGATTTTTTTTTGAGATAAGCGTAATTTTTTTAGGCGTGAGTAAGGTTCAAAGTCAAATTCTGTTCATTTGACTTAGGAGTTAGTTGCGGTTTCCTGAACAAGGGTCACCGCAACCCTTTCTTCTACCTCTCAATGTTTTACTGGCTATATTTTATTATACATTTAAAAATACAAATTATTGTGGTTTCCATTTTCTATTTAATTAGACCGTAACTTTTATATAAATATTTAAGAAAAACTTACGGACTTAATCCTATATTATTATCGTAAATTATTAATATTACTAACGTCAACTATAATTAAAAGTTTTTTAATTTTAATTAATACTGTTTGTGTTCCAAAATATATTTTATCAAAGTTTGTATGGCTCTAAGTATAGATTACCTTTATATATAATCTATAAATAAAGTCATATATATAGACCCTATAAAGAAATTCTCTCATATATATTTTAACGTATGAATCGAGAATATTATAGAGTTACCTATCTTAACCCTATTACAAGGGTCGTTTCAGTCACGCCAAACAAAATCATGTCACGTACTATCCTACTTTCAACGAAAATTTCTATCTTATAAGCGTACAGCTAGCTATATCTGTTAGCCTATTATAGCCATATAAAAATTATATGGCTATAATAGGCTAACAAGTCTAAAAATGAAACTCTAGGGTACCTCTTCATGCAGACTTTGATAAAAAACAGAAATTCTTTTATTACGATATTGTATTGGAGTAAAATTCTTACTTTGTAACATTATTTAACATAAATTACTTTGTAGTTAACGCGGAAGTGTTGTAGGCTGATAATCATGATCCACACGTTGTGTGAATAAGAATTAGGTAAATTGCTTTCTTACAAGCTTATTTTATTTATAGTAACTTGCTTTGAAGGCGACTTCGCTTCGTTACAGTCTTTTTTTGTTTAGTAAAAAAGTTAGATTTCTAAATTAAAAGTCACCCGAGTTTTTCCAAATTATATAAGTTAACTGTGAGTGAAAGTTACGGTAAAATTAGTCCTGCCCACCCAGAAATTAGACGGCACAAAGAGACACATAAAAATTATTAAAATTAAATATTTAAATTGTAAAAGCAAAATATTAAAAAATAATACGATTCATTTAGGTAATAAAATGAAGTTATTTTAAAATTAATAATAACAATAATATCTTGGGACACAATACACACAGCGCCCTCTAGTTCCAAGCAAAGCAACTAAAAGCTTGTGTTGTGAATACTAGATAACGCATATTAATACATATATACTTTTCTTTTGTAAATATATACTTATTACATAGAACATATACATATTACATAGAAAAACACCCAGACGCCACACAAATATTCATGAACCCCTGACCGCATTGCTGCAGCCGGTTGTTTTACGAACGCGCCACGAGGCCCGCCATATCACGAACTGACTCTATGGTTTTTTTTTTATCTATATATATTATCTATAAGGTAGTATTCAGAGCACAGAAATAGATCAAGTAGAACGGCGAATAGGCGTGGCAAGCGTGCCAAAACCATGCACTATATTGCATGCTTTTCGAAACTCGCTCTCAGCACGCAACGAGCGTTCCTGCCCTGCGTTCAGGACGTAAAAAAATAGATAAAACGTCACATATATCCCTTATTGTGCTGTGGCAAATTGTAAAAACAAAAGTAGTGAAGCAAATATGAAAAAAGGAAATATTTCGTATGATCAGTAAGTATAGAAAATCAGTAGAAAGTATTTTTTTGAGATTATAAATTATTGTTTTACTTTTACTATGTTCAATAATTACGATCACAAGTTGTATATTTTTTCGTTATGATAAATATCCATTGCTGTCCGCATTCAACGCTCGTATACAAAAACATTGCGCGCATAAATTATACGCGTAATGTACGTCGAATCAAACGAAATACACAATACACCTGCCAGTTGATCGCTGTGTCTGTTAATCGCTGTGATTGGTCTTCGAATGTTAGAGATGGGCACTCCATGTATCGTTGAGTCTTAGGAATTATCGATAAATTAATTCAATAATAATTCGAGTATCAGCTCATGTCTTGCTTTGTCCCTACTTTATTCTAACACCACAAATTTCAACCAAAGTGCTTCGTAATTACATTGGCAGCAGTTTATTTGACAGTATAAGTTTTCACCAATTTGACCAATCGCCGATGGAAAATCATCTCGTTCTTCTCAAACGGGCAGTAACCGAGGTATATGTCGATGTTCGGCTTCGTTATTTAACGGACTGTGAGGCCAACACAGAAATAAATCAAGATAGAACGGCCGCGATGGCATATTTCCATACATCTCGAGCGTGTCACTTTTTTGAAAAACCACGCCCTCAGCGTGACGTCATTTTCATTGTGAGCGCGGCGACTAGTTAGGAGACACTCACATTAGATTATCGATGTTAATATCGGCAACGTGTGATAATTTTATTATTTTTATATTTTACTAACTTTATTGATTTTCTGTAACGATAATCATAGAAAGTAAAACATGTTAAATACTTCAATCCGACATATTAAAACCTAAAACATATTTTTCCAACAGTATATAAAATTTAATTATAAATATTTTACTGTCCTTGAAACTATACATATTTATTAAATATTTGCCTTTTTGTAAGGGTTGGCCTCACAGTCCTGGTTAAATAACGAAGCCGAACGTCTACATATACCTCGGTTACTGCCCATTTGAGAAGAACGAGATGATTTTCCATCGGCGATTGGTCAAATTGGTGAAAACTTATACTGTCAAATAAACAGCTGCCAATGTAATTACGAAACACTTTGGTTGAAATTTGTGGTGTTAGAATAAAGTAGGGACAAAGCAAGATATGAGCTGATACTCAAATTATTATTGAATTAATTTATCGATAAGTCCTAAGACTCAACGATACATGGAGTGCCCATCTCTAACATTCGAATCACAGCGATTAACAGACACAGCGATCAACTGGCAGGTGTATTGTGTATTTCGTTCGATTCGACGTACATTACGCGTATAATTTATACGCGCAATGTTTTTGTATACGAGCGTTGAATGCGGACAGCAATGGATATTTATCATAACGAAAAAATATACAACTTGTGATCGTAATTATTGAACATAGTAAAAGTAAAACAATAATTTATAATCTCAAAAAAATACTTTCTACTGATTTTCTGTACTTACTGATCATACGAAATATTTCCTTTTTTCATATTTGATTCACTACTTTTGTTTTTACAATTTTTCACAGCATAATAAGGCATATATGTGACGTTTTATCTATTTTTTTACGTCCTGAACGCATGGCAGGAACGCTCGTTGCGTAATGAGAGCGAGTTTCGAAAAGCATGCAATATAGTGCAGGGTTTTGGCACGCTTGCCACGCCTATTCGCCGTTCTATCTTGATCTATTTCTGTGGAGGCCAACCCTTACAAAAAGGCAAATATTTAATAAATATGTATAGTTTCAAGGACAGTAAAATATTTATAATTAAATTTTATATGCTGTTGGAAAAATATGTTTTAGGTATTAATATGTCGGATTAAAGTATTTAACATGTCTTACTTTCTATGATTATCGTTACACAAAATCAATAAAGTTGGTACGATATAAAAATAATAAATTTAACACACGTTGCAGATATTAACATCGATAATCTAATGAGTGTCTCCTAACTAGTCGCCCCGCTCACAATGAAAATGACGTCACGCTGTGGGCGTGGTTTTTCAAAAAAGTGACACGCTCGAAATGTATGGAAATATGACATCGCGGCCGTTCTATCTTGATATATTTCTGTGATTCAGAGCATGTCATAGCTTAAGGTCGACCATGTATGAATCAGCCCAACTACCATTAATCAGTTTAATACCCATGACAAGGTGATTTGGTGGGTTATAAAAAAAACTAATGAGGTATATCTGAAAAAAAATATTATAAATCATTTTGATTTGGGACATTATTTTTATTCTATTTTTTAAATAATTGTATGGGTTGTCTGTGAATACTGCATTATTTAATATTGTAATGGTATTTTACGTATTCCAAAGGAAATTTTATGTCTAAAATGTGCAAATAAACGCTTTATTCTCCGAAGCCATTAACTTTATTCTATAGGAAAGCCCGCTGATGAGGTTAATTATGACTGGATGCCACCATATTACTTAATAATTGTCATTGTTAAATTTTTAAATAAACTTACGGACTAACCTACATTTTTGCTTTAAAATTTTAAATCATATTTTTATAAACAAACTGACAACGCAACTCATTGTGGTTAGCTATTAAAAATAGATCAAATCGATGAGTAGCGTTCCCTAGCTCATTCAATGCGCGTGAGCACTCAAACAGACTCATGCATTCGGTACGTTTCACCTTCACTCGCTCTTAAAATGTCCACGAGAACAGACATATTACACTCCATACTTTCTACAATAGATATGTGTTCTAAATATAGGTACTACTATACTACTGATATAATATTTATATACACAATGACGGGCCTCGTGGCGCATTGGTAATACTACCGGTTGCAGCAATGAGGTCGGGGGTTCGATTCCCACCCGAGCACAAATATTTGTGACAAACATGAATATTTGTGTGGTGTCTGGGTGTTTTTCTATGTATTATAAGTATATATTTACAAAAGAAAAGTATATATGTTGTGCCCGGTATGGCAATAGGTTCGCCACCTATTCCATTTGGGACGTAAACATAACGGCGAGACGAGGCTTAACAGCCGCTGCCTACACCTTCGGGTAACAAAAGGCGTGAAGTTATGTTATGTTATGTAAAAGTATATATGTATTAATATCCGTTATCTAGTATCCATAACACAAGCACTTAGTTGCTTAGCTTGGAACTAGAGGGCGCTGTGTGTATTGTGTCCAAGATATTAAAGAAGATATTATAATGCTGTGAACTAATACTTTGTCTTACTGGGTGAGTTGTATAAAGATGATTGCTTAAGTAGTTCACTTCTGATTATTGTAAACGATTACTAATACCGATAGTAATCCTACCGTCTATACATATTTTATTTTCGTAAAAATTTATTAGCTGCACATCATGATCATATTAATTTCATTTTTAGCAGTCTGTCATTGTTATGCTATTTGCTTGTATATTAAGGGTTGCTTATGTAGTTCATTTCTCATTATTGTAAACCATTACGAGCACCGGTGCTTTAGTATAACTACTGTCTATATACAATATTTTATTAGCTGCATATCATTTTCATGTTACTTTCATTTTATTCATATAGCAGCCTCTCATTTTTATGCTTATTTGCATTCTTAACCTGGACTAGCCATTTAGTACCTATTAAGATATCGAGCTCTTTCGGTCGGGTGGAGTTTTAATTATGAAATTACGAACTGCTTAAAAAATATTGATTTGAAACGCTGGATACAGGGGTACTCAGAAGCACAGATCCTATTGGCCCTGCCTGATGGGTTGCCGAACCTAATAGCTGCCTCTGCTTCAATTCCGCTGGACGACGCTGTGGCCTTAGCCGACTACGGCCCGATCGAGGAGAGTGCGGTATTTTTTTCGGCCGCTTACATTGGCCGACCTTTGACCAGATCGAAAATTAAACTCACCTACCTACGTCCTAGTAACTATTCAATCTATATATACTCGAATCGTTTCCTTTTAAATTTTCTCGAACAGTAAAATAGTAAAAAAGGAACGTGTCACTATTTATGAAGAACCTACCTTTTTTCAGTTGATTCAAAGTAAAATAAGTATACTATCTCTCCCAAAGTTACCACAGTTCTTAAAGAGAGTATAGCTGTTTTTTTTAGATAGGCCTAATGTTTTCGATCGTGAGTAGGGTCGAAGACGGTTTGAAAAAGATCCACAATATTGCCAGAGGTAGATTTTTTATTGTAAACGAAATTATTTAGAGAGAATAGTCAACAATTTAGTTTTACGCCGCTTTTGCATGTATTAATTGGCATTATGTATTCATAGTTATAGCCAGTTCATTTGACTTAGGAGTTTGTCGCAATTTTTGGAACTAGGGTCACCGCAATCTTTTCTACTTCCTTTTTATGTTTTGCTAGCCATGTTTTATAATACATTATAAGATGTGATTTCTTTGCTTTAATGTGTAATTAGACTATTACTTTCATATACTTAGTAAAAAGAACTTAAAGACATAGTTTCATCATCTGTATTTATTTTCATGCTATGAAAATAATATCATTAGTTATGATATTGATGTTGTTTGATGTTGATAATCGATTTAAGTTCATAAACGACTATTATCAAAGATTATTTAGATAAATTATAATTACTTTTGAGTGATCCATTTTCTGAAAAAGTAACTCACATACCACCTACCTATAACGTTATTTATTGTGTACTTAAAATTACCAAAAAAAAATCGAAAAGGGTACCTGACGTGACTAATTTATCCCCAATATATGAAGTACTTGATAACCAGATCGACCCGATCTTTGGTTTATAAAGTGAAGTCAAAGATATTTTACATACTTATAAAAACCAATCGACTGCTAAGTACAGGTCAGCAGTTCGATTCTCAATCAAACAATCATTTATTCATTACATTTTGGGTTATAAGGTATAAAGTCATAATTTACATTTCGTATCGCCAAAATCTGCCAAGAATGGCATATGAACATTATTACAAACAGGTTATGCAATAAAATTATAAATTTCAATAAATAAAAATAAGCAACAAAAAAAGTTGAATAGATATTAAAGTAAAAGTAAAATCAATGTTAGGATCGTAAGTAAGTACCAATAAAATAAATAAATAAAATAGAGGTGGGTAATTACATATTTTACAATGTCAGTCATTGTTGTCTGTTACGTTGAGGGGTGGTTAGGTTTATGTATAGCTTTATGGATCGATGCGTAGATCTGCTGTAACTATATGGATGGATTTTAGCTTGTAGTGTTGTAACGTTAGAGGTAAATAGCAATAATAGTCTAGTCCTTCAATAACAGATAGTATATTAGATAATAGTATTAAGATAACATAGATGAAAAATAGTATAAGGTAGCAAGAAAATATTAAGAAGTCAGCGAATAAATATAAGAAAAGAAGTATATAGGAAGAGTAGAGGGCCGGCGAAAGATAGTACATAGTCTCAGGGTGGTAGGTCGGTAAGTGAAAAAAAGGGGTCAGTCTGCTTCCTCCCACTAAGTCGGTAGTAGCGAGGGACACTGGCCTTAAAGCTGGAAGTAGTCTTGCAGGGACGTATTGCCCGAGTTCGCTGGAGTCCGGTCAGCTCCGGTATGGTCCTCCCGCGTAGAAGGCTGCTGGCGGTTGGTTCGCTGGAGTCCGGTCAGCTCCGGTATGGTCCTCCCGCGTAGAAGGCTGCTGGCAGTTGTATCTGTCGGAGCGCTCACCCCGTCGGTGGTCCTGAGGGGCAATTCCCGTAAAGTGTCCATAGTGAACCGTTACGCTGTTTGTGCAGTATATGAAATGCCACAAGGCACTAGGTTTACATGCTGTTCGCTCGATCCGTTAGCGACCTTTGGCCCCACGCTTTGTCGCACGCTCGGAACCGAGAACAGTCACAACTTCTATCTTTTTTTAACACTAAGCTAGCTACAATAATTTAACAAGGGCAACTCACCCGTAGGGGGTTGAAGTAGCAGTTGATGTCAGAGATCAGGCTGTCTGGTCTATTTCTATACCGTCGGTAGCGTGATTGGAAGGTGTTGTTCGCAAGGCGACGGCGTCAGAGAGAAAGAAAGTTATAGTATATGTTCAATCTAAAGATTTGTTCTGTCATTTCCGTCATTCCGATTCTGGAGTGGGAGTGAGTCACTAGCTTTTACAATTATCCCTTATAGTGGGATTCCCAATTTACTAGTTTATATATTATTTATAGATTTAATTTATGCTTTATTTAATGAATGAATTAATTAGTTCTAATTTGACTATTATTCATTGACGAGGACGTACGCACGGCTTCATCGTAGTTACAGAGAAAATCAATAGATGTCGCCACTAGATGGCTTCTACTGATAATTCTGTCGTAATATCCCATTGAATCGACAGATGTCACTCCAATGCAGTTTTTTAAAGCGTTAAGCTGCATTAACGTGACATACCGCCGAACAAGGGGAGGATTTTACGTACAGTCTAGACCTAAGAGGAAAATCCATCTACTTTTAAGCTAAGCTAAGTGACTGCTATTAAAAGAGTAATTTAGGGCTCATACGAAGGAAGTTTCGCGAGGGCAACTGCTGTTTGGCCCATCATCCATGATTAGGCATGAAGTGACGGTAACCAATTACCAATACTGTCTGTAGGGGACAGCAGGCAATTCAGTGTCCTTAAGAATTTTGAAACGGAGATTAACCACATCCTGGTCGCAATTTTAGGTATGCAACTAACTAACTGTAGGGGTTAGCCAGTGACATGATTAATGTCCGCTGTAGATTTTGGTATAGTGGCTTAGCTACCACATACCAATTTAGAAGAATAATTAACAAAAACTTCGATAGCAGAACAATAAGATTAATTCCGTAGTGCAGTGCTCAGCTATACAAACGCGAATGTAGCTACCGTTTGTAATATTAGAAGGATTTCTTTGACTATACTTTGGTAATAAGCGAAGAGGTAGTAAAACACTATGTATGATTGCAGCCGCAGAGCATGCAATCTTCCGATAAGAGGACGAGTATATTAGTAGCAAAATTTTACATTACTATGAAATTTTATCACTCTGCCTATCTTAAGAAAGATCGTCGTGAAGATATCTATGGAAGTCTGTAATCTATTTATTAAAAAAAAATTACAAGTTAAGTTTTATTTTAAAAATACGCAACGATAATATGTGCGATATTGACTCGAACACGAGAACAAAAGAATTACGAGGCAAGTATTTAGATCGTATACCGGTTTGCTCTCGAGCGCGTAGTGGTTTACTGTGTAGAAGCGAGTAATAGTGGTTCGAAGTATTGAGGTTCGATTTCCGAGCAGCGTAATTATCTATGCTTGGATAAATTTCGAAGTATTATGCAGCTACAAGTAGGTTTAAGTATAAAGTTGTAGATACGATATTTGTTAGATTTAGCTTTTAATAGGTTTAGGTCTTTATTAGAGATTGGATTTTTAATAGGTTTTAGGTTTATATTAGATATATATTAGATATGGAAATTTAAGTAGATCTAAATATTATAGAGTACTTATTATATAATTATAATAAAATTATAATTATAATTATTATAGAGAATATTATAGGTTATTTATTCTAAGGGGCAACTCTGCCAATGACTCCTGCACTCCATCACAGTCGACGGAAGCATCCAAACCGGACTCGTATAGATCGTCGCTAGGTATGCTATTAATTAGTTTAGTGATTTGTTTACGTAAAGCTAATACTGTACTAGCGGGTTCCTCGCCTCTAATGAGGACTTCGTATTGTAGTTCCTGCTTATTGAGAAGAAAGTACTTAATGGGATGAGTTGCCATTGCTAATAACAAAATAAGTTTTTAAATTTGAAAAAATTTGACGACAAAGGGCTGAATGCCAAGAATGATCTGAATTAACACTGTATAATAAGTTGTCGCATCCAGTGATATCTATTCTGTTCTTTACAGTAACGATTTACTGCGAGTAGGTAGTTGAAAAAAAAAAATTATTTTAGATGTAGGTAGTAGAACATGATAAGAAAATTTTCAAACTGGTTTGCTATGAACGTTAGAAATAGAAATATTATATTACAGTATTAAAATATTAACAAGTAGATAGCTAGAATGCGCAATAATCAACACAATGCAATAATGTAGACAAGAATGTTATATTATGTTAGTAAATACCTACTCGCTTACAATTTTAAGAAAAAACGAGCAGTTAGTGCGAGTTAGTACGAAATAATGGTCGGAAGCAAGACTTATTCACGTTAGGGGCGCCACTGTTACGTTGAGGGGTGGTTAGGTTTATGTATAGCTTTATGGATCGATGCGTAGATCTGCTGTAACTATATGGATGGATTTTAGCTTGTAGTGTTGTAACGTTAGAGGTAGATAGCAATAATAGTCTAGTCCTTCAATAACAGATAGTATATTAGATAATAGTATTAGGTCGGGGAAAAAGTCTTTTCGCATAACGTAGGTATAAACTTATTATAAAATTTCTTTGACTGTACTATTTGTGTCTGGCTGGTTTTGGTAACATTAAAAAGGTTACATTATAAAGATAAGAAAAAAATAAAAAAAAGTTGTTTCCCGCTATTTTTCATTTGTTTTTCTCTCCGTAAAAATGAGTGAATCTAATGAAGAAATTCGATACATTTTAAAATTTTATTATAAAAAAGGCAAAAATGCAACTCAAGCAGTGAAAAAAATTTGTGATGTTTATGGACCTGATGCAGTGTCAGTAAGAGTAGCACAAATTTGGTTCAAACGTTTTCAGTCCGGAAATTTTGATGTTAAAGATGCACCTCGCTCTGGTCGCCCTGTTACGAATAAAATGGACGCCATTTTTTAAAGAGTGGAGCAAGATCGGCATATTAGTAGTTACGATGTAGCTGAAGAACTGGGAATTGACCACAAAACAGTTTTGACCCATTTGAAGAAAGCTGGTTATACAAAAAAGCTCGATATTTGGGTGCCACACGAGCTCACTCAAAGAAACTTAATGAACCGTGTACTCATTTGCGATTCATTATTGAGACGTAATGAAACCGAGCCGTTTTTGAAGTGATTGATAACTGGCGATGAAAAGTGGATCACGTACGACAAGAACGTGCGAAAAAGGTCGTGGTCGAAAGTTGGCCAGGCTTCACAGACTGTGGCCAAACCTGGCCTAACACGAAATAAGGTGATGCTGTGTGTATGGTGGGATTGGAAGGGCATTGTTCATTATGAGCTTTTACCGTCCGGCAAAACCATCGATTCTGATCTTTACTGCCAGCAACTGATGAGATTAAAGGAAGCAGTCGAGAGAAAACGGCCGGAATTGATCAACAGGAAGGGTGTGGTCTTTCATCACGATAACGCTAGACCACACACATCTTTAGCCACTCAGCAAAAATTAAGAGAGTTCGACTGGCAGGTCCTAGTGCATCCACCATATAGCCCTGACCTTGCGCCTTCAGATTTTCACCTGTTTCGGTCTCTTCAGAATTCTTTAGGTTCTGTAAGGTTGACCTCAAGAGAGGACTGCCAAAACTATTTGTCCCGTTTTTTTGATCAGAAGTCCCAAAGTTTCTACAGTAACGGGATAATGTCTCTGCCCACAAAATGGCAGAAAGTTATTCAACAAAACGGTACATATATATTGTAAATAAATGTAAATAAACTTTGAAAAAAATGTCTTGACTTTTCATACAAAAATACGAAAATACTTTTTCCCCAACCTATTATTAAGATAACATAGATGAAAAATAGTATAAGGTAGCAAGAAAATATTAAGAAGTCAGCGAATAGTTATATAAGAAAAGAAGTATATAGGAAGAGTAGAGGGCCGGCGAAAGATAGTACATAGTCTCAGGGTGGTAGGTCGGTAAGTGAAAAAAAGGGGTCAGTCTGCTTCCTCCCACTAAGTCGGTAGTAGCGAGGGACACTGGCCTTAAAGCTGGAAGTAGTCTTGCAGGGACGTATTGCCCGAGTTCGCTGGAGTCCGGTCAGCTCCGGTATGGTCCTCCCGCGTAGAAGGCTGCTGGCGGTTGGTTCGCTGGAGTCCGGTCAGCTCCGGTATGGTCCTCCCGCGTAGAAGGCTGCTGGCAGTTGTATCTGTCGGAGCGCTCACCCGTCGGTGGTCCTGAGGGGCAATTCCCGTAAAGTGTCCATAGTGAACCGTTACGCTGTTTGTGCAGTATCTGAAATGCCACAAGGCACTAGGTTTACATGCTGTTCGCTCGATCCGTTAGCGACCTTTGGCCCCACGCTTTTTCGCACGCTCGGAACCGAGAACAGTCACAACTTCTATCTTTTTTTAACACTAAGCTAGCTACAATAATTTAACAAGGGCAACTCACCCGTAGGGGGTTGAAGTAGCAGTTGATGTCAGAGAATCAGGCTGTCTGGTCTGTTTCTATACCGTCGGTAGCGTGATTGGAAGGTGTTGTTCGCAAGGCGACGGCGTCAGAGAGAAAGAAAGTTATAGTATATGTTCAATCTAAAGATTTGTTCTGTCATTTCCGTCATTCCGATTCTGGAGTGGGAGTGAGTCACTAGCTTTTACAATTATACCTTATAGTGGGATTCCCAATTTACTAGTTTATATATTATTTATAGATTTAATTTATGCTTTATTTAATGAATGAATTAATTAGTTCTAATTTGACTATTATTCATTGACGAGGACGTACGCACGGCTTCATCGTAGTTACAGAGAAAATCAATAGATGTCGCCACTAGATGGCTTCTACTGATAATTCTGTCGTAATATCCCATTGAATCGACAGATGTCACTCCAATGCAGTTTTTTAAAGCGTTAAGCTGCATTAACGTGACATGTCAAAAAGTAAAATGATTCCTCTCTTGATTCTCTTGATGATTCTCACTTGACGATGACTATGATGGTCCTGGATGATGATTTGTATATATATAAAAAAATATCTCTTAATAACTGTGGCCTAGTTCAGCCAAATCATTGGATAACCAACATGTAGTTTTACTGCATGACATGTTGTGCTGACCCCACTTAAAGTGGGATAAGGGCAGGGAAATTATGAAAGTTTGTTTACTAGAGAGTTTTGTAAACTAGAGAGCGCTATGTATTCTGTCCAAAACCATTATGATTTGTTTTTGACTATCCTGCGAAGCGTGGCGAAGGTGTTGTTTAAAAATTATATGGACTACTTTTGTATGGTTTTTATGGATATGGTTTTTAAGTCACTATACTAGTGACGTAAAAACCATTTCACACCCGTTTGGTGTTCGTCAAGGTATAAAGTTACTCCTAAGACAGTCATTTATAAGAGTCTCGGTGCCTATTGGTATATAACTCTAATTTAGACTCAGAGCTATAAAGCTGGAATCCAAATAAACATCAATAGGTTTGATATCGTGTAAAAGTCGCTAGTCGCGAACCATAGTACCATATTATTATGTAGACAATATACTACTTAGGCTGCGTAATTTGAAATGCTATTCAGTCGTCAAAAACTTGAAATCTGCCTATAAACATAAGTTCGGAAGCAGTAATAAAATAAAGCATTTCATACATTGTTCTTTTGTATTTTCAACGTATTGTTACTTGTGTTAAATTTGCTCGCTTTTGTGTAGACTTGAAATGTTTTCACGAAGAAAATGAACTCAACAGCGGTATCTAGATAGTCCGTAGATAATAGGTATAAGAAAAAATGTTTGAATCATGAAAGAAGAAATCTTGAATAAAATTCGGGCTGGTTCTGGCTATTCTCTTGACAATAGTATCATGCCATCTGAGCAAGTGAGTATCGTAATAGACTACCGAGGGTTTGCTCCGTTGCGGACAATCTTTTGTATTATGATACGTATTATGTATGTACTCGTCGAGATACATGTATCTCGACTAGACTCGGATTTGTAATGATCGCAAACCAATGAGTCTTCAGATTTCTTATCTGAAGTTATCTATTGAAGTTTAATATCTTATTGAAGTTTCAAAAAAGAAATCCGTTATGCAATATTTTCATCTGGATACAAATAATAGTCATTAAAGTTATGAGACTCAACACAACATCTCAAATGTACTATTTTTGATAAGTTGTGGTAAATACAAAAGTTTAGTCACGCAACTTTGTCGGTTCCAGTGCTAGTTACTTACAGGACAGTATCAACTGTTCATGCTATTAAATCCAGATCTAAACGTGAACTAACATTAAGTTTAACTATGTCATAACAACAAGTGATATTATTTACATGAAGTTATAATAATATTTTTTTATGGGATAGGTGGGCAAACGAGTAGGCGTGTCACCTGATGTTAAGTGACCAGCGCCGCCCATGAACACCTGCAACACATATAGTGTTACAGTTGCGCTGCCGACGGGTGGTAACTCTCTCACCGAACGAAACGCGGCATGAGCCACTATACGTCGGTCGTGTTATTTCACCAGTCGCGCCGGCCTATTCGCGCAGCGAACTGCTTGGCTCTACCACTATTGCCAAATACCTACCAAATATTTATTTATTATCATTTATATTATTTTCAAAAACTGTTCGGCCATTAGGCTATAACCAGGTTTATATTTCTAACTGGTTGTGTTCTGCTCAGATCGTTTGATGGTTCTAGTGATGGTAAATTTTTGTGTAGGTATCTATTGTTTCAGTCATAGCTTATTCGACTCTTGAGAGTTTAGTATTTTCGGAGATCCCTCATTTTACCGCGGGACGAAATTGTATGCCTCAGATAACCGAAGCCTATCTTGTATGTTAGATTTTATGTAGTACTTTTAGCGCAAAACGTATATAAATATACTCAGAAAAAAAATACATTTTCACTCCTAATATGTAATAAAGTCTGCTCAAATAAATATTTCTCCAATATTTTTAATGTACACATAAAACTTTTTAATATTTGACTAGAAGTATAAATTAATAAATAGTACCAATATTAATTAGTTCATTATCTTAGGTTTACGTCAATAGATAGTTAAATTTTCTATTATATAATAGGTTCATGTCGTAAGTTTGAATTGAGGGACCATCAAAATACTAGTTTTCAAGCTAAACCGCTAGACTACCAGACGACTTTCTATATAACTACTATATTAAACATTTGATACGGTTTTTGTTTATTAAATGTTTATTTTGTTTTTATTCAAATAAAGTGATTTAACATTTGATAAAAATAAAAAATATTTTTAAATTAATTTAATATTAAACATTAATTAATGTTTATTTATATCAAGAAAATTAGACTAATTTAATATAATTAGATTAATCTAGACAATAGATACTTAAAGTACAAAGATACACGTGTCACGTTGTTTGTCTGCGATAGACGCCTAATCTACTTTACTGATTTTAATCAAATTTTCACACCGTGTCCAGTTTGATGCAACATAAAAGATAAAGATTTTGATTTGTGGTATGTTATTTGTCTATTTTATTTAAGATTAAAAAAAAATATTAAGATGCGGCATATTATTATCTTTTTTATTACCACTGCATGATGTCATGTAAAGCCTCTTACGGTAATGTTATACTGAGTATATAAATCGTTTTCAATGATTAATCGACTTATGCAGAACAGCTTACATCTAACAAACGATCAATCAAGAGTCTTCACTATTTGAGTCAGTTATATCGGCTAAGTCAATGTCTTACAGATCAGACGTTGATGCATTCCCTAACTTTTTATTGTATCCTCACGCCTTTTATACTTGAAAATGTAGATAGTGTAGAGCCACTTTTAACAATGGTAGAGCCAGCTTCTCAGAAACTTGACGTAAAGTTGCTCATGCCGCCTTTGCCTCAGCGAGAAATCTGGAAGTCAAGCTGTCCTTTCCCACCTCCCCATCGCACTTCCGATTTATTTTCTATCCAGCGTTTAAAGACCAGCAACATAAGGCGGCGGTAGTCGCTCACCATCAGGTGTCCCGCTTGCTCGTTTGCCCCTTACAGAATAAGTTTGTTTTCTTTTGATATCATGTACATTGGAATTGATATGATGTCGGCTGAAATGATCAAACACGGTGGAACCTGTGTCCGGGACGCTTTCCTGACCTTGAGCAATCTGTGCTGGAGGTCGGGTAAGGTTCCCATGGACTGGAGGCGCGCTGTCATCGTGCCCTTGTATAAAGGTAAGGGATCACGTATGCAGTGCGCCAGTTACAGGGCCATTAGTTTGATCAGTTTAGCAGCAAAAGTGTATGGGAAAATTATTGAAAGGAGAATGAGGGTGATATCTGATGGAGTGTTGTGGGAGGCTCAGGGTGGTTTCAGAAGCGGACGAGGGTGCATGGATCAGATTTTTTCTCTTCGCAACATCGTGGAGAAACAACTGGCTGTTAACCGGAAGGTTTTATGCGGTTTTGTGGATCTGGAAAAAGCGTTTGACAGAGTGTTACGAAAGGATCTGTGGGATATACTCCCAGGCTGCGGGGTGAGCGGAGCACTGCTGCGCGCTGTGCAGTCCACTTATGAGGGCTGCACAGCATGTGTGCGTGTTGACGGCGGCTTGTCCCCCTGGTTTGACGTCAATATCGGCGTCAGACAGGGTTGCGTGCTGTCCGCTCGACTGTTCATCCTGTACCTGGACAGTTGTCTCCAGAGAATGAGATCGATGGATGTAGGGATGCGAATGGGTGACCTAGTTGTGAGCTGCCTGCTTTACGCAGATGACGCCGTGCTTCTAGCCGAATCGCCGTCGGACCTGCAAACACTAGTCACTACTATGAAAGATGATTGCATGATTAAAGGCTTGCAGTTGAATGCGACGAAAACGAAAGTAATGGTGTTTGAAAGGGAGGAATCCAGAACAGATGCAAGGATAATGGTTGATGATGTAGTGCTGGAACAGGTGAATGAAATTGTATATCTTGGATGCGCTTTTAGCAGAGATGGAAGGTACACCGCGGATGTAGAAAGACGAGTGGCGATAGGAAATAGCGTAAACGGAGTGTTGGGCAGATTCCTGGGCGCAAAAAATATTAGCAGAAAGGCCCAGTTAGCAATCCACAATGCAGTCCTGATCCCAACACTAACTTATGGAAGCGAGAGCTGGGTATGGCAGAGTGTGCATGAAAGTAGAATAAACGCGGTAGAAATGAGGGCTCTACGCAAAATCTGCGGAGTGACTCTCGCTGACCGCGTAGAAAACAAGGTTGTAAGGAAGGAAGTTGGTTTGAAAGAGAGTGTCGGTGTAAAAGTAAGAAAGGGCATGCTCCGATGGTTCGGACATGTAGAAAGAATGGTTGACGCAAGACTGACTAAGCAGATATACAATGCAAAAGCGGACGGATGTAGGAGTCGAGGACGGCCAAGACACACATTCCAAGACCAAATAGAACGTGTTCTGGAGGAAGGTGATGTTAAGAGCCTCAAAAACCGATGCGCGTGCATGAAAAGAGTTATGAAAGTCAACGAAGCGAGTGAGGTGTGTAAGAATCGTGCCCTATGGCGCTCTGTTCTCTCTGCCTACCCCGCAAGGGATTTGGCGTGAAGTTATGTATGTATGTATGTATGTATCATGTACATAGGTCGCGGAGTCTACTGCTCTAGAGGTTTGTTAGTCATCGGTATTTATTAAAAATATACCATAATAAAGAACCCACAATTAGCTTCGCCGGTCCATAACATAACATAACAAAACATAACATAACACATAACATAACTTCACGCCTTTTGTTACCCGAAGGTGTAGGCAGCGGCTGTTAAGCCTCGTCTCGCCGTTATGTTTAAGTCCCAAATGGAATAGGTGGCGAACCTATTGCCATACCGGGCACAAAGTTTTCATTCATCGATATTTATCACACATAGCTTCCGAAAACAATTTCGAAAAGTCATTGGTGTGAGCCAGTGTCAAGAATCGAACCCATACCACTGCGCCACTGAGACTGTGGTGGCGCAATACGGTCTCGGTGGCGCAGCTTCGTCGGTCCTTTATAGAATTATATCCATACTAATATATAAATGTGAATGTAAGTTTGTTTGTTACGCTTTCACGCGATAACTACGCAACCGATCATTATGAAACTTTGTACACATCAGAAATATTTCATATTTAATAGAAAATTCTTTAGGTCCACTTTTTTACGGATTTTATTGTGTTTAATATGTACTTATTTATCCAGATACGGTGGAAGTTGAAGTTCACCGTAAATACTTTTATTGAAATGTCAGATATTCTTACAAGTATTAAAAAATATTAAGCTTCAGTGCTACTTTATATAATGTTCTTTGTACCAATATGACAATATTCACGCACACCCTTAACCTTACATTAAATGTATGCCTCAATATTCTGGATATTCCGTTCCCCAACGTGGTGGACTAATCTATTGCCACAATGTCGTCAATCATCATCATTCATCCCAATTAAATTTTGAAAATAAATACCGAAAGTCTTTCTTGGCTTAATTTTCTGAATCAACGTAGTCGGGTAATTTTATTTTGATAGATTATTTGCGATTTTATAATTATTAGTTATGAAATTTCGGATATCAGAAGCGACAATTTTTTTTTTTTTAATTCCGATATAAAAACCAAAACAGGCTGAAAAATCTAGATATTAAAAATCTATGAGATTATGAGTTATTTTCAAGAATACTGCATAGTTTAAGTAGTATATCACAACTAAGTTCATAAATGACTGACGGCAACAGATATAATTACTATAAAATATTTCATCTTCATTAGAATAAAAAATATTTTCTCGATCAAATAGTTTATAAAACTCGACATAGTCGCCATCTTCATACAGTGAATTGATTTTAAACCTAAATACGAATGAAAGTGACTTGCGTTTTAACCCTTTACTGCTGTACTATAGCTGTAGCTTTAAAAATAATTATAATTTTTGTTCTTATCAAAAAGTATCTTTGTTTAGATATTTCTTTTCTTTTATGGGTTCGTATACATCAAACCTGTAGATCATTTGGACATATATGGTTTCGTATGCGTACCAAGCAAAATTAAATAAAAAATATTTTCCACTATCGTTCTTATCAAATAGCCAGTAAAAAGATTCAAGAAGAAATCGGCTGGGGAATCTAGCTCTTTTATATAACCTGGAAGATTAGTAACTCAAGTGAAAATATCGGGTTTAAAGGAGGCAATTGGGTATTTGAAAAAAAAAATTTTTTGTGATAAATTGAAAGATTATATATTAGTTTTATAACAAAACATTTTTTTTTTTTTTTTTTCGCAATAATTCAAAAGTTATTTCAAAATAAAAATAAATTTTTGAATCCAGTACCGAAGACACGCCGACAACTCCCGAACAAACCCGAGCGCGTGTGACGTCTTAATGTTAGTTTTCACTCATTGCAGTTGATAGAAAAATAATAAATACAGTGTTTTGATCTATTTAATTTTGTTGTCATTATTAAATATTTAAATTTATATTAAAAATGTCGAACCTCAAAAGTTATCCTTCTTGTTTTGTACCATTATGTACGAATACTACAAAGGCAACACCTGATAAAATGTTTTTAAATGTTCCCCAAGATGACAAATGTCGAAATAAATGGTTTCAAGCAGTGCACCGTGATAATCCCCAAACAAAATCGAATTTTTTTTGTTGTGAAGATCATTTCGATGTAAGTATTTCTTAATACCATTTTTATTAATTATTATTTATCTAAGTATACAAATCAAATAATTATTATATATTTAAGGAAAGTTCAGTAAATAAATTTTTTAATGTAAATAGTTTTATTTTCTTCAAAATGTGGATCAGCAACACAAAAGATACTTTATTTTTTACCAGTCAATAACATTTGTAGTTGCATTTGGGCATTACACTTCAAGCTGACTTTACCTTTTGCTAGAAAAATATCCAATGATTTATGACTGGTGGGACATTTTACTTCAACAATGGCATTGCTTGTCATTCCATCAGGAGATGCTGCAAAAATCGGATAACTAGGTACAAGATACATCCCCGGACGCGTTATTTTTACTCTTAATTCTTTCTCAAGAAACGTCGTCGTCGTCGTCGTCGAACGTCATTTCTTAAAAAATCGGTGATCATAAATATATCAACATCAGGAATATTATCAGACTTTGCCTTAATAAATCCTTTATCACACATAACTAATTTAAATCAACTAACAACTCGTATTTTAGCAATAAATTTTCAATATTATTGTCTAGACATGAGTATTAGCCGTAAACGCTGTACTGTTATTAAATAGCTATAACATTATGACGTCACAACTATAGTGACCAATCATGGCGCGTTTATAGTCACGTGATTTTTATTTAAATTTCATCAATTTTTAATTGTTTATAATTAATTGAAAAAATAATTTTTTGAAGTTTTTGCATTAAATATCAATATTATTAATAATAAAGTTTTAAAATACATAAAAAAAAATCAATATTTTTTTTTTTCAAATACCTAATTGTTCAGCAGTTACCCAGTTCATTCTGATGATCGATTCTTTCTAACGTATGTTTTGATATTGTGGGTAAATTTAGTAAAGGGCTTTCGTCTTCGTCTAAAAATTCATCGTCAACCTCAGGTATAATAATAGCAGAGCGTCAAAAAGTATAGGTAGAGGATGTAGACATGTCGGTTTCCGAATAGGAATCTAAATCATCATCGTTATGGCCATGCTCAGCGGTTGCGTTAGTATGCGCCTATTACCTTAATTATATCATCCGTGAATGCATACAAACCCAGATATGGTTCCGAAATAATTGGGTTTGAAAATTGTTGAAATCTATTATAGTACATACAAAGTAACACACAACATTTTTTTTCACTTCGAAAAGTCACCTTTTAGCTTGAATTTATTTTTCCAAAGTTGAGGTTCGCACGTGCAGTTTAACATTCAATGACAAAGTGTTGTTAAAGCGAAGTTATTTTCCAGTATAACCATAGAATATAATGGCGTTTTATAATCACTAGTGATATGTTCAGCGAGCCCCGTTAGCATTCATCCGCCAGTTTTTTTTATTTTGTTTTTAGAGCACAAATAAACTGTAAACATAAAAAAATATATATGGTTTCCTATGTGGTGAAGAGGAAACGCATATCGGTAAGGAAATATATAACTTGAACTATGTTCTTTCTTGAAAATTTTATCAAAATATAGTTTAGTAAATAAATGAAGGTACTCTTACATAGTTAGCAAATTTTTTGTCAATCATCTGCTAGACCGTTGCAATGATTAATTAAAAGATGACAATATTTGCATAGTCTAATAAAAACTAACAATTTTACAGTAAAGCTAGTATGCCATTTCATAGTCGGTAGAGCAGGCCCAGCCACTGAAACGATACCCGTTGTATTCTATTTGGATTTTCAATAAATGTTTATAATAAACCACAACTTGGAGCAAGACAAATTATATTTATATATACAACTAGCTGACCGCGTGAACTTCGTACCATTATATTGTATATAGCTTCCCGCCTCACGGTGTTACTCGCGTACAAACAAAATGTCGATGACGACGATGATTACACATAGCCTATGTTACTCAGTGATAATGTAGCTTTCTAAAGAAAAAAAAATATTAAAATCGGTCCCGTACTTTTTGAGTTTATTCTTTACATACAAAAATACAAATCTTTCCTCTTTATAATATTACACGGTATTTAGATAATGTGTATGATGAAGTGTATTCTATTCTATCATCACCTTTTAAAATCATGAAAAACATCACATCCTAAAATCATATCGATTGGCGAATTTTGGTAAAAATGTCGATCTGCTAATATTAAATTTTTAAACTTATTCAACATTCGCTCTGACATTTCTACGTGGGGTAAATTTGCTGTTAATTTAAACAAAAGTACAGCATCAATAGTAAAGGATGTACCTTGGTTGATTGTCCACGCAGTCATGCAGAATGTTTTAAAACTATTTCCGGCTAATCGCTTCCGTAACAACCTTAGCCGTTCTAAACAATGTATAGTTATAAAATTAGATTTTGCTCCTGAATCTTTTAAAACGCGGCATGGTTGTTGTTTATCAAAGGCATCAATAACCTTTAGCTGGGCCGTAGCTAACAACACAACATATTTTTATTGTTTACATTAGAGGCACTGATAAGCTTGGAGTGCATAACTACTCTCGCTGTCTCACAGCTGTTTGTATAAGGGCGGGAATTTGGTTTGATAATAGAGTCTAAATGCAACAACGTATGATGATTTCGATGACAAGTAAAACATTTGTATATACACTTTCAAATAATTAGCACGGCTAAATCGTTGAGCAGGTGATAATTCACGGAATCGCACACAACGAAATATCACGTGAGCTTGCCCACACAGCTTACAACTACCCTCGACATATTTTTTTATTTAATTGGGTCGACATATATATCCGTTTAATTTGTTAACTTTCTAGCTTTCTAACTTTCTAGCGAAATACCTAGATGTGATTTTACCAATAGTCTTATTATTTGAATTTATGAAGTATGAGAATGTTCTAATACTTTGACATAATTCTTAATATGTAATATTAATTGTTCGTAAGTAGGTATGGTCTTTTTATCGATACTCATTTTGAAAGACTTTCCTGTATTTGAGTCTAGTACTCCCAATGCTATACAGCAGAACAAATGACTAGATAAATTTTCTATTTTTAAAGCTCGTATCGCCTTGAAAGAGTGATCAAAAGTCTCAATAAAATTATTTAAATGAGTAGGAGATTCCGATTTTAGCTTAACATTTTTGAAATATTTACCTACAAGTGTTCTATTGTCTTGATATTTTTATTTATCATAAAGCGCTTGCCATACTACGTCTTAATTGTTGAAGGTGATTGACATGATTTTATAATATTAGGTGCGGACCCACTTGTGTACGACAACAAATAATAGTATAATCATAGCGCGTTGATATTGGGATTGGAATAGCCGCCGTCTTGGCGGTGATAACGTAGTGCAAGAGTCAGTGTAAGTACCGTTTGCAACGTTTTGAAGCGCATACTATTGAGTTTAAATTGTTATTGTTGAATTTATAACTATATATAATAAATATATAACTTTTGTGATTTATTTATTGTTAAACATCATACTTACTCGTTAAAATAAGTAAGAAAGTGATTAAAAGTCGTGCGTTTTTTGAAGCGAGTGACGTCACGCAGTTATTATTGTGACAAGGTTCCATCACAATATGAACGCGCTATAGTAGTACTTGTCTATATTGGCGATATTTATTTGATTGTATACCAGAGAGCAAAATGTTTCATAAGCGGTTGTAAAGTTTTCGAAATAACCATCGAACTTATCTAGGTCAATTTTAGATAGGCGTGGTCGTAAAAAATTATTATCATTTAAAGCTTGGCATGTAGGTGGCGGAACGTCCGCCATTTTGTGTGCATACTTTGATGTGCACAATTTTACACGATATAATAGTACATTTCATCAAAAAATTTCAATTCACTATCACAAAACTGCATGTCTGGATCAATGCTTATTTGTCTTTCATAAATTTCTAAACAAATATTTTGCAAACTTATCACGCAATGTATCAATTTCTGATGTGCGTAAAAGAAACATACATATCTACAAGTTCAAGTTGTGTAGCTGATTTAGTTGACAAATCAAATTCAATCAATCTGCAACTGAGAAAATAATCTTTGTTTTATAACGTTATTTTAATTGTTTCGAATTCCTTTTTGATATGAACGTTATCATCAGATTTTGGCTTATTGCAAATACCTTCAGTTCCCTATATACACGGCTTGTTATCTGAGGGCTTACGAGATTATAATTCAAACAAACACGGCTTGTTTATCTATATAATGTTTATAATAAAAAAACTACCTTCAAATAAAATTATGTGAATTTACGAAATCAACTACATACAAGCACGGCTTGTAATTATAATAAGTATTTAAAGGAGTTTTCGAAATGTTAATCCGGGCTCGAACGTCCAAAAAGAATGTGCGATCAAAACTACTCTTGATGAACGCACTCTTTGGAATTTAATGGCTGGCAAATAATTAAAGTGGACTGCATAATTCGATGAGGTAGGCAGTTGAATCAACCCAAATGAATAGTAAACCAAACTGTCCACTTACTTCGGTGTTCTTGTGCCTGTAATTAATTGCTTATTTACAGGCCTCTCCTGCTTCCGTAGTCCTTCGTCCTACCGCCACGACGGTAGACTCGTGGAGCATTGCTGCTGTTAGTACGGCTCGTAGGCAAGAGACCGGTTTATTCAAATTACCGGTCACATCAAACCTCCATAGGCAGTAAAAACTCAAGGCAGCGGCCAATCATGGCAACTACCCACCCTGGCGTTAAGACTCAACATCCTTACTTTTAATTTCTGCACACTCTTCTTTGTACAAAATATTATTATTAATTAATTCATACATCCATTTTTAATAATTTTAAGATAGGCTTATTTATTAGCTAAGTACGTACCTATAAGTAAGTACCTTATTTAAAAGAGATAAGGATTAAAATGTAGAACATATTTCATCTTATTAGTATGAGATGACTGCTTGGGCTAACATTTGATATAGGATTAGGATCTACCTGATGGAATAAAATTATAACTCAGAGAAATAATATCACGGCTGTTGAATAATGTAATCCGTGTAATATATATAATCCATGTAAATATAAATGATAATAAAATGAAATCGTTAAAGATGTATTTACTCCACTCGATTCGCTTTATTTCACGATTCGTTACTAATTTAAGCAAATCTATATCAGTGGTACTCAGTGTTGGAATCCATTGGAGAAACGGCACGGTCGAAAGCACTGGCTATGATATCCGAATTCTGATTAACACTTGGGTTAGTTAGTTCAGGAGTAATAGCGTGACGAAAAACAAACAGTCATAATTATCTACAGGACACACATATTATATATCTTAATTATTGAATATATATAAAATACAAACATATAATAGCTTTTATTTAAACTCGGTGGTCCAGTGCTCGAGCAACCCACTTCTGAATCAAGAAGTTGCCGATTCGAATCCTGGCACACACCAATGACTTTTAGAAATTGTTTTCGGAAGTTACGTGTGATTAATATCGATGTCTGGCAACTTAGTGCCTGGTATGGCAATAGGTTCGCCACCAATTCCATTTAGAACGTAAACATAACGGCGAGAGAAGGCTTAACAGTCGCTGTCTACACTTTCGGGTAGAAAAGACGTGAAATTATGTTCAAAAAACGCTCTAATAATAAGAAAACAATTGTTTCCTTAAAATATGCTGCCATCAATTTATAGCGTCATTATGTATGTAAAATATCTATTTTGCCATCTTGGATGGTCCGCCATATTAGATTTCGAATGATGTTATACACCATATCATGCATAGTCATTTAACGTATATACAGGTTTTTAGCTCAATCGCTTAAAGACATCTACTTTAAAATTGAGTTGAAAGATTCCACGCGAACATACACACTTACACACATACAGTGCCAATTTAATAAAAGTTTTAAAAAAGCACCGTTTATCGACCAAACTCACAAGAGAATTTTAATTAAATTATTTGTAACAAAGTTGGCCAGCGATTTCGTTGCTGCTGAATATTTTACTCGCAGCGTAATTTCTGTTAATTTTAATAATGAAAATGTATGCTATTTATAGTAACTAGCTGAACTGACCAACATTTAACCACCATTAACTTTTCGGGGTATGAAAAATAGATGTTCACTCTCAAATCTACCACACACAGTACACACAAAATTTCATCAAAACCGGGAGAGTATAGTTGTTGCTGTTTGGGAGAAGTTTGTTAGTGTTTGAAACTGTACCAAAAGAATATTTGGACCAAATTTCCTGCCATGGAAGCAAATAAGTATTTTTTTAATTTAACGCCTCCGCAATCTCTGTTGCGAGTGGAGTTTCATAAAATCCTTTCATAGCTGGTCTCTTCACAGCGTAAGAAATACTTCTTTCAAATATCTAGATAAAGATCCCATTTGTGATGAGAGTCTTTGAACATAACCGACAGAAAATTTTAACACAATTTGAAGTAAAGCTTCTTAAAGGCCGGTAACGCTGATGTGATCCCCTGGTGATGTCCATCGGGGGCGGTAATCACTTTGTAATCATAGTTTAATTTTGGTTTTAGATGCATTTTGTGGCTCTTCATTTAGTGTAGTTTATTTTTTTTGTTCCTTATGTCATTCAAATTAATTCTAGTTCGATAAACTAAAATTTTATAGGAAAATATTCTCGCCGGTATCGAAAATAATTCAGATGATCATCTGTTAAATTTTGATGATATCGAAGTACAGAAATAAAATCTTAATGTTTTTTTTTACACAACTTCAAATCGAAGTATCTACTTAATGATTTTTGTCTGCTTAAGGGATACTCTCCGCTTTATAGGAAAACTTACGAAGATATTATATTATATGTTTTATAGTTCCAAACTAGGAAATCGAGACTTCTTAATTCAGGAGCGGTATGCTCTATCTTCAGACCAGACTAGAATTTCATAAAAACAAATAATATTTCAATAAACTTCTATGAAAAGATTGACTATAAAACGTTTTCATAAGAAGTACGGCGTCGGTCCATGTTGTTTTTAATTAACATGGATTACATATGTATTACGTATGTATATTTTTAAAGTTATTGAAAAATATTTGTATCTTAAATTTTCTTCCCTTTAAAAGCATTTTCAGATATTTTCATAAAAACAAATGGATACAGAGTGTCTCTATTTAAGAACTGATATCGTATAGGTGGATAAGTTAACCAAAGTTTATTAAGATATTTTAAAAGAAAATACACAACGTTTTTCTTAGTTTATTCTGTGGGTATTTATTTAGTACAGTCGCCTTTATCTTGTATCAAGATTGCTGTATTAATTAAGCTTCCAAAACGGATCCGACTTCGATCCGATATAAAATCCCTAGTTTTACATACATATATACCGAAAACCTCGCCATAAATATGCCAGTACTTTTAAACTTATATTCTGTAACATGCGCAGTATATTACGCCTTACGGCAGTTTCTAAATCAAATCAATCATGTCACGACATTCCAAAACAAGAGCGAAGCTGATCAGCTTCGCTCTTGTTTTGGAATGTACAAATCTTTGGTAATAATAAATAAAAATACTTTTTTAAATTGCTATCTATTGCTATTCTTTTCAATATCTATACTGAAATAAAATTAATTTTCAGACCGATTTTACGTACTTGAGAGACTTTTTATATATTCTTGAGCAAAGTTGGGACCTACTTGTAGCTTGGTACGTTAGTACGGTATGCTTTTCACATGATTGAGAAGTTAATTTGTTTAGCTAATTTGTTTTATAGTTCCGTTTCATTTTATTGTCAACTAGTCGACTCTGCGAACATTGTTGTTTTTCTCAGAAGCAATAAGAAGAAATAAAAATAGTCATTGTGTATTATCCCTAAGAGATAGACAATATACGAACGCGGATTCTTTTTTAAACCTTTGAAATGTGTATAAAATGTAGTACATTTTTATTAACAATAATAAGAAGAAATAAATAAATTACATTATTTACAATATATACAATTCAAAAACTACCTGAAATTAAATTTTTACGCATCTCGGTCTACTGTCAGCGTGCCCAGAAGACTGGCCGCATTGCCATTATAGTACATTGTTTTGATCTATTAGTTCAGCCCACATTTGCTGTTAAAGTGTATCTCAAAAATTATCACTTTATCTTTAGTAAAGCACTAAAGAAAAAGTGATAATTTTTGAGATAATCATGAATTATACATACAAATCCTCTACTTCGTTAACACGCTCTTACTATTTAAAAATAAATAAATTATTATAACGCATCCAAATCCGTTACGTCCTTTCAAGGAAATTAGCATATAAGGAGACAAACAACGGAAAGCGACTTTGTTTTATACTATATAATGTTAAACATACTCGTATATAAAACATTATAAAAAGAACGGTAATATTTGTGTTATGTCTCATTGTTTTTCTACAAATGGAATATTTTGTTACAAGTTTCGTCTATATTACTTTGACAATTTTTTTTTGGCATGCGCGTGTGTATTTGCAACATGGCAGTTACGCACAACTTTTACGTATGTAATTCATGCCTGAATTGAATATATACATAAAAACATTAAAGTTTTCGTAAGGTACACGGATATAGAAATTGATTTACGTAAGTTTACAAACTGTAAAAGATTCTACGATGATATATCCTGTTTCTTGTTAAGCCTAAAGAAGTCAATAATTTTAAAATTAAAGGTTTGCTTTGCTTAAATATTCTCAGCATATGGCAAATAATTTATGGGAGGAATTAAAGCAAATTAACTCGTCATGTCGATTGTAACCTCAACCTAAGCTTTCATATTAGGGTTGTGCATAATATATACATACTATTAATAATATGGAATAATCATTCGGATAGCATACTCGTTTAATAAATATACCGCTCCTTTATTTAGTAGGAACTGCTTCTATTCAAATTTTACACATCAGTGGCTTTCGTATAGTAATTAATATTAACAGACATAACTTCACGTAACGTCCCTTGCCGGATAGGTAGAGAGAATAGAGCGCCAAAGGCACGATTATTACACACATCACTCGCTTCGAAAAGTGGAAAGCGCTTTGAGTGGTAGTATCTCAAAAGGAAATGATAAAGCTGATATAAAAGGTATCAAAGATTAGGAAATGTTCAAAAGAAAAACCTGTAAAGCCAGCATCAATGATATAAATAATGAATAAGGCTAGATGATGATATTTTTATGTCCTATTTCAGTTTTACGTAAAATAAAATAAAAATGTGTACCATTATTTTTTTATTTTAATTATCTTAATTTTAACAAAGTTAGAGCAAAATAATTTAAAAAGGGTGCTAATGTAATATAAAGCGGTACTACAATAAGTCATTCGAGTACTTGGCCGCAGCTGACGCCGGCGGAAAAATTAAAAATAATTAATCTTATTTTGTTTCGATGATCTGAACATTACCTTGCTTCTGAACTGAGAAGTCGTGGGATCGAATCTCACACCAATGACTTCTCGGAATTACTTTCGAAACTGATAAGTATAAATGTCGATGACTGACGATATTCTGTCCGGTTTATAACAATAGGTTCTACCACCTTTTTCAATTGGAATGTAAAAATTCGGCGCGATAAGGCTTAGCCACCGCTGCCTGCATCTGCGGATGCAAAAGAGCGAAAGTAATCATCTTATTCAGTGGGTATGTTGCAATAAGGTATTTGATGTTTTGATCAACAACATTATATAATAGTTTACAATTTCTTCCTATACTCATGTGAAAACTTATCAACTGATATTGCTGCAGAAAGGTTTCACATTTTACTTACGGATAAAGTTGGCCATGGCCAAAATAAGTTCATAGTAATTGTTTAGAGTCTGATTTAATAGGCCGAACGCTTAAATTTATTCAAAAAGGCGATTAATATTTCAGGTAAAAGAAATATAATTTTAATAGAGTAACCATTACAATATTGATGTCACTAGACCCTGATTGGTGTATTAAAAGTAATTAAAACACGTCCCTCTTCGCGTTATTTCCAATTCGTAATTATAACTCAAAATCGTTATTCATTTTATAACGCAGATGACGCCGTTCCTCTTAGCCAAATCGCCGTCTGACCTGCATACACTAGTCACTATTAGGAAAAATTATTGTTTTATGAAAGGCTTGCAAGTGAATGTGATGAAAACGAAAGTTATGGTGTTTGAAAGGGAGGAACCCAGAACGGATGCAAGGATCATATTTGACGATGTAGTGCTGGAACAGGCGAATGAAATTGTAAATCTTGGATGCGCTTTAAGCAGGGATGGAAGGTACACCGCGGACGTAGAAAGAAGAGTGGCGTTAGGAAATAATGGAGCGTTGGGCAGATTCCTGTGTGCAAAAAATATTAGCAGAAAAGCTCAACTAGCAATCCACAATGCAATACTCATCCCAACGCTAATTTATGGAAGCGAGAGCTGGGTACGGCAAAGTGTGTATGAAAGTAGGATAAACGCGCTCAAAACGAGGGCATTTGACGGGCCTTGTGGCGCATTGGTAAAACTACCGGCTCCGCTACCGTCGGGTGTTCGATTCCCACCCCAGCACAAATATTTGTGACCAACATGAATATTTGTGTGGCGTCTGGGTGTTTTTCTATGTATTATAAGTATGTATTTACAAAAGAAAGGTATATATGTATTAATATCCGTTATCTCTAGTTTCCATAACACAAGCATTTAGTTGCTTAGCTTGGAAATAGAAGGCACGTTGTGTATTGTATCCAATATATTATTATTATTATTGCGAAAAAGACTGAAGAAACTGAAAAAGCAAGGTGGGCCAATAGATGTGTCCAGAAGTGTACATAATTTTTCTAATGTATTGCTTAGCTATAAATTTCAGATTGTAAATAAAAATTTGGTAAAGTCCAAGTCTATTGCAATGGGCCTCATAATTAACTTTCATCTATTTAGAAATGTAATGTTTGCTCTCAGAGACCCTAGGTATAGTTGTTGATTTAGGTATTTATAAACACAACCCAATAATATTAATTATTTCCATTAGTTAAATAAACAGTATAATATACAAATTAATAAATGGAATCTTTAAATATCTAACATATCTTAAAAAGATAAAGATATTGGATTATCACGTAATTTAAAATCGACCTTAAAAGTAATCATTCCTCCTCTTGTGCATATTCATTGCTGAAGATTGGCTGTTAGTTTCCCGTAGTTGTCTCTGTTATGGGCTAAGTGGAAGAGTTGTTCCACGGAGGCCAAACTGGTCCACTCACGGATGCTCCTTAGCAACGATTAATCATTACTTAAATAAATGTAGCTTATCTAATATATAAAATTCTCGAGTCTAGATGTGCGTAATTGAACTCCTCCGAAACGGCTTGACCGATTCTCATGAAATTTTATGTGCGTGTCGGGTAGGTCTGAGAATAGGACAACATCTATTTTTCATCCCCCTAAATCACAAGGGTAGCCCACCCCTCAATTTTTTTTTTAATTTTTCGACATATTTCTGTTTCTTATTTTTTTTATAAAACGGGATACAAAAATACATGCAACCCTAAATTTTCAACCCCCTACGATCAACCCCTATTTTTTAAATTTTATTTTTCGGCAAGACAACGTTTGCCGGGTCAGCTAGTTTCTTATATAAATTTCGTGATTTTACATTTCATTTCAATGTTCAATATTATTTTTTTTAAATACTGTTTTAAGATTTTTTTAACTTTGAAATAAACAACAAAGTTTAATTTGATTTCTACTACCGGGAAACTTTTATATTTTGTTGGCAGTGTCAAAGGAATTTTTTGTCTTAAATTTGTGTATTGTATTTACAATTCAGCAAATAGGAAATCGGTAAAACTCATTAATAAACCTGTTATTTCTATTTATGTCAGATTTGTGTATTATTTACTATATCCATGTTGTGGTTCTTTCCTAATCACCAATATCATGAGTTTAACTATTAATAAATAGTAAATAGTATTTTTTGTTTATACATTTTATTATAATTTTATTATATTCTCGGTGGTCCAGTTGGTCGAGTACACGGCTTCTGATCCAGAGGTCCGGGTTCGAATCCTGACACTGGTTCACAACAATGACTTTTCGAAATTGTTTTCGGAAGTTAAGTGTGATAAATATCGATGACTGAAAACTTTGTGCCCGGTATGGCAATAGGCTCGCCACCTATTCCATTTGGGACGTAAACATAACGGCGAGACGTGGCTTAACAGCCGCCGTCTACACCTTTAGGTAACAAAAGGCGTGAAATCAAAATCTAATCTGATTTATGAGATGCAAAGACTTTAAAAAAATCTTAAATAATAAAAAAATACCAATGAATAAAATCTATTTTAGATATTTTGCTTTTCCTCATACATACAATTCGTCTCAAAATACCGATCGTGAGTCCTAAATATTCACTCTCAATACCTTCAATGTGGGCAGTCTTTCCTTAAGCGATGAATGAAATGTTATTCTCAACCGGAAAATTTGTCATTACAATTGGGCACAATTAATTCATCTTATTTTGATATATAACTTTCAAGAACGAAAACATTTCAATATTGTAATACAAGTTCGTAATACTTTTTTTATGGAATAGGAGGGTAAACGAGCAAGTGGGTCACCTGATGGTAGGTAACTTCTCACCGCCCATGAACACCGTGAGTAGGAGGGGAAAGGAAGGAGAAAAGGGGTAGGGACTCCGGATACTCTCTCACTGAACAAAACGCGGTCTTAGGCTACTTCAAGCCAATATTTCGAGAAGTCGTGGTATTTCACCGGTCGAACCGGCCCATCCATGCAGCGAACTGCAAGACTTTACGTTTTACTTAATTTGTCTTACAAAATTATATTATTAAATAGTTATATTATATTATTAAATTGTTAGTGGTAGACATAAAATATAAAATAAATTAAGTAAAACGTGTGATTGTAAGGGTTCCAATTAAATAAAACGTCTAAGGACCCGAACGTTTTTGTTCACCTAAAGCCTTACCTACCTTTTTAAATAAACAGAGATATTTTTCGTAGCTAATGCTACATGGTACAAAGTAAAGTGATGCGAGACAACATAAACCCTTGATGTGTGCTCCGTCCTAATAAACATAATTGAAATTTTCGGTAGCGTAGTGGTTAAGCAACGAGCTTCTGAATCAGAAGTCCATAGTATGAGTCGGGCTAAGATGCGACTTGAGTAATTAATACCGCTGCTTGCAACTTCGGATAATAGGAGCGTATACTTAAAAAAAACCATAAAGTTTTTTTGCAATTTTTAAAACTATTTGAAATATCCCATGAATATTACAATTCATAATGATGATGAATGATGATTATAATTTTGTTCTTGCCTTTATCACTATTTTTTTTTAAAATTGTTACAATAAAACATTGTCCAATAATTTAAAATACAAATTTAGTACACAGGTTTTAGTCTAAAATTTCTTTACAAATAGGTAGCTATCAAAGCTGGTGTATCTAATTACTTATAAAATCACTGCTATGGTTTAATATTTTGTATAGTAAATTAAAAAAAATATTCGTAATTGTGTGTCATAAATTGCCGAATAGGTACATTCTATTATATATATTTTTAAGTAACACTTTACACTCTGTCTTTCATCAAAACTTATGTTCATTTTACTAATTTTTACTACTAAACTTTATACACTGCGAATTTTTATTTAAAAAAAATTGTGAACGTCTTATTTGAAATATCACCAAAGGGACAAATATAATGTACCATACTTGTAATAATAACAGATCATTTGTAGTTCTAGGAATCATACTCATAAGAGAAATAGCAGTAATACTCAAAATGAAGAAGACATCATATGAGATAGAGATATCTTGCTAATTCTTATCAGTAGTATTATTTAAAAAAAATATGTTAAATTGTCTGCCCGAGTATATTCAGTTCAATCATTATAATTTTTTTGATTTCACATTCTTAATGTCTAAAGATGTTTAATTTGTATATATCTCTAAAAAAATAGTCTCGGTGGTCCAGTGGTCGAGCACACGGCTTCTGATCCAGAGGTCCGGGTTCGAATCCGGACACTGGCTCACACCAATGTCTTGTCGAAATTGTTTTCGTGATGACTGAAAACTTTGTGCCCGGTATGGCAATAGGTTCGCCACCTATTCCATTTGGGACGTAAACATAACGGCGAGACGAGGCTTAACAGCCGCTGCCTACACCTTCGGGTAACAAAAGGCGTAAAGTTATGACTCTTGAAAAATCTTTGGTGTATGTCGGGATGCAAACTCGGGACCGTCTATATAAAAGTTGTATGTACTTATGCAACCTGCTGGCTTTAAATATGACAACTTATTTTATATTAGGTTTTGTTAATTTTAATGTTGTTTAAGTAAACTTTTGTTCAGAATATCATAAAAATACACGTAAAAACGTTTAATTAAGATAACGCGATATTCAATTACCGCTTGCTATAAATGTTGATTACTCTATTTTCAGTAAGGAAAACTAAAGTGCCAAGACATTAATTGAAGAAGGACGTGGTTTCGAGAATCCCCCCAATCCCTAATCTGTCTAGGTAAATACGAAATTACTTCACGGATTATTTTTATGATGTTATGTCAGCTTCATATTGATGATTGACCAAATAATTTATGGTAACCTCAGCTGTTAGTAAGATAAATAGTATAATGATCATTGAATTTATAAACTTTGCAAAAAAACTTGAGAAACAAGTACCTATCTATGTATTATAGTTTTAATTAAGCAACGACGAAGTAAGTATTAAAATATTATACTACAAAAAGATCAATTTCATTGAGAGTTTGAGACAAGGAGCTTTTAGCTCTTATCTCGATTTGTGCTAAGTCCGGTTGACAAGGCCAGTTTATACTCGTATAACTCATCAAAACTTTACTTACACTGTCAAAAGATTCTTTAACTGTAGATTTGTTTTAAATTGTCATACCAAGGTTATACATTAAAAGAAAATCATCATCCTAAAATTAATAAAAAAACCTAAATATCTTCATCATCGACGTTTGTATTATGTTGAGAAAAAATTTGTTCCAACAGTTCCAGTGAGCCACTGGTAATGGCGCACTGTAACTACGTATGTCGCAAAATAAAATTGCAGTCCATGCAGTTTATTTTTTTTTCAAATGAAAACTTTTTTTTTGTGCTGAAGGAACAAAAATATACATTTTAAGAAATTTCTTCGAAGCTTAAATAAAACTCATTATAAATATACAACAAAATTGTTGCTAAATACAAGGTATTATACATTCAAAGGGCATTTAAATACTTAATGCCAAAAACATTTAAGTACAATTTATTATCACAAAAGGGTCATTCAAGTTTTTTGCTTTAGTTGGGCTAACTTAGAGTTTTTCTTTAAATAAAAAGTCTAACTTTCCAGTAAATCACAATATACATATACCTAAAGACCCAATTTAGAGTCCTGTTGACAGATTAAGGTGTTTTGCTTCCAAAACGTGTTTGGAAATTAAATAAAGAACAACAAGGATAAGTAACAAAATAAAGAGAATAGTCTCGCATCCCGAAATAAAACAAAAAGGCTTGAAGGACGTGTTGTCTCTCATTGCTCCTGAAAGCACTTAGTTAAATTACTTTGCACTGAAAACTGTATTTAAAAATATGGTAGTAGTTTGTAAAACTGTTTTTTTTTATGATGTCATTTGTATTTTTGGAATATGTTTTAATGTTTTGGATGAATTATTATTATTGTATTTTGTCCTGAATAATTATTAATTCATTAGAATTGTTTATTAAACATACAAGATTTTTTATTTCATTATTTTTTTTATTTTTTGTGTTCTCGAGGAAGGTGATGTTGGGAGCCTCAAAAATCGACTCGCGTGCATGAAAAGAGTTATGAAAGTCAACGAAGCGAGTGAGGCGTGTAAAAATCGTGCCTTATGGCGCTCTGTTCTCTCTGCCTACCCCGCAAGGGATTTGGCGTGAATTTATGTATGTGTATGTATGAGTGTGTATTTATGTATGTATTTTTATGTAAGGGCAATATTAAAATAGGAAGTTTTGGTGTGATGACACTCTCTATAGGGTCTTCATTTTCTCTATAGGTTTACTCTATAGGCTATTTACCTTTCAATGTTCTTTTCGACGTAGTCCATGAGCTTTTACGGGTTTTCTATATCATATCCAGATGGGAAAATAAATTGAATTAAATTTAAATTATTATAACATGAGATAATACCTGGTATTGAAATTTTGTTCGGAGAACAGCTGTGCAAATTTCCATGAGATTATGTCCTCAATTGCATTGTTATCGCCTAGCAATACCGACTCTATAACACTCACCTCGAAATCTGACTGTTTTAAAACTTATATTTCAGAGTTACGATCACGCGAACGATCTCCCACTTATGCTACACCTCTCATGTCTCCTTACAATGCCAGACTAGAATCAAGCTCAACAGGGTCTTCTTACCCCGCTGAATCTCCCAAGCCCGTTCCCGTGGCTGTGCCGTCCCGTTCGCTAAATAGTAGATAGGCTTAAATCCCTTTCCTACAAGTTTTTTTTATTTATAGTGAGACATACTTACAGCTCACCCGGCTAACTTAGTAAAGTTAGCGAGCTAACATAGACAGAAAAAATACAAGTGATGGGGTACACTGTTTTTTTTTATTTACAAAAAATGCGCGACGTGTGGAGTTCATAGTGGCAGAAATAAAATAAGGAACATATGTCACAGCTAAGTTTTAATTCAGTTTCTTATTCCTTTGTATAAAAATAAAATTAACGACTTGTTTATTTGACATTCCAATTGCGTGCGAGAGTCGCGCTCTTTTTGCTCGTAAAAAAATAAAGAAGGCTCTTTATCTTTTTACATTTCTGGAGGTGATGAATATAACAATAAGCTGCTGGAATAAATTAAACAACAAAATTGATTACAAAATGAGGTCTCGTAAATATTAGTACTCACTATTAATAGACTATAATATTGTTATTTAAATTAATTAATTGTCTAGTCTGTTTAATAGTCTCGGTGGTCCAGTGCCCGAGCACACGGCTTCTGAATCCAGAAGTCACGGACTCGAACCCTGGCACACACCAATGACTTTCCGATATTAATTTCGAAAGTTATGTGTGATAAATATCGATGACTAAAAACATTGTGCCCGGTATGACAATAGGTTCGCCACCTATTGCATTTGGGACGTAAACATAACGGCGAGTCGAAGCTTAACGGCCACTGCCTACACTTTCGGGTAGAAGAGTGAAGTCGTGTTATGTTATGTCTGTTATTATAATAAGGATGATAATTAAATATTTATGGCAATTTCAGCAACCAAATTAGCATTCTTAAATTTTAAGCGTTCCATACATTACAGGTTCAAATTAATTTAACATTATATAGCTACACTGTATAATCTTAACTTATTTAATGGATGTAAATTACGGATTTCCTTGTGAAGTTTGTTTGTACGCTTTTCCAACATACTAGCACCGCAAAGAGGCGACATGAACTGCCTCTACTCATAGAAATTTGTATTGTATAAATCCTCAGTAGCTCGTTGTTGTAACCCTATGAACTCACGTTAGGGTAGTTCATCCTATTTCAATTAAGTCTATATTATTTTTAAATACATTCTTTAGGCTTCACCCTTCAATAGTTACTTAAATATTTAGTATTATTAATAGCCTAAACCACTAAGTATATTTGATTTAACTCTTGTTATAATACATGTATTTTAATATGACTAAAAGTCTCGGTGCTCCAGTGGTTGAGCACCTCGCCTCTGAATCAAAAATATATATAAATATATCAATATTGGAAAACTTATAACGTTTATTACAGTGGAAGTAATCAACTTTTTGATATCTTAGAAAGCGTTGCCTTCAATGCCTTTTTGAAGCCAATGATTGCTTTTAAAACGATTTTGTCAAATGTTAGACGTGTGTTAAGCTAGAAAGGTCAAGTCAGCAGAATCACTTGTTTTATATCTCAAAATTTAGTGCTCATTTAGTGCTAATTTAGTGCTGATAACAGATATTTAGTGCTGTGATAGGGGGACTGAAAATGAGATTTCTGCTAACTTTACATTAAGCTAGCAGTGTACCATTCGTCTCAGTCTGTCTCAGTCGGCAGAATCACTCGTTTTATATCTCAAAATTTAGTGCTCATTTAGTGCTAATTTAGTGTTGATAACAGATATTTAGTGCTGTGATAGGGGGACTGAAAATGAGATTTCTGCTAACTTTACATTAAGCTAGCAGTGTACTATTCGTCTCAGTCTGTCTCAGTCGGCAGAATCACTTGTTTTATATCTCAAAATTTAGTGCTCATTTAGTGCTAATTTAGTGCTGATAACAGATATTTAGTGCTGTGATAGGGGGACTGAAAATGAGATTTCTGCTAACTTTACATTAAGCTAGCAGTGTACCATTCGTCTCAGTCTGTCTCAGTCGGCAGAATCACTCGTTTTATATCTCAAAATTTAGTGCTCATTTAGTGCTAATTTAGTGTTGATAACAGATATTTAGTGCTGTGATAGGGGGACTGAAAATGAGATTTCTGCTATCTTTACATTAAGCTAGCAGTGTACTATTCGTCTCAGTCTGTCTCAGTCGGCAGAATCACTTGTTTTATATCTCAAAATTTAGTGCTCATTTAGTGCTAATTTAGTGTTGATAACAGATATTTAGTGCTGTGATAGGGGGACTGAAAATGAGATTTCTGCTAACTTTACATTAAGCTAGCAGTGTACCATTCGTCTCAGTCTGTCTCAGTCGGCAGAATCACTCGTTTTATATCTCAAAATTTAGTGCTCATTTAGTGCTGATAACAGATATTTAGTGCTGTGATAGAGGGACTGAAAATGAGAACACTGCTAACTTTACATTAAGCTAGCAGTGTACCATTCGTCTCAGTCTGTCTCAGTCGGCAGAATCACTCGTTTTATATCTCAAAATTTAGTGCTCATTTAGTGTTAATTTAGTGCTGATAACAGATATTTAGTGCTGTGATAGAGGGACTGAAAATGAGAACATTGCTAACTTTACATTAAGCTAGCAGTGTACCATTCGTCTCAGTCTGTCTCAGTCGGCAGAATCACTCGTTTTATATCTCAAAATTTAGTGCTCATTTAGTGCTAATTTAGTGCTGATAACAGATATTTGGAGCTGTGATAGGGGGACTGAAAATGAGAACACTGCTAACTTTACATTAAGCTAGCAGTGTACCATTCGTCTCAGTCTGTCTCAGTCGGCAGAATCGCTCGTTTTATATCTCAAAATTTAGTGCTCATTTAGTGCTAATTTAGTGCTGATAACAGATATTTGGAGCTGTGATAGGGGGACTGAAAATGAGATTTCTGCTAACTTTACATTAAGCTAGCAGTGTACCATTCGTCTCAGTCTGTCTCAGTCGGCAGAATCACTCGTTTTATATCTCAAAATTTAGTGCTCATTTAGTGCTAATTTAGTGTTGATAACAGATATTTAGTGCTGTGATAGGGGGACTGAAAATGAGAACACTGCTAACTTTACATTAAGCTAGCAGTGTACCATTCGTCTCAGTCTGTCTCAGTCGGCAGAATCACTCGTTTTATATCTCAAAATTTAGTGCTCATTTAGTGCTAATTTAGTGCTGATAACAGATATTTGGAGCTGTGATAGGGGGACTGAAAATGAGAACACTGCTAACTTTACATTAAGCTAGCAGTGTACCATTCGTCTCAGTCTGTCTCAGTCGGCAGAATCGCTCGTTTTATATCTCAAAATTTAGTGCTCATTTAGTGCTAATTTAGTGCTGATAACAGATATTTAGTGCTGTGATAGGGGGACTGAAAATGAGATTTCTGCTAACTTTACATTAAGCTAGCAGTGTACCATTCGTCTCAGTCTGTCTCAGTCGGCAGAATCACTCGTTTTATATCTCAAAATTTAGTGCTCATTTAGTGCTAATTTAGTGCTGATAACAGATATTTGGAGCTGTGATAGGGGGACTGAAAATGAGAACACTGCTAACTTTACATTAAGCTAGCAGTGTACCATTCGTCTCAGTCTGTCTCAGTCGGCAGAATCGCTCGTTTTATATCTCAAAATTTAGTGCTCATTTAGTGCTAATTTAGTGCTGATAACAGATATTTGGAGCTGTGATAGGGGGACTGAAAATGAGAACACTGCTAACTTTACATTAAGCTAGCAGTGTACCATTCGTCTCAGTCTGTCTCAGTCGGCAGAATCGCTCGTTTTATATCTCAAAATTTAGTGCTCATTTAGTGCTAATTTAGTGCTGATAACAGATATTTAGTGCTGTGATAGAGGGACTGAAAATGAGAACACTGCTAACTTTACATTAAGCTAGCAGTGTACCATTCGTCTCAGTCTGTCTCAGTCGGCAGAATCACTCGTTTTATATCTCAAAATTTAGTGCTCATTTAGTGCTAATTTAGTGTTGATAACAGATATTTAGTGCTGTGATAGGGGGACTGAAAATGAGATTTCTGCTAACTTTACATTAAGCTAGCAGTGTACCATTCGTCTCAGTCTGTCTCAGTCGGCAGAATCGCTCGTTTTATATCTCAAAATTTAGTGCTCATTTAGTGCTAATTTAGTGCTGATAACAGATATTTAGTGCTGTGATAGAGGGACTGAAAATGAGAACACTGCTAACTTTACATTAAGCTAGCAGTGTACCATTCGTCTCAGTCTGTCTCAGTCGGCGGAATCGCTCGTTTTATATCTCAAAATTTAGTGCTCATTTAGTGCTAATTTAGTGCTGATAACAGATATTTAGTGCTGTGATAGAGGGACTGAAAATGAGAACACTGCTAACTTTACATTAAGCTAGCAGTGTACCATTCGTCTCAGTCTGTCTCAGTCGGCAGAATCACTCGTTTTATATCTCAAAATTTAATGCTCATTTAGTGCTGATAACAGATATTTCGTGCTGTGATAGGGGGACTGAAAATGAGAACACTGCTAACTTTTCATTAAGCTATCAGTGTACCATTCGTCTCAGTCTGTGTCAGTCGGCAGAATCACTCGTTTTATATCTCAAAATTTAGTGCTCATTTAGTGCTAATTTAGTGCTGATAACAGATATTTAGTGCTGTGATAGAGGGACTGAAAATGAGAACACTGCTAACTTTACATTAAGCTAGCAGTGTACCATTCGTCTCAGTCTGTCTCAGTCGGCAGAATCACTCGTTTTATATCTCAAAATTTAGTGCTCATTTAGTGCTAATTTAGTGCTGATAACAGATATTTAGTGCTGTGATAGAGGGACTGAAAATGAGAACACTGCTAACTTTACATTAAGCTAGCAGTGTACCATTCGTCTCAGTCTGTCTCAGTCGGCAGAATCGCTCGTCTTATATCTCAAAATTTAGTGCTCATTTAGTGCTAATTTAGTGCTGATAACAGATATTTGGAGCTGTGATAGGGGGACTGAAAATGAGAACACTGCTGACTTTACATTAAGCTAGCAGTGTACCATTCGTCTCAGTCTGTCTCAGTCGGCAGAATCACTCGTTTTATATCTCAAAATTTAGTGCTCATTTAGTGTTAATTTAGTGCTGATAACAGATATTTAGTGCTGTGATAGAGGGACTGAAAAGTTAGCAGAAATCTCATTTTCAGTCCCCCTATCACAGCACTAAATATCTGTTATCAACACTAAATTAGCACTAAATGAGCACTAAATTTTGAGATATAAAACAAGTGATTCTGCCGACTGAGACAGACTGAGACGAATAGTACACTGCTAGCTTAATGTAAAGTTAGCAGAAATCTCATTTTCAGTCCCCCTATCACAGCACTAAATATCTGTTATCAACACTAAATTAGCACTAAATGAGCACTAAATTTTGAGATATAAAACGAGTGATTCTGCCGACTGAGACAGACTGAGACGAATGGTACACTGCTAGCTTAATGTAAAGTTAGCAGAAATCTCATTTTCAGTCCCCCTATCACAGCACTAAATATCTGTTATCAGCACTAAATTAGCACTAAATGAGCACTAAATTTTGAGATATAAAACGAGTGATTCTGCCGACTGAGACAGACTGAGACGAATGGTACACTGCTAGCTTAATGTAAAGTTAGCAGAAATCTCATTTTCAGTCCCCCTATCACAGCACTAAATATCTGTTATCAGCACTAAATTAGCACTAAATGAGCACTAAATTTTGAGATATAAAACAAGTGATTCTGCCGACTGAGACAGACTGAGACGAATAGTACACTGCTAGCTTAATGTAAAGTTAGCAGAAATCTCATTTTCAGTCCCGCTATCACAGCACTAAATATCTGTTATCAACACTAAATTAGCACTAAATGAGCACTAAATTTTGAGATATAAAACGAGTGATTCTGCCGACTGAGACAGACTGAGACGAATGGTACACTGCTAGCTTAATGTAAAGTTAGCAGAAATCTCATTTTCAGTCCCCCTATCACAGCACTAAATATCTGTTATCAGCACTAAATTAGCACTAAATGAGCACTAAATTTTGAGATATAAAACAAGTGATTCTGCTGACTTGACCTTTCTAGCTTAACACACGTAAATGTTAGTAGCGTTTCAATTTGAGAATCCTGAATGTAAAATAAGGGTTCCAATTCAGAAAATTTTGTATGGATTCCCGTAGATACATTTTTAGCTTTAATCAATTCAGTTAGGTTGTTATTTTCCAAATTAATTGATTCCCAGGAGTTTCCAATATAAAGTAAGTTTCAGTATTGGTGGCATGACAAACATCGACAGAGCTTTAGTTTGTCATTCCTTACTGCATTCGTAATGATATTATAGTTTGTTGGTAAAATCAGCAAATTTTGTTTGATATTTTTATACGAGTTAATTAGCTTCCATAAAATACTTATGAAAGTAAGGGAAAGAAAAGGATTTATAAAAGATTGTTTTTTTTTTTAATAAAACTAAACGTATAGTGACTCATACTGCGTTATGTTCGGTCTGATGTGTACCTACCAATCTTACTCCCGACTCCTCAAAGGCACAGGCAATTAAGTTTTAAAGTCTACTTGAAGCACGTGAAGCTGTATTAAAATTCATGTTATTACATGTTACCCAAAGTGAATTTTGAATATAGTACTTATTAATTAACCTAGATCAATCCCTGCCAAGCTGTGGATTGTAAGTTCAGCTATAGTTTTTATCAAGTCTGTAACTGTTATAAATTATATGTTTTAATATTTATCAATATTCGTTTTAATATATATATTTTTACCCGAAGGTGTAGGCAGCACTGTGTTAAGCCCCGACCCGCCGAATTGTTACGTCCAAAATGGAATAGGTGGCGGAACGTATTTATCACAAATAATTACCGAAAATAATTCAGAGATATCATTGATGTGAGCCCGTAGTGGATCCCACGACGAAATGCATCAGAAGCGAGGAGCTCGGCCACTGAATACCGAGACCTTTTAATAAGGGATTTGTTGAGGATGTAATCAATATTAATTAAAGGCTCCGAGGAATTGACGAGGATATTTTTTCCATTGTCAGTTAAAATATTGTAACCTTACAATTGGTAGAATTGAGACGTGAATACTGAATTAGTCTTTTTTTCGTTAACACTTTAATTATTCGTTTGAAAAATTACAATGAAAATTAAAGTTATTTTTAGCTATAAAGAAATCGGAGCTTAATTGTACGTGACCAGATTCTGATTGTGGCAATAAAGATGAACCTATGCAAATTCAATATTTCTGATTCGATTACCATACTATTAAACTAATTCTTTTCAAACTATTTACATGAAATTGTTTGGGATGCTATGACGTCCGTCGAAACAATGTTGTAAGATAAGGAAGATAGATTGAGAGATATTGTCGGTTTAAGGGGTATGATTCTTCGATGAGATGAGATATACTGCACTACCAAAAGCATACCACACACACCATGATCTATCATCGGATCTAAGCGTGCGTAAAGTGTTCCTTACTCTTACATACTTCCGCATATCTTCAAGCTTATACTTGTCTTAGCGGAAGGTCAGGTCAGGAGTCTTAAAAACCGACAAATGTCATATTACAAGAAACTTAAAAGTCGAAAAAGTGAGTAAGATATGTAAGATTCTACCTCCCACATTTTAGAAAATTGATCCCTTTAACTTTAAGGTAATTAAACAAAAACAGTTTTCTAATGAAAATTTTAATAAAGCGAAGCGCTTTATTAATGAACATATGCTTTTTGATAACAAAAAGCCAGAAAATACTCTGAAAGATATTAAAAAGTTGACGAACCTTTAATAAAATGCTATGAAAACTACACTAATAATTGCTCGAGTCGTGGTGTTATTGCCGCTGTCTAAAATTCGGCTATAAAAATGTATAATTACAAAATAATTGATATCTGGGACTGGGTGGTTTAGTGGTAGACCTCACCACTTCTGAATCAAGAAGTCGTGGCATTGATTTTGAGCTTAGAAAAGACTTCTCGATATTCTTTTAGCATATATAGTTAAGTGTGATTATTATTAATGACTAAAAAATACTTGTTATAGATGTAGATTGTCAATATGTTAGTAAACAAGGAACTGTTTGCTTTCTAGACAAGCCTGTTCGCAAAAGTATAGGAACTTATACAATATCAATTACACAACCTTAACACTTGTGTAAGTTGTTGTGGCTTTGATGTCAAGATTTCCGAAGGTGGAATTGTAGTATGATTACTCAAAGCTTAACTTATTTGAATGTGAGAAATTTTGTAATTGAAGTAAAATAATATTACAAACATACATACATAACTTCACGCCAAATCCCTTGCGGGGTAGGCAGAGAGAACGGAGCGCCATAAGGCAAGATTCTTACACGTCTCACTCGCTTCGTTGACTTTCATAACTCTTTTCATGCAAACGCGTTGGTTTTTGAGGCTCCTAAGATCACCTTCCTCCACGTTCTATTTGGTCATGGAATGTGTGTCTTGGCCGTCCTCGACTCCTACATCCATCCGCTTTTGTATTGTATATCTGCTTAGTCAGTCTTGCCTCATCCATTCTTTCTACATGTCCGTACCATTGGAGCATGCCCTTTCTTACTTTTACACCGACACTCTCTTTCAATCCAACCTTCCTTACAATCTTATTTTCGACAAACTAACAAACTTCACGGACGTGGTTCGACCGATTTTGAAGAAATATTGTGTGCGTATTGGGTAGGTCTGAGAATCGGTCAATATCTATTCTTCGTACCCTGAATACTGTAGGTAGTCAACCGCTTATTTATTTATTTTTTGCAAAACAACGTTTGCTCGGCTAGCTAGTCGAATATAATATTCATATTGTCAATGTCATTTTTCTTTTGAATAAAAATTATATTTAAAAAATTATATTTATATTTAACAAATGTTGAAATAAAACCTTTTAAGCAAAAAATACTTCATATCTTATCTATAAGATAAGTCAACAAATATCTTTCATCCCAGCGTACACAGTAAAAGCGTCTCTTATATGATATAATACATTTTACTATCATCGCAAAAGAAAAGCAAAATTAAACCACAAATAGACTATTGACGTGACCTCGCCAGGTATTCCTGAAAAAAAAGCTATTACATAATTTATACGCGAGACAGCAAACTATGTTACAAATGGAATTTTTCATCATAAAGCCTCCGAGAATTGAAAGAAGATTTTCGCCATATTTTCTTTTGGGAAGATTTTGTGAGTTCGCTAAAAATGTATGTCTTTTTATGTGCAAGAACGGAATATAATCTATTATAGAAACCTCACTTTAAGTCCTAATAATATAAATAGGAACTGACAATTAGAAATGGCAGTAGGTATTCAATTATGTTATTTCATAAATTTTCTTCAACCATGAAACATAACATAACTTCACGCCATTGTTACCCGAAGGTGTAGGCAGCGGCTGTTAAGCCTCGTCTTGCCGTTATGTTTACGTCCCAAATGGGATAGGTGGCGAACCTATTGCCATACCGGGCACAAAGTTTTCAGTCATCGATATTTATCACATATAACTTTCCGAAAACAATTTTGAAAAGTCATTGGTGTGAGCCAGTGTCAGGATTCGAACCACGACCTCTGGATTCAGAATCCGTGTGCTCGACCACTAGGCCACCGAGACAGTACAAGTCAACCATGAAACTTCTGATAAATATGGTAAACAGGCGATATAGGCATTAGTATAGGTAGATAAGACGAAAATACATGGAGCCAAAGTTAAGTTTTGTTAAAATGGATTGATATTAAAGTATTAAAAATGCAGATGGAATTATTTCAATCAGCGATGCAAGGCAACGCTGTCTACTTTAGGCATTATGGTCGCAAAAGTTTTCAAAACCGAACCTGTACTTGTCAATGTTATAATCTAACTTTCAAATCAAGTTAAATTTGATTTGTCGCTAAATTAAATTGCTATAATTTTATCATGCAATAAAATTTCAACAACTAACTTTTCATAAGTTGAGTCACTGAAAACTTCAAGTTAAAAAGTTCTCAACAAGTCTCAAGTAAGTTCTTTGAAGCGGAAAGATATGAAATTACACAAAGATCTTTTCTTTATCGATATAACCAGCGCTAAGAATTAAATTTAGTCATTACTATATTAACATATTTATTAATTGGATGATTGTTTGATTATCCCTTTGCGATGAACTATTAAGATCGACGTAAAGTGGCTCATGCCGCGTTTCGTTCGGTGAGAGAGGTACCTGGAGGACCACCCCCCTTCCCCATCCTTCCCTATCCCCTATCCCTTAAAGGTTGGCAACGCAACAGTAACACTATATGTGTTGCTGGTGTCCATGGGCGGCGTTGGTTGCTTACTATCAGGTGATACGCCTGCTTGTTTGCCCTCCTATCCCATAAAAGAAAAGTTCAAATTAATAAACAGGAAGTTATTATATCTAGTAGAGAGCAACGAGCAACCGAGTCACTGATATTAAGTGACCAGCGCTGCCCATGCCACATCTAACTTAGATTGTATTTCAATTGCGTTGCTGGCCTTTATGGGAGTAAGATAGGAAAGGACAGGGAAGAATGGCGGGCCTCTATCAGAATGCTGAACTGCTAGGCCTTCGACAGTCATGATAGCAGAGACGGTTTACTTCATTTCACTATCGCTTAGTTGCTTCTAACAAAATCCACGTGAAGAGAGACGTAATGTATTCTCGAATTGTTTTAGACAGATATTCGCGCAAATAAAAACTATGAGCCAATTTAAAATCTTGATTAAATATGAAACCTACTTGAATAAACAAAAAATGTGACTTCTTTTGTTAATTAGCATTAAGTTGTGTTTTTAATTGTACGAGCTGGATTAAAATTTTGATGTTCGGAGTGTGTGTTTTTCTACGGATCCAAACGAGCAGTGCCGCTGGGGAAGAAAAAAATAACGTTATTTAAAACAACAACAAAAGCTTCCTTTGTTCTAGAGCTTTCCCTGTTTGTTATAACCGCAGAAAAAAATCCTTTATAATAGAGTTTATTTAAAATATGCTTTACCTGACATAGCTGTTGCAAGACTTACCCACATACATATAACGTCAATGTATTTAGAAAAGTAATTTGAGTGCAGGTTTGATCCCGGCCCCAGTTCGTATTTGTAATACAAACACGCATATATGTGTGGCATCTGGGTATTCAAAAAATAAATTGTGTACGTGTTTATTTTCTGATTCGATATCACGATGTTTAATTATTTATTTTGCGATGTTATTGCGTTGTATAAATGAATTCAAATACATCTAAGACATATAATTATAAATTTGTCACGAAGAATGAATATAAAAAGAAATGTAAATTAATGATGATATATATTTATTCATTGATTAAAACAACTTTCAGGATTATATCGCGTTTATTTATTATTTATTTATATTTATTTCCCGACGTTTATTTTATTAATATAAATAAATAATAAATAAACGCGATATAATCCTGAAAGTTGTTTTAATCAATGAGTGGGCTTCGCGAAAATCTTAGAAACAAATATATATTTATTCAATAATTAAAAAAAAAATAGTAAAATCTTAAAAAAAAAATGAATTTTCAAAAAACATAATTGTTAGTTTCCTGGCCGAGCACCTCTCTTTTGAATCAAGAAGTTCTGCCTTACACCAATCTTGTCTCCATTATGTTTAAAACTATTAATAAATCTTAATATAAATTCATTATTTTGTTAAAATTTCATTTATATTATATTCATCATTCGTTCTAATTCGTATTCTATGTGAAATTAATGTCTTATTACGGTGGAATTTTCTGATAGCAAGTATGAAGGGCGTTCGTTAACGTTTCATTTAGCAAAGATAGTTGAGAAAACGTGATACGAATAAACAACTACGTCACGTTTATAGCTTCAACACTAAAATTAAACAGGTTATATTCTGATTGTAGATAATTATTAAATACCAGAACTTTTAAAATAATATATAGTAGGTACCTGGATGCCCGAGCTTTGCTTCGTATTTTTTTTTTATAAATTGTGTTTTTTTGACGTTTTATTTAAGTAGTGTGGTTATTTAAAGAAAAAATCACGAGTGCAATTAGTTTAATATTATATTAGAAACAAATACTTATTTTATTATAAAACACGATAAAATGATATTATGTATTCAAGAATTGCTCGTTTAAAGATATTTGATTAGTTTTTATTATTATTGTCCAGTAGTAGGTGAGATTTTGTATCCATCTCAATACTGAGTAAAACATCGTGACAAGTAGTGGTTGTCGCTGTCAATACCCATAAGTATTAAAGGCATCAAGTTATATACATAATGCATTCATGTTAACAAAATCTGTAATCATGTATCATATGTTTTCGTTCGTTAAGTCTCGGTGGTCCAGTGGTCGAGCACACGGCTTCTGATCCAGAGGTACGGGTTTATTATGTGCCCGGTATGGCAATAGGTTCGCAACCTATTCTATTTGGGGCGTAAACATAACGGCGAGACGAGGCTTAACAGCCGCTGCCTATACCTTCGGGTAAGAAAGGGGTGAAGTTATTTTATGTTAAATTCCATAAATTTTTGAAGTAGACCCTATCTGCGTGAACAACGAGCAGATCTACTTATTATGTACGAATATAATTTAATTTAATTAGATATAGCATAACATAACATGACAACTTCATTTATGCGGTTCGTATAGCCGTTATGTTTACGTTCCAAATGGAATAGGTGGCGAACTTATTGCCATACCGGGCATAAAGTTTTCAGTCATTGATATTTTTCCTACATAACTTCCGAAAACAATTTCAAAAAGTCGTTGGTGTGAGCCAGTGTCGGGATTCGAAGCCGCGACTTCCGGATTCAGAAGCGGGGTGCTCGACCACTGGAGCACCGAGACTAGACCAGAATTAGATGTATTTATCAGTTAATGTAATAGAATAAAGATCATTTGAAATAAGTGATAATAATACTATTCATCAACTAATGTCGCTAGTGAATACACTGTTAGTATGAACATAAACTTTTAAATTATTAGTATATATATATATATATATTATTAGTATATAAACTAAAATTATATTCTATTTGAACCTTGATCATTCCCTCAAGTAGATATGCAATTATAACCATTTACGATTATTTAGGTTCTCAGTTTCTGTTAAGATAATTTTGGTAATGAGTTTCAATGTTTACAAACTTTAAAGCTCACATTCTCAGAGCAGCTTTTGATGTAAATAATCCTGAGAGGGAAATTGTAGCCGTCCTTGTGTTATCATTATTGTGATTACGAAGTATTTTCACTTGACAATGTGGAATTAACTTGATTGTTTGTTCCTATTTCTTACTAAACACATTAATTATTTATCTAATGTAAATATATTAGTTATTGTAAAGTCGCCTCGGTCTCTGAAGGTGGAGCACCTCGCTTCTAAAACAAGTTGTGGATCGAACTTATGGCTATAGATTCCACCAAATACTCGGCGAATCGAGACTTAACAGCCGCAACCTATACCTTCAGTTGGAGTGATTCTGACTTAGGTGTTGAAGAATGCTGGGAAAAACTGAACGAAAATACAGTGGATAGTATAAAAGAAGCATGTGGTTGTGCAAATAGGCTTAATAATCTTTGAGGTGATGTTCAGGCTTTTGCCTTGCTTTCAAGAAAAAAGCCTAGCTGGATTATGTCTCAAGTTTAAATCAGTATGATAGTTTAACAGAGAATAAGTGTGATATCTACTACCGCTGAAGGCCAAAGCCTTGAAAGAGTTAGGCTTTTCAAGTGGTAGAGCCAAGTAGTTTGCTGCATGAATGGGCCGGCTCGATAGGTGAAATACCACGATCTCAGAAAATCGACGTAAAGTGTCTCATGCCGCGTTTTGTTCGATGAGAGAAGTTAGAAAGTCTTGGGGCTTTTCGTCAACATCAAGAATGAATAGGATTATGTCTAAGGCTGGTGACATTCTTGAAAACCCAAACGATGTGTTGGATCATTGGAGTGAATACTTTGGGAAATAGTTTCTATATATTATATGCAAATAGACTTTTTTCCCGACCTTATATTTATTAGATACTGATACTGTTTTAATTTGGAGGTAATACTCTATGTGCATCAATAAATAAATGTTAACACCTACTTAAATGTCAAAAAACGATAGTTTCATTATTAAACTTAAGATAATAACTTAACTTATGATAATAACTTATAAGAGGAAAGGATTTATTGAATAAAATATATTCGTATACAACAATTTACATTTTTAAACCGTGTTAATGGCAAACAGGCACACTAAGTTTTAGAAAGAATAGTATACGTTTACCGCGTCCTTTGAATGTGTTGACAAATTTTCTTGTATTCTAAATAAATCTTTTTGTATTTTTCTATAGTATGGTATATATTAATACATACATACATAACTTCACGCCAAATCCCTTGCGGGGTAGGCAGAGAGAACAGAGCGCCATAGGGCACGATTCTTACACACCTCACTCGCTTCGTTGACTTTCATAACTCTTTTCATGCACGCGCGTCGGTTTTTGAGGCTCTTAACATCACCTTCCTCCAGAACACGTTCTATTTGGTCTTGGAATGTGTGTCTTGGCCGTCCTCGACTCCTACATCCGTCCGCTTTTGCATTGTATATCTGCTTAGCCAGTCTTGCGTCAACCATTCTTTCTACATGTCCGAACCATCGGAGCATGCCCTTTCTTACTTTTACACCGACACTCTCTTTCAAACCAACTTCCTTCCTTACAACCTTGTTTTCTACGCGGTCAGCGAGAGTCACTCCGCAGATTTTGCGTAGAGCCCTCATTTCTACCGCGTTTATTCTACTTTCATGCACACTCTGCCATACCCAGCTCTCGCTTCCATAAGTTAGTGTTGGGATCAGGACTGCATTGTGGATTGCTAACTGGGCCTTTCTGCTAATATTTTTTGCGCCCAGGAATCTGCCCAACACTCCGTTTACGCTATTTCCTATCGCCACTCGTCTTTCTACATCCGCGGTGTACCTTCCATCTCTGCTAAAAGCGCATCCAAGATATACAATTTCATTCACCTGTTCCAGCACTACATCATCATATATTAATAAATAGTTTAAGTTTAGGTTTTAATAGTAGATAATAATATTCTTATATAGTACAGATTTATCATTACTAATCCACACGTGGGCCCGTTTGACTCAAATTATCTTGTGCAAATACTTTTCATCAATCACTTTGATTAACCAAGACAAAGCTGTTTACAATACTGACGGGATTTATTCTTGTATTATTGCCTTCAGCTTAACATTTTCCCACAAAATGTAATTAACAAGATGACAGAACACACATAACGAATACGCCTTAGTTGATGGCAAGTATTCAATTGAATCTGGCCATGTGAAAACTACAAATTAGTAAAAATTGTTATGTATTAAATGATTGTCATGATTGTTTATATTAAGGCCAGGATTTAATTTATTACTTTAATTAATTTAATTTAATTTAATTTAATTTAATTTAATTTAATTTAATTTAATTTATTACGTTTATTTTATATTAAAACTAGCTGACCCGGCAAACGTTGTCTTGCCGAAAAATAAAATTTAAAAAATAGGGGTTGATCGTAGGGGGTTGAAAATTTAGGGTTGTATGTATTTTTGTATCCCGTTTTATAAAAAAATAAGAAACAGAAATATGTGGAAAAATTAAAAAAAATATATTGAGGGGTGATTTACCCTTGTGATTTAGGGGAATGAAAAATAGATAAAAAGCTATTCGCAGACCTAACGAATATTTATACCAAATTTTATTAAAATCGGTCCAGCCGTTTTGGAGGAGTTCGAGGACAAACACTGTGACAGAAGAATTTTATATATATAGATAAACGTAATAAATTAAATTCTAGGTAAATTATTCATGTTCAGCGCCTTTCAAACATCTTCAAACATTTCTACCGTTTCAGACAAAAGTTGCTCTTGTCCAGTTCCTTCAATTCCCTATTCTAGACTTTGCTGATGTCGCTCTTCTTTCTTTTTGTACTTATGTTACATGACAATTAAGTTTCTGAAAAAAAATCTTATATTCATTATATTCATATATTTCTGCCAATGCCTGAGATGCTTTTAAGCATCTATTCTTATGGATAGAAATTAATATATGGAAAGAAATATATTCCTTATATTTCCATATATTACTTCATATGTTTAAATTTGTTTTTAAATATGTCTAATAACATAACATAACTTCACGCCTTTGTTACTCGATGGTGTAGGCAGCGGCTGTTAAGCCTCGTCTTGCCGTTATGTTTACGTCCCAAATGGAATAGGTGGCGAACCTGTTGCCATACCGGGCACAAAGTTTTCAGTCATCGATATTTTTTTTTATTAGTTAAAAGATACATTGCATACATGATATTATTATTCACTGTCCCACAAAACTGCAAAAACAATTTATCTGTGGGATCCTTATCACACATAACTTCTGAAAACAATTTCGAAAAGTCATTGGTGTGAGCTAGTGTCAGGATTCGAACCCGTGACCTCTGGATCAGAAGTCGTGTGCTGACCACTGGACCACCGAGATTATTTTGTTTTAATTTCATGCAAAAATCTAAGAGGTAAATAAATAACTTAACATTTTTTCCATGACCAAATAGAACGTGTTCTGGAGGAAGGCGATGTTAGGAGCCTCAAAAATCGACGCGCGTGCATGAAAAGAGTTATGAAAGTCAACGAAGCGAGTGAGGCGTGTAAGAATCGTGCTATATATTTTCACATTAAGCATTACAATTCTAATTGTAGAATAATTCTAAGTGTAAGTATTTATATGTATTGTAATATCCACATTTCGTTGTATGTTCAAGCAAGGTTTGAATCTTCAGGAAATTGAGTTAAGTCTCAGAAAGTTATTACGTGAACTGATGATTCTCTATGAGTTTGCATATCCTACATCCACAACAAACAGGACAGATGTTTGTAACGTGTGTCTTACGCCCGAATACTGAACCGCCACTCAAATCTGACAATCAATAAAGTGCTACTTACTGCTCAAATTTCACGTATTCTGTCTAATGTGACAGCAACTTAAACGCTTAAGTAGCGCTTATATATTTGAGTAAAAAGATAAACGTAATAAATTAAATTCTAGGTAAATTATTCATGTTCAGCGCCTTTCAAACATCTTCAAACATTTCTACCGTTTCAGACAAAAGTTGCTCTTGTCCAGTTCCTTCAATTCCCTATTCTAGACTTTGCTGATGTCGCTCTTCTTTCTTTTTGTACTTATGTTACATGACAATTAAGTTTCTGAAAAAAAATCTTATATTCATTATATTCATATATTTCTGCCAATGCCTGAGATGCTTTTAAGCATCTATTCTTATGGATAGAAATTAATATATGGAAAGAAATATATTCCTTATATTTCCATATATTACTTCATATGTTTAAATTTGTTTTTAAATATGTCTAATAACATAACATAACTTCACGCCTTTGTTACTCGATGGTGTAGGCAGCGGCTGTTAAGCCTCGTCTTGCCGTTATGTTTACGTCCCAAATGGAATAGGTGGCGAACCTGTTGCCATACCGGGCACAAAGTTTTCAGTCATCGATATTTTTTTTTATTAGTTAAAAGATACATTGCATACATGATATTATTATTCACTGTCCCACAAAACTGCAAAAACAATTTATCTGTGGGATCCTTATCACACATAACTTCTGAAAACAATTTCGAAAAGTCATTGGTGTGAGCTAGTGTCAGGATTCGAACCCGTGACCTCTGGATCAGAAGTCGTGTGCTGACCACTGGACCACCGAGATTATTTTGTTTTAATTTCATGCAAAAATCTAAGAGGTAAATAAATAACTTAACATTTTTTCCATGACCAAATAGAACGTGTTCTGGAGGAAGGCGATGTTAGGAGCCTCAAAAATCGACGCGCGTGCATGAAAAGAGTTATGAAAGTCAACGAAGCGAGTGAGGCGTGTAAGAATCGTGCTATATATTTTCACATTAAGCATTACAATTCTAATTGTAGAATAATTCTAAGTGTAAGTATTTATATGTATTGTAATATCCACATTTCGTTGTATGTTCAAGCAAGGTTTGAATCTTCAGGAAATTGAGTTAAGTCTCAGAAAGTTATTACGTGAACTGATGATTCTCTATGAGTTTGCATATCCTACATCCACAACAAACAGGACAGATGTTTGTAACGTGTGTCTTACGCCCGAATACTGAACCGCCACTCAAATCTGACAATCAATAAAGTGCTACTTACTGCTCAAATTTCACGTATTCTGTCTAATGTGACAGCAACTTAAACGCTTAAGTAGCGCTTATATATTTGAGTGGCGGTTCAGTATTCGGGCTTTAATCTATTATATTTCTCTTGTAATTAATCATTTTTCAATTTGAGATTCGATAGCTTTACTATAAATAAATTTTATGCTGCAAGCGTTAAAAGATAGCTGAAGTGGAAATTGATCCGAACGACTTCCACCAACCGCGTAGAGAGTTGAGTTTGTTAAGTACTGTTTTTTTTTAATTCAAATATTCCGCGATTATTGTTTACGCTGTTTGTTGACAGATTGGACCAATTTATAAATTGCCATACAGTACGTTATATACTGTCAATATTCACAAATGTTCAACAATTTCACGCTCAACTAGCTATTTCGAAGTTTAATGGAACAACAAAAAAATCTAAATCGAAATCAAAAACTCATTTATTCAATTTAGGTCATTTAAAGGCACTTTATGAAGGTCACTTTTTTACAATCCGCCAAACTCTTTCGGTATTTGCACATAATTCACCATAGATTTCATTTACCAAGTCTATTTGAACCTAGTTTTAATTTTGATGAAATCCAATGGTAGCAAAAACAAACAAAGATGACCAACAAACTAATTTTTGCAAACACAAACCAAGATTAACTATTTTTTCATTACTATTCTTGACATTTTTCTCTCAGCCTACCCCGCAAGGGCTTTGGCGTGAAGTTATGTTTGTTTGTATGTATGTATTCTATAGTCATAACCAGCCCACTTCAAACATTAGATAACACAGATAATTTTAGCTTTTTATTTGTACAGAATATTGTAAAGCAAGGCAATTTGTTTTTGAAAACTAACTCCACGGGATTTCTGCAATATGTGTAGACAATGTCTATTATATTTTACATTATTTTGAGTTACAATTTTTGTTAACATAGCACTTTATTAACCGATTTGTATGAAATTGTAGAAGTATATTCAATAAGTTGTTACCTATTTCAGAAGAACTTTTTTGGTTTCTTAAACACATATATCATATGGAAATTGATCCGAACGACTTCCACCAACCGCGTAGAGAGTTGAGTTTGTTAAGTACTGTTTTTTTTTTAATTCAAATATTCCGCGATGATTGTTTACGCTGTTTGTTGACAGATTGGACCAATTTATAAATTGCCATACAGTACGTTATATACTGTCAATATTCACAAATGTTCAACAATTTCACGCTCAACTAGCTATTTCGAAGTTTAATGGAACAACAAAAAAATCTAAATCGAAATCAAAAACTCATTTATTCAATTTAGGTCATTTAAAGGCACTTTATGAAGGTCACTTTTTTACAATCCGCCAAACTCTTTCGGTATTTGCACATAATTCACCATAGATTTCATTTACCAAGTCTATTTGAACCTAGTTTTAATTTTGATGAAATCCAATGGTAGCAAAAACAAACAAAGATGACCAACAAACTAATTTTTGCAAACACAAACCAAGATTAACTATTTTTTCATTACTATTCTTGACATTTTTCTCTCAGCCTACCCCGCAAGGGCTTTGGCGTGAAGTTATGTTTGTTTGTATGTATGTATTCTATAGTCATAACCAGCCCACTTCAAACATTAGATAACACAGATAATTTTAGCTTTTTATTTGTACAGAATATTGTAAAGCAAGGCAATTTGTTTTTGAAAACTAACTCCACGGGATTTCTGCAATATGTGTAGACAATGTCTATTATATTTTACATTATTTTGAGTTGCAATTTTTGTTAACATAGCACTTTATTAACCGATTTGTATGAAATTGTAGAAGTATATTCAATAAGTTGTTACCTATTTCAGAAGAACTTTTTTGGTTTCTTAAACACATTATATCCGTCGATTTTGACGCTTCCGTGATCGTACAATAAAAATTTATGAGGTCAGCTACTATAACTTCATAGATCTAGAAATAAACTAAAACATTATCAAAAATATATCTATAAATCAGTAATTCAATTTTAATAAATATTCAATTCCTAAAAACAAAACAAACATTGAATTTCCTTGACAGCACTTATCATTTATTTTCTAATCTGAGACTTCAAATGCCCATCATGACGGCGGCTGTTCTGTTGTTGACAATAAAATATTGATTTATTATGTGTTCAAAGACTTATCGCCGTTATCAATCTTCTGAACTTTCGCGATTACTCTTTATTCAACTCTCCTGAATAGATGTGAAAAAAACGTTTCGTTTTACCTTTTCAGACAACTGCAAAAAATTTGATAGTTATGTTTGTAAGTATTGCAAGCCTATTTATTTTATACATAAATGCATAACTTCAAGCTAAATCCCTTGCGGGGTAGGCAGAGAGAACAAAACGTCATAAAGCACGATTCTTATTTTATGTTTATAACTAAATTACTACTATTTAAACAGACCATGACCATGACCAAAGTCTTTGACCAGTGCGTCCTACCAGTAATGACCTACAGTGCCGAAACGTGGATACTTACGATGGCGCTAGTCCACAAATTTATAGTCGCTCAGCGAGCTATGGAGCGAGCTATGCTCGGAGTATCTCTGAAAGATAGACTCAGGAATGAGTATATCCGCCAGAGAAAGAGAGTAACCGACATAGCTCGCAGAATAAGCTCGCTGAAGTGGCAATGGGCTGGTCATGTCTGCCGAAGGACCGATGGTAGATGGAGTAAGAAGGTCATGGAGTGGAGACCGCGTCTTGGTAAACGTAGCGTAGGACGCCCACCAGCCCGATGGTCAGACGACCTCAGAAAGGCTGCTGGTAGAGACTGGATGCGGAAGGCAGAGAATCGGATGTTGTGGTGCAAATTGGGAGAGGCCTATGTCCAGGAGTGGACTGCAATTGGCTGATGATGATGATGATGATGATGAAACATCATGAAGTCGTTTTTTTAACCATCAGCCATTTAACACACTAAGTAAATCTGGTGGGTTACCTCGTATCACCGAAATACATTCAGACCATGGCCATTATATGTTAAGGCATCGTAAATTATCACATACAGCTTCCGAAATTATTATCAACTGGCACGTGTTAATCTGGTGTTTACTACCTGAGAACCTTCAGTCCTTGTAAATTGTTTGTAACTAGACAATTCAAGTAAGCTATAGCAGCGTTTAACAGCTATAAATATTAATAATAGCAAAGTTGGAGATTAAAAACGTACAAATGGATATTCAAGGTTCTTGCCAAGGACTCCATTGGATAATAAAATATCTATTTTAATTAGCTACAATAAAGCACTCGAGCCAAAATTTTATGTGTCCATGAACTAACTTTTATAAGGTCGTGAAAATTTATTTGACGATAGATTGATTTTCACATTCATATTATTTCTATACACGTATGTGCTACTGTGTACCTCGAATTGTGTCAGTCCAAATGAAATAGGTGGCAAAACCTATTGCCATACATCAAACGTAATATTGTCAATCGTCGATGTTTATTACAAATTACTAACGAAAATAATTATTCGTGTTGTGTATTTGTATAAGCTATGCAATAAACAGTCTACGCTGAGCCGTGTCCTTTGATTGACGTATCCCTATACATATCACTGGCGACGAGGATTTTACAGCTACCTACAATCGAAAATAAAATTCAGAAAAAATGCCCATCGGACATGTAGAAGCTTATAATTTAAGAAATAATAATTGGGACGCTTACGTGCGACGGTTAAACCAATTTATTACATTAAACAAGATCGAGGATAATTTGAAAGTTGCTACTTTAATTACGGTGGTAGGTACCGAGTGTTATGACGTTATGTGCGATTTGTGCGCTCCAAACACACCAGAATCGAAGACCTACGAGGATTTAATTAAATTAGTGAAGGACCATCTGGAACCTGTTCGATCTGAAATTGCTGAGAGGCATATCTTTCGTCAGCGAGTTCAACGCGAGGGCGAAAATATTCGCGAATACCTACAAGCGCTTAAACATTTGGCAAAAACTTGCAATTTCGGCGCCTGTTTGGAGGTGTGTCTGCGAGATCAATTCGTCTCGGGTCTCGCCACGGAGGACATGAGGTCAAGAATCTTTGCAGAATCAGGGGTACTGGATTATAAGCGCGCGGTGGAATTAGCGTTAGCACTGGAGGCGGCGGAACGGCATGCGGCTACGGCGTGCGTTGCGACAGGCCTGGCTGGCGCGCGGCTCAGCTCGACGGCGGAGACAGCGGACAACCAACACGACGGCTTGCATCGGATAGGCGCGAGAGGCGCAGCCAGCACTGCTGGCGGCAGCGGCGGCGCAGCTCCGGCCCGCTCGACGCACACATGTTCACGATGTGGTAAATTAGGTCATTCGGAAGGCAAGTGTCGGTATAAACAATACAGTTGTGATTCGTGTGGTGTAAAGGGTCATTTAAAAGTGATGTGCAAGAAAAACCTCAGTGCAAAAGGGCGTAAAGGTCAGTTCTTTTTGAATGATTCAGACACGGACGACGATAACTGTAATTTTAATAATTTAGTTGTTAAAAATGACGGCGACGGGCCGTATTACGCTTATTTGAGTGTAGAAAACGTTGAATGTAAATTTGAGATTGATACTGGTTGTAAAATTTCATTGATTTCAAAGAAGTATTATGATAAATACTTCTGCCATATTCCGATTATTTACAAAACATTAAGTATGAAGTCGTATACAGGTGACGTAATCGAGTCCGTGGGGTATATAGTTGTGAACGTTTCTTGCGGTAAACATTGTGCAAAGCTTAACTTATATATAATTGAGAACGGCGGACCGCCACTCATGGGTCGCACATGGATAAAACATTTAAAATTAGCAATAGTTGAATGCTACAATTTAACGAATGCGGACTCGGTTGCGACATCGTTACGTGACGAGTTCCCTGAGGTATTCGCTGAAGGTTTAGGTACAGGTAAAACAAAATTTCGTCTTTATTTGAAAGATGATACACCCATATATGTGAAGGCGCGCTCCTTGCCTCTGGCCTTACGACAGCCGGTTGAGAGGGAGCTCGACCGTTTGCAGCGGGAGGGGGTCATTTACAAAGTAGATCGGTCGGATTATGGTACGCCTATAGTACCGGTAGTCAAAAGTAACGGTAGCATTCAGTTGTGTGGAGACTATAAAATAACAATTAACCCTATTTTAAAAGACTATCACTACCCACTACCACGGATCGAAGATCTGTTCGCAGTGTTAGGGGGTGGTGAAGAGTATACGAAGTTAGATTTGTCAAACGCTTTCCAACATTGTATTTTGCATAAAGATTCCCAGCCGATGACGGCAATTACAACACATGTTGGAACTTTTGTATACAGAAGAGTACCCTTTGGCATAAAGTGTATTCCCGAAAATTTTCAAAAGCTTATGGAGGAAACCTTGAGTGGATTGTCGTCAACAACTGTTTTTGCTGATGATATTTGTGTCACAGGCAGAGATAAGGCGACACACTTGTCAAATTTGAAGGCAGTTTTACTTAGATTAAAACAAAATGGCTTAAGAATTAATTACTCTAAATGTAAGTTTTTTCAGAGAAGCGTTACCTATTTAGGTTATGAAATTGATAAATTAGGTTTACATACAGATAAATCAAAAATTGATGCTATTGTAGAAGCACCTCTGCCTACTAATTTAACGCAACTTAAGAGTTTCATGGGACTAGTAAATTTTTATTCAAAATTCTGTGCTAATATGAGTGATATTTTAAAGCCACTGTATGGATTGTTAAAAAAAAATATTAAATGGAAATGGACAAGTGAATGTGATAGGGCTTTCAGTAAAATTAAAAAAGTGTTAAGCAGTGCTCCTGTCTTGGCTCATTATGACGCGAGACTTCCTTTAATATTGGCAGTTGACAGTAGCGCGTACGGTATCGGGGCAGTACTGACACAGTGGTATGAGGACGGTACCGAAAGGCCAGTGTGTTGTGCCTCGAGAACACTCAACTCGGCTGAAATAAATTATTCTCAGTTAGATAAAGAAGCATTAGCAATTATATTTGGGGTCAGTAAGCACCACCAATATGTTTATGGTAGACATTTCACACTTCGTAGCGATCATCGTCCTTTAAGTTACATTTTCGGTAAAAATAAAGGTATACCAGTGACCGCCGCCAGTCGCCTGCAACGTTATGCGGTCAAATTAGCGGCTTACGATTATGATATTGAGTTCGTTACGTCATTTAATAATTGTTTTGCTGACACTCTTTCGCGTCTTCCTTTAAGGTTGCATAAAAGTCAACTAATGGGGAAGGATGTAGAATGTAGTTATTTAAATTTCGTACAAGAAGACTTTCCGATCAGTTTTAAAGATATAAAAACTGAGACCGCAAAGGACTCGTTATTAAGCAAAATTTATGGTTTTATAATGTATGGATGGCCAACGGATAAAATACACGACAAGACATTAAAAACTTATTATGATCGGCGCGATAATATGCATATCGACCTAGGATGTATCGTATGGGGGTATCGCATTGTAGTGCCAAGTACGTTAAGGCAAGCGGTTTTGAATGAAATACATGATGGACACATGGGTATAGTGAAAATGAAACAAATAGCGCGTAATTACGTGTGGTGGGAGAACATAGATGCGGACATCGAACGCGTGGCGCGGGACTGCACGGCTTGCAGGCAACTGCAGCCGGCGCCACCCACTGCGCCGCTGCATACGTGGCCGTGGCCGTCCGAGCCGTGGTCGCGTTTGCATGTAGATTTTCTCGGCCCGTTTAATAATACGTATTATTTTGTGCTTATAGACGCTCACTCAAAGTGGATCGAAGTTGAAAAAGTTAATACCACTTCGGCCTCAATTGTTATCGATTGTTTGAGACGTTTATTTGCTCGCTTCGGATTACCTAAACGCTTGGTTAGCGACAACGGACCACCGTTTTCGTCTGCGGAATTTGCACGATACTTAGTACGGAACGGTATCAAGCATACATTAATAGCCCCGTATCATCCCTCTAGTAACGGAGCAGCCGAAAACGCGGTTCGTACCGTTAAGCGTGTGCTAAGAAAGGCACAATTAGAAAATAAAGATATAAACACGGCCCTAAACCGATTTCTGTTCAATTATAGGAATACGGAGCAAAGTAGCACGGGACGGGAGCCAGCGGTGGCCCTTTTAGGTAGACGACTACGTGGGCGCCTCGATTTACTGAGACCCGATGCCGCGGAGCGTGTAAGAAGCAACCAGTTAAGGGGCAAACTCAAAAGTACCCGGCCCTTGCGAGTTCTGACGGCAGATGAACCGGTCATGTTACGTGATTACTCTAAGTCAGGTCATAAGTGGACTGAAGGGATTATAACGGAGCGTCAGGGACCTGTGTCTTATACCGTTAAGACTGATAATGGTCAAACTCATAAGCGTCATATCGATCAGATATATACTCGTAAACGGCATTCTTTAAGCAGAGTTAGTGATGTAGCAGGAACGGACGTTAGGGTAGTCTCCGCCGACAGAGAGGAGTTCTTTGACAGTGTAGGAGAAGGAGCTATTCGCACACCAACTTCGCCTCTGAGTGCTCCGCCGGTGTTTGATACTGCCGATAACGATACTCTGCCACGCAGGAGTGCTGCTATACGTTGTAAGGAACGTTTAAAAAGAAATATATATTAACAGCTACCTATACTATTATTAAATTGTCATTGATAAGTATGTACCTATATACCTAAACATGTTAAATACAAATGTCTGTCCCAAATAATACCTATTTGTAACAAATACTGAAAATAGTAGTTATACACCTAGATTTATATAGTTAACGTATAAGTATATATATATAAGTAATGAGTTGAAGAGGGAAAAGTGTTGTGTATTTGTATAAGCTATGCAATAAACAGTCTACGCTGAGCCGTGTCCTTTGATTGACGTATCCCTATACATATCAATTCGATCCACAACTTCTTGATTCAGAAGTGAGATCTCCCAACTGCTACACTACTTGGATGACAATATACTAAATGCAATAAAATTTATGTTATTCTGTACACCTATATTTATAAGTTGATCACGAAACGTATTTACATTACCACAAAAATTCTTTTATTTCAATACAACCAATTTACAGTGGTAGAGCCAAGCAGTTCGCTGCATGAATGGGCCGCCTCGACAGGTGAAATACCACGACCTCTCAGAAGATCGACGTAAAGTGGCTTATGCCGCGTTTCGATCGGTGAGAGAGGTACCCGGAGGCCCACCCCTTCCACATCCTTCCCTATCCTCTATACCCTATCCCTTAAAGGTCGGTAATGCAACAGTAACACTATATGTGTTGCTGGTGTTCATTGGCGGCGTTGATTGCTTACCATCAGGTGACACGCCTGCTCATTTGCCTTCCTATCCTATTAAAAAAACACAATATAGGGATGCAGTAAATAAAACTATTTTCATTATTTACTAGAGCTTTATTAAGGTCCACTACTTTTATACAAATATTTAAAAGAGAGTTCTTTTGATGTTATTTTTGTAAAATTTTATATTCGAATTATACCAAATAATTTCAACAGTATCATACTTACTCATCTGAATGCTGAAAAGGGGTCATATTGTTTATGGAAGAAAGGGGCAAATTAGATGACGGGTCATCTGGTGGTATGCGATCGTAGTTATGTAGAGCTACTTATTAAAAAATTTTTACTTGAATTATTTTAATTTAGTTTACATTACTATACACAATGTACATTGCTTTTGTAATAAAATTCCATGCCATATTGCAATATCTCATCCTGTGCAAGAGATACAAAATTTAAGGAACAATTGCCAGCTGACTTCCCAGCGGCGAGATTATATTCAATATGCGGTAGCGTACATTTCTGTTGAATATTCCGGCAAAATTGGTTCAAATTTTAAATTCTATTTCTGAGCACTATCGTGTGAGGTTGATCTCAGGTAACGACCGAGCGATAAATATTAATAAACTCTCGCACGAATGGAAAAGTACATTTGTGAATTGCTTTTTTCTTCTTACAAACAGTTCGTGAAAAAAATATTCAAATATATATAATAACATATTTTAATAACTCTAGCTAGTTAGCTAACCTAAATTGCCTTGGAACGCATGGAAAACTCAAAAAAAAAAATATTAGCATAACTTTCTAAAACCTATTCACCCAGTTCACCGAAATTGAAATCTATTTCTTAGATGTATATTGTATAAATTTCCTCTAACGTATTTAAACTCAGATAAATTAAAAGTAAGAAAAATTTTCAGTAGGCGCTAATAAAACATTGAAGGATTGATATCTTCACAAATATCAGTTAGTGAATTTTAATGAATAATTCTCTAGAGCCTAAAGTGAGGCTTTATCTAAGTATCAAAACGGGGCTAAGGCTATTTGTTATAATAACCTACAATCTCGTCCCAAAATCAATTTATAACCTCGTTATCTAGACACTTCAGGAAGATTTATCAAGAAATTCTTTAAAACATTTTTCTAATAAGTTGAAAATACAACAGCGAAGACTTGTTTGAACTTTTAGGTACTACGGGATTTATTTTTATTCAAATTTCTAGTTTTTCGAGTTCTAGTCCCATTTCTTACCGTAAGTCACTTGAGATAAATAAACATGTTTAACAAAATGGTACCGGATCTAAGAATATATTTTTCATCTTATTCGCCCATTTTGACACTAGAAAATTCATACAAAAGGCGTAGCTGCTGAATACTTTTTCGCATATAGAATATCAGAATATATGAAATTGATGAATAATAAAACAATAAGTTTTAAACTTAATGTAGAAATGTTTTCTTATGTTTTCTTTAGTGTTTTTTTTTAAACTTTATTGTATCTGTTCGAAAATTCCAGTTTATTTGACAAAGTCGACGATTAAACGGCCCTCCCGGAAGATTTTGGTCACGGTTATCAATCTCGTGCCCGTTTTAGAGGTACATTAATCCAACTTGGAAATGAATTGTCTTTTAACTAGCAAAATTAGCGATTCAAGTTCTGGTAAATGCGCATATTGTTTGAAATCAGTCACGCAATTCCCACACAGCTGAGATAATTTACTGTGGAGTGGGTGCCTATTGTCTGTAAAATATATAATATTACTAAAAATACTCTTTCTTCTTATTGTGTTTTTCTGTTATTTTCTTTAAAAGGAATTAGTAGTAGAATACATAACCAACAGACTGTTATACTCCATTGCCAAGACTTTCCATACTATTAGAAACTGTCATGATATACATGTATAAAATTACCTACCTTCAGGTATTTGTCAATGTCCAGTGAGTAGAAGCTGTGGTGGACATTCTCGAAAGTGTCAAATAATTATCATAACCCAAAAATCAGTATTGCTATTGCAACTTCACGCTCTACACCTATCTGAGAATGTAGGTACCAGGGCTTGATACAGTGTAAAATAATGGTTCTGCCATTATTAATTCCGTCATATCAAAATATCACTTTCCTAAATCACTTAATAGTAATTTCTAGACCCTCATTTGACGGCCATCGTGTCACTACACTCTAATTTAGTCCCAGTTCATAATTAAGGTTACTTTATACTAACGTTACTTTACGCTATTACTTACCTGAAAAGCCACCGAAGTCAGGTTCACTATCCACCACTATTGTTACTGAGAGAATCCCATTTGGCCTCTTAGGTTTATTTTTATAAATTCACACTCGTACCCGTTCATTCCTACCCAAATATATAAGCTATGGCAATAATGTTTCGAATTATTTATTTCAATTTTCTCATTTGAAAGGAAGAGTAATCTGGCGTTACGATTTTCTCATATAATATTTGTTAGCGTTGTTGTAAGCTTCAGTATAATCTACGCACTCAAATTACGTTTCTTTAAAAAAAAAACAGCAATTTCAGCTTAGAGCATAAGTGGGCTATTTAAATTGTTTAATTTTCTTAGTATTCGCAAATATTTTTGAAGTGTGGCGAAGTTTTCTTATTTCTAAAATAACAACTTTTCTTATATTCTTTGGTAAAACATTCTACAGCAACACCGCTTGCCCAGAAAAAGGTAGACTATAAAAATGCGTGGAATGCTTTGGGACAGCCATAACAGACAGAGCATAATTTTAAAGCCTCACCTGATAACTTACTTTTTTCGCTAGTAAACTATTCTTTATTGCGTCACTTTCCATTTAAAAACGACTGTCATAGGGTAATGATGCGTGCTGAGTGCAAAGTAGAGGTCGGTGTGTTTAATCCCCATTTATGTTCGAATATCGTCTGGGAGTTTCTATTTCTATTCTAGTTCACGAAATATATTGAAACGCTACGAAAAGCGGGTTGAAAAATGTTTCCCATAGTTTTCTCAGTGTGTTATGTACCTAAGGTTCTACGCCAATAAGACATTGAAAGATACAAAAGTGGTCAAAAGTATGTCGGACCATGTCTAGTGTAGAGTTACGTTACTGGAAATTTATACATGTATGAAAATTAGTTAAATTTAATAACAATAAAATATTAATAATATCTTGGACATAAAACACACAGTGCCCTCTAGTTCCAAACTAAGCAACTACATGCTTATACTATGGATACTAGATAACGGATATGAATACATATATACTTTTTTAGTAAATACATACATAAATTACATTGAAAAACACCCAGGCGCAATACAAACATTCCTGCTTATTACAAATACAGTAATCGGGTGCAGATCGAACCCGCTAACTTCGATTCTGCAGTCGATAGCTTTTACCACGCACTACTATTTATTACGATGTAGTCATGATCGCCGCCTTTATTTTGGTACATACTCGTAAGTCAGTGCGAACGACAACCAGTACAGGCGCTTCCTCAGAAGGAAGTGAGTTTTACGTCTCGAGTCAACGCTACGCTACATAAACTATTTACAGACGATGTCATAGGCGATGTACTACCTCATTGGAACTAGAATACGAATGCTGAAATTACGTTTAAATGTACTACAAATAAATTAATTACGCACATATGAACAAACAAATAAAAAAAATGTTTTATAGTAGGTAGTTCCTTTTACAGAGATTGCGTTAAGTACATTTTATTATCACTATAAACACTGTCATAATGTAAAAAATATGATGGGAATATTATCCGGTCAAGAGGGTGTCACGACTTGATCAGTATAAAGTCCCGTATATGTTACTTTTCGGTAAATGTATGTTTCAATTATATTCAAATAATAATAATTGCTTAAACGTTAGGTTATTTTGAAACAACTAACAAATTTATAATATGTCTCAATTGTAATTGTATATTCAGTATTTTTAATAACTTTAGTTTATTGTATGCCATGTTAAATGGAGTAAACTTAAAACAAATTCTTTTTAATTGGCTACTAAACTGAGTATATAACCTTAGTTCCAGCTTAAATGACGGATGATCTTGGATATTTTGTTTACTGAATCCTAAAATGACGTACAGATTTCTTTCTTCACCATGTTCAACATTACAGTTTACGATGTAGGAGCCGAAACAGAAGTCCACATTACTGTGTGTGTCACGTAACAGGAGAGAGACATTTTGGTTCAATATATGGAATTACGAGTATAACTTATTCGATACATTTTCCAAATATAACACAAAATATAATAAAAATAAAACCTTTAAAGGTTACCACTGATTAAGTTGAGATGTCGTTACACTTGTTTTATAGTCTGATAGTAATTTTATTTAATTTATTTTAGCAATGCCATTCAGCGTGGCAACGCGGCAAATTTGATTTCAGCTAGTTTTTTAATTGTATATATATTGTAAATAATGTAATTAATTTATTTCTTCTTATTATTGTAAATAAACTCTTATTTAAGGTTATTATATATAACATTAAAACAACATTTTGAAATAATAACAATTAGTATTAATATAAACAATATGATTTTCACCATAACCACATACAACAAAAAGACTAAGACGTCATCTGTCACGAATTGGCGGATGTCATGTTTCCTAAACTTTTGTAATATTAGAATAGTTGACAAGAACTATTTGAGTAACTCCCCAGGATCGGGTCACAAAGTGACCCAGGGTTCAGGCTGCGTTTGCGATTAAAGTTCTAAATCTTGAAAATTATCACTTTTTTACTACACTATACATGAATTATAAATCAAAACCACCTCATTGATACCTTCTAACTATTAAAAGAAACCGCATCAAAATCCGTTGCGTAGTTTTAAAGATATGCGCATATAAGGGGACAGACAGCGGAAAGTGACTTTGTTTTATACTATGTAACTAGCTGACCCAGCGAACTTTGTTCCGCATCAAAAGTATTCAATGAGTAAAATTTGGATATTAAAAAGTTCAATTTGTGCTATTTATCGGCACGCGTTTTGGCGCGCAACGCAACTACTATGTCCCGCTATGTTAATACTGTAATATCTTCGTAAATATTCATTTAAATCACATACTGTAAATGGCAAAATTGATCTATATTAAATGCACAATCTATTTAATACACCTAACTGGATGAAAATTAATGCTGTAATGTTTCAAATCGCTTCGTAAATAAGCCCTTATTTCTCGTAAAAAGTAAACAAATAAAAATTGTCATTGTGGGTTATCCCTAAGAGATAGACATATGCTCTCGCTGACTTTTTTGTAGACCTTTTGAAGGTGTATAACAATGTCGTACATTTTTTTTTTTATCACTTAGGGTTCAGGCAGCGTTTGCGATTAAAGATCTAAATCTTGAAAATCACCACTTTTTTATTACACTATACATGAATTATAGATCAAAACCACCCCGTTGATACCCTCTAACTATTAAAAAACCGCATCAAAATCCGTTACGTAGTTTTAAAGATATACGCATACAAGGGGACAGACAGCGGATAATGACTTTGTTTTATACTATGTAATGATAAAGGCGTAACAAACAAACACGCCTTTATTTTAATTTATAATATTACATATTTAAATTTATATAATTATATAATTATTATAAATTGCTGTGTGGCGCCGGCTTAGAATACCGCCACCCCATCTCTTCCCGTGGGTGTCGTAAAAGGCGACTAAGGGAAAAGCTTGAAGAATGGGCAACAGCATTCTCTCCCAAGACACTACAGCCTACTGCTGATCGCCAACCCGCCTGCCAAGCGTGGCGTTTATGGCAAAAACCCGCTATGATTGCGCGGACCGGCAGTTGTGGCGGTCTATGGGGGAGGCCTATGTCCAGCCGTGGACCTCAAAGGGGCTTATGATGATGATGATAATAAATTTATATTTATAATATTACATATTTAAACAAACAACTGTACACCGCATATTTATTCTCCGAATTTATTTGTCCATGCTAAGGTTGTCTGGAAGAGATCGCAGAATGCGATAAGACCGCCGATTGTATTTGATCTACAATGTACTAAATCACTATAATGTATTTTATAAACTGTGTACAATAAAGAGATATTTATTCTATTCTATTAATTTAAGGGTCCTGACCGTAAATAACGTAATATAATATTTAATTACTTTGTTTCCTGTTTTTGGTTGTTTGTATTGATATAGGGTTACAGACTTTCTAAGCCTATAAATCAAAATAGCTGTGAGCCGTTCTTTGATAGCAAATATATATTTTAGTCAAAGAGAATTGGTTGAAATTTATTTGTTCTCTGTATTAAATGATCTCGGTGGTCTAAAGGTAGAGCCAGCTTCTGAATCGAGAAGTTGTGGTTCATACCAATAACGAATCTGAAAATGGTTACGATAACGTAACCATTTTCAGAAATTAATCATGATAAATATCGATAAGTAACAACATTGTGCTGCGTACTGTAACATTCCCTGTACACCAACTGTACACTCTCTTTCGATGCTTTTTTATGGGATAGGAATGCAAACGAGCAGGTAAAAAAAAATAACTTCACGCCTTTGTTACCCGAAAGTGTAGGCAGCGGCTGTTCAGCCTCGTCTCGCCGTTATGTTTACGTCCCAATTGGAATAAGTGGCGAACCTATTGCCATACCGGGCACAAAGTTTTCAGTCATCGATGTTTATCACATTTAACTTCCGAAAACAATTTGGAAAAGTCATTGGTGTGAGCCAGTAGGTATCAGGATTCGAACCCGGACCTCTGGATCAGAAGCCATGTGCTCTAACCACTGGACCATCCATGTCCAGTGGCTTTTTAATAATCTCAAATTTCTCGTTTTATCCTAAAATTATTTTAAACATTATCTAAAACATTTGAACCATTCATAATATAAATTATGAAAATAATTGTTTATTATTTTATGCAATCAAAATTGTGTTGAAGTTCCGCAAAATACAAAACAGATTGTTAAAGCTAACAACACATTTAAACTTTGACAAGAAAATAAACAAAGTTTAGATTCCAGGTGCGTAAAATCATTTTTAATTTAGCTAGTCTCGGTGGCGCAGTTGGCAAACGCACGGCCCCTGATCCAGAGGTCCGGGGTTCGATTCCAGACACTGGCTCACACCAATGACTTATCGAAATTGTTTTCGGAAGTTATGTGTGATAAATATCGATGACTGACAAACTTTGTGCCCGGTATGGCAATAGGTTCGCCACCTATTCCATTTGGGACGTAAACATAACGGCGAGACGAGGCTTAACAGCCGCTGCCTACACCTTCGGGTAACAAAAGGCGTGAAGTTATGTTATGTTATGTAATTTAACTGGGACGGATATTTTTACATGAAATAAAACATGAAGACAAAGTTATTTTTTCATTGAAAATAAAGCCTCAAATTTATGGTGTGACAAAGTTGGATAAGATAAGAAATGAAATGAATATACAAAAGAAAACATACAAGTAGCACGAAGCACGGAAAAAAAATAGAAGTTGTCTATTGTCGTGGTATGGATATGTTATGAGGAGGGAAGAAAGTTTTGTTACCGGTAGAGTGATGGAAATGACTGTGGATGAATATATCGGTGAAGGACGAGTGATACAAGATAATGGAAAATGATGACATGTTATACAATATGTCATCATTCTCCATTATCTTCCACATACTGCGGTCGGTAAGCGACTAGCATACTTTAAATTGTATGGCTCCACTTACTACGAAATTATGTCGATAATTTGTATAATAAAATATTGTATTATGTCGTATTATTTAGATTATTATAAACTATAAATTTAATTTAAAAAATCCTTGTTTCTTTTTTCGTTATAGCTGTTTAAGTTACTCAGTCTGTTCATCTCATTCAACGCATCATTGTTGCAAGGTAGTTTACCGGTTAATTTCGAACAGTCCAGCGCTTCAACAAGGAGACCTTCTACTTATATTTTAGCTTGGAGCTCTCTTATCCATTTATACGCAATGAGCCTTCTTATTTGATATCCATATTGTAGAATTGTGTTCAAAATATCTATTCAGCCATCTTGGATGATCCATCATATTAGATTTAGAATGAGTTCACATTATTTTTCGAGTTACCCTGAAAACTTTGTGCTCAGTGTATGACAATAAGTTTGCTACCTATTCCATTTGGGACTATACCTTCGAATAGAAAAAGGGGTGAAGTTATGTTATGTATTGTTTAATATAAAAAAAATATCGATTCCTATATCTTGGATGATCCAAGATATTGTTTTTAGACTGACGTCACATTATTTTTCGAATCACTCTCAACAAGCCCTTTCATTTGATACCCATATTGTTGAAATGCTTAAAATATTTATTCCTCTATCATGGACGACCAAATAGAACGTGTTCTGGAGGAAGGTGATGTTAAGAGCCTCAAAAACCGACGCGCGTGCATGAAAAGAGTTATGAAAGTCGACGAAGCGAGTGAGGCGTTTAAGAATCGTGCCCTATGGCGCTCTGTTCTCTCTGCCTACCCCGCAAGGGGTTTGGCGTGAAGTTGTGTGTGTGTGGATGATCCATCACATTGGATTTAGAATGGCGTAACATAGCTTTTTGAGTTACACTCAAAGAGTCTTTTCATTTGATACCCATATTGTACAAATGCTTTAAAAATATCCATTCCGCCTTTTTGGATGGTCCGCCATATTGGATAGAGAATGATATTGATCACACATCATAACGTGCATTATCATCCAAAATAAACGTGTTTACAAAATTTCAGCTCAATCTTCTGAAGATATCAAAATTATTTGCCAAGATTCCACCCGAACATACATACATCATGCGTACATACAGTCCAAGTTAAATAAAAGCTACTACTAAAAGCATACTAGCTACGCTAACTACTAATAGCAAACGTTTTAATTATAAAAAAGAAACAATTTTTTTATAATTAGAACTTACATTAACGACCTTTTTTATGACAATAAATGGGACATCAGTTGCGGTATAGTATTGCCTAACTCAGTAATTTGCTCAACCTTTACCACAGGTAACTCCGGCCCTAATATTCCCTACGGATTAATCCACATGCTCCATCATTAAGAAAACCTATTAGCGCCAGACATACTCCAAAGGGAGGCTTGAAATACTAACACTGGCAATATGTACATAAACATCGTTACTTACATTTATTTACAATCAAGCAGAAATCCCTCTCATCAACGATATTATTTATTCACCGTCTCCGAGACTGACATGCCAGATTCTATATAAATTGATTCGTGTATCACAGTCGTTTAACGTTTTAATATCAGGGAAATTCCTGCAGACCGAGTCCGTACCCACGACCTGATATAGCCTATAAAGGTAGCACGCTGAGTAATGGAGGTGGGATGGCCACATTGCTCAAAAAAGCGATGAACTACTGTCCCCACACTAGATGGAACGACGACCTAATTAAAGTAGCAGGCATTGGATGCAAGTGGCACTGGACTGCGAGTTATGGCGTGCTAAGGGGGAGGCTTATGTTCAGCAGTGGAAAAATTTTGACTGATGATAATGATGATGATAATCATCATCATTATCAAGGGAATAAGTTAAAGTAATATTGACAATGAACTATTAATGAATAAGCCTTTAAACAATAAAGCTTAAATAATAAATTGGAGGTCTCTAAAATAGTGCTTTAAATTAAATTATAAATCAGCAAGCAGGTCGCTGCATGAATGGGCCGGCTCGACCGGTGAAATGCCACGACATCTCAGAAGATCGACGCCCAGTGGCTCATGCCGCGTATCGTTTGGTGAGAAAGGTACCAGGAGGCCCACCTCCCTTCCCCATCCTACTTCCTTAAAGGTCGGCAACGCAACTATAACACTATACGTGTTATAGGTGCCTATGGGCGTTGCTGTTCACTTACTATCAGGTGACACGCTTGCTCGTTTGCCCACCTATCCCAAAAAAAAAAAATCCATTCTGTATCTCTTTAGGAAACTATTTAATTTACATAACTATGCATAGTAAATGGAAACATTATATACTTAAAGGTTTTATTTGAGAAACTCAGTTACTGATCTTTTGTATAACTGAAAGCTCAATAAATAGTATAAAACAGGACCAACCCGGCTCAAATGTTGATACGCACAAAATCTCACTTACCTACTAAATACTATAAAGTTTTACTCCGCTGCTAAAACATTCTAAACAGACAGTTGTTTTGTATTAATTGTTTGAGACTGTAGTGAAGTTGTTCCATGTTATTGTATTTGTTTTAAGCCGTAGATATGATATAAGTACCACATTATATTAAACAGCTGTTTTTGTCGTCCTGATACTGAAGCGGTTAAGCAAGTAAACATTTGTTATGGAGGTCCCGAATTCAAACCTCCCATCAGCACGAAATATGCATGAAAACATCGTGTTTTTTTGTTCCACTTGCTGGTACTTTACTCAAGCGCTTATGTTTAAATATTTCTTTAAAAACAATGAGCTTATTTTTTTGTATTTTTTTATATATTTTTATGTGTCCGTGAAGACCTATAAAAATATCTAAAACTTATTGGAACTAAAGCTTGACTTTGCATACATTTTGCCCTCTATAGCAACAACTATAGATGTTATAAATCTACAGCAAAGTGATAACTGTTCACGAACGATATTAAAAAAGACGTACTTGAAGTCTTTATTAAAAAATAGAAGCAATAAAAGATTACTTTTATGTATCTATTTTGTTCATGTTTGTTGCGCAAAAAGTACTAACGTAAAGTGAACTACTTCACTATAAATCTGAGAAATACAATTTCATCCCGCTTGAACATCAAGGATCTCCGAAAATAAGATCGCTGAATATATAAGTATTCTCATACGACTTTTAATAAGTCAATTGAGTTCTACTGGAATTGATAAATAACAAAACCATTACTAAAATAAATGGCGAAAATGGAGCGTTGGGCAGATTACTGGGCGCAAAAAACATTAGCAGAAAAGCCCAGCTAGCAATCCACCATGCAATACTGATCCCAACGCTTACTTATGGAAGCGAGAGCTGGGTATGGTAGAGTGTGCATGAAAGTAGGATAAACGCGGTCGAAATGAGGGCATTGCGCAAAATCTGCGGAGTGACCCTCGCTGAACGCGTCGAAAACAAGGTCTTAAGGAAGGAAGTCGGATTGAAAGATAGTGTCGGTGTAAAAGTAAGAAAGAGCATGCTCCGATGGTTCGGACATGTAGAAAGGATGGATGATCCCAGATTGACTAAGCAGATATACAATGCAAAAGCGGATGGATGTAGGAGTCGAGGACGGTCTAGACACACATTCCATGACCAAACAAAACAAGTTCTTGAGGAAGGTGATGTTAGGAGCCTCAAAAATCGACGTGCGTGCATGAAAAGAGTTATAAAATACAACGAAGCAGTAAGGTGTGTAAGAATCGTGCCTTATGGCCCTCTATTCTCTCTGCCTACCCCGCAAGGGATTTGGCGTAAAGTTATGTATTTATTACTAAAATAAACTACCTAAGTTGCGGACAGTAACTAATTATTTGTATAATATTTATAGCTCAGTGGTCAAATACTTTTCGAAAATATTAGCATCATTACATAGTATAAAACAAAGACGCTTTCCGCTGCTTATCCCCTTATATTCTTACACCTTTGAAACTACGCAACGGATTTTAGTGCGGTTTTCTTTAATAGATAGAGGTTGTCAACGACGTATTTCGTATGTACAATGTTTTCGAGATTTAGCATTTTAATTGCAAACGCTGTAAAAAATACTTTTGATGCGGAACAAAGTTCGCCCGGCCTGCTAGTATTTGATAATAAACATTTTTTTGCTGGATGTTTCGTAAATACTATTCTTATCCTCATGTAATATAATATCACTACTTAATATGACATAGTTAAACTTAATGTTAGTTAACGTTTAGATCTGGATTTAATAGCATGAACAGTTGATACTGTCCTGCAAATAACTACCACTGGAACCGACAAAGTTGCGTGACTCATAAACTTTTGTATTTGTCGCAGCCTGTCATAAATAATATTTGCGATGTTGTATAGTAAGTCCCTAATCCTTAATGGCCTTATCTGGTATCCAGATAAAAATATTTCATAAAGATTTGTTTTTTCAAATTTCAATGTACATAACTTTGGATAAGAAATCTGAAGTCTCATTGGCTTATGATCATAACAAACCCGAGACTCAACGAGATATATTATGATACAAAAACTTGTCCGCATCGGACTAAACCCTCAGTCGTCTATTATGATACCCACGGGAAGAGATGGAATGGTATTATAGTCGAAGCCGGAATTTTATACAATATAACTTCACGCCTATTGTTACCCGAAGATGTAGGCAGCGGCTGTTACGCCTCGTCTCGCCGTTATGTTTACGTCCCAAATGGAATAGGTGGCGAACCTATTGCCATACCGGGCACAAAGTTTTCAGTCATCGATATTTATCACAGTTAAATACCGAAAACAATTTCAAAAAGTCATTGGTGTGAGCCAGTGTCAGGATGCGAACCCGGACCTCTGGATCAGAAGCCGTGTGCTCTCCCACTGGACCACCGAGACTTAAATCGATGAGATTAGATTAAACAAGATTTTTAAATATTCTTATTCTAAAAAAGAATATTATTTTTTCGATTCAGACAACTTGTATGCAACATACTATCTACGTTCTATTTAAATACCGCTGTAGAGCTAATTTACTTCGGAAAAATATTTCAAGTCACACATCAAAATTTTAACGAAAGTAAAATTATATTCTACAACACAAAAGAATCTATAACAATGTAAACGAAGTACTGAAGTCTATTATTGTTATTAAATTAATGTACAGACAGATTTCAAGTTTTTCACTTGGCATAATATTAAAATGGCTTAATATTTCTCTTCAGGTTCTTTCTATGATGTCGACGTTCACGTTCTTCAGAGATGTAACTAAGGATACGCAGTGACAAGCCTATTCGTGTTTACGTGGATTCTAGCTCTATTTTTCAAAATCGGAGTGCTGAATCAATAGGCACCGAGACAGTTAGAAATCACTATATTTGCAATAAAAGGGATCCCGTTCCCCTGTAAGTAGCGAATTCAACAGTGGTAGCATCTTGCAGTTCGCTGCATGAATGGGCCAGCTCGACCTGTGAAATACCACGACCTCTCGGAATATTGGCGTGAAGTGCCACTCCTGCCGCGTTTCGTTCAGTGAGAGAGGTATCCAGAGGCTGGATCCCCTTTCCCCTTCCTACCCCCTCCTACTCTCAGGAAGGACGGCCATCAGATGACCCACTTGCTCGTTTGACCTCTTGTTAGATAAAAAAATACACAACGAGCCCTGCAACGTTACGTATAATAACTATAACTTTAGATAATTAATTTATTAGCTTCTCAGAAACATCAAGATCACATCATAAATAATGGTAAATACACACAGCGCTCTTTAGTTTTTCAAACTAAGCAATTAATATCCTTGTGTTACGGAACTAGACAACTTATATCAATAGATCTATACTTTTTATTAAAGTAAATGCATAGCTATCCCACACTTAACCCCTAAACACCCCTCACACCTATGGCCGTCATACATTTTTTTATGACGTCAATATGAAGTGTGTGTTTGTGGTACTCAAGTGCAGATCAAACTACCGACCTGTAATTAGCCGTCAGTGGTGTTGCCAATGCACCAAGCCATGTACTCAAAGTACAAACGAAGAAACAAAATAATACAACACAAAACACTATAGTACAAAAATAATTTGAAAATTTTAGCCTAAATCAACAGTGGTTAAGCAGTTCGCTTCATAAAAGGGCGGGGTCGACCGGCGAAATACCATGACCTCTCAGAAGATCGACGTAAAGTGGCTCATGCCACGTTTCGTTCAGTGAGAGAGGTACCCTGAGGACTTTAATAATCTATAAATACTATTATCAATTTTAAATTAGATATATTTCAATAAAATGTTTTAAAATATGCTTATCTTAATCATAAAAACTTATCATAGAACTTCTGAAATACCTACCTACCCTACAAAATGTCATTCACTACTAAGTGAAGTACGTTCTAGAGACAAAAAACGTGTTTTCGTGTTTACAAAAAACATACGCACATAACTTTACGCCAAATCCCTAGCGGGGTAGATAGAGAGAATGGAGCGCCATGAGGCACGATTCTTACACGTCTAACTCGCTTCGTTGACTTTCATAAATCTTTTCATGCACGCGCGTCGATTTTTGAGGCTCCTAACATCACCTTCTTCTAGAACACGTTCTATTTGGTCATGGAATGTGTGTCTTGGCCGTCCGCGACTCCTATATCCATCTGCTTTTGCATTGTATATCTGTTTAGTCAATCTTGCATCATCTTTTCTACATGTCCGAACCATCGGAGCACGCCCTTTCTTACTTTTACACCGACACTCTCTTTCAATCCGACTTCCTTCCTTATAACCTCGTTTCGACGCGGTCAGCGAGGGTCACTACGCAGATTTTGCGCAATGCCCTCATTTCGACCGCGTTTATCCTACAGTCATGCACACTCTGCCATACCCAGCTTTCGCTTCCATGAGTTAGCGTTGAGATCAGTATTGCATTGTGGATTGCCAGCTGGACTTTTCTGCTAATATTTTTTGCGAACAGGAATCTGCCCAACGCTCCATTCATGCTATTTCCTAACGCCACCCCTATATCCACATCCGCGGTGTACCTTCTATCGCTGCTAAAAGCGCATCCAAGGTATACAATTTCATTCACCTGTTCCAGTACTACATCGTTAACCATTATCCTTGCATCCGTTCTGGATTCCCCCCACAGAAATAGATCAAGATCTTGATATATTTCTGTGATTCCCCCCTTTCAAACACCAAAACTTTCGTTTACATCAATTTCAATTGTAAGCCTTTTATCAAACAATCATCTTTCTTAATAGTGTGTGACTAGTGTTGCAGGTTAGACGGCGATTCGGCTAAGAGCCGGCATCATCTGCGTAAAGCAGGCAGCTCAAAACTAGGTCACCCATTGGTATACCTACATTCGTCGATCTCACTCTCAGGAGACAACTGTCCAGGTACAGAACACAGGTAAAAAAGAACGCCGTTATTGACGTTAAGCTAGGGCGACAAACCGCTGTCAAGACGCACACACGCTGTGCAGCCCACATAAGTAGATTGCACAGCGCGTAGCAGTGCGCCGCCCACCCCGTAGCTCGGGAGTATGTCCCACAGATCCTTTCGTAACACCTTGTCAAAAGTTTTTTCTTAATCCACAAAACCGCAGAAAACCTTCTGGTTCAGAGCCAGTTGCTTCTTCACGATATTGCGGAGTGAATCTGGTCCATGCACCCTCTTCCGCTTCTGAAACCGCGCTGAGCCTCCCACAACACTCCGTCAGATATCACCCTCATTCTCCTTTCAATAATCTTCCCATACACTTTCACTGGCACGATGACAGCTCGCCTCCAGTCCATGGGAACCTTACCCGACCTCCAGCATAGATTGCTCAAAGTCAGGAAAGCGTCCCAGACACAGGTTCCACCGTGTTTGATCATTTCAGCAGACATCATATCAATTCCAGCTGCCTTACAATTTTTCGTACTTCGTATCGACAAATCAATCTCTTCCATAGTAATGTCCTCGTCAGATGGCGGCGTCAGTCGTAGACTCACTCGCGGCGCCCATATCCGGAACATACTTGTACATTTCCCCAAAGTACTCACTCTACCAACCCAATACATCATTTGGGTTTGCAAGAATGTCACCAGCCTTAAACATAAAGTCTTTAAAAGACAATTTGTATGAAATTTGAATTAAATATTATTTAAAAGGTTCAATGAATGATAATTATCTTTAATACCACATAGTCAGTTTGATCATAACACGATGCGTCAAGTTCAATTCGGCTATAAAATTATAGTAATAACACTTGTGGGTTTAAAACTAAAATGTGGTAAACATGAAATCTATTGCTGTGGAAATTCTAATTTACCTTTATCTATTGACGCGTGTCGAGGTTGTTTATTACTCTGGATGTATATTAGATTTCAGGGACGTGAAAGGTTTGGTTGTTTGCTTTAGATTATTACCAAACCATCCTTACTTTATTAAATTACTAGCTGACCCGACAAACTTTGTTCCGAATCAAAGATATTTTTACAGCATTTACTATTCAAGCGCTAAATCTCGAAAATGATCACTTTTTCTATACTACATTATTTATTACACTATTAAAAACATCGCATCAAATTCCGTAGCGAGATTTTTAACTGCTAGTTTCAAGCTATCTGTCCCCTTAGGAACTGCTAGGCTCTACAACTGTTTAGTCCTTTAAAAACACACGTGTATTTAAAAACGTAGCCGTCTCGTATTAAATATCTACAACCTAATCTTTCAAGTGATAGACACTTTTTATTTTAAGAAAAGAAACTAAGAGAACGCGGAAGGAACAAAGTGGATCATAAACATGAATTGCCAAATTTTGTAGTAAAACCTTTTCATCTCAAAGAACAATTCATTGCAAGTCACAAGTGCCAATGGTTAACTGGCACAGACTGACTTATTGTTATCTCTAGAGTCCGACCGAAACTGGTTTTCCGGCCGAAACCGAAACCGAAACCGAATGTTTGGCCGTCACTTCAGTTTCGGCCGAAACCGAAACTCACGTGCTCAAGTTTGGAATTCCTTATAATACTAAAATTTGAAGCATTTTCCGCACTATTTTGCATTGATTAGAATACAAAATGAAAAACAATGGGTATATTTACTAATTTTGTTCCAATAAACAACATAACTTCACGCCTTTTTCTATGCCAAGGTATAGGCAGAGGCTATCAAGCCTCTTCTCGCGGAATCGTTACATCCCAAAAGAAATAGCTAAAAAATGGAATAGGAAAAAAAACAATTTTCAAATCGGTAATTGTTTTTGTTTCATAATATTATACTAAACACCAATATGTATTTAGTATATCATGAAACAAAAACAATTTATTAAAACAACCTTTCAGGACTATATCGCGTTTATTTCCTATTTATTTATATTTATTTCCCGACGTTTCGAACTCTTTACAGAGATCATTTTCACGAGTGATGAACAAAAAGATGGTAGTTGCTCAAAAGCTATCCTCACTGATACAGAGAGCACCCACTTTTTGGAAATAAAAATCAAAAAGTTGATGTTAAAAATATGATTTTTACTTTTGGTAACCCACATCAGACCATGAAAACAAAATTTAAATATAAGATGCATTCATATTTTTGTTTGTAAAGATCCTTTGTTGTATGACTTAATAAGTAAAAGTTGTTATTATTAAGTTATTAGAATATTATCTTATAAGTTGGTTGAGATCAAAGTATAACTATTAATAAATATTGATTGATTTTCAAATTAAAAGGGGGTAAGTATTTGTTAAAAATCTACCACTGGGTCAAAAATGCGGCCAGTCCTGAGAAAGACCCAGCAAGAAAACTCAGCGGCTGTTCTTCAAAACTGATTATTATTTCATTTTGAACGGGCTATTGATATTGCTATTATTTATAAAATTTTTGAGAAAAAATAAAGGAAACTTGGTTTCCAGGTTAATAAAAATTAAAAATTAACAATTGAAATTTTTTTGATTTTATACTGCACTACTCAAAATTCTACATTATTTTGGTTTCTGATGTGGGTCTGACCTGCAAACTATACTAATAGTATCTCGCTGTCTTGAGCTGTTTGATTGTGGGCCAGGTTTGATGAGACTTATGACTGGGTTCCAGCTAGGTGATAGTTTCCAGCCATCTTCTCTATGGAAATTCTTTGGATGTTTTTTGATTTCAATAGCCTCGCGTATCATCCTGGGACGATAATGTTGTTCTTTGGCGAGGATTTGTGGTTTGTCAAACCTGATGTAGTGTTTTGGGCCCTCCCTACAGTGTTCACAAACAGCAGACTTATTATAGCGATTGTGTTTCACATCCGCTATGTGTTCTTTGATCCTGGTTTTAATGGACAGGACAAATCAGAGGACATGGAAACCATACGACAAGATGTTTCATCGGTTTTACGTCGTAATCGGGCACCAAAACCTAACCTGTCCAAACCACAATATTTAGCGTTGAAGAACTTACGCAACAGACCAGACATTACTATTCTACACGCAGACAAGGGAAATGCTACCGTGGTCATGGATACGTCAGATTATAATGTTAAAATGGAACAACTGTTGTCGGATGAAAGTACTTATAAAACAGTGAAAAAAGACCCCACTGAGAGCATTTTAAGCAAGACCAAGAAAATACTCGAACGACACTCCAACACATTAAATCTTGACGTCAAATACCTGACACCATCGTGTGCGAAACCGCCAAAACTGAATGGATTACCGAAAATACACAAGACTAACGTACCCCTACGCCCACACCAGTGACTTTTCGAAATTGTTTTCGGAAGTTATGTGTGATAAATATCGATAACTGAAAACTTTGTGCCCGGTATGGCAATAGGTTCGCCACCTATTTCATTTGGTACGTAAACATAACGGCGAGACGAGGCTTAACAGCCGCTGCCTACACCTTCGGGTAACAAAAGGCGTGAAGTTATGATATGTAACACTTTGTTTAGTATTTGTACTCAGAGAACCATTATTCTCTTTTGAGGTACAACTTAACTAAAAATGATCATCACATTCCTGCCCTTCTCGTGGGGTCGGCACAACATGTCAACCTTTTGACCTATCCATGAAGTCAAAAGATTGTTATCTCCTATAATTTATGTTTATGTTTATCGGTTGAGAATTAAATGACACAACTATGTATGTTATAAAGATAATTATATAATTTCCTATTTAACAGTTTGTCACAAATAATGTTTACTAAATATTAACAGTCTAAATGTTCTGAACGATATTGAGTATTATTTACACTGCACTGAACTACGAATACAATGAGTCTTTGTATATGGTTTTGTTTACATTGAGAGTGGCGAGAAATTTATTATAAATACGTATGAACAGTCTTCTAGTAGGTGTGCGACTGTTTGTGACTTGATCGGATAAATGAGTTCATTGTATGTGCATTATTGTATTCTTTGGTGGTAGTATCATAGCATCATGAGGTAAGTGAATAATTTGGAACTTAAATATAATTATATAAAATATGTTGAAAAGTCGAACTTCCACATTACTCCCCTGCCGAGACCGGTTCACGGTCGATAGTAGTCTGGAAATCTTCCTCTTCTGCCAATTCGTGTTTTTTTTTTCAATTTCTGTGGAAGGTGGTGGTTCTGGTAGTATCGCTGTTGGTTTAGCGGTTGATGTCTGTTTTGTGCAACACTCTTCGAAGGCGCTGTAGGCTGGTTTTAAGCGGTCAATGGTCACCGTTTCTTCTTTATCTTGCACTTTTATTTTAAAAACTTTAGAGTTTCTCTCTAACACTTTGTATGGGCCTGTATATGGTGATTGAAGTGAGCGTTTTTCGGGACCTCGACGAAGGTATACATACTCGGTTTGCCATAAGTCTTTAGGTATATAGAAATATCTGTTGCTCTGGTGGTTTGTTGCAGGTGTTGGTTATATTATGGCTGCTCGTATGCCGAGTAAAACTATGGGTAACGTCTCTGTCCATTCATTTGAGTTGTGGCAGTCTATGGCTGCCTTTAGTTGCCGATGTAGTCGCTCCACCATTCCATTACATTGTGGATGGTACGATGTGGTGTTGCGATGTTCAGCACCGATGAGTGAAGTCTGGCTATTAAATAGTTGTGATTGGAATTGTTATCCTCTGTCTGTGGTGATTGTTGCGGGACATCCAAATCGCGATATCCAACCAGATACGAAGGCTCGTGCGCAGGTTTCGGCTGTGATGTCTGCTATAGGAAAGACTTCCGGCCAGCGTGTGAAACGATCGATTGCAGTCAGACAGTACCTGTAACCATTAGAGTATGGCAAGGGGCCTAATATATCAATGTGGACTTGTGAAAAACGTTGGGAAGGAATAGGGAATGTGGATAAAGGAGAATAATTATGGCGAGTAACTTTCGTTATTTGGCAATCTGTGCATTCTTTTGTCCATCTCTTGCAGTCTTTTTGAACTCCAGGCCAAACAAATCTTTCGGCCACTAGTTTAGCGGTTGCTGCTGATCCTGGGTGGCTTAACTCATGCATCTTGAAGAAAATTTGTTTGCGGTATTTCGGTGTAATATATGGACGAATTCTGTCTGTCGATACGTCACAGTAGAGTCTGCCATGCTTTCTTAAGGTGAGTGCTGTTTCTTTTTTAAACAATTCTTGCAATTCAGGATCTTGTTCCTGATCTGTTGCAAGATCTGCGTAGTTAATGGCTTCTGTGAATTCATCAATTCTCGATAATGTATCCGCTACCACGTTGTCACTTCCCTGTATGTATCTTACGTCTGTGGTATATTGGGCTATTAGATCTAGATAACGGAATTGTCGTGGTGAGCATTTGTCTCGTTTCGTGGAGAATGCGAAAGTAAGTGGCTTATGGTCGGTATAAATTTTGAAATTTCTTGCTTCTAACATGTGTTTGAAATTGATTAAAACAACTTTTAGGATTGTATCGCGTTTATTTATTATTTATTTATATTTATTTCCCGACGTTTCGAACTCTTTACAGAGTTTATTTTCACGAGTATGAACAAAAAGATGGTAGTTGTTCAAAAGCTATCTTCATTGATACAGAGAGCACCCACTTTTTGGAAATAAAAATCAAAAAGTTGATGTTAAAAATATGATTTTTACTATTGGTAACCCACATCAGACCATGAGAACAAAAGTTAAATACTTATTTATAAGATGCATTAATATATCCTGCTTCTAAAGATCCTTTGTTGTATGATTTAATAAGTAAAAGTTGTTATTATTAAATTATTACAAATTATCTTATTTTCTAAGTTGGTTGAGATTAAAGTATAACTATTATTAAATATTCATTGATTTTAAATCAAAAAAAATCAAAAAACATCCAAAGAATTTCAATAGAGAAGATGGCTGGAAACTATCACCTAGCTGGAACCCAGTCATAAGTCTCATCAAACCTAGCCCACAATCAAACAGCTCAAGACAGCGAGATACTATTAGTATAGTTTGCAGGTCAGACCCACATCAGGAACCAAAATAATGTAGAATTTTGAGTAGTGCAGTAATAATCAAAACAAAATAATTTTAATTTAATTTTTATTAACCTAGAAACCAAGTCCCTTTCTTTTTCTCAAAAACTTTATAAATAATAGCAATATCAATAGCCCGTTCAAAATGAAATAATAATCAGTTTTGCAGAACAGCCGCTGAGTTTTCTTGCTGGGTCTTTCTCAGGACTGGCCGCGTTTTTGACCCAGTGGTAGATTTTTAATAAACACTACCTTTTAATTTAAAATCAATGAATATTTAATAATAGTTATACTTTAATCTCAACCAACTTAGAAAATAAGATAATTTGTAATAATTTAATAATAACAACTTTTACTTATTAAATCATACAACAAAGGATCTTTAGAAGCAGGATATATTAATGCATCTTATAAATAAGTATTTAACTTTTGTTCTCATGGTCTGATGTGGGTTACCAATAGTAAAAATCATATTTTTAACATCAACTTTTTGATTTTTATTTCCAAAAAGTGGGTGCTCTCTGTATCAATGAAGATAGCTTTTGAACAACTACCATCTTTTTGTTCATACTCGTGAAAATGAACTCTGTAAAGAGTTCGAAACGTCGGGAAATAAATATAAATAAATAATAAATAAACGCGATACAATCCTAAAAGTTGTTTTAATCAATGAGTGAGATTCGCGAAAATCTTAGAAACAAATATGTGTTTGAAATGTTTTATTGCTTCATAAATTGCAAGTAACTCTCTGTCGTACGGGCTATATTTGATTTGACTTGGTGAGAGTTTGCGTGAAAAGAATGCCAGGGGTTTCCATACGTCAGAAACTTTTTGTTGGAGAATAGCACCGATGGATTGGTCAGAAGCGTCTGTAAAAAGGACTAGTTCTGCTTGAATGTCTGGATGTACAAGTAGAGTGGCTTCTGCGAGGCTCTGCTTGCACAGTTCAAAGGCCTTCAGCATCTCTTCTGACATTTTTATTGGGGCTGCTCCTTTGTTGTTGTTCATGAGGGCTTCATTCAGTGGAGCTTGCAGTTTGGCGGCTTGTGCGATGAATCTTCGGTAGTAATTTATCATTCCTAAAAATCTTCTTAACTGTTTGGCTGTTGCTGGTGGCTTCAAGTTTCGTATGACTTCTATTTTGTCTTCCAGCGGTCTGGTACCTTCTGCTGTTATATGGTAGCCTAGGAAACAAACTTCTGGGACGCCGAAAATATTTTTGGAAGAATTTATTAATATTCCGTATTTTGATAGTCTTTGAAAAAGTTGTTCCAGGTTTTCCAGGTGTTTAGTTTCTGTTTTAGAGTAGACTAAAATATCATCAGGATAATTGTATACATTGCTCATTCCTTGCAACACTTCATCCATAAATCGCTGAAAAGTTTGCGCTGCGTTCCTCAGGCCAAAGGTCATGAATGGGAATTCGTAAAGGCCAAACGGAGTTGTTATGGCAGTTTTGGGTATATCTTCTTCAAAAACAGGAATCTGCTTATAATTTATTAAATCTACCTTCGAGAGTATGGTAGCTCCTGCCAGGTCATAAGAAAAGTCGTTCATGTGACGCATTGGATAACAATCTGGTTTGGTTCTCGCGTTTAAGGCGCGGTAATCACCACACGGTCTCCACCCATTGTCTTTCTTCTTCGCTAGATGTAGCGGTGATGACCATGAGCTCTCGGATCTTCGTGCCGTTCCGTTGTGTAACATCTCTTCAAACTCTTTCTTGGCGATTATCAGGCGGTCTGGGGCTAAGCGACGTGGTCGTGCGTTCACAGGTGGTCCAGGTGTCGTCCGTATGTGGTGTTTTGGGCTCTGTTTAGGTTCCACTGGTGTACCGGCGGGTCTTATGATGCATGGATACTTCTTGAGAAGTTGGTGGTATACTGAGGCACGGTAACAGACAGGCTAGTTAAATTATCAACAAGACGATGATGAAGGCAGTCGACTAGTAAGTTGTAATGGCTTAAAAAATTGACGCCTATTATCGATTTCTTCACGTCAGCTACAACAAATTGCCATACGAAATCACGACGCAAACCGAAGTCCAAATGTAGTTGTATGTATCCATAAGTTGAAATTTTAGTGTCGTTCGCAGCATACAGTTCAAATTCTGTTTTATTACGGTGTCCTCGGGTCACTGTTTTAGGGAATACACATAAGTCAGAGCCTGTGTCGATGAGGAACTCTAACTTAGTCTTCTTATCGGTGACAAAGAGGCGGCCGTTACATTCGTGGCAGTCATTAGCCGCCGCTACTGACAGCCGTTGGCATTTCCCTGATAACTGCAGGGTCGCGTGCACTTCACGGCAATACTACCAAATTTATTGTGATAATAGCACTGACCGTTGTTCTTCCTTTGTGATTGGGATCGTGATCTTGAGTCCCAGTAAGGTTCTCTGTAACGCCACTGTGGAAGTGATTGGTGTGCACTAAGAGCTGCTATTTGCTTGGTTAGCTCTGCAATCTGCTTGGTCATGGCTTCCATCACTGGACAGGGCCGTAGTTTGTTGTGTCATTATTAAGTTTGTTTCCACCGTATTCTTCTCGAGGTCACCAGTTTATAGGGGATTATTATCTCCTATAATTTATGTTTATCGGTTGAGAATTAAATGACACAACTATGTATGTTATAAAGATAGTTATATAATTTCTTATTTCACAGTTTGTCACAAATAATGTTTATTAAATATTATCAGTCTTAATGTTCTGAACGATATTGAGTATTACTTACACTGCACTGAACTACGAATACAATGAGCCTTTGTATATGGTTTTGTTTACATTGAGAGTGGCGAGAAATTTATTATAAATACGTATGAACGGTCTTCTAGTAGGTGTGCGACTGTTTGTGACTTAATCGGATAAATGAGTTCATTGTATGTGCATTATTGTATTCTTTGGTGGTAGTATATGCATCATGAGGTAAGTGAATAATTTGGAACTTAAATATAATTATATAAAATATGTTGAAAAGTCGAACTTTCACAGCTGCGGTTTTGTGAACGGCCGCCTGACGACAACCCTCCTTCCTTGAGAATATTTTCGTTAGTGGCATAGGAAAGGAGTTGGAAATGGAATGAGGAGGGGAGAGGGGTAGGAGTTGGGCCTCCAGGTACCTATCTCACCGAGCAAAACGCGGCCGTATCTAACCGTTCGAGCCGGCCTATTCTGCAAACTGCGTGCTTATTATAATTACTTAAATTACTGTTCCACCGAGAATGTAGAAAGAAGAGTAAAGTTAGAAAACAGTGTAAATAGAGCGTTGGGCAGATACCAGGCGCAAACCATCTGAGCAACAAAATCCTTCAAGTGAAGTACTGATCCCAACACTAACTTATGAAAGGCAGAGTTGGGTATGAAAATAATGATAAAGCAGTCGAAATGAGGTCACTCCGCAAAATTTGCGGTAGGAGGTTCACCGATAGCGTAAAAAAAAAGGTTATAAGGAAAGAAGGTTTTAAAAGAGGGTTAGAAGCGAGTGTCTGTGTAAAAAACAAGGAAGTGCATACTCCGATGGTTTGGACACGTAGAAAGAATGGTATTCTACAGTGCAAGGTCAAGCAGTTCGCTGCATGAATGGGCCTGCTCGACCGGTGAAATACCACGACCTCTCAGAAGATCGACGTAAAGTGGCTCATTTCATTTCGTTCGGTGAGAGAGGTACCCGGAGGCCCACCCCCCTCCCCATCCTTTCCTATCGTACTCCCTTAAAAGTAGACCACGCAACGGTAATACTATATGTGTTGCTGGTGTCCATGAGCCGCACAGGTTGTATATCATCAGGTGACACGCTTCCTCGTTTGCCCTCCTATTCCATAAAAAAAGAATGATTGATGCGAGATTGACTAAGCAGTTGCGCAGTATAGAAGCGGAAGGGAGAACTAGTCGATGAGGGCGACCACATATTTTCCATGATCAAATTAATCGTGTCCTTGAGAAAGGTGATGCCAGGAGTCTTAAAAACCGGCGAGCATGTAAGAAGAATGTTGATTGAAAGTCAAAAATGAGAGTAACGTAAGAATCCCCGGCCGCACTGCGGGGTCATCCTTCCCGGGCCGCGACCCGGGCGAACTTGCGGGTAGTGCGCCCTCGCGGCCCTTTTGCCCTTTTTCCTACCCCACAGAAACTTGGTGTAAAGATATGTATGTATAAACGTATGTAGGCACTCGGCAAATTTGGCCGAAACCGAAACTTCAGCCGAAACTCGATTTTTGGCCGAAACTCGGCGGAAACCGAAACCGAACTTTCGGTCGGACACTAGTTATTTCCAAATGATCTTAAACTATACAAGAAAGTTTGTGGACCTCTGTAACGCTGGTCAAGTAGAAGTGTATTCCATTAAAATAAGAAACTATTTAAATTGACTTTTGGAAGTCGTAGTATTTCTGGAAGGTCGTAGTATTTCACCAGGCGAGACTATTCATCCAAACTGCATGGATGAACTAAGTTACATTGGATTTGGATTTGTTCTCTTTGTGTTATGTTAAATGTAATTATTACAGCAATATTATAAAACTGGCAATTTAAAAGAGTCGGCCTTGAGTTTCTTGCCAAATCTTCTCAAGAAACCTAGACGCCGGAACTGGCGCTTAGATTCACTTTCACACACAAAAATGCGTGAAGTTATGTTTTTTAAATTTTTTTTAGATATAGTAAGACACAAAAAAATTAAAGTCTAAAAACTAAAAAATCAGGACAACAATACATTTCACTGCACTAAGTTTATTTAAAGAAGTTTATTAAAAAGCAGAACAAAAGCAGATATAATCAATATTATGAACGCAGCGATTTCTTAATTACCCACAATTATGTACCCCCTACAATAATTACCCACTTGTGATTCAAAACGACTGATGTTCTCTAGCCCTGTTGGTGTACGTATCCGAAATCATTGGGTTTTTGGCTTAGAAGTGACGTTATATTAGTTTAATTTGGGAGAATTGCAAAGGCAATAATATTACTTGAAATTTTTAACTAATAGAAGGGCAAACGAGGAAGAGGGTCACCTGAAGGTAAGCAACTGCCGCCGCCTATAGAGACATACAACAGATAGTTAAAACAACTTTTCAGGATTATATCGCGTTTATTTATAACTTATTTTTATTTATTTCCCGATGTTTTTAACTCTTTACAGAGATAATTTTCACGAGAAACGTCGGGAAATAAATAAAAATAAGTTCTAAATAAACGCGATATAATCCTGAAAAGTTGTTTTAATGTTATGAGTGTAGTTCGCAAAAGTCTAAGAAATAAATACAGATGGTCTCACAGTTGCGTTGCTGGCCTTAAAGGAAGTAGGGTGAGAAAGGAGATGGAAGAAGGGTGATTCTTCGGATACCCCTCTCACTGAAGGAAAAGTGACATTAGCTACTTTACGTCGAAATGATTAAATACTATGGCATTTTATCGGTCAAGCTACTCCATTTATGCTGCGAACTGTGTGGCTCTACCACTGTGAAAATTTCCCAAAAAGAATTATCACTCGTTAAGTACTTAGAATACTTACCTATTATATTTACTACAATTTATTTTAATTACCTTTACAATATTTATTGGTGCAGTATTTATATATGAAAGGTTTTTAAAACCTATGTAAATAATCTGATATTTCGCAAATCAAATTCATTAAGTTTATTTTCAGAGGTAGATAAATTGAATGTTTCATCAAATTACAATGTCACGGGTATTTCTCTGAATAATGGCCGTTGGGTTGATTTGTAAATGATTAACACAGATTTGAATACAACCTTGGCTTGCACTGACACACAAATAATAAGAAATATTTTTTTTATTGAATTTCATGCGTAACTTGTGTGAATTTTAATTTTGAAAGTCTATTTGTTGTATTATATTTCATGCAAATTAAGTCGCCCACACAACAAGTTGCAATACACATAAAACAGGTTTCCGAGAAAGCAATTTATCTAATTCGTATTCACACGACGTATAGGTTGGTGTTTCATCATTGTCTACTTCAAACATTTTCGTATATTTCCGTGTTAACTACAAAATAAGAATTTTACTCAAATACAATATCGTAATAAAATAATTTCTTATTTTTTTCAAAGCCTGCGTGAGGAGGTACCCTAGAGTGTTATTTTTTTGACTTGTTAGCATATTATAGCCATATAAAACAAAGGATAGCTATTTTCGTTGAAAGTAGAATAGTACGTGATATGATTTTGTTTGGCGTGACGGTAACGGCCCTTGTCATAGGGTAACGATAGGTAACTCTATAATATTTTCGAATCATACGTTAAAATGTATATTAGAGAATTTCTATGTATAACATGCGTATTAGTAACTTTAAATACGAATAATAAATACGAACAATAATTAGCAGGTATTTTAAAATTTCCCAATATAAGCTTTAATTTCAATTCTACTATAAGGAAGTGATGGAGGTGCAGGCTGCAACGGTTAATCATAGATCCGAATTTTTATGTCTCAAATGGTATAAAGTGGTATGCTTTTTTTTATGGGATAGGAGGGCAAACGAGCAGGCGTGTCACCTGATGGTAAGCAACCAACGCCGCCCATGGACACCAGCAACACATATAGTGTTACTGTTGCGTTGCCGACCTTTAAAAGATAGGGGATAGGAAAGGATGGGGAAAGGGGGTGGGCCTCCGGGTACCTCTCTCACCGAACGAAACGCGTCATGAGCCACTTTACGTCGGTCTTCTGAGAGGTCGTGGTATTTCACCGGTCGAGCCGGCCCATTCATACAGTAAACTGCTTGGCTCTCCCACTGTTAAAATGCTATGGTGGTACCTGCAATTATGGTCAACAATTGACCCCTAATTGAGTAAAAAACATCAATAGCATCTCAACAACTTAACAATTTTTTTCGCATTATAAACATTAGTAAGAATTTGGGTTATCATAAATAGTAATCATGTTTTCATAAATTACAAATTTAATGTCTCATGAAAGAAGTTTGGTCTTGGGTTAACACTTATATACAGCCTTGTTATAAGTAATTTCATAGATAAATTTTCGTCAAAAATGATTTATTGAGGAAAGGAAATAATAAAATTTATACAGTTGTTTTGGATATATAGTATCAAACAAACCTTTCCGCATTATAAACCCCAATCCAATAATAATTATGTTTGAATGTTTCTCTAAAATTAATTGAGTTCAGCTTTGAGCGCCTGAAACTTTGTGATAAAATTTAAACATCTGACTTTATCATCAACTTTTATTACAAATTGTAAATATTTTAGACGAAACTTTGATTATTCAAATAGCTCGAATTAAAATTGCAAAATAATTTTTTTAATAAAATAATGTAAAATAATCCGTTATTGTAAAATAATAATTTGCTTTGCTTTCAAAATTGGCATTTGGCTGGTGTCATCTTTTCACTTGCTTTGTGTGTTGTATTTGGCATAGGAGTTTCAATAACAGAGAAAACATCTTTTCCTCTAACGAGACGAGAATGTCCGTCGACATTACTAATTTGGAATTTAAAACAATTCTACAAAGGCGAATAATAATATATGGATAAAATATTTAAAAAAATGAGAGCATTATTTTAAATAGGAAGTAAACCCTGTTAAATCCAGTGGGGACAGAGTGCTCTTGCAAAATAATGGCCTCCTTCCGACGAGAATCATTTGAAATGGGTAGCATAATAACGTGTCCTTTAACGAAAGACATTTTATTTTTCTTCGGGTATATCTTCAAAGAATTATATTTTATTACTTCACACTCCTTTTGATTGAATATTACGTTAAATTAAAATCTGGCGCCAAATATATTTAATATATTAAGCGAACAAGATATATAAAAACGTCTCACAAATATCATTTTCTTAGAATACAAAAATGACTTATAAAGAATACAAATTTGAAAGAAAGTCTTTTTTTTTTTCAAATATCTTTCAAAGATAAAGTAAACAAAGAAATAATGAAATTTCGAAGGGGGAAAACGATAGCCAACTTTATGCGATATGATCACTTCACAAGTGAAAGAAATGGACAATAAAGCTTTCAGAGAGAATACACAGCTTCCTTTCTGTATTTAATATAACGAAAAAAGAATATATAACAAATCTAATAAACACACAAACTCGCTTAGTACTAACACAAATAAAATAAATATTTCATAGATTGAATTATCTATGAAATATTTATTTCATTTCATAGATAATTCAATCAATACAAAAACATCATATTATATTAAAGTTTCCATCCGTGTCTCTCCTTTTTTTTTGTGCTCATCCTCGGGGAGCCTCGCGAGGCTCCCCTGGGCGGGGCCGCTCCGACCGCGCGCTGTTAAGAGGCGCGCGACCGGCGGCGCCCCTGACGACCCTCCCCGGCCGTACCGGGGGGTCATCCTTCCCGGCCGGCCGCGACCCGGGCGCACCCGCGGGGTGTGCGCACTCGCGGCCCATCGACGCCGCCGCCGCCTTCGAGCGGGATTGGCTCTCTCCCGATCCCGCTCGGCGGCCTCCTTCTGGAGCATTACCGCTTCGCAGAAGGAGACCACGACCCTCCACTCCTCCTCTCCCGCCAGCATTGCCGCGATCAACGCCAGCGGGGTCCGTGTCTCTCCTGTACTTAAAAACAAAATGATAAAAATATTAATTTATTGCATTTTTACAATACAAATATTTCTCATAAGTATCTTATTTTATTTCAGGTTCCTGATTTCAAATCAACGATTTATCGGCGATCACTGCTGAAGTATGTGCTGTATATGATATAATAACTGCCGTGAATTTTCTGCTCGTACGTCCGCAGGCAGGCTATTTAGCAGGTACGGAATATGTTTTTTAATGTTCGGTCATTGTAATAGTTTATCACTTTAGGTACTGCCTGCAGTCATAGAGCGAGTTTGGTGCTGGTTTTGTATCTAAACGAGGTGAAGCTCTTGATTGTCATGGTTGTTTACTGCTAGTAAGAATTTATGTTTAAGTGTTATGGGTAGATTTAGGCATTTATTTTAGTAATTACACACCCTTGAATGTTGAGGTCTAGAATATACCTTTAATATCACAACTTAGAATTCTAAATGCTGGTTATTTCTTAATGTAAATTCATACTTTTCTAAACTTAGTGTACGGGTAAAATAACGAGCTACGCAGATAACATTGTCATACGGCCTAAATTTAGTACTGCTAAGAAGATTTCCTTTGTTATAACGTTCAACTTCAAACAAAAGGCGGACCAACTTAACACAGGTACGAATGGTGCACGTGTAGTACACAAAAGAGTATTGTGAACAAAGTCTGTCCTTTTCAAATTAACCTCGTCTTATTTCTTACTCTCATACAGTTTCTTGAGAGCATATTTTATATTTTTAACGAATTCCGAATTAAATAATTGATTAGAAATTTTAAAACAGCCTTGAATAACAAATTAAATTAATGTTATCTGTACTCAGTGATGTATAAAATACACTGTACAAAGTATCTGAATACAAGATGCAAGATACTTTAACAAAAAAGTATTTCAGATACCAGATGCAAATACTGTTCTAAAAAGGTATCTGAAATACTAGATACAAAATGCGTATCTTTCAACTACTTTTAAAGATAAAATACTTTTTAACCGACTTGGAAAAAGGAAGATGTTCTCAAATCGTCTGCATGTATATTTTTTTTTATATTATTTTATTATCGTCGTCGATATTTTCGTCCATTATGGACGGATTTAATTTTTTTTTTGTTGAATAGTGTTTACTTCCGAGATGGTCCCATTTTCACCAGGTCACTATCTGATGATAACCAGGAGAAATCGAAAGCATCCACCGAAAATTGTATGCCAGTATGGTGTTTTTGTTACATAATAGTGCTGTCTTAGGGATATGTTGTATGGTGTCAACCTCTGATGCTGCTGTACTGATGAAGAAGCCACAGAATTCCTCAAAGGTTAGGAGTTTGAAGACAGCACTGCAATTTGTCTATAATTAATTAATCCAATTAATTAGTCCAATAATGTAACCCAAGGTGTAAGAAAATGACCCGAAAAAAATGCTAACATCGCGAAAACTATTGATTATAGAACAAAACAATGTACTACACTTTTACAAAACATATATTGTCTATAAAAAAGTTTGTAATACCATATGTCTAACTATTGTAGTTATCTCACAATAAGTGTTTTAGGAATTTTTTAAAATAATTAAATTGATGTCGTTTTAAAAATGCTTTATTTTTTTAAATGAAGCATTTTTATTTTTAGCAAAATAAATTACTTCAATAAAAAGATAAATTGATTACCTTTCTAGAACTTTTTGAATAATTGAATTCGTACATTTAATTGAAAAGATATCACGATATATAAAATGTAAGTATTCGTTTCTTATCGTCATGAGCGCCGTTCATAGCTGGCAGGTAACATTTTTTTTATTCTCTTAGATTTTTTTTTGTTTCTTTTTGTTCTAATGAGTTTGTAGTATTTAATCGTCTTTTGGGGTATATATATTTTGATTTTGTAATAGATAAAAGGTGATGTAAACATCTAACATCTGTGACCACGTGTCTATTTAGACACATATTAGAATTTGATCTATTTAAGAGTATAATGAACGGGAATTAACGCGACACGTTAAGGTAAACAAATACTTACCTTTATTATTAGCTTGGCGTTTCGGCTTGGTTTCACTGGCCGTATTCACAAGCAGACAGATAATCTGTTTACCTAAATTTGTTGCGTTATTTTCCGTTCATTATATTTATATAATATGCAACGCGAATATTAAAATTAATAATATTTTCATACATAAGTAACCAAACTCATGGTTCAAAGCTATAGTTAGTTTACAGTTACTTTTTCACGCAGATACTGGTATTATAATACTATCTATGCCTACGCACATCGATCTTGGCGTCTTATGCTAAAATATAAAAACTTTGCGGGTTTGTTACACGTCAGCATACCACATAGAGTTGCCCATCTATATTTACATTTTTAATATCGTGATCCCTTTTAAAATGTAGTAAATTTATTTTGATAAGAGTAATACCAAAGTGCCAAATCGACATCATTTAAATTATAAAAAAAAACCACTCACTGTGAGTTAGCCATGCTGGTAAGAACATGTGATGACCAGGTTTATTTTTTGAAAATCCACGATAATTATCAATTTAAAAAAATGGTTTATGTAGTATTAAAAAAGTAAAAACTTCGGACAAAGTCCCGGGTATTTATATTAATTTTACTTAAAAAGCGTTGATTGAAGTTGATATTTTTTATGGGATAGTAGGGCAAAGGAGCAAGCGTGTCACCTGATGGTATGCAACCTGCGCCGCCCATAGACACCGGCAACAATTAAAGTGTTACCGTTACGTTGCCGACCTTTAAGGGGGAAGGATGGGGAAGGGGGGTGGGCCTCCGGGTACCTTTTTCACCGAACGAAACGCGGCATGAGCCACTTTACGTCGATCTTCTGAGAGGTACTACGTATTTCACCAGTTGAGCCGGCCCATTCATGCAGCTGCTTATTATTTTAACTGCTATTATTTTCATCATATTTAGGTTTTTAGTCGCTAATATCACAACTAAGCAAGTGAGGGGTGTAATAATCGTGCATTATGGCGCTTACTTCTCTCTACTTACCCCGCAAGGGATCTGGCATGAAGTTATGTATGTATGTATCAGGAACTTGAATTGAAAAAAATATTAATGTTAGATAGTGCATTTATGAAGAAAGCTTTGGGGTATTAATATGAGTGGGACAATCATCTTTTCAATGGAAAATATATAAAATATGGCGGTACGAAGTTCGCGCGGACTGCTAGTACTTAATACAATCTTTAACACGTAATACTTTAATAACGCCATCTTTAACTTTTCAAATATTTACAATTGTCACTTATTTTTGGAGTCGATGCCAGCCTAGGTTCAATAATGTTTGACAATTATAACTAGACTAAAGTAGACTCTATGTGAACTGTACTATAGTGTTATCCTAATCGATGCTAGATATAGAATGATGGGTGCAAAACTCGTCCCAGTGATGAAATAGTTGGATCCGGCCCGGTCGGTGTACCTGAATTCCCACATTTCCTTCCTCTGAATGTTGATTCATTGATGGCACTCTTGGCACTCCTTACGGGTGCAGTCAAGGGACCACATATTACATGTTGAACTGAGGTCGTACATGCGAGGGACAATAGAGTCCCGTAGAATACTTAAAATCCCAATGTTTCTTATCTGATTGTTGCTAATAGTTGATTAATTGCACTTAGACCCATTTGCGAGAGATAATAGTCATATTACATGATGAACGAGGAGCGTACTTAGAAGGGACGATAGAGTTATATCATATGTTGCACTTGGACACCACATGCGGGGGACGGTCAAGTATTATTATTAAAACACCCTACAAAACGAGCATCTTACAAAGTTGTAAACGATGCGCCGCGTTCAGTTGCGTTTTAAAAAAAACAGCAAAAAATCTTTTAGTAAAAGTAAAAAAGTATCTTAGTATCTTTAAAATACTAAGATACTAGGCAAATGTATCTAAATGTAAGATACAAAATACAAAAACTAAAAGTATTTTAAGTACAAGATGTAAATACGTATTTTGTATCTTGTATTTGTATTTCAGATACTTTTATCTAAGATAAGTCATAGCTCTGTCTGTACTGTATGTTCAACCGTGACAATTCTAAGGTACCTAGATTACGTTATAACTGAAATTTATTTGTACATTTTTCAGTTTACATACATAGATACATAACTTCACGCCAAATCCCTTGCGGGGTAGGCAAAGAGAACGGAGCGCCATAAGGCACGATTCTTACACGCCTCACTCGCTTCGTTGACTTTCATAACTATTTTCATGCACGCGCGTCGATTTTTGAGGCTCCTAACATCACCTTGCTCCAGAACACGTTCTGGTTGGTCATGGAATATGTGTCTTGACCGTCCTCGACTCTTACATCCATCCGCTTTTGCATTGTATATCACTTTACCATGTACTTAATACAAAACAATGGCGTACATGCCTAGACACTTTAACTTTTTTAAATTGTTATAGACAAATACTTATGATAATTATTACATAACATAACATAACATAACTTCACGCTTTTTTCCACCAGTAGGTATCATATCTTTCGCCTGATCAATAATATTTCACTAAGATTTCATGGAATAACGTTGGATGAACAAAACTCATTTTCTATACGACTTTCCGGGACTGATAATAAAATTTATTTTAAATTAGGTTTAGATTTTTGTTTTATACCAGTTTTCCTCAACCTATCAACAGTCGGACTGTCCATTTTGGACACACGCTCGCTAGGTACTTATCTGCCCGGTAGTCCATTATGGACACCAAAGCACTTGAAAGCACTTGAGTTAATATAAACACTTGACTCGGGTTTTAATCGATTTTCAGTTCGGTGGATTTCGGTTACATCGATTAAGAATATAATAAGCTCCCGTTCAGCATATACTTTAACACCTCTATGGTACAAATTAAAATGTAATCAGCGTTTGAAAAGAGGCCCATTTCGGGGCCGATTTAGGGGTCAATTTTAAAACAGTGCAGTGTATTCTAGTTTATTGTAACATATGATAGTTATTTTTTATGAGAAAGTAGATGTAATCATGTACAAATCAATATAATTCATTAGTACTCAGTTTTTGTAGTATAATTGTAAGAAAATTCTAAAGTTGAAGCAGTACGAAATCAGGTAAGTCGTAATATTTTCTCTTTTATTTAATATACTACTATTTTTATTTAATAAAAATCTGAATAAATAAGTACGTAAATATGTGTTTAACATAAATCTAACTGAAATTTTACGCACATAGAATTAATTATTTTTCAAAATTGCAAAAATTTGCAAAAAATTTTAGCATTTCTTGGAAACGACCCTGTCCGTCGGGGCGGCCAATTTGGACGCGACAGATAACTATTTGCACGCGAAATGTCAAAAATTTGCTACCGACTGTTTTTTACATAAAAATAAAGTAAAATTGACCCTAACATATTGGATCAAATCAACATTGGATGGTTCAAATAGTGAGATTACGAGAATTATTTGCAACCCCCGAATGGTTATTATGTAGTAGGGATAACATAACTTCACGTCTTTTTCTACCCGAAGATGTAGGCAGTGGCTGTTAAGCCTCGACTCGCCGTTGTTTACATCCAAAATTGAATATGTGGCGAACCTATTGCCATAACGGGCACAATGTTTTCAGTCATCTATATTTATCACACATAACGTCTTTGGTGTGAGCCAGGATTGGAAACCGCGACCTCTTGATTCAGAAGCGAGGTGCACGACCACCGGACCAACAAGACTATCCACTAAAAGGGATGAATATATAAAATCATTATCAGACGTGTTTGCATGTTATGTATAAGAATGCTGGATCATGACAGGAATAGATGAAAAAATAATATGTGTGAAGTAAAGAAATAAAGTAAAAAGTAAAGAGAAAATTGATAAAACACGTACTGAGTATGTAAAAGAAAGCTTGAAAATTGCGCCATTAACTTAAAGAAAAGAGACAGATCTAAGACAACATGGATAGATTGTGTGAACTATGATGATGATGATATTATAAGTTAGGATATTAGGGAAGTGGCAAGTCTGGAGGTAGAAAATCAGTTGTGGTACATTATAGTAACAAGGTCTTATATGACAATTGGTGTTAAACAAAACAAACCAACTTTTAAATAGCCTTAATGTACTACAAAAACACATAAAATACATGTTTTTTTTAAAAAACAATTGTTATTTGCGGTGGCTGCTTTTTTCGTGATAGGTCTTGTCACTTGTCTCTTTCCACGGTGACAGGTCGACTCCAGGTATCATCTCGCAAGGAGTTAGCATATTACTGCAATTAATTTAAATAAAATTAATAAACCTAATATCAAAGTACGATACCGTATGCAAGTCTGCCTTATTAATAGTTTTGTCTCCATGGCCTTTTGGTTTAACATTCCTATTCGAAATTTCCCGTGTACGAGTGCAATGACTTTCGGAAATCTTTTTAACATTAATGTATGATAAATAATGTTAATGACTGTCGAATCTTAGTTGAGTATCAAAATATTTAATTGTATATAAAAAAAATTCGATTGATATGAATTTTTCTTATATATTTGAATCATTTTTTTTTATTTTTAAGTCAACTTAAAGGTTTTCTAGCAGTAAAAACATCATGAATTAAGACTTCCCATTGTAACACCGTATGGTATTGTTTAAATGGTGTACAGTGGAGTTGAGTTATCTCTTCTCGAAAATCGAATATGTTCACTGTCAATACTTACGAGGGAGAAATCAGGGAGAAGGCGTTAGGCTGCATGCGCTTGACTCCATCGGCATTATCACAGAGCAGGCGTGCCATAGAGGCATTCTTACGTATTGCCTCCAATTGATCTGATTGAGTAATAATTTTATTATTTTTTTATAACTTGACGCCTTTTGTTGACGCGGCTGTTAAGCCTCGTCTCGCCGTTATGTTTACGTTCCAAATGGAATAGATGGCGAACCTATTGCCATACCGAGCACAAAGTTTTCAGTCATCGATATTTATCACACATAATTTCCGAAAACAATTTCAAAAATTTTTCGGTGTGAGCCAGTGCCAGGAATCGAATCCGGACCTCTGGATCAGAAGCCGTGTGCTCAACCACTGGACCACCAAGACTTGAGTAACATCATACTATAATATCACGGTTAACTAATATCAAACCAGTTTGGTTTGATATTACTTACGGCCTCATTTATAACAATTAAATTGTTCTATATTTTATTTTAACGAGTGTGTAGACATGGTTAGTGAGTAGGTCAAAGAAGATTGTGCAATATTTTAAAACGATTTTTAATGTACATTTTTATTTCTAAATATGCTGCGTCCAAGTGCACTACAACATTTACATATGCAAACATAAACTACAAGAACCCATATAACTAAAATATAGAATACTAGCTTTTACCCGCGACTTCGCTCGCATTGAAGCCATTAAAATTATTATCAAAGATCATTACAATAGAAATGAATCAATATGATGACTCTATTTTATTGCTTGGATGGTATTATCAATTTTTAAAATTACAACATACAATGACGTTTAAAATACTTACAATATACATTATTGAAATACAACAAGAAACGCTAAAGTATATTTGTCTGTACCAAAAATAAATAATTTTGGACCTCAACAATTTTAGATATAAATGTAGAGTATTTAAGATATAAATGCAGAGTATTAATGTAGGATATTTTTGTAGACTATATTAAAAGTTTTTCCTTCGGATGCAAATAATGTTAATTAAAGAAAGAAAGAAGAAAAAAGTATCCATTTCGAATACCTCCCAGAATATGTGTACAAACAAAGTTTCATGATGATCGGTTGAATAGTTATCGCATGAAAGCGTAACAAACAAACTTACATTCACATTTATATATTAGTAGGGATAGCTACGAAATGCCCAATCGGCTACGGATCGGATGTTAAATTCTTCTTTTAAAATTTCAAGCGGAGAAACAATTGATAAAGGTAAACTTAACGTTTCTTAATCTATGGAAAAATACATGTTTTATTTCCTCGCACTTGGCATGATGGAAGGCAAAAGGGAAACCCATCAATATTTTTAAGTTGTATTGTCGTCTTATTCAAAATATTAATATTAAATAACCTTTTACACATAATTATATTAATTTACAAGGTTTTCTTTTTTTTATGGGACAGAAAGGCAAACGAGCAGGCGTGTCACCTGATGTTAAGTGATCATCGCCCATGGACACAAGCAACACATATAGTACTACAGTTGCGTTGCTGACCTTTAAGGGTGTAGGATAGGAAGGGATGGGGAAAGGGGTTGGGCCTCCAGATACCTCTCTCACCGAACGAAACGCGGCATGAGACACATTACGTCAATCTTTTGAGAGGTCGTGGTATTTCACCGGTTGAACCGGCCCATTCTTGTAGCGAACTGCTTAGCTCTACCACTGTTTTTACTTGTTCCATAAAATCACTCACCAATCGTGAAAGCTGTTGTAGGATCACCACCGTTTTCGTAGAAGTATCTGTCTCCGACTCGTGTTCTATGGAATTGTTCAAGCATGATACACAAGAATGTTGGGCCCACCAATGCTCCTTTCACGTGTCTTTCTAAAGCACCCCCCACCATTAAATCTACATCTTCTGGAGCTTTATAGAGAGTTTTCATGATGTGGAGGCTCTAGAAAAAAAGTATAAGAATTAAAAACTTAAAAATAACAAGTCTAGTGAGGTTTTCAGTTTTTTTGCAGATTTATTTTATGTATAATCTTACTATAATTTTATTTCTTGTTTTTATGTCAACATGCTACTAGTCATCTGTGTTCAATTTCCTTTTGCTGTAAAAATTGTAAAAAATACCACTAAATAAAAAAACAACCTTGATTAATTTATTAGTAAATAATAATAAAAATTGACATTCAACAGTATTTATTCTAATAGAAATATTTTTTGTCTGAGTTAAGATAAAAAGTTAATGTTGACGTTACATAACTTATTGTGGATTAAAACAATATAACACATAACAGACATAAGATAACTTCACGCCTTTTTCTACCCAAAGGTGTAGGCAGTGGCTGTTAAGCCTCGACTCGCCGTTATGTTTACGTCCCAAATGGATCAGGTCGCGAACCTATTGCCATACCGGGCACAAAGTTTTTAGTCATCGCACATAACATATTTATCACACATAACTTTCTAAATTATTTAATTTCGAAAAGTCATTGGTGTGTGCCAGGATTCGAACCCGCGACCTCTAGATTTAGAAACCACTTGATCCGATCCGCTTGATCACTAGACCACCGAATTTTTAAGGTCTCGGACTTTAAATCAATATAATATAGATAAATATAACATGTTAAATTCATTATAATTTTACTGTGATTGAGTAGACAAGAGTGGAAAAAAAAGAAAAAAAAAATCAGAGATGATCATAATGATCATCTTTAGAAATAAAATATAGTGTAGGTACCTGATAATGGTCTTCGAAACTTACCTTTTTAGGTATGTCCTCCATTTCATCGAATGTCTTTGGCACAGTTAATCCACAGGCTTCTCGGGTCTTAGTATAAGACGAAAGACCATGGTCTCGACCCCGTTGAATATCTATTGCTCGCAAATCATCACCGTATTCTCTATCGCGTCTGTATTTACAATTGGTACATATAAAAAAACTGCTTTACTTTATTTTATTTATAGGTCATAAGATGAAAAATCCAGTAATTACAGAGAAGTAGTATTATAGAAATTAAAAACTCTTTTCTTTGTCATTTATAGTATTAGTACGTCTGCTTATAAATTATGTGTTATCTGGGTTTCAGGGTAGGTATCCAAGTTATTCGTACAATAATTAAACCAGTCCGCTTTAAATCATGACTGAACTTTGAGGACACTAGTCAATGTATTTTCAAATTGAATTTTGAAAGCTAAAGCGATACTTCAAAAATCATTTTTGGTTTCCATTGTTGTTGCCATCACCGGAATACACGATAGCTTAGTGCCAAGGTTATTATTGCCAAGGTTTGAAATATTTTTCGGAAAAATCTTCAACCAATAAAGGCCGTGTAGATATAATTGAATACTGAACATACTTGAACAAATATTGTGTGACCTCGGACGTTAGGTATTGATCGCTGCCGTCCATAGCTTGAGCGGTCAGACCTCTGGTTAATTTGTCAAATTTGTCATCCTGTTCAAGAAGTTTCGGTTTATTGAACCAATCACTTAAACGAACGGCATCTAAACAGATACGATTTTCCGCCAACAACCTGTAAAATATGTATTTTTCATAAATGTATCTGCTATTGGATGAATTGCCCATTATCGCCACGCTGCTGGGCAGGGCTGGGCAATCTTTGGGTTTCCGCACTATTAACGCTGCTGCCTGTTATCGTATTGTACATTTTTAAATGCATATACTGCCATCTGTCGGTCGTCAGAGCTTCGTCCATTGGTCAGCAGGATGTACCACGGGCAGGAGAGTACTGAGTTGGTATACGTGTTCCTTTACATGCCATCTGCTCAGAGCTGAGTGGTGTGCCAAAGGCAAGACATAATAATTTTGGACATAATACACATAGCACCTGCTAGATTGCCAGGTTGAACAAACAAAGTCTCGCGTTATGGAAACTATATAGCAGACATTAGTACATATTTAAATAAAAATTCATGCTTATCATAAAACATTTGTACTCGCATGCTGATCGAACCCATCGACCTCTAGTCCGCAGTTGTTTCACCAATTCACCATGAAGCTCGTGGGTTATAAAGGAAGCATTGCAATGTACTTTTATTATAGGATTCCATGTTAATTAAATTGTGGATGTGAAAGAATTTCAATGTAGGTATCTATTGTGTAACATAACTTCACGCCTTTTTCTACTCGAAGATCTAGGCAGTAGCTATTAAGCCTCGACTCGCCGGTATGTTTATGCCTAAAATGGAATAGATGGCGAACCTATTGCCATACCGGGCACAAAGTTTTTAGTCATCTATATTTATCACAAATAACTTTCGAAATTAAATTCTAAATGTCATTGGTATGACCCAGGATTTGAACCCGCGACGACTTCCTCTAGATTAAGAATCGGGGTGCTCGACGACTGGACCACCGTGACCATAAACTGTGTGTCTATTGTATAACTGTATAAAATGAAATATTCCACTATTGTGTTCATGGCTTTTTTAAAGATGAAGGTATTTTTTATGGGTTAAGGAGCCAACGAGAGTGTCACTCGATGGACATGTCCAAAGATGTAGTGTAAAGATAGCAGATAGTGTTGCAGTTGCGTTACCGGCCCTTAAAATGGGATATGGAAGGGGACGAAGTGAATATAGTTCCTTAACCTATATTACCTATAGTTTCTGGTAAAGTTTTAAATATTATTATGTTCTTACCTCAGAAACCCTCGGATTAGAGTGTGAAAGTGTCTAAAAGCAGCAGTAGCATGCTCGTCTAGTATTGACGGGTTTACTTTAGGATCATAGTCAGACACGTAGCCGCGAACTTCGTGATAGATCAGCTTCTTTTTTAACATGTTATTATAACCTAAGAGTAAAACAAACTTTTAAAGAAATTAATTGATACAATATATTACAGAAAACTCCAGTCCAATGACACTAATCTCTGATACAGTACTTATTGCGTAAGAGTTTTACAGTAGATAGAGCCTTACAGTCTTATAGCCTCTTAACTTCAGGACTCCGATTCAAAGGTCTCAAGCTAAAACTTGAATAGCTACCATTAATTTTTCGGAAATCTTTTCGTTAGTTTTGCGTGATAATTTTATGTTATCAATGTTACATATATATCTTAACTTATATATGTTACCTTAATATATATAAACTAGCAAACCCCGCGAACGCTGTTTCGCGTAAAAAGTACATATATACACAAATTCACGCGAAATCCCTTGCAGGGTAGGCAGAGATAACAGAGCGCCATAATGAGCGAGTCTTACACGCCTCACTCGCTTCTTTGACTTTCATAACTCTTTTCAAGCACGTGCGTCGATTTTTGAGGCTCCTAACATCACCTTCCACCAGAACACGTTCTATTTGGTCATGGAACGTGTCTTGGCCGACCTCGACTCCTACATCCATCCGCTTTTGCATTGTATTTCTGCTTAGTCAATCTTGGATCATCCATTCTTTCTACATGTCCGAAGCAACGGAGCATGCCATTTCTTACTTTTACACCGACACTCTCTTTCTATCCAACTTCTTTGCTTACAACCTTGTTTTTGACGTGGTCAGCGAGGGTCACTCCACAGATTTTGCGCAGTGCCCTTATTACGACCGCGCTTATCCTATTTTCATGTACACTCTGCCATACCCAGCTCTCGCTTCCATAAAATTTGCGTTGGGATCAGTACCGCAATGTGGATTGCTAGCTGGGCTTTTCGGTTAACATTCTTTGCACCCAGGAATCTGCTCAACGCTCCATTTACGCTGTTTCCTAACGCCACTCTTCTTCCTACTTCCGCGGTGTATCTGCCATTTCTGCTAAAAGCGCATCCAAGATATATCTTATTCATTTACTTCCGACTGTCATCAACAGTTATCCTTACATTCATTCTGGATTCCTCCATTTCAAACACCATAACTTCTTTTTTTCATCACGTTCAATTAAAAAAGAAATATGGTCATTGTGGCTTGCCTCTAACAGATAGACAGCAAGAGATACACCATTTTGGGGATTTTTTAGACCTTTTTAGGTGTATAATAATCTAGTACATTATTTTGACCTATCAATTAGAGTTCAGCCCGCGTTTACAATTGAATTATCTGGTAAAATCTAAATATGTAAGTTTCAAAGTTTATGACCTCGTTTTATACTATGTAGTGATTACGTATCACTTTGTATGTCCGCGATGGATACCTGAACTACAAAACAAATTTTATTCAAAATTGCACACCGTATGTAGTTTGGTCCAACTTAAAAAATAGAGAGTTTAAATTCATATATCAATTTATAGTCGTGATTTTATTTAATTGCTAATTAGTTGTTTTTTTTTTAATTTATTGTAAATATTTGGCTAAGTTAATATAAAATTATAAAACTATATGAAATTTTAATAACCACGCAATGGATTAGAGGAAACATCGCAGAAGCGGTAACATTATCAAGCAACGGAATAGCATTTTGTCGTAGCTATTGAAGGTTCCGTCACCTATTCCATTTGTAATTTAACAAGTAGGTAAACCTAAGTAAAGTATTAAAACATATGGGTTTAGCCATTTGTCATATCGATACGAAATACTATAAATTAAAACTCTTACCAAGAAGAATAGGAAGGTACTGATAATAGTTGATATGTTGTATCTCAGCAATAACAATGCGTCGAGCTTCTTGAAACAGCATTTCATCGTCCCAATGTGAGTTAAGGCGAGCTAGTTCAGTGGCTATACGATTATGTTCACGAAATAACACTATCTGTAAAAGTGTCAACTGAGGACTTTGATTCACACGCCTATCTCCTGCAAATAGAATACAAATTGTATCTGAAGATTCCATGGCTAATATTAATAATATTTCTTAATAAATAACAATTTGTGAACTCAGTCTGTGTTTAAATAAAGTAAAAAGATACAATACTGACTTAACAAGCTTCATTTCATTCTACATGTTCTAATCAACGGAGCGTATCTTTACTTAATTTAACGCCGATACTCTCTTTTAATCCTGCCTTTCAACCTTGTTTCCTACACTCATACCCAACTCCCGCTTCAATAAGATAGCATTGAAATCAGTACCATTGTGTAAAACATCTTTATTGTTCTTAGCTTTCCTGCTTAACGCTGCTTTCACGCTCTTCATTCTACATGTGCAGTGTACTGTTCAGTCCTTACAACTAATTAACGCACCTGCAAAATAACAAGGATCATCTTTCATCTGTCTTGGACAAGCTGAAGTTACATTTGAAGCTTGCGGTGGCCATTTTCTGCCATGTCTTTCTTCCCATTTCAGCTTGCCACCTTCTCCGGCTCGTAGTTCAGCTGTCACGGTAATATTGCTGCCATACACTATAGATGCATCCATAAATCCTGTTACTGAACTTATCTAATAAGAAAACAACATATTTGGAAATAAGTAACACTTTTCAATCTCTACATTTTCTGTATATAACATAACATAACTTCATGCCTTTTTCTACCCGAAGGTGTAGGCAGTAACTGTTAAGCCTGGACTTGCCGTGATGTTTATACCCGTCCCAAATGGAATAGTTTGCTAACCTTGTTTTCTACGCGGTCAGCGAGAGTCACTCCGCAGATTTTGCGTAGTGCCCTCATTTCTACCGCGTTTATTCTATTTTCATGCACACTCTGCCATACCCAGCTCTCGCTTCCATAAGTTAGCGTTGGGATCAGGACTGCATTGTGGATTGCTAGCTGGGCTTTTCTGCTAATGTTTTTCGCGCCCAGGAATCTGCCCAACGCTCCATTTACGCTATTTCCTATCGCCACTCGTCTTTCTACATCCGCGGTGTACCTTCCATCTGCTAAAAGCGCATCCAAGATATACAATTTCATTCATCTGTTCCAGCACTACATCATCAATCATTATCCTTGCATCTGTTCTGGATTCCTCCCTTTCAAACACCATAACTTTTGTTTTCGTCGCATTCAACTGCAAGCCTTTAATCCTGCAATCATATTTCATAGTAGTGACTAGTGTTTGCAGGTCCGACGGCGATTCGGCTAGGAGCACGGCGTCATCTGCGTAAAGCAGGCAGCTCACAACTAGGTCACCTATTCGCATCCCTACATCCATCGATCTCTGGAGACAACTGTCCAGGTACAGGATGAACAGTCGAGCGGACAGCACGCAACCCTGTCTGACGCCGATATTGACGTCAAGCCAGGGAGACAAGCCGCCGTCAACACGCACACACGCTGTGCAGCCCTCATAAGTGGACTTCACAGCGCGCAGCAGTGCTCCGCTCACCCCGTAGCCCGGGAGTATGCCCCACAGATCCTTTCGTAACACTCTGTCAAACGCTTTTTCCAAATCCACAAAACCGCAGAAAACCTTCTGGTTAACAGCCAGTTGTTTCTCCACGATGTTGCGGAGAGAAAAAATCTGATCCATGCACCCTCGTCCGCTTCTAAAACCACCCTGAGCCTCCCACAACACTCCATCAGATATCACCCTCATTCTTCTTTCAATAATTTTCCCATACACTTTTGCTGCTAAACTGATCAAACTGATGGCCCTGTAACTGGAACACTGCATACGTGATCCCTTACCTTTATACAAGGGCACAATGACAGCGCGCCTCCAGTCCATGGGAACCTTACCCGACCTCCAGCACAGATTGCTCAAGGTCAGGAAAGCGTCCCGGACACAAGTTCCACCGTATTTGATCATTTCACCAGACATCATATCAATTCCAGCTGACTTACCATTTTTCATACTTCGTATCGACCATTCAATCTCTTCCATAGTAATGTCCTCGTCAGATGTTGGCGCAGCGGTATCAGCCGTAGGCTCACCCGCGGCGCCCACATCCGGAACATACTCGTACATTTCCCCAAAATACTCACTCCACCTGCCCAATACATCGCTTGGGTTTGCAAGAATGTCACCAGTCTTAGACATAATTTTGTCCATTCTGGATGTTGACGAAGAACCCCGAGACTTTCTAACTTCCCTCCAGAAGAGTTTGTTATTCGCCTCGAAGTTCTCCGTCAACCTCACTTCCTCATTCGCAACTAGTCTTTCACGCTTCTCTTTCACTAAGGCTTTGGTAACATTCCTGCAGCGGCGGTAGCTTTCATACTTTTTCTCTGTCATACTATCATTCTGATTCAAACTTGAGACATAATCCAACCATGTTTTTTTCTTTCTTTCGACGCTGGATTTCACATCCGTGTCCCACCAGGCATCACCTCTCAGAATCTTATGCCTCTTTGCACTACCACATACTTCTTTTGCACTATCCACTATACTATCTTTCATTCTTTCCCAGCATTCTTCAACACCTAGGTCAGAAAGACTCGTCTCACTGAGTCTTTTACTGAGGTCTACTTACATACTCCGTACACTTCCATCTTCTAATTTCTCGCATTTTATCCTTTCAAGCTCTCCGAAATGGGTACGCACTCGCCAGTGTCTCCACTTCTTGAAAAGGCCCACGAAACGGCTTACCACCAGGTAGTGGTCCGTATCAAGAGTGGGGCCTCTGTAGGCTCTTGCATCCCTTAGAGTATTTCGGAGACGACTATCTACCAAAATCAAATCAATCATACTCTTTTGTTCATTCCGTCTCCACGTATACGTGTGAATATCTTTATGACGGAATAATGTGTTAGACACAAGGAGGTTCCGTTCCAGGCATACGTCCAATATCGGCTTACCAGCATCATTCACTCTCTTGTCACCATTCGGACCAAGGACAGCTTCCAGGCTATCTCTCTTGGTTCCGACCCATCCATTAAGATCACCACACAGAATTATCCTTTCATTTCCCTCAACCAGACCCAGAATATCCCTAACAGTTTCCCAAAACTCCTCGAGTTCGCGGGGATCCGCGGAGCTGACGGGAGCATAAGCTTCGACCAGGAAAACTCGCGTGATCCCCAGTTTTATTCGAACCCAAAGATGTCTCGGGCCTACCAACTCATAATCTTCCACTCCGGAAGCAAAACGGGAGGAGAGAACGACTCCAACACCCCCACTGGCACGGACGTCCGGGTCCACTCCGGACCATAGGGCTACCATGCCACCGGGGAGGTCCTCGGTCTCACTCCCCTTCCGCTTTGTCTCTGTCAAACATAAGGCATCCAGGCATCTCTCATTTATTACATCCATCATCTCATTCATCTTTCTTGTCATACTACCTCTAACATTCCACGTGCCTATACGGCACTCCCCTCTCCACGTCCCGCCAGGATTGGCGCTGCGTGAAGGGTGGCGGCCCCCTTCGCCGCATGCGCATGCAGCCGCACCGACGGAGGCTAATCGGTGCCCGTCGCTTACGGGGCACGCCCTAGCAGCCCGTCCGGCTGAGTTTGCTTCGGTCAAGATTGCGTCCCACTGGGACGGCAGGGGTCGCGACGTGCACACTCTTGACATGACCCCCTAGTGATAATGATGTCATTTTAGAAATTCTTTATTTGGTATCTTGTTATTAACATTCCTGAAAATAAATTACTTCAATTAAAAGATAAATTCAATACCTTTCTAGAACTTTTTGAATGATTAATTCGGATATTTAATTTAAAAGATACCGCAAAATACAAAATGTTAGTATTCGTTTTTATAGGAAAATATTTAGTTATAGTACGGATGATGTATCCGACTCGGACAGCTCGGACCGCGACAGCTAGCAGGTAGATTTTTTTACGTTTGTTTCTTGCTAAAAGGTCTCGGTGGTCCAGTAGTCGAGAACCCCACTTCTGAATCAAGAGGTCGCGGGTTCGAATTCTAGCTCACACCAATGACTTTTTGAAATTGTTTTCAGAAGTTATGTGTGATAAATATCGATGACTAAAAACTGTGTGCCCGGTATGGCAATAGGTTCGCCACCTATTCCATTTGGGACGTATATACCTTTGATTAGAAAAGGCGTGAAGTTATGTTCTGTTGTTGGGTTTCTTTTTGTCATCATATCGCTCAATACTTTAATTAGAATTTGTAGTATTTAATCGTATTTTGAGGCGTTTTTATTTATAAAAGTTACTAGCTTTTACCCGCGGCTTCACTCGCATTGAAGCCATTAATATGTTAACTCTATTTTATTGCTTAGCTGAGATTATCAATGTTTAAAATTACAACATATAATATCGTTTAAAAAAATTACAATATCAATGGGTCCTATGTATAAGGGCCAAAGTAACAATTAGGCCATTTTAACTTTTTTATGTTAAACGCATCTTATCGACGTACTTTTTGATGTGAGCTATTAAAAAAATATAATTTCTGCATGGAAACATCATTTTTAATTGGAGTATAACGGCATATGTGTCGATAATTTTAACGTACAAGGTTCAGTGTTAGTTTGATACTTTTTTTATGGGATAGGAGGGCAACGAGCAGGCGTGTCACCTGATGGTACGCAACCAACGCCGCCCATGCACACCAGCACGACATATAGTGTTACCGTTGCGTTGCCGACCTTTAAGGGATTGGGAAAAGGAAAGGATTGGGAAAGGGGGGTGGGCCTCCGGGTACCTCTCTCACCGAACGAAACGCGGCATGAGCCACTTTACGTCGCTCTTCTGAGAGGTCGTGTTATTTCACCGGTCGAGCCAGCCCAATTATGCAGCGAACTCCTTGGCTCTAGTTCCCGGTAAGTTCCCGTAAGCGGTAAGTTCCCGCGTATTATTTTTCCGTTTGGACCAATCTGCTGGTTTGACACATAAACGTTGAACGCAGCTAATGCCGCTCTGTGATGTATGTTAAATTTTATTATTGGGTTTTAGTTTCTTACACTTGTCTCTATTAGTTTACCGAAAATAAAAGACGAAATTATGCAGGACGATGTCTGTAAATACCGTTAGTTGTTGGCCAAAAATGATAAGATCAGCAATGAGTAAACAATAATTCTAATATGTCATTTTAGTCGTTAACGCCGTATCTGTTATTCTTTTATATACGATCCTGTGACTCCGGAAAATAAAATAGGTTTTGATTAACATATAATTAACAAAAATCAGGCTAGACCTGTAAAAAAAACTATAAACGTGAATAAGTTCTAAATAAACGGGATAAAATAATCCATAAAAGTTTTTAATTTTGTGAATGTGATTCGCGAAAATCTAGGAAATAAATATAGCAATAGTTTATATGTATATAACTCACCAGATATCGATATTGGGAATTTAATTGTTACCTTTTACTTATAGAATGAATTGATACTGTTGCTGATACATACAACCTTCCAAGAAGAAAGTCTTGCTAGATTTATGTCGAAAAAATACTATCCCACCTGTATAGTTATTACGAAAATTTAATAGCTTCTAATGTCAATTACTAATTTTACAATAAATTTATTAGTCTATTGAACTTGATTTTATCTACCACAGAGGCTTTTTATTTTTGTTTATATGTGTAAAGTTTTCATTTTTGATATGTTTATTGTTGTTCTATGATGGAGAAAATAATTTGAAGTATCTTTGATATAACGTGATTATGTTAATCGAACTAATATTTTAAGTACTTAACAATTTCTTCTTCATTTAATTAATAAATTATTTGATTATTGTATATTATTATTACATGCACAGTGTATTTAGGACTTGAATTGAATGAAAATTAAGTCTGTAATGTTTAAAATCGCTTCGTAAATAAGCCATCATTTCACTTAAAAAGTAAAAAAATCAAAATCATTGGGGGTTATCCCTAAGAGCGTATATAACGTATATCCTCGCGAACTTTTTTGTAGACCTTCTGAAGGTGTTTAGAAATGTAGAACATTGTTTTAATCTATCACTTAGGATTCAGCCAGCGTTTGCAATTGAAGTGCTAAATCTCGAAAATTGTCATTTTTTATTTGCAACATCATATTTGAATTTTAGATCAAAACCACCCCGTTGACACCCTCTAACTATTAAAAGAAACCGCATCAAAATCCGTTTCGTAGTTTTAAACATATGCGATATAAGGATCGCATATAAGGGGATAGACAGCGGAAAGTGACTTTGTTTTATACTATGTAATGAAGTAGGATAGGATAGGTTACATTTTTATTGTATGAGGGGCAAACGAGCAGTCGTGTCACCATTTGCGTTGCCGGCCTTTACAATGTGATATGGGTGGGATCGGGAGTGGGTTTAGGAAGGGGAGGGGAAAGGGATTGGGCCTCCGAATACCTCTCTCATCGAGCGAAACGCGACAAAAGCCACTTTACAACGATAATCTGCGAGGTCGTGGTATTTCACCGGTCGAGCCGGGCCAGGCCCACCAGTGAACTGCGTGACTCTACCACTGACAAGGCGTGAATGATGTGACTGATTTATAATATTTTCTAGATATAATAAACTTTACATTTTTAATGTCATGATATCTTTTAAAATGTAGTGAATTTATTTCGATAAGATTAATCGCAAAACCGACATCATTTTACTTAAAAAACTTGGGACAAGTTCTTGGCATTGCTAAAAAAGCATTGATTGAAATTTTAAACCGCATTAAAATCCATTGTGTAGTTGTACAGATATAAGCATACAAGGGGACAGACAGCGGAAAGTGACTTCGTTTTATACTATGTAATGATGATGCAACGCGAAAGAGTAAAAGTTTTATAATGTTATTCCTTTAATGTGATCTAAATATCTAAAACGAAGTCGAAAAAATATTTTATCTATGTAACCAAAGTCGTGGTTCAAAGTTAGCGTTAGTTCTCTACGCAGATATGATAATACTAGCAGACCGCGCGAACTTCGTACCGCTATATTTTATACATTTTCCACTTAAGATTATTGCCGCGATCATATTAATACCCCAAAGCTTTCCTCATAAATGAACTAACACTATTTTTTTTTCGATTCAAGTTTCTGATACATACATACATAACTTCAGGCCAGATCCCTTGCGGGGTAGGTAGAGAGTACAAAGCGCCATAAGGCACGATTATTACACACGTTACTTGCTTAGCTGTTGATATTAGCGACTAACAACCTAGATATGATGAAAATAATTGCAGTTAAAATAATAAGCAGTTAGCTGCATGAATGGGCCGGCTCAACCGGTGAAATACCACTACCTCTCAGAAGATCGACGTAAAGTGGCTCATGCCGCGCTTCGTTCGGTGAGAGAGGTACCTGGAGGTCCACCTCGCTTCCCCATCCTTCTCCCTTCAATGTCGGCAACGCAACGGTATACGCAACTATAAGTGTTGCCTGTGTCCATGGGCGGCGCAGGTTGCGTACCATCAGGTGGCCTGCTTGCTTTGCCCTTCTATCCCATAAAAAAAAATTAACTTCAATCAATAGCAATACCAGGGACTTTGTCAGAAAATTTTTTGTCAATCTTTAGTTTTTTTTTAATACTACTTGAATCTTTTTTTTTATTTGGTCATTGTCGTTGATTTAAAAAAATCCTGGTCACCACATGTTCTTACCAGTATGGCTAACTCACAGTGAGTGTTTTTTTTATAATTTAAATGATGTCGATTTGGCACCTTGGTATTACTCTTATCAAAATAAATTCACTAAATTTTAAAAGAGATCACGATATTAAAAAGGTAAATATAGATGGGCAACTCTATGTGTAATGCAGACGTGTAACAAACCCGCAAAGTCTTTATATTTTAGCAAAAGACGCCAAGATCGAGGTGCGTGGGCATATCTTGCGCTTCGTCCATTTATATGAAGTTGTAATATTGTAAAGAATTATAGATAATATTATAATATCTGCATAAAGAACTAACTGTAAACTAACTCTAGCTGTGACCCATGGTTACACACTTTAATAAATAAAAAAATATTTTAATATTCGCGTTGCTTAGACATTTAGGTAAACAAATTATTTGTCTGCTTGTAACTACGGCTAGTGCAACCAGGCCGAAACGCCAAGCTAATAATAAAAGTAAGTATTTGTTTACCTAAACGTGTCGCGTTATTTCCCGTTTATTATACTCATAAATAGATCAAATTCTAATCAATGTGTCTAAATAGCCACGGGGTCTTAGTTGTTATATGTTCACATCACCTTATTATTACAAAATAAAAATATATATACTCCAAAAGACGATTAAATACTACAAACTTTGTAACATAAGTATAGATTATCTACAATATTCTATATCTAATTCTATATCAAATTCTTTACAATATTGCAACTTCAAATAAATGGACGAAGCGCGAGATATGCCTACGAGCCTCGATCTTGGCGTATTATGCTAAAATTTAAAGACTGCGGTCTTGATACATGTCAGCATACATACAATTGCCCATCTATATTTACGTTTTTAATATAGGGATCTCTTTTAAAATGTAGTGAATTTATTTTGATAAGAGCAATACCAAGGTACAAAATCGACATCATTTAAATTTAAATAAACACTCACTGTGAGTTAGCCATACTGGTTAAAACATGTGGTGACCGCGATTTTTTTGTAGAAAGACAATGACTAAATAAAAAAATGTTTAAGTAGTATTAAAAAAACTAGAAGGTGACAAAAAACTTCGGACAAAGTCCCTGGCATTGCCATTAATATTACTTAAAAGCGTTGATTGAAGTTGATAATATTTTCATCATATCTTGGTTGTTAGTCGCTAATATCAACAGCTAAGCAAGTGAGGTGTGTAATAATCGTGCCTTATGACGTTTTGTTCTCTCTGCCTACCCAGCAAGGGATCTGGCGTGAAGTTATGTATGTATCGAGAACTTGAATTGAAAAAAATATTAGTATAGCCCATTTACGAGGAAAGCTTTAGGGCATTAATATGATCGCGGCAATAATCTTTTTAATGGAAAATTTATAAAATATGGTGGTACGAAGTTCGCGCGGTCTGCTAGTTAAATATATATATTTTAAATAATTTAATTAATTAATGTCTTCTTTGAATAATAATATAATCAGAAATTTATTGATCTACTTTTGATTTTCACAAACTGCATCTAAACTTAAATAATCCAAGATATTATTATTATTATTAAATACTTACGGATTGGTAAGGAGAAGAACATTTTAAGTCTTTGGTTGATCTTACAAAGTCCATGCATTTTTCACCTTTAGGGGCGTGGTAGGGATCATTTTTAGGTATTTCTATGGGCGCGCAAGCAGGCTCTGTTTTGGAGCTTGGGATCAACTGGCCATTGTCATCACAGCAAGTAATGTCACCACTACCTATAGATAAATTAAATACCAATGGATATAATTTCTTTTTGTTTTGTTCTCGCAATACTTAATTCACAGAACTAGTCGTGGACTTTAGTAACTCGTTCTTCACATGACAAATACACTAAGAATTATCTGTGAATTGTTTATTTTAGTTTTAGCTTTTCATTTTTTTAAGTCTTTTTCTACCTGATGTCGTGGGCAGCGGCTGGTCCAATACAGATAGTGTTACAGTTGCGTTGTCGAGTGTGGTAAGAACAATGGAGGAAGGAGGATAGGCCTTCGAATACCTTGCACCGAACGAAACGCGACATAATGCCACTTGACATCTATATTTTGAGAGCGTGGTATTTCACCGGTCGAGCCGGCCAGTCATGCACCGAACTGTTTTTTATGGTGCAAGACGGCAAATGAGCAGGCGTGTCACCTGATGGTGAGCGACAAATGCTGCCCATTGATACCTGAACACATAAAGTTACAATAGGATATATTATGGAAGGTACCGGAAGTGGGATGGGAATGTAGATGGGGAGCGGGAAAGAAATTGGGACTCCGGCTTCTTTACGTCGATATTCTGAGAGGTCATGGCATTTCACCGGTCGAGCCAGCGCATTCATTTAGCGAACTGCGTGCCGCCTACCACTGGTTAAATGGGGATAGTATTAAAGTTACTAACCATTTTGTGATGTATCCTTTGTTAGTGACATGTCATGTGCAATAGTCTGTCCCCATTGCTGTGTATTCAGATTATAATCTGGATCTAAGTGCAATATATTTAGAAATAATTTCAAACTCAAGTCTCTCGCATTCGGTAACGGTTCGCCTGAAGCTGCAGTAGGCAGAGCATTTTTACCTGCAATTCACTCTACAGTAATAAAAGATATGCTTTCAGAACATGTGCATTCTAAATAAGTGTTCATCGTAACTGAATGAGTAAATATTGTATTTTTTCTGAACACTAGCAATAATAGTTTGCTTGTAATAACTGTTAAGTAATAACCGATCTTATTAATACTTTCTATATTAAAAAACTATTTTGTTCAGAAAAAATATCAATTATTTGTTATTTTTTTTTAGTTAACATGTATTTCAATAATAATTTCGATAATCTTTTTATATTTCGATGATAAAGGGTAAAATAAAATTATGCGAGTTACCGTCAGCGTAATTGAAGGGTGTCAATCGATTATATGGAGTCTCAGCCATTCCCCAAGTTGGGTTTTCCAGATTGTTGCAGGAACCATCGATAGACCTATACTTAGAGTTCGTACACTTTATCGTTGGTGGATCACATTTGTGAATTGCTGGGTCGGGGTCCTCTCTAAAAAATGTGAACTGAGAACTGAACATACTGGCAGAAAGTTCATATGTAGTACCTAAGCTTAACAAATCCGTCAAAAATATTGCGGAGTTATAAACTAACATAACTTCACGCCATTTGTTACCCGAACGTGTAGGCGGCGGCTGTTAAGCCTCGTCTCGCCGTTATGTTTACGTCCCAAATAGAATAGATGGCGGACCTCTTGCCATACCAAGCACAAAGTTTTCAGTCATCGTTAATTATCACACTTCCGAAAACAATTCCGAAAAGTCATTGGTGTGAGCCAGTGTCAGGAATCGAACTCGGACCTCTGGAACAGAGGCCGTGTGCTCGACCACTGCGCCACCGAGACTCAACATTTGTAAAAAAAACATTTCTTAGGAATCACGCTAATTTTAAAATTAAAACTTCATTAAATAAATCAAAAGCAGTATGGCAAATAATAAATCAGAGGAAGTTAAATATACCTGATAATCTAATAAATCAATTAAAGGTGAATGACAAAATTGTAAGGAATTCCAAGAGTATTGCTAACCTTTTTAGTATTTTCTTTGTTGACAAAATACAACCTATGCCTTATTCTGGTAATAATGTAACAAAATTGATTAATATCAAAAGAGTCTCCATGCTTATTGCTCCAAGCCTATCAAATGATATATTAAAAATAATTCTTAGTCTAAAAAATACAAGTAGTGTTGGCTATGACGGCATTTGTACAAAAGTCATTAAAGAAGTAGGAAATGAAATCTGTAAACCATTAAGTCATATTATTAATTTGAGTATTACCGATGGTATATTTCCATGTGCCTTAAAAACTTCAGTAATCAAACTTCTTTTAAAAAAAAATGAGAGAAAATTAATGGAAAACTACAGACTTATTTCACTGATTCCCATATTTTCAAAAATAGTAGAAAAATATATATATCATTATATTATATATCCTCTAAATCCCTTCCAGTCTGGCTTTCGTATTGGGCACAGCACCACCACCGCATTGGTGAAAATAACTGATGATATCCGGTTAGGCATGGATTACAGAAATCTTACAGTCTTATCTCTCCTTGACTTCAGTAATGCCTTTAATAACATAACATAACTTCACGCCTTTTGTTACCCGAAGGTGTAGGCAGCGGCTGTTAAGCCTCGTCTCGCCGTTATGTTTACGTCCCAAATGGAATAGGTGGCGAACCTATTGCCATACCGGGCACAAAGTTTGTCAGTCATCGGTATTTATCACACATAACTTCCGAAAACAATTTCGAAAAGTCATTGGTGTGAGCCAGTGTCTGGAATCGAACCCCGGACCTCTGGATCAGAGGCCGTGTGCTCGCCCACTGCGCCACCGAGACTGCCTTTAATACTGTGGATTTTCTGATCCTGCTTGGTATACTACGCTCTCTTTAGATATCTCCAACTGCAATTGCTCGGTTTCATAGTTACCAGTTTGGACGCCGGCAACGTGTACGAATTGATGACAGATATTCCAATTGGGCTTGCACTAATGCCGGTGTACCACAGGGTGGCGTTCTCTCCCCACTTCTATTCGCAATATTTATAAATCGATATCTAGAAACCTAACTTCTTCCTACCATCTTTATGCTAATGATTTGCAGATATACAAAGGCTCCAATAAACACCTTGGGGCAGGCGGTGATGACTATAAATACGGACCTGGAGCGATTTTGTGACTGGAAAATATAATCATATCTCAGAATTTCGTAAAAGGCTCAATTGGCTTCCTTATAGGCTTCCTTGTGGATTATATTTTGGGGAAATTCAACAAACAGAGATATCATATTTAAAGTACAAAAGAGGTGTATTATTTTCTAAAGTAGGGGGCACAACTTTCTGTCATACTTATGAGTTATGAGGAACCCCCCACTTTAGAAAATATAAAATACTAACACTACCATCCCTTTATATATTTGAAGTAGTGATGTGTGTAAAAAAAAAATCTAGTTTATTCCCAAGGTTAGCGAATTGGTCTCAATGAAACAGACGTGATAAGACTACGCTTTGTATGCACAAATCACATACTGCCTTAATGAGCAAAAGTATTTTTTGTATGGCTCCTATTCTTTTTAATATATTGCCTAAACGTTGGAAAGAACTAAACCTTGTCGCATTCTAGACTACTGTAAGATCATTTCTGATTAGAAAAGCATATTATAATGTGACAGATTACCTTAACGACACAGAAATAAATTAATTTTGATTGTTGTTTTTCAATTTGACTGTTTCACTTTTTATTATCTATATATATATATATATAAGAGATTTCCACCTATATATTGACTCATCACGACATCTCTGGAACCATAAGGCGTAGCGACTTGAAATTTGGTAGGATTATTCCTTTCGCCGAGTAGAGGTCAGCTAAGAACGGATTTTACGAAATTCCACCCACAAGGGGGGTTGCGGGGGTGTTAATGACTCATCACGATATCTCTGGAACCCTAAGGCGTAGCGACTTGAAATTTGGTAGGATTATTCCTTTCGCCGAGTAGAGGTCAGCTAAGAACGGATTTTACGAAATTCCACCCACAAGGGGGGTTGCGGGGGTGTTAACAGTGGAAAATTTCCATTTTTAACCTATAGCTGCTATCGACTTCAAATTTGTCGAAGATATTGCAGTATTAACATAGCGGGGCAGCAGTTATTACTTTTGATGCGAAACAGAGTTCGCCGGGTCAGCTAGTTATTTTATATGACAATTTGCATGCCGTTCAACGGCAAAATGTTTAAGGGACATTTTAATTTTTATCGCCTTTTCTACACTCGAGAGCAATGAATCCGGGTCACTTAAAGAATCCTAAAAATCTCGGAAACTAAAAATGCTAGGTTAATGCAATAAATTGTATTTAATAGACAATGTAATACTCCTTAAATGAAGGTATTAAAACTTCTTAGTTATTGTAAAGTTATATCATAAAAAAATCAAATTTGATAAAGGGCCACTTTCGAAGATGGAACTACGAAATTACAGCATTTGGTTTTGCTTTTGTTTGTAATCTGTCATTTATGTGGGTACATAAACCATGTTGATAGTGCTCTATATTCATTATTCAAGCTGAAATTATGTCGCTTACGCCTGAAGAATGCACCAGAATACTTACAATGCTGGAAACCGGCCGGAGTCAGCGCGATACAGCCAGGACTGTTGGTGTGTCGCTGTCAACAGTACAAAGAGTTCTCCGACGTTACGAAGAAACTGGTTCTAACCTACGCAGACCAGGAACGGGCAGAACCAGGTATACCACAGCACGAGAAGACCGATACTTGGTGAACACCATGCTTCGAAATCGCTTTCTCACAGGAACTGAACTCACCAATCAGTTTCGACGCTTCGGAGGAAGTAACCCAAGTGCATGGACAGTAAGACGTCGGCTTGCTGAATCTAACTTAAAACCCCTTAGACCTGCAAACGGCCCTAAACTGGAGCGTGGGCATCGTATTTCAAGACTAAGATATGCCCAGAGCCACGTAAATTGGAGTATTGAAGATTGGTCAAAAGTTATGTTCTCCGACGAATCAAAATTTATGCTCTACAAGCACGATGGAAGACACAGAGTGTATCGAAGACCAGGGGAAAGATTCAAGCAAGCATGCATCGAGGAAAAAGTAGCCTACGGTGGTGGGTCTGTACTTGTGTGGGCCGGAATTTCTTCTGAAAGTCGCACAGAGCTGGTGATCATAGAAAACGGCTCTTTAACTAGCGTAAGATATGTGGAAGAAATCCTCAATGATCACGTTGGTCCATTTATGGTCAATTTAGGTGAGGATGCTATATTTATGCATGACAATGCCCGACCTCATACAGGTAGGATTGTGAATGACTACCTTCAAGAGATGAACATTACTCGTATGGAGTGGCCAGCGCGCAGCCCGGATATCAACCCGATCGAGCATGCTTGGGACGAGCTAGGCAGATGCGTAAAACAACGAAACCCTCCCCCAATCACGCTTCGTGAGCTCAAAATTGCTCTCACAGAGGAATGGGAGAATATTCCCCAAAATCGTATAAGGAACTTGGTGTACAGCATGCCAAACCGCGTAAACGCAGTAATGGAAGCACGAGGAGGCAATACGAAGTATTAAAATTCAAGAAAATCGTAATAAAGTTCAAAAATTTCATGTTTCCTATTTTTGTTTTAAGGAGAGATCAGCAGATTTTTTCTTTATGTAATTTTGTGTTAATAAAATGTATGGTGACTCATATTTTTTTTACTTTCATTTAAGGAGTATTACATTGTCTATTAAATACAATTTATTGCATTAACCTATCATTTTTAGTTTCCGAGATTTTTAACATTCTTTAAGTGACCCGGATTCATTGCTCTCGAGAGTAATTCAACCTTCGTTTTGAGCAAATAAATTTTATTTTATTTTTTATTTTACGGATGACGTGTTAATTGCTTTACAGCGAAAAAGTTTATTATTAACGTAACTTTTGGGGAGGATTTTGGGGATGTCATTTATGCACATTGTTGATTTATAAAGCCCCAGACAGAAGAGTATATCCGAACATAATTACAAGCAGATGAGACGATAAAGAGACACAGAGTATTAAATATATCGAAAATGTTTTATGTATGCTATCTGTTCACAACTGTCTTCGATACGCCGCATAATTTATAACATAACATAACTTCACGGCTTTTGTTACCCGAAGGTGTGGGCAACGGCTGTTAAGCCTCGTCTTGCCGTTATGTTTACGTCCCAAATGGAATAGGTGGCGAACAAACAACTGTTTGTTCATGGCCATAGTGACACATTAATGGTTTTCGGTTTACCTATTATTTTCTATTCAATCCTAAAAATGTCGTTCTGAAATAGTGCGCACTGACTATTAATTTTGTTGCTAGATGTTATTTTATTACAAATTAATACACGTGTTCTAATTAATTGTTTCTGCATTATTTAATGATGCACTATAAAAGCGCAAACGTGGTGAATGCGTCTATTTTTTACTTATTTTTCTGAAGTATTTCCTCAAGTGTATTTCTGAACCATGAAGACGAAGTACGAATTCAGGCTCGCACCAATGATTTTTAGAGATTATTTTCGATAGTTAAGTGTGATAAATATAGATGATTGAAAACTTACATACAAACATACTTTTAATTTAATCATAGTGTTATTTGATGTATTTAACGAATTCAATGGGCAGTAAAAACTTGTGAAATAAAAACTATTGGTTTGGTACTGAAAAATGCAAATGCAATACATATAAAATATAATACTGAAATTTTAGTAACATTTTTTATATGTATTTCATTTGCATTAAAAAAAACTGATACTATAATATTAAAGTACCGTTGAGAGACCATGAGAAAGAATAATTAATTAACATTCAACTATAGGATACATAAAATTATTTCCGACAATATAATATGTTTGTCTTTAAAAATCCTATCGATATTATAAACCACCACTAAACAATGCAAGGAGCGTGCACGACGCGATCCCTGCCGTCCCAGTGGGATACAATCTTGACTGAAATAAATACAGCCGTATTGGCTGCTAGGGCGTGCCCCGGAGGCGACGGGTACCAATCAGCCCCCTTCGGTGTGGCTGCATGCGCATGTGGCGAAGGGGGCCGCCACCAGTCACGCAGCACCAAACCTGGCGAGAGGATGGGGGGGAGTGCCTGGCCGCAGGTTATGCAAATGAAAAGATAATTTTGTGTGGTGATCTTAATGGATGCGTTGGAATCAAGAGAGATGGCCTGGAGGCTGTTCTTGGTCCGTATAGTGACAAGAGAGTAAATAATATTGGTAAGCCGATCTTGCACGTATGCTTGAAACGGAAGCTCCTTGTGTCTAACACATTATGCCGTCATAAAAATATTCACACTTATACGCGGAGATGGAAAGAGCAAAATAGTATGATTAGACGCAAGATTGACTAAGCAGATATGCAATACATAAGCGCATGGATGTAAAAGTCGAAGACGACTGCGACACACCTGACCAAATAGAACAGCTTCAAAGCTTGAAAGAAGGTGATGCCAGAAGTCGACGCGCGCGATACAGAGTGTGAAAAGAGTTATGAAAGTCAAAAGAAGCGTGAAGTAGTGGCGTGTGAGAATCGTGCTTTAAGGCCCTCTGTTCTCTCTGCCTGCCCCGCTAGAGATTTAGCGTGAAGTTATACATGTATTTATATGAGAAAGTTAAAATGGAGGCAAAGTTGATATCAGCAAAAGTAATTAGGTACTGGGTCTAATCGTCTTCAATTTTTTTGTGTTGAATTTGGACTGAAGTTATTTTATATATCGTAGCTAGTAACAAAGTAGGTTGAAAAAAGCATTATCTCTTTTCGTTTTCAAGACATTTAGTATTGCGGTACGAATCTATATGAATGTATTGTACTTTTAGAAATTGTCGTAAGTACACAGTGCGTTTTCACGTGTGGTTGGATGGTTGCCTAATGGATGTGTTATCTCTTGAAAACCTTGAAATTAAACCCTTTATCTACGACCTTCACAGTAATTAATGGATCTTATAGTTTATTGTATAAAATAGAAAGTGTATGTACTCGTAGTACATACGATTTGTCGTCTTCCAATGAAATATTAAATACCGAGAAAAATTAGGGCAACGAAATTGCAGTACATCAATTAATAAATTTTACTTCCGATATAATCTTCTAAAAGGCATTTATGTATAGCTGATTTCAACTTGGAATCTATCAAATAGAATTCTCCATGCTCAACTACTAGGCAGTCGATGCGCTCGATACTAAAGGTACCTATAGATAGTAATTTTGACTTACTTTTAAGACAGGCGCCTGCACAACTTAAAAAAAAAGTATTGAGTTTTAAATTTACTTTGTAACTAGCTGACCCGACAAACTTTGTTCAGCATCAAAAGTAATAAATAGATATTTTTTTTATTTATTCCTTTTGCTTTACCATAACATATATGCATTATAGGTAAAAACCACCCCGTTATCACCCTCTATTTGTTCACAGATCTAATCATTTAAGGGGACAGACAGCGGAATGCGACTTTATTTTATACTATGTAAAGATATGTAAATGTTAAATAAGGAAATTGTAAATATTGTCGTCTTACCCATTTGCCTGCTGTAGAAATCGGTTCGAAGTGAATATTAAAAATACTATTAGTGTAATCATAATACAATTTCTCACGATTTTTATCGATTTGGACTTTAAAACAACTTTTGTAAGAATCTTTAGAAAGAAAATTACTGATTTTTTTTTTCTTATGCTGTATGTTTTAACGCTGCTACTGGCGACGCGATCAAGAGGTAAGTGAAGCAATTGACTGGAATTTTACTCTTTTATTACCCTGAACTGAATTAAGTATTTAAAGAGTACAATGTTTTATCAGTTTAAATGGCATTACTCGAATAGAGGAACAATTATTATTTGTAATTTTATCAAAATTCTAAGTATATTTTTGTACAGTAGTATTACAAATTATTTGATCTTAATCCACTTAAAATATAAGGTATCAATTATTTAAAATTATGTAGAAAAACGTCAGACCTAATAGGATCTTACTTCGATCTTAATCTAATTGAATGCAGTATCCTGAACTGTGTGTTATTCTCTATCTATAAACAAAGTAAGAAAGGGCATGCTTCGATGGTTCGGACATGTAAAAAGAATCGATGATCGAAGATTGACTAGATATACAAAGCAAGAGCGGATGGATGTAGGAGTCGAGGACGGCCAAGACACGCATTCCATTGCACGTGCGTGCATGAAAAGAGTTATGAAAGTCAACGAAGCGACTGAGGTGTGTAAGAATCGTGCCTTATGGCACTCCGTTCTCTCTGCCTACCCCGCAAGGGATATGGCTTGAAGTTATGTATGTATGTATGTACAAAAAAGAAAATGTGCCTGCCAAAAATTTTGGAATGTAATTTAGAAAATTAAATTTACGAGGCCTAAGCCTGATAAGCATATCAAAACCTCAATAAACATAACATAACTTCACGCTTTTATCTACAAGAAGGTGTAGGTAGCGGCTGCTAAGCACAATAATTTAAAAAATATATATGAAGACAATGCAAACGCAATAAAGAATGTCATTATAAAGATAAGTAAAAGGAAACCCAGGAACGCAATTAATTACATTACATCAGCTTGCACATATCTGGTACATGTTACCATTAAATAAATTGTAAAAAAATAATTTGTTATGTAAATCTATACATACCTAAATATAAATAAAAATCGTGTGGTAGAGCCATGCAGTTCGCCGCATGTATTGGTCAGCACAACCGGTGAAATACCGCGACCCCTAAAAATATCGACCTGAATTGTCGACCTGCCAAGTCTTGGGTTCGATGCCAACTTTACGGTATTATTTTTAGCAGTTAAGGGTGATAAATGACTTTTGAAATGATTTTTTTTTATGGGTTAGGAGGGCAAACGAGCAGGCGTGTCACCTGATGGTAAGCAATCAACACCGCCCATGGACACCAGCAACACATATAAGGGATAGGGGATAGGAAAGGACGGGAAAGGGGGGTGGGCCTCCGGGTACCTCTCTCATCGAACAAAACGCGGCATGAGCCACTTTACGTCGGTCTTCTGAGAGGTCGTGGTATTTCACCGGTCGAGCCAGCTCATTCATGCAGCGAACTGCTTGGCTCTACCACTGTTAAATGACCAAAATTGTGCCCAAATCATGGCAATATATTCGGCCACATATCGGGAACAAAGGTTTCGGCAAATTGAGCGGTAATACCTACGAGAAAAGAAGTCGTGAGATTACTAGATAAATAATACTGTATTTTTAACTCGTTAGAAAATTAAGTGAACAAATAAAAAACTACAATTTGCTCTATGCAGAGTATATTCAACCGGCATCTGTTAGAATGCTTTGCTCGTATTGATGAGTGATGTGATTGCTGATCACGTACCATTGAGAGTTTTATTCAACCGTTGTCTACGCTGTTATTCATTTTAAGATATGTTGAGATATTTTGGTTAAGTTTTAATTAATTTCGTGTATGCATTAATCTCTACTGCCTCTGTGATAATATATAATAGTATGATAACTTTTATAAATGACGCCTGTATAAATAGAAATGGCAATATACGTAAAGAGTTTCTAAGAAATGTAATTATAATTGTACATGCCCGGTGCTGTGTTGGATTTTAACAGTGGTAGAGCCATGCAGTTTGCTGCATGAATGGGCCGGCTCGACCGGTGAAATATCACGATCTCTCGGAAGATTGACTTTAAGTGGCTCATGCCGCGTTTCGTTCGGTGTGAGGGGTACCCGAAGGCGCACTTCCTTTTCCCATTCTTGCCTATCCATAAAGGTCGGCAACGCAACAGTAACACTATAAGTGTTGCTGCTGTCCATGGGCGGCGTTGGTTGCTTACCACCAGGTGACACGCCTGCTCGTTTGTTTTTTATCCCATAAAAAAAGTTGGTGACTAATTGGTAACGCAGATGTATTTTTTCTAATACAGTTAACTATTTTTTAAGGTTGTAAGGAAGGAAGTTGGATTGAAAGAGAGTGTCGGTGTAAGATTGCAAGATTGCGGACGGCCAAGACACATTATATGACCAAATAAAACGTGTTCTGCAGGATGGTGACGTTAGGAGCCTCAAAAATCTACGTGCATGCATGAAAGAGATATGAAAGTCAACGAATCGTGCCTTCTCGCGTTCTCTCTGCCTACTCCGCAAGGGATTTGACGTGAAGCTATGTATATACTTTTATTTTTAAAATCTTGTATTAGGTACATAGGTATTTAAATTGTGTTCAGGAATGTAATTCTTAAAAAAAAAACTTCCCATATCTGATAATTACAACCCGGCGGTATTGGCAGTAGTAATACGAATTTATTGTCCAAACCCTGTTTTTAGTAATCATCGTTAGTTCTTACAGATGGCTTTTTTATTTTAACTAGATCCAGTTGTTGGAAGTATCCAAAAAAATTTAGGTATTTTAAAAAAAAATGCAAATTAATATATTATTTGTGGTAGGTACATATGAGAAGACGCATAAATTGTTACATTACCTACTACTTGCACGCATATTTTTCTACGCAGTAAATAAATCTATGGTCATATTTTTAATTATAGAAAGTTAGCTGACAGTAGTTGAGGTCGTTTTGTAAAATAATGTTGCGACATTTAAAGTAATAATGATGCATTCAGTTCTTATTCAATCAGATGAATGAACAATGAGTGAAATATTTAATCATCTCAAATTATACTAAACACTCTAAAACTTAAACTACTTAATTTAATAAATAATTTGACTCACCAACAACATTTTTAAATAATTTATAACAAAGTTTCTAAAACTTTATGTAACAAATAATTTTCTATATCAGAATTTTTAAAAACTGTATAAAAATTTAAGTCTTAAAAATGTCACAATAGTGAAAATTTTTCATCTGAAGATGAATATAACAAAAAATATGTAATGAACGATGTTTTTTTTTTCATTTTTATTACCTACCTATAATTGTTATATTTTATATATCTATAGTTTCAATTACGTGATGTATTGAAAATGGGACAATCTTACAAGTTTCTGAACTATAATATATACTAATTATTCCCAAGCTAAACAATCGTGGCAATTTTATTCATTCATTCACTTTTTTAATTCATTCGCTTTGCTACAACACTATTTTTTTTTTCATCAAAAACTGACAACACCGTAAACGTCAGTGGTTGTTGTTTCATTAAAATATCGACTATATTTCCAGAGTAGTTAGTGGAAAGTAGTCGTTAGTTACAAAAAGTATAACGACTTTTCGATATTCTATTCCAAATTTATGGCCAGTAAATATCGATGACTGAAAATTTTGTGAAGGTATGGCAATAGGTTCGCCACCATTTGGAACGTAAACATAAAGGCGAGTAGAGGCTTAACAGCCACTGCCTAAATTTCAGGTAGAAAGGGCGTGAAGTTATGATAAGTGTTATTTCTGTCTCTAAAACGTATGAAGATAAAGTTTTTTTTTAAGTTTTATAGAGTAAAATAATAACAAAGCTTACACACACAATATTTATTTAGTATTTCACACACCATTCTTCCACATAATCGTATTAGGCTGACAAAAAAATTATTATTATTTTTAACGTTAAAAATACTTTTAATTCTGAAATAAAAATCATTTCAGATATACTTAAATTTGTATTTCAAAGCTACCAAACAACGCAGCGAATCCTAACAAGTGCATAATATTTTATAAAGATTCGCTGCATTGTTAACCTAGTATCTGTATCCCTTTAGCTGTTAATATTGTAAAAAAAACTCTTCAAAAGCCTATACACAACGCTTGTCCAATTCGATATAAAAAAAATCTTTTTGAAAATGCGCTTTGTAGGAAATATTTTCAAACAATTTTTGTCAAAAAATATATTAATCTTAAATATGCTAAATTATCTGTACAAATAAATTAACAAAATATAACTAAAATGATTGAATGAATTTTTATAATAATTTGTACAAAAAAAAAAACAAATTATATATTATTTAGCAACATTTGTTATTATGAAATCAAAACTTTGATAACGCTTTATCAATTTAACGTAAACACAAATAAATATTTACACATATTTCATTTGTCTATTTCTTTTTATATGATCATTTTTATTTTATAAAAAAATATATACAAATAAATAGATATTGTTTAACTAATAATTATTATAATTATTTTTTGAACTGTCCCCTGGTATCTTGCCAATGTGTGAGATCGACGAACGGTAGCCCCTTGCACGGCACCAAATCGTTGCTGTAAATTTATTTTTATCATTAGTTAACATTTGTTAAGTTATTTTAACAACTGATGAAATATAAACAATTTTACTTAGTTATCGATATATAATTATCACAAAATATCGATCATAATCATTTATTATTTGACGCAATTCGCACGTAAAATTCCAAGTTTACTATTAATTACAAACGATATCAAACCTGCGAACCGAAATAATTGAAAAAAATACATTCGGAAATGCCAGATTCAGCTAATCTGTAATCACCAATCTGGACTATTGTCCACACATAATGAGATATGTCTATATTACCTATTAGAATGTTTATTTCCAGAGATATTTCGAGAAGAAATTTGCACATACACACACACACACACATATTATCGGATGTAATAAATTCCAGGCGTGATTCAGGGCAAGAGGCGGGTTATTCAGATAGATTTCTGTAAATAAAAATGATACTCACTCGGCAGATAATAATCTGAAGGCTTGAGGCTGCATGTATTGTACGCCATCAGCGTTATCGCAGAGCACGCGCGCCATTGAAGCCCCTGAACGTATCGCCTCTAGCTGATCTGTTATATATATACAATTGTATTAGTTACTTAAATATGTTGTGTTATATATTTGTGAGTATATTTTATTATTCTATAGAAGATTATTGGGACTGAGCTGGAGTGTTTTGTGTTTATATATTACTAGCTGACCCACTAAACTTTGTTCCGCTTCAAAAGTATTTTACGACGTTTACAATTTAAGTGCTAAATCTAGAAAATTATCACTTTCTTTACTATACATATATACATTATACATACAAACCACTCCGTTGACATCCTGTATCTATTAAAAAAACGTTTAAAAATCCGTTGCGTAGTTTCGAATATCTAACTTTTATATGGGACAGAGAGCGGAAAGTTACTTTTTTATACCATGTAATAATAATTATTATTATGTAGGTATGACTTGGTAACACGTATGACTTGGTAATTCGTATTTATATAGGGAATTTTATGTGGGTTTCAATATATTAAGTATGTCGCCGTGATAGTAACTTAGGATTGGAAGTTTTCAGTTCTTTAAAGTAAAAACAACAAAATCAATAAATTAAAGACCTGTTAATTTACTTAATCATTTTTGTTCTTTCTTTAATAATAGTGATTTAAAAACATAATTATTTTTATAAAAAAATAAGAAACACTTAAATTGATTAGAAAATAATTAATGATATGGCCTTTTTGAAGACATATAATGAGTTTTTTGTTACAACAAACTTACTAAGTGTAAATGCTGTTTCAGGATCAGCGCCATTCTCGTAGAAGTATCTATCACCGACTCTTGTTCTGTAGAATTGTTCAGTAAGAATGCAGAGGAATGTTGGTCCAGCTAATGCACCTGGGACGTTTCGTTCCAATGAACCAGCTACTACCAGGTCCACGTCTTGAGGAGACTCGTACATTTCTTGGAGGATAGCAACATTCTAGTGGAAGAGAAACATTATATAATTATATGGGTTCTTTAAGATGTGGTAGCTATTGTGGAATTCCATTAAAATGTTATTTAAAAAATTCATTTATAGCTATCCAGAGAGCGTTAAAAAAGAGTAAGATTAAAAATCATAGAATAAATCAATGATTTTTCAATACTTTAATCGACTCAATTCTGAGATTGCGCAAATATATCTTTTGCCAATTCTTCTCAGCGCGAGAGTAATCGAATTGGCGGATTTTAAATAAGTTACCTTCATAAGTGTCTGTATAAGACCAAAATTGAATAAATGAGTTTCAATTTGATTCGATTTAAATTACAAACAAAGCCTAACAAGCAGAGATTTATTTATTTTGAGATTTTTTGAAGTGGAACTTCTAAACTCTTTTGCAATCATTTAACGCTTTTAACGCCTCGCTTGCGACCTACAAAAGTAATATATGTTTAATAAATGCAGGATAAAGGAAAGGAATTGATACGTCTCATCCGCCTTTTTTTCGACCAACAATATGTATAATAATTTTTATTAACAGAAGTTGACTATAACAATTCTGTATACTTTATAATAATTGTCAGAAAATTCTATCGAAAAAAAATATAAAAAAACGCATATTGAAAAAAGTGTTTTGACTTTGTGTGAAGTTTTTCTTTCCTTTTTAAATTTTGTAGTACTCTAATAATTTTTGTCGATCTTTTTAAAATCCTTCCACTTTAAACTATAGCGCCACCTTATTTTCTTCCCTTTCAATGGACACTTTTTAATACTCTGATATGGTCCTCGTTTAGTTCTACACAATTTATTACAAAGATAATAAACTCAGTTTGTATGGTATTTCACTCCTCCTGTTTCATTCGATAAAACAATATAATTTTAGTATAAAATTAAAGATGTATTTATATGAATTCATTAACGAGGCATTTTTAAGACGCTCACAAAGATATCAAAATTATGTGAAACATTAAAAATAGAAAGTTAAATTGAGCAACATTTTCCTTGATTATGTCTGTCTGATGTCTTTAAAATGTTCTTCGCCGATTTAATAAATTCCACGGATAAATTTAAAAGGATCTCTGAGAAGACCGACGTAAAGTGGGTTCATGCCGCGTTTCGTTCCCCGTTTTGACCCCCTTCCCCCATCCTTTCCACCCCGTTGGTTGCTCACCATCAGGTGACACGCCTGCTCGTTTGCCCTCCTATCCAATAAAAAAAAGCAAAAATAATTCATCGTCTTTTTTTCACTTGTTTTGTAGTTAAGGCGTTCTATTATTTTAATTTTAAATTTGTTTTGATATTTTTTAAATATAAGTTACAATATATTGTACACTTTTGTCGAACAAAATCTCAACACTAAATGAAAGATCTCTCGGCAAAAATAGTGGCATAGAATTTTTCACGTTAACATAAATAACTTACAGGGATTTAATTAAATAAGGTCTTAACTTTGACGGTCGAATATTTAATTCTATTTATGGAATAGGTGGTGGCGCACCTATTGCCATACCGGGCATACTGTTTTCAGTCATCACTATTTAATACACATGTACCACCGAGACATTAACACGAACACGTGTTTAAATATGTAATTAGTAAGTTTAACCTTTGTACTTATTTACTGTTCTATCCATATCTATATAAAAATATGAAATTAACATAATAATAAATAATTAATATTTTGATTTAATTTGATTGGAAAGTTACTTTTTTATTATTTAGTTGAACTTCGATAGATTAAAAAAAAACATTTACAAAAGCTGACACACTGAAATTTTCAGAATTTAGCATGCTTTAACATTTACAATTCAGAGATATGAGCTCGAATACTGAACCGCCACTGAAATATATAAGCGCTACTTAAGCGATTAAGTAGCAGTCACATTAGACAGAATATTAAAATTTTACCTTCGAATAAAATTTGTATTAAGCTTCCAATGACGTCCGAAGTCATTATGAGAGAGTACGTCACGTCCCTTGCCCGCCATGGCGTTACTTCCGCTATCATATTGCACCAATAGCGCCCCATATCCGGCGCGCCTAGCGCCATCTATCAACTTCGACTGCTACCGATTCTTATGAATACAAGCCGCCATTTTGGTCATTGTTCGGCTCATAATGATATAGCACCAGAAAGACATTACTGGGACTTCGGACGTCATTGGAAGCATAATACAAATTTTATTCGAAGGTAAAATTTTAATATTATGCGTTCCGTTTGACGTCCGAAGTCATTATGAGAGACCTGTTTGTTATCTTCTGGTGGCTTGTAGGTTTAATATCGAATTGCAACGCAACAATGTGAAGGAGCGTCATATAATGTAAACTTAAAGGCGCGATTAATAAAGTGCCCTGTATAAACAATGTATTATTATTTCATCAAAGATATAGAAAATTTTCTCGAGTGATTTACAAGTTAAGTTCCTGATTATATATAACGAAAAAATATTGTCGGTTCGTTTTAGCTTGCATACAATTAATATAGTAATTGTCTGTAGCCAGATGAAGTGCTATACCACTGATTTATAAATCAGCTTTTTCACCAATCATTGTAACCGTGGCTGAACTTGAAGAGTTTCTAATGCTATGAACGAATTTACTATAGCTCCGTGGATCTTCGACGTGTATTTTACCAGAGTTTGTACACTGTAATGTGAAATGACTGCATCAATGTTTTTGGTACACGCAGATAAAAATATACTAATGAATTGAGGATGAATGTTGAAAATCCGGGTTATCTATAAAATGCAGACTTAGTAAACTGTCAAAGAGTAATATCATTTGACACCACAACAGTTTAATCAAAACCTTTGCATTTGGAATGACATTAGGAAAAGACGGTTTCGTAAAGTATTAAATAAAATATGTAAATATACGTATCAATAAAATGTCTTGGCAAGATTTGGAATTTGAACGGCAGACATAATTGTAGCAAGTACAGACGATTAGAATGTAAATTATTAGTAAAAGAAACCCATCACATAAATGTAACAGATATTCAACTGCAGTGACTAGTCCAGTAAAGTTAATGTCACTTCAGCACATTGTTTCCAACACTAATATGTTTCTCATCCATTGGTGTTTAAACACGACGAGCCTTGTGGTGCATTGATAAAACAACCCACTACGGAATTGAGGTTGGCGGGTTGCAGGCAAATTCGAGTACAAACAGCTCTCATAAGCACGAATGTTTGTATCGGCGTTTAGATAGTTTCCATGCGTTATAAGCATGTATTCATAAAATAAAAGTATGTACGTTAACATGCATAATAACGTTTAGTTGCTCAGCTTGGAAAACCAGAGGTCGCTCTTGTAAATTGTGTCCTACATAACATTAGTATTATTATAATTAATGATGTAATTTTGTTTAATTATTATTATCATTAGCGTTTAAGTATATAGCCTAATAGCCTTCTAAGCCAGTGGTAGTATTGTCGCTATGTTCAACGATGTGTTCTTTAGTTTGAAATGAACAGATTGTACCAGCTTAAAGCTGCGTTTCGGCGATCACACTGGGTGATAGGCTGGCTGGTTATTTCACGACATTTTACTCATCAAAGTAGACATTGAGTCTGACTTCCATAGTATATTGTTATGAGATGTTATATTTGACAATGCAAAAAAAGGTTACAAAGTTGGTGTCCTAATAGGCGTGGTGCCTGTTTTAGGTACCAACTGCCGACAGAGAGTTGCTCAAAAAATCGATAGACCTTGGAAGTGTCGTTGTCGATTTTTCTTTTACCAACTCAAACCGGTCCTTAGCTGTATGGCAATTTTTGCTTGAACTGTGAACTTGTTTCAATGCTAATGTGTTATTAAAGAATTGTTTGGAATCATAGCAGAAACACCCTTCTTGGGATTAGTTTTAGCTGTTCAGTTACATACAGCGTGACGAAAATCCTTTGCAGCACTTGTTGGTTGTCGGCTGTAGTATTCAACAATGATATCCGATTTGAAGAAAGACGAGTAAATCCATAGCCGGTAGCTCACATTAAGAGTCAACCAATTTCCATCCATTTAGGTAATGTGGCACTTCGGAATTGGTGACAATTCGGAAAATAAAAATATGCTGTGTATCGAGGCATAACTTCCACTGCACTCTTCTGGACGATTAGCTGTAAAGTTTCTGGCTGCGCCAATTCACTTAATTAGGATTTGATATTTGCTTGATATGAAATAATGACGTTAAAGCGTGATGCTTTGTTCTAACGTCAAAAATATTAAAAACCCATGTCGGTGTCTTAAATGGTTAAATGGTATTTTAAATACGTTATTAACATTCATACAGATGAGGGTAGATTAAAATAAACGGCGTTTTATTTTAGTTTTTGGTGAACGGAGGGAATGTTCTCTGTTTTGTATTCTCTCCCCCTCCTTTTTTCTGCGACGAATTATTATAATTTGATACTAAAAATCCTTGAAATCTGTTTATGACGTATATGGATTTTACAGTAGGTGTAGGGCGAACTTCAATACAACTTTAATGAAGTATAAAGTCTTTTTTTTTTTCATACACAAATTATGTAACATGTCGTAAGACAATGTCTATAATTACAATCAAATTGGTTTAAAATTTTGTGAATTAAGATCACCATAAAGTGAGTCTACAAAGACAAGACTCAAACACATGACGATATAAAATAGCTTAGTAGAGAACTATGAAACAGAATCGTTGTATATTAATATATGAGGGTATTTACACATAATACAGTGCAACCCTTGCAGAAAACGCAAACTTTGAAAATAAAATTCAAATGACTCACGAGGTTGCTGGTATCAAACCTGTATTTTCGATCCCATGAACCATGTGACCATTCGTGGAGATCCATTGTTGACCTCGATTATTTTAGTAATCCAAATAAATACTTCTGCTGCTTTTCTTAATAGGTGCGATAGCGGTAAACTAAAAAACTAATTTGTTTTATTTAATTTATGTAAAATTTGGGGCAAATCAAATATTAATCCTTTTTACTCTAATGTTTAAATATTTAGAGTTTTTCGTAACGACCATGCGCTCGGTTCGGAAAACGACGCAACAATGACCAAAATGGCGGCTTGTATTCATAAGAATCGGTAGCAGTCGAAGTTGATAGATGGCGCTAGGCGCGCCGGATATGGGGCGCTATTGGTGCAATATGATAGCGGAAGTAACGCCATGGCGGGCAAGGGACGTGACGTACTCTCTCATAATGACTTCGGACGTCAAACGGAACGCATAATACGTGCAATTTGAGCAGTAAGTGGCACTTTATTGATTGTCAGATTTGAGTGGCGGTTCAGTATTCGGGCGCGAGTCTCTTAGCAAAGAGAGATTTAATAACAAACTAACTAACATCCGGTAGTATTTTATACTTTAAATTGACTTTGTTCACACTTACAGCTTTAGCTATATAGTCCAACATGTCATAGAAGGTCTGTGGGACAGGTAATCCGCAGGCTGCGCGGGCTGCAGTGTAACTAGGAAGCCCATGGTCTCTGCTCCGCTGTATGTCTGTTGCCCTCAAGTCACCTCCGAAAGTACTGTTACCTCTATATAAAAATGTAACAAAAAAGAATTTGAATCATGTTAATAACTAGTTGTTTTCCGTGGCTCAGTTCGGGAAGTCGCATGAAATGAAATTAACATGACATATATATGACAATGCAATGACACAGACAGAAAAAAATCTAAAAAAAAATCTTCACCTAAACAAGAACTGTGTGATTTCAGAATCCCAGAACTGATCACTGTAGTCCATCTCTTGTCCAGTAAGACCTCTGGTTAACTTATTGAAGGCATTATCAATTTCTAGGAGTAAAGGCCTATTAAACCAGTCACTCAGACGAACCGTACCCAAAAGCTGACGATTTTCTGACAGCAATCTGCAAACAAAAATTTATAAAAGATATCTTTAAAAAGAGAATTAATACGTGTTGCTTTGCCATACTTTTCGGAAAATATCAGCATCTTCATACTGGTAATATAAATCTACTTCAAATAGCCATAATAAGTGGCCCTGAATAGTGTAAATCTCTTGGGGCTGGCTCTATTTGAGAAATTTGTCTACCTGATATATCCCTTGGTTTAAAGGGACATTTATCTGGCTCTCATACACTATTACTTATCTAATGTTTATCATTTGTTATATAGAATTACCCTTTCACTAATATTGGTAAAGGATTTAAGTCTAGGTGGTCCAGTGGTCTAGCACCACGATTCTGAATCAAGAAGTCGTCGGTTCGAATCCTGGCTCACACCAATGACTTTTAGAAAATGATTTCGAAAGTTATTTGTGATTAGATATCGATGACTAAAAACTTTATGCCCGGTATGGCAATAGGTGCGCCTATTCCATAAATAGAAATGTATATTCGACCGTCAAAGTTAAGACCTTATTTAATTAAATTCAAGTTATATAGATTAACGTGAAAAATTCTAGTTTTGCCACCTATTCCATTTGGGACGTATATTTAACGGCGAGTCGAGGCTTAACAGCCACTGCCAACACCTTCGGGTAGAAAAAGGCGTGAACAACAAGCGACAACAACAGCATTCTTATAACAATAGCGATTATAAACTCAAGACTATTTAGCTGTGAATTTGTTTTTAGTATAAATTTAATAATTAACAAGAAAAATCCTAGCTTCCACACTTGTTAATTCAGAAGTACTGTGTAAATCTGAGACTTTAATAGTGTGGAAAACTGCTTGTCCAAATAATGACTTGCCAGCGAATCCCTGCTCTCAGCGACAGTAGGACGAGCCGCTCTGTAGGAAAACAAAGGAGTTTTTGCTTTAAACTGCTTCTAGTGATACAGAGCGTGCTCGTTTAGTAGCTGTAGGAGAGTGGGAGTCAGGCGCTGGGCTTCAAGCACTGCCAGTATCCAGTGCAGGGACCTATTAGATAACACAACTCTCCGCATTGCCACTTGCTTACGTATTGGTGCTGCTTGTTTTTCACCGCATCTTTGTCAATGTGGGGAAGCCTTTTTTGGACATCATGGCCTTTCATGCAGCAGAAGCGCGGACTAGGCATACCTAGGCATTCACATATAAATGACATCATTCGTCGGGCTCTTTCTACTGCCGGCGTAACAGCTGTACTTGAACATAGTGGGTTAGTGCGTGACGATGGAAAGAGACCAGATGGTATGTCCTTGATGCCTTGGATGATGGGTAGGTCTTTGGTGTGGGACGCTACCTGTGTCGACACACTGGCGCCTACACATTTTCCTCGGACTATCAATGCTGCCGGTGCTGCTGCTGGATACGCAGAGACCCTCAAGCGTCATAAATATAATAATCTTGTGGGTGATTAAGTGTTTGAGCCAATTGGAGTCGAAACACTTGGTCCATGGGGGCCAAGTGCACACAAATTGTATAAAGATCTCGCTAAGCGGCTGGTAGCGATTACACGTGACCAGAAGGCTGGCTTGTTCTTTGTACAGAGAATAAGTATTGCTATTCAACGTGGCAATGCTGCCAATCTTCTGGGCACATTACCCGTTGACAACGATGCGGAAGAATTTTTCGATGCCTTTTAATAATTCTTTTATTTTTATCATTTTTTATAATCTATAACTCTGTAAATAAATTGTAAATATGTCTTAATATAAGTACATTTTTATATATTTAATTTATATATTTTGTGTAGGATAAACATTAAATACGCATATTATTTACTCCAACTTTGTATTAGTTCAATGTGCTACATGCCAATAGTTTGAATTTGTTCGACACGAATCGGAATCGAGTAATTTTAATACAAGCACGAATTTATCTGAAGAAAATAAATTAATTTTCAAAAATCAATTCCTCCATATTCCTCCTGACTGGACCACGAAATATATAAATCGGTCGGGACGTTCCAAAGTCACGATCTTTCGTACAAGGAAGGATTAAATTTAATTATGTTTTTGAGAGGTTATTGAACACTTTTAATTATCGCGTGTAGTATTTGTAAACTGGCGTACGAAATAAACATAAAATAATGTTAAGGATGATAATGAATTAGGTATTAAAGATATCAACGATATAGAACAAGTTCTGGAGGAAGGTGATGTCAGGAGTCATAAAAATCGACGCGCGTGTACGACAAGACTTGTGGCGTTTTAATGCTTATAATAAATATTTGCACGCGGGTCGGGACAAATCTAATGCACCACGAAGCAGGAACGTAGCAAATAATGAGAATACTCACTTCAAATATCCTCGGATGAGAGTGTGGAAGTGTCTGAATGCAGCAGTAGCATGCTCAGCAAGCACTGATGGATCTACACTAGGGTTGTAATCATCCACATAACCATGAACTCTGTGATAGATCAGTTTGTTCTGTATCATATTTTCATAACCTGAACAAATAATATACACATGTCATTATTATCGGTTTAATATCTTATAGAAGTAAAGAGCCATTCGCATGCCACAGGGTCGCTAAACTCAGTACAGTTTTAGAACTATACAGTTCGCTGTACGACTGGGCCAGCTCGATTGGTATAATACCACGGCTTCTCATAAAAACGATTTTTAGTGGATCATCCAAATTCCATCGCCAGACGCTTACCGTCAGATAACCCGTTTGATGGTGGTGAACATTCTCATTGGCCCCAGAGACAAAGAAAAACTTGAAATAATGTTCTTCACTACGATAATATCAGTATCGAAAGAAACAATTGACTTATCTGAATACAAAAAAGAGCATCTTCTAATCTTACCTAGTAGAATGGGGAGATATTCATAATAGTTGATGTGTTGGATTTCAGCTATATGAATTCGTCTTGCTTCTTGGAATATAGTTTCATCATTCCAGTGTGGGTTAAGATGGGCCAGCACGTCGGCTATACGATTATGTTCACGCATCAATATCACTTGTAATACTGTTAAATGTGGGCTTTGATTCACACGAATATCTCCTGCAAACAAAATTGCAAGTTTATTATAAATTAATAGTTTTCCACAGTCCTACAATCGTATCCTTACTTCTAGTGGCATTTTTTTTATTTTCAAAGGCTGTAATAACATATCTGTTAATTGTTTCGAGGAGGTACGACTTTCTCGTGAGAAGAGATATCCTTGCGGTAAAATGGTGCCTACATTTTAAGCTGAACTTGTAACTATTATATTGAAATCATATTACAGGTTAGTAGTATAGTTTTTACATGATGCACATACGGTTAATCAGAGAAAAACTGCTCCTATAAAGAGACTAAACACGCAATTTTTTTAGATTCACCAATAAGCAGACATTACTTTATAACTATATTTTTATAAAAGTAAGGAGCTGATTTCATATGTTGCATTGTAGGCGTAATCATTTGTAGCATTGTTTTACCATAAACGTCTTCTAGCAAAAATATTATTATATCTAAATATTTTATGAAAATTTTAATATTTATAAGATGTTTTTACATATTTCAATAATCCTTTACACTAATTCGTTCATACCTGCCAAATAACATGGTTCATTCGGTGACTTCATTGCGCAGGCAATGGTAGCGTTGGGGTCCTGTGGTGGCCACTCCCTGCCATTTCTGTATGTTGTTAATAACCTACCACCAGTTCTGGCTCGAAGTGGTGCCGCTTGGCCAGCGCTGCTGCCGTATACCAACGATAGATCCATAAATGCTGTTACTGTAGTAAGCTGGTAGAAAATGTATATTATATGTCAATGAGTATTTAATTTGAGTGTCTTATTGAACAGGTACTTTTGATAGTTTTCCAATATCAAAAACGTCGATTCATATTGAAAATAAACTGAATTTGAGAATTTTTTTATCTGCAATATCTGTAAAAATCTGTTTGCCTTATCGTGATGATATAATCTAAGGCGTTTTATGATGTGCTAAATCACTTTGAAAGAATTTTAAATCGGATCAGTAATTTCTTTTACTTATAAACGTCAATGTTTTAGACAAACAATGCATGCCTAAACCTTTATTTTCAAAATCAACGCTTATAAAATGAACTCTCTTAAGGCAGACGAACGAAAAAAAGCTGGTTATGTACTCAATATCTAGTATGGCAATAGTTTCGCCATCTGTTCCAATTGAGACGTAAACATAACGGCGAGAGGAGGCTTAACAGCCGCTGCCAACACCTTCGGGTAGAAAAAGGCGTGAAGTTATGTTATGTGTTATGTACTCACTGGCTCAGCGGGAGCATTTGGTGGCGTACATCCTCTGTCTCTAGTAGAGCCCGTCCTTACAAAGTTTAGGCATCGAACACCCTGGGAAACATGATTACGATCGTTTTCAGGTATCAACACGGGTGCGCAGACTGGGTTTCTGGCAGCATCTGGAGCCAGCTGGCCATTGTCATCACAGCAGACGACTAGTTTATGATCTGTTGGTAATAAACAAAGTTAAAGTAGCTCTGTGATAATACTGTGTTTAAAATCTCTATTTTCCTCTGCTTTAGGGCCGTTCAAGTATTACCTAAGCAGATTTATTACAATTATGATACCCCCTCGTGATATTTCGTGATTTTGTTAGACCCCTCCCCCCCTTTCTAACCTCACGTGATTAATGGACGGCCACTTAATGTCGTTCGCATGTATTAAACTAAAAGTATTAATAATAATGTTTTTGATAATATAAACATTATATTTAACGCCATCTAGTTTCTTAACAAAGCAACTAAATATTATATCGGCCAATATCTGAAATAAATGGTCCTATTCTGACGGGACTTTTATTGGCATTTAGATAATGTGTAGTAAGGAGTAGCTTAGGCCCCATTTATTTCAGAACAATTCATGTATTTACTCATTTATTGCTTCTGAGGGGAAACAAAGTTCGCCGGGTAAACTAGTTATTAATATGATAACAATAGAATACTTACGAGTTTGAGATACACCCGCCGATAGAGACATGTCGTGGGTTATTATTTGACCCCACTGTTGGGTGTTCAGGTTATAATGTGGATCAACAAGTTGTTTATCAGGAAATAGTATTAGACTTAAAGATCTCGCATTCGGCAGTGGATTACCCGAAACGGACCTCGTTAGAGCGCTAATACCTGAAAATGTTAATTAACCTAAAACTTAAGCTTTATTCCATCATATACTAGATACCTGAAATGGTAGATTACACTTCATCATGTGCGAGCATTGAGAAATATTTGATCATAAAGTGGTGCACATTGCCAAATAAAAAAAAAGGTTCTTGCAATTTGACCATCTTCACATCTATATTTTATATAGGCTAAGATTTGCCGAATTTTCATATCCCTAATGGAATAGGTGAGGAAACCTTCACTCGGGCAAATTTCGTCGGTTAGCTATACATAACATATGCAAAAATCTAATAAACAGAATTACAGCAAGGTAGCAAGAATTTTTTTCTAAAAAGTCATTGGTGAAAGCCAGAATTTGAACCTACACATCACCGAAATTGAATACAGTGGACTATCACTGGTAATTGAACACAACCTTTAATTTTAAATAATTACCTAAGTATTCCTGCATCATTAGCCTTTAAATGTCCCCCTATCTTCGATTTATTATGAATTTGTCGACATGACAAATCAAAGTTAGATAGCACCATGTTATATGATATAGTCAGTTGTTATATGTATTAGAAAATTAAAATTTTCAAACCGTACCATCAGCATAATTAAAAGATGTCAGTCGACCGTAAGGTGTCTGGGGCATTCCCCAAGATGGTCTGTGCAAATTATTGCATGAACCATCGATGCTTCTGTATTTAGAGTTGGAACAATACGGCGGTGATAATCCGCAGGTTTGTGTTCCTGGATCGGATCCCGAACCAAGTGGCGGCGGTGGATTGTGGAAACTATATACAAAAAAAAAAATTTCAAGATTTTGTTCATCATTCATCATTATCATAATGTAAATTAAAATCTATATTAATTAAATATAGTTTATTTATTATATAAAGTATATAAATAGGTAAACCACAATCTAATTTACTTACTTTTCAAATTCGGTAAGGCATAGACTAATGGAATCCACAAAATATAACTGTCATAAGTAACTCAGTAACTAGCTTTAGTGATGTTTGTCTGCCGCAGGTATTGGAAGTAGATAACAAACAAAAGACTTTAAAACAACAAAAGTTATATATAATAATATAATATTGTTTAACTAAACTATATAGGTGTGTAAATTTAATTAAAATTTGTCTTTAATGCACTTAACAATAACATAGATAACTTTTAAGTGAAATAAAAAATATATAATAATATCTTGGACACAAATCACACAGCGCCCTCCAGTTCCAAGCTAAGCAACTAAATGCTTGTGTTATGGATACTAGATAACGGATACTTATACATATATAATTTTCTTTTGTAAATACATACTTATAATACATAGAAAAACACCCAGACGCCGCACAAATATTCATGTTTGTCACAAATATGTGTGCTCGGGTGGGAATCGAACCCCCGACCTTAGTGCTGCAGCCGGTAGTTTTACCAATGCGCCACGAGGCCCGTCAAATTTAATTTAATATTCTATTAAATTATTCTAATTATTTATATTCTATTTCAGAAAATAGATTCATGGCGGTGGATTTTTCCATTAGCCTAAGTTATGTTTAAAATCTAAACTAACTATATAATTCCATCTTCTTTCCACCATAAAATTAGCAAACGTTAGTTGTATATACACAATTTAGATTAAATCACAGCAATTCAAGCAGACACCCATATGACATAAGAAAAAAAGGAAGCAATAACCCAGTGAATGAAGAAAAAGAAAATGTGAGAGTAGGTGATTAGAGTGGTGATGAGAAATGACGTAAATCACAAAGATTCCTTGGTGAATGGGCCAGCTTGTCTGGTTTCGTCAGCTCGACCTCGCAAAATATCCACGTTAAGTGGCTAATGCTGCGTCTCGCTGGGTGAGAGAAGTCAACAGTGGCCCTTTTTCTTTACCCCCCGCTTTCTACCCGACCCGACCCTGTCAACCCCATGGCCGCCAATGCAACTGTAATTGTATCTGTGTTGCTGTTGTCCATGTGCTTCGCTTGTTGGTTATCATCAGGTGATAGGCTTACCCCCTATCCCATTAAATATATATGAGGGTAGGTGATGTGAATGGTTATGAGTAATGTACGTAACCTTTTAGTTGATCCTCTGGTAGTTGATACTGCGTTTCTACTCGTGCTTGCTGATGATAAATTTGGGCTGTTAACAAAATTGGTGCAAACAAAAATGAGTCGATATTTTTTTTTCTGTTCAAAACACGAACGGGCTCTTGTCGTTTTAGTGTTTTGACATGCTTTGAGTATTTTGTACATTATAAAGTGCAAATATAATTAACACATTTCTACACATACATGCAAATGAGTATAGTTGTAATTTAGAATATTTTAAATAGGAAATGATTGGATGTTTTTCATGCAAAATATTCCGAATGGACTTTAAAGAAACTATACAATGATATAGCTAGTAAATGAGAACAATACATATAATATGAGAGAAATAACACTAAAAATTTAAAATATTTGATATTTACATACAAATTGCATCTAAAAGGATTTTCGCAAAGTAATTAATGTGTACCCGGATTCGAAACCGGGACCTTTCAATTCGATATCAGAGTGCTAATACTGACGCTCCCTTTGACGTTATTATATTTATTAATATATATTAATGAAGAATGTAAAACATCCTGAATATTTTATAAAATAATTGTAATAAAACAAAGTAAATAAAACGGTGATAATATAAATAGGTTTAACCAAATACTAAAAATATTATATTTATATTCATTATATATCATTTATATTAATTTATCATTTATATTAATATATCATTTATATTAATATATCATTTCTATTAATATATAATATATACTACACAATTAAATGATAAATAAAACGTTTTAACCCAGATGCACAAAAACGAAGATCATGTTTTTCTATTATGCTTTACCTAAGCTATAATACCTTACCCTCCATGATCATCTAACCCGTCATTACGAAGGCTTTAAAGCGTCCGTAAAGTTGGGATGAAATAGATGAAGGAGCAGAATATTATCTGAAAACTTGGTTTAATAATAAACCCTTTTTTTTTTTTTTTTTTTTTTTTTTCTCGCAGTGGAATGCATTTACGCATACCCCGCCGTCATCAAGGCACGACTCCGTGACGACGTCGGGGTTATGTGGGACTCACCGGCTGGTGTGCAAGGCCGGAATACCCACTAAACCACTGCGGCGCACTTCTCAGTCTTGGTGGGGCGCCAGGGGCTCGCGGTAAGCATTCTACGCCTGGCGCCCCGACAATTGCCCAACCAGCCCCGCAGCGCGCGAGCGCAAAGGGGGGCCGGTACGGCGACGACCTGAGCCCGAGTCGCCGCGCAGCGCAGAGCGCTGGGCCGGCGAGTCAAGCTGAGACCCTGAGGTCAACTCCTTGGAATCCAGCCCGCCGCGGGGCGCTATTGCGCAGTGAGCGACGAGCCAGTCGGTTCCCGGATGTTAAGGCGGGGCGAGGAGGCGACGAAGATATTCTCGTCGCCTCCTCCCTGGCCTCGCTCGACGGAGCGGGTCCGCATCGGCGGCGTATTCACGCCGACGCTCCGCGGCCTCCTTCAGCGAGATAACAGCCTCACTGAAGTTGGCCACTGCTTGCCAGCACCTGTCGCTGCCGACCATGGCACTGATCACTGCCGGCAGCGACAGGTCCCCACCGATCACTGCCACCAGGTCGTCCCGGTACCCCTGCCAGGCGGCGCAAGCCTGGAGGGTGTGGCACGCCGTGTCTTCCAGCGCGCCACACTCGACACAGCCCGGAAACCTTTCCCTCCGGGCTATTTGACACAGATACTTACCGAAGCAGCCGTGCCCGGTAAGCATCTGTGCCAGTCTGTAGGTCATCAGACCATGGCGGCGGTCAACCCATCCCTCCAGGACTGGTCGAACCGCCGCTGCGACGTCGGCTCCAGCAGCCGGACTGTCGAGATCCGCCTGCCACCGCCGGAGCATAGTTGTGCGTGCAGCAGTCCGCACACTCGCCACGTTAGCCAGCCCGCCCCGAGCACGCGCCTCCGCGCAATGCTCATAGACCGCCGCCAGGACCCTCGCCTCCAGCTCCCAGGGTAGATCGCCTGCAAGAACAGTTGCCGCCGTCCACGACACCGTACGGTAGCCCCTGATTTGCCTCGTCGCTATGACCCTCTGAGGTCTTCGTAAGAGGGCCACGTTCTTGCGAATGACGAGGCTGTCCGCCCAGATAGGGGCTCCATACAGTGCCATGGAGCGAATCACACCACTGTATAGCCGTCTACAAGGCGACCCTGGTCCTCCTATGTTGGGCAGCAGTCGACCAAGCGCAGCCGCCGTACATTCCAACTTAGGGGCGAGCTTGGCCAAGTGGCAGTCAAAACGCCATCTTCCGTCCAAGTGCAGACCGAGGTATTTCATTTCAGCCTGCACCCGGACTTCTACTCCTTGTAAATTGAGCGTTGCTCCTCGGGGGGGGCCTCGGCGTGGACCGTGAAAGAGGAGTGCCTCCGTCTTACTCACGGAGACCTTCAGGCCCAGCATACCGATCCGGTCCACGACGAGCGTCGTTGCTACTTCGGCGAGACGGGCCACCGCGGCGAAATTGTCTCCCCTTGCCGTAACGAGGGTGTCGTCGGCATAGCAGATCACCCCCACTCCCGGCAAGAGAGCGCCGCGGAGGACCCAGTCGTATCCAACGTTCCACAGGACTGGACCGAGAACCGAGCCCTGCGGAACGCCACGCATCATGCGCCGCCGGATCAGACGCCCGTCGCCTCCCTCCCAGACGATGTACCTCTCCTCGAGGTACGCCCGCAACAGACTCCGAAGGTAAGGAGGCACGTTGTGATAACGGAGCGCCTCCCCCAACGTCTCGTACGGGAGGCTGTTGAAGGCGTTCTCGATGTCCAGCGAGACTGCCAGAACAACCTGTCCCCTGTCCACCGCCTCTGTGGACAGTGACTTCAAGGCGGACAAAGCGTCGATGGTCGACCGCCCCGCCCTAAAGCCGAACTGGAGGTCTGACAGCCCGGGGCCATCAACCTCAAGGTGCCGAACGAGACGGTCCGCCAAGATCTTCTCGAACAACTTCGCCGTCTCGTTCAGCAGGACCAGCGGCCGGTACGCGGAAGGGGAGCCAATTGGGCGCCCCTCCTTACGTAGCAGGTACAACCGTCCAGTTTTCCACTCCTGCGGGAACCGCCCGGTCCTTATGCAGGTATCGAGCAGCTCCCGAAATTCCTCCTTGAGCACCCTCATCGCGATGCCGAGAGCCCGGCCGGGGATTCCGTCCGGGCCGGGAGCCTTCTTCCTTGTTTGAAGCCGGGCCAGAGCCCGGTCTAACTCGTCTTCCGCGACTAGAGGAGGAAGTATAGAGTCCTCTTCCCGAGCGGTCGAGGGTGGAGCCATTGCCGGGGGAATGTGACCCGCAGACTGCGGAAAGAGACCCCCCATTAATAATAAACCCTAAATCAACCCTTCAAGACACTGTAGTGAAATGGATCTATTGAGCTGATATTTCCATGATCCTTTTTCGACTACGCTCTAGAATTATACGACCTGGGATGAATACTACCCAAAGATGTACAAGTTGGTTAGTTAAGATATTTGGTTTTCTTACCCGAATCCATTAACAGGCAATCTCTCGGGAATTGGGGTATAAGGAATGCTAAATGCATTACTGAACGTTGATGCAGATTTTCCTTGGTGAAATAACGACGGTGTTACCCGATATGCTTGTTGGAAACCATGCAGTACTCCACTCAGGGTAAGTATGTAAAATATTGTTGCTAGTTCCATTGTTCCTGTAAAGCGTAAAATGGTTCTGGTTAGTATTTAATCTTTTCTCTCATACCTATTTATTTTATTGTCGCTGTGATCCCGATGTCGAGCACTCCGCTGTTGAATTAAAAGATCTTGGGGGATCGATTCCGGGCTCTTCAATGACATCTTGGCATTGATGTGTGATTACATTAAAAAACAGTTTTTCTCAAATACCTACACATAGATAATGCAGTTAAAAATAACAAAGTTCTGCATCAGTTTTTCTAGTGAGAGCGTAGTCGATAAAAAATGTTGGTAGCAAAAATGTACGAAACTTTTACACTTGCTATTAGAGTAACAAAAGAAAAATGTCGTGCGTGAAAATTCCAAGCTATCATGGTTCATGAGATATACGGCCTGTTGGAAAGACAGACAGGTGAACAAAATTGTTAAAATCCAAATACGGAACCCTAAAAACAACAAGGGAAGTAAATTCTCCCCTTTCACTCTCAACGTGACGGAACACGCCAATCAGCTACTAATTGTATGTTATCAGTATAATACATCCTACTAATAGCAGTGTTTAAAAAACCACTAATTATTTACACGTTTTCACTAACTGCGGCAAATAAACATGTAAGAAGATCAAACGCGATAGTTATTAGTAGTTCTACCACTGAATATTCAAAATACATATATCTAAATTGAAGAAGAATGAATTTAAGAAGACTGCAAACTGAAGAGTTTTGGTGAAAAATTAAGAGAGAGAATATTTATTAGAAAATCAAAATATTTTTCTGTTCGTATATCTGTATACGCATCACAAACTACTGCAATCTTTCATCTTTGTTACAGATGTCTAAAATTTTAATATAAAATGTAGCCACAGATATCATAAAGGGTCCACTGCAATAATGATGCATGTCCGTTGTGTATTGTTTTAAGAAAATTGGGGTTTAATTTTATAAACGGTGAAAAAACAAATTCTGACCTGAATTAATTTTTTTTTTTAATAAAGAAAGAACATGTATCATGGTAACATTACTTTTGTGGATAATCTTATATTGAGTATTATAAACAAATTAAAAAATATATGATCTTAAGTAAGTGTTTAGAAATTAAGACTACAATGATCACTGTCCACACTGCATCAGCAGTCAATAATGATAGGTGTCCCAAAGATTGTTTAATTATCTTTTGCTTCTTTAACACTTGCAGCATGAGTAAGTTGATCGTTATAACGTTTCGTTTCAGGCCTACAGAACTTTTTCAGAAACTGCAGGTCGTTATATTTTGCTGTTGATATAGGCAGCTTGTCTTTATAAGCCAAACCAGGTAATTTGAATTCTCCCTCATTAATGACTGCCTTATAATACCATATTATGGTATTCAAAATTATTTCACTGGTTTTCACGCTGTGTGCACGGTACAATCCAGTATATTTCCATAGAACGATAAATAGTTCGCTGCATGAATCGGCCGGCTCGACCGGTGAAATACCACGACCTCTCAGAAAACCGACGTAAAGTGGCTCATGCCACGTTTCGTTCGGTGAGAGAGGTACCCGGAGGCTCACCCCCCTTCCCCATCCTTTCCTATCCCCTATCCCTTAAATCTAAGTCTAAGTAATCTAAGTCTGTTATATCGTTAATGTTATAAAATCAGCGTGACCTATTATCAGTACATGTTCATACGTTTCATTCGGTGAGAGAGGTACATTATACACCTATTCCCCCTCCCTTTTCACCTTAGTCTTAAGCTGGCAACGTTACTGTAACACTATCTATGTTGCAGGTGACTATGGGCAGCGGTAGTCACTTACCACCAGGTGACCCAGACCTACAGGGAGACCCTCCCGCCGCCGCCATAAAATAAATAATAAACTTTCCCAAATCCCACTAATAACAATTCTGAGCGTACTAGAAAGAAAACTAACAGGAGATTTTTTCGAGCTAAATAATTATGTTCTGAAGGAGACAATGTTTTGATGGCAATATCAAAAAGACTGTAGAATACTTAAAAACATATATCTATAGGTACTATTAAAAAAGACAATTTATTTTAAAGATTTATTGTGCAACATAAAATTTAGTTCAATTCTTTTTACGTGCACAAATAAAAAGGAACCTTAACAAATTGATATAAATTAATTAAAAATAACAAAAACAATGAACTTGACTTAGTCATTAGAATGTTTCAAATAAAAACCTCTACTAGGTTACAATTAATATGAAATCAACCAATAATTAGTTAGCCTAAGGCTTCTCTGCAAACATGCCATTGTGATGTATCCAAAATAAATAGCATAATTAATTTTGTTAACATGCAAACAGTACAGTAGAAAATTTTAGATTGGGTAAGAGCTTGGAACTCATTGGAGGAAATCATTTATACACTACTATAAAATACAATAATACTCGAATATAACTACGTGATAGTAAACATACATACATACATACATAACTTCACGCCAAATCCCTTGCGGGGTAGGCAGAGAGAACAGAGCGCCATAGGGCACGATTCTTACACACCTCACTCGCTTCGTTGACTTTCATAACTCTTTTCATGCACGCGCGTCGGTTTTTGAGGCTCTTAACATCCCCTTCCTCCAGAACACGTTCTATTTGGTCTTGGAATGTGTGTCTTGGCCGTCCTCGACTCGTCGACTCGTCTTTCTACATGTCCGAACCATCGGAGCATGCCCTCTCTTACTTTTACACCGACACTCTCTTTCAAACAATAAGTTAAATAATAAAGATAGTAAACAATAAGTTAAATAAAGAATATAATCAATACTTTTAAAATTTGCTTGCATTCAAGCTTCTCAATTTCAAAAATATTATTTAGTTTGTCAATAATTTACAATAACTGCATACCAGATAGCAACGCATTAACTGTGAATAAACGTAGTCAGGTAAATAATGTTAATAAACTATACATCGATCAATAAGTTTTTTTTCTTTTTTTATGGGATAGGAGAGCAAACGAGCAGGCGTGTCACCTGATGGTAAGCAACCAACGCCGCCCATGGACATCAGCAACACAGATAGTGTTACTGCTGCGTTGCCGACCTTTAAGGGATAGGGGAAATGAAAGGATGGGGAAAGGGGGGTGGGCCTCCGGGTACCTCTCTCGAACAAAACGCGGCATGAGCCACTTTACGTCGATCTTCTGAGAGGTTGTGGTATTTCACCGGTCGAGCCTGCCCATTCATGCAGCGAACTGCTTAGCTCTACCACTGTTGAAGTCAGACTTAATGAGCGGAAAATTAGCTGGGTCGGAAGAGGAAGGCGTCAGTGGAGATTTGTATATTTCAGAAATCGTTATTTAATAGGAAAATTTTAAGTAACTTTATACTTTACTTTTTTATTTTACTTTAATTATTTTTCTCTATCTGTACAATTCTATTGGAATGCGTGATCAATATTATTTTCAACATATTTTATGAAGTAATCAAAAAGAGCTACAAAAAAGCATGAAAATTGAATTCATTCAGAGAAAATATGTCACAATGTCAGCTATAATCGATTTCACAATCGATTTTGCTGCATAGAATCGACTAATCACGATGAAATAAAGAAATCAAAACGTGTAGGTTTTGAGTTATATTTCGTGCCGTTTCTTTTTTATTATCTGGAGTTCCATTTTAATATGAGATTTTTCTTTTTGTGTATTTTCAACTATAATTTCGGTGGTCTAATGAGTCGTGGGATAATTTCCGGACCTACCAATGATTTCTTGGATTCTTCTTTTTTCGGAAGCTATGTGTGATAAATATTAATGACTGACAACTTTGTGCTCGTTATATGGCAATACAACGAGTGGTTCTACCACCATATTTGAGACGTAAGAACTCGACGAGAAAGTAGAAAAATACGTGAACATTTGTGTTTCGTGTATCCTAAAATTCAAACACTCTATCTCTTTATCGTTCAAGAAGGATATATAATAAGATACAAAAGATTACATACAGATTTGACAGTGGTAGAGCCAAGCAGTTCTCTGCATGAATGGGCCGGCTCGACCGGTGAAATACCACGACCTCTCAGAAGACCGACGTAAAGTGACTCATGCCGCGTTTCGTTCGGTGAGAGAGGTACCCGGAACATACATATATGACAAGTTTTATAGAATTGGCTTTTTATGGGATAGAAGGGCAAACGAGCAAGCGTGTCACCTGATGGTATGCAACATGCACCGCCCATGGACACCAGAAACATATTTAGTGTTACCGTTGCGTTGCCGACCTTTAAGGGAGTAGGATAGGAAAGGATGGGGAAACCTCACCGAACGAAACGCGGCATGAGCCACTTTACGTCGATCTTATGAGAGGTGGTATTTCACCGATCGAGCCGGCCCATTCATGTAGCGAACTGCTTGACTCTACCACTGGTATTGGTAAGATTACGAATTTCAAAACTTCCAAAACGAAAATATCGGAATTAATATTAGGGTGTTTTCAAATAAATTATTAGCAAAGCAAACTGCATATTGAGTTGTATGCAAAGTTTGTTTTTATTAAGTTCGTTTTATAAGAACAGTTTTAATTCATTCTGCTATCAAGATACTATAAAATACTTTTTTTACTACTAATTGATCTGATTCATAAATTACCTTCCTCTAAGATATCTTAGAGGTACTCTTTAAGCGGTACTACTGCTTAGAATTTCTATTGTCTGCTATTACCTTACTTTGCCAATATTTCTGTAGTATACGTCAAATGATTTGCATTCAGTATTATTATGATATGACATGTTTATCCTTATCAAACAAGGCTATTAGATTATTATTTTAGATCATTATCTAATTTAACCTTCTTTTACCATCTTTATTGTCTCAGTTCATAATTGTATCTTTATTTACTTTTAGTATTTCCTGTTTACATTTAGCATTAGGTATTAAGAGTAAACGTAATAAATAATTCATTTCAGTGGCGCATTGGTAAAACTGCTGCAGCAATGAGGTCAGGGGTTCGATTCCCACCCGAGCACAAATATTTGTGACACACATAAATATTTGTGTGGTGTTACGTTTGCGCCCAGGAATCTGCCCAACGCCCCATTTACTTTATTTCCTAACGCTAGTCTTCTTTCTACATCAGCAGTATACCTTCCATCCCTACCACCAATTAAATTCATCAGCAATAAAGATTTGCCCGATTTTTTTTTGTATAGAGCGGCACGACCAGGCGTGTCACCCGACGACAAGCAACAAACGCCGCCCATGGACACCTGAACATATATAATGTTACAGTTGCGTTGCCGGCCTGTACGATGGAATATGGAAGGGGTCGGTAGTGCAATGTGAAAAGGTTGGGCCTTCGGATACCACCCTGACCGAACAAAACACGTCACGATGTTTATGTCGATATTTTGAGAGGTCGGGGTGTTTCACCAGTCGAGCCGGACTATTAACGCAGTGCGTGGCTCTACAACTTTGTAATGGAGGGTGATAAAAAATGGGATTGTGTATATGTGTGTGTGCGTGTGTGTGTATGTGAATTTAGAAACAAACAAATAAAGCAGTATATAGAACAATAGCAAAGTTAACCAAAAGGCTAAAAGAAATTTAACTTCCGAAAAATCCTAACCTAACCTGAAACTTTTTAAGAAGCTAGGTGCTGAACCACTAAACTACTGAGACGATATCGAAAAGTTACCCGGTAACTAACTATTCTTCTGTAGAGATAGTTTTGAAAAAGATACTTGTACAAGTAAATACATTATCATTGTTAACAAAAACAAAAGAAAATAAAACGCAAGCCAAAATAGTTAACATTATTTTTGGATGCTTGTTGCAAAAAAGACACACTCCAAGTGAGTCATGCCTGACTTCAGACAGATGGGCCGATCATATCTTCCAAATGTTCTGGTTTATATTTAATGTTACAATAAGTCGTTCTAATCAGATTTGTACAAAAAATTTACAAGTTTATTAGCAATAGGATATTAAAAAAAAAAAATACAGTATAGTCTAGTAATGTTATTTCTAAAATCAAATAAGGTACATGTCAACCTTCACATAAACAGGAAGTCACACAATCCGACACGGCTTTTGTGTATCAAATCGAAAACCTTTCGTACTAAAATAAATGTAGCTTTTAATGTTGATAGCTTTAGTTGTTGATTCGAATGAAACGGAATTTTATGATAAAATAAATTAACACCTGCAGCGAAAACATCAGATGGCTCTTTCAAGAGAATAGTACCAACGGATATACTTAAAATAAACACAGTTAACTTTAATATTTATTTAGTAATAATGTGTTTAAAAATATTTTATAACTTAGCAATGTTTCGAATTGAAACAACACATAAACATATTTATACAGCTGTATATTGATTTAAATTCAAATATTAAGTAGCTAATGTTTAATAATATTGAACAGAAAATTTTAACAGCTTTGTACACAATATCAAAATTTTAAATAACAATAATTTGTCTGGTTTACTTATAAATTAAACAAAATAGAATAAAATTATTTTGGCAACTAAACAACAGTTCTCGAATGAAAACCAGTTTAATGTCACTTCCGAAGATTGTATACTGTACCGATTCTAGGTAGTTCATTTTCTGCAACTTACTTAAATAAATTAGATGATTGCTTCGACAGTAATATGAGCCAATATAATTTTTTCCACTGATAAATTACTTATTAATTACAGGCGTTTTTATACCTGTGGCAATAACGCGTCGATTCGGTGAATTTTCAGGTTCCGAATTTAATGACGGATATGTTGAAAGACCCTTTGCCATAGATCCAGCACAATTTTCTCAGGTATCAGTATTTATCAGTTGTAGAGCCACATAGTTCACTGTATGTATGGGCCGGCGCAACCGGAGGAATACCCCGACTTCTCAGAATATCGACATAAAGTGGCTCAAGCCGTGTTTCGCTCGGTGAGAATGGTATGAAGGCGCAACACCATCCCCTTACCACTCTCCTTCCCATCCCTCTTCCGACCCCTCCTATATCCCACTTAAAAGGCCGGCAACGCAATTGTAACACTATACACATCTTATCAACATCCATTTCCCATCCCTTTTCCCCATATCCCTTAAAAGAAATAAAAAATATCACACATAATTCTAGAATATATTTTTTAAAAGTGGAACCTGGTTATGATTCGACGCGAGACTTTTCAATTCGAGGACTGGGTGCTGGGGACCTTGATGCCATTGATATAACAAATTTATTTTAGGTTATTTATTTGTGTTAAATTGACGTACTATTAAAAATAGGCAAAAACTGGCTTTTACTTTCTTCAGGTTCCACTATATAAGTATATTTAATCCGAGAACGCCGCCACTATCTATATAACTACCCGTTTATAGCCTTCTCTTCACATCCAGATATTGTAGGGACATGAATAGATTACAGAGCAATAATTTATAATATATTCTTACTTGCCTTTACATATGGATTCACTCCATGTTCAAATACCGCAGGCTATTTACGAAAATTCGTGATTAATCAGGCTTCAATACGAGATGCTTCAGAGATAATATATAGATGCGGACTGTTAGTAGCGTTTAATGATATTCTAAACTACAAAGCCAAACATTTACTTAATTTTTGGGATTATAAACAATCAAATGGCGGATACTTCTCCATTTCAAAATAAACAGTCGATACCCGAGATTAAAATTTAAATCGCATACATTTGAATATTAAATTTCAATTAGAAATACATCTAATTACCATCCCAGTTTGATTAAATTTGGCGTCAATAAAAATTGTGGAGAATTGTTTTTGAAGCGTGAAGTGGTAATTGTAATTGTATTATACTAAAGAAAAAATAAGAATTCGAACATTTTTTAGTCCAAGTATCCTAACGGTCTAACACTCTACTAGAATCTGGAATAACAAAAGCCTTGACTTGCTTTTTGATTCTCATGGTTCCAAATACTAAATCACTACAGTAACTTTATGGATTGACATTTGACCTATCTTAGCAGGGGGTGCTCATTCTCCAAGATAAGTTTTCTTAAAATTACAAACACTAAAATATAATTTTAAATCAATAATTTCAATTAATGTGATACATTAAATAGCTCAAAAATTCAACTACTATTTTGGAACAATTAGTTGTTTTAATTAAAATCATATTTGAGTTAAAATTAATATATCAATTCATAAAAAAGTTTCCTTTGATAATTGAAAAGAGGAACTATAAACGATTTAGGTTTCTTTTTAGACTAGTGGCTGTACAGATTTCTACGTTCATGACTATTATAAGGGCTCATTTCAACATATTTTTTTATTAACAGATCATTTTTTCAACTTCTCTTTTTCACCCTATTTTCGACATTATAAAAGTGGTATCTAGAAATATTTACATATTTAAATTTGATTTCAGGTGGTTCTTTAATTGTATATATTGTAAATAATGTAATTAATTTATTACAAAACAAATTTATGTCACTTAAGAACTCGGTAAAAGATATTGAAAAAACTTATCAAGCTCTGTTACAACGTTGAAGTACTTTACTTTTGTATAGAGAAAATATAAATACAAAAGGAAATCATTAAAACAAAAAAGACAATGTTGCAGGTTATACAATTTGTATACCTACTTATATTAAAAAGAGGCTTTTAAATACGATTAAAAATACCATTGGTGTTAGATATCAAAAAAAATATGAACAAATGTGAAAATTTAATTATATTTTTTACATCAAAGATATGCTAAATAAAGCACAAACAGAACATCTATTTATAAATATGATTGTGGTGTTGGAGCCAGGGGTTATTAGACATACTGGGACAATCCCCAATGATGAATGGGCAAATTGAACATCACGCAGTAATTATGTGGTCGTTACTTTATAAGAGCGACCATAAAATTGTTTGTCGTAAAATGGGAATGAGGGCGCTGTTATGATTCTAACCAAATTGATTTTATTTTTTCCCATAATTAGGTTACCACTAAATAGGTTAAGATTACTTGATGACGAATTACGAATGCACTACTGAATTTAAGAAAGCCAAAAAGCAGGAAATATTACCATGCCCGTGAGGGAATAAACTCAAGCTACCCGATTTCGGATGAATGGGCTATCATGAGAAGAACCATGCAAGAAACTGTGCCGTAAATTTTTCGATTATTTTTTTAAATTTGTACATATAAATTCTAATAACACTTGAGGAATAAAGGTAGAAGAATACCTAATTAATACACAGTGCTTATTTATGGGAAAGATTGGTTTTAGTGTGACGGTAGGCTTTTTTCTACTCGAAGGTGTAGGCAGAGAGTATTACAACTCGATTCGACAAAATTTTACTTTACATCGAGAACAATGTTTACAGTCATCGATATTTCTCACACATCAATTTCGAAAGTCGTTTGGTGTGGGCCAGAATTCGATCCAACAACCTTTTGCTTTAGAAGCGTGCTGCTCGAATACCAAACCAACGTGACGGCAAATAATATCTAGACGCCATTTTTTAAAGATAACTTATTACACACGATTGCACTGAGAACCATGCAGTTAAACATATCTTATTATGTATAACAAAGAGAAAGAAAGCCATATACATTAACGTTTATTTATTACACAATCTGTGACGGTGGCCATGTGAGAATTGAACGTAGTTGAAATCTGGTGCAAGGTCAAACCGTATATATAAGTCTTGAGTAACAGATTATTATTTTGTGCCATTGGGACAATTATTTATTTCAATTTTCTCCTAAATAGATAATTATGTTATAACTAGCTGACTTCACGATGTGATGAAGTTCGCCGACATACAAATAAAAGACATTTCAATAAAAATTGCAGAAAACTAAAGTAGCCAATTTTCTCCTTATTACACCAGCTTCCTGCTAATAAAAGTCTGGTCCAAATCGGTTACTTCAGAGCTATTTCAGAGATTAGCCGGCGCAAACAGAAAGTCAGATAAAAATTGTAAACGATGTTATTTTGGTGTATGAACCAAAATAACATTCATTCATATGTGATTCACAAAGCGGTCATTTCAATATTACAAACGGACACTTCAATTTTATTTATATGTATATATAGATAACTCTTATTTTTTCCATTAGTTATTTATGCAGGAGCCATACAATGTATTAGGAAATTAATTAATAATTTATTACTAATTTTATAAATAAATATTACTAGATAATTAACCGAGCGTATAGGGATATTATTATCGCTAACTACGCCCATAAGTATTAATAGCGTAAAGTGCCAGTTTAGTATCAGTATATGTCCAGCAGTATATTATTGCAATGGCAACAATTGTTTTGTAAATGTCCCATGTTGTTTTAGAAATGCCAAGTTCATTTCGAAACTGACCTCTTTACCAAGGGCTGGCTGTAACCATACAGTCTACTATACAATTAACAGCAAACGACAATATTGTCCATTTCGCAAATAGACATTCTTTGATGCAGTATATTTGTAATTATATTTCACATTGCATACTAGTTTGAGTTTAATTATTCTATTATAGAATTATACGACAGTAAAAACGTTATAAAATAGTCTGTAATAAACATTATGGAGACAAATAGTAATTGAAATATCAAAGAATATGAAAGGATATACATTGGTGTACCGGTATGAAATGAGCGTTTTTTTGGGAAAATAAAATATTAATTTTGATTAGATAAAAAAAAAATATTCAAAATACTGTCCATCACTTTCTACACATTTTGTCCACCTATCTGGTAATTTGTGGATACCATGACAATAGAAATGTTCTTCTTTTGAAGCAAACCAATCAGACACCCAATTTTCCACTTCCGCGTAGGAATCGGACCGCTGATCAGCCAATGCGTGTCCCATCGATGAAAATAAATGGTAATCGGAAAGAGCCAAGTCTGGTGAATACAGCGGGTGGGGTAGCAACTCCCAGTCAAGTACTTTGATTATATCCTCAACCGATTTTGCTTTGTGTGCAGGTGCATTGTCGTGTAACAAAATTACTTTGCCGTGTCTTCTGGCCCATTCTGGTCGTTTTTCGATCAATGCGTTGTTCAAATCGATCATTTGTTGTTTGTAGCGACTAGTATTAACAGTTTCACCAGGTTTTAGGAGTTCATAATACACCACACCCTTCTGATCCCACCAAACACAGAGCATTGCCTTCTTCCCGAAACGATCTGGTTTTGCAGTCGATGCTGATGGTTGTCCCGGATTAGCCCATGACTTTCTCCGTTTAGGATTCTTAAAATAAATCCATTTTTCATCGCCAGTGACAATTCGATGGAAAACTGATTTTCTTTCGTGTCTTTGAAGCAAAATTTCACAAGTGTTTTTCCGGTTTTCCATTTGTCTTTCATTCAATTCATCAATTCATGTGGCACCCATTTTCCACACTTTTAAATTTTTCCCATAGCTTTCAAACGGTCTGAAATTGTTTTTTGTGCAACAAATAACATAGCTGCCATTTGCTTCTGACTCAAAGTATCATCTTCATCCAATATGGCTTGCAGTTTGGCGTTTTCGATTTTTTTTGGTGGTCTTCCACGTTCTTCATTTCTCACCTCAAAATCATTACATTTGAATCGTTGAAACCATCTCTTGCATGATGCTTCTGATAGACCATGATCACCATATGCTTTGACAGGCATTCGATGTGATTCTGCAGCATTTTTTTTCAAATGGAAACAAAAAATTAATGCTTTCCGCAAATCATAACTTTCCGGCACAAAATTTGTCATTTTTAACACAATAAAAAAATATGATGTTGTTTGTTTACTAACTGTTATGTTAATTGAATGTTTGACAGTTGTCATGGCAACCAAACAGAAAAAAAATTAAGGCTTATTCACAACAAATAACCCCTACCAACACATTGTATCTTAACGCTCATTTTATACCGGTACACCTGGTATATTATTTTATTGCTTATATTATAGTAACCTTACTCTCACGGTTAAAACGTTTCTAACGACAACACTCAACAGCCATCCAACCATTTACACTTTAAAGCATACAAAAAAAATATACGTAGGCAAAAATACTTACATTATTTTAAGAGTAATATTTTTATGGGTTACAGGGCCAAACGAGCAAGTGGGTCACCTAATATACTTAAGCAACAACTCACCGCCCATGAACACCGTGGTGCCTTGCCGTCATTTAAGGGAGTAGGAAAGAAAAGGGGATCAGGCCTGCGGATACCTTTCTCACCGAACAAAACGCGGCACGAGCCACTTCGCGTCAATATTCCGAGAAGTCGTGGTATTTCACCAGTCGAGCTCAATTTTTACTCAATACCATGTAAAAGAATATTTTCATACATACACTCATTAAAACGAAAACCGAAATGCAATCATATCAGTCGGATAAGAATATAAATTTCCTCTCATGACTGTAGTAAATTGCTTCTAAACCTGCATTCGTACGACTTTTCGTAAAAAGAGACAAACAGACAGGCTTATTTTCGTATATCTTGTAGTAGTTTCAAATACCTACTGCTTAAATAAGAGATTCAAGTTCCAAGATTGCCAAATTAATGTACACCATAAACTACTCGTAGGTATTTTGATGATGCGCGGTCGGAGCCGCCCTGCCCTGGGGAGCCTCGGCGTGAGGCTCCCCGAAGATGAGCCCTCTTCGTGACAGCGAGGAAGGCTGCCACGGGGTTTTAGTGGGTAACCCTAGGTTAGCAATGCAGTGCACTATTTTGGGAGACCCACACTACCCCCTGCCGTCCCTAGGCGGCGGGTAGGTAGCATAAAGCATTTTCTCGCGTAAAAAAAAAATGTTATTTTGAAATGATAGGATTAAGTAATAGAATGTTTATTTTTTGTGAAAAACATAATGGTAAATAACATAATAAGAAATGGTTACGTATTTTCGTCTTGGTGGTCCAATAGTTCACCCCGCTTCGGTTTCAAAAAGTCGTCGGTTCGATTCCGGGCTCACACCAACACCGGACTTGTATAAATTCTTTTAGCAACTTATATTATTATGAAATATGTGTGAAAAATATCGATGACTGAAAACTTTGTGCCCGGTATAATAATAGGTTCGCCACCTATTCCATTTGGGACGTAAACATAACGGCGAGACGAGGCTTAACAGCCGCTGCCTACACCTTCGGGTAACAAAGGGCGTGAAGTTATGTTATGTTATGTTATGTGAAGTTATGTTTATGTAAGTTATATATGATAAATATCGATGACTGACAAGATCGTACCCGGTATATGGCAATAGGTTCCGCCACCTATTCGATTTGGGACAAAAGAATTTGGCAGGTAGAGGCTTAACAGCCTGCCTGCGTTTGGGTAGTTAATTGCGTGAAGTTATGTTATGTCACGATTACATATTAATCTTACTTCCATTATTATATTTTGTTTATTATGTTATATTGGTCGGCCTAGTGGTTCGGCAATCTCACTGGTGGAACTTGGAACGCAGGACCTCTAAATCAGAAGTCTCAGTTTTGATGGATTACATTAACTCATAACAAATTTGAAATTAACTATTCTATTCTTGAAATAAGTGGCTTTCTTTGAAGCTGGTTAATTACTTGAAACAACAACGGATCAGCATCGAGTGACTTATTATAACATGACATAACAACAACATGTTTCAAATACACATTATATTTATAATATTATTAATAAATAATACTTTTACTGAGAATAGCGGTGAACGATGCTCTTCCTCAAGAGTATATTTATAGTTGAAACAAAACAATTTCATTTTAAATTTTGATGCAAATGTTTTTTTGCGGTTGAAAATTGCGATAGAAGACAATGCAATTAAAAAAAACGATATCCACAGATCTGATTCTTACGCCAAAGTCTCGGTGGTCCAGTGGTCGAGCACACGGCTTCTGATCCCGAGGTCCCGTTCGAATCCTGACACTGGCTCACACAAATGATTTTTCGGAAGTTAAGTGCGATAAATATCGATGACTAAAAACTTTGTGGCCGGTATGGCCACAGGTTCGCCACCTATTTGGGACGTAAACATAACGGCGAGACGAGGCTTAACAGCTCTACCTACACCTTCGGGTAACAAAAGGCGTGAAATTATCTTATGTTATGATTCTTACACCTCAATCAGGATTTCTTTGAAATGATCTTTTGATCTTTGCTCCTTTAAAATTTGTCGTTGAAAAAAAATTTTAGTTATAAAAGAAATGGCAACACGTGCGGAATTGTATGCAATAACTAGTCTAATATAAATTGATTTCGTCAGATCGTCGTGAACCGAGAGACAATTATTTTTTGTCATGCCACCAACAAAAGCCTTGGCGCGATCACTCCGAGAACTACTTGATTTCTGATATGATGTTAAGAAACCACTTCTGCAGTTAACGTGTGCAAGTTTTTGATTAGAATACAATATAAATTAAAGATTTAATTGGATATAGTTTATAATTAAAATTTAATAATACATTTATCGTCTTACCTTACTTTTAAAACAGATTATAAAAGTAAGTTAATATTCTTTTTATGGGACGGGGGGACAAATGAACAGGCTTGTTAGCCGATGATAAGCAACAAACGCCGCCCATGGACACCTGAACACTGATAGTGTTTCAGTTGCGTTGCCGGCCCATGCAATGGGATATGGAATGGGTCGGAAATGGGATAATAAGGGGATAGGGGAAGGGGTTGAGCCTCCGGATACCTCTCTCACCGGGTGAAACGCTGCATGATTTGGATGAACTTTACTTGGATTTTCTAAGAGGCCGCGGTAATTCACTGGTGCAGCGAACTGCGTGGCTCCTGGCAATATTGATTAAAATTATTGTGCGGAAAAAGTGAGTCGAGTTTTATTAGCAGCTGCTAACACTTCTTGTAGGAAAAGCGTAAAGTCATTAAAAAGCCAAACTACTCGTAAGATAGTAGACGAGCTTAGGACACGACTAATGGTAAATGGAAGCTAGTACCTATTCATCGCAAATAAAGACAAAAATAACCACGGGTAACGTTATCAGCTCACATAACACAGTTATTTATATAACAGTACGAAAGGTGTACTGGAATAATTCCCAGACGAATTCATCAAATAATGAAGTCAAAATTCTTGACAAAGAAATATTTTGAAAAGTTAAAAACTTTGAAAAGAAAAACTACATTTGAACTTTAACTAAACTCATGCATGCATAGATAATAGTTTTGTTTATATGCTATCCTAAAACTTGAGGAATAATTACAACTATTAATTGCTGACTAGCTGTTGCCAGCCGCCATTTTGAAAAGAAAATATATTTTCCCATCCGATTAATCTATTCTAGGTTTATTAATTCTGTTAAAGCTGAAAAAAAACTTTCTTTGTTTGAAAGAATAATGGTTCTGTGTTAGATAGTCCATTCAACAAAGAAGACTATATATCTTCACGCTACGACTAATAGGAGCGAGCCACTGGCCTTTTTTAGTGATAAGGGCTACTAACTTGTAAAGCTTATTTCGAGACCGTGGTCCTGACCCCGATTATCCGATTTTCCAACCAAATTAATTAGTTTAAATATTTCACAATTTAATTTGTTCTCAAAATAATCATTCGTAATTATATATCATTTATCTTTTTGATAATATGTGTACTGCATTTTTCATCTTTTTTGCATTAGCTCCAGAATATCTTGTGTCAAGTCTAGACTTAGTAAAAAGTTATTGCAAACACTGCAATCACAATTATCAGTCCATGAAGCGTGTAAATGTAATTAGAAAATGTTGCAATACATTTAAATGGAGACAATAATTTGAATGTAGAAAGCGAAATATATATTTGCCACTACTTTATAATGTACCAAGTTTTATAAATATGTATCTATTATATTGTGGTAAAAACAAATGTTTGGAGACACAATTCCCGCTGCCTACCCCTTAAGTTATTGAATAAATTAACAGTGATAGAACCACGCAAGTTGCGGCATGAATTGGTAGCTTTACCAATACATCACGAGGCTCGTCAATATAAGAATTTGTATTCAGCACCACGAGACAAAATCTCTCAAATTAAATGTATGCAAAAAACGTATAAATATAATTTTACAGAGCCTATTTTTACACAAAATTGTTGCGAAAATTTGAGCAAAGAAGATAAATTGCGCAGCGAACAATAAATACCTCCCTTGAATGCCGCAGCCCGCTGATTAACTGAAAAATTTCGATTGATCAAAATTACGAAAATTGCGTCAGAGCGTTTTCCTTGATATTAAAAGAATATATTATGTTAAGAAAAAAAAAATCTTTACAAGTAATATATTCTATACAAGTTGTTTATCTTCGATAACATTATTGAATCAAAAAGTTTAATAGGTAATTGTTTAACACAAAAGTATAGATGGATGTGCTATTATTCATTTTTATTTAATATCATTTGTGTTTATTTATAATCATTTCATAATCGCAGTGCAAAATTTGCGGAATGAGTATCGCTGACCGCGTAGAAAACATAACATAACATAACATAACATAACTTCACGCCATTGTTACCCGAAGGTGTAGGCAGCGGCTGTTAAGCCTCGTCTCGCCGTTATGTTTACGTCCCAAATGGTAGCGAACCTATTGCCATACCGGGCACAAAGTTTTCAGTCATCGATATTTAACACACATAACTTTCCGAAAACAATTTTGAAAAGTCATTGGTGTGAGCCAGTGTCAGGATTCGAACCACGACCTCTGGATTCAGAATCCGTGTGCTCGACCACTAGGCCACCGAGACGACTAGACGACGTAGAAAACAAAAATAAAATATCTTTATCTAATATCTATGTAAAAGTAAGAAAATCTATGCTCCGATGGGTAGTAGAACGGTGGAACCTATGTCTGTCGGTAGATTAATGTATGATGCCATTGACTAAGCAGATATACAAAGCAAAAGCGGATGTAGAAATCGCAGACGACTATAACACAGTTTACATGACATTTGGTCATTTGGAAAGTGATGTTCGGAGCCTGAAAAATCGACGCGCGTGTATGAAAACAATTATGAAAGTCGGCGTGTAAGAGTCGCGAAAAGGCGTGTAAGAATCGCGTCTTATTCCGCTCTGTTCTCTGTGCCTGCCGCATAAGGGACTTGGCTTGATGTTATTTATGTCTGTTGTTTATGTGGATATATGTAAACAAACGAAAATGTGTGTAAATGACACATATGTCATTTACACACATATGTCATGAGTGTCATAACACTCATGAGTAAAGTGGAATGAATGGATTGTAACAAACAGACAAAGATTTTTTTGAGAGGATTAATGGTACCCGGGCCACGTCAAATGCCATTTCTTTTGACATTTCTGTATTGCGAGTCATTTTAGCTGTAACACATAACATAACTTCATTTTCTACCCGAAGGTGTAGGCAGCGGCTGATAAGCCTCGACTCGCCGTTATGTTTACGTCCCAAATGGAATAGGTGGCGAACCTATTGCCATACCGGACACAAAGTTTTCAGTCATCGATATTTTTCACACATAACTTCGGAAAAGAACTTCGAAAAAAGAAAAACATATTAGCTGTCTTCTCAATTTATATACTTGTGTGCAAATATTTCATTATCTGTTCCTCATGAATTCAGTCAAATCATTACTAGTTCTACCGTTTGATCTTGTTTGATTTATCCTGATGTTACAGTCATTAGATTGATATTATTATCAAATAACTAAATACTCAACATCATTTCTTAGTTATCTGTCTGAATGTAATCTACATAATAAATAAATATTTTCTTATTCTGGTTAAAATCCCTAATAATAATAACAATATTGCAATCACTCTCGTAATTGTTATTATTTATTTTTCAATTTATTTCATAACCATGTATATAAAGTCCTTCAGTTGATATAATTACCTATTCTAGTGACACTTCTCAAGATAAGTACCCATCAATCGTCAAAATTTATATACAAAATGTACCAAAGCGACTATAAAAAGCTTGCCCTTTCTTGAGACTCAGATCAAAACGAATTTCGGATCCAAATAATTCAGTTCCAACAACCTCATCGAGGATAATTTAAAATTCGTCATAAATATTAATGGCTGTTTTATTTTCAGCCGATCAGACAAAATAGATATTCAATTATGGGTTATTTTCTACTATCAGTAAACTCAGTACTATCAGAGCAATAAATCATGAACAAATACAATTTATTGAATACTAGTTCATCACGTAGCTTCTTTCTAATAGCAATATCTGACTGATGAAAAAACAAGTTCAATCATATATTCTTACCAGAAAAGCGACAAATCTTTCAAAACCATTTGAAGATATTATGTTGAACAGTTTGAGGTTCATTTGATTTTCCCGTGGGTGCTAATGCAACATTTGAATATTTTAAGCTTTGTCCATGCAAATATAATAAACAACAAATAGGTTGTCTGCAAAGTCAGTTTACAGATTATCGTTGAACGTGACAATGTCATAAAAAATACTGATGGAATGGTCTCATTTAGAAGAAAATATTAAGTAATTATCAGTAAATTAGGGCGAGGTAACGCCTAACGAGTCATGTTTTTTCATGCGTGCAGCAGGCTCCAACGAATTATAAGACGTTGTCACATCAAAAATTATAATTATAACAAGTAGTTAAAGCAATTCAGGCTCTCTCTGCAATATTTTGAATGTATACTATCATATATTCTTTAAATGGTGTACAATAAAGTGTATTCTATTCTATTCTATAGATATGGCCTTATTACAATTTCATTATAAATATAGGGTAAGCTTTAACAATAAATGTTCTATATAACATTGAAATAAAAAAGGAACTATGCAAAATAATAAGCTATAAAATGTTACTGAGACACGCAAGGACAGTAGGTCGACTGAAAATTATTAACAAGGGCGTTATAGAACGGTTTCCTTATTGGATTTTTTTTAATATCTTCACGCCTTTAACGTGTGTGGGTAACGTTTCTTTTTGTCACCGAATGAAATATTTCGTTTCCATAGAATTAATTGTAAGACAAAGGTTTTCGGATGATCTGTTGAGGTCTGTCTCATGACGATGTATGCCTGAATCATCATCATTTTGTCCGCGACTTCGTACAAATTATTCGATTCACAGCATCCGACTTGACCTCAACAAAATAGCTGCAAGTGACTCAAAAAAAAATAGACAAATTGTCCACGACGACCGCTATGAACTAGCAAATAGGTTATCCACAATCGTCATACTTTTTATGATTCATCAATTTAAAATAAAAACTATTACAAATTTCGTAAATAATACGAGTAATTTTTATTAGTATGTACTATTATTGATGTACTGGATTTAGAAATAATCAAACTCTCTTGCACGCCAGTTATTGTACAATAGCTGCATTGAATTCTTAACTACACAGCCAGTATGTTCGCAATGTGAAAAGGAAAATTTGTACCAGACAAGGTATATCTTACATAGTTTTTTTTTCAAATCTCAATTGTACTGTCATGTACTGGTGTATCATGTACATACAAATGTTTGTGGGAAGCAAAATCATTATTTAATTCATCGTTTCTTTATTGAAAGAGAACATTCAATAAAGAACGAAGAAAGTAAAAAAGAACATGTGGTGAATACTTGTACAAACTTGTAATAGACAATCAAAACAATATATAGGTTTTACATTAAATCCTCATTGGCAGATAATTTTAAATATCGAACATATAAATTAAAAAAAAATAGAATTATATTCTTTTAAAGTTTTGAATAAGCTTAGAAACCATACAGCCTTCTTTAAAGTATTAATTGTCTTTTCTGTGAAAATAGAACATTTTCTGGCAAAACTGCTATCTTTATAATATCCTCTGATGGTTATCTCCATGAAATATGCCATTTCATATCAAATGACGCCACACTCATATTTTGAGGATAGTGTGAAAAAAATACCAAGAAAGCGTTTTTAATTACCCGTTATTCTTTAATTTGCATAGCTTCTATTCAAATTATACTCAAAGTCTTCAATAAATATATACTGTAATCAAATTAAATTAAAGTTGCAACAAGAAAGGTATTGCATTACTCTAAAAATATATTTGCGTGTTCTACTTCAGAGCTACCCGTAGTAGGGAGAAATGAACTTAAAAATACACCCTTAGGTACTTATTGCTATGTTTTAAGATGCTCTTAGAGTTTTCTCTTTAGTGCATATATTATGTGTAAATACAACATGCTTTATTTAAATACTTAAAAGTGACCTTATTTATCGATATAAATAAAATCGCATATTTATAGATGTCGGTGTCCAGTGGTCGAGCACACGGTTTCTTAATCGAGAGATCGTGGGTTCAAATCTTGGCACACACCAAGGATTTTCGAAATTAATTAATTGCGAAAGTTATGTGTGATAAATATCGATGACTAAAAACTTTGTGCCCGGTATGGCAATAGGTTCGCCACCTATTACATTTGGGACGTAAATTTAATGGCGAGTAGATGCTTAGCAGTCACTGCCTACACCTTTGGGTAGAAAAAAAGGTTCGTCATGTTATATTATGTAAAAACCAACTTCACGAAGAATCATCCACGTCTTATTCACGTACAAATTTTGAGAAATAATAATACTGTAACCTTGGTTAAATCTAAATTCATCACCACATTCGTGCTGAAATGTTTGTAGCTACTAAGGATATAGAGCTTGCCAAAAGATTATACATTGATAAAATCCAAAAACATTACCCTCCTTTTCCAGAACACAGTCAGTTAAAAACAAACGAGTCGGTCGATATAAATCTTTAACTATTTTGCATAACACAAACAATAAATAAGAATTGCCTAATAAAATTGGTTATTCTTTCGCGGAACCGATCAATAGATTGTCAGACAATCAAACCAATATATTGTTAACACAATATTTTTCTATCTATAGTCGTTCAATATCGGTCAATGTCTGGATAATTGTAAGACATTAATGTCTTACAATTATCCAAAGTCGGAACTCACAATTAAAGTGTCGAACTTTTAGACAAACGATATTGTTGCCATAGACTAAACAATCACTAGTATAGAACTCGTGATTTTTTAGTCAATGGCAACAATATTCAAAAGTAAAAAACGCAAATTAAGAATTCAAAAAAACGTCAGTTCTTGCCTCTTTCTACCCGAATCATTACGTATCAAACGGAATAGGAGGCCAACCTATTGCCTCTTTCTACCCGAATCATTACGTATCAAACGGAATAGGAGGCCAACCTATTGCCATACACCGGAAAGTAGTCAGTCATCGATATTTATCCCACATAACTTCCGAAAGGAATACCCAGGAATCACTGGTGTGAGCCCGGAATCGAAACCATGACTTTTGAAAGAGTCGTGGGACCTCGACCACTGGATCACCGAGACTATCATACACAAAGATTTTTTTTTTAACTAAGAAAATCTATAGCACAGAAGTTAATGTCAAAAAGATTTCGGTATCTTCAGAATTATAGTTATCAAAAAGGAACTATGAGTAGTAACAAAACGTCTGTTGAATCTGATACTTACTTCATTCATTCGGTTATAGTTATGAAATATAATTACTTATACCGTAATTTCCTTTTTAAATATCTCATAAAAAATACCTGACCAGTTATGCACCGTCTATTAGCAGTGCGTGTTATTCCGCATAATTATGCAATATGACCATTGAACTCCCCGACTATACATATAAATACGAGCTATCTAAGCTGTAATCAAATTTTACGAGAGATTATTGAACAAACAATTTATATATATAGCCTATTCGGGTTATGAGAAATTAAAAAAAAATTCGGTGCTTGACTCGGTTTGGAGGTCGAGCAACCCATCAATCCCCTGCCTATAACTTCGTGTAAAAAGGTACGACGTTACAACATAACATAACATACCATAACTTCACGCTTTTGTTACCCGAAGGTATAGGCAGCGGCTGTTAAGCCTCGTTTATGTTTACGTCCCAAATGGCATAGGTGACGAACCTATTGCCATACCGGGCACAAAGATTTCAGTCATTGATATTTATCACACTTAACTTTCGAAAACAATTGCGAAAAATCATTGCTGTGAACCAGTATCAGGATTCGAACCCGGGCCTCTGGATCAGAAGCCGTGTGCTCGACCACTGGACCATTCAGACCATTCAAACCTTTACGGAGACGAGTACGACGTTACAAAAACTAGTAAAATAAAAGGAAGAAAGCAAAATCAAATATTTGAATTAAAAATAGCGACAACTGAACCAAGACATCAAATGAACCGTACAAATTTTAAATCTGTGTGTCTTGTATAATAAACTACCCCCATATACGATAAAATGATTAACCGCGAAATTTAGACATCAGGAAATTATTTGTTTCAAAATAGATATGATTATTAATATTGACATATTAATAAGATTGGCATATTTTGAAGATAAAATAGTAAACCCAAGGTTATAGGCCAAGGAAAGATACCTAACTACAGATAAATTCATAAATTTCTAACAATCGTAATATAGAAATTTCTTTTTCATCATAATGATACAGAATTGAGGCTCTGGAATGTTCTAAATAGACATTTTGACGATAGCGGCAAGATGGCTGATACTGCTAACAAGCCCTGTGAATCTAAAATGACCGCCCCTTGCCACATAAGAATGAATAAAATATAACATTTTCAGCAAAAATTCTAATATGACATGATACGATGAGATGACGGTTTTCATTTATTTACCTGGCCGACGCGCGCCAATTTAATTTAATTAAATTCAAAATTTATTCATTTCATTGATAAATGAGTAAATTTTAGATCAACTAGTTATGATAATAAAGTAAGGCCTTCCTCGATAAATAAACTATTTCACACAAAAATATATTATCCATTCAAGCCAGTAGTTACTGCGATTAGCTTGTTCAAACAAACAAACTCTTCAGGTATATAAAATTAGAAGGTATAGATAGATTAGATCAGATACTTCCCTATATTACAAAACATAAGGGGTTATCCATTAATCACGTGCCGGTCGGGAAAAGAATTCCCAAATAATAAGAGAGGAAATTTAAGTTTATTTTAGTTTTCTTTTGCGAGGGTTCTTTGATTAATTGGCCATAAAGCGCCAACTGCCCAGCTCTATTAGCAAGTTCGCATTAGAACAAAACTAAGTCATTATTTGTCTGCCCTTGACCCACTTTAATTGGGATCGGCACTACATGACGGCCTTCCGTACAATCCATGCAGTCAAAAGATTTGTCTGTAGTTTTATGACCGGCCACCTGCCTGACATCAACCTTTCTTGGGAATTACAACAAAACTAAGTTATTTTAACTTAATGTTAGAATTATTTACTGTCATAATTATATTTCAATTATAATTGCATTATGGGGTCAGAATACATTTGCAGTCAAATACAATAGTGTTCAGGCCTATTCATATATTGTTCAAAAGCAATATTGCTATTCAACTGAAAATGTTATTATTTATTGCTTATTAATATTATTGCCAGCGCCCCCGGGAAATAACATACCCGAGAGCCACAAACGAATTGGCTCATCTATACTTTGATCTCGTCTATATTTATATACCCTGTAGGCTATATTACTATAAACTTTTAACAAAGCTTGAATACTATAGAATAATTTAGATTTAGAAATAAATACCTCAAGGGATAATTTGCTTGATAGAAAATAGTAATTCCCTCATCTACTGCCATTTCCATAATAAATGTCATCTTAATCGTTTTAAAGATCTTTTAGTAAAGTTAGTTAGTAGTTAGTAAATATATAGATGAAGTTAGCTTTGCAATTATAATTTGAGTAATGATAAAATATGGTGTAACCAGTAACCTGTATTTAATGATAAATATTCGACTTTCTATTCGATTGAGTTAATCGTACAATATCATTAGGGCTACTTTATTAATATACCTACTATTTGAAGGTCATTTTGATTTTACCTATGTGTCAATTCCCATCGATATGTGGGATATTACAAAAGCGTAGTAGGTGTTATATACTTGTTAGCATGTGCGTAATTGCTTTGTATTAAAAGCAGAAAAAAGCTAAGACGTTATAAAAGTGGCATAACGATTAAGTAGATAGTAGGTAATTGGTATTGATGCTGTTTCATAACAGAATTTTTCAGTTATGAATTGGCGATTACGTAGTAAATTTTAATAATCTATTTAATCAAACGATTAGGAAATGTAAATAAATTACGCACTTTACCTTACCTGCTTTTTAATAGCCTCTCACTTTTTTATGTCGATATAGGTATGTTGAGTTTTTACACTAGCCCTCCTCCTAACAGACCAGTTAAAACTATATTTAATGCAATATATCTAAAAAATGTTTAGAATAACTATTGTAAATATTAATATCAATCTATATGACAAGAAATTTTCGTTAATATATTTCTGATATTTTATCAAGATCAAGAAGAACACGCGTCTATCAAAAATAAACGGAACAATATTTACATGAGCATCTTTACGTCTGTGCCATAAAATTACATTCATGAATAACATCAAATGCCTTTATATCTTCTTATAATTCCGCATGGATTCAGGCCACATCTATCAAATATTACTTGAAGCGTAAAAATGATTCAACGATACGCGCTCATACAAGTGTTAGGCTACACTATTCCTCTCGTACAATAATCCAGTTACGGAAACGCTTGCCGGCCATAAAAGCGTTTATATTATTATGAAACTTTTTTTATGGTGTTATAAGGAAGGATATAAACGTTCGACCTCTACGTTTTATCTCACATTATTAAACAGCAGTTGGCGGTTTTGTAATACACGAACAGTTTCCCACGAGAAATGTATTGTAACTTACTATAAATTTCGACATAAATATATTTGTTAAAGGGAATTGATAAGGTTTATCTGACTTATCTCCGAAATAAAATAATTTCACAACTCCTTCTACTTGAAGGTCGTTATGTTAGTTTCCAAATGGAATAGGTGGCGAACCTATTGCCATATACCGGGTACAAAGTTGTCAGTCATCAATAATTATCACGCATAACTTTCATTGATGTCGGCCCGGAATCGATCCCACGACTTCCGAAAGAAGCGGGGTTGCTCTACGACTGGATCGCCGAGACTCTTATCCCCGTAATATTAATTACAAAAGGATATTCGAAAGTAATTGATGTATAGTTTGTGTAGTCAATGTTACTCTTACGGTTGCAGGTACCACTAAATCACATCTGCGAATAAAGTTCACTCAGTAATTTAAGCGCTGTTTCCAAACATTATACATAAATCTCGAAAAACACAAATCTCTTTGTACCGCACTCGGATAAAAAGGCAATAAGGCTTCAACTATAAAGGGTAGTAAGGCAACAAACCTCTCATTTTACCGATATTATTCCATTAACAAATTAGGTCTCTAGGCAATACACGTTGCATTGTTTATACGAGAGATATTGTTATTAGTAATAACAATATGTAATCTGACTTTGAATCTATTTTCAAAATCTTAATAATAAAGACTATAAAGAGTGATAGAGTCAGTTCGCTGCTTAAATACGCTGGTTAGACCGATAAAATATCACGATCTCATAAAATGTCGCCGAAAAGTAGCCGCTACGGAGGTATGCTGTGTTTCGTGCGGTGACAGACGTATTTTTTTCCGATATGTCTGCCTACTAACCTTCCCCTTTCCTTAAAAATTTCGGCAACATTTGCTCATTTGCACCATATAACATAACATAACTTCACGCCTTTGTTACCCGAAGGTGTAGGCAGCGGCTGTTAAGCCTCGTCTCGCCGGTATGTTAACGTCCCAAATGGAATAGGTGGCGAACCTATTGCCATACCGGGCACAAAGTTTTCAGTCATCGATATTTATCACACTTAACTTCCGAAAACAATTTCGAAAAGTCATTGGTGTGAGCCAGTGTCAGAAGCTCGACCACTTGACCACGGAGACTTGAACCATATCCTATTGAAAAAATTGGTAAGCCTGACATAATGCACATTTTGTTTGGAGCAACACAGCCTTTTTTGAAACTGCTATAAATATTTGTTAATAAATAATATAATATATGTATATTAAAAAATATAATGCAATCTTTTATATATTTAACTTCGTAATATATATTTATATATATATACATATATATTTATAACAAACGCGTTAAATATTGTGTGCTATAATTTTGTAACATCCACGATTATGCAGTAAAAAAAGACATTTCACAATTTCGTATTAAATAAAATAAAAAGTAAATAATTGTCTAATTGTATTAAAGAGAAATATTGTACAAGAACTTATATAATTTAAATATTTTCATGGTATAATCATTGGTTAAATGTATCGCATTCGCTCCTCTGAAAAGAATCATTGTTCTTGGATCATCAGTCTTTGAAATTTTTGCAGAAATTGAAGTCTCTTTCAAATATGTGAAAGTTCAATATTATACATGTTATTGTTTTTATTTGGATCAGGCAGGGGGCCGGTCATAAAATCATAGCTAAAATTTTTGAGAACATGGATACGTCAAAAGGATGACATACTTTGCTACACGATGACATACTTAGAGTGGGATAAGGGCAGGAAAAAATATTTTATTGTTTTTATTTAACACCACTATTTGTATAATAATTAGATAATTTCATTTTAAGATGACTTTGATTATTGATTATTGATATATATGTGACTTACTTTATTATCAAACATTTCAATACTAGACTATTAGTTTGAAATACTACATATTTTTTCATGTCCTTTGAACTGTTTTCTCATAGAGATTTTTTTTAACTTCTTGAAGTTACTGGTCTGGTAGTAATTACTTGGTCAATGTATGAATTCAACAAAATAAAAAATCAGTCTACCCGTTGAAAAATATTATTTAATTTAAATCCACAGATCTTATCTCTACTATCGAGAATCTTAATATCGCGATTTAATTATCTGTACAACACCATCTATCGTGAACGTTGACAATAACAATATAATGAATTTAATTGCGTATCAAAAATAAAGTCACAGGCCTATCTTTCACAACAGGCGATTGAATCAAACCGTAACCATGTCGAGGAAAAACGTGTGACGTGGAAAATAATAAGTCATTGTAGCGAACAATGAGCGGTACCTACTTGTGCACAAAGTGTATAATGACATTGTCTCCAGCCGATAGAACATTGGCTGTGAATGTTATCAAATAAATTGTTGTTACATTATTTATGGCAATATCATATTTCTATAAAACTATTATATACGTGCAGTTGTTGGGAGAGTTTTCTAGATCAATTGAAATATTCGGACTATTATTATAGATAATTGGCATAATTAAAAAAGATTTCCCAAAAGTTCATTGGTGATTTTATTGTATAAGATCACGCCTATTTTAACTTAACTATTTGAGACGAAAAATTCTACCACCCATTGATAGCGGAATCTGTTGTCATAAATTGAACACAATGTTGTCAGTCATTGATATTTATCTCACATAATTATCAACTGATTTCCGAATAAAATCTATGAGCCAGGATTCGATCCTTGAGGAGCTTGGCCCGCAGACCGTGGAAACAGCTAAAAACATTATTTAAAAAGATGAAACTAAACTGTTTTATACCAGCGCCTTCCTTCAGCCCTCATAATAAGAGATAATAAATATATTTCAGCGTCCATTTTAGTTTAATAAATTATTAATAGTAAATACCGTTTAAGAGTTTATATACCGTCTAAGACTAAATAGGTTGTTTTGTAAATACTATCTAAGTCTAAAATATTTACTAAACATTACAAACAAAATCCATATATTATTTAAACCTATCCTACCCTACCTACCCAATATATTTAGATACAATTGTAGTGTGCGTTTGTAATATTGAAATAACTGTTTTCTACTAGATTTATATGAATATAGATACGGCACATACACCAAAATCTGAGTCTATCTGTCTGTTCGTCCAGGTAGTCTCTGAAATGGCTGGACTGATTTTGGCGGGACTTTTATTGGCAGGTAGCCAAATAGGAGCAACTTCCTACGCTACGTTTTTTTAATGAATTATTTAAAAAAGTGAACGGTTTAAAAGTATCTCTGTATTGATATTAAAATTAAGAATAGTTTTTTAATGATTATCAAATTAATTAGTCAGCGTATATATTTTGCTGATTAAAGATTACTTTACATTAAATTAATTTTATTTATAAATAAACGTAATTTATATCATTAAATAATTACGGTATTATGAATTAATTGCAAAAAATCCTATTTATTTATTTACTAATTACGCATAATTTAATGATTAATATTAAGACAATACCATATAATAATAATAGTTTAATTCAATCTTGCAATGGGTAGAGGATAGGAAAGGATGGGGAAGGGGGTGGGCCTCCGGGTACCTCTTTCACCGAACGAAACGCGGAATGAGCCACTTTACGTCGGTCTTCTGAGAGGTCGTGGTATTTCACCGGTCGAGCCGGCCCATTCATGCAGCAAATTGCTTGGCTCTACCACTGTTGCTTAATGCTACTTTATTATAGATGCTTATCAAAATACCGGGATCATCATCTTTTAAAACTGGAGTATACCAGATTCCAGGCCAGTGCAACTATTGCAAATATTATAGGCAGTTTTACTAGTAAAATATTTATAACATACTACAATATTAAGCCTAAACATACATAAACATAACTTTACGCCTTTTGTTACCCGAAGGTGTAGGTAGGGCTGTTAAGACTCGTCTCGCCGTTATGTTTACGTCCCAAATGGAATAGGTGGCGAACCTATTGTCATACCGGGCACAAAGTTTTCAGTCATCGATATTTATCACAGTTAACTTCCGAAAACAATTTCGAAAAGTCATTGGTGTGAGCCAGTGTCAGGATTCGAACCCGGACCTCTGGATCAGAAGCCGTGTGCTCTCCCACTGGACCACCGTGACTGTCTCTGTGATATTTTAAATTAATTTAATAACAATATAAATAAACACTTACCTTTATATAAGAGGATACATATATTTCTAATTTATCAAATCACTACACTATAAATAACACTAACTAAACACTTTCTTGAATCAAATTTTTCGCGCCGAGCGAGTTGGCAGCGCGGGTCACGCAATCGAAAGTGCTGCCACCGCGCTAACATCAATCAAACAAGGCGCTGGAAGGGCGTACTCGCAAATATATAGCCAATAAGCGGGGATAAAATTATATTTACTTAAATTGTTATAATCAATGGGCATAGAAGTGAAAAATTATTTCGTAATTAATTATTTATTTATAAAGAAATTGCAATGAGACCAGCCCTATGGTCGCTAGACTCGCGAATAGAGGGTTGGTTTATACTTTGCACAGAGTATTAGCGTTGCCATTTAGCGTGGCCATGCGGTCAATCTTCTGGACTCACTGCCAGAAGACCGAAATGCAGAAAAAATAGATTTCTGCTAGTTTTTTAGTTGTATATATTGTAAATAATGTAATAAATGTATTATTTATTTTATAAAATACATAAAACCGATGCTAAATCAAACAGACCTAAAAAAATCTTCAAAAACCATTGATAAATAAATCCCACACGTTTAATTATTTTATAGCAGTACCTATATCTGGCGATATAAGCTGGGGTAAGCGATAGGGTACTAAATAGGTTTTTCGAAAGGAACTTGGGTTCGAAAGGAACTACAAATCATCTAAGAGCAAGTAAGTTTCTGCTCATACTCCACTTTGGTTCGATCAATCGAGGAATGGTTTATGTAGTTTATCAATCGGTTTATATTCATATTTTGTCCAAGGTAGTGTAAAAAGTACCTATGTCGTTAAGGCGAGAAGTTTTAGACACGTCTACGTACGATTTGGTAATTTTCTGACACAGCAAATCATAATAATATATCTCGGCTGTATTTTAAATGAAAATATATTTGGTGTTATTCATATTATCAACCAACAAACATAGGTAATGAGATGGAGCGTCGCTCTCAAGTTAAAGGTGTTGCCGTGGTGATGAAACAAATACAGCTGTACAAGCCTGCTGAAGAACATTCTGCATACATTCTTTGCCTTTCCATGACATGTTGTGCTTATCCCACTCCAACTGGGCTACACTTAGAGTGGGATAAGGCAGGAAAATGATGAATGATGATTAATTTTATCAATACAAATGCTCTTCAAATGTTTATTAGTAAAGTATTACTTACTTCAACCACTAATCTGTGTTATTTTATTCTATCAAAAAAACCAAGATTTTTGAATTTGCAATCTTAGCTATCGTAAATTGTACAATATAACTCAAAAGTTGTTGTTGTTAACTATCTGCAACAGTTCACGAGTCACGACTAGCAATTTAGATAGAAATTTCTTAGACTTCATACATATCATATCATATTGTTTTGTTATGAAATAGTATAAAACATAAATTGAAAATTATTAATGCATACATAATTTCACGCCAAATCCCTTGCCGAGTAGGCAGAGAGAACGGAGCGCCATAAGGCACGATTCTTACGTACCTCACTCGCTTCGTTGACTTTCATAACTCTTTTAATGCACGCGCGTCGACTTTTGAGGCTCTTAGGAGCTCTTAGAAGGTGATGTGGGCATCGCCTTCCTCCAGAACACGTCCTATTTTATAATGACACACATTTTTTCAAAAAATATTAATAAAAACCAGAATTATGTTTAAAAGGCTTCCGAACATGCAGTTATAACTTTTAAAATGCTTTTTCGAAGCTACATCTGATGAATATTACATACATACACATACATACATACATAACTTCACGCCAAATCCCTTGCGGAGTAGGCAGAGAGAACAGAGCGCCATAGGGCACGATTCTTACACACCTCACTCGCTTCGTTGACTTTCATAACTCTTTTCATGCACGCGCGTCGGTTTTTGAGGCTCTTAACATCACCTTCCTCCAGAACACGTTCTATTTGGTCTTGGAATGTGTGTCTTGGCCGTCCTCGACTCCTACATCCGTCCGCTTTTGCATTGTATATCTGCTTAGTCAGTCTTGCGTCAACCATTCTTTCTACATGTCCGAACCATCGGAGCATGCCCTTTCTTACTTTTACACCGACACTCTCTTTCAAACCAACTTCCTTCCTTACAACCTTGTTTTCTACGCGGTCAGCGAGAGTCACTCCGCAGATTTTGCGTAGAGCCCTCATTTCTACCGCGTTTATTCTACTTTCATGCACACTCTGCCATACCCAGCTCTCGCTTCCATAAGTTAGTGTTGGGATCAGGACTGCATTGTGGATTGCTAACTGGGCCTTTCTGCTAATATTTTTTGCGCTCAGGAATCTGCCCAACACTCCGTTTACGCTATTTCCTATCGCCACTCGTCTTTCTACATCCGCGGTGTACCTTCCATCTCTGCTAAAAGCGCATCCAAGATATACAATTTCATTCACCTGTTCCAGCACTACATCATCAACCATTATCCTTGCATCTGTTCTGGATTCCTCCCTTTCAAACACCATTACTTTCGTTTTCGTCGCATTCAACTGCAAGCCTTTAATCATGCAATCATCTTTCATAGTAGTGACTAGTGTTTGCAGGTCCGACGGCGATTCGGCTAGAAGCACGGCGTCATCTGCGTAAAGCAGGCAGCTCACAACTAGGTCACCCATTCGCATCCCTACATCCATCGATCTCATTCTCTGGAGACAACTGTCCAGGTACAGGATGAACAGTCGAGCGGACAGCACGCAACCCTGTCTGACGCCGATATTGACGTCAAACCAGGGGGACAAGCCGCCGTCAACACGCACACACGCTGTGCAGCCCTCATAAGTGGACTGCACAGCGCGCAGCAGTGTTCCGCTCACCCCGTAGCCCGGGAGTATATCCCACAGATCCTTTCGTAACACTCTGTCAAACGCTTTTTCCAGATCCACAAAACCGCAGAAAACCTTCCGGTTAACAGCCAGTTGTTTCTCCAAGATGTTGCGGAGAGAAAAAATCTGATCCATGCACCCTCGTCCGCTTCTGAAACCACCCTGAGCCTCCCACAACACTCCATCAGATATCACCCTCATTCTCCTTTCAATAATTTTCCCATACACTTTTGCTGCTAAACTGATCAAACTGATGGCCCTGTAACTGGCGCACTGCATACGTGATCCCTTACCTTTATACAAGGGCACGATGACAGCGCGCCTCCAGTCCATGGGAACCTTACCCGACCTCCAGCACAGATTGCTCAAGGTCAGGAAAGCGTCCCGGACACAGGATCCACCGTGTTTGATCATTTCAGCAGACATCATATCAATTCCAGCTGCCTTACCATTTTTCATACTTCGTATCGACCATTCAATCTCTTCCATAGTAATGTCCTCATCAGATGTTGGCGCAGCGGTGTCAGCCGTAGGCTCACTCGCGGCGCCCACATCCAGAACATACTCGTACATTTCCCCAAAATACTCACTCCACCTGCCCAATACATCGCTTGGGTTTGCAAGAATGTCACCAAACTTAGACATAATTTTGTCCATTCTGGATGTTGACGAAGAACCCCGAGACTTTCTAACTTCCCTCCAGAAGAGTTTGTTATTCGCCTCGAAGTTCTCCGTCAACCTCACTTCCTCATTTGCAACAAGTCTTTCACGCTTCTCTTTCACTAAGGCTTTGGTAACATTCCTGCAGCGGCGGTAGCTCTCATACTTTTTCTCTGTCATACTATCATTCTGGTTCAAACTTGAGACATAATCCAACCATGCTTTTTTCTTTCTTTCGACGCTGGATTTCACATCCGCGTCCCACCAGGCGTCACCTCTCAGAATCTTATGCCTCTTTGCACTACCACATACTTCTTTTGCACTATTCACTATACTTTCTTTCATTCTTTCCCAGCATTCTTCAACACCTAGGTCAGAAAGACTCGTCTCATTGAGTCCTTTACTGACTAGGCCTACATACATACTCCGTACACTTTCATCTTCTAATTTCTCACATTTTATCCTTTCAAGCTCTCCGAAATGGGTACGCACTCGCCAGTGTCTCCACTTCTTGAAAAGGCCCACGAATCGGCTTACCACCAGGTAGTGGTCCGTATCAAGAGTGGGGCCTCTGTAGGCTCTTGTATCCCTTAGAGTATTTCGGAGACGACTATCTATCAAAATCAAATCTATCATACTCTTTTGCTCATTCCGTCTCCACGTATACGTGTGAATATCTTTATGACGGAATAATGTGTTAGACACAAGGAGGTTCCGTTCCAGGCATACGTCCAATATCGGCTTACCAGCATCATTCACTCTCTTGTCACCATTCGGACCAAGGACGGCCTCCAGGCCGTCTCGCTTGGTTCCGACCCACCCATTAAGATCACCACACAGAATTATTCTTTCATTTTCCTCAGCTAGATCCAGAATATCCCTAACAGTTTCCCAAAACTCCTCGAGTTCGCGGGGATCCGCGGGGCTAACGGGAGCATAAGCTGCGACCAGGAAAACTCGCGTGATCCCCAGTTTTATTCGAACCCAAAGATGTCTTGGGCCTACCAACTCATAATCTTTCACTCCGGAAGCAAAGCGGGAGGAGAGAACGACTCCAACACCCCCACTGGCACGGACGTCCGGGTCCACTCCGGACCAAAGGGCTACCATGCCACCGGGGAGGTCCTCGGTCTCCCTCCCCCTCCGCTTTGTCTCCGTCAAACATAAGGCATCCAGGCATCTCTCATTTAATACATCCATCATCTCATTCATCTTTCTTGCCATGCTACCTCTAACATTCCACGTGCCTATACGGCACTCCCCTCTCCTCGTCCCGCCAGGATTGGCGCTGCGTGAAGGGTGGCGGCCCCCTTCGCCGCATGCGCATGCAGCCGCACCGACGGGGGCTAATCGGTGCCCGTCGCTTGCGGGGCACGCCCTAGCAGCCCGTCCGGCTGAGTTTGCTTTGGTCAAGATTGCGTCCCACTGGGACGGCAGGGATCGCGACGCGCACGCTCTTGACATGACCCCCATTAATGAATATTATGATGAATATTAATGATTTAATAAGCTGTCAAAGATGCACCAATGGATGAGAAGCTCAAATTTGCCTGAGGAAGGGAGTGGGAGAGAGGAGTGAGGGATAATACACACGTTGCGAGAAAAATGATAAACCAGAATATGAAGGGAACTAAGAGAAGAAGAAGACCTAGGAAAATATAGATGGATTGTGTGAAAGACGATATCACAAGGTTAGTGTGGATGAAGTGAATGATAGAGAAATGTGGTATAGAAAATACCTCTTGTTCCGATCAAAAATAATGCGAACAGGGCTGAAAAATTAAATTATAATATTCTGTGCCCCATTTGTGGATACAAACCTGCCAAATACACTAAAAAAAAAAAATTTGGAAAATCCAAAAGTGCGCGCCTCACACGCTATTTGTCCTAGAAATCGGAGAAATTTGAATTGAATATAAGAAAAAAAGAATATTATCATTGATGAAATAACTGTTTTAACACAGCACTATTTTTTTTTGAATATATAGTTATAAATAAAAAAAAAAAAAAAAAAAAATATAATTTTCTCATAGCACCTGTTGTTGAAAAAATTATTTTCTACATTACCGACAAACGGTGCGAAAAATAAGAAAAAAACAAAAAAATGGTTGAGATACGGAATTCGTTATTCTGTAGAAGAACTTTCATTTATATCTTTTGAATCGTTCAGAGTTTAATCACGCCAAGCAATAGGGATCATCCTCAGGATGTACAGAAACGTTTAAAAAAGATTCAACTCATTTCATCGCGTATTTTTTTCTTAATCGATGGAACGCACAGACATACAGACCAACGGACGACAATTTTGTTTTTTTATAAATACATATTTCATCATAATTATTGATGTATATGAAAAAACAAACCTAACTGAACTAACAATTAGAGTTCCTAGTTGCAGAAACATCCATTTTTTCGCGACGTTTATTGATAACTTTTGGTATAAAAACGATTTCATGTTGTAAAATCGTCGCAGAGCGGTCTTTCGAGAATAGAGCACACCCACACGCTAAAGCGTTGTGAGGCGCGCAATATCTCATATTCCTATATGTTTTTAGAGGCGTGAAGGTATACAAAACACACTACATATTACGTCGAAACAATGCGTCAGTAGGTGTATTCCATAATGAGCTGATTACAAAATAGTGTGGTCGAATTTTTATGCTGATGTTAAAAATATAACATAACACAGTGGTAGAGCCAAGAGAACCAAGTGGTACCCGAAGGTGTAGGCAGCGGCTGTTAAGCCTCGTCTCCGCCGTTGTGTTTACGTCCCAAATGGAATAGGTGGCGAAAATATTGCCATATCGGGCACAAAGTTTTCAGTCATCGATATTTATCACACTTAACTTCCGAGAACAATTTAGAGAAGTCATTGGTGTGAGCCAGTGTCAGGATTCGAACCCGGACCTCTGGATCAAACGCCTTGTGCTCGACCACTGGACCACCGAGACTGTTAAAAAATATAATTTTATAACTAAAATTAAATTTAAATCAAATTTACGAAAGTATTAGGTATACGTTCGTAAATATTTTTGTTTATTTAAGGTGTACAACATTGTGTTGTAGCGAATTTATCACTAAAATATCTCTACTATTTTCAAAAACACTGAATTCGTGTAAAATTTTACATAACATTATAAACATAGAAACCTTAAAATGTAATCCGTAAATGCCTAAGAAGCTATTTTAATTATTAAATTATGTAATACATAATAAAAATATCTTAGCAACTAAACACAATACAAGCATAAATTATTACATTTAATCTGTATTATTTTGATAAGAATTATCTTTAAATGTTTTATTTAATACAAGACAGGATATACAGTTTTAAATAACTCATATACATTTATTTATCATCATTACAAATCTAGTATACGTTTTCAGATGTAACCATTTAACGCGTCTAACGCGCGTGTGAATATTATACAAAATATCTGAAGAAGAAATATCTGAAGTATCACCTATTTTTATTTAAATAGAACGGGACCACCTATTGCCATACTGTCAGTACTATTTTGTTGACAATTGTCTCTTATAACTTGCGTTAGGAATTCCGGAAAAATATTAATGATGCCACCCCAAAAATTGTGACTTTTAAATTCATAGATTAGGGTAGAGATTAACCCACATAACTTTGATATTGTTTACCAATAGGTTACAAATGTGAGCCAAGATTCAAACCCTTACCGTTCCAAATAAAATTTCCTGGCTATACCAGTAGACACAAGTAAAATAATCATTATTTTAAAATGTTTTGTTATAATTAACTAAGATAAGTAAAAAAAAGCAATTAAACTAAGCCTACCGCACTTAATTTGACGACACATAATTGCTTTTTAAAAGGAGGGCACTAGTACGTATTTTTAAGGAGCCGCAATACTTTTACACTAAAGTTATGTAATTGACAGACTATTTCTCTGCATTATGGTCTATTAAATAAAATAAAGATTTAATTATTTCTAACATTTAAAAATTTCAAATATTACTTTTTATTTTTTAATATTTTTAATTACTCAATTCATAATTACATAATACCTACGGACTACATTTTATATATTTACTTAGTAATTGTGTTGTGACGTAAAAAAGTCAATATACCAAAAGTAGAGTTCATGGTCGAATCTTCCAACCGTGACCTCTACTTTTGGGTCACAAGTACAAAAAAAACTTAAATGGAGGTCAGAATATTGTCATGCATCGGATAGAATGTCTGAAAAGTTATTGACGTGTGTCAGGATTTGAAAGATAGGTCGATCCACAAATTATAGAAACACAGACGTCTGAACGGTCTAGGCTTTCTAGAGATCCATAATCTCTTTTTTGCCATTGGCAGTGCTAGAATTTCGGACGCACCGATGTTTACTTACGTATGTCACGTTTAGTGTTAAACAGAGCTGTCAACGTTGGCAAAACTTCCCGCGTAAGGATTTGAACGAGTGTTTCTCTGGCGCCCTCTACCGGTAATTTCTTTCCTTCGTTGACTTCTGTGTTCCAATACTTTGTGGTTCTAACCTAAAACGTACTAAATTTGCATCACTAATTAAATTATTTTCTGTGAACAAAAAAATCTCTAAATCATTCTACTTAACCAATTTTAATCACTTTTTATGGAAAGACTAGATTTCGATGAACTTACTGTTCTTGTCCTACTTTAATTGACCCATAAGTCATATCCTACATGAACACACAACACATACCTACACTAATCTCTTCTCACTCTTAAACTATTCATCCATCTCTTTTTAAGCCAACATCCATGTATTATTTAAATCCATATTCATTCTTATTACTGTTCTAGTGACAAGAAATTTAAGCAAATTTTATTATATTTATTTTTATATTTATTTTATTATTTAAAAAATATAAATAATAAAATAAATAATATAAATTTATCATTTTTTTGATAGGAAGGAGGGCAAACTAACAGAGAGGTTACTTTGTGGTAAGTGACTGCCCTTCTTATGCATGAGAGGGTTACAGTTGCTTTACCGACTTTAAACAAGAGATAGGAACGGAAATGGGGAAAGTAGGGGGGACTGGCCTCCCGATATCTCTCTCATCATTTTCCTGCCGTATCCCACTTTTAATGGGGTCGGCACAACATGTCCACCCTTTAGAACCATTCATGCGGTCAATAGATTTGGCTGTGGTTTAATACGTGACCTTAACCCTCCGAGCCTCCGGATACCTCTCTGATGGAACAAACACGCAACAAGCCACTTTTCTATTTTCTGAGCGGTCTGGTATTTCACCGGTCGCACCTTGTCACGTATGAACGGTCTGTTTGCCAATTATCTATGAAGTTAGTAACTGTAATAATTTATGTCCCTGATGCAGCCATTACATTATACTATTAATTTTATTGCACCAACAAAGTGAAAACTGGTAAATAATGCATTAAATAATTATCTACATTATGACACTTAGGTGCCAATTACTTAATAATTGGAAAGAAGACATTTACATTCATATTAAATTATGTATGCTTATATAGCTTGGACAAAAGATAGTTGAGTTATAAAAAAAAATACTAAATTTAAACAAGAAATATGGGTTTAGTGGTCGCTTGCGCGTGGCACTTCTGAATCAAGAAGTCGTGGAATCGACTCCAGGCTAACACCAATGTCTTTTTGGATGTTTTGTGTGATAAATATAGATGACTGACAACGTTATGCCCTGTGTATGGCGATAATCTCGTCAGCCTATTCTATTTGGGTCATGCAAATTTAGCTGGTCGTGGCTTAACAGCCGCTGCCTACACCTTCGTGTAGAAAAAGAGGTGAAATCGTCAATAAAAGATCAACATTTCTACACCTAAATAATTTTATAGCAAGTTTCTTGCAGAGAGAATAGTTAGATAAAAATACGATACAATTAATATTTTTTAGGTGCTCATAACTCTCATTAACTATTAATATACCCTTTTCGGTCTTATTCCCGATGTCTTTTTCTTTTTCGAATAAAACATGTCACATAAACCTCATCATGGTGAATTAATAATTTATTCTATGTGGCGACTTGAGGCTTAACGGCCGCTGCTACACTTTCGGGTGTAATAAGGCGTGAATCATTGAATTTAGAGTGACGCCACATTATTTTTTGATTCCTATCAAATAGCCCTTTCATTAGATACCCATATTGTAGAAAAGCATTAAAAATATCTCCGGATTAGAGGTCGCGCCTTTTTGCAGCATGCATTAATATTATCATCCAAACTTATCGTGTATTTAAAATTTCAGCTCGGTCGGTTGAAAATATCTACTTCAAAATTAAGTTTTAAAATTCACCCATACATACCTACATACATTGCAAAATAAAAAACTGAGTATAATATCTTTTTAATATCAATTATGAGTAGCATAGTACTACCACCCGCTACAAGATGTCTATAGTTTTTAAAAGTTGCTATATAATTTTTCTATGTTCACAGTGGTAGAGCCAAGCAGTTCGCTGCATGAATGGGCCGGTTCGACCGGTGAAATACCACGACCTCTCAGAAGACCGACGTAAAGTGGCTCATGCCGCGTTTCGTTTGGTGAGAGAGGTACCCGGAGACCCACCCCCTTCCCCATCCTTTCCTTTCCCCAATCCCTTAAAGGTTGGCAACGCAACAGTAACACTATATGTGTTGCTGATGTCCATGGGCGGCGTTGATTGCTTACCATCAGGTGACACGCCTGCTCGTTTACCCTCCTATCCCATAAAAAAAATGTTGGTTACCATATTAACCGGTTTTTCTGACCCTGACCCTTATATATTACTTTTTGTAGCCGTATGGGGGCGTTAAAAGCATTATACCATTGCAAGAGAAATTAGAAGTACAGATCTACGATCTCACTTGGTATACCTTCTGTGTACTTAGTATCGGGAATTTGTCAATAAAACAAAAAATACAAATTATTCATCAAAATTTATTTTATCGCCTTCAAAGTAGGCCCCATCGCTTGCAATACAACATCTCCACCGCTTCACCCAGTCTTCCATACATTTTTCATAGGCTATTTGCGGTATGGCCTTTAGCTCATTCAGCGAATTTTCTTTTATGGCTTCTATTGACTCAAAACGTTTTCCTCGAAGTGGTAATTTTAACTTGGGAAATAAAAAAAAGTCAGACGGAGCCATATCAGGTGAATAGGGTGCTTGGTCGAGAACGTTTGTTGAATTTTTCGCTAAAAACTCTTTCACTATAATGGCTGTGTGTGATGGTGCATTATCATGGTGCAGCATCCATGAGTTGTGTCGCCACAAATCTGGACGTTTTCGGCGGATACTCTCACGCAAACGCTTCATGACGCCTAAATAATATTCTTTATTATTGTTTATCCCTCTGGAAGGAATTCGGAGTGAACCACACCACGGTAGTCAAAAAAAACTGTCAGCATCACCTTGATTTTGGTGCGACTTTGCCGCGGTTTTTTGGGTTTCGGCTCGTTTTCGAGACGCCATTCTGAAGACTGTTGGCTTGTTCTCATGTCATACTCATAAACCCATGTCTCGTCGCCAGTTATTATACGTTTCATAAAGGTCGGATCCGTAGAAGCTCGGGAAACCATGTCTTCAGCGACATGCTTTCGCTGCCCTTTTAGAACAAAATTGGAACTAGTCGAGCGGCGACGCGTTTCATGCCTAAAATGTCAATGAGAATATTGTGGACGGACTTAAAAGATATGTTCACCTCACTAGCCAACTCTCTCAGACTCATACGTCGATTTTCGAGCACTAGCTTCTTGATTCTGTCGATGTTTTCTTTGGTCGTAGCGGTTGAAGGTCTACCAGAACGAGGCAAGTCTACTACTACTTCTCGGCCTTCTTTAAAAGCCTTATACCATTCATAAGCCCTTGTTTTCGATATACATGATTCGCCGTAGGTATTTCGCAACATTTTTGTTGATTCACCACATGAAATATCATTCGAAACACAAAATTTAAGGCACACTCTTTGTTCAACAATATTTTCCATTGTAAAAATCGCCGAGGACTCAAAACTATGACCAACAAAAAGTTTAGTTTAAAACAAATTAAATGACAGATCCCGTTCAAATTTTGCGCGCTAAATCAGTACAGTGCTACCAACATGCAGTAAAAAAATTAGAACGACCTCTTTTACGCGGGTCTCTTTATTGACATATTCCCGATACTTTTTACACAGAGTAGTATAGTATACTTACTCCTAGCTCTTTACTGCGGCAAACCGCCTAATACTAACGTACTCAGCGATTTCTTCCAGGCTCATATGTAGTTCTGGTTCTAACACTAAAAAATGTGTACCAGTGTGTTTATTACATATGTTTATTTGTTGAGTATCAAAGGTCAGTAGATCACAAATATTTTTTTAATCATGCAACCTGAAGTAAATAATATCGTAAGGTCTCACTTGCATGGAGATTAAGCGCTCAGCGTCAAAATTAGAAGTTTCGAGTTCACAAAATGTACCACACCAATGACTTTTCGGAATCATATTCGGAAGTTATTTGTAATAAATATCCACGATTTACAAAATTGTCCCTAATATACGACAACAGGTTTTGCCACCTGCTACAGATAAGACCGGAAATACTTAGCAAGTCAGATCTAAATGCCACTATTAACACCTTCAAGTTCAAAAAGCGTTAAGTTACAAAACTCTGAGGGATATAAGAATAATTTAATTCACTGCCCACGTTCATAAAATTAAAGCAGATAATTACCTTACCTTTAAGCAGATAATTTAGGTAATTACCCTGAGATTTAAGACAAATTCTCACACAACTAAGATTTAATAATCAAACGAATGAATAGGCCGTTAACTCTGGGTATAGATAAATAGTTAAACAATTTGAAACCCATTATGTCGTGATGTTTTATTTCTATTATATTTCGTACAAAACGTAAAGTATACTGTTTTTATCTACTACATTATGTTTGGAAGGTCCTCGGTTATGTGTCATGTCAAGTTTTGTATGATAATTATCTTAGCAATAGGTTCCACCACCTGTATTAATTTGTACGTAAAAAAATGACATCTGTTATAACTCTTAAACATAATTGGGACGTACAAATTCTATAAGAATACAATAAAACATAAAATCCACTGTAACGATCTTCGGATAAAAAAATACAAAAAGAAAACTAAAGAAAATATTGATGAGTGAACAGATTGTTCTCAATGTCTAACAATAGGCTCATCAGCTCTTTCAGGATCTTTAAAATTATAATCAACAACAAGAGGTATACTTTCGGATATTTTAGGTTTGCAGGTATAAATAAATACTGGATTTTTAAATTAAAAAAATAATTAAAAAGGTATTTTTAAATAAATCACACAGTCTCCAGGATATTTTTAGGAAAAGATTATATTTTATTACTTTTAATTAATTCTCTGCGTATTTATACGTTTGATAAAACTGATAGTTACCGAAGCCATTAAATACAAATGCAAAGAATGTAAGCAGAAAAGCCCAGCTAGCTATTCATAATGCAGTACTGCTAAACCCCACCCTAACTTATGGTAGCGTGATTTAGGTATGGCATGACTGTGCATGAAAGTAGGATAAACACAGTCGAAATGAGGGTAGAACGCAACATTTGAGGAGTTATTCACGTTGACCACATCGATAACAAGGTTGAAAGAAAGGAAGTTGGATTGAAAGAAATTGACTATGTATCTAATAATTAGAGAGAGCATGTTGTGATGGTTAGAACAACTAGAAAGAAGGAGCTGAGGGCTCCATGGCTTTTCCATGACTAAATAGAAAGAATCCTTGAGGATGGTCATGTTAGGTGCCTTAAACCTTAAGCCTTACACGACAAACGTTTATGCCAAGAGTTATAGAAGTCAAAGAAGCGAGTGAAGCCTGCGAGAATCATGCCTTATGGTGCTCTGTTCTCTCTGCTTACCCGGCAAGGGACTTGGTGTGATGTTACATGTGTATTTAAAAACCCAGAAACCATGATGCCATATCTGTTAGTCTGTTGCTCTATTTTTCATGGAATAGGATAAGGTGATATTAAGCGGCAAGTGCAGCCCACGGGCACTTGCAATAATTTTACAGTTGAGTTGCAAGCATTTAAGATAGTATACAAAAGAATAAAAGCAAGCAAAGAGATGGGTCTCCAAATGCCTCTCTTACCGAACGAAACGTGGCATGAGCCACAATGCGTCGATATTCTGAGAGGTCGTGGTATTTCACCATTTTCCGCATTTTCATGCAGGTACTACGACTGTTAAAACTATTGCGGGTGTTAGATCCTTAGGAGAGAACAAGGCTTCATTATAAACTAATTTAATAATTTGTTTCGGTTCAAAATAAAAACCTTTGATTGACATTGAAGTATTGGACTGGAAACAAAATTTGCCTTGAGCACAACATTGCGTAAGTTACTCAATTGGAATAAGAGGTCCGGTCACTTAAGTGCCCGCACATCAAAATTCCGGCGACATTACATTTATTTAGGTACCAAAGTAATGTAGCTATCAAAAGTTTTGGTACATTTTCTATTTTGTAAGACCTAAATATAAGTCAGGGTTCCTTTTTGCTATAAATAATGGGAGCGTAAAATTTACGCACATTTATTATTCGGGTTGTCAATACTCAGCTCGTAAATCGTAAAATGGATATAACCTATATATTGCTACTATAACTTAAATATTTCTTTCTAAAGTGTAGTCGTAGTTTTCTCGTGTAGACATTAGTGGATGTTCATTATAATAATTTTGTCGGATTTATTATTTTATATATACTATAAATAAAATAAATAAATCCAACAAAATTATCGGATTAGAAGCTTTTTATTTTGAACAAATTATTAAATTAGTTTATAATGAAGCCTTGTTCTCTTCTAAGGATCTAACACCCGCAATAGTTTTAACAGTCGTAGTACCTGCATGAAAATACGGAAAATGGTGAAATACCACGACCTCTCAGAATATCGACGCTTTGTGGCTCATGCCACGTTTCGTTCGTTAAGAGAGGCATTTGGAAACCCATCTCTTTGCTCGCTTTTTATTATTTATAAAACTCCGAAATATTCTCGTTCTAATTAGAAATAACTAATGCAAATCGAACTGAGCTTAATTGATATTGGACGTCTTAGTTGCTTTTACCAGATTTAACAATTACACTTATAATAAAGTTGGTCTTTCATCCACACTATTTTGTACCAGCCACGAGACAATTTCTTGCTTTTTATTTTATTGAGTTGGTGCTTTATTTACTTGTACAAAGGCATCGTAAATGATGCATATGGGATTTCTAAGCAGACCATTCCAGACTTCTCAAACCACACTTTAAAAGCTTCAAAGCTAATCTCCTCATGGTTTCACTTTAATAATATACTATTAAAAAAAATACTCCTAATATTTATGTTACAAAAGAACAACTTTGGCGTACAAAATCGGGAGACAGATATTTCTACAGCCACATGGACGAGGCTGGCAGCTTCACCAAGAAACAGTTGGCTGAATTTAAACGCGTCTCACTGGCCCGGCTGTTATGTGAGAACGCTGGACTTGGCATAGTCCAGAAAGATGTTTTTCAACCTCCATCTGCCACGTATGTACCAATAATACGTTAATATAGTTTTATTAATTAGATTTCTTAAATTATTCATCATAAAAAAATTATGATCTGCAATTTTGTCAAGCTTATTGGGTTTTCTCACACTGGAATTGGTAGTATGATACTAAAACGAAACTCACTAGCGTTAAATTTCATGGCAAAAACATAAAAGCTATCTCAAAATTCTGCTGTCACTCACCTGCTACTCGTCGTGATTGACAATTGATGACACGAAAAAAACCCTCACAAGCGAAAATAGATTCGCAACCCTGGTATCAATTATTTCGTTCAGGGACACGAAAAAATGCTCTCTAACTCTCATTTTCAGATATAAAACGGGTTTAGCTATAAATATTTAGTAAAAGTTAGATGATTTTTTGGCGGGAATAGAATATGATATTAATATAATAATAATATATTATTATATTATTATTATATTATATTATTATATATTTATATATTAATATTATATATTATTATATTATGATGTTATTATTTTTAGAAAAATACACTATACATACCTTCGAAAATAATTGATTTATTTTTAACTTTACAGTAACCCATTGGTATCATGCGATAAATTAAAAGGAGTAAATTTAGGGGCATGGCAAGAACCAGCAAAACGGTCGGACATTTTCACCCGTACTAATAAATGGATCAAGAACAAAGTTGCAAGTGGAAACTCCACTCAGTTATAATAGTTCGTGCTGCACTAGATTTTATCAAAATACTTAATACCTTACCAGCGTAATCAAGACATTAATGATACTTACAATTGTTATTTGAATGTTTTCTTTTATTGTTAAAGAATATTGTTAATTTTAGAAGACTTTATCAAGAGGCTGATTTACAGTGTATTGTAACTAAAGATACGTCACGTTATTCGTTCGATTTCGTCAATAATATGAAAAAGTTTTAGTATTAAGGTATTCACACATATACTCCGTAAGCTATCGTTAAAATAAACTAAAATACCATTAGAAAAATAATGCATAATTATGTTCGTTCCGAGCATTGTAAATTTTAAATAGCATTAGATTCAGGATTATGAAATTATTATCTTAATTATATGGTAAATAATAGTTATAGTGAAAATAGTAGATAATAGATGATAGTAAAAAAATAGTATTGTGCTTGACTAATTAGGACAAATTAGAAATTTATATTCGACACTAGTTGAACTATTTTACATCGAAAAAGAACCAAAAAAGGGACTCAAGACTACGAAATAGTTCTATTTCAAGGTCACTTAAAGAAGGTTTTAGATTTAATGGTCGGTATGAGAGCCAGCAAGCTCAAAACTCGTATGTAAGTAGCACTCCATCCTTTACACAGATCGTTAAACAACGATAATCGAAACCAAATGGAAATCAATAGAATCTCATTTGGCTGGAATCATATGGCGATTCCGCAAACCTATTCAAAAACTATAGGTACTTTCCCTATCATTAGTTCTGTGTAAATTTTACGCCGCTATTTTTTATAGCCAAATACTTTATGGAAATTCACTTAAAGGATTTTTTGGATAGATTGTTAATGTATGAAATGTTGTGTTAAATTTAACAACGAATTGTTCTAAAAAATAATCGATTTCAATTATATTGATTACAATACCGCGTCGTAAAGTGGCTGTGATAAGTAATAGATACCACTGACCATATGGTTTCAGACCCGTGACTACACATCCTGTGATTCCAGTTTGTTAAAAGATCTGAGAATAAGTGGAGGATTGTTTTCCAGCTTCCGTTTTCGTAAAAAAATACAAAATGGATAATAGCGGAAATAAGTTAAATAAACGCCCTAAGATCCATCATTAAGTGAATCAGTGTTATCTTGCTCATCCAACCACATCTTTGTTCAGACTGATTGTAGAAGAAAGAGTAATTTATAATTTTCACGAGTAATGAACAAAAAGATGGTAGTCGTTCAGGTAATGAACAAAAAGATTCAGTTTTTGTTCATTACTCGTGAAAATGATCTCTGTAAAGAGTTCGAAACGTCGGGAAATAAATAGAAAATAAGTTCTAAATAAACGCGATATAGTCCATAAAAGTTGTTTTAATGTTATGAATGTGATTCGGGAAAATCTAAGAAATAAAAAAAAGAGTAATTCTTCAATATATTTTTTTATAATCTGTACTAATAAATAAAAAATAACAGTCTCGGTGGCGCAGTGGCTAGCACCCCGCTTCTGATTCAAGAAGTAGTGGATTCAAATCTGCCACACACCAATGACTTTTCGAAATTTTCGGAAGTTACGTGTGATAAATATCGATGACTGACAACTTTGTGCCCGGTATGGCAATAGGTTCGCCACCTATTCCATTTGGGACATAAACATAACGGCGAGACGAGGCTTAACAGCCGCTGCCTACACCTTCGGGTAGAAAAAGGCGTGAAGTTATGTTAATAAATAAAATAACACAAAAGATTAGGTAAATACTTTTATTTTATTATCTACAAAAATAATATTAATATAATTGTTACATAAACATGTTATTTATTTACAAAGAAACTTTTTAGATTACCTACAATTAGAGATTAGAGTATGTTTGCAGATTAATGAGTTCAGATAATTTTAATTTAATTTAAAATAACTTTGCCGCCAAAATTAACGAAGGATAGTCTGAATTTTAAAAAAGGAGCTTCTTAAGTATAAAAGGTTCATTATTAAAATTATTTTTAGTTGCTTAAACAAACTAAACAAGTTGTATCTTATTGAAGTCAGTTGTATTTAACTCTTTGGCATTTATAAATAGATATTTTTGAAAATGAAACAACTTAATTATATACTACGACAACACAACTTCACGACTATGGCCTCTTCCTCTATTCTTACACTCCTCCACTTTTGCGCTATATATCTGCTAAGTCGTTCATTTTACATTCTTTCTGCATATCCCAACTAGCTGTGCGCGCTATTACTTACTTTAACAATGACATTCGATACATTTTAAACTATAGGTACTATAATTTATTTGGAATCAGATGAAATTAGAAGTGAAGAAGAAGAAAGACAAGAAGCCTCGATAAGCTTACAATATACATTAATAGATTTTTGGTTTCATTCCATGGACATCATGGATCTCCTCATCAAAACTTGGTAGCATAGAAGTTATCGTGTGGTAGTTAAATCGCAGAAAATATGAATTGATTTTACAAATACAACAGAAAAAATTACCGCCATATGTAAATATAATTCGTAATATTAGGAACCTCTTTGTCTATCTTCTTCTCTTTCATTCCTATTTAACCTACTTACATGATCTTAAAACTAGATTAGTAGCTTCTTAGTACCTTCATATAAAAAGATCTCACACTTGTCTTATTCTCAGATCTTTTAACGAACTGGAATTACAAGATATGTAGTCACGGGTCTGATACCATATGCTTAGTGGTATCGATTAATTATCACAGCCACGACACGGTATTACAATCAATATAAAAACAATCAATACAATTGAAATCAATTATTTTCCAGAACAATTCGTCGTTAAATTTAACATAAAATGTTTTAACATGCATTACAATAACAATCTATCCACAAAAATGTTTTAGGTGAATTTCCTTAAAGTATTTGGCTATAAAAAATAGCGGCGTAAAATTTACACAGAACTAATGATAGGGAAAGTACCTATAGTTTTTGGATAGGTTTGTGGAATCGCCATATGCTTCTAGCCAAATGAGATTCTATTGATTTCCATTTGGTTTCGATTATCGTTGTTTAACGATCTGTGTAAAGGATGGAGTGCTACTTGCATACGAGTTTTGAGCTTGCTGGCTCTCATACCGACCATTAAATCTAAAACCTTCTTTAAGTGACCTTGAAATAGAACTATTTCATAGATTTAGCTCTTTTTTGGTTCTTTTTCGATGTAAAATAGTTAAACTAATGTCTATGTTATACGTATGTACACGTATGTTATACGTATATATGTTATTTATTACTATTTTTCCTATAACTTTTAATTACCATATAATTAAGATAATAATTTCATAATCTTGAATACTTCAAATATCTAATACTATTTAAAATTTACAATGCTCAGAACGAACTACACTACATAATTATACATTTTCTAATGGTATTTTAGTTTATTTTAACGATAGCTTACGGAGTAAATGTGTGAATACCTTAATACTAAAACATTGTCATATTATTATCACATCGACGAAATCGAAAGAATAACGTGACGTATCTCTAGATACAATACACTGTAAATCAGCCTCTTGATAAAGTCTTCTAAAATTTACAATATTATTCTTAAACAATAAAAGAAAACATTCAAATAATAATTGTAAGTATCATTAATGTCTTGATTACGCTGGTAAGGTATTAAGTATTTTGATAAAATCTAGTGCAGCACGAACTATTATTATAACTGAGTGAAGTTTCCACTTGCAACTTTGTTCTTGATCCATTTATTAGTACGGGTGAAAATGTCCGGCCGTTTTGCTGGTTCTTGCCATGCCCCTAAATTCACTCCTTTTAATTTATCGCATGATACCAATGGGTTACTGTAAAGTTAAAAATAAATCAATTATTGAAGATGAATATCGAGGGTACAGATTGTAATTTTTTTTCCGAAATTGTTTTCGGAAGTTATGTGTGGTAGATATCGATGACTGAAATACTTTGTGCCCGGTATGGCAATATGTTCGCCACCCATCGTTTTAGTGCCATTTATGTCCCATTTGGGACATAAACATAACGGCGAGACGAGGCTTAACAGCCGCTGCCTACACCTTCAGGTGTTTTTGTTTATGGGATAGGAGGGCAAACGAGCATGCGTGTCACCTGATGGTAAGCAACCTGCGCCGCCCATGGACACCAGCAACACATATAGTGTTACCGTTACGTTGTGGACCTTTAAGGGAGTAGCATAGGAAAGGATGGGCCCTTCCCCATCCTACCTACTGGGATTTATTTATAGCTCCCCATTTAATGTAAGGGTATTGTTAAATTGGATATAAGCTTTGATGCTACCTACCTACATACATTATCACAATTAATTTGCAATATTGTAGTAAGATTTGCAACTCATTCAAGTTTCAGTTTTTAATTACAATGATCAAGTTTGATGAGTCTATTATATGGTGTTGAGATTTTTTTTTATGGGATAGGAGGGCAAAGGAGCTAGTGTATCACCTGATGGTAAGCAATCTGCGCCGCCCATGGACACCAGCAACACATATAGTGTTACCGTTGCGTTGCCGGCCTTTAAGGGAGTAAGATAGGAAAGGACGGGGAAGGGGGATGGGCCTCCGGGTACCTCTTTCACCGAACGAAACGCGGCGTGAGACACTTTACGTCGATCTTCTGAGAGGTCGTGGTATTTCACCGGTCGAGCCGGCCCTTTCATGAAGCGAACAGCTTGGCTCTACCACTGTTAAAGGGGTACGGGTAACAAAAGGCGTGAAATTATGTTATGTAATACTTTTAGAAATCTAATTATTAAAGCTAAATTAACGTATAATTGGTACATACGTGGCAGATGGAGGTTGAAAAACATCTTTCTGGACTATGCCAAGTCCAGCGTTCTCACATAACAGCCGGGCCAGTGAGACGCGTTTAAATTCAGCCAACTGTTTCTTGGTGAAGCTGCCAGCCTCGTCCATGTGGCTGTAGAAATATCTGTCTCCCGATTTTGTACGCCAAAGCTGTTCTTCTGTAACATGAGTATCAGGAGTTTTTCTTTTTTAAATAGTATTATATTATAGTTATGTCATTTTATTAGTTGACAATTCATCCAAATTTAACTACGTGACTTTGTAACGGTGCGCCTGAAATAATATATTTTTTCGTTTTATTAGTACCTACTGCACAACTGCTCAACTTTTTTCAATTATTATTACATATTTATTTTTATAATGACCGATACGAGTAATTTCTTAAAATATCCTGCTAGAACGGTACGATATCATTTTGAATAGTACATCGCGGAAATCGGCCGATCATAGAATGACCTCAACATCAAAAGTTTCATCGAGAAAAGGAACTCGACTTATTAATGTCATGCGGGATCACTTCCTCAAGCTTTTATTCCAGACTGCTTCCTCACATTCGCCTCTAAAACTACAAGTGAAACCATGAGAAAATTAGCTTTTAAGCTGTTCAAGTGTGGTTTGAGAAGTGTGGGATAGGCAGCTTAAAAAAGCCATCGAAAATTATAATGAACACTGCATTGTACAAGTTGATCATCAGCCCTTTGAGGTCCACCGCTGGACATAGGCCTCCCCATAGAGCGCCACAACTGTCGGTCCGCTCAATCATGGGGGGTTTTTGCCATAATCGCCACGCTTGGCAGGCGGGTTGGTGATCGCAGTAGGCTATTGTATTTTCTTGAGAGAGAATGATGCTGCTCATTCTTCTAGCTTTTGCCTTAGTCGCCTTTTACGACACCCACGGGAAGAGATGGGGTGGCGGTATTCTAGGCCGCCGCCACACAGCAATTGTACAAGCAATTGTACAAGTTGATAAAGCACCAACTCAATAAAATAAAACATACATAAACATAACTTCACGCCTTTTTCTACCCGAAGGTGTAGGCAGCTGCTGTCAAGCCTCGTCTCATGTTTACGTCCCAAATGGAATAGGTGGCGAAGCTATTGCCATACCGGGCACTAAGATTTCAGTCACTGATATTTATCTCCGACTTTAACTTCCGAAAATAACTTCGAAAAGTCATTGGTGAGCCAGTGTGAGGATTTGAACCCGCGACCCGACCTCTGGACTACCGAGACCTGTCAATAAAATAATAGAAATTGTCTCATGGCTGGTACAAAATGGTGTGGATGCAAGTCCAACTTTATTATAAGTGTAATTGTTAAATCTGGTAAAAGCAACTAAGACGTCCAAGATCAATTTAGCTCAGTTCAGAATATTTCAGAGTTTTACAACGACGAATACAGAGTGAATACAGAGTTTTATAATACTATATTGACTGGACTAACTTATCAAACACGTAGCCGTCGGCCCAAGCATCGAACCCGGCAAAGGATTCTCTGCCATCAAGCCAATGACCAGATCAATGTCTTCAGGCTGCTCGTACAGTTGGGACAATTTGTCAATAGTCTGTAAATCAAAATTTAATAATGTATTACATAAGTTATTACTAATTAATAGTGTAAAATTTATAAAACATTTTAAGAAAAGAAATTATTTAACTGTAAAAAACGAAAAAAATAGTCACGGTAAGTTATTTTACATCTGGAGATGGACATAGAGCTTATGAAAAATTTAGTTACGCCGTTCATATTTATAATTATGATCCAAAAAGAACTCACTATTAAGAAGATTATAATATTTTAAGAAAATTTAAAGTTTAAGGGAAGCACTATTTTCTTCATTCGTATACAAGACATGTTACCATCACGTCAAAGCAACTTTCAAGTCGCCCAACACAAATCAAATATAGTTTAAGGATTAAATTTACCTTTTCGATGGGATAGGCGTGTCACCTGATGGTAAGCAACTAACCCCTCAAAATGGGATAGGTGAGAAGTATATAGAGAAAACTACATTACGAACCTACGAACGTACCTCTTGCGGTATAACGTCAGCAAGGTGTTTGAAGTTAGTAACAGTTGATTGATCGCAAAGCGCTCTATACTGTATATATCCAGGTAAGCCATGATCACGGCCGCGTTGGATGTCAACAGCTAAAACGTCCAGATTGCCAAGCCAGTGATGATGAACCTGTAAATTTTAATCATCATTGAGTATACGCGGAAGCTCCAGCATACCTATTAATAAATTTATGTAAACTATAATAGAGATTAACTACCTAAATAAACAAATATGCTCCATATCGCATTTACAGTAGATTGAATCATCATTCATCAACAATCATTTTTGCCCAATAATAACTTAAGCTTAAGAAAAAAATAATGTCTAAAAATCCAAGCTTTTCAAATTAGTGACTGTTACTTTCTATCCTATGACGTAGGCAGGAACTTTTAGGCTGAATTAAGTGAACTTTTACGCCCCAAATGGAATAGGTGGTGTAACCTTTTAAAGAGTATATACCGGGTACAATATTGTCAGTTATCACACATATTAGATGAATAGATAATTATTTAATTGTACACCTTACAAAACAAAAGAACATACATTAATACAAAAGTGCAAATGGCGGGCTTATCGCTAAAAGCAATTTCTTCCAAGCAACCATTGCATGATACATATTTATCACCCATAACTTTCGAAAATAATTACGAGATATTTTGGTATGAGCCTGACTGTTTGATTCAGAAGCGGAATGCTCTACCACCAGACCACTCAGACTTTTATGCGTAGTACCTATTTGTAAGTTAAAATTGGTAATAATTCCCAAAAAAGCTTACGTCATCATCATAATTCAAATCTAATCCTTGACTCTTCTGAGTCGCCATTCCTCTTAAGATCTTCGCTAATCCACCCTTTTGTGATACCATCATGGGCTTGTAAAAATTCATCCCAAGACGATATTCGTCCATAGTATTGTTCTCATCCATTAACTGAATATCTTGATCAAGTAAACTGTTGATGAAATGTAAACCGGCAGTAGCAAATGAGTTTGTAATTGTAGGATCCATGTCCTGATTAAAACCGTTGTCGTAGCTCTCGTACATATCTTCTAACGATGCACCTGTTGGATGCGATATTTTAAGTAAGTACATTTTAACTGATCTATGGGAATGGGAATATGGGATAATGGGATCTAAGATAAAGTAAAGTAGAACTAAAACAGATCAACTTCCAAAACTCTTGAAGAATTCATACTAATATTTAGACTTATTCTTCTAATAGTCTTAGGAGCCTAGAGGAACATGTACAGGCAAACATGGCAAAATTCTTTTGTCTGTTCTATCACTCTTGACTCTTCTAAATGTCGATATTATTGTTTTTTATAATAAATATTCTATTACTAGATAGATGTAAGGTAGGTACAAAATAAACAAGGTAATTTAATATTTATATTTATATATTTATTGTATATTCACTGCGAAAGTCTAACCTTTAGATCTAAACGTTTAGATCTAGGAATTCAAGTGTTACGAACTTAAAAACAATGACAGCGAAGAAGATTCTTAAAAATATATGGAAGTATGACTTTTAACGCGACCAAAGAAAAATTAGTACAATATTTTACCCATCAGAGCTGGTAGCCACAGCTCGTATGTAATATGTTGAACTTGTGCTATTACAATTCTTCGAGCTTCATGGTATAGCTTATCCGAGTTCCACTCGGGATTCATTGCAGCTAAAGTACGAGCCACCCGGTTGTGTTCTCTCACCCATAGAGTATACATGCTTGTCAGCCATGGATGGGAATTAGCACGAGAGTCACCTGTCCAAATGAAATAAGTTAAATAATATTAAGATAACATTCTCAAGGCGAGTTTACGTCAGGAAGACGGCCGGTCATAAAACCACAGCCAAATCTTATGACAATAATATATAGATAATTCGAAAGGATGACATGTTGTGATGACCCCATTTAAAGTGGGATAAGGGCAGCAAAATGATGACACCGAATGAACACATTTCGATCGGAATCAAACGTAAATATTTAAAATTTCACGTTCTTAATTGACGATAATTATTATTTAATTTAAATAAAACAAAAATTTAAATTCACGACACTTACCAGAATTAAAACAAGTGGCAGAATTACTGTGATCAAGGCATTTATCTTTAGGATTAATGGCCAAAGGCATAAGTTCTTCATCTTCAATAATATCAGTCTTCAGTAGTCCACCGGTTTTCTCTCTTAACTCTGCTGCATCTCTACTATTAATTCCATAGATGTTTGATCCATCAAGAAAATGCGATGCCTGGTTCATCTGTAAAGAAAAAATAAATATAGTATACTAGTTGACCCCGCGAACTTTGTTTCACGTCAGAAAGGAAATAAATATGGTCATTGTCATCCGTAAGAAATACGCACTCAGGCCATCGTGGACTTTTTTATATACCTATTGAAGGTGTTTAATAATGTAGTATATTGTTTTGATCTATCACTTAGGATTCACCCAGTGTTTGCAATTAAAGTGTTGAGTCTCGAAAATTAATACTTTTTATTTGGTACAGTAGTAGTATGAATAAAAATAAAAACCCAACCGGGTGATTTTCACACCTATCTATTAAAAAGACCGCATCAAACTCCGTTGCGTAGTTCTAATTATATAAGGGGACAGGCAGTGGAAAGCGACTTTGTTTTATACTATGTAATGATTCCATTCCGCCCATTCCTTTGACTATTAGAGTGTAAAATAACAAATTACATCAAAAATCAATTGAAGACTGGCTTTGAGATTGAAATCGTTGATATTGAATACCGGACCAATGTAAAGCAAAAAGCAAGGCCCATTTTTAATTTGAAAAGTCCACTTGGAATATCAATCTAAATAAGATGAGTAAATCATTTAGCATTTGGAAACTGGACTTTTATGTATGTGTTTTTATTTGTAGGTACACAGTAACCAGTACACACAATAAGAGGTCAAATGACGTATTACACGCGCCAGCTCGAACAACAAACAAACAACAATTATATCAAGGTCTTAACGATATCTATTTAGTATTAGTAATTGCTATGATTTTTTAAACTAATGAAACAATGCGAGTACTCTATGGTAGTTATTTGATGGTGACCATAGATATTTTAATATGATCTGAATCTGCTTTTAACTTTGTTAAATAAAGAGCCGGTTATATGTATTATTTATATCTTATGTATTATTTATATTTATAATTATGTTATATTTCGTTCGGCATTAGAAAGCTACTTAGAATTAAGTTAAGTATATTCATCATTTCAAAATATCTAGGTTACGCACAAAAAACTAAAAAAACCCAAAAGAAATATGTATATCTCGACGATCTTATTATATTTCGATGATAAAATGAATATACCCATTCATTTGTTAAGTCATTGATGAAAAAACTAAATTAATCCAAGTGCAGTAGGTACCACTTATTTTTATACAGTTACCTATTTAGATTCATTATAAAAAAATATTGTTAAAAATGTAAAATATTATAAATTAAAATAAAATATCTAACGTATTTCACTGAAATTTAAAATAGGCTAGTTTATAAAACAGTAATTAATATTTTTTAAATGGATACTAGGCAATGGTTGCGTTTGAATGAATACCGTTACAAGCTTTTTAATTTTCATGTTGTTAGTTAAGTATCGTCACTTATAATTGTGATGACACATAACATAACTTTACGCCTTTTTCTACCGGAGGCTGTAGGCAGCGACTGTTAAGCCTCGTCTCGCCGTTATGTTTACGTCCCAAATGGAATAGGTGGCGAACCTGTTGCCATATCGGGCACAAAGTTGTCAGTCATCGATATTTATCACACATAACTTCCGAAAATTTCGTAAAGCCATTGGTGTGTGCCAAGATTTGAACCCACTACTACTTGAATCAGAAGCGGTGTGCTCGCCACTGCGCCACCGAGACTAAATGATGACATTACTAATATAATTGACTCGACTAATTAAAACTATAGATACATAATATCAATTCACAATATATGTAACTGCATACATTTAGCCGTCAAATTTCAATAGAAGCTTATAATGCAGTTTGTTATGTTTTATATAGACACGTGCTGGTTAAATGTTTGCGCACATTCCTAACAATGGAAAGTCACCAGCCGCCGTTCTTTTCCTAACAATCTGGCAACTTTTCCATTACATATACGCATATTGCATGCATGTACATTATGTAACTTCACGCTTTTTATACCCGAAGGCATGGACAGTTAATTTTTGCTGTCCCATGACATAATTTCGTTATCAGAAGGGGTGCGTCGTTTAACTTTTTTTTTCAGATGGATCAGAAGCGATTAACTTCTTTAAAATCAATTAAGGGATTTTGTCAAATCAAAAAGCTTTTTAAAATCCAAATATTTAAGATTAGTCCATACTCTGAGACGCTGATTTTATTATTAAACTGGATGTAAGCCGTAAGTTCAGTTTTACCAACTGCCAAACAATTTACAAAAGCGTCCGCGATGGTGTATGACTCTCTTAGTGATAACCCACAAATACCATTTTATTACTTTACTTTTTACGAAAAATAATGGCTTATTTAGTATCAAAATTTTAAACATTACAGCATTATTTTTTAACCAATTAAGTACCTAATCCATTTTGCATTTACATTTTACTATAGTTTAATATAAATCTATACAGCATAAAATTTAAATGAATATATTCGAAGATATTACAGATTTAAAATGTACGGACATAGCGGTTGGGTCGCGCACCGGTAAATAGCGCCAGTCAAAATTTATAAAATCTAAAATAGACTCATTGTAATATATAATCTGTTCTCTCTACCAAACCCTCGAGAGACTTGGCGTGAATTTAACTTAGCATGTATGAAAAATAAAGCATTACAAACCTTCTTCTTAACAATTCTAAAAAAACATAAAAATCCTCAAAGACTAGGTTTTATTAAAAATTTAATTTAACGTTTTTAATCTCTTATCGCAATTTTATTGCTTATATTAATTATAAATTATCGTTGAAACCAAAAAAGAGCGTATAAACTTTATATTCCTCATATAAAGTTAATTTGTTTTTTCATACCTCCACGCCATTAATGGACGAAGGTGTAGGCCGATTTCCGCATGTCATTGAACGAAATATGGAATGAACGTTGAGCCTTATTTATGACATTATTTGGCTAAGTCATCGATTTTTATCACACATAAATTCCGACCATTCTCTGGTATGTGTGTGCCAACAAACTCGAATCCTTTTGAAACTGATGCCTCATTAAAACGACGTAGATATATAAAATTAATATAATCATACTTGATATATAAAAATTTATTAAATAAAAAAAAATATTTTCAAACGTATTCGTGATGAAACATCAGCCAGAAAATATTATTTATGTTTATTTATACGAAGGACTTGTTGCAAGGTGAACGAACCGAACTTGTTCTAGATATTAATAATATATTCAGTTCAAATCAATTTACGATTAAATTGAGTAAGTAAATGTTACAACATAAATAAAATGTTTTATTGAAAAAAATCGACATAATTTGATCTATTTGTACTATCTATATAGGTAAGTAAAACCTATTTGATGCATGATCAAGAAAACAAATAGTCTCGGTGGTCCAGTGGCCGAGCATCACGTTTTTAAATCTAAAAGTCACGAGTTCCCTGGCTCACACCAATGACTTATCGAAATTAATTTCGAAAGTTACGTGTGATAAATATCGATGACAGGAAACTTTGTGCCCGGTATGGCAATGGCTTCGCCACCTTTTCTATTATGGGACGTCATGACGGCGAGTCGAGGCTTAACGGCCACTTCCTACACCTTCGAGTAGAAAAAGGTGGGAAGTTCTGTTATCTTTTGTTATCAAAAAAACATTTTATTGGATTTTAAAAAATAACAATCCAATGTTCGATAAAGATAGTGAATCTAAAGTTCACGAAGAATAAATACACAGAATTTCGAACGCAATGTTTAACAAATGGTCTCCATTAGGGGAAAGTAATATCGGCGATAGATGGCACCATCCGTCGAGAAGCACTCGAACTGTGTATCTAATAGTATCTATACTTCTTGCTACCGTCTATCGAAGCTGAATAAATTACGTTAGTACCTCTAACCACTGAGGTATCGGGTATTAATTTTCAATGCATATAAGTTTCAAACAATTGCAGTATATATAAATAGATAGGGTCATTTAGCGAAGCGCTGTTTATCAAAAAACCAACAACAAACAAATATAAAACAAAGATAGTTGTTTCAAAAGTCATTACACTACAATATTTGTGAGTTGAAATTCAATGAACTATAAATCTAGACCCCAACCTGCTCAGTGGCGCCGAAAGTGCAGTCTCCTCTATATGTTGTAAGCGATCGGGTATACTCCATACAAGTATGATACTGGTCCTTGTAGATAGGGTCATCGTATGGTACAGTAATAGACATACAGCTGGGATGAATATACCTTGGAGCCAGGTGGAATCCATCATTGCCGCAGCATCTGATAATTTCGTTTGTATGAACTGTTAAAAGAGAAACAAACGCGAGTTAGTTTGAGATTCTGAAATCATACGGGGAACGCATTACTGACTTTTACTGCTATTTAATGAACCATTAAAAACATTATTGCTTTGGGAATAGATGGTCGTGATTTTTTTATACAGTTGGGAATGTTACTGACTTAAAACCTAAGCCAATTTTGCTCCTAAGCAAAAAATAAGTTCATTCTCTTAGTAATGTTCTTCAATAATGATCTTGTTGCCCTCTTTTCCAGACCCTGAATACAATATCTTCTAAGACAATTTTAACACGTATTGGTACCAACATATTCGATTTACGACCAATGATAAAAGAAGGTAAGAAAGGATTCCCTTTTAGATAGGTACTTTATGCAAATGAAGTTAAAACTTACTTGTTTTGCGTACCGGAGTATGTACTAAATCCTGATAGACAAATTGACCCCAAGCAGCTAAGAAAATAGTTTTTTCAGGATTAGGTTGATCAAGATTATTTGTGAGTTTAGTACTGACTGTACGAGCTGAAGGCAGCGGTTTATTACTCAGAGCACGTCGAGGCTGTAAATTAAAAAAAACTTTATAATTTTCTATTGAAAGTCAATTTATTTTATTTATTATATAAATTACATAACCTCACTTGTATTACCGGAAGAAGTTAAGCAACAACGATTATTTCTAGACACGCTGAATTAATTTTTTAGTTATTTCTAGTCCCAGATACTTTTCATCATTGATATCCATCACACATAGCTACCGTAAAAACAATGTTTAGCCAGGATTCGAAGTAGGGACCTCCAGACTGGATGTGAGATATAGTGCACATCAGCTGCTCACCAACAGTCACCTCTTACGGGACCCACAGACAGAGATGAGTTAGTAGTTAAGCACTATTCTCTAGGCATACGTCAACTTACATAAAATTTAATAGTTATCAAACAAACTTAAAGATAAACAAACGAGTTAAGCGATATAAGTAATGAGGTTAAATCATTGACCGGATTTTCGAACACGCACCGTTTCAATACCGTCAGCATATCTTGGATGCAGAAGCCGTTTGTAGCCGGTCATGGCTTGACCCCAGGACGAGCGGACAGGATTGTTACAGGATCCATCAAATGTTCGGTATTTGGAAGACATCTTGTTTCTACGACACGTGAAGCGCTTAAGACTTGCGCATTCTGCTCCGTACTCACTGTCTCGTAAATTCAAAGTGCTGATAAAACTTGCACACTCGTCATTGGGCAATCCATATCTGCGTGAGAATAAATAAAACTATTGTTACCTACATAGTAATGATACCAAAATTTTATTAAGTTGGAATCTCAAGTTACCTTCTGCATCTAGTGTAAACAAGATTCTGTGATGCCTTCGTAATGATCATAGAAGATTTCTCTAAATGCATAGCTTCCTTTGAAGCAAACCCTTCAATTGCAAGACCGTATGCAGCAGAATCAGTGTTCGCAGTAATTCCCGCCGATTGCAAATTGTATTCTAATCTTTTCAACATATCAACACCCATTTTGCTGAATGCTAATGATTTATTTGCATGAACGACTGTTACTGGCGGTAACTTTCTTAATATTTCAGCACTTGGAAATGGAAAATCGTATAAAGGTGGTGGATGAATGACATCTGTAATTAATTAGTATATTTTTTAAATAAACTGGAATTGTAATAAAAATAAATCACCGCATGTAATATGTTTATTTACCTGAATTTACGATTAGATTTAGTGGATACGGAGCGACATGACTACCAAATGTTAATCCCGCCCAAAGCACTACACCAAGTAGTATCATCTTCATCATTTCTTCCATTATACTGCAACGTAGAGCACAACTTTGAAAAGAACTAAACACAATTTAAGTTAAATAATATTGGTAGGAATTTAAACTCATAAAACCAACCGATTACAATACTTCAACAGTAACATATCGAGACCCGATAACCAAGAAGTTTGTCGGCGAACTGAACTCAAGAATCGTTCGATAAATAATTATTAATATAAAGAAGCATTGCTACAAAACGATTCTGATAACTTCTCGATGACCCCAAACATTTGATAAGTATTATAGATAGTTGGCTATTCTGGGGCGTATGCAGTCGAGCCCCCGGATCTCATTGGTGATATCTCTGGATTAAGTTTATTTCCATGTATTGTTTATAATTCTTCAATAACTATCATATGAAGTGTCTTAAATTTGCTCATTCTTAATAGATTGTATTTTTATCGTGATGATATTCTTTTAGTCAGTAAAACAATGATTGCAAGTTATTAAAAATAATACATGTAGGTGTGCATTTCTTATTTAAGAATATCCTCAACAAAATTATTCAAAAAGCGAATATCTTTGCCGATTGAGTGAATGATCATACAAAATAATTATTGTATACATATTATGTAGTTAGAATAGGTATGTTAAAATTATTTATATCAAATTCAAACTGGGTTTAATTTAAATATATGTCAAAGTTATCTATTGTTTACAAACAGAGATAGAGAAATTATCTAAGTTTTATTTATATTTTTAATGATTCATTTTATTCATAACACATGTAGCATTCCTGTGTACTGATAACCATGAAAACATACGAGTATGTTAGTATTAGGGATAGGCGAAGACACACATTCCATGACCAAATAGAACATGTTCTGAAGCAAGGTGATATTAGGAGCCTCAAAAATCGACGCGCGTGCATGAAAAGAGTTTTGAAAGTCAACGAAGCGAGTGCCTTATGGCGCTCTGTTCTCTCTGCCTACCCCGCAAGGGATTTGGTGTGAAGTTAGGTATGTACGTTATGTATTTTGATGTCCATGACTAATAATTTCGGACCCTATAGTGCAGTGGCTATTAGTTGCATTGTTCAGCATTCTAGAAGATATATTTGATCCAATTTTTGATCCAATTCAAAATTAATTCTGTCGAGTTTATTTATTTAGGTTAATTAATGGAATTGTCGCGATAAATTAAATCGAACTAGTCGACGGCAATTAAAAGTTTCAAAAGATGTTGTTTTAATTAAATTATAAATATCGTAACTGTGACCTAATCATAAACATGAATATTAAAACAAACTTAAATCGAGTCAGTATCAGTCAGATCATTAGTAATTGTTTATACTCGGCTTATAATAATATATTTAGGTGTAGCTACGTAATGTGTATGTACTTTTTATACTAAGCCATGAGTTTAATTTTATCTTCTTATTAATGTATTAAATTCAACTTTAAATAACCTAAAGTTAGATATACCTAATTGATTCCAATTCAACAAAATTTAGAAATTTTCAGTTTGTAGGAAGCATTAACAAGTCGACAAGAATATTTTATTCTCTTAGCTTACTAGTTTAATAGATTTTTACTGTATTTTTTTAATGAAAAGTTAATCTTTTATTAAATAAATTCATACTAAATATTCAAACCATCCATTCATCCATCCACCTACAGCGATTAGTTTCAAAAATGTGCTAAAGCAATTGGAATGCAGTAAACCCATTTATTATTTGTCGAAATACAGTTAAACTCAGACTTACGTGGAATGTTCACTACATCCATCGCATTCTGACTTCCTTCTAGAACATTTCTCAGCAGATTTATTCTTAGCATCGGCATTCAACATGGACTTTCTTTCGATGATCCGTTTAAACAACATAATAGCAACAACAGTATTTGTTGTTTCCGACAGGTGTCGCGTTTTTGTCGAATGTTAGATTTATAAAGTACTATAGCTGATGGAAATTGATAAAAAGAGCGACTTTCCATTAGATTGGCAGAAGAGCCGAATTCACCTCTACTGCCGAAACAACACTGTTCCGAATGCAACTGGTAACATCGAGAACAGCTGGCGTTCTGTTCTATCAACAAACTCGCCCCACCTTGCACCGCTCCGCTCCGCTTAACAGGTTATTCCGCAAGCGCCACAGAATATTTTTGAAGCTGATACCTGTACTGCGGCTTTAATATTTTCAAAAGGTTGTTATCTCGTTTCATAATATTTATTACATATGTAATTATGCTTACCATTTGAATTATTGGCAATATATTTTCATTGTAATCGTATTCAGGTTTTTATCGTTTTTCAATTCAATCTAACAGATATACGTACTGGTCAATTTTTATACTGTGACATTAGTGCCTTTATTAGTGTACCTATACTTTAATAGAGTGCATGCGATTGTAACGTTATTTCTTTCTTTTGCTTCTGAATTACTTAATCGGTTATCGTTACATACCGGCCGAGGCGATAATACAAAATTTATTGCTTCTAAGGCGAAACAAAGTTTGCCGGGTCAATTAGTATTGTATAAACGTTTAAAAACTAGAGACATCTCGGTTACAAAACCACCTCTAGAAGAACCATCCTTCTACCATTAGGTAACTAATGAAGAGCCGTGAAATATCATACCATACAGTGCCTATTTGGATTTTAATCCATACAAATAGTCTTAATAATAAACCTATATTCTTACCATGTACCAATTTACCATCGGTATTAGTCGAATTCAAATTCAACTTCAAAGTATCTATATTCAATAGACTTCTCACAGCACTCAGAATCGTCATACAACTAAATTACTTAAATCAATCTAATATACTTCATCATCATCATCAGCCTTTTGATGTCCACTGTTGGACGTAGGCCCCATAGAACGCCATAGCTCACGATCCTGTGCCTTTCGCATCCAGTGGATGCCAGCAATCTTGACCAGATCGTCGGTCCACATAGTGGGAGGACGCCCCACTCAGGGCTTCTTGAGTAGAACTGGCAAGAGACTCGGTAAAGTGCAATGATGGTTGACAGAAGTTTTCGGTATAGATTAACCAAAACGATTGCATGCATTTCTGCGCCTTTCATATAGGTACAGTAATAAAGGTCCACAAGCACGTGTAGAGTGCATGCAGTCATCGTGGTAGTTGAGTCCCCTCCCCGACCCTACTTCACCACCTCTATTCTCCTGCGTACAATATAATGCATCAGCTGATCACGCGCTACAAGCATGTTTGCACTTTGCAACTGCCTTGCGTGAAATTTGTTTTAGGTTGGTCTTCAGTTATATGAAGTAGAAATAATTCAATCCATAATTATAATCAAAAATATATGCACTACTACATACTACAGGTACATGTGTGGATAATGATGATCATTACATAGTATAAAATAAAGTCACTTCCCGCTCTCTGTCCCCTTAGATGCTTAGATCTTTGAAACTACGCAACGGATTTTGATGCGGTTTTTTTAATACATAGAGGGTGTCAACGGGGTGGTTTGATCTGTAATTCATGTTTAGTGTAGTAAAATACCCTTTATTTTACCCATAATTTTTAAGATTTAGAACTTTAAAATTGCAAACGCTGCCTGTACCCAAAGTTTATCACTTTGGGTTCAGGCAATCAAAACAATGTACTACATTATTATACACCTTTAAAAGGTCTACAAAAAAGTCCGCGATGGCATATGTCTATCTCTTAGGGGTAACCCTAAGAGATAGACATATGCCATCGCGGACTTTTATTTAGATTTTTATTTCTTAGCTTTTACCGTAAAATAATGGCTTATTTACGAAGCGATTTTAAACATTACAGCATTAATTTTCATCCAGTTAAGTGTCTTAAATAGAGTGTGCTTTTAATTTAAATCAATATGGCTCGTTACAAGGTGTAATTTAAAAGAAATATTTACGAAGATATTGCAGTATTAACATAGCGGGAGATTGCACTTGCGTCGCGCAGTAGTACCGATTAGTACCGACCCAGACGCGTGCCGATAAATAGCTCTAATTGAACTTTTTAATAACCGAATTTTTCTCATTTATTACTTTTGATGCGGAACAAAGCCGGGTCAGCTAGTTTAATATATAAAATTCTCGTGTCTGTGTGTGTGTGTGTGTTTGTTACCGTACTCCTACGAATTGGCTTGAGTGATTGTCATGAAATTTGGTATGCGTATTGGGTAGGTCTGAGAATAGGACAACATCTCTTTTACATCCCCCTAAACGCTAAGGGTAGTTCATCCCTAACATATACATATTTTTTATACATACAATCCTAAATTTTCAGCTCTCTACGATGAACCCCTGTTTGTTTATTGTTGATCAAAGACTTTATTTTTTGGGCTAGACTACGTTTCCTGGGTTGATTAGTAATATATAATATATACTATATATATATATACTCTGTGATCAACAGGTTCAATACTGGAAGTGATCACCGACTTCATCGAGGCTCTCTAAATATTAACCCGAAAGCTGAAAGGACCCGGAAGATGAGGTCTATTCTCCGACCTACGCCACTCCAAATAGCCGACACCGAAAAGTTCCAAATGGAACTTCAAAATCGGTTCAACCTGCTGGAAACCACAGGCAACGTGGACGAAAAGACCGCCACTGTGGTCAACACGCTGAAGAAAGTGTCTTTAAGGTTGTTCCCGAGATCGCAGTAAAAGGAGTCCAAACTGTCTGCTGACACGCTCGAGCTGATGAGGCAAAGGCGAGAAACTCCATCCGATCAGCTGTCTTCGTCAGAATGGAAAAGCCTAAACCAGCGAATTAGAAAGCTGATGCGGCGCGACCTTCGTCGGTCGAATACTCGAGCTATCGAGGACGCGATCGACCGCAACAAAAGGTCGAAAGTGTTTGCTCAGCAGCTTGGAAAGCCCCATCTGACGAAGCTGAAAACTGCGGATGGACGTGTCGTCACCTCTAAGCCTGAGATTCTCGCAGAGATAGAATCTTTTTATGGGCTCCTTTATTCCACACGGATGACCAAGCCGACGAGGCACAGCGAGAATGACCACAGAGCCCCGCTAACGCGTCACTACAGTGAGCACATCCCCGACTTTGCAGAATGTGAGATTAGTGCGGCTCTCGGGCAACTCCAGAACAACAAGGCACCCGGTGATAACGGAATCACAACAGAACTTCTAAAGGCCGGCGGGACTCCTATCCTAAAGGAATTAGCAAGTTGTTTTGATTCCGTCATACAACAGGGTATAACACCACAGGTTTGGAGCAGGAGTGCGGTGGTGCTGTTCTTCAAAAAAGGTGATAAGACCTTACTGAAGAATTACAGACCCATCTCACTCCTGAGCCATATCTACAAGTTGTTCTCGAGGGTCGTCACGAATCGTCTCGCTGCAAAACTCGACGAATTCCAGCCTCCGGAGCAGGGCGGGTTTCGAAAAGGCTTTAGTACCGTGGACCACATCCATACTGTTCGGCAGATTGTACAGAAGACCGAAGAGTACAATCAGCAGCTGTGTATGGCTTTCGTGGATTACGGAAAAGCCTTCGACTCCATCGAAACTTGGGCAGTTCTGGATGCATTGCAGCGATGTCGGATTGACTGGCGATATATCGAGGTGTTGAGATGCTTGTATGACACCGCCACGATGGCTGTCCAGATCCAGGATCAAGTGACGAACTCCATCGAGCTGAATCGAGGTGTAAGACAGGGAGATGTCATATCTCCCAAACTCTTCACGTTGGTGAAGAGTTTGGGAGATATGACATCTCCCTGTCTTAAAAACGTCCTCCAGAGCGTTGGCTCTGGAGGACGTTTTTAAGACCTTGGACTGGACTGGACAGGGTATCAACGTGAATGGTGAGTACATCTCGCATCTTCAGTTCGCCGACGACATCGTTGTAATGGCAGAGTCGCTGGAACAGTTAAGCGGAATGCTGCGCAGCCTAGACGAATCCTCTCGACGTGTCGGTCTGAGCATGAACTTGGACAAGACCAAGGTCATGTTCAACGAACATGTCGTGCCCGGACCGATAAATGTCGATGGGTCAATTCTCGAAGTCGTAAAGAAATACGTCTACCTAGGCCAAACTATCCAGTTAGGTAGACGAAACTTCGAGAAGGAAGCCGACAGGAGGATTCAGCTGGGTTGGGCCGCATTAGGCAAACTGCGTAGAGTTTTCGGCTCGCCTATACCGCAATGCCTGAAGATCAAAGTCTTTGACCAGTGCGTCCTACCAGTAATGACCTACGGTGCCGAAACGTGGACACTTGCGGTGGGGCTAGTCCACAAATTTAAAGTCGCTCAGCGAGCTATGGAGCGAGCTATGCTCGGAGTATCTCTGAAAGATAGACTCAGGAATGAGTATATCCGACAGAGAACCGGAGTAACCGACATAGCTCGTAGAATAAGCTCGCTGAAGTGCCAATGGGCTGGTCACATCTGTCGAAGGACCGATGGTAGATGGAGCAAGAAGGTCATGGTGTGGAGACCGCGAATTGGTAAGCGTAGTGTAGGACGCCCACCAGCCCGATGGTCAGACGATCTCAGAAGGGCTGCTGGAAAAGATTGGATGCTGAAGGCAGAGAATCGGATGATGTGGCGCACATTGGGAGAGGCCTATCCACAATGCAGTCCTGATCCCAACGCTAACTTATGGAGGCGAGAGCTGGATATAGCAGTGTGTGCATGAAAGTAGATTAAACGCGGTAGAAATGAGGGCACTGCTTGTTAATTTAGCTAATTTACTAAAACTTAAAAATTGCTTATTATTGTACCCTAATGTTTAAATTTTAACCAAATGTGAAATGTCAAACACATTTGACATTTTTTATAAGATATTGACAATATTTTAATGATTTTATGACGGGGTGACGTCATTCAAATATTATGATTGCCGTTCACTGTCAAGTGATTCAATTTCTATTGCCTAAAAATTTCTTTTATAAAAATTTTCTTTTCTAAAAATATTATTAACCTTTCTGTATTTTTATAAACTGTTTTGTTTTAAAAATCTGTATATCAATAGTAAGACATTCCAATCCACCTGATTCAGACTTAGTGGAAACTAGCGTTTGGCTCCATCAATTTTCCATGGTTTAGATAGTTATTTTAATGAGTTAAAGATAAACCTATACATACATACAATCACGCCTTTTTCCCATGGGGGCAGGCGGAGACTAATTCTTTTCACTTGCTACGATCCTAACATACATTTCTAGCATCCTCCACTCTCATTATCGCTTTCATCGTTAGAGTCTGGCCAACGAAAGCTGTCCAAGAAAAAAGGCGGGAATTTTAAAAAATCAAGAGCTGTTAACCCTGGCTATACACTGCATAAACGGAGTTAATACTATTTATTTTTCAGCAAGTACATTTTTTTCGAGTTGAAAAAATTTTGTTTTGTTAACAACTGTTGTTGCAATTTTCGATTGTATTATGAAGAATATCAAATAAAAGATTTTAAACTTTTAATTCTGTCTTTTTATTATTTTCAAATAATCTATTATTTATGTACAGTCGAGGACCCCGAGGAGCCGTACAAATATAGGAGCTATGAGTCATAGTTAAAATCGGATTCCAAAAACTCTACACCTGATATTGAATCAGCTTCATTGCTTTCTTCGCTGCTACTGCTACTGTCCCCAACATGTATTATGAATGGTTCAAGTTCGTTTTCAGTAATATGGTCCCTTAATTTGTACTGATTTTCCACATTTAGTACATGATCAGTGTACTTCTTCCAGTCATCAGCAGTTATGGATAGAAAACATTCTTTTATTAAATTTTGCATTTCAGACCCTGGTATTCCTATATTTTTGCTTGCTACTTTTCTCTTCGCTTGACTCCATACAAGCTCAATAGCATTGAGGTCACAATGATACGGTGGCAACAACAAAATTTCGTGATTGTGGATATGACTGTGTTTTTTTAGAAGCACTTCTGCTTCGTAAACAACGGCAGGTTTATTATCTTTCACCAAACACATTAATTCAGCTTTGGTGTGATATTCTTCGAAATGAATATTATTTTCTTGAAGCCATATTCGGAGATTAGCTTTAGAATCAGACATAGTAGGGGGTTTGTTTACTTGTTTCACATGGTAACTTGCATTGTCCATCACGATTACACTAGGTTTAGTGAGATTAGGTATCAACATTTCCTCAAACCATTTCATAAAGTTGGTAGCATTCATATCATCATGGTAGTCAGCTGATTTGGATTTTGTGCTGAATACCAATAATGCACCTGGCACAAACCCTTCCTCCGATCCGGCATGCACAATAATATGTCTTTTTCCTGATGATATATTAGTAGTGACACCGCTTGTTGAAGGTCCTTGCCATGATTTTTTAACTTTATAGTTCTGATGTACATATGTCTCATCAAGGTAAATAATCTGTTTACCTTCTAGCCTCTTTTTATGTATTGTCCTCAGGAATCTATGTCTCCATGCCGCAATTTCATATTTTTCTGTAAGTAAAGCCCGTTCATTTTTATTGTTTTGAAACTCAAACCCGTTCTTGTGTAAAAATTTTCTAAGGGTTTCACGGCATCCCTTAAATTCAATTGCTTCCTTCAGCTCATTGTGCAGGCTTCTCAGTGTTGGGACTTGTTTTCTAACTCCATAAAATTCGTTTATTTTGTTTCTTATAGCTGAAATATCAAAATTATCCAAATTGGAAACTGTTGCTGAATGTGGACGATTTTTCCCCGGAGTATTCCACTGTCCTTGATTTTTGGACCCTTCAATTTTAATTCTTCTTAGAGTCTTCACACTGACATCTGAAGATAACAAATACAATAAATTATGTATGTAACAGTATATTATTAATTATTAGTCATTAAAGTCAAAAACCATAATAATATCGACGGCAAAAATCAAACCTGCTGTAACCCACAAAATGAAAAATGTTCACCAGAGGCAAAAGAAAAATATTTATTTAAAAAAAAAATATTTTCTCCTAAACTATAACACTTAGAAGTATCATTTTAAGAACCAAAATGTATTTTTTTGTTTTCTATCAATCCGAATACTAAGATTTTACCAGAAGTAAGTTTTATTATGTGTTTGTGTTGGTTACAGCAATAGCAACTTTTTTTCTGTTATGTGAATTTGCTGTTAATGAAGCATATAAATGTATGGGAGACTCTAAATTAAACATTTATGTGTAAAGAATATTTGATGTAATTACATAAACCAATAAATTATCTGTGTCAATTCTGAAGTAAATGATATTAGTGTGTATACCTAGATGAACTTAATTTGTCTTTACTGCTAGAAATGATGAAAGGATGGTAAAACATAAAGCTGTAACTATGGAAATTTATTTATTTTGTGAAAACAAACTAAAATATTTAACTGAAAAGACAAATTGAAAACATTATTTTCAATGTAATTTTACCTTGGTTTGTTTTCTGAACAATATTTTTTTAATAAATCAATGAATAATTTTAGGGTAAATTAAAAACATTGTTAATATAAAATCAAAATGTAATATTGAGAAACTCTTCACAATCAGTTGATTTTTTTTTAAATCAGTTTTCTGTTGCACTATCTATTTCTTCTATGTCTTCTTCATCTGTCTCCATTAGGTAATCCTTTGCTTTTATGCTTACTTTTAAATTTTCGTATTCTGCAGCAAACCTCGAAGGAATTATGTTCTTATTGACCTTCAAATCCTTGTATTTTTTGGCAGATATTCCTAATGGTGTACGGTATAACATATCCTTCAAACAAGTTGTATTTTTTAATGGAATTAAAGGAATTGTTAAGGTTTCCGAGTCAGGTAATATTGAATTTTTAATATACAGGGTGCTTCACAGACCCTATTCTAACCACTTATATCTAGAATCTAGACATGCTTTGAAATCTAGATATCCTATAGAAAGTAAAAAAAGGCAAAAAAAATTTTTTTTTACTTTTTTTACAAAAATTATCCCGCAGAAATATGAACCATGATCACCCTACTTATGACCTACGACAACTGAGTTCATTGTGACTACTCGCCTAAAGTATTTCATTCATTTTTCCATTTCGATCATCAATAGGGTTGTCATCTCTAATTTTTAATAATTATGTGAAGTTACAAAAAAAATTTAAGCTGACTACATTCTGATCTTCTTTCTAATCATTCTTTAAGAAACCACATGGAATTACCATGAAACATAATCAGTAAATAGTTTTCCCTGTCTACACTCTCATGTATTTGAGGCGTGAAGTTACACAAAAAAAGCTATCTGTATTCGGTTCGCATTAAGAAATCTTATAAAATTACTATGAAACATAATCAATAAGTAATTTTCGCTGCCTACACCCGCATGTATTTGGGGCGTGAAGTTACAAAAAAATTTAAGCTGACTACATTCTGATCTGTTTAAGAAATCATATGGAATTACCATGAAACATAATCAGTAAATAGTTTTCCCTGCCTACACTCTCATGTATTTGAGGCGTGAAGTTACACAAAAAAAGGCTATCTGTATTCGGTTCGCAATAAGAAATCATATAAAATTACCATGAAACATAATCAATAAGTAATTTTCGCTGCCTACACCCGCATGTATTTGGGGCGTGAAGTTACAAAAAAATATTAAGCTGACTACATTCTGATCTGTTTAAGAAACCACATGGAATTACCATGAAACATAATCAGTAAATAGTTTTCACCGCTTACACTCATGTATTTGAGGCGTGAAGTTACAAAAAAATATTAAGCTGACTACATTCTGATCTGTTTAAGAAACCACATGGAATTACCATGAAACATAATCAGTAAATAGTATTCACTGCTTACACTCTCATGTATTTGAGGCGTGAAGTTACACAAAAAAAGCTATCTGTATTCGGTTCGCAATAAGAAATCATATAAAATTACCATGAAACATAATCAATAAGTAATTTTCGCTGCCTACACCCGCATGTATTTGGGGCGTGAAGTTACAAAAAAATATTAAGCTGACTACATTCTGATCTGTTTAAGAAACCACATGGAATTACCATGAAACATAATCAGTAAATAGTTTTCACTGCTTACACTCTCATGTATTTGAGGCGTGAAGTTACACAAAAAAGCTATCTGTATTCGGTTCGCAATAAGAAATCATATAAAATTACCATGAAACATAATCAGTAAATAGTATTCGCTGCCTACACTCTCATGTATTTGAGGCGTGAAGTTACACAAAAAACTGTGAACCCTACTTAATGATTCATTTGTAGGTCATGTGTATATGTGCTGTGTATATGTGTGCACCTCTTACACGTGCTGTGACCTGTTACACGCGCCCGAAACTTCCTTTGAGAATTGCCGCCTGCCTTTCGGCTCGCACAAGGTAACCTTGAACTCATCAGGCGGCATTTATAAAAAGAATTTGTCGGCATTTCTAAATTTACAGTGAAATATTTTGAAATATTAATATTATTTATTATGGGTCCGTATAATTTTAATGTACCAACGCAAATTAATAAAGTATATTATTATTATCATTATGTTGCATAACACGTGAAAGCTTAAAAAGTATTACGTAGGTAAATCCTAGGAGTCTCGGTGGTCCAATAGGAGAGCACAAGGCTTCTGATCCAGAGGTCCGGGTTCGAATCCTGACACTGGCTCACACCAATGACTTTTCAAAATCGTTTGCGGAAGTTAAGTGTGATAAATATCGATGTCTGAAAACTTTGTGCCCGGTATGGCAATAGGTTCGCCACCTATTCCATTTGGGACGTAAACATAAGGGCGAGACAGGGCTTAACGGCCGCTGCCTACACCTTCGGGTAAGGCGTGAAGTTATGTTATGTTAAATCCGGTATTCGGTATTGTGCGTATTATTACTTAAAATTTAGAGATTTTCTAAAATACTATTCCAATTTGCTTTGGATGAGATTTGAGTGAAATTAAAATATCTAGTAGACTCTATAGTACAGCGACTAGTATTTTTAAAGTTATTATAAAAAAATAAGTTATCGTATAAAGGTTCCGTATTTTGGTATAACGGTACCCTAAGAAATTAAAAATGGCAGAGACACTAGTATTTAGGAATGTGACATTAAACATAAGAAAACGATTTTTGATTAAACGATTAATTTATTACAATGAAAAAATCGATAATTAATAATCGTATTTATTTAACAAAATAATCGATTTATTTAAATTAATGGATTTTTAAATTTTTGGGCAATATGTACAATTAGTTTTAGGGGGTCATGTCAAGAGCGTGCACGTCGCGACCCCTGCCGTCCCAGTGGGACGCAATCTTGACCGAAGCAAACTGAGCCGGACGGGCTGCTCCGGCGTGCCCCGGAAGCGACGGGCACCGATTAGCCCCCGTCGGTGCGGCTGCATGCGCATGCGGCGAAGGGGGACGCCACCCTTCACGCAGCGCCAATCCTGGTGGGACGAGGAGAGGGGAGTGCCGTATAGGCACGTGGAATGTTAGAGGTAGTATGATCAGAAAGATGAATGAGATGATGAATGTAATAAATGAGAGATGCCTGGATACCTTATGTTTGACGGAGACAAAGCGGAGGGGGAGTGAGACCGAGGACCTCCCCGGTGGCATGGTAGCCCTATGGTCCGGAGTGGACCAGGACGTCCGTCCTAGTGGGGGTGTTGGAGTCGTTCTCTCCTCCCACTTTGCTTCCGGAGTGAAAGATTATGAGTTGGTAGGCTCAAGACATCTTTGGGGTCGAATAAAACTGGGGATCACGCGAGTTTTCCTGGTCGCAGCTTATACTCCCGTAAGCTCCGCGGATCCCCGCGAACTCGAGGAGTCTTGGGAATCTGTTAGGGATATTCTGAATCTGGCTGAGGGACATGAAAGGATAATTCTGTGTGGTGATCTTAATGGATGGGTCGGAACCAAGAGAGATGGCCTGGAGGCTGTACTTGGTCCGAATGGTGACAAGAGAGTCAATGATGCTGGTAAGCCCATCTTGGACGTATGCCTGGAACGGAACCTCGATGTGTCTAACACATTATTCCGTCATAAAGATATTTACACGTATACGTGGAGACGGAATGAACAAAAGAGTATGATTGATTTGATTTTGGTAGATAGTCATCTCCGAAATACTCTAAAGGGATACACGAGCCTACAGAGGCCCCACTCTTGATACGGACCACTACCTGGTAGTAAGCCGTTTCGTGGGCCTTTCAAGAAGTGGAGACACTGGCGAGTGCCTACCCATTTCGGAGAGCTTGAAAAGATAAAATGTGAGAAATTAGAAGGTGAAAGTGTACGGAGTATGTATGTAGACCTAGTCAGTAAAAGACTCAATGAGACGAGTCTTTCTGACTTAGGTGTTGAAGAATGCTGAGAAAGAATGAAAGAAAGTATAGTGGATATTGCAAAAGAAGTATGTGGTAGTGCAAAGAGGCATAGGCATAGGCATAGGATTCTGAGAGGTGATGCCTGGTGGGACGAGGATGTGAAATCCAGCGTCGAAAGAAAGAAAAAAGCATGGTTGGATTATGTCTCAAGTTTGAATCAGAATGTTAGTATGACAGAGAAAAAGTATGAGAGCTACCGCCGCTGCAGGAATGTTACCAAAGCCTTAGTGAAAGCGAAGCGTGAAAGACTAGTTGCGAATGAGGAAGTGAGGTTGACGCAGAACTTCGAGGCGAATAACAAACTCTTCTGGAGGGAAGTTAGAAAGTCTCGGGGTTCTTCGTCAACATCCAGAATGGACAAAATTATGTCTAAGGCTGGTGACATCCTTGCAAACCCAAGCGATGTATTGGGCAGGTGGAGTGAGTATTTTGGGGAAATGTACGAGTATGTTCCTGGTATGTTTCTATGTTTCTGGCATGGCAGCTGGAATTGATATGATGTCTGCTTAATGATCAAATACGGTAGAACCTGTGCCCGGGACTCTTTCCTGACCTTGAGCAATCTGTGCTGGAGGTCAGGTAAGGTTCCCACGGACTGGAGGCGCACTGCATACGTGCCGGGATTACGTATGCAGTGCGCCAGTTACAGGGCCATCAGTTTGATCAGTTTAGCAGCAAAAGTGTATGGGAAAATTATTGAAAGGAGAATGAGGGTGATATCTGATGGAGTGTTGTGGGAGGCTCAGGGTGGTTTTAGAAGCGGACGAGGGTGCATGGATCAGATTTTTTATCTCCGCGACATCGTGGAGAAACAACTGGCTGTTAACCGGAAGGTTTTCTGCGGTTTTGTGTATCTGGAAAAAGCGTTTGACAGAGTGTTACGAAAGGATCTGTGGGATATACTCCCGGGCTACGGGGTGAGCGGAGCACTGCTGCGCGCTGTGCAGTCCACTTACGAGGACTGCACAGCGTGTGTGCGTGTTGACGGCGGCTTGTCCCCCTGGTTTGACGTCAATATCGGCGTCAAACAGGGTTGCGTGCTGTCCGCTCGACTGTTCATCCTATACCTGGACAGTTGTCTCCAGAGAGTGAGATCGATGGATGTAGTGATGCAAATGGGTGACCTAGTTGTGAGCTGCCTGCTTTACGCAGATGACGCCGTGCTTCTGGCCGAATTGCCGTCGGACCTGCAAATACTAGTCACTACTATGAAAGATGATTGCATGATTAAAGGCTTGCAGTTGAATGCGACGAAAACGAAAGTTATGGTGTTTGAAAGGGAGGAATCCAGAACAGATGCAAGGATAATGGTTGATAATGTAGTGCTGGAACAGGTGAATGAAATAGTATATCTTGGATGCCCTTTTAGCAGGGATGGAAGGTACACCACGGATGTAGAAAGACGAGTGGCGATAGGAAATAGCGTAAATGGAGCGTTGGCCAGATTCCTGGGCGCAAAAAACGTCAGCAGAAAGCCCAGCTAGCAATCCACAATGCAGTCCTGATCCCAACGCTAACTTATGGAAACGAGAGCTGGGTATGGTAGAGTGTGCATGAAAGTAGAATAAACGCGGTAGAAATGAGGTCACTGCGCAAAATCTGCGGAGTGACTCTCGCTGACCGCGTAGGAAACAAGGTTGTAAGGAAGGAAGTTGGTTTGAAAGAGAGTGTCGGTGTAAAAGTAAGAAAGGGCATGGTTGGTTCGATGGTTCGGACATGTAGAAAGGATGGATGATGCAAGACTGACCGAGCATTTGACACGATTGACCAGATATACAATGCAAAAGCGGATGGATGTAGGAGTCGAGGACGGCCAAGACACACATTACATGACCAAATAGAACGTGTTATGGAGGAAGGTGATGTTAGGAGCCTCAAAAACCGACGCGCGTGCATGAAAAGAGTTATGAAAGTCAACGAAGCGAGTGAGTATCCATGTAACATAACATAACATAACTTCACGCCTTTTGTAGCCGAAGGTGTAAGCAGCGGCTGTTAAGCCTCGTCTCGCCGTTATGTTTACGTCCCAAATGGAATAGGTGGCGAACCTATTGCCATACCGGGCACAAAGTTTGTCAGTCATCGGTATTTATCACACATAACTTCCGAAAACAATTTCGAAAAGTCATTGGTGTGAGCCAGTGTCTGGAATCGAACCCCGGACCTCTGGATCAGAGGTCGTGCGCTCGCCCACTGCGCCACCGAGACTTTTAAAAAGTATCCATGTAATATTTAGTAATTTGGAAATATACAATAAAAGAGAACATATCAACCAAATGTCGGCTGATAAAATTGTATTATTCATCGACTCCATCTAGTGAATATTGGAATAAATAAATAACTAAACTGTTTCAAAGGTATAGAAGGAATGCGGTCATTGATGGCGTTAAAAATAACATTATGGAAAAAGTATTCTTTAGTAGTTTTCGTTCCGGGCCAAACTTAATATCGGGGCGTTGCAGATGAAATAAAGTCGGTAATATGTAATTGAATGATTAATAAAATAATCTGTTATTAATAGATTAGTCATATAAAAATAATTACTAAATTTAATAGATTTTTTTACTTTTAGATGTTGATTTTTAATCGATTATTTCAATAATCAATTATTTTTTCACATCCTTACTAATGTTCGTTAGTGATTATTTTTTTAGACGCTCTTCATTATTGTTCGCTTGTTCTATCGGTCAGTATCATATATCGGTGTCAAGTTAGTGAAAGTGCTTTCGTTATTTCGTAATTTTATAATGGCGGAGTATTCAAATGCAGAGTACTATGATATGGTTATGTGTGTGGGTGCATCGGAGGGAATCCTTACTGCAGCGCGCGAACTTTATCGACAACGTCACATTGATGGAAGAGAGCTGGAGAATCAGCGAAGACTTCCTTCTTATGCATGCTTCAGGAGGCTGGTCAACCGTTTGCACTCAAACGGTTCTTTCCACAGTCCAAACTCTGAAGGACGATCGAGTGACCGTGCGGATGCTCGTGTGGAACAGAATATTTTGGATCACTTTGCTGAAGATCCAACTAGAAGTACTAGAAAAGCCTCTGTCGTATTAGGTGTGTCTAGAATGAAAGTATGGAGAACTTTAAAAAAAGATAATCAGCATGCTTACCATTACCAGCGCACACAACAGCTGACAGAAGCAGATTTTTTATTGAGACTGCGATTCTGTGAGTGGTATCGTAGTCAGGTTACTGCTGACCCTATGTTTTCGTCTCGGGTTCTATGGTCTGATGAGGCTACCTTTACTCGTTTTGGACTATCCAATAGCCACAACGAGCACTACTGGTCCCATGAAAATCCACATGCTTTTCGTCAAAGCCATTTTCAGCACAGATGGAAAATTAATGTGTGGGCCGGTATCATCGGTGACAAATTGATAGGCCCTGTATTTTTGCCGGACCGGTTGAACGGTGAAATCTACTTGGAAATGTTGAGGACCACCTTGGAGGAAGAACTTGAAGGCCTTCCTTTGTTAGTTTACCGCGACATGATTTTCCAGCAAGACGGCGCGCCAGCGCATTACACTCGTTCTGTACGCGAATATCTGGACGATCGCTTTCATGCGTGGATTGGACGTTCTGGAACTGTTCCATGGCCACCACGGTCGCCCGATTTAACGCCAATGGACTTTTTTTTGTGGGGATATTTGAAAAGTGTGGTGTATGCTACGCAGTGTGAAACTGTGAATGATATGCGTCAAAAAATTGTGGAAGCTTGTGGTACTCTAACACCGGAGTATCTGAGCCGCGCCACACAATCTGTATCGCGGCGTGTAAACCTATGTGTTACGAGAGGAGGACAGCACATTGAACCTTTTTTGTAGTCACGCTGAGAAATGGTAAGTGTTCACCATAAATCTTAAACGAAAAATCTGGTTAGATATGTATTAAACTATGAATGAATTTTATTTAATCAGAATGAAATACAAAATTTTTATTTTATATCTCACCATAACTTAGCAATATCGGCTCTACTACTACAGAATAAGGTCTAAATTTTTATATCCGTGTTGTAGGTACACAAGAAATTGTACCATATGTTACGATTTCTTGTGTATGTGTGTATGTGATATCAATGAAAGTCTTTATAGTAGGGTGACCATGTCAAATATTATTATTTGCGGACTCAGTAGGAATTATTATTTTTTTTTCAGATCTAAAATTTCGACTTATCACATTTTAAATATAGCCATCCGATAGGCAATTCCATCCTGTATCCACCCATCGCGGCTTGATATACCCAATGTGGGACACGCTGTATATCAAGTTAGGTTCTTGATTCTTGAAGGTAGCAATACTTAATTTTGAAATTGATAGCTTCTGTTTTTTCTTAAATGTAGAGTTAACGATATCGTCAAAACCAATGAAATCTTTTTCATTGAGTACTTCAACATTATATGGCTCTGGATCCAGACGTACCAATTCCATTATAGTAGGCCATTGTGATGGTGCCCAAACGATACACTTTCTTATTTTAGCCTCAATGGTAGCGTGAACACTATCCACTGGCATATAGGTATGGCCAGGAATCAAATAATTAATTTGAATTGTCTTTATGTTCTTGCATTGAGACAGTGCGTAACGTATCATGCTAAGGACGAACTTATTTTTGTTCTGGCCATAACAAGAATCGCAATATAATAACAAAGTTCTTGTTAAACCACATGAGTCAATTTTTTTGATGTAATTATATAAGCAAGTACAAATTTCGTTAGCTCCACGGTTTGCATCTATCTCTGTCCACACATTACAGTATCCTCTTCTAGTAGAGCTTTCGTATAACGTAAAATTATAAACCGCTAACTTTCGACTGTAATAGAGCATCATTGAATCCCCATGCGGAGTATATAAAACTTTTTTCATATCAAAACTTACACAAATTGTACTTTTATCCTTTTTATGTATATTTTGATGACATTTAAATCGTTTATATGATTCATCCTTTTCATTAATATGCTGTTCTATTTTTTTTATTTCTTCTTCGGATTTCTCTTCATTATTTTTGGTATTCACACAAATGGCACATTTATCTTTTTTCAGCACGTGGAAACCGATATTGTAAGATTTTTTAAACAAGGTCCTAAATACTTGAAAAGACATTGCTTTTATTTCACTTTGCCTGCAGTTATCTTTGTAAATACGATGCAGGTTCGATACGTTTCTAAATTCTTCGGGAAAATACAATCGTTTCGAGTCTTTCCTGCAATAGTGCGATGGCATTTTTGGCAAAGAGTCTATAAAGTTGTTTGCATGTTCTATAACTACTTTGTTAGTTCTATTAGATCCACCATTTGATATACGTCCATCCGTTTTTGCATACCCACCATCTGTGTTTTCCAATGTGTACAGAATGAATCGTTGAGTTATGTCTAAGGTACTTAGAAGATATTTTCTCCTTCCTTCTCCTTCATTTATGAAGTAATCGTAAGCGCAACTTCTTATATTATTATCTTTATTTGGTCGTTTGATTGGCTTTTTCACAGCACATTGAGCTATCCAATCTTTTCGTCTTTTATTACTGTTAAGTTGCCAAAAATACGAAAATAATTGTTTACGTTTCTCCTCAGTTATATTACCAAAATCATTTCCACAATTCTTACCAGCACATAAATTTGGTTTCAATTTTTTTGCTTCAATTAACTCTTCTTCAAGATTTTTATAAGATTCACCCATTTCTTTTTTTTTCTTGTTTTCTTTACGAATAAAAGCTTTTGTTGGTTTTTTCTTAGCAGAAATGTTATGGTCTTCAATTTTATTTTTTATGTCTTTCTTTGTTATTTTCTTGCCTTGCTTACTCTTTTTATTTTTCTTGTTTTTCTTATCTATAATATATTATTTATTATATTATTTCATTAAATAATGTATATTTTTTAATATTCATATTTAAACACATGATACTGCATTATACACATATGTACACACACAAACATACATACGAACAAACATGTAACCATATTTTTACTTTGACAACTCTTACTCACTTTACTTTCATCATTAGATGTATCTGTGCTTTCTTCTGTATCATATTCTGCGCTGGAGGCTTCCGAAGGAAAAGCTTCATCTAAAAATTGTTGAACGTCCTCATCCGACATGTAGTCCATATAGGATTTATTGTAGTGTGCGTTTCTCTTAAAGATGTTTATTTTCAAGTTTTGCGTGTATTCAGAAGCTGTTAAGGTAAGTAATGCTATAATACAATTGGTATCATGGTTAAGCAAGTTCAATGAACTGATATTGGGTATATTTTATAATCACATTTATAACATAAATGATTAGTAAGAATAAGAAATTGACAGTTTAATTGACGGTCTGGATAAAACAGAGACCGTCTCATCTTCGGCTATACTAATTATATCATCACCACCTTCAATATAACATTGTTTTAAATTTTTTTCATTGTGGTCTTTACTAGCCTTATTTTCTGATCTAGGCCCGTTGTGCATTTGAGCTATTGCTAAAATTTCCGAAGATTCTTCAAAAGTAGTTCTCCTTTTATTTGCTTCTTTGTTGAAATCGACTATATTAATTTCATTTATCATATTTTTAAATCTTGAAAATAAATTATAATTTAATCAGTTTTATTTAGTACCTATTTAATAAATAAATATTTATAAGTACTAGACTAGTAACAGCAAATACGTCATACCTTCCTGGGTGCCGCGAAGTGACTGAGCGACGCGGTAAGCCGCGACCAAGTAAGCGCGAGCGCGCGTATATAATGGCGGCAAACGCACATGATCAACACATTATTATTGAATTAAAAAGGGCATTAATAACAGGAATCTAAAAATTGTAGGTGTTTATGTTGCGATAATTAGCGATTGTCTACAATATCATACTTGTTATTCTTGTAGTAAACTACAAGGATCAATTGTTTATTATATACTAAATGTCGTAAAAGTCGTACCTTGCTAAAAAATTATATGCAATTTTGCTGTAAAGCGCACTAACCAGAGTACAACGGCGCTGTAACTATAATGATTACCTACTTTATTTGGAAAAAGCGAAGTTGGTGTAAATAACAAATGCTAGGAAAATGCTGTTTTTCATGTTATTTACTTCAAGTAACCAGTTGTCTTTTTGAAAAAATAAAGTTAATTTCATTGCTGTACAAAAATTTCTAATCGTCGTTGAGCCACGGGAATAGAACCATTCGACTGAGTTTTTTTTTCTGAATCCAAATATGAAATAAAAAAAAATCGTGACTGATGTGGGTTACAGCAGGTTTGCTTTTTGCCGTCGATATACAAAGACATTATTACAAAACCATAATATTATATTATTTAATTTAGCCATCCATACATTGTCATAAATTTATATAACTCTTCGAAGTAACTGTTAAAATCTATAATTTCTAAAGTAATACCTGTCATTGAAGATATCTTTTCTAAATAATGTGTTTCAGAAGTCGCCATTTCGTTTTTTTCGAGAGTTTTCAATTTCTGTACTGCTTCCACAATTTTAAGTTTTGTCTCCTCGTTGTTAATACTTCCTGAAAAGTAGATACACCATGAAAAATATTGCGATTTGTCTTAAATAGTCTAAAAGTATCAAAATGGTTCATTAGAAATTCAATAAACTAACCTGAAAGTGAAAGGATTGAATCCAGTCGTAGTATTTTCTCTGCAGATTTCTGATTTAAATCACTTTTTATGTCTTTATATTTGTCAATCATAGTAAATAGAAGCTTCCTCGTCGAACTTTTAATTGTTCTCGGCATTATTTTAAACAAAATCAATGAAAATATGATGCACATAAACCAACGTAAACAGAAGATGACTCAAGTACGAAACGTCAAGTGTCAATTTTGACAGTCTTAAATTATTGCCATATCAAAACTTCTGAAAATAATACATGGACAGCTTTCGTTGGCCAGACTCTATCGTCGGTTGTGGCCACTTCTGACCTGGCCTCTCACTAACACATCGTTGATTTGATGGTGGTAGGTGATAGATAAACCTAATTTGGAGACAGTTATGCTCGCTATTAAAAACGGGTGTTTTATCAGCCATGTAGACTATTTATTCTGATATAAAAATGTTTTAAGTCCATCTCTGCAAACGGCAAAGTGCGCACGAAAATTTAACGTTCTGACGTTCAAGACGTTATGTAAGTTTGTGGAACGGATGTTCAAGTGGTTATAACTTTTCTAACATTTAAAAATTGTATCCTCAAAGCCTTAGGGAGATACAATTTTGTTGGTTGGGAACCCTGGCCACAGGATTGTCTGACATTTTAACAGAACATAGGAGTTTTGGCGGGACTGTAGAAGAGTCATGTCCGTTTTTGCATTATTTTCTCAAATTTGTGTTTCAATGGATGTTATTGGATAAAATTCGTGGCAATTTGTTTAATATGTGTCCGTATATGAGTGCAAATGTGGGGAATGGTGTAAATATCGTGCTTAGTGTGCTCTCCTACAGTGTCGTCAGGACTCCCTCGCAACATCATGCATAAAGTGCCACGACTTTATGTATGATTAGGTTAGGTTAGGTTAAGTTAGTTTAGCTTAGTTTTAAGTTTCATCATCATCATTACTTCTTAATAAAAAATAACGTCAGACAAGGCAGTATGGCTTAAAAGCTTTAGCCTGTTCAATAATGGACAAATTAAAAAAAACTGACAGAACATACATATTTTTTGACAGTTGACATTCAGTTCAGGTTGCATCTTCAATTCTGCAAGCACAATTTTTGTGAAATTTGTAATTGTAATTTGTGTGTACGCGATGCAATAAATAAAATGTTATGGTAAAATAGTAAAGCCGCTATTATAGATACAATCAAGTCATTGCTATAACGCTGGTTTATTAAAATTATGCAAGAACTTCAATTTAAACAATAATTTCATTAAAACGGGTACCTTTAAACATTTCATAGTTGTGTTTTCTAGTTTGTACTTGAGTTTAAAGATCTGTCTAAATAACTATGGCATCTCATTTAAGCACTAAAGATCGTCTGTTAGCATTAATAGACGACATTGAGTTAATAACAAAGTAAGTCAAACTGCTGTGTTTATATTTTATATTAGGATATAGATAGCTAAAATTACACTAGCACTTGCTATGAAGTTGACCTTATAATTAGTTTTGATTTATATTCCAGAGAAATGATTGAGGTCTCAATAGCTCCAAAGCCACAGAAACTTTCTGCAGCAGATCATGCACAATTGACAGATTTATTACTTTCCAAAGATTCTGAATTGAAAAAAACTTTGGAATTGGCTGATGAACAAGCAAAAATACAACAAAAAATGAATGAGTTAAAAGCAGAAGTCGAAAACAAGGTCTGTTTAATTATACTAACATCTAGTATAAAATAATATTTGCATTATTATAAGGTAATGCCTATAATGTACCATACTGTTATTAATAACTATTGTAATTTACAGGATCAAGATATATTTCATCTGCAAAAGCAATTGAAAGATGCTGAACAAATTCTTGCTACATCTTTATATCAGGCCAGACAAAAACTTGCATCAATAGTTAAATCTAGAAAGAAACCAGTTTCATCAGAAGAACTAATAAAGTTTGCGCATAGGTATGTCTTTGTTATTATTAATTTCTTTAATATGTAATTAAAAGTAATTCAATTTAGCTAGCTAACTCTATATTTAATTTATATGATAAACATTAAAATAAACATGTTTTAGTTTTAAAACAGCCTAATTAAAATATCTATTTAATAGCTGTGCTGTATTCAAAACTCACTTAGAACCTGAATCAAAATTATTTTGAAAACAGCCATTCTACCATCCCGAATGAATGCATCACTAGCATTCTTGTACCATATATGGTCAATGCTTTTGATTAATAAAGTAAGAGGTATTATAGCCAAAGAATACATTAGGATCAAAGGTAGTGTGAAAGATGAAAAATAATAACAGGTTAATCCCAGAAATTATGCCCATTTTGCCTACCCTATTTCTGTAAGTAGGATTGGTAATTATTTTATTAGACATATCCATAGGGATATAACTTGTAATAGATTTCCATATTTGCATATTTTGGATTGAGATAACATCTTTTTATCATTAAGAAATAGTATTTTATAGTCTACTAAAAGAACTTGCCAAAAGTGGGTTGATTCTTATTGCTTTTTTTTTTAATATGAACCTATTTGAGATGTATTTTATGAACGCAATATATTTATTTAGGATCAGTGCGTCAAATGCTGTGAGTGCACCACTGTCATGGCAGCCAGGTGATCCTCGTCGGCCATATCCTACAGATTTAGAGATGAGACTGGGAATGCTTGGTCGCCTCTGTGACCTCCCTCTCAATGGTCACACTCCATCTACGCTGAATGAATTACACAGAATGACGACTGGCGGAGGTGAGTCATATATTATGGATTACAATTTCAAAGAATTTATAGCACACATTTAGTAAAACAGTCTCAGTAACGTAATGATTTAGCACTCTGCTTCTAATTCACTAGTCAAGAATTTAAAACCAATTACTAAACCATTTGAATTCAAATTTTTGAAGTTTACGCAGGCTGTGTAACAATATTGATGAATTCTACTACTACTACATAAAAATTAGAAATCTCGAATTCGAAATAGATTAAAACAACTTTTAGGATTATATCGCGTTTATTTATTACTTATATATATTTATTTCCCGACGTTTCGAACTCTTTACAGAGATCATTTTCACGAGTGATGAACAAAAAGATGGTAGTTGTTCAAAAGCTATTTTCATTGATACAGAGAGCACCCACTTTTTGGAAATAAAAATCAAAAAGTTGGTGTGAATAAAGTGTAAAAATATGATTTTTACTATTGGTAACCCACATCAGACCATGAAAACAAAAGTTAAATACTTATTTATTATAGTATTTATTAAAATTGTTATTAAAGTATTTGTTAAAAAATCTACCACTGGGTCAAAAACGCGGCCAGTCCTGAGAAAGACCCAGCAAGAAAACTCAGCGGCTGATGATGAATAATAATCATGCTCATGATAAATAAACGCGATATAATCCTAAAAGTTGTTTTAATCTATGAGTGAGATTCGCGAAAGTCTTAGAAATAAATACTCGAATTCGAAATTTTATAGAAACAATATTATAAGTTATGAATATATTATAGAAAGGGCATGCTCCGATGGTTCGGACATGTAGAAAGAATGGTTGACGCAAGACTGACTAAGCAGATATACAATGCAAAAGCGGACGGATGTAGGAGTCGAGGACGGCCAAGACACACATTCCAAGACCAAATAGAACGTGTTCTGGAGGAAGGTGATGTTAAGAGCCTCAAAAACCGACGCGCGTGCATGAAAAGAGTTATGAAAGTCAACGAAGCGAGTGAGGTGTGTAAGAATTGTGCCCTATGGCGCTCTGTTCTCTCTGCCTACCCCGCAAGGGATTTGGCGTGAAGTTATGTATGTATGTATGTAATATATTATGAGGGATTTAGTGTATTATAGTGGTAGAGCTAAGCAGTTTGCTGCATGAATAGGCCGGCTCGACTGGTACCACAACCTCTTATAATATCTACGTAACGTGGCTCATGCCGCGTTTCGCTCGGTGGGAGAGATATATGGAAGCCTAACCCCTTACCCTCTCCAATTCTTATCACACTTCCATCCGCTTCCATATCCCATTGAAAGGGCCAGCAACGCAATCGCAACACTATCTGTGTTCAGGTATCCATGGGCGGCGTTTGTTGCCATCGATGACACGGTTACTCGTTTGTCCCCTATCAACAAAAAACATCAATTTTATGCAAGTAATTGATTCAGAGGCTGTAATCAATTTCTATTAAATGTATGACTTTTAATTCACAGTTCCAGCGACACCAACCAATCAATTCACCTGGCATTCGTCTGGTGAACTTCATATGGCAGTGGGGGGTGGAAATTCTGTTGCCATTGATGGTCGTGGCAAGGATGCACCGACACAGGAGGACGTGGAAGTTATGTCGACTGATTCTAGTTCGAGCTCTAGTAGTGACTCTCAATGAATATTAAAAATTATGTGATAAGAACAAAGACTTATATAGTATGATGTGAGGAATATTGATTATTTCAATGTAGCTTTGTTGCTGTTGAGGAAAAATAAACAATTGTAATATACAAATTTATGTAATATAAACAATTTTAAAAACTAGCCATTTGTTTTTTTTTGTGAAGAGTATGTGGTGTAGGTAAACAAGGATGATTAAAATAAAAGTTCGTTATTTATCTACCAAGTATCCACTTTATGTAAAGAAGGTTGCACAGAATAGAAGAAGTTCGAAATAACAGTTAGTAAACGTATAGGTAGAAAGGTAGCCAAGAAAACAGTTTATGAAAGAACTAATTAGATACTACAGCGTTACAAGAAATAGCGTCTACGGATCTACGAGCGATACGGGTGTTGCGTCAATACGATAGATAGTGACTGTTAGCAGATCGTAATGCGAATGCGCTCCTGCGCGTGGAGGGACGAGGGGTGCGGGCTGAGGCTTGCAGCTGTCGGCCGGCGCGCGCGCAGAATTTTTATCTATATAGAAATTACGTGCAACGTGTTTGTCTGTATGTAAATATTATTTGATTTGTATATAATTAATGTGATATATATATTATAATGTACATAATATTATTAAATATTCTTATTTCTATTTATATATATTATTGTACATAGTGTGTAAGATATGTGGATAAAAGTGTTTTTATAGTATATGTGTTTATATAATTTAAATTTTTATACATTATATTGTGAATGTTAGGAATATGTATATGTTGCCCACATCACCCCCCTTCGAGAGGCCGTGCCTACGGGCGATAAAAATTAGGAAATCGCACTTGGCGACCAGAGCGTGTGGTTTTTACAGCTGGAGCTGGTGTTTTGCTCGCTTCGGTCGTACTGCGCTTGACTTTGGTAGGACGGACTGAAGAAGGCACTGGCGTAGTATAGTTTGTATCACATTCAGTGTCTCTTTTGTCGGTCAATATGTAGGCAGGTTTGATTCTGTCCACCGACACTGTGATTATTTTACCTTTCACACGTATTTTATAAATTTTTAGGCCTTTCTCCACCACTTCATGAGGGCCAGTGTAGGCTGGTTGTAAAGCCCCTCTCAGGCGGTCTTCACGCAAAAATACGTGCGAGCAAGATTGTAGATCTTTGTAAATAAAGATTTTATTGGTCGAGTGATTCGACGTAGGTGTCGGTTTTAAATTGTTGGCAAATGCTCTGATGCGTGCTGAAAAATCAGTATAATCATCAGTGAAACATTTGTCAACTGTGTTGCCGAAAAATTCACCTGGAAGTCGTAAAGGCTCGCCGTAAACTAATTCAGCTGACGAACTTTGAATATCCTCTTTGAAGGAACTACGAACGCCAAGCAGAACCAGTGGTAGCGCTTCTAACCAACTGCTATCGGCATGGCACATTATAGCTGATTTCAACTGTCGGTGGAAGCGCTCGACTAAGCCGTTGCATTGTGGGTGGTACGCAGTTGTTTTGCGATGTCTGAACCCCAAAGATTTAGACAGTTGTTGAAACGTGGCGCTTTCGAATTGTTTACCTCGATCTGTCACCACGTCTGTAGGACAGCCGAAACGTGCTATCCATCCTAGTAGAAATGCTTTAGCTACAGATTCCGCCGTAATGTCGGTGATTGGGACAGCTTCAACCCATCGCGTGAAGCGATCGACGGCTGTCAAACAGTACCGGTATTCGCGGGAAGGAGGAAGTGGTCCAACGAGGTCTATATGGACATGTTTAAATCGCGCTGTAGGTAAATCGAGGGTACCCAAAGGCGTTTTAATATGTCGATTTACCTTTGTGCGCTGGCAGGATAAACATGCCTTTGCCCACTCACGACAGTCCTTTCTGATCTGTGGCCAAACATAGCGCTGTGCTACTAATTTGGCGCTTGCGTTAGCACCAGGGTGGCTGAGCGAATGTAAACTGTCAAAAATTTGCTTACGAAATCGCTTGGGAATGAAGGGCCTGGGTGTCGGTGTACTGACATCGCAGAACAACTGAATATGACTCCCCGGAACGGTCATTCTCTTAATGCGTAGGGAGGACTGGTCGTTGAGATAATCAACGAGTTCGGAGTCCTGTTCTTGAGCCCTTGCGAGGTCTTCTAGGGCTACTGGTTCGATTATTTCGTCCACTCTTGAAAGCGTATCAGCTACAGTATTATCTTTCCCCGAGACATGCTGTATATCTGTCGAGAATTGGGAAATAAAATCTAAATACCTATACTGACGAGGGCTGCAGTTACGTTTTCGTTCACGAAAAGCATAACAAAGCGGTTTGTGGTCGGTATAAATTGTGAAGGGTGCTGTTTCGAACCAGTGACGAAAATATTTTATGTTTTCGTAAATGGCAAGGAGCTCTCGGTCGTATGCTGAATATTTTCGTTGTGACGGGCTCAACTTGTGGGAGAAAAAGGCAAGAGGCTGCCAATGGCCGTCCTTTAATTGTTGTAAAACTCCGCCTATTGCCTCGTCGGAAGCGTCCGTGAACAGGCCCAGTTTAGCGTTAGAAACTGGATGAGCTAACATAGCGGCTCTGCAAAGACTATTTTTGCATTCGTCGAACGCCTTCAACGAGTCACCCTCTATAACGACTGGCTGTGAAGCTTTTATGGAACCTTTAAGCAAAGCGTTCAAGGGAGATTGTATTTGGGCGGCCTGTGGTATGAACCTCCTGTAAAAATTGATCATCCCCAGGAACCTTCTGAGCTGCTTCGCTGTTTTGGGAAGAGGAAATTCCTGAATAGCCTTGACCTTGCTTTCGAGAGGTTTGGTGCCCTGTTGAGAAATATGATAACCTAAGAACGTTACCTCAGATACGCCAAAGTTACACTTAGATGTGTTTATCAGCATGCCATACTCCTTCAGCCTTGTAAATACTTGATGCAGGTGTTCCAGGTGTTCCGTTTCATCTTTGGAAAATATCAAATAATCGTCGATATAAGGAAAACAAAAATCGAAATCTCTAGTCATCTGATCGACAAATCTCTGAAATGTCTGAGCCGCATTTCGTAAACCAAACGTCATATATGGAAACTCGAAAAGTCCGAACGGTGTGGTGATAGCCGTTTTGCAAATATCCTCGTCATAATTTGGAATTTGACTATAGGCTTTTACGAGATCTAGCGTTGAGAAGATAGTACAACCAGCTAAGTTGTAAGAAAAATCATGTATGTGCCTTACCGGGTATTTATCTGGCAGTGTTCTAGCATTCAGTAACCTGTAGTCACCGCAAGGACGCCAACCTTCATCCTTTTTAGGTGCTAGGTGCAGTGGAGACGCCCAAGGTGAATCTGAAGGTCGCGCGGTACCATTCGCTAACATTTGTTCAAATTCAGCCTTCGCGATTTTCAGTTTCTCCGGTGCTAGCCTACGGGGTGAACATGAAACGGGAGGCCCAGGTGATGTACGAATGTAATGTACAGTATTGTGTTTAGGTGTAGTGCGTGGAGTGCCTGATGGTTTTGTAATTTCTGGAAAATTAGAAAGAAGTTTGTGAAATTTAGAAGTACCAGTCACTACCTTCACACTGGGAATTAAATTATTTTTTATTGCAACACAAGCGACTACGAATGATTTAGTTGTAGCATCTATTATGCGCTTATTGCGTACATCTACAAGCAAATTATAAAAAGATAAAAAATCTACACCTATAATAGCTTTGTTTACATCAGCTACAATAAATTGCCATTTAAAATCTCTACGTAAACCTAAATTAAGATTAAATTGTACATAACCATAAGTATCTATTGCAGAACCATTTGCCGCACAAAGTTGGTAATTTGTCTTCTCGCGACGATCCCGCAGAGCAGACCGAGGGTAGACGCACAAGTCGCTTCCTGTATCGACCAAGAATTGAACCTTCGACCGGCGATCTGTTACGAATAGGCGACTGTTTGATATTGTAGGTAGGCAATCCTCCGTCGCCATTACGGATTGCCCTTTGCGTTTCCCGATTTATAGTCGCACGGGTGGATGCATTTCTTTGCCTGGTCTCCGAATTTATAATGATACCAGCAATGAGGGTACCTCCTGTGGTTTGACTTAGAACGTGATGGTGTCCTCTTACGTTGTGGGTGTGACGTCATCTGACCGCGGGTAGGTGTACGGCCACGTTGAACTTCGGTGGATAGGTAGCTGACCTGCTTAGTAAGCTCTGCGATACTCTTGGCCATCAACTCAAGCGCAGACTCAGCGCCCGTACTGTTGGTGGTACTGGTGGTTGCTACCTGCGGCGAAGCTGGGGCAATGTCGTGCACTCTATCGGCTAAGTCTGCTAACTCTGTTAGAGAGAGAGTCACTTGTGACGCGATCACCGTTTGCAGATTGTTCGGTAGCCTGCTTGTCCAAATCGTGCGCAAGAAATTATCTGGTATGCTAGGACCAGCTAAGTGTTGCAGATGTCGCAAAAACTGTGATGGTTTACGATCTCCGAGCTCTTCAGACTGCAGAAGCTGCTTAACTTTGCGCTCGCTTGACACAGACAACCTTTTTATCAATTCTGATTTTAATTTGTCGTATTTTCCAGTTGTTGGTGGTGAAGTAATAACATCTTCTACTTCCACGGCATACTGACGATCCAGATGGGAAACCACGTAATAAAATTTGGTCGTATCGTCTGTAATTCTAGCCATCGCGAACTGACCTTCTATTTGGGAAAACCATATGGTAGGTTTTTCGGGCCAAAAAGGCGGTATTCTTACGCCAACACGAAATGTCTCCGGTGTCGTTAAAGTTGAACCGTAATTGTCCTCCATTTTTTCTTTTTGACTGAGGGTAGGGTCAGTGTGAGCGTCAGAATAATCTCGATCACTGCTCATGTCCTGTGTGCTCAAGATGGGTCATCAGTTGTGTGCTCCAGCGGGGTCACCAGTTGTGGTGTAGGTAAACAAGGATGATTAAAATAAAAGTTCGTTATTTATCTACCAAGTATCCACTTTATGTAAAGAAGGTTGCACAGAATAGAAGAAGTTCGAAATAACAGTTAGTAAACGTATAGGTAGAAAGGTAGCCAAGAAAACAGTTTATGAAAGAACTAATTAGATACTACAGCGTTACAAGAAATAGCGTCTACGGATCTACGAGCGATACGGGTGTTGCGTCAATACGATAGATAGTGACTGTTAGCAGATCGTAATGCGAATGCGCTCCTGCGCGTGGAGGGACGAGGGGTGCGGGCTGAGGCTTGCAGCTGTCGGCCGGCGCGCGCGCAGAATTTTTATCTATATAGAAATTACGTGCAACGTGTTTGTCTGTATGTAAATATTATTTGATTTGTATATAATTAATGTGATATATATATTATAATGTACATAATATTATTAAATATTCTTATTTCTATTTATATATATTATTGTACATAGTGTGTAAGATATGTGGATAAAAGTGTTTTTATAGTATATGTGTTTATATAATTTAAATTTTTATACATTATATTGTGAATGTTAGGAATATGTATATGTTGCCCACAAGTATACTAATATGATGTAGCCATACATTTTATTTCCTGAATTCCCAGTTTCATTGGCCTAGAAGTCCCGCACTATGTTTCTGATAAGTGTTACAGATCGTATGAGCACCCTGCTTCTGAATCCAGAGGTTACGGGTTCGACGGGTTGACCCACACCAATGACTTTGAAAAAAATGACGAAAGTTATGTGTGATACATACCAATGAAAGCTTTGTGCCCGGTATGGCAATAATTTCGCCGGCTATTCCATTTGGGAGGTAAACATAAGGGCAAGTCGAAGCTTAACAGCCACTGCCTACCTTCGGGCAGAAAAAGGCGTGAAGTTATGTTTATGTAGTGTTTCTTACTTTGTTTAAACATTTATGGAGATAAAATCAAAAATGTATAAATCATTATATAGTCTCGGTGGTCAAGTGGTTGAGCTCCCCGGTTCTGATTCAGAAGTTGTGGGATCAATTCCAGGCTCACACCAATGAATTCTCGGGATTCTTTTCGGAGTTATTTTACCAAGTTGCTGGCAATAGGTTCACCACCCATTTGAGACGTAACATAACGATTAGGCGAGTCGAGGCTTAACAGTCGCTGCCTACACCTTCGGGTAGAAAAAGGCGTGATGATATGTTACAAATTAACGTAAATTTCATAAGTGCTTAAAAGTGTCTATACAAAATCTCAGTAGGAAGTTGTCATAGTGACCAAATAATTGTGTATCTGTTGTCAAGTAAACAATAAATTTAAAACAAATCATATAAACACTTGGTTTATATCACGTATTGTTAATACTCGCATTTTAAGATAATGGCAGAAAGGGCACCAGTGTCTGCAGAAGAAACATTAGTACGCTACGATAATCCTGTATTAGTGACCAAAAAGCCGGAGAAAGTCGTAAGTTTTACGGATAGTTCTTTGATATACTTAGCTATCAATAAAAGCTCTAAACAAATGGGCGCTTGATAATTGTCTGTGCTTATTACTAGTAATTTCCCGCGAGACGTGTATGTGTATAATTTCGATATTTATTGGCCTTGTTTAATGGTCTCGGTGGTCCAGTGGTCGAGCACCAGCTTCTGAATCCAGAGGTCGCGGGTTCGAATCCTCACATTGGCTCACACCAATGACTTTTCGAAATTAATTTCGTAAGTTGTGTGTGATAAATATCGATGACAAAACTTTGTGCCCGGTATGGCAATAGGTTCGCCACCTATTTATTCCATTTGAGACGTAAACGTAACGGCGAGACGAGACTTAACAGCCGCTGCCTACACGGACACCTTCGGGTAGAAAAAGGCGTGAAGTTATGTTATTTTCCTTGTAAAAATTATCAGTAGTTTTTTAAAGAATCCTCCTTTTTGAGGGTGGGATAGGAGTCGTGGGATTGAATTCTGGCTTACGAACCTAGCAATGACATTTCGAAATTCTTTTCGGTAGTTATGTGTGATAAATATCGGCGATCGACATAAGATAAGATAATTCTTTATTTACACCTTATAAATTAAAAAAAAACAAAAACATACAATAATGAAAAGAATAACAAGAATGACATAAGTGCAATATTCGATGTATTGCAGTAGGTATGCAGTTCCGTATATACCATTTGGTACGTAAAATAATCAGTGAGCCGAGGCTTATCAGCTGGTGCCTACAACTTGGGCTAAAAAAAGCGTACAATTACAAAAATATCCTAGACAATATTTCAAAATGACTTCAACTATCAATCTATGCAATAATTAAATGGTCTTACAGGTATCTCCTCGAGCTGGTGCGTCTGTCCAACCATGCATACCTACAGAAGCGAAACGTGAAACTGAAGAGATTCTTAATGCTATATTACCACCCAAAGAATGGGAAGAAGACGGACAGATATGGACGCAAAAGGTAGGGTATCCACAAAAAGAATCTGTATAACCTAGCTACCTGCTGCTACGTGGATTGAAATAAAAATAATTCATAGAAGCCTATAACCTTTTTACTACCGCCTAAATTATATCTTATTTTTTAGATATCATCAACCCCTGCTACAAGGTTGGATGTGATAAATCTACAAGAAATGCTTGATACACGTTTGCAACAAAGACAAGCAAGGGAAACCGGCATTTGTCCCGTGAGGAGGCAACTCTACACCCAATGTTTTGACGAGCTGATACGACAGGTAACAGAACCGTAATTTTGAAGTTTTTTAAATGTAATATACCTATTGAAGGAAATGACAACCTGATAAATTTCCTGGGCGCAAAGAATGTTAATAGAAAAGCCCAGCCTAGGGGAATACGCAAAATTTGCCGAGTGTGTGGTGCGGATATGTAAAAAGAATGGATGATGCAAAATTTATTAAGAAAATGGCAATGCAAAAAGATGGATGCAGGAATCAAAGACCGCCCCGGCACCCTTTCCATGACGAAACAGAACGAGTCAATGAGGAAGGTGATGTCAGATGCCTCGAAAAACGTCGAGCAATTGATATTAAAGGCAATGTAGCGAGTGAGATCTATAAGAATTGTGCATTATTGTCTCGCGTCTATTGTCTCTGACAAGGACAAGGGACTTTGCGCGAAGTTATAAGTATACTTCTGCTGACAAGTAGGTAAGCACCTGGTTACCTACTACTTCATTCCTCTATAGAAATATGTAACCATCAAAATCTTTAGGTAACTATAAATTGTGGTGAAAGAGGCCTCCTGCTACTAAGAGTACGCGACGAGGCAAGAATCACCATGGAAGCATATCAAACGCTTTACTGCAGTTCCATCGCATTCGGCATGAGAAAAGCGTTACAGGTTTGTGCTAGCTGTTACTTTTACATTTTTTCACTAACGAATCTTCACGCCTTTGTTACACGAAGGTGTAGGCAGCGGCTGTTAAGCCTCGTCTCGCCGTTGTTTACGTCCCTATTGAAATACATGGCGAACCTATTGCCATACCAGGCAAAAAGTTTACAGTCATCGATATCTATCACACATAACTTCCAAAAACAATTTCAAAAAGTCATTGGTGTGAGCCAGTGTCGGGATTCGAACACGCGACCTCTGGATCAGAAGCCGTGTGCTCGACCACTGGACCACCGAGACATTTTTCATTAATTTTTATGAACTGATCACTCACGAGTTTAGAAACCAATGTCAATCATGCGCGTGTGTTATATAATTATCCCAAGTTATTTTTACTGCTACATAAAGTCCGCTAATCCCACATTAATTTCCAAGTTATGAGTGACAGGTGCAGAACTTCATAATTTACTAAACACTATGAGAATTATTTAAAGTTCTTTAGTCAGAGCAAGGCAAATCGGATCTGATGGATCAAGTAGCAAAACTGGAAGCAGAACGGTCATCACTCGAGAAGACATGCATGGAGTTGAAACAAAAGACTGAACAATTGGAACGACGTGCCGCGGAGTTGCGAGCAGCCGAAGAGAAGCGCCACCAGGAAGAGTTGTTGGCATTGAAAAAGACGAATGCCCAACTGAAGGTTGGAATCATTTGGGTTCTAAGCATATTGTGTAACAGAAAACCTCTGGTGGGACTTTAGGTAGAAGTCCAGTGGTCCAGTGGCTAGCCATTAAGATATTCCAGAACCATTTCAAGTTCACTTTTCATTAGAACAACATAACTGCCTTCCATAAGATCCTGGCTCGTGGTGCATTTGTAAAGCTATCGACTGCAACTTGCAAACAGCTTAGGACTAGAGGGCGCTGTGTATATTGTGTGCAAGATATTATTACTTAATCAGTTTGAATTTATTTGAACATATTTTTCTCTTTCATTTCAGGCGCAACTGGAAGGCATCATAGCGCCAAAGAAGTAAAATTAGGCTATTTATTCAGTATTTGTAAGATATTTTTTGTTATTGTTATTAGATTTTAGTCATTTATATTGTTCATATAATGCAATAAACAACGATTAAGTAACTTTGTTTGATTACTATTTGTGGGTAGTTAAGGAAATCGACAATAAAAACAAAATATAATAATTTTATTAAAATATATATTAAAACATTTAATTAATTTGGGACAAACATACAATGTTTTTCAATAGTTTACAATGCACATATCACTAAAAAGGTATATAAAGATTTCACACATTCCACCTCCATTCAATCCTTATTAGATATAATTTAAAATAAATGTGATACTATAATAATAAAAATATTATCAAACTCAAATACATTTCATACAAATGGAAATGTACAATTTTTGTACCTGAGTTTTATCAGGACAGACATTTTTATGGACACTACAAAATCTTAAATTTACACATGGTCACTTAACTGGATCAGTTTCTCCAAACCAGTCCAGTGCACCAGCAAGAAGATACACTTAACATTCAACACCTTCTATATATAACATCATCATCAAATGAAAACTACGCTATTATTAAAATAGAAACATTAACAAAAATCCAAAGATAAAATCCATAAATAAATGATAATAAAATTGATTTCAAATTAATAAAAGGCACCACATTAAATTAAAAATGATTATTATTAAATTAAAATTTAATACATCATAATAACACACAGAAATACTGAATGAATCAACAACAATTCGTGGATACACTAAATATTAAAATAATATGCGTAATTATTATAAAATAAATTAAGATGACATGCTCTGTGGAATTTTTTTTGCAAATATTTTAAGGCTCTGGACACGAGTCCTTTTGAGCCTCAGCTATGTGGAATTGTTCAAGTGTTGCCAGTGTCACACACTATCAAATAACTCCACTATGGTTTTTGTCGATGGTATATACATAAAAAATATATATTATGCCGTGTGGCATAATATATATTTTTGTAGACAGGATGTGTATCCTGTCTACATAAACGATCCTATATATATATATAGGTATATATAGTTGATCGTTCAATCACATTCCTCGCCAGGTACAGTAAGTACAACATCAACATTCAGTCAAAAATAGAACTTGCACGGAATGAAAATTATTTAAAAATTAAATACACAAAAAATATTCAAAGAATATTACTATCTTTCTATATTAATATTTTCACAATGTATAATATTGTAACAGCTATTAACGTAAATCTAAAATCTCCGACGCATAATAAAAGTATATTAAAAAAAAAAATTGTGATCATTGATATATTTAAAATAGGTACCTACCTACCAATCTCGTTGGCGGATTTCTTCGAGCGTATTTTTTTTTTAAGTAACACATAACAAGTCGGTGGAATCTAAATATTATTATCACAGTTACAATACAAAAATTATGTTGGAAAACTCGTTCAATAAATAATCGTACTTCGTTATCGCTGAAGAAATCTACAATCGAGTTGAAATCGCTCGACAATCGATATAAAATCGAGTTGACAATTATTTTACAGTAAGTAGTGGATATTGTCATGGGATTAGTTTTTTTTTTATTTAAGATGCTTTAAATGAGCGGGAGGTTGGTGACGTTATACTTTGTCAAAAACATAATTGGACAGTTTTCGATCTACAGTATCGTCTTTGCGTGTGACGTCATCATCACATACTCATATCTCGGTAAAACTAGCTGATATCGAATACCTGTTTCTTTTAATAGTGACAGGTAGTGTGGAGATCATTCATTTTTTTATTGATGCGTCTCTGTATATGCGGTTAGCCTGTGCGCGGGTCCCACAGGTATAGCGGTAACCCGTCCCGCGCCGCCGTCCAGTAAAGGATTGACAACTTGGACGATGTCCGGTTGTAGCGAGTGATCCCCTGCCTCCCCTTCGCCTAAGTTAACGCCGACGGTCTCCTCCAGGTCGGTGGGCGCGGTCTCGCTACTAGGACTTGTTGTTAACTCGAGAGAGATAATCTTTTCTTGTGTTGTTTCCACCTACATAGACATGAATTTGTTAGTAATCAAATCTTCTCAGTTAACTAATTCATTCTAAAAATGATGATGTATTTATTTTGATTGTTTGACAATGAATGTTAAATAACGAATGATCAAGTTTCTTCGCTCTATTACTAATTACATATTTAGTTTTGTTCAAAATGTTCAGTAACAAGAAATTAATCAGTTATAATGTGTTCACAAATGTGTCATTTTTGCTGAATATACACCCAAAATATACAATGGTTTTATTCATCTATTCTGCGCATTTAAATTAAAGACTTCTCACTAACAACCAACTTTTGTAATTTAAACACAGCACATTTTTGAACACAGTCAAGATAAAAATACAAGAACGAAAATATTATGATCATGCCACTATCTACTTTGTAAGTTTTATCAAGACACATGGGTTAGTGAATTAGTTCTGCTTTAGCGGCTCAAGCGATTTAAGGAAAGCTTTATTAATATGATGTCATAAAGAAGTAAACGCAACAAACCATTTGTGTCGACGAAGCTTGCCGTTTCTAGAATCCAGGTATCGTCTGACAAATACATAATATATTAAACTTTACATACCATGCCATGCCCAAATAATATGTCATGCAACACACGTGTAAACATTAAATAGACAAATACATACGATAATAATAATAAGGTAAATTGTCAAATTAAGCAACATTTTGTATAAAATTAAATTAATAATTACTATTTTAGATACAGTTAAATTGTTAACATATATATTCGAAAGTGACATTTATGATACTACTACGTGTCATACTAAGATCAGATCTACCTCGATGGTGTTTTACGTACGTGTTTCTTGTGTGCAATCACAAAGGCCCAGATAGAATTAACAGTGTTTATACAAAGAAAAGTTAAAATAATCATCAGTCAGTCAATATTTCAATGTCAACAGTCCATGTCAAACTCCTTGCTTGTTACATCGAGTCGACGAATAAGTCGCATGAAATGTGTCAAATAAAGGTCTATTTCAAAAAGTATAGATACACACACACATACACAGGAGTCTGAACGTAATGTGTGACGCCGGTAGAGGGCGCCATACTTCGAGAAGCACTCGACTTTTCAAATTTTGAACGAGTGTTTACGTTTAGCAATAATAATAATCATCGGTGCGTCCGAAATTCTAGCGTAGCCAGTGGCAGAAAATAGAACTAAGATCCCCGTTAATTATTGTGTACAATAAGTATTATGAAAAAGCCTATACTGTTCGGACCCTTGTGTATCTATACTTCAAGGTTTACAACATCTGTGGGTCCAACTATTGTCGTTCTGTCCGGTATAATTCGCCCAATCGATTCACCAACGTCATCGAGTAATTCGTATGTCGTACGTCACAGTCCGATTGCACGTTAAAAGCTAAGCGCATATTTGAAGATATATAATAATAGTAATAAAAAACTCATATAAACCACACACACGTTACGGCGTTGCTTGTGTACAGCGGATAATAATAATACGTAGCACAATGTACAAACTATACGCGGCGTACTATACGCGTACCTCTTTCTCAATCAGTTTCTCAATGTATTCGACGGTTCGCACTTTCGTCTCGCCCGTAGCTGGGCACACGAACTCCTCGGTGCGGAGAGTAATGCGCTCGTCTAATAATTTTTCCTTCTCCTTGACAGCGAGTATTGGGCCCGGTTTTGTACGTAACGCGATACGTGGTAGGGGCCATTTCTATAATAATATGTAAAGCTATCTTTGACAATGCACCCCCAAAATACGAGACGTACAACACGGTATGCCCAAGCGACATTGAACCGCAAATCCACGACACATAGCCATAACAACCACAGTATGTTAGTTTTAATATTAGATGGATAATATATTCCACATATCACGACGACAAACACAAGTGTGTTAATTACAATGTTAACAATTACTAACAAACAATTAATACGGGCGTTTATTAATGGATTATACATAAACATTCTATATTTGTAAAGGGAAATAATAACTTCCAAAAACATCCAAAATATGAAGAAAACAATTAAGTAGGGTGTGGTGTTAGACATTCATTGCAAGTCGTTATTATTTGATGAAGACTAGCAATTATTTTGTTCACGGAACTGGTAACATTAGTATTTTAATTGTGGCAACATTGAACAGTTCACATGTCAAATACGAAATTGTGTGTAATAGTTACCTCGGATGACGTTTTATCCCTCGGCGTCACATCCTCCAATATATCATTAGCCGGCCCCACCATGCTTTTAATTACCTTCTGCGACTCGAGCGCCTCCTTAACGTACACAAAATGTTAAAGTTTTCCACACAGCGGACACCAAATATTTTTATTGTATATTTTTTTTTATGTTACGTTACATAAAACAGGCCATCTACTAGTTTTACCAAGAGAATCTTGATTAATTCAATGTTAATTTAATAAGTATGGCACATGATAACTCGACGCGTGCAGCATTCATAGTTCGCCTATTGTTAGTGTTGCAAGCTGTGCAAACAGCATTCGGATTTAGTCCATTAATTTAATTTACATGGCGTAATTCCGCATGCTATGAGGATTGTCCACTGACCTGCTCTAGAGACCGCAGTCTGGCCGCTCGCCAGGCGGCCCGTCTGGCGGCGCGAGTCGCTGCGTCTTCCACGTCACCATCACGGGCCGCTCGTCTTCGTTGGGACTTTGCCGAAGGACTAACACCACCCGACACACTGAAATATTATTATTATATAGGTAATCTTATTTTATTGTCTCTACCCAGTGGAGTGGATTCTTAAGGAAAATAAGTGAACGTTTACAAACGCTGACATTCTATTAAAACAGTTGGTGTAAATACCTATACAAATCTGAAAATATCTCATTCTCATATTATTGCGTTGATATTCTACTAGCGAGCTTTGTAACGCCTCCGAAGTAATAAGAAGAAATAAAAATGGTAATTGTGGGTTATCCCTAAGAGATAGACATACACCATCGCAGACTTTTTTGTAAACCTTCTGAAGATGCATTATAATATAGTTCATTGTTTTGATTTATCACTTAGGGATCAGTCAGCGTTTGTAATTAAAGTGCTAAATATCGAAAATTAACGCTTTTTTTATTACATAAAACATGAATTATACATAAAAATCACCCCGTTGTCACCCTTTATCTAATAAAAGAAACCACATCAAAATCAGTTGCGTAGTTTCAAAGATCTGAGCATATAAGAGGACAGACAGCGGCAAGCGACTTTGTTTTATAATATGTAATTATAATTACCTATGGCCATTCTCGTAGGGTTCGTCATCGGAATGCGAGCTATCTCCACTCTGGCGGTCCTCACTTGGGGACCACGAGCCGAGCTCTGACCGCGAAAGAGATGCCATCTTTCTTTCCTCTTCTTGCTTCAATTTCTCCACCTCATCCGCCGATAGGAATGTGAAAACTTTTTCTGTAAATATTTTGAAAGAATATATATCATAAATGTACTTAAAAAAATCAATCAAAATTATTATCACCAATTGTTAAAAACTGCACTCACCTGGCTTGGGCGATGGTTTATGACTTTCTTCCATAGCGCTTTCGAAAAACTTTTTCTTATCGCTGACAGATGCTTTCACAAAATTACCAGAATGAGGTGGGGAAGCCTGAGGACATTCGCATATAATTAGAAACAAGACTATTATATGTGCGCAATAATAAAATTTAAAAAAAAATGAGTTAAAAAGCTTATGATATTTACAAGCCATGAAAAAACCCTTCTCCACAAGGCTTAACAACCATGCAGTCAAAATATATTAGTAGTTAATCAGCAACGTTAGTAATAATAAAATTTTGCTGTTAAATTAAATTATACATGCAAAATATAAATAATTGCAAGTTAGAAAATAAATTCAAATGAGGGTTGGTAAGTAACAAAAAATGGGATATGGATTGGATGAAAGACTATATTTGTGGTTTTAGTCAAGTTTCCAGGTTGGTATGTCGACGAACGAACACAATCAAAAGAAGCTGTGTATGTGTGTGAGCGAGGATAAGATGCCGAATGATTACCTCGCCGATGGCGAAGGCTTTGATTTTGCTGCTCCATGCGGGTTTCATGGCAGATGCGGGCGTAGGGCTCCCTTCCACCGAGGGTTCCGAACTGTTCAATATTATATCGGTTTCGGCCAATGTGGTCACCTCACCGAAACGTACTCTTCTCTCTGATTGAACACTTTTTGGAAAATCGTTATCAATGACGGGAATTTCTGGGGTGACGTTTGCATTAATATCCTGTCCTAGAGTACTGACTAGAGCGTTTTGTGATTTGTGAGTCGTAATGTAACCGATCTGATTGGAGGAACATACTGGGATGGTGCATGTGTATGGATTATATGTACCAGCGACTGTTGTGAAAGATGGATAAGGATTTATTGGCATGTATATGGTAGCATTAACCATTGCTGATGGGAGGTTATCGGTTCTCTGCTGTCGTAAGGAACTATTTGTGACTACGTGACTTGGTCGATCATCGAAATAAGTTTGATCTGGATGCAAACTGCACGGAGAATTAGGTACATGTGAAACAGTAGGTAAAGTTTTGTATTGAGCGTATAACAACTCCGGTGTACCAGGTTCTCCGATGGGGCTAACAGAAAGCTCTTTGTAATACTCGTCATTATCTAATGCGGGATGTTCTGATGTACGGAAGACTTGATTCGAAGGTACTTCAGAGACAATAACAGAGCGGAAAGGTGGATCCGAATAGGATTGCGCTGAGATCAACTGCGGATGTGCGGTGTAATTGAGAGGAGGGGGATATTCAGTCTCAGGAGAGTTGGTGGAATTAGAGGACTGCATGGATGTTTCGGCCACTACAGGCTCGGGCAGCACGATTCGTTCCGGTATGACTGTGATAGGTGGCAAGCTTGCCGCGTAATCGTCACTAATTAATTCACTATCACTTACGTAGGTGTCGAACAAAGGCGGAGGAGGAATGATAAGATCGGCGTGAAGCACTCTACTAGCTTTCGGAACCGGTGTCGAGATTTCCAGTTCGCTGGACGTCGAATTTCGGATTAGTACAGAGTTAACCCCCTCACATGCATCGTTAGTATCGAAGACTGGCCCTGTCTGATCATCATCAGCATGCTCATGCAATGAGGATCGAATTATGTCGTTCGTATCATCCGTCGATGGTTGATAATATTCGGGTTCGTCCAAAGTTTCCTGTGTGAAACTAACTCGTTTGATTTGCGGTTTACGAGGCACTTGAGGTTTTTGTCTGACGGTTGGAGGCTGAGGGGACGGAGCGGGCGGTGCGGGAGGCGGCAGTCGCGGGCGCTGCAGCGGGTGCGCCGGCGGCCCGGGCGTGCCTTCGGCGGCGGGTGTGGGCGGGGGGGTCGGTGCGTGGGGGGGCGGCGTCCTCGCTTTCTGCTGGGTGAACACCGCGAGCGGCGATAAGGGCGCCGCTTGCGAACTAGACGACTAACCAAACCAACACAATATACTGCACCACTTTTTACTTCCGCAACTCATTACTTTAACTAAATACCAGCTAGGGGAAAGACCAAAACAAAGTGCTATGTACACGAGCTTATTAATAAATACTGAGCCGATATGTTCAACCTTATTGTATCACATTTTAGTGGCAGATAGATGCCAAGCTAATTGATTGCATGAAAACCGATTACAAAATTAACTATAAACAATAAGAACCCGAATTTCGATTCAATTAAAAAATCTTCCAAAATAAATGTCATAGAAAATATACTAACGTAAAAATTATAATAAAAAAAAACCATTGTAAACACCATTGTATTTTAATGCAACACTAAACATAACGTCGATTAGTAAAATTTTGTACAATAAAAGTAAATGTATACACGTAACAGTTAATTAACGCTAATATAAAATAATTGGCAGTTGAGAATTTGGCCAAAAAACTCTTAATTTGCTATAAGACATACAAATGTAGTCAATTTAAAAATTTATTTAGCAATTTTGTATCCAAACATACGAAGTTCAAAAAATGATGTTCATCAAAAATTTAAAATTAATAAATAGTACAATGGTAAAAATTAATTAATAATAATTTAAGAATTGGATATATTGTAAGCAACTGTTTAGACAAATTTGGATAAACAGGTATTCTAAATACATATAAAATTGGTCTTTTCCAGGTAATACAGAAATACATGATACAAATCTACAAGTTATTGCATAATATTTGAGTAGATAATATATAGGGTATAAATTGGTCTTGATATCTAGTATACACAATAAATAAAATTCCATAAGGATATTATGAATGACAATGCGGATTATTTTTAGAAATTAAACGACTATGTTAAGTCACAATTTAAACACCCTTGGGGCAATTTGGCTAAGACGATATGCATTATATTACATTAAAGAAAAAACCATTTGACATTGATTTTTGTCAGTGACAGGTTCAACACTCACACGGAACTATATTGACCGACATTTAAAATATAGGCTTTCCACACGACCCAGACTGGGGTATCCCCATTTAAAGATTTGGACGTTACTCCCTAAATATTAATAATATTTTATTTTTAAATGTAAGAAACACGCGAGATAAACTCATAGTTTCACTGGTTCCATCTCTACACAAATCTTCCCAATTTTCTGGAACTTTATTTTTTTTAACTCGTGAACGTAGTAATTGGCCACCAAGGAAGACGTAGATTCATAGCGGTATTTGCAAGATATATATGTTTATTTTCAGCTTATAGGGGAATGAGAGACAAATTAATTCTTTTAATTTATATAGCAATTTTACTAACTCGAAAAGTCAGGTGAATTTAAAGCGTACAGTCAGGATTTAAATATGTTATAGACCGTAGTTTTTAAGCATGATTTTTTGTCAATTCTGCCAGTCCGTGGTATTTATTGACAATCAAATAAAGAAAAAAGACATATTATATTTTTGAGCTGATATAGTCGATATAAAATTGTCATTAAATATACCCTCCCCCCTAACTGTTATTAGAGTAGTACTACTTTTTATTTTATTTACAATCATCCTTTGCTTTTAATATACATTTAACATTATTATAAAGAATATTTTCATGTTTTACATGTATTTGGTTATATAAATACAATAGCATGTAGCCATAACGACATTTAAGAAAAAAATATTAATATTACTATACATAAAGAACATCGAGACGGTATACATTAATTATAATTATTAATTTCCGAATTATTTCAATAACACAAAATGACATAGAACGAAAAATCTACTCGAATTGAAAAGGACACCGATTGAATAATTTCATGACACGCATACGGTTGGCAAAAAAAAATTATTACTAAATATTGTATTTTAAGTGGAGTATATCAGTCTGATATTAAATTCTTTAAACACAGCATCCCATATATTAATACTATTACTGGACATGTACAAGTATTCGAAATTTCACCGAATTATATATTATCAATAATTCACATCTCTTTTGGACACAAGTTGTCATTGGCGTACTATGTGTTTTCTTCCATTTCTGCTGCATTTGTGTTCTGCAATGGACGTAATACGCTCTGTCATTATTGCACTATAAAAACTGCACCAGTAGAGATTGTTCCTCTGGGCGGCTATCGTACACAAGCTATCACGTGACCACATCGAACTAAACTACTTCAAATGAAATGAAAATATTGACGAGATCGTATCGCTCTATTTTTTTTTTTGCTAACCTTACTGGGGAACATTTAAAACTTCTATAACATTAATAATATTTCCCAACATATGTAATTTAAAGAAATCAAGTGTACATGCAAAACAATTTTAATATAACAATACATACATTTGTTTACTATAATAATGTAAAACATATACAGTCATAAAAGAAAAAGTTCCGTCTTACAAAGAGTGTGTAAGTAGGTTTTCGATAAAGTGCCACCCTCCCATTACTTTTAACAAACAACTACATATAAAGAGGCATCATGTATATATACTAAAACAACATTTATTTTGGAAGATAAAGGAGTTAAATATAGGTATATAATAATATTGAAAATATTTAATAAACATAATATTTTCATGCAAGCGAGTTTTTTTATACTACAGGAGGCCAAGGCGAATCTTTCACTTAAAAATAAACTTGCACTAGGCCTACAGATTGAAAACAGTGCATGCGATTCGAAAGTTTAAATAGAAAAATATCGTGCATTAGCAATACGGCAATATTGTTTCGGCCTTTATAATAATAAAAATTAATTAATTATTTATAATATACAAAAGCTACATTTTATTCAACATGCTGGTAATCAACAAGATTTTTATCATAATATAAAGCTTAGAAAATTTATTATAAATATTATATTATACTTGTATTATTGTTATCAATAATATTTATTTTCAACTACATGCAAATAAACGCTTGGACACAGAATAACTAAATTCAGTTACATCATCATACATATATATTTTATACTAGCAAATAACTCTAATATGGCCTTATTATGTGTCCATGTGTTTTATATGTCATAGAGTTTTCAATTCTATAGATCGTTTAATATTTATTATGATAAGTTAAATTTTATTTAAACTCTCATTTTATAAAAAGCAATATCAATAATTAATTTACAATAGCGCTTTAATATATTTTTGATACTTAGGTAATTTCACTAGTTGAGTATTTTTTTAAGAATCTTTTCTGCCTTACATGTTTTAATATTAATTTATTCAGTTAGAACAAGCTCTGAACACTAACCAAAATAAATTTCATATCTGGATCAGCATATCATCTCAACCTTAGTTAAGCAGTAATAAAGTTATCATGACATTAAAACAACTTTTAGGATTATATAGCGTTTATTTATTACTAATTTTATTTATTTCCCGACGTTTCGAACTCTTTACAGAGATCATTTTCACGAGTAAAAAGTTCGAAACGACGGGAAATAAATAAAATTAGTAATAAATAAACGCGATATAATCCTAAAAGTTGTTTTAATGTCATGAACGTGATTCGCGAAAGTCTTAGAGATAAATAAATAAAGTTGTTGTGACATTTCATGGAATAAGTTAGGATAATTGCAGATTACACTTATGTATTCTAGATGACCAAATACTTCCTCAAGCGAATTCTAGGGTACTCTGAGTGTATTGAAAAACTTGGATATTTATCATCCATGACCTGCAGAATCGAGTACAAATATTTATGACAAGCATGAATGTTTGTATGTCGTCTGGGTGTTTTTCTATATATTATAAGTATGTATTTACAAAAGAATAGTATATTTGTATTTACATATCAAGCATCGCTTGGAAATAGAGGGCCTGTGAGTAAAAAAGATATTCGTATAAAAAAACATAACAATATAAAATAATTAATGTAAGGCAGAAAAGATTGATAGTATTTAAAAAAAAAAGGAAAATTACTTAAAACGTAACAAGTTACTTAGGAAACGCACTAACCTGAGGTTGTAGTGTGTGTTTGGACATGACGACTGTTGTCGTCTTGTGTTGTAGCTCCGGCGATATGGGCGGGGCTGGCTCCATGGCCATACACTCTACGGCGTGTACTATATCCAGTACCTGGAAATTGGAAACAAATTATTTTCCTAAGCGTAACACGGTTTTTACTGCTGACCGTACGCAATGTATACCCACGTAAAGCTGAAAACTGCTTTTCGTACGTACACGTTATTTACTTTAGCAAACAAATGTTGACATGACTTTTTATTACAAAAGGTTTTGTCTTTGACAGAGATGTGACAGAACAAAGCCTCGAAGTCTCTCGAAGTCAATTGACTGACTACTGCCAGCACCAAGATATGGGCTTGTTTGATCCTCAACCGGGTAAATCCACCTGTGTGATGGATGTTTAACTAGAGTCAGAATTTATATAATTATGCTGAATACTATTCATTTTTACATAAAATTCATTCAAATATTGTAGCAATAACATCTATATTATTATTGCTAGTTAATAATATTTTTCGTGGTCGTGGGATCGAGTCCTCCTTCCTCACAGCAATGATTTCCATTTCCCCGCGTAAAAAAAAGTAAACAAATATTTACCTTTTCCGGGGTAGACTTTTCTCGCATTTCAGCGACTTGTTTCTCGTGTTCAAACTCAACTAGATCCTGTTGGAATTGTTGCTCCTAGTGTACAAAATGATACGAGTTTATATCATTTATTATAGCAAGTTTTTATTTAAGTAACACACAAATTTACAAATTTAATAAATAAATGTAGAAATTTACAGTGCGCTAAAAATGTGCCAAATAATTAAAAGCTGCTAAATATCATACATTTCATTTAAAGAATACTTATTTTTTTAGTAATTTTCAATCGTCTGCCATGTGTTAAGCGAATTTTAATTACGATAGCGCGAGACATATTTCAAGTTATAAAAGGGCCAACAGAAAGACCAATTGATTCATTGTTATCAAATTTTCAATCGATTCCAATGAAATGTTTTAGGCATAACCTAATAATTTTTCATGGCATAATTTTTTATCTCCCTAAATGTTAAGGTTACTTTTTTATATTTTTTATTTTTAGATTTTAATCTTATTTAATTTTTTTTATGAACCAGCACACAAAATACATACAACCCTAAATTGTCATCCATCTAGGATCAACTCCTACGTATTTGTTTATTAAAACTCTTCATATTTTGGGCAAGACAACGTTTGCTGGGTCAATAAAATAATTTTGCGGTGTGCAGGTGTTTGTTGGTGTGGAAAAAAAACAGACCTGTTGATGTTGGTGCAACGGCTCGTCTCTATCCAGGCTTGACGTTGAGTGAGACAGAGAGCCGCCTGTGTCTGCAGTCCCGCTCTCGCTTCCCGTCTGTGCAAACATTTACAACGTCTATTCTAACAGGCACAGGGCATGAGGCTCGATTGTTTTCGAGTTTTGATATGCCAAAGGCACACAAGGAAGTGTGAAGGTACTTCTAGACAGTGCTAATGTGTAATGTGATCATAAAACTTTGTGCGTATTGTGAATATGATCAGTGCACTCACATGAAAGTTTTAATAAAAGACTGGTCGTATTATCGAGTTATGAGTAATATTTAAAGCTTATAAGCCCGAATATTGAACCGCCACTCAAATATATAAGCGCTACTTAAGCGTTTAAGTAGCTGTCACATTAGACAGAATACGTGAAATTTGAGCAGTAAGTACCACTTTATTGATTGTCAGTTTTGAGTGGCGGTTCAGTATTCGGGCGTCTTTTAAAAAATAAAAATAAAAAATATTGTCTTGTAAAAAGTTACCCAAATTCATTATTTGGGTAACTTTTCACAAGACAATATTTTTTCATCGAACGTTGTAGTATTGTCAAAAAGTCTCGGTGGACAAGTGGTCGAGCACACCGCTTCTGGTTTAGAGGTCCAGGTTCGAATCCTGACACCAATCAGGCTCAGGCTCCCACCAATGACTTTTCGAAATTGTTTTCGGAAGTTAAGTGTGATAAATATCGATGACTGAAAACTTTATGCCCGGTATGGCAATAGGTTCGCCACCTATTCCATTTGGGACGTAAACATAACGGCGAGACGAGGCTTAACAGCCGCTGCCTACACCTCCGGTTAACAAAGGCGTGAAGTTAAAGAAAAGAAGTTAAAGACAAAGAAGCAATTGACTCTGGCAGAAGGAGCGATAAGACTTCCTCTGTGACAACCTGTTCACTTAATGCTATATATTTTTATATAAATCGTGTACATACGGTGTTATGTTTGTCCGGACGTGTGTACCCGCTGCACACGATGAGGTGTAGCGGTGCGTGCGTAGCGAAACGGAGCGCATTCACGGCCTCGTTGTGAGTGGCGCCCAGCAGAGACACGCCGTTCACTTCCAGCAGACGCATGCCGACCTGACAACGTTAGATATCACAATATATTAATGAGAAACACTTATATATATGATATATATTTTTATTTATGTTCAGATAAGGGTTTAAAGTATACCCGAGTAGCGTTTCTTTTTATAATAAATCAATATATATAAATATTCTTTAGAGAAATGTAAAAATAAAGTGGATCAGCGCTAATCAATATTCATAGTATGGACATGGCTCTATTGTCCAACTAACCTTGAGCCTCGCATCTCTCCTGGCAGCACCGCCGCTGTTTATTTTCGATATAAACACGCCTTCGTCGTTAGGGTCGTTAGGGTTGCCACGCTGACCGTTCAAACCACCTTTAATGTGCATTCCCAGTTTTTCCCCTTCTTGCTTCACTATCGTGAGGTCCTGATGGCATAAAATCGTATAATTGTAAAAATAGCACGTGCATAAAGACGACCTTGTTTGGTATTTAAAATTAAAACGTTGCAAAAAAAACAGAATGAAAGACAAAGAATCAAAGACGGATGAAACAATAGATTTAGAAGTAGTTCTCCAAGGAGGAGACTCTGATGGTCACCTTGTGACCAAATGTGCAATACATATTTAAGTTTATATTTAAGCACACTGTTCACGAATAATACTCAAATCCAATCAATATAGCCATGCCAGTGGCGATATCAATGCTTTAACTTTATATGAAGCACACACAACAAACATACGCATGCAAATATATACTTCGTCGCGCCAATTTGAAATATTTCAATATCCCATCCTCAACAGATAACACTAGAAATTATATGAAATATTTCTCATTGAATAGCATCGTTATTTTCTGAGAATCGGAACTTTTGTAAACATGCTGGTGATCAAACTATCACCTGAACACAATACACATAAAAACTTGTAACATGCAAAGACATGCAATCTAGTCAACAAAAAAAAACTTTAATATTAAGTAAACGAAAAAAAACAATCTCTATCAAAAACTTAGCTCAAAACAAACAAATATATTCTAAAGGTTTATTTATAATCTATATTTATTTATAATAATATAGTATTTATGTATAATCGGCATTGTTGAAAGAATTATTCACAGCCGGTACATCACCCATCAGTTTCTAAAAAAAGGACTAACGAATTATATGCCATAACTGCATTGACCTGAGAATTTAGCACAGTATGATTATATAATTTTGTTACTTTACAAGAACTATTGTTTGCTTGGTTTAATTTCCTTAGTGGCATTTAAAACTGGGTGTATAAGTGGGTGTTTATTATTATCCCTCCACATATAATCGTTACTTAGTCCCCATAACACAAGCTTTTATTAACTAAACTTGAAAAGTAGATGGCGCTGTGGCGTATCATGTCCAAATCATTATAGGTCATCACTAATTTGGAATAAAGATAAAGATACAGGGATTATAAAAACAATATTTCAAATAAAAGCAGTAGCAGACATATCAAATCAAGTTTTGTAATATAAAGGAAAGCTTCGTAACATCACTATAACAATAAAGAAATACGACGATAGCTGGGCACACGTACTTGCTGGGTGTAAGGGTATATAATACGGAGTCTCACATATAATTATTTTGGTAAATGAACACACATAATTTCGATATCGTCGTACTACGACGTACACACTTACAGTTGCATCAACAATCTCAACTTGTATGAGACCCTGAACGTGTGGGAGGGGCGGTGGCCGTGTAATGCGTACGTGTGGAAAAAATAACGTTTAGCGTATTATAACGACGGCAACATATTTTTATTATTCAATTATTGTGCTTCCAGTACTATATTTAACTATTTACTTGCACTTTAATCTCACACAGCCAGTTACCTATAATTCATACTCACACACTACTTTCTTTCTCTATAGAATATACACATATTTTTTGGCAGTCAACAACTTTTTGTTTTGAGATAAAAGCTACTACTATTAGTGTGTAGTGTTTATGCTAGTAATCATTAGGCATCCCTTATTTCTACCACACAATATGAGCTTATTTGTATGAGTACGGTGTTAGATACATATCTACATTAGAGAAAACGCCATAAAATTTCGCAATAAATTCCTCACTGATTCTGATAGAGATAGAAAGAGAGGCATAAGCCACATTTCTTAGACAGGTCATAGCCTGCCTTGGCTTTGGCTTTCACGACTCTAATCATTACCACGCACCATCTTTCTTTTTTAGAGTCCCTAACAACACCTTATAAAACACGGTCAATTTGACAGCCTTCCATGACAGGTGCGTTGCTTTTCCTAAATTCGTAAGTCCTTTCACATTTGCACTTTATATCTGCTCAGTCATCCTTCCATCCTACCTATTTAATTAAACGTATAACATCACACCAGCAAATATAGATGTGTTTATCAATGTTAATCATGTCCAACAACAATGTGCATTATTAAGCGTTATGCAATAATTATAATCCAATATTTATATAACCATCAAATGACTACTGTAAGCAACATACCCAAATCATTCTACTTTTGAGTACACTTTTCCAACCCCACCTTGAGGTGTCCACAAACAACTCTTGTTACTTGCATGGCATGCAAAACATTGCGCGCTTACGTATACGTATACGCACTTGCGTACGCATTTCAATTCATTCCAACGCACACCCAATTTCGACTGTTAATGTCATACCAAAAGCAATAATAACACCAGTTATAACGTTTAATCACAGTTCAGTATATTTATATTGTTTTATGTGACCCAGGATTGCGGACAAAAAAACTAAATGTTATGTTAATGCATTGTAATATTAAAAATAATATTTACAGGGTTTTATTATTACGGGATATCTAGTTAAAATACCGATTTGAGGATAAAATTTTTAATAGATTAACTTTATTTATTGAGACTTTATCTGAAATTTGGGTTTAAGCCTATATCAATCCCGTGTCACTCAAGAATAAAGAAATTCACGCAACAAACCTGGAAGCCTGGTGGAAGTGGATCATGTCGCACTGATAGCATCAGTGTGGGCCCGGGTTGGAGTAACAGCTGTACAGCTTCACGGTGCGTAGCGCCTGCTAGCTCTGTGCCGTTGACCTTCAGCAGACGGTCACCCATCCTCAGCTTGCCGGAGCGTGCCGCCACACCTCCCGGAACCACCTGGAAATGAATTAGTATTGTTAATTAGTACACTATATTATATTGTGATCGTGTTTTGTGGTAACCTTTATTTGTAAAGACATTGTTGGTACTTCAATTTGTTCAGTTTGGTTTCAATAATAGATTGATCGGATCTTGATTGATGATTAGCAATATCGTAATTATTATTTGACTTACATGAGATATAAAAATGCCAGGTTCCTTGCCGCCAAACGGTATACAAGAATGATCAGTACCACCGATAATACTGAAGCCAAGAGATCCACCTTCTTTATAAAGTGTAACCTCCTGAAACAAAAAAGAAAACACGTGTACTCCTTTTGCTCCACTAGTAATCCATAACTCATATAATTTTTATCGTTTACATATTGTAAACTATCAAATTAACTACGCGAACGGAGCTCTCTATCCGCGTAGTTAATTTTATAGTTATCGCCAAGCTTAATATATATGCTTTAGTATTTATTTCAAAACCCATTGTATTGATGACGTTCTGAAATAGTGAATTAGATAAATATTTGACTTTTTGGCTTATTTTTAATATTGTTATTGCTTTCATTCAAATGACTCTAGTTAAATCTTTACAGCTTGGAAAAAATATTACAGTATCAGGAATATTTTGTAGCGCAATCAATTCATATTCTCAATTATGAACAGCTCTGCTGGTGTATTATGAAATAAAATGAATGTTGATTGTTTTTAAACCAAGGCACTTACAGAATTCGTGAGCATAACTTTAACTTTATTTAATATATTTTAAGCGTGCGTTTTACCTTTCAAGTTTCTTCGTACATATATTACATTTTATTTTGCTGCAGGGCTCAGATTTCGCAATATTGTAAGCGAACATGTAAAAAAATAATTCTGTGTGACATTGGATCGCCGCGTGTGTTTAGCATGATAGGCAATTTCATTTTGCGATCAAGAAAATCTCAATGAATTTGTAATAGAAATTAATTTGTGTAAGCAACTGGTACTCCTACAAATGATTGCGAAACCAAAGCCCTGTTTCTGAATCGTAGAAATGCTGGTCCTCTGGCGTCTTACTTCGATGATGAGAGGTGCGACCAGTTGGTTGTCAGTGACGCGCGTGACTGTGGTCTCGGTGAAGGTGGACTTGGTGATAGTCTCAGTGACGCGGCCCAGGGCGGCGGGCGGGGGAGGAAGCATCACGGCCACTGGCGCCCTCTCCACGGTGACGCGCACCCCGGAGTGGGGGGGCGAGCTGGGGGGCCGGGGCCGCGCGCCGCCCAGGAAGTGCGCCGGGATCATTGCTTGGAACTCCTCGTTCGTGATCGGTCGCGATGGCTGCGCGTTTAACACGTTCACATCGTATCAATCTATGTATTATTAAAGTAACCTACGGACCGATTTCAAGGACAGTAACGAAACAATATACGAGTTATATATTGTATACCCGAGGGAAAGCCGTTATTTTTGGAAGAAGTATGAATCGGATTTCCAAAGATTAAATACCGTTTGATTCATCACTTTCCCAATAAAACAATACAAATTATTTAATAAATGATCATGAAGAGTTAAAAACTACAGTTGAAATAGTTTTTTTTCTGAATTTTCAGTTTGGGATTTTACTGATTTCACTGAGTTAATTTTCGGCATTTAGTTCAGTTCAATTTGAATAGATGCACTTTACAATAAGATAAATTCTCGTAGCTTTGTATTATTTTCACAGAATTTATTATGTTTCCCCTACTATGTTATATTCTTAAGTAAAATAATAACCTGATAGATGAAATATTTATTATGTATTATGTTAAGTTTGTTATTTACAAAAATGTAGCGTTCTTATAAAAAATGTAGTTTTAAAAACGGTGAATTCAACAGTGCATTTATATATAGTGAGAAAGCGTCAAAAAAAATAATGATTTAATCTAATAAATATATAGCTCATGACCAATTACTACTATATATAAGCAACAGAGCAATATTATTTTTTTGCTAATTCGAACTTTACAAAATATGCCACTTTAAATCGTTGAATATGGGATCTTAAAAATTCTTACACGAAGGATTTAGTAAACACCAGAAATGTTTTTGGTTAAACATCGTGTCTTTATTTATAAGTTAAAGTAATACATTTTAATGATTTAGTTATGACATCCATTTTATAGAAAAAGAACCCATGATGTCATCAATGGTAAACGAACTAATCTATAGAAGTGGTTCTTATTTTGATTTAGAACTGTAGCATTATTTTAAAATTTTTCAGGCGTTTTTAGATATTATTTTATTCGGTATGTTCCATGTTTTATATTTATGATCAAAACCAGTATCCACGTGTATTCACACGTGGATTTCAAGGAGTTCAGATCTCCTTAAGGTAGACCTTTAGGTGCAAAGGTATTGCATAAATTATACCTTAGTACCTCTGTAGACAAAAGGTTCTGTGGAATTAATATATCGATAAAAAATATAGTATGCGGAGTACCACCGCGTTGTAGAACTGAAACTTTGTAATTAGGAAATGCAAATAGAAAGGGGTTTAGATTGATTTTCAGTTAAAGAAGGACAAACTAATGCAATTAGCATTGCTTATCTACAATTGATCGCATATTTTAATTACTCTCTGAATGGATTAATATCCAAATCTATAACATTAGCAATAGGATTATGATAACGATATATATGACGCTACTCGTAGCTAACGCTCTCGCTTACCTATAACAGGTATAACTACGTGCATGCGTTCAACGGTCAGGCATTAACTCTCGCTCTGTATCTATTCCCCCTCCCCAGGAGCGTTAAACGTTTAACGCAACCTTGTTGGAAGTCGCATAAGAAGTTTTACTTCAAAAGTGCACATTAATGCACAATAACAAACAAAGCTATATTAAGAGCTTTACCCTCAAAAATTACTAGAAGCAAATATAGAAAATACTCTGATTAAAGAAATGAAACTTGATAAAATAAAATTGACTGAATACAAATTGATTTTAAAATAGAACTCAATGCAAATATTATTAAAATTCCAAACGATACTTACATGTAAAGGGATAAAAATGTAGTCAAATAATTTATACGGTTTATTTATACGGTGTTTAATCTTGTATTTATAAAATCACCCATGATTTTATCAGCCTCTGTATTTTAATGTTACTACTTTACCTAATGGTAATTTTAACCAAGCAAGCATGAATGTTTCTTTGAAAGTTATACGATTGCTTTTGTAGCCCAATATAGTAATAATTACGACTGATAACGTATCTTGACATATCTCGAAATATGAGCTCTATATTTCGGAATGCAATAGAAACGCCATCTTTCGTAATTATTGTGAGCAGAGCCTTCGCAAACTTTCAACCAATAACTACATAGTGAATTCGAGTAAAGCGTCGGACACAATGATTGTGAAGCCGTGTGACGTAAAAGCGCTGATGTGAACGTGTTAAGCCACTAACCACCACCTTATTTATGCTCAGACCATAAGCTCTTGAACTTGGTATTATCACAACTAACTGAAGAGCAGTTACGATGACTTGAATTCACACCGCAACTGCAGCAATGCGGTCGTGTGCTCAAGAACCGTCAACGTTTTTTAAATTTAAAAATTGAATACCTCAATTCGAAAAAAAAAAATGAACCGCATTCAAGAGACTATGGCAGCGAATCTGTGTGAACATAATAGCGTATTCTAGATACGGTATGCATAGATTTCTATTCAATCCAATCTTACCTGTATGTCATCAAAGACATCGTCATTAGATCCGTGTATTTTATCAGCGCCTGGTGTTAGGGGCGTGCTTGCACTGTTAGTTGACGTTTTCGCCTGAAGTGTAAGACATAGTTCATTGAGTGGTGCTTAAACATAGCATTAATATAATAGTAAATAGCGTTCAGATAAGCAAGCAGCAGTGATAATTTGATTCCTTTGCAAGTACAACTTAATAACTAGAAATTTATTACAATCTGTATCTGAGATTACTTTGTGTTTTTGCCATAATCTAATTCGAAATAAATACAGAGTAGTGACATTAAATAAGAGAATACGAAGAAATATCTTTTATAAGTACTACCACCGCTTTTTTTACATGGCCACCCTGATAGTAAGCAATTACCATGGGCTTTGGCCACATGTAGATTCTTGTCAACAGAAGACTAGTCTTTTTGTCAATTTCACTAATGCTTATGAAGCGTCGACACGCAAACTTAAACATAACACTACCAAATTTTTGTATTTTACGGCAAGTACCCTACTTCCTAGGCAATCAAATGTAGTGCGTGTTTGACAGACTCTATTGCATGTTGATATTTTACAATGGAAGTTAAAAAGTGTCACGTGATAAGAGATTTGTCCTCACCTGTCCGTTGGGCTGGCTCAGTCTCCTCGGTGCAGGTTGCGGTGGGATATTAGTAGTGGTTGGTGCGAATGTTGTTTGTGACTGTACCGGCGTTTGGGTCTGTACCGGCGTTTGTGTCTGTACCGGTTTTTGTGTCTGTACCGGTTTTTGTGTCTGTATCGGCGTTTGTACCACCTGTGCGGTCGGCGTGTCAGTTTGCACCGGCAGAGGTTGTACTATGTGTGTGGAAATTCGTGGTGTCGCATTAGTGTTCGTGTGGTTGACAGGTGCGGTGGTGTTGATGTGATTGGCGATGGGTTTCTGTGCCGGTATAATGTTAATGTTCTGCAAACTCGTCCTGTGCTCTCTCACATCTTCGGACATTGACTTCCGCGGGAGCAACTCGCCTGTGTAAAAGAAAAAAGATATAATGTTTAACATCTTTGGGGATTGTTTACACAACTCGATCTAATCCCAACTAAAGATCATGTGACTAAAATAAACAACGGAAAAATATGTTTAAACAGAAAAATATGTGTATAAAAATACAATGAGATAAATGATATCTTAATATAAACGATGACTCTGCGAACTCTGATGAACTCTGCGGTTCTCGATACTTCACTAATTATTATAGCCAAATTAAATAAGAATTTGAACACAGATTTTGTCAAGAAAAGGTTAGTACACACTAAAGTATTTAGAATTTATAAACAGTTATAAATATTAAAAATATGTAATCCTCACCCTCTCCGGTAGTAGTGACGGTGCGTTGTAGAACGAGCCTAACAAATCTCTCGTGTCCGGTGAGAAGCGATACGGCCGCTTCATGAGGTGCGCTCTCCATATCTACGCCATTTATCTAACGAAATAAATCTATATTTTAGTACATATTTCATTTTCTTGGCCTACAATATTAAAACGGTACTTAGCGTGGATCATTATCTAGCAAACAGTATTAATAATGTTTAGTTAGATTAAATTAGAACAAAGCATGTGTAGAATTATTGACAGATCAAATCTTTGATCAAAATTTTATGTTTAATGTGAAGTAGATATTAACAAGTCTTTGATAGGTTAGTAAATTGTAGAGTAACTAATTAATAACAATTGATTTGCAGGCATTTCGAACTTTTACTGGAGAATTATAAATACACAATAAATACATGATACAAGCTTGAAAACGTAATATCTCTTTTTGGGTCAGTCGTGTAAAGATAGCATAGCTTATAACGGAATTCATTTCCGTTGAGAGAAAATGTATAAATTACTTACGGAGACAACTTTATCGCCAACTTGCATCTTGCCATCCTTAGCTGCAGCACCTTGTGGCGATATCCTGGATATGTATATAGCATCGCTATCGTCCCGGTATGGAGGCGAGCCTTTACCGCCGGCTATACTGAACCCGAGACCCGCTCCGTCTCGTATTAGCGTTGTGTGGACCAACACCTTTTGTTGATACACTAGAAAATACAATTATTAATAATTATAATTACAAATATAGTTTACAAGAGCTTGACTCAGGAAACAGGTGATTTAATTACCTTGAATTAACACTCATTATATATAGGTACATTTATTTTTGCGAAACTTACATATTGACTCAAGAGTCAATAGTTAAATTACTGACTAATATGACCATGCGGATCACTTGATGGTAAGCAACCAGCGCCACTCATGAATAAAACAGATATGGTTGGAGTATATGAGAGAGTAGGATAGGAAGAGATGGGGAAGGCGGGTGGTCCTCCGGGTACCTCTCACACCGAACAAAAAGCGGCATGAGCCACTTTACGTTGATATTCTGAAAGGTGGTATTTCACCGGTGGAAACGGGCCATTTATGAAGCTTAAAACATAGTCATTAGATTCAAGAACTATAGTTTTTCGGAAAGACCATTTCTTTGAAAATGTCCCAATAAAACTCCCTAGAAAGAATACAGAAAGTTGTACTCAGGACGAGACCAGTTGCGAAGACTTGCAAATCGAGAATAACTTTCTGTAATAAATAAATATTAGTTCCGAACTCACCAGGTGGTACATAGGGTACCGTGGGTGGTGGGGGCGAAGCCTGCAATCGTTGATAACTATCTGACCGCACCGGTTCCGCAGTAGGTGAGGAGCTGTAGTTCTCCACATTAGTGACGACTGTGGGCAACGTTTGTTTGTTGACCACTGGGGTGGTCGGCCTCACGTCCTTGTAGTCGGGCTCGAACTCTTGGGCGTACTGGTTGCTTATGATCAACGGCTTCATAGGTACACCCCGACCGGATGGCACCTGGGTACGACATGACAATATAAGTGACTTCTATCACGCAATCACATCTGCAATTATTGATATTTAAAAATAGATGCTTTAAACTTTTCTCATTTATTTTCTTAAAGGCATATCACATACTAACAATTAGGTTTGATATTCAAAAAAATTATTTCATACCCGAGCGTTGCTATTTTATTGTCTAAATCTAATATATTCATTTCTAAAGCAACACTAAAGATTCCGAAAGTTATGTGTGATAAATATCGATAACTGAAAACTTCGTGCCCGGTATGTAGGTAGGTAGGTAGGTAGGTTCGCCACCTATTCCATTTCGGACGTAAACATAACGGCCAGACGAGGCTTAACAGCCGCTGCCTACACCTTCAGGTAACAAAGGCGTGAAGTTATGTTATTTTACTAAAGATTCTAGTTTGTTATACAGTTCGATGTTGAAATAACGTTACACAAATTTGATCTTCATAATTCAAATAAATAACAAGTCCATTAGGGTCGAGTAGGTACCTGTCCGTTTTCCAGCGTGGATACTGTATCGGTAGTACTTGAGACGGAATGGTGACTCGCCCCACTCGGCGCGCGACTGTGTGTCCTAGAATAAAAATTGCAACATATTTTAAACAATGATATTGGCTGGTGTCAAATGGGATTTACCGTAAAATATATTTTGATTAGCCAAAGTATTGCGAAACAAAATCCGCCAACAAGATCCAAGACCAATAAAAAATGGTACTAAAAACCACAAAATACATAATTTTATCTATGACTACCAATAAAATAAATCTATATTTATCGTTATTTTATGTCTCGGTGGTCCAGTGGTCGAGCACCCCGCTTCGAAATCGTTGTAGAAGTCGATGGATTGGATCCGGGCTCACGCCAATAGCTTTTCGAAATTATTTTCGGAAGTTATGTGTGATAAATATTGAAGACTTAAAACTTTGAGCCCAATGTACGAGTTCGCCATTTATTCAATCTGGGACGTAAACATAACGGCGGGTCCAAACTTAACAACTGCTGCCTACACCTTCGTGTAGAAAAAGGCGTGAAGTTATGTTATAATCATCATAACAAATTTCTTGCAAGGATAGGCACAGACCAGACACCTCACACGCTTCATTAGCTAATTTATTTTACATATATTCAGATGAACCATATAGCATAGCCTTTCTGTACTCCCGTTAGAAATCTGCCAAATCGATCTATCATCTTAATTCTTTGACCACAAAGTAAGCAGTATTTTCTTCTACTCTCGTCATTAATTTCTTGTTACAAAACCAACAGTAAATTATAACAAACAGACGTCTCGATGTAATGTTGGAGATAAAGAACGAAACGTTACCTCGTAGAATTGGGTGAATCTCTGGTCACGACCAGTGTGAGCGTGGGTCCGCTCGCTTTGAGAACTTCCACTGCATAGTAATGATCCACGTCTACCACGGACGTGCCGTTCACCGACAGCACCTTGTCACCGACCTGGAAATATATATAACAACGTTACTTTATTCCGTTGAATACCCAATTTATATGTCTCGGTGGCTCCCGCTTCTAATTCACGAGTCGTGGGTTCGATTGGCGAGGCGAGGCTTTAACAGCTGCTTACTACACCTTCGGGTAGAAAAAGGCGTTAAGTTACATTTACACAAGCAGACTTGTAATGCTTAAAACTTAACGGATCTTTTTGAAAGGAAAACAGAATGTTTATTGAAATTCAGCATCAAGAATCACCCAATGTGTTGCTAAGTTTACAAAGATGGACTTAAAAACTTTCGTGTACCCACTTGAAGAGGTGACTAAGCCAGTTTTCGTAAATAGTTTTAAGCTTGTGTATTTACCAGCCACTTCTGATGAACACGAGTGGATAGTGAATATTAATTTTACACAGCTTAAAAGCTGTTGAGACTCTTAGCATAGATTATTAATATAAGTTACATCAAGACGTGATAGTTTATTGAAAAAGTCTTTAATTATAATATCCAAGTGTCAAGAATGACTGACAAGAGTTATTGAGTTGTCAAAGATGAGAGTAGCGCACTTTCTGCCAACTATGCAAAGGATTGGGCGTTAAGTTGTATTCTCGTTATTATGTGTATTATTTATTCGTTTTCACTTACCCTAAGCCCAGCCATATAGGCCGGTCCATTCTGCGTTACCCGAGATATGAATATGCCGTCATCATCACCGATAAACGGCGTGGAACCTCGACCGCCGGCTATGCTCAGTCCAAGTCCGCCCGAAGTCCGCGCAATACGTACTTCGATACATCGTTGGTCGCTTACAACGCGCGCTTCGCTTTCTGCTCGTTCAGATACAGATTCACCTATTAAAAATAGTATTATTAGTATTACATTAAAAAATATGAATAAATATGGTCACTTGCTCTATTCATAAAACAATAAATTTGTTAAATAATAACATCTTACAGTCTCGGTGGCCCAGTGGTCGAGAGCCCTGTTTCTGAACCCAGAGGTCGAAGTTCGAATCCTGATTCTGGCTCACACCAATAACTATTCCAATTTGTTTTCGGAAGTTATGTGTGATAAATATCGATGACTGAAAACTTTGTGCCCGGTATGGCAATAGATTCGCCACCTCTTCCATTTGGGACGTAAACATAACGGCGAGAGAAGGCTTAACAACCGCTGCCTACACCTTCGGGTAACAAAGGCGTGAAGTTCTGTTTATGTTTTATAACATCTTAAATCTTACTTCATCGATAGCCAAGTCTTATGATACACAATACAGAATCTGCCTCTATATCTACAAATACTTTGAAGAACAACATCAAATTTGATGTTGTTCTTCGTAACAAAATCGTCCTCTCAATGTTTAATTGGTATTACTTAATAATACCAATTAAACATTGAGAGGACGATTTTGTTAGACCTAAGTACGAGACGGGGGCCTTAACAAAATTCAACAAAATACTTCCCACTTGTAGACTCAAATCGTTTATTATAATATTTATTACATCTAATAATAAAAAAAACTATGATAAATATCGCTTCGACGATGAACATTGCCATTGTCATATAATTGTCTAACGGCACCGGAGACCGGACCCATTCGAGTAGGTAGGAAAGTAGAGAAATATTACTCTCATTTGATCTTAATCAAAAAAAAATTGCTGTCACACGTTATTTTTTTTCCAGACAAAGATTGACATCACCCACATGAAGTACTACAACAGTAAAAGAAATATAGTTCCAATCGAACTAATGACTCGGCCGATATTCTGACACAGACTGGTCTGTCAGATCGGTGAAATCAACGGGTGGCCGTCAATCAAAAAATTGATGGATAGGAATTGCGCTATGAATGGCTATGGAATGCGCTATGGCGTGTAGTACAATTTGTCAGTGACCTCTAGACAGCCGATCGATTTGCATAAAAATCAATAAATAAATAGCCTTGTATAAATCTGTAGTAATTCAAACCTCTTTAACGTTCAAAATCCGTTATTAGCCTTTGTCGAATTTCCTCAGTCGTGCCGATTCTGTCTACAAACCAAATTAAGCTTGTTTTGATTTATAGACTATTTTCAGCAATTAATATAAATAACTTATAAAAACTTAACAAGTGCATAAGGAAAATTATTAATATTCTTTTTATTTTATGATAAGATTCCGTCAGCAATTACAAAAAATGCAGTCACTGGTTGTAAACAATAAATAAATACATACATACATTCTTTTCTCAAGCAATATGTTTTTATCACACTTAATTCTGACGACTTATCGATTGGCGCACCTTGTCACTATCTGGTAAAGTACTTTAGTATTTAAAAAAAAAATACACGTGAATTACACCGACATTTATATTTTAGAAAAAAAATTGCCGTTGTCAGTGCTTCGACCGAAGTGAAATTCAGTTCTCACGACCCACACTCAAACAAAGTCCATCCATAATTTTGGGATACGTTGCCCGATATGTTGACATTTGTTTTTCTGTTCCGCTTTAATAGCATCTGATGCCGTCCACGAAATACGTGTTATTCAACAGATTAAAATCTTTGCAAATGCAATTATAAAATCCTGAGTTTAGTTCGATCAAATAAACAAACCAAGCCTCGTAATTACAGTTATTAATATAGATATTAATACATATATAATCAAAGCAATGTTTCGGATCATTGAGTTCTTCAATTTCCGTAACACTATGTGTATATGATATTATTATTATGTATTCAAGGATTTCGCCAAGTGCGAGCATGTAACTGGATACTCATGTGAATAAATAGATGGTAATGTACAGTGACTAATTGAACTAATTACACCAGTGGCTCTTAATTCCACTAATGAATCTGGGGAAGAACTTCATTCACAAGAGTTGGGTAATATGGGATAGTGGGCGTGTAAAGGCGCCGTCAAATGGATAATGACTGAACAACCGGCCACATATCGTGGTCACTAATAATGAACTACATGCAATGCATTATTGCACGTGTTTCCAAGGTCAGTGGTATTAAAATTACAAGCGTGATAAATTCGCGTCACGACGCTCGTATATAGACAACATTTATCACCATCCTAAACTGTATATTTGAAGTAGAAAAGATTAAATGTGATGTCTATCACACGAAGATTAGCATATTTATCGGAGAAACTATTCATCATAGGGCCCGAATACCAAGCGTGTATCGAGAAAAATTAGGAAAAGAATGTATGAATTCCAAATGATTATATCAGAAGATGTATTTAATCTATATTTGAAAGTGTGTAAGATATAAGTTGATAGAGAACAAACATTGTTGGTTTTTTTTTTGTCTCTATGGGACGCGATAATTTCTTGGCTGTCAGATTTCTAATTCCATAGATATCCAATGTTAAGAGAGTACCTACCTACCTACGGAATTGAATAACAAATGGTCTCGCGTCAGTTTGTTCGCACGACAATCAAAATGTCGAGACGATTGAATGGACTTCACGAGTGAAATCATGATCCAGAATGGTCGAGGTCGAGTCCCGTCTTCTGCATCACAATAGGCAATCAGTTGCGATACTTTCACCCCCCCCGGATAAGCTTAATGGAATAACTACAAACTATTGTATTCCCTGTTACAAGTCGTGATAGTTTACAGTGGTGATCGTGACAAAGCTCTTGCAGTAGTCTTATTGGAAAATGTTCCGTTTCTAGGTATGATGGTGATATAGTTTCAATCTGAAATGTAACGGACAGGTGAAAGTCGATGTTGTGGTATTATTATTATGCAATCGATTAATCGAATAATCATCAGAGCTGGTAAATAATTGCTTCATTTATTAAGAGTCGTTCGAGTAAATGGAGTGCCTAATGGCAACAGCTGTAGTAAACTTAATGAGGAGAATGCAAGTTTTGTTGACCTGGATACTGAAAAGGATCTATATGGTTTTCATGAAAGAGAAAATACATAACTCAGTTAATAAACTAGCAAAGCACTTCGTTAATGTCAAGGTAATTTCTTTGAACTAATGGCAATAGCGTACGCGTGAAATGAGCGTAATGTATTAAAACACATTACAGATGTACGCTTGTAAAGTCGACCTCGAAATCATTACGGCGTAAATCCACCTCTAAATGTGTGATGTATGACTTCATCGCGTAAAACCGTAATAATATAGTGTATACTTGTGTACTTATGTTACATAATAATTTCGTTGCGAAGCCTACTCGTGGTCTTGAAAACTAAATGAATTCAGTACGCATAGAATCCTGAAAACCCCTGTGTATATTATTTTTTCTTGAAGAATTAAAAAGTATTCTTGTGATTCTTTTCATGTAATAACATATAAATACCTAATTAATTTAAAGAAAATCATTAACGCAATAAGTTTTTTGTTACTGTTAGCTTATATTTCTTTTGTTACTGTTAGTTATGATTAGGTAAGTTATTATAAGCCTCGATTGGAATAAAGTAATGTTAATATGTTCAACTTGTTAACCAAAAGACTGAAAGTATTATTATTATTTTTTGTATGGAAGATATCAATAAAATGTGTTCAGCCAACGTTACTATTGAAGTGGTGTTGGAGACATTAATTTACTAGCGGACATTATATTTTTTAATGTTCATTTATACTGTATACTTTATATAACAGATCACGATGACACAATGACCAAATTTCAAAATGATAGTAATATCATTTAATTCAATGGTTATGTTATATATGAACCGCTTATTAATTTAAATACCCACTTTAAACAATAATATACATAAAACAATAATTGTATTATAGCCAATTAATTACTGTAATCAAAGTTAATGACCGCAAAATTTACGCGAACTGGTGAAACAGTTCAACCAAACAGAATAGAAGTACGTTCTTGCAGAGACGATGACAATAGATGGTGCATGAATATCCTGACGTTTTTTTATGATATTATGAAGCAAACAAGCAGACGTGCAGGCGTTCCTTGTTCACCATCAGGGTTAATGCCGCCCACGGACACTTAAACACAAATAGTGTTACAGTTGAGTTGCTGGCCCTCACAATGGGATATGGAAAGGGTCGGAAGTTGAATGGGGAAAGGGGATGGGCCTCCGGATATCCCTCTCGCCAAGCGAAACGCGGGATTTCGCGGGATCGACTTTACGTCGATATTCTGAGAGACGACCTCTAATAATTATAGGTAGGTAGGTAATTCACAGGTTGAGCCGGTCCATTCATGCAGCGAAATGCGTGGCGCTACCACTATTAAATTGCAAAAAACAGGTGAGCCATAAAAGCATTTGCTTTTATGTCTCACCTTGGGCGGTAGAAGTGTTATTTTAAAACTACTAAAACCACTTAAGACTGAGCATTATTGGTAAATTTAACAGCTTTTAAGGTTATGTTAAATAAGTCCTAAAAGAATAAGAGATATATAATCTACATTTAAATAATATACACACGTATAACGTGTATGACAAGAGTTATAAAAGTCTAATAAGCGAGTGAGGTGTGTAAGAATCGTGCCTTTTGGCGTTCTATCCTCTCTGCAGAGGACTTGGCGTCAAGATATGTAGTATGCATTTAAATATTTTTCCTTTATGTAATGGTGAAAACTACGATACAAAAAGACATACATACGATAGTGCTTGATCGCAGGCCACTTACTGGTACTGCTGAGAGTAATTGAAGAGTACAATTATCAGTCTTCCAAACGAACCTTTTACCAACACATGTAATCAAGTGTAATTTGTATAGCTATTACCTACAGTTTGACAATTCACAGCAAATAATGTCTGAATTATGTCTAAAATACAAATTGTCCTTTCCAAATTGATAATACTATAGAAAGTAAGCACATTAAAGATTACACAGAGTAAACAGAGTAAACTAATTACGTCTCGGTGGTCAAGTGGACGACCAACCCGCTTCTAAACCCAAAACGTCGTGGGTTGGAAATTAGTTTCGAAATTTGTGTGTGATAAATATCGATGACTGAAAACTTAGTGCCATGTATGGCAATTGGTTCGCCACCTATTCCACTTGGGACACATCGGCGAGTCGAGGCTTAACAGCCACTGCCTTCGCTTTCGATGTGATGATGTGTTTACGTTAAATAATAATAATAGCATCGGTACCTCCTAAGTCCTAGCGCAGCTTGTGGCAGAAAAGAGAACTGCGATCTAGGTTTTTTATTATGAACATAAATACAATGAAAAACCCTATGCCGTTCAGACTCCTATGCATATATACTTCGTGCCTCTTCAATAGATAGCGTGTTCATGGAAGATTTTTACGCCTAACAATAACTGTATTTTCGTATTCGGTTGGTATTTTGTTATGCAATATTTGAATGGTGACATATCTTCTAAAGGGCACACGTGTAGGTCACTCATCAAAGGTCATTTTTTATAATTGACCATCATGTCATCACACTACGATATCTTCCTAAATCATTACATAGTATAAAACTAAGTCGCTTTCCGCTGTCTGTCTATGTATATGCTTAGATCTTTGAAACTACACAACGGATTTGTATGCCGTTTTTTTTTAATAGATAGAGGGTGTCAACGGGGTATTATGTGTGTATGATTCATGTATACTATATTGAGTAAAAAGTGATAAGTCAACTAGTAATAAATAATGAAAGGAATCAAGATAATTTTTTGCACATTTTTAAATGCCAAGTCCATATTGGGAAGTGTCTTTAATGTGATGGCATTTTTTTGTAAGTAGTTTTGTATATGCGACAGTTATTGGCAACACTAAAGCTTATTGATACGCTTATAATAGCTTCAACACGAATTAAAAATCGTAGCACAAGGCATGCCACGCTTTTAAAAAAATATTTTACACTTTTCAGTTTGTATGATATTGATGTTTTTTTTAACTATATTAATTTATTATATGGTAAATAGTGAAAGTTTTACGGAGACGCATAGATTATATCTAGTAGGAGTTGGAAGTTCGGACGATAATACGAAAAATCCTATAGTCACGCGTATAGCCATCTTAAAAAAGAATGTTTTGGTATCGAGTATTTTAAAGATGAGCCCAACCCAAATAAGTGAGCGGTGACGTCATAATATCCTATAACATCACCTTCACACATACGTATATGGTATAGACTTATATACAAAGCATTTGAAATACTTTGCCTAAGTACTTTAAGTCATATAATAACATACTCACTGTTTTGCGGTTTAAAATCACGGACATATGCAAATGAACACACCGATGATTATATTATTTACATCATTGCAAACATTAGTGTGATAAATTCCATTTGGGACGTAAACATAACGAGGCGAGGCTTAACAGCCGCTGCCTACACTTTCGGGTAGAAAAAGGCGTGCAGTTACGTTATTATTGTTGTTAGTTAAATTGAGACAGCATTTTTGCAGCGATTCATAACATAATTTAATTAACGACTGCAGCCTAGTTTTTTGATAGAACAATATCCCGCGAGAATGAAACGTTGAGAAATAAAATTAGTAATAGAGAAGCGATTAACTCTGTGTAAAAAGTTATAAAGTCGTAAAATTTTATAATTTTTCGTAACAACTAATAGACCAGCGAACGTTTAATGGCGTTACGTTAACAATGCATGCAAGTACGATTATATTTACTTACTTTCCGTGTCCAAAATGATCGATTCAAATTTTGTTATGCATTACAAAAAAAATTTTGTTAATATAATAATTTGTTGAATACAAACATACCGCTATATAATGGCGTTCCGTGCATTAGAAATTGTACTTCAAAGTGTAGATAGTAGTCAATGTTTTATGGTAAGCTGTGACACTGATAAAAGGTTAAAAGGATAAGACCTCGACTAAACAAGGTAAGTATCCTCAAGTTTGCGTTTCGACGAGCAAAATATACAGTAGGTATCTGTTCTATTGCATTTTATATGCGTTTACTAAAAGGTCATTTGTAACCAAACAGGAACTCTGTTTAGTATTTTAAAGGTTCAACGTTGCACGACAGTGGAGTTATCATTATCACATAGTATAAAACAAAGTCGCCTTCCGCTGTTTGTCCCCTTTTGCTTATTTCTTTTAAAATACGCAACGGATTTTGATGCCGTTTTTAATAGATAGTAGGTGTCAACGGGCTGGTTTGTATATAATATGCAAAAGCGAAAGGATGTAGGATTCGAGGACGGCCACGACACAATTTCCATGAACAAATAGAACGAATCCCGGAGGAGGTGATGTTGGGATATTCAAAAATGAGGAGCGCGGATGACAATAGTTGTGAAAGTCAAAGAGGCGAGAGTGAGGCGTAAGAATCCTCATGGCGCTCTGTTCTCTCTGCCTAAACCCCAGGGAACTTAGCGTGAAATTATGTATGTATGCTATTAGTTTTGCCGACATAGTTTGTATAAACGCTTCAGATAAAACCTACTCAAACCAAATATAAAATCTGTTTTAAGTGTAATTAAAATCAGACAGTCAGGGTAAGCCATGGTTCTTGTTCTTAAAAATATAATAAATATCAAAAATATAAATAAATAATAATTAAAAATATCAAAAAGTAAAAAGGCACACTCACAAAATAAGATAACTCAGAGATTTTTTTTTTAATATTAATTGAAAATATAAACACATTACACAAGTCTACTTAAATTATGTAGAGATTATGAACTAAGCGTGTGTTTGTTTTAATTTGTTCTAATATATTAAAATACTAATACTAACTGGAACTGATAGCCAATAATGATTTTCAATACTAATAATTGTCCTGTAGCATAGATTAAGAGCAAAAAATTCACATTTAACCTAATTGAACTAGTTAGTAGCAAACTTACGTTTTTTCCTTCTGATCACGCCCATTTCCTTAAACAGGTCCCAGATAATTTCCTGATACGGTCCACGCTACTGTATTTGATATAGATCTACCGGCCCCAGTTACGATAGAATCTTTACTAGTACATCAATCAAACGGCGACAACACCAGCCACCGGCTATTCGGGCTGATGCATTCCGACTAGGTCATTGTCCAATATCATATATTGTAATATGTTAAACACATTTATAAAGATTTTTTTTTAATATTGATAATTTAAATTTCGAATTTTGTAACATTAAAAACAAAAAAAAACACGGCAATTGTTTATCGGCGCGTAGATAGTGCGCTGCCCGAGGCGCAGGCGGTGACGGAATGCGCGCGCAACAACAACCACCGCGAGTTCGGAGGCTGTGGCGCCGGCGCCCGCTCCCGCGACCTCAAGATTAAAAATAGAAAGTACCCATTCGGTATCAACAACCGGGCTCGTGGCGTGATTCCTTTATTTTTACCCTGCCCGATATATACCTGCCTATTATCTGAAACGACGAATCTCGCGTCCACATCCGATTCCGTTACTGACACTTTCGTTTCAATACATAATAATAACAATGTATTGTTATAAAATTAAATGTCAGCAATATTAAAATAGATATTCTCGGTAGTCTAGTGATTTTTAAAAGACGCTTCTGCTTAGATTCTTTAAAGAGTCTGGGTAAAATTGAGTTCCAAAATTTTAGTATAGGTTGGGTTGATTAGTGTTTTTGATACATATTATATTGCATATTTATTGACAAGTGACGACTAAGCAGATAGCACAGACCTACAGATAAAATTCAAGATGAAATGCTTGACTTTGTTTTTATTTACTTTTAAAAAGGGTTGCTTTTTAATAATTTGTGCAATACAATTATCGTCTTATATTAACAAAAAAGGGACGCAATAACTATTCTCTTTTCTCTTACCATAATTACACTCTTTTACACTCCCAATCTCGGCCCTATGCGGACGTAAACAGCCAAACTACCGGTCTATATCCGGAAGGACAACTGAGTGTCAATGCTCTCCGCTTCAGTTTGTAGGACCGCGGACTGCGTGCACGGGTCAAGAGGTCAAAATGCAAATTATTCTAAACTTAGCCGAAATGCAAAAACCGGTTAGAGAATCTATTCACTGGACATTTAATATTAATAAATTTCAAAATCATTAACTATTAGTTAATGAGAAACTTTTTATTTAATCTTTAGCATTATCGCCTTAATATCCACAGTATTCTGCAGGTATTATTTAGTGCCGTGAATAGACCAGAATGTGTTTGATCGTCTAACGATATTTCTTAAATGTGTACCAATCATAAGTGAACCAGGGACCTTGGAAACAAAGATCCGCTTGAAATCCAATATGCTATTGATAAAACAATTTAAATAAACCAACTAAAAGATAACAACAACATGCCTCAACAACCGATTATTATCGTGTAAATTGCTACCTACACATAATGAGAGTGTATAATTTAAAATGCAAGCAACGTCACCGTCAGGTGATATTACTGACGGTACCGATTTAATACCGGAGAGAGAGAGAATTAGATATTGCCTACACGCCGAAGGGATATGGCTTTCAGTTTAAATGTAGATTAATAAACAGCACTTCAGCTTTCGAAAAGCAGTCCGTCTGGTAACTGATCTACATACAGCACCGACTGCTGCCACTGCCAGCATCGCACCGTGCACCTTGATAGCTGATTAATTGCATGAAATCATGCCAATTATATATACGGTCACACATATCAAGTCGTAATGGTCGAAAACCTACTTAAAAGAGCACTAAAGTGCACGTTCTGAACAGGATATTTTTGGCTAAGAACATACGTTTACAAGTTAACGGGTTGCGGTGACATAGATTTTTAAGAATGCGATACCTACTGCTTGTACGTAGGCGGCATAATCTGATGCATAACTGTTTAATCTGTTTAACAGTTTGTTGCAATTCAACATACACTAAATCCTTAGTGCATTTAAACTTATTTGATACTAGCTGACTGAACGCGACCATTATTTAGTATTACCACAAAAAATATTATTAGTGCTCCGCTTTCATTGATCGTAGCGTAATTTGAACATAGCCCAAAACCTTTCTAAAAGTGCACTATCCAACACAAAAATATTTATTATTTTCAAAGTAGGTAGTAACTCTGATTAACTGAAATTAACGTGTACAAACGAACAAACTCTTCAGCTTTATAATTTTAATATATAAAGTTGTCGTGTGTCACAGTATTAATAACCATACTCCTCCGAAACGGTTTGGCTGATTTTCATGAGGTTGTATATGCGTTTTATTTAATCCTAATTCCTGCAAGTATCTCAAGAAACGTTTCCAGTTCTTTTATGACACACATTCGAAATATATGAGGTCTATCTTTTATTTGTTTATCAAAATCTTTATTTTTTTGGCAACACAACATTTGCTGGTTTCAGCTAGTATTAGTATAGTTATATCTGCTTCGTCGTTTGAGAATGGCATATTTGTGTTATCGACTGCTGCTATCTACGTTGATAGCATTCATCATTTGTATCCCCAGATACGTTGAAAATCACTCTGTACGCAATGTCTAATTTCAAATGTTATTATGTGGAAATTTGCTCAAATTAGGACTCGGCAACATCAGAGTTGTAACTTTAGTTTACTTGAACACTTGAGTTATGAACTGTAATATTGTTGCGAAGAGAAAATTACTTAAAAGCGAGAAAATATCAATTACAGATCCAAAACCGTTATTACTTCCTAACAATCCTAAAACAAGATACTTTCTAGATATTATTATACTGAGAACATAGAAAGTTTTCCATCATTTCTTGGTGCTTTTGTATCTAGTTATTAATGCATTTGTGCATAGCAATTATTCTACATAGACGCGGTTCTCTGTGATATTACAAAGCTGCATATTGAAACATTGTCACACAAAACTCTAAGTGATGCCCCTCGCACCTCATAAAAACGACTTCTATAGCATAAGCTGTGGTTATGGATGACGAGGACCAAAAATCATGAAATAGACTACTGTTAACGTTAGACCAAACACCTAAGACACTTGGAAAAAATCAAATTTAAAAAATACGAAACCTTATAAATATTATAGATAGTGCCAAAAAAAAAAACATTTTTCCCCTGATGAAGAGAATAAGAGAGGTTGCAGAAGTAAATAACATGGTGTTGGACGTGGATTACGTTCACATGGTTCTTACATTACAGATACGCTTCATTAAGCCATTTCACAGGTTCACTTTCGAGATCTAAGCCAGCATCGCGGATGTAAGTAAACCGCAAAGCACGTTTCCCTGCGTACACTTGATTATTAACTTTACGTACTCAACCGTAATATTAATCGACATAATCGAGATGCATATTTCAATCTGCTTTATTTATTTATTAGTATTTTTAATTTTATTATTTTAGACATAAGCAGCGGCTGTTACGCCTCCACTCGCCGAATTTTCACGTCCCAATTAAAATAAGTGACGTTAAGCATAGCAATATTAACATCCATAACACAAGCATTTACTTGCTTAGCTTGGAACTAGAGGGATGTGTCCAAGATATTATTATTATATAAACATAACTTCACGACTTTTTCTACCCGAAAGTGTAGGCAGCGGCTGTTAAGCCTCGACTCGCCGTTATGTTTACGACCCAAATGGAATAGGTGGCGAACCTATTGCCATACTGGGCACTACATTTTTAGTCATCGATAATTATCCCACACAAATTTCGAAATTAATTTCAATACTTTTGCAATACTTGAGGCACAATATTGTCAGACTTCGATATCCGTCATACATAACTTCCAAAGTGTCATTGGTGTGAGCCAAACGTCGATGCCAAGATTTCTGGATTCGAATGAAACGACTGAGACCACAAACGGTCGCGGCTTATGATTTAAAATAAAACATTTTAATAAATCAAGTACACATAATAAAGGGACATACATATTACCATCGAAACTTACAAGTGAGTTAAGAATAGATAAGATTATATTGACAATACTGTGATAAAATTCCAATGACACTATCGATCAAATTCTCGTCAAACCTGGGAATTATTGCTATAAATGTAACTGCGAAACGGTTTTTGAGATGTGTGTGGAGAGTTACGACATCATAACAAACAAATATGACAATTAATATTTCTAAGACACCCGAACAAACAATAACAAGGACTTTCACGGCGTCGAACAAGACGCGGATGCACGAAGATTGATAATAATGCAAAAAGAAAAAACGTGAGCTGTGCACTACCTATAGTAATTACTGTTACAGAGAAAGGTGTTTTTGTCTAACATTATAATAACGCTGTACCAAATTACAATCTATGACATTTATTTATTGAGTTTCGAAAGTAAAGAATGGTTAATTTACGTTCCGATGTGTCTGATCCTCGTGTAAGGTCCGTTGCATAACGCGTCGTTAGAAAAAATTATCTCACAAACATTTTTGCTTTGAGTTTTTATTTACCTTCACAGAAATAACCAAGAGTGTAAGCAGTGTTATATAGCAGTAGACACTGCTATATAACACTGCTTACACTCTTCGGATTAAACAATGGGCTCCAAAATTCATGGCTGCGAATTCTATATCGTAAATATTTTGAAAGAGTCAATGCAATGTATTGAGGTTGTAAACAAAATCTTTTTCTCTTTAAGTGTATTCATGTAGCAACTTTGCCAGATTCTTATATGTAGGGATGTATCTATATATCATATGTATTAATTTAACTTACAAGAGATCCAAAAAAAGGCATGTTACGGGCCAAAAAATATATACCGCCGAACCTAACTTAGCGATTATTTCCATGTGGACGGATTGTTTGGCATGTATGATCTATACTTATCGGTTCAGCGATTTCTGAGTACAGAGCGGACTAACAACTGAAGTAGTTTCTGTAAATCTATTAGTTCAACTGTGTCAATGTTTGTTTTTTTGATATTCATATCGGACTCATCGTGGCAATAACAATTTCCTCAGAGAAGCATACCTATTATTTCGTATGATATTTTTGCCTGGGGTTACACAAATGCCTTTATATTGTACCCACCTACTTTCGATCCGATACGGCCAATTACACAACACCTGAGATATAGATTATGGTTTGCAAGACCGTTTGTTATTATTTATACAAAAAAGACCACATTACATAAGCTCCGTATTAAATGAACTTAACAAAATAACTATCGAACGAGAACTTTCAAATTGTTGTTGCCCTACAAAAAATTGTGGTGCCTAAATATTAGAAAAAAAAAAGTTCGTTTAATTTATAATGAGTTTAGTTCGCACGATTCTTCAAGCATATAGATAAGTATATCTTTTTTTTCTCTTGCTTCATGCAAGTACTTGCCCACACTGACAGAATCTATACTTTAAACTTAAGTGAGTGTATCATTTAAAATGAGATTGTAAGTATGTCTGAAAGGGCACGCTCCGGTTATTTAAAAGAATGTATATTATTTGTAAGCAAATATACCGTGCAAAACAGCAGATACGCAGGGGTTGAGGAAGGCAATCAAACAATATGTTCAATTAAAAATTGCATTATAAGAAAATAGGGAGTGTTATGAACGATAAAGAAAGGTCGTGAGGCGTGAGGTATTTAAAAATATTTTGTTGTACCGCTGGATATTATCAACAAACAATTTCAGAAAAATAAAAATAATTCCGAGGTTTCATAGACATTAAAATTATTTAGATGGCAACTCTCGACAACTCCTCCGTAGAATTTCTATACACATGTAGGTATAGAGACTCTTTTGGCAGTGTAAAATTGCAAAGAATGAAAGCGTCACTCAAATCTATGCATTGGCTTTTGTGAAAACAAAATACAATAAATAAACGTTGACCTTGTGTTCCAACTGGCATTCCTTTTGTAAGTATTTGAATGCTAAAATGGTGACAGACATATTCAAAAGCATTCAAATCATAACGGCAAAAGTTAATATAGTCGGATAATGAAAATTAAAATGAATAAAATTTAAAGAATATCGAATACAATTTGGCGATAGTATGCATCACTTTCTAAAAATGGCAAGGAGTATTAATGGCTTATAAATATTTAAAGTTTTATTAACTAGGCGAAATCTAGATGTATTAGAAAAAATATCATATTTTATACACATATTAGTTAGATACAAATATAGAGATCGTGTAACAGGGTTAAAAGGCGGCTGCCCAAAAAATCTTACTCGCTTTAAACGTAAACTCCATAATAGAACACATTATACCACGAACGGCTGACTTTGTGACTGCCATGTTATATTCGGTATATTGTAATATCAATTTTCAGAATGGAATAAGCACCACAAGCCTTTAATGAGTACTTATAGTCGAGGCATATGATGTACTGAGACGAAACACCTCACAAACCGGTGTGGTTCATTAGAGCGGACCAGTAAACGCGGGGAGAGTGCCCTGCAGCAGCTATTGTTGTCCGTCCCTCGAGAGGGTTGGCCCAGATGCCGATCTATTTACGCACACGAGTGTTATAAAAACCTTTGACGTGCATATAAGTGGCGAGAAAATACTGTTATGAAATTAATAATACAATTTATAATTATAAACAACCATTTTCTGCTCGTTAAATATCCAATAGATTTATAATCACAAGTAAGATCAGTAATCATTACATAGTATAAAACAAAGTCACTTTCCGCTGTCTGTCCCCTTATATGCGCATATCTTTAAAACTAGGCGACGGATTTTGATGCAGTTTGTTTTAATAGTTAGAGGGTGTCAACGGGGTGGTTTTGATCTATAATTCATGTATAGTGTAGTAAAAAAAGTGATAATTTTCAAGATTTAGAACTTTAATCGCAAACGCTGCCTGAACCCTAAGTGATAAATCAAAACAACGTACTACATACATTATTATACACCTTTAAAAAGTCTACAAAAAAGTCCGCGGGGCATATGTCTTTCTCTTAGGGATAACCCACAATGATCATGTTTATTTTTTTACTTTTTACGAGAAACAATGGAATATTTACGAAGCAATTTTAAATATTACTATATTCATTTTGATCCAATTAATTGTCATAAATAGATTGTGCATGTAATATAGATGATCCTGGCCCTTTACAGCATGCAATTTAAACAAATATTTTCGAAGATATTACAGTATTGACATAGCGGGACAGCAGTTATTACTTTTGATGCGGAACTAAGTTCGCCGGGTCACCTAGTAGATAATAATGACCATGATGCAGTGATTTTAATTGTAACAAACAAACTATTTATGGTAAATCCAGACCGGTTTGATCGCGTCTAATGGCTTGTTAAGATAACAGTTATGCTATTCAAAGGCAACAGTGGTGAAGCTGAAAGCAGAATATTTTATAGTAGGTTACCTACAGTGTTGATACATCCTGCTGTGTTCAGAGTTAGTGAATACATTAATGTCTATTTCCACTTTCTAGTATAAATCTCTTAACACATGAACGATAGCTAACGGAACTGAGTGTGGATCTATCAAAAATATTCTGCATTTTTTTTTATATGCTCAAAAAACTGAAGTATGTAAATATTCCGCCCACATAATACTTTATTAATCCGTTTTTTCTGCCTACCCCGCAAGGGATTTGGCGTGAAGTTATGTATGCATGTAATACTTTGTTCCTCAACCCACAGTAATAAACATTGTCAACTTCATTTGTGCTATTTGTAGCGTTACCTAAAATTATCACTTCTATAATTTTTACTACGAAAAAGGTGAAAGAAGACAAGAAGTCCTGATATAATTGTTGCATACGTACCGTATCCATGAACGATCGGCTGCAATTTGCTAATGCGAACACGCCTTGGACCGAATTTCGCTGGCAGGGTGTAATGACTGTCAGGATATATCGGCGTATCCTTGTGGCCGTCAAATCTACTAGCTGACCGTGGCAACGTTCCATGCAATCTGATTGATGCATCATTATAAACAGGCTGATATCGGCCCGGATTATAGAGTTGCTGTGATTGGTAGTGATACGGTTTTGTTGATTGCGAATAATCAACATAGGGTTTTCTATCTCTAATACCGTAACCGTTGTTCTGTGGATGTTCGTATTCATTCAACGCTTGCAAACTTTGCGCCGGATAGCCATATTGATTCTGTTGCCTGCGGGACTTCTCGAGTATATCGAAGGATCTGTTGTATGGTATATCCGTGAAACGGTCGTTGTTAAATATTTCGCTCACCGGTATACTGCTGCTATTATAGCTAGAGTTACTGCGGTTGCTTCTCGTACTACTCCTCAGACTGTTTCGGCTCAGTGAACCGTCACCGCGGACGCTCAACTTGACTTCCAATCTTTTCTCTCTCATTGCTTTTTTCTTTTCACTTGGTAAAGTTCAACTCAATATCGCCAATTCACAACTTGGTATCTTCGTGTTATAGATATTAGACATAGTAACAATTTAATTATAGCTTAGACGTTATTGCGATATAGAAACATATCACGCTTGGGAAAGTAAATTGCATTTATAAGAAATGATGAGTAATGATCGTGTATTAATAAATAACCACGGGCTGAACAACAAGAACGCCGTTGTCGACGTTAATTGAGGTTAAAAATAGTTCAGATGTAACACCGACACGACTTTCGGACAAAGGTACTGTCAATTTCGTGCCACGTAAATTTATGTATAAGGAGAATAATAAAGATATATATTTATATATAGATAGAGAGAAAACACTGATCGCGACGAAGATTATTATAACCGCTGATGGAATTGATTATGTTTTTGCTATGAAATATCAGATCATTTATTTTATTTCACTGGTTTGAAATGAGACACTTTTTTACTATTAGACGAAATAAAAAACATGATTTCTGGTAAAACTACTGCTACCGGTTAATATACCGGCTACTGCTATATCAGTAGATAAATAAACAGCACGATGTTCCTTGATATACAACTTCTTGACATGCAATGTCGCGCACATTATATTGGACGAACAAATCTACCGAGTTCAGTGTTTGCGAGACTGGAATTTGTATTTTCTTCCGAATCAACAGCGGAACGTTAACAATTATTGTTATGTTTAATAGCGCAAGAGAAATAAAAATATAATTTAATAAAGCAACAATTAACAATTTGCAATGAGCAGTGTTCGACTGCAACTGAGACTGGGTATCGATCAACTAATTCATTATTACAGCTGATAAGATAGTGGAGTCAGTTCAATAACTTGTACATATTTAATTTTGTATGTATAATAGAATTATGCTACAAGTATTATGTGCAGAATACTTCAAGACGAGCATTCTCAAGTTATTGTTTGCAAATGAATGTGCTCTTATCAATGTGGTATGCACGATAATGTAAGGTACTTCTATTTTGCTCAAGTACTTGTAGCCCCTCGGATAAGTTACTGTGTCAAGGCCCCAGATGTTATTTGGTATTTTGGGTTTAAATATAGGGCGTGGTTATATTTCCAATCATAAGTATTAAATGTTATAATTTATTGAGGTATCAGTGATAAAAAAATTTTACCTCTTTGAAGGTAATTTTTTTTTTACTAACTAGAAGAGTTTGTATGTTTTGTATAAAGGATATCAAAAATAAGGCGGAAATGCTGTTGTACGTACACTTGAATATTACAATAGAAAGTTTTAAATGCAAAAGAAACGTGCAATATAATTATCATAAGTAAAAACGTGTTACTGTATGTAAATGTAAATAAATCCTCTAGCGATATAATTATTTTAAAGTACGTTAATAGGATTCACATAAAACATCGCGCTATGACTCAGATACCTGGTGATAAAGGAAAAACTAATAAAGTTGACTCAAATAATTTCAATGAATAGTAATGGAAACTAAATAAAAGAGCATTCAAACGAAGGTAAAGCAAACAACAGTTGTATGGAATCAGGAAATATGTGAATTATGACAAGTAATTGCTGGGAACGGATGAATAATACTAGCCCGTATAGATATAACGAACCAACGACAGCTAAGGTATGAAAGTAATATGTTTCTAGAACAAAATAATATTGATCAATAACTTATATATACTTGTTTCATATTGTATAACTGTATAACATCACTGATTGAACACAAGGCATTTATAAGTAAATTATCACTTTACAACACTGTACACATTAGATCGCAGTTTTGCGATAGTAATTTTTTGTATATTAATTTCGTTGATGATGTGTTAATGGCTTGCGTAGTGTTTGATAAAAACGCAAAGCATACTTGTTCACCTACTAACGATGAAAATCACACTGATTCGGCACTCATAATGATTTATGCAAAGACGTGTGTTACGTGTCACGTGACAAATTTATATTTTTGATGGAGAAAATTTATAGTTTCGCTGGCAAACTCACGAGAGGTGAGCTAAAACACTACTGCGAGCCATCGTTTCCAAATAGCACGCCAAGTGCTAAAGATAAGATGATAAGAGCGATACAAATTTTATTCAGTATTATGGCTGTGTTATCTCATATTGTACACACACATACAAAAGCGATGAAAACACACGAATACAAAAACGTGTGAAGTAAACTCGGGGACCTGTGAAATCATATGTCGCTTGGATGATAATGAGCTATTAAAGAGAGCACATTTTCAAATTGGAAAGTTTATATCTCCCAAGCAGGTATTTCCCACATAAATATAAACACGACTATGGCTTTGTGTGACGCGAGAATCACAGACTGATACCATTCATCGTTCATATAATCCTAAAGACAACAAACAACACAGTAATAGTCGCAACAAATATTACGTAGTTTTATGGTGTAATATAGTAAGTAAATTTATAAGATATGACTCACCATCTTGGACGTCTTCATTGGCCTCTTCGTCTTCTTCAGTCTTGTGTTCCTCTTGTTGTTCGCGTTTTTTAATTGCCTGCAAAAGGAAAAATAACTATACACCTATTCGTGGATTGTTTATCTATAGCCTGTGGAATGAGCAAATCAAACGACAACAAAGATTCATAAGCCACAATGTTTACAGCTAAATGGTGAAGTCACTCAAATGTCGCATAACACTACATGCCAGTGAAATGGTACTATCGTGACACGACAATAAAGCTAAGCAAGCCAAAATAGAATGCAGTTGTGATCCAAATCTTTAACTAAAGGTCTGTAGTACTATCTTGCATACGCATCTCACCCGGGCGAGCCATCCTCCAGCCGCTTTCAAACACCTCATTTCAACTTATAGTTGTATATGAATACTTTGGCAACGTAGGCTCCGTTGTGTTGCTTATAGTTGATCAATTTAACACTACACTTGTATCGAGAAAGCGGCACTTCACTTATCGATTAATCGCGGTACTACACGGAGCATTGTTGCAAGCGGCGCGATGGAAGGCACTCATTTCTGCGAGCCTCGCGGAGGGTCTACCGAGAGCGTCGTGGTCGAGAGGGCCCGCGCGCATCAGCCCGTAACAGCCGCGGTATTCAGACAATTACCCGCACCGCGGCCGTGCTCGCTTGCTTAAGGAAACGACGCGATTCGCATTCACATTCATTCTATATTTACACTTTTTTTAATACTCTATTATTTTGAATGCATTCCTAATCATTTAGGCATATTTTCTTTGTGAAATATATATATAACTTGTCCGAAGAGAATTCTGCGTTATGTTGGTACGTTCACATAGTACAGGAGCGATGTGAAAGAGATCTCACGACACTATTGTTTCTGCTGTTCTCTCTCGTGAGCAAGAAATTTCGTCATGGATTGTTTTATAGCTTTTATTTACTCTTTCGTTTTACTGTATAGACTGGGATTTAGACGCTACTATTACACTCAGCACGATAACAAATGAATTTGAAAAAAATATAAGGGAACTATGTTTTATACAGAGAAAATATATACGCGTTTTATATCATTAGTTAAGTATATGTATTATGTATAGTACTCTTAATGACATTCATTCCAAATAACACCGGTCTCGATATATACTTTGCTGAACTGAAAGTTGTTTTATTGGTTCGGATTATATGCCAGAGTTAATATTTCTGAACAGAATTAAATTAAATTAATGATGATAACTCAATTACTTTCAAGACAGAAATTAATAACATACTTAATGATATGGACATTAAGTTATAAAATATAATTACCCAAATATTCTTGTTTGATCTCTCATGCATATTAAGGTCAAGAAAAGTATAGGACTGACCTACATATTATTATCTATTATAGAACCATAAAGTATAAATCTTCGGCAACTTTAAAAGTAACGTATCTTAGTGATACAGTTTGTACCTGCCGTTCTCGATATACGTAAGACAAACAAAATATAAGCCAGTTCATAAACAGCGATATTGCATTGCTTATCTTAACGCAATAGGAATGTATGATATCTAAGATAAAAAAAAACATATTGTGCCAACCCCAAACGTCTTAAGCGACACTTTTAGTACACACTAAGTAATATTTTTATTTAGTTGTACAAAGTGCCTCCGCGCGCGTTGACTTTTAGACATAAAATTTTAGTTTTTAACTATTAAGTATTTTTACTCTTCAATGAAAATTTGATCGAATTGAAAGCACGCGATAATTTGTTCAATAATAATGAAGATTTAATTTTTTAGCCTAGCTTTTTCGGCTTCTTTTCACGAAGAAAAACTTAAAAATGCTAATATATAAAAAAATAGCAACAAGAAAATGGTGATATAATTATCAAATACACTTCATCACTTAGCAAAATTCATCGATTACAACCAAACTTTTCTCTTCATAAAATTCCAGTCTATGAAAATCTACTCACTTGACTTATAGTTACAAACTTAAAAAAGTTATGGTAGAAGAAGCATGTATTTCGCTGCATGAATGGGCCGGTTCGACCGGTGAAATACCAAGACCTCTCAGAATATTGACGTAAAGTGGCTCATGCCGCGTTTCGTTAGGTGAGAGAGGTACCCGGAGGCCCGCCCCCTTCCCCATCTTTTCTATCCTACTCCCTTAAAGGTCGGCAACGCAACGGTAATACTATATGTGTTGCTGGTGTCCATGGGCGGCGCAGGTCACTTGATAACTCAACCTCCGTTGTGCAAGAAAATACGGATGCGTTTGCCACCACAGATTGCCGATGCCGAAATTAGCACGGACTCAAAATTTTTACCGACAACATTAAATCCATTTTTATATTCATCTTACTGGTTTTTAATCGTTTTTTTTTGTCAACTGTACATCGAACAACAACAGAAACAAAACACAAAAAAGGGTGTTCAAAATAAAATACACGTCTGGATAACATTTAGTTTATGTAGAACATAGCATGATTATAGTGACTAGAGGGCAAAGTATTACGTATACATGCATGGATGAATGAATTAACACACTTCTGTGAAATATAAACAGATCGAAGGTCGTATATACAATACTAAATGAAGCAACACTAACTAATCACATAAATACATGTAGACACAATCCACTATAACCACGTGACATAACTCACAAAATTTTACCAAAACCGTTTCAGACTCCTCGACTATAAATCATTATATCTATGAATTTAATCAGCAATCATGCGGTATAATAGGGTTAGAGACGTGAAAATTAATTGTAGTGTAATATTCTAATTATTATACCAGCTAGTTATACAATTATACACTTTGCAAGACTTAAATGTAATTGTGATGATTTTCAAATAATACCATGATCTGGAATATATTGCGTTTAACTTTTCTGGTTTTTAGTAGGTAGAATCATTTTTCTACTGATTTTTTTTTTGTTTAAAATGGATCATTTGAAATATATTCTATGTATTTATTTATTTGTTTTTCGTTAGGAGTGACTATCATTTGTAGTTGCATTTTTAAAACATTTTTAGTTCATCAAAATAACGGTCAGGATCATAAAAATGTAAATCATCAAATATATAATTGTATATCTAGCCATTTAGACCACACCATATATTACTACGGCTTACCAAGCAATAGATAGTTCATTTACAATTAAATATGAGTGAACAAAGGATATTAATTGTAGATTGTCTATGTCAGGGCTGTCCAAACCATAAAATATTTAAATGAGCAAAGAGTTTGATCGCCAAAGTTTTTTCTAATTTTAGATCACGTCGCACACATCGTTCCAATGCCTTTATTCATTTTGTTAGACCCGGGCCTCATCAAATTTGGACAGCTCTGGTCTATGTGATGCGCACCTGCGCAATGAGATCGCGGGCGCGTCTCGCATCTATCTGATTGACGCGTTTGTTCTTCAGATGGTGGGGCGTGTCGCGGCGGTGCAGTCTACCACCACCACCACCCCCCACGTCCCTGGCGACTGCAGGCTCCTCCACAGTGGTGCGCCACGCCACACGACGACCCGTTTGCTAAACCACCACCAAAGTCACATACATACATACACACGCACCCCCGTTCTATACCAGTACCAACCATCTTGACAACACTTACCTACATAATATAACTGATCTCCTCATTAACAATCTTAAGAAGTCGTGAGTTGATTTTTCAAAGAACTAACAGTTGGTAATATAAAACTGTATTGCTGTGTTAGGGAAAAATGCGCTGGCTAAAAAAAGTATATTTATTATATAATAGGTATTGATGTTTAATATATTATGGGGTCAATGCTTTGATCAGTCACATTAAACGGTAGTGTTACCTTGACGGTTAATAAATTTCAACACTTTATTCTGAGTACAGATAGAAATCGCAAAAATTTTTCGTTCAAATATAGAACAACAGAATATGCAAAAATGCATTTAACGTTAACTCAGAATGAAGGGGTTACTTGTAATTGAATGAAATTTTATTAAAATTACATATACTATATAGGCGTAATAATATGTTAATAAGTAAGCACTTGTTATCTGAAGTATACTTTGAGTGAATAAATTTGTTAAAAGTTGCTAAATATTATGCCTCGTCCATGTTATTAAATTAATAATCTACTAGCTACTGAATGAAATTAAAACCGCTTGGTACGTGAATAAATTAGGCTTCTTCTTCACTACAGTTGTCTCTTGATTGATTTAAATATATAAAGTGATCGAGCTGTCTAACAGAAGTTATGCTGAACTTGGACTTGTATTTATTTCTTACTATGTATGTATATAAATAAATCGTTCAGGTAACGACAAATCGCTTTTCTTTTTAAACTCAAAAAGAGCACTCACCTCCAACTCATCAGAATCTTCATTCTCATCGTTTTCCCCTTCAGAAGACTCTCTATCTGGTGCTGTTTGTGTTTCGCTGTCCTCTTCTTTTGTTTGTTCCGGAGGTGAGATAGTGGAGTGTACCGACTGCAAAAACTCAGCCAATTAATATATACTTCCACATCAACTAGTCGATATAGCAAAAATTATACACACATAACTTCAGACGCAATTTGCAGTGTAGGCCAAAATAACAGAGCATTCTCTCTTTTTTAAAAGTCTTAAGTCTTTTATACACACGCGTCGATATTTAAGTCTCCTAACATCACCTTCCTCCAGAACTCGTTTTTGGTAATGGCAGGTGGGTCGTGGCCGTCCTCGACTCCTACATCCATCCACTTTTACATTGTACATTTGCTTAGTCAGTCTTGCATCATCCATTCTTTCTATATGTCCGAACTATCGCAGCATTCCCTTTCTTACTTTTACACCGACACTCTCTTTCAATCCCGCTTCCATACTCACAACCTCATTTTCGACGCCGTCAGCAAGAGTCACTCCTCAGATTGGCGGCAGATAACAAAAAATTTATCCTTTTCGTGTTCTTGAAAGGAAACAAAACTGGACCGCGCGAGAAATAAAAGGTTCATGTTATATTTTATTTATAAACGGTATCATTAGAACACAATAAGGTGAGTAATGGCGGACACATTAATTGAAGCAACATCCTGGGTTCAGAGCAGACGTTGCCCTCTGAGAAAGTACCGATTTAAAAAAAAAGTTGAATTGTCGTTTAAATCGGTTTACACCGCATTTACCAAAAGCTGTTTGACATCCTGTAAAATAGCCATCGTACGGATATAACGTTCCTATTCACATAAAAATAAAATATTCTCGGAACGATCTCAGCTGACAATAAGACTCGTAGTTATTAATCACATATTTATGGCGACACGAGAGCAATAAAACCTCTTAAATTGAAGTGTCTCTGATATTAAAATGATATATTTACTAGTGTCCGTTGGAGTGGTCAGTAAGTAGTTGGATAGTGAAAATATCATTTATATAGAATAATTCAAAAGATAAATTATATGTTATAACTATTGCTAAATACTTTAAAAGTTGAGGAAGGCAGTAGAAAATATAAATACGAAATATGTAAAGAATTTATGGGTATATGAATAATCAAAAGAGAGTTTATGTCTAAAAGTCATCCGCTATTTAAATAAAGTAATCGCTGGCGCCTTATTGACATTATTAAGTCTGCAAGTAATAAATACGCAATGATTTCTAGTCTGAGGGGAATTAGCAAATTGACAACGTTTTCACAAAGCTTCTAGTGTCTGATCTCTATCAAAATAATTTACATACATAGATAACTAAGCATATTTAATTTAGCACCAAGTCTCAAATCAATACTATCCAATAATATTAATATCGCGAGAAAGTCAGTGTCCATATTGTCCATGCATATAATTACTACTCCATTCCGACCGTTTTCGGCCATGGCGACTAAATTCACATCCACATTATGTTTGGCGCTGGTGCGCTCGAATATGACTTAAAACAAATTGGCTATTTAAGTCATATTCGAGCGCATATAATTAGCAAACGCAAAACGTAATACCTAGACCTTGTTGTGGTTGGCTGTTATATCTTTATGTCAATAATATCGGAAAACGTTTAGCGTTAAAAAGCTTCATTTAAAGATTCGCGTGCTTTGATTTAAATTGCAGTAAGATCGATGATACATTTTTCGAATTTATTATAAAGGGTTTAGACCTAAACACTTTACTACCTAAACACAAAAACCAAAATAAATGCTAGAATCGCAGTGGAAGAGTTTCAAGATGTTGATACGAGTTTAACAGTGGTAGAGCCAAGCAGTTCGCTGCATGAATGGGCCGGCTCGACCGGTGAAATACAATGACCTCTCAGAAGACCGACATAAAGTGACTCATGCCGCGTTTCGTTCGGTAAGAGAGGTACCCGGAGGCCCACCCCCTTCCCCATCCTTTTCTATCCCCTATCCCTTTAAGGTTGGTAACGCAACAGTAACACTATACGTGTTGCTGGTGTCCATGGGCGGCGTTGATTGCTTACCATCAGGTGACACGCCTGCTCGTTTGCCCTCCTATCCCATAAAAAAAAAACGAGTAATGCAATCGTTTGCAATATTGGATAAGAAAAAAGTGTTAAAAAGATATTCTTGCTGCTACTTGATGCATTTGTTTAATATATTTAATATCTCTTGCGGAACAGTCGTGTGGTGCAACTTCACAGGATAGTGCCAGTCATTATTGGTTCCATCCCGCGGTAACTAATGAATAAATAATAAGAGATAGAAATTGCCATGACTTTTAGTCCAGAGCCCTGGACCTCAAATTCTGGTCGTTATCAATGTTTTTCAAGTTGCATAATAATATGGTAAATATATCAGTTTTGCAACCTTTTAAATATGTGCTAGAAAACTGATCCGGATTAAGATGATCAAAGGACGATTGCTAAAATATCCATGACAAACGCTTAAAACTGTAACTTACTTCAGAGGTTTCGATTGGCTCTTCAACGTGTTCCGGCGGGGACAAAGGTATACCGTTGGTAGTCGGAGTTTCTTGTTTCGCAGCTAGAACATTTGCCTCCGGAGATCTTCCAGCGAGAAGTTTCTGGGCTTTCACTTTCAAGTCTCTTGGATGAGGTGTGTTTTGTCGAACAAATGGTGTCTGTGAAAAATCAAAATTACTGTAGACCATTGTAATAGACAAATAAATATATAAATTTAAAAAGAACAAAATCATTCCACATGCGCATGCTTTGTGCAAATTGATTTACACATTCTTCATCATCGCATTAGAAATTTAAGCAGCGCAGTTGAGGTAAAAAAAAAAAAACAAAAAAAAAGATTGTGCTTTAAAATTTTAATAAACCTAGTAATTATTGCAATGATTCTATACAAAATTTTTACTCTAAAGATTATGAAAAAAATGTGCATTAAGAGAAAATATTATATTAAGAAAAACATTTTAAATACAATTCATAAAAAACAAGAAGCAAGCGTGTCTGTGGATAATAATTATGTATTTTTTAATTGAAATGAAGCGTTTGGTATGGCTAAGTCTAATTGCTTTTAAGTTATAACAATTCTTTCAATCAGGACTCAGGCAAGAAACCTCTTCAGTAATGCGCTAAATAGGATCCTAAATAGGAATCTAAATAGGAAGCCAATGTATCTTAAAACAGGACTATTATTTACATAATAATGTCATTTAGTACAATACTGCTTTTAAATATCATATACTTAGGATGGCCATAAATACTGTTACAACTAAAAATAAAAAAATATTACATTTGAATTTGGAATCTATCATTTTTATACGATTATTCATTGTGTTTTCTCGTTTTGGCGCCAATACATTGTACAATATTTTGCGATATTAAAATGGAGTGGGGTGATAAAGAGAACCGAATCGCTGTGATGCATTACACAAAGTAGGTATGGAGCCAAATGCAATTTTTAAAACTCTCGATACACTTGGTATTAGTCAAATGTTTGTGTACCGGGCTATTAATAGGTACAATGAGACCTCCTCTGTTTGTGACAGAAAAAGACCTTTCCGTCCACGTAGTGTTCGTACGAATAAGGTGGTCAAAGCAGTAAGGGAAAGAATTCGAAGAAATCCTGTCCGCAAGCAAAAGATTTTATCTCGGGAGATGAAGATAGCACCTAGAACAATGTCGCGTATTTTAAAAGATGACTTAGGACTTGCAGCCTATAAGAGGCGCACTGGTCATCTATTAACTGATAATTTAAAAAAGAATAGGGTGTTAAAATCTAAACAATTACTGAAGCGGTACGCAAAGGGAGGTCACAGAAAAATATTGTTTACGGATGAAAAAGTTTTTACAATTGAGCAACATTTTAACAAACAAAATGACCGTATTTATGCTCAAAGCTATAAGGAAGCTTCCCAATTAGTTGACAGAGTGCAACGTGGGCATTATCCGACTTCAGTGATGGTTTGGTGGGATATTAGCTACGAAGGAGTGACTGAGCCATATTTTTGTGAAAAAGGTATCAAAACATCGGCACAAGTGTATCAAGATACCATTCTTGAAAAGGTAGTTAACAACACCATGTTCAATAACGAAGTATGGTCCTTCGAGCAAGACTCGGCACCGGGTCATAAAGCTCGGTCCACGCAATCTTGGTTGGAAGCGAACGTTTCGGACTTCATTAGAGCTGAAGACTGGCCGTCGTCTAGTCCCGATCTTAATCCACTGGATTATGATTTGTGGTCAGTTTTTGAGAGTACGGCTTGCTATAAACGTCATAATAATTTAGAGTCCCTAAAACAATCCATACGATTGGCAGTGAAGAATTTTCCCATGGAAAGAGTGCGTGTTTCTATTGATAACTGGCCTCAACGTTTAAAGGCCTATATTGCAGCCAATGGAGACCACTTCGAATAAGCTTTTTATATTTTATATCGTTTTATATTTATGTATTAAAGTAACACACTGTAAAAGTAATAAATGTTATTTGCAATAAAAAAATTTTTTTTTTCTTTGTTACAATATTTATGGCACGACTAAGTATATAAGTTAATGGCATCTGATAAAAATTATATTCTTTGCAGTCTCAAGGAATATGATTTCTATCGAGATGTAAATAAAATGATAAAAATCTGTATAGGTATAGCTATACCTAATGACGCATTCGAAGAAGAATATTTGCTATTGCTAATACTGATAAGACAGCTCTATAATATCTACTATCTCAAACGAAATTACTAATTGTTAGAATACTGAATATCACTAGCGCTTTCCAAAATAAGAGTTGTTAAGTGTCACTGGAGTATTTAAACTCTACAGGGAATTTACGGAAATGGTTCGAGCCATTTGTAAACGGGTACTTAAAATTGTCAATCGTAACATGAAGCTAGTTTGCCGGTAATTACGTTAATGATGTAACCTATACAAGTATATTTTGTAGTAAATTCTTGACGGGTATTTTAAATACCGGTAATTAATGTATAGAACGAAATGTTAAGATTAAAATCATGTATTAGATTGTTATTAGAAATTAGCGTTACAATCTTGAGCTATAATATCTGTATAAATAAATCATACTAAAGTGATCAAAAAAATATGAATAACAGAATGAATGCGGGATGGATGAAATGGCGACAGGTCTCAGGTACAGGATGTGACTCACAAATGCCCCTTAGATTAAAGGGGAAAATATACAAATCGGTTGTCAGGCCGGTCGTATTGTATGGGTCTGAATGTTGGCCTATGAAAGAAGTGGATGAAAGATGAGTACATGCAACAGAAATGCGAATGTTAAGATGGATGTGTGGTGTGACAAAAAGGGATAGAATAAGAAACGAGTATTTAAGAGAAAGCATGAAACCAACCATGAAAACCAATTACGGAAAAAATTAGAAGTGGTAGATTGGCGTGGTATGGCCACATTTTGAGAAGGGACGAAAGCCATATCACAAGGAGAACAATGAGAATGACTGTAGATGGAGACATTAGTAGAGGAAGGCCGAAAAAGAGATGGGTGGACTGTGTAAAAGTTGACATGAATATGAAGGGAGTAAGTGTGTATACGACGAGCGACAGAAGAGATTTTTTTGACATCTTTCACAGACATTTTTAACATATTCCCGCCGAAATTCAAAAACGACACGTGCATAATTGTCACTTAACCTATATTTCATCATGATAGTGTGGCGCATTACAGAGCAGTATAACAAAACAGGACATGATATCACACAGAGTCTTAGTCTCGATTCATTAAGACGTCTATCACTCGTACAAAACTTTATCTACATAAGTGCAGTTTAAATATGTATAGTGCGATTGTGAAATTGGTTGGAAACATGGCTAATATATATATTTTTTAAATTAAAGTATTGTGATTGTCTTGGTATAGGTTTTGGTGTAGGCAGTAGAGATTTAAAAATGACCTATAGAGTGGAGTATTGTTTGGATTCCGTGCTGGTTGTACTGGGTGTGGTCCTTGCTGTTACGTAATCGATGTTCATTAAATGTTTAACTCGATATTCGCAGAAACAATATTGATGCGTTCCAAATAAACATAACAACTAACGTTTCTATGAAAAATGCTTTTTTTTCTACTTTTTAGCGAAAACAAACTATTGTCTAATACTGGTAGGTATGGAGCAAGAGGATTATTGGCGGAGAGTACACTTACTATTAGTGCATTCACAATAATATATTTAAATTAAATTGCAAATACAAAATTGGTATAGTTTTTGTTTATTTACTTTTCCTTAAATAAAAAACTTACCATTGGATTCAGTAAGTAAATTTTACCGACAGTAATATCCTATTTAAAATTGTTAATTAGCAAGTTTGGTACTTTGCTTAAAGTCTTTTGTATGAGCATTTTATTTTAACCAATGTTACTGAATTTAAAATAGTTAATATAAAAACAAAATTGTTTGAATACATCTGGTCTGTAAAATATGCTTTAGAAGAGCTAAAATTGATTATATCCAGGTATATCAAAAATTATATTTTTTTAATATTTATTTATATATTTTATTTGTGAATGCACTATATAACGCCTCGCGACGTTACGCCGCATACCTCGGCGAGATTATTAATAGAGGAGGAGAGACGTTGCAGGGAACTCCTCCGCTGTGTGGTAACTAGCTTCCGAACTACGTTTATGGGCCGCCTCAACCCGAACATGGACGGCTGGGAGAAGAACGAGTCAGTAGGTGTCTCCTCACCTTCCTCCTGAATCGATGTTACCTTAAAATCAAAACTTCATGTCCAGCAACGTTGGGCGAAATGGAAATGCAATGAAACCTATCATGTATTATTATTATTATTATTTGTAAAGTATTAAACGATTACATTTAAAACAAAAATAAATCAATTATTGATAGTGTATACAATTTTATTATACCCGAGTTTGATAATTTTTTGATATAACATAAATAACCAATCTGGTTTATTATGTGGTGGTCGAAAATCCCGCTTCAGAAACCAACAAGTCTCGGGTTCTGTGTGATAAATCGGTGCAGTCGGTTCCGTTACCTATTCCATCCGGGCTGTGAAAATTCGGAGAGTCGACGCGAGACAGCAACACTTTCGGTTTTGTTGTTTCAATTGATTGAGACTAAATCTCCAAATCATACAACATATTTTGAATAAATTTATTAAATGATTTATTTATTCAAGGATCTTTTAAAGACCTTTTAAAATCTTTGTACAAAAACTAATAACACAAAGTTTTATTTTGAAAGTGGTTTACACACAGAGCCATCTAGTTTGAAACCAAGCAAACAGAATTTGTATTATAAAACTCGAAAGATATTTACTTATAAACTTGTTTTAATAAGTTCGTAATCATTACATAGTATAAAACAAAGATTTTCCAGCTGTCTAGTCCCTTATATGCTTAGATCTTTGAAACTACGCAACGGATTTTGAGATAGAAGGTGTCAAGGGGTTTTTCACTCAGTCGTCATACGAATTTATAGCACAAATATTTGTTCTGAGGTGAGAATCGAACCAGCTAGCCTTTGCGCAGTAGTAAGCATTACTAATATTCAAGGGGATCGTGAAAGCTTGCACTATTATTTGTGTAACAAATAACTGTACCGCTAAAATTTTGCATTTTCTTTTTTACATGATATCTATCCTAGGTTATAAAAATAGTATAAAAATATTATCACACCAAAATATCATTTACACCATTAAAAAAGTTAAATATATTAAATAATTGAATAAAGAATATTCTGAAAAGATATAAAGAGTTCCTGCAGTAAATCTGTATCCCATTATATAACAGGTAAGACAAAACATGCAATAACAAAATAAAAGATACATAATATTATTTGTCATATTTTATTACATAAATAAATAAACATGAGATTAGTGATAAATCTAAAAGTATATGTTATATTGAAAAATAAGAAAGCAAGTTATAAATGATAAATTGATATACTACTCCTAATATAGTTAAACACGAACGTTATCTTTCCCTCACAATCTTTTTTATGTTACACATTATCTCTATGCTAAATAACAAAACAAAAATACCTAAAGACTGACGTTTTTCAATATATTTTGAATTTGGAATACGATTGTATTACAAATTCAATTTCAAATTTGGAATTGTATTAGATTTCGATATTCGAATTATATTCCAAATTCAAAATTGAACGAAATATGTAATTAAACCAGTAGGAGTTTCGTAGATTTTTCTTGGGAAATTTATTTCAAATTAGGAATATAGTTTAGTAGTTTATAATATTTGCCATTGAGTGTTTATTCTAAAGCCACAACTATAGTACTGAGCGCTAAGTAAGCTCTGTGCGTGGAACATGTGTCGCGTACGTTTGTTCTCAGCCAATTAACTACAATCCTCCACCTATTTCTAAGTCTATTACCAACATTTTCAAAGTATATCGGCACGTTATGCCGATAAAATATAGCACGTTGTCCATTGTAGACTCGTTTCTTTTGTCGACACAGTTTCCTAATGTTGAACATGTTACAACAGCAAAAGCTCACCTCTTTGATTTCGGGAACGTCTTCGGTGAATTTGACAGAGTGTGTGCGGGAATTCTCCTTCTGCTCCCAGTCCTCGTTGTCCGAGTCTCGATCGCGTGATAGTGCCGTCTCTGTTGGGAACCAATTTGTTTTTTAATAGCAGTCTACAATACCGTGCCGTGGCTATTTTTATTCTCTATCAATATTTTCCTTCGAAAATTTGGTAATAAATTTTCAAAAAAAAAAGCTCACGTAATTTATACGAGTATACACGCTCTTATTTATCTCTTCAAAATAGAAACTCTATTTCCAAATTAAAACTTAAATAGCCTGAGCTTCAAACTCAAGTAACTCAACTATCGTAATATACACAATTACACATCTCCAACTAAAACAAGGACTCGAGCATTGTTTGATTATAGAAGCTCGCAAATTTCTAAGGCAAGATGTCAATGTTTAGTGAAATAACTTAAATATTGATGCAAACAGACGACACAATTTACACATACTTATACAGAAATGCACAGAACGGACAAGCAAAACAGCTATACGACACTTAACACTAATACTAAAATATATAACAAAATAACATATCAATCGAGTATTATGTTACGATAATAATGTATCAGTATCGTTTTGCATGTATCTACTATTATTTAATCTATAATAAATGTACATTATATGTGTGTATGTTATATACATGTTCCATATGAAACAATAAATTAACAGATTTGTTTTTTTTTGCAATTAAATTATGTCTTGTGAATAGGATTTGGTAAGAGGAATCTCGATAGGCAATTTAATTGGCCAATCAAGTTGTGTCATGTGGATCAGGCATTAATGATGTACTATAGTGCGGTGCAACGTGATGTTGACTAATTGCTAGTGCGTTGTACAAAATACTCATGTAACTAGTTCTTGGCTCAGTGACTGATCGATTTTTAAATGACTAATGACTAACATAATTGACTTGAATATAAATTTTAACGCGTTAAAAACAGAAAATATCTGAATAATAAGATTTTTTTAAAAATAGGTTTTAATCTAGATATTAGTTGTACTTGCTATAACTGTGACATAATATCTCTTAAATAGAATTAAAACTTTTGTCTTTAGCGGATTAAAATATTATAGTAAATTTTTATCTCTATCCTAATTAAAATTGTTTTAAAGTTTGTTACTAATTTTTTTTTTAACCAAAGAGCACTGCTTACTATGGATAGTAACCTCGTTAGCGAATACTCCAAACGTCTAAGTCTATATAGGTATTTATAGTTATGTGAACCCTTACCTCTCATCTTATCTATATCTGGCTGTGAATTAAATCTGTGATTCCTGAACCAGTGTCCACTGCCGACCTCTGATGTGTGTTCCAGCTCTATATTTTGGTGATGTGACAAGTGCTTTTAGTATATTTACACAGCAAAACAAAAAAAACAATACAACACAGCAAAGCGACAGCACACAAATACTAGTAAATATTAAAGTGTATATAATATATTATATTAATAAAGTGTAATGTACTTTTAATATGGATGATTTAATCAAGAAAGGCCACACGACTCAGCCAAAATAATCCGAACAGTCCATTTTTAAAGTAGGGTAAACAATGTTTTCCAAAAATGAAACTCCAGAACAATTATCGCACGCATATGTGAAAAGAGTAAAAGATAAAAGAATATACCTACTGAGAGTTACAGAACTAACGTCTTAAACTTCAGTTATATCTGCCTATTCCGGAGTAAATATCTCAATTTGTATTTGAGAAAATATTAATGTAAATTCATGTTAAACAACAAAAATATCTTCCTATGCATCGCGCCGCAACAAAACTTGTTTACCTATAAAACTATTCAAACCAATGCACTATCAGTACAATTACATCGGAATGAAAAATCATCAATCAACAAATTAAGTAATCAGATAATGATCAAATATTTTTGGTATGTACTCAACGACAAAGAATTTATAGTTTGTATAAAATGTAAAGTTGAAAGACAAAGTTCGACTACATAAAATTAGAAAGCAAACCAAAGTCATAGATATAAAACTTAGAACCAAACAATTAAAATGGAAATGGTGCGGACATCTAATAAGAAGTACAACAGAGAAGTGGGCGAAAGAAGTGACAAAATGGTGCCCGAGATATAATAAAAGAAAAGAAAGAAAGGTAGACAATATTGTAGGTGGGAAGATGAGATAAGAAAAGAAGCAGGAATGACTTGGATGAGGACAGCGAAAGATAGGACGTTATGGAGAAGTCTTGGGGAGGCCTATGCTGAAAAGCAACACAATCTTGAAACCGGTGTCTAATTTAAATAAAATATGTTATGTATTCAGTTGTAAGATTGTAAATAAAGGCTATTATATTGTTATAAAATGTACAACATTAAAAAATTCGTACCACCAAGGCCAAAAGTATTGTCGATGACCAATCAATAGGCCACGGTGTCGTATGTGTGGCCGACCCCAATTTATATCGGTGGAACACAATACAAGATGGTATCAATTAAAATATCTCTCTTGAACGTAGCTCGTAGTTGAAAATTGTGTTCTACGTACATAACTTCACGCCTTTTTCTAACCGAAGGTGTAGGCAACGGCTGCTAAGCTTCGACTTCGAGCTGTTATGTTTACGTCGCAAATGGAATAGGTGATGAACCTATTGCCATACACCGGGCATATAAAGTTTTCAGTCATCGATATTTGTCACACATAACTTTCAAAAAGTCATTGGTGTGAGCCATGTCATTCGAACCCACGCGTTCTTCATTCAGAAACGGGGTCGTCGACCATTGGACCACCGACACTTGTAAAGACTTGTAGACTTGTGTTCTACATACTATTGCACAAAATATTGCATTAAATCATAACCATACTCTAGTTAAAGTGAAATTATTTTTTTATTTTATCAAGGGAATATATGAGTTTTTAGTGACTGTACATATAACACCGTCTAATGGTATTACCACGAAGTACAGATTGCACAGGAGTCCGAACGTAATGTTGAACGAATGGTCTCCATTCGGGGGAATGAACCCTCACTGGTAGAGTGCGCCATCTTTCGAAAAGCACTCGACTTTTCAACTATTCAACGGGTGTTGACGTGTAATAATAATAACTGCGTACATAATCATAGGTGAGTCGGAAATTCTAGCGCAGCCAGTGGTAGAAAAGGGAACTAATATCTTAGTTTATTATTGTGTACGTTAATGGTTCGGAAAACCCTATACTGTTCTGTACTGTAAAGAAGTGAAACATTTTTTTTGGATCCATCACTAATACTTGGTTTTCTATTCAGATTAGAGTCAACCAGTCAAAGTTTAGAAGAATCGATTCAGCCTTTCTTGCATTATAAGTGATTATAACTAACCCGAATTTGTATAAATATAATTTTAATTATTAATCACGAAAACAATCGCTAAAAATTAGTATTATGTGCTGTCGCAAAAAAATTGCGTAATTAAATGAAAGCAAGAAAAGCGTATTGCACAAAACGACGACATTTAAAGACACTACAATGCTCACATTATACACTAAAATGCAACATGACATGTTTGTATTGCTATTTTCGTAATAATAATCATAATGCATACTAATTGCGTGTTCTCCAACTTTTATTGCACAAATATATAACAAAACATTTACTAAATATACACGTATATAACTTCACGCCAAATCCCTTGCGAGGTAGGCAGAGATAACAGAGCGCCATAAGGCACGATTCTTACACGCCTCACTCGCTTCTTTGGCTTTCATAACTCTTTTCATGCACGCGCGTCGATTTTTGAGATTCCTAACATCACCTTCCTCCAGAACACGTTCTATTTAGTCATGGAATGTGTGTCTTGGCCGTCCTCGACTCCTACATCCATTCGCTTTTGCATTGGATATCTGCTTAGTCAATCTTGCATTATCCATTGTTTCTACATGTCCGAACCATCGGAGCATGCCCTTTCTTACTTTTACACCGACGCTCTCTTTCAATCCAACTTCCTGTAAGGAAGGAACCTTGTTCTCGAAGCGGTCAGCAAGAGTCACTCCGCAGATTTTGATTTTTAAATATATCATAACTTAATTAAATAAAAGTGCGTTTGGTCAATTTTTAATACTTAACATTTTATCATTGCTTCAGACTAGTACTACGTAATTTTGTCAAGTTTATACCATATATTTTTTGCTTTGCAATTTTCATGTAATATTCCATGATACCAAATCAAAACCAAAAGCTTCCTCTGACCGTAAGCATTTGTAGTATGACATGTGAACACTATGAACAGCATTGAGAATATGATGCAAATTTTTAATAGTCCACCAAAAAAGTACTAGTACCTAAATAGAAGACTAAAAACGCAATACAATATAACGTGTCAGCAATACCTGGCTGCTGTGTATAACTAAGCTGAGGCAGTAGGAAGCAGGTGAGAACATTCTCCCCCGTGGTCTCGTCCCTGTCAGTTTGGAAGGTCAACAATGGCTGCGCCTGATTCTCTGATAACCATACCGCTTTCAGTTCCAAATTCACTAAAGTGTAGGGCAGATACTGTAATCTAAAAACATCACAAAACATATGACTATAGACGACATTAATTTCAAATTCATACAAAAATTGCAAAGGAATCTATTTTAATTCCTCTCTATGATTGTGAAATAAGATACTGATATCTTTGAATCTTTCAAAACTGTACGTTTATTTAACCAAAGATATAAAAAAATGAATCACACTCATTGCTTCATGCTAATTGCTCACGACTCAGATACGTAAGAATTTACTAAATATATCGCTCAGTTTGATAGGGATTGGAAGCTAAGTCCAATGCATTTTCTTATCCAAACTTTTTGCGGCCGATTTATGGAAATAGACTCGCCACTTATTTCTTGGGATCAAATTTTCGATGCAAATCCTCATCTTAATTTTCATTGCAAAAAAATATAACCAATATGTTATAAACTCTATTTATTTTGCTTTAGCTACCAAATAATATAAATAATAATTTAAACTTGAAGCCTTAAAATTTAAAAAAGCACTTTGTCATCGAAGAGTGTCTGGATTAAGGTAAAACTATCCACCAAAACAAAAAAACGGCAAGGTACTCACCTATTTCCGCTTACATCCAGCACATGTAACGATTTACAATTTCCTAGTTCGTTCGGCAGTCTCGTCAGTTTATTGTCCCTCAAGCATAGCACACCCAGCAATGTCATATTACCAATTTCTAACGGTATCTCTGCTAATGTATTCCTATCTACATTCAGTACGGTCAACTCTTTGAGATTCCCTATTGATTTAGGCAGCTCCATTAAAAAATTCTCAGTCAAGATAAGCTCTTGAATATTTGTACACCTGGAAGAGTGAGAGATATAAAAAAAAAACTTCAGTGTTATAAATAGCTGGCGAGTAAACTAACCAAAACTAATAGATACATTTTAACAGCTTACCTTCCAACGTTCTCGTTTAAAGTGTGTAATCTATTTTGGTCCAACTTGAGTATAGCTAACTTGGATAAATCCCCAGTACCGTCCGGTATGGTTTCCAGCATATTTTGTGATAAATGCAGATCGGTCAAAGAACGCAGTCCTCCAATCTCTTCGGGAATTTTCTCAAGTTTATTCTCACTCACGTCAAGACATATTAGTGCCTTCAAGTTTCCAATTTCTGGAGGTAGATACTGCAGTTTGTTGTGGTCCAACCATAACTCTTCCAACGCGGGTAGGTCCCCAATAAATCCAGGCTGAAATTTTATATAAAACCTATATAGTCTCAGAAAGACTTCGATCAATATTACGAGCTAACAGCTGGCCAGCTATTATGCTCTTATAACTTTCTTCCATCGGGTAGTAGAGGCGTGGTGGAATTAAGTCTTGCTTGATAAATACATATGGATAGAGAAAGATAAATAGCATAATTCTGATTGGATTTTGATTAAAATTTGACAACAGACCAAGACAAGAGTTATAAAAGTCAAAGAAGCGTGTGAGGTCCAGTACAAATCATAGTTTATAGCTTTCTATTTCTGCTGCCTACTTCGCAAGGTGCTTGGCTTTAAATTATATTGTACAGTTTAAGTATATAGACTAAAACTTACCAGTTCTTCGATGTCATTGTCGCCAAGGTCTAACCTTTGCAATCTAGTCAGATTCTTCAGCGATTCGGGCAGTGATTTGAGTAAATTTTCCCGCAGCTCCAAGGATTCTAGCGAGACTAAACTGTAACATAAAGAAAATAATATATTTAGCAAAACGTAAATTTGTACTTACAAACGTATCATTTGAGATCTCGCGTGCACGTTTTAATCGCAAAGTTCTGTCTTGGATGTAAGTACTCTTGTCATAAACAGCTAATCAGCACGTCCACAAATTCATACCCACGTTCCGACACAAGCTCGCAGATATACACAATGTTAATACCAGCAGTGTTTATTTATTCTAGTTATATTAATAGTAGTTATAAAATGTAAGAGCCATTAAAAAGCATCGATTGAATTCTGCTCAAAGTTTATATATATTTTCTCGTTTAACATAACTTTACTCCTCTTTCTACCCGAAGGTGCAGGCAGCGGTTGTTAAGCCTCGCTGGAGTCGTCGAATCATTACGTTACCGTCCCGAATGGAATCGGTGGCGACCTGGGCATCGATATTTATTACCCATTTCGTGCGTTATGTGCGATAAATTATCAGTAAAAATCAACCAATTGCCCGACATACGGGGCAATATTCTCCATTGCCTATTAAATACCACCAAAAACTCTCGTGTATCAAGGCATTATTGGTCGAGAAATTACAAAAAAAATAATATTGTGTTGGCCACGTGAAGCAGTCGAACACAAGAGAAGTGATAAGACAACGCATGGAACAACAAGGATTGCGAGGAATGTTTTGCTTCATAGTTACTAAACAAACAACATAAAAAAAGTTGTATGGAACTTTTTAATAGGAAATACTCGTTAAACAATTCAAGCGAAACAGGCAATACAAATCCTTATTATTTTCTATATTTAAAAATTAAAATCTTAGTTCGAATATGTAAAAAGAATGGAAGACTGAATGGAAGAATGGGTGACTAAACAGATATATAATGGCAAAAGCGGATGGATGTAGTAGTAGACGACGGACACGACACACACTTTTCATGACCAAATAAAACGAGACCTCGAGAAAGGTGAGGCCAGGACCTTTATAAATCGACGAGCCGTCACAAGAGTTGTGAAAGTCAACGAAGTGAGTGAGGCGTGTAAGAATCGTGCCTTGTGGCGCTCTGTTCTCTCTGCCTACCTCGCAAGGAACTTGTCGTCAAGTTACAAGCATAACTTGAACATGCGTGTACAATGAACTAGAATGAAGATATTGTTCTGTAATGTACGCTGACATTAATTTAAATCATCGTGATCCAAATCAATCTGCTACAAACAGTTATGAAGACATTGTGAAGCGCCGGTTTCTATTACGTAAAAAAATACCACGCTCATGGCCTTTTCACAATTGACACAATAATTTGATGAGACAATTCAGCGAGGTGGAAACACAATGGAGCTGGTACCTATATGATGGTTTTAACCTCTGAACGACTCCCACTGTTGCAACACTGCAAGGTTAATTAAACACTAATAATATTATATCTTTACATTTTTGAATAATACATACCTACTGTCTACCTCAAATAAGTATACGAAGGTGTCTCCTTAAATACTAAATAATTGGGCACTAAGACTACTGTTATACGTATCGTATGCGTGCTCGATACTAGTATGTGTGTACATACGTTGCTAATAACGAGCATGCTAATTTCGCGCATGCTCAAAAATCGACAGCCATGCGATTAATGAGCATGCTTTTTGCGGTGCGGGTGGAGGGCTGCTTTTAGCGCGTGTGAACAAGTTTACGTAATGAGTATGCTAGTAATAATAATAATAATAATATCTTGGACACAATACACACAGCGCCCTCTAGTTCCAAGCTAAGCAAATAAATGCTTGTGTTATGGATACTAGACAACGGATAATAATACATATATACTTTTCTTTTGTAAATACATACTTATATACTACTATTTGGGGGTCATGTCAAGAGCGTGCGCGTCGCGATCCCTGCCGTCCCAGTGGGACGCAATCTTGACCAAAGCAAACTCAGCCGGACGGGCTGCTAGGGCGTGCCCCGCAAGCGACGGGCACCGATTAGCCCCCGTCGGTGCGGCTGCATGCGCATGCGGCGAAGGGGGCCGCCACCCTTCACGCAGCGCCAATCCTGGCGGGACGAGGAGAGGGGAGTGCCGTATAGGCACGTGGAATGTTAGAGGTAGCATGGCAAGAAAGATGAATGAGATGATGGATGTATTAAACGAGAGATGCCTGGATGCCTTATGTTTGACGGAGACAAAGCGGAGGGGGAGGGAGACCGAGGACCTCCCCGGTGGCATGGTAGCCCTATGGTCCGGAGTGGACCCGGACGTCCGTGCCAGTGGGGGTGTTGGAGTCGTTCTCTCCTCCCGCTTTGCTTCCGGAGTGAAAGATCATGAGTTGGTAGGCCCAAGACATCTTTGGGTTCGAATAAAACTGGGGATCACGCGAGTTTTCCTGGTCGCAGCTTATGCTCCCGTTAGCTCCGCGGATCCCCGCGAACTCGAGGAGTTTTGGGAAACTGTTAGGGATATTCTGGATCTAGCTGAGGAAAATGAAAGGATAATTCTGTGTGGTGATCTTAATGGGTGGGTCGGAACCAAGCGAGACGGCCTGGAGGCTGTCCTTGGTCCGAATGGTGACAAGAGAGTGAATGATGCTGGTAAGCCGATATTGGACGTATGCCTGGAACGGAACCTCCTTGTGTCTAACACATTATTCCGTCATAAAGATATTCACACGTATACGTGGAGACGGAATGAGCAAAAGAGTATGATAGATTTGATTTTGATAGATAGTCGTCTCCGAAATACTCTAAGGGATACAAGAGCCTACAGAGGCCCCACTCTTGATACGGACCACTACCTTGTGGTAAGCCGATTCGTGGGCCTTTTCAAGAAGTGGAGACACTGGCGAGTGCGTACCCATTTCGGAGAGCTTGAAAGGATAAAATGTGAGAAATTAGAAGATGAAAGTGTACGGAGTATGTATGTAGGCCTAGTCAGTAAAGGACTCAATGAGACGAGTCTTTCTGACCTAGGTGTTGAAGAATGCTGGGAAAGAATGAAAGAAAGTATAGTGAATAGTGCAAAAGAAGTATGTGGTAGTGCAAAGAGGCATAAGATTCTGAGAGGTGACGCCTGGTGGGACGCGGATGTGAAATCCAGCGTCGAAAGAAAGAAAAAAGCATGGTTGGATTATGTCTCAAGTTTGAACCAGAATGATAGTATGATAGAGAAAAAGTATGAGAGCTACCGCCGCTGCAGGAATGTTACCAAAGCCTTAGTGAAAGAGAAGCGTGAAAGACTTGTTGCGAATGAGGAAGTGAGGTTGACGGAGAACTTCGAGGCGAATAACAAACTCTTCTGGAGGGAAGTTAGAAAGTCTCGGGGTTCTTCGTCAACATCCAGAATGGACAAAATTATGTCTAAGTTTGGTGACATTCTTGCAAACCCAAGCGATGTATTGGGCAGGTGGAGTGAGTATTTTGGGGAAATGTACGAGTATGTTCCGGATGTGGTCGCCGCGAGTGAGCCTACGGCTGACACCGCTGCGCCAACATCTGATGAGGACATTACTATGGAAGAGATTGAATGGTCGATACGAAGTATGAAAAATGGTAAGGCAGCTGGAATTGATATGATGTCTGCTGAAATGATCAAACACGGTGGATCCTGTGTCCGGGACGCTTTCCTGACCTTGAGCAATCTGTGCTGGAGGTCGGGTAAGGTTCCCATGGACTGGAGGCGCGCTGTCATCGTGCCCTTGTATAAAGGTAAGGGATCACGTATGCAGTGCGCCAGTTACAGGGCCATCAGTTTGATCAGTTTAGCAGCAAAAGTGTATGGGAAAATTATTGAAAGGAGAATGAGGGTGATATCTGATGGAGTGTTGTGGGAGGCTCAGGGTGGTTTCAGAAGCGGACGAGGGTGCATGGATCAGATTTTTTCTCTCCGCAACATCGTGGAGAAACAACTGGCTGTTAACCGGAAGGTTTTCTGCGGTTTTGTGGATCTGGAAAAAGCGTTTGACAGAGTGTTACGAAAGGATCTGTGGGATATACTCCCGGGCTACGGGGTGAGCGGAGCACTGCTGCGCGCTGTGCAGTCCACTTATGAGGGCTGCACAGCGTGTGTGCGTGTTGACGGCGGCTTGTCCCCCTGGTTTGACGTCAATATCGGCGTCAGACAGGGTTGCGTGCTGTCCGCTCGACTGTTCATCCTGTACCTGGACAGTTGTCTCCAGAGAATGAGATCGATGGATGTAGGGATGCGAATGGGTGACCTAGTTGTGAGCTGCCTGCTTTACGCAGATGACGCCGTGCTTCTAGCCGAATCGCCGTCGGACCTGCAAACACTAGTCACTACTATGAAAGATGATTGCATGATTAAAGGCTTGCAGTTGAATGCGACGAAAACGAAAGTAATGGTGTTTGAAAGGGAGGAATCCAGAACAGATGCAAGGATAATGGTTGATGATGTAGTGCTGGAACAGGTGAATGAAATTGTATATCTTGGATGCGCTTTTAGCAGAGATGGAAGGTACACCGCGGATGTAGAAAGACGAGTGGCGATAGGAAATAGCGTAAACGGAGTGTTGGGCAGATTCCTGGGCGCAAAAAATATTAGCAGAAAGGCCCAGTTAGCAATCCACAATGCAGTCCTGATCCCAACACTAACTTATGGAAGCGAGAGCTGGGTATGGCAGAGTGTGCATGAAAGTAGAATAAACGCGGTAGAAATGAGGGCTCTACGCAAAATCTGCGGAGTGACTCGCGGACCGCGTAGAAAACAAGGTTGTAAGGAAGGAAGTTGGTTTGAAAGAGAGTGTCGGTGTAAAAGTAAGAAAGGGCATGCTCCGATGGTTCGGACATGTAGAAAGAATGGTTGACGCAAGACTGACTAAGCAGATATACAATGCAAAAGCGGACGGATGTAGGAGTCGAGGACGGCCAAGACACACATTCCAAGACCAAATAGAACGTGTTCTGGAGGAAGTAAGAGCCTCAAAAACCGACGCGCGTGCATGAAAAGAGTTATGAAAGTCAACGAAGCGAGTGAGGTGTGTAAGAATCGTGCCCTATGGCGCTCTGTTCTCTCTGCCTACCCCGCAAGGGATTTGGCGTGAAGTTATGTATGTATGTATGTATGTATGTGTATGTATGTACTTATAATACATAGAAAAACACCCAGACGCCACACAAATATGCATGTTTGTCACAAATATTTGTGCTCGGGTGGGAATCGAACCCCCGACCTCGTTGCTGCAGCCGGTAGTTTTTTTTTTACCAATGCGCCACGAGGCTCGTCAGTAGTAATATGTTTGAAACTATCAGCGCCCCTTAGTTCCAACTAGGGGGCGCTGTGTTTGGTGTGTCTAAGATAAGATAATTTCTGGATGCCTTGATATCTGTTTTTATTTTTTTATATAAAATAATTTTCAATCAGAAAAAGGTTTATCCGAAATAGAACTGTTAAGTTATAAACAGCAAAAGACCTGCTATTTGTACTCGGCAGTGTCAAAACCACGCAGTTCGCTGCATGAATGGGTCGGTTCGATTGGTGGAATACCACGACCGAACGGAATGTCGACATATAGTGGCACAAGCCGCGTTTCGTTAAGTGAGAGAAGTATTCGGAGGAATCTTACTTGAATTTTACAAAGTACGGAACCCAAAGAGCGATAACCTTATAAAACATTGCTTGCGTAGGTGAATTAAATTGAAAGAAAGAAAGAAAGAAAATAAATTTATTTACACAACACAAGACACACAAATGTTTTACAAAAAAATGGGACAATACAAAGGTTCAAAATAGTGTGTGTCATTGTGGTTGCAAATTGGACACTAGCTCAGCATAATGCTGAGATGTATGTTAGACACCCCAGCGCTGATTTTCAGCCAGCACCGTTGGTAGATAATACCCGGAACGCCACACAGATAGATAAACTGTACACGTATAATATAATATAAAAATGATAAGCTACATCAAGTAAATTCATGATAGTGTAACGGTTAACTTCATCAAAACGACCAACACATAATTAAATATAAAATACCATAAACATAACATAACCTACTAGCCAAGTATACAACACTGTGCGGACTAAAACCATAAGTGAAATAACTGTGAATAAAAATCAAAATAGTTTTGTGAAAAAGTGCTGGAAAGGCGAAGAATTAGGTTTTCTGAAATGACAACAAATAACCTTTAAGCTTTCGCCCAAAGGTGTACCTGCTAGTCACTCCTAGGATGGGAGGGGGGATATCATTCCAGCACTTAGACGCCGCAAACCTAAAACTACCTCGAAACGCCACCGAGAATTATGAATTATGAATTATGCCGAGGAAATCCTATCTATTCTTCGCCCTACAAGTTCTTCTCGGGCATTTTTTTTTACATCTCGAAGAAATATATCGCAACGGCAATAAAGCAGTAATGAAATCAAAGTTGAATTAGGCGGCGACGTCGACGTTTTTATACGAATTTATCAGAACTGTGATTTATTTAATATTCACTGTGAACCATAACATTTTATGAATAATATAATGTGTATCCATTTGTATGTTTTGTAACTTTCTTATGTTATTTAAACTCTCTTTTCTTTTCTTTCATGTCACTTGTTTTTGTCAGAGACAAAAACGAAAATATCTGGTTTTTTAGGCACTTAATCGCACTAACCACGAGGAATGTGAGTAACCAGCCCATTTGGATCTTATCCCAACTAATATTTACCTAACTAGAACTTAATAAGTATTTAACTACGCCATGGGTAGAAACTAGTTACAGTAGTACCTGATAACGTCTGTCGAACATTTTTTTTACTATGTACATACATAGAAGTCAACATATCATAATACATATCACAAGATTAATTTATTTGAGTTCCATTTGACTAAACTTTAGTATTTGAATTTACGACAGATCTAAAAAAGATGATGAATGAGACAACGATACTATATTGCAGGTGCAACTTTTTAGTGGGCTTTCAAGAGTGACACTTCCACTTAATAAGAAAGGAAAATAGTTGAAAACAAATCAAGTGTGTATTATATTATACTATATGCTAATCGGAAGAGCAGCACCAGTAAGCTAACTAGCTAATTATAATGTAATAAATATAACTGCAGGAACGGAATACATAGAAATGTTGCAGTGTTCACAAAACCTTGACGTGGATAATTGTAATCGATTCAGTTGGTTTGAAACTATAAATCTATATAATTTCTAGAGTATTTCATTGCAACCTTAATAAAATAAAATAAACCTATATACTATGTTACTCTTGTAGAAATAAGAGAAGAAGAAGACTTAAGAAAATATGCATGGATTGTGTGAAAGACGACATGATTGACAAGAAGGGTGGTCTGGGAGATGAGAAATAGGCAAGCGTGAAAAAGAAAAACCTGTCGTGCCGGCCCCAAATAATGGGAAAGGGCGGGAAGTTGATGATGGTACTCTTGAAAATATTATCCGTCTAAAACTGAAGATAATATTAAAAAAACGGCATTAAACAATCAAAGTTTATCGAATACTAGCTGACCCGGCGAACTTTGTTCCGCAACAAAAGTAATAACTGCTGTCCCGCTATGTTAATACTGCAATATCTTCGAAAATATTCGTTTAAATTGCATGCTGTAAAGGGCCAGGGTCATCTATATTACATGCACAATCTATTTAAGACATCTAATGGGATGAAAATTAATGGTGTAATGTTTAAAATCGCTTCGTAAATAGGCAATTATTTCTCGTAAAAAGTAAAAAAATGAAAATGGTCATTGTGGATTATCCCTAAGAGATAGACATTTGCCCTCGCGGACTTTTTTGTAGACCTTTTAAAGGTGTATAATAATGTAGTACAATGTTTTGATTTATCACTTAGGGTTCAGGCAGCGTTTGCGATTAAAGTTCTAAATCTTTGAAATTATCAGTTTTTTACTACACTATACATGAATTATAGATCAAAACCACCCCGTTGACACCTTCTAACTATTAAAAAAACCGCATCAAAATCCGTTGCGCAGTCTTAAAGATATGCGCATATAAGGGGACAGTCAGCGGAAAGTGTTTTATACTATGTAATGATTAAATGACCTTACAAATATTATTTACATTTTGCACTAAAGAGTTTAGTGCTCCGCGCCCATTGTTCTTAGCAGGACTTAGCATGACAATGTTTATAAGCCTTCGTCTATAAATGGGCTATCCTATCTGACACTGAAATATTTTTTCAATTCTTCCCAAGATTACAACGTTCAATTCAAGAAACTCGTCAGCTTTATAATATTACTATAGTCAACGAAACAATGTGTCTGTTTATTACTAACTATGATATTTTTAGGAGAATATGAGTATATTCTCTAGAACAAACCAGTATTCGAATTACTCGCTTCATACTTAAAATAAATAAATAATGAACTTACAAGAAATGCAATGGGACTTGTCATAAAACCGGTTTTAATTATCTTAAGTCCCAATCTCACTGTTTTAACTTGGAATTTATGCATTCGACTCATAATTATTTCTTAAAATAGCACAACAATTAAAAATTTCCAAGATTTATTTGAATAGGTAATATTTGAATAGAATAGATGATTAAAAGTTGCAAGAATCGATGTTTCAGAAATAATAAAACATGAATTCTTTCCAACTTGAGGACCCTAATGACAGAATATCCGGTAGATTGTTTAATTTATTGTTAGATTGTTAAAATTAATAAAAAAAGAAACTCTTTAAATTATCTTTTTTAAGTATTGTAACTAAATCCCTTTTATATCCGATGGCGTAGACAACGACAGTTGTACTTCGAACCGCTGGTATTTCTTTTGGGACCGATATGACAACGGATATTGATGCAATCACAGAAATAGATCAAGATCAATCAAGATCTTGATCTATTTCTGTGGATGCAATATTATTGGTCATACGTGTGTGAAAAGAATCGAACTCGAGAACTTGGCTGATCAAGCCAATTCCTATTAATGCCGTAATTCTCGATTAACGAAACAAGCTTGAATATAACTGTGTTATGAAAAATTGTTTAAACTGTTAATAACTGTTTACTTAATAGTATACGAGGGGCATGCGTCACGTGTACGTTTGTTCAGAGGCTTGAGGCCGCATTCTTGACTCGATGTCAAAGTACTTAGTACTGCGGTTATGGGCTTGAGGAATCTGGCTCAAATCAACTACGCACACACATGTGTACATGAACAATTAGACTATGGGTAAACATGTTACGTCAAAATTGTTTAAAAATGGTATGCTCCTGACCCGAATACGCATATATACGAGTATATAGCATGGTATAAATAAAAAGCCTTTAGTTGGTTATTAATTATGCTATATCGAACTGAAAACGCATTACACTCGCAACAATGTTATTCGAGAGACGAAATTTAGGTTTATTACAATAATAAAAATAAATTTATGCAGTCTTAAATCGAGTCTCGACGAAAACAACGTAAATATTGCTATTAAAAAAGGACACGTTACCTAATTAAATTAGGTAAAGAAACTACCTGGCACTGAGTTAACTTGGTAAATTAGATTTTTCCAAGTGGGGCTATACAGGTTGGGTTTGAGTAAAAAAAAAACTACGTCTGCCCAGAACTTTGTTCAAATTATACAGTGAATAATATGATGGTATTATAAACGCAGCCATTATCCGTCTACGCCAGAAGTAGGTCCATTTTTTTTTGCGTATGTACTTTTGGGCCAGAATTCCCACGGGAACGGGAGTTTTTAGTTATTTTATCGATATTTTCCTTACATATTTGCATTTAAACAGGAAGTTTAGAGGTTTTGTTTCCTGTTTTCATATTGGGTTATTTTTCTTACAGTTTCCTTTCATTTTCCGGCGATTTAGAATTTCTACTTGGAAATGACTGATGAAGAATATAACATAACTTGACGCCTTTTTCTACCCAAAGGTGTAGGCAGCGGCTGTTAAACCTCGAATAGGTGGCAAACCTATTGCCATACCGGGCACAAAGGTTTTCAGTCATCGATATTTTTCACACATAAATTTCTAAAAAGTCATTGGTGTGAGCCAGGATTTGAACCCGCGACTTCTTGATTCAGTAGCGGGGTGCTCGACCACTGGACCACCGAGACTAATATGACTGATGAAGAAATCCAAGGAAAACTTAATTCAACAATTAAAATCTGTTAATCAATAAAACACAAGTAAATATTGATAATGGAGTAAATGGTGCCTTGAGCTAAAATAGTATCCATCTCTTATGTTAAAACCTTTGGTAATACATGGGTGTAAACTGGAGCAAAAACAATGCAGTAGGCATTGATTTTCTCCAGTCTACGTATAAATTGGAAAACTTCCATTTCGGAGTTTGTTGCTTTAACACTCGTTATATTAGTTCGTCTAGTTCTAGCTGGAGAAATTTCAACTAATATAACTACAGTTTCATTATAATCATAGAACAAAAATTGTCTGATGAAAAGAAAGAAAATCGCATACAATCGAACGAGGATTGTAAAATGCAATTGCCAAAATATTTAAATTTACCTACTTTAATTTTAAAATTTATACGGAAACAAGGTTATTTTAATTAATAAATAAGTGCCCGTGGCTCTTTTCAATTATCTCAAAATATTATACCGGCATATTATATTTACAGTCCCATTTGCCTATTTGGGAGCGAAGTAAATTCGGCGCAAAAGGTCGAATATTGGGTTTCAGCAAACATAATTAACTCTGCTAGTTGAAAATGCGTATATTGATGAGGTTATATAAAATTTACATGAATATATTAATATTCTCTCTTTTGTTCTAGACCCGAATATAACTTTTAAACATCATCTTTGAAACTGTCAAGCAAAACTTTCATATAGCAGGCCGATGCCAGACTATAACAGGAATAACTCGGTATATTTAAAAAACTAATATAATGAAATTCCGCGGAAAAAAATATATTTATGTTAAATTGAGAGTTGTCGAAAAATACAGTTCAACAGAGGACGAAGTCAAAGTCCTGTATTGAATTCATCAATATAAGCTATCTCATCTCGTATAGTTACTTTGAAGGCAGTTAGCAATCATATTAATATGAATGTTTAAATTCTACGAAGCAAGATTTGTGCTCTTGGTTATTATACATTTGCATTTTTGTTCGTAGTAAATGGCAGATAAAATTAAATTTATTGATATAGAAATTTGAATACCAGGAATTGATTGCTTTATTTATTTTCTAACACAAACAGTGCACTGTATTCATTATTCTCACCTGCCAAAATCGCTGGGTAGACTGGTCAGTGACATATCATTGAGGCCGAGGACGGTCAGAGCTCGAAGCTGGCTGAAGCCTGCCGGTAGTCGCGGTATCGGGTTGCTGCTAAAGTCCGCAACCTGCAGCGCCCGCAACTTCTTAATATCTTCGGGGATATCAGGAATGTCTGTTGACAATATAAACAAATTTAACAACTAGATAATATTCTGTAACATAACATACATAACTTCACGCACTTTTCTACCCGAAGGTGTAGGCAGTAGCCGGTAAGCCTCGACTCGCCGTTTCGTTTACGTCTCTAATAGAATAGGAGACGAACCTATTGCCATACCGAGCACAATGTTTTCAGCCATAGATATTACCAAACATAAATTTCGAAAATAATTTCGAAGTCATTGGTGTGAGTCTGAATTAGAACCTGCGTCTTCTTGTTTTAGAACCGGGGTGCTCGACCACTGGATCACCGAGACTGATAAATCAATTATTATGAGACTATAAAGTCTGTAGTTTTCAAGATATGAATAAGTACTTGGCGATATCAAAATATGCTGACTAAAGGAGTCGTTTTAGGCCGGCGCTAGATATTATGGTAAAGACAATATTTCTTTGCCGAGAATTATAATTAAAAAACCAAACTGGAAATTAAGGCCAGACTTGCAAAACTTTTGAGTGATATTTTGACGTGACAACGTCTTATAAATTGGTTTGCCGGGTGACACTTCAAGAAACTGCGTTACGCTCCGCTCACGTTATGCGCTCACAATGAGAGCGAGTGAGAGGCACGCGTCCCTTCCACTCGAGCACAGTTAGCCCGCCTAAGAGCGAGAGAGACAGAGCGACAAGTTATTGTATGTATATTTGTATATAAATACGTATGTATGTGTAAAGGTAAAAATAAAATTTTGTTAATATCAAATTCAGTGCGAGATTCTTTGTATAAATTAATGTTTTAAATATAATTCTTTGTATAAATAAATGTTTTAAATTGTTACTATTATTTCATCCTTCTTCCTACTATACGAATGAATATTCACATTAAAATTATTTTACCACTCAAAGTCGTTGTCACGTAAAACTTTCGCCCGTATACCGACTTTACAGACAACCATTTAATTTTTTTTCCTATGTTACTGCTAATTTGAATAATGATTTTTTTTAAAAAAAAAGCGCTATCTTTCGGCACTTAATAAAACGTAGGAACAGGTTTTTAAACGTAAAACAAATTATAGCTATTTTTATAACATTAAAACAACTTTTTATGGATTATAAGAATCTAAGAAATAAATATATTAGCTATTTCATAAACATATTTGAAATATCAATTCTTAAAAATGTGTTCAAGGGAGTTTGACTAAAATTGATCATTGCGCCTCTTAGGGACCAGTGGAACATGAAGAGCCCGGCCCTTCGTGGACTTGTTTTTTTTTTTACAATTGCATTATCATACTTTCATTATTTTTATAATGCTTCATCAAAACACAACCACACAAAATTGCAACCACAAACTTTGTGAATATGCCTTTACATTACAGACGGTTATTTTTAGATTTATGCAAATTATACAATGATCGTAATGATTGAGTAAACAAATTATGTTAAATGTGAAACTCTGCGATAATATTACAGTAAATTATCATTAGAAATTCTCACACACATTATGATTATTCGTGCATACATACATAACTTCACGCCAAATCCCTTGCGGGGTAGGCAGAGAGAACGGTGCGCCATAAGGCACGGATCTTAAACGCCTCACTCGCTTCGTTGACCTTCATAACTCTTTTTATGCACGCGCGTCAATTTTTGAGGCTCCTAACATCACCTTCCTTCAGAACACGTGATTATTCGTAGGTACAAGGAAATAAAAGATACACATATATCTCTCTATATATATATGTATATTAACATAATAATAGCAACGGTGGAAGTGAAGCGTTGAAGCTATGTGTTCATTATATGTATGTATCTAGGTCATATGGTGGTCCAGTTAAGCTTGGGTCGCATGAATTTCATTATGGTGTCCACGAATTTCATTAAGGGTATGTTGGACAACCATGGAGGCAAGCATTTCGAATAATAGATAGTCGTATTTTCATCATCTGCCCTGTGCTTAAATTCTATTAACAATTAATAGAATTTCAGCATATCCTCTAAAAATTATTGCATCGATAGCCTAGTGTTCACAGACGTGCATAGGTTTTCTTTGTTGAGGTTCCCTCGTTCGAAACATGACGCACACTTTGAAAGTAACTAAAACATTTCGCCCTCTTAACCTGATGGTGTGGGCTGCTGCATTTATGGGCTGCTATGGGACTCAAAAGGCGTTCAGAAGCTAACGCCTTTTGAGTCCCATCTAATAAGTATTTAGTTTAGCCAACTGTATCGATTACTGATGTAATAAGTAAGACAGTGTAATGCATGTATGTAATGTACAAGAAAATGATCAAAATAATCGTATTCAGCAGTTAGTTAAAACTAATTAATTCAGCCAAAAGTAGTTATTTCTCCAAGCGAATTAACAAATAGAGCACCGACGATATTAGCTGCAAAACCAACTCAATTAATAATATCTAGACAAACATAACATAACTTCACGCCTTTTTTTACCCGAGTGTAGGCAGCGGCTGTTAAGCCTCGTCTCGCCGTTATGTTGTTGTTACGTCCCAAATGGAATAGGTGCCATACCCGGCACAAAGTTTTCAGTCATCGATATTTATCACACATAACTTCCGAAAACAATTTCGAAAAGTAATTGGTGTGAGCCAGTGTCAGGAATCGAACCCGGACTTCTGGATTAGCAGCCGTGTGCTCGACCACTGGGCCACCAAGACTACAAACCGAAACCAACTCAATTAATAATATCTAGACAAGCTCAACATTTACGCCTTTTTCTATCCGAAGATGTAGGCAGCAACTGTTAAGTACACGGACTCGCCGTTATTGTTGCGTCCCAAATGGAATAGGTGGAAAACCTATTGCCATACACCGAGCACAAAGTTTTCAGTCATCAATATTTGTCACACCGAACTTACGAAAATAATTTCAAAAAGCGGGGTGCTCGACCGCTTGACGAACGAGTCTGTTAATTCTCAATTATTCAAACCGGGGACCGACTCGTAGGCACGTAACCACTACGCTATTAAAAACTACTGATTATAATAATAAATAATAAAGCTTTATTTGATTCCATGCATGATACATAACAATATATATAAAAGGTACATTAGGTAACTTCATAACCTAAATTATTTAAAATTAAAGTTAGTAGATTAAAGTAAAAATAAAAAATTAAGTTTGAAATTATTCTAATTTTTTTTTTTTTTTTTTTTTGATGATATGTTAATGCATGGACCCCGTTCGGGTAAAAGCCTCCCCCAAGGAATGCCATCCTTCTTTGTCCTTGGCTCTGTCTAGCCAACTACTTCCCGCGCACGCTATGATTTCGTCTGCCCATCTGGCCTTTAGTCGACCTCTTGATCTGATGCCTTTTGGTCCAGACCACTTTACTGCCCTTAGAGTCCATCTATCATCCCTGTAGCGTGCTACGTGACCTGCCCACTTCCATTTAGCCTTCATTGCAAAGGTTAAGGCATCGCATACTTTTGTTTTCTTTCTAATGTCAACATTCTTCACTTTATCTTTCAATTTTATACCTAGGCAGCTTCTCTCCATTCTTCTTTGGGTTGTCTGAATTTTGTTTCTGGTTCTGAGATCGAAGGTCCAAGTTTGGCATCCATAGGTGAGGCACGGTAAAAGTCCTGTATCCATGACTATTTTCTTGGTTGGTAGCGGAAGTTGCGATTTTAGTATTTCTTTATGGTGCCAAAACTTGTTCCAGGTTATCGCCACTCTTCGGTTAAGTTCTTCAGTGTTTCTTTCCTTGCTAAAAGAGATTTGTTTTCCTAAGTATATGTAGTGGTTCACAAACTCAAGAGGTGTGTTATTTATTAGGATGGGCGATGCACTGCGGTTCGACATGATTTTGGTTTTTTCCAGATTCATTTCCAAACCAGTTTTTATACTAGCCTGGTTCAGTTCATTTACCATTTTGTTTAATTGGTGGGGGGTTTTTGAAAATAATATTATGTCGTTTGCCGACGAATCTTAGGTGACTTAGAAAATTCCCATTTATATTAATACCTTGATGGGACCATTGTAGCTCTCCCATTACTTTTACTTTTACTTTTAAAAATATCTTTATTCAATAAATGTTACACAGTTTAATACAAACTATATCTTAAAAATTAATACATTTTTACCAGGCCAACAATAAAGCGCCTCTAAAAAATTTACTGCACGAGTTAAAATTATAATAATATATTAAATTACCTTCAAGTTGAAAAAAACACAGAATCCAAGGATCATTTTATGCACTATTGTTATTAGTTACATTTGTTACTCAGTACAATTTAAATTATTTAATAGTTTGAGGTACCTGCCTACCTCACGAATACATAATTTTAATAAATATAATATATCATAAATATCAATAAGCGGCGGTAGACAAAAAATAAATAAATATCGAAAGTTACAAGTACATATCCTTTCATCACTGGCGTAAACTACCTAATGACGTCGCAATGTAATACGTGGTGATGGGGCAATCTGTAAGTCTTATATTTATCGATATATGGCAAGTATTTAAGACGTGTTCTACCTATTGACGAAACTAATGTGTTAGTATTATTTGGTGTTTTTAAGAGATAAAATTTACGTGTTTGTTTTAAAATAAAATTCTTAATCAGGGGAAACTTAACTTTATCATGTAATTTTTTGAGATTTGTTTTAAATGATGTATTAAAAGAGATTTTTAAGGCTTTATTTTGTATGACCTGCAAACTTTTATAGTTGGAGTTACATGTGCTGCTCCATACAGGCGCAGCGTATGTGAGACAGGGCCGTATTAGGATCGCATATATGCTTAATTTAATGTATGGACTTAACTTGCTACGGCGATTAAAAACTGGATATAACGCATTCATCGCTTTTACACCTTTTACTTTTAAATCGTTGACATGCTTGGACCAATTAACCTTACTGTCAAGCCAAACCCCGAGGTACTTTACATTTTTGGACCAAGGGATGCGGTGATCATTGATGATTAAGCACCTCTTTGGCAGAGAACGCTGACGCGTAAACATTATGGCTTCAGTTTTGCCCTCATTAAGCTTGAGTTTCCATTTAGTAAAATATGTGAGTAATATATCTAAAGAAATCTGGAGTCGCCCTATTATGATGTTTAAATCGTCATCAGAAGTGAAAGATGCTGTATCATCAGCAAAACAAGCCAAATGTGTTCGTGTTTGAATAGGTATATCATTGAGATATAACAAAAAGAAATATGGCCCTAGCAGAGAACCTTGAGGTACACCTGCGCATATACAACGGGATGAAGAAGTATTTTCGCTGATATGCACAGCGAAACTACGGTTAGAAAGATATGACCATATTAGTCTAATTAAGGATCGAGGTATACTGTAATTTTGTAATAGTTTGTGTATAAGGCCCTTATGCCAAACAGTATCAAAAGCCTTCTCAATATCAAGGAGAAACATGCCAGTAGAGCGGTTGAGATTTAAGTTGTGAGCAACATATTCCGTTACTCTTCCAAGCTGCTGCGTAGTCGAAAGTGAGGGCTGAAAACCAAATTGCTCCTGCTTGAGGCATTCTCTGGTATAGGACGCTAATCTAGAATATAATAATGCCTCAAATAACTTGCCCAAGGCAGGCAAAAGACTTATCGGTCTATAGCTTGTCGGCAGGTTCTTGTCTTTACCTGGCTTATGCAGTGCAATCACTTTGGCTATTTTCCAAATTTTAGGAAAATGTGATAAATGTAAGCAAGCATTGTAAATTTTTGTTAGCAGAACCAAACATTTGTGAGGCAAATTCTTCAAGAGCCAGTTGTGCACACCGTCAGCTGCCGGACTTTTGCGTGCTTTAAATGTACGTAAATGCTTACGAATTTCTTTTGGACGTATAGGTGCTAAGGGTAGGTCGACGGTGGGACAAGAGAGCAATTCTAAAGACGATTCGACTTCCCTTTCGACCTCATCATGTGACCAATCAATAGTAAGGGACATATTGCTGGCAAAAGTATCAGCTAATACTTCGCATTGCTCATGAATATTTAAGGTGATTGAGTTGTCTGATTTTATGAGTGGTGGAATCGACAAAGATTTATTCTTTAACTGCTTAGTAATACGCCACAAGTCTGGACCAGGATTATTAATTTTAGATAATTTGGCTTGCCACACAGAATCGTTATATTTTTTTAAAACAAAACTTATCTGCCTTTGCAATTTATTTATTTCAGCTCGAAGTTCACTTTTTGTATTCATATTTAGTTCACGCTGAGATTTTTTACGTAACTTATTTTTATATCTTATGAGATTTTTAATGTCATGTGGAAGTTTGCTATATGAACAAGTAGTTGACACAGTGGGCACACACTTGTCTCTTATTTTTAACAGAGTTTCCGTGAAGTCAGATATGGCTTCGTCAATCTCATTTGCAGTTCTATATACATGAGAAGATAATGCAATATTATGATTTAGTAAAGAACGATATAAAGGCCAATTAGTCCTATGAAATAAATGCAGCTTAAATGTTTTACGCTTGATGTGTCCTCCTATACTAAAATAAATTGGTAGATGATTAGAAGATAGTGCCGTTATTGTACTAATATCACTAACTGAATTAATGTTAGATGTAATAACTAAATCAGGGGTTGACGGTTTGAGGTTAGTGCGATAATGAACAAGTGTTGGAGAGTCCGGTGCGTGAATAACAAAATCGTGATTAATCATATGCTGGAACAATGTTCTACCGCGGCTATTGGTATCATTTACATCACAGTGCCAATATGAGTGTTTGGCATTGAAATCGCCCATGATGATTACATTTGAACCTAAGTTTAGTAAAATGTCTAGATCATAAGTTAAAAGCTTTAAATTAGGAGATTGGTACATGGAGATAATCATATATTGCTGGCCCGATATAATCATCTGCACTCCAACAGCTTCCATATGCTTAGTATTAGGTATACAAATACGGGAATGATCTAGATCTTCTTTCACCAGTAAAGCAACTCCTTGGCCACGTCCGCTGGGATGTTTATCTTGGCGATGACAAATGAAACCAGGAACCTCTAGGAGAATATTGTTATTCACTCTGGTTTCACACAATGCTATAATATCGACAGGAAACTCATCATGAATGAGGTCTGATAGTTCATGAAGTTTTTTATGGATACCATCTGAATTCCAAGACAGGAAATGAAGGCTATTATTATCATTAAACATATTTACCAAGATGAGTCAGAACCAGAATGGCTTTGTCCACCATATTATTACATGCGTGAAGTTCCTCCTTGAGCGATTTGATCGTGAAAAGAATCTTTAGTACTTCTTGAGTGGTGTTGTCCTGAATAGTAAAGTCTGGAGCTAGGAAATCAGGTTCATTACAATTCGGTATATTGTCTGTGTTTTTAACAATATTTGCAGGCTCTGGTTTGTATTTAGATTTTACGATAGAAGCCCATGAAAGAGCTTTAGGTTTATTTTCAAAAAGAGTGGGTACTTCATTAGATTTAGACTTAAGTAACTGTCCCTCTCTTTTTATTTTTATATTCTCCAAGTATTTTAGCCTCACAGGGCACTTGCTATAGTTAGCCGTATGCATATCGTTGCAGTTACAACAGCTTGCAGGTTCAGTTGCATCTTTTTTGAGACATTCGGATGTAGGGTGTGCTTCAGTGCATTTGACACAACGAGGAGGCATGTTACAATTTCTCGAAGAATGACCAAATCTCTGACATCTATAGCACTGCGTGCCAAAAAATGTTTTTGGGTTATATTTGTGAATTTCAATTACACAATGACAGAGGTATTTGATTTTCCGAAACTTAGCTATATTCGTGCCTGCTGGTAATTGGATCAGAAAAACTGGATTATTGATATCATCTCTAGACTTCAATTTTATTACACTGTGGCACACAAAGCCTAGCTTAGCGAGTTCAACTTGAATTAAGGGTTCAACAGACGAGGGTAATCCTCGTATAACAACTTTAGGCTTTATTTCATCTTTTCGGGAATAAGTTACAAATGGAGCATCATCATTAACGAGTCCTTCTTTTATAAGTCGGTGAGCTTCAAGAGTATGGCATAAAATGGCAACTTTATTTCGTCCTTTATAAGACAGATGAAAACATTTATGGTATTTACTTATAAGATTGGTAATGGTGGCATGCGTCCAATCTTTCATTATATCAAGTATAATTGGCGGTATGTTTCCAGTTTTCTTTTTAGAACTAGCTTCACGAAGAGATGCTATCTTGGGATCATCAGGCTGGTCAACAGGTAGATCAGCAAATTTATTTGAAGTTAATAAAGAATTTGTACCTGGCTGTCTGCGCTGGGCAATTCGCTTTGGCTGGCGCCACTCATCAGCTTGTACGTCTGCAGGTCGCTTGGTACTGAGATTAGAGTCAGATGAAGCTCGTGGTAAAAACTTGTCGATTGTTTGCTGGAAGGCCATAGTATCGATAGTTGTCAACACTAAGGCCCCCTACCTAGTTTGCACGTGTCGTAGGTATCGGATAAAAAGTACACGCGTCTGACCACTATGAGACTACTAGTGCGACTGGACAGCTCTCCCATTACGTGTTGTAAAACTGCTATGAATAATTTAGGTGATTGAATTGATTATATAATGACCACAAAGCACCACATGATCTCTAAATATGAAATATTGCAATCTTTCTCGTTTGGTTCAGACCATAGGCTACTAAGAGCAACAATACACCTAAATACAAGAAAGAAAAGTAGACGCAACTTCTCCAATACATCCACCAAATTAAAAACTCTAGCGGAGCAGAAAATTTACCTCACAAATCTCTGTAAATTTATACCAGAACTTATAAAGAACCAAAACAACTATAACGTGGAGGAGTACTACCAACAAATCATGCACTACATGAATATAAGTTTAAACAACACAAAAGGAATACATAAAAACAAAATTTTATCATCAAAAGCGCTAGAACTCATGAAAGAAAGAAGCGAATTACAAAACATGCCGAAACTAAGCGTAGAAGACAAAGCAAAACTGACAAATTTGTACAAAATTACCAATAAAGAAATAAAAAAGTGCTACGCTACTTACAGAACAGCAACCATACAAAGACACCTCCATAATACTAGATCTGCCAAAAAAGCTTATAAAGAGCTAAACCAAGCAAAGACATGGGTTCCTTTTCTCAAGTCTGGCAACAATAAATACACATCCCGTACAGAAATCATAAATGTTGCTACTAACTTCTATGCTAATCTGTACCGACAACCAGACAAACAAAATCAAAACATGGTTTCCTATAGTTACACAGATACTTCTCCAATACACCAGTTTACAGAAAATGAAATATTAAAACAAATAATGAGACTTAAGCCAGATAGAAGCCCTGGATCTGACGGAATCACCAACGAATGTATCAAGGTTGCGAAGACTTTTCTACTAACACCAATTACTATCCTATGGAATAAAATACTTGGCGAAGAAGTTGTACCACACGAATGGATGACATCGGAAATAATACTGCTGTATAAAAAAGGTGACCCAGCTGATATGGGCAACTACCGGCCTATAAGCCTAATGTCTTGTTTTTACAAACTTTTTGCCTCATGTCTACTTGAAAGGATAGCCCCAGTCATCGATGCTCACCAACCGATCGAACAAGCCGGTTTCAGAAGAGGTTTCAACACGATTAATCATATCCAAGTAGTTGACCAGATAATAGAAAAATATTCAGAATTTAATGAACCCCTTTATTTGGCTTTCATCGACTACAAAAAAGCGTTTGATTCAATTTCACACGACAGCATCTGGGAATCGCTGAAAGCACTGAACACAAATGAAAAGTATATCAACATCCTAAAAAATATTTATTCTAATACCACAAGTAGAGTCAAGCTGGATAGAGTAGGCGAAGTTATCAAAATAAAGAGAGGTGTCAGGCAAGGAGACCCGACCTCACCTAAACTACTGATTACTCAATTAAAATGATGCATATTTGACGCGTTCAAAGGTCGCAGTTTCGGCATACATACATACATACATACTGCCTACATACAAGGGGACCCATTATGATGGGGCCTTTCATACACTCGTTGGACAGCAAAGGGCCGCAGAAGGTCACAGGCGTGAATAATTGGCACACCGGCGTAAACATTGTGGTCGTCGAAAATTTATTCGCGATTGTTTTACGCGTTACGGGAGGAGAGTGAGACGCAAAACAAAACATTGTAAACCGCGCTTCGAGAACAAGGTCGAATGGAAAAAGTTTAAACAGACTCAAAATACACATCATTACATAATATAAAACCAAAGTCACTTTCCGCTGTCTGTCCCCTTATATGCGCATATCTTGAAAACTACGCAACGGATTTTGATGCGGTTTTGTTTAATAGTTAGAGGGTGTCAACGGTCAACGGCGTGGTTTTGATCTATAATTCATGTATAGTGTAGTAAAAAAAAAAGTGATAATTTTCAAGATTTAGAGCTTTAATCGCAAACGCTGCCTGAAAACAACCTCAGCAGTATGTAATTGCAGTTTTTTATTTATGAAATTACCAATTTCGAATAAATAGACAAGTATTTCACACAACATTATAAAATTCGTAAAATAATAATGCAGCTTGGTCTTCAATTGTTTTTCTATCCCTTTATGAAAAGCTTAAAGAAATAAAATCTGTTAAGTAGTAGCAGTGATAGCCCGACTGACGTGGGAGTAAATAATATTCCACAAATAATATTACGCTCGCCTTTGTACATGTATTTATTGTAATTTTATATTCTTTAATATCTATACTAATATTATAAAGAGGAAAGATTTGTATTTTTGTATGTAACGAATAAACTCAAAAAGTACTGGACCGATTTTAATAATTCTTTTTTCTTTAGAAAGCCACATTATCACTGAGTAACATAGGCTATGTGTAATCATCGTCGTCATCGACATTTTGTTTGTACGCGAGTAACACCGTGAGGCGGGAGGCTACATACAATATAGCGGTACGAAGTTCGCGCGGTCTGCTAGTATACAATAAAGTACTATTTAAACTAAACTAAAATCGTAAGCGGTGAGTTAAATCTGTAGTAATACAGTGGCGAAAACTTTATTACAGACGATTTATATTATTATAAATGTTCTGTATGATGTGCGTTCAAATATAGATCAAGAGTAAACATAAACATAACTTCACGCCTTTTTCTAACCGAAAATGTAGCTGCAGCAGCTGTTAAGCCTCGACTCGCCGCGCGCAGATATGTTTACGTCCCAAATGGAATAGGTGGCGAACTTATTGGTTTTTTTTTTCAATTTACCGACTGGTACCCTATTATTTTACGTATGTGATCTAAAATATCACAGGGGAAATATTAGGCAATAGATTTATCACTACCGTTCCTAATAATATCAATCTGCGATTCTGCATTGTTCGTTTGAGGTTTCTTGGTTATTCACTTGGGTTATTCACACATTCATCCTTAAATCAATGTCCTGCCTGTTAAAAATCATCTTTGCGGCACGTCCCTTTTCCCAGCTTACGTAAAGCCCCTATACATGTAGGCATATTTTAGAACCTTTTTATATATTACAGCAAAGTAATAACCCACTCACAGACTACTTAGTGCTATAAAGATGACTAATTATAATTTTCCTCATTATGGCCATATTGACCAGTCTATTCTTGTAGTATAATATTGTACTTAATTCGTGATATTATTAATCAAATACATAATAATTTATAGCGCCTAATGCAGAATTGAATTCCTAAACATTAGAATGGGCTCGTTATAATATCATTCAAACCAAAACTAGTATTTTTTCATCGTCATAGGGACTATTATTATAACTTGTGTTGTTGTCGTCAATTTGAACAATTCATCATGATGAAATAATATAATGACTCTAGGGGAGGGTGGAGGGCAGAGAAAGTAAAATATAAACTGATATTAGAAAACTACTAAATAGCCGTAATAGTAATAAATTGATACTTATGAACAGTTAATTCTATATATAGAATCTACAGAATATCAACCGAGCCGATTGTTAAACCAAACAAATATCTTATAGAAGAAAATAGAATGTGGCATTGTATTTAACATTTAATACATTTTGGATTGACGGGCCTCGTGGCGCATGGGTAAAACTACCGGCTGCAGCACTGAGGTCGGGGGTTCGATTCCCACCCGAGCACAAAATATTTGTGACAAACATGAATATTTGTGCGGCGTCTGGGTGTTTTTCTATGTATTATAAGTATGTATTTACAAAAGAAAAGTATATATGTATTAGTATCCGTTATCTAGTATCCATAGCACAAGCATTTAGTTGCTTAGTTTGGAACTGGATGTTGACGACCAAATGGCTAGCAATTAGCAATGTTTGTTTTGTTTTTTAAGCGTCATTTAGTAAATTTGATCATTTGATGGTGTAATTTTCAGTATTGGTAAATTTTGGTGGAAAGATTCTTTAAAATCAGAAAACATAAACATACATATAAACATAACTTCACGCCTTTTTCTACCCAAAGGTGTAGGCAGCGGCTGTCAAGTCTCGTCTCGCCGTTATGTTTACTTCCCAAATGGAATAGGTGGCGAACCTATTGCCATACCGGGCACAAAGTTTTCAGTCATCGATATTTTTCACACATAACTTCCGAAAAGAACTTCGAAAAGTCATTGGTGTGAGTGAGTGTGAGGATTTGAACCCGCGACCTCTAGATTCAGAAGCGAGGTGCTCGACTACTGGACCACCGAGATCTTCGGATCAAAAACCAGAAAACAGTTTTAACAATCACGCGTCTTCAGCGTGTAAAGTGTTCTATATATTTCTTGACAATTTCCTTTTACATACACATTAGTCAATAATGGGTTTTTGGCATTTCGTCAACCACTCTGCTGCTAATTCTGGATTTTTCATTTGTTAAAATTGTTTGCGGTTCAGGAATAGCTTCACCGATAATAACGTGAATATATATAGCTTAGTCCGCGAGGGCATATCTCTATCTCTTAGGGATAACCCACAATGACCATTTTTATTTTTTTTTACTTTTTACGAGAAATAATGGCCTATTTACGAAGCGATTTTAAACATCACAGCATTAATTTTCATCCAATTTATTTAAATTAAGTGTCTTAAATTGATTGTGCATGTAATATAGATGATCCTGGCCCTTTACAGCATGCAATTTAAACGAATATTTTCGAAGATATTGCAGTATTAACATATCGCGACAGTAGTTAAAGCCGATAAATAGCACAAATTGAACCTCTTAATATCCAAAACAAATCTTTAAATGAAAAATATGAAATGACAAGTACCTTAAAGTATTTTTTTATGTTGAGAGGTATCATAACACCTACTCGTACATTTCCGTAGTACGGTAATTATATTATTCAATATTTGCTTTACGGTCCACGTAATTACGCATTACATACGAAAATTAGATTAACCATTTTATATAGAAATGTAACTCTATATTGTGTAGCCCTAAGGCTATTTTTGCATTTGTTTCGATTTGATCTAAATCAAATCGAAACAAATGCAAAAATACTAAATTATCAACATACCGAACAAAAACAGTAAGCAATGGATCAATTTATACTTGTAAGTTTAATTCAATGGCACTCTTTATATGACCGTGAAATAGATAAACAGATACTAGATATAAATTTTGGCAGACAAGTTACTACGTCATAATGTCTAACCTCAGGACTGTAAACATTATTTTACTGTATGTTTTAATGTTATCTATTTTGAGGCTATAATACACCTATGTCGCGGTGGTCCAGTGGTCAAGCTCCCCGCTTCTTATTCAGAAGTCGTGAGATCGATTCCGGGCTCACCACAGCGATGATTTATCTGCCTGGCTATATATAGGTTTCCCACCTATTCCATTTGAGACGTAAAATATCGATTCGCCGAGGTGAGACGGGTATAAAGGCGTAAAGTTATAATGTAGAGCTATATTACTAGTTTTAAAAAAAATATCTATAATTCAAAGATAGTATTGTATGGGCAATATTTAATACCAACATTTTGCTTACATAAATTTATTTTGTTGTTGTGTGTATAAGGAGCGGTGTGTGGCTGACATGCTACTTACCATGCCACTTCAATGAAAATGTCAGGGTTTAACCCCTTTGTGTGGTTTTCGGCCCCAGAAATCGCTGTTGTCATAACGCTCGCCAGGATTATAAGGCGATATTGCCTCCGGGCAAAACCCTATTTAATTAAGACAAGGCTTTGTGAATATGATCTTATGTAAAGCGTGTTGTTTTGATGCTTGGCTCAACAATAAATCTGATATATTTTTAAATTCATAAAAATATATTTCAAAAAAAAAACAGTATTTCTAATAAATAATCTTTTGAAAGAAACACACAGTGGCATATAATTTTCCAAAGCTGAGAAATTTTCAATGCTTCTGTTTATGTTAATAAAACTTTCTTTTGCAAATAAATACTTATAAAACATGGAAAAAAAACGATCACACGTTATTCCAAACATCCCTGTTCATCATAAATATTTGAAGTCGATGGATGAATTAACCCTTAATTTATTTACTAACCATTCAACAATCACGAACACTAATAATAAATGTATAATTGCTTAAAGCAAACTTTAATACCATGTCAGCTATTAGCATTATAGCTTAATTTGTCTCGTTAAACTTTTCACCATCAGTTACAAAGCTTTTTTGCCACACTTACAACCACACCAGTACATACGAGTATCATACGTGTATGTCACGCAATCGTTTTGGGCGTAACACGTTACGCCAACGTTGTACAAGACCGGAGTTTCATTACAGAACATTGTATCATCGTAGTGAGGTCATTTCTGAACCGGTTTTGACAAACCAAAAATTTGTTCAAGTTGTTTTGAGTATTCCTTGCCGCCTGCTTGGAAAGTGTTAGTGTTTTCGACTTACAAAATGACCAGGTTTTATATTCTATTGTATGTTTTGTTTTACTTACGGAACAAAATTGTGAAAGAGACCTTCAGTTGACATTGCACTGCAATCTCTTTACCAAGCCAATTGTTTTTTCTTCCATACTTAACTTACTCAAAAAAGTATTGTTTATTTTATAACTTCCATAAGCTATCTCACTCTCGCAGTTAATCTAATGATGCCTCTCAAATGAGACCCATCTGGTCTTCAGGATACACTCTACCAATAGGAATATATAAAATATACACACTCACACTTGAAAAACATAACCCTCCTTCTTACGCAGTCAATTTGCACCGTATATCGGTGTGAGAAAATCATAATCAGTCCAATTTTTCCCACGAGAAGATACGAAAGTAATTTATTTAATCTTAAAGTTGATTTAATTTCATATATGTAAGTGTATTCACGTTACGTGTAGACTCGATCTGACTGGTGATACGTTAAATAAATAAACACACGTTAAACGCTTTTGCAAGTCGCATTTGAAGTTACACTTCAATAAAATAAAAAAATCGTCCCACCCGGGGGCTACCATTGTGTCCCGCTGATTGCGACGGACGTCCATTATTGTGGGCAGTCGGATCTGTACAAGTTTTCCCTACTACACATTACTTTATACGATTGAACAACTCAATAACGTTATAATGGGATTCCAGTGGAGTTAAGCGACGCGAGACCGCCACTCGAGCGGTGATCCTATAACTTTTAGTATATGTTTATCAAATCTATATGTATTTAGTTTATGTACCGTTATATATGAGCATGTTTTTGCTATATTGCTTTGAGTGAGGTCCCCAGCGGGCAAGATTCGTACTCTTCTAACCCATATCTTCAATTATCATAACTCTTGTTTTATTATAAGCTTTTCAGTTTTTAAATCTCTTGATATTTCTTGCGCAAGGATGTTTAAGTTTATAGAAAGTCAGCCCTTATCGATGCTCATTTCTGTCAATTTTCGCACGGTATATCTGCACGTAAGGAATTCCATGCTCTGATGGTTTCGGGCATGTATTGAGTTCCCAGAAACAGGATACCTATTGTTTTTTTTTTTTGTATTTATTAATAAGGCTTTGCACTTGGCAAAAACAATATGGCCGGTTCTATCGTGCATCTGTTGCTTCTTAAACTATGCGTGATTAAATCTAGGTCGAAACTTAATAGATAAAAGTCGGCGATTGTATACCACTAAGGCCACTAACCAATCTTACATCATCTCTTCAAAATAAATGAGACGCTTGTTTAATTGAAACTAGGAATGTGTTGAGACGAACGTATAGGTATATATATGAATTATTTCGCCGTTATTATAATGTACATATAACTTTATATAGCCTAAAAAGTTTTAAGAAATATCATTACATAGTGTAAAACAAAGTCACTTTCCGTTGTCTGTCCCCTTATATGCTTTTATATCTTTAAAACTACTCAACGGATTTTGATGCGGTTTTATTTAATAGTTAGAGGGTGTCAACGAGGTGGTTTTGATCTATAATTCATATATGATGCTGTAAAGAAAAAATGATAATTTTCGAGATTTAGTACTTTAATTGCAAACGCTGGCTAAACCCTAAGTGATAGATTAAAACAATGTTCTACATTATTTAACATTTTCAGAAGGTCTACAAAAAAGTCCGAGGCATATGTCTATCTCTTAGGGATAGCCCACAATGACCATTTTTATTTTGTTACTTTTTACGACCAACGATGGCTTTTTTACGAAGCGATTTTAAACATTACAGCATTAATTTTTATCGAATTAAGTGTGTTAAATAGATTGTGCATGTAATATAAATGATCCTGGCCCTTTATAGCATGCAATTTAAACGAATATTTTCGAAGATATTGCAGTATTAACGTAGCGGGACAGCGGTTAAAGCCGATAAATAGCACAAATTGAACCTCTTGATATCCAAAATTTACTCATTTATTACTTTTGAACAAAGTTCGCCGGGTCAGCTAATTATTTATATAAAACTTTTCTGGCCTCGAGGCAAATTGAAAAAGAATTTTCTTCTATAGCATTATTGTTAGGTCGTATCAGATACTTTATTATGAGCTTTAGGTTTAAAAACCAGACTAATATTATTAACGAACTTAATAAGATGATATATATAATGAAAACATCCCCAAGGAAGCCTGACGTCAGGCAGGCGGCCGGTCATGAAACCACAGCCAAACCTTTTGACAACATTGATAGTTCGCATGTTGGGCCAATACCACACCCACCTAGAGTGGGATAAGGGCAAGAAAATCGAATGATGAATACGAAGTAAAAGTGTATAAAATGATAATCAATAGTAATTTATTGAAATTTTAAAATGTCATTTGACTAATCCTATTAATATTATAAAGGCGAAAGTTTGTATGTATGGATGTTTGTTACTCTTTCACGTAAAAACTACTGAATGGATTTGAATGAAACTTTACCACAATATAGCTTATACATCAGAATAACACATAGGCTACAATTTTTGAGGTTATTTTTGAGGCTAATGTGAGGTCGTAAAAAAAACACATTTTTTGCGCTTACATTACAAACGCTGACTGAATCCTACAAGATAGATCAAAACAATTTACTACAGTATTGTACAACTTAAAAAGGTCTACAAAAAAATCCGTGATGGTATATGTTTATCTCTTAGGAATAACCCACAATAACCATTTTTTATCCTTTGTACGAGAAATAATGGCTTATTTACGAAGCGATTTTAAGCAATACAGTATTAATCCTTATCCAATTAAGTATCTTAAATACATTGTGCATTTAATAAAGATCAATATGGCTTTTTACAGCATGTAAATTAAATAAATATTTTCGAAGATATCACAGATTTAAAATGCAGAGTCATAGCAATTTCGGCGATAAATACCGTTTCGGTGATAAATACCGGCAGCTGTGCCAGGCGAACGGGGCGTGGGGGGAGCGGGGTAGGTGCGGTGGGGAAGAAGTGGCTCATCGCTGAGTGCGTGACCCGAACGCGGGCAGACGTCGTTGACGGTTGTGTCCGTTTTGCGAATTTTCAAGGCAAAATTCTTCTGTCACAGTGTTTGTCCTCGAACTCCTCCAAAACGGCTAGACCGCTTTTAATGAAATTTGGTATACATATTCGTTAGGTCTGCGAATAGGTTTTTATCTATTTTTCATCCCCCTAAATCACAAGGGTAACCCACCCCTCAATATTTTTTTTTAATTTTTCGACATTTTTCTGTTTCTTTTTTTTTATAAAACGGGATACAAAAATACATACAACCCTAAATTTTCAACCCCCTACAATCAACCCCTATTTTTAAACTTTATTTTTTGGCAAGACGAAGTTTGCCGGGTCAGCTAGTAAATATTAAAACCCTCACTTAAAAATTGACAAGCGTGAGTGACTTGTATATATGTATAAGAGTAAAAAATACGTCTACAAGAATTTACGCACGCAAATTTTAAGTCTTACAAGAAAGAATTGACTGTATTATCACGTCATACACGTACTTTTACAACATTAATAGTTTACGTGTCGTCTTGAACACTTGTCGTAATAGAATTCAAAACGAATTTGATTCATTCACCGGCCGATTTATTTCGCGTAACACGTTTTAACATTCCTACTACATAATATATATTCTTTGTAAGCGAACGCCTTCATCGAATATACCAAACACGTTTGGAGAAATGGCGTCATCATTGGGCTTTTATTTTAGATTCATTTAATATAAAATCGACGAAATTACTCACGTTTACTACTCGGTTTTATAAGAAAATCAAACCGCAGTTCCCCGGGAAACAATCACAGTAGGTTAGTTATTGGCAGTACGTAACATCGTGCTTCCAACAAATTGAACATCAATTTCCTCTAAGTCGGCTTCCCTAGGTAACGTCGAATCGATTAGTTTCTGTATTAAATTATTGCTTTTTATATTGGGAAACACATATTTCTAAAAATAACATGTAATTTAACATGTCTGTTACTAAGGGAGTGTGATAGGAAAGGAGGAGAAAGAGGATGGACCTCTGTCGCCGATACGAAATGCGACATGAGCCACTAAATTACGTCAATGTTCTAAAAATTCGTGGTATTTCACCGGGCGATCCAGCAGATTATTATGCATCGAAAGACGTGGCATCACGCCTGTCATTATTTTCGTACAGTAGCATATTAAAAATGAGTTGTCAGGACTTAAACGGAAAGTAGGCAGGGTACGGTGTGTTTCGACACGGTTATGTAAACATTTTACTGTCACGACTCATTTTTTTTGTACACTCTCTATTCGAACTTATTAATGATTGTATACCGTAGAGGAACATTTAAAATTTATTTACCTTTCACCCAGTACCGTAAATGGCGGGCACAATCAAAACCGAAATGCCAAAAGCATGTAACCATTCGTGTACAGTTAGTATATCTATACATAATTACGTTCAAATATACCGAGAATATCTGAAACATTTAATCGTTTTTTTTTATTATAGGTAAATTATTCATATTTTATCTATATTATATATCAATCCTAATTCACGCGACAGCAGGGTCTACATTCAGCAGATAGGGGCAAATGAGCAAGCGGGTCACCTGATGGTAAACAATAAGCGCCGCCTTTGAATACATGCTGCAACCGTAACACAAATTGTGTTACGGTTACGTCGCCGACCTGTAAGGGAGCGAGATGGGTAAAAAGGAGGTAGTGGGGTGGACCTCGGATCACGTCTTTCACGAAATGAAACGCGGCATGAGCCACTTTACCTCGATATTCTGAGAGATTTCACCCGTCGAACCGGCCCGTTCATAAAGTAAACTGATTGGCTCTATCACTGTTCGTACATTATGTAATGATGAAATGTTCCCATTATGACATTTTGCACAGAATTAATATAAATGATAAGGATATTACATACGTTGAAGCTTAACAGTGACAAACTGATAACGCTTTGCGTTCATAAATACCATAAAATGCGTTAAAAAAATTTAAAATAGTCCAAGCTAAGTACTCCTTATTACATCAAGCGGCTTCTGAGATGTATGTATAATACCTGTTTCTTCTTGGCTAAGTTAATACAAACAGACAGACAGAAAGACTAAAATCCGTAAAACATATTTTGGTTTAGGTATTAAATAAAAATTATTAGTATTTTATTTTTAGTCTCGGTGGTCCAGTGGTCGAGCACCCCGCTTCTGAATCCGTAAGTCGCTGGCATTCGCTCACACCAATTGACTTTTCGAAATTCGTTTCAGTTTGTTATACATACATACATAATTCACGCGAAATCCCTTGCGGGGTAAGCAGAGAGAACAGAGCGCCATAAGGCACGATTCTTACACGCCTCATTCGCTTCGTTGACTTTCATAACTCTTTCCATTCGATTTTTAAGGCTCCTAACATCTCCTTCATCCAGAACACGTTCTATTTGGTCGTGGAATGTGTCTCTTGGCCGTCCTCGACTCCTACATCCATCCGCTTTTGCATTGTATATCGGTTTGTTATGTGTGATAAATATCAATGACTGAATACTTTGTGCCCGGTATGGCAATAGGTTCGCCACCTATTGCATTTGGGACGTAAGCATAACGGCGAGACGAGGCTTAACACCAGCTGTCTGCACCTTCGGGTAAGAAAGGCGTGAAGTTATGTTATGTTAATAGTATTTTAATGCTACAGAACAGACACTCCGATTGTTATTTGTACGGAGTATAGAATTTAGAAATCATCAAAGTAATCGGTAAGACGTTAACAGTTAGGAAACCGTACCACCTAGATAAACAAACGGTGTGAGAGGGGGCTTTTCAAAATACCATTCCGACTAAACACGGAAGTCTTACAAGTGAAGTTTTACACGCTGAACATCTTGTACCCATAAGATAAACATATACTTATAAAGACAGCATCGGATGCTGCACTTATCCTGTATCCCTTAAAATAGCACACTACATACCAGAGAGCCCTTTAAGAAGTTTTAAATTACGACTTGTTATTTGATTTATGATTGCTTTATAGTGTGGGCTATCCAAAGGTTGAGCACCCCGCTACTGATACAACAGGTCCGGGCTCATATCAATGACCTTTCGAATTTTTTCTCGGATGTTATGTGTGATAAATATGACTGACAACTTTGTGCCCGGTGTAAGACAATAGGTTCTCCACCTTTTCCATTTGGGACGTAAATATAACGGCCAGACGAGGCTTAACAGCCACTGCCGACATACACGTCCGGGTAGAATAAAGACGTTACGTACTTTTATTAAAACTGTTATACCGGAAGGTGGAAGTCCTAAATAGATGGTGAAAATTAATTCATTTCTGTTTTGACAGTTTTTGTCAGATATAGATATTTATCACACATAACTTGCGAAAGTTTTCTCTATATAATCTCTGTGATATGGCTGATTTAATTATTAAAGGATTCTGATGCAAAAAAAAAACTTCTCGATGAACAAAAAATTTCAAACAAAGACTTTTACTATAAATGTCGCTGATAGGCAAATAACCTTTGGGTTGGAAAAATATCAGTCCATTTAATTCGAATCAGCAGTGGTGGCGGGTTGACAAATATCTCGATGACGACACGCCCATCGGTATGCTCGCCATCAAACCGGAAACCGGGGCGCACTACCGTTAACATCGTGAAATTAGAAAACCGGTTCACAATTGTTTTGCAATGCTCTTGCATATTAGTAAATAAAAGTCTATTTTAAGCTCCACTTTATTCGCGTTCGCAATATTTACAGGTAGCGAGACAAAGTTAAGCTTTCACTAAGAGGAGAACGAATGGAGAAAGGTAAAGCAACAATTTGAGCAATTTACAGTAAAATCACTGAACGCTCAAATCGAACTGCAACTGATTCTATTATTTATCATAGTATAACTATGTAATAGTATAAAATGAAGTTAGTTTCCGCTGTCTGTCCCCTTATATATGCTTAGATCTTTGAAACTACGGTAGTGTAGTGAAAAAAAGTGATAATTTTCAAGATTTAGAACTTTAATCGCCATCGCTGCCTGAACCCTAAGTGATAAATCAAAACAATGTACTACATTATTATACACCTTTAAAAGTTCTACAAAAAAGTCCGCGAGAGCATATGTCTATCTCTTAGGGATAACACACAATGACCATTTTTAATTTACTAGCTGACTAGTATGAGCTAGTAAATTAAAGCTGAGCTAGTTATCTATCTATCTAGTAATCTATAATTAATGTACGATATATTAAAGAAAAAGTGATAAATCCTAAATTTACTAATTTATCACTTTTGATGCGTAACAAACTTCGCCGATTCAGCTAGTTAGTAATAAATATCACAGTAAACTATAAAGGATATTTGTATTACAATTAATACCGATTAAAACAATATAATTAAAAAAAAAAATTCTACACGTCTAAAACCAAGCAAAAAAAAGGCATTCATGCATTTGGGTGCCTACAGGCCATAGACATTTCACCCGTGGAATGACAAAAATGAAGTACATACAAAATATAACACAAAACGTGTTTTGACAAACTCCATGGTCATTTATGAATAATGATTAATACTATAAAATGTTTGCATATTAATAAGGCTGCGGGTCGGTTATAAATTAAACACGTTGATACTTGTCATATTTAAAACATTTTTTAGATGTATATCTGTCAACGTCAAAGTGTAAAAGTAAGAAAGGGCATGCTCCGATGGTTCGGACATGTAGAAAGAATGGTTGATGCAAGACTGACTAAGCAGATATACAATGCAAAAGCGGATGGATGTAGGAGTCGAGGACGGCCAAGACACACATTCCATGACCAAATAGAACGTGTTCTGGAGGAAGGTGATGTTAAGAGCCTCAAAAACCGACGCGCGTGCATGAAAAGAGTTATGAAAGTCAACGAAGCGAGTGAGGCGTGTAAGAATCGTGCCTTATAGCGCTCTGTTCTCTCTGCCTACCCCGCAAGGGATTTGGCGTGAAGTTATGTATGTATGTATGTATGTATCTGTCAACGTCAAAAGCCGTTAAATAAACTAATGATAAATACACACAATGTTTTGGTAGCGGTTTTAGTTTCGTATATTTTTTCAAATTTTCGGATCATTGTTCTTTAGCGGTTCTAGAGTGGAATGTTTTAAAGAATGTACAATACAAGTGATTAGGTTTTTAACAAGACAGTCCGCTTATCCACTAACAACCTCGTTCACTATCAGGTGAAGTGTGGTTAATCGCTGGCCTGAATAAGGAATTAAAGAAATAAATTTTCAAAAGTATAATAATTGTTTTAAATTTTGTATCAAAATACTTCTTTCAATTTTATGAAGTTTAAAAGAGGTAAATCAACAAGATAAAATAGGTTATGCACACATACATAACTTCTCGTCAAGTCCCTTGCGCGGTAGGCAGAGAGAACGGAGCGCCATAAGGCACGATTCTTACACACCTCGCTGGCTTCGTTGACTTTCATAACTCTTTTCATGCACGCGCGTCGATTTTTGAGGCATTTTTATAACCTTTATCTCAATATTATACATGTCTAATATACTATTTTCTCTTCATTTACGTATGAATAACACACAACATACACGCAAAAATCATTCATGAGTATTGTACATTCCAGTCACAAATATGGTTACGGAAGAAGAGCTGATTACATCGACCATCAACACTGATTAAAGACGCAAAATAATAGACGCAATAACGTCTAGGTCGCCGGGTGGTTGAGCACACTTCATAAAAGTCACGGTTTCGAATCATTGGCTCAACTTTCAAACGTTATATGTGTTAAATGACGAACGAAATTTTGACCGATTTATGGCAACAGGTCGAGAATTATCGCTGCCTACACCTTAGGAGCATAAAAAGGGTGATGTTACACAAAAATACAATACATTCATATATAACTGTATTATATTATTTGATATAGAGCAGAGCGGTTAACTGTGAATAATACAGGGGGTAAAACAATCACAAACACAGCACTAGCCGCTTGATGGGAGAGATTAGCAGGAAATCTAGTTCATCTACCTACCATCACGGGTCGTTGGTAACGTTCTCATGCTGAGCGAATTGCGAATCTAACACATCTGTACGTTCCGCTTCACGGTATAAAACTTATACCCAATCATCTACATAATATCACATCTTGTATATTTAATGTTAGCTGATCCGGGGAACTTTGTTTAACCACGGAAGCAATAAATAAATATACATACTAAATTGAAAGATTTTTCCTAAAAAAAGTAGCATTAGTTACTTCTTATTGCACCAGCTACATGACAGTAAAAGTTCCAGCCATTTCAGAGATTAACCGGAACAAACAGACAGGGGCAAAGACAGAAAAAAATGTAAAAGATGTTATTACTTTGGTTTATGTACCGTATATGAATTTATATGAATGTAGAAACCAGTTATTTCAATATTACAAACAGACACTTCAATTTTATTTATATGTATAGAGTAGAGCATAGATGTATGTATGTACGTATAATCGCGACACAATAAAGAACTAAATGCTTTTAAATTTCATACGATGCCAATATTAATTCATTACATTTAAATATTAGCAAAAATGTATAATCCAGAAATGCAATTTACGATAATAGATGTCAAGTATTATCAGTTCGTTCAATTCACCAAGTCGAGCGTCAAACTGCGCAAGTTAGACGCGAAGTTACTAGTTAGTAATTCGGTCAAATGGACTAAAAACAAGGACTTATTTGATATATTTTCGTCTCACTACGCTTACTTTTCCATATAGTGTTGTCAGTTTAACTTTTTTTTTGAACTAGTAGAATGAGTGCTGGTCTCCATATGATAATATTATTGATGATATCGATAATATAATGTAAATAAATGTTAATCAATTTAACATTCAGTAACATAAGTAATTTATGTAAAACTGATTAAGAACATTGATAATGAAGTCACAAATAAGTTCTAATAAATAAAACAAACACTGCAATTAAAATTTCATTCAGAACTGGCTGTATGAACGTGTCACACATCGCTTATCATTGGCAAATAATAAAAAAAAAAGATATCAACAGACAAGATTACGGTGTCCTATAAAAGTGTACAATATTAGTGCACAATACAATTCTAAATTGTCACTTGCACTTTATTTAATTGATTTCATAACAAAAATACGACGGCAAATTCTTGATATTCACCAAATGTGGGAACTCAATTGTTTAGTAATAACAAAGACTAAATATTTGTGTTGACGTAAAACTAGCGGTAAAATATACAAAGTCGTGTGATTTTTACAAATTATAATATTGACCAAAAATGTTGTATTTTGTATACGTACAAAAAATTACAATACCTCTAAACAGCTTTTGGGTAGCGATATTTTAAAAGTTCTGTTGAGTTTCTATGGAGAAATTAAAAATCTTGAGCAGTAGGTGGAAGAATATCTGAGCTCAAAAGAATAATACTTATATGTATGGAGACTGGCTCTTCATTATTTTCCCTATCATTGTGTTAGCCCTGATCACTTGAGATACATTGCATAGCGTTACGAAGTTGTAAATATACAGCTTGAATTGCCCCATTCATCAGACAAACATTGAACACGGCTAAATATAACAAATATAACAATGTAATCTCAAACATCTTGCTGTGAATAATTTGTTAACTATTGCCTTAACGGAACTTCCTCACATCAAGAAGAGCCGTACAGAATTTGTAATGAAAAAAAAACACTCAAGAGAGTCTTGCAATACTATTGTTGCCAAATTCGCCCTGGTTTTGTCGTTTAAGATATTTACCATATGGGCTGTTTTTATTCGGAACAAGACTTGTGACCTTGACGTTGGTTTGCCTGCATTTCGAATTTTCAAATGTTAAAAACGTTAATAAAACCAGTTTTCATAGTTATAATACACACAATCACAGTCGCAGTACATGAATAAATATACCTACGAAATTGACATTATAAAAAAAGGAAAAAGAGAAGCTGTGATTTTCGATTTTTCCAATATGAAAAATATGACCTAGTGGCTAAAAAAAAAATAGCAAAAAAATGAATTTCGAGAGTTAATCGGGAGGAGACTTAGGTATATATTATATCAACTCAGCCAATACAAACCAAAACAAGCTGAGTGAGCAATAGTGGAATTACATTGTTATGCAGTTGCTTCGTAAAACCGTGCGTGCTTGTATGCCGTATCGGAAGGTGAATGTGTGACTGTATGTAAGTATGTATATATTATACATATATATTGTGCAGTAACATGGGTACCGGTAGTGAATAATTATGCAAGTTCGTCATGCTATATATAATAACATGGTGTCGAGGTAACTCATGTTGTTGTACCTATTTGATACTTATACGACGTGTACCAAACGACCTATACAATTTCTGTCATCATAGTACTCGGGCAGTTGACATAATTCCGTAGATAGGAACTAGTAGCAATATTGACTTTAAGTATGGCAGAGTGTGGCATATCTGTAAGGAAACTACTGATTTGTTTTGAACATTTCTTTCAGTGCTAGATAGTCTGTTTATTGATGAAGAATATCACCAAGCTACGTCCAATAGGACTGGAGCACTGACCTTTTTAGTTGTAAATGCAAGCGGTGCCACGTTCGTTGAGGCTTAGGTGAAGTGTATACAATTAAATAATGAGAATATGTCAAGTTTATCTGAACTCTGAAATGAAGTGAAAAAATCTATTTCCTAGTTTCGGATATTCCCAATTTTCTCGTAAGTCCTACGAAAAGGGACAATATTTGAAATTAAATTTACAACTTTACATTGGTGATAGCCATACATATTTAAAACTAGGAGGAGGACCAAAATTTAGACAGCGGATTGTCAGCTGTCTAAATTCCCTAATTCCTAAAAACGGTTATTTCTGCTTTGAGTGCTCCTATAACTTTTAATGTGAACTAAAGTTTTCTCTGATATACTTTCTCTGATATATATACGTATAAAAATTACTGATACAATTTTCTTATATATAATCACATATCTATTAGATTTGTCTATGACTCGATACATGTAATTATTTAATATTTCTTAGATAAGATTTAATCTCGTGACCAGATGTTAACCGAAGAGCCACTAACTGGTCTTCCGCCATCCGATAAAGACTTATAAAAATATTTAACGACTCCACCAAGTATTGTATCTTCGCAAGTAATGAGGAATGAGATTCCACTACATAACTGTAAAAGTTTCTACATATAATATATATATATATATATATATATAAATATATTAATTCATACAGTTTTTTTTTCTATATCATATCCGCTTAGTTATACTTATATGATAAACTATATTCAACATAGGTGGTTTCGCACCTGCGCCGAACGTGAAGTTATGCCGCCTTATGAACAGACACGTCAAAAGCATACTAATAACTCGAAAACTATACATTACAATATGGCAGGACCATTAAACACTGAATAAATGTATCAACTAAAATATCTTCAATTGCTACTAGCTCTACCTAATCACAAAGAAAAGTTGCAATAAAGTACTTTCACCCATGCATAAGTGTTCTAAAGAATGTGACGTAATTTGGCACAATTTAATTATGGCTTAAATTCTATTGTAGATAATAGACAGTGTGCAATAGATTGGAACTTTTCTTAATGAAAAGTTCAATTAAAAGAAAAAGCATTTGAACAAATGATGAATGAACTTTATAAATGGAATGTGCATTTAGCAGGGTTATAAGGTATTGACGGGGCTCGTGGCGCCTTGGTAAAACTACCGGCTGCAGCATTGAGGTCGGGGGTTCGATTCCCACCCGAGCACAAATATTTGTGACAAACATGAATATTTGTGTGGCGTCTGGGTGTTTTTCTATGTATTATAAGTATTTATTTACAAAATAAAAGTATATATGTATTAATATCCGTTAACTAGTATCCATAACACAAGCATTTAGTTGCTTAGCTTGGAACTAGAGGGCGCTGTGTGTATTGTGTCCAAGATATAATTATTATTGTACCTGTAGGAAATGTAGGAAAAAGTGACTCTTAGATATTCTAGAACTCTACTCTTAAAATAAAAATCAAAGAGTAATTAAGAACTTACGAGAATGTCCAGATATTGAAACCAACAACTTGGGCAGGAGTTTTGTAAAGGGGCTATGTAAAACTTCAATAAGATAATTTAGCATTTATAAAAATATCTTTTCAGCCAAAAGCACTGAAAAAGTATTGAAATTTTTTGTTGTAGAGCAGCCATTTTATCTTTGACTAGCCAACCCGGCGAACTTTGTTTACAATATCTAATTAGTTAAAGCAAGAGAGGTTCTCCCGTACTTAGCAAAAAAGTGACACACTATCCAAAAAAATCAACAAAAAAAACACATAACCTATATTGTTACAATTTGTAATTGTAGTTATTTGACCAATGTCAACATTCATAACATTTTTTATTTTCCCAAACAAACTCAACTCAGTCCCATACACACAATTTTCCTGCCCTTACCCCACTCTTGTAGGGTCTGCACAACATGTCATTCTTTCCAACTATCCATGTTGTCAAAAGTTTTGGCTCTTTTTAATTGTCTTAATTTGTCCTATAAGTTAGTGGTCTTCCAGTATCCTGTTGATTCTAGTTGCCAGGTTGATGGGTTAAAAACAACACTTCTAAAGGAGTGCCGTTCCTTCTATTCAAGAATAGTGACGGTATCGGTACAAATTGATAAATTTGTGTGAAATGTGTGTACTCGTAATTTGTTGATCCGTTCTTGAGTTTCACGTTGAGAAAGTTGGACTGATCAGAGAGAGACGACTCACCACATCTTTTTCATCTATAGTGGATGCTATCTGAACTGATAAATCATCCTCACCTTCTTCGTGGTAACCTTCAACAACTTAGACAAAAATTTCCTTGATAATGTTACCGCCACTGCGATGCTCCCTCGAAACCAATGCATTATTTAAATTTTATTACTTCAAAAATAATAAATCTAATATATAAAATTCTCGTGTCACGGGGTGCGTAATTGAACTCCTCCGAAACGGCTCGACCGATTCTCATGAAATTTTGTGTGAATATCGGGTAGGTCTGAGAATAGGACAACATCTATTTTTCATCCCCCTAAATCACAAGGGTAGCCCACCCCTCAATATTTTTTTTTAATTTTTCGACATTTTTCTGTTTCTTATTTTTTTTATAAAACGGGATACAAAAATACATACAACCCTAAAATTTCAACCCCCTACGATCAACCTTATTTTTTAAATTTTATTTTTTGGCAAGACAACGTTTGCGGGGTCAGCTAGTAAATTATAATAATAAATAATAATATTTTTTTTCCAAATATTTACATGACTATAATAATTAAAAATTGCAAACCTTCAAACATATTACATGACGAAGTGTAATGTCAATATTCATCCCATTGTTTTGCAGTTTCCAAAGTTACAGATCGTTTGTACGGAAAAATTAAATTGTATTTTTCACTCGCAATTTATCCATATTTTACTATCCTATGTCCGATTCCTGGTTCTAAGCTACCTCTCCACCAATTTTCAGCCAAATCTGTACGGCCGTTCGTCAGTTTAAGTGTTGTCACAAACACGACTTTCTTTTATATACATAGATTATATTGTATGAACTATCTCACAGCAAATATTTTAGAAATAAGGGACACTTAAGTACCACATTAACATAAGGAGTACCCATTGTAATGGAATTGTACAGATCCAACATCAATAATGGGATAATACCAAACAAATCCAGGCAATGCAAAGGTAATAACCATAGCTCGGAGTAGGTAGAGTGATTTAAGGTCGTTAACATCAAACATGGACTATGGATATGTCTTCAAAATACCGGAACTTCATATTTTTCCGGGATATTGAAATTTGCATAAATCTGAGTTGACTGTAAAAAATATATTAATAAGATTATTTATTTTAATTGTATTAATGTTAACAGTAAACATTTAGAAATTGTGCCCAATGAGGCTTAAAAAAGAATCATTTACGTTTTTGTTGAATTAATGATAAGATGGCATGTCCATATTATAATACATATTTTGATGTAATAAACATCAAATCACTTTACCTACTCCAATGTATGGGGATAACTCATTACATTCAATATTATGACAAAATCAGAGATCCTCCATGAGCAAGAGTTTTTGCATGTGCTAATTCGTTATTGAGTGACAAATAATGACAATGTCATGTTCCTCCCTCTTGTTGCAAAAGTTATAACTTTCTCTGATAAGGCAAAGATGATTTCATATAAATAGGCATTGTCTTAGAGCAAAATAATTCACACTACTTTTTACTTAGGGTGCATCACAATTATACTTTTAATGCAGACAATGAGTAAAAAAGGTTGTGAGAGGTGCATTACTTTTATAATCATATTCTCAGAGTTAATTAAATATAATTTCAGTTTTAGCTAAAGGATTATCCTCCTCATGACAGAGAAAAAATTACCTTTGTTAATAGGCTCAATTTTAAGCCTTATCTAAACAAAAGAAACCCTAAGTTAGTGGGCCACAAATTGAAATTCCTTCAAGTATACACTTAAAGAGAAACTCATAATTAATTTTGTTGCTTACCATTTCGAGATACATCCAGTTCAACTAAATTTTCAAAATTCTGAATATCTGCTGGAAGTTTATGAATTTCATTATCACTGAGGCCTAATCTTCTTAATCTATGAAGTCTGAAGAAATTCTGGAACAAAAGAATTTGTTTAAAGTATACAGTTTTCATACCTAGTAAGCGTTTAAAATAATTATGTTTCTAATTATGATATTATTTTGTTAGATGCCTAAATCATTATTTCAGATTAGATTATAAATGTCACTCTCTGCAGTACATTATTTGCATAATATTACAGGACATTAAAACAACTTTTAGGATTATATCGCGTTTATTTATTACAAATTTTATTAATTTCCCGACGTTTCAAACTCTTTACAGAGATCATTTTCTATAAAGAGTTCGAAACGTCGGGAAATAAATAAACGCGATATAATCCTAAAAGTTGTTTTAATGTCATGAATGTATTTCGCGAAAGTCTTAGAGATAAATATTACAGGATTTGACTCAACTAATAAGAATTTCACAAACTGTGGGAAGTCTTATCCAAAAGAAAAGAAAAAAAAAAAGATAAGGTAGATCATATTGATGGGTAGATGGATGATGCAAGATTGACTAAGCAGATATATGTAGGAGTCTGGAGGACGGTGATGTTAAGAGCCTCAAAAATAGTGTTATGAAAGTTAATGAAGCGAGTGAGGTGTGTAAGAATTATGCCTTGCGGCATTCTGTTCTCTCTGCCTACCCTGCAAGGGATTTGGTGTGAAGTTATGTAGGTATGTAATTTTTTGTATTGACTTTTGACAGTGCAAAGTTTGTGCGTAGTGTAGGACGCCCACCAGCCCGATGGAAAGACGACCTCAGAAGGGCTGCTGGAAAAGACTGGATGTGGAAGGCAGAGAATCGGATGTCGTGGCGCACATTGGGAGAGGCCTATATCCAGCAGTGGACTGCAACAGGCTGCTGATGATGATGATGAAACTTTGCTTGGACACCCAGTTAATTACACGTTAAAATTGTTCTACATAAAACATAGTTAAATGATAAAAACATTGGGATTTGGGACATTGGGATTGAATTGCTCCTTTTGGGTTATGTTGATTGTATTTACTATAGCAATACTAAAACTACTTAAATTGGTGTCAATACATATTAACAGTATTGCTGCAAAAAAAATTTAGACACTAACAAATTTTATTAGACTTTTTAAAAAAAATCTTATTAAATAGATAATTTGAAAACTCATTGTGCATACAATATGGAAATATAATAAAAATAGTATATAGTGAATTGAAATGCTCCTTTTGTGATAAGTTGATTGTATATACTACAGTAATAAGTATAGTGAAACTGGCAATTGAAAAGAGTCAGCCTTGAGTTTCATGTCACTTCTTCTTAAGAAGCCCTGATTCTGGATTCACTTTCACATTCAATACTGTGTGATAATAGAAAATTGAGCTCCACATATTTGAGATTGATAAAAAAAATTTAGGTATATATAGATATAAGTACTTTACTTGTATGATGATTCAAGTACTTTATGAAGGTAAATGAATAAAAATATTTTTAATTTAAATGTAAATAAAAATGTTCAGAAAAATAGAAAGTACAACAATTTAATTTCATTGACTTATCGGTTTTAGCAGTTTAAGCAATGAATTTAATGTTTATAAACCGTTAACAGTGGTGGAGCCAAGCAGTTTGCTGCATGAATGGGCCGGCTCGACCGGTGAAATACCACAACCTCTCAGAAGAACAACGTAAAGTGGCTCATGTCGCGTATCGTTCGGTGAGAGAGGTACCCGGAGCCCCACTCCCTTCCCCCATCATTTCCTATCCCTTTAAGGTTGGCAACGCAATAGTAACACTATATGTATTGCTGGTGTCCATGGGCGGCGTCGGTTGCTTACCATCAGGTGACACGCCTGCTTGCTTGCCCTCCCATCCCATAAAAAAATGGAAGTGTAATCTTACAATATTAATCTTTACACAGGTTATAATAATATGTAAGATATTAATGTTGTTGATAAGGTCACACCTAAAAAAGTGTCTCCAGCATATAACTATCCTAATTAAATTTCCATATTGTATGCACAAAGAGTTTTCTAGCTATATATTAATTAGGATATTTTAAAAAATCTAATAAAATTTGTTAGTAAATTTATAATATTTCACTGTCTGGTCTCTAGATTTCTTTGCAACGAAACTGTATATATGTATTGACACCAAATTATGTGTTTTTCGGCACTATTCTTAACAATTTCACGCTTCTTAAGTTAAGCAACACTAGCGTGCATAAATGTCTTAGTAAGATCAGATACTACAAGATGCTGATAAAAACAAAACAAGACGCACTGGTATTATTTACACTTAAACAGTGATAAGGTAAACGCCCACGGGTGATATGATTATTTTAATTTAGGTTACAATTAACTTACCTTCGGTAAATCCCTAATATGATTGGCATCCAAAAAAAGCTCCTCTAAACTGCGAGAATATCGCAAAATGTCTTCAGGAACTGTTGGTAACGAGCAATGCCGCTTGTCTACACATTCCACTTGGCGATTACATTTGAACAATGGTATACATCGAAACATGTTGAACACTACACTTTAAACGAATTATAACTGAATGAAACACTACAACGACACATATTTGAGCACTTTGAAGTTTAAAATACTATATCAGCATTGTAAAATTGATAACGTTAACAAAATAATCCAAAAAAAACAGAATCCACACCTCATCCCAGAAAATGATGCTGCAAACTGACAGTGTTGCTATATGATAAAATTTACATCAATGCTGTTCCTTTTTACTGTAAAAACATTGAACACTACGGATTTCGTCTAATTCTCATGCAAGCATTTAAAGAACGTTTTTATCGAAAGTAAATAATATCAATAATAAAGGCCTTTTGTTCCGAATTGTATACAAATTAACATTTTATTTTATTGGATGTTATGTCTCATAATATTTCTCGCAATTCGGCTTGCCTTTCAGCATAGGCCTCCTCCAGCTCTTTCCATTGAAGTCAATCTTCCGCCAATCTCGTCCAGTGCGGTCCTAGGGCTGGCCGAATATTGTCACTCCATCTTGTTTTCGTATCGCCCTGTCTTCTGGACAAGATTGACTAAGCAGATGAGCAGAGTCGAGGACGGCCAAGACACACTTTTCCATGACCAAATAGAACGTATTCTGGAGGAAGGTGATGTGAGGAGTCTTAAAAATCGACGCGCGTGCATGAAAAGCGTTACGAAAGTCAACGAAGCGTGTAAAAATCGTGCCTTATAGCGCTCTGTTTTCTACCCCGCAAGGGATTTGGCGTGAAGTTATGTGTGTATGTGTAATTTATGTATGTCATGAATCATTTTCATTATTAGCAAATTATACTAGAACTCCAGAGCACCTGATATAGTAAGACAAATAATCGTCTGTAGAAAGGCAACAGCAACGAAACAAATAGGAAGCATAAACACCTAGTAATATTTCTCTTAGACTTAACTCTTTCATGTTGTTTCAATACTTTTAAATGTGTATATTTTTAAGAAAAGCCTTATTTATTGCCTTGTTATTTTTTTTTAATATACTTTATTCAGACTAACAAGATTAAAGGTGACAATGTTACTAAATTAGCAAACTTATTTACATACCAAAAAGCTAATCCATAATATAACGTTATTTTAACACTTTAAGAATATAAATTTTAATTGTATTCCATATACAAATACTTTTTTGCAGTTAAATATATTCGCGAAGTGTCGCCAGGACTCCCTCGCACCATCATGCATAAAGTGCCACGACTTTATGTATGGTTTGGTTAAGTTAGGTTAAGTTAATTTATGTTAGTTTTAAGTTTCATCATCATTACTTCTTAATAAAAAACAACGTCAGACAAGGCAGTATGGCTTAAAAGCTTTAGCCTGGTCAATAATGGATAATGGAAAAATGTAAAGAAAAAAATTGGTCGCTACGTTACTTTACGTAAATTAATCAATTATTCATATAAATAAATGCTCTGTGCATATATCAACAATATCAAACAATCTAATTTAATTCGAATTTTTCTAATTTTTCTGTCTGTTTTTGTGTTAGTTTTAAATCTAAATAAACATGGCTCTCAATTTAGGTTTTATAGGTGGCGGGAATATGTCTAGTGCTATCTTCAAGGGAATATTGAGGACCAGTAAGCAGTATTTTATTGATGCAAAATATTGTAGTTTTCAAAATTACGTAAAATAAATAAAACCAATATTTGATTACTTGGTAGATTAAAACCTTACCTATTCGTGTTGGCATTTGTATTTTTGTTTTTATTTTAAGTAAATTTTATGAAAATATTTATCTTAATTTTTAAAATAGCATTTATCTAGGTCTTACTTAATTTTGTTTTGACTTAATTGCCTGAATATTCTAAGATAGCAATGAAATTCGTAGCTTTAGTTTAGAATAAATCTTTGTCAATTGTTGCAGTATTAAAAACATAAACCAATTAAAATTAAGATTCTTTCAATGATTTTCAAATAAATCTCAGCACCATTTTGCTGTAGCAGCACTATTTGGAATTGGGATTTTATTGATTAAAACTGAGGTTGGTTTAAATTATCTCATAATAACTTTTTCCATTTTGTTATTAGATGTTCATTCTACTGCAAATATTTGGGTTTCTGGACCACATCTAGAAAACTTAAATCATTGGAAAGAACTTGGTGCAAATATATCCAATGATAATGGAATGGTTTTGGAAAATTGCGATATAATATTTTTAGGAGTCAAGGTGGACAAATTAGACACTGCACTTGAAACAATTTGTCCTCCTGGAAAGAATGTAACTAAGAAAGTTGTATTTATCTCTATGTTAGCTGGTAAAAAAATTGAGACCCTACAAATGGTTAGTATAAAACATTTCTATGATTAATAATGTGTAATTTATTAACCAAAAAGTACCATTATATTATTAAATGATAATAGCGAATCTTCAGTAACATTTTGTATATTATATGTGAGCGATTATGAATGCATGACGATATGTATGACTGAGGATTAAGCGAAATATGTGTGTCAGGATTGTAGCTTGTTGAAAGCCAAAGTCTCTGCCTACCCCTATGGGATACAGGTGCAAGCTTATGTACGCATGTATATGCTTAATTTTATGCTATGAAAAAAAATGATTTTCTCAATCTCAATTAGTAGTAGTAGTAGTCATGCTACTTGAGAATATTCAGGGTATGCAATTCAGTATTGTATTTAGTAGTAGTTTCAATCTTTCTAATTATCTATTACCTGATGTTTCAGGCTATTCGAATGTATTTACCTAATGCAGATGTCAGTGTGATACGTATTATGCCGAACACCCCAATGACAGTAGGAGCTGGAATATGCCTCTACACACCTGATTCAAATGTGACCGAACAGGAATGTCAACTTTTAGAGCAACTGCTGTCCAGTTCTGGATTTTGTGACCGGATTCCGGAAACATTAATGGACTCTCTTGGCACACTGACTGGTTGTGGTCCAGCTTTTGTGAGTATGAAGTTTATAAATTTTATCCTAAATAAAAACTTATAATATTTAAAAATCTGTGGATATATAAGTCATCCTCAGAAAATAAATAGAATCACATAGAAAAGATAAACATTGACATGCAAGTATGACATACTTAATTTATTAAATTCTTTAATTTAAATTCTTGAAACTAGTATAGACATGCACCATTTTTTACAACACACATAAATTATTTACATTTCTTTGTAGATGTATCTGGTGATTGAGGCATTAGCTGACGGAGCAGTTAAACAAGGTGTGCCCAGGGCTACAGCTCTGCGTCATGCTGCTCAAATGGTCATTGGTAGTGGTCAAATGGTACTGCAGTCTGGGAAGCATCCTGGCTTACTAAAAGATGAAGTTTGTTCACCTGGTGGTTCAACAATATATGGTATTACTGCACTTGAAAATGGAAAGCTTAGGTTACTATTTATTATTAGCATTGTAATACCCTCCATTAGTTGTTTAGTATATTGAGGATGTCAATTCTCTCTATGCTGTCTTGTCCAAGCTGACTACAGGACTGCTTTATCCTGGCAGACAAAAGAACATGTTTTCTGTTTCTACTGATGTAAAAGCCAGATTATTGGTTCTTGGGTCTGCATTGAACAATTAGACTCTAGAAATTAATATTACTACTTATCTTCACGCCATTTTCTACCCGATGGTGTAGGCAGCGGCTGTTTAGTCATCAGTATTTATCGTACATAACTTACGAAATTAATTTCGAAAAGTGATTGGTGTGAGCCAATGTGAGGTTCTAACCCGCGACCTCTAGATTCAGAAGAGGGGTGCTCGACCACTAGAACACCGAGACTATAACTTTTACAACTTTACTATTGCTAAGCTTTACTTTACTATTACTAAGCTATAACTTGAACTGCTCTATAAATTAGCTTTAGCTTGAGCTATAAAATTGACGAGCCTCGTGGCGCATTGGAAAAAAAACTACCGGCTGCAGCAACGAGGTTCGGGGGTTCGATTCCCACCCGAGCACAAATATTTGTGACAAACATGAATATTTGTGTGGCGTCTGGGTGTTTTTCTATGTATTATAAGTATGTATTTACAAAAGAAAAGTATATACGAGTATGTATTATTATCCGTTGTCTAGTATCCATAACACAAGCATTTAGTTGCTTAGCTTGGAACTAGAGGGCGCTGTGTGATTTGTGTCCAAGATATTATTATATTATAGATATTAACATAACTTCACGCCTTTTGTTACCCGAAGGTGTAGGCAGCGGCTGTTAAGCCTCGTGTCGCCGTTATGTTTACGTCCCAAATGGAATAGGTGGCGAACCTATTGCCATACCGGGCACAAAGTTTTCAGTCATCGATATTTATCACACATAACTTCCGAAAACAATTTCGAAAAGTCATTGGTGTGAGCCAGTGTCAGGAATCGGACCCTGACTTCTGGATCAGAAGCCGTATGCTCGACCACTAGGCTATCGAGACTCTAAAGCTATAATAAAATGTTAAAATATATATACATATTTTGTTTGTTTCAGAGCCACTCTTATAAATGCCATTGAAGCAGCAACACATAGGAACAAGGACCTTGGAAAATAATGATATGATACAACCTTACACATTCATTATCATTGCAGTGACAGAAATCATATGGTTTTCATATAATTCAGCATTTGTGTATTACTTACATGAATTATTTTTTTGTTATCTTTTCGGTTTAAATCTTTTATTCATCTTCTGACAAAACTAGTTTGGAATTTCAAATGAATTATAAAAATATGTTGTGAGGTTATTACTGTAGATTGGAGAAATGGTATTTATGTATGATTATTAGTTATGATTTTTATTAAAAAAAGAGAGATATCTGTCCTAGAAGACCATATAATTCAGGTTATCTGCATTCATCACTCATCTGAGTTAGGAGTTTGCTCTTTAAGAAATTATCTAGAGATAATATTTTAAATAAGTAACAGCTTGTAGATATTAAATGTTTTGAATCTCATTGCAGACACGATTGTAAAATGAAATATATATATATAATAACTGGCAAAACTTTAGCCACATTATTAAAGAATTGAGGTTACTTGAAATAATATATTAATCTGTAGTACAGTAGGCCTGTTGTGATCTCTGTCTTGATCTGTCTCTGTGTTTGTACTGTAATGGCAATAAAAGATCTGATTATTTCCGTGTTGTGATTAGTTAAGGTAACCATTGTATAGTATTTATTGAAAACAGTATTATTTTAATAAATATTTATCAAGTGTTGTATATTGTTTTATATACTAGCTGTGGCTGTGGCCCTGTTGTACATACAAAACATCACGGGGGGTAGGCAGAGAGAACAGAGCGCCATAAAGCACGAGTCTTAAGCACCTCACTCGCGTTGTTGACTGTCTTAGTTCTTTTCATACACGCGCGTTGATCCCATTGAATCGAATAGTATATGAATATGGTGTGTATAAATATAACCAAGTTTCGCGTGTCAATAATAAAAGTAACTTATGTTAACTTCTAATTAAATCAGCATCTGCGCGTAATAGTACCGTCAAAATCGGTCCAATCGTTTCAATGTCTTTTTTTTCTAAACTCAAGCCTTTTTATACCTGTAAGTGTAGGTAGGTGTTGACAAAAATATATGTCAAGTGAAAGAAGCGAGTGAGGTGTGTAAGAATCGTGCCTTATGGCGCTCTCTGTGCCTACCGTGTAAGATATTTGGTGTGAGGTTATGTATATACTAGTGATGTGACGAATATTCGCATTCGCATTCGCGAATATTCGCATGATGCGAATATTTGGCGAATATTTTTAGTAACTAAACAAAGAAATTGTACATAAAATATCACCACGAAAGATGAGATTTATAATAGGTTGGGGAAAAAGTATTTTCGTATTTTTGTATGAAAAGTCAAGACATTTTTTTCATAGTTTATTTACATTTATTTACAATATATATGTACCGTTTTGTTGAATAACTTTCTGCCATTTTGTGGGCAGAGACATTATCCCGTTACTGTAGAAACTTTGGGACTTCTGATCAAAAAAACGGGACAAATAGTTTTGGCAGTCCTCTCTTGAGGTCAACCTTACAGAACCTAAAGAATTCTGAAGAGACCGAAACAGGTGAAAATCTGAAGGCGCAAGGTCAGGGCTATATGGTGGATGCACTAGGACCTCCCAGTCGAACTCTCTTAATTTTTGCTGAGTGGCTAAAGATGTGTGTGGTCTAGCGTTATCGTGATGAAAGACCACACCCTTCCTGTTGATCAATTCCGGCCGTTTTCTCTCGACTGCTTCCTTTAATCTCATCAGTTGCTGGCAGTAAAGATCAGAATCGATGGTTTTGCCGGACGGTAAAAGCTCATAATGAACAATGCCCTTCCAATCCCACCATACACACAGCATCACCTTATTTCGTGTTAGGCCAGGTTTGGCCACAGTCTGTGAAGCCTGGCCAACTTTCGACCACGACCTTTTTCGCACGTTCTTGTCGTACGTGATCCACTTTTCATCGCCAGTTATCAATCTCTTCAAAAACGGCTCGGTTTCATTACGTCTCAATAATGAATCGCAAATGAGTACACGGTTCATTAAGTTTCTTTGAGTGAGCTCGTGTGGCACCCAAATATCGAGCTTTTTTGTATAACCAGCTTTCTTCAAATGGGTCAAAACTGTTTTGTGGTCAATTCCCAGTTCTTCAGCTACATCGTAACTACTAATATGCCGATCTTGCTCCACTCTTTCAAAAATGGCGTCCATTTTATTCGTAACAGGGCGACCAGAGCGAGGTGCATCTTTAACATCAAAATTTCCGGACTGAAAACGTTTGAACCAAATTTGTGCTACTCTTACTGACACTGCATCAGGTCCATAAACATCACAAATTTTTTTCACTGCTTGAGTTGCATTTTTGCCTTTTTTATAATAAAATTTTAAAATGTATCGAATTTCTTCATTAGATTCACTCATTTTTACGGAGAGAAAAACAAATGAAAAATAGCGGGAAACAACTTTTTTTTATTTTTTTCTTTTCTTTATAATGTAACCTTTTTAATGTTACCAAAACCAGCCAGACACAAATAGTACAGTCAAAGAAATTTTATAATAAGTTTATACCTACGTTATACGAAAAGACTTTTTCCCCGACCTAATATTTTGTTTAATATTTTACCCACATAGATTAGTATAAAAAGGATTATATAATGGATCAGCCTTAAATTAGGTAACTAGATTAGAAATACATACTAAGGTATTTAGATAACTGCACGTCAAGTCCTTTGCGGGATAGGCAGAGAGAACAGAGCTATAAATTGGTCAAGGTCAGGAAAGCGTCCCGGAGATAGGTGCCACCGTGTTTGATCATTTCATCAGACATCATATCAATTCTTGCCATTTTTCATACTTCGTATCGACCATTCAATCTCTTCCATAGTAATTTCCTCGTCAGACAATAAAAATAAAACTTATGAAAAAACATGTCCGTGATAGAATCAAATTTTCATACCGTATGCAGTTTGATCCATCTTAAAAGATACAGTTCATTTTTGATATAAAACTCACGTTACATCAGAAAAAAGACATGTTTTCTTAAGTATGAAACTTTTTACAGAATATTCTTCTTCACGTGATATTCATCACTAAATAACTACATCAACATGGCTTGATCGATTTTGATGAAATTTCGTGTGCATTGATCTGAGTCAGGTCAGGTCTGAGAATCGTTCGAATGCGTTCGCGAAGACTTTAAAGAAATATTCGCATTCGCGAATGTTTTTAAGAAATATGTCCAAAATCCAACATTCGTTACATCACTAGTATACTTAGTCATATCATAAATAATGTAACAAAGAAAAAAAATTTTTTTTTATTGCAAATAACATTTATTACTTTTACAGTGTATTACTTTTACAGTGTGTTACTTTAATACATAAATATAAAACGATATAAAATATAAAAAGCTTATTCGAAGTGGTCTCCATTGGCTGCAATACAGGCCTTTAAACGTTGAGGCCAGTTATCAATAGAAACACACACTGTTTCCATGGGAAAATTCTTCACTGCCAATCGTATGGATTGTTTTAGAGACTAAATTATTATGACGTTTAGAGTAAGCCATACTCTCTAAAACTGACCACAAATCATAATCCAGTGGATTAAGATCGGGACTAGACGATGGCCAGTCTTCAGCTCTAATGAAGTACGAAACGCTTCCAATCAAGATTGCGTGGACCGAGCTTTATGACCCGGTGCCGAGTCTTGCTGGAAGGACCATACTTCGTTGTTGAACATGGTGTTGTTAAGGGGCTTGACAACCTATTCAAGAATGGTATCTTGATACACTTGTGCCGATGTTTTGATACCTTTTTCACAAAAATATGGCTCAGTCACTCCTTCGTAGCTAACACCCCACCAAACCATCACTGAAGTCGGATAATGCCCACGTTGCACTCTGTCAACTAATTGGGAAGCTTCCTTAGAGCACGGCGTCGTCGGCACGGGTTAATGTTGGCGTAGGAAGATAAAATTTCGTATTTATATAATTATTATTTCGTAAAACTTTTTTTACGTCTACATAGACGTAAAAAAAGTAAGAGGGTATGCATTCCGATTTTGAAAAAAAACATTTTTTTTTCTCATACATGGGACACCCTAATACCCATGATCCCTACTGATTTGCCTTCTACCCGCTCCAATTTCCAGTAACAATTTAAATTTCTTCCTACGATCAACACCTATTTTTAAACTTGATTTTTTTGGCACGACAACGTTTGCCGGGTCTACTAAAATAAGTAGATACATACATAAATAACTTCCCGTCAAATCCCTTGTGGGTAGGCAGAGTGATATCTGATAGAGTGGGTGGCTCAGGGTGGTTTTAGAAGCGGACGAGGGTGTATGGATCAGATTTTTCACTCCGCAACATCGTGGAGAAACAACTGGCTGTTAGCCGGAAGGTTTTCTGCAGTTTTGTGGATCTGGAAAAAGCGTTTGACAGGGTGCTACGAAAGGATCTGTGGGACATACTCCCGGGCTACGGGGTGGGCGGCGCACTGCTGGGCGCTGTGTAGTTCACTTATGAGGGCTGCACAGCGTGTGTGCGTGTTGACGGCGGCTAGTCGCCCTGGTTTGACATCAATATCGGCGTCAGACAGGGTTGCGGGCTGTCCGCTCGGCTGTTCATCCTGAACCTGGACAGTTGTCTTTAGAGAGTGAGATCGACGAATGTAGGGATGCGAATTGGTGATCTAGTTGTGAGCTGCCTGCTTTAAGCAGATGACGCCGTGCTTCTAGCCGAATCGCCGTCTGACCTGCAAACACTAGTCACTATTATGAAAGATGACTGTTTGATGAAAGGCTTACAATTGAATGTGATGAAAATGAAAGTTATAGTGTTTGAAAGGGAGGAATCCAGAACGGACGACGATGTAGTGATGGAACAGGTGAATGAAATTGTATATCTTGGATGCGCTTTTAGCAGTGATGGAAGGTACACCGCGGATGTAGAAGAAGAGTGGCGTTAAGAACCAGTGTAAATGGAGCGTTGGGCAGATTCATGGGCACAAAAAATATTAGTAGAAAAGCCCAGCTAGCATTTCACAATGCAATACTGATCCCAACGCTAAATTATGGAAGTGAGTGCTGGGTGTGGCAGAGTGTGCATGAAAATAGGATAAACGCGGTCGAAATGTGGGCATTACGCAAAATCTGCGGAGTGACCCTCGGTGACCACGTCGAAAGCAAGGTTATAATGTTTAACAGTGGTAGAGCCAAGCAGTTCGCTGCATGAATGGGCCGGCTCAACCGGTGAAATACCACGACTTCTCAGAAGATCGACGTAAAGTGGCTCATGCTGCGTTTCGTTCGGTGAGGGAGGTACCCGGAGGCCCACCCCCATTCCCCATCTTTCCCCTATCCCTTAAGGATCGGCAACGCAACATAACACTATATGTGCTGTTGTCCATGGGCGGTGGTTGCTTACCATCAGGTGACACGCCTGCTCGTTTGCCCTCCTATCATATAAAAAAAGGAAGGAAGTCGGTTTGAAAGAGAGTGTCAGTGTAAAGGTAAGAAAGGGAATGCTCCGATGGTTCGGACATGTAGAAAGGATGGATTATACAAGATTGACTAAGCAGATATACAATGCAAAAGCGGATAAATGTAGGAGTCGAGGACGATACACAAGATACACATTCCATTGCCAAATAGAACCTTTTATGGAGAAAGGTGATGTTAGAAGCCTCAAAAATCGACGCGCGTGCATGAAAAGAGTTATGAAAGAAAGAATCAACGAAGCGAGTGTGGTATGTAAGAATCGTGCCTCGTGGCGCTCCGTTCTCCCTGGCTACCCCGCAAGGGATTTGGCGTGACGTTATGTATGTATGTAAAAATATTAGAACAAAGATATGATAGAGATATTTAATTAGAGTTTTCTAAGTAAACAAATTAGTCATATTTATTAATTGTATTATCTTTTGACTGATTATATTTTGACATGCTCTTTCCTTGTGATAATACAAAATTATATAATCACATACCTACTAAATGTTTAAAGAATGTAGTACATACTAGTGATGTAACGAATATTCGCATTCGCATTCACGAATATTCGCATGGTCTTGGGTCGCATTCGCATTCGCAAGAAATATTGCGAATGTTTGGCGAACGTTTTTAATAACAAAAAACAAAGAAATTATTTATAGCAAGATGATACGAAAAATGAGCTTTATATTTTGTTTAATATTTTCCCCTCCTAGATTAGTTTAAAAAGTATTATATTGAGTATTATATATCGTAGAGTTGTTAAAACAGTCAATATGTATGACAGCATAGTAGTAAGTCTGCATACACTCTTAATATCAAACATGGATACAAATAGAACATGTTCTGAAGGAAGGTGATGTTAGGAGCCACAAAAATCGACGCGCGTGCATGAAAAGAGTTATGAAAGTCAACGAAGCGAGTGAAGTGTGTAAGAATCGTGCCTTATGGCGCTCTGTTCTCTCTGCCTACCCCGGATTGGATTGCGTTTTGTTATGTTTACTTTTATGCTGATAATTCTGAATGAATAACGACCGAATGACTTACTAAAATATTGAACATGCAAAAAAACTAGCTAATATTCAATATAATGGCATCATATGTGATAGTTGGTTTCAAAAAACACCGATTAAAATAAAAACTTGTTATTTAAGACTGTTGTCAAATTTATTAAATAATAAATACATGAAAATAATTTAGGTATTAAATGGCTTCTCTGGTGGCCTGTTCAGAAAGGATGAAGACCAGGAATTAACAGTGCACCTCCGGTAGTGGTCTGCCGCTGCACCTATTGTTCCATGCAGTCCATGCGTGTATGCCATGTTGTGTTAAAACTGTTTTGGCACATGCTACTGACGCCCATATATTGTCGGACAAGAGATCTACGCGAACAAAAATGTGTATTAGTTTACAAAATTAATAACAAAAGTTAGAAGAAAAAGAAAATAACTAATGAGAATTTAAAAAAGAAAGAATTAAAGAAATTACTGAGGCATACATCACATAATATGTACACTAGCTTATCTCTCAAAGGACTCGCCACTTTCAAATTTTCGGAGGTAAAGACCGTTCGGGACAAAAATGCTGTTTCTGATTTTTATCCATTACAAATAATAATCATAAATTCGTATGTAACTTAGAACAATTATATTCTTTTCACCTCAGATAGAATTGGAAACGAATTTTTTTTTAATACTGAAATATCTTAATAAATAAAATCTTCTAATCTACTCACATTTAGACAGCATAATTTTATGTACTTACCATCACAGCGTACATTACAACCTTTACCAGGCTGATCACCGGCGTTGCACCAGTAGCGGTCATTAATTTGGAACAGTCCCCAATCGTAAGAACCGTCTACATTCTGTGGACCCTTGACATGGGTACGGAAAGAGCTTTCATGTTCCACCAGACATACAACTGAAAGAAGATTAAATAATTAAATAAACTAGAAGAGAACCTAGAGAGTATCCTTTTGGAAAATTTTGTAGCCATACATAGGTTCACGTCAAATCCATCCAGGGCGTCCATTTTTGACGCTCCCGACATTACCTTCCTCCAAAACACGTTCTCTTTAGTAATATCTAATTTAGTATACTAATAATTAAATACATAAGAGAGATTACTCTTACTATATGTTAATTAAACACTGTTACTTGCATACTTATACTATTTTTACAAAGACTTCTCTAAAGCAAAAGAAACAAAATAGAAACTTTTTAAAAAATATTTAAAATCTGACTTTCCATGCCCATTACAATGATATTAAAAGCTTTAGTTAAAAAAGTACTAAAAATTAAAACAAAAATATATGCAATAGTAGTTAGGAGTAGTAGTTAGGACTATGGGCATAAACCTCCCTATGGAAAAAGCACCAAAACAACGGCCCCCAGTTCCCGGTGGTCCCGCTATTCTCGGCCAAGGGAGCGGTCGTGGTAACGGTGGGACAGGGGGTGCGAAGAATCTCCGGGTTACGGCAGGCTGCCAAAAACAACTACTCGTGGCCACTTATAATGGACGCAGTCTTCGGCTGGACCAACACCTCACCGAACTCGAGGTAGAGCTGAGTTGCTTGAACTGGCATATTCTAGGGCTATCTGAAGTCCGGCGAAAGGGGGAGGACACGATAACCCTACAGTCAGGCAATTTACTCTACTTTCGGGAAGGTGATCAGCTCTCCCAGGGGGGTGTCGGTTTCCTCGTTCACAAAGACCTCGTTAGCAGCGTTGTGGAGATCAGTAGTGTGTCGACCAGGGTAGCGTATCTTGTACTGAAACTCACCAACAGGTACACCCTGAAGGTTATACAGGTATATGCGCCGACCTCGACATACTCTGACGAGATAGCCGAGGCTATGTACGAGGATATTGCGAAAGCAATACATTGTACCGCCAAGGCTCACTACAGCGTTGTTATGGGGGACTTCAATGCCAAAGTGGGAGTACAAGAACGCGGCGAATCGAAAATCGGTCCATATGGCTTGGGGTGCCGGAATCACAGGGGCCAGATGCTGGTCAACTTCCTGGAGTCTGAAGGGCTTTTCTTGATGAATTCATTCTTCAAGAAGAGTCTCCACAGGAGGTGGACTTGGCGAAGCCCCGATTCTGTGACAAGGAACGAGATAGATTTTATCATTACGGATAGTAAGCATATATTTAGAGATGTCTCTGTGATCAACAGGTTCAATACTGGAAGTGATCACCGACTTCTTCGAGGCTCTCTAAACATTAGCTTCAAAGCTGAAAGGACCCGGAAGATAAGGTCTATTCTCCGACCTACGCCACTCCAAATAGCCGAAACCGAAAAGTTCCAAACGGAACTTAAAAATCGATTCGATCTGCTGGAAACCACAGGCAACGTGGACGAAAAAGTCGACACTGTGGTCAACACGCTGAGGAAAGTGTCTCAAAGGCTGTTCCCGATATCGCAGAAAAAGGAGTCCAAGCTCTCTGCTGAGACACTCGAGCTGATGAGGCAAAGACGAGAAACTCCATCCGACCAGCTGTCTTCGTCAGAATGGAAAAGCCTAAACCAGCGTATTAGAAAGCTGATGCGGCGTGACCTTCGTCGATCGAATACTCGAGCAATCGAGGACGCGATCGACCGCAACAAAGGGTCGAAAGTGTTCGCTCAGCAGCTTGGAAGGCCCCATCTGACGAAGCTGAAAACTGCGGATGGACGTGTCGTCACCTCTAAGCCTGAGATTCTCGCAGAGATAGAATCTTTTTATGGGCTCCTTTATTCCACACGGATGACCAAGCCGACGAGACACAGCGATGATGACCACAGAGCCCCGCTAACGCGTCACTATAGTGAGGACATTCCCGATGTCACTGAAAGCGAGATTAGTGCGGCTCTCGGGCAACTTCAGAACAACAAGGCACCCGGTGATGATGGAATTACAACAGAGCTTCTAAAAGCCGGCGGGACTCCTATCCTAAAGGAATTAGCAAGTCTTTTTAATTCCGTCATACACCAGGGCATAACACCACAGGCTTGGGGCGGGAGTGCGGTGGTGCTGTTCTTCAAAAAAGGTGATAAAACCTTACTGAAGAATTACAGACCCATCTCACTCCTGAGCCATATCTACAAGTTGTTCTCGAGGGTCGTCACGAATCGTCTCGCTGCAAGACTCGACGAATTCCAGCCTCCGGAGCAGGCCGGGTTTCGAAAAGGCTTTAGTACCGTGGACCACATCCATACTGTTCGGCAGATTGTACAGAAGACCGAAGAGTACAATCAGCCGCTGTGTATGGCATTCGTGGACTACGAAAAAGCCTTCGACTCCATCGAAACTTGGGCAGTTCTGGATGCACTGCAGCGATGTCGGATTGACTGGCGTTATATCGAGGTGTTGAGATGCTTGTATGACACCGCCACGATGGCTGTCCAGATACAGGACCAGGCGACGACCGCCATTGAGCTGAATAGAGGTGTAAGACAGGGAGATGTTATATCTCCCAAACTCTTCACTAATGCTCTGGAGGACGTTTTTAAGACACTGGATTGGACTGGACAGGGTATCAACGTGAACGGTGAGTACATCTCGCATCTTCGGTTTGCCGACGACATTGTTGTAATGGCAGAGTCGCTGGAACGGTTAAGCGGAATGCTGCGCAGCCTGGACGAGTCCTCCCGGCGCGTCGGTTTGGGCATGAACTTGGACAAGACCAAGGTCATGTTCAATGAACATGTCGTGCCCGGACCGATAAGCGTCGAAGGGTCAATTCTCGAAGTCGTTAACAAATACGTCTACCTAGGCCAAATCATCCAGTTAGGTAGACGAAACTTCGAGAAGGAGGCCGAAAGGAGGATTCAGCTTGGTTGGGCTGCATTCGGCAAACTGCGTCGAGTCTTCAGCTCGCCTATACCGCAATGTCTGAAGACCAAAGTCTTTGACCAGTGCGTCTTACCGGTAATGACCTACGGTGCCGAGACGTGGACACTCACGGTGGGGCTAGTCCACAAATTCAAAGTCGCTCAGCGAGCTATGGAGCGGGCTATGCTCGGGGTATCTCTGAAAGATAAACTCAGGAATGAGTATATCCGCCAGAGAACTGGAGTAACCGACATAGCTCGTAGAATAAGCTCGCTGAAGTGGCAATGGGCTGGTCACATCTGCCGAAGGACCGACGGTAGATGGAGCAAGAAGGTCATAGAGTGGAGACCGCGTCTTGGCAAACGCAGCGTAGGACGCCCACCAGCCCGATGGTCAGATGACCTCAGAAAGGCTGCTGGTAAAGACTGGATGCGGAAGGCAGAGAATCGGATGTTGTGGCGCACATTGGGAGAGGCCTATGTCCAGCAGTGGACTGCAATAGGCTGATGATGATTAGGAACGCGATACTTACAATCCTTCATTAGATGTTCAGGGAACCCTTGTCTTCTCAACTCTTGAACGAGTTCACATTTGGAAACGTCCCTCGCTTTGCATATGGATATCAAGTAAACCATGAATAAAAAATATATGAGACCTGACATTCTTTTATTTTTTTATTGAAGAGGATATTTTTGCGGACAGCTCGTACTCGCTACGAGTTCTTCCAGTTAATGCAAGTTTTTGAGAGTGATGGACAATATTTATACTTATGCGGGTTGAAGCTGAATACCTAAATGACGTTTGAGGCTAAATAATTAAAATACTATTTTCATTGCAACGTATTTCCCTGGGCTTATTTATTTTGTTATATATTCAAAAATATTTCCTCAAGAATAAACAGGATGATGTTGATGATGACAAATTATTTAATTAATTTAGGTAAATAAGCATTGCAAATAGATAAGTAAGAGGAAGTTTGTTACTTACCGTAAGAGGAAGTTTGAAAGTTGGAAATCGCCTGGCGTGGTATGGGCATGTAATGAGGGATGGTATACGGGTTGTGAGAAGTATGATAAACCTGAATGTGAAACGAAATACGAGGAGAGGAAGACCTAAAAAAATATGGACGCATTGTGTGAAAGATGACGTGGTTAAGAACGGCGTTAGTGTAGAAGATGTGAATGATAGGAAAATGTGGAAAAGAAGAACCAATAGTGCCGACCCTAAATAGTGATTACAGGGCAGGAAGATAATGAGCAGTGGTAAATAGCGAATATGGAAGAAATCTATGTATTGGTCGCCGCTGGAATCGTTAACAAAAAATCACTGTTTCTTATACATGACTAGAGTCAATCGCCATTTCAGGTTTTATGTTTTATTAAATACTAGTTGACACGGCGAACTTTGTTCCGCAACAAAAGTAACAAATAGGTAAATTTAGGATTTTTCAATTTTCCTTTACTACATCATACATGAATTATCGATAAAAACCACCCTATCTATTAAAAAACCGAATCAACCCCTCCGCAGTCACCATGTCCATTATGGACACACGCATGGTAGGTACTTATATGTCCCTATGTCCATTATGGACACGTAAGCACTTGAAAACACTTGAGATAAATAAACACTTGGCTCGGGTTGTTATCGATTTTATGTTCGGTGGAGTTCGGTTACATCGATTAAGAATATAATAAGCTCCCGTCCAGCATATACTATAAACAACTTTATGGTACAAATTAAAATGTAATCGGCGTTTGAAAAGAGGTCCGTTTCGGCGCGTATTTAAGGGTCAATTTCAAAACAGTACAGTGTATTCTAGTTTATTGTAACATATGATAGTTATTTTTTATGAGAAAGTAGATATAATCATGTACAAATCAATATAATTCATTAGTAAGCAGTTTTTGTAGTTTATTTGTAAGAAAATTTTAAAGTTGAAGCAGTACGAAATCTGGTAAGTCGTAATATTTTCTCATTTATCTAATAAACTACTATTTTTATATCATAAAAATCTGAATAAATAAGTACGGCAATATGTGTTTAACATAAATCTAACTGAAATTTTTCGCACATAGAATTAAAATTGTGTAAAAAATGCAAATTTTGCAAAAAAAAATATGCGTTTTTTGGAATCGATGCCGTCTGTCACGGCGTCCACTTTGGACGTAACAGTTAACTAGTTTACGCGAAACGTCAAAAATTTGACGAGTGACACACAAGTGGTCAATAGGTTGCATACCTTTGTTTTATACCATGTAATGATACTCAATAATAAATATACTTCTGATTAAAGGATAGGGGAAATATCATTTCACTGCTTTTTATGTAAAAGTGTACAAATATATATATATAAAATCATTGGTGTGAGTCCGGAATCGAACCCACGACTTTAGAATCAGAGGCAGGAAGCTCGATCACTGGAGCAGTTAGATTATGAAATTAAAATATTTGCAAATACCGTATGGAATTGGACCGATGGTAATAAAATCTGATTAAATTAAATTTCGATATATATTAAAGTATGTTTTAGCAAGTTTTTCCTTAAAAGTTAGCGGTGAACAATACGACCCGAGATGGTCCCTCCACATCTGCCGCAATTTTAGAGTCCTGTGGCTTACATAGACCCCTTATAATCTTTTCATATGCAACACAAAGATCCTTAGTAAAGCATCAAAAAATGTAACTTGAAGTAACTATTATCGAATTACGTTGATGTAACCAACAATAGTAAAATGGAGAACATTGACTATTGAATCGAAATAGCTTAATTAACCGACTTCGAAAAAAGGAGGAGGTTCTCAATTCGTCTGTATGTATAATTTTTTAATTATTTCTTTTTATGTCTCTTCACCGATATTTTCGTCAATTATGGACGGATGTCAAATTTTTTATTTTTATTTATAATGTTTACTTTCGAGATGGTCCCATTTTTATCAGGTCAGAATCTGATGATGGAAACCAGGAGAAATCGAAGGCAACCTCCGAAAATTGTATGGTGTTTTTGTTACGTAATAGTGATGTCTTAGGGATATTCTTTATGGTGTCAACATCTGATGCTGCTGTGCAGATGAAGAAGCCACCGAACTCCTCAACGATTAGGAGTTTGAAGACAGCACTGCAATTTTTTGATAGAAACTACTTGGTAGTATGTAGGGATAACGCGTTGCTTGTGAGGTATACTTGAATATACGTCTGATGCTGCTGTGCTGATGAAGAAACCACTATACAGAATATGCTAGACGAGAAATTAAACATCCAAACTCTTCTCATAACAAAGTCTGTTACTAAAAATGTTATGGAGGCTCTTGATGAAAGAATAAAATGCATTGTAGAAGAAAATAATACTCTAAAAGAACAAGTATCGGAACTGCAACATGAGGTAAAGTACCTGAAAAATGAAAACAGAAAAAAACTTGATATTTGACAGAATAAAAACAGACTTGATATTTTTTGGAATTAACGAGGTTGGAAAAACAGAATCCGAGTTGGTTGACTGCATAACGGAGGCCATAATCGTATCAGGAACACTCTTCGAATGAAATGAAATAAGTAATGTGTACAGAATTGGGAAATAAGTCAGCAACAAAAACCGCCCTGTCGTGACTACTACTACTACTTTATGGCAAAAGCACACAATATTAAGAAACAAGTCCAAATTACCCCAGGGAATATATGTGAAGGAAGACTACTCTAAAGAAATACTGGAAAGAAGGAAACTACTCCAACCACAAGTAGAAGAAGAAAGAAGAAAAGGGAATGTGGCATTCATTAAATACGACAAAATAGTGGTAAAGTAAATCAGAGACAACATTACATAACCTAACTTCACACCTTTTGTTACCTGAAGGTGTAGGCAACGGCTGTTAAGCCTCGTCTCCCCTCGTTATCTTTACGTCCCAAATGGAATAGGTGGCGAACCTATTGCCATAACGGGGCACAGTTTTTAGTCATCGATATTTATCACACATAACTTCCGAAGACAATTTCGATAAGTCATTGGTGTGAGCTGGTGTTAGAAATCGAACCCGGACCTCTGGATCAGAAGCCGTGTGCTCGACCACTGCGCCACCGAGACTTGACATAGACAACAATCCAGAAAAACGGAAAAGAGAAGAATCAGGCTCCCCGAACTACTCAAATCATAATAAGCCAGTAACTACCACCTCAAATCGACAAATTAACTCCAAAAAACCATTAGGAAAAGATATATTAAAACCTAATGTACTCAATTATGTCGAAAGAGGAAGGTCGATATCACTATCAGAAGCCCCAAAAAACTTATAAACTGCACGGATCTACGGAACCAAAATATCTCAACTGCATTTAAACAAACTTTTCGTAAAGACACCCCAAGCCGGCCGGTCACTGTGGGGAAAGAAGACCACTACTCTCTAACTAAACTACATCGAAAGCAAGTACAAGCACCTTGTAACTACTTAAACTCACACTGTCAAGATAATTGCATATGGTATATGGCCACTCTGAATACCCTCTCATTACGAATTAAAGAAAGTCTGGCAGAGTTGATCATAGCCCTTGCAAATATAAACTAGACAATAATAGGATTGAGCGAAGTCCGAAGAGTGGGCTAGAGTATAGAGGACCATGGAGATTTTATTTTCTATTATAAAGGTGAAACACCAGCTAAATATGTAGTAGGATTTCTCGTTAGAAAAGAACTAAGTTCTTTTATCGACGAGTTGATTGGCGTTACTGAGCGAAATATATTATAAAGCGGAAGAGCTTGTTTGAACGCGCTTATCTCAGAAACCACCGGTCCGATATCAAAAATTCTTTCACTGGTGTATAGTCCATTTATCGAGGAAGGCTTTAGGCTATATTATATTTTCAAATAAATTAGGGATTCTTACTATAAGTTCAATAATGTAACCCAAGGTGTAAGAAAAAGACCCTTACATATAAGCTACTAATTCTTACATCGCGAACGCTGCAAAAGCTATTGAATATAGAACAAAAAATGTACTGCACTTTCACAGAACATATAATTGTCGACAGAAAAGTCCGCGACGCTATATGTCTAACTATTGTAGTTATCGCACAATAAGTATTTTAGATTTTTTAAAAATAATTATAATGAGGTCGTTTTAAAAGTTCTTTATTTTGTAACTTGGTATTAACTCTACTCAAAATAAATTACTTCAATATAAAGATAGATCCAATACCTTTCTAGAACTTTTTGAATGATTCAATTCGGACATTTACTATTTTTTCTACAGTTTTTTTCTAAAATAAAAGAAGCTTAAGTTAGTTCTTATTACATCGGCTACCTACAAAAAAGTCCCATCAAAATCGGTCCAGCCACTACAAAGATTAGCCTAAACAAACAGACAGGCAAAAATTCTAAAAAAAATGTTATTTTGGTGTAAATACCGTATTTATGTATATTAAATGAATATGCAAACATGCATTACGTAAAAAGCGTAAAAAGATTTGATTGGCCAAGAAATACTTAGAATTATTTCCAATCCCAGAAACAAAAGAACTTAAAGGATCTGCTGGTGGCTCCAATTATGACAATTTTACTTTGCCTCCGGCACAACGTATAACAGAACATAGATCATATAGTATTTCATATATAGTATTTCAACGCCAAACAATATTTACAAATTATTATCATATCTCCAATTTTCACCGGGCTGTCGCCACGTTCCAAAATCACAGGAGCACTGCGTCTGCGGAATCGCTTAGTTTTTTATTATGTTGTATGATGAGGCTGTTTTTAACCGACTTCGAAAAAAGGAGGAGGTTCTCAATTCGTCTGTATGTATAATATTTTTTTTTATGTATGTTCAACGGTATTTTCGTAAATTATGGACGGATTTCAAAAACTTTTTTTTTTGTATAGTGTTTACCTCCGAGGTGGTCCCATTTTCACCAGGTCAGGATCTGATGGTGGGAACCAGGAGAAATCGAAGGCATCCACCAAAAGTTGTATGCAAGTATGGTGTTTCTTTTTTATGTAATAGTGATGTCTTAGGGATATTCTTCTATACACCTGATGCTGCTATGCTGATGAAGAAGTCTTAAGTAACTATTTTAATATTTAAAAATAAAATCACTTATATTTTGAGTCGGTGCAAACCTAGGTAAAGTACTCTATTGTATTGCACTGACTTCAATAATGAGTGACAATTGTATATATTCTAACAGTTAAAGATGACTTTATTAAAGTATTACGTTTTGTATATTGTATTAAGTATAGAGATGAGTAAATTACGTTATTTATCACTTTTTAGTTATAGAAGTACTGTTTTCATATACTTAAAGATTTTGTGGTTTACGTTTCTAGAAGTCGGTATAACTTTTTTTAAAGATTTTTTTTGTGTTTGATGTGCTCGACATGATTATATTAAAAGAACACAATTCTGACATACGAATCTTCTCTTGATCAATCTCTCTCTGGTCATCAGTGTGCGTGTCAGTTAGCACGTGAGATGGCTCTGCGCACATTACATAGACTGCGACTACCATCGTCTTCTCCTCAGCATCATAATATCTAATTAATTAAAGTAAGAAAGGTTCTCGCGTACTTAGCAGTGAAGTGCCAAACTATCCCAAAATCAATAACAGTGGTAGAGCCAAGCAGTTCGCTGCGTGAATGGGGCCGGCTCGACCGGTGAAAAACCACGACCTCTCAAAAGATTGACGTAAAGTGGTTCATGCCGCGTTTCATTTGGTGAGAGAGGTACCCGGAGGCCCACCCCTTTTCCCATTCTTCCCTATCCCCTATACCTTAAAGGTCGGCAACGCAACAGTAACACTATAAGTGTTGTTGGTGTCCATGGGCGGCGTTGGTTGCTTACCATCAGGTGACACGCCTACACGCCTGACACGACATAATGTATATTATTACAATTTATAATTGTAGTCACATACATACATACTTAACATTTAACATACATAACTTCACGCCTTTTTGTACCCGAAGGTGTAGGCAGCGGCTGTTAAGGCTCGTCATCGATAATTATCACACAATCGGGTTTGAATCGCGGCTCACACCTATGGGTTCGAACCCGTGACTTCTTGATTCAAAATCGAGGTGCTCGACAACTGGATCACCGAGACCTAATTGTAGTTATTTGACTAATGTCAACATTCATAAGTTTTTATGTTGCTGTCACCATTATTTTCCTGCCCTTATCATCATCAGTCATCCTATCCAAACTATCCATATTGGCTAAAGTTTTGGCTCCTTTTAATTGTCTTGATTTTTCGACCATGGTCGCCAGGGTGTTAGGTTCGAAACCGTTTCTTCTATTTAAGAATAGAGACGGTAACGTTACAAATTGTTAAATTTGTGCAAAATGTGTGCTCGTAATTTCCGTTCTTGAATTTCACTATGAGGAAGTTTGACTAATCAGAGAGACGACTCACCACATCTTTTTCATCTATAGTAGATGCAATCTGAACTGATAAATCATTGTCATGTTCTTAGTGGTAAGCTTGAACAACTTTGACAAAAATGGCATCCCGTTGCTGGTTATTGTTACCGCCTCTGTGATACCTTCTCCAAACCAATGCTTGATTATTTAAATTTCAACACAGATTTTAGTTAAAAAATAACTTATCTAAATATTTACTTATTTTTAATATTTATAAATTGCAATAATTCAAACACATTACAGTGACACAACAACAGTACAGCTGACACAACAAATTTTGACGTTTGATTGAAATTTTAAATGTCAATATTCATACGACACTGACCAACGATGGACCTTTCCACTAACAATGAACTTTATGTTACGATCTTAAAGGTAAAATTTCCTTGTGTGCCAAAACGTGCTTACGAATCGTTTGTATGGGAAAATTAAATTGTTCTTTTTATTATTTTACTCGCAATTTATCCATATTTTCCTATCCTATGTGCGATTCTTGCCCCTAAGCTATAGCTATAAGTATAGCCGTTCTTAGTTATAAGTGTTGTAACAAACACGATTTTCTTTTATTTACTTAGTCATGCCATAAATATTGTAACAAAGAAAAAAAATTTTTTTTAATTGCAAATAACATTTATTACTTTTACAGTGTGTTCCATACTGGTGGCTTCCATATCATTCTAATAAGTATGGATATGATTTAACTATACTTCCATGCCTTATAGGCACCTAGTGATGACTTAATTGCATTATATATGTGTGAATTAAAAATAACTTTTAAAAATAAAATTTAAACCGACTTCTACTTGATCGCGGCAATGCTGGCGGGCGAGGAGGAGTGGAGGGCTGTCGTCTCCTTCTGCGAAACTGTGATGCTCCAGAAGGAGGCTGCCGAGCGGGGTCGGGAGAGAGCCGATCCTGCTCGAAGGCGGCGGCGGCGAGCTCAGTGATCGCCGCCGCCGACGGGCCGCGAGGGCGCACACCCCGCGGGTGCGCCCGGGTCGTGGCTCGGGAAGGATGACCCCCCGGTACGGCCGGGGAGGGTCGTCGGGGGCGTCTCACTGAGGCTCCCCGAGGATGAGCACCGCCTCGCGGGGGGGGGGGGGGGGGTTTAGTGGGTGTTTTGGGAGTCCCACACTAAAAGTAAGAAGGTATGCATTCCGATTGTGAAAAAAAAAACCCGTGCGTGGAGTCCCTCCGCGCGAAAGAAGTGTAACTTCGTATTGTAAAAAAAAATTGCATTTACTCCTGGGACCTCTTAAACCAGTAGAAGTGCTTGCCTCATCGTCTCGCCCGTAAAAATGTATTTATCTTAATAACTAGCTGATCCTGCGATCTTCGAACCCACTATAAGTATATTCTTTCTTTTTTAATACTTATTCTACAATTCGAGAACTGCTTATTAGAAAAGAAATAACAATCCTACAATAATTTTATTGTTTGACTTAATATTATTTTGTCAAACTATAAAAACCCAAATAACATTATATTTTATTCTGTTTTGCCATTTTTTTGTTTGAGTAATAATAATAATAATATTCATCATCCCTGTTTATGGACCAACCTCGTATTTCAGGAAATATTTAAAAAAAAAATAGCGAAATCGGTTCAGCTTTTCTAGAGTTTTGTACTCACAAACACATTCAGTTACTTATTTGCAGAGATGTACAAAATGGATTTAAAAAAGCATTTAAATACAAAATACTTTTCAGATTTACTATTTCAAATGCAAATTACTAAATAGTATTTCGTTTTTTTTATGGGATAGGAGGGCAAACGAGCAGGCGTGTCACCTGATGGTAAGAAACCAACGTCGCCCATGGACACCAGCAACACATATAGTGTTACTGTTGCGTTGCCGACCTTAAGGGATAGGGGAAAGGAAAGGATGGGGAAAGGGGGGTGGGCCTCCGGGTACCTCTCTAACCGAACGAAACGCGACATGAGCCACTTTACGTTGGTCTTCTGAGAGGTCGTGGTATTTCACCGGTCGAGCCGGCCCATTCATGCAGAGAACTGCTTGGCTAAAGATTTCGTTTTGTATTTCAAATGCAAAATGCAAAATAGGTATTTTTAAAATACTTTTTGATGAAATCTTGAATGAGTCTCAGTGGTCCAGTGGTTAAGCGTTTGGGGTTGAGAATCTAGGAACATGGGGTCCGAGTGCTCGTACACTCTATAAAGATCTTGCAAATAAACTGATCGAGGGCTTTCTCGGCCAGGGGGCTGGTCTATTCTTTGCACAGGGGATTAGCATTGCCATTTGACGTGGCAATGCGGTCGGTCTTCTGGGCACTCTGCCAGTAGATCCAGAAGCGGATTTGAAATAATGCGATTGGGTCTCCAGTTTTCATGCGGCTCGGCGCATTAAGGTCGTTGTCGACGGGACATGCTCCGACTTAAAATCCGTGAGTGCTGGAGTCCCCCAGGGCTGTGTGCTTATCCCCTACGCTGTTTCTTCTGCATATCAATGACATGCTGCATTACAGCAATCTTCATTGTTATGCGGTTACGGTACGGGGCTATGCGGTACGGCGGATGCCATATATAGTGGCCACCCGCGGATTTCTCGGGAAAGCGTCGATTCGTACCGGAATAAACTGTGTCTACAATCGAAACTCTGCCTCAGCAGAGGACTTCGACGGATTTCGACTTGTCCAGTTTCGCGGTTATTTGGAGGGCAAGGCGAAATTGGCTGAGAAAAAGGACGGTATTTCACGTCAGGTAATCGCTTGCAGCTATATTAAGCGCATTTCCGACATCACATGGAATGCTGTTCTCATCTTTGAGCGGGCCTCTGCCAAAAGATGAGTACCAGCTTACCCCATTTTAACGCATCCAACGACGCGCGGTTCGCCAGCAACGGTATTCCCGGACCGCTACGACCTAGGCACCTTCAAGAAACGAGTCTATTCCCACTTTAAAGGCCGGCAACGCTGATGTGATAACCCTGGTGTTGCAGTGCAGCAGCAGCGGTGTTGTATGTATAACTTTGAAAAATCATTTCGAAAAGTCATTAGTGTGAGCCAGGATTTGAACCCACAACAACTTCTTGATTCAAAAGCGGTGTGCTCGACCACTGGACCACCTATTAAATTTTACGTATAAAATTATAATAACCTATAAAAACTTTAAAATTTTAATACATACGATAAATAACAAACTATACTAAAATTGTACTTACAAAAAAAAAATGGCATGAATTTGGCTAAAATTAATCAGAAAGTATTTTGTATTTTGAAATGACTATAAAAATACAAAATACCTCTCGAGAGGTATTTCAAATAAAATAACTAACAAAATGCTTTCAACAAAAAGGTATTTAAATACAAAATAGGTATTTTGTATTTGTATTTTTAATAGAAGTATTAATAAGTCACATCTCTGCTTATTTGTACATTGTAGATGTATGTGAATGCGTCAATATATATTTTCAAACTAAAAAACAATCAATATCTTCAAGGCACGTACCTTGGCGTTGTAAATCCGTCGCATTATCTCTTGGATTGTTATCACTCATTATTTATAAATCTTATCCACTAAATTCTAAAATAAAATCACTCCACTATTAAATTAAAAGTGTTAAATTAAATTTAAAAAAAACAATTATGCGATGATATAAATAATAAAAACACGTAAACAAACTATTACACACTGCTAACTTCGCTTCGCGGAAAAATCACAAAACACAATATTTTTTGAGTGATATTGACTCACTCTCTCTCTTTCCTCTTCTCTCTCTTTCCTCTTCTCTAACCTTTATCATTCTTTCTCTTTTCCTCTCGTTTTGTAATGTTCTGCCGTCAAAAGAAACAACTAACATTTTTTTTGCAAATTGAATTACATACATATTTGGAAACTTAACAAATGTTTATGATAATCATTAGTGTTTGTTTGGTGTCTAGGTGCTTTTCTATATGTTTTAAGTATATGTTTAGAAAAGAAAATTAGATAAAAAGTATTAATTGCAAGGACATCTATTGGAAATTGGTGGTACTACAACGAAGCGAGTGAAGTATCAATTAAATAAACTGTGTGCTGTGGAATTATCATCAAAACAGTGACTATATAACTTGAAAATTACTTTAACCTCATAATTATAAATGTAGTGTATTTCACCGATGTCCATTAGATTTTAGTAATATATTCACATAAATATCAACATGTAATTATGTATAATAAATCAATTACCTAAAATGATAAACGGCTATAGTTAACTACAGTTGCCACTAGATAGCGCCCTGCGTCAATATTTGAAACTTTATTAAACTGCTGAGTTTCATTTCGGTGACTTTTGTAATATGATGTATAATGTAATCATATATATTTTCACAATATAATAACTTTTATCATCTTAGTGGTTGGAGCTGCGGGTGTGGCAGCATCTAGCAGCGGATGGTGGTACTATTCTACTAATAATTTATACCTATCAATTATGCGCTAATAGTACCACTATGCGCTACTAGATGTCTATATACTGCGAAGAATCAGGCTTAAGCAATTTGCTTCGTGGATTTATATATAGACCGGTTCAGTTTCGCCACTCATACAAATATATAATATAATTAGCGGCCGCAAGGGGGCGTTAAAAGCGTTAAATGGTTGCACGAGCCATTAGAAGTTACACTTCAAAAAATTCCTATTTAAGGGTCACCCTAATGTAGTGTTGAGTAGGACACGACTTTAAAAAGAGTTTGTAAGAGTAGCCTCTTTTTTATCCTGAGCCAGTACAATGTCCCACTTCAAATGAGGCGAGGCGTACTGAATCATTTGAAGTTATTGTAGTACGAAATACGCGCGCCTCCTGGTGCTTCAAATGTAGTGTTGAGTAGGACACGACTTAAAAAAGAGTTTGTAAGGTAGCCTGTTTTTGTCCTAAGACAGTACAATGTCCCACTTCAAATGAGGCGAGGCGTACTGAACCATTTGAAGTTATTGTAGTACGAAATACGCGCGCCTCCTGGTGCCTCAAATGTAAGACGCGACGTGCTTTTGTCATGTTATTTGTTTGTTTAATACAAATATTTTGTAATTATAAATCTTACAAGTATAAAAAATAATTTTATGTGTTTGTAGTCTTTTAGGTATTCAAACCAAATGATTACGAATATAAAATTTCTCATCTAATATACCTGTTAAAAATAAACGCGAAAGTTTGTGAGGATGGATGTGGGATGAATGTTTGTTACTTTTTCACTCAAAAACTACTGAATGGATTGTAATCAAACTTTACAAGAATATAACTTATAATGACATCAGAATAACAAATAGGCTATAATTTATAGTTGTGGTGTTAAATAACCAAAACATAACGATAAGCATCAAGTAATATAAAAAATCTTTGAATTTGCATGACTAGAGGGTGCTGTGCGATATGGTTTATCAGAAAAAAAAACTAATTAAATGGTCAGTGCCATTTAATTAGTTTAATTTCTCTTTAAACAACGTAAGATTATTAGTTAAATTTTAAATACGCCTCTTCTGGCTGGAACCTCGCTTCGCATGGACGACAATATATTTCTCCCTCTCTCGAAATGTCAGACGCGACGATTGTGACTTGACGTACTTGCCGTTTGACTGCCTCGGACGACCGCGACAAAAAAATTGAAGTGGTACAATTTTTAATTTCGAGGCACTCTTACATTTTGACGTCATGTCCGGGACAAATGAAGCGCCTCTTGTATGTCCTACTCAACACTACCCTAATGTACATTGGTCAACAAATTATCTAATTCGAATTTACTTACCTAATTCGATATATCGATATTTTAATTGATTATCCATTACCTTATCAGTAGGTAATTGATTTAAAATTTAAATGTATATTATTAATAATTATTAGTTGCGTAGACAAAGGTAACGTGACTTGTCATCTCTGCAATTTTTTTATGGGTTAGGGGGAGAAAAGCGGAACGAAAGACCAACGTTAAGTGGCTCATGCCGCGTTTCGTTCGGTGATACAGGAATCCGTATGCTCTCCTGGTAACTCATCTTTTAAGGACGGCAACGCAACTGTGACTCTCTCAGTCCAAGTCCATGCGCGGCGTTCTTCGTTTATCACTAGGTGTACAGCTTGTTCTCTTGCACCATTTTCCATAATAAAAAATATGTTCCATTTATTTATATCTTTCATATCTTAGCTATTCGTAAGTCGCGCCGCTGGTCGCATTGCCTGTAGCTGGATTCTTCATGGATTTTCCATTCCATTCCATGGATTTCATCGCTTTTCGCGTCGCAATTTGCACCGCGTTAAGCTAAAGCAGGACCATTTAAGCTCACTACGATGTGTAGTTACTTTCACGAACAATACCTACAGTATTATTTTTCGAACTTTGCATACTTATAGCGGCTTAATATCTTACTCACATTCAGGAAAGAGTGAATGTGTTCTTATTACTTTGAGCAAAACAAATCCCGCTTTGTGTACTTATTGTACCCACTTACCTACTGTCTGACGTGGTTCAAGAACGTCTAGCGCATCAATAATAACAATTAAAATATTCTTCATCCTGAATGCTAAATCTTGAGGTAATATTCTATTTAACTATGAAAATATTAAGACAATAATTAAATAGATAGGTGTAGGCTAGGTACTAACGTGTTTTGCTAAAGTGCCTATGTCATTATATGCTCCAATTAGTATTAGTATAAAATATAGGTACATTAAACTAGAAAATAACATTATACCGAAGAAGCCGTAAAGAGAGCAAGTTGTGTCTAATAACTTGCTTGCTACAAAATGTCACGTCTCATATATTTTTTGTTCATGGTATGCTTGGCATCCTTATGCAATGCAAGGGATGTTTCCAAATGCGAACTAGTCCAGGAGTTGAGGCGACAAGATTTTCCTGAACATCTGATGAAGGATTGTAAGAGAATTATTTTATTTTTTTGTTTTTAAATACAACAACACATCATCAACGTCTCCCCTGCCTACACCTTTGTGTAGAAGAGGGCATCAATTTACAAAAAAATAGTAGTATTTTAATACATACATATATTATGCCATTAAGTCATCACAACCTATAAGGCATGGAAATATAGGTAGTTAAATCATATTCATGCATATTAGGATGATATGGGAGCCATCAGGATATCAGCATCAGTGAACAAACAGCAAATGTGACACGAAGTTGATAAGAATTTACGAATGAATCTTCTTTGCTTAACTTCATGTTAACTACTACAACCAGTAAACGCAAAATTATTTTACTCTAAAATTAATTGAGTGTATCGACTATCGAGGTATAGTTGCCGCTGACTACAGCTTCAGATATTAAGGGTGTGAAGGTACTGATACATTCATCATCAGCCTTTTGAACGTAAGCATCCCTCATAGAGGTAATTAAATACAAAATAGGTATTTTGTATTTGTATTTTTAATAGAAGTATTAATAAGTCACATCTCTGCTTATTTGTACATTGTAGATGTATGTGAATGCGTCAATATATATTTTCAAACTAAAAAACAATCAATATCTTCAAGGCACGTACCTTGGCGTTGTAAATCCGTCGCATTATCTCTTGGATTGTTATCACTCATTATTTATAAATCTTATCCACTAAATTCTAAAATAAAATCACTCCACTATTAAATTAAAAGTGTTAAATTAAATTTAAAAAAAACAATTATGCGATGATATAAATAATAAAAACACGTAAACAAACTATTACACACTGCTAACTTCGCTTCGCGGAAAAATCACAAAACACAATATTTTTTGAGTGATATTGACTCACTCTCTCTCTTTCCTCTTCTCTCTCTTTCCTCTTCTCTAACCTTTATCATTCTTTCTCTTTTCCTCTCGTTTTGTAATGTTCTGCCGTCAAAAGAAACAACTAACATTTTTTTTGCAAATTGAATTACATACATATTTGGAAACTTAACAAATGTTTATGATAATCATTAGTGTTTGTTTGGTGTCTAGGTGCTTTTCTATATGTTTTAAGTATATGTTTAGAAAAGAAAATTAGATAAAAAGTATTAATTGCAAGGACATCTATTGGAAATTGGTGGTACTACAACGAAGCGAGTGAAGTATCAATTAAATAAACTGTGTGCTGTGGAATTATCATCAAAACAGTGACTATATAACTTGAAAATTACTTTAACCTCATAATTATAAATGTAGTGTATTTCACCGATGTCCATTAGATTTTAGTAATATATTCACATAAATATCAACATGTAATTATGTATAATAAATCAATTACCTAAAATGATAAACGGCTATAGTTAACTACAGTTGCCACTAGATAGCGCCCTGCGTCAATATTTGAAACTTTATTAAACTGCTGAGTTTCATTTCGGTGACTTTTGTAAAATTATTTTACTCTAAAATTAATTGAGTGTATCGACTATCGAGGTATAGTTGCCGCTGACTACAGCTTCAGATATTAAGGGTGTGAAGGTACTGATACATTCATCATCAGCCTTTTGAACGTAAGCATCCCTCATAGAGCGCCACAACTGCCGGTCCTGTGCAACCTGCATCCATCGGCCTGCCGCGGATTTCACCAGGTCCTTGGTCCATGTAGTGGGGGGACAGCCTACACTGCGTCGACCAGATCGTGATCGCCACTTGAGAACTTTTCTACCCCAGCGGTAAGCGGTTCGTCGAGTGATGTGGCCTGCCCATCTCAACTTCAGCCTACTAACCTACGGGCTATGTCGGGACGGTCACGCCAGATCTCTTGCGTATTTCCGTATTGCAGATTTTTTCTCGCAGAGAGATTCCAAACATAGCCCGTTCCATAGCACGCTGAGCTACCTTGAGCTTTGTCATGAGGCCAACATTCAGAGTCCACGTCTCAGCTCCATATGTCATCACTGGTAACACACATTGGTCATAGACCTTAGACTTAAGGCACTGTGGGATATTTGACAAGAAGATTTCCCTTGGCTTTCCGAACGTTGCCCAAACGAGTTGTATCCGTCGGTTTATCTCTTTCTCGAAGTTAGCTCTACCTAGTTGGACATACATTAAAAAAATATATCGTTTCAGTTGTATGTCTGGTCGAACATGAAAGCTCTTTCCGTACCCATGTCAAGGGTCCACCGAATGTAGATGGTTCTTACGATTGGGGTCTGTTCCAAATTAATGACCGCTACTGGTGCAACGCCGGTGACCAGCCTGGTAAAGGTTGTAATGTACGCTGTGATGGTAAGTACTTAAATCTTTATGTGCTTTATAAGTTACGATAGAATATAGGCTTAAGTTTAAGGTATTATAATGTTACTAGCTGCAGCAGCAAACTTTGTCTTGCCAAAGAAATAAAGATTTTCAACAACAAATAAAAAAATGGAGTCAATCATCGATAAGTTAAAATTAACGGTTGTGTGTAATTTTGAATGCTGTTTCATAAAAGAAAACAAATAAATTAGTAGTGGACTATCCTTAAAATATAGAGAGATGAAATATGGATGTATTCCGACTGCCAGACCCACCAGATATGCACACAAAATTTCATGAGAATCGGTCATGCCGTTTCGGAGGAGTATGGTAACTAACACTATGACATGAGGTTTTATTAATTCTCGAGAATTAAATACCGAGGGCACTGTGCCCAAATCTTAGTAATCATCATCAATTCGGAACAGGGATTATATTTATATGTTAATTATTCCGAAACAAGATAAATATCCGTTTGCAAGAGAAGATATTTGACCATATTATCTACATTTATTGAACCTATACTCCTCACACACACTTAAAAATAGTCCATGTGCATAAAAAGTATTTAAAATTACGAGTAAAATAATATTTAAAATTCTTAAACACGAGCGTTTGAGGAAACAAGAAAAGTAAGTTAAGTCTCGGTGGCGCAGTGGGCAAGCGCACGGCCTCTGATCCAGAGGTCCGGGGTTCGATTCCAGACACTGGTTCACACCAATGACTTTTCAAAATTGTTTTCGGAAGTTAACATAACTTCACGCCTTTTTGTTACCCGAAGGTGTAGGCAGCGGCTGTTAAGCCTCGTCTCGCCGTTATGTTTACGTCCCAAATGGAATAGGTGGCGAACCTATTGCCATACCGGGCACAAAGTTTGTCAGTCATCGGTATTTATCTTATTTAGAGTTGAGGCTAAAGAGCCACTGCCTACACCTTCGGGTAGAAAAAGGCGTGACCTTTTTCTACCTTTCTCAAAACTTTTTATTATAATTTAACGCATCAATTAAATTTTCTCTATTGGTAAACCACTGGTATAACTTATTGGTCGTTTTTTTTTGTTATTTAGATCTCCTGTCCGACAATATATCGGCATCAGTTTCCTGTGCTAAAAGAGTTTTAGCTGAACAAGGCATAAGCGCCTGGGTCGGCTGGGTCAACGGATGCAGTGGCAGACCTCTACCTGAGGTCAACTGTTAATCATGATAACTTGCACCTTTTACCTGCTTAAGACATTAAATAGTTACAAACAAACTGCCATTTTTTTTAAAGTTACACCAGGTATTTTCTGGAATTTCTGAAAGTAATGTTAGCTGTATTGTCACTCACACCTTTAAGGCAAATCCTACACCAACTCTAAAGTTGAAAGAAATTCAGGATATGAAATCAAATACAAACACCAAGAAATTATAAATGATGTACAACTTTTACCCGTTTTGATTACATAACATCCATGATTTTATTATACTACTGCTATTCCAGATTATTTTAGCAGTTCCAGAATAAGAATCTATACATAATATAATATTATTAAAATATTTTTGTATAGTTGGAACGTCATGTCATACATAAAAAAGATGAAGTGTCTCTGTTTCTCATCAAAATTTCTCCTGTTTCTAATTTTTGTAAGATGCATATTTACTTAAACATGGTATCCTATCAAAACACCTATCACCTACCTATAACCTAACACCCATCAAAATAACGGTTTTTGGAATGCTCGCTTGTTTCGGCAAGTCTCTGAAACGGATGCACCCGTTTTGATAGCTGACGTCATAGCAGTAAAATAGGCTACTTTTGTTGCAGGTTTATTTCTTTGTATAATTTCACGTATTCGAAGTCGCGCTAGTAAAAACAACAAATAGTAGTAGTAGTTTATTTGTATATATTTTTTTTAAAATCCGTTAAAAATACACAAATCTTCAGCCTAGTCTAGTCTTTTCGAAAAAGGATTTTATTTCAAGTTTGCAAGAGAGTGTCGGTGTAAAAGTAAGAAAGGGCATGCTCCGATGGTTCGGACATGTAGAAAGAATGGTTGACGCAAGACTGACTAAGCAGATATACAATGCAAAAGCGGACGGATGTAGGAGTCGTGGACGGCCAAGACACACATTCCAAGACCAAATAGATCGTGTTCTGGAGGAAGGTGATGTTAAGAGCCTCAAAAACCGACGCGCGTGCATGAAAAGAGTTATGAAAGTCAACGAAGCGAGTGAGGTGTGTAAGAATCGTGCCCTATGGCGCTCTGTTCTCTCTGCCTACCCCGCAAGGGATTTGGCGTGAAGTTATGTATGTATGTATGTATGTATGTATGTATGTATGCAAAAATATCTCTGAAAGACTGGAAGAAATTTATTCAATAGTACCCGTCTGATTCCAAAGCGGGCAGACAGAATCACAGACAAACAAAAAAAGTGTAATTTTGATTGTTTTTTTTTATCTTGTTTCTTACCAAGACAGGCGGTGATAGAGTTACAAGGCTCCGCAAATATGGCCAATGCCGGTTTTTTGACAAGGGCAAATAAATAAATTTGACCAAGATGAAAGTTATGGAGGTGAAAGTGAAGAGGACGCGAAAGTAGTGACCTTAAAAAGTGAGAAAGTGGAGTGGACTGCAGAATGATTCATGATTTTTTATTTATGATGCATGTTTATTGTTTATTTGGACATGGAGTTAACTATACTCCATTGAAAACAATAGTCCATTGAAATGTCACAATTTTAGGACCGAACATTGCATTTCTTAGAGGACGCAATTTTATTTTTGGGACATGTGGGGGTGGGGGTAGGGGGGTCAATAGAAACTTAACTTGAAGTTTGTGGGGGTCCCCCCTTGTAATTTGGCCGCCATCTTGAAAGAGGGATGAAAACACTTTTTTCGCGATATCTCGGAAACTATGCGTCTTACAAGAATTTTTTCTAGACATAATTTGTAGCAAATTATCTATAACTTTTTGCCATAAATTGAAAATAAAAGAAGTTATAAGTGAAAAAGTTTTTATAAAAAATGTAATTCTATGATTATAAATATTTATTACATACTTATTATATACATACTTAGATACTTACATACATTGCAAAATAACAAATATCGATTTAATTATCCTTTTAATAACAAATATACGTCTGGCATGTTCGGTAGCCGCTTCGTACCTACTTGTTGTGTTACAAAAAAAAAATAGAGATTTACAAAAAAAAATACTAGTACAGATAGCACATAAAGAATTAATTAGAAAGAAATTGGAAATCTTACCTCTTCGCTTATAATTTCTTTGATTTTCAATTTAGGGCAAAACTTATAGGAACATATTTGTAGACAAGATAATTTGCTAGAAATGATGCCTAGAAAAATTTTAAGGCTCTATTGACCCCCCCACATGTCCCAAACAAAAATTGCGTCCTCTAAGAAATGCAAAGCTCATGTAACATTTCAATGGACTAATATACCTGTAGTTAGCTGCATGAATGGGCTCCTAACTTCATGAAGTGCTAGGGCCACTGATATATGACATTATGTTCCGCTACCTATTTCATTTGGGGTTTAAAATACAGCGAGTCGAAGATTAACACCTGATGTTCACACCCTTAGGCAGAGAAAGGCATAAAGTTATAAAAAAGTGGAGAAAACCATTTTCATTGAACATCACTAGATCCGAAGATTATTTACTAAGTTTTCACACACAAAAATTCAACCTCTCTCCTCATTCGATTTCTAAATAAATTTTCCGGGATATATTTACCAAAAGATTATTTAAAATAAATGCATATTCTCGTGTAATTTAAATTTTACTCAAAGTCCCCACACGCTTATAATATGATCAGTTATATAAAAAATAATAAAGTTTATTTGTATTCGCTAACGTATTCAAAAAATATATTTTATTTAAAAGTTAATATTTTCATTCATACGTGAGATGGACTCGGGTAGCGTGGGTTCTATTTATTTATTTATATACACTTTATTGCACACAAAAGACAATAGATACATGGTAAAACTTTATAACAATAGTAGTACAAGGGGCGGCCTTATAAGCAATTTCTGCCAGGCAACCTAATACTTACGCACTAGACGTCGTTAGGCAACCTAGTACTTACACCCTACACGTACTTCTAGTACTTACACATCTTAATATATATAAATTACGTGTCACGTTGTTTGTCCGCGATGGATGCTTAAACTACGAAACCGATTTTATTCAAATTTGCACACCATCAATTTTGTTCCAACTTAAAAAATAGTCCATATCTGGATATATAGTTGCGATTTTATTTTATTGCAAATTGTTCGTTTATTTTATTTGGTAACTCTAAACGATTATGTACAGATGGCGCTGTTAGTAACGGTTGACACGTCTGCTTGTTCGCCACCCTATCCCCTTACAAAAAACCTTTGAAAATTATGCTATTTCTATCAGTATTTATTATCTATAAATAAGATAGAAATAAATAAATATAAGGATAGAAATAAATTATCTTATAATTAAATTCTTCTATTAATGATGTTTTAATTTCTCTATGGCCTAGTGCTTCAATAGTCAATGTTCTCCATTTTACTACTGTTGGTGACATCAACGTGACTCAATAATGGTTACTCCAAGTTACATTTTTTGTTGTTAAATAAGGTGAGGTGAGGTGAGGTGGGCCTCCGGGTACCTCTCTCACAGAACGATACGCAGCATGAGCCACTTTACGTCGATCTTCTGAGAGGTCGTGGTATTTCACCGGTCGAGCCGGCCCATTCACGCAGCGAACTACCACTGTGGCTCTACCACTGTGTCTGTCCCCTCACATGCTAATTTAATAAAACAAGCAGTGTCGTGCAATAGATAGATTTCTTTCATGTTCCCTATTTACAACTGCTCATCATCTTCCTGCTCTGTACCTACCCATTATTTGGGGTTGGCACTATAGGTTCTTCTTTTCCACATTCCCCTATCATTAACATCTTCCACACTAACACTCTTCTTAACCATGTCATCTTTCATACAATGCGTCCATATTTTTTTAGGTCTACCTCTCCTGTTATTGCGTTTCACATTCAGGTTTATCATACTTCTAAAAACCCGTATACCACCCCTCATTACATGCACATACCACGCTAGGCGATATCCAACTTTTAAACTTCCTCTTACGGTAAGTAACAAACTTCCTCTTACTTTACTATTTACCTAAATTAATTAAATAATATTGTCACCATCATCAACATCATCCTGTTTATTCTTGGGGAAATATTTTTGAATAAATAACAAAATAAATAAAACCAGGGAAATACGTAGCAATGATAATAGTAATTAAGTATTTAGCCTCATACGTCATTTAGGTATTCAGCTTCAACCCGCATAAGTATAAATATTGTACATTACTCTCAAAAACTTGCATTTACTGGAAGAACTCGTAGCGAGTACGAGCTGTCCGCAAAAATAACCTGTTCAATAAAAAAAAATGTCAGGTCTGATATATTTTTTGTTCATGGTTTACTTGACATCCTTATGCAACGCGAGGGATGTGTCCAAATGTGAACTGGTCCAGGAGTTGAGGAGACAAGGGTTCCCTGAACATCTGATGAAGGATTGTGAGTATCGAGTTCCTAACTGCTGTTGCATATATTTTTGTTTTGATTGAATATTAGTATTTTTAAAAATTTGTTTTCCATGGAATGCGCATGGAAAGTCAGTTTTTAAATGTTTTTAAAAGTTTCTATATTGTTTCTTTGGCTTCAGATGCGAGTCTCAAAGTATCAGTATTTAATTATCATAGGGTGAGAGTAATCTCTTGTTGAAATAGATATTACTAAATACAACGTGTTCTGGAGGAAGGTAATGTTAGGAGCCTCAAAAATTCACGCGCCAGTATAAAAAGCGTTATGAATGTCAAAGAAGTGAGTGAGGCGTGTAAGAATCGTGCCTTATGGCGCTCTGCTCTCTCTGCCTACCACGAAAGGGGTAGACAGAAAGTACAGAGCGTGAAGTTATGTATGTATATATACTAAATTTTCCAAAAGGATACTCTCCAGGTTCTCTTCTAGTTTATTTAATTAATTAATCTTCTTTCAGTTGTATGTCTGGTGGAACATGAAAGCTCTTTCCGTACCCACGTCAAGGGTCCACAGAATGTAGACGGTTCTTACGATTGGGGACTGTTCCAAATTAATGACCGCTACTGGTGCAACGCCGGTGATCAGCCTGGTAAAGGTTGTAATGTACGCTGTGATGGTAAGTACATAAAATTATGCTGTCTAAATGTGAGTAGACCATTAGGCGATTTCCTTTACTAAGTTATTTCAGTATTAAAAAAAGAAAATATTAGTTTCCAATTCTAGCTGAGTATAATTGTATAACAATTATATTCTATTGACCTTTTCAAATTGAACCTTTTCACCTTTTCAGATTGAAAATAATAAAAATAAAAACCAGAAACAGCATTTTTGTCAAGAACGCTCTTTACCTTCGCTAATTTCAAAAAGAATGTCTTTTTGAAATTAGCGAAGGTAAAGACCGTTATGCTATTTTTTTTTTGCATAATTTCACCACGAGTCCTTTGCGAGATAAGCAAGTGTTGTAAGACTTCATTGAGGTCTTCAATTCTCTCTTTTCTGTAATTTTTATTACTTCATTTTTTCTTACTCTTCTAACTTTTGTTAATAATCTTGTAAATTAATACACATTTTTGTTCGCGTAGATCTCCTGTCTGACAGTATATGGGCGTCAGTAGCATGTGCCAAAACAGTTTTAACACAACACGGTATACACGCATGGACTGCATGGAACAATAGGTGCAGCGGCAGACCACTACCGGAGGTGTACTGTTAATTCCTGGTCTTCATCTATTCTAAACAGGCCAGCAGAGAAGCCATTTAATACCTAAATTATTTTCATGTATTTATTATTTAATAAATTTGACAACAAACTTAAACGACAAGATTTATTTTAATTAGTGGTGATTATATCTGATGGAGTGTTGTGGGACGCTCAGGGTGGTTTTAGAAGCGGGCGAGGGTGCATGGATCAGATTTTTTCTCTCCGCAGCATCGTGGAGAAACAACTGGCTGTTAACCGGAAGGTTTTCTGCGGTTTTGTGGATCTGGAAAAAGCGTTTGACAGAGTGTTACGAAAGGATCTGTGGTGCGGTGCAGTCCACTTATGCTGCACAGCGTGTGTGCGTGTTGACGGCGGCTTGTCCCCCTGGTTTGACGTCAATATCGGCGTCAGACAGGGTTGCGTGCTGTCCGCTCGACTGTTCATCTTGTACCTGGACAGTTATCTCCAGAGAGTGAGATCGATGGATGTAGGGATGCGAATGGGTGACCTAGTTGTGAGCTGCTTGCTTTACGCAGATGACGCCGTACTTCTAGCCGAATCGCCGTCGGACCTGCAAACACTATTCACTACTATGAAAGATAATTGCATGATTAAAGGCTTGCAGTTGAATGCGACGCTAACGAAAGTTATGGTGTTTGAAAGGGAGGAATCCAGAACGGATGCAAGGATAATGGTTGATGATGTAGTGCTGGAACAGGTGAATGAAATTGTATATCTTGGATGCGCTTTCAGCTGGAATGGTAGGTACAACGCGAATGTAGAAAGACGAGTGGCGATAGGAAAATGCGTAAATGGAGCGTTGGGCAGATTCTGGGTGCAAAAAACATTAGCAGAATAGCCCAGCTAGCAATCCACAATGTAGTCCTGATCCCAACACTAACTTATGGAAGCGAGAGCTGGGTATGGCAGAGTGTGCATGAAAGTAGAATAAACGCGGTAGAAATGAGGGCACTGCGCAAAATCTGCGGAGTGACTCTCGCTGACCGCGTAGAAAACAAGGTTGTAAGGAAGGAAGTTGGTTTAAAAGAGAGTGTCGGTGTAAAAGTAAGAAATGGCATGCTCCGATGGTTCGGACATGTAGAAAGAATGGATGATGCAAGACTGACTAAGCAGATATACAATGCAAAAGCGGATGGATGTAGGAGTCGAGGACGGCCAAGACACACATTCCATGACCAAATAGAATGTGTTCTGGAGGAAGGTGATGTTAGGAGCCTTAAAAACCGACGCGCGTGCATGAAAAGAGTTATGAAAGTCAACGAAGCGAGTGAGGTGTGTAAGAATCGTGCCTTCTGGCGCTCTGTTCTCTCTGCCTACTCCGCAAGGGATTTGACGTGAAGTTATGTGTATGTGTGTGTATTTGAACTGGTGATTTTTGAAATCAACTATCACTTAAGATGCCGTTATATTCAATATTAGCTAGTTCTTTTTGGCATGTTCCATATTTTAGTAGTTTGCGTAGTTGTAGTTTGCGTATTGGAATTTGTTCACTTATTTTGGAGTGGAGACGTGCTGCAAACATTTCTATTTCTAATAGTAATCAACATTTCTTATTATGAGTTTGCATTGATGTTGTTTTTATAAAAGATTTATATATAATTTTTTATTATTGTACTTGCTTGTTGCACAACGTTACCATTCTAAATAGAAGATGTCGCATCAATTGTGCTCGACTAATATCATATATGTAATTTCTCTCATTACTTGTACTACGATGATTTTAAGTTGGTTGGATCATAAATGTGATTGTCGAGTAGTCTGGCTGCTACACCTTTTATGCGATATTTTTCAGTAGCGTTGATAATACTATTGTGTAAATTTTCAATGGTTTTGAAAAGAGTATTGGCACATGAGTTTCTTGCCCGATTCTTCTCATGAAAGCCTCTACACTCGGAATCGGGCCGCTCGTGGCGATTGCTTCCGTGTTTTTTTTTTGTTCCACGGAGGCACTTGCTTCAAGCGCTTGTTAGTATTATAAAAGCTACACTGAATCTTTCTGTTAATTTCTTTAGTTTATTAAATTAATACATTTTACATGTGTGGGTATTTATCGATTGAGGCAAAGTAGCAGTTGATTATTTTACATTCGCGGGTATTTACCAACAGATTTGGTCTTAAAATATGTATAAATACACGGGCCGGGCAGGTTATCGGATATAACACTGCGAGCCGTGGAACTGGAAGGACCTAGCAACTACTGAGTTACGTAAGCCATAATTATTTTATATTTTCTCTCTCCATTTTATTATAATGTTTATTATTATATGTTCTTGTAATATTGTATTTTAAATAAGTTCTTAATAAATAGAATATTTGACATATCTTTAGAGATATGGTTGTATTTTATATTTAAATTGCAATTATAATAAATGATGTAACGATAATATTGTCCATAGCTATTTTATTTCTCTACCCTCTCATATTGAAATATTTATACGCCCAACCCTCGCCATATTAACTGACGAAATATTGCACAATTATGATGTTATTATGATCTTTTAAATTTCATATAGCTCTAAATTCCATTATCAGAAGTGGGATCCTAACCACAGTTCCAAATATTTTAGTATTTGTTTTTTTTTTAGTATGGACCTCCCTACTCTGCAAGGACTTCTCACTGCTATTAAGGATGCTGTCTCCGGCGCACAGCGACGAGATGACGACGTGGCTCTGCCCGTCTTCGACCCAAGCACAAGCGACTGGGGCGCCGAGTCATGGTGCCACAACATCGAAAAACTTTCACAAGAATTTGGATGGAGCAGCATTGCAACTGTCGCAAAGGCAGGTAAAGCCCTGAAAGGGTCTGCTCTAATATGGTTCGAAAGCTGGGACCCTGTGGATGGTCGGTCGTGGGAGAACCTTCGTGCTGAATTGACAGCCCTGTACCCCGAGAAAAAGAATCTTACCGAAAAATTACAAAATGCGGTATTATATACTTCGGAATCAGTTGACTCCTATTGTGAATATGCTAGAGAGAAAATAAGATTGTTGCGTAATACAAAAATACCCTTTACCGAATTACAATTAATTGAATTAGTGTGCGGTAGTATATCCGATGTAAATGTAAGAATGGCATCATTTAACAGTAATGTGAAAACTACCTCCGAATTAATAGCGTTATTTACTTCTTACACAAAAACTTATAAACGACCCTTGGAGCAAGGCTGCAAAGTTCTTAACGATTCTTTAGGTTCTAAACGCCCTAAAATGATCACTCGAATTAGTGACATAAAATGTTTTAGTTGTGGCAGATCAGGTCATACTAGAACCCAGTGTACTAGGAAAAACTCTCAAGTTGACAAAACTGAAATACCGAGTCCTTATGAGTTTGTTCGAAAATATTGTTCGTATTGTAAAAAAACGGGTCACGTTGAATCAGCCTGTAGATTTAAACCAAGAACAAGTACGAATAATGAAAATAGTACAACCCCCGTTAAACAAATAAATTTTTTAGGAGGGAACCCGAGTTCCGGTTAACCGATATTTATATTAATAATATAAAAATAAATTCACTTATCGATACCGGAGCGAATTGTAGTGTGATAAGGGAATCTATAGCAAAACGTTTAGGGTGTTCTATTACCCCCTGTTTCTTTCAAATTAGTGGAATAGGTGATTATAGCGTAATTAATGTATTTTCCAAAATCACTGTACCTGTTCAATTCAAAGATCTATGCATTGAATTAGAAATTTTTGTCATTAATGATAAAGATTGTCGTCACGATCTATTAATTGGTAGAAATGTTGTCCAACACCCTGATCTTGAGATTATTACAGACCAATTAGGTTCTCAACTAGTACGAAAATTTTCTAAACCTTGCTACGAAATAAATATGCTAGAATCTTGCAGTACCAAGGATGCTTTATCTGAACTATCGGTAAACTTGACACATCTAGATGATCAGTTGCAGAATGATATTAAAGCCATTTTCCAAAAATACCCGTCTATATTAAAACCTATTGGCACTGTAAAAACGGGTCAACTAGAAATTAAATTAAAAAGAGATGGAATTGTATATTATAGACCTTACAGAATGGCCGCAATAGAGAGAGAGAAAGTTAAAGAAATTGTGAAAGAATTATTAGATAAAAATATTATTAAGGAAAGTAGTTCATCGTTTGCAAGTCCCATGATTTTAGTAAAAAAGAGTGATGGCAGTGATAGAATGTGTATTGATTACCGGGCATTAAATAGACTAATAGAAAAGGATAGATACCCTCTCCCACTTATCGAGGATCAAATAGATAAGTTGGGAAGAGCTGGACTGTACATATCTATAGATATGAAAAATGGCTTTTACCAAATACCTATTTCTGATAGCTCTACAAAGTTTACAGCGTTTGTAACACCAGATGGACATTACGAATTTCTGAAAATGCCATTTGGTATTTGTAATGGTCCGTCGGTGTTCCAAAGGGCTATATCTAAAGCCGTTCAGGGTCTCGACTTCTTGCTTATTTATATGGATGATATTCTGATTCCTTTTAGTAGTATCAATCAAGGTCTTGATTATTTGGAACAAACAATTTCTGCTCTCAGTACCAATGGTTTTACTATAAATCTAAAAAAATGTAAATTCTTTGTCGATAATATTGAATATCTAGGAAGACACATATCCAAAGACGGTGTTAGACCTAGCGAATCTAAGGTAGCAGCTCTTGTTAATTCCCCTGTCCCTAGCAATGTTAAACAAGTCCGACAATTTATGGGCCTAGCTAGTTATTTTCGTAAATTTATACCGGATTTCGCCCTACGCACAGCCGATATTACTATGTTAACTAAAAACAATCATCGTTGGCAGTGGGGTCCCAAGCAGGATGCAGCCCGAAAATATGTAATAGATCACCTTATAACTAAGCCCCTCCTAACAATTTTTGACCCCAAATATCCAACTGAACTTCACACAGATGCTAGTTCAATAGGATATGGAGCAATACTTTTACAAAGGGTCGATAACTTAAACAAAGTCGTATCATATTATAGCAAACGAACAAGCCCTGCAGAGTCTAATTATTGTTCTTATGACCTAGAAACCTTGGCTATATATAACGCTCTAAAACATTTTAGGGTGTACCTTCTAGGAATTGAATTCACAATAGTTACTGATTGTAATGCAGTTAAATCGACAATGACGAAAAGAGATTTATCTCCACGTGTAGCGCGTTGGTGGACTTACTTACAAGACTTTCAGTTTAATATCAAATATAAAAAGGGCAAATTTATTAGTCACGTTGATTTTCTAAGTCGCAACTCTGTTGATTCTCTAAAACCTCCAACCCGTAGATGTTCAAATCCTGAAATTAACTTCATTGAAGCATCTGGTGATGTCTCCGATTCTTGGTTAAAGACGGCTCAGCAACATGATCAGGAGACTCGTAATCTCATATCACAACTAGAGGCAGGTGATATCGATTCAAACCAATATTTAATTAAAAATGGTTTATTACATTACAAAGTTGACCAAAACGCGGTGCCGAAATTATTTGTTCCTAAGGGTTATAGAATAAATATATTGAAACTTTTCCACGATGAAAACTGTCACGTAGGGTTCGATAAAGTTTTGCACAAAATACGCGAGTACTTTTGGTTTCCCGGGATGGCGGCCTTTGTCAAAAAATATATTCTCCATTGCCTAATATGTACCGAACGAAAGGGCCATTCTGGTCCAAAACAAGGCCTTCTACATCCAATCGACAAAACCGCTATACCATTCCACACTCTGCACTTAGATTGCACTGGACCATTTACAACAACTAGTGAAGGGTATAGACATGTCTTATTATTGGTTGACGGATTTACTAAATTTTGTTTACTAAAACCTCTCAAAACTCTCGGTACTCAGGAGCTAATACCTATAATTCGCGAAACGATTACTCTATTCGGCACGCCATCTTTAGTTGTTACTGATCGCGGAACTAATTTTAGCTCAAGTCAGATACGAAACTTATTTCTAGAGTTACATATTCAACACCACATGATAGCGACTGGTACACCTAGAGGTAATGGGCAAGTAGAACGTTACGTAGCCACGGTTGTTGATATGTTAAGTACTACATGTAATGAATCATCAGATTGGCCGAACGGGTTATGGAAAGTACAGCAGTCTATAAATACCACTGTCCAGAAATCTACTGGGTTTACTCCTTTACGCTTATTAATTGGCGTTGAAGCTAACATACCGGTTATACAAGCACATTTAAATGAAGTTGTCGATGATGACGACTTGGTGGCTAATATCGATGTGCAAGCTGATCGCCAAATAGCTAAGCAACGTTTAAAAGTAATTTCAAATAAATTTAAAGCCCGTTTTGATTCAGTTAGACGCAATACAAAAAACTATAGTGTGAATGATTTGGTGTATGTTAATCAGGACCACAGACGTAATGACAAACTAAAACGAAAATTTAAGGGTCCCTATAAAATATCTTCAGTTTTGCCTAGTGATCGCTATGCTCTAAAAGGGTTAGGTAATTTGCGAGATGTTGTAGTAGCAAAAGAAAAGTTACGCCTATGGCCAGGTGAATGGCCGAATGAAAATACTGTTGAACATGCCATTTAAAATTGCTAATTTTAAGTATTTAAGTATTTATGACGGTAATATTAATTAACATTAAGTTTCAGTTGTCTTTCAAAAACAAGTGAATAATAATAATAGGCATATAGATAATGATAATAATTTCGTATTTAGTGTGATTTGTAATAAATATTTTTGAAAAAAAGCAGTGATTTTATTTAAACCGCTGGTCGATCTGTAATTTGGTGCTGCTTAGTCTCGCCGGCAGCGGGCGAATGGAAGTAGCATGTCTATGTTGCAGATATTTAATGATTAACCGCTGAGGGTCACATACTTGGTGCCAATCGTCTCATCAGCAGCGGGTGAATGTGATTGGCATGTCTATGTATCTGACTGAAATATTAAGCTGGTACTACTTGTTTGGTGATGGATCTGTCTCAATGTCAGCTATTGAATGGGATCATCATGTCTATGCAAGTAGCGATAAATGACAATGACCATGACCATGACCATAACTATAATTTGACAGATTTGACTGGACTATACCTAACATTCTCTAAAGGAATACCGATTTCCTTCTTTTTATTACTGTAAGAAGCTACTTGTGTGCCCTTATTTGCTGTACATATTCTTAAGATATATATTAGTAGTAAGATGATGTACTACCTTTGTAATTTGGTGTTTATCAGAGTAGCCTTTATTTTGTAATTAATAATTTGTTTGTACACTTCGTGGACGAAGTGGAGTCAGTATGGCCGTGTTAGTATTATAAAAGCTACACTGAATCTTTCTGTTAATTTCTTTAGTTTATTAAATTAATACATTTTACATGTGTGGGTATTTATCGATTGAGGCAAAGTAGCAGTTGATTATTTTACATTCGCGGGTATTTACCAACAGATTTGGTCTTAAAATATGTATAAATACACGGGCCGGGCAGGTTATCGGATATAACACTGCGAGCCGTGGAACTGGAAGGACCTAGCAACTACTGAGTTACGTAAGCCATAATTATTTTATATTTTCTCTCTCCATTTTATTATAATGTTTATTATTATATGTTCTTGTAATATTGTATTTTAAATAAGTTCTTAATAAATAGAATATTTGACATATCTTTAGAGATATGGTTGTATTTTATATTTAAATTGCAATTATAATAAATGATGTAACGATAATATTGTCCATAGCTATTTTATTTCTCTACCCTCTCATATTGAAATATTTATACGCCCAACCCTCGCCATATTAACTGACGAAATATTGCACAATTATGATGTTATTATGATCTTTTAAATTTCATATAGCTCTAAATTCCATTACGCTCGTGGCTTAGCTTTTTAAATATTATTTTAATTTGAATCATTTTTGTAAATTGACTATTTTTAAGTGTCTGTGAAGACCTATGAAAATAAAACCACTTTGACTTTGACTTTGACTTAGTAGGACATGCGGTCGTTATTCATTTAGAATTATCAGTATAAAAGTGAACATAACATAACGCAAGCCAATGCCTTGCGGGGTAGGCAGAGAGATCAGAGCGCCATAAGGCAAGATTCTTACACACCTCACTCGCTTCGCTGACTTTCAAAACTCTTTTCATAAACGCGCGTCGATTTTTGGGGGTCATAACATCACCTTCCTCCAGAACACGTTCTATTTGTATCCATGTATGTAATATGAGTGTATGCAGTAGTGTAGACTTACTACTATGCTGTCATACATATTGACTCTTTTAACAACTCTGATAAAACTTAGCCGTTATCCTGACCAGGATATCTATGTTCACCCAATCCTTACCTATTTATAGTTTCGCTCATAGATTTGTTTTATTACTATGCACTTAGCTACTATTTCTTCACGATGAAACTAAATCCTTCTTCTTCTTCTTTCGTTATTGGCGACTATGACCCTACTAGTCACTTTTGGCCATTAATAAACGGTTAACTTCAATGATCAAACCCTTTTCAAACATTCCTAAAAACTTCAAAACGTCTCACATTTTTTTTTCAATTTGTTTGTCTATGGATTATTGATGATAGCTATCTCTTTAAAAACCAAAAAGAACAGTTAATGGGGAGCCCTTAGGCCATAGAGGACCGGTTAATAAGTATTGGAATACGCAGATTTTTAAATTTTATTCACGAGTGTGCATCTACTTTTTTTCACAATTAATAATAATAATCAAAACGTAATTAAAATTGGGTTGAATGGGTATACTTTATTAGTTGGTCAGTGGGTATACTTTATTAAATACCTGCAAGAGACGTGTTTCTTTGTGGTCAAGATAGCCATAACTGATAGCAATGTACCCTTGTAGGGCATGAGACACATATTTTACCAGTCAGGACTCATGGAGACATGTGTTATTATCTTTATATAATTACTTAATATAAAATATAGCAGATGTAGGTTTTCTTAAATCTTATAATAAACTATATTACCTAATGTGGGAACGCACTCCAATGTCATTGTGGGTAGAAATGGCGTCTGAAAGATAAGCCACGCGTACTTCGGAAATCGTTCATTTTTTTTAGAGTCTAGTGAGCTCAGCTTTACAAGATAAGATAAGGAAAAAAAATAACATAAGAAATGGCTGTATGGTCAACGACCTTTGCCTACTCACATTGAGTGAATTATTATATCATCTATATTACTTATTTATTTTAATGAAGTTTTTAAAAGTGGGTAGCTTTATTAAAGAGGAAGGTTTTTATGTATGCCTCAGCAGAGAAAAGTAAATAAATTAAGAGTTTACAGTTGTAAACTCTTATATTTCACGCTTTTTTCTACCCGAAGCCGTAGGCAGCGGCTGTTAAAGCCTCTACTCGCCATATCCTTACTTTATGTCCCAAATCAATAGCCATTTTGCCGTTACACCAGACAAAAAATTATCGGTCATCAATATTTGTCACACATACCTTCCGAAAAGAATTCCGATAAATCATTGGTGTGAGTCCGCAATCGTACCCATGACTTCTGAATCAGAAGCGGGGGAGGTCGACAACTATAAAAAGATATGTAAATTAAACTTGAAGTATGACATTGCGATAAAATATAATTCGACGAGCCTCGTGGCGCATTGGTAAAAAACTACCGGCTGCAGCAACGAGGTCGGGGGTTCGATTCCCACCCGAGCACAAATATTTGTGACAAACATGAATATTTGTGTGGCGTCTGGGTGTTTTTCTATGTATTATAAGTATGTATTTACAAAAGAAAAATATATATGTATTATTATCCGTTGTCTAGTATCCATAACACAAGCATTTAGTTGCTTAGCTTGGAACTAGAGGGCGCTGTGTCCAAGATTTGTGTCCAAGATATTATATTATTATATCTTTCTCTTATTTTTTTAAATATCAGCGGGAGTATTGCTATGAAAATATTAGCAGGCGTTTAGAATTTAGATTTATCTTATGCAGTACTCGAAACCATAGCTTTTAATAAGAGAATCAAATATAGTAATACTTACATTTAAGTATCAATATTAAAATTAAATAATTGACTCTTAGACTAGAATGTAAACTATATCAGTTATGATTACGTATTTTTTATAGATCACAATTTACACGGTCTTTAATGTGTCGCGTGTTACGATGAAGCGAGTGACGTGTCAGATGGATGTACCTACTTTAATATTTACCCACCAATTTCTTCTTCAGTGCAGTTCACCTTTGACAGGACACATTCAGCTTCACACAGACACCATATTATTGTATGTAACTATGCAATAATATGGCATTTGTATGTATGTACATCCATTCTTTAAATATTTAGTAGGCATGTCATTATCACAAGGAAACAGCAAGTCAAAATATAATCAGTCAAAAGATAATAAAATTAAAAATTATGACGTGAATGCTTACTTAAAAAAATCTAATTAAATATCTTTATCTTATCTTTATTCTACTATTTTTAATAACAATATATGTTTTGAATTATTTAAAATTATGACTTATTTTTGAAATCTTGCAGGATAAATGCAGAACTTACTACGACATATGGTATTATAACAAAATTATTTATTTTACACACACACATTCCATGACCAAATAGAATGTGTTCTGGAGGAAGGTAATATTAGGAGCCTCAAAATACGACGCACGCGCCTGAAAAGAGTTACTAGTTGACTTTCAGTCACCGAAGCGAGTGAGCTGTGTAAGAATCCTGCTTAATGGCGCTCTGTTCTCTCTGCCTACCCCACAAGGGATTTGGCGTGATGTTATGTATGTATGTGTTTATTTTAGGATGAACTCACTTTGACAACAGTAATAGCAATGAGTTTCTGCGTGAGCACTAAAAGTAGTGACAATTGGTTGTCAATTTCGGAAACCAGATTAATAATAGCTTTCTAGGCAATCGAGGGATTCCCAAAAAGTGTAAACTAAAACAGTTGCCAATGCAGAAAAACATAATATGTTTTTCTGCAGAAAAACATAATATGTTTTTCTGCATAGGCAACTGTTTTAATATTATTAAAAATTGCCTTCAAGGCAATTGAAGATTTCAAGGGATTCCCCGTTAAATATGATGTTTTAAGGAGAATATTTTTATGGAAAGGATTGTCAATATTAGGTGACTCAAACTCCTTAGATTTTTAAACAAAAAAACATTTTACTTACTATAGTATTTAATTGTTCTAGTGGCACTGCAACGTGTCTCATCTTAATAAAAAACCGTTTCCCCAAATTTCGTTACGCAATATTTGAAGGGTCTCAATGCTATCATTGAAAATAGATGTATTTTAATAATACTCAAAATTTCTTTTAATGCTTAAATTATGTTCTTTTCTGAATATCGATATAATATTTATAACATTTTAGAATTCGGATAATTGAGGCATAACAGCGTCAGCCGTCATTATCAGGTAGAAAAAGGCGTGACATAACAAAACAAAAAACAGTTAGTGCATAATTAGTTTATTTTACTCCATTCTAGTAGTCTACATTGGTTAATTGTCTTCAAAACGGAGATAGAAGAATATTATTTTTACTTTTGTATTCATTATCACATAATTACTACTACCGTGTATGTGAGTCAGTTTACCACTAAAATTGATACAAATAAAAGAAACAAAATCATTCGTTAAAAAAAACACAATAAATAAGCTCCTTTTGCGACATTATAAGGTATACTTACGATGTTTATAATTGTTATGCAACTCTTCACAATTTCGACAGACAAATAATAAAGAAAAAGCAATCAAAATTGTCACGACTAATTAATTACTGACTCATTAAATTATTCAGTCTCCAGTCTCAAGTTTCACTTTTCCTCATGAAACATATATATTTTCCTCGTCGTCTGCTCCGGTGTATAAGGATGGTATGGATGTACGCACACAGTTCTCCTCGTAAACAAGAATAGTGACACTCTTCTTGCAATACCGACACTTATGTCGATACTTTTGTGTCTAGGTATATTGATCATAGGTAACTCTTCGTCATCTTTTGTTTTGAAACAATTCAATTTCCTAAAATTATTCCGGAACTTGCTGAACGAGTTCGATCTCAACGCTCTTTGAACACTCTCAAATCTTCTATTCTTACTCTTCTTATCATCATCGTTTGGTATCGATTTTCTGTATTTGTTCGGTTTAGCTCCATCGATTTTTGTCGATTTAACGTAATATGGTCTTAAGGTCTCCGTATATTCGATATCCGAAAGATCGTTTTCAGACATCACTTATGTTTTATATTCCGCATTTTGTATATACTCAGCTTGATTATCGGACTAAAGTGAGCTGCTGTCTAAGTTTTGGCATTGATTGAGTGTGACGCAAGCTACTGATAAGATATCCAGATTACTGTGATTACAGTTAGTTACTTAAGGCTTACGAGTGATTGTTTTGATTATAAACCTTAAATTCTATCATAGACATACTATATTCGCTCAACTTTATGGTTTACAAAAACTGTATTAACCTCGTGGTCAGTAGCCGTGAGTCTCTAAACACTTCCGTCTAAATGCAATCGTAACTGATTGATTTTTATTGGATTGACAATAAAGTCGGTGAACGAGAGTCATGGACAATCAAACTAACGAGTTGGATTGTCTATGACTATCGTTAAAAAATAGATTAACTCTATTATATAACAGTACATAATTTTTCTACACGTCTCGCCGTTATGTGGCGAACCTATTGCCATACCGGGTACAAATTTTTCAGTCATCGATATTTATTACACATAATTTTGGGAAAGAATTTCGAAAAGTCATTAGTGTGAGCCAGGATTCGAACCCGCGACCTCTTGATTAATAGTGCTCGACCACTGGACTACCGAGACTATTAATAGTCTCGGTGGCCCGGTAATATAATAGTAAATTACATACATACAGACATAACTTCACGCCAAATCCCTTGCAGGGCATGCAGAGAGAACAGAGCGCCATAGGGCACGATTCTTACACGCCTCACTCGCTTCGTTGACTTTCATAACTCTTTTCATGCACGCGCGTCGGTTTTTGAGGCTCTTAAGATCACCTTCCTCCAGAACACGTTCTATTTGGTCATGGAATGTGTGTCTTGGCCGTCCTAGACTCCTACATCCATCCGCTTTTGCAATGTATATCTGCTTAGTCAGTCTGGCATCAACCATTCTTTCTACATGTCCAAACCATCGGAGCATGCCCTTTCTTACTTTTACACCGACACTCCTTACAACCTTGTTTTCTACGCGGTCAGCGAGAGTCACTCCGCAGATTTTGCGTAGTGCCCTCATTTCTACCGCGTATAATCTACTTTCATGCACACTCTGCCATACCCAGCTCTTTCCATAAATTAGCGTTGGGATCAGGACTGCATTGTGGATTGCTAGCTGGGCTTTTCTGCTAATGTTTTTTGCGCCCAGGAATCTGCCCAACGCTCCATTTACGTTATTTCCTATCGCCACTCGTCTTTCTACATCCGCGGTGTACCTTCCATCTCTGCTAAAAGCGCATCCAAGATATTATTATCCTTGCATCTGTTCTGGATTCCTCCTTTTCAAACACCATAACTTTCTTAAGCTTAATAGTAAATTAAATATATATAAATCTAACTCACAAATGGTTCTGTGGGAATATCTGAAAATAAAACAGTCGATGTCACTCACTGTTAGTCGACAACTAACGATACCTTTCAAGCCTGAATTCATGTAGCCTTGCTGTTAATTCTACAGGTGGTTTACTCAGGTATAAATATACACTCTAAATACATAACTTCTTATTGCATATAAGGGTAATAAATAATAGTTTAAAAAAACTAAAAAACACGCTTTTTATAGAAAACCGAACTAAAAAATAGAAAAATAACAAAAATATTTTATTTTAAAAAAAGCGTGGGGTGCTTTTTAGATATTAACGAAATGATAATCACTCTACTCATATCTGTCAATAAAATATTTATAACTATTGACACCATGCACCCCACGCTTTTTTTAAAATAAAATATTTTTTTTATTTTTCTATTTTTTAGTTCGGTTTTCTATAAAAAGCGTGTTTTTTAGTTTTTTTAAACTATTATTTATTTTCTATTTTTTAATTCGGTTTTCTAGTCTAGAACTTTCATAGTTCACAAATCGCACCATCTAGTGGCAATCACCGGAAACTAAAAAAGAAGTCGGTTACAAACAAACATACATACATACAAACCTACAAACATACAAACCTACAAACATACAAACATACAAACCTACAAACAAACATACAGGTGAAGCTAATAAAAAGCTAATAAAAAATATTTCTCCTTCTATGAACGTTAGGACTTGGAATCTTTATATAAGGACAATCACGACTATCACAAGATATTCAGAATGCCTTGTAAATCAGTACAATCGCGTTCCATGATTCGAATCGCAAGCCCCACGGTTTCTTTACAAAGTGTTACTTACAATTTATTCGAGACGTACGATACGGAACTATGGACAGTGACGGCCAGGCGGAGATACACTTACAAAGGTGGTAACTGGGTCGGATAAAGAGTAGGTAATTTCTGTACGTTTTATTGTTTACTTAAATTGTGTTTTTATTAATGAACCTGGAGGAGATTTATGCTCTTTATTCGTTAAAATTTATTTTATATTAGCTAATTGCTATAATTATAGCTATAATTGTTCATTAATAGTCTCGGTGGTCCGGTGGTCGAGCACACAGTTTCTGAATCCAGAGGTCGCGGGTTCGAATCCTGGCACACACCAATGACTTTGAAGGTTATGTGTGATAAATATCGATGACTAAAAATGTTGTGCCCGGCAGTAGTTTCGCCACCTATTCCATTTGGGACGTAAACATAACGGCGGGTGGAGGCTTAACAGCCACTGCTTACATCTTCAGGTAGAAAAACGCGTGAAGTTATTTTATGTTATGTGTTTACTTATTACACTGTCACTTTGGAAACCTCCCAAAAACAGTGGTTTTGTCGCTTAATATAAATACCCTCGATATATACTTTATTTATAGTAACTAAATACATACTTTTATTACATAGAAAAACACCCAGAAGCCATATAAACATACATGGTTGTCAGAGATTGTCATGATTATAACGGTGGCAGAGCCAAGCAGTTCTCTGCATGAATGGGCCGGCTCGACCGGTGAAATACCACGACCTCCTAGAAGATCGACGTAACGACGTAATCATGCCACGTTTCCTCCGGTGAGAGAGGTACCCGGAGGCCCACCCCCTTCCCCATCCCTTCCTATCCTACTACCTTAAAGGTCGGCAACGTAACTGTAACACTATATCTGTTGCAGGTGTTCATGGGCGGCGCTAGTCACTTAACATCACACACGTGACACGCCTGCTCATTTGCCGTCCTATCCCATAAAAAATAAATAAAAAAAGGTGGGGATCGAAACCGCCGACCGCGATTTTACATTTTTTGTCAATGGACCACGAGGTCTAGATGAAACGCCTGCTAGTTTGTCCCCTTATCCCACAAAAAATGTATATACCCCATTATAGGCTATTCTACTATTATGGTAAACAACGGTTCCAGAGACAGATTTTTTTATGGGATAGGGGGACAAACGAGCAAGCGTCTCACCTGATGGTAAGCGACCTGCGCCGCCCATGGACACCAGCAACACATATAGTGTTACCGTTGCGTTGCCGAACTTTAAGGGAGTAGGATAGGAAAGGATGAGGAAGAGGGGTGGGCCTCCGGGTACCTCTCTCACCGAACGCGATGAGCCACTTTACGTCGATCTTCTGAGAGGTCGTGCTATTTCATCGGTTGAGCCGGCCCATTCATGCAGCCAACTGCATGGCTCTCCATTAGAAAGAAGTCAATAGCTAACAAACTTTCTATAATTTTATTGTGAATTTAGAAAAAAATATCAACAATGAAACAATGACGCGTTAGTAATTCACTTGTCTGCTACAATTTTTATTACACTGTTATCACCTAAATTTGTTCAATGAGATCACCGCGGGGCTTATATCATTTCCAACTCAAAGTAGCTAGAAAATATTACATAATTCAAGTAACTTCTGAAGTGATTTACAATACTATTTATTTTGATAAATCTTGCATATAAACCTTCACTTTTAGGGCAGACATTGACGTTTTTGTTTGTATACTGTATGAATCATAACGCATTATATTACGACAGAATCATTGACAGGTTTTTCCATTACCTAAAGAAACATTAATATTCTGCATCCTACGTACAAAGTAACAAGGCTAAAACGTCACTGCTCTCATTTTAGCATTACGCTTGTTGATCGTCTATCTCTATCACTCTTCACATTTTCCGCTCCGTGCTTGACGAGACAGAATAGTATTATGTTTGTTCGTATCAGCCAGTAAGCAGCAGTTCGAGTCGTAACTCGGTTTTCCTCACTTTGTGTCCACTCTTACAAAATTTGTCATACGAACGTCCAATCATTGTCACTTTTACCCTTGTCTGTGTTCAAGCGATGGTGATTGTGTTTTTCTTTTAATTGTTTTGTTTAAGTCATTTCCCTTGGGTAAGTTTTATTGTTATTATTTTAAGTAGTATTTGTATTACTAATGCTGTTTAATGTTACATAGGTAGTTGTAGTATTAGACCAGTTTATTCCACAACTAACTGAATAGGTCGTCCACTGAATTATAAGTAAATATACTTTTTATCTTAAGAAAATAATCATGTGATCATCTTTTGTTACAATGCAATAAGACCTACCTGTTTTGGAGATACGACGGTATAAGTATTTATATTCAAATTTAATCAGTTTTGATCTAATGATACGTAAATTTTATCTTTGAATATTTAGATTGTAGCCCTTTTTAATGTTATCTTGGGTTTTATTTTGTAATGAAACTTGTATATTTACTAATAGCAATAGTCATTGGCATAATATGATTTTTTTTAGATTTGGCAACCGGGAAACTGGGGTTTTAGCACCTGTTTTGTATTTAGGAATTAACTTACCTTAATAGACTAATATAAACCTACTATTTTTTAGCTGGGATAATTTAGCAAATTTTAAACACCTCATATGTCTTTGTAGACAAACTTTATTTATATTTGAAGGTGTGAGTGATGTGTAGCATCTGGGTATTTAATATTCGTAGAAAACTTTGTTTTTAATACAATGGAATATTTTGAATAAAACATAGATTGAGATTATATGATGTTTAATATTTAAATACCAGACAAGTACTTGGAATAAGTAGTAGTAGTTTATTTGTTTTTATTCAATGCTTTTTCAAACTTTCAACCTGGATGTGGCAGTAGCAATTTCGTAAAGATATCAAAATAATCATTGATGTTTACTCGGATTCGAACGCGAGACCACATAATCAGTAGTCTATTGTTTGTTGCTCTTAAAGTTGGTGCTTATTTCTATCCATATAATTCTATCAGCCAATTCAAGAAAAAGCATTTCGAAAACCATTAATGGATAATCATAACGTGAAGTGGTTACAAGAATATAAAAATGTTAGATAAACATTACCCATGGTAATAATTTAATAATACGATTTTCCCCTGAATCATTTATCGTTAAACTATAAAAAAGTAATATACATTATATTAAAATTCTTACGAAAATTAAAATTATCACACCGATATAAAATTCCAATTTAATTGAATAACCAGCCAGTTGCCAATTTAGTAACATTAAAAATACTTAAACAATACTTATACTTGTTTAATTTACGTAAATATATTAACTTAGTCTTTAGTATTTAGGAAATACATAGACATAATACCTGGTGCAGAACATAGCCTTGTCATTTTATCAGAATATACTTTTAGTTTTTTTTCGTATTTATAATGATATAAAGTATGAATAAGACCCGATAACGCCAACAAAGTTATCACAAGATAATAGAGAACGATAAGAGCCTGAACATAGATAAATATCCGCCATTTTGTGAACAACGATTAAGTATAGTTGACACATAACACATTCCATTTTCAAATGTTGATTTAACGGAAATAGGTAAGAACGTTTTTCTACGTTTTTAGTTTGAAAGTGAACGGGACAAGAGAATGGGTCTGTGTTTGTCGTTCGACTGCGGAGACTGTGACGTCTGCTGCAACCCCTGCTGCCTGGCCCTGAGTGCTTGCTGCTTGGTGCCGTGCCTGTGCCCCAACGCGTGTGGTCAACAACAACCACCCCCTCAAACAGTCACCGTCATTCAACAGCCACCTGTGATTGTAGATCAGCATCCACCACCTGGCTATCCATATCCACCTCCTGGAGGCTACCCTCCACCGGGAGGTTATCCACCACCTGGCGGTTATCCACCACCACCAGACGGCGGTTACCCAGGTGGTGGTTATCCGTACCCACAACAACCAATGTACAGATGAAAAGGATTTTAATTAAGGTAAGCAGTGTGGACGACCAGTAGAAGAATAACAGCTTCATTAATTCACTCTAGCAATTGGTTTATTAGTGGTGGTACGGTATCATCGTGTCATTAGTGATTAGTATACTTAAGGATTATAGACAAGTTGTGGCCAGTTTCAGCTCAGCACCTTTCATAACATAACATAACTTCACGCCTTTGTTTCCCGAAGGTGTAGGCGGAGGCTGTTAAGCCTCGTCTCGCCGTTATGTTTGCGTCTCAAATGGAATAGGTGGCGAACCTATTGCCATACCGGGCACAAAGTTTTCATCAACGATATTTATCACAGTTAACTTCCGAAAAAAATTTCGAATGTCATTGGTGCGAAGCCAGTGTCAGGATTCGAACCCGGACCTCTGGACCAGAAGCCGTGTGCTCGACCACTGGACCACCGAGACAATATCACACCTTTCGAATGACGATAATGTTTTTATCAAAATCTGCTTAATATTTTCCTTAAATTTAAATGCCTTATATTTAAAATTAGTTTTCTAACATCATACATGATTGTAAACCAACGTGCATTTTTCAATATCTTATCCCCAATTTTCGTGAAACTTCTTATGTCGGTAGTGACTCAATGACGAATGGTGGATACCATTCTTAATTGGATGAGTAGGTTTGAAGCCTGATAATACAGACAGTCTGACTTCGTCATATCCTTTATAACAATTTCATTACTTTAATAATAATTATCCTTATTTATTCCGCAGTCACGTAGATCAATATTAATGGCCTCTGATAAGACACATGGACGTTGTATCATATAAAAAATATAGATAGACTTAACACTATACCGATAATAGACGTGGTTGTATTTCTAAAAGATATATATCGTCATATCAATTATCATATACCATAAGGGACTCCTTACAGAGTACGTACTACTTAAATTAGTTTACTTTGTCACTAGAATACTAATTATTTCATTCACAATGACAAATTTCTACTAATTTAAATAGACCTAAAAGAACTTAATGATGTACTTGTCCAGCTCAACGTTCATTGTCAACTCAAAAGACCAAGGCTTCTATCAAAAGACAAAGGCAATCTATTGGTATGTCCTTAAGATCGGTAGCGAGTCTCTTATTTATTACTAAATTTTATTTTCTTATTTATTACTAAATTACTTATTTATCTAAAATTTTACTACTCTCTTCACACAAAGGATAATGATGTTGCATTAAAATATTACCAAAATAAACTTAATTTATTTAAATTGAATCCAGAGGTCGCGGGTTCAGATCCTTACTCACACCAATGACTTTTCGAAATTATTTTCGAAAGTTATATGTGATAAATATCGATGATTAAAAACCTTGTGCCTGTTATGGCAATAGGTTCGCCACCTATTCCATTTGGAACGTAAACATAACGGCGAGTAAAGCCTTAACAGCCACTACCTACACCTTCGGGTAGAAAGAGGCGGGATGTACTTGTTTTTTATTTTTTCTTTGATTTAATTTCTGTAGTTCTTAATTAAAATTCTTTAAAATGTATTAGTGCGTGCCAACAAGACATTAGTTTTAATCCCTGTCGTATATTTAAAAACCCTTACGTGTTTGAGGGCGGACGTTGACATAGCCACTGTAAATAGTTAATGTTCTGGGTATATTCTTACTCATTGTTAGTTTTTATTCTTGTAGCACTTAACTAACTCTTACGATAAATAACTTAGAATTATAACCAACAACCAACCAACAAACCAACTGTATAAGAGCCACGCAGTTCCCTGCATGAATGGGGCGACTCGACCAATTAAATACCACGACCACTCAGAATATCGACGTAAAGTGGATCATGCCGCGTTTCGGTAAGGGGCGGCAACACAAATGTAAAACTATCTATGTTCAAGTGTTGCCATCCGATGCTGGTTGCGTGCTCGTTTGCCCCCGTATTACATAAAAAATAACAGCAAATCTAATAACTTTTAGTAGGTCTTCTTTTTTAGACTAGATTAGATATTGATTTAGATCGATACAATTTTTTGAGTTTTTGGCTACAAAACATGGCACAGATATTTACATATACATCAAAACATACTTTTGGCGCAATTGGATTAAATACCACAATCAAAGGATTCTAAGTAGTTTTTCTCAATTAATATTTTTCTAACTGAATATATCTTGTATAAGTTACAAAAAAATATTAAGCATTTTTATGGTAATGCAATTCAGTGCTGTTTTCACGGAAATTACGTCATTTAAGTACATTTTCAATTGTATTTGAAGTAACTATTTGCGTATTTAGCGTTTCGCTAACAATAAAAATTACGTAATACAAAGTTAAGACAATTTAACAAAAGCCTTTTACCGAAGTGTTGAAATAGGTTACTACAATTTTGCTATACTTTGTATTTTCGCATTTAATGTCAACTCTCTTGTGTCTTTGAGCTGGTTTCTAATAAAACAATCATTGTTAATTGTACTTAACAACATAATAAAAATGAATTAAATTTTAATATTTATGAATCCATCCTTTTCGTGATTTATGGAAAACATACTGTTAATTTATCAGCTTCTATTAGGGAAAGGATGATCAGTCTGGTCACTGGTTCAAAATTTTATGAAACTGCTAATAAATCTACATGTAAATAGTAGTCGTAAGATATTAATAGTACATTTCTACAGTTCCACAGTTCTACAGTTCTACAGTATCCCTATCCCTTCTTAATCATGCTGTCTTTCACACAATCCATCCATATTATCTTCTTTTTCCTCTTCTCTTACTTTCTTTCACTTTCAGGTTTATCATTATTCTCGCTACATGTGTTTCATCTCTCTTCATTACATGCTTATACTTTGAGCTCCAGTTATTGGCGCCATTTTCAAACTTTATTTCACATTAGTTTATTTCAATAGACTTTCTTTCATTATTTTGTTTTTACTTACAAATAAATATAGCTGTTAAAACAAATCGGCTCTATGTTACGTTATTTGTATTTTTTTATGGGATAGGTGGGCAAACGAGCAATTGGGTAACCTTATGTTAAGCAGCTACTCATCGCCCATGAACACCGTGGTGTGAAACCGTCCTTTAAGGGAGTAGGAGAGGAAAGGAACGTGAATGGGGATCGGATCTCCGGATTCCTCTATCACCGAACGAAATGCGGCACGAGCCACTTGACGCTGATATTCCAAGAGGTCGTGGTATTTTACCGGTCTTTTCTAACCACTCTTAGAATCCTGTATATCCGCAATTTAACCTAGAAACTTATAGTAAAATGACATTCTTTTACAATTTTTCAGGATGGGTTGCTACATATCATGTCGTCCTTGTTGCTGTTGTTGTTGTCCATGCCTGTGCTGCGACTGCTGCAGTCCACCTCCGTCCAGAACTACTGTCGTCCATCATCACGTAACCCACATTGCAGCTCCATCGGCTCCATCACAACGTACCGTTTTCACTGTTGAACCACCACCACCATACAGATAGAAGAACCTTTTTATTACCAAACTTACCTCTTAATGTACGGTTTAGATTTATAGATGGTGACAGTACTCGCGTATTTTATTTAGCAATTATCACAAAACCAAAGTGTTAAGGCTACGATATTTCCAGAGGGAATCGAACTACGGTTAGGTTTAGTGGAAGAACTGTCTTCCTAATTGGAATGTTGTTACGGAGTTCGATTGCCACTTAAAGTATCGTATGAAAAAATATTAACGAATCATAGTAACTAAGTATTATTTATAATGTGTTGCTTGAATTCAGCGATAACATCATCTGCAAGGGTCAGCCCAGACTTGATTTTTTAACAATTAGCGGCTTTTTTAACGATGAGAATTTTTCATTGCAATATCAATATATTTAGGTTATACCTGCAAAATATAGGCAGCGTAATTTCTTTCCAGTGACTAATATTTTTTCAATTTAACCTTTGTTTATTTGCAACATGACACTCGAAAATGTCTGTTATATTATTGATTTTTGTATAGACTTCTTATTTCGAATATACTTGTTATATTGAATAGTGAAGGACAAAATCATGACTGATTATGATTTTAAATAAATGGTTTTATAAATAACTGCATGTCGAGTAAACTTATTGTAATAATATGTCTACTGAAACCTTACTGTTGACCTTGGTCTTTATTTTATAGTTAACTATTGTAAAAAAAGAAGTAGACCTTGGTGTAAGAAAATCGTGACAGCGATTGTCGAATCAATTATATTTGATGTAAAATATCTCGTATAACATTAAAGCCTTCAGATTACTGCAAAGTTCCATCACGAAAAATATCGTCAGAAAGACATGGGTCTCCTCTCAGCAAGAGAGAAGTGACGAGGTCTTTATGTAAGATCACCTCCTTTGTCTAACGCGTGACAAGTTCAAACTTTTTTAATTATTAAAAAAAAAAACATATCTTTAAGTCTTGTAATGAAATGCGTAAAACACTATACAGTGTTTTCAGACATTTTATTACAAGACTTAAATATATTTAGTCACAAAAACGGCTGTTAACAATTACTTCAGTAGCAAGTTGATAAAAATTAGATCAGAATGTCATTAGATCTTCTTTATTTTATTTCTAATACTTAAATAAATATTTGATCATTCATTATGCGCACAATAAATGTAATGTATGTGTAACTCAGGCTGCTTTGTGAAAACGATTTCTTAGTTAAAGTACGTGATAGATTCTTATATATTTTATATAATGTTAAATCTTAATATTTGGCACAATTTTATTTAAAACAGGTACTAAGAATAAGGTTTTCATTATTACAATTTTTAATTTGGAATGTTTTATATAGCAATATATTATATTTGTAAAGATAGCAATCGATGACTGCAAGGCAGAATGTAACGTTTATGTTAAAGAGGCTATCAGTCTATAACTACGCACCGGTTTGAAATGTAGTCATGTGTTCGACTCCCATCAATAATTTTTCAACCTTCAAAATCTTTGAATTTTGTTGAAAACTTGGAAACAGAAATTAATGTTATATCTTATGTATTTTTATGTTTTAAATGAAGTACTTTTTTGTTAGTAGTTTTAATTACCTTATTTTAATTACTTATATGTGACGTAATACAATATCTTCAATTTAGTATAATGTTCTATTGTAATATTCTTCATAATGTTTGAAATATGTTAATTTTCGTTTTAATATCATAATAATAATATTTCAAAGTATGTTTACTGTATTTGTTTTTTTAAGAATTTCATTCAACAACCACTACTGCTTGTATAGTAATATTGCTTCAAAGGAAATTTGTTCACTCAAATGTATTTTAGAATAAAATATGTATATTTATTTATATATGTAAGTAAGTATGCAAGGGATACAGGGAAAACAATTGTATTTGGAAATTAATCGCATCTAAATGTGTTATTAAAGTAAAAAAAATTATTTAATACTATATTGTATTTCATTTAATCAATAACCTTAATATATTACCTAGCTCACCCAGCAAACGTTGACTTGCCAAAAAAAAACTATAATCGTAAACAGGTGAAAAATTGCAGTTATACGTATTTTTGTGTTTCCTAAAAAAAATACAAAAAATTCTCGAAAAATTAAAAAAAAACCTTTAACATTTAGGGTATCTTAGGGGGATGAAAAATAGATGTTGTCTTATTCTCGCCTACCCAATATGCACACAAAATTTCATGAGAATTGGTCGAGCCATTTCGATGCCTAAACAACCAAACCGATCTTTCCAAGTATCTACATTATTCTTGACTAAATCAAGAATATGAATCTATATGTATCCATAATTGGACCACAGAAATAGATCAAGATAGAACGGCGAATAGGCGTGGCAAGCGTGCCAAAACCATGCACTATATTGCATGCTTTTCGAAACTCGCTCTCATTACGCAACGAGCGTTCCTGCCGTGCATTCAGGACGTAAAAAAATAAATAAAACGTGACATATATGCCTTATTATGCTGTGGCAAATTCTAAAAACAAAAGTAGTGAATCAAATATGAAAAAAGGAAATATTTCGTATGATCAGTAATTACAGAAAATCAGTAGAAAGTATTTTTTTGAGATTATAAATTATTGTTTTACTTTTACTATGTTCAATAATTACGATCACAAATTGTATATTTTTTCGTTATGATAAATATCCATTGCTGTCCGCATTCAACGCTCGTATACAAAAACATTGCGCGTATAAATTATACGCGTAATGTACGTCGAATCGAACGAAATACACAATACACCTGCTAGTTGCTCGCTGTGTCTGTTAATCGCTGTGTTTGGCCTTCGAATGTTCGAGATGGGCACTCCATGTATCGTTGAGTCTTAGGACTTATCGATAAATTAATTCAATAATAATTTGAGTATCAGCTCATGTCTTGCTTTGTCCCTACTTTATTCTAACACCACAAATTTCAACCAAAGTGCTTCGTAATTACATTGGCAGCAGTTTATTTGACAGTATAAGTTTTCACCAATTTGACCAATCGCCGATGGAAAATCATCTCGTTCTTCTCAAACGGGCAGTAACCGAGGTATATGTAGACGTTCGGCTTCGTTATTTAACCAGGACTGTGAAGCCAACCCTTACAAAAAGGCAAATATTTAATAAATATGTATAGTTTCAAGGACAGTATAATAATTATAACTAAATTTTATATACTAGTTGGAAAAATATGTTTTAGGTTTTAATATGTCGGATTAAAGTATTTAACATGTTTTACTTTCTATGATTATCGTTACACAAAATCAATAAAGTTGGTAAAATATAAAAATAATAAAATTAACACACGTTGCCGATATTAACATCGATAATCTAATGTGTGTGTCTAACTAGTCGCCCCGCTCACAATGAAAATGACGTCACGCTGTGGGCGTGGTTTTTCAAAAAAGTGACACGCTCGAAATGTATGGAAATATGACATCGCGGCCGTTCTATCTTGATCTATTTCTGTGGTTATGTGACTCCCTTACTGCACACTTCTGCAATCATTTCTTAGGGCTGCTCACTAATGGTCCAGATGGCTGAACCACTCTCCTGGACCACTCAAACGCTGGAGGAAGGCTGCCGCGATGTTTTAGTGGGTAGCCCTAGGGCTGCTCACTAAAGCCCCGTGGTGGCCTTCCCGGTGGCCGGTGGCTTACGGGTGGCCCTTATGCGCGGCTGTCATCTGGACCAGAAAGACTACCCAGCAGAGGGGCGGGTGTAACCGCGAACTCTAAAGGGTTTGTCCACTAATTACGCGAGATTTGAAACAGGGAAAGGACACGAAATATGTATCATGAGTAGTAGGCAGTAATTAGGATAGTATGTTTTCCTTACTGTGCGCGATTACTCAGGTCGCTGCCACTATATTACTCCCACCTGGCACGCACACATATATGCATGAACGAATTACAAAGTGAGCAATTGTCTAATCTTATCATGGTGTATTTCTGTCTGTCACGCAAATATCTGTACTTTACTGTACCAGAAACAGGATATCCTATCCTATAATGTATATGTACATAACTACATACATACGAACGTATGTATGTAGTTATGTACAAATACATTTTAACATGTGAGCTTACCTTAGATACTTCTTAATTACGAGCGTCATATAGTCTACATTCTATCGAAATATTTAATTAATAGCAGATTGAGTTTGTGTTTGTTTACTAGATTGATCGTTAAATACGTATTAACTACGAGAGTGACATAGGTTATATTAATTCACGGATTTTCCAGGATGCGAAAGAATTAGGATTTCCTGCGAAAGATATGTCAAAACTTGTGGAATCGTTATTTTATTTTTGTATATGCTCATACTTAATGTTTTTTTTTTTGTGGGAGTACAGTCAAAATGGATCTACTTGATTCATTCTTATCGATTGATCGTACGTGCCAATATTTAAGTCGAAATATGACTAATTTACTTATTAAATGTTTGTGTGAGTCACTAGGTATTTCATGGATATTTGGAGATATTATGGGCTGTTATCACTGAACATTGATAACGTCCATTTTATAACAAACTATAGGAGATTGAAATGATCAGTTCTGTTTTAACGCAGAATAGAGTTACTGCTCACAGTACACTGAAGAAAACAACTTTCTTCTCAACTCCTTGGTTCTCTTACTTGGACTCATTATATAACACTTGGTAAGTATTTTCTTTTAATTCGTTTTTAATCTTTTCCTCGTAAACATGATAAGAAATTTAATCTCTAAAATCATTTAATAACATATGGTTTTTTTTGTCATTGTATTCAAAATTTGTATTGTTTTTTTATACTTATTGAAATTTAGGAGCCGCCCATTAATAACGTGACACTTCAAACGCGGTGTAAAATGCTTTATAAAAAAATTACGTAGTTAATGGATGGCCCCTTACTAATAATGTGTTAATAAGAGTGAATGTTGTATAATTTCAGCTCAAAATGGGTCACGGTCCTTCCTGCTGCATATGTTTACCCTGCTGCGGCCCGCCTCCACCTCCACACGGACCACCTTACGGGCCTCCAGGGCATTTTGGGCCACCACACCATGGGCCTCCGCACCATGGTCCTCCCCATCATGGCCCTCCACACCATCATCATCATGGACCACCTCCACATTTCCGTTGAAGAAATACTAACAAAATGAAGAGAATCTCCAATATAAATAATAACGATAAAGTTTGTAAGTGTACATATAATAAGATCAAAAATATATCAACTTTAAGTGATACCTAGTATTTCGTTATTTTGGTACTAGCAGCATCCTATACTGTACTAATGTACCTAATTATCTATATCAATAAATAAAATAAAGTTGTATAAATCTTTTTGTACTTTAAGTAGAAGATTTTTAATACATAAACTTTTATTTCGTTTCAAGAATTCAGTACCTATACATTTGTATTACACTCATTGCACTACTCATCCGATGGTCTTTGTTATCCAAATATTTTTGTACTAACATCATAACCCATCTTAAGATTTGACATTGTTGTTTCATTGATTGAAGATAAAGTTAAGATGATATTGAAATAAATAATTGTGCCTTTTGATAGATTGTGGAGAAATGTTATTTGTTAATTTAGTTCAGTTTAGTTCTTATCGTTTTCTATAGATGTAGTTGTTATGATGCAGTTCTGATTTCGGCGGTATAATGGAAACTAAATAACTCAAATTTTCAAGTTTCGATATTATGTATTATCAAACGGAGGACAATTTTATGGTCGTTAAGTTCATATGATTTTTTACTTAATCAGACTAATTTATTTAATGAATTAAATAAGTTTAAAAATCAAAAACCAAGTTATTCAATTCTGCCACCCTAAGATATTGCAAACAAACTGTAGTGAACTAATTCTTTATCAGGGCTGTTCAGTTTTCCCACACATTAGATGAGTGTGAATTCACGAATTTTGGACAACTATGTACACTTATTAAGTTTTACACCTTAGAACATTTTCGTACGCATAAATATTTCGTTCGTAAGAAACATATAACACAATTTAGGTAATCAATTTCACACTCAAGTCATGGATAACTAAGAGTTTTGATAACAAAGAAATAAAGAAAAAGAGAAAGAAAAAGAGATAAATTATTATTGAGTTTTTCTAATAATTATTAATGCTCATTATCTTTATATCCACTTCTACAAAAAAGCTTTATTTTTCGGTTGGATTAAGAAATGTGGATGATTGTTACGCTAAAAGATGCGCATAGTTTGGGGTTTACGAAAATGATAAAAAGTCGATTTGGACAAAATGTGAGTTGTCTATTTCTCCCATTATAACGACGAATATGTCGTACAGTTCAGTCTTACTAGCTAATGGAACAGCATTTAGAGTTCTAGTACACACATTTGATTTCAAATCTTGACTTACACTCACACACGGAAAAGCGTTTCCGGAAGTTACCTTTTAGTTACCGGTTAATTTGTGTGATTTGGTACTATAAAAATAATCAATTTTTTTTTTACATGGGATAGGAGGGCAAACGAGCAGGCGTGTCACCTGATGGAAAGCAACCAACGCCACCCTTGGACACCCAAGGTCGGCAACGCAACAGTCACACTATATGTTGCACATATAGTGTGACTGTTGCGTTGCCGACCTTTAAGGGATAGGGGATAGGAAAGGATGGGGAAAGGGAATGCGGCATGAGCCACTTTATGTCGGTCTTCTGAGAGTTCGTGGTATTTCACCGGTCGAGCCGGCCCATTCATGCAGCGAACAGCTCGGCTCTACGTTTCCGAACGCTTAGTTTTAGGAACGAGATTTCTTTTTAATATTTTTTTCACCATTTAAGTAATAATTTATAAGATTGGTACATTATTCAGGAGTTACACTGGCGAGTAGAAAGACGAGTGGCGATAGGAAATAGCGTAAATGGAACGTTGGGCAGATTCCTGGGCGCAAAAAATATTAGCAATCCATAATGCAGTCCTGATCCCAACGCTAACTTATGGAAGCGAGAGCTGGGTATGGCAGAGTGTGCATGAAAGTAGAATAAACGCGGTAGAAATGAGGGCACTGCGCAAAATCTAAGGACTGACTCTCGCTGATCGCGAAGAAAACAAGGTTGTAAAGAAGGAAGTGGTTTGAAAGAGAGTGTCGGTGTAAAAGTAAGAAATGGCATGTATTTGGTTCGGACATGTAGAAAGAATGGATGATGAAGACTGACTAAGTAGATATACAATGCAAAAGCGGATGGATGTAGTAGAGTCGAGGACGGCCAAGACGCACATTCCATGACCAAATAGAACGTGTTTTGGAGGAAGGTGATGTTAGGAGCCTCCAAAACCGACGCGCGTGCATGAAAAGAGTTATGAAAGTCAACGAAGCGAGTGAGGCATGTAAGAATCGTGCCTTATGGCGCTCTGTTCTCTCTGCCTACCCCGCAAGGGATTTGGCGTGAAGTTATGTATCCGGTTCCGTTAAGTCGGAACTTCCGATTATTATTACACTTTCGGTTCCAATTTCGGTTCTGATACTTTTATATCGGAGGGTGGACAAAACGAAGCGAGCGGCGCGCGACGGCCTGTGCCGAACAGAGGTCGCGCGGGGAATCCCTGAATAGTACATTTTATATGTTGGAAAGAATGATTAGAATACAGGATTCTCTATGCCTGCATGCGTGTAAACACAATATCTCTCAGTTGTCTCCTGAAAAATGGCTGCAGCTTAAAAAAATAGTGACTATACTTCGACCTTTTGAAGAAATTACCCGAAATATGAGTGATAATAACGCCAATACCTCATCAGTAATTCCACACACACACTCAAGTATACATTACAAACTGAAGGCAGTAAACAAGACGCGAATGAAAAATTTGATAGTATAATAAAATGCACCGTCTATCAATTAAATTCCAAATTTGGTGACCTTCAATCAAACAATTTCTTTTCAATAGCAACATATCTAGATTCTAGCTATGAAACAAGTTTTTTTAATGAAGTCGTTAAAGAGAAATTTTAAACCTAAATAATGTCACAATTAGATGCAGATACATCTTTAAACGAGGCTGATAATATTGACGCTCCTGTAGAAAAACGGGCCAGAATATCATGTTTTATTTGTTCTCAAACAAACTGACCCAGCCTCCGATTCCGATAAAAACATTTGATAACTCCGATTCCGTTTTCGGTTCTGATAAAACTACCTCCATTACATCCCTAGTATCACATCACACCTAGTACACTGGCTTTATCAATATTTCTTTTATCAAATCTCGAAAGGGATTAAAAAAGAAAATCCTCTCGACGATTTACGTATACTTACATTTTTTAAACGTTTAATGATAAAGTTGTTCGAATTACTTATTTATATTATGCGAGACTACCACCGCCTATGTACACCGGTAACCCCAATATGTTACAGTTACATTGCCGACCTTTATAGTGCCTCCAGATAGCTCTCTCATCGAATAAAACACGGCATGAGCCACTCAATGTCGATATTCTGAAAGACCGTGGTATTCCGCCTACTTATTCATGCAGCGGACTGCGTGTCTCTACCACTTATCTATTAATAATATCGTTAATCAGAGATTGTTAAAACAAGGGTATTACGCTATTTATGTAATATCGTAAGATAAAGGAAATTTTATTGGGCCACCATACTGGGAAAGTGAGCTGACGAAGTTAGTATGATTCATATTTTATAAGCAATACTGGGTATCGATATTATCAATATTTATAGCTCACAATATTTAAGCACAATATCAGTTTCCAGTTCAGCTTTGATGTTACGTAACGCATTTTTGGCAATAGGTTTTTAACTAGTTTAACTATCATTGGTGAGTTTAATTTTTCAAGTATTTTTATTTCGAGTTTTTAGAAATAATCAAATTCAAACAAATTGGCCAAATATTGTACTGTAATGAATCAAAAACATATATTTTTGGAGTCTCGATTTAAATTTCTTAACAATTTTTTACATTAAATTTGTACCTTTTTTTTTTCATTAAATTTGTACCTACTATTGGTTCCTATTATTATATATTCCTTAAGTATACCTAAATGACATTTTTTGGTACAGGATATTTTTACATTGCGAAGTTTCCAGTTATACGTGTGTAACGGATGACGTTACTAGTGACCATTCCAATGGATGATGGTAAATGAGTGGTCGATTAATGAAAGACGTAATTAGAATCTTGTCATTTATTCGTGTCAGCGACAACTGCCTGTCGCTGCACACCGACCACTACAGCATACTGTGCGTACCGTTGTTATATACTATTGATGGCACGTACATGAACGTGCCATGAGGTGTAGTATCCCTTACACCATTCCCCCCTTAGTTGAAAAAAAAATCCTTAAAATTGACCACAAAAAAAAATTCCTATAGTTACACAGTACAGTACATAATATCTTTACATGTTCATGTTAATAAACAAGATTAATACAATAATAACATATAATGCTTAATTGGCAAAAACGTGATTTTACAATAAATATTTGTCAATATATCGGTAATTAGAAAAACTAGTTCTCAATGTCAATGTTAATATGATGCCTACATTGCAAAATAGTGAAGACGTGATTTAACAACGATTAGTCGTCAACATGCTTTGCGGAAATTGCGTGACATTGTCACAGTCACTATAACATACACAATATCTTATGATTACGTGTTTTTAATAATTATACAATCCGGTATAGTAGCCGCGTTTAATTGTCTATACTCTCTACAATGACGTATTTCCCAATTTTTAGGTACAACGTGTAGATCTATCTATCATAGACTTCTTGACGGCCTACGTATCCCTAATTCCTGGATAGCAGCGGATTTTGTTTAAACACAAATAAATTGCTCGGGCGGTAAACGTTTGGCGCGCGGAGATATCCGGCTCTGCTACATGTATACCGCCACACCTAGTTTTCCTGCAGCCTTCTTCCGGCTCAGGGTGGCACGCATCTATAAGCATGTTTCTTACGTGACACTGACATACCTAATCTTGGCTTTTGGAGTTCTGGAGTGTACGCGTGTGGCTGCGTTGTTGCGAGTTGGAACGTGAGCGGCGGTGGCTAAACCTTCTGTCGCGACCGGCCGCGTTGCGCTCGTTCCGTGTCTTCGTTACGGGAACTCGGCTTCCTGAATATTTTTTCTGTATTTGGCGCCTCTGTGATTCCTCGTCTCGTCTCGCATCTTCAAAGTTTCTTACTTATTGTATCGTATCGGTTCTTTTCCTTAGAACTTGGTCTCTCGTCGCTGTGCTTCTGTGGAGTGCGTACTTTTGACTTCGTCTTATTTCTTCTGCCCTTGTAAATCATACGCGAGGCTGGTCCGTCAAAAATTTCGGAAATTGTGAATCGAAGGAAATGCTGTCGCGTTATAGGCTTCAGATTTCGAGTCATTCTTCGATGGACCTTGCGTAGGCGACGGCATTGTGCTGGAGCATGGAGTTTGTGGATTAATTTTTCACAAAAAAATAGTGCACTCACTGTGTAACAATTTCTTGGCAGTCGGATTTTCTTGAATCGTCGGGGTTCACACGTCGGGGTTTCTTCATTGCGTGTTCGTCGGGGTCACCAATGTAACGGTAGGTTGTTACTGATGACTGTTCTTCTGGTTGATGTCATCGTGAGGCGGATGTTCTTCGGTGATGGTGTTCGTCATCAGAAGGTTGCGTGTTCAGATCACGTCGGGGTCACCAGTGTAACGGATGACGTTACTAGTGACCATTCCAATGGATGATGGTAAATGAGTGGTCGATTAATGAAAGACGTAATTAGAATCTTGTCATTTATTCGTGTCAGCGACAACTGCCTGTCGCTGCACACCGACCACTACAGCATACTGTGCGTACCGTTGTTATATACTATTGATGGCACGTACATAAACGTGCCATGAGGTGTAGTATCCCTTACACGTGTAATGAGATGGGACGCTGAATTTGAATTTTTCTGTCCAGCTCTTAGAAGACTTGGCTTAAATTTATGTTTGTCTACCATCTAAAATAAATAATTACTAAAACAACACTTAAAAAATTCATTCATGCTAATTATATCGTGCTTCTTAGTCTATAGTTATATTTAACAAATCTGAAAAAAGATTTAATTCTTTGGATAAAAGCCAAAATACTCTTGATTTGGTTTTTCGATTTGGACAAAAAAAAGGTACTGTAGAATATAATAGTTTGTTAACATGGGATTAATTTGCATTTTATGTACGTAATAGTCAAATTTTATTATGATAACCGTACCACTACGCTTAACTACTGTCTTATCGCTGATTGTTCAAAGATAAGTAATCACCATACCTGTTTACTACTATCTCATTTCAGAGTAATTTTATTAATTAAATCGTGTTTTAAATTACATTTCAGAATATGGGGCTTTGTATGTCATGTTGCGGTCCACCCCCTCCACCTGGAGGACCTGGTGGACCCGGAGGACCTAGAGGCCCACCGCATCACGGCCCTGGTGGACCAGGCGGCCCCGGAGGACCGGTTGGACCGGGCCCTAGGAGATAACGAAATATGATATTTTAAGATTATTAAAGACTGAACTATTATATTTGTCTATCTTTTTCTTGTTTATATTTTAAAAAGTGATAAAATACCAGAAATACAATACAAGGAAATATACGAATTCGAACATTTAAGTTAAAAATTTAATTATCTACGGCAAGTGTTGTTCCATAATAGCGCCAAACATGGCAAATATTTTCAGACCTCCGGTATGGATCAGTAGGTATGTTGGGTCATTAGAGGAGGCGATAAAAAAAACCGCATGCTACGGAGATGAAAATATTGAGATGGATGTGTGGAGTGACGACAATAAATAAAATACGGGATGAACAAGAAAAAGTTTTAGAGTTGTGCCAATAACAGGATAAGAGGTTATTGCCTCAGGGTCATAAGGGCATACATATGCCATGCTCATTACATAATGAGGAGGGAAAATACACATGTTGAAGAATAATAAACCTGAATGTGGATGAAAATAACAGGAAGTCCTAAGAAAATATGTATGGATAGTGTGAAAGACGAGCGAAAAAAGAAAATGTTTTATGCCGATCCCAAATAATGGGAACAGACCACAAAGATGATGACTTTATTTGTTTACTTTTTGTATCATTCATGTAGCGAACTGCTTAGGTAGAGCCAAGCAGTTCGCTGCATGAATGGGCCGGCTCGTCGGGTAAAATATCACGACCTCACAGAAGATCGACGTAAAGTGGCTCATGCCGCGTTTCGTTCGGTGAGAGAGGTACCCGGAGGCCCACCCACCTTTCCCCATCCTTTCCTTTCACCTATCCCTTAAAGGTCGGCAACGCAACAGTAATACTATATGTGTTGCTGTTGTCCATGGGCGGCGTTGGTTGCTAAAAATCAGGTGACACGCCTGCTCGTTTGCCCTCCTATCCCATTAAAAAAAAAATCACAGCTTTTTCTTTCCAAAGCTGTGGAAGCTGCTGTAACATCATAACTCATCGAATTTTAACATCCTAAATAGAATAGGCGGAGGAACCTATTGTCATACCTTGGGCACAATATTATCAGTCCTCATTAATATTAACACGCACACTTAACTTTTGAAAAGTCATGAGCGTAAGCAAGACAATATTCCAATCCAAAACTTCTTGACAAAGACGTGTGTTTGAATTTCAGACCACCAAGATTTTTAATGCCAAGTTCATAACTGATAATGATATATAACTCATAAATATTAGCCTACGTCAAGTATATGAAATAAGTGAGTAACGGTACACGGTACTTATACCTCCGACTGTCGTAACACTTATCATGCCCACTTGTCAGTTGTTGAATTTCCTGTCTTCACCAGCCAGGGAGTCACCTACCGATAAGATACGACCAATATGGTCATGGAAGGTGTGTTGTGAAATTCCTCGACAGCTCTTTTTCCTTGTTCCGCTTACACATTGTATATCTGAATCATTCCTTTCATAGTACTGCAGTACACCTCTTTTTTTTACATGTCTGTAATAATCCGTTGAATGCCTTCTTTAAGGGTTGAATGTATTGGGTAGGGGTAATATAGGTAATATCAATAAAAAAATAAAACACACATTCACATGTAGGTAGTTCATGCCACTAATTCATTCATAGCACGAGAAGCCAAATTAAAACATGAATAGGAATAGTTTTTTTTAGGGTAGGTAAACAAATATCTGCTCCATCGACGGAGCCGTAACGGCGCTGCACTAGTCTACCTGTAACCACGGCCAGTGCAACCAGGCCGAAACGTCAAGTCTAATCAAAGTAAATAACATAACATAACTTCACGCCTTTTTCTACCCGAAGGTCTAGGCAGCGGCTTGTTAAGCCTCGTCTCGCCGTTATGTATACGTCCCAAATGGAATAGGTGGCGAACTTATTGCCATACCGGGCACAAAGTGGTCAGTCATCGATATTTATCACACGTAACTTCCGAAAATTTCGAAAAGTCATTGGTGTGTGCCAGGATTTGAACCCACTACTTCTTGAATCAGCTAGGTGCTAGCCACTGCGCCACCGAGACGCCCTATTCATAAATAATGTTTATGTTGTTGTTAATAGGGAGATTTATTTGTTTGAAATGATCACACTCTGAAGTTAATGAGATGATTTTGTCACCGATAAAAATATACTTAATACAGAAAAAAATAAGGCACAAAATATCCAGTTAAAACATATTGAAACAATTAATATATCCTGACGATTTATTATATTTCGAGGTAATAACTTTCTCACTTCATTCGTACAGAGGCTATTTTTAATAGAGAATAGTTTTCAACCAAAAAATAAATATTGATAATGGTCCAAGGGAAGCAGTGATGCCGCCGATTAGCATTTAATTCTGTTCTCATCAATTTATATTTATAAAAAAGACTCCAGAATACATGTTTAAAAAAGTCACAATTGACATTAAAACAAACTTTAGGACTATATCGCGTTTATTTATTACCAATTTTATTAATTTCCCGACGTTTACGTCCCGATTTTTACTATTGGTAAAAAATCTTGTTAATAAAATATTTAATTTTTGTTTCATGGTCTGATGTGGGTTACCAATAGTAAAAATCATATTTTTAACATCAACTTTTTTATTTTTTATTTCCAAAAAGTGGGTGCTCTCTGTATCAATGAAAATAGCTTTTGAACAAATACCATCTTTTTGTTCATCACTCGTGAAAATGATATCTGTAAAGAGTTCGAAACGTCGGGAAATTAATAAAATTGGTAATAAATAAACGCGATATAGTCCTAAAGTTTGTTTTAATGTCATGAACGTGATTCGCGAAAATCTTAGAGATAAATAAAGTCACAATTATTTGTGTGTGCCGCTGGATGTGGGCCTCAGAAATTGTTGTGAAAATTTGGCCGAAAACTAATTTATTCTTAGTCCCACTTAGGGTTCATTCCCGGGAAATCAAGCTCGAGAAAAGTCGAGAACTCGAGAAATTATTATAATATTACTAATATTATTATTTTTCAATATATACGTGCATTTCAAATATTATCATTTTCTTTCACGTTATTTTTCTTGTTTATTAGATATTATTTTTGTTTACAAGTTTTTAGTTGATTTCTTTAAATAACCAGTCAAAATTATATTTTATTGCTGTCATTATAATTATGAGTCTCATATTATTTCAATACTAGCTGACCCGGCGAAGTTTGTTTCGCCTCGGAAGCTATGATTTAATAAAAAATTGGTCCGTCAAAAATGGTCCAGTCATTTCAGAGATTACCCGGAACAAACATACAGATAGACAGACAAAAATTGCAAAAAAAAAAAAAAAATGTTTGATGTAACGTGGTGGTGATGGAAGTTTTTTTTGGAAGTTATGATGTGAGATAAATATCGATTACTGACAACTTCGTGTCCGGTAGGGCAAAAAGTTCGCCACCTATTCAATTTGGGACGTAACAAAACGATTCAGCGAGTCGAGGCTTGAACGGCCTACATCTTCGGGTAGAAGAAGGCGTGAAGTTACGTTACGTTACGTTTGGTACTTTTGTTTGAAAGAGAAACCACTCAATTGTTGACTCTATTGGAACCAAATAATATGAGAAAACGTTAGTAAAAGTAAATTTCGCGACAACCCAAGAATACCTGAGAAATTAGCCTCAAGAATTCTCGCGACCCGAGAAATTGAAAAAGTCGAGAAATGAGTACCACACATTATATCAAATTGGCTTCCTCTTAAAGTGATCTTTATGGCATATTCGACAATGAAATCCATGCCTGCGTATCTTAAATTACGTTCGAGAATTACGAGAATTACTTAATTCTCAATTTATGAAGAAGTTTATATGATGATATAAAACCTGATGAATGATAAATATTCAAATAAATAATCATTCATAATTACTATATTAGCGTGAAATGATTATACCTATACGGTTTATTAGTAAAAGTATTATCATTATTATTTATGTGATTCTTCGTATTTTATCTATGCATGCACACGATGTATAGAAGATTAGGTATATATAATACCAGCTGACCAGACAAACTTTGTTTCGCCAGAAGCAATATATACAACCATTTTTCTAAAGAAAAAATAGCCTGAGTTACTCCTTATCATACCAGCTACCTGCCAATAAAAGTCCCATCAAAATCGGTCCAGCCACTTCAGAGATTGTCCGGAACAAACAGGCAGACAGACAGACAAAATCGTAAAAAATGGTTATTCAGGTACCGTATATGTACTAGTTTATATATAAATATATGTAAATTGTGGTTACATAGTACACTCGAGAGCAATGAATCCGGGTCACTTAAAGAATCCTAAAAATCTCGGAAACTAAAAATGCTAGGTTAATGCAATAAATTGTATTTAATAGACAATGTAATACTCCTTAAATGAAGGTATTAAAACTTCTTAGTTATTGTAAAGTTATATCATAAAAAAATCAAATTTGAAAAAGGGCCACTTTCAAAGATGGAACTACGAAATTACAGCATTTGGTTTTGCTTTTGTTTGTAATCTGTCATTTATGTGGGTACATAAACCATGTTGATAGTGCTCTATATTCATTATTCAAGCTGAAATTATGTCGCTTACGCCTGAAGAATGCACCAGAATACTTACAATGCTGGAAACCGGCCGGAGTCAGCGCGATACAGCCAGGACTGTTGGTGTGTCGCTGTCAACAGTACAAAGAGTTCTCCGACGTTACGAAGAAACTGGTTCTAACCTACGCAGACCAGGAACGGGCAGAACCAGGTATACCACAGCACGAGAAGACCGATACTTAGTGAACACCATGCTTCGAAATCGCTTTCTCACAGGAACTGAACTCACCAATCAGTTTCGACGCCTCGGAGGAAGTAACCCAAGTGCATGGACAGTAAGACGTCGGCTTGCTGAATCTAACTTAAAACCCCTTAGACCTGCAAACGGCCCTAAACTGGAGCGTGGGCATCGTATTTCAAGACTAAGATATGCCCAGAGCCACGTAAATTGGAGTATTGAAGATTGGTCAAAAGTTATGTTCTCCGACGAATCAAAATTTATGCTCTACAAGCACGATGGAAGACACAGAGTGTATCGAAGACCAGGGGAAAGATTCAAGCAAGCATGCATCGAGGAAAAAGTAGCCTACGGTGGTGGGTCTGTACTTGTGTGGGCCGGAATTTCTTCTGAAAGTCGCACAGAGCTGGTGATCATAGAAAACGGCTCTTTAACTAGCGTAAGATATGTGGAAGAAATCCTCAATGATCACGTTGGTCCATTTATGGTCAATTTAGGTGAGGATGCTATATTTATGCATGACAATGCCCGACCTCATACAGGTAGGATTGTGAATGACTACCTTCAAGAGATGAACATTACTCGTATGGAGTGGCCAGCGCGCAGCCCGGATATCAACCCGATCGAGCATGCTTGGGACGAGCTAGGCAGATGCGTAAAACAACGAAACCCTCCCCCAATCACGCTTCGTGAGCTCAAAATTGCTCTCACAGAGGAATGGGAGAATATTCCCCAAAATCGTATAAGGAACTTGGTGTACAGCATGCCAAACCGCGTAAACGCAGTAATGGAAGCACGAGGAGGCAATACGAAGTATTAAAATTCAAGAAAATCGTAATAAAGTTCAAAAATTTCATGTTTCCTATTTTTGTTTTAAGGAGAGATCAGCAGATTTTTTCTTTATGTAATTTTGTGTTAATAAAATGTATGGTGACTCATATTTTTTTTACTTTCATTTAAGGAGTATTACATTGTCTATTAAATACAATTTATTGCATTAACCTATCATTTTTAGTTTCCGAGATTTTTAACATTCTTTAAGTGACCCGGATTCATTGCTCTCGAGAGTATATATTTCAAATATAGTTAGGTACCTATATACACATACAGCATCGCGGACTTTTTTGTAGACCTTTTAAAGATTGATTTATCACTTAGGGTTCAGCCAGCGTTTTCGATTAAAGTGCTGAATCTCGAAAATTATCGTTTTTCTTTAATACATCTTACATGAATTATATATAAAAACACCACCCCGTTGACACACTCTATCTATTAAGAAAAGCCGCATCAAAATCAGTTGCGTAGTTATAAAGGTATAAGCATATAAGGGGACAGACAGACTTTGTTATGTACTATGTAATGATGATAGTGGTATCTGGTTTTTCAACAACTCATTTACTATGTAATGATGATCTGGTTTTTCAACAACTCTTGGTATTATATATACATACAATAATATGGACGATTCATATGTTTGATCGACCAAGATTAAGCTGTATATTTATCTTATCTACCTATTCGTAATCATTACAAATGGCGTTAGTTATGTTGAATTTCATATTTGGAACGTTTGTTGTAATATAAAACTCGTAAGGATCAGTTGTTCTGATTTTAAATTTGGATCTCCTTTTGGTAAGTAATATTTAAATAGTTTTATCCAAAAAGTTTTATTATATTAATAAAATTAATTATTAGTTTAGATATTTATTGCTAAATGATAGTACGAGTAAATATTCGTAAAATACTCTCGGTGTAATTTTCCATTCTGATAGATTAAAGAATGATATAATGTTTTGATGTTCAATTCAAACATTTCTTTTTTTACATTTTCCCGCCTTTAGTGTGTCTGTTTCGGTGCATATTGTAATGTAACATTATATTTATATTATACACTAGCTGACCCGGCGACCTTTGTTTCGCCTTAGATGTAATAAATATATAAATAAACAACAGAACACTTTACTCTTTATTACACCAGCTATCTGCCAATAAAAGTCCTGTCGAAATGGGTCCAGTCATTTCAGAGATTACCGTATTCATATGAATGCAGTAGAAAGCAGTTAGTTCAATACTACAAATAGACACTTCGATATTGATTATATGTATAAATCGGTACAGTAAGTCAATCGTGAATAGCATAAAATTATTATATAAAATTCCAAACATTCATGAGACCGAGTATTAATATGGGATTTCCCCAGGTTCCTAAAAATCTAGGGCCTTATAAAAAAAAACCCGCATTCGAATTAACTGGGTTATCGTAACGTAAGTTATATTTGATTAGGTCCATTAAGTTATCTTTGATAATGTGTATTAACATTATTGGAACCAGAGTGCTGTTTCGCAATTAAGAGCAAATAAAATTACGAAAGTCTTTCCTTTGACAAAGGTTTTCCATTGAGTTTGTCGAAGTCATAAATTAGGTGTCGTAACATTGATTAATTTCTTTGATTAAATTTAGTACCTATTCCATATTGAAGTCATGTATTTAGCTTATTGTTTAATGAACGGAATATATAAAAAAATAATACAAATTGGAGTAGATTAATAAAAATAATAAAATTACCATCATTTTCCTGCCCTTATACAACTCTAAGCGGGGTTGGCATGACATGTCATCATTTCGAACTGTCCATGTTGTCAGAAGTTTTCTGAACAAGAAAACCTGAAGCGATATATAAAAGTTATTTCATTAATATGTATTAAATTTCTTAGTAAGGTGTAAAAAATGTTTTCAGAAAATACAATGGGTGCATGCTGCAGTTGTTTCGGTTGTGGTGATGATTCAGGAGGTGGAGTGAACGTGGTGGACAATGCTGGGTACGGACCTGATGGCGTTCAAGTGGTAGACAACGTTGATATGGGACCCCCAGGACATTTCGCTAGATGATTCTCGTATAATGGAAATATATGTTCAAAAAATATTCGTAAATACTCTATAGCTGTATAAACGCCAAAGGGAAAATTACTAAGCACAATACAAACAGAACAGACCAGAAAACAGAAACTAATATATGAAAATGACTACTTATTGTTTAAATTAAAATATAAAAAAAACAGGTTAAGAGCATGAAAATTTCGACCTGAAATTTTGATTTATACATAATTTTGCTATTCACCTGAAACGGGTGATTCGTCAAAATGTTATGATATAGTCTAATATTGGTGTAGACGCTTTGTTAATTTTACAAAAAGAAATTGCTGATTAAGCGTCTATGCCTGATAGAGTTATTGAAGAAGCACTGGGTATCCCTGAAGAAGTATATTTTTGTGATTTTCCTCATCAACCCTCAAAAACTGGGAGTAATTTAAAACAGAGTTATGCGAATATTTTTTTGAACTCAAGTACAATTGTTAAACGTGTAATTTTCTTATTAAAATAACTTATTATTATTGTTTTTATATTGTAAATTTTATTATATTTATACTATGTATGAATATAATTCTAGTGAATGAATATAATATATTGTTTCCACATTTTTAATATAAGTCGTGTCTATGGTAAAAACAACTTCATCTATAATTTCCTTCCTAAAAACTATCAATGCAAATATTGTTTTTGAGTTATACTGAGATATATATTATAAAAAAAAGCTTTTTTATTTTTTCCCTTATATCAGTTATTTAAAAGGATAGAAAAGAACCCGACACTTCTCATTGACAAGCGGAGTATTGAGACAATAAACCACCGAAATTGGTAGTAAAATTAAAGAAATTTCAATCATTTCAATGAAATCATATTATTTATATGTCAAACGACCTATATGAGACTTAAGAAGGCAATTAACATAAAAAAATCTAATGAAATCAGTGTCAAGAATTAATAATAATTAAAAAAAAAATTGAACTGAAAAAAAAAAATTTAAAAAATGTATACTCAAAAAGAAAATAAAAATGAAATAGAAATGAAGAATTTTCTTAACAAGCTAATAATATATCTATTTTCTAAGAATTAAAATCCGTTAAGAATTCGTATCTATAAAATAAGTTAGAGTATTGATGTAAAATAGTTTGCTGTCAAGAATACGAAGCAGATACATAACAGAAAACTTATTGCTTAAATAGAAAAGCTGTCTGTCATTTATCATAATATAAAGTTGCCAGAATGTCTAATATGTGATGAGCGTATATGACTAGACCTATTACAGGGGAAACAAGCAACCTAGGAATTATTACAGAGAAAAATAGTCAAAGTCAAAATAAGTTTTTTTTCATAGGTCTTCACAGACACTTAAAAATAGTCAACAAGTACAATTTAACTTTATTATTTTAAATTAACTACTTAACACGAGCGCTTGAGGAAAGTGCGTCCGTGGAACAAGAAAACACGGACGCAATCGCCACGAGCGGCCCGATTCCGAGTGTAGGGGCTATCATGAGAAGAATCGGGCAAGAAACTCATGTGCCAAATACTCTTTTCAAACTATTAAACATAAATAACAATAATATTAATATCGCTACTGAAAACAAAGCAGTAGACTCGTGCATAAAAGGTGTAGCAGCCAGAATACTCGACCATCACAGCAAATTAACATCAACATCCTAAAAAGAAAAACTATGCAAATATATTAGTCGAGCGCAACTGACGCGACATCTTTTATTTAGAGTGGTAACGTTGTGCAATAAATAAAAACTAAGTGTTTAAGAATCATATTTTAATGCACTCATTTGATCTGTCTATCCCTCGACATATTTCATTTAGCTATGTAGGTAAGTATTTTTTATGGTATTGTGAGGCAAACGAACAGGCATGTCACCTGATGGTTAGCAACAAACGTCACCCATGCATACCTCAATACAAATAGTGTTAGATGCGTTGCCGGCACACTTAATGGGATATGGAATGGGTCGGAAGTGGGACGGGAAGGGGATGGGGTTGAGCCTCCGAATACCTCGTTCACCAAGCAAAACGCTGCAAGAGCCACTTTACGTCGAAATGCGTGGCTCTACAAATGAAAAAAACAGTATATATAAAAATTAAACAACTATTAATAAATCATAAGATACCATTTGGAGATTGGGAGAGGCCTATGTCAGGCAGTGGACTGCAATAGGCTGATGATGATGACCTTTTGGATATCCAATAGGAAATTATAGTCTATTATCTATTCTGTTTAGTGACTGCTTAAATTACAAAGCAAAAAAAGTTACTAGAATTATACTATCGAAAAGAAAAAGCCGCGATAAAACAAGCAAAATAATAAAGAGATATCACGGCATCGATACTAATATTATTAAGAAGAAAAATTTTGTTTTACATTTTTTTTGTTTTTGAAATCATTATTATAAAAAGATTAGCTTAAAATGAGTAATAATATCTTGATTTAATAATAAAATAATATTTTATTATTAATGACATTAAAACAACTTTTAGGATTATATCGCGTTTATTTATTACTAATTTTATTTATTTCCCGACGTTTCGAACTCTTTACAGTGATCATTTTCACGAGTGATGAACAAAAAGATGTTTTTTTTGTTCAAAAGCTATTTTCATTGATACAGAGCGGATGTGAAACACAACCGCTATAATAAGTCTGCTGTTTGTGAACACTGTAGGGAGGGCTCAAAAAACTACATCAGGTTTGACAAACCACAAATCCTCGCCAAAGAACAACATTATCGTTCCAGGATGATACGCGAGGCTATTGAAATCAAAAAACATGAACGTGATTCGCGAAAGTCTTAGAGATAAATATTTCAGTATTAAATCAAGATATTATTCTAGAATTCTAGAATATATTATATTCTAGAATTAGTAGTAGGTAGATAAATAAAAAAGTGTTTTTCTAATAATCGTTATAACGATATATTCAAACTGAAGGAATTTTTTTTTGCTATTAGAAACGGGGTCATAGATTTTACTACGAGTAAACCAGTCAATCAACAGTGAATTAATGAAAAAGTTAATGTGCTAACCAATGTCTTAGTTACGACTACGGGGCATGAGGTGCATTTAAATAGCAATAATTCCAATTTTAAAATAAAATTCAAAAATATTTATAAAATAAAGATGTGGAGAATGATTTGATAGATCTCTCAGTTTTCTTTTTCACAATTTTCAACACGCCGAAATAGGACACTAATTACATTAAAAAAAAAAATTGTCAACAATAAAATTATTATATCATTATCATTGCTATCTGCACATTTATTCAGGTTACGATACCGCTTGTAACCGTTACTGTCACCCGAATAATTATACAGATAACAGTAATCGATTTGATAATTTTCTGTAACAAACAAAATCGACGAGTCCAGGCATAATGGTTCGCTTTGGTTTACAGCTTCGGTATCAAGTGGAGTCACAAAATGGCGTTTTTCTACTATAGCTATAGGCGGCGACTGTTAAACTTCGACTCTTCGAACTTTCAAGTCTCACATGGGGGAATGGCGGATCATACATAACTTTTGAAAATATTTCCAAAAAGTTTACGTCCATTTCGATTCCATGACCTCTTGATTCAGAAGCAGAGTGCTCGACCTCCAAACCAACGAGTAACGATTACTCAAATTAATTAAATTAATTAATATTATATTCTTATTATTATTATAATAATAATAAAATTAATTATTATAATTAATTAATATTATTATTATATTATTGCCTTTAATTGAATGCGGTTAGTGTGTGTGACGCTCATCCCTATCGTTTGCAGCGCAGTATTTTTAGTATTTCAACATTCATATGAATCCGTCATTTCCGTCGTGATCGTGTGCGGAATGGGAGGTAGGTATTGTTTGTTCTTATATTTTATTATATTCTTGAATTTAATTAAATTAATTTGATTCTTTTCTCCATACAATACGTGTACATGGAGCCCTATTTAACTGGAAATAACTTAGCCTCTGAAAGTATTTGGGGATGATGTGATTAGCTCGTTGGAGGAACCTAAATAGGCGCCGCCCCACGTCGAAGTCAGACAAAAGGTAAATTCCCTTTGAACTTCAAGTTTTGTAAATATGTTCTCCATTACGTATATACAAAAAGAAAAGATTTGAATCACAAATTAATTACATGCCTGCATTTCACTCGCTGAATATTAACTTCAAGTATGAGAGAGCCCGTTTGGTGAAATCAACACTCCGACCTAATCAACTCCAATCTGCTGCAGGGTCCGAAACCTTTCAACTGAAGTTGAAAAATCGATTCGCTGCCTTGGAAGCCACAGATGACGCTGGCCAAAGACTCCAGGGAGTGGTTGAAATCCTCAGGGAAGAAGGAACAAAGCTTTGCGAGAATAAGCGTACGGGTAAAGGGTCGAAACTTTCGACAGAGACTCTTAAGCCCTATCGCCCTGCGTCGAGGAGTGAGACAGGGAGATGAGATATCACCGAAACTGTTCACTAACGCCTTGGAGGATATGTTCAAGACGCTAGATTGGAAAGGCTGCGGCATCAACATAAATGGCAAATACATCTCGCACTTGCGATTTGCAGACGATATCGTCATACTGACTGAAGACTTGCAGGATCTACAACGAATGCTGAATGGCCTAGCTGATTCTTCTCACCGTATTGGTCTCCGGATGAACCTGGAGAAAACAAAAGTGCTGTACAACAAGCACGTGATCTCGGAACCAGTCGCCGTCAAAGGAGTCCAACTCGAAATTGTCCAGCATTATGTTTACTTAGGGCAAATGATCCAACTGGGAAACCACAACTTTGAGAAAGAGATCCAAAGAAGAATACAGTTGGGCTGGGCGGCATTCGGAAAACTTCGTCCAGTCTTCTCATCGCCTATACCGCAATGTCTGAAGACAAAAGTCTTCAATCAGTGCGTCCTACCTGTTTTAACATACGGAGCCGAAACGTGGCCACTAACGGTACGGTTAGTCCACCAACTAAAAGTCACTCAGCGTGCTATGGAACGAGCTATGCTCGGAGTTTCTCTAAGGGATCAAATCCGGAACGAAGTCATTCGCCAGAGAACTAACGTGACTGACATAGCTCAACGCATTAGCAAGCTGAAGTGGCAGTGGGCTGGCCATATATGCCGCAGGACCGATAACCGCTGGGGTAAACTGGTCTTGGAGTGGAGACCACAGACCGGAAAGCGTAGCGTGGGGCGTCCAGTGACAAGGTGGAGCGATGACATACGCAGAGCGGTGGGCAGCGACTGGAAAAGAAGAGCCGAAGATCGGGTTCAGTGGTGCATATTGGGAGAGGCCTATGTCCAGCAGTGGACTGATGCGGGCTGATTATGATGATGATGAAGATTTCACTTGGAACTTTTTTTTTTTTTTTTTTTTTTTTTTTTATGGGATAGGAGGGCAAACGAGCAGGCGTGTCACCTGATGGTAAGCAACCAACGCCGCCCATGGACACCAGCAACACATATAGTGTTACTGATGCGTTGCCGACCTTTAGGGGATAGGGGAAAGGAAAGGATGGGGAAAGGGGGTGGGCCTCCGGGTACCTCTCTCACCGAACGAAACGCGGCATGAGCCACTTTACGTCGATCTTCTAAGAGGTCGTGGTATTTCACCGGTCGAGCCGGCCCATACATGCAGCGAACTGCTTGGCTCTACCACTGTAACTACCTACATTTGCAATCAATGAATGCATTGGAACTGAACTTTAAATTAAGTCTTTGTATTTAAAAAGTAAGTAAGAATATAAAAAAGAAATAAAAAGTAAGAATTTAGAAATATCTAATTATGTGTACATTTTTTAATTTCTGTTTATTTTTTCCGGAAACATCATAAGTTAAGGTTTTATCCATTGACCTATATGTTCTAGACTTGTAATAACCTTCTCAAAGCGTGACCACTGGCCATAAGCCTAGAGGCTTATGCGAAGCTTATGTCAATTCAGTCATCTGTCAGACGCGAACCGAATAACAATAGGTACAAAATGGGTAAATGCGTAATAAAAGAGTGCGATTCAAGATCGGAAACCCATAAGAAATTAACCGGAATTACTTTCCACACGTAATATTAATGTTTACATTAATATTAAAATACAGTAAAATAGATAAAATGTTGAATTTTCATAATTAGCTTCAGTGATACCACTAAAAACTTAGTTTTAGTTTCCCACATTTGTGGGAGAGTTATTAATTTATGGAAAAGGAGATCTTAAATATTTTTTGTTATAATAATAACGCTGCAGGGTGCCTAAAGATGCAGCACGCCGTGACAAGTGGGTGAAAATTATCCGATTGCTGAGAAAAGAAACTGACTGGCTACCTGCACCCGGGAGATCATTTATCGTTAATTCAAGTTGATCATTCGCTTTTATTAATAAATGTCATAATTAATAAATACTTAAAAATAAGATTGTACCACGAAAGCAAATTATTCACTCAGACTTATAAAAAAGAGACTAAAAGGCAATTTTATACAAAACTTATGTTACGCAGCGGTGTATGATCAATAATTCATCTGCCTAGCTTTTTCCCAATTATGTTGGGGTCGGCTTCCAGTCTAACCGGGTGCAGCCGAAATTACGCGAAATTACCCGGATTTTTGGTGACTTGTTTGAGATTATTGCAGTTTAGTACAAGCTCGAGGTGCCATGATCAGCTGTTGTCTCACAAGTGCATCCATCTGTGCCGTGCTCTTTAAATTTTGCTACGTAATCGATGTATTTTGAGGTGAGATTTTTTTTCATCATTTATATATGTTTTACTATCAGTTTATAGGTTTGATATTGTAACTGCAAAGCATTTCTTTTAATTTTATACGTAGTAGGTACTTGCTTTACTATTTTATGGTTGAAATTAATAGAAATAATTCAAAAATCATTTTTGTTTGCTATTTAATATCAGTCTGGAAAGAAAATGGTCACAGTAATATTTTGTTGATCGTGTAACTCGGGATACTTTCTGATCTCCTAAAAAAGTACAGCATATCTAAAATTATTGCTCTAGTTAACGTTATTATATTTATTTAATAATTTATTACCTTTGAGAGCTCCTCAATTATTTGAAAAAATATATAATTTGTCTCCGTGGTCCAGTGTTTGTACACCCCTCTTCTGAATTAAGAAGTCGTCCAATGACTTATTGAAATTCTTTTCGGAAGTTATGTCTGATAAATATCGATGACTGACAATTTTATGTCCGGTGTCTGGAAATAGCTTCACTATCTATTCTTTGTGAGACGTAAGCATAACGGCGAGTTGAGGCTTAACAGCCGCTACCTTATCCCTTCGGGTAGGAAAAGGGGTGAAGTTATGTTATGAAAAAAAAAACATTTTCAAGAGTTTAATTCACGTTCTTTAGCATTGCACTTATCGCAAAAACAAACTATTTCAGTTAAAGCTGAGACCCTCTGAATAAAACCTATGGATGATGACCAGGATCTGGATTAGTGCTTTCTGATGTCGGCTCTATATCATGGTATTGCTGAAGGTGATCGCCGTTCCGAGACTGCAAGATAGAGTGAAAAAACATCAGTAAAGTATTAAGTAAAAAATAACAATATTATGTTAGCATATTCTTAAATTGCAGATTTAACTTTTAAAATATTTTACTTGGGTTTATTGGTTTATTCAAAATTCCTATTCTATCTAATTTTTCACACCCATGCTAGGTAAGGGTAATTAGTGCCGTGAGACACCGGTCATCAATTTTTAAAATAGTGCCCATCTTCGTGGGTGTCGTTTAAGGTGACCAAGGGATTTAGGAAAAAGTTAGCAGAATGTAGAGTTATCGGGCTCATTCTTTGTTTTCTTTGGATTTGCAAGAATTTCACCAGCCTTAGACATAAAGTCAAAGACAAAGAAGCTTTATTTTTATAGGTCTTCACAGACACTTAAAAATAGTCCTTCACCCGTCCATTCATTTCCTTCAACCAAATGAATTTGGTTGAAAGATATGAAAAGATAATTCTGGAAATAGTCTGAAGAATACTAAAGAATACTTACAGTTTCCCAAATTTTCTTCAGTTTATGGGGACAAGGGGAGCTGACGAGAGCATAAGCTTCCACCAGGAAGACTCGTGTGATCCCCAGTTTTATACGAACCCAGAGATGTCTTGGGTCTACCAACCTATAGCCTTTCATTCTGGAAGCAAAGCGGGAGGAAAGAAAGACTCCTACACCCTTACTAGGACGGACATCTAGGTCTACTCCGGACCAAAGGGTTACCATGCCACCGGTGCTCGTCGTCACTCTCTCTCCGCTTTGTCTCCGCCAAATATAAGGCATCCAGGCATCGCTCATTTATTACATCCGTCATCTCACTCGTGTTTCTCGTCTTCCCATCTCTAACATCCCACGTGCCTATACGGCAGTCTCGTCTTTTCGTCCCGCCAGATTTGGCGCTGCATTAGGGGTGGCGGTCCCACTCGCCGCATGTGCATGCAGCCTCACCGACGGCGCCTGATCGGTTCTTATCAAATAACAATTATTTGTATATTCTTTCTTTGAGTCTATAATTTGGTGACTGGTAATCATAGTTCTTGATAACGGTAATATGACTTTCATTCAAGAAGTTGTCAGCCATTTGCACACACGTGGATAAAAGCTCTTCAATGTTCAATGTCTCAATGTACTGCACTTGAACTGCACCACTATATGTAGGTGTTACAGCACAGCATTATTACACACGTGGATAAAAGCTCTTCAATGTTCAATGTCTCAATGTACTGCACTTGGACCACTATATGTAGGTTTTACAGCACAGCATTATTACAGATGACACATTCCTTCATAAAATTTGATAACAACAAATTATTATTCAGTAAAGCAGGAAGATCGTAGGTCAAGTTCAAGTCGGTCAAGTTATCTATGTTGCGGGATTCCCAGAGGCATATAAAAATTTCTCATTTCTATCGCTACTTCAGAACCACTAAAACTTTCAGTTCATTATTTTTTTCTTCAATTCAGTGATTCTGAAACAATGTTTTAATTGTTCTTTCATCTACGCCTAATGTTTAACAGTAACCAATTCTTTTCTATGGACTCTGTTAAAAAAGCGATTTTTGACATATTCTTTCCCAAGGACCGTTATGAGGTGTCTTTTGTGAGCTCATTCTTAATACCAGCAACATTATTATCATTGTATGATGCTGGCCAGTAAGGAGCGTGTCTTTGAATATGCTATGAATCTTGAGAATCTTGTTTCCAGTACCTAATAACAGTTAGTGGCAGTTTAAGATTCCCTACAATTATGCGGGATTCCCAAAGGCATACGAAAGTTTTCCATTTCAGGCACTATAACCCATTCAGAACCAATAAAACTTTCAATTAACAACCGTAACGAATTCTTTTCTATGGACTTTGTTCAAAAAGCGATTTTTGACATATTCTTTCCCAAGGACCGTTATTTGGTGACTGGTAAACGCAATTCTTTGACGTTTTTTTAATACCAGCAAAATTATTATATTTGTTTGATGCTGGCGCGTAAGGAATGTGTCTTTGAAATGTACTATGAATCTTGTTAATCTTGTTTCGTTTCCAGTACCTAATAACAGTCAGCGGTAGTTTGAGATGCGCTACATTGAGGCGGCAATTCCCAAAAGCATACGAAAATTTTCCATTTCAGGCACTATAGCCCGTTCAGAACAAATAAAATTTTCAGTTATTTTTTTTTAATTCAGTGATTCTGAAATAATAATTGTTCCCACGTCTAATATTTAACAGTAACCAATCCAATTCGATGGACTCTGTTCAAATAGTGATTTTTGACATATTCTTTCCTAAGGGCCGTTGTTAGGTGAATTGGTTGAAAAGAATTGGTTGAATCAACCAGTTTGCCACGATGTCGATTGTATATAGCAATATGACTTTCATTGAGGAGGTTGTTAGCCATTTGCATACACGTGGTTCTCAAGAGAGCTTAACAAAGCAATTTCTAATCTCATTATCTTATACTGCTCTTGGACACTCCTATGTAGGTGTCACTACAGAGTCACACTACAGTAGAGAGCATTATTAGAGATTACCCAACACATTTATTTAGCAAAGCAGGAAGATCGGTGCCCATTGCCGAGTTATTCTGCGGAATTCGCATAGACATTCGTAAGCTCTACAATTCCGATACTATAACCAATTGACAGTAAATTCTTGTACTGCAGCAATAACGCCTCCAAAATCACTAGAACTTGTAGTTAATGTGTTCTTGTATCTGATGTCTGTAGCGCTGTGTTCTTCAATCATAGCTTAAATCAGTAGTCAGATCTATTCGAAGGATTTTGTCCAAATACCGATTGTTGGAATATTCTTTCTTTAGCTCCGTTATTCCAATCGACCTACTATGTTGTCCGAATGTTGAACGTAGTTCGTGTACGTTTCTTCTTAATACCAGGAAAATTATTATCATTGTGTAATGGAAGCGCGTAAGGAATGTGTCTTTATCGACATTGAGGAGGACCAGCGAACATTTGACCGTTTTGTGGGTAGATACTAATTCCATGTCACTGGTCTGTTGATTAGAAAAATCAGCAGTAGATTGAAAGGCGCAGCTGGTAAACGCAGCACAGTACGTTACCGTTCTTCATCTTAATATTAGCAAAAGTATAGTGGTATTAAATGTGTTAACACATTGAGAAGCACCGGCGCAAGTATAACTGGTCCACTGAAATTAGATGAATACTGCATATATGCAATTGAAATGCAATTTCTTCACTGAATTTTAACTCCGTCATGACTATTCTGTTTACCTTTAAATACACCGGAAGTCTTGGAGAGGTTTATTTGTTGATTCTATTTCAACGTCATCTACAAGTGGCGCCACCAATCCGAAAATCTCCAAGTTGGGAATATGAAATATTAATGTAATAATATTATGTGTCACTATCGAAATTATATTTCATAATTATTATTATTAATTATGATTCAAAATTCTTGATTATCCTTCAGATTTTGGAGGTTATCTCAATTCAAAACGATATTTTTATCACGTCAAAAATTGTAAATAGTCAACAAATTTTATGAAGCTCCAAAATTAGTTAGGTATATTAGTACTCGTCAGACTTCTGACAAGGGATATTAAAATATAAATAACTTTTTTTGGGAATACATACAAAGACGAAGGCGCCCAGACGCCATACAAAGACTTATGCTCAACAATTTGTACTCGAGTGGTGTTAGAACCCACTAACTATTAATCAGCAGCCGTTAATAATGCCAGGACACCTCAAGGCCTGTCAAGTTTCTATTTTATATATATATATAAGTATATATATTACGTGTTGCTTCTGATTCAGAGGTCCGGGTTCAATTCCTGACACTGGCTCACACCAATGACTTTTCGAAATTGTTTTCGGAAGTTATGTGTCATAAATATCGATGACTGAAAATGTATGGCAATAGGTTCGCCACCTATTCCATTTGAGAAGTAAACATAGCGGCGAGACGAGGCTAAAAGCCGCTGCCTACACCTTCTGGTAACGAAAGGCGTGAAGTTATGTTATGTTGTTATGTTATATTACGTGTTGATACCTGTAATATTGCTTGTTGATGCTGGACATTGTTTTTTTTACAGGTGGCTCTCGACAATCCAAAGTCTGCAAAAGAAATACGTCATAATTAGCATTGCCAACATGATAACTAATAAAAATTATAGGATAATATACTATAATAGTAGTTCAAGGAATTAAGTAACTGAACGGTATATACCGAAATACAATCATTTATAATTTTGTCTTTTTGAACTAATTCCAGAGGTACACGGAAAGATATGAGAAAAACATCATGAATAACATTAATACGCGCTAAGGGTGCTTTCAAGGGATATGAAAGCAAGGAAACAAACCAGTACTAAGTTAACAAATACTCTCTCTTTCGATTTGAAAGCCTCAAGTTTGAATCCAATGTATTTTTCGAAGATATGAGTAATATATATTGTTGTACAGATACGGGTTTAACTATATTGTTTTAATTTCTGTGAAATAAATAGTTACCGTTAAATTCTGAGTAATGGGTGAGTGACAGAGCATTGTTGCAGACGACATCAACGGCAAAGCAGGAAGATCGCTTCTGGTGGCCGAGTTATTCTGCGTAGTTCTTAAAGGCGTTCATAGGTTCTTCAATTCCAGTATCTTTCTTTCATCCTGTGGTTCTAGAATCATATTTTAAGTATCGTCTCATTTAAGCCTAGCACGGCCTCCAGTTCTTTTCGATTGTTGACATATTCTTTCCTTAGGACAGTTATTGGGTGACTGGTGAACGCAGTTCTTGAGTATTTCTTTTTAATACCAGCAAAAATATTATCATTGTTTGTAGCTAGCGCGTAAGGAATGTGTCTTGTTCATTAACTCCATTGTGAATGTTCTTCATACCGGCAATTGCCTCAGGAGTCGTGGAGAAGTTAAAACTTGTTGATGGTGATCATCTAAATGTAGCGCCATCAATTCGAAAATCTGCAAGATAAAAGAAAAAGTTATTGAACAATAAGTGTTAATGTCACATTTTGATTCAAAGCTCATAAAGCACGATATTTAACTGTATTTTATAAGCTTTTTTTAACTTGCACTTGTTTGTATGTTATAATTGTTTGAGTGGAATCTTTCAATTCAATCAATCAATTATATCATTTATTTTCAATTTTGAAGTAGATATCTTCAAACGATTGAATTGATATTTTGTATATATGTTTACTTTGACTATGCACGATATGATGTGTGTCTTCATTCTGAATCCAATATGGCAGACCATCTAAGATTGCGGAATTGATATTTTTAATGCATTTCTAAAATATGGGTATCAAATGAAAGGGCTAGTTGAGATTTTTTTCTATTAAAATTAAAAAACTTATAAAATTATTTTGTGAGTACATACCTACATATGAGGAGGTAAGTGCCTAAACGTCATACAAAGGTCCATGCTCATAATAAATATAAGTAGTCGGCTGGTGTTCGAACATCACAAGGCAGCAGGACATCACAAGGCTTGTCAGGTTTATATTGAAATATATATATTTATATACACTTGATGTATTAATTGTTGATGCTATCACTACTTTTTTTACACGTGGCTCTCGACTCTTCAAAATCTGCACAAGAGATACACCATAAAAATATTAATAAGTATCATCGCTAGCACCATAACTAATAAAAAGTAACGTTTAAACAATTCTGACAAGGGAAAGTAATGAGCTAAACCATTTCTGCAATTAAATTGATCCTATCTGACTCCCAAGTAAGATGAACATGATTTTGCAATCTTAACTGATTGCCATGATGAAAATATCTCGAATTCGAACCCGAGGTTTTTGTAGTACACTTATAGATTTTCAACTATTTGGTTTTAAATTAAATCACATAAATAGTTACCGTTCACTTCTGGGTAATGGACTACGAAGATTACTTTTCATTCATGGCAATATGAGATTCATTTAAGGTTGAAGGTTGTCAGCCAGTTGCATGCACGTGGAGACAAGCTCTTCAATGTTCAACGTCTCTATATACTGCATTTGGACACTACTACATTCATGAGGTGCAGGACACTGGAGAGCATTGTACATGGCACATTCCTCCGCTAGCTTTCCATTTGATGGCATCACATGATTATGCGGTAAAGCAGCAAGATCGCTGCTTGTTACCGAGTTAGTCTGCGTAATTCTCAAAGGCACTCGTAGGTTCTGCAATTCCGGTATTTCAGCAATAAATCCTTCAGAACCACTAGACCTTTCTCTACTAAAAGTTCTTTCTTTTCTCTCCTTCATCCGTTGGTTCTGAAACCATATTTTTAGTGTCCTCTCATTTAAGCCCAACGCGGCTGCCTGTACGATTCGGCGGGTTTTGTCCAAATAACGACTGTTGGCATATTCTTTCCTTAGGGCCGTTATTTGGTGACTGTTAAAAGCAGTTCTTGTGCGTTTCTTCTTAATACCAGCCAAATCATTAGTATTATTTGATGTTAGCGCGTAAGGAAATTTACTACGACATTGTTGGCCAGCGAAGTTTTGTGGGTAGTTGTTACTTGTGTAAGTTGTTCGTGGAAGTTATGCGAATCCTGCATAAAATAATAATCGTTGGGGTTAGTTTGACATACGCAACATGGTAATCGTACATCCTCCCCACTGTGAATGTTCTGCATACCTTCAAATACATCAGGAGTTGTGGAGAAGTTAAAACTAGTTGACGATTCGCAATCTATTCGAATATCTGCAAGTTGATAAAAAAATATTATATAATCTTAATAAGTGTCAAATAATTAAAGCATTTGATTTAAGAACGACATTTAAATATATTTTTAGGATAAGATCAGAAACAGGGTGTCTGTTTTGGAGATTTTGGATAAAATATGAGGATTCTAAGAGAAATCGAAACCAGAAAGTAAATATCGATGAAAACATTTCTTGACTTTGAAAGAGGTAATCTCTAGATCTACAGAAACGATTTCCAAAATTACTTCACCAATAGAAAGCTACGTTACTGTAGAGTGTGATAGGCTTAAATAATTTCCAAAATTGATTATCCATCTTTACTTGTAATTTAATAATGTAATCTAAGTTGTAAAATAAAATTCATCGCGTGCCTACGCCTTCATTAAAACAATGTTCCTACTAGAATATAAAAAACGTATTAACACCTATAAAAAAGTCTCCGATAGCATATGCCTATATCCCAAGGATAACTTAGAACAGTTATTTAATGTAGAATGGTTGTGCCTCTTATTGTATACAGTTTAAATAAACCTTCGGTGGTATCAGCAAAATAAAAATGCGGTGCGCGCCGCCCTAGCTGTTGCGTGACGAAGAAGAGAAATATTTCTGACAAAAATATAATTTATAAATATAATTTTGCCTTTTTAACCAATCCTAGTGGAACACCGAAAGATGTGATAAAAATATCATATGCTTAATTTACACTCAGCCCCTTACACTCTTCCTACCGCTCCCCGAAATATTTGCTCTGACTAATTTGCGGCAGCATCGACGTGAGTGAGTGTTCAGAGTTCAGACTCAGCCCTCGTACTTCTTTACCTTGCAATAATGTCTGACATCGGGATGTTACAGCGACAGCTGTATGCTTACTGAGTATTATGATTTACATAATTGTTTTGAACAGAAATATAGCCATTCGTGTTTTCTTTTTGGATTTTAACTCCTCTATTGATTATTATCTAGTAGTAATTCGATTCCATGTATCATGCACTTTATGTTTGAATATGTAGGCCAGGCGACAAGTGAGCGAGAGGGATAAATGTAAACACGAACTGCCGCTCGCACTGTATTCGTTTGGACTTCTGTACGAAAAATCGAGAATTGAGGGACCTCTTCAGCGCAAGTATCAGCGGCAGTTTCGTGTTTACACTCTCGCGCTGGCCACTGTCCTCAAGACTTCCCTGCCTGAGTGTAAACTACGCAACACATAGCATTAAGAAGCATCATGTCCACCACCCTCATTTAATAATGAACATTACTTTTAAAAATCTCTCAAGGGACAATAGCAAGGAAAGGATCCTGTGATCCGTATAGCCTAATTCAAACGATTTGTATAAAATTAACTGCCTCGACGGTACTCCTGTCTAGATTAGCATTCATGGAGTTTGAATCCAATTTTTTTTGGAAGTTACCTATGTGAAGGCAGACTTAAAGGTAAAATAATTAATTTGAAAAGGATTAATAGCATGAGTAAAATAAATGCGTATAAATGAAGTTAAAAAAAAATCGAGATAAAAAATTGGTTATCGTGCCTCACTTGACATAGATAGGTATAGTACGTCGCCACCTATAAGATCTACAATCATTAAAATATTCTATGTTATATGCACTATCTTCTATAGTTTAGGCAGCGTACGCAAAATAAGTAACTTTCCTGGTTGATTTTCTATACCTTTATACCTTGTGTCCGAAAAACCCAATATCTTACGGAACCCTATTTGTTCCAAAATAAAAGCTTATGTTACTCGTGGATAATGTAGCTTTCGAATTAATTTTTAAAATTGGTCCAGTTGTTTTTGAGCTTATACATTACAAACAAACAAACAAAATTTTCCTCTTTATAATATTAGTATAGACTAGTATAGATGACAGACTTACGACTGCAAATATGAAAACATATATAAGTTTTTAGTGAATACATACCTATGAGGAGGAATGTGCCAAGACGATTCATGCTGATCTTAAATATTTGTCCACGCGTTGTGTTCAAACCCGCCGACTTCTACTCAGCAGCCTTATTTATTGGCAGGACACCACAAGGTTCATCGGGTTTATATTTGTTGCTTCAGGTGTGCGTATATATATATATGTACTACACCTGATGTATTAATTGTTGATGCTGGCATTGCTTTTTCGACACGTGGCTCTCGACTCTTCAAAATCTGCACAAGAGCTACACCATAAAAATATTAATAAGTATCATCGCAAGCACTATAACTAATAAAAAGTAACGTTTAAACAGTTCTGACAAGGGAAAATAACGAGCTAAACTATTTCTGATATTAAACTGATCTTATCTGACTCCTAAGTAAGATATATATGATTTTGCAGTCTTAACTGATTGACATAATAAAAAATATCTTGGCAATGGCAATGGACTATGAAGATTACCTTTCGTTTATGGCAATATGACATTCATTGAAGGTTGAAGGTTGTCAGCCAGTTGCATGCACGTGGAGACAAGCTCTTCAATGTTCAACGTCTCTATATACTCCATTTGGACACTACTACATTCACGAGGTGCAGGACCCTGGAGAGCATTATTGCATATGGCACATTCCTCTGATGGCATCACATGATTATGCGGCAAAGCAGCAAGATCGCGGCTTGTTGCCGAGTTATTCTGCGTAATTCTTAAAGGCACTCGTAGGTTCTCCAATTCCGGTATTTCAGCAATAAATCCTTCAGAGCCACTAGAACTTTCTCTACTAAAATTTCTTTCTTTTCTCTCCTTCATCCGTTGGTTCTGAAACCATATTTTTAGTGTCCTCTCATTTAAGCCCAGCGCGGCTGCCAGTTCGATTCGGCGAGTTCTGTCCAAATAACGACTGTTGGCATATTCTTTCCTTAGGGCCGTTATTTGGTGACTGTTAAAAGCAGTTCTTGTGCGTTTCTTCTTAATACCAGCCAAATCATTAGTATTATTTGATGTTAGCGCGTATGGAAATGTGCTACGACATTGTGGACTAACGAAGTTTTGTGGGTAGTTGTTAATTCCGCGTGTAAGTTGTTCGTGGAAGTTAGGCGAATCCTGCGTATAGTAATAATCGTTGGGGGTAGCTCGACATACGCAACATGGCAATTGTTCATTAACTCCACTATGAATGTCCTGCATACCTTCAAATACATCAGGAGTCAAGGAGAAGTTAAAACTTGTTGATGATGGTTGGACTTCATCTGGATTTGGCGCCACCAATTCGAAAATCTGCAAGTTCTTAGAAAATGTATCATATAATGTTAAATAGTGTAACTGTCATATATTGATTCAAAGCGTTTGATTTGAATCAGATTCTTTGGTATGAATTCATATTTATACCGATATTTAAATCTATTTTTAGAATAAGATTATATATGGGCTATGTTGTACAGTAGAGATTTCGGAAAAATAGTTTTTAGAGTTTAAACATCAATTTATTTGTTAGATAATATTAATTTGTCAGTTACTTGAAAAAAATAATGCCTAAAGAAATTAGAAATTAGGAAACGAGATAACAGATTTTATCAATTGTTTCAATACAATTGACATTTCGATTGAAATTTTTTTAAAGCTAAAATAATAAAAGAATATATATCTGCGAAAAAACTAGTAGCACAAACTGGTCTGTTTTATATTTATATCTAATATATAAAATTCTCGAGTCTAGATGTGCGTAATTGAACTCCTCCGAAACGGCTTGACCGATTCTCATGAAATTGTATGTGCGTGTCGGGTAGGTCTGAGAATAGGACAACATCTATTTTTCATCCCCCTAAATCACAATCACACCCCTCAATTTTTTTTTTAATTTTTCGACATAAATATGTCGAAAAATTAAAAAAAAAATTAAAAAAAATTAAAAAAAAATTAAAAAAAAATTAAAAAAAAAAATAAAAAAAAATTAAAAAAAAATTTAAAAAAATTTAAAAAATTTAAAAAAATTTAAAAAAAAATTTAAAAAAATTAAAAAAAAATTTAAAAAAAATTTAAAAAAAATTAAAAAAAATTAAAAAACATTTGCTGGGTCAGCTAGTTAGATATAAAATTCTCGTGTCACAGTTTTCGTACCCCTAAATTACAAGGGTAGCCCCTCAATATTTTTTTTAATTTTTCGACATATTTCTGTTTCTTATTTTTTTTTTATAAAACTGGATACAAAAATACATACAACCCTAAATTTTCAAACCCTATGATCAATTCCTATTTTTTTAATTTTATTTTTCGGCAAGACAAAGTTTGCCGGGTCAGCTAGTATATATGTATATATATATATAAATAGCTTTAGGCGTCAGGATTCTCTTTGCATGTGATTAAAATATTTAATTAGCTGACCCGGCGAACTTTGTTTCGCATCGAAAGTTATTTTTACAGCGTTTACAATTTAAAGTGCTAAATCTGGATAGTTGTCAACAACAAAGTTGTAACAAAAGTACTAAACTCAGCTATTATTATTTTGCAATGAAGTAGATATCTTTAACTTATTGAGCTGAAATTTTGTTTACACGCTAACTTTGGATGATGATATTAATAGGTAGAGCCAGGCAGTTCACTGCATGAATGGTCCTGCTCTTCCGGTGAAATATAGCGACCTCTCATCCGGAGATATTTTCAAAACATTATTACAATATGGGTATCAAATGAAAGGCCTTGTTAGGAGTAACTGGAAAAATAATATAACGCCATTATAAATCCCATATGGCGGAATAGATATCTATAATGCATCTTTATAACATGGGTATCAAATGAAAGGGCTGTTGGGAGTAGCTCAAAAAATAATGCGACGTTGTTCCAAATCCAATATGGTGGAATATCTATTTTAATGTATTTTTACAGACGTGTTAGGGAATAGGGATATATTGTATTTAACTTTGATACGTCATGCATTTAGATTCTAAATTCTTGGAAATTATAGTGATTATAGATTTGTAATTCATTTGTCTTTCTTTTTTGATTAAAAAACTAATTTCACACTCGGTTCATGAAAGGGTGTCAAATGAAAGGGCTTTTGGTAGTAGGTAGCTCGAAAAATCATGCGACGTCATTCTAAATCCAATATGGCGGAATAGATATTTTTAATGAATTTCTAAAACATGGATATCAAATGAAAGAATGTAGGGAATAACTTGAAAAATAATATCCTTTAAGCCAGATCTACCAGTTCAAACTAGGAGAAAATCACACACATACAAGTAAAGCTAATAAACATGTATTAAAAAGATACATACCATTTCGTTTTGAGAACTGCCTGATGTCTTCGAGCCGTGGTCTTGCACACATTGATTTTTTTCGTCGTTGGCGAAGGAACCATTGGTTCCATCGAAGGTTCCAGATCCGTTGCTCATAGATCCAAACATTTCGGAAAAAAAATTATAATGATTATTAATTTTACGAAAGGAATACTTAGTGAGTGTATCAAAGCTCCCAGTTTGGAAACTTGACTGATGACTCTGAGTAGCCGTCCCTCGTTTTTATATTTTATAATGGTGGTTTCTGAACAGGAATAATTAGGAAGTCGGCTGAACTAATTAGGTTTATTTTGTTATCAGTGTTACTGCATGCTTGCTTGTTTGCATGTTTGTTTGTTTATTAGTATACATATAAATTTGTATGTGTGTGTGTGTGTTCATTTCTGAATTGGTTGTTAACTAGCTTTTGCTGCTACTACAGACGCTTGGTATCGAGCATCTGGGCAAGATAACATAACTTCTCGCCTTTTCTACCCGGAGGAGTAGGCAGTGGCTGTTAAGCCTCGTTTCACCGTTATATTTACATCCCAAGTGGAATAGGTGGCGACGCTATTGCCATACCGGGCACAAAGTTGTCAGTCATCCAAATTAATCAGACATAACTTCCGGAAACAATTTCGTAAAGTCATTGGTGTGAGCCAGGATTCGAACCCGCAACTTCTTGATTCCGAAGCGAGGTGCTCGACCACTGTACCACCGAGACAAAAATAAATACAGTAGACTGAGTATAGTATCTCATAAGTATCTAGGTATATTTTTTTATTACAAATTACAAATTTGAAATTGATCTTAAATTAAAAAGCATCTAATTGTAACATTGGGCAGGTAACGACCATTTTTTACCCTCATGTTAAATTTTTGGTCCCATATAAGGGGTCCACTGCCAAACGTTGAACCTAGTATTGCCAATTATTGCATATTATATGAGTCACACATATTTTCCGAAAAAATGTCGAGGAATAAATACAGCTGTCCGCATCTCCAGTTAATAAAGGCGAGAAGTTACAAAAATTAAATATAAGTTATATACGACGTATCTAGCAAAAATAAAAATTCGATTTGTTTTTGTAACTTCCACCCCGTCTAAGCCCGAAGGCGTAAACAATATATACCTAACATACGTAGCCAAGCCTATTGCTATTGAGCCATAATAATTCATAAAATCAATCATAATTCATAAAAGTACTGCCTATTATTAAATAAATAGGATTATTTTATATTTAGTACCGTTTACTCGATCACTGTTACTCCATTAGATAACATTTTTCAATCGGCGCTTTGACGCATAACAGTAGCTGCCGGCACCCTTAGCATTAACAGTGTAAAGATAAAATAAAAAAAATAATTTGGCTTATAAGCCTCGACTCGCCGTTATGTTTACGTCCCAATTGGAATAGGTGGCGAATCTATTGCCATACCGGACACAAAAGTTTTTAGTCATCGATATTTATCATACATAACTTTCGAAATTAATTACGAAAAGTCATTGGTGTGTGCCAGGATTCGAACCCGCGACCTCTGGATTCAGAAGCCGTTTGCTCGTTCACTGGACCACCGAGACTACTAGACCTATCAGTTGTTTAAATGTTCATATATACAAATACAAACAAGGCTTTTGTTTTTTTACAATCGATGTGTAAACAAATACGCCTTCCGAGATAACTGGACGTCGAAGAACAAATAATCAAACGACCCCTTATATTATCAGTTTCATAAGTTAGCGTTAGTAAAGTATGCTTGTATTAAAATTGTTCAAGGGCTATATTAGGAAGCAAAGCGAAGTCACACCGTGTTCTTTGCGGGGTAAGCAGAGAGAACAGCGCATCACACGGCATGACAACTTTCATAACTCTTGTCACACGTGGTAGGCAGATAGAGTGACATTGTCGGTGTCACTGACTAACTAAGTAAACCATTTTTTTGTCAATTAATATTTTTGCACCCGTGCAAGTCCAGGTGGTCGAACTCCTTGCTTCTACTTCGACTCCAGACTCAATACAATTATTTCTCGGAATTGTTATTTTTTTATTTTAAATATGAGTATGACTATGATGACTGTCAACTTCGTACCCGGTGCAAAGTAACGATTCGGCGAGTCGAGGGCTTAACAACTGGACATTTATTTTTTTTCTGGACATTTATTTATTTATTTATATATACCACAGAAAAACATACAATAGAGTAGCTTATGTTATACAATATTTAGGATCAAGTGACTAAAATAACAATGTACAGCTGGTACTTAAAATAGGAAAACCTGTGCTATAAGTACCAGCATCCTTCCAGTGATACAGTAAAATTATTTTATTACATATAACACAGCTATATAATATAATATTTTATATTGAGTACAGTGGGAACGTTTTACAGAACTAGAACCAAGTTTTGGCGTTCTTGTGTGTGTGTGTGTGTGTGTGTGTGTGTTAGTGTGTGTATGTGTGTGTGTGCGTGTGTGTGTGTGCGTGCGTGTATGCGTGCGTGAGTGTGCCTGTGTGTGAGTTTGCGCGTCGATATGTGTTTGCGTGTGTCTATGCGTCTATGTTTATTTGAGTTAGTAAGTATATTTGTATGCGATGATAAGTTGATTCCCTACATTGAAACCAAATGTTAGATGTTTTGATGCAGTAAAAGTTCAGATTCATCGTAGGACTGCTTCTTTAGCCAATCACTTACCATCAGTTTACAAGCGTGCAGTGATTTGTCTGTGACAGGTAGTTGCTTGATAATTTTACTATATATGAAATTTCCTAGATAATAAAAGAATCTCTGGCCAAACGTTGTTCTCCGGTGTATAATAGGCGGAAGTTTATATCTACGAGCAGGTGCTTGGTGAGAGGTTGGTAAAGATTGCCTGAATTTTGACAGGGTAGTATGTTGTTTTAGTACTATTTCTAGAATAAACAATTGGCGCACCGTTAGCACCTCACAGTACTCATATAGTTCTTTTGTAGGGTAACGAAAAGGTTTGTGAGTTGCCACTTTCAATACAGCTCTTTGCGCGCGCTCGAGCTGTAAGAGATTACTTTTAGGTGCACCACCCCAAGACATTATACAGTATCCTATGAGTGATTGACAGAGTGTCAAGTATACCATTTTTAGAATACATGGTTCCGCAATCCGCCTGAGATGTTTAAAAACGTAGATCAGCTTACGAATTCGCCCAGCGACCAAATTAATGTGAGAAGAAAAGTTCAATCTCTCATCCAGCGAGACACCCAAGTATTTTATAGTACTAACCTTCTCTATGTTTAGACATTTGCAAGGAAATAATATATTCGTTGGATGCTTATGGGCAGTAATACCATTAATTATTTGTTTTAGGCCAATTGGGGTTCTTATGCTAAAAGTCATATATTTAGTTTTATCCACATTCAAACACAAGTAGTTAAGAGTTAGCCAGTTAGTAATCCTATCAAGACCGATTTGAGCAATATGAAAAACCTCACTCCATGAACGTAAACACAAGGGCAGTGTCATCCGCATAGGTAAATAATTTACCTTGCCTCAAATTTAGTTCGCACATGTCATTAATATATATGAGAAATAGCGTAGGACCCAGAATACTACCCTGTGGGACGCCATATTCTATATCGAGATCATCACTAAGGTGATCACCTATCTTTACACGTTGTGTACGCTCAGATAAATAGCTGCGGAATAAATTAAGTTGCCGGCCCCTAATACCTATTCTTTCTAGCTTAGTAATCAGCACTGGGATTGAAAGCGCATCAAAGGCCTTAGCCAAGTCCAAGAAGATACCGATACATTTATCACCTGAGTCTAATACTTCTACAACATGACTTGTCAGATTATGAACGGCGTCGTTAGTTGATAAATGGCTACGAAAGCCGTATTGGTTATCAGATAGAATTTTATTGACTTCAAGAAATTTTTTAAGACGCGAGTTCATAATTTTTTCTAAAATTTTGGATAGTGATGACAATACGGAGATAGGTCTATAACTCGAAGCAGAGTCCCTACTACCAGTTTTATAAATAGGGTATACGAGAGCCTTTTTCAGGAAGAGTGGAAAGACACCGTTGCGGATGGCAAGGTTAAAGATATGCGTTAAAGGAACTTTAATTATAACATCAATATTAGTGGGAAATAGTTTAAAATAATATAAACTAATTCTTAAGATAATTATAATCAAATATTTCTCTATCATATGAGACGAATGGCGTAGTTTTGCAATTATGTAGGGATATTATGTATAAAGGATTGTAGATGACATCAAATACCTACCGCTAGATGGCGTCCTGTGCCGACATATATGTTAAATGCACATTTTTTGCACAATCCAATCAGTAGTAATTAATTTCTTTCTAATTGCTTAATTCAAAAACATATATTTTTTATCGATTACACACATACATACATAACTTCACACCAAATCCATTTGCAGGGTGGGCACAGTATAATTATAATTAGTGTATCAGGTTGAGTGATAATCGGAGAAAAACTGATAGAGATTAATAAATCCCGAAGAGAAGTTTGTCGAAGTCAATAAAACTTTCTTTAGAATTTTAATTATTAATACAATTTTGGTCAGTATATTACCAACTTAAAATATGGGCACCATTTACCGCAGGTTTAGCAATATTATTCCGTCCTATTTAAACGTCGGAATCATATCCGATGTTCCCGAAACGTCTGAACAGATTTTCATAGGGTTTAAGAGTTCCGTTTAACTTTTCTAGTAGAAACAAATAATCTCTATTTCAATAAAATCTAGCCTATGAAAAAAAGTGATCGTTATAACAAGAAACACGCGCGCAGAGCTGTAGGGAACTACTAGTTTAATATTTAAAAAAAATATAGATACATACTATCGGTCTAAGTACACTTTCGTTTAATTTTTATTATTATATGAATTTTATGTGACATAGAAAAAAGAACTGAATAGTTTTAAATTTTAATATTTAACTATTAAGAAATGTCAATCTGACATCCTTAATTACGGTTAATGGCGTGGTTTTTGTCCAATACTCCACCCGTGTGTGACTGTATAACAAAGTCCATATAAATATGGTCTCTTCTAAACTAAATAGATTATGATAAATAAAAAAAAATGTTTTTAAAAACATGTTTTAGTACCTTATTAGGAATCAAATGTTAGCAATTGATACTGTTTTCAACTTTGTTTACATAAACAAACTGAATTTAATTGTCTTTTGATTTCATTATGTTAATTGTTTGTTTATAGAACGCAACCCAACCTCAGTATAACAAAAGTGAAGAGCCATGCAAACATTGGATGTACTCCAAAGGTCGTCTGTAATCAACAAAATTGTAATCAATATATCTGTATAGTATTTGCCAGATATTACTTTTGGGAATATCAAATCAATTTCACCTGCCGAATTGCCATAATTACGGCTACGTACACCTTCGTATTACGGGTTTGAAGATACAGTTCATTTTCCAAATCTTATATAAGGTTTTTCTCTGATTATCTGATTATTCTGTCAAGTCTAAATTATATAAATATAGCAAGTCTTTAATAGCACAGGCGAGGAATTCAAATAGTTATAGCAATATATATATTTTATTGTTTATTTTATTACGAAAGTATGTAGTTTTGTCGTCAGCCAACAATCTTGCATAAAACTTCGTAATTCTTGTAGGTGATTTCAGATCCACCGAAAGAAATATAACAGCATCCGTGAGTTGGATGAACCTGCAATAGACGATGAAGAATAATTATTTAACTTAATTAATTTATAAAATAATATTCAAAACTTATTTACATACTTATGGATAAAAAAATGAATAAAATAATAACTTTTAATATTATTATCATCATTACATAGTATAAAACTTTCCGCTGTCTGTCCCCTTATATGCACATATCTTTAAAACTACGCAACAGATTTTGATGCGGTTTTTTTAATAGTTAAAGGGTGTCAACGGGGTAGTTTTGATCTATAATTCATGTCTATTGTAGTAAAAAATGTAATAATTTTCAAGATTTAGATCTTTAATGGCAAACGCTGCGTGGACCCTTAGTGATAAATCAAAACAATGTACTACATTATTATACACCTTGAAAAGGTCTACAAAAAAGTCTGGGAGGGCATATGTCTATCTCTTAGGGATAACCCACAAAGATTTTATTTTTTTTTACTTTTTCCGAGAAATAATGGCTTATTTACGAAGCGATTTTAAACATTACATCATTATATTTCATCCAATTAATTATCTTAAATAGATTGTGCATGTAATATAAATGATCTTGGCCCTTTACAGCATGCAATTTAAACGAATATTTTCGAAGATATTGCAGTATTAACATAGCGGGACAGCAGTTAAAACCGATAAATAGCACAAATTGAACTTTTTAATATCCAAAATTTACTCATTTATTTCTTTTGATGCGGAACAAAGTTCGCCGGGTCAGATAGTATTGTAATAAAATGTAGTATTGTTATAAAGTAACTTTAAAATAATAAAACATCCGAGGTCGAAGCATTTCTGCTCACTATTCTTGATTTCTTCTTAAGTCTGATTTAGAAAATAAGATAAATAATCTCGAAAAGTAATTAATTCAAGTTAACGCTTGCTGAAGCTAGATTTAAATGTTAAATTATCTAAAAATCAAAAATAATAATATTTTATCTAGTATTAAAATTTGAAGGGGTATTACATAATAAAAATAAATGACAGAAGTTATTTAGCGTCTCATGATTTTAAATCGATGACAATAAATATATCATAATGTTTTAATTTATGACAATTTTGACACAACACTTACCTTGCCTGGTGTTACAGAACGTAGATGTCTGACTCTTGCAATGTAAAGCGGTTCACCGTTGTGAGTATTTCCTGCTGGTATAGCTCCCACTGGCACCTGGCCATGACTGCTTGGTAGCCAACGGACAGCATGTGGCTGAGCAAGCAGTATCTGAAATATTTCAGTAAATCTTACTTATAAAATAAAAATTTAATAGTGTCATCATTATTTCATCATCATCAGCACAGCATGTCGTGGTTTGAAACTATCCACGTTGTCAAAAGATTTTGCTATAGTTTTATGACCGGCCACCCGACTAACATTAGCCCTCTTTGGGAATGTTTTCGTTGGTTGGATAGGGAACAGGTTGCAACTGGGCTGGGGAGTGGGTTTAAATCTTAATCTATCTATAAATGGTATCCATAAATAGGAGATTTGACGGGAAAAACTAACGTATCTATTTACTTGAGCTCTCAAAGCAGTGGAAGCCGAATTAAGCGATTTTAGCATTTTTGTTCATATAGTTTTCGCGGGTTACTGGTATAACTTTAAATTATCCCGATCTTTCCAACTTATAGATATCTGAAAAATAAGGATTGTAAAAAAAATAGTGATCAGATTGTAAACCGTTCTTGTACCGTAACGTTAAATTAAGCCTTTCCTAAATGAAATTTAGTTTGTGTTATTAAAATCTGATCCGAGGAAAGACTATTTTGATCTTAGGGAAGACCGGTAGTCTAATATTTAAAATATCTGAGAAAATATAGACATTTCAAAACGTTTCCTAATAGATTGTGATGACTTCTTATATTTACCTCAAAGTTATGAACAGGCACTTCTTTTCCACTATGAGGTATGTATGCCGCACGACTCCTAATTGCCAACTTGCCGGGCACAAATTCTCCGCTGTGGTGAGCTCTGATGATCCAGAGTGGGCTGTTATCCCAACCTTCCTTGCCTCCTACAAAAGCTCTATGAGTATAAGCCGAAGCAGTGGCTGGTGTAGCGGAAACCCAGTCGATTGGATCTGAAAATTATTATATCACCACATATTAAGTTGGGATTTTTTTCATAAAAAAAATAAAGTGTTCACTTTGGAAATAATATTTAAAGCAATAATGTCCTTCCAAAGGTTGCTTGGAAGAAATTGCTCGGAACGTTAAGGCAACCATATGTACCTGCTTCTAACTATTAGACCTACTTGTATTGTATTATATATGAGGATTAAAAATCAATAAAATCAAATGATTATATATTTTTGTTTGAATTCAGGATAGTTCGAAAGGATGACATATTGTGCCGACTTAGCGACGGATGAGGGCACTAAAATAAAAATGAATCATGATGATATACCTACCAACTAGCAGAGAATTCGACTTATTTCTTACATTATTAATGTGCATAAATTGCCGTATAATTGGTGTTGGTATATTATGAAATAATTACTACAAATATTATTGATGTGTAAGTTACCAGGGCCGCTCAGTATTTTGGTGACGCATTCGTCCACTTGCGACCACGTTTTAGACAGCTGCTCGCGAAGACCAGGGAATAAAGGTTGTGGACGACCGACTGTTACCGTAGTTACCGTTGGGGAATCTGTCGCGAAGTTACAGTCATATATAATTTTTATATATCTGCTGTCTTGTCTGCCTACACCGCAAGGGACTTGGCGTGAAATTTAGTACGTAGGTACATCTCGCAAATAAGAGAGTCAGAGACGACTTTTCAACATCAGAAATGGTTTGCCGTGATATATCAAAGCATGAAGGCACGTTTACAAATGACCATAATAATGTACTTATAACTTACCATCAACAACGTGGACAGGATCCGGCTGTGGTGGTTGTTGGTAGATGTAGTTGGTAACGTATGTCGGTTGGGATGGTGGGACTGGTTCCGGTGGTGGTGGTTGTGGTTGCGGATGATATACCGGCATCGGCATCATCACCGGTGCCGGGACGTATGCGTAGCCGGGCGCCGGAGGTGGTGGATGCTGACCTGGATATCCATAATACGGCGGTGGTGGTGGATTTGGTGGAACTGGAATGGAATAAACATATTGTTTTTATCCAAAAACTTTTTAAAAATTAATGACGTCATCACGTTTATCGTCATATTGAGTCATCCGTCATTAATATTAATAAGCAAAACAGTTTTCTAATTGTGTAAGTATTGATAAAATCAGCTGACTATTTACGGAGTTTGACGATTAGAAACAAATAAATCTTTCTTATTTATAGGTTTACAATAATTAAGAGTCGGGAACTCAAATCGCAATTGTAACGAAAATTCAGCGATGCAGTTTTAGCGTCTTATCTTTATAAATATACTAATCTCTGGAGGTACACACCGGGTTAGCAATCCATCAAAACATATTGATAAGAAAGAGGTATTTATTATTTGCAAAAATTAATAAGTTTTTTGTGTTGTTTTTATTTAATCATCGCATTTCATGTGAAATCGTAAATGTTTATCTGTACAATATAAAAGATAAAATAGTCTTTGGACCTATTAGAGATTATTAAAGAAAACAAACGAGCAAGCGGGTCACAGCTGATGTTAAGCAACTACCGCCGAGCATGGACACCTGCAACCAGTGCCTGCAACTTAAATAGTGTTACAGTTGCGTTACCGGCCTTTAAGGAAGTACGAACGAAATGGGGCATAAGCCATAGAATTTCACCGCTCTAGCCTCTAGCATTTATGCAGTGATCTGCTTGGCTGTAGCTACCACTTGTCTTAAGTATTTTGTAGGTACTCGTAACAAAATAATATTAATGAAAACGGGAAGTAATCTGTGGGCGTTGTTGACGATACAAAACAAAATGGCCGCAGTTATATACCTAACATATACCAAAGCGTAGCGAAGCTTAGTTGCTGGTTAATTAAGATTTTAAAGGATTGTAATAATATTATGTATGAAAGTACTTACGGTGTGACATTGTTGTTCCTTTTTTTATTAAAAATTAATTCAAAAATCTATATATTTTTGTCACAAGTGTTTGTAGCAGAAATAACCTGTTTACTGTATTATCAAGCCGTATATCGTTTATTTGTAGCTATCATATGATTCATCACAATCATATCATGTCGACGAATTTACGCGATAAGATAATAATATACTACTGGAAAAAATTAAGGGATCAAAAAAAAATTCCACATTTTTCGGTAGTTTTCAACAGGCCGTAACTTTGAGAGAAATGGTCGTACAGGAAATAAAAAAAAAGGAAATTGTAGCTCCAAGTGTCTAGTTTTTGGATTAGAACTTCAAAATTTTGTAGCCTCCGCGGTTTCTGAGTAATCGTAGAAAAACCAGCAGCAAAAAAATTCTCAAAATTTTTTTAGTTTTTTTTTTGGTCTACGGGCGTGGAAAAAATTTTTTTAGCTTAACCACTATAAGGATCGGATACTTTGTTCAGTTAGCTTTAATTTCTTTTTTTAAACACCCTGATACGTCCACTCCTCGCTGAGATATCGGTCTTCAAATGGAAAAGGATCTTTTTGTCTTTGATTATCGATATCTCAGCAACCAATGATCGCACAGAAATTTAGAGGTGGGTTTCAAGAACTTAAATGAATTTCCCTTAACAGCTGTCCATTGTTTTTTCGAAAAAAAAATTTTTTCGTTCTGTCACATGAATTTGAAAATGCAACAAAAAAAGGGCTTTTGGTGGTTTTTTGGAAAATCAAGCGCTGGATCGAAAATATTGAGGAAACCGCTAATGTTAAGTGTGCCTTTTACAGTTCAATATGTCCACAAAAACCCTACAAAGAATCAAATTAATCCAGCCAGCCGTTTTTTTGTTTCACTTGATCGAATTTTTGAAAAAATTAAAGGATCACGTTTTTTGCTCTGAAAAGCTCATAATTTTTAAAAATGAGAAAAAACAATTGTTTTTTTCGAGCTTTTTCCACATTATCGTTTCAGATGGTGCTTTTTCGAAAAAACAATGGACAGCTGTTAAGGGAAATTCATTTAAGTTCTTGAAACCCACCTCTAACTTTCTGTGCGATCATTGGTTGCTGAGATATCGATAATCAAAGACAAAAAGATCCTTTTCCATTTGAAGACCGATATCTCAGCGAGGAGTGGACGTATCAGGGTGTTTAAAAAAAGAAATTAAAGCTAACTGAACAAAGTATCCGATCCTTATGGTGGTTAAGCTAAAAAAAATTTTTCCACGCCCGTAGACCAAAAAAAAACTAAAAAAATTTTGAGAATTTTTATGCTGCTGGTTTTTCTACGATTACTCAGAAACCGCAGAGGCTACAAAATTTTGAAGTTCTAATCCAAAAACTAGACACTTGGAGCTACAATTTCCTTTTTTTTTATTTCCTGTACGACCATTTCTCTCAAAGTTACGGCCTGTTGAAAACTACCGAAAAATTTGGAATTTTTTTTGATCCCTTAATTTTTTCCAGTAGTGTATGTAGAAACAATGAAATTTACTTTAAATGCTTATATTGAACAAAACATATAATAATGATTTTTTTTTCTGTTTTACATTTACAATTATTCAGATTCAATAAAACTTCAATCAATACCTAAACTTTATGCCCTTTTCTACCCGAAGGTGTGGGCGGCGTTTGTTAAAGCGTCGACTCACCGAATTATTAGGTTCCCTCCCAAATGGAATAGAGAAACCCATTGTCATACACCGGGCACAAAGTTTATCAGTCATCGGTATTTATCACACATAACTTCCGAAAAGAATTCTGATAAATCCGTGTGTGTCCGGCCTCACACCAATGATTCCGGAATCGAACCAACGACTTCTGAATCGGAAGCGCGGACTTCGACCACTGGAACTCCGAGACGTAACTTTACAAATCTTTGTAACGATCGTATCCTTCGTAACTTTTCAAACGTTAAATCTTAACTTTAACCCTTTTCGTATACCATATTAGGGAAAAACGTAGAATGCACAAGAGCTTTGGTCCAGCAGGCGCATAGGTTGCCATTTTTAATTCTTCACTATTGCTAACTTTTTTTTTATAAAATAAGTTCGAGAAACTAGTCAGTTTCTACCCAGTGTATACATATATTTTTTTAGTTAAAATAAAGATATTCTACTATTATTCAGTCAAAATAAAGATTCCTGGTTCCGTGTATCGACTATTGGACAGCGGATTAATAAATTACAATATATATTAACATATTTAACATGAACTATGAGATAAATGATTTATCGGGCTTCAAAACATTCATAAATCAATGGTTCTCTAATATTGCGTTGAAGCTATTCGTTCGCGAAAATGTATTCGACCTTTATCATGAGCATTTCACTATTTTCTGAGTAATTATCATTAGGGATCTAATGGTATTACTTTATTAAATTACTTTATTAAATGTTACATACATAAATTTTCGCCCTTTTCTAACCGAAGGTGTACGCAGCGTCTGTTAAGCCTCGATTCGACGAAAAGTTACATACATTCAGTGTCATATACCGAGCACCAAGTTAACGTCTGAAAATAATTTCAAGAAATCATTTGTATGAGGCCGGAATCAATCCTTTGAATCAGAAGCGGGAAGCTCGCCCACTGGACCAGCGAGACACATTAGACATGTATTGAATTACTTTTTGTACATTCCATAAATTGTGGGTAGATGATCAATCCTGATTAGCTACGGCCTGCGAACTAGAAAACAAAAAGCAAATCTAGGTTTTTATTCTTCCAAAGTTCCGTTTACCATAATTATTCTGTCATTATTTGTTAGCCATTGGTTTTTAATCATATAAAACTTTCAAACAGGTTGTCGTCAAAAATCATTGGATTTATTCAGAATTCGAACCAGTGATCTTGAAAGAGGGGTCAGAAATAGAGTGCTGAACTTTTATTATTAATTTATTTCTAGGAATAAAGTTGGCATATAGCTGAGGTGGGTATTGCTCAAATGTGTATAAAGGCGTTTTATAGAATTTCTGAGTTGGTTGGGACCAATTTCATTATGTAGTCCTGGTAATCTAATGATGCAGGTATGCGGCGTAGTCAGGTGTTTCTTCAGTTCTTCTCATGCCTCACAAACAAATATGTGTTACAATACTGGTATACCAGTTGCTTAGAAAATCAAACGAAGTGTTATTTACAAAGCAAGACTTTATCAAACCAGATATCGTGCTTATATGCGATTGAAAAATTTGATTCATCAACTTGACGAATTGATTTGAATATTAAAATGAGATTCTATCGATACGACCAAGCTCCAGCTATCTCTGTATTGGACCGGGACACACTGGCTGGCCTGCCTTGGCGGCCGAGCGTCGAGTCCTGGTAGACGAGACCCTGTCAGATCCGTCCCCACCTTCGTTGGTCACGGCAATGCTGCCGGGCCACGAGAAGTGGAGCGCTGTAGCCCCGCGTAGCAATAATGCAGAAGGAGGTTGCAGTAGGAGCCGAATAAACGGACTGCGAGGGGCCGGGGCGCCACCGGCTGCGAGTCTCTTTACAGCTGACGGAGCCACCCCTTCCTGGGGGTCTCTCTGAGGCTCTCCGGGAATGAACCCCCTGACAGGGGGGCGACGACCGGGTGGTCCCTTTCAGTCCCTCTTCAACTGCACTCCGGAAGAAAAGAGCCGCGGGATTTTAGTAGGTAGCCCTGGGATAGGATTGCAAAACAGTGCTTTCAGGGAGTCCCACACTAACCCGGCCGTCCCTAGGCGAGAATTGTGCAAAAATTCCTCGCGTTACAAATAAAAGTGGATGAACAGTGATCCTTCCAAGATTACATACGTACATAAACTCACGCCTGCATCCCATTGCGGTTGGCAGAGACTTTGGCTTTCCAAAAGCTACGATCCTGACACACCTCTTTCGCCTCATCCACAGTCATAATCATGCATTCGCGTCGGTTTCGAGTACTACGCATTTTGCCTACCCAAGCCCCTTGCAAGCCCCGTCTTGGTCTCCCGATCCCGACTCTGCCACTCACATTTGCTTCAAATACTCTTTTAATCATTTGGCTTTCATTCATTCTTGCAACATGACCAAACCATCTTAACATTCTTCTTCTCTTCTCCACCTTGGTCACCACATGTTCGACTTGCATTTCTCCCTTATCGCGCTATTTTTCAACTAATGAAGTTTTCCAAAAGTAATACAAATTAAATATTTTCAGTAATAATTTTATTGAGATTCTACATAAATAACTTACTCAAGATACTTAAAACTATATATTTTGGCGTAAAATTATATGGAATGTAATAAATAATATCGTTAAACATAATTACTACTTAGATTATTTTTAATTAAATTGCAAAAAGATATTGATGCCGTCTTCTTTGTCTTATTGCATTTTATTTGTTTCTCTCTCAAACATAATGACAGAACAGAAAATTACAGAACTGGTCTTATTTACTTTGGAGACCAGGTATTGACAAACTCCTCAAATGAATAACGGTGGGAATTGATTACTGTAGATGAACTGATTGATAACAGAATAAGTTTGTTTTCAATTGATGATTTTCAGGCTCTTGGACGCTCCTTGATGTTGTCAGGGGGACCGTGAGGCCTCTCGTATGGAGGTGGACGATACGGTTTCTGGTTGTTCTTGTCCCCTGAGCCAGACATGTCTAAAAAAATATTCGCAAAGTTAGCTCATGCATTCTTATTAACGCAGGTAATCAATATTTTAATTACCTTGTCTTGTATGTATGTCAATAACTATATAACGTATGTAAATTGTAAACGTCATAATAATATATTTCATCTTTAGTGTACAGGTATCATGCAATACATCATACAATACATATGTCATAATAATTAAAATGAATTGAATGAATGAATTTTTAGTGCATATTTTCGCTTATCGTCAAATTATTCTATCAATACTAAGTACCTAATTACAGATGGCTTTACAACATTGTTTTGTTTATACTATTGGTATTTTTTTTTAGTTTTCATTTGTATCATTACAAATTTAATTTTAATTTCACTATCTCGGGTTTAATAATTAATCCGTTCTCTTCTTGATAAAATATATGAGATATTTTTCTAAAATTGGTTGGGTGGAACACTAATACACGTTCAGGCAAAACATAAACATATACAGTAGTAAATATTTCATGTAAATATTTTTTGCTTTAGAACAAAGTTATAAATTACGTACCTGTATATATAGATGATCAAAGCTTTTATTGAGGAATAACACTTTTGAAATGTGACGAAAGCTTTTATTATAGAAACAACAGGTTCAAAAGTAATTTCACGACTGAATTCATAGTAGAATTACGTAGTTTATAAATACAAAGTGTATGAGATAAAAACCCATCCGAATTTATCTTGAAAGATGATATATCTGGGGAAAGCTTCTTGAAATCGGAATTCCCTGCTCTTCACTGTCTGACTGTTGAGTGATTATTTACAATCGTTATTTGACGATGCCACATGCAAATGATTAGATAATAAGGAATTCCGCAATATAGGGAGCTATTTATTTTGCTAGATGCCTAGGTTCATGTTTTGTGTAAATATGAAGACTGTTTAGAGAAATTGTTACGTTTGAGGATCAAATTTTAAATCATAATACCAGTTTTTCTTTGCCCAGTGAAGATTTAATAGGAACATTCATACCAGCAGATTAGAAGTGTGACCATGTCGGATTCCCCATCCTTCATCCGAAGGTATAACGATTAAAATAATCTCCTGTTCCATCTCACCATATGCAATAAGCCCGCGGAAATAAATTCCCCGTGTTATTGTGCCTACCTATAGGATTTTTACAGAGAGAGGTTTCTATATTTGTTTTGATACACGTATTGTATTTTACTATTGAAAACTCTAATATGATGGTTGCATATAAGTTTCCCTAAAAAGTTTCCTTTAAAAGGTATTGTAGTGTATCCGAAAATTTAAGAAAATCATTTCTCCATAACATATTTTTTTACAATGCCACTTGCTAATATTATTTTTTATATTAGCATGGCACGATGAATTATTAGTTTGATACTCCGGAACTGAGAAGTGACTAACGCAATCGTGATATATGGCAAATAATGGCAAAAATGGACTGCACCATTTTTCCATACCTTTTTTTTTTCTCGCAGTGGAATGCATTTACGCATACCCCGCCGTCATCAAGGCACGACTCCGTGACGACGTCGGGGTTATGTGGGACTCACCGGCTGGTGTGCAAGGCCGGAATACCCACTAAACCACTGCGGCGCACTTCTCAGTCTAGGTGGGGCGCCAGGGGCTCGCGGTAAGCATTCTACGCCTGGCGCCCCGACAATTGCCCAACCAGCCCCGCAGCGCGCGAGCGTTAAGGGGGGCCGGTACGGCGACGACCGCTCACAATCAATATAAGAATATTGTCTAAACCTAGATAATATTTGTCATACTCTAGTTAAGATACCAAGAGTTTCATAGAACCGGATGTACTCTTGCTTATGTTCTTTTTTTTATAAAATATGTTCTATAATTATAATGCTTATTGTTAATTCTTTATAATAAATAAATAGATAAATAGTAGTGCAATTAAACGACTATTTAGTTCTTACAACACCCTTATAGAAGATTGTTTAACACCATCACAGAAATATAAATAGAGTGTTATCTTTCTCTTCATAGTAAATTCACGGTATTTACAACAATAAATAAGGTTTTTCCCAAACCAGAAATGATAAAAACAATCAAACACTTACTATCATTCAATGATTGACACGTAGAAACCGATGATCGTCCGAGGCTGCATCATGGACACTACGATAATTTTCAGTCTTCAATTGCACTGAGCATGCTTAGCTTCTTATAATAACATTACTTACAAGGTAGACTGTAAAATCGGACGAGGTTTTAAAATAACATAAGTATGTCTTGTATATTATAAATAATAAATTGTTTTTTTTTTCCACAGCACCTTTTGAAACAGGACCTCCGAATGGGCCAAAGCTTGAAGTACAGAAGCTTCAAATATATAAATAAGGAAGTAAATAAGACCACCGGACTGGACTAATTTAGGTATACAAACGTTTTCGAAATTATTTGTTTTTATTGTCATTACACGATGCTGCCGGCAGCGTAATAATTTCGGTCCCATGTATTAGTAGTCCATTGAAATGTTATAATTTTAGGACCAAATATTATATTTCTTTGAGGACGCAAAATATTATATCACGTCTTTGATTTTTAATATAGGCCAAAATTTATTTAAACATATTTGTACGCATAATTTGCTACAAATTATATCTTAATTTTTTTTTTGTAAGACGCATAGTTTCCAAGATATTGTTAGATGTAGATAGTAGTAGAATAGTAGATATTGTAAGATGGCGGCCGGATGACAAAGGTGGCAACCCCACATACTTCAAGTTAAGCTTCTATTGACCGCCCCAAATGTTCCAAAGAATCTAAGCAATGCAAAGCTTATGTAACATTACGTATATATGGGAATATAATTCCACCGCTCAATTTTACAGATTTAGTCTTCTCGGTGGTCAGGAGGTCGAGCACTCCACTTCTAAACCGAGATGTTTGTAGGATTGAATCCTGTTAATAGGTACTGTTAATCTTTAAGTTAAGTAATTTATAAGAAAAAGGCATATTAATAGAATCGCTCATAAATTCGGAAGAGATTTTTGACAAGTCTTTAGTGGTCTCTCTTGTGGTAACTTGACTCAACCCCAAGAGCTTTGATTTAAAAGCGATATGCAGAACCTCTTGGCCACTAAGACGAGATGATGAAGAAGATTTCTCTGCAAAATTTTTGATATGATACACGCAGAAGGTTGCATTTTTATGTATGGGATAGGAGGGTACTCGTTTATACAGGCGTGTCACCTGATGGTGAGCAACTAACACCGCCCATGGACGAGAACTGGCAAGCAACTCAAGGCTGACTCTTTTCAGTTGTTAGTTTAACAATATTTGATATAGTAAATAAAATCAACTTAACTGTAAATTAACTATAAACTTAAATTAACTAATTAACTGTAAACTTATAGTAGAAGCGTATACCTGGGAAGGAGTTAGAGATTTTATGGAGCCTAGTAGTGGACACAGTAAGTTTGTGTTTATTTCTTAAATTTAATTGATGGATATTACTGTTTTTTTTTTTTAATTTAGTTATAGATTAGACACATATTAACAGTGGTAGAGCCAAGCAGTTCGCTGCATGAATGGGCCGGCTCGACCGGTGGAATACCACGACCTCTCAGAAGACCGACGTAAAGTGACTCATGCCGCGTTTCGTTCGGTGAGAGAGGTACCCGGAGGCCTGCCCCCCTTCCCCATCCTTTTCTATCCCCTATCCCTTAAAGGTCGGCAACGCAACAGTAACACTATATGTGGTGTCTGTGGGCTGGTGGGCTGGTGTCCATGGGCGGCGTTGCCTGCTTACCATCAGGTGACACGCTTGCTCGTATGCCTCCTATCCCATAAAAAAAATTAAAAAAAAAGTTATATTTTTATGAACACAGATTAGATTTTCATAAATAAAAAAAGGCTTCGCAGCGGCGACTAGTCGTGGAGGGAACGTCTTATGACGTTCCGACTGACGCAGATAAGCAACTGCGTCAGTCGGAACGGCAGCTTCAGTAAATATCTGTGCCATATAGCCCGGAGAGAAAGATCTTCGGGCTGCGTTGAGTGTGACATGCTGGATGACACGGCGCGCTACACCTTCAGCTGATGCCTGGCAGGAGCACCGGGACGGCCTCGTGACTACGATAGGTGGGGACCTGTCGCTACCGGCAGTGATCAGTGCCATGGTCAGCAGCGACAGGTGCTGGAAAGACGTGTGAGAGAGGCCGCGGAGCGGGAGTGTGAATACGCTCCTGATGCGGACCCGCTATGGGTATCCATAAGGCCATGCTTTAAAAGAAGTGACGGGATAGCGTAGATTTTCCGGATACCTCTTTAGGCTGATATTCTGAAAAGTCATCGTATCTTAGCCGGTTGAGCTGGCCTATTCAGCAGCAAACTGCGTGGCTCTATCACTTTTTAACAAGTGGATAATCCCATTTGATAAGGGTGAAAGGAAGTGAAAAAATTTATATTTACAAAAGCAATATACTCTCGAATACCAGGCCGTAGGGATAATATTTATAATGTAAAGATCTATTGACTGACAATTCATATCTGGGGACCAATATTTACTTACTTTTTAGCAGTAATTTTTTTATTCTCTGGAAAGCCAACATACAGCCCATTTTAAAACATTCCTTCTTATTGTAATATTTCTATTAATTCTTTACATGTTACTTGAGTTTTATATTTTTAATTAAATCAATAATTTAGAAACTTTTATAAAGGTATGTTTCCTTTCTAAATAGGTGTTTTCATTTCTAGAATTCGTGAAGAAAAATTGCTTCTAAAATCCGATGAAAATGAAAAAGTCCGTAATCCGGTTTCAGAAATTGAGTAAGTTTATAACAGTTCACACGAAAAATAAGGCAAAAAAAACTTATATTATTAAATAATTTTATTATTTTATATTATTTATTTAAGCTAGTAACTTTATAGACTGAATATATAAAGTACTTATACAAAACTAAATTAAATATGGTAGGCATTATTTAGTACATTACGTCTAAATGTTTAGTTAATAATAAAATATAATTCCAAATAAATTATAATTAAATCAATACCAATAAATTTATAACACTACTGATTGTTATAATATACATAGTTTTAAATAATAAATTTCCAGTATTAAAAATATAGCACAGACTAAAAAACAAAATACTGCGAGATTGCTAACCTAACCAAGCTATTACACGGTAACCATATTATTTGACAGTTACTGCAAATGAGATTCCACACACGAAATACGTGGTACTTTTAATATTTAGTGATAGTAGCCTTTTGGTGATGTGTTGCTCATCTGACGAATGTTGGAAGCAGTCATGAAACACGTGTTCGGCTGGAAGGTCTGTTGGGTCGGTGGTGCATATTGATAGGTATTTTGTTGGTATTGGTTTTTTGTTGGCCCCACACACGGCCTGGGAATGATGCAGTAGTTCTGGTAACCGTTGTTCATGGCGGACGAGAAAGCGCTTGATCGGTGCATTCTGTAATTTAAAAAAAATGTTTACAAAACTCTATTCATGTAATCAAAATGGATGGGCATAAAAATATAGTCATAACATTTCCTCGTTATTGTACAGAATCAATAGCAATCTAAATGTAACCAACATAATGTATTTCAATTGTTATTGTTTTAATTCATATACAATTTACAAAAAAACTAACAGTTCAGAAGGCCACTCATTTATTTTACTCATTTACTTTGGCTGAATGGGATCCAATTTTAATTAATAATATCAAATAACAATGTTATTTATAATAAAAATATATTTTTACTCTAAATGTATTATTCACATTGAGATAAAAGAAAAGTTCTTCATAAAGAATTTGTTAGTGTCCAAAGCAAAATCGTAATACAAACGATTATTTATAAATATATACTAACTATTTATTGAATATAATGTTTGATTGCATTAGATCAGTTAGAAGATGGCAATTTGAAAATAATAATCCAATTAGCACCATAACATCTAACAATGAGTTAACATGAGATGAATTAGTTGGAAAATTTAATTTATTGAATGAATTTTGTTTAGATTCATTTAATATCGAAATGATACTTACATTATTTCGAGATATAAGTTCTTGTATAGCCTCAAAAGATAGGTTTGGAATTTGTTCCTGCTTGAAACCGACTTGTTGTCAATGTCAAAAGTATTGTGTTGTTCTGTCGAGCCTAACATCAGGTATTTATATAAAAACTTCATTTGTGTTATCAGATTATTGGTACCACTAGTGTATGTGTTATCAGCAGCACCAATCATTATTATTAATCGTAATTTATGCTTTATTATTCAGAATACAATAAATTTTAACATTCGATTGTTCCCTTTCATGTATATATTATCTGCCTACCTAATAAATCCAATAAATCTTTCTTCCAAGAGAACACCTTTGATCTTTGGTATCTAAATAACTGAATTATGTCTGCGTATCATACTGCACTATAGAAAAACGTGAGTTAGATCTGGTTCTCCGGTCGAGAGTTCGAATTCTGACTTTCCAAAAGTTATGTCATGAATCATCATCATCATCACCCTATTGCAGTCCACTGCTAGACATAGGCCTCTCCCAATGTGCGCCACAAAATCCGATTACTGTCCGTATCCAGGCTTTTCCAGCAGCCTTTCTTAGGTCGTCTGACCATCGGGCTGGTGGGCGTCCTACACTACGTTTACCAAGACGCGGTCTCCACTCTATGAAGGTCATAGAGTGGAGACCGCGTCTTAGTAAACGTACTCCGTCTCCAAACGTTACTCCATCTACCATCGGTCCTTCGACAGATTTGACCAGCCCATTGCCACTTCAGCGAGCTTATTCTACGAGCTATGTCGTTTACCCCAATTCTTTCTCTGGCGGATACACTCATTCCTAAGTTTATCTTTCAGGGATAACGCGAGCATAGCCCGTTCCATAGCTCGCTCAGCGACTTTAAATTTGTGGACTAGCCCTACCGTACCTAAGTGTCCACGTTTCGGCACCGTAATTCATATCCTACGACTGGGACGATGGGAACAGTGGGACCACCGGGACCGGGGGGGGGTTGTATTCGCGCTTTTCTCATAGGAAGTTTTTTCCCATAATCCCCACGCTGGGCAGACGTGTTGGAGACCGCAGGGGGTGAACCTTTTAAAGATAAAGACGCTGCTGCCCGACCCTACCAAGAACATTTAGGTTGACCATATTTTAGAATGGTTATCCCGCCATTTTTTTGGTGTTCTGCTGTGTAAGCTTGTCAGCCATTATGTTTTTCTTTGATTTTTTTTGTTTGACTGAGATGATGAATGAATGTTGATTGTGTTTTTGTGGGAAATTGAGACAATCGAACAAGTTGGCCACTTGGTGGTAAGCTATCAGCGTTGCCCATAGACATCTACAACACCGAGAGGGACACGGTTGCGTTGTCGGCCTTGATGATGAGATAACACATTATCTGGGGGATGGGGTTTCTTCTCTCATCTAACGCGACCTAGTATGTGCATTTTACGATTGTCTGTGAGGAATGTGAGGAAGGTCATGAATGAACTGCTTGACTTGTCTACGTGGATCATTATCATATCGATTAATGTCAATAGGTTTCGAGAAAATTCTCTAATAATATAAATACACATTTGGGATTAGAAGCAAACTACCTACGGCAGTCGAATTTGCCGCTGTCTAAAAATTCAAATACTTCATTCATTCATTATTTCATTATTCGTGGAAGTATTATGTTAAATATAAATGATTTGACATAACATGTTTATTTATAGCATCAGCACGCTATTAATTACTGATAAACACGTTAAATTTAGTACCATGATCGATATAAACGGTATATTATCGATTTTCCTAAACGGAAAAAGACTGTCCTCAGAGATAAATTCAAGGCTAAGATTAAGACATTCAATTTTGTTGTCAACAAGTTTGTTTTAATATAATTTGTTTATCGGTAATCCCTCCCTGGATACTGTACAACAATAGTTCTGAGTAATACTATTTCCAATGAAATTATGTATCTCTACTTTTTTAAATCTGATTAATTATTTAATTGAATATGAAATTATTAGGTGATATCTAATGTATGAAACATAAACAAGGAAAAAATCGTATTTGTAAAGGTTAGTAGAAACAGACACTGTTGCGTCGTCTCGGTGATCTAGGGGTCAAACTGCTGAATCTAGAAATAGTGGGATCAAATCTCGAAATTCTTTTCAGAAGTTGTGTATTACATATCAGTTAATGAATATCGATGACTGACAACATTGAGTTCTGTGCATGGCAATAGGTTCCGCCATCTATACTTAGTGCGACGCTGTATATAATAATATTATTTCTCATATTATGTACATTTGTGGCACATGAGTTCTTTCTTGCCCGGTTCTTCTCATGATAGCCCTCACACTCGGAATCGGGCCGCTCGTGGCGATTGCGTCAGAGTTTTCTTGTAGTGTTTTTCTGAAGTGATCGTGTGTAAATATGTCATTTAAAAAATAAGTTTAATCTTTGTATTTATTTGTTGACTATTTCTAAGATAACTTATGAGAATAATATAAGTTATAATAATATCTTGGATACAATACACATAGCACCCTCTAGTTCCAAGCTAAGCAACTAAATGCTTGTGTTATGGATACTAGATAACGGATATTAATAAATATATACTTTTCTTTTGTAAATACATACTTATAATACATAGAAAAACACCCACACGACACACAAATATTCATGTTTGTCACAAATATTTGTGCTCGGGTGGGAATCGAACACCCGACCTCATTGCTACAGCCGATAATTTTACCAATGCGCCACTATGCCCCTCAATTAAAGCTTCTTTGACTTTGACATAGAAAAACCTGGTCCCATAATATGGGATTTAATTTTGTCAAGGTAAGTATGCAACGAATGAATATTTCCAATTGAAAAAAAAAAGTTCACGCCAAATACTTTGCAGGATAGCCACAACTCTTGACATTTATTTTTTTTTATTTAAAAGCTAAGTTGATAACCTACAATTGTATAAAGGTACCTTATATATTGAAGGAGACAAGACTTTGTCACGATTGACTGATATTATCACAACTATCTATAATATTTTTCTAGGTCATAAGGAAGATATTATTGTTTTTGTGTGAGTCACGTTTTTTTTTTAATTAATATACCTACGATGTTGATATTAATTACTAAGCTAGAAGTCATTGTTTACCTCTTTTTGTCGATACTAATATTATATTTGTAAGTTTGCACCTATACTAGGTAGTACGCTACCTAGTATAGGTGTAATCGAATAAAATAAAATATCAAATCTTAACCTTTAAACTTACAACCATTCAATGAGTTCTGTGTTAGGTTTTCTTTTGCTTATTTTAGTATTTATTTCTGAATGTAGTAATATCTCGTTAGGTCACAGACAATAAATGGACAAATTATATATAATATTCAATAAATTTAGTTACAAAAAACTAAAACACACGCTTGCATATTATACAGCATAAAAAGTGGAAAACAAGTATATAAAAAGTGGGGCTCATCTTGATAATGTGGCACAACGCATCTCTCGGGATTTGTCGGCATATCGATGAACGTATATTGAACAAGACGCAATTATTAGGATAGAAGGATGACTCATCATAGGAGTCTCAAACAATTTGCAATATGCTGAGTGCAAGACTATCTCTCTTACTCTCATGCGAATTTTGAAACTTCGCAGGAGAGTAAGAGAGATAGAGCTAGTCGGAAATAAATTTTCACTCCTGGCGAATCTTATCAGGATAATAAGACTGTTTATTTACAATATTAAGAAGAAATAAATAAATTACCTTGTTTACAAAATATACAGACGATGACATTGCATTAATTAATTAGTAGTAGTATTTTAATAAATACTACTACTAAAAGCGTATTAAAAATGGAACTTTCACGTGTAGGTACGCAAATAAAAGCCGAATTTTACGTAGGTAATTCATGGAACACGACGACGGATGAATCTGACTGATGCGACTGACTCTTCAGAGTCAGTCGCGTCATAAACTACATGAGGCTATTAATTCTTATATTTGCTAAAGTAGAAAAACATAGCCCATCTTCTGACGCAGTAATACGTCGTTTACACTCAGCCCAAGTGGGCGGGGTAGTCGAGAGGGAAGTGGGCAGAGTGTAAGCACGACACTGCCACTGCCACTCGAGCTCTCCAGCTCCCTCAGTTGTCTGATGTTTCGTGTGGAAGTCAAAGGATAGCAGGGCGAGCGGCAGTGTGTGCCGCACACTCCGATAGAGAAGTTAAAATTTAAAAAGAAATCACTAATGGCAACATTAGTTGCCATTACGTTGTTTAAATTGGTTTAATTGGACAAGCGATGTGATATTTCTTTTCAAAACGTACATAACAAATCATACATAACTCTTAGTAAACATACAGCTATCGCAATGCTGCCAGCTGCACGGTAAAGAAGTATGAGGGCTGAGTGTGAACACTCACTCGCGACGATGCTGCCGCAGAAGTATTTAGGGCAATATTTCCGGCAGCGGGAGGAACAGTGGCAGAGGCTGAGTTTAAACCAGACATAAGAAAAATAAACTATGTCTCACGGTATAAACGAGACCACTACAAGGAATAAGAGAAACCGCTTTCAAATAAAAAGAAACTCGTATCTAAGTCCATGCAGTAATTATTTAGCGCGATGCTAGTACTGACATACAGGACTACCTATTGCCTCATATGTCATTAGTTTTTTGTAATGATAATGTTAATAACTATTCTTAATCTTTATATATTCATATGTATAATAAATTCCGAAAATAATTCCAAGAAATAAATTGATCCCTCAAGTGATTTCTTGGCCGGAATCGATCCTATGATATGATTTCTGAATCAGAAGCGGGAAGCTCGACCACTGGACCACCAACACTTTAATTCCTAGACGAGACCTAGCCTAACTTTCAGACTACAGATTTTCATTACATTACAATATCTATTTTAATAAATTTTAATGATTAGATATTAATTATAACTTGTGTTTGGTGTTTTAGTGTTTGGTGTTTTTACTGTATATCTTCAAGATGAAAGATGTAGACAGCGTCTCATATATAAGTAATTGGTTTCGTAGACCAGACAATTTGTAGCAGGCACAAATGCCATCGGTAATTGTCAATCATAACCTCTAAAATACTTCATTCCGCTTAAAAAGTTGGTACTTAGCTGGAGTAATGATTCCATTTCAGGGTCTGATAAATTGAAGTCTTAGTGATAAACCAACAAGGCTACTAAGACGATATAGCCGTTCTTAATTTTTAATCGTTATTTAATGAGTGCTGATAAATAATTAATGATTGTTAGTATTTAGTAGTACGTATATAGAGCATATAGGTAACATCAGACAATAATAAATGCAACGATATGATTTTTAAATCTAGATAAAAATTCTGATTAAAAATGTTCTTTTTATAAGCTTTTATTTACCTTGCACTGTATGTATGTATGTATGTATGTAAGTATGTAAGTATGTATGTTCGGTGGAATCTTGTAACTCAATTTTGAAGTAGATACCTTCAACCGATTGAGCTGAAATTTTGTATACACGTTTACTTTGAATGACAATGCATGATATAGTGTATGACGTTATTCTATATTCAATATGGCGGACGCCCCAAGATGGCGGAATGGATATTTTTAATGCATTTCTGCAATATGGGTATCAAATGAAAGGGTTTGTTGAGTGTAACTCAAAATATAATATGACGTCATTCTAAATCCAATATGGTGGAATATCCAAGATGAAGGAATATATATTTTAAGCTTTCGTACAATATGGGTATCAAATGAAAGGGCTCATTGGGAAAACTAAAAAAATAATGTGACGTCATTCTAAATCCAATATGGCGGATAATCCAAGATAGAGGAACAGTTTTTTTTAATGCATTTCTACAATATGGGTATCAAATGAAAGGGCTTGTTAATAGTAGCTCGAAAAATAATGTGACGTCATTCTAAATCCAATATAGTGGAATAAATATTTGCGTTTCTACTATATGCGTATCAAATGGCCCTTTCATTAAAGAGTTATATGATAACTTCAAAAACTATGTCTCGGTGGTTCAGTAAACTAGCCCGCTTCTGAATCAGGAAGTCTTGGGTTCGAATTTGGCCTCACACCAATTCTTTCGAAATTTCTCTCGAAAGTCATGTGTAATAAATATTTTTGACTGACCACTTTGTGCTCGCTGTATGGCAACAGTGGTAGAGCCCAGCAATTCACTGTATGAATGGGCTGGCTCGACCGGTGAAATACCACAACCAGCTCACGCCTTGTTTCTTTGGGTGAGAGAGGTACCCGGAGACCTACTCCCCTTCCCCATCCCTTCCTACTTCCATATCCTATATCCTACTCCCTTATAGATCGTGAGACGTAAACATAGCGGCGAGTCGAGGCTTAATAGATGCTGCCTACACCTTCGGGTAGAAAAAGGAGTCGAGCTATGTTATGTTATTAATTAATGTTATAAACAAATTAGATTGTGTATAAATATTATAGATATCATAGGGTTTTCAATATGAGCGGCTAGATACTAGTGGCCTGCTTGTTTGGGCAGTGTCAGTCAATCTGTTGTTTACTATTCAGTCACTGATGCCAAATCACCATGTCAAGATACAAGGTTAAGCGGCGCGTCCAAATTTATAATCAAAATGAGTTAGTGCTAACATTGAGAACCTTACGACCACTTTACGGCTGAGGCGGTAGTCCATCACAGGCTTTCCGTTGACCTATGTTTTAATAGTTAACAGTGTTTTAATTGTGGTCAGCCACGCAATCTGCTGCATGAATGGGCCGGTTCGACCGGTGTAATGCCATGCCCTTTCAGGATACCGACGTAAATTGGACAGGATTTAATAACTTTAACATGCACACTAACGGATTTTAATGGTGTTATAGGTATTATTAGAATTAAACACAGTGGATGGTGGGAACGAACTATAACTTTTATTACAACACACTCCTATGTTACACTCAGGTCAGCAAGTATAAAGTACTGATTAAAACAACAGATGGCGTTACACATCACAAGTAGTTAAACATATTTTGTTATTAAACAACAGTCCCACATAACAAAATTAAGTTGCAAAATCAACAAATAAGTAACAAAAAAATTTGTTTACTTAGGCTCGAAACTGTTTGCTGCTGGTCAAGCATACGCAGCCTAAGTAGAGAAAAGACTTTAGGAGGTCTCCTCATTGAAGAGTTGGACTGTTCGAAATTAACTGGCAAATGACCTTGTAACAATGATGCTTTGAATGAGATGAAGAGACTGAGAAACTAACCCATCGATAACTAAAAACTTGAAAATAATTTAAAGAAAAAAACTTTTTTAAAGAAGCTTTTATTTAAACGCTCTAAAAAGAATAAAATAATTTTAACCTTATACATATTAACTATCAACTTATAACCTTATTATATACAATTTATGTGATAATAAAAGCTTGTCGCTATGTTCAACCCAACCCTTCCCCCCTCCTCTTCCCATCCCAATTCCGACCCCTTCCATTTCCCATGGAAAGGGCCGGCAACGGAACTGTACCACTATATGTGTTCGGGTGTCCATATATATGTTATAAACCAAAAAAATATATTTGGATAATGCGATCCGTCACAGTAATCATTAGATCTAAAAAAATATTTCTAGATGGTTATGGATAGCCACTGATAGGTAATTAAACATAGCGACAAGCTTTTATTATCACATAAATTGTATATAATAAGGTTATAAGTTGATAGTTAATATGTATAAGGTTAAAATTATTTTATTCTTTTTAGAGCGTTTAAATAAAAGCTTCTTTAAAAAAGTTTTTTTCTTTAAATTATTTCCCTTAATGATGACAAGTATAAAAGTATACCTTTCTATATTACTGATGTTTATAAAAACTAATTTAGAAATGATGCAAGTTTTTAATTCATAATTAGAAAAATTTTATCATTATAATGATGACGCATGGTCTTTTGGATGTTAACGTGTTTAATGTCTGAAGATGTGGGCAGTGGCGGAACCTAATCCTAGCCCGAATAGACCCCAAGTCTTCAGATTCAAAAGCAGTGTGCTTAACCACCTGATCACCGAGATGGCTGATGTTATTATTTCTTAAATTATAAGAAATAAGCTAACTTTCAACGGCATCTTCGCTCATATAGAACATATAGAACTTAATATTATTATAGAACATAACAATTAGTCTTTCCTTATAGTTTTACAGATTTACTTGTAGTGTACTTAAGCACTTAAGCAGTACTTAACTGCTTAAGTGCTTAAGTAGCTTAAGTGAATGTAATGAAGAAGGATAATACACAAGTTACGACAAGAATGATAAACCTCAATGTGAAGGGATATAAGGGACGAGGAAGACTTAAGAAAATATGGATAGATTGTGTGAAAGCCTACAGACTAAGAAAGGTGTTGGTGGGGAAGATGCGACTGATAGACGGAAAAATCTGTTGAGCTGACAGGCAGGAAAATTATGACCTTGAAATTAATATGATATACATAACTTCTTGCCAAATACCTTGATTGATGAGATTCTTACTCACCTCGCTCGCTTCTTTGAATTTCATAACTCTTTTCATGCACGCGCGTCGATTTTTGAGCCTCCTAACACCACCTTCCTCCAGGACACGTTCTTTCTATTTGGTCATGGAATGTGTGTCTTGGCCGTCCTCGACTCCTACATTCCCTTTTGCATTGTATATCTGCTGAGTCAATCTTGCATCATCCATCCTTTCTACATGTCCGAACCATCGGAGCATGCCCTTTTATACTTTTACACCGACATTCTCTTTCAATCCAATCCGATTAATCATATTTATACTTTAAATAAATCTTGTATACCCTGTCCTAACATTGATTTGAAAAGGTATATGGCCGCTCACTATGGCCGCACCCTAACCGAAGTCAAAGTGCGGGACCAAAAGCGGTATGTCTTGCCGCCACCTCAAGCGTATAGCTCTTGATGGTAGTCACAAGGAGAGTCACCCCGTGAATTCCTACACTCCCCATTGTCCGGTTGGGTTCCGTAGCAGAATAACGCCTGTGGACCGCGCGCTACGCCCGAGAGCTAGCTGAAACTTCGATCCGTGCTTGGGACGCCAGATAAGCCGGCAAATTAATCAGTATAGTTTAAAATTTGGATGAAGCGCCTTACATATGTGACTTACATTAAGCCATTACACCAAAAAGCGTCGTTTTGACATAAGAGCCACTTCCTCTACACAAAGATATCGACGGAACGAGATAAAATTTTATTTGATTGTACTAAAACAGGGGCTTATTTATTTTATTACATGACGTACATATTTTATGACATCTAGCTTATATATATTTATGTAATGTTTTATTTTTAATATGATTTATTCCTAATAAGCAATTCAATCTAATAAATAATCGAAATTATCGGCTAAATAATTTTATGTTTCCTCTCAAGTAATAAATTTTAATAGTCTATTACTTTGAGATTGCTCCTTTTGGTTATTGGTGTTATTAAAATTAATAATCACATAGTATATGGCTCGGTCGTATTGATAGACGCCAGAGTAGCTTATATATGTATACCTGTAACTTCCCTCTTTTTTTCTATTTGGACGTGTAGCTAGCTACTGTTACGCCGCGACTTGCCAAGCTTTTTATCAACAAATAAATGGTAAGGAAAAAGTTGGTTCGCATTTTATATAAAAATTGTAAAGGTTTTTTATAAAGTTCATTTACATTCGACTAAAGTATGTGGGTGCCATTTTGTTAGATAACTTTTTGCCATTTGTAAGTTGTAGGTAGGGACGTGATTCCATTGCTATAAAAATTTTAATGCTTCTGATCTAAAAATTGCGGCACATTAATTACAATTATATTAATTTCGCATCTTTCGATTTTGATTATGTTATTTGATTGAAAACTGATGTGATTGAGATTTTGTTTAGCTATTAAGTATGAAAATATGTTCAGGCGTTTTGAATTTTGCTCTGGTTGTTAGTAGTATAATTTTAGATCCGTAGCATTAAAATTTTAACTAGTAAATTCATATATTTAATATAATTTTAAACGTATCCAGGACCAAAATAAGATTTGTTAGGTACGCTTTCTCGCTAGCTCATAGGTAAAAAAATATCAAAAAAAACTACATTCGGTATACAGGCAAATGAAACTCTTATTAGTTACCAATAGTTTTGCCAGACGGCACTAAATGAGATCAGACTAGAGAATAATTTAATAAAGTTAAAAAGGCACAATATTATAGTGCATTCATACAACTAAACACCAAATCCCTGGCAGAGTACGTAGAGAAAACCTTTTTAGAAAAACCTTTGCACACCTCACCCGCTCCTTTCACTTTCATTACTGTTGCCATACACGTTCATCGGTTTTTAAGGCTCCTTACATCACCTTCCGCATCACGTTCCACTTGGTCATGGAAAATGTGCCGTGGCCGTCCTCGAATCCTAAATTCTTCTACCTTTACACTAAATGTTAGCTTAGTCCATCTTGTATCATACATTTTTATCTGAACCATCGGAGTATTAGAGCATTCCTTATTTTTACACCGACACTCTCCTTCAATCCAACTTCGTTCCTTACAACCTTGTACACCGAGGGCCACTCCATACATTTTGCGCAGTCCCCTTATTTCGAGCGTGTTTGTCCGTATTTCATGCACACTCCGCCATACCCAACTCTCGCCTCCATAAGTTAGTATTGTAATTTGTACCGGAATGTGAACGATGGTGTTTTACAACAGTCTTAATTAACTTGCAGTTCTTACTCGACTGCGTCAGAATGAGGGTTGTATTCTTCAAACTCATGTTTGAAAGTAGCATATAGCCAAATAGTTGGATTGATATTAGCTTCAGAAGTGCCACTAAGTTTTTCTAGGCACCTTTGAAGTTTATTGTTCATTATTAATCAATAAGTCATATGACTCACAAAACTAAACAATAATCAATAGGTATACAAAACAGTACCTACATGGCTGTTTACGATAGATAAGATAACACCAATTAGAGCGCGTAATTAATATAATAATTAAATACCACCAGTAATTAATTAATCTGATAAATAAATTAGACGCGCAATGCGGTACAAGATTTCGTAAAGAAAAGTAAATTACCCTTTAGCGCGTTTCCAAGAAATATTTCTTTATGTTTTAATAATGGGCAAATATATTGATATAGGTCAAAGAACTCAGTTGTCTTGATCGGTTAGGTTAATATACTCCTGGCTAGACACTTTATCAATGCCATATTCTCACTGTGCCAGGAAGTTTGGCATAATGATAATATATGAACACTCTTTAAAAAAAAAACAAAGACATAAAGACTGCGCAAATGCACTAAGATAATGGGGAACAATTCACTACTTTTCTTAATGTGATCATGTGTGATGTTAATATGAAAATTGATGCATAAGATATATCAAATCTTACTCTTATGAATTAAAAGAGCAGGAAAGATAGTTTTAATTTAATTAAACTTGCAGACTAGTAAAAGAAATCATCTAATAAACTAGACACAAAGCATTATGAACTTCAGAACTCACCTCTTTGTTATAAAGGCTCGTATTACGTACAATAATCAAAACAGATTCAATTTCTTCACATACTTTATCAGATTTATGATATGAAAAGAAACACAATTTTCCATTTCAATAGATAAGACAGTCGTGACCATAAATATTAGGTATGTACTTGATTTTACCTAAATATTTGTCATCTGTGTGTTGCTGGGGTGTAATGACTAACGTATTTATTTAGTTGATTTTTTTAATATACAGATACACGGTAAAAATGTATGAAAATGTATGATAATAAAAAGAGCAATGTTTTGTGATTGTTCACAGATTTATTTACAACGAATAACTATTAAAAAAAATAACTTATAAGTAAAATATTATACAATAACACAAGGCTGGAGATTCGGTCAGAAAGGTCTATTGGAACGAGGGATCGAACCGTGGTGGTGTGGTGTTGCTGATCTTTCTGATAGTAGCGGCAGGCATGAAGCATCCGGCATTGGGTTGGAAGTTCCTTTGTTGAGGCTGGCCTGGGGCACCGTATGGTGGCTGACCGTAGCCTGGTGCGTACTGAGGACCTCCCGGATTGTTGTACATCGGACCACCTGGTGCACCTGGCTGCATAGGCATACCATTATTCATACCACCTGGCTGCCCCTGATTACCGTATGGAGGCCGCTGCATTCTGAAACAATTACAAATGTCAATTATAGCCTACGAGAACAATATTTTTGATAAGTAATTCGTAACGTCATCCCAAATTATATAAGCAATAAAACTCGCTTAAAAGCGCCTTAAAAAGACTTGAAATAGATTCATAATTTGTCACAAGCTTTCTAAAAATGACTGAAAATTGAAACACTTCTTTTAAATTACAAAAACGATAAATTTAGTTAATATTAATTTCACAAATATAACTTACATGATTTTGTTATTTTGACAAAAAAAAATATAACACAAAACACCTTTAGCAGAAGCGATTGATATTGGAACTGTGATATAAAATTTTTCAGCTCCATACATTTATACTTTTCTTATCGGCTTATTCGAAATGCGATAGCTCAATTATCTTCAGAAAAAATCATGACAATCATTTACATGTGCAAAATAATATCGGGTGTCGACCGTTGGCATCACAACATTAATTTTCTTTTGCAATATTCCGTATAGATTGATTGCAAAATATCCAAAGATAGTGTCAATTTAATTTGATGCCTTTGTTATTTGTCCTAATAAAATATTATACAAAACAACTAGAGAAAATGAATCAATCATAAATGTATAACACATCATAGATTTATATACACAAGTTATAAATCTAGTCCAAATATTGTTGGATTACAATCTGTACTGTACAAATCAATGCTAGAATAGAGATATTTTCTCCTGAATATACAGTATTGGTTCTTAAGATCATTCAAAAATAAATATTATGTATCTCCATAAACAAATAAATGTCGTGACCGTAAAGTGTGGTGCTAGTATTTGTACATTTCATATTAAATTTAACTCAAAGGCTGTCCGAAGAAATTCAGATGGAATTAGGAGAGTTGGTCACAGACTAAGCTTGTGTTATTTACTTGTAACAACAATCATCTATCATCTTCTCGTCAATTCTTTTAGCAGTTTTCCTGTTAGTAGTTTTAATCCCAAAAATTTTGTTATTGAGTACTAATGAAGAGTAGTAATTCCGAGGAAACTTTTGATAATGAACACCAACAAAGATTAAAAACTGGAAACTAATTTTTATCACAATTAAATATTAAATCCTCTAACTCTAAATCCGTAGATACCGTATGTCTATTGACAATATTGATGAATTATGACATATTATTTGCATGTTTTTCCATGATTTCACTGTGTATTTTGCGTAATAAATTTGTAACACATACTGATTTCAATTTAGCTATATCTCCTAAAATATTTGTTTTTTTTTAAGGTTTTGGGCACCAATCGACATCTGCAACTCCTAGAGAGTCACAGCTGTGTTTCCAGCCCGGTGGGCGTCAGGATGGTCGGAGGTCGTGGTGTGGTGTAGAAAAGTGAGTAGATATATCCAGTTGTAAAAGTAATATAAATATGTAGGCAAAACCACAATAGTCAAAAATACATTTTATACCTTTTGATGGATGAAAGACATTTTAGAGATGATAGAAGTGTTTAAATTTTAATAATTAGAATGCTATAACTAGGGGGATTGGCTTAGAAATCCTGTTGCGAAAAACATTTCAGAGACAGATTGTGCGTCTTTTCTTTTGTTTTTTCGTCTTTTTTGTGCGTCTGAGGTTCAAAAGGTACGTTTATTTTTACTTTCCACAATAACTTATGTGATGTATTTGAAACTTCTATTTATTAATGCTGAATTTATATAGCTATGGAAAAGCGTAAATGAAGCGTTGGGCAGATTCCTGGGCGCATAGAATGTCAGCAGACAAGCCCAGCTAGCAACCCACAACGCGGTACTGCGGAAAATCTGCGGAGTGACTCTCGCAGACCGAGTCGAAAACCAGGTTATAAAGAAGGAAATTGGATTGAAAGAGAGTGTCGGTGTACAAGTAAGAAAGGGCATGAAAGGGCTCCAATATGTAGAAAAAATGGATTATGCAAGATTGACCAAGCAGATGCAAATGTGAATGGATGTAGGAGTCGAGGACGGCCACGACACATCTTCCGTGACCAAATAGAACGAAATTATGATATCATTTAAAATGGGGGCAAAATGTCTTCGACCTCACGACTTACTACTTGTAAGTAGTTTGTTAGGGTAGTATTACAGGGGCTAAAACCAGTCACTGTCAGTTGTCTCTGCGCTTTGTGTAACTGCAACTATACCCTTAGTTCACTTCAGTTCCGAGACATAGGTTATCCAAAAATGTTACCATAGAAAATGTAAATTTGATTGAAAAATTAAGAACTGAAAAAACATAAAATTATCTAAAGTTACTAAATGCATGTTTACTCGATGTATATACCAACATCTTTTTATACAGTTGTTGTGTGTGCCTGTTTGAGATAACGGCTGGATTGATTTTACAATGTCACAGGCTGTTCGCAGATGTAATAAGAAATGACATAGACATAGTCGTATCATAGAATTTTTGATAATTTTTATTTAATTAAACGTGTAATAAATCGTCTCAGCTTACAATAAACGCTTTAAGAGGCTTGAGGAACCTATTACAACCCATCAAATAGGTACACGCATAAAAATATGCGCAGCCACTTACACTTGGATAAATTCCATGTTTTGCATAGAGAGATTATCAGGAAGATATTGCTGTCTAGATTATGTTTCAAAGATATTGAAAATTTATCTGATATGATATTAAAGTAGCTTTATAGAGTGACTTTGGCCAATGATTTCAACAAAAATTCTTCCGCAAATTTCCGTTTCTGTCCGTGCATTGAATATTTTGCCGAAAAGAAACATATATTACTTACTTATTTGATATGTCATGATCCCGGTAATATTTTTATAACAAAACGAATTACACTTTAAGTACCTACTTATATGTTCACACAGGCTACCAATAAAGGTTATTATTATTAACTACTTATTTTATTATAGCGTGATAAGGCAGGGTTAAGTTGAAGGATAATATAGTGACCAAGGAAGAGACAAGTACATAGGTACTTGTCTCTTCCTTGGTCACTATATTAGTTAGTTGAGATGTCAGAGTCGGGATTGCTAGATCATGACCGAGTTACCATAACCAAATAACTGTTTAAAAAAGGAAATATTTGGTGCTGCACACGAAACCGAATACATAATGAGATGTGACTGTAGAGGAGTCAAAAAAAGGATCTTAGCTTGTAGAAATCCAAAGTCTCTGCCAACCCTTGACGGATACAGGTGTGTGTTTAAGTGTGTATTGTATTTTATTATAATGATTCATAGAGATGAGTAGATAGAGATCTAGACTGTCAACTAAATTTTGTAAATGCAGAAAGTATCAATATTATCTATTATTATTGATAGTGGTATAGATATTAACTATCTGTATTAATATTCTTAAAATCAGACTGCGCTATTGGTTGGGGTAGTATACCTATATATCCATTCTCTCGAGAAGGGACATAGGTATATTGTCCTAACCAACAGACACGTTACAGATGCGTTTAATGCTAGTCGTTGTCCATATTTTCAATCGCTGTCTTGATTGAGACATTTTTATTTCACATCACAACATAAGACTGGTTAAATATCTCGCACAAGAAAAAGTACCATATCAAAACAAATATGAATTTAGACATAATAAATCAACAGTTGCCGTACTAGTTATCACAAAAATTTCTATAATAATAAAAATAAGTACCTACACACTATTTTCTTGGACCTCTCAAAAGCGTTCAACACATTCTCCATGCCCCTTCTCATACAAAAATTAGAAAGTTCTTGTATAAGGGGACAAACTCTGGCAATCTTTGCAATATTAATGAAAACACAGAATTGAATGTATTAAATTAACATATACGCAATGCTTTATTGATTACAGTTGGTGTCCCTTAGGGTAGTATAATTGGTCCGTCACCCTTTTGGTCTTAAAGAATTTTTGTAAGACTCATAATTTCGGAGATATCATGAAAATGGTGTTTAGACTCCTTTTCCAAGCTAGCGGCTAGGGGAAAAGGGTACTTACCAACCCCATAAACTTGGGTTAAGCTCAATTGACCACCCACATAATATGTTCAAAAAATAAAATTGCGTCCTCTAAGAAATGCAATAACCAAATAATCAAAACAACATAATATAATCAAAACAAAATAATTTTAATTTAATTTTTATTAACCTAGAAACCAAGTCCCTTTCTTTTTCTCAAAAACTTTATAAATAATAGCAATATCAATAGCCCGTTCAAGATGAAATAATAATCAGCTTTGCAGAACAGCCGCTGAGTTTTCTTGCTGGGTCTTTCTCAGGACTGGCCGCGTTTTTGACCCAGTGGTAGATTTTTAATAAACACTTTACCTTTTAATTTAAAATCAATGAATATTTAATAATAGTTATACTTTAGTCTCAACCAACTTAAAAAATAAGATAATTTGTAATAATTTAATAATAACAACTTTTACTTATTAAATCATACAACAAAGGATCTTTAGAAGCAGGATATATGAATGCATCTTAAAAATAAGTATTTAACTTTTGTTCTCATGGTCTGATGTGGGTTACCAATAGTAAAAATCATATTTTTAACATCAACTTTTTGATTTTTATTTCCAAAAAGTGGGTGCTCTCTGTACCAATGAAAATAGCTTTTGAACAACTACCATCTTCTTGTTCATCACTCGTGAAAATGATCTCTGTAAAGAGTTCGAAACGTCGGGAAATAAATATAAATAAATAATAAATAAACGCGATATAATCCTAAAAGTTGTTTTAATCAATGCAATAACCAACCTTAAAATTGTAATATTTCAATTGACTAACGGGAGATGCTTAATATTTCAGAAACAACAGATTCCATCACTCAAACTAGCTATTAATCTTACAGATCTCAATAACTATACCGTGATTTGAGTTAACGCCGTATTCTCTCTCTGTGTCGACTCGGCGTGAAGTTATCATGTTGTTTGATTTGTCAAAATAACAAACACATAACAAAAGATATAGACGTTAATTAAGTGCAGTCAGCATGACCTGAAAGAGTTATGGGTGTAGATATTACTGATGATGAACTAATTAAATTTATATACATGATATTATTATACTTAGTCTGGCCATAAATACTGTTACAACTAAAAATAAAAAATCAATCTTGGTTGGAAGCGATTGTTTCGGACTTCATTAGAGCTGAAGACTGGCCGTCGTCTAGTCCCGATCTTGATCCACTGGATTATGATTTGTGGTCAGTTTTAGAGAGTACGGCTTGCTCTAAACGTCATAATCATTTAGTTCCCTAAAACAATCCATACGATTGGCAGTGAAGGATTTTCCCATGGAAAGAGTGTGTGTAAATTGATAACTGGCGTCAACGTTTAAAGGCCTGTATTGCAGCCAATATATTTTATGTCGTTTTATATTTATGTATTAAAGTAACACACTGTAAAAGTAATAAATGATATTTGCAATTAAAAAAAAATTTTTGCTTCGTTACTATATTTAAGGCATGACTAAGTATATTTATATAAAAGATATAGACGTGAATTAAGTGCAGTCAGCATGACCTGAAAGAGTTATGGGTGTAGATATTACTGATGATGAACTACTTAAATTTATATACATACATAACTTCACGCCAAGTCCCTTGCTTCGTACCTATATTACCTATATACCAATTATACGGGGTACCTATATCAATTACTTCTTATTACAAAGTCTACTTATGATATTCAGGTAAGTTTTTTCTCCCTTTCATCACTAAATTATAATCTGAACACTACAGATGTCTTTGGTTATCAGCAATCGACAAACATTATCGATATTTGTCCTCAAGTCACGAGTTAACACACTGCTCTTACAATCTTATGATTAAGTATTTCCACGGTATTTAATTTAATCGCTAAGTATCAGATTAATTTCTTGATTAGGTAATTTGAATTGATGAATTTTAACAACTTTTGCCGATCGTATCGATTTTTATATAAGGCCGTGCGGTTCTCATGATTGATCGTTAAAAAATCAAAATGAATTACGAACGTACTCGTATGAACAGACATTTCTTTGGTTCTTACTATTCATAATCGTTTAAATAAAAAAAATCTTATTTTTCATTCTTCTTCCTTTTAGATTATTATAAAAAAAAATTCGCGTGGAGTCCCTCCGCGCTATAGAAGTGAAACTTTATAACAAACATACGTTTATAACACGCTTAATTTAAAAAGAGCACATCTTACATACATTACGACGGGCCTCGAGGTGCATTGGTAAAACTACCGACTGTGGAACGGAGATTGACGGGTTCGATCCCCACTCGAGTATAAATCTTAATACGGGTCTGGGTCGAATTTGGTAATTACTCCTCTATGTAAGAGGACCTGCCATATTCAACGTCGCATTATTCTTTGATTTAGGTACTCACCAAAGCTCAAGCCAATTTGATACCCATATTGTAAAAATGCATTAAAATACTTATTCCGCAATATTGGATTTAGAATGACGTCACATTTTTCAAGATACTATCGAAAAGCCCTTTTATTTGAAACCCAAAAAAGCATTAAAATTATCTGTGAATGAGAGCTAGTGGTGTTTCCCGGGCGAGCCAGCCCATTCATGCAGCGGACTGCTTGGCTCTACGACTGTTATTAATATCATCCCTAGCGGGTTTAAACACGTCAAAATTGAGTCCTAAGATCAAGAACTACGTAATACATATTTATTACATTCATAATATATACCTATATCATCATCATTAGCCTTTTTTTTTTGAGGTCCACTGCTGGACAGGCCTCCCCCATAGAGCGCCACAACTGTCGGTCCGTTCACTCATGGGGGGTTTTGCCATAATCGCCACGCTTGGCAGGCGGGTTGGCGATCGCAGTAGGCTGCATTGTGTTGAGAGAGAATGCTGCTGCCCATTTTTCCAGCCTTTTCCCTTAGTCGCCTTTTACGACACCCACGGGAAGAGATGGGGTGGCGGTATTCTAAGCTGGCGCCACACAGCAAGCAATACAAAGCAGCAATACAAACAAGCACAAAGCAGCCTATATACTACATTGCAAAAGAAAAAAAACATCGATCTATGCGGTTCGCTGCATGAATGGACCGGCTCGACCGATGAAATTTATTTATTTAACACCACGATTCAATTCACACCAAAGAAATACCACGACCTCAGAATATCGACGTAAAATTGCTTGTGCCGCTTTTCGTTCGGTGAGAGAGGTATCCAGACTCTCTTAAAGGAGGGCAACGCACCACGGTGTTCACGGGCGGTGTCAAGTTGCTTACCATCAGGTTACCCACTTACTCGTTTGCTCTCCTATCCCATAAAAAAGAAACAATCAAAATATTACTATCATTTTCGAGTGGAGAATTATCCAAATCTCAATTTTTTACCATGGGGTACCTACCTAATATCAAGTAATTCAGAGAAATCACTGGAGCTCAACTACTGGACCACCGAGACTATTAATATTAAAATATTATAGGTACTATTAAAAATGGGAATGATAGCTAAGTTTAAACAATAACTAAGTTCCTAACTAGTATTTTAATTTAACTTTGTGTTTAAGAATACAACAGACTGATCTGAGGCACTTGAAATTTTGACTTTGAGTAGGTGTAACCTGATGGTATTATTACATCACAAGTAAAACTAATAATCACTTTGCACTTTGAAAATGTATCATGTGTTGAAATATAAATTTTAAACGGCATGGCACTTCAAATAGATTGTAATTAACAGACATAGAATAGTCAACATTATCATAATGGTGTCTATATAGATATATATTCCAAATATAAAGATAATATATAATAATAATATTTGATATTTTTGTATTTCATAATATGGAGATTATTTCACCGAGGACCAGAAACAGACTATTATTTATACCCTTAATCTGAACTTATAAATGTTTCTTTTTAGAAGATTATTTAACCATGAATATAAATGTTTATCATGTCATGATTGAAGTCAGTTTGTCATTAAATTATCATTGAAATTAATTAGTATACTGGAAACTGACTTCTGAAAATGATAAATGAAAATTATACCTACATTTAAGTTACTTGATAAATAACATATTTTTATGTTATATTCCTACTAAAGTAGTTATGTTCCTGTATGCCTTTAGATAAAACTGTAAATAGCTAATGTTGTATGGTTGTAGGTATGCTTTGCAAGATTTTAAATATGATTAAAAAAGAAAATAGAATTTATAAGTTTATAATTACCAAAATATTCGTAAGTATATCCAGTAACAAGTAATATATTTGTTCAAATCACTACTAATTCTAGTTTAAGCACAAGCTTTGTTGTCTTTCAGGGAGTAAAATTAATTTATCGTCACATTATCGTCGTTTTTACTTCGGTCGTTCGGTCATCGGTTTTACACTTTACAGTTGGAGTATAATATTATACTCCAACAATTCAACATATTATGTTGAACATTTTTAATAAAAGCACATAAAAACAATTAGATTGGAGTACCTACTCAATACCTACTGTCAGTGTTACGATTGTCACACATGTTTACTAATAATTCGTCGGGGATAGTGCAAATTCGCGAATCTACCATACGTAAAGAACGCGTATCTACAATCGTCCAGTTTTACAGAAAAAGCTTCCTAATAACTCTATTAGTTAGTTCTAGGGATATTCGATATACATCGATGCATCGAAAACATCGATGTTTACAATGCAATACATCGAATCCATCCGATGAATTCCGATGTTTTGAAAAGCCGTCGATATACTCGATGTATCGATATTTTTTTATAAAACATCGAATCAATCACTTCGTCTAGAAAGTTCTTGAAGTATCAAATGAAACAGCATATTTCATCAAAATCATCAATTAGTACGACTACGTAATATACCTGTGTATTATTTTACAATAAAATACATGTATATTATGTAGTCGTACTAATTGATGATTTTGCTTGAGGAGGAAGCTGAATCTTGAGTATATTATTTATTTTATAATAATATATTCTCATGATAGCCCCCACACTCGGAATCGGGCCGCTCGTGGCGATTGCGTCCGTGTTCTTTTTTGTTCCACGTAGGCACTTTCCACAAGCGCTCGTGTTTGTATTTAATTTTAAATAAATTGATAACTGTACTGTTGACTATTTTTAAGTGTCTCTGAAGACCTATAAAAATAAAGTTATTTTGACTTTGACTATACCTAATTATTTTTGTTGCTACAATCGACTGGACTATCTGCCACGATGGACAAGTTATAATAAAGGTTTTTCTCATATATGGCTTTTATTATTTTATTATGTTTATTAAAAAAATAAATGCCATATATGAGAAAAATCTTGTTTTTAACCGATATATCGAATGACATCGTTATACAGTTACGATGTATCGATTCTATAAAAACATCGATGTTTTTTCAAAATGGACACCACTAATTAGTTCTATGATCAAGCTCATTTTGATTGGCTTCATATTGGTCGAAATGAACTCGTGTCAAGGCGGTGGCAGCCTATCAAAATTTTTCGAGATTTGCTCGCGAAAACTTTAATTGGCTACAATTTTCACTTACGAGAATTATCCAATGCTAGTCCGCGGATTTGCACTATCCCCGAGGAATGTTTTTACGTTTTCGGTAATAGAGGTCGCAATACGCCAACTTAAATCGCGCTATGGTTTCACTACCGTAGGGTTTATATATGATTGATATTCCAAATCAATTGTAGTACCTCCACTTGCCACTAGATGTCTGTGTACTAATAAAATTCAAGCTTAACAAATTGAAAAGTGAGCTTCACATATACTTCGCTGTTTTAAAGTATTATTGTATATTATTATATATTGTCCCGCGAGGGCCGCAAGGGGGCGTTAAAAGCGTTAAACGCGCTTGCACGAGACATTAGAAGTTTCACTTCAAAAATTCATCTAGTACTTTCAGTAGGTATTTAAAAAAATCAGAACGATAGAAAGAAAAGTGTCGTTGGGCGGATTCCTGGGTGCAAAGAACGCTAGCAGAAAATCTAAGCTAGCAATCCACAATGCGGAATCCCAACGCTAACTTATGGAAGCGAGAGCTGGATATAGCAGAGTGTGCACAGAAGTAGGATAAACGCGGTCGAAATGAGGGCACTGCGCAAAATCTGCGGAGTGACTCTCGCTGACCGCGTCGAAAACGTTGTAAGGAAGGAAGTTGGATTGAAAGAGAGTGTCGATGTAAAAGTAAGAAAGGGCATGCTCCTATGATTCAGACATGTAGAAATAATCAAGAAAGAATTCTGATATTCATAAACTAAATTTAAGAAATAAAAACAAACTTTGTGCCCACTACTAGGCTCCATAAAATCTCTAACTCGTTCCCAGGTCAATGTATACGCTTCTATATTAAACTTCCAAACGACGCGGTTGATTTAAACATGGGTAAATTTAAGAATTATATTAAAAGTAGATTATATCAAAGGGCTTACTATTGTATCGCAGATTATTTAAACGACGAAAAAAGTTGGGAATTGAACTGCTCCTTTTGTGTTGTGTTGATTGTAATTATTACCATTTGTTAAACTGGAAATTGAAAAGAGTCGGCCTTGCGTTTCTTGCCAGTTCTTCTCAAGAAGCCGTGACGTCGGAACTGGCACTTAGATTCGCTTTCACATTCAAGACAGTGTGATGAAAGGTAATCTAAGCCCCGCGAATTTTAGCTAGTAGTTTTATGTGACGATTCTAAGTACTTTGTAAAGTCTAAGGAATAAAGATATTTTGAATTTGAATGGATGATTCAAGATTGACTAATATACCATGTAAAAGCGGATGGATTTACGAGTCGAGGACTGCCAAGACTGAAAACACACTTTCCATGACCAAATAGAACGTGTTCTGGAGGAAGGTGATGTTAGGAGCCCCAAAAATCAACGCGCGTGCGTGAAGAGAGCGATGAAAGTCAATTAAGCGAGTGAGGCTTGCAAAGCCTCAGTCCTCTCTGCCTACCTCGTAAGGGATTTGGCGTTAAGTAAGTAACCTAACCTTATCTTGTTTTGTAGTCATGTTTTAATTTTACGAGGTTTCCGCTTAGAAATAAAAACCAAGTTATTTATTTAACTTAATAATAACATAATCAATATCGTCTATTCTGTTAGCGATATAGAAAACAATCTGAAAACCGGCAATCTTAGCCAAATCCTTGCAGGATAGGCAGGGATCGTTTCGTTAGTTTAGATTTTTTTTAATATTTTAAAATTGGTAATTTTATTACATAGCAAGATAATAATAATCATCATCAGCTTTTGATGTCTACTGTTGGACTTAGGCCTCCCCAAAAATCGACGCGCGTGCCTGAAGAGAGCGATGAAAGTCAATTAAGCGAGTGAGGCTTGCAAAGCCTCAGTCCTCTCTGCCTACCTCATAAGGGATTTGGCGTTAAGTAAGTAACCTAACCTTATCTTGTTTTGTAGTCATGTTTTAATTTTACGAGGTTTCCGCTTAGAAATAAAAACCAAGTTATTTATTTAACTTAATAATAACATAATCAATATCGTCTATTCTGTTAGCGATATAGAAAACAATCTGAAAACCGGCAATCTTAGCCAAATCCTTGCAGGATAGGCAGGGATCGTTTCGTTAGTTTAGATTTTTTTTTAATATTTTAAAATTGGTAATTTTATTACATAGCAAGATAATAATAATCATCATCAGCTTTTGATGTCTATTGTTGGACTTAGGCCTCCCCCATGGAATGCCTCAGCTCACGGTCCTGTGCCTTCCAGATCCAGGGGCTCCCAGCAATCTTGACCGATTAATCGGTCCACCTAGTGAGGGGAAATCCTACTCTACGTCGACAAGTACATGGTCGCCACTCGAGAACCTTTCTCCTCCAACAGTTATAGGCTCGTCGAGCGATGTGGCCTTCCTATTTCCACTTCAGCGTACTAACCTTTCGAGCTTTACCATTTACATAGCCCAATAGGTTAATTAACTACTGTGATAATCATATTTTATAATGACAAAAGGCTATGCTGCTGCTGCGCCTGTAGGGAATCTCGCAAAAACAAAAATATTGTTAGTGGTTTTGTTTTTAAGCTTCTTCTTTTGGTGTCTAAACTCTACTTGAGATATTTTTCTCTTCATAAACAGATTGCACGACTATTGAAATCTAACACTCCTGACTGACGCACTAGTTTTAATACTGCATCGAGGATCTGCATGGCCATTTATTTTTTGTCGTGGCAATGCACCTGATCCTCTGGGCAGGTTACTACTAGTCTTTGAGAAAAGCTATGACAAAATTCAATTCATATATATTAGGGTAGGCAGATACTGTAGTAATAATTAACTATTGTTGTTAGTAGCATATAAATCCATTTTGATCTCCCGATCAAGACTAGTAAATATTGTGTTATGACTTTCGATATTTTTGTAAATATAAAAATAATGCAATTAAACAAATGCTTTATACAAAACTAATTTTATTTACAAGTTCTTAATCTACGTATCGTATTTTTTTTAACTAAAATTTGATTACTCCTCAATCGCTGGTGGTTTTTGTGGGTGTGCTCGTTTTGCTTTCATTGTTCTTTTCCGTATCAACATCATTGATTACAGCGTTGGTCTTCAAAACTGTTTTCTGTCTCAATTTTCGTGTTATTAAATAAGATGATAATTGGAGAATTGCTAAACATATACCGGGCAATAGCCAAGCATCAGGCATATGTGATACAGTCTTTGTATATAGTAGTGAATAAAGCGGAGATGACATTGTCTGTACCGCTGATTCTAAAGCGCCCATCACACTGTAGATTTTACCTATAAAGAGAAAAAAATAAACAACGGATGTTGATTAAATCTATATTGCCACAAATAGCCTGAATTATCATTCACACGATAAAGTATTGACGTAGAAATGTTTATTTTTAGACATATTTCAATTACGATTTTAAATTGTTTAATAAATGACACTAATAATATCAAAGGAGTTAGATTTTAATTATATGATAAATATTATTTGTACATAAATCTGTTGATGTAATAGATACTTAATATGATTAATTTAAATTTAGTAAAACACAATCACGTACAGAGAATGATGCAATGAAACAGGCACATAAAGGCACATAATCTACTCTTGATTTATTTTAGTAGTCTTTTGGAAAACGTGGTTAAAACACTGGTAATACAATAATTCCACACTCTTCTCGCGTATGGACGGAGGGTTACCAAGGTCTTAGATCTGAGCAGATCTGAATTACTATCGGGTTTACTATAAAATTTTCCGCTTCTAAAAGCCATAAATAGTCCCAAATCCTTTATCCAATGATAAGAAATCTTCGATAGAATTTGACTTCTGAAGTCAAATTTATGAGTATTTATGTGTTGTCTTTTCCACAAGATGATGGTGAGTTGAGGGAATGCCGCCTACTCCCTCTACTGCCACTGGTATTAGAGGCGCTAAAAAGTGTACGTATGATGCCTAAATACTGCACCATAATTGTTTCAGCTATAAGCTACTTATAAGTTATTTTTATCGATATACAAAGTCGAAAATTTAATTTTAAAAAATAATCTTTTCTTTTAAACTTCACACTCTTGCTACCCGAATGTGTACCCACTACAAGACTCGAACCTGTTGACCTGTTTTGTCAGTCATCAACATTAGTGTGAGTTAGGATTCGTGCACTTTACTTGCAAAGCACCGTTACGACAATTTCTTAAATGTTAAAGTAATTTAGAATTTGTTAATTTATGATACCTTGTTCATTTGGTTGTATTTGTTTATTTATTAGTGGTCTCTGTACAACTTGCGATCCTTGCGATATTATTCCAACCACGGGCACTGCAATAAATAGAACGAATATTAGGTAAAGTTATATTAAAACCAACTTATAGATAAAATTTCGTTGTCAATGCACTTATATTAAAGAATTTGTTCCATTATCTCATTTCCTAGTTGAATAATATAGCTAATATTATCTTAACAGTTGACATATTGACATAAATATATGCCGTATGTATTCTGGAGACAGAAGATATTTCTGTAGGGATTGCTTAGAATGATAATATTATGACAAACTATAAGTTAACTCGTAGTAGTACAGCCACGCAGTTCGCTGCCTGAATGGAATCTGAACCGATGAAAATTACCACGACCAATCCCTTCTCCGCTTCCCTTCGCATCCTACTTCCGACCTCTTCCATATCCCATTATGAGGGCCCGCAACGCAACTGTAACAATATCTTCAGGTGTCCATGGACGGCGTTTGTTGCTTGCGATCTGGTGACACGCCTGCTCGTTTTCCTTTATCCCATAAATAGAAAAAAAAAAATACAGGTAAACTGGTATACTCACATATAAATACACACATAGTTGTAGAAGCAGCTATTAGGCCTGATGTGGCCAAGATGTAAGATAGACAGCTCAACATGCCCACTGTTTCGTCAGAAAGACGAAGTCGCCGTTTCAGTACGGATAGAATTAGTATTGTTCCTGCGAAAATAATGCAGTAATAGTTAATTAATTAATACAATTTAAAAACAAATGCAAATAGGTACCTGGAATGAAGTCTGTTCTGGACATTTTAATGTCTATACATATAAATAGAATTAAATTATCTGTTCGTAATATTGAAATAACTGAATTCTATCACATTAATTTAATATATATCGACGTAGAAAAACGTATTTGCTGTAAGCACCAAAAAATCTAAAATACTCGTACGTTTATTACATAGTTTTTATCAGAAATTCTCAGACAGTCTCAGTGGCGCAGTGGTCGAGCACACAGCTTCTGATCCAGAGGTCCAAGTTCGATTCCAGATACTGACACACACCAATGACTTTTCGAAAATTGTTTTCGGAAGTTATGTGGGATAAATATCGATGACTGAAAACTTTATGCCCGGTATGGCAATAGGTTCGCCACCTATTCCATTTGGGACGTAAACATAACGGCGAGACGAGGCTTAACAGCCGCTGCCTACACCTTCGGGTAACAAAAGGCGTGAAGTTATGTTATGTATGTTATGTTATGTTATCAGAATTTTTTTTTGCGTTGATTAGTCTGGGTCTCGTATTTCTACGATGAAGAATCACTTACGCCGTAAGTTTTTTTGACTACACTAATGACTTCTACGCTGTAAGTCTACCAAAAACCAGTGTTTTAATGCATGTGTTGCTTACGACATTCTTGCGGTAAGTAAGCTTTTATTACAAAGTTGTAACAAAAGCTTACTTACTTAGCTTTTCGTAGGATGAGTTTTGTTTACTATTTACACTTGCATCATTTTAGTGATTATTAAACTAAAAGGCCAAGATATTTACTACGTTTATAAAATCGTTTTTTAATAACTATAAGTCATGTACTACAAACAAATGGCATTTATTTTGAAAAAAATATTAGATATCACACTAGAAAGTAAAGATAAAATGCGAGATCCCTACAACATTTTGGTGTGAGTTTATACTTGTTTACAAATAACTGATACGCCATTGGTTGCAACCATCAGCAAAAAAATTTACTAGCCATGCTCCGCTATGCACTGTCTGAATGCCAGAACTTAGAAATAATTCAAATAAATTAGACAGCATGCATTCAAAAAGAACGTGCGGTTAGAAAATCAACTGTGTGGGCGCCATAGATTTAGCATGTTGTATGGCGCCATAAATTGAGCATGTCGTAGTTTTTAAAAGAACAAACCAATCGTAATGTTTATAAACAGATCTATGGCAACTGATGCTGAAATTTCCGAAATTTCACTTGGAGGTTTGAGTAACAGCAAACCAAAGGATAATTCATGTATTTATAATATAATTAATATATAATTAATTAAATATAATTTAAATAATATTATTATATAATTTTATTGTATTTAGTGGTCTCGGTGGTCTAGTGGTCAAGCACACGGTTTCTATATCCAGAGGTCGTGGTTCGAATCCTGACACTGGCTCACACCAATGACTTTTCAAAATTGTTTTCGGAAAGTTATGTGTGATAAATACCGATGAATAGGTTCGCCACTTATTCCATTTGGGACGTAAACATACCGGCGAGACGAGCCTAATCTACCTACTTAAAATAACTAAAATAAAGAAAATAATCCTGAACGATACTTAACAAAATAACGTAGTGTTTAATCTACATAGAATTACGTTTATAAGGTTTACAATTAAATTCATTAACCTTCCTCACTGCCTTTTATTCATATAAAAATATTTCCACTTCACATATGTATTTAAAACAATCTCATCAATGCCAGGCAAATCTGCGCTATAAATAACATCCAATTCGCTTTACCTAAGAAACGATGAATGCCATTTATTCCTAGTGATAGAGCCAAGCAGTTCGCTGCATGAATGGGCCGGCTCGACCGGTGCAATACCACAACCTCTCAGAAGACCGACGTAAAGTGGCTCATGCCGCGTTTCGTTCGGTGAGAGAGGTACCCGGAGGCCCACCCCCCTTCCCCATCCTTTCCTATCATCCCCTATCCCTTAAAGGTCGGCAACGCAACATTAACACTAAATGTGTTGCTGGTGTCCATGGGCGACGTTGGTTGCTTACCATCAGGTGACACGCAAGCTCGTTTGCCCTCCAGTTCCATAAAAAAAATACGACATTTAAAAGGTCTAAAGAAAAAGTAGATGTTTTGGCGTCATACAAACATCATTAGGGTTACAGCATTTTACACGTATGTAAAGAAAAACTGGTTTGCTGTAACCCCCACTATTTCTGAAAGTAATTGATTTAGAAGTACATCTTTATACCTAACATGTAAAGCAAAAAAAAAAAAAAGAATACGTTCTTAAAGTCATGTTGCTACGACTTATAGTTTTGGAATAATTCTCATTTTTGAAAAGTTTTTGGCCTCTGGTGAACATTTCATATTTTGGTGCTTACAGCAAATACGTTTTCCTACGTCTATATACAGTACATAAACTATAATATCTTTTTTTTTAATGTCTGTCTGTCTATCTGTTTGTTTCGGGTCACATCTGAAATGGCTAGACCGATCGATGGGTCAGCTAGGCATGTATATAAACTATTCCTTGAGACGAAATCTTAAAGGATAAATACACTCTGGCCAATGTCGGTCTAAAGATTGTTTAGAAGACAGAAAATATTCAACAATTTAATTTACAATTATTTTAAATTTAAATTAGACGTATGAGCAAATCACTTTTCCATCTTTCTTAAAATAAAATGCAGTAAATTTGACTACTACAGACAGATACTATATGGGCGTTCGTCAACTGCTATGCTAACTGGAACCTCCAATAGTTACACCGCCAGCCACTAGATGGCTTCGACGACAACAAGTTTAAATTATTTTTATATTGAAGAGAGAGATTAGTATACTTACCAATAAAACTAGTGACATTCTTATATGCTAAGAAAGAACCGAACATAATGTCATCCCAGTGGAATTTATATCTGTAGTACATGTACGCGAGTAGAACTTCAGCTGCAAGAAGAAAAACGTAAGTTCAACAATAGCAGACTCAAGCAGTTCGCTACATAAATGGGCCGACTCGTCAGGTAAAATACCAGGACAACTCGGAATATCCGCGTAAAGTGGCTCATGTCGTGCATCATGCATGATAACGCAACTGTAACCCTATCTGTGTTGCAGGTGGCAATGGGTGGCATTAGTTGCTTACCATCAGGTGAAATGCCCCCCCTTTGTCCCTTTATCCCATGAAAAAAAGCATTACCAAATCATCCGACAGTAAAACTTGCTCTACGCTAGGAAGAGATTATATCGTTATCGTTATTTCGATGATTCAAAACTGTTTCAGAAAGCTATCAATTTATATTTTACAGTTATTTTAATATTTTTCTGCATTTGTTTACTTTATTTGGTTAAAATTTCAATATTTACCAGTTGAATTTCAAAACATGATACTTAAAACATATGTACTGCCATCTACTATAACGATACGGAACTAGGTTACAACCATTTTGGCCGACAATACATAATATTATTCGAGATAAGCGCCATCTGTTATAGGATAGGCGAACTAAAATAGATCTAGATAGTGCTACAGAATATCAACAAAATCAAATATAAAACAAGTCTTGTGGATATTTTTACTTACCAGACAATAACATCCTGTCTCCCAAGCAGACAACAAGCATAAGCAATATGATTATCCGTTTATAATCGTCTCTGGCTCTCAGCAGACACTGCACCGCGGTGAATGGTAACTTCCAATTGAGTACGGACACTTTGTTCTCAGTGTTCACGTTAACATCTTTTACGGTGAAAATTACGTAAAGTAGTGATGATATCTGCAAACATAAAAAATAATACATAAAAAAATTAAGTTAAGCATCAGAACGCTGTAATCATGTCTGCATACAACATAACATAACTTCACGCCTTTTGTTACCCGAAGGTGTAGGCAGCGGCTGTTAAGCCTCGTCTCGCCGTTATGTTTACGTCCCAAATGGAATAGGTGGCGAACCTATTGCCATACCGGGCACAAAGTTTATCAGTCATCGATATTTATCACACATAACTTCAGAAAACAATTTCGAAAAGTCATTGGTGTGAGCCAGTGTCTGGAATCGAACCGCGGACCTCTGGATCAGAGGCCGCGCGCTCGCCCACTGCGCCATCGAGACTAAACAACATACAATTTAATTGAAATAGGGGCCTTCCATTAATCACGTGATTTTTTTAAATATTTTTTACCCCAATTACTTTTTGGTGAGATTATAAACTAAAGTCCTCAAGTGATTAATGGACAAACCCTTAGCAAAACACTGCTTACATGATTTCATTTATTGATTTTTTTTGCTCCAATTTGCAGAAGTAACAGAGGCGGAACTTTATACCTAATTTCTTTATATTTCAGTCAAATCGCCAGGTTAAAAGTAACACTGAATAATATTAGAAATATATTGTATAACAAGAAAAAACGACATTTCGTCATAAATCAATTAATTTTTTAACTTCGTGACGTTAATGGTACAGGAGAGGGAGTGTAATATTTCAATTTTACTTGAGTATTTTTACTATGGTATAGGAGCAGGCGTGTCACCTGATGGTACGTGACCAGCGCCGCCCATGGATACCTGCAACACATATAGTATTACAGTTGTGTTTCCGACCTTTAAGGGAGTAGGATAGGAAAGGATGGGGAAGGGGGTGGGCCTCCGGTTACCTCTCTCACCGGAAGAAACGCGGCATGAGCCACTTTACGTGGATCTTCTGAGAGGTCGTGGTATTTCACCGGTCGAGCCGGCCCATTCATGCAGCGAACTGCTTGGCTCTACCACTGTTAAAACTATAAACTTTTTTTATGGAATAGGGAAAATAAGCAAGCGGGTCTGTTGATGGTAAGTGACTAGCGCTGCCTATTGACTTGACACCAGCAACATAGATAATCTTACAGTTGCGTTGTAGGCCTTTATGAGAGTGGAATAGGAAGGGAAGGTGAAAAGACATGAAGGTCCGGTTATTACTCTCACTGAACTAAACGCGGCAAGAGCCACTTTACGTTGAGAGGTCGTGGTATTTCACCGGTCGAGCCAGCGGATTCATGCAGCGAAGTGCGTGGCTTTACTACATAGTGAATTTTGATATTTGTTTGCGATATAATATCAAACAACGTGATGTACCTGTAAAAATAGGACTAGTGGAAACACACCGAAGAATCCAAGGTATCTAAATAGTAGAGGGCCACTTATGGCCCCCACTACGTGTGCAATTTGTATGGCGGCCCGGTGAGTGCCCATTGTGCGAGTGACGTCACGTCCTGTGGCGTAGCACACCTGCGGATATACACAGATTTTCCATCAATATTCGTTAGATTACGTAGCGTGACTTTTCTTTTCTTTCAACTTCAATATTTGACATGGAGCTAAGTTTAGAGGATACATAGTCCATTTTATAACATACTATAAGTCAAAATAAGGAAGAAAAATCAAATTTTAAAAGTTCTTGCATAAGACATACGTTAGTTTGTAAAAATAAAATCATCAATCAATCAAAAAAATCAAATGTTGTCACCCAGTCGAGATTTGAACCATTATCGACTCGACGGTTTTTCTGCAGATTCATGTACTAGCTAGATAGACTATTGCGATCTCGGTTTTGCCCAAAAATTACCAAGATAAATATATACTTATATAGATGGCAGCTCCGTAAGTAGCTATTCTAATCATGCTCCTAGAAGAGTGAAAGCAACTCGGCAGCTTGAGTAGTTTCGCCGATTTCGGGTATTATCGGGTAAACGATATTCCTAACAAGTAACAATGTGTCCATATTTTAAATTAAACTTTTAACTTCTATCTATGAATGAAATGAAAACTATTTCCAATACAACTTTTACGTATTTCACGGACAGATACAAGGCTGTGTCTAGCTTCTGTTTTAACAGAAATGGATACAGAAAACTATTTTCTGTATCCATCCCAATTAATAAACATACATACATGGCCTTATTACAATTTCATTTTAAGAATATCACATAATAAGCAAGATCTAATACTTACATCACCGATATGACTAAATGCAGCTGCTAACAATAACCCAAAATTGCCACCGATGCTCATGGGCAGTTGTACTGCATACAACACCTGTATAGTGGACGCCCCAGGAAAGATAAGCATGAGTATGACTCCAGATGTCATCACGCACATGCCAACTAACGGTAGTATTAGTAAAGGTTTCCTTCGACCACTGCAATCACTCCATGGTCCGACGAAGAGTAATACTACTGTGGCTATAAGAGATCCAACGAAACTTCGACTGACGTTCACTCCTGATACCACCATTTGACTGGCTGCCTAAAACATTGTTATACATTACAGACATTTAATAACCATACTATAAAGAAACAAAGAAACAAGGTTGTAAGGAAGAAAGTTGGATTGAAAGAGAGTGTCGGTGTAAAAGTAAGAAAGAGCATGCTCCGATGGTTCGGACATGTAGAAAGAATGGATGATGCAAAATTGACTAAGTAGATATACAATGCGAAAGCTGATGAATGTAAGAGTCGAGGACGACCACGACACAATTTCCATGATCAAATAGATCGGGTTCTGGAGAAAGGTGATGTTAAGAACCTTATAATGGCGCTCCGGATTTGGCGTGAAGTTATGTATGTATGTAAATAAAACATAAAAAGGAAATCGGCCTTGAATAAAATCTAGTTAAGCTACACCTAGATTTATTCAACGCTATCAAAATTAGTAAGGTAAGTAGGTGTTTATTTAATAAAGTACTTAAAATTAAATAGTATTTACTCAGTGTGATAATAATAGTTTGAATCCATCGAGAAATCAACTCGATGCTTTTTAACGATGCATTAAAATTGTGTAATAAATCCGATAAGGCTCTATGTGGGACCTCCCCTATTGATTGTCTAATCTGTCTATACTATATTCGATAATACCTATTCAGGGTCGTCGCTTTCAGTCAATAATCTGAAACTTGATTTTCTTAATCATAACATAATATTTTACGCCTTTTTTACCTGAAGGTGTAGGCAGGGGCTGTTAAGCCTCGTTAAGCCGTTAAGTTTACGTGCCAAATGGAATAGGTGGCGAACTGCATTACACCGGACACAAAGTTTCTAGTCATCGTTATTTATAATCTTGTCATGATTTTATTATAATGTTGTAGAAATAATAACAAAACTGTTTCAATCATATATTTTACTATACATATATACATATCTTTAAGCACAGTCCCTTTGGGTATAGCCAGAGAGATCACAACGCCTTAAGGGACGATACTTACACATCACACTCGTTTCTTCTACTTTCATATCTTTTGTATTGGAGTTTTGACCTCCTCGCTTTTTAAGGCTCCTGGATAAAACTTCCTTGTCATAACAAATTTAAGACACAAATTTAAATGACTTTTTTAAATAAAGTAGTAATATTTATCAAAGTATTTACCTCGGCTTCTCGAAACTCCTCCCCGACTCCTCTGTCACATATTTCTATAGGATTACCCAAATCGACTGTGCATGCTGTACGAAGATAGAAGTTCTGCAATGAGGTTTGCCCCAGGTTTATTGCCATCATGGCACCCACCAAAGCCGGTTCGAGTAAGATACGATATCTTTCCGTCTCATTGCCGTGGACAGATTTACTCTCTTGTTTCTCCTCGTGATCTCTTGAAAATGAGAAAATGATGCAATAATAATCTAATATATTTTAGCGTCCATCTTTCATAAATTACGACTGTGGCAAATCTGATGGTAATCTGGTAGGTTTTGGAGAGGAGTAGACAGAACAAATTAAACATTGGCCTAGTTTACAAATTATCATACATTTGCTATTTGTTAAATACGATAAAACTTATCAAGATAACAAACTTTCGTATTGCATAAATCAACTACCTATATCAATAAATGAAGACATCAGAATAAATCAGATTATGATTATGATTAAATGTTCTTTTTTTAATAACACCATCTATTTATAAAAATTGAGTTAAGCAACAAATGTCAAAATATTCAGTGCATTAAAAATACAAAACCCGGTGTATACTTATTCCTTGTGCAGAGGCAAATAATTACGACAGTATGTATAGCCCAATAATATGTCCTGGTAAATTAAATTTTCCAATTATAATAATAAATGAAGTGAATGGTACGATTTTAAATTTGTTTTGGTGAATACAAAACTTTATAACGTCTAAACAAAATTTTCCGATACTGACTTATTCACCTTTATCTATATATATAAAATTCTTCTGTCACAGTGTTTGTCCTCGAACTCCTCCAAAACGGCTGGACCGATTTTAATGAAATTTGGTATACATATTTGTTAGGTCTGCGAATAGGTTTTTATCTATTTTTCATCCCCCTAAATCACAAGGGTAGCCCACCCCTCAATATTTTTTTTTTATTTTTTGACATATTTCTGTTTCTTTTTTTTTTATAAAACGGGATTCAAAAATACATACAACCCCAAATTTTCAACCCCTATTTTTTAAACTTTATTTTTTGGCAAGACGAAGTTTGCCGGGTCAGCTAGTATGTATGTAAAATAGTTGTATACGCTTTTCAAATACAAACAACTATATAATAAAACCAAACCTCAATTTCTCCAATTCGTGAACGTCGACCGTGCCTTCGTTCATTTTTTATACAAAATTAAAAAAATAACACAAAAACTAAACACAATAATATACACAATAATCACTTAAGATATATTAAAATATCAATTATTCATCATATTATTCACATCGCTTCGTATTTTTTTATGTTTAAAGAGAGACGTGTGTATCGTTGGAGAACTAATGTGTTTTGATAAGATAACACGATGCTAGCAAATTTGAAACAAAGTGTTCAGTCAAATATATAGATAACATATTGAACTGGCTTAGGTGCATTATTGTATTAACAATACAATAAGTAAGCTTTGAACTATATGATGCGGTTGGTGACCGGCGTGAACAACTCACTCAGTCGAGTCGTTGCAGAACAAATTGCTACGATTACATTACAGTGATACCAATTCTACTGTTTTTACAGTAGATTTACTGTTTTGACATTGATATCACTGGTTTTTGTTTTATTCTTATTTTTTTACTGGTTTTCATGTAATTACGTATGCGACTAGGTAATAAAACGCAATGACAACAGATGGCACCAACAACTCTTATCCACGGGGAATATCCAGTGAGTCAGTGACATCTACCGGTTGAAAGTAGCAAATAAAAAGTAACAATAACAACTATGAAACTTCGTGCTTGTAAAATATATATAAGCTTACCTTTATATTTTTATTTACCTTTTATATTTCAAAAAATCAACGGTTTTATCTCTCCCGTCGTTTCGTCAAGAAAGAGATATTGTGATTATTTCCTACTTAAATATAACAATGTAAATTATTCCTAGTAGCTAAAATAATTGGTTAATATTATTGACATAAGGAAACTATAAAATCTGCGTTTTTCAACCTACCTACTGTTTTGTTTTATTAGGGAATGTTGTTTTTTTGTTTGTTGGCGTTGGCAACACTGGATTACAATGAATATTGCCCCGTCTCCCTCACTGATACTGTATAGTATCTAAAGTTAATACTGTTAGGTAATAACGAACTATACCGTTAGTCATACTGATTAAATAGTCCGAGTTATTTGTGTCAAATTATTGAATGTTATGTTTTTGTGCTCCAGTGATCGAGCTCCCCGCTTCTGATTCAGAAGTTTTAGGATCGATTCCGCACCAATGATTTCTCGGAATTCTTTTCGCAAATGATGTGTGATAAACATCGATGAGTGACTACCATGGCCCGGTGTATGGCATTAGCTTCCGCCAACTAATCTATTTGGGACGTAATGATGAAATATAATAGCCGGTGCCTACACCTTCGGGTAGAAAAGGGCGTCAATTCGTGTTTTGTTATTAAAACTAAATTAATGTCTAAATATGGCGTTTTCCTAATAAATGCATCAATTTATCTTTGAGCTATTGTGAACAATGATAATAATTTGAAATGTGCTCATTGAATTTTGTAAACGATTAATAAATGGAATTAGCCTGGTGATTGCAAAAGTTCAAAATGAAATTGGATATGTTTATAATTATTTTCTTTTACATTTTAAGATATATTAAATTTTATCAAACAATAAACGTATTAGTACTATATTTGGTAATAGTTATTTATTATGATCGAAATTGATCCATGATTCATCGTCATTATCATTAATTTAATATAATATCTTGGACACAATACACACAGCGCCCTCTAGATCCAAGCTAAGCAACTAAATGCTTGTGTTATGGATACTAGATAACGGATATTAATACATATATACTTTTCTTTTTTAAATACATACTTATAATACATAGAAAAACACCCAGACGCCGCACAAATATTCATGTTTGTCAGTGGGAATCGACACCCCGACCTCACTGCTGCAGCCGGTAGTTTTACCAATGCGCCACGAGGCCCGTCGAATCGTTGTCCTTATATCGAATGATTTGGGGGTCGGAGCAGTATAATTTGTTCACACGTCATTTGCTTACTTCAAAATTTCAGCAATAGTTTTACACGCATATTAGCAGACAAAGCAGTGTGTGTTAGAAGTTTGGTTTTTGTATATTAAATATGCATATTTAAATATTAACATATAAAATATTGCATATATATACTATATATATAATGTATAATAATATATAATTTTTACAATTAATTGCGGTCAATAGCAGCTAGACTAGAATAAAACTGTTCTAATTAAATGTACCTACATACCAACTAAACTATCTAGATCCGAGTCGATACGGTAGTAGCACGCACTTTACTGCATCACTGAGCCGATCCGACGGCTGAAATACCACGGCTCCTCAGTATATCGAAGTAATGTGATTCATGCCGCATTTTGCTTGGTTAGAGAGATATCCCCACATCCTTTCCCTCTCCCATACCATTCCACTCTTTATCCTATCTGAAAGGCTTGTAACACAGCTTTAATACTATTTATGTTGCAGGTGTATACGGGCGGCGTTTGTCACTTACCAGCAGGTTACCCTCTTGCGAGTTCACCCCCATCAATATACAATTAATTTCACAGAAAATTATTCAAGTATTCATAACAATATATTAATAATTGCATACATAGTTTCACGCCAAATTCCCTGTGGGGTAGACAGAGAGAACAGAGGACCACAAGGCACTATTCTTACACGCCTCACTCGCTTCGTTGATTTTCTTAACTCTTTTCATGCACGCTCGTCCATTTTTAAGGCTGCTAACATCACCTTCTAACAGAACACGTTCTATTTGGTAATGGAGTGTGTGTCTTGGCCGTCGTCGAATCCTACATCCATCCGCTTTTGCATTGTATATCTGCTTAGTCAATCTTGCATCATCCATTTTTTCTACATGTCCGAACAATCGGAGCATGCCATTTCTTACTTTTACACTTACTTATTAAAGGTAGGTATTTTATTAATAATTATTCTATATAAAGACTACAACTATATAAAAACTGTATTATCTTTGGTATCATTTGTTTATGACTTGACAAATTTGTTACGATACATCTACGTGATAGGGATCACATATATACTTTGACGACACCGAATTAAATATTCGAAGGCGAGGTTTTATTTGTTAACTAAATAATAATAATTTAGGATCTAAATAATAATAAACACACAACGCCCTCTAGTTGAAAGCTAAGCAACTAAATGCTTGAGTTATAGGAACTAGATGACTCAGTGACTAGATGACTGAGTTTTAGAACCTTTTAACGCTTTAAAATTACATAGGGCCCGTAGTAGGTTCGGTACGTAAGTGGGGAAGGGTTTGGGCCTCTAGATACCTCTCTCACCGAGCGAAACGCGGCCTGAGCCACTTTACGTCGATATTCTGAGAGATCGTGGTAATTCACCAGTGGAGCCGGCCCATTGAGGCAGCGAACTGCCTGGCTCTACCATACTCGGCTTTACAAAAAATTTACTTAAATTTCAGTTCTTTTGTTATTGGCGACTATTTCGCAATGGCCACTGGAAAACAAAGAATTGTATCGAATAATAACTAAGACGCCGTTTGTCTTATTTTACAGTCGTAAAAAATCGACTAATTATTCTGGCATCGTACATTATGTACAGCGAAATATGTACGTACTACGTACACCTTTGCAATAATATTCACGGTCAAAGTATACGGAGCTAGGTTTAAAATAAAAACAGTTGTGATCGTCGCTCGGTGGTCGGTACTCGTTGCCATCGGGTATCAAAATTTACGTGGTAATTACCAGATCAATTTTTTAATTTGTTTAATAAGGTGCCAATAAAAAAGAAAATAAACTAGCTGTCAATTGTGCCTAATTAAGTGTCATTCAAACGTCAAAATAGATGTATAAAGGTAAAAGTGTCAACTGTGAATAATCTGCTGCAGTGTGTCTCTTTTCTGCATTATTACAATTAAATAATTTCTGTTGTATGTAATTGTGACGAAATTCTGAGGTAGTACACACATTCTCGCGCAGTCGGGTAAAATTTTAAACGTGAAAGTAATAAAAGTATATATAATATTGACCAATAATTCTTACACAAGTTACACTGAATTCCGATGTTTTGTTTTGATGATATCACTTTTATAAGTAGATTTAGTTTTCATTTAACTTTCGCGTCTTTATCACTATAATGTGCGGACAGCGTTTTCTTGAATATTATCCACCAAAACACTAGGATGCGCGGCTGCCTTGCCGTCACCACCCTCTCAAGGGGCTCATCCTAGATCTCTATTCATCTGATCTGATCCAGATACACACACACTATCTTCTGTGTAGCAGCCATTAGATCGGCAAAGCTACACATACAAAATTTTAAAATTAAATTTAACTAAAGGAAACCAGTCTCGGTGGCGCAGTGGTCGAGCACACGGCTTCTGATCCAGAGGTCCGGGTTCGATTCCAGACACTGGCTCACACCAATGACTTTTCGAAATTGTTTTCGGAAGTTATGTGTGATAAATATCGTTGACTGAAAAACTTTGTGCCCGGTATGGCAATAGGTTCGCCACCTATTCCATTTGGGACGTAAACATAACGGCGAGACGAGGCTTAACAGCCGCTGCCTACACCTTCGGGTAACAAAAGGCGTGAAGTTATGTTATGTGTGTAAAGGAAACCACTCCAGTATTATACAGTGCTGGAATGAATCTGTGACGACCTAATTAGTGTTAAAATAACATGCAATTAAAAGTAAATGAAATAATTATGATTAATATGTACATAGTGGCCAATACGCAAACCGCGTTCGCCATAATAAAAAAAAATAAAAAAATATGTACATAAAGTAAAATCTAAAACTGAAAACCTAATTTACTGTGGAGGTATTTTTCATAAAACCCTGATTAATTTATATAATTAGCTTCACGACTAAAATACGTGGAGGTGTAGGCAGAGGTACAATATATTACATTTCTAGTATTAGTTGCTAGTCTCAAATGTAATACTGACAAAACATTTCAAGTAGAAGCAGGTCGCTGTCACCGAGCCGACTCAACGGGTGAAATACCACGACCTCTCAGAAAATAAACGTAAAATGGCTCATGCTATGTCTCGCTCGGTGAAAGAGGTACCCGAAGGCCTACCCCCCTTCCCCATCCTTCCCTATCCCCTATCCCTTAAAGGTCGGCAACGCATTAGTAACGCAATATGTGTTGCTGGTGTCCATGGGCGGCGTTGGTTGCTTACAATCAGGTGACATGTCAGCTCGTTTGCCCTCCTATCCCATAAAAACAAAACACTAAGACTAAGTTTTTTGCACCTGCTATTAAAATTGAAAATAAAAATAGTTATATAGTTAATTTTTAATATTTAATGTTAATAATCAATACTTAATAGTAACTGCCTGCTGGTTGAGTATTTTTCTCACATATTATTGGTATCTGCACTGAATATACTTGTTGAGAATGGAGTCTGTACAGAAAACTTTGAAAACAACTATGCTGGACATGCAAAACAATTTTGAACAGCGGATGGCCAGCTTTGAGGCGGACTTACGGACTAAATCTAGTAATTCTGATGATTTGGTAAGTTTAAGAGAAGAGTTTGCAGCTTTTAAATTGTTTACTATTCAGACCCTCAAAAACTTCCAATCTCAGTTCAGCTTACTCACTGTTCAAATAGACAACATTGAGACTCACGCCCGACGTAAGATGCTCCTCTTACATGGTGTCAAGGAGCTCCAGGATGAGAACGTGGCTGAGGTTGTTAAGAACACAATTAAAACCAAGCTCAAGATGGACTCATTTGATATCAGTGAGATTGAAAGATGTCACAGGATGGGTCGTCACCAATCGCCTGAGAAGCCCAGACCAATACTGGTTAAATTCCAAACTGTTCAGCTGAGGGCCAATATCTGGTCAACTAAATCTAGGCTAAAGGGCACCGGAGTCACAGTTTCCGAATTCTTGATACGATCAAGACATTCAACCTTTATGGCGGCACGGGAGAAGTATGGGGTCTCAAAATGCTGGACTCGGGACGGTTTTGTGTTCGTCATGTCTGCTTCCGGCTCACGGCATCGAATTCAAACAATTGAAGACCTAAATAATATTGCTAGTGTCAATCCTGATAAGCGTATTGCTAAAACTACCGTGCCTCCGAGGCCGAAAAGAGCTGCCGTCGCCAAGAAATAGCTTATTTGTTACAGTTTCAAGATTTCAATACTGTATGTATGTATGTTTACGTGTTCATACTAATATATCCACTTCATTTTTATTTGTTTTATCGTTACTTACCTTTGTTTACCATACCACTATATGTTTTTAACATAAATTTATGCCTATTTATCTAACTGCTTAATCACAGCGTTAAATTGAAGCAGTAAAATATAAATACAATACTTTTATTGTGAGAGTAATGTCAGTCAGTCTGTGATTTTTTTTTTTTTTTTTTTAATTTATTTCTTGACCATGGATGCAAAGTCCTTCAGTCGAAATAATAAATTTGCTAGTACATTTTACAATAAAAGTAATTAATATAAATAAAAAGTAATAAATTCCTACATTAACATCATATTTTTCCTACACTTATTGAAATAAAATTATGAAGTGCTTTATAATAGTTCGTATTGGCTAATATATCTCCGATGTGGCGGGGAACACTAAGTGAATGTTGTTGAGCTATGTCATTGATGTCACTGGCGAATATTAACCGTTGTATTTTGAACGAGTCACATTGAAATATTAAATGATTGATGTCAGCGTTCGGTTTCTTACAGTGTTTACACTTATTGTCCCTACAGATTTTCAATTTATGGAGATGGTTAGGAACCAGGCAATGACCATACCGCAGGCGATTTATTGTTGTGATAAACTTTCTGTCGTAATATTTGAATTTGGCATACCACGGTTTTGCTGGTAAGTCTTTCTGTATCTCTGCGTACCATTTTCCTTTCGTCTCACTTGCTATTTTCCAATATTCTTTCCACAATTCTCGTGACCTATTCTTAATCTGGTGGTAGTAATCTGTGAATGGTACTTTTATAATATCAGAGTGGTCTTCGTCATAGCCCAGTCTAGTCGCTGTATCTACAATCTCGTTGCCATATATGCCACTGTGCGAGGGAACCCATAAAAACTCTACATTTTTAGTTTTCCCTAAGTTCTGCAGAATTTCTTTGATTTTATAGATGATATAGTTTTGTTTATGTGTAAAGTTAGCATTACATAAACTTGTTAATGCACTTTTAGAATCACTAACTATAAGTATATTTACACTGTTAACATTATTATTTACAAATGTTAAAGCAGATAATATGGCATAGCTCTCTGCAGTAAAAATACTGCAATTATTATTTAGCTTTATGCATTTGGTTATTTTTAATTGTGGGTCATAGTATGCTGCTGTAACACTGGACAAATTCTTAGATCCATCTGTATAAATAACATAAAAGTTAGATTTAGAACTTAAAAAATTTAAGAGATCAAATTTGTTATTAATTGAGTTCAAGTTGCACTTAATATCTAAACAATTAATCAGTGTATTATATGAGCACTTGTACATAGGCCACTTATTACTTTTATATACATCTTTTGCATTATCCCTAACACAATCCATTATGACTGAAATTTCAGGTAAAACTCTAGAGACAAGTCTGTCTACTGTGATGTTGGGTGCTCCAATCAGGTGTGAAATGTCAACAGTGTACGAGATATTGTTCAGAACTGCAGAGCAACCAGAAGAAAGTTCCTTTATACAGAATCTTTCTGCTAGCTGCAAGCGCCTTAATGTTAGAGGAGGTATGCAATTCTCTATTTCCATGGCAATAATAGGAGTAGAGCGCATAGCTCCACTAATTACTCTTAACCCCATATTTTGTATTACATCTAATTTCCTTAACATTGTTATTCTAGCATTCATATATGCTAAACTACTATAGTCAAAATGACTTCTCACTATATTCTTATATAACATATTTAATGTCAAGGGATCTGATCCCCAAAAAGTCCCTGCTAAACATCTTAAGATATTAATACTCTTCATTGCTTTGTTACATATATTATTTACATGTTTATCAAATTTTAATTTATCATCTATTGTAATACCCAAAAATTTATGTTCCTGAACCACAGGAATTATTTCATTATTATAAGTTATATTAACAGTTGATCGAGCAGATGGATCCTTACTGATCACTAATACAGAACTTTTTTCTGAACTTATTTCTAACTTTAATTTATTACTGTAGTAATTATGCAATTGTGACAATGCAGTGTTAATGTTATTAACAGCTACTTCTATATTTTGGCTTTCACTGTATAAAAGCAAGTCATCAGCAAATTGTAATATTTTGATGTTTGAAGTATCTACATAATTAAGAATTTGAGATGTATATAAATTATATAATAAAGGGGATAATGTAGCTCCCTGCATTGTTCCTTTATTAGCTATTCTAGGGCCATGAAGTTTGTTGTTATATTTAACATAAATTGTTCTATTATACAGAAAGTTTAATATCCATTTTAATGTTTTCTTTGATAACCCTAATTCATGTAAAACATGAATGAGACACTCAATATTCACATTATCAAAGGCACCTTTAACATCTAGAAATACACAAATAGTATTTGAGTGACTTAGTTTTGTCTTTTGTAAATCTGATATGAGAGATACAAAACTTTCAGAGCTACTTCTGCCCTTTCTAAAACCAAATTGTATGTCTGGTAACTTATTTTGTGTTTCAGCAAAGTAATCTAATCGTAATTTTAGCATGTTTTCAAAGAGTTTTCCTACACATGAGGACAAAGAGATAGGTCTATAAGATCCTGCAACATGGATGGGCTTATTTGGTTTTAAAATTGGAACTACACATTGAGTTTTCCATGATTGTGGTATTAAAGAACTATTCCAAAGCTGATTATAAATATTTAACAGTATTCTCTGGGCATTTGGATGTAAATTCTTAATTAATTTATATGGTATATTATCCATTCCTGGTGTTGTATCTTTCCTACTCTTTAATGCAATCTGGAGTTCATTAAATGTAAAGGAACTATCAAGAAAGTCTAAATCTAAATTTGATCTTGCTATTAAACTATTTACTCTATCTTCATCTATTTGGCATGAATCAGCTAAATTGTCTATAAAACTTGGTACCCATTCATCATTATAGTGTTGGTTTTGACAGCTGCCTATTCTTTTAAATCTTTTAATATAATTCCATATTCTAGTTACTGGTGTCATTCTATTAAAACTAGAGCATAAATCATGCCAAGAATTAGTCCTTTGTTCTTTCAGTATAAGTTTCTTTTTGGCATCGACTTTTTTATAATTTATAAAGTTATCTATAGTTGGTGAGTTCTTATAGGCTCTTAGAGCCTCTTTTGACTTTTGAACTGCATCATCACATGTTGTGTTCCACCAAGGTGCTGGTTTTCTTAATACTCTATCTACCAAAGTGTGATGTGATTTATGTATTGGAGTTGTCTGATTTCTAAGGTATTCCAGGGTTTTTACAAAACTGCTATATAATTCAAGAAGATCTATATTTCCTGAATCTAAATGAGAGAAGCTGTTTTCTGATAAAGTGTAAAATTTTGCCCAATCTGTTTTATTATAAATGTATTTATCATTTCCAGGACCCACTTCATACATGGATGGCTTTACATTTATGTCTACCAGTGTTGGATAATGATAGCTACCAAGAGGATCATCATGGACATGCCATTCACAATGAGGAGCTATGGTGGGACTAACTAAGGCTAAATCTATTGCAGATGCTTTCCTATTTGGATATTGAATAGTGGTTAAACTACCATCATTCAAAATACATAAATCAAGTTCATCAATTAGCCTATATAAACTATTTCCTCTGCTATTATTTTTCTGACAGCCAAACAAAATATGATGAGCATTAAAGTCCCCCATGATAAGACATGGTCTAGGGACTTCAAGCAATATCTTTTTTAACTTATTTATACTAAATCTGGTGCTATTAGGTGGACAATATACACATAATATATTAAATTTACCTGTAGAAGTTTCAATTGAAATACAACAGTTCTGAATAGATTCATAAAAGTGTGTATTTATAATATTGTATTTAAGACCATCTTTAATTAATAAACCGACTCCATTATGTTCATTCTTTGAATTTTTATAAATAAAGTTATAAGACATAAATTTGGGTATTTTACTGCTACTTTTAAGCCAAGTTTCATTTAATAAGCATACATCAACATTTTGTTCACATAGAAATTTGTAAAGTAAGGCTTTTTTACTCTGTAAGCTTTGTATGTTGAACTGTGCTATGCGTAAAAATGTGTCCATAAATTTAAATTAAGTTTGATAGTAATATTTCTTTAATTCTTTTATTAGTAATTGGTGTGCTATCTTTATTATTCCCTAATTCTATTATAGACTTAACTATTGCATTAATAATAATCTCATTATCAAGGATATTATTAGTATTGAGTATCTCATTTGTGCTTTTTACTATTTTGTCTGGCTGAGATTGTGACTTTAAAGATCTGAGAACTGGAAAAGTTTTCGGGTCAGATATTGTGGGTGGTATACTCACAACAGTGGCATAAGACTGATTTCTATTCATGAACTTATTCTTTTTCTCCTCTATTTTTTTCATTTTGATTGGGCAATCTCTAGAAATTGCCAAATGATTTCCACTGCAGTTGATGCACACAATTTCTGCAACATTGCATTCCTTAAAGGAGTGCTGTCCTGCACATGAAGAACACATTTGTTTACTTCTGCATACTTTTGCGGAATGGTTAAATCTTAAACATTTATAACATTGTGTTAGTGGTGGTATGTAGATGTGAACCGGATATCGGAATAATTGTAAATATACAAATCGGGGCAGTACTGTAGCTGCAAATGTTACACTAATAGTGGTCAGTGGAACCAGTCTCCCGTCAATTTTGCGCATAAAACGCCTAATGGATATAATCTCCGAATCACATGTAATATTCTTGTAAATATCTTCATTTGACATGGATGTGGGGACATGTCTGATTATCCCAATAACTTCCGTCATGTGTGCAGGAATAAATGCTTTTAGATTGTGCTTTGTTAAAAATGTATCCATGCTGAGAAAGTTATTAGCTGGAGCGGGTTTCTTGAAGGAAACTCCTATTTTATAGGCATTTACCCTATGTACACTAACTATTCCTTTGACATTCTCTGTGAAAAGTGTCGTTAGGGAAATCGGATTTTTGTTACCAACTTTTTCTTGATCAATTGATTGTACGTATACCACACAGTCACCACTATGGTTTTCTGGAAATAGTCTTTTATATAACGGTTTCACAAAAGTTTTATAATTATTTAAATTTGTTGAAATGTGGCGAACCACTTTTCTTTTTTTTCCGTGTTCGACGGGGTTCTCCCCGTCGCTACTAACACTCATAGTTTTATTTACACCAATAACAACTTAAAAAATATATATTTACAGTTAGTAAAAGAATATTTACAAAGAAAAACTGAAATTGAAAAAATATTTAAATTTTAAAAGACCGCCCTTTTAGACTTCCCGCCAAAAAGTCTCGAATCACACCTGGTCAGTCTGTGATAGCGACAAACGTCACAGTGTAATCTGTCATTTTCATACTGGTATGGCGAATACAATTCAAATCTGCCAATGTCAAGTCACTATCACTAATGATAATTTTTAGAAATTATGTTTTTTTTTTTTTATGGTATGTAACTATTCCTTAAACGCTTATTTTTATTCAATTTTTTATAATTATGAAGTTATTGTTTTGTTTTTATCCACATTGATGCACAACTAGCGGGCACATAAAAACATTTGTTGTTTTTGTTTTTTATAATTTTTGTTAATTTTTGTTTTTACTCATTGATATTATTTACCTGTTTTTAATACCTATATATTATTTATTTATATATTGTATTTATTTATTATATGAGCTATACAAATAGTAGTGATGATGATACTTTTCTGTCTGCGTGTAGTGATGATAGTTTTGTAAGTTTACCTTCTATTGATAGCACTCTAAAGACTCATTTTTCTGACGCACCGAAACACTTCAATGCAGTCCATATTAATGCCCAGAGTATTCCTGCTCATTTCCCTGATATGCTGACCAACTTTGACTGTCCAAATTTACACGCTATTCTTATTTCTGAGTCGTGGTTAAAACCTTGCCTTTCCTCAATTTCCTTTTCTCTTCCTGGCTTCAAATTAATTAGAAATGATCGTACGGGTTCTGGTGGTGGAGGAGTCGCTATCTATTTACGCAACCATATATCTTACTCCATTGTTAGCGCGTCGACTCAGCCTCCACCTCAGAACGCCGGGGAACATCTTTTTATAGAAGTGGAACTCCTTCATTCTAAACTTCTTCTTGGCGTATATTACTGTCCTTCTTCTCGCATTGACTTCTTCTCTTCTTTCGAACAAATCCTTGAAAATCTTACTCCATCTTACCATCACACAATTATTATGGGTGACTTTAACACATGTTTAATAAAAAACGACTCTCGTGCTTTATCGCTTCGGTCGGTCGTTGAATCTACCAATTTAACGATTCTTCCCCTTAGTGCAACTCATCACTTTCCTAATTGTATCCCTTCTCTTCTTGATCTAATTTTCGTTTCTTCGACTGAACATGCCATCACCTATGGGCAATGTCCAGCTGATTCTTTTTCGTATCATGATTTAATCTATCTTTCTTACAAAATACGTCCTCCCAAGGCAAATCGCAAAATTCTGATGCAACGTTGTTTTGGTGGTATGGACCGTGATAAACTTCGTGAGGATGCTGGCAACATTAACTGGAACTCTTTGCTTGAATCGAATAATATTGACGAAAAAGTTAATCTTTTTAATGAAGCCATAATAAAACTTTATGATATCCATGCGCCTATTAAAACTATGAAAGTTAAGCATTTGCCCTCTCCTTGGCTTACGGACGATATTAGACGCATTATAAAACTAAAGGCAGCAGCCAAAACTAAATATAAAATTCGGCCAACACCTTATAACTTGGAAAAATACATTGCTGTTCGAAATCACTGCAATAAGGTGTGTAGAAACGCACAACGCCAACACATCCATGCATCTGTTGAAAACGGAGATCCAGACAGGGTCTGGAAATTTCTCAAAACTTTAGGAGTTGGAAGGATACGTAACGATGCAACTCCTAATAATCTAAATATTGATACGCTTAATCAGCATTTCTCTGCTTCGTCCAATTTTGATGGGACCACTAAAATGAAAACTTTACAATGTCTTTCATCCCTTCCAACACCTACCTATTCACCATTTTTGTTTCAGCAATTTGCAGCTTGTGATGTTAAGGAGTGCATACTTTCGATATCATCTAATGCGATAGGTACGGACTGTCTCAGCCGAAAAATGATTATCCCTATCATTGATGAGATCCTTTCCACCATATGCCATATCCTTAACTATTCTATTACCTACGGCGTTTTTCCAACTCTATGGAAAGAAGCCGAAATAATTCCGCTTCCCAAAAAATCTCGTCCCTTATCTTTTGCTGACTACCGTCCCATTTCCATCCTCCCCTTTTTGTCCAAAGTCCTCGAGCGCTTAACGCATCGCCAATTAAATTCCTTCCTAAAAGAAAACCATCTCCATAATCCTTTCCAATCAGGTTTTCGTGCTGGACATAGTACAGTATCCGCATTGGTGCATATTACAGATGACATTCGTCTGGGCATGGACAGTGGAAAGTTGACACTGCTATCCTTACTTGACTTTAGTAATGCATTTAATTCGGTAGATTTTCATGTCCTGCTCGGTATACTTCGCTCTCTTAACATATCTCCAACTGCAATTGCTTGGTTTCACAATTACCTGTTCGGACGCCGGCAACGTGTGCATGTTGGTGATAGATATTCTTCTTGGACTAGCACTACAGCCGGTGTGCCGCAGGGTGGCGTTCTTTCTCCTCTTCTTTTCGCAATTTTTATCAATTCAATCTCTAAAAATATTACTTCCACCTACCACCTTTATGCAGATGATCTTCAAATATATACGCAAGCTCCACTTGAAACATTATGGCAGGCTTTCACGTCTTTAAACATTGACCTAGAGCGAATCTGTGAATGGAGCATCAACTATGGTCTCAATGTCAATCCGATGAAAACTCAGGTCATTGTTGTCGGCAGCTCCAGGATGATAGCTAAATTGGACTATTCACTTTTACCGCAAGTTCTTTTTAACGGTGTTAATTTACCAATCAGTATGAAAGTTAAGAATCTAGGCCTTTATATTGATAGCACTTTATCCTGGGGCCCTCAATTGCAGGATGTAAGCCGCAAACTGTTTGCATCGGCGGGGTCTTTACGAAGATTAAAAAATTTTTTGCCCATTACCACCAAAATTGCACTTGCTCAATCTCTTCTTCTTCCTATACTCGATTATGCCGATGTCAGCTATCTAAATCTCACTGAAGCACAACTGGATAAACTTGAGCGACTTCAAAATGTATGTATACGGTTCATATTTGGTATTCGCAAATATGATCATATCTCCGAGTTTCGTAAAAAACTCAAGTGGCTTCCTATTCGCTTTCGCCGGAATACTCATATCCTTGTTTTATTATACAACATTCTATTTAGTCCAAAAACACCTAACTATCTCAAAGAACGTTTCGTGTTCTTAAATGAAACACATTCGAAGTGCCTGAGGTCTTCTGAAAATTTGAGCTTATCCATTCCAAGACATTCCACAAACTTTTATGGTGAATCATTTACAGTTCAAGCTGTACGGTTGTGGAATCAATTACCCGTAGAAATCAGAAAAGCGCAATCCGTTACCATTTTTAAATCACGGCTCACACAGCATTATTTAGCCCTACAGTAGCATTGTTAGCCCTACTATATTTGTATAAGTATATATTTTTTTTAATGTATTTAATATATATATATATATATATATATCTATATGTGTATTTTTATTTTATTATTATTAATTTTTGTATCAATACGTATGTTAATGTCGTATCGTACATATGTAGTTTAAGAATGTATTTATGTAAGTCTATGTATGTGTATTTAATTTAAATATGTATTAAAGATATGTTTATTGTTGCTATATATATTTTTGTTTAAGTCGCCGACAACCATTTATCTACTTTCTTTCTTTCCATGAAATGGTTGTCCGGAAGAAATTGCCTTGAGCGATAGGACCGCCAATTGTATAAATTTGTGTTGTTTATGATTCGATTGTTAATATTTTTAAGTACAATAAAGAGTATTCTATTCTATTCTATTCTATTCTATTCTATTTTTACACGTTGTTATTTCGTTAGATTACCTACTACGGACGCTGAGTTAAATAGAAGTAAATCTAAAACCCTCTAAACAGTGATAGAGCCACATAGTTCGCTACATGCCTGATACGTCATGATTTCCCATCCTAAGGGATTAAAGGCTGGCAACGCAACTGTAACACTATTTGTGTTGCAGGCGTCCAGGAACGGCGACTTTCCACCTGGTGATCCGCTTGCTCACTTGCCTCTCCCATAAAAAAATCTAAACGATTTAATAACTACCAAATGTGGGGAGACCAAATAGCGTGTTAATCAAATTTGTTAACCAAAAGAAGATTAACACTGAAAGCCAAGTATTCTAAAGATTGCATAACCCAGTTATCTTTTATCACATATTGATTACAACTATTTACGTGCGAGTTAACTTAATTAATATTTTTATGCAATGTTTTAATTTCCTATTTTTATATCGACCATTTCACAAATTATCTATATAACTATACATTTAAATAAAATTGTCTGTTTGAGCGTCTGTTTGTAATATTGATATAACCGCTTTTTAATGCATATTATTTATTAATAATGCTCATTAATATGTATACGGTAGAACATTAATTATAATTATCACTTTTACAATTTTTGTCTGCCTGTCTGTCTTTTTGTTACGGCTAATCTCTGAAATGGCTAAACCGTTTTTGACGGGAATTCTATTGGTAGTTAGCTAATGTAATAAGAAGTAACTTAGAATACTTTTCTTTTAGAACCAATCTCTTATATGCATACTTAAAATACGCTTTTGAGACAAAGTTCGCCGGGTCAGCTAGTAGGTACTTCTGTAAATTAATAATAACCTGAAGTATCTATAACATATTTAACAAGTTGATGACAGTTGACAGAGAGTTTTTTTTCCTATATGTTTACAAGATAAAGGTATTATCACCATTTGTGTCAGTACATATCTAATCAAATTTCTTTCTATTACACAATAATTAAATAACTTGCAGGTTTGGCATTGTTGTTTAAATTACTGTTACTTTGCAGTGGTTGTTTGACATTTTAATATATACTTTAAAGTTACCATGGAAAAGTCCAAATATTAAAAAAGTTTTTTTTTTATTTATGGGATAGGAGGGCAAACGAGCAAGCGTGTCACCGATAGTGTTACGGTTGCGTTGCCGACCTTTAAGAGAGTAGGATAGGAAAGGATGGGGAATGGGGTTGGGCCTCCGGGTACCTCTCTCACCGAAAGAAACGCGGCATGAGCCACTTTACATCAATCTTCTGAGAGGTCGTGGTATTTCACCGGTCGAGCCGGCCCGTTCATGCAGCGAACTGCTTGGCTCTAGCACTCTAAAACGAGTACGTGCATTTCTTGCACAGATTTCTTCTTCTCATTTATTCCCATCATCGTGCAGCGGTCCGATTCCTTACACTAAGAAACGAACCGTTTTTCTTGGTGGTAAGGAGATGTACTTCCCCCGAGATTTAATTCATTCAATAAATAGATGAATGCATATTTTATAATTTAACTTAACATTACTTCACGCCTTTTTCTACCTGAAGGTGTACTCGAAGGCAGTGGCTGCTAAGCCTCGGCTCGCTGTTATGTTTACGTCCCAAATAGAACAAACCTATTGCCACACCGGGCACGAAGTTTTTAGTCATCGATATTTATCACACGTAACTTTCGAAATTAATTTCGAAAATTCATTGGCGTGAGCCAGGCTTCAAACCGGCGACCTCTGGATTCAGAAGCGGGGTGCTCGACCAATGGGCCACCGAGACTATATTATCCTTTAGGACCTATAAAATAAAGAATTTTGCTTAATTTTTTATAGAGTTCAGTGTTGCCATTTAAGAAACAATGGCACGGCCTGGTTCGATACAAACTAACGTAGGTATTATACTTGTATAACAAAGAAGATAATTTATTCTCTTTTTGTGCCTTAAAGAATCAGTATCGAATGTCAGTGTTCCCGGGCCAAGTATTGTTTCAATGATAAATCATCGTACGCTGTTCTTATTTTGCTACACGTTTATCAAATAATGCTGGACTCCTTATGAGGAGAGTAGTTGACCTTCAAGCGATGTTCACTATTGTTGTAAGCAGCTAATAAACATATCTAATATCAAATTCTCGTGCCACGGTATACGTTATTCATTCCTTAGGAGAAATTAGAAATCTAGAAAATGCCCTAATTTGTCAATAAAAGAAAGCACACGCAGGCACACGTAAAATAATTTTAAGCCAAGGTTGTTTTGTACCTTATTCAGAAAAATATAAAGAAGTAAATGAAAATTCTTATTACATATTTGATCATAAATCATAAGTTCTAACCCTATACCTAATGTGTACGTGCTTATAATTTTTATTTGCACTATTTAAAAGTCATAATTATTTATTAATACACAGTGGTATAGTGTTTGTTAAAGTTGATAGTTAAAGTTGTAAGCCATTTATAGAACAATAAAAAATTAATACTGAGTATTTTCGCTTCACTGAAACCTACTTGCTGTAATATAGTCAGATAGACCTTTAGGATATTCTATATATATAGTGGCTATCCTACTCAATGGTGTGACGTCATATTATTGATCGAAACCTCCCCCGTGCATGCACACACTTACACCCATCAAAAAGTACTGTTGTGACTTTGCAAATAAGAAAAGAACAACCTGTACATATAACACCAGGATATGATAATATATTTAAAATTTAATTTTAAACGCACTAAATTTATATAACTTAATGTAAAAGATTTTAAAAAGTTTCATGGTTTTATTTTAACTGGCAACACCATTCGTACGTAACAACGTATTAGTGATTACCCTCGTGTTGGAAAATGCGCATGCGTAGAAAATGGTACAACGACGACGACCTCTGCAGGGCGGCAGTCGGTGCCTCTACAGGCACGGATTTAACTGTATCAACAAAATTATAAAAACATTATTAAATAACGATAACTGTTTAAAGATTTACACACATAATATGTATTTTTATTTATTTATAACCGACGACCTTTATATATTTCCGAAAAAACTGTATGCACTTCCTTAAATTCTATACATTTTTGATGAGGTCAATTAAATATACAATCCGTCCCTGTACGATATTAGTATTCGGCTAAGATCGGAGCGGTTCGCGCATTTCCGTTGGGTTCGCCTTTCCATCCCTTGTGGAAATGTCGCGGAGTGTTAACTGCAAAATCTTCATATTATTTCCTTGATTTTAAGTATAAACATTATTAATAATATAGTGATAATATGTTTGTGTGTGTTCGTATCAATATATCAAAATGTTAAACAGTGAATTAGTATCGTATAGTGAGAGTGGTAGACAGCAATTGTTGTGCTCGTTCACGGTAATGGAAGGAGCAACATCAGTTCGATACTAAGGTAATGTACAGATCGTAATTTAATAAAAAAAAAACAACATCCTATTATGTTGAGTTAACATATTTTTTTATATACAGTATGTTATTAAAAAAAATATGAACGAATACGTCAAGTTTTTGGTTAGCTTAAAATATTATTTTATTTGATTACAGGAAGCCATGAAAGACGTTGATGACGATGATGACTGAAAAAGGCGAAGTCAATAGGATGCTGGGTATGTTTTGTATTTAAACGATTTATAGATTAGGTACTGTATTCTGGACATATCTTTAGGATTACGCTAGTTGTCCAAAAACAGTTCTGTTGGTTATATGTATGATACATAATTTTTAGTTACGAAATAGGTTTATGTATATATATTTATTCTCGATGGATTATACTCCTAGGTGTTACATAATAACCCATATGATATATATGAGAGCGAAATGCGTAATATAGCCTATTTTTAGAACCTTTATGCTATTCAGTGGCACAGGCAGAAGAATAGTATCATGTATTCCTTTTATATTGGATTGATATTGTGCTTTTTATTAAGTTCAGAATACTATACATACATAGCCCTACATGCCTTGCAAGGTAGGCAGAGAGAACGGAACGCCATAAGGCACGATTCATACACACCTCACTCGCTTCGTTGACTTTCATGACTCTTTTCATGGACGCGCGTCGATTTTTGAGAATACTATATTGTTTAATATTTGATTTTTAAAAAAATTACACCAAATTCATTAGTCCAATCTATTAAAAACATAACACTTATATTGTGGGGGATGTCACAATTCTTGTGACCGTGAAGCAACGAAAACGATAGATTGTCAGGTTTTTTTAAGTATTTGATATATAAATAACGATAAGAGAATCCTTGAAACTGGTTCTACCAGTTCCCTTTTAATTGTAACTTCAAACTTGAAGTATACAAAGGTGTTGACAATAGTGGTTGTGCCTGCACACCCCAAATTATGAATTTCTCTCCAGTTTATAAATTACTTGCTATTGCTCGCGACTTCGTCTGCGTGGACGCCTTGAAGCAGCGAAAATGCCTATTGCCTACGCCTGTATAACGGTTTATTGCTCAACCCCAATTAGGAATAGCTTGATATTGTTTATCCTATAGACCCGACCTCTAGGTAATAATCGTGCAAAATGGGAAATAAAAGAATGCAGTACTTTTATACTTTATCCGGAACAAACATACAGGCATTTTTGGGTTCGGTACTGATTGTAGATCATGTCCCCAATTATTCTAAAGAAATATATACCGTATTCAGTTTCCACTTTCCTACGATTTTATTATATGTATGATTTAGCTGTGGTCTTAGCCATAAGGTACCATTTTTTATTATCTAATAGCATGTTTGTCGAAATTTTCCATAGATGGAGCTGAATACATATAAATTGAAAACGTGTATTTTGTAATATTTCAATAATTCAGTCGGGATGTGATCGCAAAAATCGCTTATAAAACTAAAATAATTTATTTTTTCATTAAAATATTATCTGATAATTGTTTAAAGAAGACCTTATTCTCAAACGTACAGGTTATTGTTGTCGAGAGTCGACATTTATTTAAAACTAGCCCACCCGGCGAACTTTGTTGCGCATCAAAAGTAATAACTGCTGTCCCGCTATGTTAATATTGCAATATCTTTGAAAATATTTATTTAAATTGCATGCTGTAAAGGGCCAGGATCATCTATATTACATGCACAATCTATTAAAAACTTAATTGGATGAAAATCAATGCTGTAATGTTAAAAATCGCTTCGTAAATAGGCCATTATTTCCCGTAAAAAGTAAAAAAATAAAAATGGTCATTGTGGGTTATCCCTAAGAGATAGACATATGCCCTCGCGGACTCTTTTGTAGCTCTTTTGAAGGTGTATAACAATGTAGAACATTGTTTTGAACTATCATTTAGGGTTCTGTCGGCGTTTGCAATTAAAGTTCTAAATCTTGAAAATTATCACTTTTTTTACTACATTATACATGAATTATAGATCAAAACCACCCCGTTGACACCCTCTAACTAATAAAAAAAACGTCCGTGGAGTCCCTCCGCGCGAAAGAAGTGTAACTTCGTATTGTATTTGCATTTACTCCTGGGACCTCTTAAACCAGTGGAAATGCTTGCTTTTGACGAAATCTTCAATGAATCTCAGTGGTCCAGTGGTTGAGCGTTTGCGGTTGAGAATCTAGGAACATAGGGTCCGAGTACACTCTATAAAGATCTTGCAAAGAAACTGATCGAGGGCTCTCTCGACCAGGGGGCTGGTCCATTCTTCGCACAGGGGATTAGCATTGCCATTTGACGTGGCAATGCGGTCGGTCTTTTGGCCACTCTGCCGAGAATCGGATAGATCGAGAATCGGATTCGAAATCATGCGATTGGGTCTCCAGTTTTCATGCGGCTCGGCGCATTAAGGTCGTTGTCGACGGGTCATGCTCCGACTTAAATCCGTGAGTGCTGGAGTCCCCCAGGGCTGAATGCTATCCCCTATGCTGTTTCTTCTGCATATCAATGACATGCTGCATTACAGCAATCTTCATTGTTATGCGGATACGGTACGGGGCTATGCGGTACGGCGGATGCCATATATACTGGCCACCCGCGGATTTCTCGGGAAAACGTCGATTCGTACCGGAATAAACTGTGTCTACAATCGAAACTCTGGCTAGTCAGATTTCGGACTAAGGCCGACTCAACTTAGCTAATTCCACCCTAAGAAGACACTGGTCTGAGCATTTCCCGCTGAAAAGGCACATTTTGTTGCCTCCCTTTTTTGAGGGCACTCGGTTACCCGCCTTAACCGATATCGGAATTCTTGGGGTCGACTTGTTCAGTTTCGCGGTTATCTGGAGGGCAAGGCGAAATTGGCTCAGAAAAAGGACGGTATTTCACGTCAGTTAATCGCTTGCAGCTATATAAAGCGCATTTCCGACCTCACATGGAATACTGTTCTCATCTTTGGGTGGATTTTAACGCATCCAACGACGCGCGGTTCGGCTTGCCGTCAACCAAACTCTGTCAGATCGGCTTAGCCCCTTGGCACTTCTCGCCACGCACTGTTCCGTTGTGGAACGAGTTGCCGACAACGGTATTTCCGGACCGCTACGACCTAGGCACCTCCAAGAAACGAGCCTATTCCCACCTTAAAGGCCGGCAACGCTGATGTGATAACCTTGGTGTTGCAGATGTCCATGAGCGTAGTAGTAGTCGCTAGTAGGTCGTCACTTTCCATCAAGTGACCCGCAAGCTCCTTTGCCTCCTTATATCATTAAAAAAAACAATTAAGATCAAATAAGCGAGTGAGGCGTGCAAGAGTCATGCCTTATGTGCTCTGTTCTCTCTGCCTACTTCGCAATCGATTTGGCATGAGGTTATGTATGTATGTATAACTTTCAAAAATCATTTCGAAAAGTCAACCCACAACAACTTCTTGATTCAAAAGCGGGGTGCTCGACGACTGGACCACCTATTAAATTTTACCTATAAAATTATAATAATCTATAAAAACTTTAAAATTTTAGTACATACGATAAATAACAAACTATACTAAAATTGTACTTACAAAAAGAAATGGCATCTTATGAATGAATTTGGCTAAAATTAATCACAAAGTATTTTGTATTTTGAAATGACTATTCAAAATACAAAACACCTCTCGAGAGGTATTTCAAATAAAATACAAAATGCTTTCAACAAAAAGGTATTTAAATACAAAATGGGTATTTTGTATTTGTATTTTAAATAGAAGTATTTCAAATAAGTCACATCTCTGCTTATTTGTACATTGTAGATGTATGTAAATGCGTCAATATATATTTTCTAATTAAAAAACAATCTAATAAATCTTCAAGACACGTACCTTGGCATTGTAACTCTATATCCGTCGCATTATCGCTTGGATTGTTATCAATCATTATTTATAAATCTTAACCACTAAATTCGAAAATAAAATCACTGCACTATTAAATTATAAGTGTTAAATTAAATTTTTTAAAAATAATTATGCGATGATATAAATATTATTAATATAAATACGTAAACAAACTAATTACACACTGCTAACTTCGCTTCGCGAAAAATCACAAAAACAATATTTTTTGAGTGATATTGACTCACTCTCTCTCTTTCCTCTTCCCTAACCTTTATCATTCTTTCTCTTTTCCTCTCGCTTTGTAATGTTCTGCCGTCAAAAGAAACAACTAACATTTTTTTTACAAATTGAATTACATACATATTTGGAAACAGGCAAAAATGCCTATGTGCCTATATTTTTTATTATTTTTTTACAATCTCCACAAATAAATGTACATGAAACTCATTTTTTTTAATAACTATTTAAAAAGAATATAACTGACTTACATTACGACGCGCATAGGAGTGCATTCACTAAAAAACCGTCTGCGAAATTGAGGTCGGTTCTATCAAACAAATATTTATAATAATCATTACTGTTTGTATTGTGTTTAGGTGCTTTTCTATGTGTTTTAAGTATATTTTTAGAAAAGAAAATTAGATAAAAAGTATTAATAGCAAGGACATCTACTGGAAACCAGTGGTACTACATCGAAGCGAGTGATAAAAAACCCGTGTGCTGTGGAATTATCATCAAAACAGTGACTATATAACTTGAAAATTACTTTAACCTCATAATTATAAATGTAGTGTATTTTACCGATGTTCTATTAGATTTTAGTAGTATATTCACATAAATATCAACATGTAATTATGTATAATAAATCAATTACCTAAAATGATTAACGGCTATAGTTGACTACAGTTGCCGCTAGATAGCGCCCTGCGTCAATATTTGAAACTTTATTATATAAGACTGCTGAGGTTAATTTCGGTGACTTTTGTAATATGATGTTAAGTTAAGTTAAGTTATTATATTGTAAAATATGTGTTATAACACATATTTCACAATATAATAACTTTTATCATCTTAGTGGCTGGAGCTGCGGCTGTGGTAGCATCTAGCAGCGGATAGTGGTACTATTCCACTAATAATTTATACCTACCTATCAATTATGCGCTAATAGTACCACTATGCGCTACTAGATGGCTATATACTGCGAATAATCACGCTTAAGCAATTTGCTTCGAGGTTTTATATAAAGACCGGTTCAGTTTCGCCTTTCATTCAAATATATAATATATATTTAGCGGCCGCAAGGGGGCGTTAAAAGCGTTAAATGGTTGCACGAGCCATTAGAAGTTACACTTCAAAAAAACCGCACCAAAATCCGTTGCGTAATTTTAAAAATATGCGCATATAAGGGGACAGACAGCGAAAGTGACTTTGTTTTATACTATGTAATGATTACTGAAAAATTTTATAATCTGTGTAAAATTTATAAAGCAATAAAATTCAGAGCAATTTTTTTTCATTCAACATAAACATAACTTCACGGCTATTGGTACTCGAAGGTGTAGGCAGCGGCTGTTAACCCTCATCACGCCGTTATGTTTACGACCCAAATGAAATGGGTGGCGAACCTATTGCCATACCGGGCACAAAGTCTTCAGTCATCGATATTTATCACACTTAACTTTCGAAAAGTCATTAGTGTGAGCCAGTTTCAGGATTCGAACCCAGATTTCTGGTTCAGAAACCGTATGCTCTACCACTGGACCACCGAGACAAAATGTTTCTTTAAATGTCTATGGCTGTGGACTATACATGCTAAGTAATCTTACGCCCGAATACTGAACCGCCACTCAAATCTGACAATCAATAAAGTGCTACTTACGGCTCAAATTTCACGTATTCTGTCTAATGTGACAGCTACTTAAACGCTTAAGTAGCGCTTATATATTTGAGTGGCGGTTCAGTATTCGGGCTTTAATGGATCAGTAAATCGAGCAAAATATATGATAGGTACTATTTTGTAAAACTTTAGAAGTTGCCAGTTTTTGCCAATATTAGTATTAAGTATATTAGTATAAACGAGGGCAACATTTTATATGTTAGCATTTAAGTAACTTCTATAGTTTGCGACGAAAGTTAAGTAATGTACCTACTTTAGGTACATTTATGATGCCTTTCTCTTATAACTAACCTATTGCAGATGTGACTGGTTGGTTAATTTTACCTAGAAACGTAATAAGTGGTCGAGCAATCAAGAAGTCGTGGGTTCAAATCTGGCTAACACTGACTTCTCGGAACTGATGTGTGATAAATATCGATGACTGAAAACTTTGTGCCCGGTATGACAATAGGTTCGCCACCTACGGCATTCCATTTGGGAAGTAAACATAACGGCGAGATGAGGCTTAACAGCCGCTGCCTACACCATCGGGTAGAAAAGGGCGTGAAGTTATTTTATGTAATTTAATAAAAATGCAAACACACAATATTATTATCTTTTAAAGTTAAGTTTTTTAGGCTATTTTTTATATGTTTAGGCTTTTAAAATTAAAATTTGTTGTGAGTTACATATAAATTCGTCCGCTTTACATGCCCTTGATAAAGAAATAATTACGTGTCTGTTAATTGTATTTATAAAGACAAAGGATGTATAAATTTATTATTATATTATATTCATTACTGGTACGCAACATGTAAGTACTTTATATATCCTCTGAGGAACTGACTTATATCAACCGTACGTACCGTAACCGTACTAATAGTTTTAGTACCATTGAAGTGCAGAACTAAATACTCGTTCCCACCTTTATTAATTATTATATAGTTTAATTCGGCTTTTAAATTAATATATGTAATATCAGTGTTATCGAAATAAATATAATTTTGTGTGTACAGCTGTTATGCTTCTTATAAAAGTTACTAAAGATTACTATTCAATAATTTTTGCGCGAGCAGAAAATTCCACAATATTTATAACAGTTTTATCTTTGTGACCTTCAATTGATTTCCATGTAGTGTGATAAACTGTTTAGATTTTGGTGAAGCTGCGGACGTAAAAAAACCTTACGCGTAATAGTAACTAATTTGAAAAAAAAAATACTACAATCACTTTTAACATAATTAATTCGGACGAACAGTAAAAAAATGTAAGGAAACAATCAGTACGTGAACTCACAATATGAGAATAACATTCTTAACTGCCTACCGCAAGTGTACGATAAGTGTTAACTATTAGGTAACTAGATAAACTTGTGTGGTGATATTATAACTGTACTTGTGAAATGATCGCTCTCGTGTTGTACTTGCTCGGCAAAATAATTGAAACTACAAAAAATTCCCAGTGCGATAAACGTGAAAAAGTAGAAGAATGTGTGTACAACAAATTAAAAACGAGGACTTGTATAAAAATACCGCGAAAAAAACGATGGCGGGAAGGTAAAACAATAGTATAATTGTTTTTAATTTGGCTTGGCAATCCACCATTTTTGCTTACGCAGACAAAGTTTTTGAATAAATAAATATAATAATAATATTAATTCTGTTGGTTAATTACCTACTTTCAGATAATTTAACGCACCAATGCTAGAAGTATCTCAGTTGGTACAAATTAATCTAGGTACTCATAACTTATATATGTATAATATGTATATTTACATTATATGTGGGCAACCGAGGTCATTATAATACAATGATATAACTCCTCGTGGGATGCCAAGTATCATGACGGGAGTATATCTAATTTCACAACAGAGTATATTTGTGAATTTAATAAAACGACATCTATCCGCTGATGGTGTAACTTGTTTCGTAACTAGAAGGTAGTTCAGAGGTTTGAGTCTGGGTAATATGATTTTTTAAGTGAGACATCGTTGAGAACTATTCACAAGATGGCGATAGTGTAAGGGAGTGAAGGGAAAGGAGTTGGGCCTCCAGATACGTATCTGACAGAGAAAAACGCAGCATGAGCCACTTTATGATGATTTTCTGAGAGGTCATGCTATTTCACCGGTTGAGCCGTCTCTACCACTGTTTGAGTACAAGTTTATAATAAATATATATGTATTAAAAAAAAGCCAAAAATATCTCAGTTATAATAGAAAATTCGTTAAATAACTAACGTACATAGCAGAGAAAATTAATGTCATTACATTGTACATTTTGATTATTCGTATACTTCTTTCTAGTTTATTAATACTTACAAATAAATTATCTCATCATATTTTATGTTACAATTTGGCTTTATGTTCGTCTGAAATTTATGCAAATCTATTTCGAGTTATATTTGTCGAGAACAGCAAAGCCGGATGCATATCCGGCTTTGCTGTTCTTGTCTGTACTAAAAAGGACAAATGACTGGTGCCGATCTGATTGTGATTATAATCTGTTTAGCTATAAGCTAAATAATAATTTATATGTATATATATGGAGAAGTAATGGCCGAAAACGTGTATTGTTAATAATTTTATTTAGATTCGTAACTGAACAAATTTTTTTTCATGTCGAGATCCGATACGTCTCTCACCGAGCGATACGTGGCGTGAGTCACTTTACATCAACATTCTGAGGGGTCGTAGTATTTCACCGGTCGTGCCGGACCATTTATTCAGCTAACTGGCTATCCGCATTATTAATTAGGTTTTTCTATCTAATAAGATATACATATAAATCTTTCTCTTAAATCATTATTTGGTGTTGAAAACTGTAATAAAATATCGGGAATATAGAACAGTTTAAAAGATCTGGCCGAAAGTATTTTTTTTTTCGCGAGGAAATGCTTTATGCACACCCCCCGCCTGGGGACGGCAGGGGGTAGTGTGGGACTCCCAAAACAGTAAACTGAAATCCGATCCTAGGGTTACCCACTAAAACCTCGCGGCGGCCTTCCTCCGGCGTTGGGGTGGTCCAGGATTCGGATAAACCCCTCTGGTCCACCCCGCCGTCGCCCCCCCTCCGTCACGAGGGGGTGCTCATCCTCGGGGAGCCTCGGCGAGGCTCCCCCGGGCGGGGCGGCTCCGACCGCGCGCTGTAAAGAGGCGCGCGGCCGGCGGCGCCCCCGACGATCCTCCCCGGCCGCACCGGGGGGTCATCCTTCCCGGGCCGCGACCCGGGCGCACCCGCGGGGTGTGCGCCCTCGCGGCCCGCCGGCGGCGGCGATCACTGAGCTCGCCGCCGCCGCCTTCGAGCGGGATCGGCTCTCTCCCGACCCCGCTCGGCGGCCTCCTTCTGGAGCATGACAGCTTCGCAGAAGGAGACCACAGCCCTCCACTCCTCCTCGCCCGCCAGCATTGCCGCGACCAACGCCGGCGGGGACAAGTCTCGCCCGATCCCGTCGACCAGGACTCGGCGCTCGGCCGCCCAGGCCGGGCAGACCTCCAGCGTGTGCTGGGCCGAGTCCAGGTCGGATGCGCAATGGTGGCATCTCGCCGTCTCTTCACGTTTTATTCGACTCAGATACTCACCGAAGCACCCGTGCCCGGTGAGTATCTGAGTCAACCTGTAGGTGACAGTGCCCCATTTACGGAGCACCCAGGCCTCGAGGTGGGGCAGGACGGCCCCGACGGCGCGTGAACGCGTACCGCCCTGGAGGACCAGCGCGTCGCGCCAGTCCCCCAGGACCCGCCGGAAGGCCTCCCGCCTCCGCACTTCGTGTCCACGCGCGTCCCCCCCTCCCCGGCCGAGATCGTACGCACCTGCGTACATCTCGGCCAGGATGATAAAGGGGGGATAACTCGCGAGGACCGTCGCCGCCTCGTACGAGATGGTACGGTAGCCCCGTACGATCCGTATGGCCATGATCCGCTCCAGACTCCTCAGCAGAGCCCTGGAGCGGGAGGCCCCCGCGAGGTCTCGCGACCAAACGGGGGCCCCGTACAGGGCCACGGACCGCACGACGCCACCGTAGAGGCGGCGAACTCCCTCCCCCGGTCCCCCGAGGTTGGGCAGCAGGCGGTGTTAAGCGCCCGCCACCCGTCGCGCTCGGGGGACCATCCGTACGTGGAACCCCGCACGTCACCTCCTTCCTATGCTCCGTCCCGCTCCGGTCGATATAGTCCACCCGTCTCTTCTGCAGGTAGGCCCCGATGACCGACCTGAGGTAGGGAGGCACTTCGTGGTATACGAGGGCCTCCCTGATGGCCGGCCAGGGGAGGGTCCCGAATGCGTTGACGATGTCGAGCGACACCGCCAGCGCGACCCCCCCCCCCCCCCCCGATCGGACTGCCGGTTCCGACAGGGCCCGCACCCGACGCACCGCGTCGATGGTCGAGCGCCCCTGCCGGAACCCGAACTGGCAGTCCGATATGTCCGGGCCCACCTGCGACAGGTGGCTGCTGATACGGGCGGAGATAACCCTTTCAAAGAGCTTCCCCGCCTTGTTCAGCAGGCATATCGGCCGGAACGACGACGGAGCATCTCCGGCCCTCCCTTGCTTTCTGATCAGCACCAGCCTCGCCGACTTCCAGTCGAGGGGGAACACCCCGCGGCGGAGGCAGTTGGTGAACAGCTGCCTCGCCTTGTTCCCCAAGGCTCCCAGAGCGAGCGCCAGGACCCGGTCCGGAATTCCGTCCGGGCCGGGAGCGGCGCTCCGGGAGGCGAGCCGCGCGACGGCTCGCCCGAGCTCGTCCTCCGTCACCTCCAGCTCGTCGGACCACGGAGTGTGGTCCGACTGAGACGGAGGATCCGAGGGACCGCCCTGGACCCTAGGGAAGAGTACGTCCACGACTCTCCCCACGACTTCCGGGTCCAGAGATTCCGTCAACGGAGAGACCCACGGGGTCAGCTTGCCCAGTACTATTTTGTACGGGCGTCCCCATGGGTCCCTGTCCAGTCCCTCGACGAGCTCGTTCCAGGACCGCTCGCGAGCCGCAGCGATGGCTACGCATACGGCGTGCGCGGCGGCCCCGTATTCCCGTCTGACTCTGAGAGCCTCCTCAACCGTGGTTCGCCTTCTTCTCCGGGCTCTCAGGTACCGGCTGCGAGCGACGAAGGCGGCCTTCTTGAGCCGCTCTATCTCCTCACTCCACCAGTACACGGAGCTCCGCCGGGGCGGCCCGACTCGCGGCATCGACGCGTCGCAGATCGACGTCATCGCGCCGCGCAGCCAGGCCGCCTGCGCCTCGGGATCGGGCGATCCCGCTCCCTCCGTCCAGTCCGCGACGCTGGCGGCGGCCACGACCATGTCTCGGTCGAGCCGCTTGAGAGACCAGCGCCGCGGAGGGCCGCTAGTCTGGCGCGGGCGGCTTGGGCGGCGGAGCAACACATCCAAAAGGATGTGTCGGTGGTCCGACAAGTTGACCACCTCCTCCGCCACCCGCCATCCGGTCACCATGGCGGCGGCCGAGGGAGTCGCCCACGATAGATCGATGACTGACTCCCCCTGCCACCGCACAAAGGTGCTGACTGACCCCCGGTTGAGCAACCGGAGGTCGAGTCCTGCCGCCCACTCCAGAATGGTCTCTCCCCTGACGTCGTCCCGGGCGTCACCCCACTCGCTCGAGTGAGCGTTGAAGTCACCCAGGACGAATACCGGACGGGCTGCGTAACCGCTAAGGCGGCTCGCCAGTCCGCCCAGGTATGCCTCAAAGACATTGAGGCCGCAGTTTGGAGAGACGTAGCAGCCCACTACGATCGTGGATCCCCACTCCACGGCGACGTAGCCCTTACCTTTCCATAGGAGGGAACAGTAGCTCCCTTCCGCCCAGTATATCGCCACCGAGCCCGTGTCATCCCCGAACCATCGCGGGTGGACGGGGACGCGGTAGGGCTCGGCGACCACCGCCAGGGCAACCGACCATTCTACCAGCGTCTGCGCAAGTAGGTCTTGCGCAGCGCGGCAGTGGTTTAGGTTGCCCTGGAGGAAGCGGGGGCGGAGGTCCGTGGTTATTGGACCTCCATCGCGCCCGCCTGTCCCCTTGTGGGGGAATACTTTGTATCTAGTATTATACTTAGACACAATTAAATGTATAAATATGTACACCGAAGTACGAGGATCGAGAACCGCCATTGCACATTAGCGTCTGAAGTTTGTCGGGTCATTCACTTAGCACAAGTCAATATACGACTCATTTGGCAAACATACCGTTAAGTTTTTAGTCATCCGGTATTACTCTGCTGATGGTATATTGGAAACTAGAGTACTTTATATACGTATATCGCATTTTATATACAATACTAGCTTCTGCCCGCAGCCTTGCCCGCGCCATACATTCTCAGTTGTGTCAGTATGATAAAACTGAATATTTTGTATGTTTGGTGATTGAAATCCTAACCTGTTGATCTCTGGGACTACTGCTCGATTTGTAGGAAAAAGAGACCATTCAGAATATCAACATCGCCGTACAAGTACCTAATATGAGAGGAGTAATGAGTCATTACTAGTGACGATCTAGTGCTAAAAAGTTATAATTATGTCAGGGCGCAGCCAATTGGTTAGCACTGTGAAGTATGTTTGTTATCTAAAAACAATAACAAAACATTTTAAATATTATGAGGTAAATTGAAACCTATTATTATTATATATTGGAGATCATAATATACATTAATATATTTAAGTATCGAAAAAAAAATATTCAAATGAAGAAACATAAAATAATTTTATTTTTAACAACTGAATGACCTAAGAGAAAATTTATGTAAGTATTAAAGTTGAAATTTGATTGTTTGTTGAGTTGATATGAAAATCGATGGTTCGCGAAAATCTTAGAAGTAAATAACATGAAACTTTATTATTATTATTAGGTATTATATTATATTATTAGTTACCATTTTTTTTAACTTTCATTTACACTTTGAATATGTCTCGTATACTGTAACATTGCAGATTCGAATAATTAATAACACGAATAGATTTATAAGATTTGTCCTGTAAAATTTACTTGATTGTACTATTCAAGATAATGAGTGCCATGTGTTGAATAGCACTTTCTAGTAAATTTAATATAAAACCATGGACTTGAAATTTTATTCTAATTTTTAGTGACATACAATAAAATTTAAAAAAATAAACATTTACATACCTATTCATAAGTGGGTATCAAACTTGTATTGACCTCATTACAAAAAGCCTTATCGAAGTAACTAATCTTTAGTCTGTGAAGTAACCAGCAGCTGCAAGTAATAAATACATAATATCTGAAATTAAATAAATTTATATTTACAAAATCATTGCGATAAAGTCAGTGGGATCATTATACCATTTATATATGCACCCTACCACTTTTATATTAATATTGCCTTTACCGCGAGATGTGACGTAGCTATTGGAATGAAGTTGGCGCGCATGCGTACGTCAGTAACAAGCGCTGCGCCTGCGCGTTTGACGTTTCATTTGGCGGTGTCGTAGTCGTGATCCGGTTAACAACGTCAGTTTATTTTTTTATCATAAATACATGCTTTAATAGATTTTTGTTAACTAATTAGTGCATCGAACTGCTTGATTTGGCCGACACTCATTTGTTATCACTTGATTATTAAATTTATCATCTAACGTTATACAGAGAATAATCAGCTGCAATTACAACACCTCAAACAGAAAATGATTACAATAATTTTAATATAGTTCCCTTATACATCGTCAATTATATTATTAGGAGGGAACAGTTAGTATCAAAACGGGTTGCTCGGGCTATATATTAATTAATCGTGATGTTCTATTTGTATCCCGTCTCGTTCCCGTCGCGCAATCCCTATCAAGTATGGCTGTGTTCATTGTATTTCTATCTCGCTCTTGCACCCCGCGCCCAGTCACGCGATTCATCCAATATTCCGATCGGGAATACGGGATAACGCGCTCGCAGCTGTCTGTCAAATCAAGCGATACGCGGCACTATTAATACTGTTGACATTATACTTTGTATTTCTTCATTTTTATTTCGCAGTGTTTTTACTTGTGTTTGTTATGTGCAAAAACAATGTGAAAAGTGGTTGTTAAAAATTTTTCTAAGTAACTTGTATCCTTTCTGACTTTTATTAATTAATATCGATCGAAGCCGCAAAATATGAGGTGTTTTTACCCTCGATGTGTTGAAGTGTTAAGTGATGAAGGTCCTTGATTTGAGATAGTGAATCCTAATTCGAACACTACGCAAAGGATACATTGTGAAAAGAAAATGCGGATCAAGACGTATACAGATTTTCGCCCGAATGGTAAATATTCTTCTACTTAATTTAAATTAATAATCATTTTAATAATATGCCTCATATATACAACAAATATTATGATATTTAGGTTAATATATTACACAGGTTTTTTTCTTCTGTAATAATTTTATTTATATATTTAAGTTCTTTGTCAGTTTCCGTATTATACCAATCGGAGTATCTACCTTCCATACGTTTGCCAATCTTAACCAAATACAGTAGGTACTAGTACCTAGGTACGAGCAAAATATACGTAAATACATTTTTTTTTATTCGTTCGCCCAATTTCAACAGGCCAAAGCTTAGAAGCCATAGTTTATCTAGTACTAATTATTTTTTCTATGGTTAGAATTAAACCTATTTATTATATACTTACCTATATCAGAAAGTTTGTGCATGCGGGTAGATGTAAGAAATCTTGCAATATTCTTTTATGTATAAAGTAACATTTGGCATGCTTAATAATCGTAATGAAAATTTACAAGCACGCTATTGTTATTAGGTGAGAAAGTTTGAATTTCTCTTACGCGTTATTTTTTGTTCTTATGTAAAAATTTAAACTTTCGGCACAATTGTTATATACACGAGAGAGATGGTTTTTTGAACAATTGTTGTCACCGAGACAAATGAACTCATTACATAGTCATATTGTTTCGTTCCATAAAAAATAACACTGAGCACATTATATTTTTGCTATTGTCTCAAATATTTTAAGTAGATATAAAGCCAAACAATTTTCTACTATAATAATTGGAAAAGAAAATCACATTAATGATCTAACCGCAACCCGATTTCTCTCATATAGATTCTGTATTTTTTAATTTAACAATAATACACTGAAAACGTGATTGGATTATGGATGAGTGATTAAAATAATCTAAAACATCTTTAAAATAAAACTAATAGCAATAACTTTTTTATTTTATTTCATCATCATCATTTGCCTTTTTGAGGTCCACTGCTGGACATAGGCCTCCCCCATAGAGCGCCACAACTGACGGTCCACTCAATCATGGGGGGCTTTTGCCATAATCGCCACGCTTGGCAGGCGGGTTGGCGATCGCAGTAGGCTGTATTTCCTTGAGAGAGAATGCTGCTGCCCATTCTTCTAGCTTTTCCCTTAGTCGCCTTTTACGACACCCACGGGAAGAGATGGGGTGGCGGTATTCTAAGCCGGCGCCACACAGCAATTATTTTATTTATTGCCACATAATTTCACTTACATTCACAGCGTAGGCAGACAGAACTAATTACATTAATAATTATTAATTCATTATTATAAAAAATTATAACACACAAATGAATAACGCTGTCTCGATTTACGTCGCGTATTTAGAGAACCTACCACGCCGTAAGTATGAGGACTTACGGCATGGTAGTTATTAAATCACATATTTTATTTTATTGAATCTTAATACAGTTATTGAGTACTTTAGGTACATGACTCCATGTTGAGATTAGCACTTCTTTAACACAGTGCAGCTGCATATCATCGCGACTGTTGTAAATCCACAGTAGGACGTTCTAATGACTCGAATTATTACGATGACTTGTCATCAGTCGTTGAAGCAATTGAGTACATCGAGGTCGGCCGCGGTTTCATCACGAACGGCTATTAAATAAATGAACCCGTAGAAAATGCTGTACTATGCTGTACTTTATATATAATGTAAAAAGAAAATGAAATAAAATATATTTAAATTTGTTTCGACACGATTAGAGGAAAGTAAATAAAATCGTCTATCTTTCATACGTCTTTATATGTATGTATCTCCTCCCTGGACTCGGAAATTATTGGATTGATTTCCTTCGTTTTTAAGAGATTCGCAATATGTAGATGCTATTTAATTAAGACCTGTGTTTGTATGAAAATAAATCCAAAACTGTGAGCAACATTTAGTAAATAAATAAATACTGTAACATATTCAATAAGGCGGCCTATCGGCATTCCAAAAATATTAGGATTGATCTGATATATATGTATTGGGTATCCATTTTTGTTTATGCATGTACCAACTGTTAGCAGTTTATTTTTCTTGAAAATTCTCTACGAGTAGTTACTGAAAGATCAAAGAATAAAAGCAAGGACCGTATCTTATGGCACTGTTATTGCCGTTTACAAGAATTAGCCGTGAAGTTATGTCTAAATATTATGTTTAATGGTACGTATTTATTTCAAACCTGGGTTTTATTAAACTTGACTGGCAATGTTAAATGTATTATTATACATCTACGAATTTATGGAAATACATTTTGTGATAAATCATTACATAGTATAAAACAAAGTCTTTCCGCTGTCTGTCCCCTTATATGCGCATATCTTTAAAACCACGCAACGGATTTTGAAGCGGTTTTTTTTAATAGTTAGAGGGTGTCAACGGGGTGGTTTTGATCTATAATTCATGTATAGTGTAGTAAAGAAAAGTGATATTTTTCAAGATTTAGAACTTAAACCGAAAACGCTGCCTGAACCCTAAGTGATAAATCAAAACAACGTACTACATTATTATAAATACACTTTTAAAAGATCTACAAAAAAGACCGCGAGGGCATATGTCTATCTCTTAGGGATAACCCACAATGACCATTTTTTTTTTTACTTATTACGAGAAATAATGGCCTATTTACGAAGCGATTTTAAACATTACAGCATTAATTTTAATCCAATTAAGTAGATTGTGCATGTAATATAGAGTATCCTGGCCCTTTACAGCATGCAATTTATACGAATATTTTCAAAGATATTGCAGTATTACTTTTGATGCGGAACAAAGTTCGCCGCGTCAGCTAGTACTATAATATAATACCTATCGTGTGATAAGTATTAACACCAACAAATTATACGTCTTCAGGCTAGTTTCCGCTACTTAGTGTATTAGAGGGAACACATACGTGTACTTAATAAAGGTGCCGATAACAACTAGAGGTTTAATTGCTTTAAAAAAATGTCTGTTAATAAATTGTTAATCTGAATTAAAATATATTAAATTACACTTTAATGTCTTATAAATTTGGAGTAGTAGACCTCCACTAATTGGCAATATAATAGTATAAGTTAAGATTTTTAATTTTTACTATATGTCTACGGAAAAATACCGAGTAAATAAACTTTTCAATAGATTTCTTTTTATGGGATAGGAGGGCAAACGAGCAGGCGTGTCACCTGATGGTAAGCAACCAACGCCGCCCATGGACACCAGCAACACATATAGTGTTACTGTTGCGTTGCCGACCTTTAGGGGATAGAGAAAAGGAAAAAGGATGGGGAAAGGGGGTGGACCTCCGGGTACCTCCCTCACAGAACGAAACACGGCGTGAGCCACTTTACGTCGATCTTCTGAGAGGTTGTGGTATTTCACCGGTCCGGCCGGCCCATTCATGCAGCGAACTGCTTGGCTCTACCACTATTAAATAGATATATTTTTTTTTTATGGAGCAGGAGGGCAAACGAGCTGGCGTGTCACCTGATGGTAAGCAACCAACGCCGCCCATGGACACCAGCAACACATTTAGTGTTACTGTTGCGTTGCCGACCTTTAAGGGATAGGGGATAGGAAAGGATGGGGAAGGGGGGTGGGCCTCCGGGTACCTCTCTCACCGAACGAAACGCGGCATGAGCCACTTTACGTCGGTCTTCTGAGAGGTCGTGGTATTTCACCGGTCGAGCCGGCCCATTCATGCGGCGAACTGCTTGGCTCTACCACTGTTAAAATTGTAAAAAATTTAATTAACATAATGCCTAAATTATGTTAAAGTATAAGTATATTTATAAGTACAGGTACTTATAAATATTCCACTTTATGAATAGTAAATACTTAAAAATATTATTGAATGAAGTACTTACAAGTGTTACGTAGGTACTTAGCTGAAAAGATATTCCTATTCAAAACAATATCGATAATCTGTGGTGATTTTTTTTCTTTTTCAATTTTGTTCAATAAAACCTCATTGTTCACTTAACACTGGCAGTTTATAACAACAATTCTGTTTCATTTAACACAAGCACTAGGTATATTATTTGTTATACTGAACTTGTATAACGATAATCGACTTTTGTAACGTTTGATTATACAAGTGGTACTAATTTTAGTGTAGTAAATAAAAACTCATTTAAATCGCTTCGAATAAGCCAACTCGTATCACGCGATGTACATTTTCTATTGTCTTACGAAATGGAATTAGTATTTTGTCATACATAGTATTAAAGTTGTTCTATATGTTATAATGTAATTCATTATGTAAATAAATATGTAGTCGAGTTATTTAAATGCATAAAAGAACGTGAGGTCACTGTAAGATTTAAAATGCTCTAATAATTTAGACTAATAATTTCAAATTCACAAATTTTGTTTCATAGGTAATTAGATAGTTACTAAGTTAGTTATATGTATTCCGTCAGAAATAATCGCCCAATATTCTGACATGTAACCCTTGATTATTATTATTATACGACTATCATTTCCAAGATATTTCGCCAGCGTGCATGTAGTCGAATCAAAACCATTTCAAAAACATTAAAATGGAAGTATTATCCCGGTAATGGATTCCCCATTACCGGGATTTATAATCTTTTAGAAAACATTAATTTTTAACTATAACTTATTTTAAATTGGATTTGTTCATTTCAAATTCTTAATTCAGACTACTAGTAGTGTCACTTTAGTTATAGCAAATAAGACAACAAAATTTATACCATTTTGTTAACCTTGTCCAAAATACGTGACCGTGAAGCATAAAAGGAACTTACAATTTCACCTTTATTGACAGTGACATTTATTTGATGAATGATAAGAGGAATGTTTTTTTTTTCTTAAGCTTAAGATAAGATTTGACACTGGCCGCCTGAGGTTGCTTGAAGAGGCTTACCCTTGACAAGGGAGAAATAGGGAGGTTTGCGATTCGATCGATTTTCTTATTCACCCTCTTTGGTGAACACTATACTTATAAATAACTATTGACTCTGGTGGTTTCCCCTTGCAAAGGACTGAGAACTTTTATTTCTTCTGTATTAACGTTAGTATTTTTTTTTTTTAATCACTACTCAAAATATTGGAATAGAAACGTTAGAGACCGTTTGAATAAGGTTTAGTTTTATGATATTATTACTTATTATGCAAGAAATTAATACATGTTACGTAAAATTTAGATAAACGATAAACATGAATTTACATATTACATAATATTATTATTATTTTAAATATATTCATAATCCTATTTGAAATATTATCACGTAACTGTGTTTGTTTATGTAATTTGCGTTTAATTTTTACGCAAATTACAATAAATACAAGTCAAGTCTCGGTGGTCTAGTGGTCGAGCACACGGTTTCTGAATCCAGTGGTCGTGGTTCGAATGCTGACACTGGCTCACACCAATGACTTTTCGAAATAGCTTTCGAAAGCTGATAAATATCGATGATTGAAAAACTTTGTGCCCGGTATGGCAATAGGTTCGCCACCTGTTCCATTTGGGACGTAAACATAACGGCGAGACGAGGCTTAACAGCCGCTGCCTACACCTTCGGGTAACAATGGCGTGAAGTTATGTTATGTTAAAATAAGTACCCGCCAAATAGAATTTCGTATTACTCGTTGCTGTTTCATTCATAGCTACTCAGTACTCATTCACTTGAACGTGAACGTACTAATACGATTTTCCAATAATCGTACTAAAAGACACTTGCCTTTTTTTATCTCTGCTATCAATTTTTGAAGTTATAACAAGGGAAGGTTAACACACTTCTTTGTGTTACGCTGCCAGTCTGTCCTTTTCTCTCGCGCATATGGAAGCCTCTCCCTCTCTCACTTTAACGTATTAGTACTCTAGTAAGTTAGAACGTTTATCACGACGCAGTTTTTTACAATAATTATTCTTACGAAAATGGCTTTACATGAACAGATGAAAAATAAAAGAAATACTCAAAAGAAAAACAGTCATCAATTTTCAAAGAACACGTGTTAATTCAATGTTGTTCAATACGACCGGTCGTGACAAAATTGACTTTATCTCTCAGCAGCCCCAGATAGTATCTCACATGACATGGGGAATGCGATGAGTTGAGCATATGCTAAGTAGTATATTTACAAAAGCAAAACTAAACATATGGTACGTTAAAATATCTATCGACTTATATGACACGTTTACGAACGAGTATCACAGGAAATATTTACATACACAAGGAATGTAATAGGTCGGGGAAAAAGTCTTTTCGCATAACGTAGGTATAAACTTATTATAAAATTTCTTTGACTGTACTATTTGTGTCTGGCTGGTTTTGGTAACATTAAAAAGGTTACATTATAAAGAAAAGAAAAAAATAAAAAAAAGTTGTTTCCCGCTATTTTTCATTTGTTTTTCTCTCCGTAAAAATGAGTGAATCTAATGAAGAAATTCGATACATTTTAAAATTTTATTATAAAAAAGGCAAAAATGCAACTCAAGCAGTGAAAAAAATTTGTGATGTTTATGGACCTGATGCAGTGTCAGTAAGAGTAGCACAAATTTGGTTCAAACGTTTTCAGTCCGGAAATTTTGATGTTAAAGATGCACCTCGCTCTGGTCGCCCTGTTACGAATAAAATGGACGCCATTTTTGAAAGAGTGGAGCAAGATCGGCATATTAGTAGTTACGATGTAGCTGAAGAACTGGGAATTGACCACAAAACAGTTTTGACCCATTTGAAGAAAGCTGGTTATACAAAAAAGCTCGATATTTGGGTGCCACACGAGCTCACTCAAAGAAACTTAATGAACCGTGTACTCATTTGCGATTAATTATTGAGACGTAATGAAACCGAGCCGTTTTTGAAGAGATTGATAACTGGCGATGAAAAGTGGATCACGTACGACAAGAACGTGCGAAAAAGGTCGTGGTCGAAAGTTGGCCAGGCTTCACAGACTGTGGCCAAACCTGGCCTAACACGAAATAAGGTGATGCTGTGTGTATGGTGGGATTGGAAGGGCATTGTTCATTATGAGCTTTTACCGTCCGGCAAAACCATCGATTCTGATCTTTACTGCCAGCAACTGATGAGATTAAAGGAAGCAGTCGAGAGAAAACGGCCGGAATTGATCAACAGGAAGGGTGTGGTCTTTCATCACGATAACGCTAGACCACACACATCTTTAGCCACTCAGCAAAAATTAAGAGAGTTCGACTGGGAGGTCCTAGTGCATCCACCATATAGCCCTGACCTTGCGCCTTCAGATTTTCACCTGTTTCGGTCTCTTCAGAATTCTTTAGGTTCTGTAAGGTTGACCTCAAGAGAGGACTGCCAAAACTATTTGTCCCGTTTTTTTGATCAGAAGTCCCAAAGTTTCTACAGTAACGGGATAATGTCTCTGCCCACAAAATGGCAGAAAGTTATTCAACAAAACGGTACATATATATTGTAAATAAATCTTATATCTTTAAACGAGCAATTCTTGTATATATATATGTATATATATATGTATATTAATTGGAACTCGGAATCGGCTCCAACGATTTTCATGAAATTTAGTATATAGGGGGTTTCGGGGGCGATAAATCGATCTAGCTAGGAATCATTTTTAGAAAATTTCATTTTATCGTGTTTTATCGATAATCAACTTAAACATCAACTTACTTTTTGGAATTCCTGACATCTATTGGCGAATGCTATAATTATTTTAAATTGTGAGCAACTAACTTGCTTTAACGACAACAACACTAAAGCTATTCCAGCAGATGGCGTTGTTTATAAAAAAAAAGAAAATACCGAGCAAAGCTCGGTCATCCAGATATTGTAAATAAACTTTGAAAAAAATGTCTTGACTTTTCATACAAAAATACGAAAATACTTTTTCCCCAACCTATTATAACATATTAAACTATTTATAATTTCCAAGGCATTCCGAATGTAATAATGTCGTTTGCGGAGTATATCTCAATAGATTATTACAGCAATAAATAATAAGGACACTTACAAGATTGAAGTTTTATGAGCACGAATAAATTTTAGTAGTAAACAGTAGGCTATCCTGCAGTGGTTAAGTATATTATGAAGATCCTATGTTTGAAACTGCAATGATTTTTGAATACCTTTTCAAAACATCTAATTATTTGGAATGATTGAACAAATTATATGGCAATAGTTCCCATAGATAATACTTATTAATATCTAACATAAATGTGCAACTCGATTTTTTTTAGGAACATTATACCAAGTTTCGAGAGGCGCTGGCAAATTATTATATTAACAGTATTAATATAACACACTAGAGGTGACAAACTTGTAAATGTGACACAGTCTGTCACATTTTTAGGGAGAAATAGTGTTCTTATTTATCTAAGTGACACAAGCCCGAATACTGAACTGCCACTCAAATATATAAGCGCTACCTAAACGTTTAAGTAGCTGTCAAATTAGACAGAATACGTCAAATTTGAGCATCTGATAAATTTAAATGCAACTCAAACTAACTGGCACATAAACACCACTCAGAACAAAATTCGTATACCGAAACGCTACTCAACTTTATTTATCTGTCAAATCATCTGTCAAACGTAAGTGAGCAGAACTTACATCTAAGAGTGGTTGTGCGGTCTCTTAAACTAAGTATACTTTCTTTAAATCGAAGAAAAACTATTAATAATGTCTATGTGGCCATTAGATATCATTAATTTCTGATGGGAAAACAAGTGTGAGGCAGAAAAGCCCAGCTTGCAATCTACAATGCAGTACTGTACTGTACTGTACTGATCCCAACGCTAGCTTATGGAAGCGAGAGTTGGGTATTGCAGAGTGCGCATGAAAGTAAATATGAGGACACTGCGAAAAATCTGCGGAGTGACTCTCGCTGACCGCGTCGAAAACAAGGTTGTAAGGAAGGTAGTTGGATTGAAAGAGGGAGTCGGTGTAAAAGTAAGAAAAGGTATGCTCCGATGGTTTGGACATGTAGAAAAAGTGGATGATGCATGATTGTGTATGCAAATATACCTACAATGCAAAATCGCATGGATGTAGGGGTCGTGGATGGCCAAGACCAAATAGAACGTGTTCTGGAGGAATGTGATGTTAGAAGCCTTGAAGATGTTAAAAATCGACGCGCATGGCTGAAAAGAGTTATGAAAGTCAAAGAAGTGAGTGAGGAGTGTAAGAATCGTGCCTTATGGCTCTTTGTTCTCTTTACCTACCCTGCAAGGGAATTAGTAGAATGACGAATGACAAAGAGTTTGTCCAGTTGTTGTAGCATGTTCAGTTCTACATATTACTATCCTGGCGCGTTTGGATGAGCTGGTGGAAGAGGATATTTCCTTACTTCAACCTCAGAAGTAGAATTGATGATTCAGCAACCATAGGTTTTGATATAAATCAAAACTTTATTATAATGACCTATTTAATTAATACACATTTTTCTAATTATTTATCTTGTTTTATATTAGTATAACAATGAAGTTAGGTTTATGTAATCCTCCTCCATCCTTGCAATGAATTATTCGAAATGCTAATCCTCTTCCCAAAAGAATAGACCAGTCCCCTTGGTCGCAAGAGGCCTCGATCAGTCTCTTTGCAAGATCTTTATAGAGTGCACGAGCACTCGGACCACATGATCCTAAAGTCTCAACCCCAAAGGGCTCAAAAACATAATCATCTACAATGGACTCCCACTCTCCCACAGCCAGCAAATAAGTACACTCAGCATCACCTACAGAACCACTAATAAGATGGCACAAAGCACCCGCTTTGAGCTATCTTCATCACCCACTGTTTATGGGATATTATTATTAATAACTTATTGAATTTAAACCTTATCTTATTCTTTCTTTTTCATATCCCTGGTGATTTCATAATACTGAAGGTATTTAAAAACATTGCATTTATAAAAAAATAAAGAATAAAGTTTAAATTACAATAGAATCAAAGAAATAAAACAAAACTACATTTGCTTTGGTTATGTTTTTATTAGACTTCTGTTTCAGGTTTTCTTAAAAGTTTTTGCAGTCCTGGAGCCGCTCATAGTATCATCATCATCATCTAATCAAAATTTATTGCCTCCCTCTTCTTCAAAATATTACTGCCATTGTTTCTTTATTTTCAATAATAATTTGTTATCTGAAAATAAGAACATAAGTCTTAAAATCAGAGGTCATCTCTCGGTTTTTAATTTAAATAAGCACACGACAAAAATCGGGTTACAAAGTACCTGGTAGATGACATTGTTTACATAAACACTTACTTATTTATGAATTCCAAGAGCATATCTTTTTTACGGTTGTGTTACTGCATCCACATTTATTTGTGTAATAAAAATAAACATTATATTTAAAGTAATTCTTGTAATGAGAATCAAAGATTTTATTTTTAGGCGAAACAAACGTCAAAAAAAAGAATAATACCCATTACGATTATACGTCAAGCGTAACGTTCCATTCTATGATAACCTACTAGTATATTTTGAAGTTTTCTTTTCTAATTATTCTGATTTTTAGATAAAAAAACATGGAAATAATTCTTCATTCAATCCTTAATACAACCAAACTCATGTGAGGTCATTATATTTTATTTAAATAATAGGATTTGAACTTATTTACTAAAAAATCTGCGTAAAATGAATTTAAGAGGTACGCTAAATTATTTTGTAACTAAGAACATACCCATCGTATATATTTTGACATTGTGTTGCCAGGATACAAACATTTAATCGGTGCTTACTTGATCATGGTCGAATATAGGTTAAATGACGTTTGTGTATACCACTTAAATGTGAGCGATCTTAAAATTCTAAGTAGCTTTTTATTAATTGTCAGATTTGAGTGGAAGTTCAGTATTCGGGCGACAGTGCAGCACTGAAATTGTTTTTATTATAAAAAATAAACAGGTACACCACCTTGTACACAAGGATAGCCAAATTAAAAATATAAATATATATTATAAAATGCTAACCAAATGTCTTTATGTTTAAATCCTTAAGGCCACGTCTCGATTCGTATCAGCATCTCTGTAGTTTTTTTAGAAGTATTGTTTTAATACGTGCTATGTATGCAGTCATATTTGCTGAAATATTGCAGAAGGTTCTACAAAAATATAAAAGAAACTTTTAGCAAATAGATGAAACATGTTCTAGGTTATACAAAAAAGAACACATATCTCTAGCATATGACAGAAGGGTCAATTTTGATCATGAGAATGTGACATTCTACCATACTACGTAACGAACAAATCCTTTAGTTCAGTGGACTAGGAGACTCATGGAACTCAAGAGTCATCACACCCGCCAGTCGACTTTTAGAATATCTACCTACCCCTCAAATAAAATAACGATGGCCAGCTTTTTAGAGTACGTATACTAGTCTGCCGTTGTTAACATCCCTTATACGAAATGAAGATGGCCTGGCGTTGGCCCAGACCTGAACCAATCCAGTTCAAGCTTGTCTCAAGGTTGCATATCAGCACTGGCCCGACCTTGTTTAAAGTCTAGGATGATAACAGAGGCCTTGGCTTGGTGCACAACATTGGGCCAATGCTGGCAATTAACGATGATCCAAACTCGGCCCAACACCGAATAGCTGAGGCTCGGTTGCCCAGAGTTGGTTGGCTTGGTTTGGCTGGTAGATTGGCCCCATGGTTCAACACTGGCAGTTCCTACAAGGGATAATGTTAATACTAGAAATATTTCTTTAATGCCTACGAAATCCCCTTCTGAGTATTACAAGCCCTTAACAGGTATAATAACAAAAAAATATAGACTATGATTATTACAAATTCTTAGAGGTATAAGAAAGTTGTCTACAACAGTTTTGAACCATAATAAGCAACTTTTCAATAATATAACCCACCTTGGAAGCGACATTATGATCGTGAGCTGACTTCCTGACAAATCATTCACCGTGTCGGAAATGCTGAAGATCCTTTTAGGAAGCTATGAGGTTGAATCACTTCCTTTTGTAAATCTATATATATATATATATATGTGTATATAGCTACTTCTATAAGTATCAGTGGTACAGTGGTGGGAGTCCCCGCTTCTAATTCAGAAGTAGTGGGATCGATTCCGGTCTCACACCAACGATTTCTCGCAATTCTTTTCAGAGGTTATGTGTGAAAAATGTTGTTGTCTGACAACTTTGTGACCGCTACCAGCAATAGGCTAGCGATTTGGGACGCAATGACGCAACATAACGATTCGGCAAGTTAAGGCTTAACAGCTGCTGCCTACACCTTCAGGTAGAAAAAGGCGTAAAGTTTTGTTAGTCCTTTAATTGATTATAAAATGTATTCAAAGTACGGTATTGTAGTAGTAAAAAAGGGCCATTGTTCTTGGGTTATTGTATGTTGTATTGTAAATCTATTTTTATAGACAAGTCCATATCTACATTTTTAATCACCAATTAAAATATATTGTAGTAAATTGGGTGACTAGTTAGTTATCTTCGAAACGGGGGATAAATATATTTTAACCAACTTCAAAAAAAGAATGTAAAGTACGTGTATTGTATGTCATGTGCATTTTTTTAGTATGTTTATTGTTGGATGGATTTCCTTTCCTTTTAATAATATAGCTAAGTGTCCTTATGTAAAGATTTCCTCAACATTTGTTATTTTAAACATTGATACGGTGAAAATAGTATTGAATGAATCACGTATCCGCAGTCGTATTTACGCAACACAATCTAGCAAGAACTGTGGGGTCTGTCTACGCACTTACTATGCATACTTATGCGAAGATTTTATTGGGTTTTTACTTTAGCTATGTATGTATGTTAACGCTAAATTATGGAAACGAGAGCTGGGTATGGCAGAGTGTGCACGAAAGTAAACGCAGTCGAAATGAGGGCACTGCTCAAAATCTGCGGAGTTACGCTCGCTGGCTGCGTCGAAAACAAGGTTATAAGGAAGGAAGTCCGATTAAAAGTCAGTGTCGGTGTAAAAGTAAGAAAGGGACTGCTCCGATGGTTTGGACATGTAGAAAGAATGGATGATGCAAGATTGACTAAGCAGATATACAATGCAAAAGCGGATCTATGTAGGAGTCGAGGACGGCCAAGACACACATTCCAAGACCAAATAGAACGTGTTCTGGTGGACACCTTCCACCTTCCACATGTTAGGAGCCTGAAAAATCGACGCGCGTGCATGAAAAAAGTTATGAAACTCGACGAAGCGAGTGAGGTGTGTTAGAATCGTGCCTTACGGCGCTCTGTCCTCTCTGCCCACCCCGCAAGGGATTTGCCGTGAAGTTATGTGTGTATGTATAATATGACCTTTATTGTCACTTGTTAGAAAGTGAACGGTTTTAAACATATAAGTATACGTATGTATAAATGTTCAGGCTATATTTCTCTCAAAGGTCACCTGTTCCTAGTTCTTATTACATTGTAAAAGTTTGCGTGCTGGCTAAGGTCTAGTTTTCACCATTAGTTGTATCAAGGTCACTTATGATTTTTAGGTGATGTAAGTCTAATTGCTAAGTATAGTACCGTAGGTATGCTTGCAAGGTTAAATGTTTTGATTAAGGGCCTAGATGGAACCACATGAATAATCTTTACATATAAATAAAATTGAAGTGTCTGTTTGTAATGTTAAAATAACTGATTCCACCAACACCAAACACGCCAAAATAACATTTTTTTACAATTTTCGTATCTCTGTCTGTTTGTTTCGGCTAATCTCGGAAATGGCTGGACCACTTTTGATGGGACTTTTATTGGTATGTAGCTAGTGTAATAAGGAGTAACTTAGGCTAGTCTTTTTTTTTAGAAATAATCTTTTATTAATTGCTTTCGAGGTGAAACAAAATTCGCCGGGTCAGCTAGTATTTAATATGTTGTTCGTATTGCCGCCGACTTCCGAGAAATCGTCGAGGCTGGGGGAGTCACCGACCCCTCTGGCAGTCGTTACTGTCTGCTACTATACCTATACTTGTGCATTAACATTGAAACTGAACCTTTCGGGGATTACGAATACAGTTCGCTTAAAAAAAGGCTGTCTACCAATTTATCGATTGCTGTTGAATGTACCTCCACTTTTACTTCTTCCAGGCGGAGGTGTAATAATTTTATTTATTTTCCAATATTAAAAAGTAAAGTATTTAGTTATTTAAATGTCATACTCAATTTATAAGTCTCATCCCATTAGCCTTCTTGAGGTCCACTGCTGGACATAGGCCTCCCCCATAGAGCGCCACAACTGCCGGTCCGCTCAATCATGGGGGGTTTTTTCCATAATCGCCACGCTTGGCAGGCGGGTTGGCGATCGCAGTTGGCTGTATTTTCTTGAGAGAGAATGCTGCTGCCCATTCTTCTAGCTTTTCCCTTAGTCGCCTTTTACGACACCCACGGGAAGAGATGGGGTGGCGGTATTCTAAGCCGGCGCCACACAGCATGTCAATTTATAAGTGACTTGGCAATTTTTATTTTATTTGTCTATATATTTTTAATGTGTTCTGCGATTACTCTCCCAATTGTGAATCGATTTTCCAAAGTAAACACCACAACGGATTTTGATGCGGTTTTTTTATAGATAGAGGGTGACAACGGGGTGGTTTGTATGTTTAATGTAGTGAAGTAAAATTGATAAATTTCGAGATTTAGCACTTTGATTGTAAACGCTGTAAAATTACTTTTGATTCGGAACAAAAGTTCGCCGGGTCAGATAGTAGTTAATAAACCAATCTTTTATTAAATTTAATAAGAATTAATTAATAAGTATACCCTTGGAATATAATCCACTTATGTGAAATACGAGATATGATAGTGAGATAGAGCAGTCACGGCAGCGAATGAGTAGGAGGGCGGCACCAGGGTACTGCTCTGCGTGTCTGACGCGTCCAAATTAATTTAGTTCCGTTCCCTTCCATCCATTAAAATATCTGTCTCATGACGCATTGACTTGAATTACCCCTTGTATTTATTATTTTTGGATTTACTAATGAATATATTTGAATATAAAATTTTACCTGTAAGCTTCTGGTGTTCAAATACTGATATACTTATTACATATTAAATTATTGGGCTTGAGTCATTAATATTATATTAGTATTTGAAACATGCACCAAGGGTCATGTGCTAAATTAAACCAATAAGCATAATATTATAATTTATGTGCAAGAAAAGCTAATATTGTCAGTTACTTATCTTTTAAACATCTACTTTGTTCATTTAGAAATCAAACATTTATCTTTCAAATACCAAAGCCTAGTGCATATATGTTTTGATATTTATCGATTCATATATTTGCTTTTAATGTTCAAATAAAGTCTCTAGACGTCGCCTCATATACTTGGCTTGTGGGTAGTCTGGGGAGGCACTGTTATTTAGTCTGCAATTTTACTAGGCACTAACACGTTCTAGCTAGGCTATAAATATTCCAGAGCACATTGTTGAGAAGTAATGCGAGACCAATATTACTTTCGTTACTTCAAGTGTCTTGTATCTATAATGTATGTTTAAAGAATCCACAATGGCGTGTTCGGACCAACTCTGGGATACGGGAGTGAGTGTTAGGTATTGCAGGCGAAACATGAAAGTTAGGTGATTGCAGTAGATATACGTTCCCTAAGAAGTATAAGTGATAAGGGAGAAATACAAATTGAAGGATGATGTGCTGACCAAGGTGGAGAGAAGTATGTTATGATGATTTAGTCGTGTTGCTAGTACGATTGAAAGCCAACGAAGCGATTGAGAGATTGAAGCCCAAGTACTGAACCGCCACTCAAATATATAAGCGCTACTTAAGTGTTTAAGTAGCTGTCACATTAGACAGTATACGTGAAATTTGAGCAGTAAGTAGCACATTATCGATTGTCAGATTTGAGTGGCGGTTCAGAATTTGGGCGTGAGAGACCAAAGCGGAGTTACCAGGACCAAATACATGGTCTGTTAAAAAAGGAAAAATGCTTGACGACATGTATGGACATGTATGAGGCGAAAGGAGTGTGTCAGGATCGTTGCTTGTAAAAAGTCAAAGTCTCTACCTATCCCTACGGAATACAGGCGTGAGTGTATAGATGTATATTTATAAGAAATATAAAGTTTCCGTTCTGCAGACAGTGAATGTTACTAGCAGTACTGTCTCTGTTTACATTTGGCACGGCGCCAATTTTTCCTTGCAATTTTACAGCCCGCCAAGTTCGATACATGGATATTTTGCAGTGCAAATCCTAGACGAGGATGGCAATAGCCTGTCAGTTTTATAGCAACAAGGATTCGACTTTTAACGTTAGTCATTGCAATTGTTATTTTACTCTTTGAGCGCTACATACATTAGTCATTTTATTATATTATCTGTTTTCTTCACGGCTTATTAGCATTGAGTGTGTCGCTGTTTAACATATAAATTAAAAGTCCTTGGCAACTTGTATAATATATATTTAGTTGCTATAAATGTATGATGAAAATATTGATAGATATTGGTGATATTTTGTAAGACATAAATAATATCATGCAAAATATAGAGATTTATATTCTAATAGTTTATTTAATAATTAATTAATTACCTATTGTCCTTAACCTAATTATTAAGAAAGTACACTTTAAATATATAATTGCAATGTAGATCAAGGTTAGGTTTCCATTATCTCGGTAATATGGAGGTTGGGGACCCCGATTCTGTATCAAGAAGTAGTGAGATGTATCGCTTACATTAATAACTTCGCAATCTTGTCAGAAGTAAATTGTGTGATAAATTTTGCCCTGTGTATGGCAGTTAAATTCCACCACCTGTGAGTTCTAGCTTAACAGCCATTGTCTACACCTTCGAGTAGGAAAAGACATAACATAACATAAGATCACGCCTTTTTCTACCCGAAGGTATAGGCAGCGGCTGTTAAGCTTCGTCTCGCCGTTATTATTACCCCAAATGGAATAGGTGGCTAACCTATTGCCATACCGTTCATAAAGGTGTCAGTCATCGATATTTATCACAGGTAACTTCCGAAAATTTCGAAAAGTCATTGGTGTGTGCCTGGATTTTTTACCCACTACTCCTTGAATCAGAAGCGGGTGCTAACCACTGCGCCACCGAGACTGTTAAAGACGTAAAGCTATAAAACAAATCATGGTCACAATTTATGAAGTGTTAGAAGACCTGTGCTAATATAGACTTAACTATATTGTCACTTGCATTGACGCCCTAGGAACAAAAAAGTAACAAAAACATTTAGCAGTTAAATATATGCAAAACTATTGTTTGTCATCATATTCCTGCCCTGTTCTGATTTTTTTATTGGGTTTGGTAGAACAGGTTTTCTCTTAACACGCTTCCATATCATTCGCTTCTCCACAGCAACACCCTTCTAACAATATTATCTCTCACACTATCCATCCATGTTTTCTTAGGTCTCCCTCTTCTTTTGGTTTCTTCCACATTAAGATTCATCATTCTCTTACCGACATGTGTATCATCCCTCCTCATACCACGCAAGGCGATTTCTTCTTATCTTCTTAGTTATAGGCGCATCTTTCAAGCTATCTCTTACATACTCATTCCGTATTTTATCCATTTTTGCCACTGCAAGCATCCATCTCATCGCATCTCCGTAGTGTGTATTCTTTTTTCATCCGTTCCTTTCATGACCCATTCTGATCCATACATGTTGACAGGTCTGGTAATATTCTTTGTACAATGCTTTTTGTACACGTTCAATTCTTTCCATATGCCGTAATCAACGGAGCATCACCTTTATCATGTTAGTTAATAACGCCTTTGTATCTAGAGATTTATAAAATAAGTTAGTTTACATTTTTTAGGCATTATTTTATACTTCTCATTATACACTACAGATTTAATTAAAAATAAAAACTATTTCATTTAAAAAGTAACCAAAAAAGAAATATTTAATGTATAATAACCGCGTATAAATGTCAAGCGCTTGACCTTGAGGTGCGGCAGAGTCGTATTGGATTCGCTAATTAGCCGCTTTTCAACTGAAAAATAAAATATTATAGCACTCAGAAATAATTTAATATTGAGTGTATCTAAAAATATAACGTAAATATTCTATGGCAACGCGTTCAGTAATGATCGAAAACGGACGGCGTTAAGTGTCTGTCGGCTGTTATTATTAGGTGCGAACCATTCGGTGGTAGGTGGTAGCTTCGTTAACTGTAATGCTGGTAGCAAAAAAAAGCTAGTTTTCCCCCGGAGGCCCGTCGGGCGGTCCGTGTTGTGTAACTGTGGTAGATAATGGTAGCCATCAACCGTGCAATCAATGCAGCAACATTTTAGTTTGCAATATGAAAAACTTTAGTACTATGCGTATAAATATAATCACCATATATAACAGTCTCGGTGGCGCAGTGGCTAGCACTCTGCTTCTGATTCAAGACATAGTGGGTCCAAATCCTGGCACACACCAATGACTTTTCGAAAGTTACGTGTGATGAATATCGATGACTGACAACTTTGTGCCCGGTATGGCAATAGGTTCGCCACCTATTCCATTTGGGACGTAAACATAACGGCGAGACGAGGCTTAACAGCCGCTGCCTACAACACTGAAACAGTCAGTACTCTGCTGCTATTGGTCACAGTGTGATGTTGTATAGCCTTAAGCATACTTTAAGATATATATGGTCTCTGATATATAGATTGTTTAAATTCGAACCGGTCATTCCTGAGATTAGCGCGTTCAAACGTACAAACTCTTGTACTTTAAAAGTTTAGGTTAGATTTTCTGTAGATACGAAAATAAATACATGATTATAATTTAGATATAAGATCAATAACTGACGTAGATTCAGATCCAATGAAAAATATATTGACAGTGAAGTAGGATCAGACAGTCTAGGTCTAGCTTTGTTGAATGATGATTTTTTTATGCCTAGCTTATTAGCCTCACAAGGAAAACTGATAATCTAATATTATTCTAACCTTGTAATGTAAATTACAAGTACGTGTACATAATAGAAGAACTGACAAAATAGCGTTTAAAAAAAGTTTCTACGGTTAAATAATGAATGCGTTCAATTCAAATTGCACTATGATTACGGAACAGCCTTAATGTTCCTCGGATAAAAAAAGACCTAACAATTAATACTGGCCATGAACATTGTTTGACGTTGTTTTTTTGTAAACTCATAATATTGGAACGCGAAGAAGGAACGTTTAAAAACATAAAAAAAAATAACTGAAACCTTTTTCTTTTATTTTAAGCCAATCCGTTATGGCATTTTAAATACAGTGAAAGTATCTATTCCGAGTGTTACCACAGTTTATGAGATACACATAACGGTTTTGTAACCTTGAAGACGCAGACAGACAGATTTTTTAACTTTGTAACTTGAGTTATATATATATATATATATATATGTTCAGGTCATCGTATCCTATATAAGATTTATATGAGAACTAGCTGTCGCCCGCAACTTCGACCGCGTGGAATGCAAAAATACTATGCCTGTGCCATTATAAGGGTTCATTAGTGATAGAGTGATAATATTTAGCCTATGTGTTGACTCGACCTCTTGGCTATATTTATACAAAATTGGACTTAGAAGCATGCAGTACTTTTAAAGTTTATCCGTAACAAATATACAGACAAACAGAGAAAAATTCTAAAAACCATATTTTTGTGTTCGATATCGATTGTAGATCATATCTAAAGTATTCTAAAAAAAACTAATATTCAATGTACAGTTTCAACTTTCCTACGATTTTATTAAATTTATAGATTGTCGAAAGTAAACTTAAAATACTTCATAATTTCCTAAACATATTTGAGTTTGATTTGTGTTATTATCAAGCAAAAAATGTTTTATTTGAACTCTATTGGACTGAGAATTAATCGATTATTGGCATAGTCGTAAGTCAGTTTTTCCTCCATCCTCCATATTATACAGGATATTTACGTAGCCACCACAATTTCCTGCTAAACCAGCTATAATTTCTTCCGCAGATGTATAATGAGAACATTGCCACTCAAATAATTGCGGTGCTGTGTCGACCTACATTATATATTAATTGTATATTTGTTTAAACATATATACATAAACTAATTAAAACATATTTCTTGTAAACATTTGTCTCTACTTTTAATTTAAATATAAAATATAATAGTCTGAGTATTAAATAATCATTTTGCACATGTCTTTATCCTTTGTAAGTAGATGTATTGCATTTGTGTGTGTGGGTAGTTCATGTATATTAGTTGTTTGGCTGTGTTGGTTCAAATATGGTGTCAGGGGCGGGCAAGCACCATACATTTCAATATAGATCAATTCGTCAGATCATTATCATATTCAGAACGCAGTAAACTTGAATATTATCATATTCATGGGTATTAATATTTAGTAAAGAATTGAAAAGCATACAATAGTATCAAATGCTTTGTTATTAAATAATCTTGTTTGTTGTTCAACAATCTTGTTTCTAGTTATTTACGAGTTGAAATATGTTGACTAATAATATTAGTATTAAAAGGGAGAGGATACGGATTTTGTTAGTTTTGTATTTTTGTGTCCGGATAATCTTGCAGCTACTACAGTTATTTAAATATTTTTTGGCTATAAAAGCAATAAAAGTCTCATAAAAACGTATTAAAACTGAATCGAAATGAGGGGTAAGCCACACAAGACTTAGAACAACAAGACTTAGAGACAAACATAATAACTGTCCTTTCTGCTATAAATGGTGACTGCACTATTAGTCGTAAAACAACGAATGGGTCTCAAAAAGTAACTTTTATTTTTTATTTTAAAAGTAGCTCTTGACACCATCGTGTCCATCGTGTTCAAACATAATTTGAGCCACGTATGAGATAAGCTAATGTTAGTAATCAATAGCAGCATAAAACCGTTATATTGCCCTAAAATATTGCAACTAAGTCCAAATTAATACTTATTTATAGACTAGCTGTGCCCGCGACTTCGTACGCGTGGAATTTGTGATCAGATAGCTATATTTTTACATAGACAGTTGAGAAGTAATTACCTCTAAAATGAAATTGTAACTGGTAGGATAAGTACAGATTGCGGTAGCAATGGTTGTTGCCCGCATTGTTTATTTTCATTTTAACAGGAATTTTTGTAGTATAGCTGTAGCCCGCGACGTCATCTGCCTGAACGCTATACAGCACCAAAAATACCTACGATTATACCTTTTAAAATAACATTTATTTACCCGTTACTTCTTTACATTTCATAAATACAGAAAGTACAGTAACAGAGGGAGACTGTCTTTTGTAAAATTGTTGAACTTCAAAAGTGCTGATTTTCAGTCTGCTTTGAATAAATGACTTTATGGTGATTCTGCTGAATTAAGTAATAAGTTGCGACTGAAGCAAATGTAGAAAATAATGAATAAGAAAATATAAATATAGAAAAGGATAAAAATATATACTTATAAAACTTCTCTATAAACAACATTGCTGGTTTGGCTCTCCGCAGCCAAAATGTAAAGAGAGTCAGGACTGGTGACGCGGGAGCAAGCGACGTACAGCTGCCCGTGTGAGAAGCAGCTCGTCCTGAGGTCGACACCCGCTGCTCTCAGTGTCTGCCCCTGCGACTTATTGATGGTCATCGCGAAGCAAACACTCACGGGGAACTGTACGCGCTTGAACTGGAACGGGAAGTTATGAGGTATGAGGGGAATGCGTGGTACAAATACTGCCTCGCCTACGCCACAACCCGTAAGAATTTCCGCCTCAATGCTGTGTCTGTGGAGCGAGATGACTTTCAGGCGGGTCCCGTTACACAACTTCGGAGGAGATAGGTTCCGAAGAAGCATAATCGGGACACCGACTTTCAGCTTGATAGTATGCGCTGGAAGTCCACTTGCTGACAGAGAGTTCAGAAATTCCACGGGATAATGTGTGGCATCATCTTGCTCGATGACAGTGTTTATAGAGGTGTAAACCACTTCATTCCCCTCAATTTTCGAGAGAATGCATTCGTTGATTGCTTCAGCCTGACCATTTTTGGGCGTCAAAATTGCCCGCTCACATACCCAAGAATTCTGCTGGTGCGGTATATGACTGATGTCCCCGTACACACAGCGAATGAGTTCTTCTAAGCTGGATACGACTCTACCGAGAGACTCTGGAAGCACCACCTGCCCACCTCTCTCCTCTGGTAGAGTGCCTTCGCCAAGACTTAGAAGAACATCGGAGAATTCTTGAGCACGTGCATTGCCGCCGAGCCGAGCTCTCATATTAATGGTCAAGCGCAGCGTACGAACTCGTGACCACAGCGAAGATCGTTTCAACGAAGCATTCACCTCGTCAGCCCTCGATCCCCGCGTCACCACGGGAAGCGTTTGTCGGAAATCGCCACTGAATAGAACTGTGACACCACCCATCAAGTGTTCGTTCCTGCGGATGTCCTGCAGGGTTCTGTCCACGGCCTCAACTGCTTTTCTATTGGCCATCGTACACTCATCCCATACGATCAGAGAGCAATCCTTCAGCACGTGTCCCTTATCACTATTGCGTGACACACCACAAACAGGCGTTTCGGTGCTCTCTAAATCGATGGGAATTTTAAACATGGCATGTGCTGTCTTGCCACCCGGAAGCAGTGTGGCAGCGATTCCCGACGACGCTACAGCAATGGCAATTTTGCCTTGCCTCCTGACCTCTGCAAGTATGCCAGTGGTAACAAATGTTTTTCCTGTTCCACCAGGAGCATCCAAGAAAAACATTTTACCCTGGTTTTGCCCAACGCTTTTAAGAACAGTGTCATAAATTTGTTTTTGCTCTGAAGAGAACAAAGCGACATGGTGATTTCGTATGGTGGTCATTTCGCTCGGATCGTAAATTGTCTCAGCGTTATACTCTCGATTTCCACGGTCTTGATGCGGTGATGATTGGGGAGCTGGTAACCCATATTCGACCAATGGATTGCCGCCGATGGAAATGACCACGTCTTGAAGTGAACTAAGACAGGTGTTCGATAATGAGCTAGGAAAAGTAATACGCGGTGTACTGTCGCTCCTATCAAACCTCGTCAAGATAGACAAATATATAATATATGAGTTAAATAAAGTGAGTGAGTGAGAATATATAAGATAGATACACACACATAATATATGTACATACATACAGATACCAATACATACATATACAATACACATATAAATACGTATTTAAATAAACAAAATTTAAATAAATATACAATATATACTCATTGAACAATGTCTGCTGAGTTATTTAAAGTGCAAAATAGTGTTCTTTGAAAGACGTTTTTTGAAAGTTGCCAGTCTTCAGTCCAGTGCCAGTCCAGCTTGTCGGACAGTCAGCGGTAATTCAGTCCACAGGCGTGTAGCCTGGACTGAAAACGATTTATGGAGAAAATTTGTGGAGTGTGTATTTCTAGGGTCAAACTCGCTGATGATCTCAAGCATCTCGCATGTGTGTCATGAAGAAACGTGAAACGTTTTTTGAGATAGTGAGGAGTAGTAGAATTGAAAAGAGTAATATACAGAAGACAGAGAACATGAGTATTCCTTCGAAGACGAATGGACAACCACTTGAGCTTATTACGAAATTCCGTGACGTGGTCATATTTGCGTAAACCAAATATGAATCTAATACAAAGATTCTGAAGACGCTCAAGTCTATGAAGTTGGTTTTCAGTGAGATCAAGATAGCTGGTATCGGCATAGTCAAGAATAGGTAGGAGAATAGATTGTGCAAGCGCAGTCTTGGTGGCAACGGGTAGAAAGTTACGGAGTCTTCTTAAACTACCTGCTGAGCGGAACACCTTGCGGCTGACATTTTCTAACTGTGCCGATCAGAAGAGTACCTTATCGCTATAAGGTATGGTGGTACCGTCAAATTTCACCTTAGGCAGTGTTAAGGTCAACCTAATTCGACGCCAACGCCATTTAGTTAGCGAATAGGAAACATTTTTTTTTAATGGTGTAAAATTATAAAATTACGAAGCAATCATTACACCAATAAATACCGAACAAAAATATTAACAGTTTTTAGCATATACAAATACATTTTTTTAATTGTCTTGCTCATCTCTGAAAAGAATTAACGATACAATTTTAAAGAAGAAAATGCACAACTCCATCTATGACTCTTAAAAACATCTATTGACCGCAAGCGCATGATGAAATTTCAATTATTTATATTCAAAAAGTGTTTAAACATGTAATTCGACTTGATGTTTTTAAAATCTCAAAGATTTATTTATATCTAAAACCAAAAAGTGCTTACACGTGTAATTCAACTTAATGTTTTCTGTTTTGTAAATCTCATAGATGGCACTGTTTTAAAATTGTCTGTTATGTTTAACGGCATAAGTTAATTAAAATGTGAAGCTAACTTATATTATATTATTATTATTATTATATGTATAGATTAAAGCATGGTTATTAACATAATAACACCATAACAACATACAAATATGCGTCGTTAGATTACACGTTGCTACAGAATACATTGAAGAAATAAAGGTTCACTGCTCGTTCCTCGTAGGTGATAGCGTGATAATATGTAGCCTATATGTTGACCCGACTTCTTAATAATTTTCGTGCCAAATTTGAAGTAAATCCATGCAGTACTTTTTGAGTTTATCCCGGACATACATACAGACAAACAGACAAACAGACAAAAATTCTAAAAAGTATATTTTTGGCTTCGGTATCGATTGCAGATCACACACCAAGTATTCTTTTTAAAAAATATTCAATGTACAGTTTTGACTTTTCTACAATTTTATTATATGTATAGATATAAACATAAAACCATTTGTCACGCTTTTGCCTAAAAAAGTTAATTCACTATATATAAAACTTTATTCTTGAATAAGTAGATAAGTAGGATCGATATAGACTAGTGACGGGTCCTCACAACAATGTAATATCCGTCCAAGCTATCTGTTCCGATTTTGTGGCGATTTCTCTGCCATGATCGGGCTGACTATAAAGAATAAAAACTGAGTTGTGTCTGAACATAACAATGCTCACATTTATATTTCAAAGGAAGTGATAACATCCAGTAGAGGCACTGACATGCTTGTTTCTTCGAGACTTGAACTTGTCAATATTTTATATTCATGTAAAATATGATATTGAAGTAAAATAATACTGTTTTAAGTAATAAATTTATAGACATAATTTACGAAGGTGTATAATATATCAACTATATATATATACCAAAGAGAATTTTGTCAGAAGCCCTCCAGCTATTTCAGAACAATCAAAACGAGCAATCAATCTGATATTTGATCTTAAAAATGTTTCTTTTTTCTATTACAAAAAAAGTACGTATTTTTTGACATTACAAACAAACAAAAGATATTTTAGATGTTTGTTAGATTTAAGATTTTAAATTATTATATAATTTACTGTCTTCTAACTATAAGACACTCAAAAATATCGCATCTCTCCTTCTAGACGATTTTATCTTTAATACTAGAATGTCTATCTTTTTCGATAGAATTCAAATCAAGTTATAAAAAACTTGAAAATATATTGGAAAGTTTATTATTATTATTATTATCCAATTCGAATATGCGAATTAATTTTGCATATTCATTTAATGATTATGTAACATAAAGTTTGCTTACAAACAGTGTAGCAGTTTCTATTCTTCTTTTCTTTGGCAAAAGTCACTGAGTTAAATATACAAGAGGAGCAAACCTCATACAAATGCGTCAAAAAATGTGTGTCCACTTTTTAGATGCAATGACGTAGCTTTGAAACCACTAGACATTTAAAATTAAACATATATCTATCTCAGTCACACAAATCGCAAATACATTGCCGTCACTTTGATTAGACAAAGATGGCAATATAAATTTGCAATGGCGGTGTGGGGTGGCCAGCCCATGCGAAATTTTACCCAACTTTTTCAAGCCATGTACTCGTAAAAATATTTAATAAATATAAATTCAATATTTTACTATTACTTATTAATTTCTTATCAGATGTATTACAAGATAACTGAAATAATGAATGGATCAACGATCTCTGTGTACTCCGTACTAGATCGGCTGTTCCGAAAAAAATTGGATCACACTCATCTGTACCTAATTGTGTACACCTGCCTTAGAGCAGCGATTTAAAGCGCTGTAGGTAAGGTGTACAGTGTACACAATTAGGTACTGATACACAAAATAGTGAAAACGCTTGAGTAGTAAAATAATGCACTTACATTCATTATATTGAAAGGGAATTATTGTATTTAACGTGGACAGGGCCTAACAGCCGCACGGGTCGATCGATCATATTAAGTTAAGCAACGCTTGGCGCGGTCGGTCCGTAGATGGGTGACCATCTTATCATGACGAGTTCCTCCGTGTTTCGGAAGGCACGTTAAATTGGTGGGTCCCGGCTGTCATTTGAACATCTTTGGTAGTCGTTACGGGTAGTCAGAAGCCAGAAAGTCTAACAACCAGACTTACCAAGGGGGATTGTGTTGCAATTATTGATTATACACTACTAGGCAATTTTATACAAAACTTATGTTACACAGCGGTGTAACATAAGTTTTGTATAAAATTGCCTTTTAGTCTCTTTTTTATAAGTCTGAGTGAATAATTTGCTTTCGTGATACAATCTTATTTTTAAGTATTTATTAATTAAGGCATTTATTAATTTATGCGAATGATCAACTTGAATTGACGATAAATGATCTCCCGGGTGCAGGTAGCCAGTCAGTTTCTTTTTTCAGCAATCGGATAATTTTCACCCACTTGTCACGGCGTGCTGCATCTTTAGGCACCCTGCAGCGTTATTATTATAACAAAAAATATTTAAAATCTCCTTTTCCATAAATTAATAACTCTCCCACAAAAGTGGGAAACTAAAACTAAGTTTTTAGTGGTATCACTGAAGCTAATTATGAAAATTCAACATTTTATCTATTTTACTGTATTTTAATATTAATGTAAACATTAATCTTACGTGTGGAAAGTAATTCCGGTTAATTTCTTATGGGTTTCCGATCTTGAATCGCACTCTTTTACTACGCATTTACCCATTTTGTACCTATTGTTATTCGGTTCGCGTCTGACAGATGACTGAATTGACATAAGCTTCGCATAAGCCTGTAGACTTATGGCCAGTGGTCACACTTTTAGAAGGTTACTACAAGTCTATATCATATAAGTCAATGGCAAAAGTTCAATAACATGGCTTGCTTTTTAGGGCGTAGGTATAAATGCACCTGGACGTTTTATCAACTTCTAAGACTGAAGATGCCAAAATATGTACTTAAGTAAACTTTACGCCTTTTTCTACCCGAAGGTGTAGGCAGCTGCTGTTAAAGCCTCGATTCGCCGTTACGTTGTGTCCCGAATGGAATAGGTAGCAAACCTATTTACCACACACCGGGCACAGAGTTATCAGTCATCGATATTTATCACACACAACTTCAGAGAAATCATTGGTGTGTGCTCGGAATTAAAACCACGTCTTCTGATTCAGAAGCGGAGACCTCTACCACTGGTCCACCGAGACTTGTAATACTGAAGGTGACAAAGTTTATACTTGCCAAATTGTCAAGGCGCCAATATTCATTCTTGTAAGCTATAGTGGTTTATTTATTGTACACTATGGATAGATTCCAAACGTAAGCGCCCTCTAACCTTGAAATGTGGTTATAATTATAGAAGTTGTGTATTGAAAACCAAATGTTTACCCCACAGAAATAGATCTATTTCTGTGGTTTACCCGCTAAAAGTGAGATTAGGTATTTTTAATATCTATCCTATTATTACTTTTTATGCGTTATAATTTTCGAGATTTAGCATTTTATTGTAAACGCTGGCCGAACCTTAAGTAATAAATCAAAACAATTCACTACATTACTATACACTTTCACAAGGTCTAAAATAGTCCACAACTGTGTATGTCTATCTCTTAGGGATAACCCACAATTACCATTTTTATTTCATCTTATGCGAAACAAAGTTCTGCATATATAACGTTATCTATTTTGATTTAGTTAGCGACATCCTATCAGCACTGTATTGGAATTTAAAACACTTTGTGGAATTCTAAAGTACATTTTCAGGCGGTTCTATTTTTAACACTTCGCGCTGATAATATTCGCACACATGACCGACACTGCCAGGAATGTGCGCTCAAAACTGTATTTTTATTAATAACAAGTAGGTATACATGTGTAGCTTTTAATATGTAGTTATGCTAAGTATATATACGTACATAATTTCACACCAAGTCGCTTGCGGGGTAAGCAGAGAGAACGGAGCTCTATACGGCACAATTATTACACTCCTCAATCGCTTCTTTGACTTTCATAACTTGTCATACAAGTGGGTCGATTTTAAGTTTAAGGCCCCGGTTATCTATGCCGATAATGCTGTTAAAATTTGTTCACTTTTCAAAGTCTATCAATTGCAAATAAATAATATTGTTAGAAATAAAATAAACTTATATTGTGAATACAAAGTTTTTATATCTAGATATTAAAGTAACCATAACTTCTGGCACTTAATGCCCGAAGCCGTATGCCGAGTACCGTTACATTCTCTTCTTAAACAAAGCAAATGCTCCGAGCACCAACGAAGAAATCTAGTTAGATTCAATGTCCAAACATTTATAAATATAAGTATATATTTTTCTTGAACAACTTATTATTAAATGGTTATAAATTTATACAATAAATAACAGTCAATTTAGATATACCACATGAGTCTGTTTATTAGGTAAGTAAATATAAACTTACCCGATACATACATACATACATGCATTGGCTCACGCTTGTATCTTATAGGGGTAGGCAGAGACTTTGGCTTTCCATAAGCCACGATCCTGACACGCATCTTTCTCCTCATCCACAGTCATACATCTCGTCATGCATTCATTTACATAAACCTGATATTCGCCTGAAATTGTTCTGCCTACTAAAATATCTATGTGGTAGCTAGATATATGGAAGACTAAATATTATAAAATAACTTCACGCCTTTTGTTACCCGAAGGTGTAGGCAGCGGCTCTTAAGCCTCGCCTCGCCGTTATGTTTAGGTCCCAAATGGAATAGCTGGCGAACCTATTGGCATACCACAAAGTTTTCAGGCATCGATATTTATCACAAATAACTTCCGAAAACAATTTCGAAAAGTCATTGGTCAGTGTCAGGAATCGAACCCGTACCTCTGGATCAGAAACCATGTGCCCGACCACTGCGCCATCGAAACTGAACAAAAATATTATCTTTTGTTATATGTATATTACTAATACGAAAAAACAAAGGCGATTCACCACAAAAACGTCATATTTCTGGGAACTGAAAACAATTTTGACTCACAGAATGCGTCGTAATTAGCGTAGATAAAGATAATCATCTCTTCCCCTAATAAAAACGTTTCTTAATTTTGTTATAAGGAAATATAGTTTCAATGACATAATAACAATTGATATAATGGCAGTTAAAATAACAGTTTTTTCCTGTCTGTAATAGTCTGTATGTATGAACGAGCGTCATGTAAAAAGTAGATTCAGCAGTGATAGAGACACGTATGTTGCTGGCTTCGGGTCCTTAGAATATTGAAGTCGCGCCACATGTCGCGGTTCGTTCGTTGACAGAGGTTTCGCCCTAGAGGGACCCTCCCCGTCTCCCTCATCCCCATCCTATTACCTTAAAGACTGGCAACGCAACTGTAACACTATCGGTATGGCGTCTGTGGGCGGCGATTGTCGCTTACCACCATGTTATCCGCTTGCTCATTTGTCTTCCTATGCCATAAAAATGGACTTTAAACTAAGTTTCACTGACATATCTGTTAGAACTCTGACTTAAGTCATAAGCAGCCGTTTACGGCATGAATCTCATTTCAAATGCCAGTGGACTCAATTCTTTTTTTTTTTATTTTTTTTTTATTCTTTGCTCTACTCTAAACCAGATGTATATTTTTTTAATTTGTGAGAATTCGTCGCATCTGTGAGGAATGAAAAAAATAAAATCTGTATAATGCATGCTTTATTAACGGCCAAGCCTATGCCTTGTTTTATTTTTATTAACTTTAATACTTATCAGCCGAAGATCGGATTAAATTTGACTGTCAAAGGATAATAATAATCTCATACATGGTGGTCCTTAAAGTAGAGGTATACTCTTGTAAGAGATGATAACATGTGGAATATGTAAGCAGTAACATCACGGTGTCACCTCAGTACCCGAAAGTGAGGGCAGTATACTTCGACATGTGGAATAAATATCCACGAATGTGTACGAAACCTGTCGCTATTATAATTTTAAATAGTCTTTATATTTAGTTAGTGTATATAGATGAGTTATTGTAAAGAATTTCCACTTATTTTAGCAAGATAAATGTTTTTTTATTAATGTTTAACTGCTTGACCAAGATTCTAATCACGAGAGCACATAATATAGTCTTCCTTTATATATATTATAGATAAAGTAAAATCAAGCGTATTTGATGAAAATACCAGCGCTACAAGTTTTTTATCTTCACGATACTTAGAATAATCTCACACCCTGTGATTACTCTTTTTTATCTAAACACATTTGTCTCGTGAGAGTAGTGTGTGCTACTTAAAAGAAGATTTATAGTATCAATGCCCTAATAAGCTGATATTACTTATATATAAATAAATAACCTTACAGTATCAACCACAATAAACTGAATTCTTTAGATGAAAGACTTTTTAGACTTGGGCCCATTTAAGTACTACGTAAGCAAATTTATTGCAACTATTTTCCACCCCCCTTGTCAGCAAAAGTAAGCCAAAGCACATACCCATAATTACGTAAACATTTTTCAAAAAAAAAAACTCACCAAGGTATCTTGGTAAGTTTTTTTTTTCATCTACAATATGAATCTAATTATTTGTAAATTTCGATGACTTAGCGGTGCTGAGGTCTTCAGCTTTAATTTCGATAAGCAATAATGACTTTTCGGTAGTTCAAATTGTGTCTCATATGGGACTAAAACGCGCTGCCTCCACCGTCTACTATTAAAGGTGTGTAATTATAAAACAAAACTAGCCAATTAATGGTATGTTGTCAGCGGATGACATTTTAAGCGTTCTCTGTAAAAGTCAAACCTAATTATCGTTAATGGGCGTGTTTCAACACTCTATTAGTCTAGCTGTAGTCGTGTTGAGTCTAGTTGATAAAATATGTTATGTTTATTTAAAAATATCCCAAAAAAGGGTAGGTAGCCAATACAGTTAAAATATCTTGGGTAGGTAGTTCTTCGGTGTCCAGCTGACTTGTAACTAAATTAATAAGATAAGTAAAAACAGAATTATAATACAGAATGGAATTTTAAAGCAAAAAAAAGTATAAATATAAGAATACATATAGTATAAATATAAGAACTATTTTACTGATAAAACACGCAATTCCTGTTTCAGTGGAAATTCCAATGAACAAAATAGCTTATGTCACTTACTTACTCACTCGGCTAAGGCAAATCTCACTATATAATATTATATAGATTTCAGTGTGAGTGCGCGTCGAGGAAATATAAATATAAGTATATATTTACTTCGTATATTAGAAATATCATGACACTTATATAAATTAGTCGGTCCAAAATAAATACAAAACAAATATCAGCGTTGTAGCGCAAAGCATATGAACTTCAAACCCTGGAGTTAGAACGTTAAGAGGATTAATATCTGTCATATTATAATATGTAGGAAGGGTGAAAGAACTGTCTTGGAAACTAGATTATAGCATGATGAGTATTATTGAGTATTAGTGGTAGACCCACAAATACCCTAAGGCTCATGCTGCGTTTCTTTCGGTGAGAGGTATGTGGTGGCCCAACCCCGTCTTCTTTCCGAGTTCCGACCCCTTCCCTATCCCATCTTAAAAGCTATCTATGTTGCAGGAGTCCATAAGCGGTTATAGTCGCTTGCCATCAAATGATCCGCTTGCTAGTTAGCTCCATATTTTATATTAAACGTTAGGTACTAAAAGAAATAATCGTTTTAGTAGTAATTCAGGCGAAGAACCAAATTTGTTTTGGGAACCAAATTGATTATTTATGTTTGCTGAAGCTATTTTCGACTTTCTCTTCGATTTGCTCACTCACCCACGCATGACCTATACTTCTACAATAATACTTACAAATGCTTAGGTATATAAAGACGATAAGTGGATTTTTGATTGCATCTATCACAACTTCTCAGAATACAATCATTTCTATTTAATAAATAATTAAAAAATATATATTAATATTCTATGAAATCTATTTACCTACATACATACACGTGAAATCATGTGTTGTGGTGTAGGCAGAGTAGGCTTTCATCTTGAATTCACTTTTTCGACTTTAATAACTGTTCTCAGAGTTCGGATACCATCTTGTGAGAGATTATTTTAATTTCTTTTCACATACTCTTCCTTAAGTTCCTAGCATTTTAATACACATTACCTGAACAGTCCAATTAATCTATATATATGTATATATATTAATATGATATCCGCTACAAAAAATGGATACGAGACTTTCTAAAATCGGAAACTAATATTGATTTATATTCATACATTTTAATATAGACAGCTAGATTTGACATTAATTGCAATTTAATCTTTCGCCTAACGAAATATTATAATAAATAACACAAGCAAACTAATTACTATAGAAAAACTTTTTTAAATTTCTCTCCTTTTTGTATCAATGTGACATGTCGGGCAGAACTTCCAACCATAGACACATATTCCCCAAAAGATACGAGAGGTAGCAGCTCCAGGCTGTATAGAATTTCTCTATTTAGTTTGAATTGAAATAAAATCAAATTTATTTATTATTAACAACTAGCAGTGAATTCAAACACTGTTTAAAATTAGCAAAACAATCTAAAGGTACATATATACAAGTAAATGAAATAAGGAAGTTTCATTTCTTGCACTTCCTGTTAGTTTTAATTACATACTAAATGAATTAAATGTAATGTAGGCTATGTACATGAATGGATAATTTTAGTTAAAGCAACATATATGTAGTAGGTATATGTAATACGGAAATACGGATGTTTGGCTGACAAAGTCTTGTTAATATGATTATGCCGAGTCACATAGAGAACAATTACTAACCAAAAAAATAATTGTCTTTGCTGTGTTTTTTTTTGTGTGTAACGTCTTTTCTCACGGTATAACTAAATTTGTAAGATCTTAGTTTTGTGTATGGAAGTTACCACGGTGACCTAAGCGTTGAGCAGTTTTTGAATAACGGTCACGCCAATAAAGGTAAGACCAGTATTTCCCAAAGTGGGTGATAACGCCCCCTTGCGGTCGCTGCAGGTCTCAAGGGGGGCGGTAAGAGACCCAGAAAGAAAACAGGGCCTTTTGTAGAGGCCAGCGGGTGATTTGCACTATGGGTTTTTAAATAGGTGGAAAAAAATGGGGGCGCTAAAAAATATTTATTCTCAAAGTGGGCAGTAGACAAAATAAGTTTGGGAACCACTGAGATAGACGGATAGATAATATGTGAACACCATAAACATTAAATCTGATTTCAAATACAAACCAGATAAGTCTTCTAGCTTATCGCTAAAGCAATCTTTTCCAGGCAACCTTCCATTCTTCCGGCAACTATCCATGATACTACAAATTTTGGCAGTGGTTTTATGACCGGCCTGCCTGCCTAATGTCAACCCTTCTTGGGAATGTTTACGTTGATGGTTTGTCCTCAACCAGGAGTAAAATGCAGCAATAAATGATCTTAACCCTGTAGTTTTCTTTGCATTCTTCTCCTATATGTGTTAACTTGTCCTAATAGTTATTGAAAAAACTGACTTCAAAATAAATTATTAAATAATATTGAAACAATAATATACTAGAATTTTAAATACAATAAAATACAATGAAAACCATTTAAGATTTTTAAGTCTAGTTTTATTTACTTTTTTATAATTAACGTCTTGTTTCATTGAAAATAGGTGTAAATAGGCCCCTATATTTTTTACGAAACTGTTTAAAATTGTTTTATTTTTGACTCTTATATTAGAAGACTAGCTAATCCATTTTTATAAAACTTGGACAACTCCCTAATGTAATATAATAAAAAAACATGGTTCCAATAAGTCAGATAACCTTGCATTTGTAACTAAGTTCATATTGGTTGGATTTTCGATGGATTTTACAGGATCAAATAATATCGCCATTTGGATATACACTGCACATGTTTGTATTTTAAAATCCAACGTATTTATAACTATTTTAATATGTATCATCAAGATATAAAAAAAATCGCTCAAACATTCAATGCGTATGTATGTAATTATGTATGTATGATGATCTCCATATTTTTTTTACTGAATCCTATTAAAAAGTTAATGACCATGAAGTGTTTGTTTCCAAACGTTTTATTTAGAAATGGCTGGTTATAAGTTGTAACAATATGGTCTGCAGACTAGGGGCGTATTGATTTGAATGCACGACTCACGTAGACATTTCGCTATGCTTAAAACCTTTGCACGTCTGCTGCATAACTGCATTATCATTATTTTATTTACGCCTTCCTTACAACGAAATTGGCATATATTATTTTACCATATTCATTCAATGAGAATTGTAATTATTTATACATTTATTTACAACTTCAAGCTTCATTTTTCTAGTCGAAGTCATAGGCTGCGACAGTTAAGCCTCGGCTCGACGAATTTCTACGTCCCAAATGCAATATCGTCTGTCTTTATCATGTCTGGATATTTATCACACATAACTTTTAACCGAAAGTATTTCCAAGTTGTGCCAGGATTCGATCCCACGACTTCTTGATTCAATAGATACTCACTCTCCAGACCATCGATAGACGATAATTGTGCATATTTTACCATATTAATTTATTACCGGATTTAAATTGGCATATATTATACTTATATTTAGATAATTCCATTATAATCCAATTATATTTCATAAGTATATTTGTTATTATTAAATAATATAGGATTCATGTAATATATAATATTTGTTAATATACTCAACTGTTCATGCTGTTATTTAATTCATGTGCAACAGTTATAATACAAATCGATACCCTAATTTTCAAACCTAATAACTGCACTTGCAAATTAGGGTATCGAAATGTTTTAAATAAATAAGAATTGAAAATAATGATAAAATAAAATCCATGTTTTCTTGATGTATCTACAGTTTTAAAAGCAGTTATTATACGCTAATATACACTTAAGGAATTTCCTCAACTGATGGTGGTTTTACCCAAGCATAGCCCGTAGGTTCCTTCATAAGAGGTTCTTTAAGAATTGCCAAGAACAGAAATAAATATATAGCAAAATCAGTTTTATTACGAATAATAAATAACACTTTGAATATTACAGTGTAAGATACTTGATATAATAGACACATCAATACTGTAATAGTACAGATGAAGTGTCAGTCGGATCCACTTATCTTTCTTAGAACTTATTAAACGGAGAGAGCTAGACAAGTCGACACGTCAATAATCTTGCCATAAGAAGAGACAGCTGATAAAATACAAGTCTGCTTCTATACGGCGAACTATACGCATGATGTATCGATAAAAATTTTATACATATTCAATAACTTTCACGATACATTGATGCAATATCGATTCACATTTAATTTCACTCCTTTTATAATACAACTACTTTAATTGTAACCACAATGGTTTTGAACGTCGCAATCGATGATTTCGAAACGTAACCGCCAATTTACTTCATAGACGGTAAAAAATACACTTTTGGACAGTTCAACGCTATTTGAGTGTAGTTTTACAGTATTATTTTGTAGGTCGCATAAAACTGGTTTTACTATTTGCCAAAAAAAGTGTATCAAGAATCTCATTCGGATGCCTGGTGTACCATTGAACAATAATCTTGACATCCGGGGAAAGCTGTGTTACGTGCTTGGTGTTAAATATTTATTTTACCCTGTATATTTCTTGTAAACTTCACAGTAATTGTAAATATAAGGTCATGCTAATAAAAACACAGCCAGTCAGCCAGTTGTTATCAGCAACAAATATTTGTGTAATGACCACAGATATGTTACATCTATGGGTGGATGCTTTTCTTCGACATATTGGCACTACAAATCCTGACGCACCGCAAAGATTTCTCCGAAAACTTGCTAACTTAAACATGGTACAAATAGTGATGGTTAAACAAACTGTGCCCCCAAGTTATTCATTTGGAAACACAATTAATATTCCTATACACTCGTATATTAATGCCGTGAAGGTATAAAAAATACGCGTTATCCGGTCGGGATGACACACAAGCTCATATTAATACTTTTATTTTTACAAAATGACGTTGTAAAATTTATGACCAAACATTATTATTTGTCATAGTTTACAAATGAATTATTATATTTGGTAATCAGTCAGAAAGTCATTAATGTTTATGGGTTTGCTGAACCGCATTCTTAAGGATCAGTCACCAATATCTCATGGCAAGTACATAAGCATAATTTGTTTTTGTTCGGCTTTCGCTTAACACAATAGACGGACAGTGCCACCCACAAGGGAAAGTGATTACCTACTATGTCACATTTACATTGCTCCAGCTCGGCGAAGCGAAAGTTACTTTTTGTATGTAAGTAGGTACAGTTCTTTAAAAGGTCCTGGGGTCGCTTATTTACATACTAAACGTTAGGGAAGTCACGGCCAGAGACCAATATAAACATCGCCCCCTAGAAGTACATCTATTAAAGGTTGGTAACAAAAAGCTAAGAAGTGGGATATTTATCCGAGACTTTATAGAGGTTCATTTTGTAGTACATATTACTTGTAAAGACTCGTAAATATATGGCACTTTATACCCGAACGTGTAGGCAGCGGTATGCCTCGATACGCATGATTTTATTATTTTCAAATGTAATCGGTGACAAAACCTTTTGCCGCAATTTCTTTAGTCATTGATAACTTTCGGAAAATCTTTGATCCAATCCATAACTCCAAGCACAAGTATTGAACCAATAAGACCAGCAAGATTTATAAATGCGACTACAGATACATAGAGAAATCCTATAAAAATTTACAAATATTGCAATATCGAATATAATTAATGCAAATGTGATATTGATTGCAAATCAAACTGTTCACTGTTCATTATTGTTATAACAATGATATTACGCTCATGATATGAGTGTTGTGGTGTTACAAAAACCGCCCATTGATAATATGTGGGTTGAATGCTGATCGTCAGAATTGACAACTATTGTGTGGGATAGAGGCAGAATAGTGACGCCCCAGTTGTATTTTTTTTCAATACATATACGAGATTACATAATCTATCAGCATATTGCAACCAATATCTTAAAAAACTTCTTTATATCCATATATCTGATTGCAAAATACATTTTTCAACTGAATTGGAATAGTGTAACTTCAACCTCTTAATATAAGAATCTCTATTCAACGACACCGTCGCTCGTTGACGATACCTTTGTTGAATGCTTATGTGTCTGCTGGGATATGAACCCAGGATCTTATAAACAAAAGCGAAATTCCTTGTATCAAACTATTAAAACCAAGACTAAAGGACAAAACTATTGTAAAACTATATCTCTGTTTTATCAAGGAATTATCGTACTTAGTTATTTATAGCGATGATCATATGTTAAATAAGTATTCTCTCTGTGCAGTGTTTCAGTATTTATAAAGGTACTGAATAAATGCATTAAGCTGTGCACCACGCATTTCGTCCGGGTGTGCGACAAGGGACTATACTGGCGCCATATGTGTGCGCATCAGTGGCCCTCATTCATCTGTAACGCGTCATCACCCGCATCTATAGGGGACTAGTGTTTTATTTTCTAATGAATAGTGTATCACAACCATTTTTATCGCGGATCAAATAATATAATATATAACCAAATAATGAAGTTTTGTTAGTTTTGGAAGTGGTGGGTTGATACATATCGACGGCAGAAAATATTATGCCTACTGTATGCCAATAGGTATGTATTTCATTAGTGCCGTAAAAACTGGACGAGACGAGGCCTACAGCTTCAGGTGGAAAAAGCCTTGAAGCTACAAATATAAATTTTGTATGATTAGAAAAGAACATCAGGAAATAAAAATATATTTGTATTGTCTTACCTATTTTTGTTCTCGGTGTAGTTAAAAACTACCAAACAGATTTCTATTCGCCTGTTATAGATTGATTGACCTTAGCTTTTTTCTTAGCGTGACCTAAGCTTTGTTAACATACAATGTCTACGAAAAAAGTTATTATTGGAAAGGCCACACGCTAGCGAGTCTAATTCATTTATTAGATCTTACTAAGTTTCGGTCTTATTGTCATCTAATGCAAAATAAATAAACTCTTCTCTTTACGATTAAGCTTGTTTCGCAACCAATTTTATAAAGTAAGATGCCTTAAGATGTCGGCTTAATAACGGATCATTTTGAACTCAAATAGACGTTGAACGTTCTTATCTGTTTGCTCGCTAATACTTATCAATATCTTCGTCGTATAATCCATGTACCATGAACAGCGGTTACGTTGCTTAAGAAACTAGATTATTTTTCATACAAGTACATCTTGAGTCTGAACAAGTACCAACTATCTTCCTTAAGTTAAGTGTCTGGTTCTGTATACGCTCTGTTGCAAGTAATATTCCCTGAGTCTTTTGCGTCATTATACGCTACTATCAAATGTCAACCTTATTTTGGAGAACATTAGTATTAAAATTGTATATCATTGTGATCTTTGCGTGAAGTATTAACGAGGTGAGCAGCTTAATACAAAAGGTAGTGTCCTTCAACATTTGTAAGTAGGTCCCATAGGAAGGATACGCTTAGTGAATTTTCATTTCAGTCATCATCCTGACTGTCACCGAGGTTGTTAATTTCAACGTTTCACCTTGTCTCATATTAATTTATTTGCTATTGTACCACGAACTGTTACTTAACATTTTTAATTTTAGTTTTGTTCTTATCAAGTTTTTTTGTTAATAACTGTGATAGCCGTGTACCTTAAAATTACACGTCAAAGAGTAGTTATTTATTTTAAAGAAACACGCCGATCGCTTTAAGTAAGTATATTTAAAAAAATATGAGTATGTAACAAATGTTAAATGAGATTCTGAGAGATATAAATAAACTTAAAATTGTTGTTTATTTATTTGAAATGTAAATTGTGAACGACTCAATCTTAACAGTGATTCTTGGACATGAATTGTGGTCGGGTTAAAGTTGATAAAAAAAAAACCAATTTGAAACGCTTAAGTATGAAAGAGGCTGTCAAACTTAATTTATACATTGCAATAAATTTATATTTGCTGTGACGTTCATTAGTTGTATAAGTTATAGTTGTATAAATTTATATATTATACCTTGCATTATGTAACAGTCGAAAGTTTTGATGCTACTTACTTACTTGCTCACGGGCGAACGACTACGCCGAATGTTCACGATATATCTATCATATTGATATCGCTTGGATTAACATATATTAAAGTATTATTATTTAATACAAAGTTATTATATAATCTCTTCTAATTATTATGTTATTAATTTCCTGCGCTTTCGTTATTACACAATGTTGATAAATGATGTCTCTCCCTATTGGTGATTATTATCATTGGAGATTAAATAATGATTTTGTAATTTTTAATCATTTTAACTATTATTATATGTATATCGAATGGTCTTTTATATCACTATTATTTACCGGCGTCTTTGTTTGAGTATATGAACTTAAATTTAAAATTCATAAAAATGGAACTCGCTGCAATCATCACAGGGAATGCTTCCTGCTTAATAAATTTTAACTGTTGTGTCTATATAACATTAGAGTTCCATTATACGAAGGTACTGGGCCTATTTGTTCCTATACAGATAATTTTATATCTATATGCTAAAAAAAATCTCATCTAATTTTGTTTAACTGTTGCTGGTAATATGTAACATACATCTAAACATCTTTACAAACTTTCGTATTTATGATATTGGTAATATTACATAATATTAATGTATGACTTTTTTTCTTTACAGGTAAGTTGCGGTTTTTTTTGTGCCTGATATGTTAGACATGTTCAGACGCTACAGTATGAGTTTCGCCTAAGTTTATAGAGTGAGTATTTATTAATAGGTATGTTATATTTAGTTTAGTCTCGGTGGTCCAGTGTTAGAGTACACGGCTTCTGATCCAGAGGTCCAGGTTCGAATCCTGACACTGGCTCACACCAATAACTTTCCGAAATTGTTTTCGGAAGTTAAGTGTGATAAATATCGACTACTAATACTTTTAACAGTGTTAGAGCCAAGCAGTTCGCTGCATGAATGGGCCGACTCGACCGTGAGTCGTGAAATACCACGACCTCTCAGAAGATCGACGTAAAGTGGCTCTTGCCGCGTTTTTGTTGTTATATTTAATCTAGTTGACTCGACAAACGTCTTGCCAAAAAATAAAATTTTAAAAATAGTGGTTGATCGTAGGGGGTTTAAAACTTAGGGTTGTATGTATTTTTGTGTGCTATTATATAAAAATGTAAAAAAAACAAAAATATATTGAAAAATTAAATAATATAAATAATAATATAAATAATATGAAAAATAGATGTCCTATTCTCAGACCGAGCCGTTTCGGAGAAGTATAATTACAAATGACATGAATAATGGTGAATGAATGAATTACAACCCGTCGCATGGGAGTTTTTTTATATATTAGATAAATAATTTATGCACTTTTATTATTTTAAACTATTTATTTTATCTTTTGATGTTGTTTTGTTTGTTTATATAACCATCAATGAACACGTGAGATTCGATTTCCAGCTACTAATCAATAAATAATAGTTTAAAAAAACTAAAAAACACGCTTTTTATAGAAAACCGAACTAAAAAACAGAAAAATAAAAAAAAAAATTTTATTTTAAAAAAAGCGTGGGGTGCTTTTTAAGATATTATCGAAATGATAATCACTCTACTCATATCTGTCAATAAAATATTTATAACTATTGACACCATGCACCCCACGCTTTTTTTAAAATAAAATATTTTTTTTTATTTTTCTGTTTTTTAGTTCGGTTTTCTATAAAAAGCGTGTTTTTTAGTTTTTTTAAACTATTATTTATTTTATATTTTTTAGTTCGGGTTTCTAAAACAAGCGCGTTTCTTAGTTTCGAATTTGAGGAATAGCGCCATCTGTGACTTTTATAAGGAACTCGTTTCAAGTTGATAACGTAAACTTTCCGCTGATTGCCACTAGATGGTGCGATTTATGAACTTTCATAGTTCACAAATCGCACCATCTATCGTTCAAAAAAGCGTGGGGTGCATGGTGTCAATAGTTATAAATATTTTATTGACAGATATGAGTAGAGTGATTATCATTTCGATAATATCCTAAAAGTTAGAAGTAGATATAATCCTAAAGTTGTTTTAATCAATGAGTGAGATTCGCGAAAATCTTAGAAACAACTATTTTCTTAATTTAAATTCATTAAAATTTATTTTCTATTTTTTAGTTCGGTTTTCTATAAAAAGCGTGTTTTTTAGTTTTTTTAAACTATTATTTACATAGTTCACAAATCGCACCATCTAGTGGCAATCAGCGGAAACTAAAAAAGAAGTCGGTTACAAACAAACCTACAAACATACAAACATACAAATATACAAACATACATACAGGTGAAGCTAATAAAAAGCTAATAAAAATACATCATCATTAAACACATAAATATGATAAAAAAAAACAAACGCATACACGTAACTGGAGCTCTTCAGAGACGTAGTTGTATGAAGGAAACTAATAATTTATTTGTACCACAACCAAAAAAAAAAAATACTGAGATGATCATAATATGTAACGTTAGAAAATATTCAAAGCCACATCTTAACGGTTAGTTCTGAAGCCGCATCTCAAAGAACCGTTCAGCACGGAACCGTTGAAAATGATGATGAGATATCTTATGTCAGTAGATATGAATAAAATTATCTTATCAGAAATCTTGAGGTGTATTTTAAATTGGCACCCGTGAAAATCCTCCTTTCGTTATTTTTCATTACACTTTGCGATAGTGGCGCCGATTATTTCCAACAGCAATTCCCATTATACGTACACCTACAAGACTCTATTGCGGCACAAGAATATATTATTTATGTATATTAATTTGCATAATATTAATCTCGTAGGTTTTAAATCACGTTTGACGTAATGATATCATATGAAATGTTTTGTGTTCTCGTAGTTTCACTTGTGATATGTGATTATAATTGTAGCACAGTGGGCGTTTGATGACTCCCAATACTTAACCGCCAACCACGTGACATTTTATTACCAACGCGCCATCTTGCCACAGAGAAACTCAATTGAAATTAACCAGTCGATTGGAATTCTCTTGGAATGCAAGCTGTTGGAATCGAGTAGTTTAATGAATTTATATTTGTTATTTCTTCACCCTTAAAGGTTAATTTATTATTTCTAAATAACTGGTCTAAATAATTTTATATTGCGAAAAAGAAAAACAAAGTATTCGTTGTATTGCGCATTGCGTTATGCGTATCAGTCTCTACAAAAAGTAACTCAAATTGCTAAAATTTATAATCTAAACTAAATTATTTATTTGTATAACTAATATAATATACATCAAGGAAATTATATAAATGGCCCAGTAATTTAAAAAAAATACAAATATGTCTCAAACGCATGTCTTCATTTGTGGTCAACCAGATGTGAGAATTGAACTAACTGTGTTATGACGTTGGTCTAACGAATACAGTTCTGCAACGGTTCTAATTGGTTTGACTGTCCCCTGAAGCAACTCAGACGACTCCAATGCGCCAAACCTACTAACTTCTAACTGTATTCAATACTATGGCTTGCCTAAGTACTTACTAAGTCAAGATTCCTTAATGAAGCTTACTTGTATATGTTTTACGAATTTTCCATTAATTTTAATATATAAATAATATTCCAAATTCGAATAAAATTTGAAATTCGAATGCCACGACTGGCCACGACCCACTGGCCACTACATACATTACCTATGTGTGAAAGCGTTTTCTATTTATAAAACCTTTTATGTAAGTATTGTAAAAGGATATTAGTATGTAGGTGTATTATCTTCTAATTTTAAATTATTTGCGGCCAGTTTTTAAACACGACTTTCCTCTTGCCAATTAAAAATATAATTTAAATTTAAAAATGGAACCCATAAATAAATATCTTTTATCTAGTTCACCCACATGTGCGTCTGAGAAATACGAGTACAGGAAGGCTTTGTATTTTATGTTAAATCTCCATTCTATTTATAGACTATATTCTTACTTGGAACCTGTTAGTTCATATGTAACTCCGTCTTCGTATACAAGTCTCTTAGATAGTCCTTGTTGGACAGCTTAAGATTTCCAGACACATTTGTGGTTGTTATATTTTAATAAAGATTATGACCAGAAACCGTAACATTTTTCGCGATTTAAATTTCTTTTGTCATAATTGAATGAGTCAATTGAAAATATGACGAAAACCTCTGGAACATCAAAATTGAATAAATTAGAAAAGTAAGCTCAGATGATATGAAATGTGACCCAGTTCAGCGGTAGTCATGGATTCTTCTCCCATTCGCGAGTATAATTTTTTTGTCCATTTTTTTTTCATCAAATTACAAATGATACTTGGTTCGCTAGTTATAAATAAAACATTGATACATATATAAAATCAGCGGTCGCTTTGTAATAAAATACATTCTTCAAATATCTATTACAGATGTTTGAATCGCTTCTTGTTTGAGAGGAGGTATAAAAAATTTTGAAGTCGTGATCAATTTCGACCTGTTATTTAGATAATCGCCGAACATAAGTCAAATGGCCTTAATAACGTTTTTACAACATTAAAAACATAGACTAAAGAAATTACTAAAAACTAAAAGCAAATGTATATAATAATATGTATATTATATGATATATATATATATAATAATATATTATTTCAAATATTATTTCCTAATGCAAGCGGATCCAATTAAATCTTTTGACAACTTTATGTTCAAAAGAAAGCTATTTTGTGCCGACCCCACTCAGAATGGGATAAGGGCAGGAAAATTATGAATGATGATACATATTATACACTTATCAAAGTTTTCAGCTTTTTCTGTGTAACTGAGTATGTGACTTCGGATGAATTTTTGCCTTTATTTTTGGTTAATTTATTTGTTACAACTTTATTGCTATCTACCGCTACCTATATATTCTCGAAATTATATTTTTTTAGTACAATGAGATATATATTAAACCTAATACCTACGTATTTATTTAAATACACCATAAATTAATATATACTAAGGTATATGCATATTTCTATAATTCAAGTCTCATTGGTCCAGTAATTGAGTTCTCCACTTCTCATTCAAAAGTCGTGGAATCGATTCCGGCCTCACACCTATGATTGGCAATGTGTGTATGGCTATGGGTCCGCCACCTATTCCATTCAGGACGTAACATAACGATTCAGCGTTTCAAGGCCTAAAAGCCGCTGCCTTCACCAGTAAAAAAAGGCGTGAAGTTGTGTTATGTTGTTATGTTTCTATAATAAATCTCTATATTCACCACCAGTGATACAATTCCTTGCTGGGACATATATTAATACTTACTCTACTCTTTGCTTGTACTCATCTAGTCAGTAAGTTTTTTTATTAGTATTGTAGGCGTTGCTGTCACGTGTCCCACTAATTAGTGAAGTACGTAACAGTTGGTTAATAAAGTCAACGATTAAAAGACCATGACGTCTTGAAAAGTAGGTACAAATACTCACACCACACCTTGGACATGACCGAGTTAAAGTGAAACCTCAACTCTTTGCTCCAGTTCTATAGAGAAAATATATTATATCCCCATAAAAGGTAAATGGTACCTCGATGGTCCAGTGGTCGATCTCTCGTTTCTAATTCAGGTGGCGTGGGCTCGATTCCTATTCACACCAATTTCTCGAAATTATTTTCAGAAGTTATATGTGATAAATATTGATGACTGGTTTGTGGTCAATAGGAGGATATTCGAGACTTTAACAGCCGCTGCCTACACCTTTTGGGTAGTGTAAAAAGGCGTTAAGTTACGTTTACGTAATAAGGTTGCCGAATAAATAGTCCTGACCTGTCCTAACTGCAATTAGTTCGTACGGATATTATGATATTCCAAGTTACTGATCTGGTCGAAGATATCACAATGGTCACTTACTTAACTTACCTTCCTCATGACTTAAAAATAAATTCTGTGTTTTGTCATTCTCTTATATGGATTGCAGTTTTTGTGTGAATATATTTCTTAAGTAGCAGACCGCGCGAACTTCGCACCGCTTTATTTTATACGTGTACTACTAAAATGATTAGTGCCCCGCTCATATTAACCATAGCGTAATGATATATAACCTAAAGCCTATTGAAAGAATTTTTGAAATTGGACCAACGGTTTCTGTGATTAGCGCGTTCAAACAAACAAACTTAGAATTAGACTAGGATTAATGAGGATATCACATAACAAACCAACAAACGCAATCTTTGTATACTTCTTTGCAGAAAATTGTAAATGATCTATCCACCTAATACAAAAAAAACAAATAACAGTAGGTACTTTATTCATTTTCGTAAGTAACAACAAATTTATATATTAAAGTTATTAACGAACACAATATACAATATCGGTTTTATGCACTTACTTATACCCAGATGCACTTTCTATCAGAACATTACCATAAATCTTCTTATAAAAGCTTTTATTCACTTTGGCAACGAGGCTATAGTGACTGATTTACCGGCTTACTTCTCCACAAGCAAGCGATGTACTAAAAACATTGTTTCAAAGTAAATATTAGGTGTGGAAACTGTATCAAAATATTTACCAAAGAGTGCACTTACTGAGAGCATATTGCTTTAAAATATAACAAATTTGTAATTTTAATTATCTATCTTTTTTAGCTTTAAATGCGCTCATAGACTAAAAGGGTACATATTAATTACTTCTATGTCTACTAGTCTATGAAAAACAGAAAAAGAAATGTTTTATGTTAACTGTTATAGTTTGAAAGATGGCGTTGTATTAGTTTTACAATTGCTCTATTGTTTTTTTTTTTAATGTGATAAGTATTATTACCTTGGTGCATCCTTTATGCGGATCATCGTGCTCGTTGGGAAGATGGACAGGATGTACAGAGCAGACTGGATAAGTGGAGACAGAACCTGGAGAGTTGTAGCTTACGGATCAACAGATTCAAAGCAATATACTTGTCTTGCTATTTTGGCAGTCTTTCCAATTCTGTTTCCAAAGTGCTGGAGTGCCGGCGTGCTGTTGCCATTCTGCTCTGACTTTAAGTACCTGGGATCTAAAGTGCAAAGTGATGGTGACTATTAGTACCAGAATAAGCTGGTCACCACTTTGTCCATCCAACGCTAGTTCGATAGCGTTGGATGGAAAAAGTGGTGACAGGTTACGGGGCCATTTTGCGACCCCCAAATGCCTCTCAAATTGAAGGACAAAATATATAAAACTGTTATCAGACCTGTCGTCATGAATGGATAAGAATATTGGGACTTAAAGGGACGGCTGTAAAATGAATACATGATAAGGGGATGAGAATGTTGAGATGGATGTGTGAAGTGACGAAAATGGATAAAATACGGAATGAGTTTGTACGAGGAAGCTTAACCTATAACTGAGAAGATAAGATGAAATCGCACTGCGTGGTATGGGCATGTAATGAGGAGGGATGATGTCGCTAAAAGAATGAGGGACCTGAATGTGGAAGGAAAAATGAGAAATGGGAGACCGAAGAAAACATGGATGAATTGTGTGTGATAGATGATATGACTAGGAACTATCATTCGCTTCTACCAAAGCAACACCCTCCGTGTTGCTTTAGTAGAAGCGAATGATAGGGAAGCGTGGCAAAAAAAAAACTGTTGGGCCGACCCAAATTATGGCAACAGGGCAGGAAGATGATGATGATGAAGTATTAATAAATAAAAATTACAAAACGTTAGCAACGGTTTCCACTTGAAATGTTATAAACTTTTTATATTATACTAACTTTTTAAAGTAAATGTTAGCGTGGTGACTTTCTGATGAGAATAATTTTGGGAATAGACTCTATAAGATTTTTAAAAGCCTATATTTTTACCCAGTACTATTGTTTTGCTATTACAATATGACAAACAAATCCGGTTAAAACTGGTAAAATCTGGTTAATTTAAAACCAAATGTAGGCGCGAGCGTAGAAGCGTGATATAAAACATTAAATCTGATACAATGCCTCTACGGTGTTTTGCGTTTTAATTGTTTCCTCGTTGTATACTAACTATGGTTTGTTAAAAAAATTGGTATTGCTCAATTGTATATAATGCTAGTTTTACGTTCTACATAACTTTTACCAGTTGTTCATTATTTATTGTGTACCACGTAATTTTAATATAACCACTTGTTATAACACTTGTAACACTATTATTCAATATTACGTTTTAGTTAATTATTACTTTGACATATTAATATAGAATATATTGCTTGACAGCAATATAACTTCACGCCAAGTCCCTTGTGGGGTTGGCATAAAATCGAGCTTTATTAGTGCGATTCTCCGCACATCACTCGCTTCTTTGACTCTTGTCATACACGCTCGTCGGTTTTTAACATAACATTCCTCAAGGACTCGTTATATTCGGTCATGGAAAGTGTGTACTTCAGGTTTTATGAGAATTTTTCATTGGTATATTAAATACAAAGACGAGGCCTTTCACATTTAGTTTGGTCTAATTATTAAAAAGTCTCATAACTGTAATTTTGCCAAACGAATATTTAAAAACCAGACGCTGCAAACTCAGACTTGCCTAGATATCCGTGCCATTAAAAACGAACACATTTGACAGGTGTCAAAGAAATGACCGATATAACTGCTATTAAGAATGGGGACCGAGCGTCTAGACCTTTACGCCAACTGGTGGTAGAAATTGTAACCTTATGGGCAAAAATATTAAAAACTTACCTGTAAAATTTTATCGTTTTCCATTAACTACTATTGGTGTCTCGTGGAAAGACGACAAGCGTATGAAATGGATAAATGTAGTAAAAAATTATGTGTAAGTAATGAATAATTATAATTAATAATTAACATTTCTGTTAAATCAGTATAGAAAAGATCTGTTGAATTTTAGTTTATATGGAGTAAAGAACCATAAATAAATAAATAAAATTATAAGCCGTTTTTTTTTATTATAGTATTAATTTTGTACAAAAAGAGTAATATTAAAAAATAAATTCAAACTTACTGTAATTTTAACATTATATGCTTTTGACACACTGGTCTGGGCAACAACATTCGCGGTTATAACCACAGGACTATTTGCCTTTTTTTTTTCTAAAACATTCACAACGTGATTCGATTTAAATAATTTTTCACCTTTAATATTATTTTGACCACGAATATTATTAAAAATTATCGGCTGAAATCCGTATTTAATTATTTTTTCCATTATTTATAAATTATGACATTTGTTGTCAATAAATTTTTGCCCATTTAATTCCTAATTTCCACACTAGGGCGCGCGGCCTTTGGTCAAAGTGCTGCCCCTACAGTTCGTGCTCGGTCCCCATTGTAGTATAATCTGATTTATCTAAAAAGCTACTTAAATTCTTATTTTTTTTACCACACCATTTATATTTATGAAACTATCACGAAAAGGACTTTACAAAATGAAAACTAACAAGAATCTATCTAACTCTCTAATCTAGGCTAATGGAAAAAAATAACGTCCATAATTCCAAAACTTATAAAATATTAAGATTAATTTCTTATAACATTTACTATACTTTAAAAAAGTGCTTAATAATTTAAATATTATTATTAAATATTAATTATCATTACTCTTTCTTGCATTATATATTTTAACTATATAAATTTGCATAACCGGTGCAGTTAAGTCTGTCCGTATATATATAAATTATTTAGCTGGCTTAACCAGATATAACAAAGGCAGATAGTACGTGGATGTAATATCAACACAAAGGCGACGCCAGGATATTGGCGTTGACGATTGTGCTGAGTCGCCTAGATAACAACGTCTGGGCACGATATCCACCGCAAGCCGGTCTTCATATCTTTACGACTCAATATAACACTTATTACCATCTTAAGTTATGCATATTTCCCTTGAAAGACAGTACAGTATCTTCTATAATAGTATACATATAGCTAATAATCACAAGACTCTAAAAAACGTTTTGACAGTGCTAGAAACTCACAGTTCGATGCATGGATGGCCCGACTCGCCCGGTGAAATACCACGGCTTCTCAGAATATCGACGAATATCCAAAGTGGCTCATGCCGCGTTTCGTTTAGTGAGAGAGGTATCCGGAGGCCCATTCCAGTTTCATCCCCTTCTATACCACATTGTTAGAGCTGACAACGCAAATGTAACACTGTCTGTGTTCAGATGTCCATGGGCGGCGTTGGTTGCTTGCTATCGGGTGACCCATTTGTATGTTTTTCCACCTATCCCATAAAAAACGTGCCTCCATTTTAAAAATCTATTTGTATTCAAATATGTAAGGAACATGTTTCTATAAAATACTGCTGGCACTTCATTCAGATGTATGGGTTCATAATTTTATTAAATGTCTCGTGTTTTAATGATCCTCACAAATGCTTATCTTTCAACGATTTAAATAAAAATATATTAACTAAAACAGACGGAGTCTTTCAAGTCAGCGTCAACAAACTGTTTCACAAATCACACGTGTCTCCACACGCATTTTTGTAAATGGTTGTAATGATCTACGGTGACTTTAGCGGTTTCATCTTTTAACACCAAGAAATATGAGAGTCATCAGTGATGATCAGTGGCTTGATTGAAATGCGATACTATGCATTCTATCCGATTATATCTATACGATTCTATCCGTATGCATTTTAATTAGTTTTTGGCAAAATTTCAACATCCCAAAAAAAAAACATGTTAATATCATCACTTTATATTTTGTTTTTGGTGGGTAGTAAGTGCTTAATTTCTCTTTAATGAGTGCATCAGCATTTCGTATTTAATCGTGTATGCCCTTTAGCGTTTCAACCATATGGAACGGCATCTCGTCTACGGAATCCATTGTCCATGCCGAGTCGCTGCGCCGGTCGACTCGGCTGATTGGGGATTGCGATGCCGACCGGTCTATTAATACACCCCAATCAACTGTCACATCAGTAAATTTACCTTAGTATTTTTTTTCTCTTTTTTGTTCTTATATAACCTTTGCAGTAATATAACGGTCCTTTGGTATTTTTAAAATGTCTATAGGCAGAAAATTGCGTCTGTAATAATTTTAGCTTAACCCAGTCCAAAAATATAATTAAATAAATTGCATAGAATGTAAAATGGTCGGTTCATAATCCAAATAGTGCACAGTATCTGACCTAGTAAACTACATTACAGTTTAGAATCAATATGTCATGAAAGTTTTTATCGCTTTGCAGATATTTAGCTATAATTTATATTATTAGGAATGCTCTTTAGATCTTGGGTGATAAGCTTGTAACATGATAACTATGGGATGTCCAATTAACTGGTTGTCATACTCAATAAACTTCCAAATCGGATTAATAGTTTCCGAGATTAATGGCAACAAACAAATCTATCCATCTATCTAATCTATCTCTATAGTATTATTGATAGTCAAAATTAAACATTCCAGCTTGTTTTATTGTAAACATTGTTTTTTGTATTAACATATTATAAAAGTCAAGTAAGTCAGTATGTAAAGGCTGTATCGTTTTGTTTCGAAATTACACTTATTAAAACATTCCCTTGAAATGCAGGAAACGTTATTGAAATTTAAATGTCACGGTGCAAACTATATATATTTTTTCTGAAGTCTCTTCGGAATTTATGTTTGATAAATATCTTAGTAACTTACAGAATTGTAGGTAATTATGTGTATAGATTAGATTCATCCAATAATATCGATAACAGCCGCTGTTCACACCGACTAGAAGAAAAAGGTGTGAAACATAACATAACATAACTTCACGCCTTTGTTACCGGATGGTGTAGGCAGCGGCTGTTAAGGCTTGTCTTGCCGTTATTTACGTCCCAAATGAAATATGGCGGTGGCGAACTTATTGCCATACCGGGCACAAAGTTTTTCAGTCATCAATATTTTTCACACATAACTTCCGAATACAATTTCGAAAAGACATTGGTGTGAGCCAGTGTCAGGATTCGAACCCGGACCTCTGGATCAGAAGCCGTGTGTTCGACCACTGGACTACCAAGACTCGACACCGAGAGAGAAAAAGGTGTGAAGTTACAATTAATGAAATAGAATTATATGCGGACATCAACAAAGTTTTTTTAGGCCAACTGAAGACTTAATAATTAATAAACGACGCGTGTGTCTATTTCTTGAGCTGACAAAATTGTCCCAAATTCAGTTAACATGTCCATTAAGATGTTTGTTACGGTATCCATAGTTCGTGACATGTTACGTCTTGTGGTCATTGACTTTTGTTTACCGTTCAACTCTAAGCCATGGATTTGTTCCAAAAGTCATTGTCACTGTAGACCTTAATAAGTAATTGAAAATATATATACTGGCTGCCTTACACTTACACAGTCTTATGCCTTTACAAATCAGCTCTACCAAGGCTTCCTAAATTTTGAAAAATTTTGTCAGCATCGAATGTTTCCTATGCACAAATATATTTATCGTATACAAAGTCTAGTTAAAAAGGATTCAGTTCTTTGGATTAGCTCATAGCAAAGAGATAAGCTAACTGTTTATTTTTAACATTATTTTCTATTCAGTAATGTTCAATATGATCATATTGATCTATTATTTCATAGATAACATTTTCAACTTTGTGTAGGTACCGTTATGATTGTTTGCAAATCAAACATAGTCATTGACATAGTTGGCTACGCCAACATTTGTGTATATCGACCTCGTTAACTTTGGCAGTAAGAATAGTGTGTCAGACGTTATAAAAAAGTTGATATATCTATACAAATAAATAGCACTGACCTGTCTGTTTCTATACTCAATTATCTTCTCATAAAGTGTGTAAGCAATGAAAGCCAAAAGGAGGATTTGTTATTTGAGGTCTATTGTATATTTTAGCAAGCTTATCATTTATAGCCCTATATAATTCGTTAATGAAAAAAACTTTAATTGAGTAATTACTTTGATTATATGCAACCGATAATTGTGATCACGGTGAGTTAAAACTTAAGTTAGCGAGGTTATACCTTGAGACGCTGAAGCCACCTAAACTGCGATTCCGCGGACACTAAAAAAATCTACTATTGTCTGTGTTTGAAACTGGATACACCAATACTGTTAGTGTAATGTTAGCAAAATTGCAAACGTGTCCAATATTTTTTTACAAATTAGATAAATAAAAATCACAATATCTCGAAGTAATATCATAAAATAATGCAGTAAAATATAAAATGCTGTCAATGAAAAATATAATAATAATAATTGTATGAGTGAGCACGGCGCCGATTTTACAGTTGCAGAGAAGCCTTTCTCTTTCCGCACAAAATAGGCAATAGCTTAAAGAATTCGTTGTACAGACTCCGGAGTCTGTGCCGCTGTGTTACTGGCGCCAGTGCTCGAGTCAAGGACGTCAAGGTTCCCTCCATATTGTTACACAGATTTCACTATAAATTAATTCAAAAATTTAAATGAAACTTTTATTTAAAATTTATTCAACCCACACAATTTTGTTGATACAACAAACGCCCGGTTATTCTTGTCTTGTAAGCTATAGTTGAATTTTAAATATTCATTTACTGTAAGTTCTAAACTGCCGTGTGGACAAACTCTGCTATTTGGAATGACTCATGTTGGGTCTGCTTGTGTTATAATAATGTCTGTAGTAAACATCGATTTTCTGATTCATAGTCACGTGATGTTTTGTTTGGTAACATTATAACTTCTGTGATATTTGGCTTATAAATTTACACATTTGATTCAATACTAAAGAATAGCATTCTTTTGCCGACTTTGTTTACATTGTAGATAGGGATACATTGAAAGAGAGTAACCTAGTCAATGTCAGTGGCAACGGGAAAGACATACTCCCGTGGTTGAAGTAAGTTATAAAGACAAATGACCATAAACAAATGCCCAAGCAGATATTGATTGCAAAAACACCTGGATGTTGAATGTAATTTGTTTATTGAAAGATGAAATCTGATGAGCATGTATGGATAAATATTATGAAAGTCGTTTACGAATCGATTTACGAATTAGTTCTTTCTACACTGATGTGAATTTGTGAAGTAATAATGCTGTAAAAGTTATATCAAAAGATATTAGTGTCATGGTTGAGATTCTGCGAAAAACTGTAAGAGTAACTGTTTTCGTCTAATGAGACAAAAATTCATAACAAACAATAGAAGAGAATTCAGTAATTACGCGCGTAATGCTGTTATCGTAATTATTTTATAACGTATATGTATGTAAATATACATCTCTCATGATAATATAAGAATGATCCCGTTCATGAAATTATTACTGTATAACATTATTCTGTAACTGTATAGAAAAATAAACAAGATGACCTAAAAAACAATGTGTCTATCATACTTTCTAATGTTTACATCAATCTTCAGTTATTTATCGAAATAAATATTGTTATTTTTGTTTTGTTTCCTGAAATAAATAATAGGACTAATTGGTATGATGGTGTTGCATAAAAGGATACTTTACTTGTCTAAAATATTATCATTATTGTATATTTTATAATACAACTAGCTGACCCCGCAAACGTTGTCTTGCCAAAAAATAAAATTTAAAAAATAAGAGTTGATCGTAGGGGGTTGAAATTTTAGGGTTGTATGTATTTTTGTATCCCGTTTTATAAAAAAAATAAGAAACAGAAAAATGTCGAAAAATTAAAAAAAAATTTTGAGGGGTGGGCTACCCTTGTGATTTAGGGGGATGAAAAATAGATGTATTGTCAGACCTACCCGATATGCACACAAAATTTCATGAGAATCGGTCAAGCCGTTTCGGAGGAGTTCAATTACGCACCCCGTGACACGAGAATTTTATATATTAGATAATGATAATATTGTAGACAAGTACAGAGGTTTGGAGTCCGTTTCTGTATCAAAAATAAATTGGCCGCTGCAAGAAAATACATACATACATACACAACTTCACGCCAAATCCCTTGCGGGGTAGGCAGAGAGAACAGAAAAGAAAATAGACACTATATATATTACATGGGACCAAAAAACTATGCTATCATTTGCGCTAAATTCAATTCCGAGTATTAACAGTATGAAATTACAAAAAAAAAGATGTTTTAGCGAAATTCAATCCTTACAATTGAGGTAAATTGAGAAAGTTCCATTGTTAAAAAGGTTAATGAATGAACAAGAGTATAATTACAAAACAAAACAATGGCATACGCATTGTCATATCGCTCGAGAGTGTCACGCATAATGTCATAAGAGTGTTGGCACCCACAATTATAAAACCCATCCATAGGGGCCATAGGGCTCTTTGTATTCTAACGAAGGTGCGGCATTAAGGGCATCCATTAGTCCGTGTAATTGGTGCGCACGCTGCTGTGACCGAGTGCACTCATAATTTGTCTTCCTTTCTAGTAATACATACATAACTTCACGCCAAATCCCTTGCGAGGTAGGCAGTGAGAACAGAGCGCCAGAAGGGACGATCTTACACGCCTCACTCGCTTCGTTAACTTTCATAATTCTTTTCATGCTCTTAACATCACCTTCCTCCAGAACTCGTTCTATTTGGTCATGGAACGTGTGTCTTGGACGTCCTCGATTCCTACATCCATTCGCTTTTGCATTGTATATCTGCTTAGTCAATCTTGGATCATCTATTCTTTCTACATGTCCGTACCAGCATCCAAAAAGGTATGCTCCGATGGTTCGGACATGTAGATCTTCCTACATGTCCGAACCATCGGAGCATGCTATTTCTTACTTTTACACCGACACTCTCTTTCAATACAACTTCCTTCCTTACAACCTTGTTTTCGACGCGGTCAGCGAGGGTCAGTCCGAAGATTTTGCGAAATACCCACAAGTAATATTATTTCTTTAGTTATTGGTAAATGATGAGAACTGAATAAGCGATACTTCTACATGGCGTGGTATAGACAATCGTCATGTTATGAGAAGGGAAGAAAGTTATGTTACACGGAGAATTGATAAGAATGAGTGTGGATGGATAAATTGGTAGCGAAAGACCGTAAAATAGATGAGTGGACTAAAAGCTGTTATGAGTATAAAGAGAGTAAGTGCGTAGATGACGAATGATGGAAGAGAAAGACATGTCGTACCGACCCCAATTAGAGTGGGCAATAAAATGATGATATACATATGCTTCTAAATGTCCTGTGGCAAATATATTGTTTCTTGTATCCTATTAATGATCTTAGGTCTGAAGACAATATCAGACCTATGACCATTAATCAATGACAACACTGCGTCGTCGACATAGTTTCCATCGGGCAAGTTGAAATGTCGAAACACGGTGTCTTATCCGCCAAAAAATCTCGGATCTGAGTTTGGTAGTATAGTTGTGGTTCTTTAGCAACTAGATGGCATAATCTATTCTTAAAATATAATTATATATAGCAGGCATTTAGATGTTGTAATGAAACGTCTCAGATCTTGAAAGTAAGATGAGAACTAGTTATAACAGTAACATGAGTTAAAATAACTGTGTTTAAAGTTTTTGATTATCTGTCTGCCTGTCTGCCTGTATTTTTGTGCGAACGTCAGGCAATAACTATTTGTCATGTAGCACAATTTTCATTAGTATATTTACCTACTAGAGCTAGGAGCTCTAAAGCTCTATCGTGGTTAGCCACAGCAATATTTTGTGTATGTTTTAAGCTCTATTAAGGTTTTATTAAAATTGTATGTCTATGCAAAAAATCGCCCTTTGAAAGACCACGCAGATTGAGTAGTAGCAGGCATAAATTGACTTATAATTATTATTTCATCTGCTTGATTATTGCTATCCTTGTTATTAGAATCCACCACACACTTAATTATTTAGTTCAGGTAGCTACCTAGTAATTCCCCTAGATTATGAGTTTTAATTAACCAATATCTAAAAACTGTACATATGAATTAGCTATTTATTGAACACCTACATAACACATTCGAGGTTATCTTATTTCTCAATTCCTTCCTCCTTCTAAACGAATCTGGTTCACACTACATAGATAGCTAGATAATAAATAAATCTTTAATATTTCGTAATTCACTTTACGTTAAAAAAAAGAAAACGAGGTGAACAGTTATTTAAAAGTCATGAATTTTATTCAAAAACGGCGCCTGATGTATTTTTACTGGGCAAAAATACGGCAAGCAAACTAAAACTAAAAAGGTGTTAGCGAATTTGCCATTTGCCATTTCAAAAGGGAAGTTGTTGTTAGCGGAACATCTAAATTGCCGCATGTAACGATCTCGTCGCTTCTACGTAATGTAAGTGACCCTGACTCCTCCTACTGCAAACAGATTGGTCCACGATTACTCATAACGTATTTTTTCTAATAGTGTATCATTCATTCTAATAACAATATCTGCTCATCCTGTTATTGTCAACTCCAATGCATCTGACTCTTACAATAGAATATGGTCTTTAAAAAAAAGGTTAACCATATTGGTTATGATATTTAACTATGTATTGTGTCACTAGTCCACCTGCATACAAAAACTGCTTTCAAGGTTCCAGTGACCTCACTGCGGTCGGTCGTTGTTCTGACACCGTGTGGGATGGTGGATGATTTAAAAAACAGTCGGTTCTAGAAGTCTGCATGTTAAAATAATTATAATTCGCGTCATAAGTGCAATATATTTGTGTATTCTCCACATAATATTTGTACATGGGCGAAACTGTTATGCTAAGTGTACAAGGTTATTTCGATGTCAAATAATTAATTGATGATTCTCTCGAAATTAAGATTATTGTGATTACGTGCCTTCATCTCCATTACATCAGTACCATTTGATTTGATTTACACTCTTTCTTTAGTAAATAAAAATCAAATATTATTTGCTTGATCACCTTTAGTGCTATCTTCTGATCAAGTATTTGATAAGGTTCTGTATGATAACCTGAATAATATATCCATTTCTGTAAAAAGAAATACCAAGTGTCTATTTATATGATTATCCGACTACATAATTAAGGTATTGGTCACACAGTGTACAACAGCAGAATTATTCTATTTATAAGCTTTCTACCATTTACTTTTCTTCCATTTTGTACCGAACTCGTGTTCCAGAGACGCTCTGAAATTAACCGGCGCCTGATGTTTTCTTTTATTGTCGTCACTTTGGTTTCTAACAATTCCTTTTTCATATGACTCACTTACCATCCTTAAATTTAACTTAATTACATCGCGCCAGTTACTTATGGTGTGGTTTATTGCTTTATTATTACTACTAAAACAGCGCAGAGAATGACACACCATAACACAAGCGTTATATTAATGGCTTTGAATATTTGTACTATTTAGAGAAAAGCGTAGGTAGCTGCGTTATACATAACATATAAAAGTTTATTGTAAATACTAGAAAGAGATAATTAATTAGATAACATAAAGACACAAGAACTGGAGTCGTCTAATAGTAATTAACAGGTATCTTGTCATAACTCAAGAAAAGGTAAACGATACAGAAATATCAAATAATATGATGGAATATAATGAAGAATAATAACGTATCTAAGAGAAAATAATCATAAAAAAGAAGAAAGACCGCACCAATATACGATACGGAATATTATGCTATTGTAACATTGTTTCTAAAATAAACCTTTAAATGTTTAAATAATACCTAATTGGGAATACTATCCTTCCTTACATGAATTCTTCTTTAAATAAAACTTTTAAATCGGCAATGAATCGCTGTGGGTTACTTATATCATTGTCATCAACATAACACAATTCTACTCTAGACATCAGTAATTAATCCAGTAATTTCAGAGTTAAGTTTCCATAAAATGTGTTTAAAAATGAACGGCTAGAACTACCGCAAGTTTGTAAGTATCTAAATAAAATTTACTGCATTCGAAATACACAGTTTCATTGTAAACAATTTAGGAAGTTTTGGTTTGCTTTAAGTTTATATTATCACTGTTCTTGGTATGCAAGGCCTGTCTCAGTATTACTACTAACTGTAGTTTTTTTTTTATTTCTTTTTATTTAATGGTAGTAATTCTTTCATTGTTTAACTTTGGCTAGTATTAATCACATTATTTCATAGAAGCAGTTCTAACTTGTTTGTGTTATTTGTGTGTGGTCTTATGGACCACTGATGTCATCTGTCTATGTATGGATAAGACCACAGAGAGTTTCGCCTCACCGTGGTTGCATTCTATCACAAAGCTCCCATTCTATCACAAGACTACCATTCTCATACCATTTATTGTTACTTTGAGCAGATTTTTGTTTTCATCTGCCAGTATACATAAACACTCTGGCTGTAAAAACAAATGTGTGCCTGGTTGAAGTGACCTTCCAAATGTCCAAGTATATTTGAGAATTAGTTATTAATAGTGTGTTTTACTCGGTCGAATGTGTATTGGGATAGCTATTTTAAGCTATTTAGCGTAGTAGTTTTAGACTTTACTCCCGTTTGAAAGAATCCCGGGCTCACATCACATTAGGTTTATATCTATCTACGAAAAGTGAACAATAACCTTTTCCGACTATGGATAATTATTTACATATTAGAGTGACTACATGAATACTAAATTCGACTGATAATAAGAATACTATCTGCTTGTCTAAATCACTTCCAATCTTTTAATTTAGATGTACCAATACACAACAAAAAGTTAATTACCAAATGGACGCAATCTTCTGATCGTCTGACAGAAGCGAATCATCACTAGACCCTGTACCACGTAGATTTAATTGAATCTATTCACTACTATATTGCACATCTAGTTTCAAAGTATTTAACTGCAATACGACTCCACCAGCACTTGTTAATTGTATATCGTAGTAGACGCCAACCGACCTCTAGGCTGTAAGTTCGCTCATGGCCAATTCGTTCGGAGATCTCACGGGCATTTTCCATTGTCTTGATATTGCTATTGCAAAAATAACCACTGCAAATTTTAAATTGTGAAATTAAAACAAGCACGTCAGTTTGCCAATACTTTTTTATAATAATAATTAATTGTATTATAGCAATACCTTTCTCACGGTTATTTGAAGAGTTGAAATGCATTACTGGATTTCGCGTTGTTCAATTTGGGTGACATTTTATGGGGTATTTACTTCATCCACATTAGCTGATACATACTAATAGTTGTTATGTATGAAAAAGTATTTCTGTCTGAATGTTAGCGCATCATATTACCGCTGAAATTATTTAATTGTAATTTAGTATGGAGCAAATTTTAATTATTACCCCAAATACACACGAAAAGTACATGAGCGGATAGTGCATATTAAATAATAATATTAAATAGCTGCATATTCAACGTGAAGCAAGTTAAACCAATTATATATTAGATGGCGGATTAAGAGGTCGGAAATTAGTAGAAAATAATATAATAGTTTAATGAGAAATTGGGGAAAAGAGATGAATATATAGCTATTTCACTTTATTTTCTTTTTTCGCAGATCGTGGTATTTCTCCGGTCGCGACCCACATGGCCACTGTTAAACCGTGTAATCTTTTCGAAAAAAAAAAAAAGATATAGCATATAGATAGTTCGACGACAAAAATAGCAGCATATAACATAAACTATTTGGTAAACGCGGTTAATGGAACGTACATTACACATATTTTTCGCGGCGATACGCTTCATTGCTAAATTTAAAGAGCCCAGTTTTCTTACATACTTCGTCGAATCCATACAAAACTCTTTCTGGCAGTACGCTTCAACGGGAATTGCATTTACATAACTTCACCCCTTTTTCTACTTGGACTTTTTAAGGTGTAGGCAGCGGCGGTTAAGCCTCGACTCTCCTATATGTTTACGTCCCAAAACTACCGTAAATAATTTCGAAAAGTCAATGGTGTTAGTTAGGATTCGAAGGTAAGATTTCTTGATTCAGAAGCGGGGTGATCGACCACTAAACTTGCGTTGACGTATATTAATATAATGGTAACACGTTTAAGATAAATCTGTCAGCTTTGATATTACAAGGTAGATAACTTATGAAATGTAGGGTTATTTTTTATAATATTTTTGTAGGTAGGTAGTTTTTTATTCTACGAGAATTATTTTTTCTATTTCCTATATGTAACCTCAACGGCTTGATGGCTATAAGCTAGACACATAACTAGATGGAGAGTGGCAAAAATTAAATTATTTCACGATATTAATACATATTAGTTATTTCATAGTCTGTTATCAAAATTATGATAAACAATGGTAACAGAATAAATACCTCTTGTAACGGTTCGAATTCGAATCGGATTCGAAAATGATTCATTTCAGTCCTCGATTATCATCAAACCAGCTTTTATAGTATATTTAAAGTTATAATCAAAGGCAGTGAATGCATTAGAATTATCTTACTAGATCTGATATCAGAGATAGACAGATGGATAGATTTTAACAGTGGTAGAGCCAAGAAGTTCGCTGCGTGTATGGGCCGGCTCAACCGGTGAAATACCACGACTTGACTCTTAGACTTTGACTTAGAAGATCGACGTAAAGTGGCTCATGCCGTGTTTCGTTCGGTGAGAGAGGTACCCGGAGGCCCACCCCCCTTCCCCATTCTTCCTTATCCCCTATCAAGTAAAAGTCGGCAACACAACAGTAACACTATATGTATGTTGTTGGTGTCCATGGGCGGCGTTGGTTGTTTACCATCACGTGACACGCCTGCCCTTTTGCCCTATTATTTACTCCCATAAAAAATAAAAATAAAATCTTGTAAACATAAGTTTCAATTCAAGTGACTTACGAATAAAAGTCGTCAACATTTATTAGTAAACTTAAAGGAATTAATTAATGCCAAATGTAATCACATTTTAACCGAATCGCAAGTGAGCAATGTATTTAATTCTCCGTTAGTTTATATATTAAATTTCTACTCGTATCTTTAGTTAGTCTACATACGAGTTAAAACCAGCCATCACGTCAATCCTAAGTCGTAAATACATGGCGATATTGCATTACCCATGTCGGGGCGTCATTTAAAACGTCGATATTAGTTTACATCTAACCATTTAACACCCACGAAGCTTCGTTCATGGAATTGTACACAATCGAGGACAACATTATTTTTATATGTAGATATATAAAATAGCTAGCTAATAGCGCGAACAAGTATGATCTCTACAACTAAAGACAACAATGTCCCGCTGCTAATAGTCGTAGCGTGATGTTATATACGGCCCAAAGCCTTCCTAGATAAATAGATTATCCAATGTTATCAATTCGGACCAGCATTTACTTTCAAACAAAAGACAAAAACTATTTAGCTTTATAAAACCAAGTGCAAGCTTCGTATAGTTGTAGAGAATCTGGCAAAATACTCGCCTGGAAATTTAAAATTTTCAATCACGTTATGTCTCCACCCTTCACTTGGTACCAATAACCTATCTTAAAGGTAGCTCCATTTTCCAGCCGCTTTTTTTTATAAAAACTAGATGTATATTTAATTTTTGCGACTATTTCATATTGACTAGTAAATAAGGTAAATATTGTGAGAAATGTCCTTTAATTCTTTATAATTTTCCTAGTGATATGGCCAGCTAAACAATTGGTTAAATTAGTCATAACCGTTTCTTGTAGCGAGCCATGTCTCACTGGTGCGTCAATGTGGGTTTATTAGGACCTGTGTAACGAAAAACTTGCGTCACCAACTTGGCTCGTCTGCATTCACAGAGTAGTTTAAGAGATTAGTTATTACAGCGTAGCCATGCTGCATACAGCGTGACCGTTAGTGACGGCCATTTTGGAATTCATATTTGAACTATTATTTCTAAAATATAATATTAGTATATAATAAATGTCTGGCCTAATAACCGCCGGAAAACGATAAATTGTGGTGAACATCTATCTTACTTAAATTTTAGTTTTTATTGTTTAAATATTGAGGAAACACTCGATTCAAATGACAGTTGACATTTTACGTATAAATAAGATGTCAGCTATTAATATAGATATTACTGGGCTCGAATAACATCTTTTAAAAAATGTTATTGGCTGCCAAAGTGGGCGATGTTATAGGCGAGCGTGTTACACGGTTTTCCTTAAAGTGGTTGAACATCAAGATTCCCTAGAAGGCATGTTGTCCAGCCAGCCAACACACCCACGTCCCTTTGGTTGAATAAACAGCGTCCTTTAATACAGTATTTTATTTGTTTTTTGCATTATACAATGCTTATAGCTCGTGACTGTTTTATGCGGCGCCATGGGGTGAAGCTATTTTTAAACTTAGTTTAGTAGATTTGAAAAGCTACCTGACGTCGCACCTCAAGTTATTGTCGTCCGTCTGTTTTCCAAATACTGGAGCTAAGAAAATATAACCATATGTGTCATATCATATCTGATTTCATTACTGACAATAGTTTTTTTTACTGAATATCGTGTAAAACTTTACGTACATATTATATCATTTTTAGGTAATAGGTAAGTCGATAAATAATGAAAAAAAAAATAGCTGTGATACTTATGAAGATTTGAACTTGTTATGTACATAGAATTGAAGTATTTTACGAGTAGTATTTATTAATATTGATCATTGTTATGATTATGTTGATGCCCTCTTAAAACAATTCAATCCTAATCCTCGAAGCGGGCCGAATGGGATCAGAACGGATCAGAATCGTAATGAGACAGGCCAATTTAATAAATAAATAATACTAATCCTTATTTTGTACTACTCGTAGCTAGCGTACTGATGTTGATGTACCTTATCATTTAACGGATACTAAGCTTTCAATCAAACAGGGAAAATTGGCGAAATTTAATGCATACCTATTGCATATTGTTTATAACATAACATAACATATCATAACTTCACGCCTTTTGTTACCCGAAGGTGTAGGCAGCGGCTGTTAAGCCTCGTCTCGCCGTTATGTTTATGTCCCAAATGGAATAGGTGGCGAACCTATTGCCATACCGGGCACAAAGTTTGTCAGTCATCGGTATTTGTCACACATAACTTCCGAAAACAATTTCGATAAGTCATTGGTGTGAGCCAGTGTCTGGAATCGAACCCCGGACCTCCGGATCAGAGGCCGTGCGCTCGCCCACTGCGCCACCGAGACTTATATATTGTTTATAAGTGTGCAATATTACTTTAGTTGTGTGATTTCCTGGCTTCAAATCCCAGGTTAAATTTTCCCACATTGTCAATTATTTACTTACTTATCAATACATATAAGTATGTTTAAAATTTAAATAAATCATCATTAATAGAAATGTGTCATACATTCATGTAATTGCAGAATTCTGGCATAAAGACAAGTTTAAATAAATTTATTTAGGTGTAATAAAAAGTAAAAAAAAAAAACATATAAACTACATTATTACTATACAATTAAAAGACTAGCTTAAATCTAATTTCTCCACATCTCGGTCTACTGGCAGCGTGTCCAGAAAATTATGACCACATTGACACCTTAAATGGCACTGCTATTCCTCAGTGCGAAAAATAAACCAGCCCTCTGGTCGCGACAAACATCTATCAGTCTCTTAAAATTGGTCTTCTGCACTTTCCAGGGCCACCGCCACGGCTGGGGCTGAAGGCGGCGAGCCCCGGGGTGGCAGGCGCCGACGAGGACTGCAACAGCAACACCAGCCTCACCGGGAGCCAGCATTCGACACAAGATGAAATCGACGCACACTGCGATAACTCCGGATATCTATGGTTCCTCGATTATAAGTGAGTTATTAATTATGTTATTTACCATTAAATAAAAATTATTTCCTTAATATTCACAGTAAAAATACTATGTGGATCTTTAATATTCACAATTATATGCGTGCATGCATTTCCTGTGTAGTTAAATAAAATATCCAATTAAATAGATCACAATCGGTACTAATTACTAATGCAATATCACAAAGGCAGAGGAAAGTGGTCGTCTACTTAAATAATAAACAAGTTATTGTATAATACACATTCAGAAGACAATATCTCCAACCTAACTTCACGCCTTTTTCTACCTGTACGTTTGGGCAGCGGCTGCTAAAGTCTCGACTAGCCGTTACGTTATGTTCCAAATGGAATAGGTGGCGAATTCTATTGCCATTACACCAGACACGAAGTGTTCGGATATTGTCACACATAACTTTGGCAAGAAATTCTGAGAAATCATTGGTGTGAGTCCGGAATCGAACCCACGACTTCTGTTTCAGAAGCTGGGAGCTCGACCACTTAACTACCGAGACTTTGTAATACTCTTGGTATAACTTTTATGAAAAAGTTAGGAAGAATTGAATTTAAAACTTAACATAACATAACAAAACTTCACGCCTTTTGTTACCCGAAGGTGTAGGCAGCGGCTGTTAAGCCTCGTCTCGCCGTTAAGTTTACGTCCCAAATGGAATAGGTGGCGAACCTATTGCCATACCGGGCACAAAGTTTTCAGTCATCGATATTTATCACACATAACTTCCGAAAACGATTTCGAAAAGTCATTGGTGTGAGCCAGTATCAGGAATCGAACCCGGACCCCTGGATCAGAAGCCGTGTGCTCGACCACTGCGCCACCGAGACTAACTTATGTGACATTTATTAAAATTTTCAACAAGTTGTTATAATTTTTGCTCGATCGATTGATAAAATTATTGTACTAAACCTCTAATTTATTAGTAAATTACTTTTAAAATAGTAATGGATGGATGGATTCCTAGCTAAAATAGCTGGGTACCTATAAAATACTTGTTATTGAAATCCCACAAAATCAATAAATTAAGGCACTTACATACGTAATTAATTTGATTTCGTAACCGACGCGGTATTCCTCTCCACTTTATTTCTATTATAATGTTTACAGATGCTTGGCCCAATTCATTAAAACGATGTTAATTTTCATTTGTTATAAACGCCAAACTTTTTAATTGGGTTAACAATGGCTCTAAAACGTCACAATTTACAACCGAGATAACATTAAATAAAATTAAGTAGGACAAAAAAACATCAATTTTATCGTTTTGCCATATATCTTAAAACGGTTTGGCCTGAAATCTTTGTATACTTCTGTTTTCAACAGTGTCTATTCGACTTATTTTTTTACCAATTATGAAATAGTGATACCTAAAAATACCTTGGACACAATACACACAGCGCTCTCTAGTTCCAAGCCAAGCAACTATATGATTGAGTTATGGTAACTAGATAACGGATGTTAATACATATATTTTTTCCTTTTTTTGTACTATTTTTATTTTTTTATATTACCTATAATATCTGGATGACCGAGCTTTGCTCGGTATTTTCTTTTTTTTTATAAACAACGCCATCTGCTGGAATAGCTTTAGTGTTGTTGTCGTTAAAGCAAGTTAGTTGCTCACAATTTAAAATAATTATAGCATTCGCCAATAGATGTCAGGAATTCCAAAAAGTAAGTTGATGTTTAAGTTGATTATCGATAAAACACGATAAAATGAAATTTTCTAAAAATGATTCCTAGCTAGATCGATTTATCGCCCCCGAAACCCCCTATATACTAAATTTCATGAAAATCGTTGGAGCCGATTCCGAGTTCCAATTAATATACATATATATATACATATATATATATATACAAGAATTGCTCGTTTAAAGATATAAGATAATAAAATTAAATTATAAATAATTATAAAAATATAAAATAATTATAGGTTTTTTTTATGGGATAGGAAGGCAAACGAGCAGGCGTGTCACCTGATGGTAAGCAATCAACGCCGCCCATGGACACGAGGAACACATATAGTGTTACTGTTGCGTTGCCGACCTTTAAGGGATAGGGAATAGGAAAGGATGGGGAAGGGGGGTGGGCCTCCGGGTACCTCTCTCACCGAACAAAACGCGGCATGAGCCACTTTACGGTTTTCTGAGAGGTCGTGGTATTTCACCGGTCGAGCCGGCCCAGTCATGCAGCGAACTGCTTGGCTCTACCACTGTTAGAACCACCCGAATTACATTGTATTTATAATGCTTAGAAAAACACTCAGACGCCATACAAAAATTCATGGTTGTCATCAATATTTGTACTTGGAAAATTAACTATTAAATAAGTTATGTGCATAAAATTTTACCTTCATAATAAGAGATAAATTCGTTTTTTTCAGTCCAGATTTCTCATTTTTTTTTTTCCATTTCAGCCCAATTTTCCGAGACGGCTCCTGCCACCACACCTCAGTGCTGTCTTCTGTGTCGGCTTCTTACAAAGGCATTAGCGATTTAACATCCAGGTTCGAATTCACGTCCCGATATAACGACATCGCGCGGGACCTCGATGCGAACCTTGCCGAGGCTGATATGGAAAGTTTTCGTACAGAAGACATACACGCACTGCTGATGACCGCCAACTTGCCACACGACACCATCATTGATGATAGAGCTCATGATGTAAGTCTTTATAATCAGATACAATGCCATAATTAAAAATCCCTCAAAAAAGTACCCAAAAGTCCAAATGAAATCTATGAGAGACGCTTAATTTTGAATTTTACCAAAAATATAGCAAAGAAAATGTGTTTGGGATAAAAATAATAGACCATATCTCGGAGGTTACTTACGAATTGATATATAAAAGAATAAAAAAGTTCTTGTATCAAAAAGTTCCGCTATAAAATGAAAAAAAAAACAGCTCACAGAAAAAAAAACCTATTTGAATGCTCACCCGCTGTTCTTAAATCGAGGTCACTTTTGGATTTGACGAATAGTACTCGTCTCAATCCTTATATGGTGATGTCAAATATGGATTAACTGTGATTTAGTTAAAGGTCGTCCATCATCATTTCGTTGCGCTAATACGGAAAGGAGTCTACGTCATTTTAATAACTAAAATGGCGGCCGTAAATCGTCAAATATGGTGATGCTTGACTATTTCATATGATTTCATAAAGAGCAAAAATATAGGTCGGTATGTGATATTACTTGAGATTATGACACTGCATATAAAATACATAATTAACGTTCTTATACTTCTATGACCTGCTTAAAATACTTCTTTATTTTGATAAAGGGCTTGAAAATCATTCGTTTCACAATATACAGCTGCATTTTTATGGTTAACATACGAAGTGTTTTGTTATAATCAAAAAACTATTATTTAATCTTAATGATGAATTAATAAATCGCATGTGTACAGTGTGAAAAATCTAAAGTATTAAGTATTCTACTTTTTTTCAAAATTGCCGCCTGACTCATCATAATATTATTTGACAACTTTGATATTGATGGCGGCTAAAAGTTTTGCCGCCATTATCCACAAAATTATGCAAACCTTTTTGGTGTTTTTTTTTTTTTTGCGTACTTCCCAGTAATTGTTGAAATCCACTATGAAACCATTATTTTTTATGAGCTCACATTATCTTTATAATCAATTTAATATCAATATAAATCCTTTATTATATTATAATTACCAATTGATACGGTCTTCATCAGCATTTTTATAATATACTAGCTGACCCGGCAAACGTTGTCTTGCCAAAAAAATCAAGTTTAAAAATAGGTGTTGATCGTAGGGAGGAATTTAAATTTTTACTGGAAATTGGAGCCTTTTGAAGGGTATAAGGCAAATTAGTAGGGATCATGGGTATTCTTGGTATATGAGCTATTTCACCAGCTGCAGGGCCGGTGATAATCTTAGCTTACTGTTAAATTATCTTTTAGCTCCTTTATAAGAAATCTCGTGGCATTACACATGTACCTTACTCATAGATGTAAACTCCCCTCCCGCACGCGCACCCCCGCCCTTCTAACGCCGAATTTGCAACGGGTCGTGCAGCAGAAATCGTTCATAACTTCAAAACTAACCGTTCGATTTTAATCATTGACAGACCAAATTTTATCTACATAAACAGTACTTAGCGATGAAATATTTGATTTTGTTAAATATTAATAGCATGAGTAAAATAAATGCGTTTAAGTGTAATTAAAAAAAAATAAGATAAAAAATGGCTGTTGTTCCTGACTTGACTTAGATAGGTATAGTATGTCGGGGACTTTTTTGTAGATATTCATAAGATCTACAATTAATTAGAACATTCTATAGTTTTATCTTTTATAGTTTAGGCAGCGAACGCAAAATAAGTAACTTTTCTGGATGATTTCTTATACCTTGTGTCCGAAAAATCTAAATATCGTACGGAACTTGTCATTTTTCAAAATAAAATTTAGCCTATGTTACTCGTGGATAATGTAGCTTTCTAATGAAAAGAGAATGATTAAAATCCGTCCAGTACTTTTTGAGTTTATTCATTACATACAAAAATACAAATCTTTCCTCTTTATAATATTAGTATAGATATGTTATTGCCCTAAATATAGGTAATCATCCCTTACAAAAAAGATAAAAATCCTCTTGACTCAACCTTATTTTACAGTTCACCAGTCACGAAACATTGCACAATAACACTATCCACGGGTTTTAAGATACCAAGAAAAATAATATCTTGTGTGATAAAATTCTTGCAAATTTTGATAGCAGCTGTGAATATATATCTGCTTGACATACTCGAATAATTAAGCTATAAAGGGAGAAGTAGTTGAGAGTCGATATAATACTATCAATTTATTTATATTATCTGAACATTTTTGTTAATTAAAATTATTGCAATCTACAGGTGTATATTTTTCGCACACATTTACAAGTACTTGGCAGCTGTGGCAATAAATACGAATGTTTTTTTTTTATTTATATGAATATTAATATACCTTTTATGTAGTTTAAAACGTGCTATATAAATAGCACCCGGGTCCATTCCCTGGGAAGGTCTCTACTTATGGATAGACCTCAAAGACGATTTCATGGTGATATTTACCCGATTCCCGTCCAATTTGGCCATTAGAGTTCATCTCCTGGTTTCTTCTCTTTTTCGTGTTTTGTAAAAGACAATTATGCTTATATTTTATTCATCAACTTGTTTAAGACAGTGGAGTTGTAAATCTTCATTAAAAAAAATCTAAGAAATAATTCTTGCTTTGTCAGTATTGCATACTTAACATAATTCTGGAGAATGAGCTAAGTCATAATTTAGTTATCAATATCCACTATTAACACATTATATTCTCATATCAATGTGCTAGATAAAAAAAAAATCGATTCGAATTTTCCTTACCGTTGAAAATACTATTAGGTACACTGACTCAGAATCCATGTTTTGAAATTGTTTACGCTTACGTAAAAATATTTCTCCTAAACATACTGCATTGTTTTATGATAACCTTATCGATATAATTATCATTACTGCAATCGAATAACACGGTGACTGCAATCATCACGTTCCCTTTTTCGATATTATATTTAGACGACGCGTCACAATTAGATCAGTTATCGATAATTATCACTTTTAACTTCCAAATAATCGATATCTAAATCCACATTTGAAATTGGGTCATCAAAAATCAATAATACAATGACCATCATTTGAGCACTATCTTAGGAGTTCTGAAGACTGCTATCTAGAAAACCCGGAATACCTATTAACCTCTTTGAAGACCTTTCCACTAGTTCCTCTATACATGTTACTACATCTCTTATTTTTTTTTATTTTAGTCACCTGTATGCTGGCATGAATATATAACTTTGAGTCACCGTTGCGATTGGCAATGGATTTGTTTATTCATAGCTGAGTTGTAGAGTACACTTGCGGTACATTATTATTAGAAACTGCATGATTATTACGATCTCGAAATGATTTCTGATCCCGAATTTAAACACGGATATTAATATCTTCGCCACTCTAAAACACAGAAATTATATCTACTCAACTCTAAGCAGATTTGGGTACAATAGTTTTACTTAAGTCGAGTTTTAATAAATTTTGAAATTCGTGATAGATACAAAATAAACAATGCAGTTTGTTATTTATTATTTAAGTGTCTACCAAGGCTTTCTACCAAGTTACAATAATTTAAGGTTTTTTTTACAGACGAGGAAATTGATAGATCATTTATTTATCTCTTAAAAAATAAGAATATAACTACTGAAAGGGTATTGGTGAGATCTAGGATTCTCATTCGTTCCGTTCTTCACTTCCTAACAAAATAAATTAATTCTTTCTTACTTACTTTTTTATTATTTATAATAACTCGATTTATCTATGTATGTTTATTTATATTATATTTATTTTTTCAGTTTCTAACATTTTTTTTATTCTATGTGGATGACGTATGATGGTGTATTGCAGAATAATCCCCGTGGTGAGATGTTCGCGAGCATCTCTAGCTCTCTCATGGAAAGATTTCGATTCGACAGCAGTGTCAGTGAAGACAGTTTTAGTCTCCAGGTTCGCTTCACATTGCTGTTATGTTCTATGTTTCATTTCATTCATACATTACTTGTTCTTCAACTCATTTTTCAATGTTTTCGAAGCACATTGTTATTATGCTCATTCTGATAGCACTGCACGAGCGGAACCTACGCTGATATCGTTTGGGCTTTATTTGTTTATCTGCTTACAACGCCATCTAGGCGCAGAATAAACAAACTCAGTGATGTTAGTTTATGATGGTGTGTATAGATGGCGACACTGACGATATTTTATTTATTTAAACTACTAATAACCAACTTTATTATAATTGTTTACATCTAATTGATAAATAAATTAACTAGAAAATGTGACGGTTTATTTGAATTTCTGATATCATAAGTCATTAAGATCTATTAGCCTTATCTTTCAATTGTCAGTAATTAGTTTGATTAGGGTGAATTAACTAATTGTGTTGACTCATTACTCACTAAAAACAAATTCGCCATAAAGTTTAGTTAACTTTTTAATTACCCGGACTGGGTTTTAGGTAAATTCTTAAAAAAAACCTGGGCTTGGCTAATCCCAAATCTTTTCTTGGTAAACGTGCCAAGGGACATACTATAAATAAATTTAATTTATTTTATGTTATCTATTCATGATATTATTATACCTACTTTATTTATTTCTTAAACTATCAAGCGAAATCATTTTCCTCTCGTTTTATTATCTTTGAAGATAATTTTACCTAATTCTGGTGGTCTGTAGCTTAAGTATTCCGCTTTTTAGTCTGAAGTCTCGAGCTCGAATCCTGGTTCACACTAATAACTTTTTGAAATACAGTTTTCGAAAGTTATTTGTGATCAATATTGAATGCTGACAAAATTGTGCCCAATGCACGGCAATAGTTTCCTACCTAACCATCGAATGAAAAGGGGCGTGATGTTACAAAGAAAATCTATTTTCCAATATACAGTTACTAAATCCCTGGAGTAGATACATATAAAGTAAAACTATACATACATGGATAGTCTAGACTTGGCTAGCATTCGCAACTAGTATTTCTTCCTTGTATTATTCAAGAAGTGCGTTGGTCCCGTGGGATGTGCCAGTAGTAAATACAAAATAAGACCGATAAATGTGTGTGTGAGACATATATATATAAAAAGTTGCGTCAAGATGTACGTCCGCGCTCGTAAATCCCCCTAGTATTTGCCTCATTGCTTCACTTGTGTGCGTATAACTATATTTAATCATTGTAAAGTGTTGGCTTCATCATACTGCTACCATGTGTGCGTTACCAATAACGTCTATTTGTTCAGTTATTCTCAAACATTTTGTTGCAACCAAGGCTGCCCATGGACACCTGCAACACAGATAGCGTCACAGTTGCATTGCCGGCCCTTAAATGGTATAGGGATGGGGTCTCCAGATACCTCTCTTATCGAACAAAACGCATCATGAACCAAATCACGCTGATATTTGGAGTGGTCGTGTAGAGCCGGCCCATTCATGCAGCGAACTGCGTGGCTCTACTACTGTTACGTTATGCCAACATTTAAAATACAAAACGTTGATAACGTTAAAATTGATCAATTCAGAAGGGTGTACAAAATAAATGTACCTCAGCATATCCTACTAACTATAACTAACCTTGAAGTGTTAGCGGGGAATTGATAATTAAAAAAATTACTACAAGCTAATGAGCATTTATTGGCCTGAATTTAGCATGTACTGTACATACTAACAGCGTTTTGATAACAATGTTGTTCAAAGCATAGACTGTGCAGCGCGCGTCAAACTTTGAGATCCGCTGGTCGTGGCTATTATTAAAATTGATATTCCCGCGCCCCAGTCGTGTCCAGAACTCTCAGCGGTGTTGTGCTGTTTGTTGTTAATATTTGAAATGAAGTTAACCACATGCATTTATTTCAATATATGTGATAGTTCAGGGAACTTACTAGATAATTGTGTTTGTGCTAGATTAAGTATACGAACTGATAGTCTACGTACTTTATAGAAATTATTGGTGATATTGCCCACGGTGATATGGGCACGATAGTGTGGACAAGTGATTGTTGAATGATTTAGTGTCTGTCGTGATCTAGTTTTGTTTATTTTTACTAAAGACAGAGGGCGTTGTGTCGTGTTAAAAATGGGTGTTACGGAGTATGACTGGGATTCTTGCAATGGATATTATTCCGTGAGTTTTTCTTCGATCTTTGTTGTATTTTGCTTGCAAATATTGATAGTGGGTTACTATATTTACTATCAATATCTGGATGACCGAGCTTTGCTCGGTATTTTCTTTTTTTTTATAAACAACGCCATCTGCTGGAATAGCTTTAGTGTTGTTGTCGTTAAAGCAAGTTAGTTGCTCACAATTTAAAATAATTATAGCATTCGCCAATAGATGTCAGGAATTCCAAAAAGTAAGTTGATGTTTAAGTTGATTATCGATAAAACACGATAAAATGAAATTTTCTAAAAATGATTCCTAGCTAGATCGATTTATCGCCCCCGAAACCCCCTATATACTAAATTTCATGAAAATCGTTGGAGCCGATTCCGAGTTCCAATTAATATACATATATATATACATATATATATATATACAAGAATTGCTCGTTTAAAGATATAAGATTTGGATATTAATAATAAGTTATTGATCTGATGTTTCTTTTTGTTTACCTACATGAAGTTATAACTATACTTATTTGTATTGTAAGTTTAATCGTACTAGTACTACACCCTCTTAAATTATTAAGAGGAGTACAGCTGAGTTAAACTGACAATATCAATCCTCAGTAATGTGGTTGAAGAAACCATTAAACATTATTAGGTTTTTTATAGTATAGGGGGTCAATTGAGCAGGCGTGTCACCTGATGGTAAGCATCAGACGCCGCCCATGGACATCTGAACTTGGTGGTACAGTTACGTTACCGGCCCCAATGGTATATGGCAGGGGTCAGAAGCGGGACGAGAAGGGGACCGTAAAGGGGTTAGGCCTCCGGATACCTCTCTTACCGAGCGAATGGCGGCAAGAGCCACTGAATGTCAATATTCTGAGCGGTAGTGGTATTTCACCGGTCGAGCCCGCCCATTCATGCAGCGAGATGCGTGGCTCTACCACTGTAGTAGAGGGAAGGTTTCTTAGGTGTAGGTTTATTCTACAACATAACTTAGGACATAAGGTTCAAGTAGGTGTTCATTAATTATAAAAAAACTTAGTATAATGACGCAATGAAAAAGTTAAAACCTAAACTTGTTGTCTCAGTGGTCCAATAGTGGAGCACCTATTCCATTTGGGTCGTAAAACATAACGCGAGACGAGGCTTAACAGCCGCTGCCTACACCTTCGGATAGAAAAAGGCGTGAAGTTATGTTATGTTAAACATGATTAAACTCAAAAATAGATTGTTTGAATTTGTTGTTATCAATACATACTTATTTACTGATAACCAATTCAATAATACAAATGATATAGCCAACCAATCGTTTGATGTTTATATTTTCCAATTGAATTGCGTCCTGTGCACAATCCGCAGGTCGTTGATAAATCTCAATTGCAATTCTGTGACCCTCATGGCCTTCAGTGGTCATCGACTTGATTGGCCTTTGGATTGGATCATATCGTGCAAAATGGATAGTACCTATCAGTGGTTTTTAAATGATTACCCTCTATAAACATAGCCTTATCAGTTGGATAAAACTGCACACAGTGTGCAATTTTTTATTAAAATCAGTTTAGTAGTTTAGGAGTCTGTTACGGATAAACAAATAAACAAGAAGACATAATAACTTAAGAATACACATTTCTTTTATTAATTTTTAACGGGTTTGCTTCATAATCATAACCCTCTTATGAGCGCGTTCGGATAAATTGGCCCTTAAAAGCATTTTTACACAATTTCGTCTACGTAGCCATTATGTTCATGATTCACAACAGTACATCAGTTCAGTGGTTGTTTGATTTGTGACCTCATTTGTAACAGGAAAAGGAATTTAAACCGATGATAACATTCGCCGGCGGCCATGTTGTTTTGTCACTTTAAATCGCTCCCCCTTCCCCGCACTGCGCGTACGCATAGGGCGTGTCATACTTCATTAACAATAGTTTTTATTACTTTTTATTATGCTTTATCACGCTAAATGAAATTTAGACCCCAATTCGCCTGCCTACCCACTTATATGACCGCTTAGCTTTTTAATTGTTTTAAAATATTTTTGTACATAAACACAACAAACCTAAAAAAAATCTCTTAAAAACATTTTACTATCACATACAATGCCATTATAATTATAACTTATTATTACTAAGACTCGGTGGTCCAATGGTCGACACGGCTTCTGATCCAGAGGTCCGGGTTCGAATCCTGACACTGGCTCACACCAATGACTTTTTGAAATTGTTTTCGGGAGTTAAGTGTGATAAATATCGATGACTGAAATCTTTGTGCCCGGTATGGCAATAGGTTCGCCACCTAATCCATTTGGGACGTAAACATAACGGCGAGACGAGGCCCTACAACAAGGCGACAGGTAACAAAGGCGTGAAGTTATGTTATGTTATGTTTTACATAAACATAACATAACATAACTTCACGCCTTTTATGTTATGTTTATGTATGTTATGTATTACTAAGACCATGTAGGTATTATAAAGACCAAAAGCGAAAGAAATAAATAAATATGCACTCGAAAGACTTAACCATACTTCTGACGCAGACTGCTAAGAAAACAAATAAACGATCCTCACAAAGAATCAGATGTATTTTTTTAACTTGCTTCAATCGAACTCAGCCACTTTTGTATTTTACTTATAGGTACCTCTGAAATAGGTACTGTACCATACTGTATGTCCACCTACTCACAGTTAATCTTATTCAGAAGAACAATAACTATAATCATTATTAATACATAGTATAAAACAAAGTCGCTTAGATCTTTGAAATTACGTAACGGATTTTGATACGTTTTTTTAATAGAGCCAAGCAGTTCGCTGCATGAATGGGCTGGCTCGACCGGTGAAATACCACGTCCTCTCAGAAGACCGGCGTAACGTGGCTCATGCCGCGTTCCGTTCTGTTCCTCATCCTTTCCTATCCCCTATCCCTTAAAGGTCGGCAACGCAACAGTAACACTATATGTGTTGCTGGTGTCCATGGGCGGCGTTGGTTGCTTACCATCAGGTAACACGCCTGCTCGTTTGCCCTCCTATCCCATTAAAAAAAAGATGGAGGATATCAGCGTGGTGGCTTGGATTTAGCACTTTAATTGTAATCGATGTAGAAATGATTTTTGATGCGGATCAACGTTCTCCTAGTTAGCTAGTGTAAAATAAATTATTACAGCATTTTCTATGTGTTGTATACGGCAGTCGTATTTTATTTTTAGCCGCAACTTGCATCCGCATACACAGATGTATAGTTAGACATGAATGTTTATGTGTTCTACATGCGTTTAGACTTTAGTTACAGTTTCGAAATGTTCCGAGAACATTCACGTGTTACTTTTAGCCGGTACAGAAGCCAATATGTCATTATTATATTCATACATACATATTGATTATTGCTCAACTTTCCATCTGTAATAAATCATATCATAAGTGTTATCTATGAATATATATATGTATTCAATAAAGAGAATATGATTTCACAAGAATATTCATATAAGAATATCAATGCATGACGCATATGGTTGCCAGACGTACAATTTTCCCAAAATATTAAATGGAATTATTTTGATGTGGCGCATTATCAGCACTCTGGCTAAGGTGTATTTTATATTAGCACGCTACTTTTGCAATATTTGTAACAATATTTGTTAAGTATCTTTAGTAAATCGATTCTCAATAACATTGATATACATAATTTCTTGGCCCTGAATATAAAATTTGTCAACCCTAATAAGACGATACAAAACAAATATTATCACTCGTTAATGTATAAAGTACACAACTGGGTTAAAGTTCAAATGACTGATAGTTGCAATGAATATTTTCAAGGGTGAAGAATCCGTCGGTTCGATCAACACGATGTCAATATGCAAGTCTGAACTTCTGTTCTCGCCTGTGAAAGAGGGTGTGCATGGCGTCCACTTCAGCGTGGACAGCCTGGACTGCGAGCTGCCCTCCGAGCAGGATCTCATACTAACCTGCCAGGCTAACAAGGACAACTATACCATCGCCTTCGAGGGCAGTCTCACCACGTACTCTGAGGACAGCGAGTGTGCTGAACCAGCCGTCAATCAAAAACATGGTAAGTCAACAACAACATCGATTCCACGAAACTGACGATGGGTTATAATGATATAATGTTTACTCGTTTTATGTTGGTGTTCATTATCAAGTTCTGAATCATAGTGTTTAATGAGAAATAAATAACTCATGCTCGCGTTATCTTTACAGACAAATTGGGTGAGGAAACTTTAATTTTAGATAATGATGAAAGAACGCGCAGGAACTTAGAATTATTAGAGAGATGTAAGAGCATAACAAATAAGCTAACAACATCTATGGCTAGAAGCGATTTAGGATTAACTACTTGGAGTAAGCTTAAGACACAAACCAGTCAGTCGCCCTTAAGGAGGTAAATATCACACATATGCTTCATAAATTATTAACATACACTACATATACTATAATATAGTGAAATACATAATAATTATTTCAGACACCCCTCAGGAAACAACAATGAAGGTTCAAACGATATGACTGATGCAACAAACGATAATATGAATAATTCGGTTATAAAAAGCCAAAGTTTGCCAAATCTGTACAGGAGGAAACTCATGAACAGTTCCATAAATTCAACTGCTCTGAGTATTTCAACCGTGAGTATTATTCTAAAGTGATAAAAATAAATAATTATAGACACATTTTGTAGATAAGTTATTCTTATTTTCCTCAGGTCGAATCTTTCACTGTCAATCAAAGGCTAACTGGCACTAACTGCATGAAAGTTTATGATGTGTCACAACATAGATCGACACATGGAAGTCAGCATTCTGAACCTATGAGTACCTCCTCTACTGAAAATCAAACTTCTTCAGACAAGAGTCAACCTAAACAGACATTTAGTTTGGTCAAATTGTTTATGAAACAAAAAAGTATGAGCAATGATGGAATCGTCAGTATGGAGCAATTAGAAAGATCGGAGTGCTGGCCTTCAAGTTCTGGAGGTGAAAGCGGGGAATCAACGGGTGAACAATCGAAATTAGGAATCTCTGAACGTCCTCAAATAGATTTACCTAGCGATTCGGCCGAGGAAACGACATCAGTTGTGTATGAAGATATTCAGTCTGCCAACCCTCAGAGCTATAGAGTATACGACGAAGTCTTAATAGAAGAAGAAGAAACGGGCGATGGAGCAAAATTAAGTGATAGTGAAAATAATATCTATGCTACAGTTAATAAACCACATTTGAAACGAGCCAATTTTAATGTGATGAACAGTCCTTCAAAGCTAAGAGGTAATAGAAAATCTTGCTCCTCACAATCTTCCGCCACCAGTGTTAGTATTTCTAGCTGTTCCGAATCCGATGGAACACAAATTACCCGTATGAATAGGCTGCTACTACGGGAACCTTGCGACAATAAATCTACATCAACCCACTGTGACGCTATTGATAAAAGTATGCAGACTTCTTGCATTCAGATGCCCAGCACAGCGCAACGGGACTTTGTGAAGCTAGTGGAGCCCTCATTTTTGGAAAAATTGAAGGAAGGTGATTGTGAAAAGCCCGTTTTTGTTTTGTATCCTAACTACACTCTCCCAGATATTAGTTTCTTAAACGGAAGACCAAATATCTATTTAAATCCTATAAAAATAAACATAACTCCTAAGAAAAGTGAATCTAAACGAAATAGATTGAACGTTAAAGGAAAGCGTCCATTTTCGTGTAACGACCTTGAAATGTTGAAGAAAAAGGGACTCGGCCATATAAAAGACTGGGACTCTCTCAACTTCTTACTCCCTGTAGAATGTAGACAGCTATTGTCCGAAGTGCCTGAACTAATGCATCATGTGAAGGAAAAAGATAATATGCCAAAGTGCAGTGATAAATATTGCAATGCGGCACCAACTCCTAGAACTAAAAATCGATCAATGAGTTGCGATTGTAATAATTTAGCAGGAAATACTACTGCAGTATCTTCAAGTTCGAGCACGGCCACTCAACCGTCATCTGGTTACCGGGGGTCCTCTACTATGCTTACCGACTCATCAGCACAAAACAGTCCTGCTCCGGCTGGAAATTTCAACCCTTTATTCGTATATCGTTACGACAGTGCGACTAGCTCAGAGGCGAGTGGAGTTCATAACGATGGACAGAGAGCTAATCCCGTAGTTCCGAAAAGATCACTATTATTAACAGAACAAACTCGAAATCTCAAACAAGGTGAGTTAGTACCTCCAAGGCCACCATTACCTAAGAGCATACTACGTAAGTCAATGGATAAAACCCGCAAATCAAGTAATCACACCAAACGATACAGCATGTTTGAATTAGATGATATTATCCAAGATCCAGTTGCGTGTTTAACGATGGCAACGGAACATAAAACTAAAAGAAGATCGTTACAAGAACCTTATTATCTACAGAATCAGAATGTAGACTATAGAAAAAATAACGATATAGCTGCTAAAAGATTATCACAGCAATTTTTGGATGCAGCAGAAAAAGATGCAGATTATAACGAGTACTATCCAGACGAAGGCGTTGGAACTGAAAGTAGTTTAGAATCGGGAAAATCGAATGAAATAAAGTTCCATAGACCACACACACCACCATTACCCAAACCTCGAACGAGAAAAATTGAATATACTGAATTTCCACCACCCGGAGCGCTAATCAGCAGTGCCGACTTGCAGCAACTTGAGGAGTTTTTGAAACACAGTGGTGTCAATTGTCAAAACATGGACGAATGGGATCAAAATCAAGTTCAAAAGGTAAGAAGTCAGGTTACCAAATTCCTTCAAATGAAGCGGTCTCAGGAGGAGAATCAAAGGTCCACAGAGTCAAGCAGCAGTAGTAGTTGTAACAGTAAAAAATCTGTGAGTTTTGCGCAAAAGTCTGAAGCTAACAGAACTGATAATCAACAAACTCAGTTAAAGCCTGCAGATGAACTGAAGGGTATAAGTCTTACGACACCACCTAACTCACCCAACATTTCTGCTGTGATAGCGCAAAGACATTACCAGGTACTGTTTCATTTGCTAATGTTAACACAGTTCATACATATCATTGCCCGTTACTTTCTGTGAGTACCTTCGATTCTTTATTTGCTATTATTTTTACTCATCTGGTTTTTCTTTAATTTAGATGAACCTGCATTTCCAATTTAGGTGCTTCTAAGAAGGACCACTTTGTTTTAAGTTAGCTTTTGCATTATTGCACAATTACTTTGCACATGTTTTAGGGCATTTTTATCACAATTCTTGCGCTCGCCTGTCATTAACCATAACTTTCACTAAATTTTTTTCACTCATTTTACTAACATTATAAAACCTCTAACCACATTTTTTTAGGGAAAAAATCTAGCTGAAATTCCGATTTGTGAAGAAGCTGAAGTGAGTCCCGATGAATTTGGAAGTCCTATCCACTATGATGCAAAAGCAAACCGTGATTTGATTGATGTGTCACAGAAGAGAGGTAATATTTATAATATTTGCACAATTATTGTAATTATTTAAACTAAATGATAGTTTATAAATATAAAATTTTCGATTCCTTACAGCTCTGGTCTCCAATGTGACCGATGCAGTTGAAATGTTGATTCAACACTTCTCCCCGGCTACAGACCAAGCCGAGCTTGCATTTTTGGGAGATTCTAAAGATTCCCCGGCGTGTGCAAAGATAGCGTTAAATGCTCTGTGCCCAGCTTTGTATGCGATCTTTAGAGATGGACTGAAAGAAAACATCGATACCTCCTTCGGACCAGTAAATAATTCTGTTTGGCAAATGGTTGAAGCTACTGCAAGACAAGGACCTATAACAAAATGTCTAAATGAGCTGGTGTTAAGAATAAATAGCGAAGACGCAGTTACTGAGGGCCTAGTTAAATTTAATGCATTTATTCTTGGCTTGCTAAAGTAAGTATCTGTAAAGATATTAGTTAGGCAATTCATACACTTTTTGAGATATATGCAGTTATGTATTAATGTAGTAAATTCTTATAAAAAACTTACCATCGAAATTTAGGAGTTTGTTTGTTTTGTTTGATAACTGCTCTGATATTTGGAGCAAGTAAACTTATCTCACCCCTGCATAGTCATTCCTTGGATTGCAAATCTTTTACTGATAATAATAACCAATGAAGGAATATTTATCTTTATATTTAAATTATATTTTCTATATTATGTAATTTCAGTGCGCAATCTGTAGATGCCTGGGTGTCATTCGTTCGCACCAGAGAATCCGTATTATCTAAACACTACAGCCCCGATTCTCTCATACTTGCCGGTTGTGTGGGCGAATCAAGATGCCGAGCATTACTAGATACTCTACTGGCAAGCCTCGAACCGTTGAAATTACTACCCTTCTCTTTGGATCTGATGTTTGAAATGCGAGAATTGCACAGGAGTTTCAAGAAGATAGAAAGTGACATGCGAGCGGCAAGTCGAGTAAGTAACCATTCTATTATTATTGTTAATTGTTTAAAACTAAACTAATATACTATAATTATAAATATATATAATAAATATTAATACAATGTTCCTTCTATTACCAAATCACTGTGTACAATATCAAGCGCCGCCGCCTGCCAACAAACAACCATCGCTTTATTTGCATTTTAATGTTTACTGCATGTGCTTAGATCACTGTCACAGCGTATGTACGCTATATTTCCAGCATTTATTGTCGTGCACAGCTTACATAAAATGCAAATAAGGTTACCATCACGAAATAATAGAACTCGTAACGACAAACGTCCTTGTCCATAACTCATGACAAAACTAACTTTCGATTGCATGTAGCATGATGCTAAAAAAGAATTTGATATATTTAACAGCCCACTACAATTAACACTCCACCACTAACATTGAACCAACGGAATTTGCTGAAGCTGGTGCGATCTATGCAGTCAAGTGGACTCTCGAGCGATGACTGTCTGACTTCAGTCATTATGCGACATAAAGAGCCTAAAAACAAGGAACCGTCAACACCAGACCTATTGAACGATTCGGCTAAAGTAAAGACTGTCGTTGAAAAGAATAGACCACGTTCATGCGTTAATCCAACAGCAATAGGCTATGATCTATGTCCTAACAATAGCAGAATAGAACTAGAGACCAATCGCAGATGGTCCGGTGTGCACTTGGGTTCTAAATTGATGCAAGCTTTCGATAGACTTGTGTTTGAGGACAGTGATGATTATACAGATAGTCTTGAGAATAATAAGTCTTCTGCAAAGCCGTCCAGCAGTGAAGCGAAGGTAAACCCGACGGTGCTTGCGTGTGGATATTAAGTACATGTGCTTTGATAGACGGTTTTGTTTTGGTCGTCCATTGTTTTGTTTTGCAGGTTATTTTCTGTTGTGCTTGATGCTTGTAGCAATAATTTTAACTTGCTTTTGCTAGTATATGCCGTCACGCACTGGTAGAGTGAATTAAGTGCAGCTTATTTTTATGTTTATTTAGTATTTATGTTACACAGAATTAGTTGTGAATGTTTTTATTATTTAATTTAGCTATTCGCTATTATAGATACTAAGGAAATCTGAACACAATCTATATTGATTTTTCTTTTAATTATTAGTAATTTATTACTTAGCATTCAAATACAATAAAGAATGTTTTTTAACATTTTAATTCTAGACTTATTATATTGGTTACGGTGTTTATAGAACGTACTTTTTATAATAGGCGCCCAATTATAATTGACTTAATATAGATTCAATGGTTTGAGTTTTTTCTAAGTATTTTTACTAGCGTAAACTTTTACGTGAATATAATATAGAAAGATAATAATAGGTATATTTTGTGATTTTAGCTGGAATTTAGCGGAGACGAGCAATGGCGACCAGGATCTGCCAGTAGCGGCGCGAGTGGCAATACCGGTAATGCCAGTGCTAATTCTGGAGGCAAATTCAGACGATTGCAACTCAAGTGGGAGATGCTGAGTAACGCTGAAAGTCCTGTTACGCCTTCAGGTGCGCTTTATAAAACTTCACGCCTTTTTCTAGGCGACGGTGTAGGCAGCGGCTGATAAGCCTCAATTCGCCCAATCGTTATGTTACACGTCCCAAATGGAAGAGGTGGCGAAACTATTGCCATACACCGAGCAAAAAGTTGTCAGTCATTTATATTTATTAGACATAACTTCCGAAAATAATTCCGAGAAATCATTGGTGTGAGCCCAGAATCGAAATCACGACTTCTAAATCAGAGGCATCGGCCTACCCCCACAGTTAGTACAATGTATCATTTTTATGTATATTTCATAGTTTAACTTTTATTTTGTATGTTCAGGAGAGACATCTCCGGCCACGGCTCGTGGATCCAAAATCCCTCGGCCGGTGTCATCACCAGTTCGACCGCAAGCACCCTCAGTACAGTCGCCAGTCAAAAATACACACAGGTAAAAAACAATATTTATCACACATATCAAAAAGGTGTGAGTTTCTTACTATCTAGAGAAAAACTATCGAAAAGATTGTAATGAAACTGCAGCATTAATATAATTTGTAAGTTCTTAAGAATCTTTTACAATTTAATATCTATACCTGGTTTTAAATTCAAGGGGTATCCCAGTACCGGTGCGCAAGGGTACGTCTCCAACATCAGTAAACCCACGGTCTACTTCTGCAAGAACCACTACTGCCAACAAAAAACAGCCACAACCAGCTAACAGGTAAAATATTTTATAAAAACTGTTTCTCTAAAACTCACTACCGAAAATTGTCTACTGTTTATACGACAAAGTATCTCCAAAGGTATTACTGAATTTATTAATTAGTTTTCCACCAACTAAAGCGTTCTGAAAATACTGGAAAAAGTAAGGATGCCCTAATGGAGCCCTTCAACAAATAAAAACCTGAATTAGAAAGTCTCAACTCATCAAGACTTATGATATGAGATGGTCCTCATCAGATAACCAATACTTTAGTCTGCGTAGTAATTATATTATAGACCATACATTATCAAATTAATGGACACAAATTACTGATTATTTCTAATTATAAATTTTGTCAGTTTATTGTACTAACGATACATATCAAACGATCGTATACAAGTAAATATCATGGTTTCTAGCTAGATCAGTCTTTCCCAAAGTGGGCGATAACGCCCCCCATGTGGGCGCTGTAGGTCTCAAGGGGGGCGGTAAGAGACCCAGAAAGAAAATGGGGGCGTTGTGTAGAGGCCTGGGGGGTGATTTGTACTATGGGTATACTAGTGGTTTTTAAATAGGTGAAAAAATGGGGTCGCTAAACAAATATTTATTCTCAAAGTGGGCAGTAGACCAAATAAGTTTGGGAACCACTGAGCTAGATCTAGTTATATTGCAATACGCAGTTTATTATATAGGTACTTTTTTAATAAATATTTGTATTACATCGCACATTTTAAAAAATTGCGCTTAAATTCTAAGGGGTCATTAAAGTATTACGTAAGCAGATTTATTACAATTATTTATCCCTCCAACCCCCTTGTCAGCAAAAGTAACCTCTTACCCCCTCCGCCCATAATTACGTAAACATTTTTTCATCTAATAGTTAAATTGTTTTACTGTTGAAACATTTTTATTGCCTTGTATGTAGAAAAGTAAATAAGTACCTATGACGTAATCATCATCTGGACCCCCCTACCATCCAAAATTACCCCCCGCCCCCCTATAGTGCTTACGTAATACTTGAACAGACCCTAATGTCTTTATAAAATAATTATTCGGGTCTATCTGGTGGTGGAAGCTATTATACTCGTAACTAATACACATATATCTATAGCCTATTACTTTCAGTATCAGTAGTATTATATTATTTTGCTTATACCGCACAATATCTTCAGAGTTATACCCGAGACGACAGTGAAGAAGGTCTTGCCGAACAAACCGAAAAAGCAAACAGTTGCGGAAGCTTTACGCACAGATAATAATGTTAAGAGAACACCGCCTTTGTATGTATTAGATGGGAATTATAATTGAATTAACATTTGTCTGATGACAGTTTTAATATTAACGGCATGTGCATGCACTTATATATAATATTATTAATATTCTACCAAATTTATTAAGAAAATTGTCTAAGCCATACTATTACAGTAAAAAGAAGATGGCTCTTTTTTCTATACAGTTTATATGTTGTCGATTTTTATAAACTTTTGTTCCATTTTTAAAAAATGACTTGATTGTTTCGAAAGCGTATCCAGTTATAGGGAACCTGTTACCTAAGAGCTGCCAAAAGTTAAGGTTTCCCGGTTTCAATAATTAAATCTTTTGTAACTCTCAACACATTACGTAACTGAACAATCAAGATGAGTCATAAATGTTTTAGGTACAAATATTCGTAACAATAACTTTTTTGTCTACAACACTAATTGTTTTTAATTAAACCAGTTTATAAAGTATTAAACAATGACCTACATTCCAATGGCACTTTGACAGCAAACGTTATAGTAATGTTCATTTATTGCCCAAATAAAAGCATGTTAATAGGTCAATATTTACCACTCAGACTTATAGGTTCATATCAAATAAATTTAAAAAGCTAGCCTTCTATATTTAGAAAGAGAAACAAGAAGAGAAATAAATAAACCAACAAGAATAAGACATAGTATAACATTTACAAAAGAAACGGTGTCATTATAAATGCAGTATGATAAATCAGTATGATGTGTTAATATATAATCTGTGGTCGTTGCATAGAGCGTCCCGCGTGGACGGCGCGTGCGGCGGCGGCGCGGCGCGGCCCGCGTCCCTGCCGTACGGACGCAGCGTGCCCCCGCCCGCCCCTCGCCGCGCCGCCTCCTCCTCCGCCGCCCGGACACAGAGGAACACCACCAACCAGAAACACAAGTACGTATTACAACTTCTTACAAACACAAAAGTGGTAGAGCTACTCATTTCGCTGAAGGTCCATGCCGCTTTTCGTTCGGTAAGAGAGGTATCCGGAGCCCCCACACCACTCCCTCTTCCTTCCCATCCTGCCGGTCGTTGTCGACGAGTCATGCTATCCCCTACGCTGTTTCTTCTGCATATCAATGACATGCTGCAATACAGCAGTCTTCATTGTTATACAGATGACAGTACGGGGGATGCCCAATAACCGGCCACCCGCGGATTTCTCGGGAAAACGTCGATGAGTACCGGAACAAACTTGTGTCTGAAATCGAAACTCTGCTTAGTCAGGTTTCGGACTGGGGCCGACTAAACTTAGTCCAATTCAAGCCCTAAGAAGACACAGGTTTGCGCGTTTACCGCTAAAAAGACACCATTTGTCGTAGCTCCCTGCTTTGAGAGCACTCCTTTAGCCGCCTCAGCCAATATCGGAATTCTTGGTGTCGACTGGTCGAGTGACGTCCAATTTCGCAGTCATCTGGAGGGCAAGGCCAAATTGTCCTCAAAAAAGCTTGGTGTGCTCAATAAAGCGGGACGGCATTTCACGTAAGGTCATCGCTTGCAACTGTATAAAGCGCAAGTTCGGCCTCACATGGAATACTGTTCTCATCTTTGGGCGGGGGCACCCCACTACTAGCTTTTTCCATTTGACAGCATTCAACGACGCGCGGTTCGGCTTGTCGACAACCAAGCTCTTTCCGATGGGCTTGATCCGTTGGCGTTGCGGAGAGATGTTGCATCTCTATGCATCATGTACCGCTTATACCACGGGGAGTGCTCTGAGGAATTGTTCGGATTTATACCGCCCGCTGACTTTCGCAATCGCCCGACTCGCCAGTGTTTTCATCCGCATCGGCTTAATAGTTGGCGATCAACGACAGTGCGATTCCACCGTCACTTCTTGCCACGCACTGCTCCTATATGGAACCAGCTGCCGGCAACGGTATTCCAGGACCGCTACGACCTTGGAACCTTCAAGAAACGAGCGTGTTCCTATCTTAAAGGCCGGTAACGCTGATGCGACGCCCCTGTTGTTGCGCTTGTCGCTTTCCATCAGGTGACCCGCTCGCTCGTTTGCCCCTTTTTTCCATAAAAAAAAAACTACCTTTGTTACAACTGTCCATGGGTGGCGGTCGTTGCTTACCAAGAGGCGACCGGCTCTCTTGAAAATCAGTTGTTCTTGTGTTGTTGCTTCATCATCAGCATTAACACCAATAAGTAATACAAAACTATAAAGTATTTGATAGTTTTGGAAGTTCTGTTCGTCAAATATCAATTCAAGAAAATTTCACAAACGAGCTAATAATTATATCTCTAATAGATCTCTAGTATAATTATTCTTAAAAAAACAACCTTTTAGGATTGTATCGCGTTTATTTCTATCTATTTATATTTATTTCCCGACGTTTCGAACTCTTTACAGAGATCATTTTCACGAGTGACGAACAAAAAGATGGTAGTCGTTCAAAAGCTATCTTCATTGATACAGAGAGCACCCACTTTTTGGAAATAAAAATCTAAAAGTTGATGTCAAAAATATGATTTTTACTATTGGTAACCCACATCAGACCATGAGAACATGGTTATAGCTTTTGAACGACTACCATCTTTTTGTTCGTCACTCGTGAAAATGATCTCTGTAAAGAGTTCGAAACGTCGGGAAATAAATATAAATAGATAGAAATAAACGCGATACAATCCTAAAAGGTTGTTTTAATGAGTGAGATTCGCGAAAGCCTTAGAAACAAATATATTCTTAAAAAATCCCTTGCGGGATAAGCAGAGAGAACAGACCGCCATAACGCACGATTCTTACACGCATCACTCGCTTCTTTGACTTTCATAACTCTTTTCATGCACGCGCGTCGTTCTCTACTCCTACATTATCTTTTGCATTGTACATCTGTTTTGTCAATCTTGTATCATCTACTCTTTTTACATTTCCGAACCATCGGAGCATGCCCTTTCTTACTTTTACACCGACACTTTCTTTCAATCTCACTCTCTCTATATCGTATTTGAGTTAGTTAATAGTCACATTTGTACTCATCTGAACTTAATATTAACTCGTGGCAATTAATTCTCCTTTATAGGTACGTGCGAACGCTATGGCACCGACTGCCTTCAGATTCGGGTCACCTCGCTTTCAACGAGGGTGAACATCTACGATTAATACTGGAGGTAGACGATCAGTACATATTATGCTGTAGGGGAGAACAGAAGGGGCTAGTTCCACGCGATGCTGTCCTGTTAGAGAACTTCTGATATTGGCAGCCGTCATGGCGGCCATTACAGTTGAACGGAAGAAACTGAGGCAGAAGAGTTGTATCACAAAACCGTTCATGTTTTTAAAAATTGAATATGATGAACTATAAAATACGTCTATAGTTTCATCATATTTCTGAATGATTGTGGTGATGAAATAGTGCAATAGGTGATGTTGTGATGTGTGAAATGAATTGACAATAGAACTGAGGGATTTAAAGAAAAGTGATACTTAGAATTGGATAATTTGTTTCGTCTGTCAACTGAATTAAGAAAAATATGTGGAATGTCCTCGAGAACTATGCTGTTTAATGTGTGTATATATTATAGATAATGATAATTAATATATTATATTCTACACCCCTCATCTACTCATATTGAGGGTTGTTTCGTCATTATTATAATTATTAATTTAATTATTTAACTTTGTTTTTGCTATACTCAAACAATGTTAATTTTTGCTGATTTTTTTTCTAATGTTTCTGAATTGATCAATCAATTAATTAAATTTTTCACAAATTTCATGATATTTGTAGTAAAATCTAGTCTTACGTTTTAAGGCGCGACAAGGTCTTGGACTGTATATATAAATTTATTTTAAGTAACACAGATTGTGAGGGTGTTTACTGAGAATGACATCAATTTACCAATGTGTATGACAAACGTTTTTTTTTTAGAACATTGACAGTAAATATTAATCTCAATAATATGTGATATGTAGAATACTATTTACTTTTACGGTAGGAACAAAATCTCATACCATAAGGCCGAAACTCCTTTGTATCGAAAATGACTTATAACACCTTTAAAGGGATTCGCAGCTCGCCGGAGAGAGAGACGCACTGAATCGATGTTTAGATAAAGTATTAAGTGAATTTGATGTCTAAAATTACCCTTTATATTATATACTTACTATATATATATAACTGCTTTTTTATATACATATATGAGTATAACGTTTATAAATGTATAAAATTTCTATAATACATTTATACATATAATTAATAATATTTCATGACGTACGCTTTTGTCAGATACGGCTAACTCATTTGTTGGAATTATCATGGATGTCATGATGCCCACAGATTGTGTTAACATCGCTAGCTGCTACTAAATGCATGCTACCTGTCCTATTCAGTCCCTCCAGTACCGGTCTGTGGTGAAAGTAAAATAATCCAGGTGTAGGTGAGTTAATATGTCCGTGTAATATTAACAGCATGGCCTCTGTCCATAAAAACTATCCTGTACACTTGTCTACACCACACTAGGATGTTAGACTGAAGGACTTTGTATCCGTGGTTATAAAATAATTTTAAAAAATCTCACTAGGGTGTTAATACGGTGCTGATTAGATAACTGTCATTATTATGTTAACTGCATGGGCCCATCCACTATACATATCCTTTGAATCACGAATCACCGCTGTGTATTTCATCCAAGCTATAAATGAAGCCGTATCTTTGTCTTTGTAAATTATTAGATACATTATATAAATATCTATAATGGTCTCGTCTATATTATTAATGTTCGTCTGATCACCAATAAAAAAATGATATTGTGATATTAAAATCATATCACTGCAATCATGATGCGGAAAGAGAGATATTTTTATGTGTGTATTAAAATTGTGTGATATTGCTCAAGTTGGTGACGCAGATATTATTGATATCGATATTCACGAAGATATTAATTAAATTCATAATGGAATTTTGGTATAACTGTAGCCGAGAATCAGTATTCGATTGTGTATATTAATATTTGTGTGTATATATAATTATAATGATTATTATTATTCTCGTTAGTGATTTTAGAGGTCGAAATTTGTAACAAATTAAAAGTAAAAATGATTAAAAGTACCTTTTTGCACGATACAGTTCCTCATGTAGTGAGATTCGTGCGATTATTGAAGTCACAATATTGGCGATACTCTAATAATTATGTACTGTGTTTGTTAGCGAACCAATATTGTTTGTTGTACAGGGTGTCTCTCTCGCGGCAGTAGCGATTTTTAACGTTCTTGCCAATCACGGATAGATCAAAGATGATGTTTATCCAATTGAACGTCCCGGGTACTATAGTCTCCTTAAATTCTTATATCGACTTACGTCCCGGTCACTATGGTCTCCAAGCGTGCAAGCCGTGAACATTTACCTGATATACATTCATGTAGTTACGGCCATGTGTAGCAGCGAGGTGTGGACGTTCAAATGGCTATAGGCTTAACGACATTATAATCTCGTATCTAAATAACTATGATTGAACGTGACGTTGACGAAAAAATTAGATATTTTGCAATAGAAATTCTTAACCTATACAATAACTAGTATATTTGTTATCTAATAGTGAAATATTAATTAGATAATAATTAATTAATTAAACCCTAAATGCAGTGATGATGGCTCGTGTTAAATTCTGTGTTAAAAATATATAACATCAATACGTTTTTATTAAGTAGAATTAAATGCGCGCTTTGTGACTGAATGATGTGTTGTGGCCTTTGTATGTAATTAAAAGTTTAAATATAATATGAACGTAATGTCGTCTCTATGTGTGTATGTGTGTGTACGCTTGTTGCATCAGTCAAATATAAATAACCATTGTATCTTCGTAAATTTAAAGTTTTTATGTAGCATGACGAATGCTTCCAGAAAATTATTTATTAAAAAAAATTAATAACCAAACTCCTGGACTAGCCATTAAAATATTAGTCGAACAAAACCATATGCCTTAAATATCAGAAGTTATTAATTAGGCATACATAATAATATACGCTTCGCGATGCATCCTGAGTATTAGAGCTTCGACGTTTGCGATAATATTTAGAGGGGTTTGTTAGTAGTAAGTTTATATCAACCATTTGATAATAATTGGATGATGATGTTGTATTAGGGATTTTTTATATAAATGACAACCTGCGCGTTCGTTCTAAGGTATTGTTGGTTATGTAAATGTGGTGAGTCAGTTCTCCTAGCGGGTACAAAAAAAGGTTTAAGTTATTATCATGATATTGTTTGTAAGTTTTTTTTATTATTATTATTTATAATTATTATTAATATTGGGAACAATGAGTTGAATTTTGTGTTGAGAAAAATAAATCTTTATTTTCGTATAAAAAAAAATTAAAACAAAAAAGAAGCTAATCGTTTTAATTACGAAGCATCAACGAACGACTGAGAAAACAATTCCGAATATTAAATTAGTGTAAGATTATTTCGAGAAAAAAATATGAAATGAAATGTAAAATTTTCACCTATCAATTGTATTTAGATCAGAAAAGTTTTTAATTTAAATTACTTAACTATCTGTTTCATCTTTATATATATTCATATTATTTTGTGTTAAGTGCCATAATTTAAAGAATTAACAATTGATAAATATTATTGTAAAACATAACCGTGTACACCAATTAAACAATGTATAAAATTAATTCAAAAAGTTTTATTTGTTCCATTGTTTATTATCCATATTACGATTTTACGAGTATTCAAATATATGGAATGGTAGACGTCCATAAGCCTATTTAATTAAAATTATTTTTTAAAACGTAACATATTAAAAAAAAAAACAAATTCTGCCAACATTTGTTTTGCCTTGTAATCAATTAGGTTATAAGTTGGCGATTGGTATTGAATTTGAATGAATGTGAGTAAAATAAAATATCAAATTGATTGAACACTTTAATCGACAATAAACTCGATACATATACATAACGAATACGACAGAACTCATATATTTGAATGACAATTTTCAATGTGTCAATGTGCATCTACTTCACTACTAGTTTTGTAGACGTTGTGAAACGACAAAACATTTATTTTCGTCTCTACTAAATTTTCTACACTTACACTAAGTTACACATCGATTTTGTTTGCAATTTTTGCGGTGATAATTTCTTATAAGAGGAAAAGCCACCTCGTTACGTAACGCGCTACGGCGCCAGTTTGTCTTCCCTTTCTCTCACACAAACGACAGCAGTAGGCAGACTTCTCTCTCGCTCTAACGCTACCCGTTATTCGGACAGAGATTTTTTACTGTGTTTAGAGAGCGAATGGTTTTAATATAGATTTTGTTATCATCATTGTCGGGATTTCCAAAAGACATAATATAAATTTTATTGCAAAAAATGTGACTCAAACACTCCTGATGTGTGCTTAAATCTTTTAAATTACAAAACGGATTAAATTCAAAAATTGATAGTGATGCTAAAGTATAGGTATGTGTAACAGATGATTAATATATCAGAGAAAAGGCAGAAAATCAAAAATGATGACGTGGGATTATACAGTGGTACTAAATTCACGATACCAACTATTTCAATATTACGACTTTCTAATGACTTTCCGTATTTCTTATCCGGAGTTAGTAATTACAATTGTGTTATGCATATATTACTTATTGATAAAATTGTACATGTTGAGTAACACTAGCTTAAAGGAGATCAAAAACAAGAAAGTTTCTGAATTTTCGGATTACAAAAAAAAAGAGAAAACTCATGAAAAACTAACTCTTGACATAGTGTTATGGTGTAATTAAATTGAGACAGCATGAAGAATCTTCTAAGATTGGTGCAAAACATTATATTTTAATAAGTTTATTCTAGTGACGTTTCTTGCACACTACTTCAATAATTTCCAAAAAAATATATCTTAATTCCGGGTTAATTAATCTTGGGTTACAATATTATTTGTATAGAAACTGTTATATTTTCTCGATCTAATATAAATTTAAAAAGATAAAATTGAAATTAGTATTTACTAATTTTTTCCACTTTAATTGTTTGAGCTAACGTTTTGATAGCTCTTCGCGATTTATTTAAGAATTTATCATATTAATTGAACATAAAACAGACAAACATTGAGTTGGTAAATTTTTAGTTAAAAATCCCAATGAAATAGATTAATTTAACATCTAATAAGGCTAATTCCATATTTTTTTTGTATATCATTGTGCACTCTAATACTTTAATGTCGTGACCAACATTTGACAATGAGTTAAGTATAATAAAACACAGCTGTTGCGCCAAAAAATCAATCCTACAACCAGTTAAAGCCAACATCGACATCTAATGCATGAAGAGCCTATTGGCATTTGTCGAATATTTCTCTTTCTTTACTACTGCATCAGTATACAGAAAACGCTGGACGTTGTGTGAGAGATGTTCGCCGGGAGCATGCAGCTAATGGAGGATCTCGAGCACTCATAGGTCGAGCCACAGATTTGCGTCGATTCCTCTCATTATTCCTTAACACCATTTCCTCTTCTTCCGTAACAGGATATCTGCGGCGCGGCGAAAGGGCGCGAGGAGTACGTGGTGCTCTAGCTGACAAGCAACGGGATTTTTGACGGTCCTCTTCAGCCCATTCACGGACGGACATATAATAATGATCCTGCGTAAATAACATAGGTTAATATGACTACTACAAAAATAATTCAATCAGAGACATTCATGCTTTAAAGAAGGTTATAGTGAATTCATAGATTTAGCTTATTATAATCCATAGGTCGACAATAGTTATCAGGAAATGGGACCAAAAAAATGAATATTTTAGGCACGAAGTATAGATACACAGGAGACCGAACGTAATGTCGATCGGATGAGGATCTCCATTTAAAGGAAAGAATTTTCTCCAGTAGAGGGGCGCTGTGTTTTAAAAGTACTCGTTTTTAGATTTAACGTGTACGTACGTAATCATCAGTATGTTCTAAATTCTAGCAGCTGCGCAAGAATTTAATGGTAGGAAAGAGTACTAAGCTCTGAGTTTATTATTGCGCTCCTACGTTCCTTCTATGGACCAGCTTATAACGTTCAGGTTCCTGTTTATCGTATATCCTCTTAATATATCTAAACCGATCATCGGATCACCGGTTTAGATATATTAATCACCGATTATCCTTTCTAACGTCCCGTAGGACTTAGGTGGTTATCTTCTTTACTTCCGATCTATAAATCTGTTCTAAATCTATGAAAGCGTTATCTATTAATATAATAGGACTCGTGCAATTATTATTATAGTTTCTTATTAGTTTCAATATTAATGAAAGAAGAAAATTATTAAACTTCATACTCATACTTAGGTATTTTTGTTTAGATTTTTTGTTAATGACTACTTAACGATTATTTAACTACTATAAGTTAGACGATTTTTCATTTATTTTCAAGTTAGACAACTTTTATCATGATACAGGGGAAATAAAGAATACTAATACGTGTACAGCACTTATATCGAACACGAGTTAGTATAATAAAAATATTATTATCTAAATCAAATATTTCTACATTAAATTTTTCCATTAAATAACTTAGAAATTAGATAAGCAGTGTTCTAACTCATACCAACTAAGCAGGTACACATATTCTAAAATCTAAATTAATGTCAAAAACAAATGGTAATACTTACTTAAAATCCAGTGTATTATTTTCTCACAGTATGATTGTGCATGGGTGATTTAGTGACTGCAACTGACTACATGATCAATTCGGTATTAAAAATATTTAGTCTAGACTAAGTCTGGGACTAAAACTAAGACTAAGTCTAAGACTACGTCTAAGACTAAGTCATTATATGAAATAAAACAATATCTTGTAGTGTTAAATTGTATTAAACAATCACCTACCTAATAGGTATACAATGTCTTTTGATGCAATAAAACATTTCAATCATCAATACACAAAGTTAACATCCATCTACTGGCGTAAGCTCTATTACTGTTAAAGATTTATACGTATTCATGTAAAATGGATAAAAAGCTTGTGTGTAAAACTATTACGAGATTTAGCAAAAGATATTTTATATTATAAGCTTAACTGCGATCTGATTAATATAAATTATTTATTAGACAAATACAGAAAGAATTACAATATTAACTTACCACATAAACCAGCAGTGCTAAGAAATTTTGTGACTAAAGCATCATCCAACTAATACGTACTTATTAAACCTAACTCTTAATTATAAGTATATTTATTAATCATTAAACATTTAATATTATAATAATAATCTTGTCAGTCAATCTCGAGCCCACTTTTTTCCTGCCACAGCAATGTATTTATAAACGGAATCTTAATGCTGCAGTTTATTTAAATTAATACTTATTTTTTATAATATTAGCGTAATGAAGCTACCAATGCGAAAAGGCTATTACGTTATCATCAGTATACATCACAAATCATTGACCATTCCAGTATAGGACTCAAGCTCCCCTCAAAAACAAGCAAGTTCTTTGACTGCCCAGCAGTCCTGTCCACTCGACAAACAACAATCAAACCCTCAAATGACAATAAAAGTCAAAACTACCACAGTTATCATTGCTGTGTCAAGAGCTCTTTACTTTCCATCACTTCCCAATATATAATAAAATGATATAGATATTGAATGCAACTATATATAACTACGAAAGTAATGAAACAGTGATAACAAGCCTACACACATATATATATTTAACTAAGAGCACAAAATATATATAAATAACAATACTTAGCTGTGATACATAGGCAGGTATATTAATATCACTCGAATACCCAATCTAACATTGTGAATAAGAAATACCAGATTATAATGAGTCGATATACAATTACTATAAATTATTTTAAAAAAAACCGTACAAGCAGTATACAATATGGTATCTACGAGAACTATGCTTGTACTAAAAGCTAAAATTGGTGAAAGATAAATGTCAATAAATCGTCTACAAATGTAATGTAATGTCTACGGTAATATTGTTAATTGGCACGTATTATATCATCGACGGGATCTTAATGAATGGAAAAAAAGGAAATTGATAAAAAAAATCATGAATCAACCATGTCTATGCTACAAAATACAACATTTAAACTTATATACTTTACACAATAAAGAAATTTAGAGTTTATAGAATCGCTCTATAATTTGCTCGACGTAAATATTGTCCGAAAAGATATGCAATAAATCATTGACATCGATTTAAAAACACATAAATGTGAATTGGGAGAAATAAATGGTTCACAATTGTACAGGGAATCGAATATAAAAATATAAGTATACAAAAACGTCATTCAAAAAGTGTTTGGACTCTTGATTATACAAAAAACACTGTCGATCGCTGAGAATTTGCAGTTTGCCCATGGGACTTCTTAACTTTGCTGCTGGTTCAAATTCTCATCTGACTTGGGTTGCGTCACCGCCGCTGGTACCGGACTCTGCGGTAAAGAAAAAGAATATTAAGAATGGAACAAATTTAAATGTTTAATGTCAACTTATTCCAAAAACAAAACACAAAACGCGATTACATTGCAAAAAAGATGTTTTAATAGAAAAACAAAAACACAAAACTGATTGTTAGTTTGCAAATCGCAATATGAACGTTGTGTTACCTAGTCAATAAAATGTGTATAAGTACTCTGGCTGAAACAAAATGAGATGTGCTACTTTAACCGAAAAAAAAAGAGAAACAGAAAGCCCAAATAATTGAATTAAAAAAGGCCATTCTTCGGATTGAAAAGGGCCTCACCTCTTGTCGCGAGTGGCCGTGGCTGTCAGGTAACGGCGATTGTCCACTCATCTGCTTGATGTAATCTTTGTCATCGTAAATTTTGATGTCACCGCCGCCGGGTTTGTGTTTTACATTATCCAGAGAGCCCACTTTACTTTGTGCTTTGAATTCCAATTTTTGATTTTCGATCTGTTCCAAAAAGTTGGTGTGCACATAAAATAATATAAATATATACATATAAAATTTATTCAAACTCCATGGATTTCAAGTAATTTTGAAGTAATAATTGCCTAATTAAATGACTTATTATTAGCATTTTAATTATATTATTTGCTCTGTTAATATTCTTCTTAAAAATCCCTCCCCTTAGAAATCTAAAATAAAGAATAAAATAGACCAATATGCTACAAAACATTTAAAATGTTGGGGAAACCCAATCTTTCAAATTAGTTACTTGAAGCAACAATAGACAAAACAATAGTTTTTATAATACCACATACTGCTTCATCTTTAATTGGTGTTGATATATAGCTAGACGGCTAAAATCAAATACAAAAACAATTTCTCTAACCGTTCCAAAATAGATTTTGTTCTGTAGTCCAAAATTTAATTTATATGTACGTAAATTTTTGTAATTTTAAAATAATTAACTTCGCGTATCCATGAAGTCTAAATATGACATATAATAATATATATTAAAATGAAATTAAATATTTTTTGTCAGTGCTTTTTCTACATAATATTTATAAACAGATTTCATTGTTGTACTGCAAATGTACGTGTTGCAGTCAATTTACGACTGTATTCAGTGAGTACAATACATAATCGTTATTGATTTTCATCCATCGCATGCTTATCGGAGACATTCCGTGTAGGTAATATTATATTTATGTTTTGTAAATGCACCTTCAACTAAACATAACACATCGTGTAGGCTTGTTACGTTTACGCATATCTGATTTAAATCAAACAATTTTATGTCAACATTTTTTTGTGAAAATATAATGAATAAAAACAGTGTATCAAAAATTTTTCAGGCACCAACTTTTATTTAAAATATGCAAGTTTAATAACGATACGTTTATGGAAAGCAGAATTCAAGACTTGTGAGAACAGCCTCGGCATCCTAAAGGTAACGCAATAAAAAACACAACCAGTATCATTCAAAGCTAACACGTATTACAAAATAGAAACGACACCGTCCCACCGACCTTATGCCACAAAGTATGGTAGGCAAAGTGTTTATGAGACGCCCTCCAACGTGGTAACGCCCATTTAACATACTAAAAATAACAAAGTTGTATATAAATTTTACAAGTTTTGTGCATATGTACATGTATAAGTTATTGTGTACAAAAACCGAATCTCACAACTGAAATTCAATCAAGTTGGAAATGTGCAACAAAAGTGGTTGTGATCACATTGAAATTAATTATGGTAACTTTTACTCACTGTTCCTGTTCCATCTTTTGCAACTGTTGACTAAAGAAGAATAGCCGTTATTTATACTTGTAGTATTTGCAACCTAATATTGTCTATGTATACATTGAGTGCATTTATGTTAAGTGAACTGGTCTAACTTAATTTGCTTTGTTAAGATAATTGTTTGTGTCGCCATTTAAATACTCAGTGCTTTGACCTAATACTTAAGCTTAACTAATTTATTACGTACCGAAATGGTTTGTGCAATTACTTCGAGAATGTATACTCACATACGTACACGAACTTTCCGTTTATAGTCAGTTTTACGATAGAACATATATTTTATTAGATTACCTTAACAGTCCCTCCTCCCGGCTTATGAGTGATGTTCACCGTAGATGCAACCTTAGGTTTGGCTTTTTCCTTAAAGTCCAATTTTACCGTTTCAATTTTCTTATCGCCTCCGCCTGGTTTGTATGTGGAATTTTGTAGAGAACCAATTTTCGATTTTGCGTTCCACTCCAATTTTGTGGTTATTATCTGAAATGAAGAGTATAATATTTGTTTGGTAATATTTGTATGACAGTTAATATAGATAGAAAAAAATAATTCTAATAATTAATCTATGTTACCTTTTTAGCACCACCACTCGGGGTGTATGCATCATTTTTAGCGGCAATCTTAGGTGTGACGTTGCCAAACTCCAGTTTTCGGTTTTCGATTTTAACCTTTCCACCACCCGGCTTGTAGGTGGCGTTGTCCAAAGACCCAATTTTAGATTTAACCGTTTTAATATTGGGCGATGGTGCATTACCAACTTGTACTTTATTCATTGGCACCTCTGTAAAAGAGTATAAAGTCTTATTATTCAAACAATTGTTTATTGTAAAAAAATAGCACAATAGTCAAATGGTTTAGCTCTCTGATTTCTGATCGAGGTGTTTCGAGTTATCTTGGCATATTTTTTATGAGATAAGCGGGTAAGCGAGCAGGCGTGTCACCTGATGGTAAGTGACAAGCGCCGCCCATGGACATATAGTGTTACAGATGCGTTGCCGACCTTTAAGGGAGTAGGATGGGAAAGGATGGGGAAGAGGGGTGAACCTCTGGGTAACTGTTACACCGAACGAAACGTGGCATTAGCCACTTTACGTTGATCTTCTGTGCGGTCGTGGTATTTCACCTACCACTGTCATATACTTATAATTTTCAGAAATCTCTTCTGAAAATAAGTTACCCAACTATTGATGACTTACAAAATTCTTCATGTATGTATACCATGCCACGTATTTTATGAAACCAGTTATTATAATCGTGTCTGTTGAGTATTGAGATATACTCGTAATTACCGCTTCGGGTATTTTTTACTTGTAAAGGTTAAAATAAAATTCTCGTTTCTCACTTTTCTTATCAGCAGGTACCGGGTTTTCTGGTGTTTTGGCAGTGGCGCTTTTGCTAGATGATCTTGACAGGCTTGTTTTGAGGCTACTGCTTGATTTCTCTTTCATTGGCAGCTTACTGGGAATTTTCTTATTTGGTGAACTTGGAGATCCATTTACTTCCTATAAATTTAATATTAACATTTGAATCACTTAATTAATCAAATCTTTATTAAAATTGTATGCTTAATGTTTCATATTCTCTTACATTTCCTTGAGTAGATTCATCTACACCACTGTCGTTATCGCCATCTGGAAATTAGTTAATATTTTGATTAAATTTATTTCTATCAAAATCTACTTATACGAATAAAATAAATAAAACACTAAACTTGGCTCATCTTAAATCAGACATTTAGAATACCTATACCTTGTAATTACCTTTAGAACGTGATTTAGGGGCTGACGCTGACTTTCGTGGAGTAGATTTCTTTGAGTCAATGGAATTATTAATTGTTGTTAATTCATTTGTCTTCTTTGCTATTGGTGTAGGTGGTTTAGCATCTGTAACTGGAGAACTGGAGGGAAGTATTTTATTTGATGCTACGACTGGTTTATTTTCTTGTATAGGTTCAATTTTAGGTGTTTTTGGACGCTGTGGCTCAGGTGTCACACTTTGTGATTTATTAGGAATAACATTAGTTGGTGATGGTTTTTGTTTTGGCTCTGGAGAGTCATCACTACGTGTTAACGACGGGGAGCGGTCCGAAAAATCTTCTTTCGGTTTAGTTATATCATTAGAAACTTTCGCTGCTGATAAACTGCTCTGTAAAATAACATCATCGTCATCTGTAGATTTCTTTTTTGGAGTTGCAGTTGGTAAGACACCGATAAATGATTCCGTCATTTTAGAACCAAATATTCGTGATTCTGGGCGATCAGGAACATCTTTACCGTCTTCATGTATTATAGCTGACTTAATATTCTCTTTTGAGTTCTGAATATTCTCTTTGCTTTCTACTTTACTCTCCTGTATTAATGATAAGCCTGGATTGCGAATATTAAACTCTTCCATTTTGCCACCAATAGCACTAACAGACTTACGACGTTCATCATCAGTTTTTAACGGACCGGGTGCACCTGGTGCAGCTGCAATACTATAGCTTCTACCTTTAGCCACACCGGGGCCCTCCATACCGGTTTCATCTTTGATAGCATTTTGGATATCGCCTGATGGATTTTGATTATCCAGGTTGGCTGGTTTATTTTGATAAGAGTTAGAAGAATCAAGTCCCTTCAAAGAACCCTGTGAGGGCTGTCTTGCAAGTTGTCCAGGACCAGGATGCGATCCGTTTTTATTAATACCGTTCGCTTGTTGCAAAATTTGTGCTCTTCCACCGTCAGGTGTTGTTGCTGTTCCTGTTGGTGGCTGCCTTGGACCAAATTGTAAATTATTAGGTGGAGGAGCTCGTTGAGTTGGCTGGTTCAATGGTAACTGAGTAGGTCTAAAACCTTGCTGGGGAGCTATAGACTGTGGACCTAGAGGCCGGTGTGTAGGCGGAATAGGTCGAACTTGTTGAGGATTAGGGGATCCAGTAGGAGCTGGGCCTCTTGGTGGCGGTACTGAAGTAGCTACTCTTGGTGCAAACTGAGGTGGTGGCGTTACTGGTCCTCCGGTTTGGAATTGGGGTCTTTGTTGAGGCTGTGGTACTCCCGGCCGAGGCGCTTGCGATGGGATAGCTGACCGGGAATCAACTCTATTAAGTACACGAGCAGCTGGTGGTGGCGGCTGTGAGGAATCTGCACCAGCTGATCCGACGGTCAAACCCTTTGTAGAAATAAATCTTTTAGTACTGGTAACTCTAAAGAAAATATTCATTCTTCCTATAATGAAGTTAAAAATAAGAACCTAGAGTAATATTCAAGATTATCACTAACAATGTTTTATGAAGGTGTATACGAAACACATTTAGTATCTCTATGAATTGTAAAATTAATCGACAATGTTAGTTCTAGAAAAATAGTAAAACTATTCGAAATATTGTTATCTCAGCACACATTTTTTTTTTGAAAAAATTCGCTCGATAATTTACAAAATGAAGAGTGATCGAACACGACATCTGGCGTGTATAGGGTGGAGACGACGGTGCCATCACCAGCTCAGCATTTTGATACAATGAAAACAGACTATATAACCTTACACACTCAATAAAACAAATTTCTTGTGTGAATATAAAATTAGAGGCACTACAAATGTTTCTTAGATATTATTTGTATATTTTTCAAATTGCAAACGGTTTGTTACGGCATTGCAAATTAAGAACTATACAAAATTACTTCTTTCCGTGGTTCCAGTTCTATTGTGTGGGGGAACCCAGCGAAGCCTGATAGATACAACTTGTCACGAACTCGGCTACTGGGTCAACAGCGTATTGTCATTTCTCAGTAAAGTACTTCCTATAGTTTTTCCAAGACTCCATTAAAATACAATGAATTTGAGAAAATAGGTAGGTACATATTTTTGTCATTATTTTTATACCTCGCGACGTCAGAAGACTAGAACGAATATTTCTCAAATGATTTCTATTCAATAAATGTTGGTTTGATTTTTTATTCTTTAAATATAATCATAGACGTATCTGATAAAAGTAATATATCTTAATATATGTATATCACCTCTTACAGATTTAATTTTTAAATTTACGATTTAGGTTTATTGACGGGTTCGGGATCGGGTAGATGATGGATCCAAAATCAAATTAAAATCTTTGCTATGTTCTCGATTGCTGTCTTTTGATATAATACTGAGCTTTCTGCTTTTAGAGATAAACCACAAGTTTTTCTCAGCCAAATCATACGTCTCAATAACCAATAATATCTGTCATCTACATGTCAGATATTATTGGTTATTGAGATGTATGATTTCTCTGACTACTCAGAGATTATATTTTGTAAAAGGAAAAAACAAAGGTGAGTTAAAGTATTCAAAATACCACATCGTCTCAAACCTTATATAAGATTCTCTGTAAAGGTTGATGTCCCGAATCGCGTGATGTCGCTAAAATATTTTGTTACTATCGTCTACCAAATTTACATGAAATACCTCTAAAGTTTCTGTATATATCTTATTGATAACTATTGCGCTATGCATGTATGTAGACACTGACATTTGCGAAATATTTAATATAAATTACGCAAACTACAATATCTAACCAATCCTGTGAAACAAGTTAGAAATGAAAATGAATTCTAATATGAAAATAAAATGAATTTGAAAAACTTACAAAAGTTTCCCAAAAACTATAATGGATTCAATCATTGTTGTCGAAAACGATTTGCAGTTCATTTGTGCGGTGATGCGATGTTCAATGTCAAAGTTTTCGTGAGTGACTCATTTTCGGTTAAGTTGAAATAGTGGTACCATTTAAGTTATCACGAAAGCCGTGCTTTAATTTTATTAGTTGCTACTTCATTTTCATAATATAATGAAGCTTAAAAACTTAAAGACGCAGGAGTCGGGAAATACTTACCGACTCGCTAACCGCGAAAAACCCGTGTACTATGGCATTGATTTTTAATTTAATCGCAGAAAGTAAGTCGCTGTATTTCGGCATGTGACTCCTACGATCTTCAGTATTTGTGGTCTATATATGCTTAGTCATTCTTTCATTTATGTCTTTCCACATACATGCATTGCCGGTTCATCGTACCCTTCTCTAACTTAACGCTGTTCAGAAACAAATTTTCTTTCTTACGTCATTCTTTTAAATGTGATCCGCGAGCCTAATTTGTTCGCATTTTCAATAGACTGGGACAGAGACATGCGTATTCAGCCATACCCAAAAACAATATAAGTCGTGTGGGCTGTTTGAAACAATTTCTCTAATGATCAGTGCAATTCTAGTGCATTATGTATGCAATTAGATGATCAGTTCTCTCGTGGAGTCACGAGGCTTACCCGATTAGCGTTGTTTGCATCCATAATGATTCAAATATATAAAACCTTTTTTATTCTTCAAACGTTTAGGACACTATATCATATTTCTTCAGATGACGAGATGCTTATTTGTTATGTCTCCTTGAAACTATGAAATATAATAAAATTTTATTAGACACGAAACTCACGCTTAACTACTTGATGCTATTAAATGTGCTCGTCTCCAACGCGTGGTGCTGGTGCTTCGTTTGTGGTGTACCAATAAATATATTAATCTATAGCATATAAGTGTATAGTTCGTGTATTATTTACACAAAAAAAAAACGTTTAAACATATCATAAGTTCCGATTATTCAGTTTCGAATTATGTATAATATATATTTTTTAAGAATATTGTACTGAATTTTCTGGATTTAATAATACGGCCTTTATATCTTTTATCAAAACTAAATTACATATAAATATTTTGCGTATATTTTTTAGATGTTATATTACTTATCTACACTATTAAAGGCTTTCAATGGAGTTCAATACCAAAAAGTACTTGTACTATTAAAGTAAAACAGAAAGTAGTTTGTCATGACTCATATCTAAAACCGTAAGACACAATGATTTGGTACCTACAATTACTTATGTTGTTGTAATGATTGCTTTTAGTTTAAGAAGAATATGCTTTTGTAATGACTCAATTTTAAATGTATTTAAATACATTTATGTCCATAATTAAATGTACAATCTTGAAGGCGAGTCATGAAAACGTGACTCAACTCTGACGTGAAGACTATACCTAGGTACGTTACCGTATATTCATATATCATTAATAATATGAACCAATTGACAAACCGCATCATATTCTATGACACCAACAAACACTAAAAGTAAGTACATGCTCATTTAAAATTACTCAACATTGTCCGTACTTTTGACAATGAACAGTCATCTAAATTGAGAAAGATTAGTCAGCCATACCCAAAAACAATATAAGTCGTGTGGGCTGTTTGAAACAATTTCTCTAATGATCAGTGCAATTCTAGTGCATTATGTATGCATTTAGATGATCAGTGCTCTCGTGGAGTCACGAGGCTTACCCGATTAGCGTTGTTTGCATCCATAATGATTCAAATATATAAAACCTTTTTTATTATTCAAACGTTTAGGACACTATGTCATAATTCTTCAGATGACGAGATGCTTATTTGTTATGTCTCCTTGAAACTATGAAATATAATAAAATTTTATTAGACACGAAACTCACGCTTAACTACTTGATGCTATTAAATGTGCTCGTCTCCAACGCGTGGTGCTGGTGCTTCGTTTGTGGTGTACCAATAAATATATTAATCTATAGCATATAAGTGTATAGTTCGTGTATTATTTACACAAAAAAAAAACGTTTAAACATATCATAAGTTCCGATTATTCAGTTTCGAATTATGTATAATATATATTTTTTAAGAATATTGTACTGAATTTTCTGGATTTAATAATACGGCCTTTATATCTTTTATCAAAACTAAATTACATATAAATATTTTGCGTATATTTTTTAGATGTTATATTACTTATCTACACTATTAAAGGCTTTCAATGGAGTTCAATACCAAAAAGTACTTGTACTATTAAAGTAAAACAGAAAGTAGTTTGTCATGACTCATATCTAAAACCGTAAGACACAATGATTTGGTACCTACAATTACTTATGTTGTTGTAATGATTGCTTTTAGTTTAAGAAGAATATGCTTTTGTAATGACTCAATTTTAAATGTATTTAAATACATTTATGTCCATAATTAAATGTACAATCTTGAAGGCGAGTCATGAAAACGTGACTCAACTCTGACGTGAAGACTATACCTAGGTACGTTACCGTATATTCATATATCATTAATAATATGAACCAATTGACAAACCGCATCATATTCTATGACACCAACAAACACTAAAAGTAAGTACATGCTCATTTAAAATTACTCAACATTGTCCGTACTTTTGACAATGAACAGTCATCTAAATTGAGAAAGATTAGAACGACCCAATTTCGTGTATGAGTAGAAGTAAGACAAGTTCAATAGTCTCTGGTAGCACTTAAATAATGCTTAACCTTTTTGGATTTCAATAGCCCTGTATATATGTTACACTTAAGGATGATAGTTCTAAAGGATGACATGATGTGCCAACCCATTTAGAGAAAGTAAGAAAACTCTTTCATTAAGATATAGGTAGGTGTAGGTTACTTATTCGCTGGATGAAACTTCTAGTTAAATGGATAAGGTGGCTAACCATTGTAATATCTCAAAACTGACATGGTCAGTCTCAAATTGGGATTACCCATGTAGGAACTGCCAGTTTTGAACGATGGCGCTGAGCTTGAACCAACTTTGGGCAACCAAGCGTGGCTGTTCAATGCTTGCCCAGACCTTGATCGCCCTTAACAAACCTGTGTCTATGTTGGTCATTCTTGGACCAGTCCTTGTAAAGAATTGTACTGGAGGTCAACAACGGCATCGCCATACCAGTCTAGTTCATAATCCGTATATGTAATTCAAGGTTTATACAAAAAAGGCATTTATTTTTGAGATTTAGTTTATCATAGTACGGTATCAGCTAAAGTAGCGGGCCGAGAAGTTAGACCCAAGAATCATTCTTACTCCGAAAAGGTGGTTTACAGTACCCAATATTAACTGTAATTGAAGGGCACAGGATTACCGTGATTATAACAAAAACTTTATCAATAGGCCGCAGCTATTAGTTATAAAATCACTTATCTGAAAACATCCACGTGTCTCTGAGTTCGTGTAATGAATGACGTTAGAGGATTTCCTAACAACGTACGTAAAAAATACAATTGCCGCTGTAAAGAGATAAGAACCAAGGAGATTACTTTGCATTTTTTTTATTTATTTTTTCACATGGTTGATTTGTGTGAGTTGCCAGTTATATGATAAACAAAATTCAGTCATGCATCGAACCGATCGATCTTTCTGTCACGTCAAGTCTGGGTGTTATATTTAGTTTCGAGCTGTAACGCTCGTGTTAATAAACTAAACTATATTTATATCTTATCTGAAATACAAGTATATCCCAAATCAATTTGACAATTTTATTGACGTATTCTAGAGGGACTTAATGATAGAAAATATTTAAGATGGTAGAAATTTCACATACTGATTGAGACAGACAGACAAACTGTAGTACATGTGGCATAACACTTCTGCGCTCTGGTTTCTTCTGATTGTAATTAAAGCACTATTGTCGCTCTCTATACCATTCGGTAATAACGGTGTGAAGAGTATAAAAAGACAAACTCTCTACATAAATTTCAACTATGACTATGATACCGTGTGGAATCACGATATAAATATTTATTCAAATATTTATTTATATATGATAAACCCTAATTCCTATAAAATAAGTAGTAATAATGAACACAGAAGCAAACCGTTATATTAATAACTAGACTGACTGACCCGGCGAACTTACTTCCGTATCAAAAGTAATAAATGTGTAAATTTCGGATTTATCACTTTTTCTTTACTATAACATTTATGAATTATAGATAAAAACTACCCCGTTGACACCCTCTATCTATTAAATAAATCGCATTAAAATCTGTTGAGTAGATTCAAATATAAGGGGACGGACAGCAGAAAATGACTTTATTTTATACTATGTAATGATGAAAAACATTTAATTAACGTTAACGTAATGATTACTCGCAACTCACACGAATTCCTAGTAAAACCCTCGACCTTCAATACAACATTAGAAGTGGAAAACTACCTTATTGTCTATTTATAAAGAAACAGAAAAAAACTGTTAATTTTTTGACTTAACAATATTCATCTGTTCAACGTTCAATTACATTAGTGTGATGATATTATATGACGAGGCAGTGATGAAGTATGCCGGGGTACTGACATTGAGACCACTCCCATGGGAGTCACCCTTGGCTGGGAGAGTCCGACCTTCATCACTTTGATTACGCGTTCCTACACAATTACGCATTGTTTGAACCAAAAAGTACTATGCAGTATATAAGGTTCTATTTGATTTTAATACATATGTGTATATATTTTAAGAGTGTTAGACTCACTTAGATCGCTGCATGAATGGATCGGCTCGACTAGTGAAATACCACGGCCTCTCAGAATATTGACTTGAGAGGTATCGGGATACATATCCCTTCCACCCTTCCCTTCCTTTTACCATAACTTTCCTTACTCCCTTTAAGGTCGGCAACGCAACTGTAACACTATATGTGTTGCAAGTGTCCATGGGCGTCGCTGGTTGCTTACCATCAGATTACCATATCTTGCCTCCATATTTCAAAAATAAAAAGAATTACAATCAAATAAATACCAGCACGGTAGGAGGTTTACATTTGTTAAACTAGTTTTTGCTGCCTCGCCCGCATACAATTTATTCCCGAAACCCATCCATAGTTTGAGCTTGTCTTGTTTGTTTAACTTCATATATCTATATAATCATTACAGTCTGTGTAAAGCTTATAGAGCGCCAACATGAAACTTGTAAAGATTGTAACTACTTTTAACTAATTTACTAACACTTTATAAAATTGAGGCATCCATCTGTGTACCTAAACAAATTTACTTTATTTTTAAATACAAAAAAATATGTCGTCATTTCAATGTTTTAAAACACGTGGATGCATTTGTAGATATATTATTACTCACAAAAACAATAAATCTCTAGAAATTAAATATATACATAAAATCCTCATATTAATATTTTTATAATTCTTTATTTTGTATTATTACAAAAGCCGGACGACTTCCAGAACGAATTTGCGGAGGCACTTAACGAAATCTTACTGCCAATTTGCAATCGAGAAAATGTCTTTTAAAGAAGTTTCGCCATTTTCATAACCGCCATGTTTTCCTGTATTGCGCGTAATAAACTATTTCGCGTTGATTCACTGCCACCCATTTGGCCAATGTCTCGTGTTTAATGAATCAATTTAAATATCTTGACCTATATACATTTCATTATTTTTATTACAATTACCTACTCAAAGAAATTTCAGTTTTATTTTAAAGCGTCATAAAATCTGGCCTGGTGCGGACGTGGATAGACGCACGAAGAGTTGCTCCAAAAATGCGGCTGAAATAGCACGTTTTTAGTACCCATAAGAATAAACTAAATATTTAAGTTTAGTCACATACACGCATATTTAGTTTATTCTGTTTTTATTATTTTTTGTTACAGCGGTAACAAAAAAATGTGTAGATATAGCATTCATGAGATACAGTCTTTTAAGAAAAAGACTGAAAGTCCGCTAAAACGGACCCTGAAAAATAGTATCTAGTCTATCTAGCTTCGACATCTAGTATACCTGTATAACCCTAATTTTAATGAATTATTATAGTATTAATAATGACTTCATTACTTAGAAATCAACAAGAAGTAATAAATTTAATGGTAATAACTTCCTCACAAAAATATGAGCTTATAACCTCACAACAATACGAAACAATGCAAAATGCTTAATTAAAACTAAATATTAATAACCATTTAAAAACGATTTACTAACACATTAATATTAATGACGACAAATGTTGTCGAAAATAAAATGTTGTAAATAAAAACAAGTTATAAATAATAATAGTAATATATTAATTATTGATGTAAATGGTTTAACAATTGGTGCTGAAAGCGGTACTAGGACTCGTTTCTCTTTTAGGAACCCTAACTGCAGGTAAATTGGTATCTGTACCCCATGCCAATTTCCATTTATTTTTGTATATTTAAATATAAATGTATATAGTGTGTATATTATAAATAATGATTATCATACACACATTTATAAAATTAATAAACGCATTGTCGTAAAGACGCGGTAAAACCGATGTAAGAAAATTTGTTGTCGTCATAATACGCCGAGCGTCAGCCGTCAGCCGTCAAAGTGACGTGTCCATTACACAGATCTCTTGCCAAATGTATATCAGGAAGGTATATAAAACCTCCTCGGACAATCTCGAGCGGCACATTCGATATTAAATCGCCGGCCCACGCTGTGCGCTCGTGAACAAATTAGTTAATTGCTGATATTAAAATCAAATAAAATCATTTATTTTTAAATGTTTCTAAACGGTGAACTGTTTATCACGTCACAATTGGAAAATATCAATTTGAATACAAAAAGTAAGTGTATCCATGTTAATTAAACTCGTTTGATTATCCTATTTGTTATTTTTTTTATCTTTGACGCCTAATTTGTTGATTTATAGTTTTTAGTTTTTTTCATAAAGGTAAATTTTAATTGAAATTCAATTTAATATATTCAAAATAATCTGTTTAAAATATTTTTCTGGCAAAGCATTACATAATCATAATTTAATTAGGAAAATTACTTAAATAAATTAGAATTATTGTTATTTATAAATTGGAATTATTATTGGATTAATAGATTGGTCGATCATATATATCAAAATGATAATTAATGATTTCTACTCTATACTTATTATAAATACTGAAGTAACGGTGTCTGTCAGTAATCTCTTCACATTTTAACTATTGAACTAAAATAGTTTGAGTTTGGGAACCTCTGAGGGAGTAAAAACAGGGTGGGACAGGCAACAACAAATCCCTAACATTTTCAATAATATTGATTGCTTCAGTGGATTGTATTGTGTACTTATACTCGGTAAGGTCAAATTATCGCTGATGAGTCGCAGAAACGGAAATTTACTCGGGCAAAGATGTGAGCAATAACTAGTTATATTAACCAGAATGTAGATGAAATAGACAGGTACAAAATAGTACAAACAGGTACAAATACAGGTAGAAAATAGTAACAGGTACAATTTCACAATATAGGATCTTCAAAATCTCCTTCCTATTGAATCGGAAAACAACATTGATTTGTTAGTCTGCTATATTAACTAATATAAAATAATTTCTTTAACAGCCAGTATGCAACCCAAGTCTGATAGACCACCAGTTTGTCCGAAGAGTCAACTGCCTCAACTGCATTTGACACCATCAGGTGGCGGGCCGAAAATAGGTGATGGAGCACAACAAGCGCCAAATAGCCCATGGCTACTGAAGCCCCAGCACGTCATGCCACCAACTCCACCGCCGCAAACTAACCCACAACCCCTCGAATTTTTCCCACAAAGGAAAGGGTAGCTACGTATTTTGGACGACGAAAACAAATTTTGAAATACAAATGGCAGAATGCCATTTCGTTTGACGGGCTTCACAAGAAAGTCTTGTTAAAATAAGCCTCATTACGTCGAAACTGTACATGCGTAATAAAGAGTGACAATCGGGAGAAATTTTAGCTTTGGCGTTACCCGAAGTGCGTCAGAGGCTCAGAGGCAATGTGCGGCTGACCTCCATAACTTTATTGTTAAAAATATACAATTTTAAAATGATAATAGATTAATTAAATTAAGATTGTTTGTGATAAAACTGTGAGATAAAAATATGTCTGTAGGTATAGCAATACTGAGTGCATTTTGTGATATGAAAAAAATATGATTATAAACGCGTGCCTGTTTTGTTTTTAACTTTGTTATAATTTATTTAACGGCAGTGGATACAAGTCTTTAAGCCTGTTTCAAATGTATAACCAAAGTGTTTTTATTTTTATGTATTAATGGACTTGATAGATATTTATATAGTTCCATAGATAAACACATGGTTGCTATCAATTTCTTATTATTTGACTGTGTGACGTCAATAGGAATGTTTATTTTTATTATGTCAATAAAATTCTGAGTGTAACGTGTGTTGTCTTAAGTTTTCTTTTTACATATTGCACAGAATGTATATTAATATATATTATGAAGCTAGCAGAGGTTGGAAAATACCTACTGGTACGATGTAAGTACAAATAAATGACAAGGTCAAGAATAGTATCTTTAATTATAATTCGAAGATTTTCTTTATAATTAATCAATATAATGGAAATAGAACGTGTTTTGGAGGAAGGTGATGTTAGGAGCCTCAAAAACCGACGCGCGTGCATGAAAAGAGTTATGAAAGTCAACGAAGCGAGTGAGGCGTATAAGAATCATGCCTTATGGCGCTCTGTTCTCTCTGCCTACCCCGCAAGGGATTTGGCGTGAAGTTATGTATGTATGTATGTAATCAATATATATCTGCGTATACCTGATATCTTAAAAAAAAACAGTTTCCCCAGAGGACCTATATCGCGTTATATACGATAATATACCAATATACACATACGTACAAATTAAACATTAAAAAACAATTAAATCTTATTTTATCTCACCTGATGATTTGTATAGGTTTTAATAAACTTCCTCAAGTATATAATACGACAGTAAATATTTATCCATGAACATAAAAATGAAAACAATGTATTTTTAAATTTAAATTCATTTTAATGATAGGCACAAGCCTTTTTATTACTATTTAATGTACAAATCTCATCAACGCAAAATATTTTAGCTAATAACAAAATATAGTTTTACAATTATTCCTAGAATCGCTAATGTATTAAAAATGTCCAACTAATAACAATTTATTTTTGATACGACAAAATCACGATTATAAATTTTTAACCCAGGAGATATAAGTAGGTATATTACGCATATAATAAATGTGATTCGATTTGGAAAAAAGTTACTATTTATTATTGTCTTATATTTTTGTCACGCCACGCTTGGTACTAAACACATAACATAACATAACTTCACGCCTTTTTCTACCCGAAGGTATACGCAGTGGCTGTTAAGCCTCGACTTGCCGTTATGTTTACGTCGCAAATGGAATAGGTGGCGAAACTATTGCCATACCGGGCACAGTGAAGTGTTCAGTCATCGATATTTATCACACATAACTTTCGAAAAGTTGGTGTGAGCCAGGATTCGAACTCGCGACCTCTGGATTCAGAAGCGAGGTCCTCGCTTGCTCTATTCATGATACTCGTACTATTTTGCGAAACTATTTGTTCATAAAAAGAAAGTGGGACTTTGGGCTGTTGCAAGCCTATTTTAATTAGAGTATGTTCGAAATGTTGCTATCAATAGAACTTGTAATTTGTTCTTTAATTAATTATGGGTTACACAAATAGTCCTTTGGGCATATTATTATGCTATAAATATACAATTAGTCCTTAGGCAGTTAGTAGTTATATGACAGCGACTACATTTGCGTCGTCGCTTGGAAGCCATTTTCCTCAAATCGATAGTGCATTCGCCTTATATAGGACGTAGCTAGTGGCAACATTAGAGAAAAAAAAGTGTAGTTCTGAGTAAAATAAGTAATTCTCAATTGAATTCTACGTAAAAGATTTCTTCAAAAATATTATTTGGACGTTAATTAGTAAAAAAAATACGAGTATCAGATTTTGGAGGTCAAAGAAGCTAGTGCGCTGGTTGATGACTGTTAATAATAAAGTCTTCTTGGATGGTGATCAATATCGATGAGTGACAACTTTGTGCTCGCTGTATGGCAAAAGGTTCGCCACCTATTCCATTTGGGACGTAACATAACGATTCGGCGAGTCAAGGCTTAGCAGCCTACACCAGTGGTTCTCAAACTTTTTAAATGACGGAACCCTTTTGGGAAGCAAAATACTTGATGGAACCCTACAATAAAACAATTATTTTTATAAGTGTATTCTTTATTAATCAGCATAATAAAAGTACAATGTATCAGTTACTAATTATTGTTTACTTCACCACTTGGTAAGGACAATAATAATAGAAAACATTAAAAAAGAAAAAATCTAACTAGTGGGAGGTATGAAACTGTTTTTTATTTTTCATCAATTGCTTGATATCAGGTTTGATGGAAGAAAGTTGGAGTCTCATATCAGCTTCGGCGTCCAGTCTATTGCGATATTTTGTTTCCGTGGCTGCGTAGGTAGAGAATCCTGTTTCGCACAAATATGTAGTTGGGAACGGGAGAAGAATATCCAGAGCCATTTGGCCAAGCATTGCATATTCATCTTGGATTCTGCACCAAAAATCATTAAGAGGCGTCGTTTTGAACAATGACTCCATACTTGTGTCTGATGACATTTCTAAAAGAGATTCATATATCTCATTTGACATGTTTTCAGGCTTTTCCAAGTTGGGTAAAAAAGGATTATGAATCCAGGAGTTCACTTTAATTTTTGTATTGTGTTCTTCGGGAAAATACTTTTCAAAAGATGCGCGCATCGAACTGAGATATTGGACCAATTCTTCAAACACATCATCTTCAAACATTTCTGAGTCGTTTTCGCTAACAAACTCACTGAGTAACGTAAAACTTTCTATTTCTTTCTTACCAATGCAAATGATCCAAAAATCTAATTTTCTTTTAAAAGCAGTTATTTTATTATAGGCCTGAAACACTGTTGTCTGTTTACCTTGCAACGATAAATTTAATTCGTTAAGTTTTTGAAAGATATCCGCCATAAAAGACAATCGGAACAACCAAGTTTTATCATACAAACGGTCCTTCAAATTAAAAGAAGTATCTGCTGAAAAAAACATTTGTAACTCGGCTCTAAGTTCAAATAGCCTTGTTAAAGTTTTTCCCCGAGACAGCCATCGCACTTCTGTATGGAGCAGCAGTGTTTTATGTTTGCTGCCATAATCTTCACACAATAATGAGAACAATCGGGATTGTAGTGGTCGTGATTTGATAAAATTAATTATTTTTACCGCTTCATCCATAACTAATTTTAGATTAGACGGCATTTGCTTCATCGCAAGTGCTTGTCTATGCAGAATACAATGACTGGAACTACAATTAGGCGCTTTATTTTTCATTCGTGACACTGCTCCTGCTGTTTTACCTGTCATCGCCTTGGCCCCATCTGTACAAATGTCAATGCAATTGTTCCAACTGAGATTATGTTCTTCAAAAAATATATTTATTTTATTAAAAATTTCTTCCCCGGTAGTGTTTGTAAGCAGCGATGAACACATAAGCATGTCTTCTTCAAAAGAACTTTTATATGGATATCTCACAATAACCAGCAGGATAGCCAAACCAGCGACATCAGTCGACTCGTCCATTTGCAAAGCGAATCGTGTATTTTGTAGACGTGTAACTAGTTCTTGTTTGACGTAGCTTGCCAGATCATGGATTCGTCGTGAAACAGTATCGTTTGATAGCGGAACAGTAGAAAGATGCTTTGCAGATTTTTCATCAAGCATACATTTTGTTATGTCTAATACACATGGTTTTATTAATTTCTCAGCGATAGTGTGCGCTTCACCTGCTTGTGCAATGCGATAGCTAACTAAATATGATGCCTCCGTGGCCTTTTCGTTGGTAGTTTGTGTTACATGCATCATATTTTTTTGACTTTCTAATAACTGATCTTTTTTGCGAACAAAAAATTCTTTATTCTTGTCTTTAGTCTCGGGGTGTACGGTTTCTAAATGTCGACGCAATTTGGCAGGTGCCATGGAACTATTAGGAAGCAGTTTACCACAGAGCATGCAGAGAGGTGAGCCGTTGGAATCAACAAATCCGAAACTGATATAAGATTCATCATACTTCCTTTTTTTCGTCTTTGAAACCGTCGAGCTTGACGTCGTGGCACTCGTGGCATCATCTTCTGGATCGGTGATTGCTAAATTCTCCGCGCGCATTGCTTTTGAACATTCAGCGTCATTAGAAGATGTTGTTGGAACACGTTTAACACCTTTAAGCCAACGTTCCATTCTTCTTTATTTATAATGTTACAAGTCAGGATAGTGGGGTTTAAATAATGCACAATCGTTACTGCGTATAAGAGACTAAATTTAGAACCTACAGGGAAGAAATGTATAAAACTGAGACAACAGAATACAGCAGGCAGTAAAACAATGGACACTAGTTTCTCGCTAGCGAGCTTGTAAGTAGGTAGTAACTTATCGCTCCGAACGCTAATCATCAACTGACGACGCCAACGCGCGATCGCCGCTTTTATACTTAGTCCTAGACTCGATCTCAAATATTCTCGAAAATACTCGAGTCGGCACCTTTCATAAACAAAAAGCAAAAATAAAAACAGAAATTTAAAAATAGCGTTGTAAACAATATCGACTTTATCCTTTGAAGTTAGAGACGAAAGTCGCTTGTTGACAACTATAGCGTCTAATTCAGAGGCGGCTTTTATCAAAGAGACTGAGCGCTTACAAGTATACTACCCGCTCGTTTTAAGTTTGCCGCTGGCGATAGGTATGAGTGCATGACGTTCGAAATTTTTTATTTAATTGTAACAATAAAAATTGTGTACGTTAGATATTTGGGTAAAACTATGACACATTATAAGTTTTGTTGTCACGTGGGGGAGGGTACGCGCATTCCACAGACCGGCAAACTTAGAGCGAACGCGTTGTACAAGTATAAAATTGTTGAGACCAAACTTATGAGATACTAGCAGACCGCGCGAACTTCGTATCGCCTAAAAAAGGTAAAAAAAATCCACTCATGACCCCGCGCAACATATTTGTCTTAGAAATTGAATACTTAAATTTTGTACACGGTGAATATCTTTTGAATTAAATGTCCAAATGTGATCATTCAAAAAGTTCTAGAAAGGCCTTAAATTTATCTTTTTAATGAAGCAAATTATTTTGTGGAGAGTTAATACCAAGGTACAAAAAAAGAATTTGAAAAACGACATCATTTTAATTAATTTTAAAAAATCAAAAAACCCTTATTGTGCGATAACTATAATAGTTAGATATATGCTCTCGCGACCTTTTTCGTAGACAATTATACGCTCTATAAAAGTGTAGTACATTGTTTTGTTCTGTACTCAATAGTTTTCGCAGCGTTCGCAATGTAAGGGTCACGTACTTACACCTTGGGTTACATTATTGGTTTTATAGTAGGGATCCCTAATTTATTTGAAAATATAATATAGCCTAAAACCTTCCTCGATAAATGGACTATACGCCATTAAAAGATTTTTTGAAATCGGACTGGTGGCTTCTGAGATTACCTCGTTCAAACAAACAAACAAACAAACAAACAAACTTTTCCGCTTTATAATATAAGTATAGATTGTACCAGCTAATGTAACACAAGCTTATACAAATACAAATAAATAATTAAATAACATTCATAGCGTTTTGTCTCCGCGCGGCCGCGGAGTCCGCACAGCCGCGGAGCGACCAGAGAGAGGTGTTTTGATTTTTTTATTTCTAAATTCTTGCGGAACCCCGACAGAGGTATCACGGAACCCTAGGGTTCCGCGGAACACACTTAGAGTATAGCTGGCCTACACCATCAGGTAGAAAAAGGTGTGAACTTATGTTATGTTAAATTGATAAAAATCGACCAAAGTCTTTGGTAAATATGACACACTTGCTCCAAATACCTAAATGCGTCAACGAAATAACGTTCCTGCGTCACGGAGAAATCATGATGAATCATATCAAATATACATGTTTGTAAATATACTTGAATAAAATAATGAAACGAAAACAAAATTTAAAATAGGTACCTAGTGTTTCATATTTAAATAATTTTTCTTTAGAAACCTAAGTATTTGGCCCGAAATAGTTTATTATAATATAGAATATACAGAAAGAGAGTGTCTACTCAAACCAGGAATCATTTTTTTCAAAATACTCGTATTCTACAATCAAATTTTTGAAAATGCACGGATTCTATATTCAACTTTTTTTAATACCCGTATTCTTTAATCAAAATTTTAAACATGCCTGTATTCTATATTTAAATATTAAAAACTCGAATCTGCATCTATAGATACGTATATCTTTTGGCGCCTTTTTATATGTTAATGTCTATCTGTGGATAAAGGTCAACGTTCGCCTCCAAATAGAAACAGCCAAATCCTTATTCTTAAACTTTAGCGCATTCGTGAAAAATAATAAACACTATGGTCTAAATACACGCTGTTAAATACTTATTTACTTAAAAATATTATTGGGTATTTCAAAATTTAGGTTTAAAAACTCTCGGTGGTATAGTGGTCGAGCACTCCGCTTCTGAATCAAGAAGTGGCGGGTTCGAATCCTGGCTCACACCAATGACTTATCGAAATTATTTTCAGAAGTTATTTGTGATAAATATCGATGACTGAAAACGTTGTGCGTTCGCCACCTATTCCATTTGCGGCGTAAACAAAACGGCGAGACGTCAGACGAGCCTTAACAGCCGCTGCCTAGACCTTCAGGTAGAAAAATGCGTGAAGTTATGTTATGTTAAAATTTAGATTAGAGATGTTAGGCAACTAATCTAAATACATATGTAAATGAAATCATATATATTATCACAATACTTCATATATTATCTAAAGATCTATGAAATAGAATACTTGTACAGTTAATTAAAACTTTTTATCTATTATGTATTCTATTAAAATTCTCGTGTCACTTCTGCGTTATTGACCGCCTCCAAAACGGCTCGGCCGATTCTCATGAAACTCTGTAGCCATTCCGGACAACATCTATATTTCATCCCCCTAAATGTTAAGAGTAGTATTATTATGTCATTTTTTTTTATGATACAGCATTAGAAAATACATACAGGCGTAAATTTTCACCACGTTCAATCCATATTTCGAATAAAAGCACAAATGGTCTAAACAGAATATTGGCGTGACATTTGGCACGAAGTATTAATAATGCTGCCAGACTTCTAAGTATCATAATCAGTCAACAACCGGGAACTACAGCGATTGTAAGCTTGATATGCCTTACTGATGAATGATTTCACCAAGATAATAGCGACATTCATGGTAATCATTTAAAGATAGTCACCATGGTCATATTAAAGTGTTATATATTTATTAACGAAATGGATTGAGGAAATGACAAGTTAATCGTGATGTAGAAAAATGCAATCCAAATTGTAAAGAATCTATACAAAAATATAAAACCCCTATCGCGTCTGTATTTTGACAATCACAAAAACTACCGATTTCGACGCGGTTTCCATCTATCGATAGAGTGTTTCTTGAGAAAGGTTTTTATGAAACACGAAAGTAATTGTAGAAGTTGTCGTATCAATTAATTCTATTTAACTGAAACTATCATTGATTTTGCATAATCCCATCGGGATTCAACAAAATAATATTTGTCACAATTTTTCCTCTTTAATAGGTTCACCAAATAGAACGTGTTCTGGAGGAAGGTGATGTTAGGATCCTCAACAATCGACGCGCGTGCATGAAAAGAGTTATGAAAGTCAATGAAGCTAGTGAGGTGTGTCAGAATCGTGGCTTATGACGCTCCGTTCTCTGTGTCTACCCCGCAAGTATTTGGGGAGAAGGTATGTATGTATGTAATAGGTGTACAGAAAAGGCCGTGATATTATAAGTCTATCTTTATATATAAACCCATGAGTAGACTGCATTGGCACCAATAAAAAGCCTAATACCGAAAAGATTTCAGAAAACTCAATGGCGCGAGAGGAATTGACGTCATTGTTTTTTTTTTCTGTTACCTCTTTACCCCGCAACGGACTTAGCCTCAGGCTTTTCTTCACGTCTTTTTTAGCCGAAGGTGGAGGCAGCGGCTATTAATCCTAGACTTGCCGTTATGTTTACTTCCCAAACGGAATAGGTGGAGAACCTATTACCATACCAGGCACAAAGTTTTCCATCATCTATATTTATCACACATAACTTCCGAAAAAAATTTCGAAAAGTCATTGGTGTGAGCCAGGATTCGAACCCGCCCTTCTTGATTCAGAAGCGGGGTGCTCAGCCACTGGACCACTGGGACTGATTAGTACGTAATTTTCAATTATTTCAAACTCAGGAAATATCTACAAGACGGTCAATGATGAACGAAAATATCCTAAAATCATTCATTCATTCAAATATTGCACATCAAACATTTAGCCAGAAGGGTATTGAAGCTAATCTTTCGTAGGCGTGAGTGAGTAAATGAATGGGTCGGCGGATCTGTCGAATGAACCAATTGCGGTAATCTTGCACTTGTGAATCTTGAATGAGTCATTTTAGCGGTACTTATAAACAAGAAAACGCGAAAAGGAATGGATATATTCTATTTTCTGTACAAGGTTTACGTTACCAGATGCGCAGGCCGGGCCCTATGACTAAAACTCAACTATAAGACTGTCTGTCACCAGGCTGTATCTTATAAATTCTGATCGTGTGTGTTATGTTATGTAGATAACTAGCTGACCCGGCGAACTTTATTTCGCATAAAAAGTAATAAATGAGTAAAATGTGAGTTTCAAACATTCAATTTGTGCTATTTATCGGCACACGTCTTGGCCTACTGCGCGGTACTACTGCGCGACGCAACTACTGTAATGTCTTCGTAAATATTCGTTTAAATTACACGCTGTAAAGGGCCATATTAATCTTAATTAATAGCACAATCTATTTAAGACACTCAACTGGATGAAAATGAATGCTGTAATGTGAAATCGCTTCGTAAATAAGCCATTATTTTACGTAAAAAGGTAAAAATTAAAAATTATATTTGTGGGTTATCCCTAAGAGATAGACTTAAGCCATCACGGACTTTTTTGTAGACCTTATAAAGGTTTATAATAATGTAGTCTGAACTATCATTTAGGGTTCAACCAGCGTTTGCAATTAAAGTGCTAAATCTCGAAATAGATCTTTTTTTTTCTTTAGTACATTATACATGAATTTTAGATAAACGCCATTGAAACCCTCTATCCATTCAAAAAACCCGCATCAAAATCCGTTGCGTACTTTCAAAGATTTAAGGACCTATAGGATCCTAGGATATAAATACCTATAATTAAAGGGGACAGACAGCGAAAGGCGATTTTGTTTTAAACTATGTAATGATATACTATGTAGTATGTAATGATGATGTACGGAACCAATCGTGCGCAAAATCGCTGCACATTCGATGCGAATCTGTCATTTGAGGTTACACTGCCGAATGGTTAACTAAATTATTTTTATTTGATGTCAATAAGTTGTCGTGAATTAAAAATATTGAGGATAAGTTGTCTTAAATTAATAATATCGAGATATCTTTTATTTGAATGACATATAGTATATCTGGTAAAAGGGCAATCTCACGGGAAATAATCCATTTATTTTAAATTCTGTCTCGTCAATCGATAGACGGTGTTAACAGGGTGAATTGTAGTTGTTGCATATTAGATGAAAAAGTAATGTTAATTTTCGCGATTTAGCACTTTAATCCTAAACGCTATAAAATTACTTTAGACATGGAACAAAGTTCTCCGGGTCAACTAGTTAATTATATCTATAATGGCTATTGCATTTTATTTATATATAATATATATGGTACAATATTTAAAGAATAGTTTGAGTTGATTAGTACATGGTAAATAAATTTTAGGCAAGTCCAATGGGCGGTCTTATCGCATGATTTTATACATTAAAAAAAATATATATAATTGACGTGTACCTATACCAAGTGTTAGTACATAAATATATGTGAACACCAACATTTAATTAATTTAATTATTAATCAATCTAAAGTGTATGCAATTATTGATAGTAAGTTCCGCGATCAAAAATTGATTCCGCTAATGAATCTTTATCTACTCATATCTAAACAATCATTAATACCATAGGAATCAATAGTCTCAATCAATCAACTGATGCTATAAATGATTAGTAGAATTGAGGAACGAAATGTTTAAATAACTACGAAGTGAAGTATAAAAATAAAAATAACCTACTAAAATTACTATAAATTAATTATGCATCTACCCACTTAAAAACACAAAAAAATATATATTTAAAACTATTTGTTGCGCAATAGTGAGTTGTTAAAAATAATTTCACCCCCCACAAAGCGTAGGTAGCGAAAGGGAGTGACAACATAAAGACCTTATGTCCTCACAATACAATAGTAGGTACCTAAAGTGCAAGTACCTATACTAATAAGTACGTAATACATAAATAATGATGTACATAACTACCCACGATCAATATTTAGTAAATTACTACGAATAACTCGCTACTCGTACTTTAATATCGATGTTTATACTAGAATATTCGTGCTGCTATTTGCTTTGAAGCATCAAAATGTGCACTAAAATATTATATTTATGAACTTACCTAATCAGAGACGAACTGAAGACACTGTATATTTTGTTATTATTATAATTGTAACGGTTGAAAGTGTCGAATAAGGGTTTTTTTTGTAAGTAAGGGGTGCGTTCCGCAATGGACGCCGGTGAAATCTGAAGTGTCGTAATAGGTCGGCATCTATCGTCGACCGAAGTACGCGAAGACTTGACAAAGGGTCAGACAAGGCAGGCATGTTATTTATGTTAATTTTGTTTATATTTTAGATTATCTGGTATTTCTGCCTGCCTCGTAAGGGACTTGGCAGGAAATTAGTAAGCAAGTAAAAAATAAATGTTGATGAATTGATTGTTTCAACGTGTGGCGTGCTATAAATTGAGTAATTTGTTATGGTATAGGGAGCAAACGAGCAGGCGTCTCACATGACGGTAAGCAACAAACGCTGCCTATGGACACCTAAACACATTGCCAGTCCTTACAATAGAATATGGACGGGGTCGGAAGTGGGATGGGAAGGGAAGAAGGAAAGGGGTTGGACCTCTGGATACCTCTCTCACTGAGCGAAACGCGGCAAAAGTCACTATACGATATTCTGAGAGGTCGTGGTATTTCACCGGTCGAACCGGCCCATTCGTGCAGCGAACTGCGTGACTGCTAAAATTGATTTGAAGCCGAGGACTTACTTTAAAACACTACTCCTATATATCCTATATACTTTGCTTGACGTCCATTTACTTATAAGAGAATAATTCCCATAATTTCATCAATAAATAACAATTTTAAAAATAAATTTTAAGAGCACCACACAACATTTTCGGAAGGACGAGCGCGGCCGCGTCGAAAACAAGGTTGTAAGGCCGGAAGCCTGAGCGTAAGCGGTTCGGACTTATAGTAAAATAATGGATGATGTGAGATTGATTAAGCAGATATACTGTATAGAAGCCAATTTCCATGAACAATTTGAACGTGTCATTGCTGATGGTGATGTCAGAACCCTTAAAACAGACGAGCTTTTTTGACAAGAGTTATGAGGGTCGAAGAAGTGAATGAGGTGTATAAGAATCCTACCTATGTTCTCTCTGTCTGTCTCCCAAGAGACTTGGCGAGAGGTTAAGTTAGTTCGTGTAGTAGTTAAAGAGAAATAATTTAAAACTAATTTCTGACTTGTATTTTCTGATATGTATCTAATTAATTAATAGGTATCTTTATATTACCAGTTCAAAATCTAAATTGTATTCTCATAAACAGTCTTTTTACCATTTTGTCCACAGTTACAGATAATAATATTAATTTGGAACTACAAATAAGACACAATAACCTCATGTGTGGGTCTAAACATTTATAGTTCTTTAGAAAAGTCGTCCTGCGCCCTGAAAATTGTGCGCGCGCATCCGTATTGGCCGCTTGCCTTAATAATAACATCTTTAAAAAAATACCACCAGCAAATTAACAAACAAAACATAAAATACATTTTCCTACATTTCCATTCGTCCGTTTTCTTCCTGTTTAGTACCTATTCATTAAGTTGACAGGAATGCTACCAAAATTAAGATTTGCAGACCACAGAATGTGTGATTTCTGATACTCCACGCACTAATTAAATTATGTATGTCAAAAGTGTAGTAGAAATATTTTTAATTTAGATATAATAAATTAGAGTTGCATTGTTAAGTTGGGGGCGGTAATTTTTGTAACTTCACTCCTTTTATCGTCTGTTTTTCTATTTGTGAATCCCCGAATTTAAAAGTCTTAAGTGGGCGCCAGGAATTGAGGACCTGAGACTTCTGAATCAGATGGTCTCTTCAAAAGCGAAGTGCTCGACCTTCAGAGGACCGAAACGGCAAGAGTTTTTCGTGGGTTTATAAACGTTATTACGAAATGTTGTTGTTAATTTCATCTTAACGTTCAGTAATATATATTTAACAAATTTTGAAGAGTTATTAATTAAAAAATTATAACATCAAAACAACTTTGTAGGATTATATCGCGGTTTTATTATTTATTTTGATTTATTTCCCGACGTTTCGAACTCTTTACAGAGATAATTTTCAGGAGTGATGAACAAAAAGATGGTAGTCGTTCAAAAGCTATTTTCATTGATACAGAGAGCACCCACTTTTTGAAAATAAGAAAAAGTTGATGTTAAAAAATATGATTTTTACTATTGGTAGCCTACATCAGACCATGAAACAAAAATTTAAATATTTGAATTTTGAATATTTAATTTTGAATAGTGCAGTATACAATCAAAATAATTTTATTAACCTAAAAACCAAGTTTCTTTTCTCAAAACATTACAAATAATAGTACTATCAATAGCCCGTCCAAAATGAAATAATAATCAGTTTTGAAGAATAGCCACTGAGTTTTCTTGCTGGGTCTTTCTCAGGTCTGGCCGGGTTTGTGACCCAGTGGTAGATTTTTTAACAAATACTTACCTTTAAATTTAAAATCAATAAATATTTAATAATAGTTATACTCTGATTTCAACTAACTTAAGAAAATAAGATAATTATCTAATAATTAAAAATAACAACTGTTACCTATTAAATCATACAACAAACGATCTTTACAAACAAAATTTTTCTTTAGTAAATATATCTTATAAATAAATATTTAAATTTTTGTTTTATGGTCTGATGTGGGTTACTAATAATAAAAATCATATTTTTTAACATCAACTTTATGACTTTTATTTCCAAAAAGTGGGTGCTCTCTGTATCAATGAAAATAGCTTTTGAACAATTACAATCTTTTTGTTCATCACTCGTGAAAATGATCTCTGTAAAGAGTTCGAAACGCTGGGAAATAAATAAAAATAAGTAATAAATAAACGCGATATAATCCTAAAAAGTTGTTTTAATGTTATGAATATGATTCGCGAAAATCTCAGAAATAAATATTAAAAATTATATCCAATTCTATCCATGCGTACTGGAAAATATACGAGTTAGTTCTTTTCCGTATTTCAAACATTGGATATACCTTGGGAATACCAGTTAATATTTTGATAATAGTTCAAAAAATAAGATAAACTAAGGACATGTTTAATTACGTATTTATTCAAAGCAACAGTTATCGTGTTAAATATATATGTCACCAATTGATATCGTTTTTATTACGATCAATGTATAATATAATCGATTCCTATCACAAATCGTATTATGATAAAGGAAATCCTTGTATCGATTTATACCTAACTATAATCTTTTTATCATTAAAACGCTACACTTACCAGGTTACTAGAGTAACAAAATATTTATTAAAGTAAAATCCGAATTGAGACTACTCCTCGTGGTCTCTTCATAAGACTAGCGCACCCCTCAGAGGAATATTGTTATGACCTCTCGTTAAGATATAAAATAGTCAGACAGTTTTCAATTCTAACCACAGAAAAGACAAATTAATACAACAGAAAAGGCAGTTTGGTTTTTAAGCTTTAGCCTGTCCGTATTAGGAGAATAAAAAATATGGGACTCCACCTTTTTGAAATCCAAATTTTAAATTTCGAATTTGCATTCGAAAATCGTTGGATTAATTTAAAACTATACTTGCTTGCGTGATTTAAGATGAGCCAAATATATGTAGACAAGACTAGCGGTATGCAGGTTCAATTCCCACGTTCAAATTCCAATTACCTGTAACAAAAGAAGATGTATTTTACAATCGGATAGCGGGTTTTTCATTATTTTTTTGTGTACCTACACTAATGCGGCTATTACCTGAAATAAATGTAAAATAACAAATTTAATTCAACTTCACGCCAAGTCTCTGAGAAGGTGGACAGAAAGAACTGAGCACTACAAGACTTCAATCTTACACACCTCATTCGATTCTTTAACAAAAAAAACTGGACTTTAATCTCGTGCTAGGTATAGTACTAATTATTGCCGTAAAACATCTTTACCCACGCTTTACTTGGGAACTGACACATTACCAACAGGCAGTGTGATCGGGCGTGGTGAGCGATAGTCCCACTTCGATATTGTTGTCTAAAGCATACACATTAATACAACATATTAATTGTACTTGGAACTGAAAAATCTACCATTTATCTTGGGTATATATGGCCCGATGGTCAGACGGCCTCGGAAAGGCTACTGGAAAAGACTGGATGCGGAAGGCAGAGAATCGGTTGTTGTGGCGCAAATTGGGAGAGGCCTATGTCATTGGACTGCAATTGGCTGATGATGATGATGATGATATATTTTATAGAGCAGACAAAATCTACTAGATCTTTAGAGTCAAATTTGTTTTCACATTGAGCATAAAATTAATTCCAGTTTTCATCAAGCGAATAAATTAATTACATTTTTTAAACGGAAGTTATAGCTATTTTCATTTTATTTCCTAATCTTTCGTTTCAATGAGAGCGTAATATATTTTAAGTATATGTTCAGTCTGCCAATAAAATATGATCGATGTTATAAAATTATTACCAATATCTGTATTACAGTGGTACAGTGGTCGTGGCTTCTAAATACAGAGGACGCGGGTTCGAATCCTGGCACACACCAATTGCTATTTAGAAATTAATTTCGAAAGACTAAAAACTTTGTGCCCGGTATAGCAATAGTACCTATTCCATTTGAATGTAAACATAACGGCGAGTCGAGGCTTAACAGCCACTGCCTACACCTTCGGGTAGAAAAGGCGCGAAGTTATGTTATGTTATCTGTATTAATATGCTTGTATTCCGCCTAAAAATGTTGATGATACGCTTAGTAGTGTGATGATTCCTCTGAGTCATATCTATGGTCACGTTTAGAAATGCGTGCATGTATCGCTACAGCGCTCATCCCATAAAAACTTACTTTCCATTTTATGTACAGTGTGGCGTCCTTGAAGGTTGAAATTAGGGTTGTCAACCGTACGACCATTAAACGAATTGTGTTAGAATTGGACTTTACGTACAAAAAGTATGAACAAATTATACGAGGCTTAATCATTTTAGTCATTACATTTATTCACGATTATCTATTAAAATACAAAGCAATAAAATATTTGTTATTGTAAACCATAAATATGGGGATTACTTTAGAATTTTATAATAACAAAGCGACGGTCATATCGTTATCAGTGACTTCTTTCAGACAACCTTTAAAGACATAACAAATAAAAAAAAATGTGTATTGTTACTAGTCAAAATACTATATTTCTTGGATAATACTAAATTATGCGCACTAAGGTGACAACCCTAGTTATGATCCAGGAAGTGAACGCGCACTATCGCGTGCGATTCTGCATTAGTAGATAGATACCGTTTGGGGCGTGCGCCGTCCTTAAAAATGTTCCACTGAAAAATATGTGTCTCCTTGTAATAACCTTTTATATCGGTCAATCAATACCACCTTTACTACAGAACTTGGTGGTATTTGCTCATTTTTCACTGTTAAAATAATGATAAACATTAAATACTTGTAATGAAGAATGCTAATTGCCTGGTTTATTAATTTTGTAATATATTCTTTCGCAAAACAATGATGAACTGTTAGTGTGTTTACAATTAATTTTCCTTTAAAAATGATACTGAACCTAACATCTCAAAATGACAATATAAATTCACATGAAAAACATAAAAACGAGATTCATTAATTAAGTTAACAGTAAAATTAATTAATTAAATTTAAAACATTTTTAATTAAATAAGGCGAGTATTAAATGATGTATGTGCATACGTGTAACGCCATCTACTGACATATTACAGTACTTCCTATGCACAAGGTTGTATACAACAGCGCTGATGAAAACTTTCAACTGACTAACTTCTAATTGAATTGCGGTAGATGGCGTAACTTTTCATCACCGTCCATCAGTAACGCCATCTACCGCTTTATGTTAATATCTGTTTTTTCTGTTTGTCATTTAATTCAAGCATTCGCAAGAAGATAGCTAATTAAATTTTCAACAACAAAATGACTATGGAATCCTTATATTTAGTTTTACAGTTTATTAGTTTATCGGTCTTTCTTATCCATTGGCGTTAAAAGCCATCCGCATTTGTTTTTATTAAAAACTAACTATCTTCAATATAGGTAGTCCTATGATATAATTTAAATCCTAGTTAGTTTATAAATTCTAACAAATACTCAGCACGGGGGACAGCAATAGAATAAAACAAAAGTATTGTATAGGTAATTCACACAGCACCATCTAGTTTCTAAGTAAAGCACTTAAAGATGGTGCTAATGTTAGGTCTTAATTTATTGTATATAAATTTATTTTTTGCATTTACAGAGTTAGTCCTACCATATAATATTACGACCATAATTTTATTTTGCAATAGATACTTAAATTCACGACAAACATTCGACAGTAATTACGTGTAGATATTTTTAACTTTTTTTTTTATGGGATGACACGCCTGCTTGTTTGCCCTCCTAGGCAAACGAGCAGGCGTGTCACCTGATGGTAAGCAACTAACGCCGCCCATGGACACCAGCAGCACATATAGTGTTACTGTTGCGTTGCCGACCTTTAAGGGAAGGGGATAGGAAAGGATGGGGAAGGGGGTGGGCCTCCGGGTACCTCTCTCACCGAACGAAACGTGGCATGGGCCACTTTACGTCGGTCTTCTGAAAGGTCGTGGTATTTCACCGGTCGAGCCGGCCCATTTATGCAGTAAGTATAGTATACAAATTTAAACTAACTTTAATATTACTCATCCACTTAAAGATCCCTTTATAACCATTATTGGTTCTTATTTCAGACTCTTATGTACTAGAGTGCATCTAAGTAATATAATAATACCTAGTAATACCTACAATATACTTAGACTGTGGTTTCACACAATGAATGAGTATCTATTCCAACCTTGTCCACAGGTTACTAAAAATATTTAAAAAAAAAACGAATGATGTTTTTAATGTTCTGTAATGCTTTAATTTTGTTTCATGATGACACTTTTAGAGAGTTGTTCATCCTTTCTCGTTATAACTTAACTGGTTTGAGTTATGGATTGTTTAATCTAAATTTATTTATATGTTTAATATTTTTATCGTATTATTCGTCAGTCCATCATACTTCTGAATTTTTTATACACTTATAATCATGCGTTTGCACGTATCGCCGAATGAAATAATTATAAACTTCTATTAGGTATACCAAAAAGTATAAGAAAGTTTCGGTGATCCAGTGGTTTAGTTCCCCGCTCCTGACTCAAGAGTCCTGGATTAGAAATCCTACTCACACGAATGATGTCTTGAAATTCTTTTCGATAGTTATGTGTGATAATATAGCAATAGGTTCGCCACCTATTCCATTCGAGACGTAACGTGACGAAATAGCGCATCCAGGATTTAACAGGCGTTACCTACACTTACGGGTAAAGAAAAGAGTGTAGTTTCATTATTAGTGCCTACATCATCATTACATAGTATAAAACAAAGTCACTATGCGCTGTCTGTCCCCTTAAATGCTTATATCTTTAAAACTACGAAACGGATTTTGATGCGGTTGTTTTTAACAGTTAAAGGGCGTCAACGGGGTGGTTTTGATCTATATTTCATATATGATGTTTTAAAGAAAAAATTAAAATTTTTGAGATTTAGAAATTTAATTAGAAACGCTGGCTGAACCCTTAGTGATCGATCAAAACAATATTCTACATTATTAAACACCTTCAAAAGGTCTACAAAAAAGTCCGCGAGGGCATATGTCTATCTCTTAGGGATAAACCCACCATGACCATTTTTATTTTTTTACTTTTTACGAGAAATAATGGCTTATTTACGAAGCTCTTTTAAACATTACAGCATTAATTTTCATCCAAGTAAGTGTCTTAAATAGATTGTGCATGTAATATAGATGATCCTGGCCCTTTACAGCATGCAATTTAAACGAATATTTTCGAAGATATTGCAGTATTAACATAGCGGGACAGCAGTTTAAGCCGATAAAAAGCACAAATTGAACCTAATAATATCCAAAATTTACTCATTTATTACTTTTGATTCGGAACAAAGTTCGCCGGGTCAGCTAGTATATTAATAAAATGTTGTATTAGTCCTTCAAGTATATTCTCTATTCATATCTACACCTGTACATTGACAAGTACATGACATGACTCTTCTTAACCCTCTGGGAACCCTATCAATAATAATACGAAAACACCTAAGTAATCATTGTTTCAACTCTGTTAATTCAAACAATCTTCAATTCTCTATTTACTTTTAAATTGTCTTGTCTGTATACAAATATATACGTAGCTTAGTGCAAATTTAATTTGAGTGGATCAAACTACGAATTATGTATAAACTACGCAACTCATAATAATTAAGTACGTATATCGTATATACAAGCCCAAATTTATTTACGTGTGATGAATATATTATAATCAACTCAATTTTCCATGATATTCGTTTTTCTCTTGCTTGATTGCAGAGATAGGTAACTACTTCCAGAATACTACTGAACCTACTACTACTACTAAATTCTTTTATTTTAACGATCGTAATTCATAACTCCTTACTTTCCGTCACACTCATCATTCTTACACTCACAGAAATATATCAAGATAGAAATATATCTTGTTCTATTTTTGTGCTTACACTATTAATCTATCTCTTGTTTGGGCTTCCCTGACCTTCTATCTGTATGTCCATTCATGAAATATATATCTCAATATGTTTAAATAGAGAAATTGGTACACTTAGTTATTATTGATTGACATCAACATTTTTCTGTTCTTATCACACTCTACGTGGGGTCAGCACAACATATCATTCTTACGAACTCTCTATGTTGTCAAAAGATTTGGCCGTGGTTGCTGCCTGACGTCAACCCTTCTGGGGAATGTTTTGGCTAGTGATTTATTCTCCACCAGGAGGAAAATGCAGCAATAGATGATGTAGGCACCTAATGCTTCTTAGCCGACTCTTACGGCACCCATGAAGCCGGAGCTGCCTATTCTTCTTAGTCGAGGCCGCACGGATGACTGAAAACTTTGTGCTCGGTGTATATCAATAGGTTTGCCACCTATTCCATTTGGGACCTTCGGGTAGAATAACGTTTTTTTACGTTTTATACATTTTATAGATTTGTTTGTTTTAAGATTTTTTTATTTAATTCAATATGATCCATATTTTGCTAGATTCGTAAAAACGTGAGTGAACGTTTGCGTAACAATGTCAATATGTTTTTAATATTATTTTAGGGCAGGGCGCAAACCATAAGGTATTATTATTGGGAGCATCAGGGACTCGAGCTGAAGTAATGTGGTTGATTAATGAACTGTGTAACCTAACAATGGAATCTTATAAGGTAGATACTTATTTTTCGATCAGGGTCAACTGAAGATCAATCAATCCGGAGGCAATAATTAAATTAATTTATTAATTTACGGATTTTTTCCTTTTGGAATATATATTTTGGTGTTTTTTTTTTGTACGTATCAAATCAAGTTTAAGACATCATGTTAAGAACAGCCAACATTTTTGCTGTTTTTATCTATTTTATACTAGCTGACCCGACGAATTATTTATTTTTCGTCGGAAGAATTAATAAGTTTTTTTTTTCTAATAAAATGTCGTCCTAGTTACTCCTTATTAAACGAGTAGCTCGTTTAATAAGGAGTAACGAGGACTACTTTTTATTAGAAATGTCAATGTCAATAAAAGTCCTATGAAAGTCTCTTCAAAATCGGTCCAACCATTTCAGAGATGACCCTGATCAACCAGACAGGCACACAAAAATAACAATAAAAAATGTTATTTTGGTGTATGTACCATATATATATTATATATTCATATGAATGTAGTAGAAAGCAGTTATTTCAATATTACAAGTAGGTACACACTTCAATTTTATTTATATGTATATAATCTTGTAGGTATATCATCATTATATCATTACATAGTATAAAACAAAGTGACTTTTCGCTGTCTGTCCTCTTATATGCGTATATCTTTAAAACTACGAAACGGATTTTGATGCGGTTTTTTTAATAGTTAGAGGGTGTCAACGGGGTGGTTACAATAATGGCTTATTTACGAAACGACTTATCAACATTATAGCATTAATTGTCATCTAATAAAGTGTCTTAAATAGATTGTGCATGTAATATAGATGATCCTGGCCCTTTACAGCATGCAATTAAAACGAATATTTTCGAAGATATTGCAGTATTAACATAGCGAGACAGCAGTTAAAGCCGATAACCAAAATTGATATCCAAAATTTACTTATTTATAATTTTTGAATCGGAACAAACTGCGCTAGGTCAGCTAGTGATTAATAAATTGCAGGATGAGATGCGTGCACCGGGACTAGTTTAGTTTCCCATCCCACCTCTTAAGTAATTAGTTGGTATACATACCATTTTAGCGTATCTGTTTTAATTTAATGAAATAAAATTTGCATACATGTACTTAAAAACATTCAAAAGTCTCCTTATTTGTTTATTCGACTATTATTTAGCTTCAGTCTTTATCGGTTTCAAATGAAGACTGTTCAAGGCGCCCACTAAACTAATAACCGTCAGTCATGATGTCACTGTAAATTGTAACGATTAGCACAATTTAGTCACAACATCGCGTGAGTCTCTTCAATTGGCTGAAACCGCCAATTACAAAAATATATGACCAGAAGTTAGCAGCAGAATTGTTTTTTTTTGTAGCGCTTACTGAGGTTTTATTGATTAAGATTTATTTGTTTGAACACAACAAGAATCTTTGTGCATAGTCTTGTCTAAAACATGATCTAAAACTTCACAGAGTGCAAAAGACTGTTTTGCAAACACATATCACTCGCTTTTTTGACTTGTCGGTTGTCGGTTTTTAAGGCTCATTCTCTACTTCTCAAGGACACCTTCAATTTGGTCATGGAAAGTGTGTCGTTGTCGTAATCGTCCTCAACTCCAATAACCTTCTGCGTTTGCACTGTATATCTGCTTGGTCAGTATTGGAGCATCCATTCTTATAGTCCGTCATTAATGTATGACGAAAAAAACCATTGCTACCATGATCTGAAACTTTCAGATGTACAAGTTATACTTTATTTTTTAATCTATCATGAAAAGTGTGTATCAAGAATATGTGTTGTTACGTATTTTTAAAACAATATAGAGGAAGAATATTTTTACTTCTCTAAAGCCCGAATACTGAACCGCCACTCAAATATTTAACGCTACTTATACGTTTAAGTAACTCTCACATTAGACAGAATACGTCAAATTTGAGCAGTAAGTAGCATTTTAATGATTGTCAGATTTGAGTGGCGGTTCAGTATTCGGGCGTAAGTATGTAAAATGTGTTGTAGTATTAGTACCCACACAGAAATGCTTTTAATCAATGACGACGAACAAAAACAACAACAGTCACAAAGTCCTTGAGTTTTATAGTAAAATGTAAAGTGAGTACATGTAACAGATTTAGTTGTAAATAAAAGATGGAACAAACGCGAGACGGGAGATTTGGCCCCCAGAGGTGTCAGCCGGGCCGTGAGGTCGCATACAAATTAGTAGTACATTGAGAACACTCATACACAGATACCTACATGACTAGAATGAAAATTGTATGAGTATATAGTGCAATTAATATACATTACGTAATAAGTACATACGACAAGTACATATATTCATAACTTTACGACAAATCCCTTGCGGACTGCAGAGAGGACAGTGCGCCATAAGGCAAGATTCTTACACGCCTCACTCGGTTCTTTTACTTTCACAACCTTTTTCATGTACGGGTCTTTAACTTTTTCAATTTGGTCAAGGAAGGTGTATCGTGGCCGTCCTCAACTCCTACATCCATCCGCCAATTATTGAGATTAATAAATATGTTTGGGTAGTTTCAAATATCTGCTTGTAACGTTGTAACGATTTCAGAGATACAAACAAAACAAAATTGTATGGCAACCGATTAAAACATAGGGGCTTTTAACCTTTTTTTATTTTTAGATTTTCTCCCTACTCTTACACACAATTACCGAGCTGGATTCCAAACTTCATCCTTCTAAGTCATCTGAAAGTAGCTTAGGCTTAGGTACTGAGTCTCTCAAAAATTAATCACAAAGTAATATTTCTAATTACTTTTAATTTTCAGATGTCGAAACACACACTTTTATGATCGTAAATCTTTCGAGATAATTATAAGACGTTATCAATTACGTTAATATCATCACCTAATCTTGGAGATAAACAGAAGATTTAATGCAACAGTTTACAAACAGCGGATGCAATAGACCTAGATAGATAAGGATGGATAAGCAGATAAACATCTAAAAACGCGGCAATGTTTAATCACCGTCGATGACCCATGACATAATGCAACATATAGCTAAGTAAATACTTACGTAAATATTATTTGTGTTGATGATACAACTAAACGTAACCAGTTGTGGTCCAAGGGTTACGTCATGTGAAGGTCAAACGACAGATTCTCGCCTATTTTGCAATAGGTATTCTGTTAAATACAAAATCTCAATTTCTATATAAAATCGAGAGTATCCACATAAAGAAATAATAATAATATCTTAGACACAATACAGACAGCGCCCTATAGTTCTAAACTAAGCAAGTAAACGCTTGTGTTATGGAAACTAAATAACGGATATTAATACTATTTAATACATAATACACATATACTTTTTTCGGAAAAACATACTTAAAATATGTAGAAAAACTCCCAGACGCCATACAAACTTTTCCTGCCCTATTTTCATTATTTGGGTTCGGCACAATAGGTTTCCACACTTCCATATCAATCACTTTTTCCACACTTACACCTTTTTTAATAATGTCGTCTTTCACACAATTCATCCATATTTTCTTAGAGGTTCCTCTTCTCTTATTTCCTTTCCCATTTTTCCCTTTCAGGTTTATCATTCGTGTGTATCATCCTTCCGAAGCGATTCCGTTTAACTTTTCAGTTATTAGCCCAACATTCAAGCTCTGAGTACTTTATATTAAATTAAGAAGATCTTAAATTAATATCAATATCATAACTTTATATGGCTTCAGAATATGTTTATGAATATTAAGAAAATAAGGAGGAGAATATTAAGGAAAACAAGTTAAATGCTTGATGAGATGTGAAAAGGTAACAAACAAACTTAAATTGTACATTTATAACTCTAGTAGGGTAAATAATTGAAAAGTTTTAATTAAACAGTTTAATATTAGAATAGTGTACCTATTACTATAGGCTTTAAGGTCAATGCAATTTATATGGTTATACGGTCAATGACGTTTATAGCCTAAAAAAAATCTTTATCTATATTTCCCTAATCTCCCTAATCAAAACGTTCGCAGTCATAATATGACTTGCTCCATGGCCTTTTCTAAGCTATCACTTAGTATATTGTATTTATACACAAATGTTCGGTAACCATATTAATTATTATACAGGGGGTAGGCATATTAGTAACAGGATAAATTAATTGAAACCAAAGCCGAAGAAAAAGTAGTTATCATGTTCTGCACAGACTATACTGGCACTACATAAAAACTTAAGACGGAAGCTCCACTGCAAATGGGTCAATACAGTTTCAAGCGAAGTTTGAATTGTCAACTGGCGCCAATCAAAGACTCTAAGGAGGTTCATTCAACTTATTAAACCGATACACGTATTATATCTATACATAAGTTTAGAACACGATTATTTAAAAATTACATCTTATGAGTTATAACCGACGTTAAATAATTTTCTTCTGCATATATGATGATATGTCTCATGCTGTCTCTTTAGGGGTAGACAAAAGGTAGGTACTGAAATTAACCTTTCTGTCTACCTTCTTGACATTATGTAACATTCACAAATCTTTCTTTTATTTACGATTGTAGGACGTTAAGATTTATAGTAACTTGAAATAGCAATAGAACCACGCAGCTTGGTACATAATTGGGCGGGCTCGATCGGTGTAATAAGAGAGATATTACACTGGTCGAGCCGGAGAATATCGGTGTATAGTGGCTCTTGCCGCGTTTCGGTTGATGAGACAGATGCTTGTCTGTGTCCTTCTAAGTCCTTTCCCATCCTAGTCCTTTAAAGGCCGGCAACACAACTGTAACACTATATGTGTTACAGGTGTCCATGGACGGTGGTAGCTTCTTTTAGGCGACCCGCCTGCTCATTTGCGCACATAGGTATATCATAAAAAAACTACACTGGCTCCTTGTCTCTGTATTGTAATATTGTTATAGGTACCTATAAATTACTTTTGTTACAATAAAACAATATTACCCTAGTAGTAATAGGTTCAGTAGTATTCTGGAAGTACCTATTTGTGCAATCAAGCAAGAGAAAAACGAATATGACATAAAATTGAGTTGATTGATTACAAGCAACTCAATTTCATGTCATATTCGTTTTTCTCTGAATGAATGTATTAACATTCATCACATGTAAATAAATTTGTGCAAAGTACATAATAATATCTTAGACGCCATACACGCAGCGCCCTCTAGTTCGAAACTAAGCAACTAAATGCTTGTGTTAAGGATACTAGATATCGGATATGAATACATATATCTATATTTTTTTTTGTAAATACATACTTATAATACCTAGAAAAACATACATACTTTCATGCTCGTCACAAATATTTGTACTCGGGTGGGGATTGAACCCGCCAACCTCGATTCTGAAGTCGGTCGCTTTACCAATGCACCATGAGACTCGTCGTTGAGTTAATGAGTTATAAAGGAGAATTATGAAAGGATGGCATATTGTACGCCGCCCCCCATAAGGGCAGAAGAATGATGATTAATTTTAAATTTTATTCGGTGCTAGAAACATCACACTAAGTTATTTATAAAACACTACTCTTTGGTCGCGGTTAACCCGACTCATACATATTTTGACATTGAATGGAAGTTTTTTTTAATTTTTCATGCATTTATTATTACTGATCCACTCACCTGACTAGAAGCTTCTGATCAAATTGACTCACTAATACACAACGAAATTATTACATCAAATATTTAATTCGAAATTAGCTCCTTATAACAAAATTGTACGTAGGTTCACACTTAAACAACTTTATGTCAAGTCCCTGGCGGGGTAGGCAGAGAGAACAGAGCGCCATAATGCACGAATATTACACGCCTCACTCGCTTCTTTAAATTTGACTTAGATAAATTAACTCTTGTCATAAACGCGCGTTGACTTTTATGTCACCTGTCATCATCTTCCTCAAAGACTCGTTGTATTTGGTGATGGATAGATTGTTGGCGTTCCCGACTCTTACACCTATCAAATTTGGCAAGATTGACTAAGCAGATATACGTTTGCTTAGTCAATCTGGCATCACCCATTCTTTCTATATCTCCGAACGATCGCAGCATGCCCTCTCTTACTTGTTTAACGACACTTTCTTATAATTTCAAAACAAAATTATTAGTATAGCCGATATAGGATATTAGTTATTTAAAAATAAATGTTCTAAAGATGGTCTAAAAAAGACACATCTTTTGAAGATACGGATACGGTACGGATTAGCGGGTTTAAATAAATCTTAATGTTGTCTTGTGAACTGCATTAATAGCACAGATATAAACCAACCGACCAACGGCAAATCAGAAATAAACTCAGATTTACGACACAAATAAATATTTTTGTCAATGAAGTGAAAATTTTAAAAGTGTTCTGTAGGGACATCAAATAAATTAAATATAACCTGCCATTAGTATAATTTCATAACATAATATAAAACAAAGTCGCTTTCCGCTGTCTATCCACTTATATGCTTATATCTTTAAAACTACGCAACGGATTTTGATGCGGTTATCTTTAATAGAGGGTGTCAACAGGTTGGTTTTTATGAATAATTGATGTAGTAAAGAAAAAGTTATAATTTTCAAGATTCAGTACTTTAATTGTAAACTCTGTAGACATTACTTTTGTTTGATGCGTAACAAAGTTCACTGGGTCAGCCAGTATTATACATATATAGTTATATTAATTAAAAGGAAAAAAAGATTATTGTTTCGTTTTTTAATCGATTAACTCAGAAAGTGATGAAATGTATTAATGATATTAGTTATTTCATCTTGATTCAGTTTTTTTTATTATTTTGTTATTTTGATCAACACAGATAAGGTAAATATTTAACATTTTTGTAAATATATTGATCTCGCTTCAAATTACGATGAGGTACGGCAAAAGAGTTTTCCCTTACTTGGTGGCAATCACCGCCGCCCATGGCCTCTGCAATACATCAGGGTTCAACATCAGCGTTGCCGGCCTTTCAGATAAGAATAGGCTCGTTTCTTGAAAGTTCCTAGGTCGTAGCGGTTCGGAAATACCGTCGCCGGCAACTGGTTCCATAAAGGAACAGTGCGTGGCAAGAAGTGCCTGTTGAAACGCACTGTTGTCGATCGCCAACCATTCAGCCAATGCGGGTGGTAGCGTTGGCGCGTCGAGCGATGGCGAAAGTCAGCTGGCGGTATTAATCCGAACAATTCCTCAGAGCACTCCCCGTGGTATATGCGGTAGAGGATGCATAGCGATGCCACCTCTCTCCACAACGCCAGAGGATCAAGCCGATCGGTAAGAGCTTAGTTGTCGACAAGCCGAACCGCGCGTCGTTGGATGCGGTCAAATAGAGTACGATAGTACTGGGGTGCCCCCGCCCAAAGATGTGAACAGTATTCCACGTGAGGACGGACCTGCACCTTGTAAAGTTGCAGGCGATGGCCTGACGTGAAATACTGTCCCGCTCTATTGAGCACACCAAGCTTTTTGGAGGCTAATTTGGCCTTGCCCTCCAGATGACCGCGGAACTGGACGTCACTCGACAAGACGACACCAAGAATTCCGATAGCGGCTGAGGCGGGTAAGGGAGTGCTCTCAAAACAGGGACCTACGACAAATGGTGTCTTTTTAGCGGTAAACGCGCAGACCTGTGTCTTCTTAGGGTTGAATTGGACCAAGTTTAGTCGGCCCCAGTCCGAAACTTGACTAAGCAAAGTTTCGATTTCAAATACAAGTTTGTTCCGGTGCTCGTCGACGTTTTGCCGAGAAATTCGCGGGTAGCCGGTATATAAGGCATCCCCGGTACTGTCATCTGCATAACAATGAAGATTGCTGCTAAGCAGCATGTCATTGATATGCAAAAGGAACAGCGTAGGGGATAGCACACAGCCCTGGGGGACTCCAGCATTCACAGGTTTTAGGTCGGAACATGACCCGTCGACAACAACTTTAATGCTCCGAGCCGTGAGAAAGCTGGAAACCCAATCGCATAATTTCTCGGGAAGCCCATAACATGGAAGCTTCAAAAGAAGTGCTTTGTGTCAAACCCGATCAAAGGCCTTCGCTACGTCCAAACTAACGGCCAGCGCCTCACCTTTACTCTCAACCGCCTCCGCCCACCGATGGGTTAAGTACGCTAAAAGATCACCAGCTGAGCGACCTTGACGGAATCCGTACTGACGGTCACTTATCAACTGGTGCTCTTCTAGATACTTAAGGAGCTGGCGGTTGATGAGTAAATCCAGGTAGGTCTCCAATGAATTTGATTTAGAGATCGCGTTTTTATTGATGACTCCTCCTAAATATTTTGTTAGGGGTATTATTTATTGATGACTGACAGGTTCAGCCACTTATTCCACAGAACCAACTAAATTTTACAATAAATTTACGCAAGTAAATTAAAGTCTATTTCGTTCACGCAAGTATATTTACGATGAATTGTAGGCAAATTGCTTTTGACCTTATTGCTCATTTTGCTGGCAATTGTGACCACGTTAGCGTTAGAGACAGCGAGTTACCATCAAATATGTAGAACATTTTAGAATTATATACGTAACCTCTCGCCAATTTCTACCCGAAGGGAAAAGCAGCTTGGCTACTAAAGCCTCGACTCGCCGAATCATTACGTTACGTCCTAAATGGTGGCGAACCTATTGCATTTCATAGGGCACAAAGTTGTCAATCATCCATATTTATTACACATAAGTTCCGAAAGGAATTCGGAGATATCATTGGAGTCCGAAATCGAAGGACTTCTGGATCAGAAACGGGGGGCTTGAATACCGAGATTAATTATAATTAAAGAAGAATTATAACTTTCATTAATTTAAATTATTCACAAACATTTACAGAGCCTATTCGTTTTATCTCATGCGTCTATTGTTAAACACTGATAAGGCCGTATAGAAACATTGTTTTCAAATCATTTGTTTTACACTTAAATTACATGGAAAAGCAAAACTAAATGAGTTTGTAAATTTTATTATAGGTGTTTGCGTAATCCATTGTTTGTAATTTATCATTTATGAAGTATTGAATGGACTGCCGCACTCTCTCGTCGGCGCGGCTGCTTTGGAAAGACAATAGGCTGTGAACTCAGCCCTATAACTGGGCCGAGTGCACAGGCTCGGGGGCAAAGACATTGCTCCATTATGACACTAACGAGAGTAAGTGAGTTTAATTGTATTTATAGCATTACTTAACACAATAGACCCAGTTATTACCAACACTGATTGAATTAAGTAGTCATATTTTGTGAACAGAACAGCTTGAGTCAAAAAATATGTTTAGGGGACATCCATTAATCATCTGAGACTTGAAAGGGGTTTGATAAAAATCACGAAACATAAGATAAGATAACTTCGCGCTTTTTTCTACCCGAAGGTGTAAGCAGCGGCTGTTAAGCCTCGTCTCGCCGTTATGTTTACGACGCAAAGGGAATAGGAGGCGAAGCTATTGCCATATCGGACATGAAGTTTTCAGTAATCGAAATTTTTCACACGTATCTTCCGAAAATAACTTTGAAAAGTCATTGGAGGATTCAAACCCGCGACCGCTAGATTCAGAAGCAGAGTGCTCGACCACTGGATCACCCAGACCTTTCAAAGAAAGGTTTTAAGTCACCAAAGTAGCGTTACACTTCACCGCGTATTACCTCACGGTCAAAAAGGATCACGTGATAAATGAAAGGCCCCTCAGAAGTAAGAAATATACCAATATTCTTTTCAAACGTAATTCTTAACAAGATTGTACTCAATCAACTGGAATTTATTCATTCTCAAATGTTGTTTTTTTATTATCTTGATATTTTTAATTTTGGAATTCTCAGGACTTTTTGGCCAGTATTGATAATAGCTATCATAGAAGTCTGTATTTTTAATCGAATACAAATAGCAAAGAACTTGGTTTAATTATGAAAGAATAAATAGTTATTGTAATTATTATTATTTCGCTCTCTATGTTTACATTGTTTTATTTAATAAAAAAAATGCTTTAAAAACTACGCGTCCCTATTTGTATGAAAAACCTAACATCGTTCAAGTTTACCGGATTGTGCGTATCGAAGTGTGATTAAACCTTTTTGTAATATTTTTTGCCAAAATCATTAATCAAACCGTTCTAAAACGGCAAATCATCGTTCTTCATTTTGGTAACTGGATCATCACAAAAGAATACCTTACTTGATTGTTCACAAAAGGAGGTTGTAATTGGAAAGTTTTCATAAATATTTTAAATTTAATTTAGAAAATGGTAGTATATAAACTAACAATTTTTTATTGTTTGGTGTTTGGGTGCATTAAAACGATTTTAAAGTCAATTATAAATTAAATTTCATACGCTTTTTTTCCTGCTAATCTGCTAAAACGAACGATGATTTTTTATTATTTCTGCTATACTCATTAAGCATAAACTGAAATAAATAGTAAACCAATTCAATAGTAGTAATTTTCAATAATTACCAATTGAATATGCAATACGAGTCTTTTGGCGCCTGTTTTTTTTTTAATTACGCTGGGCTGCTGATAAATATAATAAATAATTAAATAAATATATCAGAATGTTACATTAGGGTTTTAAGCGATCTAATTTAGATGGATGCTTAGATCCTTTTCATTATTGCAGTAGTTTTAATGAGAATCTTAGTTGTATCGTTAATCTTAAATTAAAATTAATTATACAATAAATAAACTAATAACAACAATTTTGAAATAATTATTTATAAATTGTGAGTTTTGCACGATACAAACAGCAACATGGGTACGCTTGGTGTCAGGCACCGCTAAATTCTTCTATCCTAAATAAACCCTTTGCCATCAGCAATTACAAAACATAATAGCTCCAATAATTATCCGAATTATAGACATTCATTAAATAACGGTAAAATAAAACAAAACACGGGTAAGAATTTGAAACTTGTCATAAACTAGGGTCGTGTTTATCACAAGGTTATTTAGTTAATTGAAATAATAGGAGATGAACGGCAAATGAAGTCAAGGTTTCGTGTAACTGGACTGCATCAAGGGGAATCGGACTCAACACGAGATGTGTCAATTTATTGTAAGTATTCTTAGAAATGCCACCTACACCTGATCTATTTGTAGGAACAAGCACGGTCAACGTGCTGAATATTGGCCAGATTAGAACATCTACACGTGTCAAACAAAAAAAATGTTCCCGCGATCTTCCTAGCTTTCTATCAAAACAGCACCCAGTTTTGTTGTTTTTTTTTTTTTAATAAAAACTCCTTTGTTCGCTTTGAATTTTTTTTGGATGAATAAATGACATGGAACTCGAGTCATAGTCGATATTTTTAAATTGTGTTCCATAAAGTGGTATTAACTTGAACTGTAGTAATTGAATTACGAAACTTTAACAAACCAGCAGTCTCGGTGGTCCGCTTTTGAATCCAGAAGTCGTGGGTTCGAATCCTGGCTCACACCAATGACTTTTCGAAATTAATTTCGTAAGTTATGAGTGATAAATATCCATGACTAAAAACTTTGTACCCGGTATGGCAATAGGTTTGCCACCTATTCCATTTGGGACGTAAACATAACGGCGAGACAAGGCTTAACAGTCGCTGCCCTTCGGGTAGCAAAAGGCGTGAAGTTGTGTTATGTTATAAACCAGAATTAATTAGAAATTAATAATCATATGAGATTAGATCCATGATAGAATTTACAAGTTACTTTTCTTTTTCTTTAGTTTACTCTTCTTTCATCAGAAACTCAACTCCTGCTCACTGCGCTGCATTTTAATGTTACGATGCTTACGATAAAAACATTTGAGAAGGTTTTTTAATGTCTTGGCCAAAAGAAAAATCTCGTATAAAACCTAAGAATTAAAAAAAGATGTTCGTTATCAAATTAGAATCAGATTTCTGTAATAACTATAGCAAAGAATCGTTTATTTATTAAATTTAAAATTTGCATGTAAATACATTTAAAAAAATAGATATACATACATATATGAAAGAAAAACCGACATTTGTTAAAGTATTTATAATCAAAGATAAAATGTAAAAAGAAGATATTATATCTAAAGATAAAATCCATAAAAATACTTGCATACAAATTGATATTGATATAAATTTGATAAAATAAAATAATAACAAGTTCGTTTCGATGTTGGTAAATGATTTTAGATTTTATCAATTCGTATATATATCAACAAACGTCGTCAATTGTTGTTAAATTAAAATGCATGAATGAACTTATGATCATCAATTCTCATTGTATGCTATTATTATAACTAGTTGATATCGGTACCGCTGATATAATTCACTTGAAGTTCTAAGTTACAGGAACGGTAGATATTCCGACACCAATAATTGACTATAAAGAAGTTTTCATGGTCTTCGGCTCATACGCAAACCGCGTTCGCCAAAAATAAAACAAAAAAAAAAGAAATTTAAATTTGGAATCTTATTTATTTGAAATGTAAATAGAAAAAGGCTGAATAGGTGACTGTTCCCTAAGACTAATTTAGTATTTAAATAGGTAGGTACTCTTTGCAAATGCTTCTAGAATGTTCTTCAAGACAACTGATTAACGTTAATAAGAATCGCCTACATGGCATAAAATGATCATTTTTAACTACATTAAATAAGGTTACTAACACCCAAGTATGTTACTGACAATTTGTATTTCCTATATTTTAAATGTGCGTAGGTTTTATTCGTCAACTAGCTAGATAATGCCGTAATTCGCACCTTGTTGGGGTTAAAAAAACCAATAAAACTTCACAATTTATGAAGTTTTTGAAGTAGAGTTAAGGTTTTAGTTTCTGATGAGAGATTATTTGAAAAATTGTACTTCAAACGGATTATTTTATGTGTGACATCTTGTCTCAATTTTTGGAAGTGATTTTGATAAATTATGCAAATGTGTGAAATACATTATTATTGTTATCCATTTTACTTAATTTATTTTTAAAAGCAATATATTGCCTTACGTAAGACACAATTTTTTCAATCATCATATGATAATAATATATGATAATGAATCTCCTCTAGAAGTACAGGTACGTGTTGAACAATTAGACTATCGAGACAAGTACGAGAGATGGCCAGCAGAAGGTCAAAACTCTTAGTCTTACTCTTAGAACCTATGTGTCAGAAGATAAATGATTGCCCCTAATCCCCTAGACCGGTGTCACCGAGGGTGTCACGCACAACAATTTCTATCCAGTTTATATTTATTTATATATCCAGTTATAATAGTTGTTGTTTCTTTCGTGATTATCATCATAATTTTCCTGCCCCTATCCTACGCTAAGTGGGGTCGGCATAACATGTCATTCTTCGTCACTTCGTCCTTCGTCATCTCCGCACTTACTCCCTTTATATTCATATCAACTTTTATCTAGTAAATCTTTCTCTTTTCGCGTCTTCCTCTACCGATATGTCAATTCTCATCACTCTCCGACTTCTGAGTAACATGACATTGGTGATTATGAATTTGAAAATCATTACATACTATAAAATAGTCAATTACCGCTGTCTGTCCCCTTATATGCTTAGATCTTTGAAACTACACAACGGATTTTGATGCGGTTTTTTTTAATACATAGAACGTGTTTTTATCTATAATTCATATATGATATAAAAAAGTGTGTATGTATGTGTGTTTATGTATAAATACAAAATTTACTTATTTAAATATATTACTTTTTATGGAACGGCCTAATAACGTTCGCCGGGTGGACTAGTATTAGTATAAATAATAATAATATCTTGGACACAATACACACAGCGCCCTCTAGTTCCAAGCTAAGCATCTAAATGCTTGTATACTTTTCTTTTGTAAATACATACTTATAATACATAGAAAAACACCCAGACACCACACAAATATTCATGTTTGTCACAAATATTTGTGCTCGGGTGGGAATCGAACCCCCGACCTCATTGCTGCAGCCGGTAGTTTTACCAATGCGCCACGAGGCCCGTCGCGAATATTATTACATAATCAGTTGCTGTTTCCACTGGTTATCACATATCATGTTAGCTCTGAAAAATAAATCAACCATACCTTCCAGGTCCACAAAGACATTATTCATCTGACCAACAAAAGGCGTTATTTGTAAATATGTACATTTAAGATACGTATTTCTTTAAAGATGTTCTAATACGGTTTTAAATTTTAATGCGTGTTTGAAGGTCGAATGTTCGTTGTGTGTATTTATCAACGGTTTTTCGAAAGAAACCCATGTAAATGAGTATTGAGTAACATAACATAACTTCACGCCCTTTTCTACCCGAAGGCGTAAGCAGTGTCTGTTAAGCCTCGACTCACCGTTATGGCTACATACTTACTTCCACAGAAACTATAGAAGTAGGTATGTATTCATGTATTCTATATGTAATTGAAAAATTAAAGATTATTTGAAAATGAAAGTAGGTATCATCATTATCACTACATAGTATAAAACAAAGTCGCTTTCTCTGTCCCTATGTCCCTTTGTATGCTTAAATCTTTGAAACTACGCAACGGATTTTGATGCGGTTTTTTTAATAGTTAGAGGGTGTCAACGGGGTGGTTTTGATCTATAATTCATGAATAGTGTAGTGAAAAAAAATGATAATTTTCAAGATTTAAAACTTTAATCGAAAATGCTGCCTGAACCCTAAGTGATAAATCAAAACAATGTACTACATTATTATACACCTTGAAAAGGTCTACAAAAAAATCCGCAAGGGCATATGTCTATCTCTTAGGGATAACCCATAATGACCATTTTTATTTTTTTACTTTTTACGAGAAATAATGGCCTATTTACGAAGCGATTTTAAACATTACAACATTAATTTTCATCCAATTAAGTGTTTTTAATAGATTGTGCATGTAATACAGATGATCCTGATCCCCTTTGCAGCATGAAATTTAAACAAATATTTTCTAAGATATTGCAGTATTAACATAGCGGGACAGCAGTTATTACTTTTGATGCGGAACAAAGTTCGCCTGGTCAGTTAGTAGTAAATAAAAATAAAGTTACTTTCATAAATAGTCGTACATTAAGTCGGGTGATGAATAACTTCAGGAAAGCCAAACCAATTTATTATATTCTCATGTTGTCAAGTTCAAATAGTTTTACGTGGAACAAACAAAAATATTTAGTGTAGTAGGGGAGTTCGAAATTCATGCATACAATTTTGTTATTAACAAAAACGGACGGACCCTTCGCAAGAATCTTTCGAAGCAGTCCGGTCTAACAAGTCTATCAAGAATATTATTAGTTATACAGACATTAGTTATACTGTAGACATTTTTAAATGCGACAAAATATAAAATAGTTAAAATATATCCATTTTATAGTTTATAATTTATTAAAAAAAAAATATATCTTCCGGATTTAAAAAGAGAAAGGAAAGACGCGTCTCATTTGGAAATTCTAGATATTTAATTTAAATAATATTATTTAGAGACCAAAAGTATTAGTCTGAATTCGATTTTAGATAGTTTCTATTAATTATATATGCATAGATATATATATAAACTAGCTGACTGCGCGATTACTAGTGATCAGACCCTATTGGTCATAGCGTGATTATAAAAAGGCGAAAATATTCTTCAATAAATGGACTATCCTACACAAAAATAATTATTAAACTGGTACCAGGTGTTACCGAGATTAGCGCTTTCAAACAAGAAAACAAATTCTTCACCATTCATTAATATAAATTTCTTTATAAATATTGACACTGCAGTTATGATAGGCTAATGATGTACATACCTGTGTTATGCTTGTCCGGGTGTTTGGCTCCCGCTTCGTGATTCCCCTTAACATCTGCCATTGTGGAGATCCTTTACACCAAAACCTGGAATATTAACAGATATATCTTATTATACTTGTGTCAAAAAAAAAAACGATTAGCAGAAAAGCCCAACTAGCAATCCACAATGCAATACTGATCCCAACGCTAACTTATGGAAGCGAGAGCTGGGTATGGCAGAGTGTGCATCAAAGTAGAATAAATGCGGTAGAAATGAGGGCACTGCGCAAAATCTGCGAAGTGACTCTCGCTGACCGCATAGAAAACAAGGTTGTAAGGAAGGAAGTTGGTTTGAAAGAGAGTGTCGGTGTAAAAGTAAGAAAGGGCTTGCTCCGATGGTTCGGACATGTAGAAAGAATGGATGATGCAAGACTGACTAAGCAGATATACAATGCAAAAGCGGATGGATGTAGGAGTCGAGGACGGCCAAGACACACATTCCATGACCAAATAGAACGTGTTCTGTAGGAAGGTGATGTTAGCAGCCTCAAAAACCGACGCGCGTGCATGAAAAGAGTTATGAAAGTCAACGAAGCGAGTGAGGCGTGTAAGAATCGTGCCTTATGGCGCTCTGTTCTCTCTACCTACCCCGCAAGGGATTTGGCGTGAAGTTATGCATGTATATTTTCTACCCCTTCTAAGATATGGGCAGTGGCTGTAAGCCTCGACTCGCCAATTTTTACGTCCCAAATGAAATAGATGGCGAATTAACGTTGTCAGTAACCGTTATTTATCACACATAAATTCTGAAATGTTGAAAAATAGGTTTGAGCTTGGATTCGATCCGGCAACTTCTTGTTTCAAAAGCCTGGGGTGCCTCCATACCACTAAGAATGCTTAACAACAAATTAAGATGATTTCTAAAAGAGTGATGTGATGATTTTATTAACGGAATGCAACGAGTCCTGAATTGTTTCATCCGTTCTGAATTGTCCTAGCTTCACCGCACCAGCTATTGCTCCATTTAGTAACGTAATGAAAGGAAGTGTCGCGTGTTGCGATGTTTGTGCGATTAAATTATTTAATATTAGTGTTCTAAAAGATCGGCTTCATATTAGCTTAAATTTAAAAAATCTTTTTTCTGTAGAATAAAGTAGGTATACCTGTATATTTAAAAAAAATATATAATCGAATAAATCTTATTACAAATGTCAGGTTTCAAGAACATCAACAAAAATATCAATTCTTAATCGATAATAAATTCCGATTATTTATCATTTGCATTGTTTGATAATAATGAATTAAAGTCGTCAACAATTGTAAAATTTTCAACCCAAAATAACTTCTTGAAAATTTAATTAATTTGCTAGAATAAACAGTGAAATTCTTCTTCTCGTTCATGTTAAGGAAAATCAAATGGAAATGCGCCTGAATTTCCAGGTTTAAGGGTAAGTCCAAGTTTGAGGTCTCAGCTCTTTCTTCCGGGACTTGTAATTGTTTTATAGTTTAACCTACTGTCTATCCTGAACATCAGCATCAGCCCGGTTTCATATAATTGAACACTTTAAAACTTCTTTTTGGAAGTTATCAAAAACAAATAAACATAATAATAAACTGAAAGATTTATCAAGATGTCTGATGATGAGAGATGAGGTTTGGAAATGGCCTTGCTGACTATATAGTGGGACCAAATATAAAAGGTAAAGTATAAAAACCAATAAATTTATAGTTAATAACTTTTGTTAGTATATAAATATATCCTTATCAGAGAGCTACGTGCATGAAAAAGGTAATCAGTCAGTTCTATGTTATCACCTTCATTACAGACGCGATAATGAACTGTAAAACAACATAAAATACATATACTTACATAAGTAAATGTATTATATACCTATGTACAGGTATACAATTAATTTTATCTATATAATATATATATGTGTAATAAAATTAAAAACAAATTCCTACAATAACGTGTCGTAAGCATAGAATATCGCTATCGGATGCACTTTAGGACATAATATTTAAAAATCGACTTTAAAATTGTACAAATTTGTTCTATAGACAAATGAAATATAAAATAAAAATAACAAAGACTCTATGGCGTTTAAAGATTATGATAATGTTTTGTACCTGATAAGAATTTGGTTATCACAAAGAAGTCGGTACCACAATCACAATGTAAACACTTGGAGAACAGAAAAGGCGCTCACAGCGAGATCAACACTGAGCAACACTGCCTCGATACTTCGTGCTACGTCCCGCGTAGTGATACCACACTCCAACTGCGAAACTCCCCACTTTTATTACGCATTAAGTGTACAGTCTTAAACTAGTTTATGAACAGAATTTTGGGACTATCTACTGAGTTGGTTTTCATGCTTGTTTGTTTGGCAGTTGACTGTTTTCCTTAAACAAATATTGCAAAAATCAATCAAGTTTTTTTTTATGAGCGTCGAAATAAAATAGATTTTTTATTACATCAGTCAGTTAGTGCTAACGTAAGGAAGGGCACTCTTGGTGAATAGAGTGGAAAATGAAAAGATGAACAGCTAAAGTGATATTTAAATTTTCAAAGTAGAAGGATAAGTTGGGAGAGTCAAGGAAGCGAATGAGTTGTGTAAGAATTGCTTCTTGTTGCATTCAGTTCAGTCCCTTCTGTTTATTCAAAACTATCTTTGCTTGAAGTTATGTCGTTTTTTTTTTCAATATTATTCTATTAACGTAAGATATTTTCCATTGCGTTAACACTTCACTTCTCTTAGATTAAAGTGCTTTAAATAAAAAATATATATATAAAATTTTATAGCATCCATATACTAACAAAACCTTCTTTTTTGGTGTCGTAAATAGTATATTACATTTTAAATGTTGTTATTTATAGCCAAATGTGTGTTAAAAATATCGCTAGATTAGTGGAGCTAATTGTTTGCTGGCCACACTGCGCCACAGCTTCGCTGTTTCCGATGGCGCTCCGAACGTGGGCCGATAACGGCCGACCGCGCTTATTGACGTCGGGAAAACATTTTCCGCGCCATTTTTTCTGGCACTAATCTAAGGGAGTTATTGGCACCGATTCGGTGTCCCAGATTTTTTGAAAATAATACTAGTAAATATCTGTACTATTATGTACCCGATTAGAACGAAAAACATTCTATTATTTTAGATCACAAACTGAAGAATAATTGACAATATAACCTTCAAATTATTACTGACCAAAAGTATCCAACTGCGCTAAAATGATTAATTTCAGTTCCTCTGTGATTTTCGGGAAATATAAATGTAGCTCATCACAGGGAATATAAATCTAATAAAAAATCATGGCGAGTATTGTCCTAGTCATTAGGCAGTAGAATATGGCAAATAATATGAAGCAAGCGAGATGCAAAAAACGAACACAATATTTTTTTTTTTGAAATATTTAAAAAGAAAAGTTGATCAAAACAACCTTCAGGATTATATCGCGTTTATTTCTTACTCATTTATATTCACTTCCCGACGTTTCGAACTCTTTACAGTCACTTCAAGTCACTTTTCGCTGTCTGTCCCCTTGTATGCGTATATCTTTAAAACTACGTAACGGATTTTGATGCGGTTTTTTTATTAGTTAGAGGGTGTCAACGTGGTGGTTTTGATCTATAATTCATGTAAAGTGTAATAAAAAAAGTGATAAATTTTCAAGATTTAGATCTTTATTCGCAAACGCTGCCTGAACCCTAAGTGATAAAACAAAATAATGTACTACATTGCTATACACATTCAAAAGATCTACAAAAAAGTCCGCGAGGGCATATGTCTATCTCTTAGGGATAACCCACAATGACCATTTTTATTTTTTTACTTTTTACGAGAAATAAGGGCTTATTTACGAAGCGATTTGAAACATTACAGCATTAATTTTCATCCAGTTAAGTGTCTTAAATAGATTGTGCATCTAATGTAGATCAATATTGCCCTTAACAGTATGTAATTCAAACGAATATTTACGAAGATATTACAGTATTAACATAGCGGGACATAGTATTGCGTTGCGCGCCAAAATGCGTGCCGGTAAATAGCACAAATTTAACTTTTTAATATCCAAATTTTACTCATTTATTATTTTTGATGCGGAACAAAGTTCGCCGGGTCAGCTAGTAGATACATAACTTTGCGCCTTTCCTAACCGAAAGTGTAAAGGCGACGACTATTAAACTGCGAACTTGAATTTTCACGTGCTAAATGTAATAGTTAGCGGAACCTATTGCCGTACCGGGAACAAAAGTTGTCAGTTATCGATATTTATAACACATAACTTCTGAATAGAATTGCGATAAATCATAGCAGCGCGGTGCTCGACAACTGGACCTCGTAAAGTTTTAAAAAATGGTGGTAAAAAATCCGCCAGGTCAGTCTAGTGTGTCCATACATAGATTTTATTTTATTTTTTAATGGAACTGTCGAAAAATAGCTTAGTAACTTTATTAGTTCAATCAATACATAGTTTATGGCAAAGTCACTTTCTCTATCCCTATATCCCTATGCGTGAACAAAGTTCGCAGAATCATCTAGTCCAAAACTCTCTCCGGGAATAAAACAAGAATCTATCCATCTAACTAAAAAGAATAGACGACTGTTTTAAGTTTTCATCAAGGTGTAGTTCTGGCAACTTTTCTTATGCAACCATTTGCATAAGAAAAGTTTTTACTAATTGCCAATTGCATGAACACCATCATATCACGAAGACTTTTTTCAGGAGGTAAAGCTATTTTAGACCACCAAAGATCAAATATATGTATTAATCTATAGTTCGAATGCTTCAGTAGAGCCAGTCAGGTTTATTCCACCCCTGCCATCTCTTGAGTGAGGTGATGGTTTTTATTTGATTTACGACTCATTTTTTTACTTATGAAGTTGTTATATAGCTCGATAAAGAATACTATTTATGTGTGTTTGAGTTAAAACTGTTTCAAAACATGTTGTGTGTCCTTTCAATTGTTTCTATTTAACTATGGTCAGACGACCACAGAAGGGCTGCTGGAAAAGACTGGATGCGGAAGGTAGAGAATCGGATGTTATGGCGCACATTGGGAGTTGCTTATGTCCAGCAGTGGACTGCAATAGGCTAATGATGATGAACTATGTACTCACTATCTGTAGTTTATTAAATAAAGCTCCACTTGCGAGACATTCCTAAAGGTGATAAGTGCTTCTAATCCTAATGAAATGAAGTTTGTTACTAAAAAGTCCTGCATCAAGAGAAATAGATTTTTGTTTTTTATAAACTCTGCTGCTGCGTTTAGCTTTAAACTCTGGCTACGTAAAAGTTTCTCTCTTTCTTATTAATCCGTTTCAACACTCTCATCTCTTTTACGGGCAGTAGTATTTAATGTATTTTCAGTAACAGTATATTCATATTATTTCCAGAATTAATGGTGACATAAATTTCTGTGTAACACGCATAACCAGTTATTGTAGACTCTGAACTCATGTTACAGTCACTCGTTGCCGGTCATTTAAAAAGCCCCCGTTTGAATGATCCTATACTATGGTCGGGTGTGTGGAAAATCTTTTGGAGGGAGTGGAATTTCTAAAAAAGCTACTAATTACGATCTTCACAAAGTTACTATATTGTATGGGTTTGAATTAATTTAGAATTAGAATGTGGAAATTTATAGCATAGATATTCTAGATATATTTAAGCAGGCTCTCAGAAAAAGGGATAAATTTTCAAACACATTCAATCAATTATCAATAAATCGATTGAAGATAACACGATACTAAACATTTAATAGTTTATTATTTATAAAATAACTTGACGGTTCTGTGTATTCATATTTTTTTTTTTGTAATTATAAACGTACTTATAAAATTAAATAAATAATAGTAATAAATTTACAAAAACACGTACAACGTGTGTTTACAGTATGTTTAATCTTACTTTAGTATGTACAGTCATAGTTAGATGTTGTACAAAACTGTTATTTATCAGATGTTACATTCGTATAAAAAGGGGATATAGTCCGTATCTAAGATGTCGCATACGGGGTGTAAATGATGCCATGGGTGGACGTGTGGGATGAAAGCGCGCGGCGGGCGGCGAAGGCACTGTCGGAGACGGCGCCGGAAAGCGTCCGCCGCGGGACTTCCGCCCAACGCCGAGCGCTTAGCCCTCCGCAGGTGCTTCTTCTGCCTCACCTCCAGCCTTAGATTTAGACTTAGGCCCCTGCCACCCGTCGCACATTTTTCGTAAGAACGCTGAAAACACATATAATCATTTGTAAACAAATAATTAAAAATCTGGCCAGTATCAAACTGTTATAAGCCGAGATGTATGATATTATGATAGACGACACTCGAGAATAGAAATCTTTTGAAATAGACTTTATATTGTTAAAATGTATATAGAAAATAAAAGAAGTAGAATGAGAAGCATGACATCAACATAAGTTGACAGAAAGACAAACAGAACAACAGCGGTTATAATTAAAAAGCTGAAAAATTGATAGAAAATCAGATAGAACAAAACTTAAAAACGTCCTTCAACTTTGAGGTCACTTACGATCTTATAACTAAAGATTGACGAGATGAGTCTTCTACGCCATCACCTTCTTCAGGAATGCTGCAAATGTAAAACATGTCAACCATAGGGGCACACACACACAATCAATATACTGGACCCTCATGCTTACAAGGGAATATAGAGGTTCTTTAACCAAAAACATTGATATATTAGGAGACATCAAGTTTATTTTTGGATTCTACTGATGTATTAATACAAATAAAAGGATTGTGCTTAAAAGGTATTCGTGTAGGTAACATGCAAATATTCTCATTCAAATAAGCAACTAGAATACACTAACAATAGATGCAAGGATTGAGGTCATTTTATTTAATCAAAACTAAGGTTTTAATTGTATCATTCTGATGGAACACGTGTACTTTTGTCGAAAGATGTGCAAAACTTTGAATCCCTACAATAGTAGTACCGACAATCTGCTATTTAGAAGAAATATCATAATTTTACTCAGTAACTTGATCGAAATACTTACGTGCATAGGGAATCATGCCGTCGTCATCTTCGGGGTCCATGCAGTCCTTTACGACTTCTGCGACTTCATTGTCCTCCAATTTCTCACCTGTCAAATGAAGCTCTTGTAAATTTCTGTGAGCACTTATTCTTGGTTAGTAGTGATCAGTCTTCTCAAGTGGACTTATTAAAATATTAATATCGATAAAGCATAATTTAACGAATGCAGGCTGCAGCTAAGTACCAACTAATATGATTTGAAACTAATTTTTCCATAAGATTGTTATATTTATTAGCAAGCTTATTGATTTCTAAACAATAGAAAGTTTGCTAGGGCATGAGTGGTAGATGCGGTTGTATAATTATATATTTAAATGATGACATTCAATATATGACTTACGAGTTATGCCCGAAACAGAAAGAAAGAAAGAAAAATATGAACATCCGAACTGATAGATCCTCCTCTTCCATTTTAATGTCGGTTACAAAAAATAACTAAAAACATAAAAACTACACTGATAATAACATGCCTATTTCAAAGTTATCTTTGGATATTTTGTATTATGGCTCTCAGCCAAATGAATAGAAACCTAACTGATGCCAATTCAATCGAAATGTTCAAACTTTAAATATATAAAAGTAGGTTTGTGTGCTAAATACATACTATGTGTGAGGTGTTGGTGAAAAATAATCTATTTGTACGGCATATACACCAAAGTAACATTTTTTTTACAGTTTTGTTCCAGCTAATATCTGAAATGGCTGTACTGATTTTTACGGGACTTTTATAGGCCAACAAAAATACTGTCAAAATCAGTCCAGCTTAGTTGAGATAGTAACTTGGGCTACCTTTTTATTTTTTATTAAGGCTTTCGAGGCGAAAAAAACATAATTACCTAAGGCGAGAAGTGTGTGTGTAAGCTCGGCGCCAAGCATAAGACCGTTTTCGTTCTTGTCGTACAGTTTCAGACATTCCAGGAAATCTTCGTAGCATCCCTGGTCTTTGTCTTTCTTTGCTTGGGCGTAGATGGGAAGGAACTCTTCAACCTGGAAGCCAGTTATATGATTTAATTGTTTATGCTTTTTATTTGTTATACTTTAGATTAGAGTGTCCATTCACACTTTCTCCAGTTCATCATAACGATAGAAAATTATATATATATATACATATATTTTTTTTTATGGGATAGGAGGGCAAACGAGCAAGCGTGACACCTGATGGCAAGCAACCAACGCCGCCCATGGACACCAGCAACACATATAGTGTTACTGTTGCGTTGACGACCTTTAAGGGATAGGGAATAGGAAAGGATGGGGAAGAGCAGTGGGCCTCCGGGTACCTCTCTCACCGAACGAAACGCGGCATGAGCCACTTTACGTCGGTCTTCTGAGAGGTCGTGGTATTCACCGGTCGAGCAGGCCCATTCATGCAGCGAACTGCTTGGCTCTACCACTGTTACTATTACTAAAAACATTCTATTACTAAAAACAACAAAAATAATGGTGTAGGTTATTTTATAATATCTTTTTGACACTATTATTCTGTATTGTCTTATCACCTAATTTATCTAGCTAGGGATTGTACAAACAACCTGATTGCATAAAATTAAGTACACAAAAATTCAAGGATTGAAATACTGAAAGTGCAACTGGGACAAAATATAACCGGAAATAGTGAACCTGTGCCGGATACTAAGTAATACAGTCATCACGTTACTGGACCACGTGCTACAGAACTCCACAAAGTGCAGCAGCACGTGAGATCTCTCTTGGACTCGTTAACTTTTAAAGGTGCGAATACATTTTCTAGATGTTTCTTACTTTAAAATATAATAAAATAAATTATTCTTAAAATAACAAATAGAGAAAAACTAATTGTCATATTATTATTTCCGAACAACGGATCACAATCACAGCTAATGTTATGAAGTACAGTTTGTGCAGAAAAGTACTCTCATCTAGGAAAGAATTGTATTCGTATACAATAGAGAAAAATTAAAGCCAATGAAGCAATTTTTGTACACCATTTTGCACAACTAGTAGTTTATTAGTAATGCCATAAATATTCGATTTTACGTACACTTCACTTTACACCTTTTTCTACCCGAAGGCGTGGGCAGGGGCTGTTAAACTACGTCCCAAATGGAATAGGTGGCAAACACCTATTCCATGCTATGCCCTTACACCGGGCACAAAATTGTCAGTCATCGACATTTATCATACATAACTGCCGAAAAGAATTTCGAAAAATCATCGGTGTGAGTATCTTTGACGCTTTAATAAAATTAAAAATTGTCTTACGGTGAGTTGTTTCTCGCCCTTCTTCTTGGTACCACCGAGTTTCTCGATTGTGGCCAATGTGGGGTTGGAGTTGAGTGCCCTGAGGATATCTCCGAGATTGAAAGCATCGACTTTGCCGACTCCCTCGAAGTCGTAGATGGAGAAGGCGAAGCTTGCCCCTGAAGAGGAAAATTATGATAAAAACTTCTCCAAAGACTCGAATTAATCAAGTAAATTTACAAATGTTTTAAGTATTAAATGTAGAAACGCTAGTATATCATCAAGTTTTATTTTCAAATGTTAAAATTTAAAAAAAGTTCTTATTATTGAAGTCAGATTAATATGTTTTCTAGATTTACTAAATACTTATGAAATTATTCTTTGACGTTTAATTCTTGATTAAAATGTTTGAATGCTTAAGAAATACGATAACCGTAAAGATCGTAAGAGATTACATCACTATCTATTTTCAATTATTTGAAAAAAAATCTTTAGTTAGCTTCAGGTAAAACGAGGAATAAATTAAGGCTGGTGGTGTGGGCGGACATTCCTCGCTCAAAATAATTATGTTTCCACACCATGTTTCGACATATATATATGGGTGTGTAGTGTTGAGTCATGTTCTAATTTTAAATCAAATGCAACTCAACGGCCCCAATTCAACTGCCCAATTGTTTGCTATGTAAATTTCCGATATTCTCAACAGCTGCTAAATAATTGAAAATATGTAATAAAAGTTCAAGTAGATGTAGATTTTATTACTAAATTTTATGATCCGTAAAACACTAATAATTCCTCTTAGTCATACCGGAAATTAAAGCTCTAATAAATCTGTAAACATTTTATTAGGACATGTGCTAAGTCCACAAATGATGGATGCAGTCCACATGAACAGCTGATTCAAGATCATAAGCCGACCTTGATAATGACTGCTTATTTATGTTGTATATTTGTAATGATAAGATGCAATTGTATATTAAATAGTAAATCACGAACGCACGCAAATACAAAAAAAAAAACACGTAGCGAGTCCGTAATGAAATATGAGCGGTGTTTCTCTGTTTGGGCGGGCGGCGATTCGTGATCACGTGACGCACGAGTTTAAATTTGGAACGCAGCGCGCGCGCAACGTGGCCGTGCCACTGGTACTGCTATCCGGCGTAACTTAATAAGACACACCTTTTATGAGAAACGAAGCTATATATATTAAATATATTCACTTTCCAATACTTTTACAATCAAAATATACATGACAACTTAAAATATTAATGTTAGACACATCACTTGATATTATTTCACCAAATAAAACCGTAACTGCGATACGATTAACATTAAATTTAAAATTAATTTGTATTTTGTAATTAATAATATGAGAATACTCACTATCAATGTCGTTCTTGCTGAGGTCGCTCTGAAAATTATCAAAAAAATATTGCGTTATTCCCTTTTATATTATATTCCATGCATTGTGTATGTATTAGTTGGTGTGTGCTCATATCATGGTAGCTCGTATTGTGAATTAGTTTTCTTATTATAAAATATCATCTTCTGTCACTAAGCACAACACTGATTACTTAAAATATGTCCTGTGCACATTCGCTGGCGAGAATCCGGTCTGCGGATTATTTATCAATAAGACATAGTACGCAATCTACTTTATTTATCACTTGTAAAGCGAACAGCGAACAGTCCATTTCTCACTTTAAAACACCTTTCCGACTCTTCACTTGATCTCAGTCACTCACCATTTTGTGTGGTGTTACTTGGTTCCCTCCCGGTCTTCACTGGCAGACGTTCAGACAAGAAGTGGGGCTCGATAACTTTTCGCGGGACTGTTTTAACTGGCTCAGATGGCGCACACGTCTGGATATTTGAGATTTAGCCCAGGAATCCGCGACCGTTCTATTTTCGGCGAAGTCCGTACGTCTCCCATGGCATCTTCAAACGCATGCCGCTATCACAAGTGAAAAAGAGATGGCAATGGTTTTTTTAACACCTGCCCTTTCATACGTATCAGTCGAACGCCAATTGTAATATGTAAATCTTCATTTATGCAAAGGTATGCCTCGATTCTGATCTGTAGTAGGTACAATACTCTTAATATTATCAAACTAAATTTATTTTTGACAACGGATAAATATTAACTACTTAAATTTGTCGTCTAAAGTATGTATTTCATTCTTTAATATCTAATGATTCAATTAAAATATTATTTGTAATGTAGTTATATGAACTTTATTGACAAAAAAAAAACAAGCAAATATATTTAGAAAACTAAAAACTAATTTTCCCCTTCACATTCGAGTGGGTGTTTTTCAAAAGAATACTCCTTGTAGTAAGAAGAGTTGACCAGAGCCTCGTTGACGGTGTTGAACTTCCAAACAACTGATCGTGGAGGGGATGGTGAGCGTAAGAGACGTTGATCTATCAGACTGGCTGCTCGTAGTCTAGCCTCTGGTGACAGAGGGCACTTCCCTCGGAGACCTCCTGATACTCGATATTGATGTTCCTGTAACAAGATTAGAATTTTAATGAAGAGAAAAGTATTCAATAATATAGATAGAGATCTTAGAAGAAATACAAACAGATATTCATACGTAGGCTTGTTACAATTTTTTGCTTTGGCCTAGGCAAAAAATCAGAGATATACCCCTGTAAAACTATTGAATGCAAAGACAGTTAGTCGTTATTGAATTGACAGTTACAATCTGGATAAAATTAACATGCGAAATAACATCGCTTAGAAGGCTATAACCATATCATAAAATAACTGATGAAAAGCGTGATATTAAAAGAATTAAACCAGACACAATAGAGTACAATATCTTGAATTTTGTTGACCTAGTTAAACCCGAAAAAAGTATGTAAGTGCTGACCGTAACATGACTGAATATTTACTAAACAAAGGATGCACCTTGCGTTTTCCAGGTGTTCTGCGACGCCACCAACCGCGCAGACACGCTAGCAGCCTAGCACCGTGTGTGCGACACCGACTTACCAAACTTTTCTTAGATGCAGCAGAAACGGCGGATACCGCTGTCAGTTCCTTTAATTTTACCTGCACACATTTTAAAATTTGCATAAGAATATATTAAGAACGTTTTTTTAACTTAGAGTTTTTATCGACTTTCAATCAAAGTTTTAAGATGGAAGTACTCTTTCTAGTAGTAATGATTTTGATCAGCCATTTTACTTTTACCGCGGTCTTCTTTTAACGAATACTAGTCGCTGATTCTAGGTTTTTTTATGGAATTGGAGGGCAGACGCGCAAGCGGGTCACCTGGTGGTAAGCAACAGAGCAGTTAGAGTTGCGTAGCCAGCCTTGAGGGAGTTGGATAGGAGTGGAGGAAAGGGGAGTGACCCACCAGATACCTATATCACCAAACAAAACACGTCATGAGCCACATACGCGATACGGGGGTATTCTGAGAAGTTGTGATATTTCACAGGTCGAGTCGGCGCATAAATTCAGCAAACTGCGGGGCTCTGCACTGTTAAGTTATCAGTTAAGTTTAACGTATTTAAAATCACAATAGGTACTTACAAATTTATCTTCAGTGTCTGCTTTATCGTGTGCAGATAAATTAGATTCCGATGTATTTGCTGTTAATAATTCGACTTCTTGTAGTGTTAATCCTTTGGGATCTTCTAGTATAATATTATTTTCATCCTCAGAACATTGTTCATAGTCACCTATTTAATTTTTATTTAATCTTATTAAATGATTACTGCTATTTAATATATGTTCTCGCAGTATGTTCATTATATACTCACGATTCAGAGAAAGGTATGCATTTTCAAATTTTGCCACCTCATTGTCCTTTATTTCTTTGCAGCTTTGATCATAAATCTAATTAAAAATAAAACAGTATTTAGCCATAGAATATTACATTATATAGAACGGAAATGCTCGGATGGTTCGAAAATATAGAAATAATGGATGATGCAATATTGACTAAGCCGATATACAATGCGAAAGCGGACAGATGTAAGAATCGAGGACGGCTACGACACACTTTCCATGACCAAATAGAACCAAATAGTCTTTGAGGAAGGTTTAAAAATCGGTGGGCTTTAAAAATCGACAAGCGTGTATGACATGAGTTATGAAAGTCAAAGAAGCGAGTGAGGCGTGTAAGGATCGTGCCTTATGGCGCTCTGTTTTCTCTGCCTACCCCACATAAGGCGTCAAGTTATGCATATATACAAGTCCAACTAGAAACTTATTCATGACCCGTAGCTCGTAGCTCAATAAAAAGATATCAGACCTCATTTACAAATAAACTTCTTACAGTAGCCGCACTAACTTCACAATTACTTTATTTAAATACTATCTTCCGTTTGATGTAATAAATGTCCGGCTATTCAGTTATAACAAAAATATTTTTAAGCATAAAAAGTTGAAAAAATCAGTTTCAGTTATTTCGGTGAAAAGGCGAATGAATATATACTCGTGCTACACTTAGATTCGCTTTTTCATTCAAGACAGTTTGATGAAAGGGAATCTAAGCTCTACAGATTTTAGATAGTAAATAAATATAAGTAATTATAGTTTCTAAGTGCTTTGTGAAGTCCAAGGAATAAAGATATATTCGATAATGATATTTAATAAATAGCGAATCAATGATTTTTTTTTTCCTTATTTCTTCATGTCGCTGGCATTTTCGCCTTAATATTAACGGTCCTGAACTTTTTTGCTACAATCGTAAGTTTAAGTTGCAAGTTAAATTAAATCAATATATTTTACCAACCTCATTTACTTGTATAGATGGGACAATGTCACTGAGCTCACAATCTTTGTTATCATTGGCTGCATCATCTGTATTATTTATGTAAAATGCTGTGTCTCTTCCAATGCTAGCAGCAAAGGCATCAGACAACAACGAATATTCCGAGTGCTCTGTACTGGACGACATCTCAACAGCCGCGTGATTCTCATCAGTTTCTTGATGGCATACTTGGTTAGATACTACATCCATAGCTGTTTCTATATACGAGTCTGTTATATTCTTTATTGCATTCAATAACTCAATGGATTCTAAATTGTTTGGTGCACATTCTGTATCATTACTCTCAATTGTCTTCTCCACTTCGCTCATTTCCAAAATATGTTTTGATGTTTTGATTGACTCTTCTTCCTGTCCATTTAACGATAAAATTATTATTTTTGTACATAAATCGATATATATCTACGATTATAACATTTCTTATCAGTTTACTCAAATATTATTTATGAAGTAACGTTGAATTCAAATTTATGACTTCATACAACATATTATATTAAATAGTGTTTTAAAAATAGTTACCATATCAAGACTTTCGTCACCCTGGCCAATGTAACTGGTAGCTGCTCTGCATTTTAGAGATTCGCCTAACAACATAAATGCTACATTCTAATAATAATATTAAATCTATCATTCTAAGAACACAAAATTTTCATGACCAATAATAAATAAATAAGAAAGCTATAGATCTAAAACAACAAACTCTTTTATTCAGCATTTTGTCCGTGCTAGGATTATGACCACATTTTTATAAGCCCAATAACAGAATCAATAACAATGACATCATCAATTATTGTTCTGATTGCAATTGTAAAACGATAGATTGATAAAATGTATTGTTTTCTATTGTTACATTGAATAATTTGTGTGTAAACATTTTCATAACGAGCATCTAAGTTTGTATGGGTGTATTTATAGCTAGTTTCTAGGTTGTGGCTAGCTTAAAACTACACCTCATTATATGAATAGTAACAGGTTTGAAATATTTGTTCCACTGAATAGGCAATCGCCTGTTACAAAAACCGTCGTCTCACCATCAAAAATTCACATAGTCAGCAACCAGTTTATCAAAACTATTTGACATACAAATATAAACATTGGTTTCAGAAGCACTATTAGACCCACCTGAAACCTTTTGAGGTGTCGATGTAGCAACGTTACTAGCTACTTGGTCCCTTTTATTTTCATTAACCATGATGTCTTCATTATTCTCCATCACATTATGTGTTACGTCTTCATCATCTTCATTATCAGTATCACAACGTGCTATATTTTTAATCTCTGATTGGTAACGCCAAGGTTTACCTAAGATGGTATTGCCAAAATTAAAATTTACCATTTCTAATCTGAAAAATCTGGTCCTCGTCAATCTAAACTGGACTCCGCTAAAGTAAAAACACAGTTTTAAGTCACTTTGTCATTTATCCCATTGGAGCTACGTTCTATTTATTTATTATTGATATTAACTGATAATAACGGGTTTATGAATCTAAAGCTAAAATTCAAAAGTGAATTTGTTAATCATTTAACTTACTGTTCTAAAATTATCACAGGACAGAAGAACCGTATTTTTTTATAGAAAATATTCCAACTTTCATTAATACCTGATTCAGCTACTGCGGCAGCAATGACGCATGCATCATCCAAGATTTGTCTGACAAGGTGAACAGCTAAAATGGTGGGGAGACTTGGATCATACTCTGAATCTCCATCTAGTTCTACAAAATAATAATATTTATATAGCCACTAACGTAATTACCTTAATCACTTATTAATTTAAATGTACAGTACCTTCTTTGTTTGTCATGATGTTTGACAATCAGTGATCGATTTATAGTTTTTTTGTTTTAATAAAAGACTCTTTTGCTTTCTTTCTGGACCTTTATTGTTATATTTTAAGAAAATAGTTTTTATTTATGTTATCCACTTATATATTTTTATTAGCTTTTTATTAGCTTCACCTGTATGTATGTTTGTATGTTTGTAGGTTTGTAGGTTTGTAGGTTTGTAGGTTTGTAGGTTTGTTTGTAACCGACTTCTTTTTTAGTTTCCGCTGATTGCCACTAGATGGTGCGATTTGTGAACTATGAAAGTTCTAGACTAGAAAACCGAACTAAAAAATAGAAAATAAATTTTAATGAATGTAAATTAAGAAAATAGTGTTAAAAATTTCAATGAATATAAATTAAAAAAAGCGTGGGGTGCTTTTTAAGATATTATCGAAATGATAATCACTCTACTCATATCTGTCAATAAAATATTTATAACTATTGACACCATGCACCCCACGCTTTTTTGAACGATAGATGGTGCGATTTGTGAACTATGAAAGTTCACAAATCGCACCATCTAGTGGCAATAAGCGGAAAGTTTACGTTATCAACTTGAAACGAGTTCCTTATATAAGTCACAGATGGCGCTATTCCTCAAATTCGAAACTAAGAAACGCGCTGTCATACAAAACAGAACTAAAAAATTTAAAATAAATAATAGTTTAAAAAAACTAAAAAACGCTTTTTATTGAAAACCGAACTAAAAAATAGAAAAATAAAAAAAAAATACTTAATTTTAAAAAAAGCGTGGGGTGCATGGTGTCAATAGTTATAAATATTTTATTGACAGATATGAGTAGAGTGATTATCATTTCGATAATATCTTAAAAAGCACCCCACGCTTTTTTTAAAATTAAGTATTTTTTTTTATTTTTCTATTTTTTAGTTCGGTTTTCAATAAAAAGCGTGTTTTTTAGTTTTTTTAAACTATTATTTATTTTAATAAAACTCCAACGCTCATGTAATATAGGTAGTATAATTCCATACCTAGGTACAACTAAGTATATGGTTATTAAATATTAACTTATTAAAATATTAAATATTCGACCATCTTAAATTGCTGTTACAAATTAAGAGAAATGTTCCTAGTTTTTGCTTTGCTCTAATTTATATGCAAAGTTTTCATTAAGGTTGTTAGTGTAGGTAGGTCTTCTGTTACTCTCTTCTAGTACCTAAGAAGATTAGAAGACAGAAGACAAAAAAATGCAAACTAGATAAAATTATTTTCGTTTCTTGGGAATTAATTGGCATAAACTTGGAGAATAGAGTTTGGACAATGAAACACTCATTGATATGATATTATCGTCATAAGAAAGAGAGGCTTCGAAGACGGAGCTGAGGATCATATAAAACTTTTTTTACAGTATTGTATAATGCAATTCTTAACAAACTGCCGCAAAGCGCTTTCCGTTCAAAACAACGCCGCTATTTCAGTGACGCCCCACCAATAGAGGTTTATTATAAATATAGAAGTATGTCGGATATATTTGAAAACTTCGGCGTCCAACTATTTTTAGTCAAGCCTCGTCATTGTATCACGGAAAATTCTATAATGAGGCCTGTAATATTGTAAACCTCACAATGAGTAGATAATTTTCTTCCAGATCTATAATTTATAAACAAATCACATTCAATACCGCCGATATTCAATTGTTTAGCTTGTAGAAAAGATATGGCGAGCCTTAACCCGCATATTTTTAGTTATTTTTAATTATTTAACAACTAAATTTCTATCAACTAAGTAGGCTCGGTGGTCTAGTGCTCGAGCACACTGCTTCTGAATCCAGAGGTCGCGATTTCGAATCCTGGCTCGCACCAATGACTTTTCGAAATTAATTTCGAAAGTTATGTGTGATAAAACTCGATGACTAAAAACTTTGTGCCCGGTATGGCAATAGGTTCGTCACCTATTCCATTTGGGACGTAAACATAACAGCGAATCGTGGCATATCAGCGACTGCCTACATCTTCGGGTAGGAAAAGGCGTGAAGTTATGTTATATTAACTATAATACAATAAGCAGATTTTTTTTTAAATTCTGTTTCTCTCATCCTTTTTACACTTTTATTTGTTTTTCCAGATGTTTTCTTAAATATATATATAATTAAAGAGATAGACTGAGTATTATATATTAATAATACGAAAACGTCTAAAAGTATAACTGCTTTACCGCTGTAATTTCAACAAAAGCTTTGTACAAATTGAATTAGTAAGTATGTATGTGGTATAATGGAAAATCCATCTATAAAATGGATAGGTACTGTATTGTTTAGTGTCGCCGTGACGCGCCCTTACTGTCTATTTATAAATTAAATTGCTTGCCGCAAAGTGAAACATTCAATATCTGCGTCAATTTTGTTAATTTAATATCTTTTAGATAAAATAAAAAGCACTAAATTAGACAAATTACAGATCCACGTTATAAAATTACGACGCTGATACGAATTTATCGGACCAGTTATACAAATATTTATTATCGTAAAGGAAGCGACTGACATGTTTTCTACCTGCTTCGCGAGAGATTTAGCGTGAAGCCTCTGTGTAGGTGATCTTGATCTTGATCTCTAGCTAATATTAGTCATTTTCCTGCCATTATCCCAATTTAAAGGGAGTCGGCACAACATGTCATGATTTAGATCTAACCATATTGTCCAAGGATTTGGCTGTGGTTTTATGACTGGCCGCCGGATTGCAAATGGGATGGGAAGACGGGAGGTGAAGGTAAACATAATAAATAATAATAAGCTAATATAGCCAATCTACTAATAATTTGGGTAAAACTGCTTTGCTCTTTTAGGTATTAGGATAAACATAAATAGCCTACAATCTCCTTCAGTGAGCGGTCTCTATGTTTAATGTAAAGCTATTAGAGTTCCAGAGATTAGCAAGTTTTTTTTTTTTAATAAAATTATTATTTGTAGATTTGTTTATGAAGAGCTGATTGCGTAACAGATTACTACCACGTATGAAAATAGGCTATTCTTCTATTTATTGATTTCCTGTTCCTGATCATCATCACAATATTCGGGCTTTCAGAATCTACTGTTTGAAGCCCCGCCATATGTCAGCCCATAAAAAACTAAATACTCCTTGCTTTTGTTTAGTAAAAAGAAATGTAAATGGAGCTTTTCTTAATTCATTTTTTTTCTCAATCAATTGTTATGTACATAAATTAACGTGTATGAAACTTTGAGAACAGTTTATTTTGTCAGTCACAATAATCAACTCTTGGCCTAGATTTTCAGCTACTGAGAGGGCAGCCATATTGCCGTTACTATAGCAACCGGAGTCTGCCTCTCTGCCACTAGACTCGCGCACGCAGATCAATGCTGAAAATTGGCTAGGGGTGTTACATTTAATATAGATTAAATGTAATAAAAGTAAAACATTTTTGTAAAAATATTTATAATTAAATCGGTAGTATACTAAAAAGTACCTTAACGTGTTCCTAATTTCACATACTTTTTTGTGATGAAATTGAATTGATGAAAGCTGTTTTGATCTCAAAGTGCAATCATAGACACATAAATAACTTCACTGTGACTCCATAATGCGTTAAGTAAAAAGTATTGAATGCATTGCGTGTATTGCTCCAACTTTAATAGGTTTAGACATAAAAGTTTCTTATTTAACAGGCACATGTCCTCACTTTTTTATGGATGGCATGAGCAATTGGTAACTTCGCAAATGTTTTATTACAAATAACTTGTTTCTGACAACCCTAGGCAATTTACTTCATCACAACTGCGCTGTACATACCTCACTCCCTGTCTCGCCTCCCTTAGAAGAGGTCCTCATTTTCACTTATACCTTCCCATGGTCTACACCATCGCTTGTAAACAGTGATTTTCCGCAACAAATATTATTACCATGTTTGTATTACCTGAGCCCAACTAAGGTAAGTTTTTAATATAATAGTCTTTGAATATTAAATTAAACTATATAATTTGAACATAATATTAATAATATTATGTTATATACAAATAACACCAATATTAATTGGTATTATTTGTAAATGAAAAATATTTAGTGATTTACATAACTTTTAACATATAAGTCTAATTAAATTGTCTACTTTCTCATTTTAATGTTTAGCTACCTGGCTCAACTAATATTGCATCGCCTTATTAACTTTAAAATCTTTGAATTGCAATTTATTATATGTAGCAACTTTGTTCTCGTATAAACATGCTGTAGCATAAGCCAATGCGGAGTTTTTAAAATCTAACCAAGTACATAGGTACAATGTATAACTTGTTTTATATAATAGTTATATAAGAAATATTATTAGGAAATTCAGGGTACATTAAAGTTTCTTTTGTCTCTAAAGTAGAATTTTTTAGCAAGTGGCTTTTCGGAAAATTTCCTTCGCAGTTAACATTATATTAAACAAATTGACATGATCATAAAATGTTTCTTTATAAGTGAACAAGTACGAACTTTGGTACTTTTACTTTTTAATGTCTGAAATTTATTATTGGAACTATTAAATTAATTTGCACTATTAATTTTGTGTTCTCGTGTGTTTGAATATTAATCTATTAAAACAATCCCAGGAATTGCCGTTATGATGAAAGTCAAAGATGTAACAGAAGAACCTCACTCGGAGGAGATAGTACCCATACCCGTCCAGATCTTCCTTTGGAGACAGACAACACCGTTTGTTAGACCGCGTCTGGGTAAACTTCACGATGCAGCTTGCATAGTAAGTTATCATTTGAAATACTAAAAATAATATTGATGTTTTGTAAGATTGTTCGTATAATAATACACACATATGTAAATAGCTGAAAACATTTGATGTTTTGTTGAACATGATTGGTGTGCTGAGCACATTAGAGGCCGGCCAGTAATCACGTTAGTTTTAAAACTCACCAAAGGGGAGGGGGTCAAGAAATGATTAAAAAACTTAACGTGATTAAAGGACGTCTCCTAAGTAGTTAGGTTAAACACAAGTTAGTGAGTATATATATAGTGAATGATATATATCAATCAAATCAATAGCCGAATCAAAATGAGTTAACTTAAGACGCCGTAGAGTATAAATTTAATTTTAGATGCAACAAAGATTTGCAATGCCAGATTAATTAAGCAGATATACAATACGAATACGGAGGAAGTAGGAGTCGAGGACAGCCACGACACACTATCCATGACCAAATAGATAGTCATAGAAATGTCAGGAGCCTTAAAAATCGACGAGCGAGTAGTGTGCAAGATTCTCTGTTCTCTCTGCATACCCAGCTAAGGACTTGGCATGAAGTTATGTATGTATGTATATTTATAAAGATAATCAGGTTGGTTTCTCACACAGTGTAGTACATTTGAATTCGCTTTCCACGTCGGTTAATATGTATATAACTTTATAAAATGTAAGTAATTATCAATTTAATTGTGTGTTGATTGTAAAAAATACTACTTATTTGTTGATAACACGCAGTTCTGTCAACGTGCCGCTGGACACTATGTAAGTACCACACGAGGCATGATTTATGTTACCTAAGAATCCTCTATTTTTTTTGGAATTAAAAGCTTTATTTTAGGATTCACAGCATGATGCTTTAAATTATTCGAATAGGTAACAATTTAATCATTTTATAATTCTTACTTTTAATTTATAAGTTTGATCTTATTTATTTTGAATATAATGTTATAGTTAAAAAGTTGGGAGGTTAGAGTGGTGATTTTACAAACCTCAAGGGTGCTTTTAAATCACACAACTTTCGTGACGTGACGTAATTTCACGCCCCTTACCTATACATGGAGGTGTAGGCATCTCCGAGATTGCTTGACTCGCCAATATTTTTTAATCCTAATGTAGTTAACGGCGGAAACTATTGTGATACATTGGGTACAAAATATCAGTTAACAATATTTACCGCACACAGGTATTTTGAACAAATCCTAGAATTCAACAACATTGGTATGAGCCAGTCTCTGAACCCGCGACATCTAAGATGACTGTCATAAAGTGTCATATGATTTACTCCATAATGCCTTCCATTTTTTTTCAATTTTAGCATTAATAAATGTAGGTACTCCAGTTTTCATATTTTTATTAACATCTGTTTATCAGACTAGCTAAGGTTGGCTGAACAATTTAATAGCTCTTTATTTTTAAATAAGCACAAAGCTCTCTATGGCCTTTAAAAACTATAAATATTTAAGCTGCACTCCTATCTAGTTCACTGACACAATGTAGTGTGCGTAGATTTAGTACGTATATATAAGAATAATTATTATGTTAATTAAACGAATATTGTCGAATATGATGATTAACAGTTTGTGTGGTATTTAATATAATACTCTTCTTAGTAATTACTATTTATTATGATTTAAATGTTAGTTTTTAATTACCTTTGATTTTTACTCATCGCATCTTCGTAAACTTCGTAGAGTCCACCGAATAGTCCACCTGACATTTTCTAAATTGACACTGTCAGTTTGACGTTGACATGGAATTGTTTACAAACTGGAACATAAACAAAAACATTGCAAATTTACAACAGACTTGAGATAATGGGACAGAAAGAAATATAAATTTCATAATATATATCTAAATATAATCAACATAATATTACCCATATAGTTAACTTTAATAATTCAGATAAGTTCTAATCTCCCCTAACACATACTTAAAAATTGTTTATAGACAGATTTCTTTTCTGATACAATATTTTCTTTCCATCTATCACTCAGGAAGTCAAAGAAGCATGTAAGGTAAGATATGACACAATTACAAAATACTCTTTAAGTAAAAACGTACCTATATAACTACAACATCCTTTACCTAGAGAAAATATGCGTCTGCTTTTACCTTTACTTTGCATAATTTAGTAAAGACAATAAAAATTCCAATCATAAGCATTACTTCAGTGGTTGTTAATGTTTTGTTTAAAACTTCTCATTATTTAAAAAAAGAACATACAACATAAGTGTTTATTGTTGTAAATTCAAACGGTAGTACTTGGCCAATAATGTCAACTGTAGTCTCACTATGAATAATAATATAGTCATCCTCATGTTATTTCAGTCTTTTGAAAAAGTGCTTGTACAAAATCTTCAATTCGGCTTGTCTATCAGTCTAACTGAGGCTATAGAATCTATACCAAGATGGCGACTTATACAGGCAGCTTTCCCACATGTGATGCATGCCTTGGCTGCACTGTTACACAACAGGTAATCAATATAATAGTGTATATTTTATATTATACTAGTTGAGCCCGCAAGCTTTGTTTTGCCCCAGAAGCAATAATAAAAAATAAATAAATATGTTATCCCCAAGAAATAGAGATACACCATCGCAGACTTTTTTGTAGACCTTTTGAAGGTGTATAATAATGTAGTACTTTGTTTTGATCTATCACTTAGGGTCATTCTGCATTTGCAATTAAAGTGCGAAATCTTGAAAATTATCCCCTTTTTACAACATTATACATGAATTATAAATAAAAACTCCCTGTTGACAAAAAACTAAATCCAAAACTGTTACATAGTTATAAAGATCTAAGCATATAAGGAAACAGATCGCAGAAAGCAACTTTGTTTAATACTATGTAAGGATGATAAATAATAAAGTGGAAAATGAAGCAGGTGTCTAGTTAAATAGCTTATGAGCTATGTAATTTAAGTAATACTGTCTCCATTACTAATAAATGCTGATCTATAGAATAATATAAAAATTGTTAGAGATCGGTTGCTAATTGATGTATAAATAATACTTTGCAGGGTCAAAGACAACATGCAATCATTGGGGAATGTAGAGACAAAGCTTTTGTACACTCTTCACTGGATAATACTTGATGCGTCCGATGAATGTGCTGAGGCTGATTATGACAATGGTGTTTACTATACAAATCCATTCCATTACCTCTTCTCCATACCAGCTATGACAGTAAGCATGTTTATAGTGTATTAGCAACGTTCAAATGCTTGCTTAACATGAGCCTAATAGTTAATTATATATGTTAATCTCCTTTTTTATGGTATTGGGAGGCATATGAGCAGGCGAGTCACCTGATGGTGAGCAACAAACGCCGCCCATGGACACCTGAACACAAATAGTGTTGCAGTTGCGTTGCCCATCCTCACAATGGAATATGGAAGGGGTCGAAAGTGGGATGGGAAGGGTATGGGGAAAGGGCTTGGGCCTCCGGATGCCTCTTTCACCTAGCGAAACGTGACAAGAGCCACCTTACGTCGATATTCTGAGAGGTCGTGGTATTTTACCGGTCGAGCCCGCCCATTCATGCAGCGAACTGCGTGGCTCCACCTTTCGTTTATTGAAGTCCGTTTTGGCTGTTGTAGGAACTTATATTTTATATTGCAGCTATTTGTGTTCCTTTTTGCACCTCTGTCGCATCACCTGAAAGAATCCGATTTCACCAACAACTATCGTCTTGAAAATGGACTAAAAATGTGGCAAGCAATGTGGGAGTTCAGACATCCGGACGCACCGTGCTTCACCACTCTCGTGAAGCCCAAGCCCAAACCTCTTGGTGGCAAGTATTCCAAGAGGCATCAACCAGGCGACGTGTTCATGGGTCGTATGTAGAGATACCTATCAAGTTATTCTCTTTAGTAATTTTATTACTATCGATTGCAACTGTAAGGTGTTTTTCTTTGCTTGATGGGCATGAAACATTGGACCCGGAAACTGGTACCAACTATATTTATATCCCATATTTGCATGTCAATGAATTATTCGTTAATTTCGTACGTCTTCTTTTGAAATTTCCTCAAATGTAAAACTTTTTATATCTTAATACATAATTTGGACAGCAAATGGTCTTCATTTTTCTCGCGACGATACCTACTTTTTCAAGGTATCCAAAGTCTTCTGACTACCAAACTCAAGGCTCTGTTTTTTCAATTACTGGATTCTGCGAGTAGACGTAGGTATGTGGGTATATAATAATTCCCTCATATTACGATATTTCTTTGACTATTTTATTTCAATTTCCGTATTTTAATTCGAGCACGTACCCATTATTTTATGCATTTAATTAAGTATTTCAGTTTCAATTTTTCTTGATAATTATCAGTAACTACATATAAGGAGAGAATAATTGTCTTTCTTTTTGTATCAAAAGTAACGGACCGATTTGGTGAATAAAAATAGTGCACAAACTATTAAAATATGTTCATTATTTTATTTTATTCAGAATTAACATAGGCTAAATAATTAGGGCTAAAAACTTGTAGGTATATCTCGACAATCTACTTTATTCACTTCAATAAATCTTACAATCTGATCTATTTTAGTAATTTTTCTGCGAAACAGGAAAATTTTCTAAGGAGGAGGCGAACAACGTGAATGGACCGGGAAGTCCACCAAGCCAGAATATGTCTACATCGCAGTCAGAAGTGACTTCCAAACAGGCCAGTACGGAAGATGAACCGTGGTTATCTTCACCGAAAGATACCATATTCCCTGAGACTATCCCCGAAGAGAGTTCTAGTACTGAGGAGGAACATGTGGTAAGAAATTGTTTGATTATAAATAATTGTTCATCCCCATTAAATTAGCTTCTACAAAGAAGTGAACTCAATTAAATTGCAGCGTTTTACCTGAAAATAAAACGCATATTAATTTACTTACCTTATTCGAAGCTTACTTATGAGATAGGGTCTTTGGTTTCCGCGTATTCTATATCTATCCTTTTTTTACATATATTGCCCTCCCTTTCACTTCACTTCACTTCCGCTGTGTTAGCACTCATAACGAGTGCGGTGTATTAATTCTTCATTGAGTCTCAACGCCAGGCAGAGCTTGGCTGTAAGCTTCGAATAAGGTAAGTAAATTAATATGCGTTTTATTTTCAGGTAAAACGCTGCAATTAATTTGACTTGACCGTTATTCGAAGCTTACTTATGAGACCTGTTTGTTATCGCCTGGCGGAAGTGATAGACGCCAATGTGATAATGATGTTGTTAATTAATCCAACACAATAGCTTGATCAGGAACTAGAAAATAAACCCAATAATAAATAAAAAATATTTATTGCTCACTAAGTAATCAAGTATATATTTTCAAACAATTGGATTAAATAATGCAGTAATTGAAGGTTGATCAGTAGAGGGCATAACTTCCCGTTGATAAAATTTCCTAAATGTATTAAGCGTCCGCCAATTTCCCCTAGCGAGAATTTCCTCCAGAGGATAATTATCGAACCAGTTTTTTGAGGCTACAGCAGACCTAACGCTTCCTGGCGGTGCTTTTATGCCTGCTTCGGCTAGGAGGGATTTTATCCAGCCTGCAATTAAGGTTTTTGATGCAGGTTTAGATTCACCTCTAACATTAATAAATAAATTATTAGACCCTGCGGACTTTCTACGATTCTCAAGCAGAGTCTTTGTTCGTTGTACCCAGTAAGTAGGACTCAACATTTTATTCTCGTAGTTAGAAGATAGTTTCCAGCCCGATTGCCTATGGTCAATAGAATCAGTTTTTGACCCATAAGCAGGCCACAAAATAATAAAATCATTTTGAAGAATATAACTATTTGAATCGACTCGTAGCAAAGTTAAGTCATGTATTCTTCTACCTGAACAAAGTAGAAGTAAAGCAGCTGTGTGTCTCTGGACTTGGAAAGCATTATTTTCATTAAAGATTTTCTTCTCTAAAAAACTACAAAGATCATTAATATTCCAGATTGGTGGTTTTATTCGTTCAATCGGATTTTGTAAAGCTATAGATCTTAAGATGCGTTTTACAAGAACATTAGAACTTAGCTGACCAGATGTTTCGGGGTTACAAATGGTTGATACTGCTGATTTATGCAGCAAAATAGAATTATACGATAAATTATAAACTAAATGAAGGTCAGACAAGAATCTCGCCAAATCAGAAGCTACTGGCTGCATGGGATCAATCTGGTGAGAGTTGCACCAATTAAGCCACCTTTTCCAAGCACTGTTATAAACCCTACGAGTTGAAGGACGCCATGACTTACCAAGGAGCTCTATTTGACTGCTATTCCATTTATTCAGCATCCCAGACCACCCCCACATTTCCACACCTCCAGAGTCATGTCCCGGACGTTTGGTGGTGGCAGTCCTGTTGTCGTGTCGATCATGAACTTCTCCAGATGAGTCAATGTGAGCGGAGCTGCTAAGGCGCGAGATTCGATATCTGGACGCCAATAAACTCGTTCCCATCGGGGAGCTACTAGTAGAAAAGTCCCTTTTGCTTGGTTGAGGTGACTCAGCACTTTGGGGATTAGACATGGTGGAGGGAACACCCACGCCAAATTGTAGTTCCATTTTTGGGAGAATGCGTCGTGAAATAAGGCATGATTGTCGTTCTGATCTAGAGACACATAATTGAGTACCACATGAGCTCTGTTCGACGCAAACAGATCTATAAGGGGAACCCCCCATATGGAGAATATCATCGTTGTGCACTGCGGTAACAGACTCCACTCCGGGGACACTCGTGACCGTGACAGATGGTCGGCGTGAACATTGTACATGCCCGGTATATAGTAAATCTTCATGTGAATGTGAAAGGATTCTATTAAACAGAAGATTTTGTGGGTTAGATTTAACAACGGAACTGACCTGGTACCCCCTTCGTTTCGGAGGTATGCCACTACTGTCTTGTTGTCGCTTTGAATCATAATAGTCTTGTGATGCAGGAGCCGATAATGACCTTGTAAGATTTTTAGGATCGCCAACATTTCTTTTTGGTTGCAGTGAAGCCGTTTCTCGGTCTGTGACCATAGACCGGAAATTGAGAGGTTGTCCAGTCGAGCACCCCACCCTATGTCCGAGGCATCTGTTGTGAGGAAATGAGAGGGTGGCGGAAAATGTATCGCCGATGATTTCCGACAATTCTGACACCACCATTTCAGATTGCCTATTGCCGCCAGAGTCAATGCACGAGGCAACCTGTGATTTTCTTTCAGCATTTTGTTTAATAAAATCAATAGTGCCCTGAAATTGAGTCTTCCTCTTGGAACTGAAAAACTTGCAAAATTTAGTAACCCTACTAGGCTCTGAAGTCTTTTTAGGGATGTGTGTGGCTTTGACAACATCAGATTTAATTTCCTCAGCAGATCTGGTATTTTGTAATCTGGAAGACGTTTGCAGTTCAACCACGGGTCCCACAGAATTCCTAGAAATTCTAAGTTTTTTGACGGAGTCACTATTGATTTTTGGTGATTTATCATGAAACCTAGAAATTCGAGGTGGTCTATGACCATGCTTACGTCTTTTTGGAGTCGGCTTTCGATCTGATGGGCCACTAAAAAATCGTCCAAATAAACGATTATCCTGACTCCTTTTTGCCTGAGCGTTTGCGCAACCCAATTTGTGAGTGTGGCAAAAGTTCTCGGGGCTGTGCTTAAACCGAAAGGTAAGCACGTCATTTGTAGCAAATTGTTGTTGTAAATCAGACGTAAAAATTTTCGGTGGCTTTGAGCCACAGGTAAATGAAAATAGGCCTGGGACAAATCGATTTTGCATAGCCAATCCTGTGGTTGTAAAAATCCCGGTATTTGATTTACATTTATTAACTTGAAACTCTTCGTTTCGATATATTTGTTCAGTGCCTTTAGGTTGAATATAAGACGAGCCGAGCCGTCGTTTTTGGGAATAAGAAAGATCGAGGAAAGAAAGCTTGGTGATACTGTTACCTGTTCCAAAATACCCTGGTCCAACATTTTGTTTATGGCAGACGTCATCGATACCGAAGGCCGCACATGCAGATGGGTTGCCAGGAATCTGAGAGGATGAGTAAGCGGTGGTTTTCGACAAAAGGGTATGCGATACCCGCTTATTATTTTTAAGATATAAGGTGGAGCTTTCATTAGTTCCCATTGATTTCGAAATTGTAGAAGACGGCCCGCTCTGAAGGAGTCAATACTTACGTTGCTTGCTGTTATTGTTTGTCCAGGTAGACGATTTATTGTGTTTTCGCTTACTTTGTGTATTGTGATTCGTTCGGGCACGAAAATTATTATGAGTAGATGCTGTAAACAAATCATTATGAAACTCGCGGTTACGAGTCTTATAAGCACCTTGTAAAGGTGTGTTTGTACTGCCTCCCTGAGGAGCTAAATAATTGCTAGCACAGTGAGAGTGCGTAGTATAATTAGCATGAGCTGTTTTGAAATTAGCCTGCGAGGGCGTTATATATGGTTTTGATTCCCGAGTGTGGGCAAATGATTTATTAGCATCTACCTGTGAGGCAGATAAAGCGTCAGACCTCCTTGGCCAAAAACATTTACTAGGCCCCCCTGCTTTTTCTACAGCAGCTGTAAATTTTTCTGTATGAAACAGGTTATCGTATGTCGGTGGGATTTTCTTTAAGCAAGATTTCATCAGAGGGTCTCTAGTTTGTTTAATTATGTTATATCTACGCATTTCTAAAATTTCCGCACGATGACCACAAATAATCTGTAACATGTCTAAGGAACATTTATTGTAGGTACCTGAGGAAAAAAGGTTATTCACTTTTTCAAAAATGTTATCATAGTTTAAACTGTTTTCATTCTTCGCCCACAAGAATAGTTCCTGAAATAAATCTTGTAAAGCCTCGTTTTGTTTGAGCATACACATTGTTAAGGCTGCAAAAGCCCTGTCCGCACACAGGAGGTGACGAGAAGACTCGAACGCCTTAACTTCATCATTGATTTCGATTTCAGTAAAACCAGGGGAATAATTGTACAATTTCTGGGTGTCCGCATATCTAATTTGATTCCAATCACTTTTATTTAAATGTTGTAAATCACAAAGTAAATTCAAATGTTTAGAATTTAATTATTTGAAAAGGATTTTAATATTTTATATTTAAAGAGGGTGGATACGAAAATAATTTTCACGTTTGAAGCAAGAACTCGTTAAGACTGTTATTCGCAGCGGAAAACAAGACGCCAATGAAGAATTAATACACCGCACTCGTTATGAGTGCTAACACAGCGGAAGTGAAGTGAAGTGAAAGGGAGGGCAATATATGTAAAAAAAGGATAGATATAGAATACGCGGAAACCAAAGACCCTATCTCATAAGTAAGCTTCGAATAACGGTCAAGTCAAATTAATGTTGTATTTTAAAATTACCTATATACATGAATGGTTGTATATAAGACGAAGTTTGGAAAGTCGCGATGATAATTGACAAGATAAGAGGAAATTGCATTGCGTAGTCTTGCGTGGCATGGTTTATCATTCCTGAATGTAAATAATAAACTTAAATGTGGAAGGAAAAAATAGGGCGTGGACACCCTCCGCGCTAAAGAAGTGAAACTTTGTAACATACTGTATACTACATATAAAAAGAGCACATCTGACCTACATTACGACAGGTTGGCCATTGGTGAAGAAAACAACCACTGACCGATCCTACATTTAATCTCCACCCGAGTATAAATCTTTTTCTGGTTCTAATTCTATTTCCGCTTTTTTATGGGATAGGAGGGCAAACGAGCAGGCATGTCACTTGATGGTAAGTGACCAGCGCCGCCCATGGACACCTGCAATTCATATAGTGTTACAGTTGCGTTGCCGACCTTTAAGGGAGTAGGATAGGAAAGGATGGGGATGGGGTATGGATCTCTCTCACCGAACGAAACGCAGCATGAGCCCCTTTATGGCGATCTCATGAGAGGTCGTGGTATTTCACCGGTCGAGCCGGCCCATTCATGCAGCGAACTGCTTGACTCTACCACTGTTAAGCTTTTTACCGCTTTTTAATTTACTCGCAATGCGTCCTTTCATTTGATACCCAAATTGCAGAAATGCATTAAGAATAATTACTGTTTTATCTTGGAGGATCTGCGATATTGGATTTAAGACAACGTCACATTATTTTTTGAGTTACTGTCAATAAGACCCCTTTCATTTGATATTAATATTGTAGAAATGCATTAAAAATATCTATTCCGCCGACGGGTGTTAGTGTGGAAGATGCGAATGGTAGGGAAGTTTGGATAAAAAAACCTGTTGTGCCAACTCCAGATAACGGGAGCAGGACAGGTAGAGGATGAATGAAAGCTGAAGCTTTCTGCTCACTTAAATGTGATAATTATATTTCTTTAATATCTATACTAATCTATAATATTAAATAATTTATATTCATCTCGAAAATCTGCCCATTTCCTCGCTACTAAATATTTGCCTGAACCTGCGTAGTATTATAGACGTACAAACGTAAAAGTACCGCACATTTACCTAAATCATGCTAATATCACGCTCATTATCATTTCCTTGCTAAGTTAGTTTGGCACAGCACGTCACCACGTGGTTTATCCTCCACCAGGAGTAAAATGCAGCCTTAGATGATCTTATAATATGACGCTCTTCTTTAGTTTATTTACCGCCTACCCTCCGAACAAAACTTCGGTGGTCCTGTTAAAGAGGCCTACACGGTGTACGCCGCTGACCCCAGTATATTTCAACCGAGAAAAATTGACCCCACCAAACAGCCTCTACCTGGCATCAAACCTTTACCATCGATCACCAAAATGAGGTAATATTGTAAAAAATGTTATAATTAGAAATATCTCAAGAAGTCGTGGGTTCGAATCCTGGCTCATGCGAGGAAATATCCGGTATTTACTCGGAAATTATCTGTCATAAATATCGATGAGAGGACAATATTGGGTCGGATGTAGGTGTGGCAATGGGTTCCGCCATCCATTCCATTTGGGACGTAATAATTCGGCGAGTCGAGGCGTAACAGTCGCTGCCTACACCTTCGGGTATAAAAAAGCATAAAGTTACACGGTACAACAATTTATATCAACCATGCATTTGGAAACTAACAAAATGTAATTACTTAATATTATGTAACGTTCACAGTTCGTCCGATAAAGAATCCCTATCGGATAGCGGCGGTCCAAAAGGTACACCGACAATGGAGAAACCAACGTCTGCAAAACAAGGGAACGTGAGTAGAATAAGTATTTTTGAATATTATTGAACAACAATAAAAATATTTTAGCGCCACAAGAGTACAATAATTTTTTTTCATCCGCTCAATTTGGACAGGCTAAAGCTTAGAAGACACACTGCCTTTTAAAGTGAAACTTTTATTACATCGTCTCAAACTTTTTCGTCTGCGTGTTGCATGTCGCGTGACGGTCGGCCGCGGAGTAGGGATAAAGTGAAAGGCGCTCGTCAGAGCGCCTTTCACGTCTATTATCGTTTATAAATGTAACCAATATTTTATGGTAACTAAAATACGTGAACAGTGACTTACATTCGATTTTCGAAAAAAATAATATTTCGAAAATTTTTAGTTAAATGTCTATAATGTGAAAAAAGTTTCACTTTTACGGTGGTTTCATAAAACCACACAATCTTTTTTTGTAATCGTTTTTTCTGTGGTTAGAATACAACACTGTCTGACCAAGCCTGCTCTCCATAAGATGTTTTATATCGTAAGGAGTCAAGCAATCATTATAATATTCCTCTGGGGCCTCGTTCAATAACGCCCAAAAGGTCTAATAATTTGCCGGACTGCCTGGTGTATTGTATTGGGAAAAACGAGTACCCACTGCGTAATAGTGGTCGGTGGATTCGTATTCCCAGCCGTGTATAAATATTTTTTAATGGTACCAGAAAATATTTACTTTTGAACACAGCGTCATTTCCTTTACTTCAAAACTAGATGGCGCTGTAAGTATTAAAGAAAAATTACTATAACAATTAAAGGTTAATCTAATACTCCATACTTATAATGTAAACCTTTTAGATTTCAGTTCAATAATATTTTAATTTTATGTACAGATATCCGCGGCCACATTCCTCGATGTAGCAACTTTACGTTGCTTATTTACTACCCAGTGGCAGGAGGAGGGTGTATATTGGGCCTTGCACTATCTATACAATAGGTACGATACCATTACTAACATAATATTCTCATTTAGCGTTCTGATCTTTCTGCTTACCGTGTAAGAGGTTTGCGTGAAAACTTTACTGAAATTTATCAAAAGTCTGGTGGTCTTTTGACACACCGATATCTTTTTAAAACTTAGTCCGACGTAGGTATGTCAATTTATTTCGCGACTAATTATATTTGGGACTTAATTATTTTTTACTCTATTGCAGGTTCCGTGATATTTGTGATGACATGTCCACACAGACTAAACCGAGGAAACGTAGCAACTCACTGCCAATACCGAAGATCGAAGTGTCTCTCTATCAAAGTCCGGACGTGAAAGACAGAGATTCATTGAAAAACTTCATAGAAGTACCGGAAGTGAAAGATATGTCACCGTTGGCGGAAATGCCATTCGCAACACCACCCAAGGTTGAAGAGGAGAACCTGATGACGCGACGCTCCAGCGAGAAGATAAAGCGTAAAATGAAAATGGCCGACCTGAAAGCGTTTGTTGAAACTAAACTCCTATCAAAATCGGAGAAGGCTCTGGAGAAAATTGGACATGAAGATACAAAATTCTCATTTCATACTGCAGTTAGGATGATGTCTGTCTGTGGCTATAATTTTTTTATATTGCTATATAACGTTTTATTATTACTAAATTTATATTTCATATTAATTTTACGTCCACCTGTTCCAGGAGTATCATAGAAGTCTTGACAATCCAGATGAAAGACCTAGTTCCGCATTAGGAAGTAATTTTGCCCCCCTAGCACCAAGACTTACTGGTGGTGATCTTTTCCATTCCACGCTCGTTAAAGGGAAAAGTATGCCAAGCCTCAGGTGAGCAATAATACGCAACAAACATACACCATTCATTTTATTTTATTTTTAACTTAGTATTTTTTTAATACTAAAAATATTAATAGGTATTTTAATTTCAAAATCTTAGACATTATTTATAGTAGATGTGAAATATATCAAAATTTCTTTCCAAATTACCTCCCTCGTCATTAGATTACATTTACTTATTAGTTTATATAGGTTTTTAATACTAATAGAAAAGTATTATATTACTGTCCAATTATTTTTCAAAAACTATAAATTTACATTCTGATTTTTTTTTTCACTACTTATTTAAATTCATAAATAGTTTAAATCAAGCCCAAATACCCAACAATCTATTTCATTACGTCTCATTTAAACTCCCTATTTTATAGTCTGTCGGTAACATATATACTTTCGTAACTTATGCACAGCATGTTTGTTTTTTATTAAACACAATATTCTGTGTGAATAATTCTTGTTTAAAATATTATTATATTTATTCTGTTTCTCCGGTCTTGTTAACGCTTGTACCCGTACACTATTGTTATGGACGGTATGGTCGCTAGCTGTCTGATTGACGAGCTAGCATCCAATGGGTAAGTCAACAATGACAAATTAGAAGCTTCGTATATTATTAGCAGTAGTCTTGCTCGCCGGATCGTTAAACTACCATACTAGCAATGCGATATAGTTATTATGAGCTTTGTATAAACAAACGCTTTAAATACTACAATAATGTCTGAGCTTATTTTGTTAAAATTTAATTTCTTGACGGCACATTAAAAACCAATGATAGAAAAAAAAACACAACATGTATATGTAAGGTGTAACATTATTTAACACACTATTGCAGTAAAGCTCTCTTAAATATTATGGATTTTTTAAAGAAATTAATGGAAGAACCCTTTTTTAATTGAGTTTTACTGTACTTTTTATATATATTTTTATATGCACGCACAATGAGCATTTATAGTCGTATTTTTAATTGGAAAAAGCTAGCTGACAGTTAAGGTCACTTTGTAAAATAATGTTGCCACATTTAAAGTAATAGTGATGCATTCAGTTCTTATTCAATCAGATGAATGAACAATGAGTGAAATAGTTAATCATCTTATACAAATTATACTAAACACTGTAAAACTTATACTACTCAATTGAATAAATAATTTGCCTCGTCTCGCCGTTATGTTTACGTTCCAAATGGAATAGGTGGCGACCTATTGCCATACCGGGCACAAAGTCAGTTATCGATATTTCTCACACATAACTTCCGAAAACAATTTCATAAAGTCATTGGTGTGAGCCAGTGTCTGGAACCGAACGGTCCGGGTTCGATTCCAGACACTGGCTCACACCAATGACTCTGGATCAGAAGCCGTGTGCTCGACCACTGCGCCACCGAGACTGTTATATATAACAAATAATTTACTTTATCAGAATTTTTAAAAACTGTATAAAATTTTAAGTCTTAAAAATGTCATGATATTAAAAAATTTTCATCTGAAGATGAATATAACAAAAAATATGTAATGAACGATGTTTTTTCATTTTCATTACCTACCTATAATTGTTTAATTTTATACATCCATAGTTTCAATTACGTGATGTATTGAAAATGGGACAATCTTACAAGTTTCTGAACTATGATAGACTAATTTTCCCAAGCTAAACAATCGTGGCAATTTTATTCATTCAAGAGTTTTTTCATTCATTCGTGTTGCTACAACACTATTTTTTTTTTCATCATAAACTGACAACATCGTAAACGTCAGTGGTTGTTGTTTAATTAAAAATCCGACTATAGATCAGATAAATATGCATCTCACGCAAATTGATGCAGTAGAATAATACTAGAGTTAAAATTACTTAGCTAGATGATATTATATATTTGTTTATTTATATTATTCAAGTCCTGATCCCAACGCTAACTTATGGAAGCGAGAGCTGGGTATGGCAGAGTGTACATGAAAGTAGAATAAACGCGGTAGAAATGAGGGCACTACGCAAAATCTGCGGAGTGACTCTCGCTGACCGCATAGAAAACAAGGTTGTAAGGAAGGAAGTTGGTTTGAAAGAGAGTGTCGGTGTAAAAGTAAGAAAGGGCATGCTCCGATGGCTCGGACATGTAGAAAGAATGGTTGATGCAAGACTGACTAAGCAGATATACAATGCAAAAGCGGATGGATGTAGGAGTCGAGGACGGCCAAGACACACAAATAGAACGTGTTCTGGAGGAAGGTGATGTTAAGAGCCTCAAAAACCGACGCGCGTGCATGAAAAGAGTTATGAAAGTCAACGAAGCGAGTGAGGCGTGTAAGAATCGTGCCCTATGGCGCTCTGTTCTCTCTGCCTACCCCGCAAGGGATTTGGCGTGAAGTTATGTTGTTGTTGTTGTTTATTCTAATTTAATAATTATACAATTTTGTAATTGTATGCAAATCAATAATATCATGCGAATGTAAACAAAATATATATATCAGTAGGTATCATAATATATAAATAACTCATCAACAAAAATATATATATATATATATTATTATAAAAAATACATAATTAATTAGCATGAATATATGAATACGATAAAACACACTTATGATGTGAAACGTTTAATAAATAAAATATCGTTTAATAACATAAATAATTAAATAAAATAAATACTCAAAATTATATAATATATTGTAATTAAATTTCATAATTAATGAACATGCCGTATATTTCAGGTATATCGGTGAAATTAAGACTGAAAGAACTCGGTGTGCTGTCAACATGAAACCAGTATATGTTCAGAAAAAGAAGAATCCTATCATAACTGTGACAGAACATACTCCGACACCTTCACCAGATTATCTGTCTAAGACAGGACAGGTAAGTACATACATGCATACATAACTTCACGCCAAATCCCTTGCGGGGTAAGCAGAGAGAACGGAGCGCCATAAGTCACGATTCTCACACACCACACTCGCTTCGTTGACTTTCATAACTCTTTTTATGCACGCGCGTCGATATTTTTGGCTCCTAATATCCCCTTCCTCCAGAACACGTTCTATTTGGTCATGGAATGATTTATTGGCAGTCTTCGACCCCTACATCCATCTACTTTTGCATTGTTTTAATTTGTTTGTTTTTCTGTTTTGCCATTTTTGTGTTCTCGTTAGACTCCAATTCCATTGATTTCTTTCGTCTTTCAGAGTTTAATTAGCCTACGCTTTGTTCTTTATAATTGTGATGAAAGTTATATAATTATTATGCATTATTTTTATCAGGGCTCAATGGAATCCCAAATCGACTCTGTAAGCATGCAAGGGTCTCAGCACATACCGACACCAGAACGTAAGCCGAGTCTAACACGCTCGCAGACTGACTCCAACATCACCTACGTGGTGGAAGAAATACAGGAGGCAGCTGGCTCCATCCACTACATCACCAAGGATGGTGATATTGATTTTCAAGTTGTCCTTAAGGTAATTTTACCAGTCAGTAAGATGTATCAAGGATAGATATATCTGATTAATTACCATGATTAGACCATAGGTTGGAATGGGCAGTGATTTAAGGTCGTTGACGGCATATCCATATTATTGTCTACGTTTGAGTAGACAATAATATGGATATGCCTATGGATATGTGAAAAACGTATTACTGTGCAATTATTTATTTTAATTGTATTAATGTTGACAGTCAACATATTGAAATTGTATCCGATGAGGATTAAAAATAATTTATTTATGTTTTTGTTTAAATAAAAATAAGGATAAAATGGCATGTCCATATTATAATATCTTGATGCAAGTACATGAAATTATGATTATAGTACACATAGTATTTCAAAGGAAATGTATCGACATTTAATCTGTAATACCGGAAGGTGTAGGCAGAAGTATAATACCACGAGACGCTAGGTTAATCTTCTCGTTTCAAATGTAATAGTTGATAAAATCTATTGCCATACATAGCTACCAATTTTTTTGGTAATCAATCATCAATATCTATCGCAAGTCGTTACTGTGAGCTACCATTCGAACTTAGCACCTCTGAACTAGAAGTCAGAGTGCTGAACCATGAGGTCAGCAGAACCATCTGATCAATTATACGTTTCGGTCTATTTCAGGCTGTATATTCAGTTTCCACAATGGACAGCTATTATATAACTATACGAGTAATGGAAGTAATGCTCAACTTAGTGGACACACTCATGGACATTGGAGTCCATAAGAATTGGCAGAACATTTGTAACGTTGAGGAGCCCCAACCGGCGACTGCTGACCCGCTCGGAGATTTTCACAATAAGGACAAAGACAAGGATAGCAAAGTAGGTTTGAATAATTTTTACCTACAAATATTAGCGTAGTCTATATAATTGACGCACTCAAGGCTTTTTATAAGGATATGGGGCATGCATAACAGCATGGCTCTACCACAGTTAGTAGAGTGTTAGAGTTGCACGGTCGGTCTTTAAGATAGGTTGGTAAGTAGGATAGGATGGCAGGTGAATGGAGGCTTGCCCTTCGGATATCTCTGTCGCCGAACGTAACCCGACATGAACCACTTGGCGTTGATTTACTGAAAGGTCATGGTATTTCACTGGTCGAACCAGCCCATTCGCGCAATGTAATCTCTGAATCTGCTGCACATGAAACATGGCTGCTCGTTACTCATTTTCTTATTTGGTATATTTTTGGAGGTTACTCAAGTTATATTCACGTACGGACATATTTTTCAGGAAAGAGATTCTGGTATTCCATGTGCCCAGAGTCAGGAGTCAACCAATGTAGAAGCGGAGACCAAAGAGAACTCGAAGGAGGAGGAAAACTTAGACTGTCCTTATTACATGATAATGCATATTGTACTGCGGTAAGTGGTCGATCGACTGCGACAGACAGATATTCTGACATTCTTTCTGCATGTAGCCAGTAGATGGCACTGCCATCTGGTCATATTTCTTCTTTTTAACCAATTCTAACGTGAATGTGACATAAATAGACACATATGCCTGCGCCTTCTTCCGTTAGTTAAGCTTTAACATAACATTTAAATTATTATCTTTGCAGTCTGTTACGTCAATTAGGCTGTTCCCACGGATGCACGTCGGCACTCCGTGGTCCTCAAGCGGAGTGTCTCCGCGTCCAGGCGCGGAACTCTCTCCGCCAACTGCGGACTGCCTCTATACCTAAATTCACATTGCGTTTGAAGGAGATGACCAAGTATGCCCCGATAAGAGAAGTACTGGATAATTTACATGCGTCAGTCGGGTTTTGTGCTGACCCCGCCACAATAGTCTCCCCAATGAGTGAGTTGTCACTTTTATGGATTAACAATACTCTATTACCTTTTTTTGTAACTTAGATTGAATTGCGAAAGTGTAAACTTTACAAATTAAAAACAAACTCGGTTTTCCCTCAATAATTAAAAAGATAGTTGCGGTGGTCCAGTGGTGTAGCACACGGCTTCTGAATCCAGAGGTCGCGGGTTCGAATCCTGGCACACACCAATGACTTATCGAAACGTAACTTAAGGTAACGCAGGCAACGTAAACATAACGGCGAGTCGAGGCTTAACAGCCACTGCTTACACCTTCGGGTAGAAAAAGGCGTGAAGTTATGTTATGTTAATTAAGAAGACATGTCTTTCAGGAATATAATTTTCTTCAGTTTTTAGCTTTGCTCCTTCTCTCTTGTCAGCCTGTATATCCGATGAGCAAATGTTATTTAATTTTGCTGTCTTTATGGCTTTGCAGATCTAAACGGATTCTTTATTCTTCTAATTTATAAAATTTTCGTATCACGGTGTGCATTGTTGAACTCCTCCGAAACGGCTTGACCGATTCTCATAAAATTTCATATATTCTCATAATATATTTTTGTTAATTAATTTTACTTTTTTTGCCAACCTTAACTAAAATTAAACAAGTAATATCAAATCACATATATTTTTCTTCTAATTACAGATCAAACTAAACGTGGCTCTGTATTTACGAAATCACCTGAATTAAGTCATTTACAAAATGGCTACGCTACCAACTTCGGCGCTGGTCAGGGAGCGAACGCGAACCGAGCCATAGAGACGTTCATCGTGGAGACAACGTTCAGGGTGCTCGTTACCAGGTTCGCGCTGATGCATAAGGAGTTGAAGATGCTCGATAACTCGGTAAGGGCAATACTAGTATCGTCACGACTTTTATATGCCAAGGGGTAGGTAGCGAGAATCATGCTTGAGATCAAGGGGTTTCTTAAGAGGAGTCATAGACTTATTGCCACGTTTTGTCAGCATATTATTAACAAAGCCTTTCCAAGAACAAGACCTCTTCTTACAACTCCAAAAAGTAGCTCTGAAGGCTGATATGGATGCGCGTCAATCCATATCAACCCGAAACATCTGATTCAGAAACAGGATGCTTAACAACTTGATTTGATTACCCAAGCCATCGTTTCCCAAAGTGAGCGATAATACCCCATTGTGTTGCCACAATGGGTCGTAAAGGCTCAAGGGGGGCGGTAAGAGCTCAAAACCTGCTATATTTTAAGTAGTTCGATGCAGGCTGCACAGGACCAGGAGTTATGGTGTGTTAATGGGGAGGCCTACGTTCAGCAGTGGACAGATCTGATGAGGATGATGAAAAAATTGTTGTTCGCAAATGGGTAGTATAAGTTTGGGATCCGCTGATCCAGACTATAAAAATATTATTTGTTTTTGCAGGCATTATACACGGAGGTGCGACTGTTACTGAGTTACGTGAGAGAGGCTCATGGTAGTCAGTTCCGTCTGGTGGCCTTCAGCGCTCTCCTGGACACAGCTGAAAGACCTGACAGTCAACAGAAGGACTTCAATATGCAAACGACCAGAGTTATTAGGTAGTAAAAACTATAAAACTAGCTGACCCGGCAAACTTTGTTTCGTCTCAGAAGCAATAAACGAATAAACATTTATTTGAGATTTTTCTGGAATAAAAGTGACCTAAGTTACTGCTTATCGCATCAAAATCGGTCCAGCTATATCAGAGATTAGCCGGAACAAACAGATACACAGACCAAAAATGTTATTTTGTTTAATTTATGCATGTAACAAATAGTGGTTATATATATGTATATATATATATTATATATTATTACAAACATACACTTATTTATTTAAATGTATGGATGTCAGAATATGACGAAAAAGGAGGATACTTTTCATAAAACATGTTTTTTTTTTCGATTTTGAATTTTTTTTACTTTTGTTTTCGCAGAATAGATGAAAAATAAGCGTAATGGAAAAAAAATGAAAAAAAATATAAAATACAAAAGAGGTTGCATCGGCCGGGAATCGAACCCGGGCCGCCCGCGTGGCAGGCGAGCATTCTACCACTGAACCACCGATGCTCATGATGAACATGCCTGAATAAGGCTTCATTCTAAATGATACTTTCTAATTTTCAAATAACATCGAAATAAGAATTTGCCAATATTTCATTTTACGACTATCTATCACAAAGAATCGTTGATTTAATTTATCTTTCACATAAGCATCGGTGGTTCAGTGGTAGAATGCTCGCCTGCCACGCGGGCGGCCCGGGTTCGATTCCCGGCCGATGCAGTCTTTTTTTGGATACATTTTTAATTCTTAATTAATTAATACATTTCCAACGATAAAAATATATCTAACATGTTTTTATTAAAATTATTTATTATTAATTAAAAAAAAATAAAGACTAAATAATCTTATACTAATACATGTACCTACACATACATAAAATAAGTTACAGCTGTAATACTTAAATCTAATTCAGTAGTTTGTATCATTGATTGACCAGCTCAAGAATCCAGTTCATGAATAAAAAAATTACATGTATTGGTACAATAAATATTACACACAAATATATGAATATTTGTGTGTAATATTTATTGTACCAATACATGTATTTTTTTTAAATATATGAACAAAAAAAAGTAAATAAATTTTGCATGTACATTGCTACTGTAATTTAACCAATTATGAATAAGCAGGAAATAAAAGGCTTTTTTATTTTTTTTTATTTGTTTTTTATGCACATATCTGTTATTACATGTATGTTTAATGTATTTGACGCAGACACATTCCTCGTATGAGCGAAGAGGAAAGGGGCTCGGACACTGGAGCTGACTCCGGCTGTGCTCCCGACGATCGAACACATAAAAAGTTCACCTTCAAGAAACGAAGCACTTCCTCTACTGGAGCACATGTGCGTGAGAACAAGTATTGTTATTTAGCTCAACTAATAACAACTCAACTTTTTATCCACAGCTGTGTCCACTGGGCAAGCGCGCTCTAAAAGTTTTAGTACATTTGCACGTGTACCAAAATTGACGTTAATTTTGTATGTTTGTATAGAACTGATCACAGATAAGATACTAAGATAGCCTAAAAATAGTCGATAATAATAAGTTTTCAAGTAAGGAGAATACATGGAACAGAAAATATAAATGTTAAGATGTGAATATAACCAAAAATGGATGGATAGGATAAGAAGTGAGTAGGTATATTAGAGGAAGCATGAAAGTAGTACCGATCATGGAAAGTAATAGAAATGGTATATTGGTGTCGAAGGGACACGTTATGAAAAGGGAAGAGGGTCATGTTGATTGTTTTCAGTGATGAGAATGACTGTGGATGGACACATTTTTTTTTATGGGATAGGAGGGCAAACGAGCAGGCGTGTCACCTGATGTTATGTGATCAGCGCCGCCCATTGGACACCTGCAACACATATAGTGTTACAGTTGCATTGACGACCTTTAATGGAGTAGGATGGGAAAAGATGGGGAGGTCCACCCCCCTTGGGTGGACCTCCGGTTACCTCTCTCACCGAACGAAACGCATCATGAGCCACTTTACGTCGATCTTCTGAGAGATCTGCTTGGCTCTACCACTGTTAAATGTGTATATGATTTGAGTATTAAGGGAGTAAGTGTTGAGACGACGAGTAATAGAAGAGAATGGAAAAGGAAGACATGACATTTAGATTGGGATATGGGCAGGAAAATGATACTCAACTAATAGTGTTCTCCGCAGAGTCTTCTTGAAACTGAAGGTGGTGATGAATCGGCGAGTCAGTCGCCCCTGTCTGTACGGACACGTCGCTATCAACTGACTCCACGACAGTCGGAACGAACTATACCTTCAGGCTCCTCAACGGATATCACCCCACATCATAAGATACATCACTCCAAGTCTATACCGTCCAAGTTTCATATCAGCGGCATTGGTGATTATAATTTTTATTTATGTATATATCTACTATGATAAAAAACAAACAATAAAAGAAAATTTGCGCAAAATGTAGGGTAAACAATGTTGAGTAAGTGTACAAATGTTCCAAATACACTTTGCCGCGCAAATTTTGAATAGTGAGGGGAAAAGCATGTCACATTTCAAACAAGTTAATTTATTTAATTGTCATTGAGGTAATCACTAACCCTGTAATATGATGTCTTAATTAGAAATGTTTTTACTGTAATATTTAGGCGATTTATAAATATGTACAGTGTAAACTCGAACTAGATAGCCAACACATAAAATCGATATTAGCATCGATTTTCCATCAGGTCCTGTTATTGCCGGCAGAGCTTTCTCAATCAGGCAGCGGTTGTATTTAAATACTTTGTTGGCGAAATTTGTTTCTCCTCGGCAATAATAAACAAATAAAAGATTTTTATAAAAAAAGTAGCCTAAGTTACATATTATTGCACCAGCTAAAAGTCCCGTCGAAATAGGTATAGTCATTTCAAAGATTACGCGGAACAAACAGTCAGACTTTCAATATTTCAAACAGACGCTCCAATTTTATTTACATAAATAGATAACTGCAATGATTTTTTTTATAAAATTTAACGACCTGGTTGCTAGGACCTTTAAGTCGGGTCTTTTTATTATAATTAACAGCTTCATTCTTAACCAAACCTAGCCTAAACCTACAGCTTAACCTAACCTAACCATCCATAAAGTCGTGGCACTTTATGCATGATGTTCCGAGGGAGTTTTGACGACAATGTAAAAGAGCACACTAAACACGATATCTACACCATCTCCCACATTTGCACTCATATACGAACACTTATTAAATAAAACGCCACGAATTTTATTCAATAATATCCATTGAAACACAAATTTGGGAAAATAATGCAAATAACGGACATGTCTCTTCCACAGTCCCGCCAAAACTCCAACTGTAATGATAGAAACATTATAGAACAGACTAATATAAGAGACATTTTGTACATTGTCAGTGAACTGGTTTCGTCAAAAGCCGCAGCAGTCCCAGTCGCTGATCCGCAACGGTGGCGGGTCTGGTGAGTCTCTGCCCATATCGGGCAGCATGATATCGCTGGCGCGGCCGCCGCACGTGCCGCTCGCACACACGAGCCGGCCCGTGCACGTCAAGAAGAGGGTCGGCGTCACACTCAACAAGTACATTACAAACAATATATATACTTAGTCATGCCATAAATATTGTAACATAGAAAAAACATTTTTTTTAATTGCAAATAACATTTATTATTTTTACAGTGTGTTACTTTAATACTTAAATATAAAACGATATAAAAAGCTTATTCGAAATGGTCTCCATTGGCTGCAATACAGGCCTTTAAACGTTGAGGCCATTTATCAATAGAAACACGCACTCTTTCCATGGGAAAATTCTTCACTGCCAATCGTATGGATTGTTTTAGGGACTATAAATTATTATGACGTTTAGAGCAAGCCGTACTCTCTAAAACTGACCACAAATCATAATCCAGTGGATTAAGATCGGGACTAGACGACGGCCAATCTTCAGCTCTAATGAAGTCCTAAACGTTCGCTCCCAACCCAGATTGCGTGGACCGAGCTTTATGACCCGGTGCCGCGTCTTGCTGGAAGGACCATACTTCGTTATTGAACATGGTGTTGTTAAGGGGCTTGACTACCTTTTCAAGAATGGTATCTTGATACACTTGTGCCGATGTTTTGATACCTTTTTCACAAAAAATATGGCTCAGTCACTCCTTCGTAGCTAACACCCCACCAAACCATCACTGAAGTCGGATAATGCCCACGTTGCACTCTGTCAACTAATTGGGAACCTTCCTTAGAGCTTTGAGCATAAATACGGTCATTTTGTTTGTTAAAATGTTGCTCAATTGTAAAATTTTTTTCATCCGTAAACAATATTTTTCTGTGACCTCCCTTTGCGTACCGCTTCAGTAGTGGTTTAGATTTTAACACCCTATTCTTTTTTAAATTATCAGTTAATAAATGACCGGTGCGCCTCTCATAGGCTGCAAGTCCTAAGTGATCTTTTAAAATACGCGATATTGTTCTAGGTGCTATCTGCATCTCCCGAGATAAAATCTTTTGCTTGCGGACAGGATTTCTTCGAATTCTTTCTCTTACTGCTTTGACCGCCTTTTTCGTACGAACACTATGTGGACGACCAGGCCTTTTTTTGTCACAAACAGAGGAGGTCTCATTGTACCTATTAATAGCCCGGTATACAAACATTTGACTAATACCAAGTGTATGGAGAGTTTTAAAAATTGCAAATTACCTACTTTGTGTAATGCAATCACAGCGATTCGGTTCTCTTTATCACCCCACTCCATTTTAATATCGCAAAATATTGTACAGTGTATTGGCGCCAAAACTAGAAAACACAATGAACAATCGTATAAAAATGACAGATTCCAAATTGAAATGTAATATTTTTTTATTTTTAGTCGTAACAGTATTTATGGCCAGACTAAGTATATTTTTTAATATATTTTTTCTACCCGAAGGTGCAGGCAGCGGTTGTTAAGCCTCGACTCGGCGTTACGTTTACGTCCCAAATGGAATAAGTGGCGAACCTATTGCCATACCAGGCACAAAGTTTTTAGACATCGATATATATCACACATAACATTGTGTGTCAATGGTGTATGCCTGGATTCGAACCCGCGACCTCTGGATTCAGAAGCCGTGTGCTCTACCACTGGACCACCGAGACTTGTTGACTAGACTTTTTTATTTTGTTTTTATTGGATAGGAGGGCAAACGAGCACATGGGTCACCTGTATGCAAAATGTAAGCGACTTCACACAGGCCATAAACACCGTGGTGCGTTGAATTCCTTTAAGGGAGCAGGATAGAAAAGAATGGGGAAGGAGGGTAGGCCTCCAGGTAAGTACCTCTCTCACTGAACAAAACGCGGCATGAGCCACTTCACCGCGATCCTCTGAGAGGTTGTGATATTTCACCGGTCGAGCCGGCCCATTTATTCAGCGTACTTTTGGATCTACCTCTATCAAAACCTTCCAACCTTTCATTACTGAACGTGTTAGCAGCGACACCTTCTGTCGCATATACAGGGTTAATTTTAATATACTAATACTATTCTACACATAGCTCCTTTGTGTCATTCTAAACAACTTTTCTTTTATCAGTTTTACAAAAACCTAAAACTCTAGTAAAAAAAACGATTTTTAAGATTTAATTGTACCATCTGACACTTTGTAACTCTGTATTTTGTACTAAACGTACCTATTTCACCCGATTTTCATTCAGTGTAGCAGCTCTGTTTATGCATCTAAACAAGAGAAGCGAGTTCCCGCGTTTTCTACACGAAACTGCTTTTAATTCACATACCTAATCGGATATCGTGTAGATTACGAAATTAAAGGTGTTAGAAATGTATTTTTAGGCTAATACACTTAAAATTTAATGTATTTCAGGAAATTTGAATTATTTACCTACCTATTTAATGTAGGTATTTATGTGAAAACTCGATTATTCCGCCCACGATATTAAGCATTCGAGATTATTCAGACATACCAACTGCGACTAATTACATTTATTAAATACTTGCCACCGCAACTGAATGGCATTCGTCACTTTACCAATTCGCACACAATGAGATGACACGCGCGGTACATCAAACGTCACGGGCGGTAACTTACGGGCGACTAACATATGTTTGGCTAATGACCTACGGGAGCAATCAAAGTACAAATGCCGCGTGACCTTGCCCCGCTACCCCTTCATACCGTTGTCACTCGGTGCGCTCAATGCAATACGTAGACTTAGTTAATATTTTACAACTACCGATTTTAATTATTTAAATTTGTTTGAAATGAAAAAAAAAAAAAAATTGTGATTTTTAAAAAGTCGTAGAATAAAAGTGTTAGGTAATTACCTACAGAATATACCCTTAGCTAATTATTAGTATATTTGAAATAACCCTGTATATACTAACTGTTTTATATGGAAAATGGGAGCAAAGGAGAAATCGGGTCTGTTCGTGGTAAGCGAGTATCAACAGCTACACCGAGAGGGTAACAGTTTTTAATATGAGATAGAGAAGGAGATGGAGAGTGTAGGGGGGAAAAGGGGTAGACATCGGTACACTTCTCTCACTGTACAAATCGCGTTAAAAAGTCACTGTTCATTTTCTTGTCAGGTTGTGGTATTTTACCGGTCGAGCCAGACCATTCATGCAACTAACTGCATGGCTCTACCACTAAACGTATTACGTTTAGAAGTTCAAGTTATGCAAACTACCTTTAGATTAATGAACGATAACTTCTTAATATTGTTATGTATTTAAAGGGCACGAAAGCGAGTAGAAGATAGACTGAACCGATTTGCATTCAGAAAGATGGGGAAAAAGAGAGATGGTAGCATTGAAGATACGAGCGGTGGATGTGAGTTTGTATATTAAGTTTACTATATTCCACTAAGGATAACATACATACATAACTTCACGCCAAATCCCTTGCGGGGTAGGCAGAGAGAACAAAGCGCCATAAGGCACGATTCTTACACATCTCACTCGCTTCGTTGACTTTCATAACTCTTTTCATGCACACGCGTCGATTTTTGAGGCTGCTAACATCACCTTCCTCCAGAACACGTTCTATTTGGTCATTGAATGTGTCTCTTGGCTGTCCTCCACTTCTACTTCCATCCGCTTTTGCATTATATATCTGCTAAGTTAACCTTATGTCATCCATTCTTTCTATTTGTCCGAACCATCGGAGCATGGCCTTTCTTACTATTATACCGACACTCTTTTAATCCGACTTGTTTCCAACCTTGTTTTCGACGCGGACGCGGGTCACTCCGCAGATTTTGCGCAGTGCCCTCATTTCGCCCGCATTTATCCTTACTATTACTAAGAGTAATAAATCTACTAATACTATGTTTAGACATGTCTCGACGTGGGTCTGCCGAGGGCGGGTCGGGCGGGGGCGAGTCCGAGGTGGTCATACTGAAGAGACGTCGGCTAGTAGCAGCAGCTCCGCTGTACGCGGGACTCGCCAGGTTCAACTTCTTACTGGACGCCACACAACCTGGGGGCACTCCCGACGCACTGTTTATGGCAGCACTTTTGGATTTGGTAAGTTATTACTTATATTATATCATAAAAAAAATAATGCCGTGAATGTAATACGATATGAGAAATGAAAATAATTCACTTAATTAATTATTTATTCTGATCGGTTTGGTAGGTCCCAGTTGTGTACCCTGGTAAAAACTGATGACTTTTTAAAAAGTTATGTGTTTGAACTAGCTCGCCACATATCTATTTTGTAATTCCTATTATTCAAACCAAACTAAACTTTGAACCTAGTAAGTTATAAAAAGCAATCATACTGGTTAAAATTTTCGCATAATCTTTCAGCCCCACACCGTGGTTGTGGGTAGGGCAGCGATACTTTTAGAGTGTGCATACTTAGTGCACAACTGCAACAAAGGACAGTGGCCTTACTGGCTCAAATCAAACGCATCTAAAAATGCTGGTTAGTGTCAATAATATTTTTAAATTATTCATTCAATTTAGCGAATGAAATTAATGAAAATAATTGATCAATTTTATTTTCAGTGTCGTTGAGTCCTCAATTAAAAAGGCAACGTATGGCTGGCAAACTGTTTTACCAATGGGCTGAGGTAAATTACAACCATATATTTCATCTCGTCTTTCGTATCAATCTTTCATCTAGGCTCTTGAGAATAACTGACTTCCTTCTTTGTAGGCAATAGGGAACAGACTTGAAGAAATGCTGATTGAAGATAAAAAACATATTGATACAGTGGTCAGTTTAGTTAACGATCCAGATGGTCAACGGGATTTGCTTCAACAAGATGAAGAAGAGGATTTTCTTGATGAAGGTATCTTCACACCGAGCTTATTTTAAGATAGGCAGAAAGAATTGAGTGGTACTGCAGTTATGAAACATTCAGCAAATTTATAATTACTTTTTAAATCCTCACTATTTTCCTGCTCGTGTCTAATCCATCTTTAAGTGGGGTCGGCACAACATGTCATCCTATGGAACTATCCATGTTGTCAAAAGATTTGGCTGTGGATTTACAACCGGCTGCCTGCCTGACGTCAATCCTACTTGGGAATGTTTTTGTTGGTGGGATTGGTAAGGAATTGGAAGTGTGATGGGGATAGGAAGGTTCTGGGCCTCCAGATACCTCTTTTACCGAAAACGATGCACGAGCTACTTTACAATCATATTCCGAGAGGTCGTGATATTTCACCGCTCGAGCCAGCCCCAGTGAGCTATGTAGCTCTACCATATATATATGTATATAATAAGTATACTATAATAAGTAGACTTATAGAAGTAGACTATAATAAGTATAATTTCTTATTTTCAGCAAGTATTCGTCTTCCCGGCAAACCAATAGGGGCCGAGTGTCCTCGTGCCTTGAGATTAATCGCCTGCGTACTTCTATTCGAGATCACCGCGTTCCTGCGCGAGGGTTATCAAAACTTGCCCAAGACATGCCGGTCTTCGTTAAAGGAAAGAGGACCCTGGGACAGAGTATACAGGTATCACATTCCCTTGTTGATATGATAGTAATAATAATAATAATAATTTTGGTAAGTAGTCAATTGTTTTTTGGGTGTGAAACGGTTTTAATTTTGTTTTTGTTTTTTGTCATTACTTTATGCGAAGATGGATGGAAAAACGTCGTATATTGTGTAAGACTAAGTGAGTTCTCCCAATTAATTTGTTTTCCGTTCGTTTGTGATTGAATTTAATTGAGTGCATATATTTATTATATTTGACAAATGATTTTATTTTAACAGGGCTCTTAGCAGTCAACACACATTAATGCCAGTCGAGTATGTTTCCCAAAAGTGATAATGCATGTATAAAATTGCAAAAATGGCACAGAGCGTGCATGAATATATGTAGTGTATATAAATATTGAATAAAGTACACTTTTCTTTTTTTTTCAATAAATGAAAGTATTAATTATACAAATCACTGTCGACAAAGTGTGACTCGTATAGAAAATAATAATCACTTTTTGGCACTCGGGATAACTCATGGTTGTTGCCATATGATGACGAATTACCACGACGTGTCCTGAAAAATCAACGTAAAGTGACTAATGCAGGCCTCCTTTCTTCTCCTCTCCCAATCCTCGTGCCATCCGGCAAGGCATTTGGGAACTTCTTAGAGTTATAAATTGCCATGGGCGGCGTTAGTCGCTTCCCTGGTGACAAGCGACTAGAGGTCACCCATATGCCCCCATCATATAAAAAATAATATTAAATACAACGAATTCAAGGGCTCGTTTAATTTGGTCATGGGAAGTGTATCGTGGCCGTCCTCGACTCCTATATCCTTCCCCTTTTGCACTCTATATCTGTTTAGTCAATCTTGCAACTTGAACTTTTAATAAACAATTATATGGCAAAAATTATGGTCATTCCATGATCACATAATTATTCTAATCTAATTTATAACAATGATATTCAGATATACCGTAAAAAGTGCGAAAGCACATATAAATGCATGGAATGTTGTAAAATATGATTAATTAATTAATTATGAACACTTAAATTTGCAACAGATTAAAACGAATTTTCTATAAAATTAAATTATTATTTTTACACGAATATTATTATAATTATAAAATGCTATTTATTTTTATGTAATGACAACACCGTTTGATAATTTTCTCTTGAAATAGTTTTGATCAATGATATAACTAATATAAAAAATTAGCTTAGTTATATTTAGTGAAGAAGCAAACTTCTTTTATACTAATATAATATTGCTTTTGCTACATTGGCATGCGTCGAGAACGTCTACGAAATTTTTATTTAAATAGAAATAAAACAATAGAAGCTGATTGATTATTATTATTAATAGCTGGTAATTTGTAAAGAGTCTTGAATGAATTTACCAAAGTTTTGATGGAATGTGATTCTCATTGATGCCCATCGTCAGGGAGGCTAATCGCCGCTGGAGTATGGCTTTATCCAGTATGGGCCACTCGCAAGCTTCAGCGCAAAGCTTACAGTCAATAGTTGCGGCCGGTGCTGAAACTGAAAGGAAGATATCATTCGTGCTCCATGAACCGGAGAACGTGTCCGGTGGCAGTAACGTGACGGTAAGTATAGACGTAGTCGTGGGATCGACTACGAGCTCACACCTATAATTTCTGGGAATTCTTCTCGGAAGTTATGTGTGATAAATATCGATGACCGACAACTCTGTGCTCGGTATACGGCAATTGGGACGTAACGTAACGATCCGGCGAGTTGAGGCTTGACAGCCCCTGCTTACACCTTCGGGTAGAAAATGGCGTCGAGTTATGTTATGTCTGTGTTAGAAGAGAATGAGAGAATACAAAGAAAAAATGTAAAACAAATATTACTGTGGCATTTCCTTTCCAGGCTCCAAAGTATACTATCCGAATCCTGGACCACCCCAACGCCAGAGGAAGGCCGCCGCGAGGTTTTAGTGGGTAACCCTAGGATCGGATTTTAGTTTACTGTTTTGGGAGTCCCACACTACCCCCTGCCGTCCCTAGGCGGGGGGTGTGCATAAAGCATTTCCTCGCGTAAAAAACAAAAAAAAGGCTCCAAAGTATAACTCTTTTCTCTACGTTTAGATATTGTATGGCGAAAGCTAAGAACCTGACGCTTTTGTTATGCTTAATTAAAATATGAAATCTGTAAATAAAGTTATTAGAAATGCCATGTGCAAAGCCATAACTAATATCTTGAACTAAAATTGCGCTTACAAGGTCGATGCATATGTTTTCCGTAGTTATTTCAAGTATAATATGTTTACCAGTTAGCAGACGCGATCCCCCCGGTGTTGGACGACAAGAAAGGTCGTCTGGGGTCCAGGGGCAAGGCGGCCGGGATGCATCGACGCAACACGCAACAGACTCATTCCGCCTACGGCTCCTTCAAGCGACGCTCCATCAAGCTGCGACAGAAGGACAACAGGGATATTGACGAGTGTAAGTATTAGATTGTCCAAAAACAACTTGATTACGATATCAAACGACCGGTTAAATACCATGACTACTTACTACACGAAACGCGACTCTCCTATTGACGTAAAGTACTCATACCGGATTTGGTTCTGAGATTCGGTATCCGGAGACTCATCCCCTTTCCCTCCTTTCTTCTTATCCCACTCAGGTGTCCATGGTCGGCGCTCGTCTCTTACCTCGATGACCTGCTCGATTTATCCATTATTTTGGTAGAAAATTGTGATGTCAAAAGTAATTTTAATTATATTTTGTTACAGTCGTGACCAAGAGGTCTGATTCAATACAAAGTAGAAGAAAAGTATCTTCGTTGTCTGACAGAAGTGACACTTCCGAAGTGTATCCTGGTACGGGTAAGCATCCTAGTAACTTCACAGCCTTTTCTACCTGAAGGTGTAGCCAGCGGCTGTTAAAGCCTCGATGCGTCGAATCGAAAAGTGTCGCCACCTATTGCCATGCACCGGGCACAAAGATGTCAGTGATCAAAACTTATCATACATAACTTCCGAAAAGAAATCCGAGAAATCATTGGTGTAACCCCGACATCAAATGTAGGACTTCTGAATCAGAAGCTGGGAGCTCTACCACTGGACTACCGAGACTTGTACCGCCGTAAGCATCCTAGTTGCAATATACAATTTAGAATCCTAACAGAAGTATTCATGATAAAACTTAACTCCTTTCTAGGTGGTACGGTGATAATGTCCAATGAAGTCGATAGTGGTGGTGAAGAGAGTCCAGGTGTTCTGTCCGATGACCACGATCATCCGCCTGATAGTCCTGATAGCAATTCCACTGATCCACCTGATAACAGCAAAGGGTTCCCATGGCTTAAGGTTTGTATCTCAAGTTCCTTGAGTAAACATTTTTTTTTATACTTCTTTTCCTTCTTAACTTCTCTTTTTTGTCATATTGTTTTTATTTATGTGCAGGTCATGGTGAAGTTCTTGAATTCCTTCAACTACGTGTGCTGTCACCAAAACTTCTGCCATCCTTACTGTTTCCGTAGAAACATGAGAGCTAGTGTGAGACTGATGAAATCTGTACAAAAGGTAATTTAATATCTGTCCCTCAATTGTGAATGTTGGACTTAGAATTAAATACATGTATTTTTTGGCCGACTGCACAAAAAGGAGTATATTATAGGGACTAGCTGATCCGGCAAACTTTGTTCTGATTCAAAAGAAATAAATGAGTAAAATTTGGATATTAAAAATTTCAATTTGTGCTATTTATCGGCACGCGTCTTGGCATGTTAATACTGTAATATCTTTGTAAATATTCGTTTAAATTAGAAACTATATGAAACAAAATATATGAAATCGTTAATTGAACTTTACTTTTACATATTATATCCAGATATTTTTTGTTTTAAAAACATCATTATACGGTTTTGCTATACTTTATTTTAATGTTTTATAGTCAATATGATCTTAATTTAGACAGTTATACAAAAAAACTTATAAACCATCATTTTAATATATATATCAGATTTATGGTGAGAAATTCGGTCCCGAAATAAGCAAGACTAACTCTGAGGAGGGCGGCACTGGAGCGCGCAGGGGTCGTCGCACCCGCAAACCCTCCGAACATTCTACTTCAGATAGGTATACTCAGTACGGTGCCATTTTGCTGTTATATCCACTATTTTATTAAAATCTTAGGAATGGTTTAATTTAAAATTAGGTGAAAATGTATTAGCATGATTTTCCGCTTTTATTTCCCACTCAGTCTCCCTTCGTCCAATGTACTCTGAGCCAATCATCATATCCTTAAATGCAAACATAGCTAATATTGAAAAAACTGTTAAAAATGTGTAGGTAAATAGATTGCACTCGAATCTCAAACTTTTTTTCAATGCTTACGCAATAATTGTAGTACCCACAAATGGGTAGATAAGTATATGATAGTGTTGTGATGTCAGGATCGAGAGGTCTGTGATCGAGAGCGCGGGGCTGGCGTACCGCGCGGCGGGCGGGGAGCAGCCCCCCGCGCCCCCCGAGGCGGCCGCCGCCCGCCCCGCCGCGCTGCCCTACCCGCCCGCCGACCCGCCGCACATACTCAAGTACCTCAAGGGACAGGTCCGTTCTATAGCTGGCTATTACTATCATGGAAACCGTACGTTCTGTAAAATTACATTGGGAATTACTGATTCGTCATTAAATATTAATCCTATTGAAAAACAACCTCTTAGATAGACAGCGCCGCGCCGCCAACGAACGTTGTTGATGTTTTGTCAAGTCTCTGTTAGTATAGATTTAAAAACAATAACTTAGCAAGACACAATCATTTTCCATCTAAAAACATTAAATAATCAACAATAAAAGTTAAAAACAATATTTATTATTAATGTGAAATTTTTGTGACAAATCAACCAAGTGACTAAGGAACAATTCCAAACCCGTGAGTCATATAACAGTTTTTTTTTCATTATTTATATTATTTGATTGAAAACACATATGTATAATTCACTGGGTTATTTCATTAAATAAATATAATTAGCTAACGTAGATCAATATTTAAAGTTATAAATAAACATTTTTTAAATCTACCCTCAAAGTGCATGGGAGCTTGTATAAATGAACAGCTGTTGATACTTCATAATTATTAATCTTGATTAGACTGTCTCAAACTGTATAATAGAGGGTACCACAAGAAAACTTTAGTTGATCTAAAATGGATTCTGATATGAACAATGTCACCTACCGCAAACCTTACAAAACGAGTTCTCTAACAGATTTAACGAAATTAAATATGACTAGCGATAAATCCATGTTATTTGACACAACGATGCTAAGTATTCCTGACAGTTTGCATGATAATAACGAAATTTTAAATGAACTTACTGAGCAAAATAAATTACTGACATTAAAATTGATGAGTGCACATGAAGAAATTGATAATTTAAATAGTGAAAACATGCGTCTGAAGTCTGATTTACAAGAATCTATTAAAGCGTTGAATACTTATAAAAAAATATGCTCAACGCCGCCCAGAAAATGCATAACACCCAAACGCAAAAATAGAATTCTATCAGAATTAAATAAGTCAAAAAGTTGTAATAACAATACTATTAATTCAAACCAAAGTCACTCAATAAAAATAAATACTGAGATTAGAATTGATAATAAGGAGACTCAAAGTACATCGAAGCATAAAAAGACTTCCAATGTTATTAAACCAATACAAAATCAAATCGGACCAGAGCTTGTAGACAGTACACACCGCCCTACACAAAAAAAAAATAAACTATGTATTTTGAGCACTAATAAAAATAGTTCACTGTCAATGTGTGAAAGAGTATTCTCCTACAACTTCCAATACTGTCACTATTTAATGACTAATGGTAGAATAATAAATATAATTAAAAATATCGAACAAAAATTGAAGGGTTATACACTCAATGATTATTGTCTAATATTAATCGGAGAAAATGATATTAAAGAAGCGAATGACTATATTGGTTTAATAAATAATATAAGAGAGTCACTTAAAACAATTACTTATACAAATGTAGTTATATGCACCCCCACATATATAACAGGGGCTCCAATATATAACACAAAGGTTGAAATATTCAACAACCTGCTATATTTAGATATAATCAATAATAACTATGCTTACTTTTTTGACAGTAATCATGATCTCTCGCTAGGTATGTTTTCATATTCAACGGGTAAAGTAACAAAATACGGAGTAATAAATATATACGAAAATATTATGAGAAAGATACAATTTGACTTTGATTCATTTAGACAGGACGAAACGATCTACCAACCGCATACTCAGGTAATGAAGGAAGATGCAAACCAGTTATTTCTTGAATAAGTACCTATACATAATGCACCAAAATATAGCAGGTCTTTTAAATAAAACAGACGAATTAACCATTTGTTTAGAGGAACTTACCAATAATAATACACCCATAGATATACTTTGTATTACTGAACATTTTATTATGACTGGTCAAGAATTACATTTAAATATACCTAATTTTGATTTGGCCTCCAGCTATAGTAGGAAGACAAGCAAGAGGGGTGGAACATGTATTCTAGTGAAAAGGGGACTTCGTTGGGCAGACCTAGCTGAAATAAAGCAACTGTCTGTTTCGGGGACGTTTGAATGTTGCGCTATAAATTTAATTAAATATAAAATTGTTGTTGTATGTATTTATAGGATCCCTAAGAATGATAACTTAAAACTGTTTTATGGCAAATTAGAAGAAATATTGAACCGTCTCTGCAAAATGAACTTAAATAATATTGTTGTTGCTGGAGATTTTAATATTGATATATTGAAAAATAATAATGTTACTATGGATTTAGAGTGTCTACTTTTAAACTTCAACTTTAAGCTAGCGGTAAAAATACCTACTAGGCAAAAATCTAAAACATGTATCGACAATTTTGCTCACAATTTCAAGCAACAATGTAAAACAGAAGTACTGGAATTTGCTCTTTCAGATCATACAGCACAAATACTTAGATGTCCCATTAAATTTGAATGTATCATTGATATGTGGCGAACAAAACGTCGAAATTACAGTCTAGATAATATGAATAAGTTTAGAAATTACGTGAGTAGCTTCTCTTTTTCGGATATCTATAACACCGATGAAGCAAACTATGCATTTGAATTGTTTATACAAGATTTTAAATTGCTATATGATCTATGTTTTCCCCAGTGTCTCAAAACTATAAAAATTGCTAGAAAAACAACATGGATTAGTCGTGGCATCAAAATATGTAGTAAAAAGAAAAGACAATTACTTAGAATCTATAGAAAGCAACCAACCCAAGAAAATAAAATTAATTACTCAAAATATTCTAAACTGTTTCGCAAAATTATAAGGTTGACACAACGAGCTCAAAACGTTTACAAAATAAATATATCTAATAATAAATGCAAAACAGCTTGGCAAATAATAAATCGTAGAAAATATAACGTACCTACTAATGCTATTGATAAAATTAAATTACAAAACCAAACGGTGACTAGCCCGACACAAATTGCCAATGCATTTAATAATTACTTCGTTGACAAAGTTGTCCCTTCTAATCAAAGTAGCACAAATGCCACAGCATGGATAAATAAAAGTGCAATCTCATTATTTATGAAGCCCTGTTTACCTTATGATATTCAAAAAATTATAAAGGATTTAAAACATAGTAACAGCGTCGGGCATGATAACATTTCCACTAAAGTTATTAAATATGTTAACGATTACATCTGTGGACATCTGAGTCACATTTTGAATCTTTGCATTACGACTGGTACTTTTCCAGAAGAGCTAAAAACAGCAATAATTAAACCCATATTTAAAAAAGAAAATCGAGAGTTAATGGAGTTCTACCGTCCAATATCTTTATTGTCTACTTTTGCTAAAATATTTGAAAAATTTATTTGTAAGGAGATAAGTACATACTTTGAAAAAAATAACTTACTTTGTTTAGAACAAAAAGGATTTAGGCAGAACAAGAATATAAATTTAGCTATATATGACTTTTTAAAAAATGTAATGGTGAATATAGATAAAACCAATCCAATTTGCGCGATTTTCTGTGACCTTACACAGGCTTTTGACTATGTAGATCATCATATCTTACTCAATAAATTGGAAGCCTATGGAGTTAGGGGTAATATCTTAAATTTACTAAAATCATATTTAAGTAACCGAAAGCAGACCACTGTAATTTCTAAAATAAATGTAAAAACCAAAAGAGAGGATCTCTTTCCATCAGAAGAGCGTGTGCCCGGATTCGGTGTACCACAGGGCAGTGTTCTGGGACCATTATTGTTTATTATTTATATAAATGATTTGCCAAAAGCTACAAAATATCCAATGTCCCTTTTTGCAGACGATAGTACAGTGGCTGTAGCATGTAATGATAAAGCTTCATATGAAAGTGATATAACTGATTGCCTAAACTCAATCATAAAATGGCTCAATACTAACAATCTTAAAATTAATCTAAATAAAACAAATATTGTACACTTCTCACAACGACCTGTTAGTTATTCACTCAACATTTATCATCACAATAATTTAATAGCTGAAACTGATGCCACAAAATTTTTAGGATTAGTAATTGATCAGAAACTTAACTGGAAACAGCACATTCAACAATTAACAAAAAGAATAAGTAGCTCTGCTTATGCACTCCATAAATTAACTTTTACTATTGATGTGGACTCGCTCTTAATGGCCTACTATGGTATGGTGTCATCTATATTAAGATACGGAATTATATTCTGGGCTAATTCAACTGACTTTGATTATGTCTTCAAGGCACAGAAGCGATGTATAAGAGCCATGTTTCAATTGGGCATAACAGATAGTTGTAGACCATATTTTTTAAAACATAAAATTTTGACACTACCTTCGTTGTATATATTAGAACTATCAGTATTTGTAAGAACGAATCCTCAATTATACCCGCTATTGCAAGATACAGTGATTCGGAACCGGCGTGACATTACCAGGTTAAGAACTTTACCGGCAAAAACAGCGCTTATGAATAAAAGCGTTTTTTGTATGGGTCCTAGAATTTATAATAAAATACCAAGTGATATCAGGGCGTTAAATATATCATTGTTCAAAAAAAAACTGAAACAGTTGCTAATCTTGAAATGTTATTATAAAATACAAGATTTCTTAAATGATAAATTTTAAATTGACTGATCAAATTAACATGGTATTGTATTTAGTTATTCTATTTATGACCCTATATGCTGTATATTATGACACCTGAGCGCTAAACTATTTACTTGTTATTTACTTATTGTTTAATTGGATTTTACTATTTTTGTTTCATTGCATTATTATCTGAATTGACATTGTAGTGGAATTGTATTATCTTGACATTACATCATTATTGGTTGAGACATTTTAATAAAATATGTATTTAGATTCAAACATTTGCACACCTCTTCAGGTAGAATATGTTGCACTATGTATACCTTTGACATCAAGATTACAATCACATGACTGTAAGACTACACGTATTCTTAGCAAATAAATTATTTTGATTTGATTTGATTTGATTTGATTAGATAGCACTTGCAACTGTACACCACATATTACGCATTCTAGCTTAACATAACTTCACACCTTACCCTACCACCAGGCCTTTCAGTCATCGATATTTATCATACATAACTTCCGAAAACAATTTCAAAAACCGCGAGTTCTCGATTCAGAAGCGGGGTGCTCGACCACTGGACCACCGAGTCTTTAGCTTAAGTTATCCCTATAAAAGTGGTTCCCAAACTTATTTTGTATACTGTCCATTTGAGAATAAGTTATTTTTGAGCACCCGCAATTTTTTACATATTAAAAACCACTATAACGTTATCTCTCACTCGACATTCACCCTTTCTTTACTCCTGCAGCCCCCAGAACGGGGGGTCATCGCCCACTTTGGGAAAAGATGAACCAAAGTTTGTCTGAAAGAGATCGCTACACGCAATAAAACCAGCTATTCTACTTGCCTGACATTACCCATGTAGAGTACTAATCACGCCAATGTATCATTTAAATGGCATACAATTAAGTGTATTCTATAGGTCCGTGATGCTTACCACACTCCGCTGGCGACCCTGATCAAGGGTGCGACCACCATGAACGAGGACATGTTCGCGGAGTGCGCGCCGGTCGCGTGGCAGCTGCTGCTGGAGTCGGACCGCGAGCTGAGCTCCTGTGCCGCCGCCCTGTTCATACTGGCCGCGGTTAAGGCACCTCACACCGCCACCGAAATAATGCACAGCGATTTGAAACATGCAGACCCTGGAACCAGGTCAGTCGGTAGATAATTAATTTTGGGGGTGAAGTTGAAATGTCATGTCAGGTCTCGGTGGTCTAAGGTCTTGGTGGTCCAGTGGTCGAGCACCCCGCTTCTGAATCAAGAAGTCGCGGGTTCGAATTTTTTTCAAATTATTTTCGGAAGTTAGCTGTGATAAATATTGATGACTGAAAACTTTGTGCCTAGTATGGCAATAGGTTCGCCACCCATTTGGGACGTATGTTTATGTAAGTAATTAAAGATCTAATATTACATCAACCTTTTCTTTTATTGCACAATTTCAGAATAAACGCCATACTACGGTTCCAAGTGATGTGGAAGCTGCGCTACCAAGTGTGGCCTCGCATGGAAGAAGGAGCATCGGTTACCTTTAAGGTCCCACCACCCGGCATTGAATTCACACTGCCCTCGCCAAAGATTGGCATCGAATCACTGTCTGTCGTGGATCCACCGTGGACTCCTCAGGTTAAAGACAAAGATATGGAGATGACTTTGAATCAGGAGAGACATGTAAGGCCAAATTTGTTCTAAATTGTATTTTATAGTGAACTGTGAATAGTATTGGTACAATTAGAAGTATTAAGTGTTAATAGTGCAGTGTACATGTTTCTTAATCTTTCTACCTGTCATTATTTTTTTTATGTTATATTTTAGGTACTTATAATGTTGCCTTGGTCCAGTCGTCGCCATACAGGTTAACAGGGAACCTGTGTTTAGAAAGACTCAAATTTTAATCTAGACACATACCAATGACTTTTTCTATATATTGCTATGTGTGACAGTAATAATTTTCGATTAAACAGCAACAGTCATCGATGTGATAATATATCCGGCTCGTCACCTGTCTTTAGGACCAAAACATTAATTTCGACTATACCAAAGAATATATAGTAAGTTTAATTAAGGGATGTTGCCTGAAAGAGATTGTTTTAGCAATAAGGCCGCCTCTTGTACATAGATTGTATATCTAGATTGTATTTTATATCTGGTTTATGGTGTTCAAATAAAGAGGCTTTTTGAATAAAGAGGCAGGACTTTTTGAACATTTTTATATTTGGCACTTTGTTACCTCCATTAACTTTATTTCAAAATTCGTTTGTTTTTCTTTATATGCTTGTAGAAGTCTGTAAACCCCCACTACTTAATTTCGGTAACATAATATGTGTTAAATATATATGCATGTGTTAAATGAATTTATATGAAATAGTTCAAACAGCTCATTGGTCTTGTCTGGCTTCGCAGCGTTCTCTTGTGACTGCCACAAAGACTCGCAAGAAACAGCAAACGGAAGCCATAAGGAAGGCGATACAGCAGCGCAATGATAAGAAGCGTGCTGAACGGGAAAGTTTCCTGATCACCACGATACCGATCACAAGGCAGGCTGCCAGAGAGCCAGCTTTGGATCATGCTGTTGATGATCATGTGGAACGTAAGTCAGCTTTAGCATCAGGAGTTATAAACAATGTTATTGTGTTATTGTGTTGGTGTAAAAGAAACAAATGATAGGGATGTATGGAGAAAGAAAACCTATTGTTTTTGTAATATGTTGCAACAGCTCCAGCAGATGAGGAACTGGTGGAAGGTGTCCGAGGTTCTCATCATGCCCAAGTGGCATCAGCTCTATTCCCATCGACACTATGTACAGCTGTCGCCGAAATAATCGCTTTGTTGGATGACGCAGCGGTATCCAGAGACGGATGTTCAGTCTACGAGGTCTCTTATCAGGTACTGTTTGGTCGATTGTTGCTCTAAACTTTATTAAAAGATTTCGAGTAGTGTTTTAGTGTGTTTTAGTTTAGTATATCAGTGCCTTTCTACATGTGGAATTTCGTTCTGTAATTGATCACAGCTCGACTTGATAAAAATCATAACAGCTGTCTTTTTTACTTACGTGGCATTTATAGCGCTGTTACAAGTTATTTAATTAGTATAAATTTTTTTTTTTTTTCAATAACTCAAATACAATACATTTTTAATAGATAGTATTAATCTATGGTGCAGGTGATATGGTGTTGTCTTGTCGAAGACTCTGCACTGTTCCTTCGACACGTACTGGAGCGTTTAACTCGTGACCATCAAGACGAAATGTTCAAACTCCTTCGACACCTGATCCGATTCATACCGAGACTACCGCAGCAGGCTGCCTTCGCTCTGTACAACTATATCATAGGGTACGTCATGTTCTACGTGAGAAGCCCGCACGAAGGTGGGCAGAGACTTGTCGGTGCTGCGTTATCTATACTGTGGATGGTGAGTTGGAATCTCTTTGAAAAGTCATAAGCCCGAATACTGAACCGCCACTCAAATATATAAGCGCTACTTAAGCGTTTAAGTAGCTGTCACATTAGACAGAATACGTGAAATTTGAGCAGTAAGTAGCACTTTACTGATTGTCAGATTTGAGTGGCGGTTCAGTATTCGGGCATTAGTGCCTTTTTACCTTTGCCTTTTTCCTAACTCCATTAGGACGGTATACTGGCTAAAACCACTATGGTCTTCTTCTTCACCATATATGACGAGGTTCGCGGTAATAATTCCACGCGGCCTTGTTAGTGACTGCCTCGCGGGCAATTGCCCGCCACCCTAATACTGCACTTCAAGTGGTCAGGAATACTTGAAGCGACAAGTGAACGCTATATGCACGCCGCCTCTACTTTTCTGTAAGCCGATTATACCTGCAAAAAATAAACTTTAATGGCTTAATAACATATTACAAAGTTTGTATTTTTATCATTATTGCATACTATAAAACAAAGTCGCTTTTCGCTGTCTGTCCTCTTATATGCTTAGATCTATGCCACGGATTTTGATGCGGCTTTTTTAATTGATAGAGGGTGTCAACGGGGTGGTTTATGTGGATAATTAATGTATAATGGAGTTATAATTTTCGAAATTTGCCATTTTAGTTGTAAAAGCTGTAAAAATTACTTTTGATGCGGAGCCAAGTTGGCCGGGTCAGCTAGTTCATATTAACTTTCAATTAATGAATAATCTTTCCGCAGGTGGTGCACAGTGTCCACGGCATAATGTTCAAGGATCTTAAGCAGATACTGCGTAAAGAACAATGTGACGCTTCCATACTGTTAACAGCAAACGTACCAGCTGCCAAGAAAATTATTGTACACGGTCCGGGTAAGTGATATAGCCATTTAAATCCACTTTTAATAAGGTTAATTTATTTATGTGTATAGGTATTTTAATACATTTTTATTCCGACAATTTTAGCTGACAACGAAGGCAGTATTCCTTCTCAATTTCCCGTTCAAGAAGATACAGTATTCACTCAGATACTGAAAGAGTCTCTAGATTTTTTCGGTATACCAGAGAAACTGCATCGTGAACATTTTTTAGTTGATTTCAAAACACGTAAGTCATATCCACTTATTAATAGACGGTTATATCCGATGATATTTTCCTCTACAAAATTAATCTAAAAAAATGCTTCCTACTACATTCATATGAATATAAACGGTATTTTTTTTGTAAATTTTTTTCTGTCGGTCTGTCTGTTTGTACCGGTTAATCTCTGGCACGGCTGGACCGATTTTGACTGGACTTTTTTTTGATAGGTAGTTGATTTAATCTCACTCTGCCTTCCCATTAAGAGACTTGCCTTTAAAATATGTTTGTATGTGTGGGGTGAAATTAATCTACACATAACAGAACGCAAGATTTTACCCTTTTTTTATATCTCGTGCTGTTTGATATTCTGTAGGACAAATACACAACCCGCAAAGCTACGTGCGGGATCATTACTTCTTCAAACGGTCCCAATACCCTCAACTTGGTTTGGTGCATATGGAACCAGACGAGGCGTTCAGGAAACTACAGGAACAAGAGCTCTTGCAGAAATTCGTGGAGATAGGAAAAGTTTTGTTGACATGGGCCATTTTGAAAAACGTTGATATGGTACGTCCAAATGCTACCAACTGCTTATAAAACACCAATACCTTGCTTATTTTGGTGCCATATTGCCACCCTTCTGGCGGTATTTATTGTCAGTCACTTTGAAAATCCAACTATGCAATCAGATACGTATATTTTTGTATGTACTCATATAAATTGTAGCAACGTCATAACTTATTGAAAGTGACATCTTTATTTTATTTTGAAATCCTAAGTACCTATTGCCATGGTTTATGCCAATATTTTTCTGATCAATAAGAGGAGACTGGCAATGTCATCGGATATTGAATACTCGCCGCAATAAAAAAAAACAATATTTTCAACTAATTCTTGAATTTCTCGGTGGTCCAGTGGTCGAGCACCGCGCTTCTGAATCACGGGTGCGAATCCTGGCTCACACCACACGGCTGCTAATCCAGAGGTCCGGGTTCGATTCCAGACACTGGCTCACACCAATGACTTTTCGAAATTGTTTTCGGAAGTTATGTTTGATAAATATCGATGACTAAAATCTTTGTGCCCGGTATGGCAATAGGTGCGCCACCTATCCCGTTTGGGACGTTAACATAACGGCGATTTGCGTGGAATTGGTTTTGTATGTATTTCTTGAATTTGTATTGAAGGTTGTCCAACGGGTGGTGTTTCTTCATGATGAACTGATGAAGCTACCTTCGTTTCCACGAAAAGCGTTAGAAGCAGACCTGGTGCTGTACAGCCGCGGTCCACTAGGATCCACATTGTTGGGCTTGGATGTGCTACACAAGTTTATGTGAGTGTATTTTTCTTATTTTCCTCTATATAATATGTGAATTAACATGATAGACCATAACAGTGGTAGAGCCAAGCAGCTTACTGCATAAATGGGCCGGCTCGACCGGTGAAATACCACGACCTCTCAGAAGACTGACGTAAAGTGGCTCATGCCGCGTTTCGTTCGGTGAGAGAGGTACCCGGAGGCCCACCCCCTTCCCCATCCTTTCCTATCCCCTTCCCTTAAAGGTCGGCAACGCAACAGTAACACTTTATGTGCTGCTGGTGTCCATGGGCGGCGTTAGTTGCTTACCATCAGGTGACACGCCTGCTCGTTTGCCCTCCTATGCCGTAAAAAAAAAAAATGATTCCAAAATTTTAACAAAACAAGAATACCCATATACAGTGTCAGTGGATCAGTGGTCGAGCTCCCCGCTTCTGATTTAGAAGTTGTGGGATCAATTCCAGTCTCACACCAATGATTTCTCTGAAGTTATGTGTGATAAATATCGGTGACTGACAAGTTTGTGCCCGATATGGCAATAGGTTCCGCAACCTATTCCATTTGGAACGTAACATAACGATTTGGCAAGTCGAGGCCTAACAGCCGCTATCTACACCTTCAGGCGTAAAGTTATTTTAAGAATATATTGACTAAAGGTGGTATATATGTTATAGGTGGGTGCGTCTTATAGCTCGTATGTTCGAAGCTATGGCCGGCAACTTCACTTCCTCCAGGGACATCCATCTATTCCTGAACGTTCTGAACGGCGCCCTCATGCTGCACAGCGAGGACTCGCTCATACTCAGATATGTTATAGCTACATACGTCAACGCTGCCTTCAATTTCAAGAGTATTTTCTCTACAAATGGGTAATTATTCGTACTATTACCGTTGTCTTTGCTTTTTAATAGTACAAAATTTGCACAGTAAAAATCATATTGGGTACTTGCTTAATAATACCATCACGCCCGCTCATTTCTCAAATCAAAGAGCGGGTGCTTCCTCGCTTTCCCGTGCTATGCTTTTGTCTTTTTTATGGGATGGGGGGGGGGGGGGGGGGGCAAATGAGCGTGTCACTTGATGGTGAGCAACGGTCCAATGGACAAGACACCTGCAACATAGATAGTGTTACAGTTGTCTTTCAGGCATCTAAAATGGGATAGGGAAAGGGTCGCAAGTGGAATGGGAAAGAGAGAGGCGAAGGAGTTAGGCCTCCGGAAACCTGTCACCGAGCGAAACGCGGCAATTGCCATTCATGCAGTTCGCTACATGTTACACATTACCATTAGAAAACAATATCAAGTATTTTTCAGATATCTCCTGATCATGCCAACACTGCTACAGATATATTCGAACTTCCAAACAAACAAGTTGGTGACGACAACTATAGAATACGCCGTGAAGCAGTTCTATCTGTTGAACCGCAAACCTTTTATATTGCAAATGTTCGGCTCCGTGTCCGCCATTTTGGATACAGACGAAGAATCCACTTACGGTGATGCGAGCAAGGTTTGTATTTCCTTACACGCTTAACCCATATCCTACTTCTTATACAATCTTCGAAACAAAATTATCTCTAGAGCCTAATCGCGTAGAGGCTGGTGCCACTGATTGCTGCACTGAAATCGGGGTTGATGAATACGATCCCCACGTAAGAAGATATAAATCCGGATCTATATTACAAGTGACTAAGCAGATATACAGTCCGAAAGTGGAATGGCGTTGGAATCCATCAAGGGTACATTTCTGATGACCAAATTGAGCGTGTCTTATCGGATCTTGCTTGGCGTATAAAGTTCTATAGCTACTTTTAATATGTCAGCTGGGTACTTACCAAATGCTTTTTGCAATGCAAAAATACTCAATATCATACGCTTAAATATGCGTCATTTTTCTGTAAAAACATTTTAGTTGAATATTCATGCTTCATCTTTTTTCCATTTTAGGTACAGTCAAGCTGTTTGTTTAACCTTCTGCTGAGTCTCGAGACTCCATCACCTGACCCGCTTCACATAGCGGAACTAATAAAAGAGGAGAAACCATTAAAACCAATAGATTTCTGTTATCGCGACGAAGAGGAGATGGTCAACGTGTTGGATTGCATAAGTCTCTGTGTGATGGTCGTCTCGTATTCAGCTGAAAGTATGAGAGGGTATCAGATGCTGGTAAGCCATGAACTGTTACCGAATTTTCAACCACTGTCCTGTAATATTGCATTAACCAATTTCGAACAAATTTAGTCGCTGTGCCAAAGACAAAAAGAATTTAATACTGATAACTAGTGAAGTGCTAAATTTACAGATAATATTGGAAGCCATATTGCCGTGTTATGTGAAACAAATACAATTGCCGACTTACAACAGAGAGGGAAAGACTGAGAAAGAGATCATTCAACAACTAGCTATCGCCATAAAGACACTCGTGAACAATTGCGAAGGACTTTCGAAGTGAGTTATAATATGTACACACTCAAATTATTAGTAATTAGTATTTTTTATGGGATAGGGTGCAAACATGCAAGTGGATCACCTAATGGTAAGCAGCACCGCCCATGGGCAGCTGCAAAACAGATAGTCTTATAGTCGCGTTGCTGGTCATTAAAGGAGTGGGAGGAGAAAGGAGGGGAAATGAGGGTGGGCCTCCGAATACCTCTAACAGTCAACGAAAATCAACATGTGCCAATTTACGTCGATATTCTGAGATTTCGTAGTACATCACCGATCGAGCTATCCCATTCATGTAGAGTTACGCAAACGTAACCTTACCAATGTAATGAAATATAGAATAAAATAATGCATTGATTGGCTTTCAGAGTCAATCGTGTATATTTGTCCACAACTAATATAAAATACTATAGCAATAAGTTTATAAAAACTCACGATAATCGGTCTAGTTATTAGTGAAAGCTGGAAAGCATAAACAGGTATATTACGATCCGGCTATGAAATAAAAAGTACCGTTTGTCTATGTATCGCAGTATATATGTATACACAAAATTTTATAAAAATATATTGAAGTTTTTATCTGAATACTGATAGCATAAAAAACATATCCATTATTAGCTAACTGAGCTAGGCCGTGGCTAGTAGCTGCACATGGCGTAGCATTATTACATTTTTCAAAGTTTTCTCCTGCTGCAATCTTGAGGGTCGTAGCGAGATAAAATTACCTTTCCTATGTGTTATTATTTACTCAATAATATTCGAGTAGAGCCAAGCAGCTTGCCGCATGAATGCGCCGGCTCGACCAGTGAAATACTACGACCTCTTAGAATATCGACGTAAAGTGGCTCTTGTCGCGTTTCGCTCGGTGAGAGAGGTATCTGCAGGCCTAACCCCTTTCCCCCTCCCCTTCCCATCCCACTTCCGAACTCTTCCGTATCCCATCGTAAGGGCCGGCAACGCGACTGTAACTCTATATGTGTTAAGGTGCCCATGATCTGCGTTTGTTGCTAACCATCAGGTGACACGCTCGGTGAATGCTCATTTATACCATAAAAAAATGTACAAAATTAATGATTTTTTTGTAGATCATACAACGGTCCGTACAGAACGTCTCCCGAGCACAAAGGTTCTTCGCAGCGAACTGTCCCCCGCACCGCGGCCGCAACAATAATAGCGTTCGAAGAATCCCATTCCAAATATGACAATTCCAAAATGCCAGGAATACCAGAGTATACCGGAGCTGAAGATTCTGAGGTGAGTCCTCAATAATTTGATAAAAAACGGCAACATAATTTCTTATAGTAATTATTTTATACATGATTGAAAAAAGGGTTCAACAACAGGTTTTTCCACGCTTCCCTTTGATTCGATTATTACAAACTAACAAGTTTGTAATAATCGAATCAAAGGGAAGCGTGGAAAAACCTGTTGTGCCGACCACAAAAGATGGGATAATATGGCAAGGAGATGATGATGGTAATTATGGACTAATCGAAACTAAATTAATAAATGTCAATCGAGTTTGAGAAGATTATTCCTTAAGTCGAATTAAACCGTTTTATTGGAAAAACTTTAGCAAATTTAAACAGTGATAAAGGTAAAGATTTTATTTATTATTGACCAGTGGTAAAGGGAAAGTTGTGAGATACCACAAGCTCTCGGAAGATCGACGTAAAGTGGCTTATGCCGCGTTTCGTTCGGTGAGAGAGGTAACCGGAGGCCCACCCCCCTTCCCCATCCTACTCCATTAAAGGTCGTCAACGCAAATGTAAAACTATATGTGTTGCAGGTGTCCATGGGCGTCGCTGGCCACTTACCATCTGGTGACACGCATGCTCGTTTGCCCTCCTATCCCATAAAAAAACGCATATTTACCTAATTTACCTTGAAAGTTTCAATTTATAAAAATACAAATTTGAATAGTGCCTTGGACAATTTTACAGATTAGAATAATGGGTTTTGACACCGTCTTTGTGTATTTTCAGTACAGTCTGAGTAATTTGTCATGTATATTATGTGCACAGTTGGTACGGGCCGAATACCGAAGGCCTCGTGATGTTCTGCTGTCGCTGGTCGGCGAGTTCATCGGACGAGCCACCTCGCGCCTACTGGAGATTAACGGATCCAAGGGTAGCGGTGGCAGTGAAGGAAAACCTGTCGAACTGCTCGACTCTAAGTCACATGCTGTAAGTACATGTTCATGTTATGTGAAATTACTATGATTTTTTTGTGGCATAAGGAACTAGTATCTCCTGATGGTAAGCAACCAACGCTATCGTGTTACAGTTGCGTTTAAAATGGGATAGGGAAAGGGTAGGCAGTGGGAAGACAAGAGGGGCTGGGGTTAGGCCTCCGAATACCTCTACGGTGTTTTGATTTTTTGTGGAATAAGGGGGCTAACGAGCAGGCATGGCACCTCATGTTAAGAAACCAACCCCACACTTGGGCACCTGCAACACATATAGCGACAAAGTTGCGTTTAAAATGGGATAGAGAAGGGGTCGGAAATGAGATAAGGAGCGAAGATAGAGCGAAAGGCGCCATGAGCCACTTTATGATGGCATTCTCGGAGATATTGGTATTTCACAGGTCGAGCCGGCCCTTTCAAGAAGCGAACTGTGTGGCTCTACCTTTTAGTTAGCTAGTTTATTGTTCCAAGTTCTTCCTTTCTTGGCCAAGTTTCGTCTAGTTTCGGTTAGCTATCCCCTAAAAAACTCTACCCACATTTGCTACCCCGCCATCAAAAACATATACGTAACATTAGTAAAAATACTTTTTTATATTTACGCAGCGTTTGGCAGACATAGCCCATTCACTGTTGAAAGTGTCTCCCTACGACCCGGAGTCCATGGGTTGCCGCGGTCTCCAGCGTTACATGACTCAAGTGCTGCCGGCCGCCGATTGGGCGGACGATGCTCTGAGACCAGCCCTCATCATGATCTTGAGAAGACTTGATAAAGTATTCTTAAAGATCGCCAAGAAACCCAGCATAAGAGTAAGTCTGATCATTCTGAGCACTGTAATTGTAACGCCACGCATTTTATACACGAAGGAGTGGGCAGCGACAGTTATGTGAGCTATATGTTTTTAAGTTACTCCTTATTTATACAGAGAAACACTGATTGGGACTCAGCGGCAGTACTTCTAAAAGGGGTCTATGAGACTATGATACGTTGTCCATACATCATGCATTGGGGCCACGTCAAAGCACTTTTGAATAACATACAAGTAAGTATTCATATTTATACGGCCACAATATACTTTACGAGACCTCGAGGAAAGTAATGGCAGGAGCCTTATTTTTTATATCATTTATTATGGGATATGAGGGCAAACGAGCAGACGTGTCACCTGATGATAAACCAACGCCGCCCATGAACACCAGCAACTCATATAGTGTTACTGTTGCGTTGCCGACCTTTAAGAGATAGGGAACGAAACGCGGCATGAGCCACTTTAGGCCGATCTTCTGAGAGGTCGTCGTAATTCACCGGTCAAGCCGGCCCATTCATACAGCGAACTTGACTCTACCAGTGTTTAAATCACCTTATAAACCGATGAGCGTGTATGACAAGAGTTAAAAAAGTTAAAAAGTCAGTAAAGTGGGTAAGAATCGTGCGTTATGACACTTTGTTCTCTCTGCCCTCATAACATAACTTCACGCCTTTTTCTATCCGAAGGCGTAGGCAGTGGCTGTTAAGTTTCGACTCGCCGTTATGTTTACGTCCTAAATGGAATAGGTGGCGAACCTATTGTCATACCGGGCACAAAGTTTTCAGTCATCGATATTTATCACATATAACTTTTGAAAAGTCATTCGTGTAAGCCAGGATTCGAACCCCGGAGTTCTTTATTCTTGCTTTATTATGAACACAAACTATGTTTTAGGTACTGATTGTGTCTGATCACAACTGCGTAGAGAACTTGTCTTCAGCGACGGCCGCGCTGATGTCACAACCACCGCCCCCACACTTCTGCAGTACCGTCGTCCGTCTGATTGCAGTACAAGTTATTAATACCGGGGTATGTTAAATCTAACTATACTTGAAGGATTTGTTCTAAATACAATCTTAGTTCAGTTTCAAAATATTGTAGACGACAATCTAAATAATTCTAATATACTAAGATATAAAGTTTACTATTGTACAGTTTCATTAGTTTTTTAGGGTTCCGTATCCAAAACGGGACCTTATTACTGAGACTTTGCTGTCTTTCTGTATGTCACCAGGCTGTTATCTCAAGAACGGTGATAGCTCTAGACACTAGATATTCTTACAAATTAACTATTTCTATTGCCGCTTTAACAACAAATACTAAAAAAAAAATATTGGGGTTCATTGGAATAAATTGTAAAATGATAATTTTGACAGGTTAAATTTTGGTGCTAGGTACACATTTATGATATTTGTTCCACCTATCTTTAATAAGAGTTTTATAATAATACTGTCCACAAAAAAAAAACGTTACTTCTAAAGAAAGCATTCATCATTGCAGGAAAATTATTCGTTGGAGCAAATTTGTGGGGGCAGTGCAACGTTTCAGTCTACAGAGAAAACTGAGAACATGTTGATGAACTTGTTCATGCCGCTGTGTTTACGTGTTGGGAGTGGCAGAAAAGGTATTTAATATCTATTACATGATTTAACAAAACTTGTAGGCACTGAACTTGAACTCGCCGTTATATTAACGTCCCAAATGGAATGGGTGGAATAATTTTTCGCGAACCTATTGTCATTTCGGGCACAAAGTTTTTTTTAGTCATCATTGTTTATCACACATAACTTTCGAAATTAATTTTGAAAAGTCATTGGTGTGTGCCAGGATTCGTACCCGTGACCTGTGGATTCAGAAGCCGTGTGCTTGACCACTGGATCACCGTGACTATCTATTACACATATCTATATGCCGTTATATCAAGGTGGGGTTGTTTCAGACGTGCCACCGCTGCGCCAATCGGACGTGAGTTACTTGGTGTCAGTGGTGCTCAACACGCTGTGCCCCCCGGCGCCCCCGCAGCAGGTGGCCGCCACCAAGCTGAACGTGACAGAAGCGCGGACCAACTCGCTCACGTTCACCGGCAGCAGGGACACCAGGAACACTAACAGACTGTCCAACCAGCTGTACAGAATTGCTTTTCTGGGTAAGTTGACGCGTTTAAACTGCTGTTAAGTGACCAGCGCCGCCTATGTACACTTACAACACATTTAGTCTTACACAGTTGCGTTGCCGACCTTTAAGGGAGTAAGATAGGGAAGGGAGGTGGGCGTCCGGGCACCTCTCTCATCTCATCTATCATTAGTATAGCAATAGCTATTACAAATAACGGAGTAGCGTTGATCAATCAATACAAATCGGACAGCATTGAAAGTGATCTGCGCGTGCTTCACGAGCGAGCTGTGCACGGAGTGGGGCCGCATCGCGCGCGCCATGCGCGAGCTGGGCCGGCGCAACGAGGCCGCGCACCACCTGTGGGACTTCCTCGAGCACGTCGTCACGCACCGCACGCCGCTCTACATACTGCTGCAGCCCTTCATCGTGCACAAGGTACGTGCTACTCCACACACTTGCATTGGGGGGCGGTCTAGATGATGTTTACGGCATCAGTAGTTATTTACTTTTTTACACAAATGACATGTTAACAATAAAAATGTTTCAATAAAAAGAAATATATACCTATTACTTGAAAAATTTATATGTGACTACTTTTGATGACAATGGGAGTGGGGGGGGGGGGGTAAATAAATGTTCTTGAATGGCCCCTTGACTAATTCGACAGTTCGGTTAAATTCAACAAGGTAACCTTGTAACGGCGGGCATTGTTTACAATTGCTTATTTAATTTTTTCGATTACAATTACATATTCATTGTTATAATGACCGACACGAGTAACTGTGCGATTTGCTTTCACTTATAAACCATTCTAAAAAAATGAAATGGCAAACAGTTTCTAATCTAAGGAACTAAACGTAAACTAAACGATTCCTTCCTTTCAAACGCCTTAACTTATTATTATAATTTGAAATATGAAAATATTTTAACGATGTTAAAATTGTAATTTCAAATGCTGTGTTTATTTTCTCATAAATATTTACACAGTTCTTGATTTCAGCATATATGACATATTCTTAAAAGAAAGCTGCTGAATAAAAGGATGAACTAATTTTATTTTCAAGGTCTACCAAATATTGGTCGTTAGTATCATGAGGTACACCGCATCGCCTCTCTCGAAACTTTTTCAATGCTGATTGTTTTGAATTTAAGTGCTTAATCATAATAAAAGCTAAGGGTAGTGCTTGCAATGGTAGCATTACTGGTGGAGTCACCCTTAACAACATAGGTATCAAAGAGAACATCGCTGCGGGAATCGCACTCCTCATCAAAAGCTTGTACTCATCAAGCGCATTGCTTACTGCCCGGCAATTGTTTATCCTATTAATCCTCTGTAAGTCAATAAAACTTGCCTCCAGTCTCTCAATAAGTTGAGTCTTGAAGTCCTCAGTTTGGTTACCGATGGAGCTACTGTTAAATTCTTGAAAAGCCTGATTTCTCGCTCTTATATACAGCATGTGCAGCGTACCGGCATGCATGCATTTGACTACCTGGTCATACCATTGGGAAGAGACTTTATCTTCATACGCATGATACGCTTCTTGTACTGCCCATGAGTTTCTTCTGTTCATGTTTCTGTTTCTGAAGTACTCATAATCCTTGTCAATATCTTGTTTTAAACTGTAAACATAAGAATCTTCTGTTTGCTCGGTGTTATTGTTGCGCTTTGCATAAAATTGTTGGATAGCTTCTTCAAACATTTCTTTGTGTCGAGTCTCCAGCACATCCACAGTGACACCGATGTCTCCAATGCACTGTCTCATACGGGTTATATATAGTACTCGCGCTTCTAACGCTACAGTTTTGTTATTTTTCTCATTATCTAAACACAACTTTTGATAGTATTGTTTTAAATCCTGTATTAGCATATTTCTTTTTTCATCTTGTTCTTGTGGAACACGAGGCCGGCTCTGTTGAAACAAGAACAGTGTAACCAGAAATGCCTGATGATGCTCCTCCTCTAGGTCATTGGGGTGGATACAAAGTCGATCTTGTAACATCCAGACAGAGTTCATCGTGTCCTTGTATGTTTTCATGGCGAAAGATATCGCCCTCTTCGCATCGTTTTCGTTCTGCCAAAGAAGTTGGGACAGGCGGGCATCCAGATCTTTTTCAAAAGTTTTCCAGTGTTTCTTAATATCCTTTTGTGAACCTAGTCTATTCCTATTTTTGAAATAGTTCAGAGACACTGTGACGGCTTCCTTGTGCCATTCTTGCATCATATCAGTAGAGACACTTTCACCTTCAATAATTTCAGCGTCCATCTTATCTTCATATTTTTGTCGAGCTTCTCTAAAGGAAGAAATCACGCATGCATCTACTGTTGCCTGAAAGATAGTCGCTGCTTGAGGCAGATCATTGTTGTTGAACACGTTCACGTACTGCTTGAAGTACTCGAGCAGATCCTGGGCTTGTACTCTCTCACCGTTGATCATTTTTGGAGTGAGGTTGTCCGACATGAATAATGACGGAACAAGCTCTAACAACGACGTTTTGAAATCTTCTGTGATATCAGATAGGCAGCCCCTAAAATTTGGATCAATGACTGCAAGGCCCGGATGTGGCATCAAGAAACACTCCAGCTTCTCGAAACACGAGTGAATATATTGACGTACTTCTTGCAACTGTTGTCTTTGATTAGATTTGATCTGAAGTCGCTTTTCCAATAATTTCTCACCGCCCTCGTAACCATATGGATGTTCGTAAGGGCTCAACCAATCTCTAATGAGAAATTTTAATGTCTGAAATGCTCGTTCTTCATCATGGCACGCCAATTTTCCATATTCTGTAAATAATTGTAAATGTTGTAGGTCATCCTCGCCAATATTCGCTCGAAGGTTATATATCTGGACGGAAGACAGCAGGGTGGATAGTGCAAAGATAGCTGAATTATCATTCATGTCACATTCTGTGTCAAATGTGCCCTGGGTATCCATCAGGAGAACTGCAACCTTTTCTCCTGTCCGTTCGATAGTGACGATGATCGGCTCCGGCCACAGGTGTATGCCTTTGGTGTTACTCTCCCCTCCCCCACGCCAGTCGAAGCCTTCCAGAAGGTCGTCCTCATTTCCCAGCCATTCATCACTTAATTGACTTGAGCGCGGTGCAGTGAGGTATCTGAGGAAAAAGTCCAGGATGAACGACTTCCCTCCGCGGTAGGCTCCCGCCACACTCACGACTACCACTGGTAGATGTCGAACTTCTGCTTTCAGCAGTATCCTCGCCAACGCATCCTCGTCCACTTCATATCGTTGATCCGGATTCTCGGATAATTTTACCACTTGCAATCCCACACAGTTAGAGTTGTTCATATTTCTGAGATTATGTGTTTATTTACAGTTTATTGTAAGGTGCACTATTTGTATACCTATACCATTAGCACTAACAATAATAAAAAGTAGAGACACAGTGTCCTTCTAGATACAGTGTTGTTTTTTTATTAAATATATAGCTCACTTGATATCTAATCTCTACTGTCTTGATATCTGTTTTCACTCCCGGACCTAGATTGTTTTGGTCATGTTATGTCGTACTACTTTATTATATACGAGTAGCTATCTATCTCTAGCTATTTAATTAATGCGTTTTCACCTTAACTTATAAACACTCACTGAAGATTTAAAACAAAATTTATTTGCACTTTTCACTACGTGGTGTTTTTCACTTTATTCGTCGTACATGAGCACCAAACGTAACGCGAATGTAAATGAGAATGACTGAATGAACTACTTTTATTTTGCTTGCCGTATTTGTCATGTCCCATTTAGATAAACAATAGCTTATCTAGATAGAATTATAAATATATCCGTTCAAATCCCCGTCAAAAGTGTTGCCAGGTCAGTAAAGAAAAATCGGACAATAATTGGTAGAATTTCTTTGTAGTCATATTATCTAGTTTTACGAAATATATTTTTAAGGATTTTTTTGTTTCAACTAAATAATGGTTGCAACATTTGTAGTCTACATATTACTTCTGAAGCCAAATTTGTTATAAGGGATTAAATTATTAGTTTCGAGAAAAGACATCTATCTCATATTTATCGATAGGCGACTCGGCACTCCGACTTCTAGTTGACTAATTCAGTTGGCTCGCACGAATAACTATTTAAACGTTCTGCTTTAAATATCCCTGACCAAATTTACTACTACAGGTACAGATTGGGGATGTGGGCTCACATAAGAGTTTATTAATAGAGTGATATAATAGCCGCTGCATACAGCTTACAGTATTAGATGCGTGAAGTTGTGTATGTGTGTATAGCTGTCACAACCGCCAATCGGCGACAACGAGCGTCACATGCAGTTCGTGGTGCGCGAGCGGGTGCGGGGCCTCAAGCTGCCGGCCGCACGGGCGCGCGGCGCGCTGCTGGCCGAGCTCGCAAAGGAGCTCAAAACTATGCGGGAGACGCACGACCAGTACAAATTTGGTATTATTTTATCTTATTCTACTATACTCATTTCCCTTCCAAATCTTATGACAAGTTGATAAATTCGTTAAACTTGAAACACGAATTCCTTGCCCGGTTCTCGGTGCTGGATTCCGGGCTAACAGTGCTAACACCGATTAGTTTGCAGAATTCTTTTCGGAAGTTATGTGTGATAAATATCGCTGACTGGCGACTTGGTATGTTTGTACTTGCCCGGTGTATGGCAATAGGTTCGCCATATATTCCATTTTAGACGTGCAACAGAACGATTCGGCGAGTCGAGGTTTAACAGCTGCTGCCTACACTTTCGTGTAGAAAAAAGGAAAAGTTATGTTGTTATGAATTTCTGGCCTGGTTCTTTACACGACAAGCCCTACACTGGGGATTTCGCCGTTCGTGGTCACTTAGCAAACTTAATAGCAAAAATAAAACATTCACACAGTATCCTTTTTTACATTAAAATCAGAACAAATAGCCGAGAACTTGGGCCAGAGTGGCGGTAAGCGTGCGTCTGAAGTATACCCGAGGGCGGCTGCGGCGGCCGAGAAGCATCAACAGCATCGGCCCTCGTTGATCTCGATGTTTGTGGGTCGGTCAGGCACGTCAGGCCTGCCGCGTACCCCCGAACATCCCTCGGCCCCCCTCTCTGCACAACGAGGTAACCACCCGCCAAACATCTCACAATTTACATACATAGTAAATATAACAATGTTTTGTCAATATTTATTTGCTCTTTAACGAAATAGGGTGATTCACCTGATAGTAAGTAACTAGATGTAGGCTTTAAGATGGAATAGGGAAGGTGTTGCAAATGGGTTGGGAATGGGAAGGGGAAGAGTGTCAGGCCGCTGGAAACCTCTCTAACTGAAAGAAAGAAACGCAACATGATTCACTTAACGTCGATATCCAAGAGATGAAACTGCATACCTCTACCACTGATTAAGATATATAAATAATATCTTCTTATTGTTCAGAGTCGGTGTCCAGCAGTTCCACGACCAGTCAGCACATGCCTATATTCGAGGTGGCAATGAACAGCGGCCGCGCGAGCGACAACAGCAATAACAATATGAGCAGTTGCAATTCTAATGTCGGTAAATATTATCAGCATATTATTATGGTCACTATAGACGTCACTCCATAATTTAAAACAAAGTCGGTTTCCGCTGTCTGCCCCCCTATATACTTAGATCTTTGAAGTTACGCAACGGATTTTAATGTGATTTTTAACAGATTGAAGGTTCCGAGAGAAATCTATTTGGGACCTTGTATCTATTAAACTGTCGTCTGTAAAATGGCCGTACCTAATGGTCGAAATTTTTACATTAACGAACACTCTTAAGGATAATTAACTTTTATGGCGTCAGTTACTCAATAGTAGTGTCCGACTGAAGGTCTATTTTTGGCCGAAGCCGAAGGCGATTAATCGGCAATCTCCACAATCTTCGGCCGCAGCCGAAACCGAAGGTTTATAAACTATTGGTAATATAATAATTTTCTTCAATATTATCCACAGCTAAAGAAGAATATCGGCGTAAAGTGGCTCATGCTGCTTTGCTCTCGGTGATAGACTAAACTAAGTGCATTTTGGTCCGTCAGTCACTCTTTCGTAACAGTTCGCTTAATTCCGACTGTTTTCAGACCTTCGGTGGGACCATCGGCTTCGGCCTAGAATTTAGATATTAATAAAATCCAAAATTTATTTTAGTCAATAGAGTTTTTTGTTTCAGGTTCAATCAATTTCAACAGTGGCGACACAAAGCCGGTAGTCAGTACTCCGTCATATTGCAGTACGCAAACGAAATTGCGTTTTGTGCCTTCCGTAGAACTCAAGTTCACCACTGGTGAGTTGAACTAGATCATATTGAGAGTTATAGGCCTTTTTTAAACTAGCTCAGTGCGAAATATCTAAATTGATTTCAGGTGAGACTTCCACAAGTCCCCTGTCTCCGATGTCCCCTGGCGAGGCGTCCTGCGGCGAATCGGTCCCCTGCGAACGATCGAGAGACCTGGACATCCTCGTTGGAGATGGCTCGGACACACCGGACGCTGGCGATAGACCGAGACTGCATCGAGCTCACGGACCCTCCAAGAAGACATTTAAGTTTCGTCGCAGTAGACATACCAAGCCTGAGGTAACAAGCCTTATTTTAAATAACCCTGTTTTTTAACCCGGGAGTAATGATGACTTCATGATTCGTTACAAAGTTAAAAACTCTTGTTACAAAAGGTAAAAACTAATATCCAGGTGCGCGCGAAGCAGCGTTCAGCAAGTAATTATAGCCATAGTTATTATTGGACATTTTATAATTGAAATGATGAAAAATCCAAATAAAACACAGCGCTGTGCTGTGAAGAAAAGTTGGAGTAAATGATCGTGATCGGGTGTTGATGTAGGTGTCGCACGTGCGGCTGGAGTCGGACGAGGGCTCGTCCCCCGGCGCCGACAGCACCCCTCTGCGCCGCGCCTGGCCCCCCACGCTGCTGCCCCCCACCGGGGCCAACACCGACACGTCCTACGACAGTGAGATCTCGCAGACCTCCTCCACCTCGGGATACAGGCGAGCACACATATATACTGCCATATACCAATAAACTCTAATATGGGTTTTATACTTCAATCTCAAATTTTACTTCCACTTTCGTCCCACTCCCCTGGCCCTTAACATATTGAATTGAAAAAAATACTCCCAGCGGCAACCAAACTGCATATGTTTATACGGCGCCTTGTGTGCCTCTATACAACATTAGATCTATTTCACGAGAGCAACAATTTCGTTCGACAATGAAGAATCTCTCCTTGGGGTATTTAAGAGATGTAGTATATAATAGTGTACAGAGACACTTCGACATGCCTCGTCAAACTTCGCTTCGCTTCAGACGGCTTTCATTTATTGTCGGTTTTTACACCCGAGTTAAAGGTTAATGAGCTAATGTGTGTCGTAATGTGTGCTGGTACACGTTACAACACACATTAGCTCATCGCGAAGTTGAACAAGTGTGTAGAATCAAACTTCAAACTTCGCCGAAGTTTGTCAAGGAACTTCATGAGAATGTGGAAGAGGCATTATAATGTCTATTATATGCAATATTAAAATCCACACACTCGCGAACTCATATACACCACAGCAATACATATTTATATATGTATTCATGTGTGTGTTTTGATTTGCGCTGCAGGGAGAGCTACAGCCTGCAGGCGTCAATGACAGAGTCCCCGGGGGGCAGCGCACACGCAGAGATGACCCGCAGAGGGAGCGCCACGCCCCGCGCCAGCCCCGACGGTAAACCACCCTTCGTATGTACCGCTCCATATGTACGTACACCGACCACCCCCCAACCCCTCACCCTACATCATTAGAATACGCAGAAGGATGGCTCAACTGTACTTTTCTCCATCACATAAAACGTTACAATGCATACTTTATATTGTAATATTAAAGAAACATAAATATTACAAAAACTACATTTTAGCCATTTGCTGATATGAATATACGGAGAACTTTATGCCGTTCCTCTTCTGTTCGTGCTGTGCACATATTTATATTGGTGCCTTAAGAATTCATCGTTTAAATCAACCTTCTATGTATTATCAATTAGTGTAGGTACTTACACCCCACCTGTCTCCTAGTCGTTCTCTCCTTATTCTACATCTGTCTGCTCCACACTACGCTCCTACTTTTTTGTAAGTTATTTAATACGATTTATGTAATTTCAAGTATATATAAACGACATATTTTATTCATTTTTTTGTTTATTTTTGGCTAACAATATATATTTTATTTAGGCGCTTTACTGCATGCGAATATACGTATTTTGAAGAAATGTTCCAGATATGCGTCATATTCGTAAATCGTTTGTCAACCGATACAATAAAACGCTAATTACGCTGTAATGTTTATCCTTTATTAGAATATATCTTTGGCGTGATTACGTTACAGCAAAATCATGCAATATTGCTGACCGATCGCCATGTGTCAATTTTTGCTACGACGCTAGCGCCAATTACGGTCGCTTAACAATCAATGGAAACTGAACCAATGAACGTCACCTGCAATTACTCTTGGTATAGACACGTATCTGGAAACATTAATACGTTTATCTATTAAACAAATATTAAATTTATAGTAATTCTAGCTTTGCATGTTCAAATAACCCTTGTATCATTGCCTGTCTTACAACCAAACCACATATTATTATTATTTTTTTTTTTATGGGATAGGAGTATGGAGGAAATGAGTAAGTGGGTCAACTGATGGTAGGCAACTTCTCACCGCCCATAAACAACGAGGTGCATTGCCGTCCTTTAAGGGAGTAGGAGGGGGAAAGACGGTCGGGCCTCCGGATACCTCTCTCACCGAAGAAAACGCGGCACGAGCCACCACTTCACGTCCATATTCCGAGAAGTCGTGGTATTTCACCGGTCGAGCCGGCCCATTCATGCAGTGAACTGCAATGCTCTGCAATGCTGCCTTGTCTCGCCGTTATGTTTACGTTCCAAATGGAATAGGTGGCGAACCTATTGCCATACCGGGCACAAACTTTTCAGTCATCGATATTTATCACACTTAACTTCCGTAAACAATTTCGAAATTTCGAAAAAAAAAACTAATATCATAATAAAATTTTAACATTTTAGTGCTTAAGAAGTTGACGAATTCTGCGCCAAATATTATTAATTGAAGCCCTCTTGGGTCAAAACACTGTAAATACATAATTTATATGTTACCGTGTGAAATAAAAAAATAATATAAAAATTACAAATAAGTTCGCTGTATCTTGTATCTGCACCCACAAACAACACAATGCGAGTTTTAGCTTCTGATGTTTGTATGGCATCGGGGAGTCCTTCGACTTCTAGATGTTTACATAATCTCTCTTCGTCTTTTCTTTGACTTACAACCGAACCGACATACTATCGAAGTAAAACGTCTAATCTCTCTTGCAATCGTTTAACGCTTTTAACTCCCCCTTACGGCCTCAAAAAGTAATATATAAAGGTCAGATAAACCGGTCAAAAGAATGAACATCTTAGAAAATATTCATAGCGATTTTTAAAACTTGTGTAAAACTGTATATCTAGTAGTAGTGGGTGGTGGTACTGTACTACTCATAATTTATATTACAAAGTTAATAAACACAGTTGCTTTTATTTTGCAATAAAAGTATGTTTGAACGGGTGATTCTTAGAACTCAATTTTGTAATATTATGTTACATAGTTTCAATTCTTTAGCGCGGGAGGACTCCACGCACTATTTTTTTATATATTTACTGAGTTTACTGTTTTTACCTTTCTATTCTATGGGTGATAGCTACTACAAATACTGTAAAATATCAAAAATATAATAACAAACATCACGACTCCGTGCGAAGTCCTTTGGGTAGGCTTAATAAAAGTAAATATATTTCTTATTTACATTGTGTTATTTACAACAAATACCCCACAGATTGCGGTCAAACGCCGTATTAACCTTCCTAAATAGTCCTTTGCCTCCAATAAGTTAAAGATTTCTTCGTATATATATTATTGTCCACAAAACTCTCATAGGAACAAAATTTACGCGCGTTTTTATTTCTCGTAATAGCGAACTATTACTAATTTTGCTCTTACGAAAAGTCTTATAGAATAGCAAAAAATAATCTTTGTATAGAAATAGCAATTGGTGAGTGGCTTTTTAAATTTTTTGTTGCGATATGTAATATATATGAAAATTTATTTTTTATAACGTTATAAAATATAACTGCCATACCATTCGTAGTTTTTTTTTCTTATAATCCAGTCATTCTTATTACAAACTGCTTTAAGATTTTACTATATTATGAATAATAAAATAATAGTTAAATTTCACTTAGCCTCTCTAAGCTGCGAGTCGGGAACATCTTCAGCAGAACGCACTGCCCTCCTCGGTACAGCCAGTCAACGCTCCCTACTACTGAGTGGAGATTTACGCGACGAAGATACTCTGATATAAAAGTACTTAATGATGACTTGAAGACTATAAGACGACAAAATATAAAACTTAAAGTTCTTGACAATTTAAAAACATCTTTGCTGCAATGTGGAGTACTTAAAATTTAAAATTTGTATTTACCTGTAAAATGAATACCATCATGGGGATGAGGCCTGATTTAAATATAAAATAAAATATTACGAGAAAAATATTGTGACTGGAATTATTATTAGCAAATAGTAATCTTATTAACAATAATACACTTACCTGGATTTAATATGCATTTAATATTTTTCGGTGGTCAAGTGGCCGAACACCCTGTTTCTGAATCCAGAGGTCGCGGGTTCGAATCCAGGCTCACACCCATGACTTTTCGAAATTCGTTTCGAAAGTTATGCGTGATAGATATCGATGACTAAAAACTTAGTGCCCGTTGTGGCAATAGGTTTGCCACCTATTCCATTTGTGACGTAAACATAACGGCGAGTAGAAGCTCGCCACTGCCTACACCTTCGGGTAGAAAAGGCGTGAAGTTATGTTATGTTAAAATATTATATGAATTAGTTCTCACGCTCGTAAAAGTTTAATAAATTTTGTTAAATTTATTAAACTATTATAAGGCGGTTTTTAAAGGATCACAATTGTTACATTAAAAAATAGCAGAGAGGAAACTTGTGGTGATTTTTTTGTGCACAGTACAACATTGTGTGTGACCGTGTGCCGTCTGTGCACACGGTCTCAAGTTTTCGCGCTCGACTTAAATAGTACATGTACTTTTGCAGTAACCCAGCTTAATATTTATTTAAGGGATAGTTTGGCAGTATACTGTCATCGTGTCATACCTTTTAGTGAAATATTTAATCAGTGTAAGTAGGTACTATATTTGTAAATCGGCCTAGTTCAGGTTCATTTGAATTTCAGAACGAATGTTTGTGAAATAATTGACAAGTTCATATTCTGAGTAGTGGTTTTTATGATGAATACTAATGAGTAGACAAAAATAAATGTGATAGCTCTTAACTAATTATGTTCCTTTTATTTGTTAAGATTTTTAATAAAATATAATATTGTTAGTTTTTAAAGTACCTATTGTTTTATTGTATGTAAATATGTAATTGTATAATGCCCTTACTTCCCTTCCATTCCAATTCAAATTGTTGTCTTTGTAGGTTTTGAGTATTTTTAAAAAATAATAATATCTTAGACACAATACACACAGCGCCCTCTAGTTCCAAGCTAAGCAACTAAATGCTTGTGTTATAGAAACTACTTATCGGATAACATAACGTAACTTCACGCCTTTGTTACCCGAAGGTGTAGTGGCTGTTAAGCCTCGTCTCGCCGTTATGTTTACGTCCCAAATGGAATAGGTGGTGAACCTATTGCCATACCGGGCACAAAGTTTTCAGTCATACAAACATTCATGATTGTCATAAATATTTGTACTCGGGTGGAACTCGAACCCGCCAATTTCTATTCTGCAGTCGTTAGTTTTACCAATGCACCAAGAAGCCCGTCAATATTAAACAAAACTCTTTCTAGAAATTTTCTAAATCCATGTAGGTATAACTCCATCCCGTACGGGTACTAGGAAAAGGGATTGATGTAACAAAAAAAATCTCCATCTAAACATATAAATGAAATTGGAGTGTCTGTTTGCAATTATTATGAATGTATATACAGGGTTATTTCAAATATACTAATAATTAGCTAAGGGTATATTCTGTAGGTAATTAGGTACCTAACACTAGTTCTACGACTTATTAAAAATCACAATTTTAATTTTTTTTTCATTTCAAACAAATTTAAATAATTAAAATCGGTAGTTGTAAAATATTAACTAAGTCAACGTATTGCATTGAGCGCACCGAGTGACAACGGTATGGGGGGGGTAGCGGGGCAAGGTCACGCGGCATTTGTACTTGATTACTCCCGTAGGTCATTAGCCAAACATATGTTAGTCGCCCGTAAGTTACCGCCCGGGACGTTTGATGTACCGCGCGTGTCATTGTGTGCGAATTGGTAAAGTGACGAATGCCATTCAGTTGGAGTAAACGTGTGAAGCCGAGATCATGCGCAGGATCACGTTTCGACATGTTTTTTAACTTTATGTATGAGTATGTTCGACTTGCGGTGGCAAGTACTACTATTTTTTACTAGTTTTAGGTTTTTGTAAAACTGATAAAAGAAAAGTTGTTTAAAATGACACAAAGGAGCTATGTGTAGAATAGTATTAGTATATTAAAATTAACCCTGTATATATTGACGACGCGTGCGTTGATATTGCGATCGAACTTTGCCATAATTACAGCTGCATGACGTCATTAGCTTCAAAAAATCCAGATAGCAGAAACACATAATTATTCGCTCATTGAATAAGTCAACGTTGGTAATATTTTTTTAGATACGTAATAAATAATAGCAGTTCTTAAAAAGTCCTATGTTTATAAATATAATTATACACTAGTCATTGTCGCCTTATTCTTCGATGCCAATAATATCATTGGAATCAGAACTAGTTTCAGTTGTAAGGTGTTGTATCGAGTACCTAAATATGATACTTAACAATAAAAGAGTATAACAAAGCAAAATTATAAACAATTTAATAATAACAAATATAACTCAATAGTAAGACGTACGCCCATGTCGATGTTGCATAAACTTTAACTACATCATCATCACAAAGATGGCGATGCAGCTAATCGAACACGCGAGGGTTATACGTTATACCAAAATATAAACTTTAATTTTTTTAGCAGCTGCTTTTTTTTAATGATGCGTAGCTTTGAGTTGCCAAGCTCGGTCTTAAAATCAACCATTCGAAAAATAAAATAATGGTGGTCGATAGGGCAAAAATACTTCCAGCAACTCACGCACTCGACGGATATGAAAAAGTCAACCAGTTTGTATATCTGGGGTCTCTGATTACTTGCGACGTCTGCTGCACGGAGGAAATTCGCCGTAGGGCCGGTATGGCTAAGAATGCTATGGCTAACCTGGACAAAATCTGGAGGAACCGTGGTATAAGGAAAGTGACTAAGGTGCGCTTAGTTCGAGCTCTGGTGTTTTCAATATTTACGTACGGTGCCGAAACTTGGACTTTGAGAAGCCGCGACAGCAATAAAATCGACGCTTTTGAGATGTGGTGCTGGCGAAGACTGCTTCGTATACCTTGGACTGCGATGCGAACTAATGAGTCCATACTTCAAGAGCTCTCCATCACTAAGCGGCTCTCAGCAATATGCCGATCACGAGCCCTGCGTTTCTTTGGACATATTATGCGGTCCTCAAAGCATAGTATAGAGAAACAAATTATTATAGGGCAGATGGATGGCAGACGTGCACAGGGAAGGGCACCTACTAGATGGTCTGATGCACTGAAGAAAGCAGTGGGTGGCAACATGCAACGAGCAGTCCACGCAGCATATGATCGCGCTAGGTGGAAACAACTATGTGGTCACGATCCTCATCAGTGAGGGAACGACAAAGAAGAAGAAGCTTTGAGTTAGGTTTTAATGTTATAGATTTTTGAAGTTAGACGATGACTTGTGGTACACAAACTGTCGAACACCACTCAGCATTAGCAGTTCTACGATCTTCAGGTACAATGTCGCAATATAGTCGGTTATTTAAACAAATGTGACCAGGATCTTTGAAGTGCTTCAAGAACGAACAAATTATGAGGTCATAGATTTATCATTTAATGTAGTAGATGGTACATGTCAGTAACAATTTAATGTACTACGAATCCTAACTGACCGCGGAACCGCCAATAAGCGATTCTCAGGATGTATAAAATTCTACACATGGACAATTAAGTAAAAGTTGACACTTGAAAGCACTTTTTACGCAAACATTAATAAGTCACAAAAACCACACATCAACAACCCATTTTTGGTCTCGTTGTTTGGGTGACTACTACTCCCCAAAGTTAAAAGAATGATCGATCGGCTGACTATTTGAAATCTAAAAAAGTTGAAATACTTGACCATCCTCCATACAATCCTGACTTAACTTCTTTACATTTCCTAAAATTAAGAAATTAAAGTGTAAAGATATTATAATACAAAGTACAAATAAATATGTGAAATAGTTTAAATCATATTAGGTCACGGCCGAAATTTGCTTATCCAAGTCATACATTTAATTCATTAGAAAAAAATATGAATGTACCTTAGTCTGTATTACAGTTATTTTTATTATTTACCCTATATTTAATTATTTCTAAATTTGAAATTTAGCCTGTCCAGAATGGCCAATCAGGCCAATGGCCAATGTGCAAATGAAAAATTAGTGAAAATTTGACGTTGACCTTCGTTGATGATGATGATATAATAATTCACTCAATGTGAGTAGGCAAAGGTCGTTGACCATACAGCCATTTCTTAAGTTATTTTTTCCTTATCTTATCTTGTAAAGCTGAGCTCACTAGACTCTAAAAAAATGAACGATTTCCGAAGTACGCGTGGCTTATCTTTCAGACGCCATACTTTGACGTTCGTTGATTTATATGCTCTGTGGTCTGTGGTTGACGTTGGTTTCGAAGTGATATGCCGTTCGCGGTTAAATTTTTAAGGGTTTAGGGGTTTCGATAAATAATTATTACATTTTTAAATTATTTAAATATACTTTAGATAATTATGATTTACGGCAACTTACACAGAGTCGTTCTGCGGACAGTCGCTAGCCGCGGAGTTTTGTCGCTTAGAGACTTTAATAAAATTATAGAAAAGTTTCCAGGTAATGTGCGATAATCCATAATTACATCCATAATTTCATCCATCCATAAATCCAATCCATAATTTATTACAATATTTTAACTGCGCCTGCAATCTTATAATCATAATAATATCATGTGATTTATGAAGCAGTATACATCTGAACTTGATCCATTAAATTTTGTGATAACTGAGACCTCTTCGTATTTTCTAGATGTCGGAAATAATATTTCAGCAGCAGATATCGTGAAAGAAATTAATAATGAAATACGTCCATATCAACAAGAAATTAAATTGACAAGTAATGAAGTAACAATGGAGGAGGTTTTAGTTTTCATGTCCCTCGGTTGTGACGATGCCACAAAATCACAGAACATTTTCTCTAGCAGTGAACTGGAGTACTTCAGAATACTAATTGAAGAAATCATGACTACTGAATGTAGACAAATCACGAGTGCACATGCCTTGAGACTAATTAAATCTTTAAATAAAAATGATGCTCAAGTGAGTAACCATCTTTTATGTTTCTTTAACATAATCAGTTTGGCATATTTTAGGTAAGCTATCTTTGTCCATTGTGTACTCTAATAACAATTATAATTAGTACATTCTTTTGTGGACAGAGTCACAGACAGTTGTCCTCAATTAAATTTTGAATTTATTGAAAACTAGCTGACCCTGCAAACGTTGTTCCGCATCAAGAGTAATAACTGCTGTCCCGCTATTTTAATACTGCAATATCTTAGAAAATATTTGTTTAACTTGCATGCTGTAAAGGGCCAGGATCATCTATATTGCATGCACAATCTATTTAAGACACTTAATTGGATGAAAATTAATACTGAATTGTATAAAATCGCTTCGTTAATAGGCCATTATTTCTCATAAAAAATAAAAATGGTTGTTGTAGTTTATCCCTAAGAGATAGACATATACCCTCGCAGACTTTTTTGTAGACCTTTTAATGGTGTATAATAATGTAGTACAGTCTTTTGATTTCTCACTTAGGGTTCAGGTAGTGTTTGCGATTAAGTTCTAAATCTTGAAAATCATCACTTTTTTCCCTACACTATACATAAATAATAGATCAAAACCACCCCCTTGACACACTCTAACTGTTAAAATAAACCGCATCAAAATCCATTGCGTAGTTTTAAAGATATGCGCATATAAGGGGACAGACAGCAGAAAGTGACTTTGTTTTATACTATGTAATGATGTATTTGGCTTTTGTTGAAATTACTTTTTATTTTATTATTTGTTTATTTTTTTCTGAAAATGAACTTTTAATGTAACACGCTATTTAGCTCTCAACTTATATGATTATTAATATCATGTTTCAGAAACTTCTCAACACCTGGTGTAGAATGTATTACTTAGAAAAGGAGGGAAATAATTATGCTCTAGGTGTTCGAGCTGTCCATGAGTTTGAAGGTTACCTCCGAAAGAAATTGCCCGATACAATAGAGGAGTGTAGCCTTTGCAAAAAAATTGTGTTCAGAGTAAGTAGTGTGTTTCTGCAACATATTCACAGTATTAATATCAGGACAGGTATTAGCGAAATTCGTGAAAATGGTGACATTCATGGCACTTTAAGGGGTGATATTGTATCTGGCAATAATGTTGTTCTTATTACAGTTTCCAAATTCCAGTAGTATTCTTTTTCAGCTTCTATAACATAACTTCACGCCTTTGTTAGTGGGCAGTAGCTGTTAAGCCTCGTCTCTCCGTTATGTTTACGTCCCAAATGGAATAGGTGGCAAACCCATTGCCATACCGGGCACAAAGTTTTTCAGTCATCAATATTTATCACACTTAACTTTCGAAAACAATTTCGAACACGGACCTCAGGATCAGAAGCCGCGTGCTCGACCACTGCGCCACCAAGACTTCTATAAAGATGTGTAAATGTAGTATTCTGGCTGCTATACATTTTACGCACAAGCTTAAAATACTGCTATGTTTTCAGTAGCAATATTAATATTATTTATTTTGTATGATTAGAAAGGAGTATTTGGCAGATCAGTTTCTAGCCCAATTGTATGGTGATTGTGGCTGGTTTTTTCTTGTTACACAGAGGCACTTTCCTTAGGCACTTGTGTTTATAAGTTAAATCTTTGTACTTGTTGACTATTTTCAAGTGTCTGTGAAGACCTATGAAAATAAAGCTTCTTTGACTTTAGTAAAATTTTAGTTGTGTTTATTGGATTACAGGGATATAATTGTCCAGGATGTGGCTTAGCAATACACACAAGGTGTTTGAATAATTATCTTGTTAAAGTTCAAAAGTGGCCTTGCTGTAAAATTGATTTTAACTTGGAGCAGTTGGACATATTGAATCAAGAAAGGTAATTTTAATAGAAGTTTGTTTTATGAGTGAGCTATAAAATTTGTCACCAGTAAAAAAATCAATTTTCCTGAAAAAAGTAAATATTAAATTTATTTTTATAAATGAAAACAAATATACCAAGAAAACATCGATCAAAAATCAATGCAAAAGAGCTGGAAATTCTAAATTGTGTTATTTTTATTGGGGCAGTTAATGTTTTAGTTGTAAGGAAGGTAGTTGGATTGAAAAGACTGTTGGTGTAAAAGTTTGAAAGGGTATGTTCCGATAGTTCATACATGTGGAAGGAATGGATGCTGCAAGATGGACTAAGCAGATATACAATGCAAAAGCGGATGGATGTAGGAGTCAAGGACGGCCAAGACACATTTCATGACCAAATAGGACATGTTTTGGAGGAAGGTGTTATTTGCAGCCTCAAAAATCGACGCGCGTGCATGAAAAGAGTTCTGAAAGTCAACGATGCGAGTGAGGCGTGTAAGAATCGTGCCTTATGGCTCTTTGTTCCCTCTGCCTACCCTGCAAGTGATTTGGCGTGAATTCATGTATGTGTGTGTATTAACTTTTAATTATTGTTTTTGATAATTTCACATACAGCAAACCTAGAGAGATATCTGTAGACAATTTGTTTGCAACTTGTTTAGTACCATCTATGAACTAGGTGGCGCCAAGTGAGCTTTCTTTTAATTCTTATTGACTGTGATAACTTCCTAGTGTGGGTACATTCACTATTGATGTTTAATGTCTACTATTAGGAATTAAAAAAATATTTATTTAATTATTTCTCTTCATAAAGTTCCAGGTTAGAACAAACACAACAAGTTACACAAAGTCAGCAACTTAGTCAGAGTCAACAAACTCAACTCAGGACTCAACAGTCTGTAGCCTACGATCAAATAGAGATGGTGAACAATGAAGAAAGTCAGGAAAGTCACATGGAAATGTCTCAAGACGACTCGCCAGAGCGTACACAAAGAGTTAATAGGAAAAGAAAACGTGTAGTAATGGATTAAACCTATTTTTGTACCATATAATCTTTTTTAGATAACTGATACACACCCCGGCAGGTAGTTAACCTGTTAACCTAATACTGCCAAATATCGAATCTGGGCACAAGTTACTGTAGTAGTTATATCTGATAAATATCAATGACTTACAAATTTTTGCCCGATAATAATATGATGATAGGTTTCACCATATAGGTACATTAGGCATAATTGTGGCTCTCCATTCTTAAGTTTATTAAAATCATACACTCCTTCCATTATATTATTGTATTTTAGTCAGCTCACGATCACTCGTTGCTATAACTTTGTTCTAGCGTCATAACCTAAATGTCCTAACAAAAATTAGGCGTCAATACGTCATATTTCATAGACAAGGTCACTTCAACGTTTACAGTCGCTGCCTACACCTTTGGGTAGAAAAAGGCGTGAAGTTATGTTTACATTTATTAAATTAAATGTAACTATATAGCTAAGTAGACGTTTTCGACTTTTTTTCTGACAAGTTTCGCCGACTTTGGATAGTAGTCCAACAAGTATACCCATTGGTCCAATTTCAAATAGACAATGTCCACAACAGTGCGCGCTCTGAAGGAGAAATGATGAGCCACGCCCACAAATAGTCCCTGGAAAATAAATAAATATTAGTAGTCCCAACCACTGGACCAGAGTGGTCGAGCACCGATTCTGACCATTTCTGAATGTAGAGGTTGCGGGTTCGAAACTTGGCCCACACCTATGACTTTTTGAAATTAATTTCGAAAGTTATGTATGATAAATATCGATGACTAAACATAACGGCGAGTCGAGGCTTAACAGCCACTGGCTACACATTCGGGTAGAAAAAGACGTGAAGTTATGTTATGTTATTTCTACAATATTTTCTATATCTACCCGCAACTAGCTCGCGTCAATATAGGTACTCAACTGTCTGTCCATTTTAATCCACGCAATGCCACTCCAGAAAAACGAAGTGTAGATACTAGGAGTCCGAAGGTAATGTTGAACGAATGGTCTGTATTTAGAAGAAAGAATTTTCGCCGGTAGAGGTCGCTATGTTTCAAAAAGTACTCGCTTTTTTAGTTTTGTTACTGTTGACAGGTTTGTTTAATACTAAACGACAGTTATTGTAATTTAAAAAGTTTTCGACATTTATTAGATTTAACATTTCAACGGTACGGTTTGATTCTAGCGCAGCCAGTGGCAGAAAAGAGAACTAAGATCTGGGCTTATTGTTGTGTACTTTAATACTCGGGAAAAGCCTATACAGGTTCGGAATCCGTGTATAACTTACCTGCACAATACCAAAGCTGTCTTCTGGACCCAATATATCGTATATTGATTCAGTCAAGTTTTGATGTACAGTCAGCACTTCAACCTAAATCAACATAAGTCATATTATTTGTAAATTAGAACACCAGACCTATTGTTTAACCGTCTTTGGTTCAGATTTTTTTATGGAATAGGAGGGGTTTGCCCTCCATGCACGTCACCTGATTGTAAGCAATCAACGCCGTCCATGGATACCTGCAACACATATAGTGCTACAGTTGCGTTGCCGACCTTTAAGGATGGGAATGGGGGGTGGGGCTCCGGATACCTCTCTCACCGAATGAAACGCGGCATAAGCCACTTTACGTCGATATTCTGTAAGCTCGTGGTATTTCACCGGTCTAGCCGGCCCATTCACACAGCGAACGTATACAGTCATGTCCTTGTAACAATTCTACTATAATTAGTGATAAGCTACATACTTGTCCGCGATGTATGAAATAAATGCATTGGTCTGAATCACCACACTGCACTATATAATTGCCGGGGAAATAAACACAGTGATTCATCCACATCACCAGCATACGTCTGAAGTCCTCCTCGGTCTTCTTGAAGATCATGGATCCCCTTATATGGCCACCGTATATCTCATCCATTACTTGACATCGGAGGCGGAATGGTAATTTTAAGATAAGTGCTGGCATCTGTATTTGATAGGAATAATCTATACATATATATAAATTGAAGTGTCTGTTTGTAATATTGAAATAACCACTCACCTCTAGTCTCGGTGGTCCAGTGCTCGAGCACACGGCTTCTGATCCAGAGGTCCGGGTTCGAATGCTGACACTGGCTCACACCAATGACTTTTCGGAATTGTTTTCGGCAGTTAAGTGTGATAAATATCGACGACTGAAAACTATGTGCCCGATATGGCATTAGGTTCGACACGTAAACATAAGGGCGAGACGAGGCTTAGCAGCCGCTGCATACACCTTTGGGTAACAAAAGGCGTGAAGTTGTATATATGTTCATATGAATATATAAACAACAAAATAACACCTTTTTACTGTTTTTGTCTTTCTGCCTGCTTGTACCGGGTAGTCACCGAAACGGATAGACCAATTTTGACGGGAGTTTTATAAAGCTTTTATTAGCTGATGCAAAAAGGAGTAGCTTGAGCAATATTTTTTTGAAAAATTCTTTTAATTTTTATTTATTTCTTCCGACGCGAAACAAAGTTCGCCGGGTTAGCTAGTATAAAGTACAATTATACCGATGACAGCATATCAATGCGTCATTGACTAACTTTGATTACTGATTGAATATAATGACTTCATTAATTTTATTTGACACTTTATTACAATAATTATGATGAGCACTAAAACTAATACTTGAGAACATTAAAAGACTCATAATTCCATTTACCCAGTAACCTATTTAATCTTTTATATTTTCTGAGTATTTATATGCAGTCGATAGCAGGCGATTTTGCTGAATAGCCATTTCATTAATAGGCGATCAACCTATATTTCTAAGAGGACAGGACTCTTAAAGGATTGTCAATGACATAATACCTACTACTAAAATTCTGTGTGTTGTTAAAAAAATAACTGCTTTAAAAATCTTATTGTGACTGACCTAACATTTGTTTATATACTAGCTGACCCGACGTACTTTGTTCCGCTTCAAAAGTATTTTTTACAGCATTTATAATTAAAGTGGTAAATTATCACTTTTTCTTTGCGTGGTTTGTATGTATACTTAATTCATGTAGGATGACATGAATTAAGTATACATACAAACCACCCCGTTGATACCCTCAATTTATTACAAAAAACCGCATCAAAATCCGATGCGTAGTTTCAAATATCTACGCATATAAGGGGACAGACAGCGGAAAGCGACTTTGTTTTATACTATGTAATGATTTTGATCAAGATTAAGATTTCACTCCTTAAATTATAAAAAGTAATACATTTTAGTCTAGTCACACATACAGTGTAAACTCTTTATAACGAAACTCGAGGGACTGAGCATTTTTTGTCGTTATAGAGAGTTATCGTTATATGGAGTGAACAAAAAAAACGCCTTCCAACGTCACTTTTCTTTTCTCCCTTTTCAATCGCACGTATCACACAAACTTTTTCGTCAACACTAATCGCTTTCCGTTTACTGGCCATGTTAACAGTTTCAAAGTAGGTTTACGACTGATAATACGATAGGTACCCAATATGCTTGGTCGAAGACCATCACTTCCGAGAAAACAATGCGTCATACTGCACGTGTACAAGGCAATTAAGGATAACAAAAGCTAGACCGACCTCGGATGTTTCGGAGCTTCAAAGTCTTTTGTTACCTGATAACATAACATAAACAATAATACCGATAATAAATATTTACTGTCTACAAATATGAACACATTTCTTCGTAATAGAGAATGGCGTATCGCTATAAAGAGTGTTTCAATATGTGAGTTTTAACGCAAACCAACCAACTTGGGCTCACTCCAACGTTATAGGGAGTTTATCGTTATAAAGGATAACGTTATAAAGAGTTTACACTGTATTATGTACCTAAACCAAAACCATTTTCAAAACAAAAATAATAAGATTTTTTTTTTATTCCCATCAATAGGGATATTATTGTTATTCATACCTACATATTTACTTGGAAATTGAAAAGGAGAAGAAAGATGCAATTATATTCAGGGCCAGGAAGCATATGATGAGCTCTTCATTCCAGCCAGCTCTCAAGGAATTAGTCATTGGTAATACGAATTTGACAGGCACAGAGTAAGCTGATTGGAATTATGAGTTAATTTCTGTATGGGATAGGAGGGCAAACGAGCAAGTGGTACCCTAGTGGTAAGTAACTTTTTACCGCCCATGAACACCGTGGTGCATTGCCATCATAAGAGAGTAGGAGGGGAAAGGAAGGGATCGAATGAAAGGATCAGGCATCCGGATACCTTTCTCACCGAACGAAACGCGGCACAAGCCACTTCACGCCGATATTCCGAGAGGTCGTGATATTTCACCGGTCGAACCGACCCATTAATGCAGCGAACTGCAAGACTCTACCACTGTCATGATAGGCCCGCAGTCCCCTGGCATAACCGCTTTACAAGTGATTTGTGAGTAGTAATGCGTTTTACCTGTTTCCCTTTTTGTCTATTCCACAATTTCCGTACGTAATCCCACATTTTGTTCATCTGATGCTGACTCAAGTTCATGTCTCTGAGGCCGTCTCTCAGTTCGTTGATGTCATAATCGTACGCGATACGTGATGAGGAATGTGCCGTTATCATCGCTGACATTTCCGATATTAGTAGCCCTGAAAATTAATTAGCTACAAGACTTTGTTGCAAATACCTTTATTTTATTTTATAAACATTTGACATTTGATTTGTTGTACTTCGATTTTTTTAGCTATACAATTTACATTTAATATAAACTGTATACCTACCTACCATATACTTCAGTAAGTTTAAGTAAACATTCTTAATTACTGTTATTTATATAGTACTAGCTGACCCGGCGAAATTTGTTACGCATCAAAAGTAATAAATTTTGGATTTATCACTTTCTCTTTATACTACATTATACACAAATTATATAATATAATACTAGCAGACCGCGCAAACTTTGTACCGCTATATTGGATGTAGCTTCCCGCCTCACTGTGTTACTCGTGTACAAACAAAATGTCGATGACGACGATGATTACACATAGCCTATAGTACTCAGTGATAATGTAGCTTTCTAAAGCAAAAAGAATTATTAAAATCGGTCCAGTACTTTTTGAGTTTATTCGTTACATACAAAAATACAATTCTTTCCTCTTTATAATATTAGTGTAGATCAACAACCCCGTTGACACCCTGTATCTATTAAAAAACCGCTTCAAAATCTGTTGAGTACTTTCAAAGATATAAGCATTTAAGGGGACAGACAGCGGAAAGCGACTTTGTTTTATACTAGATATGTAATGACTAGTTTTTACCCGATGGTGAGCCAGTGTCAGAAGTAGAATATTTACCTTCCTTTACCGTAAATAATAAGAAGATCGAGTCTTTAAGATTTTACTTTGTACTTAAAACTAATTGTTTTAGAAAAGCCATTCAGCGTACGTTACTTAAATAGAAATACTATATAGCCTAGAGGCTAACGTTCATGACACACACACAGATAATAACTTTCGCCTTCCTTATATAGAACTTGGTCCGTCCATAATTTTTCTTACCTGTACAGAATTTTATGATCACAATGACTAATATAGTTTCTATCAGCTCGAAATTATTTTGCGCAGTGACGTCACCGGTTCCAGTTATCGTCAACAGATTTATCATATACCACAACGCTGCCACATACAGTGCGAAATATTTCTCCTAAAAACAGTAGTGTGTATTCTAGAAATATAATTATAAAAAAAACGAGTGTGTCTCAAACGCATAAGTAACACACTCGTTTTTTTTATAATTATATTTCTCCTAAAAACAGTAGTGTGTATTCTAGAAATATAATTATAAAAAAAACGAGTGTGTCTCAAACGCATAAGTAACTTAGAGAAATCAAAGATGAACTAAAAAGCTCAGTAATCACTGAAAAGACAGGCTGGCGTCCTAACGTGTTATGTAACATGTTAAAAGTTAAATTCAATTAAATATTGATTTTGGGGCCTACTAGACGCCTTACATACTGTCACGTTCAGTGACAATGTCAATTTACATCATAATAAATTTAGGCTTCAAAGACACGGTTTCCGGGTCATAAATAAAAATACAACTGTAGGTAGTATACGAAAATTAATAAATAAAATCATATTCTATAAATTAAGTAGGTAATTAATTAATATGACAGACTGACCAGACATTTTAAAATTAGACGGGATATTCGGCCATTTCATTTGAAGCTATTACCAAGAAAGGGGCCAGAATAACCTAAACCTTCAACTAAACTTTTGATTTTATTGGTGAGTGGTTTAACCAATTTATTTCACCCTAATAGCTAAGATATTATTGCCTGCAGTGCCGTGAACTTGATGTGCTCAATTTATTAAAATTATTTCATGTCGTTTACTTTATCATGGAAAAGAGTATAATCACATATCTCATCTTAAAGTTTATCATGTTCAGATTCTCCTAATAGCAGCATATTATTTTTATATATTTATATTACAGTAATTTCCTATATAAATTATTCTGTACAATTAAGATAATTTTACAAATCAAGTAGGTAGTGGTAACCTACCTACATTATTAATTATGTTGCTTAATAGTTTGTTAATCTAACTCTTTTCCAAATTTATATTTATGTTTATATATTGTAGGGTTATATGCTTGATCCACCCTGGGCATTTTCCAAATTACTGGCATGTAACACCACTGTCTACCCATTCTGAGAAATGGGGGTCGGTGGTGGCACTGATTGTCGATGCCAGTGAATGGGGATGCTCAGGGGCTGTTACTGGCTGTTTTCCAGACTGGCTGCCCTCTACCTTCATCTCAACTTCACCTCTACCTTCATCTCAACTTCATCTCAACTTCATCTCTACTTTCACCTTTACTTTCATCTCAACTTTTCCTGTCGACCAACTGACAGTGCAAAGGCAGCCTGCCAACATCTGGGAAGAGACTTCGGTGGAGCACCGGGACACCCCTGCAGTGAGCCTTCGCGGGTCACTCGTCATCAGGTCGTACCTTCTTAAGATTTGGTAGCCACAAATTGAGGAGCAACTCGATATTAAAATAAATAAAATTAATAATTAATTGTCAAGCGAATTATTTTATGCACCCCGGACCGCGTTACAATACAAGCTTCAATTGCTTGGCTAGGAAATTGTTTAGTTTTTGACACGATACCCCCAGCGCCATCTAGTTTGTTAGCTAAACAAGTAATGCACAATGATAGAACCAATACATGTGTATATGCATACTCATCATAAATAATAAAAATAATATCTTGGACACAATTCACACAGCGACCTCCTATGGATACTAGATAACGGATATGAATACATACATACTATTTTTGTAAATACATCCTTAAAATACATAGAAAAACACCCAGACCAAAACATTCATGTTTATCGTAAATATTTGTTATCGGGTGGGGATCGAACCCGCCAACCTGGATTCTGCAGTCGGTAGCTTTACCAATGCACTACGAGGTTCGTGGTTCGTTTCCGCCGACCTCTTCTCAGCAGTCTATTGTTTTATCGGTACACTATAAAATCAACCATCCCGCAATGGACTCGGCATGATGTTGTGTATTAATGTCATGTATCAAATATAATTCGTAATCCAACATCCAAATCCTACCTCCGAGTATGTGGCGCGTAAATTTAGCTCCGGTTTTGACATCCAGTTAGATGAGGTGCAGTGGACTGGCGTTAAACAGGACAACTTGAAAAACAAACAGGCATTCACGTGCGACAGTACAGACGCCCAAATAGCTATTGTCCTGTGTAAATTAAAATGTTAAGGCAATACGTAAATAAGATTTTATATTGAACTAGCACCCGCGCGAACTTCGTACCGCTATATTGTATGTAGGTTCCCGCCTCACGGTGTTACTCGCGTACAAACAAAATGTTGATGATGACGATGATTACACATAGCCTATGTTACTCAGTGATAACGTAGCTTTCTAAAGAAAAAAGAATTATTAAAATCGGTCCAGTACTTTTTGAGTTTATTCGTTACATACGAAAATACAAATCTTTCCTCTTTATAATGTTAGTGTAGATTAACGTAAGTTGAGCTAAGATTTTGTGATAATGTCTGATATCGTTAAGCTTTCAAACTCATCATCATCCTCCTGCCATTGTCGCATCATTTGGGGTCGGCACAACAGGTTTTTTTTCCACGCTTCCCTATCATTCGTTTTTTCCACAGCAACACCCTTCCTAGTCATATCATCTTTCACAGAATTCAACCATGTTTTCTTCGGTCTCCCTCTTCTTTTGTTTCCTTCCTCATTCAGGTTCATCATTCTTTTCACGACATGTGCATCATCCCTACTCATTACATGCCCATACCACGCGTGGCGATTTCCTCTTATCTTCTCAGTTATAGGCGCAACTTTCAAGCTTCCTCTTACATAATCATTCCGTATTTTATCCTTTTTCGTCACTCCACACATCCATCTCAACATACTCATCTCCGTACCATGCATTTCTTTTTTCGTCCGTCCCTTTCATGGCCCAACATTTTGATCCATACATGGACTACATACTTTCAATTTGAGAGGCATTCGGGGGTCGCAAATTGTTCCCGTTACCTGTCGCCATTTCATCCATCCAACGCTAGTTCGATGCTAGGTTGAAAGCTTACATACTATAAGCTTTCAAACTAGTCTCCACTTTTTATCTTTGAACAACTTTATCGCAATCTATCGAATGTCTATGCATTGTAAGGTTCGCAAAGGAGGGATTTGCTTTTTATTTAAATTGAAATCATTATTATCTAAAACAGCATCTATTAGTTATTTATTATTAAAGTATTAACTTTAATAATAAATAACTAATAGATCACACCAATACATTCATGCCAAGATCCTTGCGGAGCAAGCAGAAAGAACCGAGCGCATAAGGCACGATTCTTACACACCTCACTCGCTTCTTCGACTTTCATAACTGTTGTTAATACACACTCATTGGTTTTTAAGGCTCCTGACATAACCTTCCTCAAGAACACGTCCAATTTGGTCATGGAAAGTGTGTCGTGGCCGTCCTCGACTCCTACATCCTTCCGCCTTTGCACTCTGCGTTACACAACTATTCATAATTTATGACTTTAGATAATCGTAATGAATTTTATCTAACAAGTCAGCTATTGTAAGCCTTGCGTGGTATAGGCATGTAATGAGGAGGGATGATACACATGTCGCGAAAAGAATGATGAACCTAAATGTGGAAGGAAACAAGAGAAAAGGGAGACCGAATAAAATATGGATGTATTGTGTAAAATATGATATGACTAGGAAGGCTGTTGCTGTGGAAGATGCGAATAATAGGGAAGCGTGGAAAATAAAAACCGGTTGTGCCGACCCCAAAAAGATCAGAAAAGGGCAGGAAGATGATGATGAACTGTTGAACGAACACTGAGCTAGCAACCAATCAAAGAAAATAAAAATCTATAAGGTAACTCACTAACCCCAATTTAAATAGTAAATTTTCTGATCTAATATTATTAGTCTTTCTGTGCGTGTGATATGTGAAAAGATATGACAGTCTGGCCAGTTGAGGTGTCCGCGTGTACACAAATAGAGTCATCTTCATTTCATGTTCCAGAGGTAAGGCAAATACTAAATAGCACAGTGGAAAGTTTGCTAAGAAATCCCTTCTACGAAGATATACTTTTGAAAAGTACCTGAAAAACAGTAATACCTATGGTTAAATATGTTTTTACTGCTGTAATAAAATATTCTTTCAGATAACATTTTTTTTTAAAGGCATGCATCGAGGAAAGGAGGGTTGACGTCAGGCAGGCGGCCGATCGTAAAACCAAAGCCAAATCTTTTGACAACATGGATAGTTCGATAGAATGACATCTTGGGCTGCCCCACAGTTGTAGGAGAATGTATATATTAAGAAAGTAAGTATTAGTTAAGTAAAATCAATTAATTAAATGAAATATTTTTTATTGTTTGAATAAAGTTTATACTACACCCTGCTTCTGAATCCAGAGGTCGCGGGTTCGAATCCTGGCTCACACCAATGACTTTTCTAAATTAATTTCGAAAGTTATGTATGATTAAATATCGATGACTAAAATCTTTATGCCCGGTATGGTGATAGGTTCGCCACCTATTCCATTTGGGACGTAAATATAACGGCGAGTCGAGGCTTAACAGCCACTGCCTATACCTTCGGGTAGAAAAAAGCGTTAAGTTATGTTATGTTTTATACTAACATTTTCCTCACTTTCTTCGGATTAAAAACGTAATCACCATATCTGTTCATATAACCGCTATGAAAGTCAAGAAATAATTTGTAAAGAAATATTATGTCTGATCCGATGCATATATAAAGAAAATGCGGTATTGACAGGAAGGCCATTTGATAAGTCAACAGTGTAAAATCTGTGTACGCCAGAACAAGAGTTAGATATTCTGAAATCGTAAAAGACTAAAATCATATTATTATCAATTTCAATAGGATAATGATTATAAAAATATTGTCTTAGGTATACGCGCTGTAGTAAGTGGTACAATAATATTTATAATTTTTAGCGAAATTTATCTAGTTTGTGCCTATAACCTTGTGGTTGTGCTTTTTTTTACTTTTTGGCAGTTACCATCAGCTGGACCGAGCGCCATTGTAGTTGTAATAAAAACAATATCCACTACGTTGAGTTGTAAAAAGGGTGACACAATTTGTCTAAGTTGACGTATTAAAATAACTATGCTAAAAAACAAACTGTATCATATTTCACCTATGAATGTGACTAATCCACAATCTGGGATAATGCTACTACGAAACCACCTGAAACAATTAGTTCCTTAAATGTAAGGGGAATTGGGATTACATTTAGTTCGTGTTTGGTCGATTGTCTTTCAACGTAATTCCAAAGGAAAAGAACACATTTCAATAGTAAATTATAATATTTAATACAGTATCTTTATTGTCATAATTTCCTTGCCCTTATTCCTCTCTAATTGGGTTCGGTAAGATGTCATTCTCTTCTATCAAACTTCATCTCCGCAGTCATTCCATGTTCATACTCATATCGATTTATACAGTATCATTTTATACAGTCCAACCATCTCTTTTTCGGCCTTCCTCTCAGTCATTCCCATCACTCTCCGTGTAACCATGTATACCATGCCATTTTACTTACTATCTTAGTATAAATGAATAAAATAGTACGTTTAAATGGGCTTATTAAATATGTATTCTTAATATTACTATTAATTATTTGAATTTTCAATGTAACCCATTTTGGAATAGATAGAAAATATACCTGTGGGGCTTGCAAAGCAAAAATGCTGCCGGAACATAATCAGCGCACGTTGATGAAGTAATAGATTTGGACCCGCGAGAACCTTCCATACTTTTGTCTGGACTCTGTGAAAATGTTACCTGTATTAAAATTTAAACATTTTGAAAGTATATAAACAAACAATTTTACTTTTTTTTTAATTCACATACTTCTAACTTGATCGCGTCTTCATCTTCCTCCTCTTCGCCAGTTTCGTACGAAGTAGGAAAAGTATTTTCTAACTGTAAAATCATACAAGTTTTTAGCAACAAAACCATGCAATATCAATAAGTGGTAACATTCTTTTCATCTTACAACATGTTTTAAATACCTCTGTAACGGGGCCGTCTGATGCGCTAATTGTTGGCAGAACATAGTCTTTTGGTGCAGATCTAACCGAGTCTCTCACTTTTTTTAAAACTGCTGGATAACTCTGAAACATATATAGCTTGTTAGGCATAGCAGAGGAAATTTCTATTTACTAGTCTGTACTTAATACTGCATCTATCGTATTTCTCACATATTACTCCAGCGCTGAAATCAATTGGGGAATAATGTAACCTGCACAATCAATACCGATGTAGGTACTGTCAGTCTTGAACAAAGGGGCCAAGCTTGGACCAACTTTGGGCAAGCGAGCCTCGACTATTCGACGTTGGGCTGAGCTTGGCCCAGTGCTATAAACCAGGCCACGGCCTTAGTATATAATCCCGGACTTTATACAAGGTTGGGCCACCTTGGGCTAAGCTTGAACAGGACTGATGCAGGTCTGGGCCAACGCTGGGCCCACTTTAAGATATTTTGTAAAGAAGTCTTTTTTTTGTAAGTTCTATTCAATTTAATGTTTTTTTTATGGGATAGGAGGGCAAACGAGCAGGCGTGTCACCTGATGGTAAGCAACCAACGCCGCCCATGGACACCAGCAACACATATAGTGTTACTGTTGCGTTGCCGACCTTTAAGGGATAGGGGATAGGAAAGGATGGGGAAAGGGGGCGGGCCTCCGGGTACCTCTCTCACCAAACGAAACGCGGCATGAGCCACTTTACGACGGTCTTCTGAGAGGTCGTGGTATTTCACCGGTCGAGCCGGCCCATTCATGCAGCGAACTGCTTGGCTCTACCACTGTTAGAATGTCTACTAGTAACCTAATCAAAAACCTACCTTTAGAAGTGCATAGAAATCCCTCCCTTCTATACACAGCAAATCAATGTTTCTGGAGGCGACCACATTTGACATGGTCAGATGTCTGTTGGCCCCTCTTATGTTACCGAATATGCCTCCCGGTCCCATGCACGCCTCTACTTCGTTGATATTCGATATTATGTCCACCTAATACATAAAAATCTTTAAAACAATAAAAAATAACTAATTAAATAAAAATGACGTAATTGTCCAGAAGTTATAACGCATTAACATACAGACTTCTGAACGATAGGTCTGTCCAAACCTATCGTCATGCAAGATTGGCCAAGCAGATAGAGTGCAAAATTGGAAGGATGTAGGCATCGAGCAGATACGTTGGGAGATGTGTAAGAACCGTACCTTGTGATGTTCTGTTCTCTCAGACTACCCCTTAATGGACTTGGCGTGAAGTTATGTTTGTTTTAATTTGTACTATTTGTTTTAAAGTTACCACGGCTTGCTTTCAACGCTAGATAGATAGACTAAATCAGCAAGAAATTTGATTTTATAGATCATAACATGTGATACAATTTTACTCACTTTTCCTCTGTAAATGATAAACATGTGATTCATAACCTCATTGCTTTTCATGACCATATAACCCTTCTGGAAGTAACTTTCCTCTAGTTTCTTAGCAAAAGCTCTGAAGAAAGAATAGTCGACATTTTCAAATAGTGGTATTTCCCTCAATGTTTTTTCATACATGTGTAGAACTGCGTCTTCGTTCAAATTTGCGTGAAGTTTACCAAGTATGCATTGATGCTGGCAATGAAAAATACCTACATGTATTTGGTTTTTTTTTGGTCTCATGCTGCGGGTCCATTGCTATGGATTGCGTACAAGTTTTTGATCCAAGCATATTAGACTTTTAGACAACGCATTATTGTTTAAAAACACGAATCTAGGACAATCGAGGACTAATAAAAAACTTGAATATCCCAATAGGTCCAAATTGAGGTTTTATTTAGAAAAAAATATAAATTTAAAAATAATAATAGAATAAAGTCTTAGTGGTCCAGTGGTCGAGCACCTCTCTCCTGAATCAAGAAGTCGCAGGTTCGAATCCTGGCTCACACCAATGTCTTTTCGAAATTATTTTCGGAAGTCATGTGTGATAAAATTGATGAGTGAAAACTTATAAATGAAATGAAATGAAAATTAATATAGTTACTCTATGTTCAGTGAGCTGCAAAGATTTTATATGCTTATTTTTGCAAATGCGCTACTTACCGACCATCCACCAGTTCTCTTCCACTGATATTTCCAATAATCAAGTGTTACCTTTTTCAGAGGGAACGGTATATTTTCTATATTCAAAAATAGCTCCAAATGTTTTAATTTCTCTTGGAATTTGGTAACTACCTGATCAGCCACAGCTTTTAGGGAGGCTATTCTCGCGTACACATACCTGAAAAGGATTAGGTCATTATTTTAATATTATCTGTGACGATAAATACACCTAACTCAAAATTAATAAGGGAATAAAAAACTATCAGTCATGGAATTTCGAGGATTGAGGTTGTATTTTGAGACTCTGTATAGTTCAAAGTATTTTTTTTTCACGGTTTTCTGCTAATATTTCAAACAGCATCGTCCTGTTTCAATTATATAAAATAAAAGTGCTGTAATTATTTAATTAAATAAGAATATGTAAGGCAGTAAGTCGGATTGAAAGAGAGTGCCGGTGTAAAAGTGAGAAAGGGTATGCTCCGATTGTTCGGACATGTAGAAAGTATGGATAATGCAAAATTTACTAAGCAGATATACAATGCAAACGCGGATGGATGTAGGAGTCGACGACGGCCAAGACACACATTGCATGAGAATATAAAACATGTTCTGTAGGAAGGTGATGTTAGGAGCCTTAAAAGTCGACGCGCGTGGATAAAAAGAGTTATGAAAGTCAACGAAGCGTGTGAGGTGTGTAAGAATCGTGCCTTATGACGGTCCGTTCTCTCTGCCTACCCCTCAAAGGATTTGGCGTGAAGTTATGTATGTATCTCCATAGATATATATATATATATATATATATATATATATATATAATATATATATATATTGTCTCCATAGATTTTCTACTCCACCTAACAGAGTTGACTAGCAGAGAATGTCTTTAGGACCACTTAGAATTTTCTACAAAATAAAACAGTGTATTACAATTTATGTACAATTTTTCTCACCCAAAGAATAAAACACCGTGTACGTTCACACAAATGCAGAGTACCATCAGAACTATACCCCGAGGTACTATATCTCCGAAGCCTGCACCACCAAAGCTAGAAGTTGTCCAGTAGTATGCTAACAAATATGCTCTAGAGGGGGACAGGTAATTTTCTTTGATGATTTTGTAGCCGTCCAACCAAGAACCTGAAAAGCAAAACCTTAACTGGATTAGTTTAACCTAAATACTGCCGACAATTGATTGAAAGGGTTCGAGTTCGAATACCGATAAATATCGGCAACTGTAAAATTGTGTGCGACACATCTACATAATTGTCTTATATAAATATGGAATAGGCTCCACCACCAATTCGTTCTGTTCAACTTATTCAAATTAGAAACTCAAAGAAATACCTACTTTATAATTACTCAAATTTTTTTTTATGGGATCGGAGGGCAAACGAGCAAGTGGGTAATATCTTTGGAAACATTCGTTTAAATTCCATACTCTAAAGGGCCAGGATCATCTATATTACATACACAATTTTTTTAAGGAACTTAATTGGATAAAAATTAATGTTGTAATGTTTAAAATCGCTTCGTAAATAAGCCATTATTCTCGTAAAAAGTAAAAAAATAAAAATGGTCAGTGTGGGTTACCCCTAAGAGATAGACATATGCCCTCCCGGACTTTTTTGTAGACCTGAAGGTGTTTAATAATGTAGAACATTGTTTTGAATGATCACTTAGGGTTCAGCCAGCGTTTGCAATTCAAGTGTTCGATCTCGAAAATTATCATTTTTTTCTTTAAAACATCATATATGAATAATAGATCAAAACCACGCATCAACTATTAATAAACCGCATCAAAATTCGTTGCGTAGTTTTAAAGATAAATAGAGTAGTAAAGATATAAGGGAACAGACAGCGGTAAGTGACTTTGTTTTATACTATATAATGATATTCTATATCCCGGCTTAAGTGAACTTTTTCTTAAAATCAAATTGTCCCAGTTTGGGCACCAAATGACATGATAACATGTAAGTTATAAATAATACAAAAATCTTGTCGGTAATTATTATGCTTTTGAGCCGTTTGGGGCTTACACTCTGGGGACATGGGGTCGATCACTTTATAAAGATATTGTAAAGAGACTGATCGAGGCCTGTCGCTACTTGAGGGCTAGTTTATTCTTCTCATACAAAATTAGCATTGCCATTCAGCGTGGCAATGCGGCCAGTATTCTGGGCACACTGCCAGTAGACCGAGGTGCAATTTGATTTTGCAATCTAATTAAATAATAATTGAATACGCACCTTCAAGACACACCACATTACCACTCGGATGGAAAACGGAGTTTATGTAGTTCTTATCCGTGCCCAAAACGTGCATTATTTTTTCAAAATCGTCTTCATCGTAAGCTATTATATATGAACATGATAACGTTATCAGCAGCGATGAGTATAGGTTTATAAAGAACCACGTCAGAAGAACAAAATGGAACACACTCATGAAGTATGCCTGAGATATAAAAAAAAAACTCATTAAACCCCGTATGAATTTATTAATTAGGTAATATTAGGTATTATTAAAATAAAGCCAACAATAAAAAGACATAATACATACATACATAACTTCACGCCGAATCCCTTGCGGGGTAGGCAGAGAGAACGGAGCGCCATAAGGCACGATTTTTACACACCTCACTCGCTTCGTTGACTTTCTTAACACTTTTCATGCACGCGCGTCGATTTTTGAGGCTCCTAACATCACCTTCCTCCAGAACACGTTCTATTTGGTCATGGAATGTGTGACTCCTACATCCATCCGCTTTTGCATTGTATATCTGCTTAGTCATTACACCGACAATCTCTTTCAATCCAACTTCCTTCCTTACTACCTTGTTTTCGACGCGGTCCACGAGGGTCACTCCGCAGATTTTGCGCAGTGCCCTCATTTCGACCGCGTTTATCCTATTACTACTACTACTTATTCATGCACACTCTGCCATACCCAGCTCTCGCATCCATTAGTTAGCGTTGGGATCAGTATTGCATTGTGGATGGCTAGCTGGGCTTTTCTGCTAATAGTTTTTGCACCCAGGAATCTGCCCAACGCTTCATTTACACTATTTCCTAACGCCACTCTTCTTTCTTCATCCGCGGTGTACCTTTCATCCCTGCTAAGAGCCCATCCAACATATACAATTTAATTCACTTGTTCCAGCACTATATCGTCAACCATTATCCTTGCATCCGTTCTGGATTCCTCCCTTTCAAACACCATTACTTTCGTTTTACTCACATTCAATTGTAAGCCTTTCATCAAACAATCATCTTTCATAATAAATGGCTATTAATAATGATCTGAAAGAAATATAAGAGGGTAGGAGGGTATTTTGAAGCTTCTCTGTAGGAATTGACTTGCCACATTGCTTAGTCTTAGGTTGTAATATTTAAATTAGTTATTTTAGTATTGTGTTTATTAGATAAAACATAACAACTTCACGCCTTTTTCTACCCGAAGGTGTAGGCTGCGGCTGTTAAGCCTCGACTCGCCGGTACATTTACGTCCCAAATGGAATAGGTAGCGATCCACCGATTCCTTTCCGAAAAGAATTTCGAAAAGTCATTAGCCAGGATTCAAACTTACGACTTGCTGATTTATATTTATTAAAAGTTTCAATAATACATTACTCTTCTTAAAGTGCCAACAGAGTCCGTGCCAGTTGCAACGTATAATTTCACAATTTGTAGAACGTTGATCAGTCTCAGAGCGCAGTGGAACGTGTGGTTTTTCGTAATAACATCGTATTCTCCTTCATGAGTTTCTATGTGGTTAGGAAATAGGGCGATCCACAGGGCATACCAGGGAAAGCATATCGGTAGGTCCACAACAAACTGGCTCTAGATAGAGATAAATTGAATAATTATTTATAGTGGTAGAGCAACACAGTTAGCTGCATAAATCTGTAATGGTCAAGTGGCTCATGCCGGCTCTTGTACGATGAGATAGGTATCCAGCCAACCCCTTCCTCTCTCTGCTCCCGATCCCACTCCCTACCCCTTCAATATTCCATTTTAAAAGCCCGCAACGCAACACCAACTGTGTTGCAGGTGTCAATGAGTGGCATCAGTTGTTTACCATCAGATACCTAACACGCTCGTTTACCCCCCTATCCCATAAAAAAAGCAAACTGCAACTTAATGCCCTTAGTACTCAAAGGTGTACGCAGTACTCACTATGCCGCGATTATGCGGGACTTTCCTAATCCCAAATTTTAAATGTCAAAACCTATGGCAATTACCCACATATTGACAAGACATTGGTGTGAGCCAATATTTCAACTCGCAACTGCTAAACTAGAAATCGGAACGAAATGAAATGAAAAACCTGGCTTGACGGTTGAACAATATAACCGCTCAGAATATCGACGTAAAAGAGGCACATGCCGTGTTTCGGTGAGATAGGTATCTGGAGCTCTACCTAATTCATCGAAACAAAACAGCATTCTGGACATTCGATATTTATTTCCATTTAACCAAATAATTATTTTTCTAAGGTTCTAAGGTCTAAATATTAAACCTTACTTACCTGCAGATAATGCTTAGCCGTCATGTACGGATGATATATCAGTTGATTTTTAGGTCCGTAGTATGCTACGTGTAACATTAGATACATGTCTATGTAGCATAATACCTCCAAGGTAATTACAGCAACATTGAATGTGTCGAAATATGGCGCCAGAGACACGACCACCTTAAAATTGAAATAGGTAACTTTTGTTATGTACAAGTTGACCCGGCGAACTTTGTTCCGCATCAAAACTAATAAAAAAGTAAATTTTGGATTTATCACCTTTTGTTTTCTACATCATACATGCATTACAGATAAAAACCGACCAGTTGACACACTCTATCTATTGGAAAAAACGCATTAAAATCCGTTGCGTAGTTTGAAAGATCAGCATTAAGGGGACAGAGACTTTATTTTATACTATGTAATGATAATGACTAGCTGACCCGGCGAACTTTGTTTCGCCTTGGAAACAATAAATAAATAACAGATATTTTTCAAAAAAAAAGTAATTTAAGTTACTCCTTTTACGATAGATGCCATTTTGGTATCGTCGCTGAACAAATATGAAATGAAAAAATACAAATTTGTTTTTTTTTCTAAATAAGTAATGAAATTATTGTTAGGGTATATTATCTTACAGGTATCATGAGACTCAATAAAAATGAAGCCACAATTCGCATCAACGCCCACGTTTTTATAAACACACCATCCGGTTTGATAGCAATTGGCATTAGAATAAAGGGTGCTACGTTGTTAAGAACACTGAACTGTTTGTATGATTTCCAATAGTTTTCTTTGATTTTCTTATATTCTTCACGTAAATTTATAAAGGAATCTATAATAAAATTTACCTATATTTTAAACAAAATTTATTACTTTAATTTATTTTCTGAAGCCATCATTTACACCCAAAATAACATTAGGAATCTTCGAAACCAATCTACAACCAATCAACAGTGGTAGAGTCAAGCAGTTCGCTGCATTCATGCAGGGTTGGCTCGACTGGTGAAATACCACGACCTCTCAGAAGATCGACGTAAAGTAGCCCATGCCGCGTTTCGATTGGTGAGAGAGGTACCCGGAAGCCCACTCCCCACCCCACCCTTTCCTATCCTACTCCCTTAAAGGTCGGCAACGCAACGGTAACACTATATGTGTTTCTGTTGTCCATGGGCGGCGCAGGTTGCTTACCATCAGATGACACGCTTGCTCGTTTGCCTTCCTATCCCTTAAAAAAAAACAAATTTTCATGTGGTTTCCACACAGTTTGATTAAGCTTTTCTTAAAGTCATAAATTAACTATGCCCAATTACACAACTTCTAGTCTATACTCCCTTTGCTCGCGTTAAACGATAAGGCTGTCTCTTATAGATGAGTCATAATTTATTATCCATAGTTTTTCCTATCTACTGTTTTTTTTTTTAATAATGGTCTGGAAATAAATTATTATCTATTTAATTATGACCCCACCCACATACAAAGTTTTCGGAAGTTTTTATGAGAAGATTTAGTTGTCTCTATAGACAAATCAATGCAAATACTTCTAGGAAAAAGTTTTCGAAAGTTAAGACTAGACTAAATGTGCCAGTAGTCTTGATATCGTCTTAGCAATCTCGGTATCTAACCATAAGTTAAATCCAATGACGCGATGAAAAAGACAGAAGTATAAAAAGGACCTGAATCACAGGAAAAAGACTAAACATGAGGTTCTCCATTTTAAGAGAGATAAATCCCGTCTGTACTCTAATCCCTCAGGATTATACGATGTCTTGAATAGTGACATGCGCTTACCATCAAATAATCGATGTAATATATTCGTAAATCTGTCTTTGGATTGATTAGTTTTTAACTTTTTATACTGTTGTAAGTATAAGTCCGGACATTGTGATTTGGCGATCATTTCAATTTGACGTAACTCTTCCGGCTTCATCAGACCTTCGTGCTCTTGCATGGCGGGAAATAGGCTTAAAGCTGACGTGTAAGCATGATGGCTGACGCATATTAACTGAAAATTTAATTTAATGGATTGGATTAATGGGAGTTCATTTAGTTCTATAGTCGCTGGTGATAAAGTAATAATCACAAACGTACTATATACTTTAATTTCTTTTATTAAATGAACTGTCATCGATATTTATCATACCTACATAACTTCTGAAAAGAATTCCGAGAAGTCATTAGTGTGAGCCGGGATTCGATCCAATGACTTCTCGATTTATAAGCAAGGTGCTCACTCTCCAGATTAACTATTATATTTTATCCCTCAATTTACTATCATTCACGAACAATTTTTCTCTTAAATCTGTATAATAAAATAACGCATTTTATATTCAACTTATTTAGCTTACGGCTTTGTGCGACCAATATGATTTAATCAAGCCAACAACTGTTGACGTGTAGGTAGAAAATTTATTCATCTAATTTGTTTAACCAGCGGTTTTATATGAAGATATCGATCAAGAAGTACTTCCTTTATTACCATCTAAGTAAGGAGCTACGACTATTTATTGTACTCTAGAATTACTCTATAAGGGAATTCAGGAACATTATGTAAACACACCTTTACGATACTGTTATGTAGTTAGGTAACCAACATTTCTTTTATAGGTACGTTAACTAAAGGGCTTGCTCCGATAGTTCGGACATGTAGAAAGAATGGACGATGCGCGATTGACTAAGCAGATATACAATGCAAAAGCGATTGGATGTAGGAGTCGAGGACGGCCAAGACACACATTCCATGACCAAATAGAACGTATTCTGGAGGAAGGTGATGTTAGGAGCCTCAGAAATCGACGCGCATGCATAAAAATGGTTGTGTAAGTCAACGAAGCGAGTGAGGTGGGTAAGAATCGTACCTTATGGCGCTATGTTCTCATTGCCTAGCCCGCAAGGGATTCGGCGTGAAGTTATGTATGTATGTAATACTCAAGATATAAGCATCAGCAAATACCAACATTAGTGATTGTTCTCAGTCAATATCGTATCTTTAAATAAAATAATAATCGCTTCTTAACTGCTTAGTTAATTAACAACTGACAAAAAGGCTATTTGTTAAGAATCTGGAATTATCATTAAACGACGCGAGAATTAAAATAATGTATTCACTGTATTATTGTTTCTCCTTAAGCAACTATGAACCTTATTACGCAAATTTTAAAGCTTACCTTACAGTGTGTCAGCGTGATCACAGTGCTAACTGAAGGTACTCCATATAACAGCACCAGTAGTCCCAAATGATTGCCAGGACCGATGACATTCTCCCTTTTTGACTCCTTCTTCTCTTTCGAAGTGACCAGACAATAGCCGCTCTCAATAATATAGAGTTCTCTTGTCACGGTGCCTCCATAGAACACTATTTCGCCTGGTGGTAATATAACCTCCCTGACTGCTGTAATTTTAAAATTAAAGAAATACATTAATCTAAAGTTGACTTAAGTATGTTTGTTGTTTTATATTGGCTATCTGCAAATCTGTACCTGATCTTAGATACCTATATAAACTTACGCCTTATCCTTTACTTTTTTATGTTATAGGGGGACAAACGAGCAGGCGTGTCAGGTGAGCAGGTGAGCAACAAACGCCGTCCATGGACAATTGAACACATATAGTGTTACAGTTGCGTTGCCGGCCCTTACATAGGGATATGGAAGGGGTTGAAAATAGAATAGGAAGGGGGGGGGAGAGGGGTTGGGTCTCCGAATACCTCTCTCATCGAGCGAAACGCGGCAAAAGCCACTTTACGTCGTTATTCTGAGAGGTCGTAGTATTACACCGATCAAGCCAGCCCATTCGGACAGCGACAATGAGGTAACCAGGTTAATAAAAAAGAAATAATAACTGAATTTTCTTTGAGGCACATTTCTGACAGTTCAATAACACCATGTGTTTGTAGGTTTTAACTAAATACAAATCTAAACGATAAAACAATTCTTACTTTCTGTTAATGTTTGGATGTAAGCCGTATTCTTGACTTGAAAGAATTTGATAGATGTTAGGGCTTTGAATCTGGCTTGATGTAAAACTTTCTTTCTCAGCTCAGACGGTATGACAGTTTTCTCTAACCAATTATCGCCTGTAAGTTCTACACCCTACAATTTAAAAGTTATTTTTTATGTTAACATATTACACAGCATCTTTACTTAGCTGCATAATTTACAAAGCAAAGCTGCAGACAAAAAAACGCTTTGGATAAACCAGAACTGAATCTAAAATAAATATCTTGATGATTTTGGTATAAATATCAGAGTAATATAATCTCGGTGGTCCAGTGGTCGAGCACACGGCTTCTAATCCAGAGGTCCAGGTTTGAATCCTGTCACTGGCTCACACCAATGACTTTTCGAAATTGTTTTCGGAAGTTAAGTGTGACAAATATCGATGACTGAAAACTTTGTGCCCAGTATGGCAATAGGTTCGCCACCTATTCCATTTGGGACGTAACCATAACGGCAAGACGAGGCTCTATAGTTGAATCATTAAGGATTTTTTTAGTTTAGGGCTAACTGTTGTTAAATTAGATTTTTAATAAAATAAGCAAATAAGATCAAGAGCAAGTGAACTAAATTAAACGTAAATGAATCCAAAATTATTTATTTCTTACGGAATTGTATTGCCACTGTAGTTCGTAGAATGCCATTATTCTTGATTTGATGGTTGTATGTATGTTGTTCTCTTTCATAAACTTGTCCATTGACATTATAACTTCTAAGAATGACGTCATAGTTCTAAAAAAGCAAAATTATAGTTGCTAAGGGTATTTAAGGGTATTTTAGTTCTTATTGATATCAATCTTTTACTGCTACCCAATACCCCAATCCCCCCCCCCCCCCAGATAACAAGCTGTTACTGTGCTCAATCTACGAATGCAAGACCAGAATCATTACAGGCGCGCATAGGTGAACAAAATATACATAAAAAAAACAATTTATATGTAAAAGATTATGAAAGCTTATAAAAATTATAGATAGCTCTTAAGGCCTCTGGCTTATTTTTTGTAGGGCCAGAGTAAATTCAAGGACGCTACTTTGAGCGAGCTGAATTGTTCTATGCCTTATTCCTTAAACTGAATGATTTTTTATTTTATTTTAAACGGACGATCGAGCAAGCTGGTTAGCTGGTCGCAAACGCCTATCACTATCACTAGATGGACCGATGACCTGATCAAGATTGCTGGATGCGGAAGGCACAGGACTATCAACTGTGGCGTCCCGTGAGGAAGGCCAAGGTCCAACAGTGAACATCAAAGGCTGATGATGATAATGAAATGCCTATCTCTACTTGTAGGAATAACACCAAGGACTCACTTTCCACAACTGCTTTAACTCTCATGAAAACGGGACATAAGCTATCTTACGTCTTGTATTTTTAGAGGTCCAGTAGTCGAGTTCCCACTTCTGATTCAGAAGTCATGGGAAGCCAGGCGCAAACCAATGATTGCTAGGAATTCTTTTCAGACGTTATGTGTGATAAATATGAATGTCTGACAACTTTGTGCCCGGTGTATAGTAATAGTTTCGCCACCTATTCCATTTGCAATGGTAACCAACTGGTAAAAAAAGACGTGAAGTTATGCTAAGGTGGTATTTTACCGATCTAGCTGGTTTTTTATATGTGACTCTACCACTATTCAGGAGTAGGTTGGTACACTTACCTTGACCAGTGCGTGATAACAGCAGAGAATTCCGATACAAAATAGCCAGATAACAATACTCCATACAGGCTAAGGAAAGCCACGAAACCCATGTCAAATATATCTGATGGCGTCAAGTCCCCGTACCCGACAGATAATAAAGTGGTTGTTGCAAAGTATATAGACGTGATGAGGGGATTTTCAGCTCTGTGGATATAATAATTAAGATTAAATAATAATCCAAGTGCTTACACCAAAACTTTGATGTAACCAAGTCAGTTGTCTATAAAAATAGTTCGGTCGGTTTAAGGTTTATGGTCACACGGGCAGAACTGTGGACAAAAACTAATTATTATTTTTTATTTATTTCTTTATTTAAACTTAATGCACAATAATTTGGTACATAGGCGGACTTAATGCCTTGAGGCATTCTCTTACAGTCGACCACGGGAAGTGCAGACAAATGTGTTGAGTAGGTGCATTAGTTAATTAATTTATATATATATATATATATCTCTCCAAATACAAACATACTTAAATATGCATATTCATACATACATACATACACGAACATCCATATATATTTATATATATACATATACATACATACAAAAATAAATACATACACGTATCTAAGATTATGTTTGTGACAGGGTAGCCAACTGACTTAGTAACAGCTTACGTACCTTAGCCTTGAAGCTAAGACGGTTGGTGGACATCCTAACCTCAGAGGGGAGTGCATTCCAGAGGATTACTGATTGAACGAAGAAAGAAGAGTTTACAAAGTTAGTTGTATGAGAGGGACAGTGCAAAAGACCATACGTGGTGGAGCGACGTTCATACGAAAAGTGAATAAACCTGATGTGAGAAGTTAGATAAGCAGGTGGGTTAGAAGAATGAAGGAACGAAAAGAGGGTTGTAAGAGTACGTAACCTGCGGCGCTCGCGAATAGGTAACCAACTGAGCTCAGAACGATGGGAAGAGACGTGGTCGTATTTGCGAAGATTGTACACGAATCGAATGCAGTTATTGAGAAGCCGGTCATATTTGTTTAGAAGGTCTGCATTCAGGTCTAAATAACACACATCACCATAGTCGAGGATAGGGAAAACTAACGTCTGCACAAGTTTCATTTTAGTATGAAGTGGAAGAAAGTACTTCATTCGGTACAGGCTCCGTAGTGTTGTAGTAACCTTTCGACTCACCGCCTGAGCTTGCCAGCTGAAGTGACTGTAATACATTACATACATATAAATAAAGGGGTGTCAACAGGGTGGTTTTATCTATAATTCATGTTTAATGTACTGAAGAAAAATGATTAATTATGGAAGAGATTGAATGGTCGATACGAAGTATGAAAAATGGTAAGGCAGCTGGAATTGATATGATGTCTGCTGAAATGATCAAACACGGTGGATCCTGTGTCCGGGACGCTTTCCTGACCTTGAGCAATCTGTGCTGGAGGTCGGGTAAGGTTCCCATGGACTGGAGGCGCGCTGTCATCGTGCCCTTGTATAAAGGTAAGGGATCACGTATGCAGTGCGCCAGTTACAGGGCCATCAGTTTGATCAGTTTAGCAGCAAAAGTGTATGGGAAAATTATTGAAAGGAGAATGAGGGTGATATCTGATGGAGTGTTGTGGGAGGCTCAGGGTGGTTTCAGAAGCGGACGAGGGTGCATGGATCAGATTTTTTCTCTCCGCAACATCGTGGAGAAACAACTGGCTGTTAACCGGAAGGTTTTCTGCGGTTTTGTGGATCTGGAAAAAGCGTTTGACAGAGTGTTACGAAAGGATCTGTGGGATATACTCCCGGGCTACGGGGTGAGCGGAGCACTGCTGCGCGCTGTGCAGTCCACTTCAAACTTCACAGTCCACTGTACCTGGACAGTTGTCTCCAGAGAATGAGATCGATGGATGTAGGGATGCGAATGGGTGACCTAGTTGTGAGCTGCCTGCTTTACGCAGATGACGCCGTGCTTCTAGCCGAATCGCCGTCGGACCTGCAAACACTAGTCACTACTATGAAAAATGATTGCATGATTAAAGGCTTGCAGTTGAATGCGACGAAAACGAAAGTAATGGTGTTTGAAAGGGAGGAATCCAGAACAGATGCAAGGATAATGGTTGACGATGTAGTGCTGGAACAGGTGAATGAAATTGTATATCTTGGATGCGCTTTTAGCAGAGATGGAAGGTACACCGCGGATGTAGAAAGACGAGTGGCGATAGGAAATAGCGTAAACGGAGTGTTGGGCAGATTCCTGGGCGCAAAAAATATTAGCAGAAAGGCCCAGTTAGCAATCCACAATGCAGTCCTAATCCCAACACTAACTTATGGAAGCGAGAGCTGGGTATGGCAGAGTGTGCATGAGAGTAGAATAAACGCGGTAGAAATGAGGGCTCTACGCAAAATCTGCGGAGTGACTCTCGCTGACCGGGTAGAAAACAAGGTTGTAAGGAAGGAAGTTGGTTTGAAAGAGAGTGTCGGTGTAAAAGTAAGAAAGGGCATGCTCCGATGGTTCGGACATGTAGAAAGAATGGTTGACGCAAGACTGACTAAGCAGATATACAATGCAAAAGCGGACGGATGTAGGAGTCGAGGACGGCCAAGACACACATTCCAAGACCAAATAGAACGTGTTCTGGAGGAAGGTGATGTTAAGAGCCTCAAAAACCGACGCGCGTGCATGAAAAGAGTTATGAAAGTCAACGAAGCGAGTGAGGTGTGTAAGAATCGTGCCCTATGGCGCTCTGTTCTCTCTGCCTATCCCGCAAGGGATTTGGCGTGAAGTTATGTATGTATGTATGTATGTAAGAAAAATGATAATTTTCTAGATTTAGCACTTTAATGGCAAACGCTGGCTGAACCCTAAGTGATAGATCGAAACAATGTACTGTATTATTATACACCTTCAAAAGGTCTACAAAAAAGTCCGCAATGGCATATGCCTATCTCTTAGGGATAACAATGACGATTTTTATGTCTTACCTTTTTACGTAAAATAATGGCCTATTTACGAAGCGATTTTAAGCATTGCAGCATTAATTTTAATTCAGTTAAGTATCTTAAATAGATTGTGCTTTTAATATACATCAATATAGCCCGTTACAGCATGTAATTTAAACGAATATTTACCAAAATGCCACAGTATTGACATAGCGGGACATTTGCGTCACGCAGTAGTACCGGCTAAGACGCGTGCCGATAGATAGCACAAATTGAACTTTTTAATATTCAAATTTTACTCGTTTAATATTTTTTTGCGGAACAAGGTTCGCCGGGTAAATAATATCAGACGAAGCTGCAGTAGTGCTATAAATATATTTACTTCACATCACTCAGTAAATATGGTGAAATCATTCTAATAAGGGTATTTGTGAAAGCCTCTTCGATTAACTAACAGTAAGGAAATCGCCTACATTTCTGATTAAACTAGTGATTTAAGTATGAAATTTATAGTCAAGTTGAAGAGTATAATGGCGTCTGAGTAGTGCTGTTAGTGCTGCTAGTTACTAGCTTTTTGTGAGGGCAAACGAGCAAATGAGTCACCTGATGATAAGCAACCACTCATCGCCCATGAACACCGGGGTGCGTTTCCGTCCTTTAAGGGAGTAGAAGGGGAATGGATAGCGAAAGGGGATTGGGCCTCCGGATACCTCTCTTACCAAACGAAACGAGGCACGAGCCACTTCACGGCGATATTCTGAGAGATCGTGGTATTTCACCGGTCGAGCCGGCCAATTCATGCAGCGAACTACAAGACTCTACCACTGTTGGACTGGCTAGTGCCCAAGGATTTCGGGTTATCAGGAACATTTGTATATTCGCATGAGGTCACCTAGATTTGTTTTTGTATTTCTTCACACACTGTCCCCTTTTCCCTTCCTTTCTCCTCCTACTCTCTTAAAGGACGGCAACGCACCACAGTGTTCATGGGCGGTGAGAAGTTGCTTACCATCAGGTGACCCACTTGCTCGTTTGCCCTCCTATCCCATAAAAAAAATAGAGGGTGTAAAAACTGAATGATAACTTGCCTTGTTGTGTCGATGCTGTTTTTCTGGCCGTCCCAAAGTAGAGCCTTACTAAACCAGGAGTTTTCGTAGCACCTGCTTATGAAACATGATTGTATGTATAATATGATGCCACACCAATAGCAGAGCAGGCCCAGGTAGACACAGTATTTTATTACCTAGAAATTTAGAATTACCTATTAATTCAGGTATTGGTTTTTACAGAAATTTAAGAAAATATAAGACTACATCGGGAGGAACCTTGACTTGGCTACAGTAAAACAATCAAAATGACTATCGATTGAAGACTGAGTTATCATTGCAATCAGTCTCGGTGGCCTGGAAATCGACGACCCCGTCTCTGAAGCAAGTAGTCGTGGAATCGAATCCGTGTTAACACCAAAAACATCTTGGATTTTTTTACGGAAGTTATGTGTGATAAATATCGATGAGTGACAACAGTGTGCTTGATCTATGGCAATAGGTTTCACCGCCTATTCAATAGGGAAGTAAAAATTCAACGAGCCGAGACTTAACAGCCGCTGCCTACACGTTCAGGTACAAAAAGATACGAAGTGATGAAAAAAAAAACAAGAAATTTACTAACATACCTTAATAAGAATAGTATTGGACATGAGTTTTTGTTCTAAGTTTTCGAAAAAACTCGTTATTCTCCATACCAAACAGAGTTTTATGCCTTTACATAGGTAGAACAAATGATCCCTATGATGATTATGGTAATTTATCGAGGCATGTATTGTCACAATATATTCAAATGGTATAATGGCCAATAGATCCATGTAAAATCCCAACGTGTTCATTCTGTATCTCAAAATCTTTTTAAATTCGGTGATATACTCTTTCTTCGTCTTCACAGCAGTTATTGATGTCAAAAATATATTAAAAATCAACAATATCGTTATGATTATTTGAACGTAGAAAGAAGTTAGTCCACGAAAACTTCTAACAATACCAATGTAATATGGGTATGTTATACATATGTATGAAACGGTAACCAACATGACGAGTTGCCAATATTTCACAAAAGGACAGTCCGCTTCAAATATCCATGGAAAATTGGACTTGATACATGTGAACATTACAGATCTCTTTTTAACATGTTCCGACATGATGTACAGGTCCAAATAATTTTCGTCGAGATCGTCTTCCTTTGTGACTGTATCTGTATCGGATTTACCTGGGTGAAGTAACTTAAAAATAGTCATAAAATAAAGCATAGGTATTTAACTGAACCACAAGTTATTAGGATACCTAATGTGGCTTTGGTAATCTGAAAGTCTGTGAGCAAAAAGTACTGAATATTTATAATACAACTTTTACAATAATTAGGATTAAAAGTTCACAAATTAAAGTGAAACGTGCCTGTACTTCATAATTATATAGATATGGGGTAGCATCGGCGTTGGCTTGGGTGTAATTCATGTATTATAATGGCTTTTGACAATTTGATAGTAACTATTTACTATGTACCGTAAAAATAAACGTACTCAAAGCACATAAAGAACTAATTATTAATTAAAGGTAAAAATCACCTTGCAGGTATCTTAGTTTCTCCTTTAAACATTTAATACTACTCTTTTTTCGATCTTTGGATGCATATATGTTTAAAGAGAACTCATTATTTTCCGAGTCATTTATTTTTCTAAGTTTAGCTCTGGTCACTCGTTCTTTTATTTCGTGCCTAACGTTGGCAACTAAGTCTGGATATGTTATCATTAATCTTATAAATGTAGTTTTCTCCAACACTTGGCATTCCACATAAGTTGCTGCTTTTACTGTGCACCGCGCTGAAAATATAAGCAATGAATACTATCAGCTAACATGGGAACAATGGAAAGGTTAGAGAATATTGTTGTTATGTTATCCCTAAATTTAATCTTCTTGATAAGGCAAATAGCAGACATCGATCTACCAGCACTAAATCAATGTATTAGACAAAATCCCGGGTTTAAAAATATCCACCACCAAGGAGAATGAATGCGCATTGACAAAAATCAAGGAGGCTAAAGATGTATCAGGATTTGCAAATTAAAAGAAGCAGTCCTCAAACCACCTGGAAGAGACATATTCATATGTATAATACGTATGTATTATAACATTTTATAAAATACTAACCAGGTACATTGTAGACTAAGGAAATTTCACCGAAGCATGAACCTTTGGCTAAAGAAATCATTGGGCTCTCGTCGTCTTCATCAGATAACAATTCCAGTACACCATTTGTAATACACACCTGTAAATGGTCGGATAGTTGGATAGTGATGGGATCTGATATTTTCTGTATTAAAACGTGAATAGAAACATTTAGGTGCCAAAAGATTCTAAGGATATAGAACTTGTACGTGGTCAAAATGACCAATTATATTTCCCATTATATACTTGTGGAATCAGCTCAAAAGCTCAAGGTGACAAAGTCTGAACACATAAGAGAGAGTGAGTGTAAAGTTGCTGAGAACAAGAGAAACGGTACTTATAATGCAATTGATAAATTTACCATAAATGTTTTATTCTGATTATAGTTGTATACTACATCTCCGGGCAGATAAAATTGATGAGTCATATTCAAAGATAGCCTTCTTAGAAATGCCTCTGGTAGTTTTCTAAATATTAACGAACTATATAGCGGAACGGCATTTAGGTCATAACAAATTTCCATTTGCAAGGGATATGGCAGCATTTTCAACATCTTTGGCTTGAAAACACCAGATTTTTGATACCAAAGGTCTTCATAATACCTTTTCAAATAAAATGAATATATTATTAGTCATCTCGCTAGTAATTGAGTCACTCAGTGATTCAATACTTTATAGCAATAAACTGCAACCATTGTTTGCGTTCTTAAAGCTACTCGTAGTTGCACGAAAAATTAATTAATTAAATAAATGTAAATTTAACCTTACCTAATAATGCGTGAGGTTGTGTCTGAATCCAGATTTATTAGTGCCAGATGATTCTTGATTTTCGTCAACTGACTTACATATATGGATCTTCTTGTAGTTATTGTAATGAATTGAGATGTCAAGGAACCCACAAATACAACAGTGGTAAGTAAGAATCCTACCAAAATGGCTAATATGCCTGTCAATCTTTCGGCAGTGTTGATCGGATATAAATCACCTAGAGCATTTGTGGTGAGATACATTACTGAATAATATGTACACAAAAAGTACCAATCAGAAGTTGTTTCCGTTGGTAAGTTAATCGCAGACAGTGACCAAGACGATCGAATTAAGTGCAAATCAAAACTTTTATTTGCGAAGAAATACCATACACAGGTCCAAGTATGCACCGAAAGCAAAAAAAGTATGAGATATTGAAGGAGAAAACTTGCCCACTGATTGCTTCCAGCTTGTGATGATTTCTCATAAAAATATTGTAGGATTCTATAGACTCGTAATGCAGCCGCTAAAGGAGCTATTGCATACATATGAAAATGTACTATATCGTCGTTAAATAAATACAGAATAGAATAAGGCATTGCCAGAAATACATTCAAGATGACAATAAAAGTACTTGGCTCGATCAAATTCAGAATTTTACGCCATCTTTTAAAGAATTTCAAACCAACAAGTACTAATACATCGAAAGCGAAGATCAAGTTAAAGAATATCAACAATATAACAATCCAGTACGGTCTTTCTCGAGGTTTACAAAATGCATAAATCCAAGTGTCTAGTGCATATGAAACGAATAGTGTTGTCAGTATAAAGATTGCCCAGTTTGAATTTAAATATATTAGTAGAAGGACTCTCAGTCTGTTGTTACTGAATTCAGTTCTAGTCTCTTGTAATATAGTGTATGTCTTCTGAGGCTTGTATCCACTATTATCACTACGAATTTCTTGTATATCCTCGTCATCTTCTTCATCGGGGAGTGTATACGTTGGCCTCAGAATATCGTTATCACCAGTTTTTTTACGTCTAAACTTGTAGACATCAAAGCTCGAGTCATTATTTGCTAAAATACAAATTAAAATATATATAACATAATACAATATTGCACTTATTCATAATTAATTATTATAGACATCATCATTACCCATATCGATATTTATTTTCCAGTTTTAAATACTGATTATTTATATGGCACACATTTATTCGAGAGAGTTCTTTAAGTATAAATTTACTAATGATCTAGTTGGCTTTTCATGTGGCACCAGTTGACGATACCAAATTGCCATTCGCTAATAAAGTTGAGACTAAAGTTTGTTTCATAATAACATTAATGTTGAAGTAATATTCTAAGGGGACATATTACGGAATGTTGTGTTTATCGAGGGAATGTTCTATCTATATGCCAATTTATATCTTTACACCAAAGAGATTGTCTCTCATTACCATCTCATAGACATAACTATGGATTTTCAAAATAAAAGTGTCTATAGTTTCCCCTATTTCATTTGGTGAGCAGTTGTTGTGTCTTGACCACGTGACGATTATTTTTTCACAAACATCAGATCTCAATGGAACCACAAGGACTAGAGGCTGCGTCAAACTAGAACCAATCAAGATACTAGAAAATCGAGAGAAATGAATCCAATCCCTTCGGAGTTCAGAGAACACACACAGGATTCAAAGAAAGCTTAAATTTTTTTTACCTTTACATCATTAAAATCCGAAGTCAATGTACCCGTTGTACCCTCTCGTCAAATAAAATATTATACTTACTTAGAATTCGAAGGGTACTTGAGTAATGATTTTTATTCCCACTTAGCAAATATAGAGTTAAACCCCTAGTATTGTATTCTGGCTGTGATCGAACTCACTGCCGTCTACACAGTTGTGTATATTTTACTTACTTATATTTATACTTAAAAAGTTAAAGTTTTTTATAAACATGTTTTTAATCAAATTGGTCTGGTGACGTAAACGTAAACATCGCCAAAAGCTCCGGAAGCCATGGACATGTTTTCTAATATGCAAAACTGTGCGCACGGCACTTCCACCTACATGCATGGACATTAAAAATGAGACGAAATCGACATTAATCTGTACACATGTTTTTATTTAAATCACGACGCAGGAACATTTGTGTACTGTTTCAACGATTAACAAACACTCAGAACACTATTATTGTCTTCGGATAAAGATTATTACACAACATTTTGTTTTAAAACTGTAAATTTCTATTAATTTTCTGTTCTCTGGCGCTTTAGTGTGTCAACACCTAGTCGACACGATCTTCCCCTTTATTGTTGCTACATATATTCTTGACGACTGATGAAATGGTGCTTGGGGACAACTGATGTGAATATTTCTAATATTTATTCGTGTGTCTGTATATAGTTCGACATATATTCATAATTAGTTATCACACAACACTACTATGTCTCGGTGGCCCAGCGGTCAAGCACCCCGCTTCTGAATTAAGAGGTTGCGAGTTCGAATCCTGGCTCACACCAATGACTTTTCGAAATTAATTTCGAAAGTTATTTGTGATAAATATCAATGATTTAAAACTTTGCTTTGTGCACGTTATGGCAATGAGATCGCCATCTATTCCACTAAGGACGTAAACATAACCGCGAGTCGAGGCTTAACAGCCACTGCCTATACCTTCGGGTAGAAAAAGGAATGAAGTTATGTTATTTTATGTTGCAACACTACACCTAGTTAGTCCCTTGCGGAGTAGGGGGCGATAACAATACCCTATATAAAGGCACGATTCTTACATACCTCACTCGTTTCCTCGAGTTTCAAGAGTCTTGTCATACACGCATGCTCTTCGTTGCATCGACAGTTTTAAATAAATATGTATACAATGAAATTTTGAAATTTATCCGTAATATAGAGAAAATTAATTTAGAAATTTATACGTAATAGAGAACTGATAAAACTGTGCCCAATGTGTGGCAATAGACTTACAAAGTAATATATTTAGTACTTGGAATTATTTTATTGGCATCTTTGCAAATCCAAGTTCCACAGCGCATATATATTAATAATTAAGAGTCTGGACCAGCTGCCTTAGGTGGAGCGAACGCATAATGAGTTGGCTTTTATGGTAGTCGAACTCGTGTATCGGTGAAAAATGTTGTCATAATACTGTTTTAAATACACAGATTTCATAAAATATCTACCAGCAAAATTTAAATCACTAACTTCTTGAAGAGTTTCTTAACTGACAGAAGAGTAGGATAGAGTACTTATAATTAATTAGTTAAATTAGTATTGTTTTTTAATTCGTACTTTTCCATACGGAGATCTTGGCAGCGGCTGTTAAGCCTCGACCGGCCGTTATGTAATTACGAATAGGAACGGAATACGAATGGAATAGGTGGCGAAACTATTGCCATACCGGGCACAAAGTTTTCATTCATCGATGTTTATCACACATATATTTCGAAAATAATTTCGAAGAGTCATCGGTGTGAGCCAGGATTAAAATCCGCGACTACTGGATTCAGAAACGGGGTGCTCGAAGACTAGACCACCGAGACTAATGATAATACATAAGACGCGTATCTTATTGATTGTATAGAAGAAGTTATTATTCGATTCATTCCAAGTGTCAAGCAGTAAATAGATAAATATAGCCAATAACGCCATCTAGTTCTCCAATAACGATCATATATTATAGTACCTATCGAAAAGTTTTTAAACATAACTTCACGCCTTTTTCTACCCGAAGGTGTAGGCAGCGGCTGTTAAAACCCCGACTTGCCGAATCGTTACGTTACCACCCAAATGGAACAGGTGGCGAACCTACTGCCATACACCGGGCACAAAGTTGTCAGTCATCGATATTTATCACACATATCTTTCTATTGCTGTGTGGCGCCGACTTAGAATACCGCCACCCCATCTCTTCCCGTGACGTGGCGACTAAGGGAAAAGGCTGGAAGAATGGGCAGCAGCATTCTCTCTCAACAAAATACAGCCTACTGCGATCGCCAACCCGCCTGCCAAGCATGAGTGAACGGACCGGCAGTTGTGGCGCTCTATGGGGGAGGCCCGTCCAGCAGTGGACCTCAAAAGGCAAATGATATCTTTCTAAAAGAATTATGAGAGTTTATTTTTGTGAGTTCGGAATCGAACCCACGATTGACGAATCAACACCACCACCAAGACTTGTGAAGCGCGTAATGAAACTTATATAGTTGTACACTTAATATAATAATGCTTTCAATACAGTACAGAATGTAGACCGCTATACCTACTCGTGTATTTAAACCGTTTAATTTGATAGACACAACGAGAGCCATCGGATAGGGGTCAATTATCCATTTATTCTTTTAACAGAATTGATAAAACGTAACCAAACGGGTGATTTTAATTAATCCAATGTAGCCTGGGCATTGTTAAAAACAAATTCACGATTCACACACCGTTTTTATTTCTCTTCAGTGTTCCAATTTATAGATAAACACGTGTACGTATTTTGTACAGTTCGTGTATTATTTGACTTACAGGAATGAGGGTACATATTTTTTATTATTGTTAGTTGGTGAAAAAGAAAAAAAATTGTTTTGTTATTTCCAAGTTTTTCTATATGGTAATTTTTTTTATGTAATAGGAGGGCAAACGAGCATGCGTGTCACCTGATGGTCAGGGACATTTGCAACATTTATAGTGTTACAGTTGCGTTGCCGGCCTTTAAGGGCGTAGGATGGGAAGGGATATGGGACTCCGGGTACCTCTCTCACCGAACGAAAAGCGGCATGAGCCACTTTACGTCGATCTTCTGAGAGGACGTGGTAGTGTAGATGTAGGAATTTTTACGTTTTATTGCTATAAATAGATGAAATTGTTATCAGTCTTTGGTCTTGTTGTCTTTGTTCTTGTTTCAGAAATGGGGTGGAGGACCACCGTTACGCCTTGTCAAAAAATGTTATTTAATAATATTATAACTAAGACAATGTCAATTTATATGTTCTCCTTAAGTTCAAAAATACTTAGCAGTGTAGTGAGGCGACTAGTTCTGATAAGCTTGGGAGTTTGCCTCCGACCACCTCTCACGCCAAACGAAACTCGGCATGAATTGCTTTACATCTATTTTATTACAGGTTTATTTCACTAGTCGAGTCAGCCTGTTCATACTTTTTTGTGCAACTTCTTGTGGGGTGTAACGATGATAGTCGAGAATAAATCAATCCAACATTTTAGAAGACGATAGAAGCCACAGAAAACTTGTAGTCTTCTAATAAGAAGTAACATGGCGTAGTCATAATCCTTTTATGTACTTGCACATTGCGTAACTCAACAATAATTTAACAAACAATTCAATGTTCGCCCACAACACAGCCTTATATGTACCCGAAGGAAAAAGTTCAACTCTCGAAACTTGACAGAACCGTTTCTGTAGGCGTTAATAGTTATTAACTTGTAACAAATTGTATTATTTATTTTATATATGTTTCTTATGTTTGATCGAATAATAAACTCATAAAAAGCTATTGAATCACTATGATTCAATAGCTTTTTATGAGTTTATCATTTAAACAGTGGTAGAGCCGACCGGTGAAATACCACGACCTCTCAGAAGATCGACGTAAACGGGCTCCTGCCGCGTTTTGTTCGGTAAGAGAGGAACCCGGTGGCCCACCTCCCTTCTCCATCCTATTCCCTTAAAGGTCGGCAACGCAACTGTAACAATATATGTGTGGTGTCCATGGGCGGCGCTGGTCACTTACCATCGGGTGACACGCAAGCTCGTTTGACCTCCTATCCCATAAAAATAATCTAAACCTGTTAATAGAACCACATAATCTCTAAATGATGAGATGATGAGATAATGAGACCAGAACAGATAGTATGTACGTGGTCTCTTGTAATATGGGTGGGCTTTTGGTGTGGGAGTGTTACTGGTGTCAATACTCTTGCACCATCACCATTTTCTTAGCACTCTCATTTCTGCCGACCCTCGAGCGGTCAACCACATTAGGCCAGTTTTCTAAGCACGTTATCCGTTGACAGCTATAATGTGGACTCTGTATGAATGACTTTATTTTTGGACCATTTCATATTTTTTCATGGAAGACTCCTATAAGCTTTTGTATATTATTCCAATTGCAGTTTAAGTAAACCTTTTCATTGCGTTAGTATTGGCGGGCTTCTATATCTAGTTATGAAATATCCGTCTACTAGTCTACTAGGTATAAATACTTCAATATATAAATATAAAAAGTATAAATACTTAAAAACCACTTCCTGTATTGCAAAAAAAACTAGTAATAATAAGTAGATGTTCTTTGGTTCTGTAATAATTCTAGGTACGCACTGATATATTTAGATCTGTAACACTTATCTCTAACTAACTGAATTTTCCGTAGTTAAATAATGTCTAGCTGTAAGCTAAGGGCTTTTCTTAATTAAAATCTTTTGTTTGTTATGTAAGTATTGGATAACTACTTATAATTTGTACAATAATTACGTTTACGTACGTTTGTGTACTGCTATCCTTGGCATAATATAGGTACATTTGAACTTCACGGATGAACATGAAATTATTTAGCTGGTAGGTAGTTACGGCCATGCTGTGAATCTCTTCTCATTATAATTGTATCTAGGTCGGATAGATGGCGGCTGCGTAGCATTTGTTTAAAGTAGTGTTAGCGCGAGATAGCTACGCAAACCTATAAGTGTGAGCGAGAAGAACCTATGTTATTACTCCACCCACACAATGGACAGCGGCTGATGACGTAGTGGCGCACGCGTTCACAAAAAACATTCGAGCGCTATAATCGCCCACAACTTCACTCCGGTTAACTCCGTCATTTAGTGGTGATCTAAACATCGATGTGTGTGGAAGTGAATTTAACTTTTCTAACATAAATCTCACAATAAAAAAAATAACAATAACCAATAACTAAAGTAGAATTTCGTATTTTACCGTGTTATATTAAACATTTAACGTGTCATAAGTTGTTTATATATTATTCAAAATGTGTGATGGTAACAGTCCTTCGACGCAAAGTATAGCAGACTACTTAGCACAGTTGCTCAAAGATAGGAAGCAACTGGCTGCGTTCCCGAATGTTTTCATGCACATGGAGCGTCTTCTGGATGAAGGTAGGCAAAAATTCTTATAAAACTATTTATAAGACATCAGCAGCCGCGAGTATGTAATTCCTTTAGTCTATGCTTGTCACCGAGGCGATAATAAATTGGATGCGTCGACAAATGTTAGAACGCAAACGATATATTAAGTTTATTTTTGTCTTCGCCCCGCCGAGTTATGGTCCAGTGGTAGTGTTTGTAATGCGATCCCTCATTTCGAAAAGCGAAGTAAAGCAGAACGTCTTTGCGCCGATTTGCGGTCAGCGGTTTGTTAGATTGTTGCCCAGGAATGAGATCAGTGAATTGTATATACTGACTAGTAAACAAGTTTTGGTGTCTACACCATTCATGTATCATGTAGCTTCGCACAGATGTTGTAAATAAATGTTATTCAAGTTAGTTGTAAGTATTTTTTAGGTTATAACTTTGTCGCTGACGTGTGAGATTTAAGGATAAGTGAGAAGCCCTGATGGTAACCAGTTCGTTGGGCCGTTTTCTTACATTCCGCTCATGTTTATGGAATGTCGCCACTCCGCGTAGGTACCGTACGTCCAGCAACCTCAGTCATACGGATATTGGTACCAACTGGCTCGGTGCAGGCGCACCGCTACTCACTATAATAATATAGCTTAGCCTCGTTTTCTACTCATAATTCTTAATTAAATCAATGTACCTACATTTAATCTAGAAATTTACATGTGGTCCGCCCTTATTATAAGTAATTCAATAAGTTATATTATGAACTAAACCTTATAATTAATAATCTACACAGAGAAATGAATATTCCATGACTCACCCAATAGAAATGTTCATAATAAAGAGCAGCTAGCGATATATCTCAAGATTATTTCATTTTGATATTTTTCATATTAGAATTATTGCACCTACCTGCGTATGCGCAAATAGTAACACAATATTATATTATGATCATTTATCTCCATCAATTAATTACAATTTCGATTGTACTAGTTTCTGCCCGCAGCTTCGCCCGCATAAAAAGTGAAATAAAACTAAAATTACGACGATAAAAAATGAACTATTATTTTCTGTTCCAATTTTTATCTAAATCAGTTTAAAGATTGTAGCGTGAAAAAGAATATTTCGAATATATATTTCCGTATACTTACTTTATGTTGTATATGAAAGTGTAGTTAAGCTAAAATTAGATATACATATAGCTTATAAACTCCGTGGTGGTCTCAAAAAAAAAACCACGGGCGTCAAAATTGGTGTGCTATTTGACTTAATACTGTTTGCACTAGTGAAGTAAGTTAGTACGCACGAATCGCAAAAGAAGTATTTCAAAAAGACATACTAATTAACTAACTAGGGAACTCATTATATTTATAAACCAGTCATTTTTATTCCTTTGTATCTAAATGCAGGTTCCACCTCAAGTGAGGAGGAACCTGATGCTCTATAGGAAAAATTCGTCTCTTATGCAACGTCTATTCATACCGTTAACTGGTATCTCCATCCGTTTAAATGCTAGTCATTCCTGTTAATTAAAACAATTTTGAAATTCACACAAATTTCAAACACTAATAATAGTTATTATTTTATTTTAATTCGGTTCAAACCATCTGATGCTTAGATCCGAAAATAGCAAAAGGGTAAACGTAACTTTAAATTAATATGTATTGTTATTTTGCATTTGACATATGAGATTATTAGTAAGTTTATTGCCGTAAACAATTGCTCCTGTTATCTGTTTACCATAAAAAAAAATGAAAATAAAAATGTTAATTCCTCCATAGAGCGAATATCTGGTAAATTCAAAATTCGAACGCGTTACTTAGAATGTATTACGTATACTAGTCACGTCTATTGAACGGCAAGGTCTATTATATATGTACTTCAATACGTATTAATGTCGCAGCTATAATGTTGTACTGTTAAGCTTTGTCCCCGTGGGTTTACAGGTTTACTTTGTAAGTTGCTATGTCACAACAAAAGCCTGTTATCTCCTGATATTGTCCAGATAATAAACAGTCTGTTTAACGCACACCGTTAACAATATTTAAATGATTACACAAAGGATAAAACGCGTTCATAAATTTGCTTGTTATTAAAAGAGGTTGGTAGGGGCTTAAACTTTTTTCTTTACGACTTGGATTTGTTTCAGCCAGTTATATTTTTTTAGTATATTGAATCAATACTTTTTTAGTTTATTGTTTTTTTTTTATCGAAGTTTATGAAACAAACCGCTAGTTCTTTTTTTAAAATAACATCTCCCAGTATCAAAATATACACACGCTAAGATGAATGTTCTGTATAGACGCAAACAAATTTGTCATATTGGATTGCCAGCAGATGTTTTCAGTTGAGTGGTATTGTCCAATGTTTGCTAGCATTTTAATGAGCCACTTACGAAATGTTACCACTGACAAATGAAACTAATAAGATTCGTCTCGGTACATGCCAAAGCCGGATTTCGATGTTCCCTTTTTAGTTTAACTGACAGAAACAATATTGCGATAATATTATTCGGTCATAAGTATATTTAAAAAAAAAAAGCGTGTATCAAGTTAATAATTTCGCTTGCATCATCACCCACGAATAAATGTTGGTTAACGTATTACTATAAAAAGCATGATCTCTTGACTGGAGTGCCTGACTATTTAATATGATTTTGATAAGATTTAGTATGTATGAGTCACTTAGTAATATTGAGCAATGTCCTGTTACATTCATTCATTCGGTCTTGTAACATGTTGAATATCAATTATGTTTAATTAATTATGTATAATCGGATTGACATATCCTCTCGACATACAGGATTAATAATTTTAGTAGATCCAAATATACTATAGGAGCGAAATCTATCGCCGTACATAGGTTACAATTTTGTTACTCATCGACATTTATCACAGAAACCTAATTTAGATTAAGCTAAGATTCGATCTCGGTACCTCTGAATTAGAAATTGGGAAGCCATTGGTCTATATCGGGTCGGATTCCGTAGTCATAATATGTTACGACCTATGTGGGAAGTAGTAGCTGTGTAAGCGACCACAGAGCAGGTAAAAATAGATAAAAACGCCAAAGAACTAATAACCTCATGTAAAAACTCTTTAAACGTTTACAATTGTCTTTGGTTAAAGATTTAATTTCTATTTGATCTCACCGCCGTCGGTCATTCAGTCTTGTTTTTGACGAAAATATCGACGGCATGGTGACAGTTGACAGCGGACAAGCGTGACATATCGTATTACGCGAACTGAGAAAATGCTTGATCTATTTTGGTCTGATTCTGGGAAAAAATATAGGTACGTACTACTACGGAAAAAAGATTTGAAATATTGATTGATTAATATCGACATAACTCTTGACTGCAAAGCTTAGTTACTCAATAAATAAAAACCATACAAGTAACATGATTATTAAATATGTAACTCATGTAAGTATTTAACAAATCATGTTTTAAAGAGCCACATTTAAAGGTCAGCAATTATGAACTAAAAAAAATCAAACGACATGTATTTATTGGACTGACATTTTAATAACATACAATATTGACATTCTATAATAAACATTATTAACAACCGATCAACATATACATACAAAAAAATAAGCTTGTATGTTTATTTGTTTATATACAGCGTGGAAATGTTACTAAGATAACAATGGGATTAACTAAACAATAATGATACATACAAATTTTAGCAATCAAAACATTCGATAGATTTATTGATAAATCATATTGATTAATATTTGTATCTACTAATACAGAAGCGATATCTCTGTATGTCTGTTAACTCTTACCGATTAAAGTGTCGGTAGGTTCTAGACGAAAGTAGTCATCTCTTGAGATTTCTTTTTTCGAAAAATGTTAACTTAATTATGGGGGAGGAGGTGAGAGCTTTGCTTACTTTGGCTGACAAGGGGGGTGGGGGGTTAAAAACTCGGCTTACGTAATACTTAAATAGGCCGTAACCTAACCCGTTATAAAATCAAGTCAAATTAGGTCTAGTAGTTTCTCAGAATATCTGGAAAAAATAGCTACACAGTTTGGTATACCGTGGGTTCGTACACGTATATATAGAAATCTGAATAAAATTGAGTGTCTGTTTGTAATATTGAAATAACTGCTTTCATATAAATATATTCGGTATTTTTTTTTAAATGTTTGTCGGTCTGTCTCTTAGTTCCGGGTAACCTCTGAAATTGCTGGACCGATTTTGACGGGACTATTGGCAGTTCGCTGGTGTAATAAGGAGTAACTTAGGTGAATTATTTTTAGAAAAAAAAAATATTACTTCCGAGGCGAGGCCAGGTCAGTATTTAATCATTAGTATAATTACAGTCCTGGGTGCGGATAATGTGTAGGTCATACCTCTAGTTTCCTTCAAAAACTGATGTAATAAAAAAAAGTTAATATGGAGAATGAACAATCATTTTGTAAACAATATAAACGAAACACGCAAGTTAAGTTCTCGAGAGAGGAATTTTATGCGTACAAAACCGCAGACATCGACTAGTCATTATATATTTCAATAAATATATATATTGATATACATGAATGAATTTATCAAGAAGACACTTTTTTTTTATCTTGCCTCTGATATATGAACAATATAAGTGTAAGTGAATATACCAGATTCACAGATAGCTGTTATCATAATTATGTTATACACACTCGATTTGAAGATTAAACATCGATAAGAGATAAAAAAATATGAGTTTAATAGCCTAAGAATTGTTCTTTATCGGTACAATTTATTCGATAAAAAGTACTGCAGTTTTCATGACTTTTCAACATAAGTTCTATATTAACAATTGACTAAACTAAAAAAAGAAACTGTCTTGGTGGTCCAGTGATGGAGCACCCCGCTTCTGAATCAGAGAGGTCGCGGGTTCAAGTCCTAGCTCACACCAATTATGTATGATAAATATCGATGACTAAAAAAATTGTGCCCGGTATGGCAGTAGGCTCGCCACCTATTCCATTTGGGACGTAAACATAACGGCGTGCCGGCGTGCATGCCATTAACAGCCGCTGCCTACACCTTCGGGTAAAAAAAGGCGTGAAGTTATGTATGTAATGAACATACATAACTTCACGCCTTTTTTTACCTTACCTAACTAAATAAACTAAGAGTATAATGTAAAAAGGATTATATATTTGTGTGTTCAAACAAACAAACAAAACCTGCTCAGAACATTAGTTTACCTCTAGAGGTGAATCATCGAAAGTATCTCGTTACCAATATTCTATTTTTAATAACATCTTAAAATTTAAATAATAATTTGTGATTATTTTTTTGATTAATTACGAAATAAATTAAATACGAATCGGCTACTAATTACATAATTTAATGTAAAATAGTGGCGCTATTCGTATGCCTTACCGCCCACGTTTGATGTTGTCGGTTCTACAACCCTGTACCAAAAGTGATACGTAGGTCATTATAAGGTTGTTTAGCATACGATTAGGTGCACCCACGATGACCAAATGAGGGTAGCCGTGGGCAGCGTGGAGGTGTACCAAGCCAAGGTTGTGCCACTCGCTTGTCACTTGTCGTGGGTTGATCTGATCAATTGGATATTTAAAAAAAAATCTCAACAATATTATATAATTTATAATTAATGGTCCAACGTAACTTTATTACTAAGTTCATTAATAACGTTCGTTTATGATCTATATTTATGTATATTTATTTCCTGTTATTCTTCTCTTTTGAAAACTAGAAGATTACACTTTTAAGTTAGTACACATTCACGCTTTAAAATATAATATGCTAAATAATCTGTGTCATTAGTTAAATCAAACTAACTAGAAACAAAAAACTGTGATAAATGTTTATTTGCAAGCATCAAACCTTGTACTTTTTTTTCCTGTAAATTTACCAAATAGTAGGTACAACTTACAAACCACTATAAGAGACTAATAGTTTTCACTGATCAATTCCATTAATAGTTTTCATGATATCGAAAGGAAATGTTAGTACATTACTGATATGTGCCAAGTGCTCTTTTGTTCGTCGTCAGGTAGGTACATCAGAAAATGCTTCAGAAAGCAAATATTGACTCTCGCCTCATTACAGCCTGACCTCGATTAGGCATCGCTGCATTTTTGTTGAAAAACCATATCATTTTATAAGGCAGCCATTCTGTCTTAGTTCCCACGACATCGAGTTGTATCTACGTCTTTAACTCAAAAGTCGTGATATTTATTGTACCTTTATACCTTCAATACTTTAGGTAGTAGGCAGCGACAATGTTTTTCTCCGCGTTAATTCACCAGTCTATATCTATACGAGTTTGTTTAAACGCACTAATTTCGGGAGATATTGGATCGAATTCAAAATATATTTTTGTGTTGGATAGTCCATTTGTTGGAAAAGGTTTTGTACTATACTAGCAGACCGCGCGAACTTCGTACCGCTATATTGTATGTAGCTTCTCGCCTCACGGTGTCACTCGCGTACAAACAAAATGTCGATGACGACGATGATTACACATAGCCTATGTTACTCAGTGATAATGTAGCTTTCTAAAGGAAAAAGAATCATTAAAATCGGTCCAGTACTTTTCGAGTTTATTCGTTGCATACAAAAAAAAAATCTTTCCTCTTTATAATATGAGTGTAGATATCTTCACGCCATGATCAATTGGGGCGGAGCACTAATCACGTTCATGGTAAAAGTACAGTTTAATCTGTCATATTTTCAAAACAAAATAATAGATACTATTAACATCCAATAAATTATGACTTTGTTGTACACTTGTTCATATAGGTATCATATCTGTAATATTTCTATCTATAATAAATCTTTGCTCTGAAACAAATTTAATAGTTTCCTTGCTACAATGTTATACATTTCGTATACTTAACAGTGGAACATCATTGAAACGAAACCGAGACTTTACCAATAGAATGGTATTATTTGTCAATTTTATTTGTGTAGGTACACCTCGACATTTCGACTTTGATGCAATAGTGTTTTTTGCAGTTTATTAGTAAATAGTGTCACCGGATATAGGTTTCGAACAGACAAAAAAGGTACAAATACAGAAACCTTGTAGGTGATAAAGTTTTTGAGCCGTTTGGGGTTGAGACTCTGGAGACATGGGGTCCATGTGCTCGTGCACTCTATAAAGATCTTGCAAAGAGACTGATCGACGCCTTCCGCGACCAGAGGGCTAGTCTTTTCTTCGCACAGAGGATTAGCATTGTAATTCAGCGTGGCAATGCGGCAAGTCTTCTGTGCACGCTGCTGATGGACCGAGATGCGGAGAAATTTGATTTCAGTTAGTTTTTTAATTGTATATATTGTAAATCGTGCAATTAATTTATTTTAAATATACCTATAGTAAATATAAAAATAACTGAGTTTTTGGAAATCTGTTAGATGATCTATAAGAAGTATTAAAAACTATCTCTCTAGCGAAAGAATTGTAAGACACATAGAGGACATATGTTCCTTAGCATTATAATAACTTTAGATGTCGAAGCCATGACCTACCAAACAAAAATCTTCATTAAACCACTTATAAGCACGATTAAAATAATGTCTTTGTCTTGTACGAATCAATTAAAAACCTAGCAAATGACGTGTTGCGCTATTATAAAACTGGATAGCGATGCAATTAAATATAATTAACTATATTAGTATATTGATAATACATACCTTATCACCTCTTTTCCTTGGTGGGTAGGCATAGAGAACAGAACGCCATAAGGCATGGTTCTTACACACTTACTGGCTTCCTTGGTTTTCATAACTCTTGTCATACACGCTTGTCAGTTTTTAAGACGCTTGACGTCACCTTCCTTCTTTTTCTATTTGATTATGGAAAGTTTGTATTACAATATAATTATGTAGTATTATATTCCTAGTAGTATACCTATGTGCTATGTCCTAGATTTTAATTGCAACATCAGAACAGGTCCCAGCATGTATTCTGCAAGTTTGTTACAAGAGCGATTGCCAGCTGAGAGCTGAACAAAAAGGTCGGTGTCAAAGCGTGGGAGCTGTCAACCACCCACGGGGAGTGGTTAGTGGTAACATGGGTGGACCTGTTCTGTTTAATTGTGGCCCTCGGCACCCACCATCTAACTGGAAAGCATAATGATTACCTCCGGGTCGACAATGGTTCTCACAAATGGTACTGCCCGAAGGCTTCATAATCTAATTTTGTTCAAACAAAATGCAAAGAGCATTGAAGAATATGTTGGTTTGTATGAGCTTAACTCGGGAACTACTGATTGGAATGGAAAAATTATTATTGAGTCAGGTAGTCCATTTGTCTAGGAAGGTTTAAGGCTATATATTAACAAGCTATGACCAATAGGAGCGGAGCACTGATCTTTTAGTGGTTATAGTATAAAATATAGCGGTACAAAGTTTCCGCGGTCAGCTAGTATATTTATATATATTCGTGTAGTGTTTTAAAATTGTCTGGCAGTATCAGACCTTCAGATTTGCCGGCGGATGTCTCATTTATCTATGTTTAACACAAATAAAGGTGTGTATGTCTAGATGCATTTAAATGTTAAGACTACAACTATTTTAAGATAATCGAATTTGGGTTATGAGATTTTTTTTAAAGTAAAAAATATTAGTCATATTTATATCTTGAGAATGATCTTCGTTGGTGAAGTCTGCTATGTTTGAAGTCTATACTCGACAGAATTGTGGTTGTTGCTCCTTGCTCTTAATGCTAGTCAATATTACCATATAATAATATAATAATTTTAGTAAAAGTTGTCTGTTTGTTTGTCTAATATTTAAATATGATAATATTCATAACAATTACCTATATTAATAAATAACTATCCCGTATTGCAATAAAAAGCCGTTATTGTTGCTTCGTTGTAAAAAAGAACTAAACCTGGCACGCTATCATTTGGGACGAATCTAACAATAGGAAGGTATTGTTCAGACCGTTTAAACTGGAGGTCATGTGTAAACTTTTATTACACAATTAGTTACCTCGAAACACATTATACTGCTTCTGGTGCGCTCGGGTAAATGGCCAGGGCACATTAGTCTTTACAATTTTATCTGCATGTCCTTCTTTCTTCGCTAATGGTACTTGTAAGCGTAAGTATGTTAAACTTGTCGAAAACTAACGACAAAAAGAAAACAGTAAATGTATTAGTGGAAGAAGTTTTTCAATGTAACGAGTGAACAAATTAATTATTTAGGACTATTTTTATATATGATCTTGCTTAACATTTAATTTGAAGTGAAACTTTTCAAATTCTAATAAAAATAATAATTGATGTACGTAAACTGAGTTCCATGTTACTTCTTGCGTTATCTTTCTATCTACTAATCACGCCAAGATGGGTCCAACTGTTACAGAGATTAGTAAACAACGAAAAGGCTGATAGACAAACAAAAGTTGTAGAAAAAAAAAGATTTTTTAAATATGTATCGTGCAAACATATTCATATGCATTTATTAAAAGACGTTATTTGACTATGATTTTAATACAATTTGGCGTTTTTATGTGACGGCAAGAAAATAAGTAAGATTAGAAACATTGTTTAATATTTTCTTTAATTATAAGTGACAAGTTAACAAATGTCCAGTGAAGGCAAGTCAAATAGACCATTTCCTATTAGTTACTAAAAAATGTGTTACAAATTCAAGGTTAGTAAAACAAAAGTAGTGACTATTATATAGACAAACAGTATTTCGAGAATCTGGGAAAATCCTATTAGTGGTACATGAAACAAACTAGAAACCATTTCATTATTTTGTACTACCAATTGCGTGTCTAACTTTAAAACCTCTCCAGTTACTTGAACACTTTCTTCTTCACTATCTATAAATATACTATGACCGATGGATTCGTGGGATGGTTAAGATTTAAGAGTCTCATATCATCATTTTCCTGCCCTTATCCCACTCTAAGTAGGGTCGGCATAACATGTCATCCTCCTCCATCCATTGCTGTGATATATGCTACCTACACGCTGGCTGCTTGTAGTCAGATCTCATGTTAAATTAACAACATTACTAAATCCGGAAGAGGTATTTATGAGCAGAATCATTCGTAGGGACACTTAAGTATCTACTCGTTTTTTTTTTACGCAAACGGAATAGTGAAAAACAGCCATTAATAAAAAAGAAACTAATATATTGTTGACACCCACTACCGAATACGTAAATCATAATATAGATATTATTACAGTGTGTGATATTTGATCGAAACTGGGCCAGTCTAGTTCTTCAACTTTCTATATGAGACACGTAGGTAGGTGGCGCCCCACTGTCGACGTCTAATGACTCGTTCATTGACGGTAGTCTCGAAAACTGTTACGCAGTTGTTCGTAGCAGATGGTTTCTTTAGATTTAATACAGAACTGTGGGAACCTGTACAATACTTTAATAATGTAGAAATTAAATGCAATCATAGTTTTTTTTTGTCGTGTGATTATGTTAATATTGCTTACAACTAAATATTGACAAACAATGAGAGGCAATTTCTAATTTGAAAATAAACTTGCTGTTTTTAACCTACTTTGCCAGAATCAGGTTTATGTTTTGCGATTTTATAATATGCTAGATGATCCGGCAAACTTTGTTTCACATCAGAAATAATCAAATAGTAAATCAAAGATTGTTTTTAAAATAATTAAAATAAAAGTAGTTTAAGTTACTCCTTATTAATAAAAGTCCCGTATAATCGGTTCAGCCATTTCAGAGGTTATGTAGTTTTGATCACATTCTCGAACTTGATAGATCGTAAACGTAGTTTTATCAGCTCCTATTTGTTAATGTTTGAACTGAAGATTTATAAAAAATATGTCAGGACTCAAAGAAAAAATATTTCAAAGCTTTTGGAGTGTAGGTACCTATTAAGCGAATAGAGAAGTTTCGGAAAACAGCTAATAGAATCTAAAAATATCGATTTTAGACATCAGCAATCTGTGTAAATATAAGTTATTTTCTCATAGCGTATTCGGGTTCTTTAATCGATAGCCAAGGCGTTGCTAACAAGCAACGCAAACATGACGAAAGTGCCTCTGTTGCGCCACATGTGTGGGATGCGCAGGCGCCGATCGAACAACGCGCCGGCACTACACTAACGGACTGCTTGAATGCTTATATTATGGGTCTCATTCATTTCGCATTAAGCAATTTGGTGAATGCACAACGTTTGGCGATTCATTCATGCAATTGTGCAATTGTTTAATCGCATAAATCATGTCACAACAATCTGAATGCTGGCCAAACATCTTGTTACCTGTTAGATACGAGTATATGGCCAGTATATTTACGACATTTTTGCATATTTAATAAATGAGACCAAGGCTTAGTCTGTATTATTTTTTTTACTTTTGTAGGCAGTACACTGCATGAAGTACACTTATATCATGATGTCTCTTACTGATATTAGAATCGAAGCACCTGATTATGTATTACTAGTTTTTCTGTCCAGATTTGTCAGCGTAATGTATCCTGGCATAATTAATTGACGATTATTATCTAGTCTTCTCAAGTTTTCTCAATTAACTGACTTATATTTCCCCCTCAGATATTTATTCTACAATTATAAACGACTACTCTATTCCTCGCAGTATCCAACTATCTAAATCTCAGCTAGAACATAATCAAAATGAACCCTTGTTTCTATTAAAATAGATCAAGAGTAATATTGTTTATATTATTACAAAAACGCATGGTACATATTACAAATTTTCGAAGTGAACAAAGTTAAGTAAAAATCCCCCGCAGAGAATAATATATATTTTTAAATTCCTAGAAACACACTTGGTTTCAAATTGGGTTGGGTTTTTTACGGTCTAATAATAGGTACACCGTTGCGTGTCATGCCCGATGCATTTTTAAGTACCCAAAGCTCACGGTCTTAAATATTGTCCCGAATTTCTGGGCCAAAATCATCTCAAGTATGTTAATAAGGTTTAATAATTGTAACTCTTATTTCTTCCTTCTATTTTAGTGAGATATATGCGAATGATGTTATCCTCAGAGCTCAAATATTCTCGCTCCATGTTGAGTATAAGAAATAGGTCATCAAGAAAATATATATAAAGTACTCTATGCTCATGAAACCGAGGAATAATATGTAAGTGAAGTGATAGTTTATAACAGCGGGAACTGCATAGCAGTCTTGGTCTGGATAGAAGCCAAGTTAATTTAATTGTGTCACGTGGTTATATATTACGAGATTACTGAAATAATTTACGTGGAATTCAATTTTATAATAGTATCAAGTGTGTTCTACTAAGCGATGTTCTGTATACAGTGTGGACTAATATGAGGCCGATCACAAAGCACACGTTTACCGTCCCTAGCGAAATCAGCCAAGTTTATTACGCTCCCTGCAAGATATCGTGTAAAATATTAATTACCAAGTGATGAAGTTAATAGTCTCGGTGGTCCAGTGGTCGAACACCTCGCTTCTGAATCCAGAGGTCGCGGGTGCGAATCCTGGCTCACAGCAATGACTTTTCGAAAGTTATGTGTGATAAATATGGATGACTGAAAACTTTGTGCCCGTTATGCCAATAGGTTCGCTAACTATTTCATATGGGGCGTAAACATAACGGTGAATCGAGGCTCAACAGCCACTGCCTACATCTTCGGGTATAAAAAGGCGTGAAGTTATTCTATTTTTATCTTATTCAATCTAATACCTATTTTTTGTGCGTTAAACATTAACATCAGAAAACATAGCATCATCGTGATATTTCTCGGCTTGTAAATGTTTTCGCATACACAAGGGCCTTCATATCAGTTTTTATGGATGGCATTTACTTTCTATGATTAAATTAGTTAAATTACTTTTATTTAAAGTAATAAGTTACAACTAAATATTATGGAAATAATTATTGATTATTAAAGCTATTTACAACTAATATTTTACTTTATATTAACACAGTAAAATTATTGATTTTTTTCTTACTCCAAAAATAGTTGGTAATAGTTATATATAACATGTATATATATATATTACTTTAAACAACGCGAACAGAAAGTACTAGTACTGTACTGATAACACAGTTTTAACCGCACACGATAATAATATGTATTTATTTTGTTATTTAAATGTTATGTTTAAAAGTTACGTCCCTTTTTATTCTTGGCTAATGAAATTAATGCAATAAATAATAGCATACAGTGTTTCCTTGTTCAAGATGATAAAAAAAAAACTGTTAGAAATAGTCATTAATTTTTGCTTGTAGTGCCCGCATGACTATCGAACTATCCTGCATTACGATAAATATGTTTTTTATAATTTATGCTTTGTTAAAAGACTCCCCTTCGTTTTGTTTTCATTGAGAACTTTTTAATTTATATTGTTATTCATATTATTTTTGGCAATAATAGATGGGGTCGTACTATTACATTCTTCTGGGAGCTAATATTCCCAATAGTATTTCATCATATGACTTTCCTCCACGACGTATTTTAAGTTATAATTATACATTATACAGCATTAGACATTAGAAGACTTGTTTTTATGATCAGTAGAGTTGATATATGTAGTAACAATAACAAATAATTTAAATACATTAAAATAAATACAGAAATTCTGAATCATTTCTGGAGATCTCTAGTCCAGATTTATAAGCTACCAATACTTTTTTAAACATATTGCTGTTCCTTCTTTTCATAAAGTTCGACATTCTTTGGGTATTTCTTTTTATTATTTTATATGATTACCATGTACTTAAATTATTACTACTAATAATTCTATGCCCCCCGTCTATTAGTCGGCAGGATTGCTCTTATAATTTACTAAAAATTCTATAGCAATAGTTGATAAGTATTTAATTTCTGTCTAATACAAATATTTATTACATTGTTCACAGGTATGTCATCAAATTCCACCCAATCAGTATGTGTTACGTGAGTCGTTTTCTTAATAGTAAATCATGTTTTTTCATTAATTTTAAACTACATAAAATCTCCAAGAGTTACAATGCATATAATTCTAAGCCAAATTCTAAAAAAACCTATTTACCTACTATATAATATGTCTCTTGTATAATTACGCTTACTTGTTCTAGCAAGCAACCCATGCGGCACGAACTTACATTCATTAAATCCCATAACAATGAAGGGTGGGGTAGCCAGTGTAATAAAAATTACAAGACACACAGCATATGGGAGTGTCCAAATAGTTACTTGTCTCCGGTCGTGATAAATCTTGGAACTTGAAACAACGTAATAACCAGCTAATATTATTTGTCATAAAGTTCTATACAAATTACTACGTTATGACTTCATTTTACATTACACAGTTTCCTTTAGGCTATGTTACTTCAATGTTAATATTCTTTATTTCTATTCCTTCGTCCCTGGCATCTAATGAACTAAAAAGTTTGTAAAGTAAAAAATAAGAAGCGTCTGTATTCAGTCCCATTTTCCTAGTTTTAAATGAAACTGATGCTAAATAAAGTCTCCTTATTTCCGACATAGCCGTTGCTAAATGGTAACCGCTAATAAAAAATACCGTTGCAGATGCTTTGGATGTTATCTAACTCACTTTTCCAATAGGTCATATACGCTCAGACGGCCTGCTAATGTATTATATTGCTTCTAAAGGAGTGTCGTTTGGTTCATCTGTATCTTTATCTTCATGACTACAACACCTGAAGGGAGCGGCAATTATTACTCGACACGTCGAATTAATTTTATTTCCTACTATATTTTTTAATTACTATGAGGTCAACATAGGTATGTTCGTACTAAAATGAATAATTTTCTAATTAATTTTACTGAATAATAATGGCATAAATAGAATAATTTTTCACGACAAAAATAAATATAAAAATTATATTTGTGTTTAGATGTTTTTTGATAATTATTTAAAATATTAACATAACGAATGGTGTTTGGACATAAACAAAATCGGACGGTGACTTAATTTTGGGATGCAGTCGCACAAGTCAATGGCGCGAGTTTCCGGCCCGCTTCCCGGCCGCGCCCGTTCCGTTGCATTCACGCGTAAACATTTTGTTGTGCCTACCGTCAGATTTGTTTCATATCCATCGACATCCATTATTTTCATAGATGTTATTATACTATTAGTATTATCATTGCGTTGATATATAATATCTTGGACACATTACACACAGCGCCCTCTAGTTCCAAGCTATGCAACTAAAAATGCTTGTGTTATGGATACTAGATAACGCATATTAATACATTAATACTTTTCTTTTGTAAATACATACTTATAATACATGGAATAACACCCAGACGTGTATACGTTTGTATAGACAAACATTCATGCTTGTCACAAATATTTGTACTCGGATGGGAATCGAACCCGCCAACACCGATTCTGCAGTCCATTACCAATGCACCTGGAGGCTCGTCAATATTATCACTCGCTATTATAACTCTTTATGTTATTGACTTAGTGTTGTTTTTTTAATAACTCCGATAATTCATCGAGACTCAACATACATTCGAATGTATGTTGAGTCTCGATTAATTTTTACGTCCCAATCGGAATAAGTCGCGGAACCTATAGCCATACGATCTGCATTATGTTGTCAGTCATCGATATTTATCATACACAACTTCCGAAAATAATTCTGAGAAGTCATCAGTGTTAGTCCGATTCAGAAGCGGGGTGCTCGACTTCTTGACTTCCGAGACGAGTAAATTTTAATTTTTATTATTATAAATGTCATTTATTACTATGACCTTAGACAAAATTTTCTCCTGAACAGATCGCGTTTCAAGTTACGCAACGTGAATACGTCGGCGGGCAGATTTCGTCACCGCGGAAAGCGTGCTGGCCCATTAAATTGTTTTATTATGAACACCGACGCCATCTTGTGTATTTTTGGCTGAGGTTTAGGTGTTTATCTGGTTGGGACTCTGTCCAAGCGGTAATTAGTCAGTGTAACATTATTTTTTCTTTTTCTTTGTCCACGAGAAATATTTCAATTGAGAAAACAATTTTAAGCATATCAATAACCATATATATTTATACGTATTATATTGTAGCCTGACTATTATTAGTGTCTAAGTCCTCTGGAAATATCCAATCGTCTTGTAAATTATATCATGTTTGTATTATAACTTCATAAGTAACATTAAGCCAATCAGTTTTCGCCCCCGGTCTGTTTTCGAGAATCAAACCTGTAATATAAACATTTATGTTTGTTTTATATATATGTATATATATATATATGTCAGAAAATATATTCTTCCTGTAGAGTTGAACGACCTGTGTTTGTTTGTCATCCCATATCTTCATCTCACGCAGTTCTCTCTGTCTGCGGTCTCACATCACCTGTCTCATTTTTCACTATCTGAGTAGACATAACGTAACGCCATAGTTATTTCTGTCGTCTCTCTTACTCTCTCACTTTTAAATTATGAATGAGCCTATACAAATGACACTGGATGTAGAATCTAGTTTTTAAAAGTGTCAAAATAAATGTATCGCCACAGAATATTTTCAAGACGTTCATAATGAGTTCTTTGAATTTCAATGTTGTGTCACAATTTGTAAATGTGCTGAAATTTTAAATTTAATCTTGTTTGATTAATGGTTACTTGTTATTTTTATTCGAGGGGGTTATATGTGATAAAATCTTGCCCGATATCTGGCTATAGGTGTTGCCGCGAATTATGATTGGATCTGAAAATTAATCTGCCGTTTCCTGGTAAAATTACCGCTGCCCGTTAAACTTGGTTGGTATGGTATCCCATGGGTAAGTGAAATTCGCTTACCCATGGGATGTCTGGGGCAGATTAGAAAGATAGCGTTTACGGAGATTATTAGCAAAAATCTTTTATTTTATAGAACTTCAATGAATTTAAACTATTGGTATAAATTATGTTATTTTTTTCGTGTCCATCAAATGACTCACGTTGTGTAGGTACCAATAACCATTTCATAAGTAGGTCCATATGATGACATCAACATTTTGGAGTATTGAATATCGGGAGTTATAAAAAGCCTACTAATAACCAGAATAATAGGTGATCAGTATCTTTACATAGTATAAAACAAAATCGCTTTTCGCTGTCGGTCCCGTTATATGCTGATATCTTTAAAACTACGCAACGGATATTGATGGGGTTGACATTATCAATGGGGAATATCAACGGGGTGGTGTTTATGTATAATTCATGTATAATGTAGTAAAAAGAAGTGATAATTTTCGAAATTTAGCACTTTCATTGGAAACGCTGACTGAACATTATTGCACATCTTTAAAAGTTTACAAAAAAAAGTCCGTGATGGTGTATGTCTATCTCTTAGCGATAACCCAACAATGACCATTTTTATTTCTTCTGAGGCGAAACAAAGTTCACTGGCGTCAACTAGTGTACGCATAAATGTCCAACTAACCAACAAATTTGCGTGGTTAAGGCTTTTTAATTTTTTTCGCACAACCACGTACACATTTATTGTGAGTAATTAAAGAGTTAATCAAATTTCACTATTCACATAATAACGGACTCCCCAGTTTCATAGTCTTTCTCTATTCAATCTTTGAAGTCATTTAACTGTGATATTTAGCTATGTTGTTTTAAAACATTTATTGTTATATCACGAACAGCAAATAGAATAGTAGGTAGATATAAAAAAAGAATGAGAGCGACTCAAGAGGACTCAATAACATAACATAACTTCACGCCTTTTTCTACCCGAAGGTGTAGGCAGCAACTGTTAAGCCTCGTCACGTCGTTATGTTTACGTCCCAAATGGAATAACAGGTGGCGAACCTATTGCCATACCGGGCACAAAGTTTTCAGCCATCGATATCGGACCGCCGAGACTCATTAAGTTCTAGTAATATATTCTTATGTTCCACTCTATCCTCTACTTCTGTCTTAAATCTCCTTCGTTAGCAAAGTTTATTATAATATTACACATTCAGCTCTAAATATTTGTATTAGAAACTATAACTGTTTCTATTTAATTTATTGAACATGTTTCGTGCATTTATTTGCTAAAAATGTAGATGCAGAGATCTTTACCACTAATTTGCAGTTTTTAAATATTATATATACGTATTTATAGCCAAACATATTGTAACTTATTATGATGGCTATTGTAGTCTAACACGGAATGATTTTGTGTGGTTTCAAATGCGATTACTGGCAAAGGCAAAGGCTACCAATAAATTTTGAAAGTTATGTATGAGAATTATCGTGGTCTGAACCAATTTAGTTAAATTTAGGGCAGAACTTTGCAATGTAGAATTAAACTCCATCTAAAACTTTCAATTCAAATGTTCTAGCATGTAATACTTTAATAGTATATATATTTTTATTTTCATTTCGCATTTTAAACGGTGAATGTTCAATATAATTGATTAGTTAGCTGTTAGTAGATCTTTACTTCCATCGTTGTAGAGGCGTTACACGCGGCGCGGGAGACTAAAGGAACATCGACCCCGTCCGCTGCTATAAATAAATATACACAAAACTCTCTTATCCGTGCATCTGAAATAAAATCTTTTTGATATACGCCTTTTACATAAATATATTCCCTTCATAATATTTAATATAAATACTAATAAAAGTGAAAAACTAAAACTGTATTACTTATTTGTGAAGAACATCAATCTATCATCCGTTAATATAGTCGCTGTATCAAAACCGCTAGGCTATAAGAGTTTTAAGATTATCGAAGTAAAATTTTAAAGTTCCGCTATTTTTATTTTTTTTTATACATTTCTACTTCAAACTAATTAGGACAATTTAATTCTTTCACCCCTCACTTGCTACTTTGACTTTCATAACGGTTTTAATGCAAGCGCGTCGATTTTTGAGGCTTTTAACATCACCTTCCTCCAGGGCACGTTCGTGTTTTGGCCGTCCTCGACTCCTTTATCCATCCGGTTTTGCATTGTATATCTGCTTAGTCAATCTTGCATTATCGATTCTTTCTATATGTCCGAACCATCGGAGCATGCTTTTTCTTACTTTTACACCGACACTTTCTTTCAATCCAACTTCTCACATGTTCCATGATATTTGGTTAAAGTGTGAAGTCAGTCGGGGTGATGTTTTAGTCAAAGTTCAATGCCGCGCGTGCGGATGGCTGATGGCAATTGAATCAGTTCCACTTGAATTCATGTTCATTAACAAACGCATGGTACGCCTGACCAATTTATCTGATATATAATTATTAAAGTCTATGTTAAGAGTCTATGTACCACTACTTATAATATTACGACATCTTGTTGCATGACATCAGCGGTACTATTCGATTTCTTCTCGTTATTTGGAATCGATATTATTTCTGACTTCTTGTTTTTTTTTTCTAGAATTCTCTACGGCCTGGCGCCGACGATGTTGGACTTAGCTGAATATAGTTCAGCGAGTATTTCTCTTATAATTTGAGTACATTGGCTTCCGATCTCCAGCTTCGATATCTAATATAAGTAAATATTAATTCTCTGTACACAGAATTTTAATCGGTGTAAATTAAAAAAAGAAATACTAATAAAGTAAACTTTTCTAAAAGTAACTGGAGTAAACTGTCAGCTTTCAGCTACGAATGTTCAGATCATGTGGTCTTTTAAAATTTTGTATATCCTGGGGTGAATAGTTAAATACACGCACTTTTAATGATCGATCATATCTCTGGGCTTGCAGTTCTTGTCGTAATAAAGAATACGGTTCGCCCCTGATAACTTTCCCGGCACACTAGGTCAGTTTTGCGCGGTCCGTGTAACGGTACAATCAGGTTGGCGTCCGTCGACACGTAACACTGCTTATTGCACTCACAGAATTCATTTTCCGTATACTAACCGCTAAGATGATAATAATTTGAATTTGAACCCTAATACTTTGGATATAGAAATTTTTATTATTTATTTGAACTTGTTAGAAACACCAATGGTACTAGGTAATCGTTCTAGGTACTATTCATTAATGTTTAGGTAGTAAAAATTAAGCTAATGTCCTGTTTGTGCTCGCATTATTTTCTTTCTTCTATATTAGTCGTTTGTGGATTTTGATTTGCATTATTTCTCGCCTCACGGTGAGTAACACTTATCCAAAATATTTGATTTAGATATACCCACACATTTTTTAATAAATTTGTTTAAATAATTTTTAGACAAATGACAGAAAATTATTTGTACGTATCTTTACTTGCAAGAACTAAATTTAAATTAGGCATAAAACTACTATTATAAAATTGGCAAGAGTAATCGCTAATTTAAACAAGATAAGCACGTATGATGTTATTAATAAGTATCATAACATTGCATTCGGACGCATTGTTCCATAAAATATTTCCTTTTCAATTTTCTTTAGGTCCCGGGTTCAAATTCTAACGTTAACACGAATAAAGTTTCAAAAGTTATATCTATAATTATTTTCTATAACTTATAATAAAGCGTTTGGTTACACGAGTCTGCTTCCTTCGTATATTAAAGGCGTGAAGTCAAAATATTCACGACTAATTAGGTAGGTTTCTTCGTATAGTGTTTTTTTTTTGCTGTACTTACTACGTCATTTGGTACCAACTGCTAAGGATTTAGTGGAAGCTTATGTGATTCAAACGATGACATCACGATCAAAATGCGAAACATTAGTAATTGTGTAAACAAAACTAAATGTACGTATTATGAGCGTTACAGGAACTCATCTATTTTCGTAAAAAAAAAAACAACTTCTAACAGTTATAATTAAAAAAAAAAACTAATCTTCGAGTAATTTTAACATTGCGTTGAAGATAAGACTGGGTATATTAAAATCTTTGCGTTACTTTTCTCATTTATTAAACGCCTAAAGCCCGGATACTGAACCGCCACTCAAATGTATAAGCGCTACTTAAGCGTTTAAGTAGCTGTCACATAGGACAAAATACGTCAAATTTGAGCAGTAAGTAGCACTTTATTGATTGTCAGATTTGAGTGGCGGTTCAGTATTCGGGCGTATGTCTTATATTTTAGTTGATATTGTGATTTATAATAGTTATAACTCTCTTCAATTCATTTTTGCGCTAAGCAACAAAAAGTGCCACATATTTTAATTCATGATATAAAATAGGTACTATCCATTTAGTAATTCCTGCTTTAAAGAATAACAACCATTGTTTAAATACACTCAAAACTTTTGTGCTGTACATTAATGATAGTGAAACGCAAGACCCATCTATAGTCGACATCGATATGGTCATCACTTTCGTTGTTCATCAACATGATCACCCTAACAAACAACTAGTTGAATTTGACACGTGTTTGCATAAAAATAAATTACCTGCCTATAAAAAATATAATGTAGGTCGTGTTTAATGAATGGAATTATGAAATACACCTGTTGGCCCCTAACCGTACGCTAGCAGGTTCTCTTTTGTATATACATATATTGTAAGCCGGGTACAGAGCGGTGACGTCATTGTGCACGAGGGGGGGCGCTCGATACACAATTATGAGGTAATCTTCAAACGTCCTCACAAAAAAAGGTGTTAGTTTTGTTGCGTTTTTTTTTCTCTCCTTCGCCTTGTTAGATATAATATTACGGCATAATATTACTCATCCCACTTCTTAACTTAGTATTATACACACTTATATGACTTTACGCTAAGTACCTAACGGGTTAGGCAGAGAGAACAGCGCTCCGTAAAGCAAGAATCTTACACGCACTCAAACGCTCTGCTGTTTTAAAGAAACTCTAATCTTCCTCCAGGACTTGTTCAATTTGGTCATGGAAACTGTGTCGTAGCCGTCCTCGACTCCTACATCCATCCTTCAGCTTTTGCACTGTATATCTGCTTAGTCTATCTTATCTATTACCATTATGCATTTACTTAGTAACAATCTTATTATAAATGCTAATATAGTTATATCACGTTTACCTATACGATTATCTATGTCCGTACATAAGCCGTACATTGATTAATTAAAAATTCTAATTAACGGTGAAGTGGAAGATAGTCAGTATTAAAGCGTATGCACTATGCTGTGAGCAATTAATTCGTTTCACAATGTCAGCTGATTTAATGACATTTTAATGCGGTTTCTAACTAAGAGTAATACTATGTCTAAGATTAATCTTGGCAGTTATATTTTCCCTGTCTGAATGTATTTAATTCTAGTTAAAAGGCATCGAGTCACAAGTATGGTAGGTCATATTTTCAGCTAGTAGTTCAGAAATTGATTGTCAAATAATATGTGTGATCAACAGCAATAACTCTGGCTGATTCTATGTAAACTAATTTTTAAAATTAGCCTGTCTTTAAAAGTTTGGTTCGACGCTAAATGATGGCGTGTGAATTGTGATTACATTTGTTTGATAATAAAATTATTGATTGCTTTGTTGATTTCATGTGTCTAGTAACGTTTTGCCCAATGAGCTGCGCATGTACATACTCGTACATACAGGCCATTTTATTATTAGCGTATGTTTTTAAATGATTAAATTTCGGATTTATCACTGTTTCTTTACTATGTCTAAATAAACGCATTATAGATAAAAAACACCCCGTTGGTACCCTCCATCTATTAAAAAACCGCATCAAAATCCTTTGAGTAGTTTCAAAGATATAAGCATTTAAGGGGACAGACAGCGGAAAGTGACTTTGTTTTATACTATGTAATGATGATTAGAATACTGTTTAATTAGGTTACTGTATTACGAAGCTCGATATATTATGACGAATTGCTCAGTTACAAACTTACCTAGAAATGTTATAGTAAATAAACTATAATTATTAATAAATTTGAATAAAAATATGCGGAATATTTTTATTCCAATTTATTATTAATTATAGTTTGTTTACTTAATTTATTTACTAATTTTCGATGTATCTTTACCGTGTATCCTGGAATTGTCATGTTAACAGTAAGTGACCCAGAACGACGTGATCGCGAGAACTCGTCTTTAATTGGGTTAACTTCAACCAGTCACTATACTACCTATATTCTTACAAAAATACATTTATTTATTGTTGTATTTTTTTTTATGCCTTTGTAGGCAAGATCTGTATATACATACCGGGGCTGTAAGGCTTTTACTCGCCAATATGGAACGGAACAATTGGGCGGAATAATTGTCAATTTTCACAGTCACCTACCTACCTATATTTATCACATAACTTACAAAAAATCATTGGATAGCCACAATGGGAATGCAATGAGACTTCTTGATCAAGAAGCGGCCTGCTCAAACTTTTGACCACTGAGGCGGCTTTATTGGACATATTATTATTATTTATTATGTACCTTACTGAAAGCATAATTTCAGATTAGATTAGACATAGTTCAGTCTCAACTTTATAAGTAACAAGTTGATCCGGCGAACTTTGTTCCGCATCAAAAGCAACAAATGTTAATAAGTAAATGGTGGATTTATCGTTTTTTCTTTACTACATTATCCATGAATTATACACTTAAACCTCCCCATTGACACCCTCTATCTATTTAAAAATACTGCATCAAAATCCGTTGCGTAATTTTAAAGATTTAAGCATACATACATAGGGATATAGGGACAGAGAAAGCGACTTTGTTTTATACTATGTAGTGATTTAAAATTTAATCATATTTATTACGAAACTATATTTTAATATTAACAATTATATTCAACTCAAAATCTTAACGGAACTTTTTTGATTTATTATATTCGATTTCCTGACGACTAATGCATTGTATGCATGCATATTGCATATGCAATCATTGTTTACGTTTCTATTATCATACTAATGAAGAAATGAGCGTAGGTTTTTTCATAGCAGTTTTTACGCGTAGGCATATAAATATATTATCTTGAAGAACAATTGTCGTTGTTTCACAATAATTTATTTCGCTAAATAAGACAAAGGAATGACCGTTAGATGTTTAAGTGGCTTTTTTTCTTTTTCTTATATGTCCCATGCGATGTTGTACGTCTTAGCGTACATATTATTTGCTTCCTGTTGTACTAAGTTTTCTACTAATATACAGCCTATTGTTGCGTACCGAGAAATCTCCATAACAATAGTAAGTAGTATCTGCCGTGGAACATACTAATTACTCGCTATGAAATGAACAGACTTGTTTTGTTTTTAATTTTATTATATTTCTAATGCTCATGACATATTAGTATTGATAACTAGTTTTTTTTCAGTCTCGAACTGCGTATGTACGAGTTAAATTTGGATACAGATGAATGGCCATTTTGTTCCCTCACGACGTCCAATCAACCAAGAAAGTTCATCGATCTTTCCAGAAAAAAACAAATCTGTTAGTTTTGAAATCCCTGATATTCTTGTGGGAGTGAATGACATATCATTGCTGAAATTGAGCTAGTGTAAATCAAGTTTCGTGGATATTGTACTTAATTTCTTCTTTTGCGTGACACTGGATCAATACAGCGCTGCTTACACCGAGAGCTCTTAAACACGTGAAAGTATAAATTGCAAATTAAATTGGAGATATTATTTATGCGAAATATCAATTGCATTTGCATAAGAGAAGATTTATGTTCATATATTAGTATCATTAATTATAACCAATTATACATAAAACAGCGTTACAGTAACGCTGTCCGTTGAATTTATGCGCCGACTCGACCGATTTAATACTACAATCAACGTAAAGTGGCTCATGAAGCGTTAACCTGAAATACCTAAAATAAACCAAGTGTTATATTATAACTTAACCACAAATTCAGTACAGAATATAAACAGTTCGTTCTTGCAAATACAAATCAATCGACAATAAATCCATACATATAAATTGTTCTACGCAATCAAACTTACAATGAACAGTATGAAATATATATACATATAGGTGTATATAACATTTGCACCAAAATTGAATTGAATTGCCTGGGCAATAAAATCTATTTTTGGGTATGCGTATGTTTATAGAAGTGCTAAGTGTGGTCGGCAATCGGAGTGGTTGCAGGCAGACATCTCGAATTTCAGAACCGCGTGGTTGGTTAGTGCGAACGAGAATGATCAAACCTCTTTGTGTTGCAGCTGCGATTTACCACTGAAAAACTATTAGTTTTTTATAGTAATTGGAAGTGCCTGTTTGTTTGGAGTTAATGTAATAAAAAGAGGGCTTAGAATACTAAAGGTTTCATTTTTATTCCAGACAATATTTGAAATATTAATTGCTTCTAATTACAGATGATGGCAAAAATAAATTTATAATGTTTTACACATATTTTTATGGCCCGTTTGGTGTCAATATTACATAGTTTATATCTTAAATCGTATTCTAACTCATGACACATAACTCGTAATTTCTACGATACAATACTTATTCAGTTTCGATCAGAAGTGGGATTGCAAAAGGAAAGATGATTTATTTTTTCATGTTTAAATCTTTATTCATTCTATGAGTCATAGCATTAAAAATCACATATAATTATAATATTATATTTGATATATGCTTAACGAAATCCGTTTAATATGCTAATCTGAAATTCACATCATCACAATATCATGAACTGTGTTGAATAAATCTGGATAAATATCAGTCAATTGATTTGGTTTCGTGACATGTTCAACACGTTTGGAGTCTAGTATCGACTTTCAATTCCACATCTATAATAAGTATATGACCACATAAGTATCACTAAAGTAGCCGGTACAAGTATTAAGTAAAATAAATACGTAACTAGTATATTGCAATGAATAAAAAACGTACTTTAATCAGTATTTCAAATACTTATTATTGGATGAACAACTTGAATTTGATAGTATTTAGCGCCTATAGTATCTAGTGATCAGTTTTGTGATAATAAGTCTGAAGGTAAAAAGCCATTGTTGACCATATAACCTTGGTTCTCTACTAATCCATTTAACTGTAAGGCAATAAATATGTACTTGTTCTTCCTTGTGTGGCGTCGTAAGATTGGTCTATATATATTAATATAATTCTGATTACATTAAAGAAGTATGTCTTGTCGTTTAGGGTTGTCCATTAATTACGTGATTGGTTCTAGCACGGAAGTTATCGAACTAAATCTTTCCAAAACTCGGTTTTGGTCTTATCATATATCAATTCAACTTTATTCCAGCTTAGAGGTCCCTAACTTGTTATAAATGTCGATGATAAACAAAATTGTTTTGTACTTGACAGAAATTTAATTCGGCGCAAAGTTGTAGACTAACTTCTTTTATTAAAAGGCCTGAATTTCAGCATCATATTCAGATATCGATACCCCTTCGTGGCAAATAATCGATACATATTCTGATTTCATTTCGATCCGACATACACAATAGTGGGTAATGCTTAGCCGTCGCAATTTGTCAAAGCCTTGCATACAATAGGCAATATAATATTTGAAATATAGTTTTGTGGCAAACATCAATCACATCTGTTACTTCGGCCATCGATATGATGTAATCGAATTGAATATCAATCGAATAATATAACAATAATAATATTATAACAGGCTATATATTTGTGCATCAAGTATATTTAAGAAATAATTTTAATTAATTTGTTAAAATAGAACAGCAGAAGCCTCGTTTTTTTTCTTTTCTATCTGTCTGCCTTTTTTTATGGTAGAATAGGGTAAACGAGCTTGCGGATTAACTGATGCAAAGCGACCACCGCCACCCATATACATCTCCGTCACCAGGGGCGTCACATACAGCCAGTATATTGCGGGTTAGGCAGAGAGAACACAGCGCCATAAGGCACGATTCTTACACACTTCAATCGCGTCTTTGATTTTCATTACTCTTGTCAAACACTCTCTTTAGTTTGTAAGGCCCCCGAAGATCGCACTCCTCATGGACTCTTTCAATTTGGTTATGGAAAGTGGGTCGTGGCCGTCCTCGACTCCTACATCCACCCGCTTTTGCATTGTATATCAAATATACAAATACATATACTATTATTTTGTTACCCAGTGGAAACATTTTGTAGGTACTCGTACTATCCTGGTTGTGTTGGATTCCCCATTCCCCTACCAGCCGCCAAATATTACGATATACCGGGAACTACCGGGGTACCAGGAACATTTTCACACACCGAGTACGTAGAGGTGTTACTATGAATTAATATTATTATTTTACTATATAAACAATTAAAATACTGGGTGAAATCATTTTTCTGCACATCTTGGTCTACTAGCAGCGTGCCCAAATACAGGCCGCATTGCCACGCTGAATAGCAATGGTAATCCTCTTTTTACGCAGAATAAACCAGGCTTCTGGTCACTCCTACCGTGCCTGATTAACTATCAACTTAAATCTTAAAGGCACTGTTTTATCAGAGTAATAACCAACACGAAGAGTCGATAAAATTTAAATTTGTGTCTTTAAAATTTGATCTCTCTGTGAATTTATCGCCGTGAGAAAAGCGACGCGGGCAGAGCAACGACTAACAATTAGTCCACAATAATACGACCGTATTAAATTGAAAATTTTACGACATATCATTATGACAGTGATTCATTGAGGGTCATTAGAGAAAGTTTTCTTACTAGATTTCTCCTATATTTAAACCGAATTTATAATCTATGAATTCATTCAAAGCAATTCATCAAGACGTATAGGCAATAGAATGTGCGTAATAAACATACGTACACGTAAGCATAATCCTTTCTTCTGTGATTGTCGGGTAAAAATTAACCTTTTTTAGCATTGTCATACACGCTTATAACGGTGATTTTAAAATAAGCTGCGTACCAGTTATTCAAATGGTTCATTTAAAACTAGTTCGTAACCAGCTACAGTAGCAACTTTGGTTTCTTTTTCTTATAATTTCACGAACTGGATACACGAAACTAAAGCCAGATTTACCTTGTCTCTTCAAAACAAAATAAATATTTGATTGTATGTTATAGTCAAATAATATAATAAGTTAAGATCATTGCCGAGCAGAAATCTCTAGCTGGCTATTCTCCGATTTTGCTGTATACCCATAGTAAAATCCGGATACGACGACCTTCAAGGGGCCGGAGATACTTTGTCGTATTAATAACCGGACGACGCACATAATGACCGGATAAATAATATTATTATTATGCAGTCAATTTGTAACACATTTTTTTTGCTAAAATATTTTTCATATATGTTTTTCTTTATATTTTCCGCTTTACTCGATGGCGCAGTGGTTGAGCACACGGCTTCTGATCCTGAGGTCCGGGTTCGATTCCAGACACTGGCTCACACCAATGAATTTTCGATTGTTTTCGGAAGTTTTGTGTCATAAATATCGATGACTGAAAAACTTTGTGCCCGGTATGGCAATAGGTTCGCCACCTATTCCATTTGGGACGTAAACATAACGGCGAGACGAGGCTTATCAGCCGCTGCCTACACCTTCGGGTAACAAAAGGCGTGAAGTTATGTTATGTTTTATGTTCCGCTTTACTCAATATCGAGGATAAAGTAAGTACACGCGTATACAACTTTTTTCTCATATTTATTGCTGAACTGGCGTCAGCTGGGTGAAACTTCTATATACATACAATCAAAACCTTAACTTCAGGATCACCACGACTTACTTATTTTAAATGATGATTGTGTGATTTGGAGCTTAGAATTAGACCCTACCCGACTGCATAAAGAAAGCAATTGTCACATAGTAAGTATTTAAAATTAGTTTTATATGGCAAATAATTCCAAAGTGACTATTGTTGTTGTATTCATATTAACCCTAAAAGTAACATAGGCTTCGTTATTTTGTTGAATTGTCAACAAACAGACTATAGAGTTAACTAGAACAAAAAAATATAGTCTTAGTACATTAACCGACTGCTGCTTAATATCAAATTAGTTTTAATAATACATATATTTAGTTGACTTCTGTTAAACCAAAACTTTTCGAAGGACCATATATGGACAGAGACAGGGTTCTGAGTGTACACCTACACTTCACTGTACAAATGTCCTTATTCGTCATTATGGGCGTCTGACTAAGGCATCTAACGAATCGGCTACCTTTGTTAGATATAAACTAATCACTTATAGTTTTTGCCTCGACTGTAGGCGGGCAATTCACCTTCAATATATGGATTATCTTACACCACGTAGGTGGCAGATACCCAAGATATGTTCTTTGAATGAACAAACAAAATGAAACACACTGCCCAAAATGTTTATTTCGCAATAACTACTACCTGTCCAATACGGTGTGGGCAGAGGCCTAATGACGGTGCACAAGCTAATCCACAAATTACATATTTATTTAACCTTATTGCTCAAGATATGTGAGTACTTGTCACTTATAAGCTTGTGACCTTTGGGATTTTAGACGAAAAGTTCCGTTTGTATTTTTAAATGTTTTGAAGATCATAATTATAATTCATATTACATTTAGACGTATTAGGTGTTGGTTAACTAGAAATTGGACTACAGTACCTCCAAGGAATCATTTCAAAGGATGGTTCGGTTTTTTTGATAGACATTGCATTCTTATTAATTATATATATTAATTTTTAATTAATATATACAAAATTAATATATAAATTATAATATATTAATTTTGTATGTAGGTTACACTAATTTATGTTTTTTTATTTTAATTTAACGTGTGCAACTAAGGAATAATCTATGTCTAATACGTCATTGTTACTTATTTGCGTCATTGCCTATCGATGTTTTTTTTATTACCTTACAAAATTGAAAAAATATCCGTAGTACTTCTATAGCAGAAAATTGTTTCCAGAAACTCTGCCTGCTTGGCTCCTTACTATTACGATTTTTTTTTATGAGCAGATTTTAATTTGCCAGAAGAAGTCCAAACCTAGATAAGTTGGCACGCTATAGATGTAGACGTGACAGTGTCTAACTGGCTACTTCTCAATAGACTAAGCAGGAAATAGCATCTCATTTCTATTCAAGGAATCTAAAAATGTTGCTTTTGTATTCTGATACTCTTGATATGATATTTATCGTGCGTGTAGAACGAAGTCACTTTACGGACGAACGGGGAAGGTTGAGTCAAATCGTATCCCTATAAGTTCCTCCTCATAAAACCTCGACTATCTCGAAGTTCAACGAGGTTAAATACTCCCGTCTATTCTCGTAGTTAAATGTACATGAGACATTAAGTAAAGCATCATAAAAACCATTCATAATATATAAGTGCACACTACTTGAAACGTACGTAGCGTCTTTTGAAGTCGTTATCTTAGAGAGGATGATATACGAGTTTAAAAACAAAACCATAACTCATTAAAAAATCAAACTACCCTCAGTTTGATTTTTTCTTTTATTGCAGTAAAACGCAATAAAGACCAAAATCAATACCATAACTATAAGTTCTTATCTTGGCCTCGCTTGGACTTGGAATCCCTAAAATTAATTCGAAAGTAAATGACCTTTTGTTGAAAACTAATGTATTAATTTCTTTATTTCCGCTGTATAATATTTCGTTTACCTACTACTACGTTTTTATATTTTTCATTAGTGTATAAAATGTCATGGTAATATGTTAACTCAATGTTAAGTAGTTTAAGTGAACATACTCGTACATCATACAAAACTAAATTCCTATTTGAAACCTTAGCGACTATTATTAAGATTTTAAATAGTATTTGTCAAGCAACGTGTTAGTGGTGATCTGAATGATTTATGCCCCACTATTCTGTTGTGTGTTTTAACTGTGGATTCGTGATTAAGTGTTTTAAGTTCTTTGCTCAATATGCATTATCAGAATCTTATTACTTATTTATTTATGGTTCTTATTAACCTTCGATTTCTCATTATTAAGACATTAGATGTCACAATTCATCATAATATTTATTTAACTTTAGATGATTCAATAATCATATATAGCTAAATTATCTAAAAGGTTACTTAAAATATGGTTTTGGATCTAAATTTACGTTACTGAACAACTTATAGCAGAATAGCTGACCCGGCGAACTTTGTTACGCATCAAAAGTAATAATTGCTGTCCCGCTATGTTAATACTGCAATATCTTCGAAAATATTTGTTTAAATTGCATGCTGTAAAGGGCCAGGATCATCTATATTACATGCACAATCTACTTAAGACACTTAATTGGATGAAAATTAATGTTGTAATGTTTAAAATCGCTTCGTAAATAGGCCATTATTTCTCGTAAAAAGTAAAAAAATAAAAATGGCCATTGTGGGTTATCCCTAAGAGATAGACATATGCCCTCGCGGACTTTTTTATAGACCTTTTAAAGGTGCATAATAATGTAGTACGTTGTTTTGATTTATCACTTAGGGTTCAGGCAGCATTTGCGATTAAAGTTTTAAATCTTGAAAATTATCACTTTTTTTTTACTACACTATACGTGAATTATAGATCAAAACCACCCCGTTAACACCCTCTAACTATTAAAAAAAACCGCATCAAAATCCGTTGCATAGTTTTAAAGATATACGCATATAAGGGGACAGACAGCGGAAAGTGACTTTGTTTTATACAATGTAATGATATACATATAGTCTTACTAGGGATAATGAAAATGATCAGGATCTTTAAAAGACGACCATCGGGGGATCATGACAAGTTTTTATTAGAACGTGGCACCATTAAAAACCGACATACATTTTCACAGGAGTCATGAGAGAAAATAAGTATGTATTGCAAGAATCTTGCCTTATGGCACCCAGCTGTTGCTGCCTACCCTCATGGCGTTTAGCGTGTAGTTATTGTTGTTGTTGTATATGTATATATTGTCAGTCAACCTAAGTGCAAACTACGAGTTATTTTATAGGAATTTACAAAACAACAAAACATGATGACATGAAACCAAACTTAAATTTTTCAATAAAAAAATTAATTAATGAAATAAACTATAAAGTTCATAATAGAACTGTATTAAGGAAATCCCAATATTGAAGAATATCGTTCTTTTTTACACTGATCATAAGATCACAAGTCTCGGTGGCGCAGTGGTCCAGCACACGGCTTCTGATCCGGTTCGATTCCTAACACTGGCTCACACCAATGACTTTCGAAATTGTTTTTCGGAAGTTATGTGTGATAAATATAGATGACTAAAAACTTTGTGCCCGGTATGGCAATAGGTTCGCCACCTATTCCATTTGGGACGTAAACATAACGGCGAGACGAGGCTTAACAGCCGCTGCCTACACCTTCGGGTAACAAAAGGCGTGAAGTTATGTTATGTTATAAGATGACGTGTCTAACAAAAAAGTATACTTTTGATTAATTTTTCATCTGTACACCTCTGAACTCATGTCCAGTGGACAAAGGCTAAAATATTCAATTAGACGCAAAGCCTCCGTGGGTGGTATGAAGCCTTCTGCCCTGCACTTAAATAATAACACTTCTTTAGTGTTCACGTCAATTGAGGTGACGTTTTGACGTATCTCTTTTTTTTTAATACTTAACTCTTTGTTATGGATATCTTTCGACGATGAAATTGCATTGTTTATTGCTTACATACTGTGTTATATGTTACTATAACTTCACGTCTGCATTACTTGTTAATGTAGGTAGTGGAGTATTTAATGGAATAGTTTTGAAAGTGATTAAATAGATATTAATATTGTGTTAAAAGACTAACGTTGGTTGCAGTTGGTCTTAATGATTCATAATTAAAATCATATATTTAAGATTACTAATAGTTTCTGTCTTAATTAAGCAGCACGACACGAGTACGAACGATGTACTTAGCTTGCACTGTGTTTTTAAAATCACTATTTTCTAGTTTTAATTATGTTTTAAATAGATTCGACATCTATGTTTAAATAAATCAGACCGTATAGTACTATCATAACATAACAATACATATCATGACTTCACGCCTTTGTTACCCGAAGGTGTAGGCAGCGGCTGTTAAGCCTCGTCTCGCTGTTATGTTTACGTCCCAAATGGAATAGGTGGCGAACCTATTGCCATACCGGACACAAAGTATTTTAGTCATCGATATTTATGACACTTAACGGAAGAAAACAATTTCGAGAAGTCATTGGTGTGAGCCACTGTCAGGATTCGAACCCGGACCTCTGGATCAGAAGCCGTGTGCTTGGCCACTGGACCACCGAGACCACCTATCATAATTAGATTATCTTAACTCATGTCAGTCCGTTTTAGAAATCAATATCAATTAATTTGATTAGAATATTAGCGATATGTCTCGGTGGTCCAGTCGTAAACATAACGGCGAGACGAGGCTGACAGCCGTTGCCTACACCTTCGGGTAACAAAGGCGTGAAGTTATGTTATGTGTTATGTAATATTAGCGAAACAAGATGTGAATTAATCAATGTATATCGTGGGAAGCTCGCCATCGTTATAGGAAACTTGTCACAAGCAAGAGAGTTCAAGACTATCACGAGAAGAATCAAAATAGTAAAACTAATTTAAAACTAGAGTGTTAAGGTTAATTTGATATTAACATTAGCAAATTTTCCAATATACATAACTTCACACGCCAAGTATTTTGTGGGGTAGACACAGAGAACAGAGCGCCATAATACATATAATAATATACTCAATTATCCTTTCAAGCCTTTAACAAAACAAACATTATTAAATGAAATGGCTGCGTATAAAATTAAATGAATTACCGTACATATTGTATTTTATGTGTGTGTGAGTTCAAATATAATTAAACTATGACAATTTATGTCATACAAATTATTAAAAATAATCTAGATCAAATTTTAATAAAACATATCGTCACGCTTATTACCGACTAGTTTAGGTAGAAAGAATCGAGTAGGCAATAAGCGAGCTATACTTACATACTTCATTTGCTATTGTTTTTATTTCATACATTTTTGTCATACATGCTTTTCGGTGTTATGGCTTCTGACGTTACCTTTCGATAAGAAACGTTTAATAAATGAAATTAATTAAAAACAAGCAAAAATGTGTGTGTATCGTAGATAATTACTTTATATAATACTAGCTGACTGCGCAATTATAACTCGCATACACTTTTACCAATAAAAAGATTAGTGCTCCATACCTATTGATCATAGCTGATGATATTCAGCCTATAGCTTTTATCAATAAATGAACTATTAACAACAAATTTTTCCGCTTTATTTATTCATTCGATTTTCTTGTACAACTGTAATTAATGTCCTATATTCGTATGAAAAGTTGTTCAAGACAAAAAAACTACCTGTGCCATTGAATTAATTAATGTAAATTTCAAGTATAATTAAATACACATAATCACACACCTGCCAATTGCATGATAACATATGTGCAAAATTTAACATTTAAACTTAAGGATCGTTAAAATGCAGCACTAAATAGTCCAGTACCTAGATTCTTTAATGATTGGGATGCTTGCCAATTACAAAATCTACATACTTTAATATATAAAAGAATCTATACGATAACTGCCAGCAAAAACAGAATTTTATAATCTAGCTGCGACATTAATTTGGCAAACAAGAAAACAATGTGATAAAAATTTAGAAGAAAAAAAATAAACAGTAAATAGTTTACAAAACAGGTGGATGTAATAATGGTTGCAGCAACAAATCACTGCTTTTTTTTTCTCTCTAAACATCTCCACAGATATCTTGCTTCGAAATATCGATATTTTTAAAATACATATTTAAATATATTTATTAATAACTAGCGACCTGGCGTACTTGAGTTCGCCTCGGATGCAATAAAAAAACATATTTTTCTAAAAAAAGGCTGCTTAAGTTACTCCTTATTACACCTGCCAATTAAAGTGAAAATGAAGTCAGAAAAAAATGTTCTTTTGGCGTATGTATGAATGTAGGTTAAAACAGTTATTTCAATATTACAAAAAGGCATTTTTTATATCTATAGATGTATGTATGTTGTAAAGATATTCAACTAAGATTTTGCTTTTTAATTACATAAAATAAATTTAACAATAAATTTAACAATAACTTTTTTTATATAATTTGGGAGGCCATTTAATATTCACCCATATCATCACCAAACCGTGGCATTCGTCAATGACACTGGCACATTACCACAAACGAGTGAAGAGTATATTTTTTTCCCGCGTTTATTTTTCATTTGCCTTATTTTTTTCTTCACTGTTTAAAGAATATGCCAAGAGTCACGTCTAAATATATGAAAGAACTTTTGGTTTAGGCAAAGATTATTTTAATTCTACAATTATTAATTAACAAAATTCGTTCAAAACTAACACACTGCTGTACTGTATCACGATATCGTTGAATACTAATCAGTATAGGTACTTGGTATTTGTTCTAATAATACGAATGTATTTTACATGACAATGAATTGTTGTAAATGTATTTACTTCCTTTTATTTTAGCATTTTACTACTAATTAAACGGCGTTAGCTATATCCGTTCAGTAAAATAAGTTTTTTTTTTTAATATATAGTTTATATGCTTCATGCCATTATTGTTTATATATTCATAATTTACATACGCCATTAATACCTGAGGGTGTAGACTGCAGCGATTATGCTTCAACCCTCCGGATTATTTGAATCGCCTCGCGTAAATAACCATATGAAGAAACATTTATGTATATATTTTATGATCTTGAAGCGAGCGACTAAAATTATAATAATACAGTAATGTATAGAATTTGTCCTATGGTAAGGTTTTTAACAATGGTAGAGCCACTCAATTCGATGCATGAATGGGCCAGCACGACCTCTCATAATACTGAAGTAAAGTGGTATGTGTAGCGTTTTATTGGGTAGAGGTATCCCCTTTCCCATCCCACTTCCGTAAAGGCCGGAAATGCAACTCGAATTTGTACCTTATCCCACAAAAATGGTCGATTTATTGCCATTTCAGTTTCTTAGTAAAAGTATACATTTGTTATTTGAAATATACATTGTTATATGTTTATTGTTACTCTTTTTGTATGTTTGATATGTAAACTATCTACTAATAGTTCCTTTTTCTATATTTTCAGGTAAATGTTCAAAGACACTTTTGACATCTAAATGAAACATCTGGGCAGGCAGTAAGTCGTAAATATTATAAGTTTCAGGATACTTGAATTCAAACAAAAATGGTCGATTTATTTAAAATACTAACACAACATTTGTTGTTCGTGAAGTGACAAGTACTAATTAGACTATTTCAGGATAAACCTGCAAAAAGAAAAATGATTAACAAATTCATTTTTACAACACAAGTTAAAACCATGAACCAGCTTGAAGTCAGTCGCACACGCAAATAATAAATTAATATACTTGTCTTCAACAAAACTAGTTGCGGTATTGTCGTTTATCGCCATTTTTATTACAACCAAGAAGGTCCATGACGCAATTACGCATTTTGTATCAAGTTAGGAACAGTAAGAGAATATATTAGCAAGATTAGGTGTGAGACAACAAGTTGACCTTACGTGTATTTGATTACACCTAAGATTACAACAAGAACTGCAAGTGAATTAAATCACTTTGTAATTATTATCGACAGATCCTTGAGAATATAATACATCATACTCAAACAATACATGCATAGTTATAAAAGTAAGCCAATAACAACACAAGTTTGTGACAATTGCGGCTCTATTGTAAACACAATGTCTTTGATTGAAATGACAGCTTATTTTTTTTCCAATTGACACGCGTCGCTCGATAGGCGTTACGGCTACTAATGTCAAACTGACAAGTTTGACAGGTATTCGTCGCGTACAGCCAAATATATCACTTCAGTCTCCTCACTTGTTATTGTTAAATATTTAACTCAAACTCATTCGTAGGTAGTTTAGTTGCATCCGAGTACCGCTACACTCATTATGTACACTGTACCTGTTCTCAAACTTTTTGTAAAGCGATGCACGACGACATGTGACGCTCTGTTTATATTTAAAACATAAATTGTTCGTTATTGTTGGGAAGATGTTTACGTCGTGTCAAAGATACCGGTTCCTATTAGTTTATTACATGATTTTCCTTCTACCACGTTTGTCATTCAGGTTATTGTGTCATGAAAAATTTAATTAGACTATAAATCATCATCATCACTTCATGGTAGATATCTTGACACTGTGTAGCCACCCAGTGTTAAAATATCTACCATGAAGTGTGTGTTTTATATGACGGAAATACTCTCATTCCTAAATTGCATCTGTGTTTAATACATTATTTTAATACACGCATGTCATTTAAACTCCTGACTTTCTGATAAAAGACATACAATTTCCTCTTGATAGGTAAACGCCTGCATTTCGTTTTCAGGATTTTTTTTTAAATTATATTTAGTCAATAATCCTTTCAACATATCCAAACCAAATTCAATGGTCGAATATTTCGATAAAAGAAAGATGTATCAATATGCGATTTTATGTTTTGTTGATACAGTTTACGTCTTCCTTTTGACACATTTTTTTTTATTAGAAACAGCCACACCGGACGCCATAAACTTTCTATTTAACGCAACACATAAAAGTGGCGAACTAACACAACGCCATTCCACTGAACAGTCGCTGTATTGTTTTATGACAATATTCTGGGTATATATATGATATTTATGACAGGTCTCATCATTTCACGTACATCCAAGTTATTTAGCATCAACGAAAAACCCCAGTTTCCATGTAGTTAAACCAGTTGGATATTTACACAGCGGCCTACGTAAACAGTGAAAAACAAATATTACGTTGTAAATCAATGAAAAACACCGGTTAACTCCAAAGTTTTATAGCCATAATAAAAGAACAGTCAACTGTGGACAGTGTTCGGTTAACTGCTACGAATCGCGGTCAGTCACTGATCTATAAATTCTAACATTAGATAAAAGTAGATCATCAAGTTTTGACACATGGTGGAAGTAATCTTAGGTTAAAATCTATGGTTGCGTCTACATATATATTTTTAAAATAAGTAACTCACAGGTAAAACACAGCGAAGTATAAATTTTATTTTCAGCCTTTCTATGATAACAATATTTTCTTATAACGACATTTGTCTTGCAGCCGATTTTTATTTCGATTACCTTCTGACCACAGTTGTTTCTTGTTTTTTAATTTACAGAATTTATTGAATATTACAATATTTATCACTGTTGTTTTTTTCTAAACACTTCACAAACTCTCTCGCGGTATAGGATGTAAAAATGCTAAAATTATATGTAATACTGGATAATAATAATATAGGAAGTGACAATGTTTACAGTTACATCAGCTAAGCTAACGCCCGAATACTGAACCGCCACTCAAATCTGACAATCAATACAGTGCTACTTACTGGCACATATCTCACGCATTCTGTCTAACTAATGTGACAGCTACTTAAACGCTTAAGTAGCGCTTATATATTTGAGTGGCGGTTCAGTATTCGGGCTTAAGTCTCCCACAAGTAATCTATTACACAATATTCCAACAGCCATTAAATATTGAACGAATTGGAAATAAAAATGGCAAAATTTAACGCACCGTCTACCTCAGCCTATAATTTGTTTGTATGCATCAAAATAAATGGTATTTTCCGTTGAAACATTACACTTGACTGTCTGCACGTGCCCATGTTCTTAAAATTAACATAACTTGTTATCGATATTCATATTTCTCAGGAATTTTGCATAAAATTAGTTGTAGTAACGACAATAATAGTACGCAATGATATTATTTGTATTTGATTTGAAAGTACCTAAGTACCTTTAAATTCTTCGGAGTACAATAGTGTTCATGCTGCCCTACAATCAAAATTGTATATCAGAAATCTTTGCAGAAAACTAATTTTTTAGTCACAAGATTCTAACCAATCTTAATACAAGTCCTGACTCCTGATCTAACATACTAGTAAATTAATATTCCTCCCAACCATGTAACCAGTTTTATTTATTTCTCAGGTATGTTTAATGCCACTACTTGTGTATACGTAAATAAGCGAATAAAATGCAAAGTTAACTGATGTTGAAGTTAAGTGATGTATCAGTTCAGTTGTTTTTGTAATCTTGATATGCAATCAACCTTCTGCTTCCTATCTTAACAATGTGACATTGCGACCCTTTAGCCTGTCTGCGTACGTTCCTAGATTTAGATGTCACGATAGTCACATCTCAAACAGAATCAATGCTGGCATTTCCTCAGCTTGTTTTCGCATCTGAATGTATCTAGTAATGGCCGCTGTCAAATCTATTACTGCAAATTTATGCACTTATTTCTTCGTCTTAATATTATAATTTTCTACAGTGTCCTCAATGAAGATTCTATTCTCTGTATTGTTGTTTTCATTCATAAATGATTCATGGTCAATCTTCGTTTCGTCATTTTTCTAAGTATAATTGATGTCCACCCACACACTTTATTGTAGCAATGACTAATACGAGGTCTTAGAAGGACAAACAGTTATATAAAAATTGTACCCGCACATTAGATGTCATTACATTTAAATTAATATATACTAATTATCTGGCTCGATTGACTATTGGTTTGGTACAAAGGACTTACAGATCTGTTTACAGATCTTGGGCTCGATCCTGGATTCACGTCAATTATTGCTTTTGTGATTCAAAGATACTTCTTTTATTTGCGATGCAGTTTTAATATTTACGAAATACCTTTCTAATCCTTTTAAATTAAATCAAGTACATATAACTCATTTACATGATTAAATTTGATCTTTAGAAATATACTTTAAACGCAGGTAGAAATTAATTTAAGTTTAACTAAATTCAAGTAAACAAGTTTCATATAAGTTTTCACTATGAATAGGGCGATATAAAATATTCTACATAATATTATATATCTATAGTCAAAAGTATAACTCGTCTCGCAGTTGACAGCTGCGTAGTTTCATTTAATGTATCATTGCATAATGCATGTGCACGACTAGGCATTATTGTTTAGTGCATACTTGACACAGAAGACAGGAAATTCGATTTAACCAAGGCTTTATTTATAATATAGCAATGCTAGCTTTGATATAAATGTCACTTGTAACACGTCACGTTTTATTTTTAGTCATATCTAATAAATAATCCTTTCGATGACCTAGTTTATTTATAACCTAGGTGTAGATAGTGATTATTAAGACTCTTGAGAAAATGCAAACCGGGTACAATATTTTAAGTAATCGCATTTATAACACCAAATGTAAAAGCTTCTTGGGATTCGGAAGCCTGCTTTTGCTTCATTTTTTGTAACAATAGGCCTACTGATATAAATAGGTCTATTTTTAATTGTAAACAAATATGCGTTCTTAGTTTTTTGATTAATCAAAAGATGTGTTTAAAAAAATATCTGCGTTCAATGTTTGATGAATTATTAAACTTGACTATTGCTATTTCAGTACTAAATGTTCCATTTCAGGCGTAGCTATGATTGTTTAATTGTATATTCTGTTACACATATTATCTTTGAACTTCCTCGCTTCTTATCTGTCTGATGCCTTTTGAATATCCCATTCTGATTAATCAGTTTGAAATGCATCGAATACTATTAATAAATTAATTGTATCTCAATGAGTTCGATCTAATTGGATTCGGTTATTTATTTTATATTTAATATATTACTGTCATAAAACGTTTTACATTTATTTAGAAAAAAAACTAATTTGAATACATTGTATAAAATGAAGTCGCTTTCCGCTGTCTGTTCGCTAATATGCTTAGATCTTTGAAACTACGCAACGGATTTTGATGCGAAGTTTTTTTTAGTAGCTAGAGGGTGTTCACGGGGTGGTTGTTAGCTACAATGCATGTATGAAGAAACATTGATAAATCCAAAATTTACTTATTTATTACTTTTGCTGCGTAACAAAGTTGCCGGGTCAGCTAGTAGATTTATAAATGGCATCTGGAACTATTCTACAGAATAGTGCCACTCCATCTGTTTCGTATCTTATCTACGAGTATCATAAGTTTAAATGGCCTAGTGGCGTTGCACACCTCTTCTAGATCGAACTCTCGAGTTCCAATCTTGTCTCTAAACAAATGGCTCTCCAAAACTGATAAATGTCCCTACAAAATGATTTTCAATTAAATATGAATACCTACTTATTTTTTTGATCATTCATCCTTCATCCTGCCCTTAATGTACTCTAAGTGGGGTCGGCACAACATGTCATCCTTGGGAACTATCCATGTTATTAAAAGATTTGGCTGTATTTAAGACCGGGTGTCTGCCTGATGTCTACCCTACTTGGGGAATGTTTTTGTTGGTGGGATAGGGACGAGGTTGGATGTGGAATGGGAGGGAGAGGGGAACGGGTTAGGCCACCGGATACATCTCTCACAGAGCGAAACGAGGCATGGGCCACTTTGTGCCGAAATTCTAATATTTCTTTTTGATGACATAAAAAACATTCTTAAGTTTGGATCGTTTAATATCACTCCTTTTGGTGATGGCTATTTACACTTTTTATATATACACATATATGTATCAACATATAAAGGTGTGCGTGATACAAGTCTTCGTGCATCGGTCGGCGCAACTAAATCCGGTCCCGACAGAGCGTACTTGTCTACGCATCGTCGCACTGCGTGAGAATATTCCCGTTGTTTCTACAACGATCTATATACACAATGAAACTGTTTAATTCACCCTCATATATTTTAATCAGGGATAATTAATCACAGTACTTGATAAAAAGAATACTTAAGTTTCTTTCTTATATCGGATGTTATGTAAATTTGTTAATTATTAGAATACGTCTTCTAATATTTTCGCGAATATCATCTATATATTCTTGTATCGTATGTATAATATTGTATTACAAATTAGCGTGTCAAACTAGTTAGCTACACTGAGGATTTCATTATAATAAAATGTATAGTAACTAGAGGTCCCAACATAGTCCCTTGAAGGAGACGTGAAACCTTGAAATTTATGTTAGGAGACTGTGATTTTGCGTTGACCAATATACAAACATGTATAAAATTGCAATTAAATATTAATGTAATGTACAACAAGTAAAATTCTTCTTCATATTTTTCTTTTATGCTCCAATTGTGTCATAAAAATGTAATGTAATTAATGCGTCGTTCTTCTAGTTTCACTGTCTAGATCGCGCGACCGTGTACAACACTTGGTTATTATCACAACTGTAGCGTTCACCATCTCCGTTAATAGTATACTGAATGCCTTTCATCATCATCATCATCGTGGACGATGATGTGATGTAAGAAAGTTAATTGTTTCCGCCGTCCGGTCTTAGTATTGAAAGTGGTTTTGTGACTTTGAAATCTATTCTTGGTTGGCGATTAAGTAAGCAATTAATTATTGAAACTGTTGTAATGTTTATTGCAATATCTTTAGAAGGAATGACTATTAAATGATATGCTACTAACGGACCTAAAGCGGAACATAAAATTTGGATCTTTAGAATTTTGTCTTCTATCTTTTACGGTGATCGATGGTCCGGTGGTCGAGCACACCGCTTCTGAATCAAGAGGTCGCAGGTTCGAATCCTGGCTCCCACCAATGACTTTTCGAAATCATTTTTTAAAGTTATGTGTCGATGACTGAAAACCCCGTGGCCGGTATGGCAATAGGTTCGCCACTTATTTCATTTGGTACGTAAACATAACGGCTAGTCGAGGCTTAACAGCCACTGCTTACACCTTCGGGTACAAAAGGCGTGAAGTTATGTTATGCTATATGTTTTACGGAAGTTAATTTCACTTTTGTTTGTGAAAAAGTCTCAAATGGCCATTAAATCCAAATCTTCATTGACCTGTTCATCCTTCTAATCTACATTATCCAGTTTTCATTAATATTCCTTGAATATTAATTTATTATTATTTATATTTTTATTCATGCTTTGCAGTAACTTGTAACATTTACTTTATAATTCTTGATCATAATATTATATTATCAATATAGTTTTTTCTGTAATTTTAATTACTTGAAAGGATATATAGCTTACCCCAGGTTAAGTCATCAAGACAGAGATCCGTTAAATAATGAAATTTTAATGCTTCCATTGTCCGATTTGATGAAATCGATTCTATTTAATCAAATTTTAATTTTTGTTAGTAACAGAGCTTCAAAATTCTATATTACCAAACATATTCACTGGGAACAAACGTTACTTTAAAATTTAACATGAGTACATTCGACTTCAACAAGTAAATGTTGATTTACCAATACATAATCATGTCGAAGTGTCTCTCAATTTATTTACAAAATATGCTAAAATGGTACTTTTCTTTAAAATTAATCTTCTTTCTATAGATTATGTTCAAACTGCATGATTACTGTCAAAGGGTCGAGTTGGAACTCGTCTCGTTTATTAAACCGGTTTGATTAATAGTAAATAATTTAAAAGATTGCTATGTTACAAACTGAGAATCAGTTTATTAAGTACTTAATTAAATAACTCATAATTTAATGGGTACATAATAATGATATTTTAATTAAATAATATAATAGCTTCATTCCTTTACCCACCAGAAGGCAACGACTGTTAGCCTAGACTTGCTGAATTTTTGCGTCAAAATAGAATGGTTGGCGTAACCTATTGCTATACACCGGGCACATTGTTGTCAGTCATATTTATCACATATAACTTCTGAAAAGAATTCCTAGACGTCATTGGTGTGAGCCAGAATTTGATACCATGATTTCTTGATACCAATGAATTCGCTTCTTCTAGAAGCGGGGTCCTCGATCTCCAGTATACTGAAACGACTAATTAAAGACATTTGATATTAATAAAACATGCAAAGGTATGCGTCTAAAATGTAGTTATGTTTTTTATATCTATAAAATTCTGACATGTCTTATTGACATACAAAAAGCTTTAGCTTGGATATTTGGTATACTGTTTTGGTTAACATCACGTAGTACTATCCAAATATGCAGAACACTATTTAGGACAAGTTACTACACGGGCCGTAGGTGGTCCAAAAGTTCTATAGTAAGCAGTACCTATTTGTAAATGACAACCTGACATTGTAGTAACCTACTCAAACAATATACAGAACAAACTTACTTGTTCTTTTATTAAAAGTCAACTCTCTTCCTACGCGATCATTACAACATTATTCTAAAGCATATTTTATGCTCAGAACATTTTCAACCTTACCTTCATAGTAATAAATATGGTATTAGCTTTAGGTTACAAGCAAACCTTAAGTAACAAGACTAGATTTTATTTACCTACGTAGAATTGTCGCAAATACGGGTTAATTTTAATCAGTGTAAATGATAAAATTAAAACTTGTTGTAATCTATGTCTATTCAAGGTATTGCTACTTTTGTTGTATAGGTGTACATATAAATTGGTTGATAAAGTAACCAAGAATTTGTAGCGTTCGTAACTCTCCAACCATATCTGCGAATTCTATGTACCTAATTGCTGAACGTGTTCGCGTAGGACTTACAATTAAATAGGTTTTTAAAAGGGGTTAGTATTTGTGTAACTAGTTGTTTTATAAATTGAAACATTTATCCATATAGGCGCTGCTGGTACATTATTCCGCTTAACATAACATAACTTCACGCCTTTTGTTACCCGAAGGTGTAGGTAGCGGCTGTTAAGCCTCGTCTCGCCGTTATGTTTACGTCCCAAATGGAATAGGTGGCGAACCTATTGCCATACCGGGCACAAAGTTTGTCAGTCATCGGTATTTATCACATATAACTTCCGAAAACAATTTCGAAAAGTCATTGGTGTGAGCCAGTGTCTGGAATTGAACCCCGGACCTCTGGATCAGAGGCCGTGCGCTCGCCCACTGCGCCACCGAGACTAAATTCCGCTATTCCGCTTAAAATTCTATAAAATACATTGAAATACAATTAATCGTATCAAAACATCTTCAGGGCTGTTTTGATCGTTCCATTTTGTTCATTTTAAAATACTTAATAATGTCAGCCATGAGGAAACAATATGTAACAAACAGAAAACACAGTAGTAGTAAATATGAATTAGTTATCGATTTTCCGGAAGTTATCATCATTCATCATTAGCCTATTGCAGTCCACTGCTGGACATAGGCCTCTCCCAATGTCCGGAAGTTATGCATTGTTAATATTCATAAAAGTGCCCGATGTATCGTAATACCTTTTGCTTCCTATTGCTTATATGGGACCAAAAAGTAATATTTATAATTGCTGCTTTTACGTCTTCGGCTATTCTTGCTGCAGATATTTGATTATGTATTACAGTGAGGCTTCTTATTTTTGCTTTGTCTTATAAAGTGTTGCAACTGTGGGTACTAAGAGTAGCAACCAAAGAGCTGTTACTCTCATAACCAGATGTTTCTTGGAAAAAGCAAATGGAATTATACTTTAAAAAAATAGGTTAATGCGATACTCGCAGGCGATAAACATTGGAACTGTCATTAAATATATTCTTTTACATCTGGAAATCCAATAAACTACGTAAGTATGTCTGCTATGTCTTAAGAAACTTTTGCCATGTTGTGGAAAGATTAGTGGGTGAAGTGATGATTGAAAAAAACTGTCCGGACACTGCAGTTGTACTATTTTCTCTCTAGAGCTAGATTTGTACTTAATTTGTTTTTAGAGCGTCCCTGATAAGAATATTAAGAGACTGACCACGTGGTTTTTAATGGGATAAGGGCAAACGAGCAAGCGGGCACCTTGCGGTAAGTGGCTAGTGCCGCTCATATGGACACCCACACAGATAGTGTTATAGCTGCATTGTCGACCTTTCAGATGGGATTGAGAGTGAGATTGGGAAGATAGGGGCGGAGTAGGAAGTACTTCCTGATATCTCTCTCACCGAACTAAACACGTCATAAGCCACTAGACGTAGATATTTAGAGAGGTCGTGGTATCTCACCAGTCGAGTTAGCCTATTCGTGCTCTGAACTTCATGCCTCTACCAATTGGACAGGAATAATGCCTATAAAAAAAGACATAATCAAATTCCAAAAGCATATGCAAATTACAATTCGATTATTACATATAACATCTAGAGATATCTTTCAAACTACTTATTGTAGTCCAGTCCACGACACACCGAGTGCGTTAATCAAAATCAACTGAACGTCAAACGTCAGAGTGACAGATACAGTTCGGAAACTGTCAGTGTCAAAACAAGCTCTATTGTGTACAACCTCGTTTTTTTCTCTTCTCTCATTACAAGTACAAAGGCTGCTGTGTTGTTACACCTACGTTACATACATTTCGACACCCGTCAACTGTTGTGACATCATACAAAAGGATTTTCATATGATATATTATATTTTTGATGCAACCTTGAGTCTGACTGACCATTAGATGGCGAACCTTGGCTAATTCTGTCAATAAAAAAAAAGTATATGTTTGATTCAATGTCCGCTAACAATGTGAAACCAGAAAAATTTATCAATTTTAAACTGGAAATTGTGTTTTTTAGACTGGGGATTGTCTATCATATTTACCAGTTTTTTTTACTACTTTTTACAACAATGGATTATGAATCTATTTTATTATTCATATTCAAAGCTACGGAATAATCTATGAAATAATATTACACTACATTACAATTACACAAAGTAATTTCATTCCTAGATATTTTAATGCAAGTTTTTTATAAGGCATTATTTTTATCACGAAATGTACGAAAAGGGTACATTTCGTGATAAAACTAATGCTTGATATATGACATACATAAATACACTAAAATTTCTAATATATGTAGCAATAAATAAAAACATATGACACACGCTCTCAGTATAATAGGGACCTATATCATGTATGCAACAAAAGGTAGCAATTATACTCGGAGCCATCGGCTATAACACGAGCCCCGTGGCGGGTTAATGGCTTGTTTATTCACTCTGTCCACCCCCTTATAAGGTGTGAAAGCTCCTCCACACTGTCGCCAATCCTCAGACACTCGGTATGGTCAACCGGATACGTGAGTCTCGAGTCACTCATAAGATATTTGATAGCGTGAGATATTTGCAAACAGCGAAAATATACTCAACATAATTAATTAAAAATAACTTTGTTTTTTATTAACTAGATAGAATATACGAATATACTAATTTAACGGTGGTAGAGTCTTGCAGTTCCCTGCATGAACAGGCCGGCTCGACTGGTATAATACCACGACCTCTCGGAATATTGGCATGAAGTGGCTCGTGTTGCGTTTCGTTCGGCGAGAGAGGTATCCGGACGCCCGATACCCTTTCCTCTTCCTTTCCCCTCCTACTCCCTTAAAGACGGCAACGCACCACGGTGTTCATGGGCGGTGAGTATTTACTTAACATCAGGCGACCCACTTGCTCGTTTGCCCTCCTATCCCATAAAAAAATCTCATTGGTTTCCAATTCGAAACTAAGTCAAAGTCTATTAGGAAATCTCAGACAAAAAAACAATAGCTAGGCAGAATTGTCGCTGCCTACAGCTTCGAATATTATCATGGGCGTAAATAAACGAAAATATAAATTTTAGTTGTAAAATTAGCTTCACGTTTTTGCCGACTTCAAAACTGGAACATAAGACGTAATAGTGAATATTCATATAATTATATATACATACATTTAAGGAGTGTAAACATTGTTTGTTTGTATATACTAGTGATGTAACTAATATTAGATTTTTCACATTATATTTCTTTTAAACATAGCGAATGCGTACAAAAAAAGAAGTTATATTGGTTTAATTAAATATACACTAAAATATGTTTTTGTAAGTTTAATTTTGTTTTACACTTTGACGATTACTCTGCTGCTAAAAATTTTATTTTAATTAAATCAAAAAGATTTGGGATTTTTCTCTTTTTATCTATAGTTTGTTACGTATAAACATTAAAACTAATGCATGCTTTGATATCCAATTTTGCACGAATTTTGCCAAGAGTTCGGGTCATCACATAGGCTAAATATCATCACGCTATCACTAATTGGGGGTGAGTAATGAACCCTTATAATGGCACAGGCATAGATAGTATTTTTGCTGCCTCATGGCGTCCACGCAGACGAAGTCGCAGGCAACAACGAATATATTTAAAAAAATTAAGTTGATGTCTCAAGTATTTTTTATAATGTATATTGTTTTGTGACGGACTTTATTTATTTTGTTTTTATTTTAATTTTGTTGCGATTTCCGTTAATAGGACTAACTTTTATTGGACTAACAAGAGTAAAGAAACAGATTTTTTTATTTAGTTAGACAACTTAAGCCTGACTCATAATAATAATATGATTTTTTTTCAAGAGATTGACACAAACAAAATTGTTATTTTTTGTTGTTTTTAAAAATATTCTCAATGTACGTCACTACTATATACTTAGGTTATATATACTGGCGCGTGTTGTTAGAACAACATGACATACATATTTTTAACTGTATCACAAAAACAGATGGCTCCACCGATTGCGTAGTCCGGATATTTGCAATGACTCATACTCTTCTTTTATCTGGATAAGGAAGATAAAACGATACCCTTGTTTGTGTACATCATTTTTTATGCACGTCTTGGTATACACCAAGTCGCTCAGTGACATTTTTGCATAACCAAACCATATGGGTGTTTGAAAACTTTCTCCGTGTAAGTTTAACGTGCTTGTAGGCGGCAATGCAGGAGAAATAATAACAGCGTAGGTTTTTAATATAAATATTTATAAAAAAAAACAAAGAATCTCATCTGATAGTCTCAGTGGCCCAGTGGTCGAGCACACGGTTTCTGAATCCAGAGGTCGCGGGTTCGAATCCTGGCACATACCAATGACTTTTCGAAGTTAATTAATTTCGAAAGTTATGTGTGATAAATATCGATGATTATAAACTGTTGATGGTGCACGGTATTGCAAAAGGTTCGCCACCTATTCCGTTAGGGACGTAAACATTACGGCGAGTCGAGGCTTAACAACCACTGCTAACACCTTCGGGTAACAAAGGCGTGAAGTTATGTTATGTATGTTGTGTTTCTCAAAAAGTTTTACATTTCGAATAAAACCTTATTTAGTATTCAAATAAGGTTTTATTCGAAATGTAAAACTTTTGATGAAGTATAGTTAATTTTGCTAATATGTATACATGAGTCTTATTTACAAGTGCAGCCGATTATTGAGTTTTTTTATTATGGAAACAGCAAGCAAGGTATGATAAGCCACTAACGCCAGCCATGGTCATCTGCAACTGAAAAAGCAGACAATGGCCCCCCCGGATACCTTTTGTATTGAAATTTAGCATTTAGCAGTCGATTTTCCGAGAAGTTGTAGCTATGCAACGATCTAGGCTTCCCAATCATGCAGCAAACTGCGTAGCTATCTGCCATTTTACTTTGCGGTCTGTTGTTGGCAGCCTACTATTACTATCCATTACGTTATAACACCCATCACAGCCTATCACTCTCAACAAAAGCATAATTAATTATTATAATTTTCACATAAATCTAAGCATCCGTAGCCGTATTATGACTTCACCATGACAGTCAACTATAAAACTAAAAATAATACGGCCGATATCAATAAACAATCTCCAATCTAAGATTTAACCCAATCTAAAATTATTGTGTATCTGTCGATAGATTCCCCAAACGAAATCAATCCTTGGATTGATTATCGCTTATTAGTAGAAATGGATTGAAATATTGATCTTAGATAGCAAAATTCGGATAGGGATTGATTATTGGTTTCAGCCGTTAATGAATATAACTCGATAATATCCAACACAATCATGTACACACACGTGCTCATAAATATTATTGGCGCATTAAAACAATATAATTCAGTACAGAAACGAAAACATTGGCAAATAGTAGCGGGAATTTTGTTAGTTCTCCAAAAACTAAAATAGGAACTCGTTAAACGCGTGCAAGCATTTTCCACGGCGCATAAAATTCGTATATTTGTTTGGTAAGCGTAGGTATTGTAATGTTTTCGAGTCGTATATATGCTGTGTACTAATGAGTGTTAAAAATTAATGATATAGTACCAAATGTTTTGTGTGGAAAGTGTTAAATATACTAGTTATGAAATATGATGTGTTTCTAGAAAATATTTGGATTTTTATTAACTCGAGCATGGGTAAACCGTTGAACAGAAATAGATGAAAATTGGCAAACACTATATATATACAATTGTTCATGGATAAACAAAAACAAGGTTTTAATCACAGTAATGTGTTTCTTTGGAATAATACTTCCAGTTTAATGTTATTTAAATTATATTTTTTAACTAATTAAAAATAATATTCTCTTTGCAGAAATAGCAAAAGTTCGAGCGAGTTTATTTCAAATAAATGGAGTTAAGAAAGAACCACTCGTTCTACCAGAGGCAGAAGGTGTGGTCACCACATTAACAGAAAAGGTTTACGTACCAGTTAAGGAACACCCAGATGTAAGTACTTCCTCTTATGTTTTTGTATTTATACACCCTATGGAATGTATTTTGAAAGCTACCAATTAAAAAAAAAACAATCATCCACGTGCGCGATATTTGAATAGTGTGAAATATTCGTACAGGAGAAGACAGAAGATAACTTCTCGGAACTTTCTTGATGACCCCCCATAAATAGATCACGTTGGTATTTCTAGAGTGTGAATATAAAGAAAACTCGCACGCCGGCTAACGTTTCCACCGTTTTTATTTAAAAATACGATATTACGGAACACCCAGGCCGATATTTTAGTATAGTTTATTTTATTAGAAAAGCAAATATATATAAATATATTAATTCCGAAAGCTATTGTGCCATATTTGTTCAGGAAGTAATAAAGTTTAAGACTATTTTCATCATCGTTAAGACAGGTGATATACGAGTTTTGTATGTAAGCAAATTCAAAACACGCTTGCGTATTATGAAGGAAGATATATACAATGTGAGTTCAAACTTTTTTAATTTTCATACAAATACTATTGTGAAGAAGATGATAGAAGATTTAATAAAATTGGACACACTTACTTAATTTCACATGTCTCTTGTCAGGTAGGGAGAGAGAACAGTGTTCTTTGTTTTTAGTAACTCTTGTCATATAAGCTAGTCGGTTTTTAACTCCTCTGACATTGCCTTCCGCATAGACACGCTCAATTTGGTCATGAAAAATCGGCTCATACATCCTCCAGTTTTGAACTGTATATTCTTAGTCAATCTTGCATTATAAATCTTTTGTACAAGTCCGAACCATCATATATTGGGACGCTATGACGAATTGACAATTCAGCCCACGCTAATTGGCAAATTTCCACATTTTCTTGAGACATACTGGAATCCACACAGAGATACAATTTTACTGGTAACTCTTCGCGGATGTTGCGAAGATCTTTACGTGACCACTGAAGGTTACCCTTCCATTCACAAGCCATCAATCAAAATATGAATGAAGACATTCTGTGAGTGAAACATACGAAAAATTATTCTCTCATTAATAAAGAAAATAGCAGTCGTACATAGAACTTGCTTTTATTTATATTTGTATTGTGTTTACTTGTTGCTAGCTGTTCTATCTGCGTGGCCTTTCTGATGATATTATTTTTCGTACATTTCAAACTGTACTAAAATTGAAAGCAAGTCGTTTTGTTTTGTATTGGTTTTCTTCTATAGCTCTGTGTGTCAATATATCTCTCTATAGGCTCTAGGCTATAATCTCTCTTCAGCCTATTTCATTCTTTCCTTTCTTGTCTTGTCTACTTGATCTACATCTCATTCTCTGCGGTCTACCTCTCATCTTTTCGCCTTTTCTCGAGTACCACTGTGTCACTCTCTTGCTATTTTTGTTAAGTACTCTTATTATATGATCGGTCATCCATTGAAGTCTTTTGATATTTATATCCGCCATTTTGGTTTTGTTCATGATCTCCAAGTTTCTCAATCTGAGCATAACTATTGCATATTTATAATGGTATACATTATTTTAACAACGGCAATGAGGCATATTTATACTTCTACTAGACACGTACGAATAACAAATAAATGTATTAATTAAATTAACTAGTTATTATTTTCAATAACTTATAATAATAATTAATTATTACAAGTATTTACGGCTGTAATTTAATAACAATATTGTAATACTGTGCGGTAATTGAGATGGTATAGATAACCGCAGTTAATTTATATTTTGTATTGTATAATATATTATTAATTTTATTGTACCTATGGTGTGATGATAATTCTTCAAAGATATTATATAATTTCAAGATTAAGAATTGAATATTTTACGCCCAAGATAATATGATGTTCAGCTTCTAACTTTTAATAAGAATATTTCTTTCGCTTGCACATAATAGTTAAATATAAATATACGCGACACTACTTATATTTCTTTTAAAAATAATAAAACATCTTAGAGAGACACACCAACCGATCTCACATGGAGAAATAAAAATAACATTTCAGCCACGATCAGTTATATTGTGGTGGGACCTTCTATTTTAGACAGTTCCGTTAAAAGTATGATCAACAAATTAACTGTTACCACGGTTCTATTTTACAACCAGTTTGTGTACGGCGATCGATGTGTGAGCCAAACACTCGTGCCAATCAAAACAAAACTGACAAGAGACGAGCCAGTTTTTATAACGCATCATTGTAATCATACATAGACCATTGACCTATATGTTCTAGACTTGTAATAACCTTCTCAAAGCGTGACCACTGGACATAAGCCTACAGGCTTATGCGAAGCTTATGTCAATTCAGTCATCTGTCAGACGCGAACCGAATAACAATAGGTACAAAATGGGTAAATGCGTATTAAAAGAGTGCGATTCAAGATCGGAACCCATAAGAAATTAACCGGAATTACTTTCCACACGTAAGATTAATATTTACATTAATATTAAAATACAGTAAAATAGATAAAATGTTGAATTTTCATAATTAGCTTCAGTGATACCACTAAAAACTTAGTTTTAGTTTCCCACATTTGTGGGAGAGTTATTAATTTATGGAAAAGGAGATTTTAAATATTTTTTGTTATAATAATAACGCTGCAGGGTGCCTAAAGATGCAGCACGCCGTGACAAGTGGGTGAAAATTATCTGATTGCTGAGAAAAGAAACTGACTGGCTACCTGCACCCGGGAGATCATTTATCGTCAATTCAATTTGATCATTCGCTTTTATTAATAAATGCCATAATTAATAAATACTTAAAAATAAGATTGTATCACGAAAGCAAATTATTAACTCAGACTTATAAAAAAGAGACTAAAAGGCAATTTTATACAAAACTTATGTTACACAGCGGTGTATGATCAATAATTCATCTGCCTAGCTTTTTCCCAATTATGTTGGGGTCGGCTTCCAGTCTAACCGGGTGCAGCTGAGTACTAGTGTTTTACATGGAGCGACTGCCCATCTGACCTCCACAACCCAGTTGCGTGGGCAACACAATCCCCCTTGGTAAGTCTGGTTGTTAGACTTTCTGGCTTCTGACTACCCGTAACGACTACCAAAGATGTTCAAATGACAGCCGGGACCCACCAATTTAACGTGCCTTCCGAAACACGGAGGAACTCGTCATGATAAGATGGTCACCCATCCACGGACCGACCGCGCCAAGCGTTGCTTAACTTTAGGGACCGTACCCATACTACGTGACCCGTTTAGGGGGGGGGGGGAGCGGAGTCTTTAAAATACTACGGTTAGTCACAGGAGCGGGGGGGTGGCTCAGGACCTAGATGAATATTAATGTGATTAAACAGAAAATAATTGTTGTGTTCGTAAATTAAGTTACTGTAAGTTAAATACTGTACAGCAATATGTTTTCACAATTAAAGTTGTTCTTTTTCATAATACATAATTCACTAGTAATTTAAGTATGCATGCAGTCTTATCCAATAAAGACGAGTATGAGCCAAATATTTTTTTTCCGATTTTTGCCTGTGAAATGATTAAAAATCATAATTATGAATTACTACGTGAAAACTAAAGGGGGAGGAGGGGGTCTTGGCATATACTACGAGTGGTCACCGATGGGAGGGAGGGGTCGAAAAATCTTCAAAAATAGGTCACGTAGTATGGGTATGTTCCCTTATGATCGATGGACCCGTGCGGCTGTTAGGCCCTGTCCACGTTAAATACAATAATTCCCTTTCAATATAATGAATGTAAGTACATTATTTTACTACTCAAGCGTTTTCACTATTTTGTGTATCTGTACCTAATTGTGTACACCTTACCTGCAGCGCTTTAAATCGCTGCTCTAAGGCAGGTGTACACAATTAGGTACAGATGAGTGTGATCCAATTTTATTCGGAACAGCCGATCTAGTACGGAGTACACAGAGATCGTTGATCCATTCATTATTTCAGTTATCTTGTAATACATCTGATAAGAAATTAATAAGTAATAGTAAAATATTGAATTTATATTTATTAAATATTTTTACGAGTACATGGCTTGAAAAAGTTGGGTAAAATTTCGCATGGGCTGGCCACCCAACACCGCCATTGCAAATTTATATTGCCATCTTTGTCTAATCAAAGTGACGGCAATGTATTTGCGATTTGTGTGACTGAGATAGATATATGTTTCATTTTAAATGTCTAGTGGTTTCAAAGCTACGTCATTGCATCTAAAAAGTGGACACACATTTTGTGACGCATTTGAATGAGGTTTGCTCCTCTTGTATATTGAACTCAGTGACATAGACGACCTCTTTCTGTTCTGATACCGGTCGTATCCACACAGTAAGCCCTTTTTACTTTAAATATAATTTTTATAAATCTTCTTTATCCCTGAGATTTTCCAAGAAAAAAAAATTTAAACGTAGGTCTCCCCCATGAAACGCCATAGCTGAAGACCAAATGCTATCGTATCCAATGGCTTGGTCCATCTAGTGGGGGGACATCCTACCTCCACGTCGATAACTTGTAAATACATATACTGTGGTAATACAATCCGAATCCTACGTTAGAAATGATTCGTGTTCGCAAGTTCTGTTGATATTTGCTGCCGCTTGTAACCAGTTTGTTTCTATTCAATACTTTTACAGTACGCAAGTACATTTGTGTTAGTCATATACAAATAGAAACAAGGTTGACAGGCTGCTACATTTGGTGACTTATGTCAGGGTCTTAGTGTGACTTATATGTATCTCGTGTGGTGACTTATCTATCTCTTTCTTTGGCATGATTGCTGTTGATTTTACAATACATTCAATGATGTTGTACGTTCATTGTCAATGTATTTATATGCTACAGAATGGTACTTATTAAAAAAAACGTGTAAAGAATACCTTTTTTGACGAGACAGTTTGTTGAACCTGAATGATTCAGTTCTGGATTCGACTAGAAGCGCGATTTAATCCGAATTGAAATGTATGAAAATGTTTTACAATAAACCCACGTTCCTTTTTAAAGATCATTATTATTAAAAAATACCATCCTCGTTGCAATAGGTTAGTAGTTTAGTATACAGATATAGCTAGAGAGACGCTGTTTCTAATGTCCAATCGAATGACTTAGATTAATTAAAAAGTGTGCTCTAAGTATTGCTATCTTTGATTCGTTGGGACTTGGCTATCCAGATAAAGGCTAGGAAGGTACTATTTGAACAATAAAATTACTTCGCCGTTCTAACAAGAGAAGCATGTTTACGAAGGTGACTTAAGAAAAATAACAATCAATATACAATCAGAACTAACTTAAAAAAACATGGTATAGCAGAAGGAACAGTTGCCATAGGGTAACAAGGGAATGTATAATCGGTACGGAAACACTTTAACCACGAGCAAGAATCAAACTACAGACGAGAACATTTCGAGGATAATTTATTCTTCACTTCTTGCATTGACGACGCTTTAATATTCTCATTTTATAATTTAAAAGGCATAATTTTATAATAATATAAAATAAATAATTAAAACTCAGTCGTTATCTAACTTTGGTACTAGAATATTATCTCGTTATCTCTCTATCTGCGTTGTAGTTTTTTTATTAACATCATATTTTAAATAATACAAACCTTTTTTGATATTATTAATATCATCTAAAAATTAGCTTCCTACATATTTGTAAGGTATTATTACAGTTATTTTTTTTCTTATTTTCCTATGCATAATAATATTATATTAATTTATTTGTTTGTCATTCTTACACTATCATCATCATCAGCCTATTGCAGTCCACGGCTGGACATAGGCCACTCCCAATGTGCGCTACAACATCCGATTCTCTACCTTCCGCATCCAGTCTACTCTAGCAGCCTTTCTGAGGTCGTCTGACCATCGGGCTGGTGGGCGTCCTACGACGTCTTAAACTATACGACAGATAAACATTAAGTTTTGTAGGGACAGTTTCAAGGGTATAGGATATAAACTAAAATAGAATCCTTGCTATCTCACTACTATGTTAAACAGTGGAGTAATCACCGAAAATTAATACTTTCCTCCAGGCAGGCTTCAAATTGACACTACCATATACAACTTTATAGATGGAAAAAGAGGATAAATTAGCAAGCGTGTGTAGTTGGTAAGGTTTTCCGTTAACTAGTTTCCATAACACAAGGATATAGTCGCTTAGCTTGGAACTAGAGGACGCTGTGTGTATTGTGTCCATTTTTTTTTGTGGCTGAGAGGCCGTGGTATTTCACCGATCGACCCAACGCACTCATGCAGCGAACTGACTCTAAACTATCATTACATAGTATAAAATAAAGTCGCTTTCCGCTGTCTGTCCCCTTATATGCTTAGATCTTTGAAACTACGCAACGGATTTTGATGCGTTTTTTTTAATAAAGGGTGTCAACGGGGTGGTTTGTATTTATAATTCATGTATGATACAGTAAAGAAAAAGTGATAAATCCAAAATTTACTTAATTATTACTTTTGATGCGAAACAAAGTTCGCCGGGTCAGCTAGTATATCTATAAAGATAAAACTTGAATTTTCATTTACAATTGCATATAACTAGACTTATTTTTAAACGATATCCACTCATACAAATACAGGCGGTATCAACTAGTTTAAAATAAATGGTTATTTAATACCTTTTAAAACTTATTAGTGAGATAAGTCTTGAGTCATAGTTGATATATTGTTGGCGCCATACACTTCGTCTGGCCATCCTTATACGGCAAACGAAGCCTCTGCCTCTGTATATAATTATTATATAATTGGATATAAATAAATGTTACAATTCGGTGTTAATATATAATTATACATATATGAATATTTATTTCTGCATATAAATCGGTTTCATTGATCATTAGGTAATTTAATAACTATATTTATATACAATAATAGTATATATAATATAGATTTCTGTTGAAATAAAATCGACTTGAGGAGTCGATCACGTAGTTGGTAGCTCAATGTAATCAATATCGATATTTTTATTAATGTCACATTATTGAATTCGTAGAAACTTAGCTGCCTAATATACATTAGGGATCAATTTACAATAATTTCAAGGAATTCTATTGTATTTTTATGCTTGGTCGTAGTAGTAAGTAATATACTTTTAGTGGTATTATAAAGCTGAACAGTTTGTTTGTTTGAACACGTAAATCTCAAGAACTATTTGTTGGTTTTAAACATTATTTTCGTGGTATATAGTCCATTTATTGAAAAAGGCTTTAGTCTATATACCATCACGCTACGACCAATAGAAGCGGATCACCAATCTTTTTAGTGATAAAGTTTAAATATAAGATTCCCCCGCTCAAATATGTTTATACAATCGAAAAATAGTAACGTCAATATATTTTATCAGCAAAAACCGAGTCGTAAAATGTGGACGTTAGAATTATACAGGAATAGAAACTAACGTATGTGGATTGTGTGTCGGAGAACATATTGTTGGAAACAATGGTTTTAAAATCCAACAGAGTTGTTTATTATAATAAAGAACTTCATTGCTTTTTTACTTTGTGTAAATTCGATGTATTATTACTAGCGGATTACGTTCGTATATCAGTTGGGACAGTTAAACAAACTAGACACTAATATATAGTCATGTCACAGTGGTAGAGCCAAGCAGTTCGCTGCATGAATGGGCCGGCTCGACCGGTGAAATACCACGACCTCTCAGAAGACCGACGTAAAGTGGCTCATGCCGCGTTTCGTTCGGTGAGAGAGGTACCCGGAGGCCCACCCCCCTTCCCCGTACTTTCCTATCCCCTATCCCTTAAAGGTCGGCAACGCAACAGTAACACTATATGTGATGCTGGTGTCCATGGGCGGCGTTGGTTGCTTACCATCAGGTGACACGCCGGCTCGTTTGCCCTCCTATCCCATAAAGAAAAAAAAAATTAACACGTTCATTTTGATTGTAACGAAATAATACTCAGGTCGTTGTTATGCTAAAGAAACATGAGCTTAAAAAAATAAATTCGAATTGAATTCCCTTTTCTGCATTACTAGAGATATTTTATTTTAATAGCAGAAGGCGAAGCTCAGCGATGCATTGCCAATGTTTACGATAAGCGAAAATCTAACACCTTTTCTACCCGAAGCTGTAGGCAGCGGCTGTTCAGCCTCGTCTCGCCGTTACGTTTACGTCCCAAATGGAATAGGTGGCGAATCTGCATTTTCAGTCATCGATATATATCGCACATAACTTACGAAAATAATTTCGAAAAGTCATTGGTGTAAGCCAGGATTCGAACCCGCGACCTCTTGATTTGCGAAGCGGGGTGCTCGACAACTAGACTACTGAGACGTCAAGCGAAAATATACGCATATAAATATACCAATCTAATTAAATATTTTCCTATTTCTCAATAAGTTAAATGGCAATGCGGACCAGGAACATGATTTATTCCACTTATGGTATTGCATAAGATATGCTGAACACACACGGAAAGCTTGAAGCTGGTCATCATCATAGTACCCAGTTTATTCTGGTCGCGCAGGTTCTGATAGTGATGTGTACTATGTCGATAAAATACCCATTACCAATAGTGTTGTTTTTTAATATAATCGCAATGCATTTTAATAGAATTAAAGACGATATTCTCCATTGATTATAATAATATAGTAAGGTAATAATATGACACGTTTTGTCGTATACGCAATGATTTTATTAAGCAAGTTATGGGTACGGGAATTTTTAATTTCAATAAATAATACAAAACATTTTTAAATTTCTGTAGTAGAAAAATACTTCTTGATCGCGTTGTTAAGTAAATATGTCAACATCATCTTTCATCCCTTTTGCCATCATATGGGGTCGGTACGACAAGTTTTCTTTTTCCACACTTACCTTAATAGCTTTCATAGCTTCCTTAGCAACACCGTTCCTAATCGTATTATCTTTCGCACAATTTGGTTTTCTGAAAATTTTAGATATATAATTGTTTAAATCAGCGATCAACTGTGAAGTTAAGTTAACTGGAAGATATTTTAAACTAGAAATAAGATTTATACGTTTACATTTAAGTCAATAGGATAGAAGTAAGTTGTAGACGGAGCCGCAGGAAACATCTTGTCTTGTTATCGTCTAGCCGTAGATAAATAATAATTAGTTATATCCGTGAAAAGCGGAACGGAAATAGTATATCAATGTAATGTATATAATAAGTACACTAGTACTTATATTTACAAGTTAAGTATTATACTTATTAAAGTACTTAGGGTAGAGAGTTCAGGGTACTATATTCATATAATCTCGCTGGCCTAGATGTTGAGCACCCGGGTACCTTCTTAATCAGAAGTCTCCAGTTAGAATCCTGGCGTGCACAGAATTTCCGATGACCAAACTGTGTCCGGTGTATATCGATACTTTACGCCACTTAATAAATTTGTAATTAAAATAAATTTAGTTATTCTTAGCATAATTGCCTCTGCCAACACCTTTGTATACAAAAGGCGTGAATTTATACAGAAGAAAGATCATTACGGTTGATATGAGATCAATTAGACTCCGTATTCATGGTATGAAATCGACAAAGGCACAACTCAACTGCGGCATCTGCGTCAGACCATTTAGGGCGGGAGGGGAGTTATTAAATCCTGCCATATCGGTGGAGTCCGTTAGCTCAGTTTTTTTTGCTGCTGCAGAACAGTATCTACTTACCCATTTGATACATGTCTTAATGGACCATCATAGGTAAAGAAAACACGGCATCTGTTCCCTTGGACGTGATTGGAATTATTGTTACGAACTCATCGGGTAAGGCATGTCTGTTATTTGTTTGTTTGTATATTTTCTACCTTAATTAAAAATTGAGGTAGATTATAATGATTTCTTATATTTAGTTCGATTAATGAAGAATACATTAGCTTACGTTCAAGTGTTTGCAAAATATGTCAAAATCTAAAAAAAAATATATATATAACATAACATAACTTTACGCTTTTTTACCCGAAGGTGTAGGCAGCGGCTGTTAAGCCTCGTCTCGCCGTTAAGTTTACGTCCCAAATGGAATAGATGGCGAACCTATTCCCATACCGGGCACAAAGTTTTCAGTCATCGATATTTATCACACATAACTTCCGAAAACAATTTCGAAAAGTCATTGGTGTGAGCCAGGATTCGAACCTCAAGGCCCCGGCTTAAGTTCTGATATACTTTCAGGAACAGACCCAGGAAAATAAAGCTTCTGTGTCAAGCTTTGTTTTCCTAAGCCTTCACAGACACTTAAAAATAGTGCACTAGTGCAAATAATTAACTTATTTAAAATGAAACACCTAAACACGAGCACTAGTAAACGAAGGGTATATATAACTAATTATTTAATAATTTAAATTACTCACGAGAAAAGTATACGTAGATGTCGTCAACAAATGCTGAAAACAAATGCCATAAACTGAAATCTGACTGAACTTATTATTTTTAAAATAATAAGTAATACGTCAGACCAATTCGTTTAGAATTAAATAACAAAAGGTACTTCATTAAAATTCTTGTAAACTACTAAGCAGATACTAAACGCACACGTAGATACTTCTTACCTTTGCTTATAAAATCGTGGACAGAGAAACACACAGATGGCTTATTGAAAAGGCCAATGACACTAAAACATTTGGATGGGACGAATCGGCTTCTGCAGTAAAACCCATCAGTATCTCTCATAGAGAATTTAAAGCTTTATATCAAAACGCTAGGAAGAAAAATACTATTTCCGTTAGTTAACATTATTATTACATAGTATAAAACAAAGTCGTAAAGGATTTTAATGCGTTTTTTTTCTAATAGATAGAATGTGTCAACGGGGTGGTTTTTAGCCATACTTCATCTATGCTGAAATAAATAAAAAAACTGATAACATTTACTTATTTATTACTTTTGATGCGGAACAAAGTTCGCCGGGTAAACTAGTTTAATATAAATAGTAATTACGAAAATTTCAATATTATCGGTAATAATTTGTTAAATAAACCAATTCATCATTTTCCTGCCCTTGTCCCACTCTAAGTGGGGTCGGCACAACATGTCATTCTTTTCCATTCTCTCCTGTCACTCGTCGCATTCACACTTACTCCCTTCATATTCATATCAACTTTTACACAGTCCATCCATGGACACATTAGAGGAAGGCCGAAAAAGAGATGGATGGACTGTGTAAATAAACCAATTAATATAATAGGTTGGGGAAAAAGTATTTTCGTATTTTTGTATGAAAAGTCAAGACATTTTTTTCAAAGTTTATTTACATTTATTTACAATATATATGTACCGTTTTGTTGAATAACTTTCTGCCATTTTGTGGGCAGAGACATTATCCCGTTACTGTAGAAACTTTGGGACTTCTGATCAAAAAAACGGGACAAATAGTTTTGGCAGTCCTCTCTTGAGGTCAACCTTACAGAACCTAAAGAATTCTGAAGAGACCGAAACAGGTGAAAATCTGAAGGCGCAAGGTCAGGGCTATATGGTGGATGCACTAGGACCTCCCAGTCGAACTCTCTTAATTTTTGCTGAGTGGCTAAAGATGTGTGTGGTCTAGCGTTATCGTGATGAAAGACCACACCCTTCCTGTTGATCAATTCCGGCCTTTTTCTCTCGACTGCTTCCTTTAATCTCATCAGTTGCTGGCAGTAAAGATCAGAATCGATGGTTTTGCCGGACGGTAAAAGCTCTTAATGAACAATGCCCTTCCAATCCCACCATACACACAGCATCACCTTATTTCGTGTTAGGCCAGGTTTGGCCACAGTCTGTGAAGCCTGGCCAACTTTCGACCACGACCTTTTTCGCACGTTCTTGTCGTACGTGATCCACTTTTCATCGCCAGTTATCAATCTCTTCAAAAACGGCTCGGTTTCATTACGTCTCAATAATGAATCGCAAATGAGTACACGGTTCATTAAGTTTCTTTGAGTGAGCTCGTGTGGCACCCAAATATCGAGCTTTTTTGTATAACCAGCTTTCTTCAAATGGGTCAAAACTGTTTTGTGGTCAATTCCCAGTTCTTCAGCTACATCGTAACTACTAATATGCCGATCTTGCTCCACTCTTTCAAAAATGGCGTCCATTTTATTCGTAACAGGGCGACCAGAGCGAGGTGCATCTTTAACATCAAAATTTCCGGACTGAAAACGTTTGAACCAAATTTGTGCTACTCTTACTGACACTGCATCAGGTCCATAAACATCACAAATTTTTTTCACTGCTTGAGTTGCATTTTTGCCTTTTTTATAATAAAATTTTAAAATGTATCGAATTTCTTCATTAGATTCACTCATTTTTACGGAGAGAAAAACAAATGAAAAATAGCGAGAAACAACTTTTTTTATTTTTTTCTTTTCTTTATAATGTAACCTTTTTAATGTTACCAAAACCAGCCAGACACAAATAGTACAGTCAAAGAAATTTTATAATAAGTTTATACCTACGTTATGCGAAAAGACTTTTTCCCCGACCTATTATGTAATATGTACTAAGTACAAAAACATCTTGATCTTTACTTGTAGTGTCTGTTTATAATATTGATTCCCGCTACTGATTCAGAAGTCGTGGGTTCCATTCCTGGCTCACACCAATGATTTCTTTTCGGCCGCTATGTGTGATAAATATAGGTGACTGACAATGTTGTACCCGGTGTATGGCAATAGGTTCTCTACTTACTCTTTTTAAGTCGTAACATGAGAATTTGGCAAGTCGATGCTTAAAAACACTTGCCTACACCTTTGGGTAGAAAAAGGCGTGAAGTTATGCTATGTAGAATTATAATACAAAGGAACATTGAACATTATTATACTGCTTATTTACCTATGAACAAACCGGACGGTTTAAATTGCTCCAGCGAAAACAATTTTGGCACGAAATGTGTGCTTTATCACAAACACCGGTGAAATCTAACGAATATGTTTCAAATATGTCAGACAAGTAACAATCCGCTCGTTTGACTTCTGTTAAGATATATATTTATCTGACTTCTTTATTTTAATACTAAAATAGTAAGTATTTTTTATGGGATAGGAGGGCAAACGAGCAGGCATGTCACCTGATGGTAAGCAACTAACGCCGCCCATGGACACCAGTAACACATATAGTGTTACTGTTGCGTTGTCGACCTTTAAGGGATAGGGGATAGGAAAGGATGGGGAAGGGGGGTGGGCCTCCGGGTACCTCTCTCACCGAACGAAACGCGGCATGAGCCACTTTACGTCGGTCTTCTGAGAGGTCGTGCTATTTCACCGGTCGAACCGGCCCATTCATGCAGCGAACTGCTTGGCTCTACCACTGTTAAGAGTAGGTTCCTTTTTCGGTTTAGTTATGCATATATATTTCTTTGGCATTATCTGCTGTTCTGATTCAAGAAGTATCATTGCCGCTGCTCACACCTTCGGGTATAGATGTTATAAAATTAATAATAATATGAAAAATACATTCGAAAAATTATTTTAAATTTTTGAAATTTCTAATAACTTTAAGATCACTTTAGACATAGAATCTAAATATACAGACTTCGTTCTTTTTCACAATATTAGAAGACACAGACTCTGACTTAACTATCACAGAACCAGCTCGTGTTTGGACCAATTGGAAATATAAAATTAATATTCATTTTTAGATAATTTAAAGGTTAGACACCTTAAGAACATTTAAAATAAAAAATAGAAATATTATTTATATATATTAGTAGATATTTCTTCAGACGCTTCATTTTCTTTTGGCGATTGCTTCAAAGGTTGTGCGATGGAAATAAAATTAAAAGTCTAGATTTTTATGACGCTTCACATCTTTGAGTGGCCTCCAATGCCACCAGTTGGCTATAATAATGGCAGTAGGTTAAAATAATACTTAACACGAGACCAGCATATGAGTGTGTTACTATCCCACACGGAGACAAATATGAAACCAAAATTGTACGCTATTTTTGTAAGGTTATTTACACCTGATATTATTAAGTATTATATAGATGAATGCTCCGCACCTATTGGTCATAGCGTGATGATAAATATCATAAAATCTTCCTCGTTCAATACACTATCTAAAACAATGAGAATTTTTCAATTTAAAATAAAGCGCGTTCAAATAAACAAACGAACTCTTCAGATTTATAATATTAGTGTAAAAATAGGTGGGTAGGTAGGTATAGATGTGCAAGTACACGCATCTCTGTGTGGGTGCGCCGCTAATATCCGTTCCATTTATCTTTACACCGCATAAAACCGATCAAATGAAAAATGATCGCATTGAACTCTTTTGAACATTTTCTATTCTTATCTCTTGTTGGATTTATATGTTGTATGTAATTAATTTTCATCTATAAATATGTATACTAAATATTTGGTATATAAGAATTGATTGAATGGCGAGGTATCGATACAAGGAGTCCGAACGTAATGTTGAACGAATAGTCTCCATTTAGGGGACACAATTTTAATTTGCTGACAATTAATTAGAAGGCGCCATTTTTCAAGAAGTACTCGTTTATATACTTACGTGGGAAGTTTTGTTGTTGTAGACAGCTCTGGAAAAGAATCTTCTGGGACACGTGGAAAAGTTAGATAATTTGGTCACACAGTAAAAAGGACCTAATTCTATTTTCTAAAGCAAGTAAATATTAATGGTGACAAGCTAATTGTTTAAACCTCTCAATGACCCATTGGTTAAAGACTCCGGTATCTGATTCTTATGTCCGAAGTTGGAGTACTGGCTGGCTGGAATTGTGCCGTGATGCATGTATGGCAACATCTTTCGCCACTTAAAAATATATATGTATAACTTTGAAGATTAATCTAATACAACATACGTAAGCTCACCTTGGGCAGCCTGTATCCCATGGGGGTAGGCAGAAACTTTGGCTTTCCACAAGCTACGATCCTGACACACATCTTTCGCCTCATCCATAGTTATACATCTCGTCATGCATTTACGTCGGTTTCGGGTGCTACGCATTTTGCCTTTTTCAACACCAAATAAATGGTCTGTTTAACAGACCATTTATTTGGTCGCGGTAGCTTCATCTTGGTCTCCCGATCCCGACCCTGCCACTCACATTCGCTTCGTAAACTCTTTTAGTCAGTCGGCTTTCATCCATTCTTGCAAGATGACCAAACCATCTTAATATACTTTTCTCCACTTTGGTCACCACATCATCCTTCAACATGCATTTCTCCCTTATCTAATCTAATACAATGTAACATAATAGCCTCTATTTACCACCTCTGGGCATTAAAGACGTTTAAATATATTCAGAAAACAACACAATTTCATGCCAAGTCCTCTCTACCATAGAAATAACATTGACGACTTCTTTACGTTCCATATTTAAACAATAATTATTACGAGACCACCCACACAAACACGACGAGTTCATTTTTGAACGGACTCATTGAATTTTTTTTTTCAATTTTATCATGTGTACCTCGTTTACATATTTGCCGTGCGATAACAAGGAGTGTTTGGTGTTTGTGTAATGAGGTCGATTGGTTTTGCCGTTTGGTACTTCACGTGCGGGTTACAAGTTCAAACGCCTATGACACAATATCACAACGGATACTTTTGTCTGTACGTTTATCTGCATATATAGATAATCTTTTATCTTTAAAACAGCGTGTGAACAACCAACAAGGGTATGACAACATAGGAATGCTATGCTATTTTGATATACAGAAGTTAAACTCGCGTTTTGTAATACCACAGCATAGGTATGTTTTGTTTATTATTTGCAGTTGTGTAAACATCTACTGTATAATTTTACTATTAAGAGTAATAACGTTCAGTTATACTAGAACCGTGTAATGTTGGTGTATGTTTAATACGGGCTTAAGATTTAAATCTCTTATTAGTTTTTAAGGAACATACAATTTGTCATTGATGATCATAATCCTCTTTGTGTTGGACATCAAACCTGAGACTTGCTAGTAGCTTCTAATGTTACTCAATCACTTCTCGACAGAACAATAGCAGATCGGTGTTATTATTCAAATCGAAGTTTCGTAATATCAAAATATATTACCGTTTAAAATAATCCAAGTACACACATAACTTAAACGCCAAATCTCTTGCGACGTAGGCAGAGAGGACAGAGCGCCATAAGGCACGATTCTTACACACCTCACTAGCTTCGTTGACTTTCATAACTCTTTACATGCACGCGCGTCGATTTTTGAGGTTCCAGTTCCAACACGTTCTATTTAGTCACGGAATCTGTGTCTTAGCCGTCCTCGACTCCTACATCCATTCGCTTTCGCATTGTATATCTGCTTAGTCAATCTTGCAAGATTGACTAATACCAAGTACCTTAAAAATAAGTATGTTTCTGTTATATATATTATAGATATAACAAACGACATAATATGTAGTGAAATTAAATTAATTAATTATTGTTTATTGTTTAACGACAAAAAAAAATCTTGATATATTTTCATCAGTAAACAACCAACAGCATTATTAACTAACATAACAAACAACGCATCATAATATTTCATAAATTTTATTATTTTGACATTCACTTTGTCTTTTATTTGTGTAAAACGAAGCAAATTGTCCAATATATTAGATGATGAATGTGACATGTTTCAAAAGTTCAGAACGGTTTATTTCATCTGTGGTTTAAAATTATCTCACCGAGTCTTGTCAGTCAGCTATGAGTATCAGTGACGTTCTCTATTTTATTTACTAAAAGATAATAGAAGGTATTAAGGGTTTTTTTTGGGTATAAAAGTATCCCTGTTTTCTTAATACAATACAGTGTTCAGTTCCAAAAGAAAGCACTTTGATATGTACCGATGACTCTACTTAGACCATAAATACTATTTCATTATTTGAGGAACACTATTATAATATTATCTTGGACACAATACACTCAGCGCCCTCTAGTTCCAAGCTAAGCAAGTAAATACTTGTGTTATGGAAACTAGATAAAGGATATTAATAAATACACATATACTTTTTTTGGTAAATACATACTTATAATACATAGAAAAACACTGACGCCATACAAACATTCATGCTTGTCACAAATATTTCTGGTGGGTGGGAATCGAGGGCGCCAATCTCGATTATGCAGTCGGTAGTTTTATCAATGCACCACGACTCCACGTGACATCTAAAAATGCTTTTAATACGTTCGGGAAGAATACATTTTAAAGCTAAATTGAAAGTAAATGTACGAATATTCAATCTCTAATTAATACTTTCTTACGTAAGTAATATATTTTCTTCTTTCACGCACGCTTATAACTGAGGCTGTGGCTCTAGATAGCGCTACTATTTTTCATTTTGAAATTTAGTTGTGAACGGGTAAAATTTCTGTAAAGATTGTCATGCTGCATAACTCGAGAAAAGTCATTCGTCGAACCCCGAACCACTTCTTAACAGACCTCCTCATCATGCTAAGTTCTAAGAAGGAGAACCGCACATTATTCCGTAATGAAGTTGATCTGATTGGTCTCGCTCCAGCGGCCACAGGTCACGGGTCGTGCTCCGCTCTAGACTCGAGTCTAACGTCGGTACTTTATACATATATATACTAGCAACATTCACAATTGCTGCTCCGACACCACAAAAACTATCTGCTCTCATCATTATATCCTAAGACAATGTTATATTTAATATTAAATCTTTGTTATATTTTTTTTTTGTAAAATAAAACTCTATTCTATACATAAAAATAAATTTAAAGTGTCTGTTTGTAATATTAAAATGACTGCTTTTCATAACATTCATGTGGATATTTGGGTAGCTGGTGTTATAAGGAAAAACATTAATTGCTTTTTTTTTTAGAAAAAATATTTTATTGATTGCTTCCGATGCGAAACAAAGTTCGCCGGCTCAGCAAGTTTCTCAATAAAATGCTTGCAAAATTTACTTTGCGTATTGTAGAAGCGCGCTATCAGTCCTTTTTCAACCGGAAGCTGTAGACCGCGGATTTCTTGGGTTCCAAATGGAATACACACACAGAACACAAACGTTTCAGTCATAGGTATTCATCACGCATAACTTCCGAGACGAATTTCGAAAAAAGCTCAGAATCGAAGCCACAACTTCTGAAACGGAATCGAGGAGCTCGACCACTGGAACACCGAGGACCCGAGTCATGTACAGAATATATTGGAGATATAGGAGGACCCCACTCAATACGTTCTTTATTCAATACTATAGTAATATATTCAATGTATATACGTGTTATTTACCCAAATAGGTTTATGTTTTCACATACACATCATCTTTGTTCTTAGAAAATTTATATTCGTTGTTACTATTTTCCAGTTGTTATATTTACATAGGAATTTAAAACAATAAATAATAGTTTAAAAAAACTAAAAAACACGCTTTTTATAGAAAACCGAACTAAAAAATAGAAAAATAAAAAAAATATATTTTATTTTAAAAAAAGCGTGGGGTGCATGGTGTCAATAGTTATAAATATTTTATTGACAGATATGAGTAGAGTGATTATCATTTCGTTATTATCCTAAAAAGCACCCCACGCTTTTTTTAAAATAAAATATTTTTTTTTTTCTATTTTTTCTTTCGGTTTTCTATAAAAAGCGTGTTTTTTAGTTTTTTTAGACTATTATTTATTTTATATTTTTTAGTTCGGTTTACTATAACAAGCGCGTTTCTTAGTTTTTTAAACTATTGCTTAACTATTTTAAAGCGTGCTAACAACGGATATCAAAACCGAATTTGAGGAATAGCGCCATCTGTGACTTATACAAGGAACTCGTTTCAAGTTGATAACGTAGACTTTCCGCTGATTGTCACTAGATGGTGCGAGAAGTGAACTATGAACACTAAAAAGAAGTCGGTTACAAACAAACATACAGGTGAAGCTAATAATAAATGGACAATCTGCTAGTTCAGTTTAGTAATTATTGTGAATCATAATTTATCATCACACCTACTCATTGATAGTTTAGTTTTATGGCCGCCATGACGGTATAAATTTAGATCTAGACAATAACTATAATAATCCCAGTCGTTAATAATTTTAATTTATTAATATAAGTTAACCTCTAACGATTGGTACTGAGTTCTATTGTTTGGGTTTATTATTATAATTTATTTTCGGATTCGGATTTAGGACTCGAGTTAGGCCACGAAACCACTTTCATGATGGTTTCGGTGATGATGATTCGGTGATGTCAGCCGCCTTAAAAACCTAGTATGACAAGAGTTATTAAATTCGAAGAAACGAGTGAGGTGTGTAAGATCTTGCCTGTTGAGGCTCTTTCTCTCTGCCTTCCCTATAAGGGCCTTGGCGTCGTGAGGTTATGGATGTATGTATTTTCTGCGTCTTTTTGTTTCTCTATCTGAATCTCATACTGTACTAATTTATTAATAACTACACAATTCTATTTCTTCCGCATTCTATTTTTTTTTTCTCAATGTTATTTATAAATTTCACTATGAATCAGACTTAGTGAGAGAGTGTCAGAATGTCTTGAAAAAGTTTAAGAAAATATTCGGAACTGCATCGCTTACGGAATTATTTTTAACTGTCTGGAAAGCAGAATCACATAACTCCTTATAAATCGTCTTATAAAGTGATATTTGAGATTGGGCTTATATATTTATAGGACTCATACTTACTTATATTTAACAAAAGAGATAGAAGAGAGAAAGAGAAGAGAAAGCGTTGATGTTTATTTCCCGTATATGTAAAACTCGAATACAAATTACTTTTCTTCAATTTTGTATGAAAATAATTCATTAGGCGTCACGAAGTAAAGAAATGACTTTTCCATGACACCCATTACAGAACATTTTTCATGTGATGATAAACCTTTGAAATTTTTTCTAGGCTAATTAAACTTCTTTGGATATTATGTATTACTTCTTACAGGAGAACTCACTTGGAGTTTCACAATTTCTCTAAAGCTAAGTTGTGATCAACACTTAGTGACTCTTATCTTCAAATCATCACGATCGGAACGCGTAGTCAGCGATTATTTTACCTCTATACTCAGGATCAATTTTCTAGTCCAAAAACGTTAATAACACATAACTACACGCGTTTTCTAAAGAAAGATGTAGCGGCTGTTAAGCCTCGCTCGCCAAATCGTTATGTTACGTTCCAAATGGAATAAGTGACCAACCCATTGCCACACACCGGGCACAAAGTTGACATTCGGTATTTATCAGATCTAAGTTTCGAAAATAATCCCCAGACATCACACATACTTACATTTGTCTATAGCTCTGGCAATACGCCGAAATAACTGGGATAAACATATTTTTCTGTAATAAAAAGAATCTGTATATTAAATGTTAAGTTTATGATTGGCTTTCAAACACGTATACGTAAAGTACAGATTCGTATTTAAGGATTAGTGTGCACCAAATATTTATGTTCTTAGGAAATTATACTAAATAACCTTTGAAAAGTATGATATCATGATATATATTTCATTAGTGCTTTAGTCGTATCTGAGGTCTGTCTTCTTCTTCCTTCTAAATAAAAAAAATGTGGGATCAAATTCGAGCTTACATCAGTGAATTTTCGGAAAATAAGTGTGATAAAATACGATGACTGAGAACATTGTGCCCAGTATATATATGGCAATAGGTTTAGCCACCTACTCCCTATGGAACGTAAAATATTGGTGAAACGAGGCTTTACAGCCAATGCCTTTACTTCGAGATAGTAAAACGTGAATGCATAAAAAATGGTAATATTGTTTTATAGAAACATATATCATTTACTAGCTGAACCGGCGAACTTTGTTCCGTATCAAAAGTAATAACTGCTATCCAGCTATGTTAATACTGCAATATCTTCGAAAATATTAGTTTAAATTGCATGCTGTAAAGGGCCAGTATCATCTATATTACATGTACAATCTATTTAAGACACTTAATTGGATGAAAATTAATGCTGTAATGTTTAAAATCGCTTCGTAAATAGGCCATTATTTCTCGTAAAAGTAAAAAAAAATAAAAATGGTCATTGTGGGTTATCCCTAAGAGATAGCCCTGTGCCCTCTCGGACTTTTTTGTAGACCTTTTAAAGGTGTTTAATAATGTAGTACGTTGTTTTGATTTATCACGTAGAGTCCAGGCAGCGTTTGCGATTAAAGTTCTAAATCTTGAAAATTATCGCTTTTTTACTACACTATACATGAATTCAAAACCACCCTCTAACTATTAAAAAAACCGCATCAAAATCCGTTGCGTAGTTTTAAAGATATGCGCATATAAGGGGACAAGAATCGAATTCATTGGTAATATTCAAGGTATTCAAAATAGATAAGGTGTGGTCGTGGAACAGGGTAATTTATCTTACAGTATTTAACAACAATATTATGATTGGTTTGCATAATTCATTAGTTAGTTTTTTTATTTGTGTTTGTTATTCACACGATCGGCCATTTTTAAAAGTACACAAACAAACGCTAGACTTATATTACGACGTAGAAGGTAAACGGGCACGCGTTTCACCTGATGGAAAGCGACAAACGCCTACCATGAACAGCTAGCTGCAACTCCGAATAGTTCACAATTACGTTGCCGGCTTTTAATTGGGAACTGCGTAGTTCTACAACTTTTCGTGATTTAATCTGTTTTTTGTGTTATCTAATCTGTTTAGTCTCGGTGGTCCAGTGGGAGAGCACACGGCTTCTGATCCAGAGGTCCGGGTTCGGATCCATAAACTGGCTCACACCAGTGACTTTTCGAAATTGTTTTCGGATAAATGTATGATAAATATCGATGACCGCAAACTTTGTGCCCGGTATGGCAATAGGTTCGCCACCTATTCCATTTGGGACGTAAACATAACGGCGAGACGAGGCTTAACAGCCGCTGCCTACACCTTCGTGTAACAAAAGGCTTGAAGTTATGTTATGTTATCTAAATTAATCATTATTCTATCCAAACTTTCTTCGATTCTAGGAGCAGTATGACCTGTTACAGGTTGCAAGTTGCAAGTTTAGGAGCCCTGTATTTCTGGGTATCAATAAGGTTGCAGAGATGTCACGATTTAATAATTATATTGATAACGTCTGGTGTTTTAGCTGTTTACATAGTTAATTATTTTAAAAATTAAACGAAAATTGCTATTATTTTTAAGTCGTGCTACATTTTTAACGCACTTTATGATCAACTTGCTGACCCGGCGGACTTTGTTTCGCATTAAAAGTAATAAAGGAGTAAATTTGGGATTTATCACCTTTTATCACCCCGTTGACACCGTCTATCTATTAAAAAACCCGCTTCTAAATCCGTTGCGTAGTTTCAAAGATCTAAGCATATAATGAGGACAAAGCGGAAAGCGACTTTATTTTATACTATGTAATGATGATTACTATTAGATCCGTTTGTAGTCATGATTGTTAAAAATAAGAATATCACGCCTGAATTCAATATGTCCTAAGGTTTATTGGAAAATCATACTGTCATATAGATACCTACTAGTTGCAGCAGTTGCACCCTGAGGTTACTTGCAAGTACCAAGTAATGCATGTCGTGACCAATTGTTCTACGACAATTACTTTAGTATTATGCTATCAATCAATTGCAAAACCGATATCCAGTTCCACCTCCAACCCACCTGCCGTCATCCGGCATCATTAATGATAGACAATCATTTTAGGATCAATAGTTCGCCCGTTATGTTATGCTACTCGTAATAAGTCATGGTACAAGTCTTACTCATTATTATATTAAATACATCTATTAAATTTTCTACCAACTAAAGAACCTTCTACTGAAAAGAAGCCCATATTTTCTACTAATAGTCTCGGTAGGCCAGCGGTCGATATCCCCGCTTCTGATTCAGAAATCGTGAGTTCGAGTTCTTTTTGGAAGTTATATGTGATAAATATAGATGACTGACAACTTTACTTTTCTCGAAATATGTAAGTAATATAATAAATATGCAATATTTTCTATTCTTTGTTTTTTTTTTAATATAAATTCACGCCTTTTTCTATACGTAGGTATAGGCAGCGACTATTAAGCCTCGACTCGCCTGATACATACCAAATAGACTAGGTAACGGAACTTATTCCTATACACGGGGCCCGATATTTCTCACGTAACTTCCGAAAATAATTCCGTGAAGTCATTGATGTGAGCCCGGAGTCCAATGTGCAACTCTATAATATATTAAAATTATTATAAGCACATAAAAACGCACATCTTTCTATGTGCTACAATGAATCAAATTTAACTTCGTGTCGTATCCGTAGTCGTCCAAACGTGTACAGAATTCATAGTACCAAATTATTTCGGTGCAAGTTTGTTTTGAATGGTTAAGAAAGAGTGAGATAACGGCACGTTGAAATAGCTTTGAAATATCTTCACGGTGACAACATTGTCTCCAGTTTCAAACGGTTAAAAAAAATATCACTTTGTATATTCTCCCGTTAACTACATGTAAAATGAATCATGTATGAAGTGATTTTTTGATGTCCGCTGGTTGGCTGTTTTTACCTATCATCGAAAATGTACAGATTTTATTACTAGCGGCATTTTATTTTTATAAAAGTTGGATGGAATTTATGCATAAATTTTCTCTTGGGATAATACTTTTAATTTTATCGATAGATCTATATGATTTGAGTTTATTATTATTTAAGTAGAATCTAATCAAGATTTTTGTAAGTTGATTACTTCTCTAAGAATACTTTCATTAGGCAATATTATTAATTTATATTAGATTGAATAGACAAACGTTTGCACCAAAAAGGTTTTAATATTTAACGTTAAATTGTCTTTGACTATGATAAGGATACCATAGACTTAATGTTTACACTAATATTTTTAAAATAGTTCCTTATAAAGATTTTGAATAACTTTTTATCACTTATATTCTTAGAGGCATATTATGTATAAATATAAGTTATAGCCATGTAGTAACTGTAATTCAATCTGTTCTAGCGATAAGAGTCACTTGTCGTAGCAATACATAATATATAATTACAATATACTTATATATAAAAATAACAATAATTTACTTATCGCCATTCAAGTTTTATAACAGCCTGATTGTTATATATAGTTATGTTGTTTAGTTTGTAATAATAGCTTCCGGTTAGTGCAGTGTTTATTGAAACTCTAACTTCACTCTCTTTCCTACCCGACGATGCAGCGATGTAGGCAGCGGCTGTTAAGCCTCGGCTCGCTGATCTTTTACATTCACCGGACATAATGTTTTCAGTATTGATATTAATCACACATAACTTCCGAGAAGACATTGGTGCAAGCCCGGAATCAATTCTTCTACTTCTTGATTTAGTATAGGTTTGCTCAACCTCCGAGGCGACTAAATTTGTAGTAGGTTATTGAGCCGCGCAGTTTGTTGTATGAATGGGCCGGCTCGACCGGAGAAATACCACGACTTCTGAGAATATCGGCTTAAAGTGGCTCTTGTCGCATTTCGCGAGGTATCCAGAGGTATCTTCTCTTCCCATAATACTTCCCTATCCTATTTTAAAGGCTGGCAACGCAGTTGAAACACTATCTGTCTTAATATAAGGTGACAGACCGCAATATCCCATAAAGAGAAAAAAAATGTGTAGGTAGTGGTAGAGCCAAGCAGTTTCCTGCATGAATGGGCCGGCTCGACCGGTGAAATACCACGACCTCTCAGAAGACCGACGTAAAGTGGCTCATGCCGCGTTTCGCTCGGTGAGAGAGGTACCCGGAGGCCCACCCCCTCTTCCCCATCCTTTCCAATCCCCTATCCCTTAAAGGTCGGCAACGCAACAGTAACACTATATGTGTTGCTGGTGTCCATGGGCGGCGTTGGTTGCTTACCATCTGGTGACACGCCTGCTCGTTTCCCCTCCTATCCCATACAAATATATATATAAGATAGCATTTTTTAGAATTCTTGTGTAATAAAAGTTAACAACATTTCATCACAGCGCTAATTTTCTTGCCATATTTATGTAATCCACAGTTCGTGTTGAGTGTAAATAAATATATATATTTCAGGAATTCGTATTTCTAAAAGAATATCTGAGCTGATACTTCTCTTTGAAATTCTATAATTACACTTCGGCTGCCGAAGAAACATTCGGTTGTGCAAATAGCATGTCATTGTAATAAGTTAAATGATAGCTTTTAAAACGGGATCTTTTGAACAATAGAAAACAAACTATAATTCACATAATGATATAATGATTATAATAAATATTTGAAAACGATGAAACAGCACACGTTTGTTGCAAGCAGTAGTAAGTCTGCGGTCAGATTGCACGCCTAAGCGGGAAAGAATTAATGGTAATAGTATCTTCAAGTAGAAAAAAAAACATCTTAACGAGACTATATCTGTAATCTTATTATATTGTTTACTAATGGAACTAATAGAATACCTTATATTCTTTAAGGCAATTGTATCTAGTTTTCTTTTTAAGTAATCGTTCGTCTGCATAGCGCTTTACGTAATTCTGATGCCTTTTTGAATTATTTGTTTATATTATTTAACAATTTCCTGAACAAATATTCGAATAAAATTAAAATTGATTTGCAACGTGTGTGTTTTAATGATTATGTTAATTATTGTTTGTATGAAATATTATATATATAATTTTGTATATTAATGCCGTAGTAAGAAAACTTAAATTATTACTTTTTTACATTATTACTCTTAATTTTACATAAGATAATTATTTTTCGTTATAATAATTCATGAATTTATAGCATCAGGCGTAGTTATACCCTTCAATGTTAAATAAGAACATAGTACTTTAATATAATATAAAATAAATCACTTTATACTTCGTAAAAAGAACAAAATAATATTTTTCTCTATTAATTTTACAACGCTGTCACAGGGACCTTAACTTGATCAGACCAAGGGTACCTACTATGCACGTGGTATACGGTACTATCTGTACGCTATCATTATAGTACAAAACCACTGCCAATTACGAACAGAAAACTTGCACATTTCTATATATATATATAAAACATAAAAGGGTATTATTCCACTATTGTGTATTAGATAAAGAGGCAATGTCGCGTTAAAATAATATGTTTCCTGGTTACACTATAATAAATCAGTTAGTTTCTATACATAAAAAAAAATACTATTGTTATACTAATTAAACGTTTTCAAGAACACTTATAACAGTTGTAAATACACACATACATAAATAAGTAACTTTACGCAATGACCCTTGCGGGGTTGGCGGAGACACCGCAGAGCAATAAGCCACGATTGTAACACATCTCACTCGCTTCTTTGACTTTTCAACGACTAATTTCAGCTAGATGACGAATAGTCACTGAGAAATTCACTCTAAATTCGATTTATAAACGACTAATTCTGTTTAGTCAGTGATGAGTAGCCCTCACTCGCTTTTTCAAAGAAGTGGTGAGATGGTGTGTAATAATCGTGCCTTAAGGCGTTCTGTTATCTCTGCCTACCCCGCAAAGGAATTGCCATGAACTTGTGTATCATTACATAGTATAAAACAAAGTCACTTTCCGCTGTCTGTCCCCTTATATCTTTAAAACTACGCAACGGATTTTTAAGCGTTTTTTTTTTTAATAGTTAGAGGGTGTCAACGGGGTGGTTTTGATATATAATTCATATTGGATGTGCTAAAGTAAAAATGATAATTTTCAATATTTAACACTTTATTTGCAAACGCTGGCTGAACCCTAAGTGATAGATTAAAACAATGTACTACATTATTAAACACTTTCCGAAGGTCTACAAAAAAGTCCGCGAGGGCATATGCATATACTCTTAGGGATAACCCACAATGACCATTTTTAATTTTTAATTTTTACGGGTAATAATGGTTTATTTACAAAGCGATTTTAAACATTACAGCATTAATTTTCATCCAATATAGTGTCTTAAATAGATTGTGCATATAATATAGATGATCCTGGCCCTTTACAGCATGCAATTTAAACGAATATTTTTGAAGATATTGCAGTATTAACATAGCGGGACATTATTACCGGTCAATACGCGTGCCGATAAATAGCACAAATTGAACTTTTAAATATTAAAATTTGACTAATTTATTACTTTTGATGCGGAACAAGGTTCGCCGGGTTAGTATGTATATATTAGTAATAAAGAGTTATAAATACTGTGATATTTGAACTGAAACTAAATTATAATAATGATATCATATATATTGCAGACTCGATTATTACACAATACAAGTAGCGATTAACTGATTTATAGTTAGCGAAAACATGTAACATAATTTGCAATTTATACCGATAACGGATAACGCATTTAATTATACATTTAAATAATTAGTCTTCTATGGAGGTAAGAGGGGGGCGTAGCATGGCATTTAATGCCGCGGGCAGGAATGCAATTGGTCAATGTTTATCGATTAGATGCGCCCACAGTATCGAATGTATTTCCCATAGACTGGTAAACCCTACCTACCTACTTAAACGACATATTTTATATATTTCGTATACACGTTTAGTTTATCCAGCATGAGCTTTTATTTACAGCATTCGAAACAATAATTACATCGCCAAATAAATTGGCTCTGATTGGTCGAAACAAGCGAATACTATTTTTTATAACCTCTCTAATTTTTCTAGCCGACTCCGTGACGGTCTTTGTAGAGGCTTTCAAGCCTTGATTCGCTCATTTTTTACATCTCAAATGGAATGTGGTATATCTAGCAGAAGGTATTACCATATACCAGGTACAATCTTGTCAGTCATAGAAATTTATCCCTTATAACTTCTGAAAAGTCATTAGTGTGAACCTAGCCTAGTTTTGAACGACTTTTGATTTAGAAGCACCAGTAGTCTACAGGCCTCTGAGAGGTCTGCAAGCGTTTTATCATAATAGACTATAAACTGACTCAGCAATACCGCCGGGCATAATATAGGTTTTTTTGTAACGTTGAAAATAATTAATTTTCATCATAAAAATATTACTAACAGTGAAAAAATGCAATAAAGTAAACACGGGCTCGTCGCCAACTATTGAGATGTAATTTGGACGTGACCCGGCGCGACGTCCGGCGTCGGCGTCGGAACGACTCTGCTACTACAACTTTGTTTACCGCGCCACATGGCGAAAATTGTGACGTTTTGACATCAACACGTCTGGAGACAGATTGTTTAATTTCAACTGTACATTGAACTACTTGACCTGCGCCAGTACTCAGCAGCTTTGGTACAGATTTTGTAAATATAATATTCAAATTACTTTATTTTGTAGTTTGTAATTTTACGTTTATTTTGCGGTCTACCACTACGTAACCGCTCCAACTTAAAATGTACTCACGAAGTTGTTGGTTGACAATACTTCATGTCAAATTATGGTCTTTACATGTTATCGAATTAGATTTTATGTAATTGAGTAGAACCATGCTTGTTAAAAGGCTGAAGATTATTATGATTTTCAATACAAATTGCTAGGATTTATTACTTATAGTCTTTATGGCATAGTGTTATTAGATCTTCTTACAAAAACAATTTATCTGTAAAGATAACAAAAAAAAAATTAGCCTGCCAATCCATTAATATCAGCTGTGCCTTTTGCTTTTGGTAGATTCGAAGTTACAGGTTTACGAACAAAAAAAAAGTTTATAACCACTTCGATCACAACCTAGTCTGATATGAGAATCATTTTAATTGGTTTCCAATGTACCGGTATATGTAATGATTTAAACCGTGGGAATTTGTTAACACAACAACTCTAATTATGTTAATTTTGCTCGATATATTGTATGAGTACATTGCAATATAATTATATTATCTAACAGAGTATTAGCGTCACTTGATTGAACTTATCGAGGGACTGTTGTATCCTTTACGTTCGTACGTGTATCCTTGTCTTAGTTGTAAACAGTTGACCTGTTTTAAATGATTAATTCTCACGTTTAAGATATATCACAAGCTAAACCTCAATCCGTCTTTTGTAAATGAATGATTTTACTATTTGTCTCATGTCGCCGTCTCAGTCGCTGGACCGCGACGTATATATAACAAATGCTTGTCCTACCTCGTTTGAGGCGTATATTTCCGCATCTCGTATTTCTCATTGTACTTGTCATTGTAATTAATATACATATATAATAAAAGAAATTGTTCAGATTTAATATACATCACTTGGTCTATTTTGAACGAATCATTAGTGTTTTTTTTCTTTCACTAAACAACTCCGTTACTACTCGGCGACGTCATTGTTTCTCGGTCGCGTCTAACAACATCTTAGAACGATTTACACGCTGTCATACAAAACAATTTAGCATGCGACATGTGACGAATTTTCTAACCTCAATTTTTATTTACTATCCATCCACTTATCGGCCTGAGTATATTGGAAAAACGTGTTCAGAAATATTCTTTAAATAAAAAAAAAGAAAACGCCGGGACTTACTTGTGTGAATTCGTTATTTGGCGTCGTGCCAGTTGGTCCATTTTCTAAGCTTTGCTAGTGGACGGCAGAATGATATTAGTACTAGCTCATATACGTTTTAGCTGACCGATGCTTTGAAGCTTACATATTGAGGTTAAATGTATGTGCTGTTTTTATGTATATGTGCGTATGTATGTATGTATGTATACACAGGAAATATGGTTTATGTGTAACGAAGCGAGTAATTAGCTCACAGTTAATGGCATTAGTAGTCAGATACACATGTGGATAGAAAATTTTGCACTAATATTTTTATACCTGATTACGAAATATCGAATCTAGAATAGAACGATTAGTTGAAAACGAGAGAAAAGTTAGTTTTTTTGTATGTAACTTCAAAATGTAAAACTCAGGTTATCGAATTAATATTCGACGTTTTAATTTCATTGATATGCGTTTTTGTTATGTCAATATTTTTAATGAATATTTGTATTCTCTGTAGTCCAGCAAACATAATCTGACGTACATAGAATGTTTGAGTAATTTTTAGTGTCCGACCGAAGCTTCGGCTTTGGCCAAATATCTATCTTCGGCCGGATTCTGGGCCGAAGCCGCGGGTTCCGCCGAAGGTCCGAGAACAGACAGAATTAAACGAACTGTTACGAGAGTGACTGACTGACCAGACTGCACTTAGTTCAGTGCGGATACCTGTATCACCGAGACAAAAGCGACATGAGCCACTTTACGCCGATATTCTTCTTTAGCTGTGGATAATATTAAAGAAAATTATTAAAGTGCTAATAGTTTATAAACCTTCGGCTTCGGCCGAAGGTTGTGGAGATTGCCGATTAATAGGCTTCAGCTTCGGCCAAAAAGAGACCTTCGGTCGGACACTAGTAATTTTATGTATAGTTATTTTAAAATATATTTTCCATAAACATCTGCCAAACTTGTTTCTAATAATGAATACAATATGTAACTATATCAGAATTTTAATTCTACGAATGTTATCTTTTTTAGTTTAACTTCGTCGGAAGGATTCTGGGGCCGAGAGGTATGACAGCAAAACAGCTAGAACAAGAGACTGGATGCAAAATTATGGTCAGAGGAAAGGGATCCATGAGGGATAAGAAAAAGGTAAATTCTAATGTATGTAAATATTTTATGCTTTTTTTTATCCAATCCCCTTTTACTAACATTAATGATAAGTTTAGGATTAATTTTAACAATGTAACTTTTTTCTCTCCAAACCTGAATTATCTAATAAATCACGTATATCGTATCGCATTGTATCGAGATCAGCGTATTCAGTGCGAGTTTTTACATTATCAAATGAAATTCGATTATAACTGTGAGTATGTAAGATGCAATTTTGTTTAGTCATAACATTGGTGTGAGCCAAGATTCGAAATCAGGACCTCTTGAAGTCGGAATGCTAAACCACCAGATCATTTAAACTTTAATAACAGCAATAGGTCCGCACCAAATCAAATAGATTATATTAGCCTCTTACTACACAAACATGGCCTTTTTAACTATTTCTGTAGGTATATTTCAGACCACGAATATTCAGTTTTCATCAATATATATGTAACTGTTAAATTGCTTTCATTTCTTCAGTACATTTATAGTTAAAATATTAGTAGACCTATATGGATGTTGTTACGTTTAATTCGGTTTTATTTTTGTTTGAAGTGTTCAAGCACACTAATGTTCAAACCACGTCCTTCAGATAGTTCTATTTTTATATTGCCTGCCGCAATCCAAACTGTAATATTTAATAGTACGAATTGGATTATCTTAAATTCTAATTACAATATGTTACATGTGTTTCTACACTTTGTAAAACATTCACTTTTAAGAAGAAGAACAGATGCTATAATTGGTATCAACTCATTTCAAGTTAAGACAGGATATTCATACATACATAACTTCACGCCAAATCCCTTGCGGGGTAGGCAGAGAGAACAGAGCGCCATAATGCACGATTCTTACACACCTCACTCGCTTCGTTGACTTCATAACTCTTTTTATGCGCGCGCGTCGATTTTTGAGGCTCCTAACATCACTAAGACGGGATATGATGGTCCGGGTTCGATTCCTGACACCAATGACTTTTCGAAAGTTATGTGTGATAAATATCGATGACTGAAAACTTTGTGCCCGGTATGGCAATAGGTTCGCCACCTATTCCATTTGGGACGTAAACATAACGGCGACACGAGGCTTAACAGCCGCTGCCTACACCTTCGGGTAACAAAATTGATCATTGAAAAGTCATTGATACTTAATACACATGATTTCCGAAAAGACTTTTTTGTTAGTCTTGTTTTGAATTAATTAGACTTCTGAACTAGAAATCAGAGTATTGACCCACTACACCAGACATGGTCTGTTTCCGGTCAAATCCCTCAGTCAGTCTGTTATGAAACCCACGGGAAGAAAACGGGCGGCACTCTTCTCTAGTTACGGCGATGCCACGTGCAACAAAAAAAGTTTTTTTAAAAACTATTCTAATTTTGTGTTACTAAAAGTTTGATGTTCTCGTTGCATTCCAGGAGGACGCAAACAGAGGAAAGCCCAACTGGGAACATTTGGCAGATGACCTGCACGTATTACTCACAGTCGAGGATACTGAGAACAGGGCGAAAGTCAAACTGGCCAGGGCTGTGGATGAAGTGAAACGTTTGCTTATACCGGTAAGTTCTCCCAAAATCTTGAGTTGGTTATAAACATTTCCTTAATATTTTGCCATTCCTTCTGATCTTATTTGTTGTCTTGGGATTGGATAGTAATTGTAATACATACATAGGCATACATTTCATTTTTGATTGTCAGTATAGGTAATCCAGTACTGTCTCTACGTTTTTTTATACGTTTTGTCATATAACCAAGCTGGTTACCTGATGGTAAGCAACTACCGCAGCCCATGGACACTTGCAACATAGATAGTGTTACAGTTGCGATGCCAGCCTTTAAGGGAGTAGAAGATGGGAAAGGACACCTCCTAGGGGTCCCATCCTAGGGTTTCTATACAAATAATTATCTGTGTTTCAACTAATTGTGCCATTGTCAGTAAATTAGTTAACCACCTATCACCGTACCTACAGGAAGACCTATGAAGGCAATCGCCGAAGGTAAACAATTTATAATTCATCATTCATGTGACGTTAGAAAAATGACATCACTCATAGGACTGGCACACGTGACCACATGACAAACCGCGGCCCCGGTTTAACCGAGCTAAAATACCGTAACCATGACTCATTCACAAGTAATTGTTAAGATTATAAAGAAAACTCTGCCTACATCTTTAGCTATAAAGGCCGTGAAGAAATATAAAAATAACAACAAGTTATAAGGAACATGTGCGGAGTACCTATCTACTGATCTGTAGATACCAGCATGTCGTACGCTCCAAGCCAATTACGTCGAATTATATTTAATTAGTGCAAGTGGTCATTCGATATTAGCATCGTTTGAAATGCTCAGTAGAAAAGTTACAGTCAATTTTTGTTTTATGACTATTTGAAAACTATCTGTGGCTTATATATTCTATAATGTTTGCTTTGTTCCTTGTTCTTGGGTTTACGTTAAACTCGAGTCGCACTAAACTTACGTTTATTTATATTTTTAATTATCCAAAACACTTTTTATAAAATAATGTACAGTCTAAGTTATCACTTCAAATATGAATTAACTAGCAAAGAAATATAAGTCAAAATATGTATGTACTGGTCTTGCAGAGGTTAATTGAAACAAAGACACGGAAAATCATTTTAAAGATATTTATCCCATAGAAAATTAAAGGAAAAACTTGTGGTTGGTAATTTAAGAAGAGTTTACATTAGAACTAGTTGCCTGGCCTGCAATTATTATTAAATGTAAATTATAAAAATTATATTATAACAACAGCAAATGGACATCTTGGCATTAATTTTGTGTAATTCGATAAGCTGTCGTATTTACTTCTTCCTCGACAGATATTTATTTTATTTTAGCCTTTATTTTTTGTGCCAGATTAACTCTGGCGGTTAGATCATCGCTCATTGACTTAACAGTAGGATGTGTTGATATAGTCACCACTCAAAAATATATTATAACTATGTTACTCCTTATTATAGATATCTATTGTCAAATAATTGGGCGGTCACTTGAAATTGTCCGGAAATTTTATAAAATTAGACAGACAGCTATATTTTTTATTAACTAATAAACTTAATGACAACTTATTGTAGCTATTGTTCTCATACAATTAACCTGAAGGGAGAAAATACGTGATACTTCAAGGAATCTCATTTAGTTCTGAACATCAATTACGAAAAACTTGTTTAAATTATTAGAGTGGATAAGTTTCTAAGTTCTAAGTATCTGGTTAGACGGTGTCTAAGTCTGAAACTGGTACCAAAGGTAGTATTGTATAGTACCAGTAAGTACTTGTAAGGTATTTGTCCTCCTGCCTTATGCTCACTGCCATTTATTTTGCAGTGACATAACCAACATTGTTTTGAATCACAGCAAGGCTTCATGATCATTCATTACTTCTAATTAACGAATAGCTACTGTTTACCTTCGACCTAGATAACTGCGTAATGGTTCTTGTGTTTCTTTCAACTTTAGCAAACAATCGAGTATGTATCATGGTTGCTCTCTTTTCGTAATAAGTTAACTTTGTTAAGTGCATTTAAATTAATAGACAGAGATCCGCAATCTTTTAAAATATTGCGTTAAAAATTCGTTACGACAGGCGAAGCCTGTGTCAATATTCTTAAATATTGACAAAGACTTCGTCGACTACATCATGGTAGATACGTAAGATATGAACTACACGAGAAGAATGATGATACTGAATGTGGAACAAATGAAAGAAGTGAATGCTTAGAACACATGGATAGGTGGAGTAAAAGAAAACATGAATAAGAAGGGTGTTAGTGTAGAAGAAGTGAATGATGGGGAAGTGCAAAAAAGAAAAGATGTTATGTGCGGACCTCAAATGGTTGGAACAGGGCAGGAAAATGATGATGGTTATGAGGAGTTGATAAAAATGATCGATTCATTTGTAACCATGTGATAGGACTTTCGAGATACCCAATTACGTGAAGACAATACACGATCACTAATATAAATATTTATTTTTATGCAGCCTATGGAAGTCACCGTTATTACCTAGAGTTAGTAAGATGTCACTTTGTTAATAATTAAATTTAATATTATAAGACTTCGAATTCACACCAAAGACAGACAAAGAGTTTGTTATTTCAGTTTTTTAATCAAATGTCCAAATCAAATTTAATCCATAATAAAACTTTCGAATCTGTTTTCATAAATGTTTTATTTTTCAAACATTCAGTTTTTTTTAATTTTCTAGAGTATTCTAATGTTATTCTAATGTCATTTCGCTTTTTTTTTATTGCAGCAGGCGGATGGCGAAGATGAACTAAAGAAAAGGCAGCTTATGGAGTTGGCGATAATTAACGGAACATACCGTGACTCCAGTGCTAAAGCGTTAGTGCCTGTCAACGGTCAGTGCCTCATAAGTATGGTCGCATTCATGTTTTGTAACTAATACTATGCTATAAGTTTTAATTGAGCCTTGCCAGTTGCAATATTCAAACATTAGTTATTTACCTGATCATTTCTTAAATAATGCGTGATCAACTGATCGCCGTGCATAGTTTCAGTTAATTTGTTCAGAATTAATTATTCAATGAAACATTTTTCTTAAAATAATATTGATATGTCACAAAATTATGCCAAACTAGGCAACAAGACTCTAAATAAAAAAGTAATCCGCGTGAGTAGGCCTCTGCCTCAGCCTAGATCTATGAGATTGAAGGGGTTAACCAAAAATCTACAACCCTCTTTTTGCAGATGAACGATTTGTGTTAATTTTCTAGCTTAACTGACCTAACACGGATTTAATAACAGTGGATTTTTGTTTTCTCCATTTATTTAATCCAATAAATCCAAAAATAAATCAATAAACACAATATTTACTCAAGTTTATACGTTAGACTACTATGAATATTGTAACACAAGGCTTAATACAAGTTTTCGGTAGTAGCTTTGAAGCGGTCAAATTTTTTAAATAAGCATTGTTTTTAAACTTATAGAAAAGACTACAATTTTTCTTGTATTACCGCGCTAGAAGTTATTACCTTACACTTATTTGGTATTTAAGATTTTACATATAATTTTCAACTCGAAGTGGAGATTTTTTCCGATCATTATTACACTTTTAATATAATATTAGCGAAATAATGGTTCTATTTCTTTAATCATTGCGGTTGTTTCATGGGTTATATGTGTGTGTGGTATCACAATTTGCGTGCAATATTTGCAATAACACTCTTGAGATACAAAATTCTCATTGGGATTTGGGTATTTCTATCAATTGTAAATATTTATTAAGCTTCCCTATTGTATTATATTGATGATTGTTTCGTCTTTTGTTTGTTAATCTGAGTCATCGGGGGACTGTTATGATGACTAAAACATGGATTGATTTGTGGCATGTTACGGTTTTTTTTTTTAATTATTAACCTGGGTGATTTTACTGCGAGGTTCTTATCGCCGCTTAAGGGCAATCGGAAACAATTTTATGCTTCTAGAATTTATTAATAGCAGTAGAAATTCTCAAATGAATTTATAAAACGATATTAGTCACTGGAATTATACTTGATTGCAACCTGTAATTATCTATGACCATTTTATTACGGCTTGATCCAAGAAAGTTCTCGTTATAGAGATTTTAATTTCTCCTTTTTGCTATATTGAGAATTTTATAGTGTACTAGTTATATTACGGAATTAATTGAATGTGTGATAGTGTAAGTTATTCGCATTGTTTTCTTTTTCAAAGTCTTATTAGTTGGTTATGGAAATGTTGGATTTTTTTTAATTGTCTCGGTCGTGATGCAGTTAACGTTTTTATTTGCCATAAAGCTGGTTAATCGATTTTCATAAAACTGTTGCTCATGTCAACTACACGTGACTCACCGACAGCTCCAAACAGTAAACTGAAATAGGAGGGAATCAGAAATAGTCCCCAGTCTAACTCCAGACCCCTCGATGTAACGAAAATAGTCTTATATAATTATTATTAAATTAAGTATCAACCCCAAACTACTATTCACGGCAGGAGATTAATGCAAGCAATTTTTCGTTGCTTGTTCTCTTTCTAGATTTATCTTCCCTTCTGGAATAACTTTTTTTCTATGTTGCTCAATTTACAAATGAACAAAACTTGGTGTAGTTGACTGAAAACAGCTCATCCCATGAATGGTCCGTCTTAAATTTCATTCTATAGTTTTAAACAAGGTTTAGAATAAGATTTCCCTGGCTCTTCACATCAATCTATTTCAAAAATGCTGGTTTTCGATGGTGATGGTATATTGTGAATGACTAGTGATAAGTATAATAGTATATGCAATTAGAAATTGTTAAAACATATCATTGATACCATGAAGGTGACCCCACAGCCGATGAGGAGTGGAGACGCGCGGCCGCTGCTGCAGTAGAGACTCAGCGTCTGCTCGCACCGGGAGGTGGAGTGGGGGGCGTGGCGCTGCGTACTCAGGCACCATTAGGCGCGCCGCTGATCCTCTCGCCGAGAATGTCGGCAGGACCTGGACAACCCGGTCTATTGAACGGCACAGGAGCACAGGCTGCGGCCGGTTTGCTGTCACCAGGGGAGCCTGCTCATCAGCTCATCTACGCGTCTCCCTACGACTACGCTAACTACGCGGCCCTCACCGCCGCTGCGAATCCTCTGCTGACGACAGAGTACGCTGCCGCAGACCATACGGGTGGGTTATTCGCCCGTTGATTGCAATGTAACGATGCTTGATTACACTATACTTAAGGCAATAAAGCAAGCCCGCATGGTGAATTCGGGCCACATACATACAACTTAATAATATTAATTTAATTTTCTTATCTAAATGTTCATTATATTCACGATAGCATTTTAAAAAAAAGTAGATTTATATTGCTTTGTCTGAAATTCGCGCTGTGAATAACAACCTCAGTCTGGAAAATAATGTTAAATAAAATATATTTTGGAACAGTAAAATACGACTTCCCTAGTAATCAAACATCGTTACAAAGTTACTAACTTTACACACAAGGTACCGGGCATACGTAAAAAAACCGTACACAAATATAGCTAAGATAACTAAATATCGAAACTAAATATAGAACCTGAAATAAGTATCTAAGTGCTTACAGCAAGAAGTTAACTGCATGTTTGATGAGCGCGTTCGTAAGAAAGGAAAAACAGAGATTAGGTATTTTAATATATAAGACTACATAGCGTACTGCCTTATTAGGCCTCACCTCCTAGTCGAACAATCTTCTTTTATTTTTTATTTAATTTTATTTAAAAATATATATTAAATTTGTCATTTATTTCATTTGTTTTTACAATACTCGTTACAGTGTCTTAACTCATTAAAGGAAGGCATAGATATATATAAATCGGAAGTAACAAAAGCTAGAAACCTTTTTAAAATTAATTAGAAAAAAAAAACTTTTTAATTTTTCATTGCAGTGCACAATATAGGGCCAAAATATTGAAACAAGTTATTTTTATAGCTTAATAAATATATGATATGAATAAATTACGTTTATAAAAAAAAAAACTTCTGTGATACATTCTTTGAGTAATATTAGTAATATTATTTATTTTTTTCATTTTTTTTTATTAATTTTCCTCATAATTCTTAATAACTCAAGAATATTTCGTTATATTTTTATTTTTTTAAAGTATTTTTAATGGCGAATAAAAAATACGATATACCTCAATTCAGTATCTAGAAAACCTTTCAAATGTATTAAAGGGACCGTTTGTTTGATGGAGAAAGTTTTCAATGCGCTCACGTCACCGACAACAGCTGTATTAAGCTATAAAAATAATATAAAAATAAATTGGCTCCTAATAACATTATAATTCAGCATTATTTAACAAAAACTTAAGCTAAATCAAATTACTAAAACAACAGTATACGATAAAAACTGAGAGAGAACATACTCATTTTAATCAGCACTAACTAACTAACGAACGCTGTTCTAATGACGATGGTGTCAAGCTTATTATTGTTTGAACTGTTTGATAAAGAATATTTTAATGGGGTTTCCAGCGTCGAGATATCTGCTAGCAGGCTTTTGACATTGGCCGCAATCGGATCAGCCCACAATAAGATACGGCAGAGTCCACGCAACGTATCGCTCCACGCATCATTATTGCCGTCCTTTCATATATAATAACTCTTTCTTCTAAACACGACTCCCGAACTGGACGTCTTTTACAGTCATAATAAAATACGCCATGATCAATTTTAGAATTAAGTTTTTTTTTAAAATTATTATATTAAGTATTAGCTTAGCTACTCATTAATTTGTACCTACAATGTTATAGTCTTTGATATTTACGGGCTTTGTTTTTTCGTTTTTGTATTATTTTATTTTATCTACAGCTGTTTTGTACAGTTCCACACAATTTAATGATGTTTTTACGTTTCAGTCGAATGATATATAATAATTAATATATTATTTACCTATTTATTGAACTATTTATTCTTATTATTTTTTTCACGATATTATTTATTGCGAATATATTTTAAATTTTATTATTACTATTCGTTTCGTGTTAGCGAGTTGATGGCAGTTAAATTATTTGTTTTTTAAAGAGATATTATTTTAATTGAATCTAATCTGAACTGCCAACAGAACTCTAAATAAGTTACCGATGTTTAATATACAAAGACGTTTTATATACTTTTTAAACTATTATATTCATTTTAAATGACGATAAATAATTATAAATGAAATCCATCAATTATAGTTCTTGTGATAACCCTTGCTTGTAACAAAACTAATACAATTAATTAAATGTAGATTCGAACTTCATTAAATTTTGTATAGTGAGTGAGAATTGATAGTGAGTTTTATCTCAATTTAAAGTATTATCATATATTTTAAAAATACCACAATGGTTTTCATCCTCGTGTTCTACACCATTCTAGAATTTGTAATTAACAAATAATAATATTTTTTTTTTTATATTAACAGAACTTTACCTGAATAACGTAATGAATTACATCGATAATTCATATGATTACAAGCAAAAGGGACCAAATATAAATTGATTTACGAAAATATGACATTATTTTTTTTTATTATCTTTTTAACACAACTGACAAAATTAATAAACGCGATACACTCATAACGAACAAAATATATTTGAACGTTCTAGACGGATTATAATAGTAATTTGTACGTTCTGTAATTATAAGATATACAGCCTTTCGCGTCCTGTTATAATTATAAACAAAATAAAAACAAATTCTATCTGGAATATTTATTAATTTAATAGCCATATGATTATATTTATAAACATACCATAGGATAAGTATTATTTTTTATTATTATCTTTAAAAGATTTTTTTTTAGTTAGTTAGAAATGAGTGAGCTTTATGAAAAATATTATACACCCTCGTATATTATTAATATTATTTAGATTTATCATTACAGCAGAATAAATTATAGTCAATTTTTAATTAAAACGATGAAATTATCCATGCCAGCCATTACACGTGTACCTAGACCGGGCTGGTGCCCGTTCAAAGAAATGTTTTATATTTTGTTATATTCTCCAAAGCAATAAAATATAGATTAGTATAAAATATACGGCTAAGATTTTTTTATTTGTATTACTGCCAAATAAATACTTTTTAATAAAATTTTAAGCTAGTATTATCTTGACGAGTATTTGGCAGTGATTACTAGGGACTAGAATTATTTTAGTTGAATCGACACAATTTTTATTTGTTGAGATTTTTTTATCAATTTCTTTGCAGCATTTATAGGTTTATAAATAAAACGCCTATATCTAATCTATAATAGTCTGTCAGCTTTAAATTCTATTTGTATTCCAAATTTTTATCTGTCGCTGCTGAAATTCGTGTATCTGCGTGCTTCGATTATGTGTTGGGAGGTTTTTTAAATTATTCAGCTGAGAATAGGATGTTAAACGTGTATATGCCGCTAGGTGTGGTGAGGAGGGCGGGTCGGTTGGCGCAAGTCAGGGAGCACCCTTACCAGCGCACTGCCTTACCGGCGCCTTAATTCCCGCCAAATCGCTCTCACGCCGCCATTTTGTTCACAAGGTGAGAAGCGTGCGTTCGCATACAGCCAGATGAAAACGATTGCTTGACGATGTGTCACATCTAATCGATTATTTCATTTTAATTTTTTTGAATTATGAATCTCAATAGAATTTCAGTATTGTTTTTTTTTTTTCATTTTTTTTTTATGAACTCCAAGCAATAATATTCGTCTTAAGTATGCGTGGCTTTGCTTTAATGTCTTTTTATGTGTCACTATATGTACTATTATTTATTATGTCGTGTACTTATTAGTTATGTTCTCGAATAGTTTGTATGAGGATTGCACTTCATGCCGGATCTGATGTGACACTGCATAATTTGAAAACTGTGATTTTTATATTCTTTTTTTTTATAGATATATATTTATTGATTGTCTGTTACATGTTGTGATATTTTTAAAAATGTTGCCCATAAAATTGAAACTTTTCTTTTAATTATTATTGTTATATCACAACATGTCTGACATGACTTACATGATGTTTTCAGGATTTTTTTTTATATTAGTGGGAAGAAGGATTGATATTCCAGTGCCTGAACATGTTTCAAGGTTAAGTTATTTATGGACCTTATATATATTAAAATAGTGTTCAATATTGCCAAATAGATATCCACAGAGGTGCTACAAAGCGGTTGTGAGATCCTTCTTTCCATGTTAACGCCCAGTATTAGTCAAAGGACTGTGCATTCTCATAATTTGTGCCATCAGTCCAGTATTAAACATAAAATAATGCCTTTCCTTTGACTTGATATATTTATATATATATATTTTTCATATTCATCACAACTATCTATTAATTAGTCAATGTAAGATTTTTATATGAAATTTTTAAGCTAGTTATAAAAATAGTTTTGCATTAGGTATTATTATATTGACTTTCTTATTTGAAAGTGTTTTAATTATATTAAGATAATTTGCACTTGTGTCCTTGTGGATTTTATATTTCGACATACATTATTATGTATCAAAGTATTTCACGCTTCTATCTAAACGAAATTTTATAAATTCAGTACTTTTATAAATAAATAAATTATTGATTGATAACTCTGTAATGTTTTCTACATATATATTTAAAACGCTATTTCATTTGTTGATTGTAAATAAATGCATTTTCTGAAAATATATACATACCTATATACACACAATAAATTGTCTAAAATTTGGAAAATTTGTTTTCTTTCATCTAAAGTAGGTGACGCGTTAAGAATTAAAAGTAAATGTCAATTATATGTAAACAAAAAAGTATTTATATGTCAATAGAGTTGATGACGTGGCGGTCATTTTGGCCAATATTTGTAGCCTCACACGACTAACATGCAACTCCACAAGGCCAAGTTCCTGTTTTGTTAACAAAATAAAATTATATATTAAGTGCACTTTAATTATCATGACTGTAATTATATATATTTATTTTATATCAGTCACTAACATGCAAATATGTAATGATGTTTTTTTTTTAATACTTTCAAAGTTATGTCAGAACTTATTAACAACTTTTTTTTATATATTTATACACTTGTATGCCGAAGAATACCTGCAGTATAATATTTGATATGTTCAAGCATTGTGTTAAATAACTTACATACTTGCATCTGGGTGCTATGGTTATACATTTAAGTGATTAAAAATTTTATTATGCTTGTCTATTTGAGCAGTGTTCGTTGCACAGGGAGGTATGCTATGCCCCACCGCTGCTTACGAGCGCTGCTCATTGGGAACTATTGGGCATTTAATCCTATATTTGTAGATTTATTCATTTCAATACTAAATTTTGACTTAACATATTTTCAAACCATTAACTAAGTTAACTAATTATGTACCCGTATAGTTTTATTAACCGGGCCTTTAAACAGAAAACAAAAATGTCGCGGCGCGAATGCCTGATAGCATCCCCTTAATTATTATTTTTTTTGATTACATTTCTATTTTATTATAGTTTTTTTTATTATTATAAAATCCGAACACAATTGATATCAATCCGAGAATGTCGTCAATCGCTTTTTTTTGGCTCGCTGCATGTTGCCGGTGCCCATAAATTGATTCTTCAAACTTCCTTATTTTATCTTCCATACTATATTCATTTAAATAAGTGTGAAGTATATACATATTGGTCCAGTACTCGGCAGCAGCTGCAGACCAACTATAGCGTTTACAGTTCAAACATACTCCCTTTTCTTGTGACTAAATGTGGCGATTCAGCAACTTTCATGATTCCAATTCATATTTCCGATTCTGATTCATCGCGCGTCGCTTACCCTGGCACAGCTTACCAGACCGTTGTTGGGCTCATTGTATGTCAGTCAGCTTGCATCTTGTGCTATTGTAACTTATATACCTCGCTCGCTGAATCGCAACATTTCATCACAGAAAATGCAAGTAAGCTTGAGCTGTTATTGAACGAGATCTCGTTAATCGTGTAGTCGGACCATGACATTTTGATCGATACTAACATACTTTTTTTTTTTCTCTCTTCTCGTTAACCCGGCTAGGTGAGTGCTAACGGCGCCCGAGGAACTAACAGGAGTCGCGGCCGGCCGCCCCCCCCACACACACGACAGCACAATATGTCGCCGCGTAACTTACTCATCGGATACATCGACCACCATGTAGCTATTAGCTGTTGGGCCTTTTCACGTTTAACATAAATATTATACTATGTATTATAATAGTCTAACTATTAACCATTTTATATGCCTGTTATGTTTATAACACGATGAACTTTATTAACCAAACTTTTTATATAATTCTTTTTTTTCTTAATGAAAATGGCACACGCCATCGACTATATTTACTTTATTGTACCTTTTTTTATATATATTTTTTGTACTTCTGTTGTCGCTTTATCGTGTTAATGTTGAAGCACGAGTGTTATTAGGATACCTATCCCTTTCCATATACACGGCGTTAAATGTGATACAGTATTCTTTAATAGTCATATAATATTTATTTTTATTTAAATGTTGTTTGATTGTATAACAAACTTTTATATAACGAACAGCACATTTTAGCGCCGTATTTTATATTCAAAATATATGAAATATTAAGACTTTAATATACCAGGTTTAATTCATTCAAAGTTAGTTTAATGATATTATATATTTATGTTATTTTTTCTTGTTGTGGATGAATTAAGCCATGTTATAAAGAGTCGTGTAAACATCACTCTTAATGTACTATACATAAAGTACATTATGTAATGTATGAGTAAACTGATCGTTCACGGCCTATAAGCTGCACATATCTGATTGTTTGTGTCGCGACTATGGAACAGGATGGCGTCATGCAAGAGGTCAAAGTAAGTACCTACGAAGCTAAATCAATATAATATTCTTTTACACAGATAATTGGACTGACATTGGAATATAGTCTAATATAGTTCATATATTCATATACTCATTGACCCACATCATCAAATCTTTGGCAATAATATACATACATTCAAAACCAAAGACTAATATTTTATAGCGATTTTTGACCTATTTTTCTGAAGAACGAATGAAAAAAAAATGAATCATGAACGTCTTCCTCTTAAATAGTATAGGGTCAATGAGTGAATGAATTCTCTTTTTTTATATAAATGAATTTATATTTATATCATTATATTGTATAATATTTATAGATCACTAAAAATGGTGTACATCCCATGTGCCTTAATTAAATGTACTATGTTCTTACTTTTTATTTTGGTTCTATAGGAGTTGTTATCATGTTAAAAAGTAGATAAGTTAGAAGAGATTAAATTATTGTTAACTTCTCTGTATGTTAAATTTTTTTATGGCTTTCATCAATTTTCAAATATTATTTGTATAAGTATATTAATAATATTAGTTATACGTTAGTTTTTTTTGGACGTTTTATAACATTTTACATAAGTGCCTTCGTTACAATCTCTTGGGGAATCTCCTGATTTCAAATTATCTCATAATAAATATCACAAGATCTGGAATTATTACATTATTTAAAAAAATGTTTATAAGAAAATCTTAATCTCAATTATGGCGAATATACGTATGTACATACTATTTTTTTTTATGATGTAACAAAGGCAATTATTTTATATCAATAACTTTGCATTTGTTATTAAAATCTTTTTTCATAGTTAATTTTAAAAATGAAAAGCAATAATATTATAACAATAACACAATACGTTTAGTGCAATAGCAATGTTTATAATTCTAAATAATATTTTATTAAAAAGATTAAAAAATAAATCTCTTAATCTATTGAGTGAATATTTTCACAAGATTTTTTTATATACGAGATCTGAATATTGAGATTAAATTGCGTTGAGGTGAAATATATATTATTATCACGTTCGTTATTTATAAAGATAAATAAATATTCTCTTTCTAATAAAGTTAATTTTTAAGATTTTAGATTTAAAAAAAAATATTAGGTTAATTTTCATTGTTTTGCATTATTTGGGTGCTTTTATAGTTTGAAATCAATTTAAAAAAAAATCAATTTAAAGAAACTATACTAATACTATCCCAATATCTATTTTTACTAGATCATATAAAGTTGTTAACACTCCGTCCATGGTAAATTCATTAAATAAGTACTTAATTTTGTTGTTGGTCACTCCACTCACAAATAGTTAAGTACGATGTTACGACATGTTCAAGCATACGTAACACGTGTTAACACTAACCAATATTAATTATAAAAAAAAATCTTTAAACTTGTATAAGATATTTTTGACAACATGTCCTTTTATAAATTGTCTATATACATCTCACATAATACCTTCCCATGTAATCGCACACACGGTAAATTCGATTCTATATCTTGCTATGTATTGTAAAGTTCAAAATAACTCTTACAATAATAACAGACAATTTTACAAATTTACGTACAAATTTTATTAAAACAAATATTAAGCATTTTAAGAATTAATCGTGAATACAATAAAATAAAAACGCAAATGCCATAACAAATGAAAATGAAAAAAAAAAAAAACAAAAACAAAATGTGATGAAAATAGATGTGTTTTTATTAACGTACAAATAATTTTATATTGTCTGCAAATAACTAGTAATAAATGTGTTTCATAAGCAATAAAGTATTTATGATTTTGTTATTTGAAACATGCTAAGTGCCATCAGCAGACGGGCTTGTTTACTTTCATTTTTTTTTAATAATGTTAAGGCTATATTCACTCGAGGACTTTTTTCCGAGGACCGTTTACGTATTAGCACACGTACCTTAAGGTTTGTTCATTAATCACGGGAGCCTCGATATAAGAGGTAGTCAAAAAATAAATTACGCAATATCACAAGAAGGCTGCAGGTTCATGCTCGCAGCTGAGTTAAATTAAGACATAATCTGTATTTAATAGTATTGTTTAAGATTTTTAAATTACATTGTATAAAAATAAATGCTGGTCATACTAAAACGTTACCAGCGGACAAAACAGCCTAAACATTAACTAAACATTGTGGCGTAATTAATGGACTAAACCTAATTTATTTGACGTTCCTATTTCTTTACTTTTAATTTAGTAAAGTTCAATATTAAATTGTCGTGGTTATAATTTTTTTTTTAAATCTACGTCTTGCGCATATTTTATTTTAAAGAATCGATAAATCTTTTATTTTTTTAACTTGATATTGAATTATTTTAATTTATTTAAATTGTTCAATGGTGTTTTTTTCGCGTATGTACAGATGAGTCATATGATTATAGTCAGCATGAATTAAATTTCCAATATTATTTATTTTTATAAGTAAATATATTTACATGTGTAAAAGTCGTCGAGTGAATATTGCCTACTTTGTACTTATTTTTAAGGCGGATTTTACTCAAGTGCCTTAATCAACTTGTACATATTTATTATTATTATTAACTTTCAACAAAGTATTAATGTAGCGGAGAAATAACAAATTCTAAAAAATAATTGTTTTTCAAAAACAATATATTATATTATAAAAGAAAATAAATATAAAGTAGTTAAGTGAGATTGTGCATATTATGTATGTTTTGATGTGTGTTTAAGATTGATTTGGTATTAGTAAATAATTAAAAAAACGTAACTTTGTGTTTGTTTTTCATAAATAAAAATACCAAAAACCTACTATCCTTGTGGCCCGAATGTCCTGATCTGCCTGTCCTGCTGTATTACTCAATTACTAAATCGCAATGCCAATAATCATACTAATAATAATATTATAAATCCGAAAGTATCCCTTGCGGGGTAGGCAGAGAGAAAAAGATTTTTTTTATTTATTTGTACTATTTATAAAAAAAAAAAAAAAAAAAAATCAAAATATCTTACAATCTGGCTACTAATTATAAAAAAAATAGCATTAAAAACATCAACAATATGTTAATTTTGTTATCAGTGGTGTAATACAGATAGTAGAAACTTGAATTGTTGAATGTTGAATAAAAATTTTTTGATAAGTAATAAATAATAGCGAGTATTTAAAAAGTCCATGTTTATAATAAAAATATATATGTCGACGCATTGCCTTTAAATTATATTTTTGTTGTTGTGTTAACTACTTTTGTTTTGATCAATCAAATTGATTTATTAATTTGATAATTTACTAAGTAATTTCTTAAGAGTATTTTCATGAATCACGATATTCAAAAAGCAAACTGATTTGACTACATTTGTAATGTTAATAGTATTGTTCTGATTGGTCGGATCCGACCGAGCTGCGATTGGTCCGAGGGGAGTCGTTACTCATCGGTACTCATCGTTACTCATCGTTACTCATCGATACTCATCGTTACTCATCGTTACTCATCGTTCAGGGTCGTTTTTGAATATCCGTTTGAGTAATACCGCTTTATATAGCGGCGCGCTAAAAAAAGTGGGCACTTGCTTTGTCTTGCTAAAATTGAAGGGTTGTCTTGTAAGTAATTTAGATATTTATAATTATTGTGTTTAGATAGCTATTGCAATAGTTCGTAAAACATTGTATATTGAATTAAAGTGTTTTGTTAAATCAATTTGTGTTTGCTTCATCTGAAATATCATGAGTGACAATAACGGAAGTGGCAACGTCAGTAAAACTGACGTCACCCTTCCTAATGACTCGGCTGGGATAAATGACTCGTTATCAGAAGCGGGGATACCGCCCACTTCTGCCAGCCATGCTGATACATCATCCATAGTTAACACTTCTGCTGCCGGGATCCCAGCTGAGTTTTTTGCTCAAATGATACAGATGATGAAGCACGTGTCGGATCGTATGACGACAGTTGATTCTAAAATGAAAATTAATGACATATTTCTGCCGTCATATGACCCGGATAGTAATATAGGAATTCGGGAGTGGTGTAAGCATGTAACCACAGCAATGGATACGTACAACCTCAGTGATTATGATGTTCGGATGAAAGTAGGTACTTTAATGAAAGGTCGAGCTAGGTTGTATGTAGACAACTGGTTAATATCTACGGGGTCATGGGGGGAATTGCGTGATATATTGATCACGACTTTTGAACCTGAAAGTCGCTATTCGCGAGATATAATTCGGTTTAGAGAACATGTTTACGACAGTAATAAAAATATTGCGCAGTTTCTATCTGAGGCTTGGGTATTGTGGCAGCGTGTCACTAAAGATAAATTAACAAGTGATGACGCGGTTGAGGCCGTCATTGGCTGTATTGGTGACGAAAGGTTACGTATTGAATTATTAAATGCGCGAGCTAAATCCGTACCAGAATTGATTTCTGTAGCTTCATCGATACGTCCTACAAAACGAGTAAATCCAAATCAAATTTCGCAAAATTTAAACAAACGCCCGCGCTTACCCGATAAGTTCAATTTATATTGTCAGGTTTGTAAGAGGACCAATCATGATACACGTGATTGTCGTTTTGCAAAGAAAAGTACAGCGCCTCAGCCACGCCATGATTCAAACAGCGAAATGCAATCTACCGGGAAGCCTACCTGTACATTTTGCTCCAAAGTAGGTCACACATATGACACGTGTTTTAAACGCGAGCGAGCAGTAGTTTCTAACGTGAATTGTGTTGGTAAGCCAAAACTTACTTGGCTACCTGTCACTATTGGAAATTATGAGTTCGCTGCGATTTTCGATAGTGGAGCGGAATGTTCATTGGTACGCGAGTCGGTGGCTGCAAAAATTCCGGGCCAACGCGTTAATCAAGTCCATTACTTGAAGGGCATTGGGCAGTTTACGTTGCTATCTTTGACTAGTTTAACTACTATTTGTAAGATTGATAATTTACGCGTGGAACTACAATTTCATGTAGTTCCGGATTATGAGATATGCTCTGATATATTGATCGGTACTAACCTTATTAAGGAAACAAATTTAAGTGTATTAGTTACGGCCCAAGGTGCCAGATTACTTCACCAACCGGTGGTCTATCACATGCAATCACAAGATGAGAAATTTGATAAACTTATTACAGACTTAACGGATGAGAATCAGATAAACGAATTAAAGTTATTGTTGACCAAGTACACAAATCTGTTCATTCGGGGCTACCCTCGCAAACGGGTTAGCACGGGTGAATTAGAGATTCGCTTGAAAGACCCTAGTAGGTACGTGGAACGTAGGCCATACAAACTGAGTCCTATTGAAAGGGAAAAAGTCAGAGAAATTATAGCAGAGTTGTTAGAACATAATATCATTAGAGAGAGCACCTCTGCTTTCTCCAGTCCCATAATATTAGTGAAAAAGAAAAATGGACAACATCGCATGTGTGTAGACTATCGGGAGCTGAATAAAAATACACTTAGGGATCATTATCCTCTACCTATAATTTCTGACCAGATCGATCAATTATCGGGGGGTCTCTACTACTCTATATTTGATATGGCGGCTGGATTTCATCAAATTCCAGTATCCAAAAACTCTATTGAGAAAACTGCATTCGTGACGCCCGATGGTCTGTTTGAGTATTTGGCCATGCCGTTTGGCTTAAGTAACGCTGTCTCTGTATACCAAAGATGTATCAATAAAGCGCTAGGACCCCTACTTTATGGATCAAATCCTTTATGTCAAGTATATGTGGATGATGTCCTCACAAAATGTAGAGATTTTGCAGAGGGTATGTCCCGCATTGAGAGAATATTCATGACTCTTCAGGAGACTGGGTTTTCAATCAATGTGGAAAAGACTGTCTTTTTCAAGCGGTCTATTGAGTACTTAGGCAATATCATAGCAGACGGACAAGTTAGTCCTAGTCCAACAAAAGTAGAGGCCCTAACGAAAGCCCCCATTCCCACAACCGTTAAACAAGTACGGCAATTTAACGGACTAGCTGGATATTTTAGACGTTTTATACCAAACTTTTCCCGAATTATGGTGCCATTATACGAATTGACTAAAAAAGACGCGAAGTGGAAATGGGATGTAAGGCATGATCAGGCTAGGAATTATATTGTTCAACATTTGTCTACTGCGCCGACACTTTTAATATTTCAGGAAGACGCTCCGATTGAGCTTTACACTGACGCCAGCAGCATCGGCTATGGGGCGGTGTTGGTGCAGATAGTCAATGGACGACATCATCCAGTTGCCTACATGAGCCTGCGCACCACTGAAGTGGAGAGTCGTTACCACTCCTACGAGCTTGAAACTTTGGCGGTGGTAAAAGCAATCAGACATTTTCGACAATATTTATACGGGCGTAAATTTAAGGTCATCACAGACTGTAATGCACTGAAAGCCTCTAAATTCAAAAAGGATTTACTTCCAAGAATTCATCGCTGGTGGGCGTTCCTCCAAAACTATGATTTCGAAATAGAATATCGAAAAGGTGAAAACCTTCAGCATGCCGATTTTTTCAGTAGAAATCCAAATGTGGAAAGTACGGTCAACATTTTGACACGAAATACAGAATGGGTTCAGGTAGAACAGAGACGAGATAGTGACTTACGCCTACTTATTGATGGCATTACGAATGGCAACCTAGTAGGGGACTATGTCCTTGTGGAAGGCGTACTTAAGAAACGCCTTACTGACTCACTGTTCGGCGTTTACGAAGCCATTGTGGTGCCGAGGTCATTCCAGTGGAGTTTAATAAATTCGTATCACACTGCTTTACAACACCCGGGCTGGGAGAAGACTTTACAAAAACTACGAGAGTCTTACTGGTTTGATAAAATGAGTTCGGTGGTCCGAAAGTTTGTGGACAACTGCATTATATGTAAAACATCAAAGGGTGCATCTGGTGTCACGCAAGTACAACTGCACCCAATACAAAAACCATCTGCGGCTTTCCAAGTTATCCACATGGATATTACAGGCAAATTGGGTTCTAAGAATCAAGAGGGTCAAGACGAATATGTGATAGTTACCATAGATGCCTTCACCAAGTACTTACTCCTTAGTTACTCCAATGATAAAAGTCCGAATAATTGTCTCGCTGCGTTAAAACGCACGATTCATTTGTTTGGTACGCCGGTACAATTAATAGTGGACGGAGGGAGAGAATTCTTAGGCGACTTCAAAGTCTATTGTGATAACTTTGGCATAAAAATTCACGCTATTACACCAGGAGCTAGCCGAGCGAACGGTCAAGTTGAGCGCATTATGGCCACATTAAAGAACGCCTTGACGATGATTAAAAATTACGAAACTGAAAACTGGCAAACTGCTTTAGAAGCTCTTCAGTTAGCATTTAACTGCACACCTCACCGTGTAACCGGAGTTGCGCCACTCACTCTCCTAACTCGCCGACAGCATACTGTACCCCCACAACTACTGAGACTGGTGAACTTAGATGATGAGACTGTTGATTTTGATATACTCGACGAACAAGTTCAACAGAAAATGCAAGCTGCTGCTCAGTACGACAAACAACGCTTTGACCGTAATAAGGCCACTATAAGACCATTCCAAAGAGGTGATTATGTGTTAATTAAAAATAATCCACGTAATCAAACATGCTTAGACTTGAAGTATAGTGAGCCTTATGAGATCCTGAGGACCGAAGACAAGGACAGATACATCGTTAAACGTGTGACTGGAAGAGGGCGACCTCGTAAGGTTGCTCACGATCAGCTCCGCCGGGCGCCGCAGCCAGGTGACCAAGGTGCCGTGTCGACGCATCTTGATGATTACCAGCAGAACAGACCAGATGATATTCAGCCCCAGACAGACACCAGCGACCCGCAGCCATCAACATCACGAGCTGCGATGACGTTTGATTGCTAAACAAACGGTGAGTTCCTTCCATAGCCTAGGGCTTAAACACAAGTAAGACACAATTTAGGTCTCTTGTAATATAACAATAAACAAGTAACAACTTTAGACACAACACAAAGACTGTACTATCCTTGCATATGATGCCTTCCACTTTATCCGGTCATTTTCAGAGCCCCTGTGTACCACGGTCATTAAAATAAGACCCAGAGCACAGCATCGTCCTTTATCTATACTCCCATTGTCCCGTGTGTACCACGGCGCACAGGACCGCCCAGAGCACACCAGCAGCCCTATACATTTACCTATCAAAAAATAATAATAATAACATATTACTTACTGTATGGACCACGGCGTACAAGACCGCTCATAACCATATCAGTGGTTAATGAATTACTATCAACGAATATCATATTACTGTATGGACCACGGCGTACAAGACCGCTCATAACCATATCAGTAGTTATGAATATCAATGAAGTAGTTATGAATATTATTACTGTATGGACCACGGCGTACAAGACCGCTCATAACCATATCAGTAGTTATGAATATTACTATGTGGACCACGGCGTTCATGACCGCTCATAACCACATCAGTAAGATTAAGATGCTCTGTTGACTACGGCATACGTGGCAACATCATCAATTTAAAATGCAAGGATGCGTGGAGACATTTGCATTTAATAATAAAACCAAATGTGTAAATGCGTGGAGCATAAAAACACGATCTACGAGAAATTTATCATTACACCATAACTCAGTCCTATTGTACAGCAACATTTTAACTCAATGTACCTTCAGTATACATACTGTGCTAATTTGAAATATACTTGAGAAAACCTTCGCATAACTTTGGCGTATACCGCTCATGTTCAAAATTTCCCCGTATTATAAAAGTGAAAATTAAGATCCAGTCTAGGTACACATTTAAGATACCTAGTACCGACGAAAACATTTTTCATTTTCAGAAATGAGGCAGGCGCAGAGCACGCACCGCCCCGCAGAATGGCCGTGTCGACGCATTGCCTTTAAATTATATTTTTGTTGTTGTGTTAACTACTTTTGTTTTGATCAATCAAATTGATTTATTAATTTGATAATTTACTAAGTAATTTCTTAAGAGTATTTTCATGAATCACGATATTCAAAAAGCAAACTGATTTGACTACATTTGTAATGTTAATAGTATTGTTCTGATTGGTCGGATCCGACCGAGCTGCGATTGGTCCGAGGGGAGTCGTTACTCATCGGTACTCATCGTTACTCATCGTTACTCATCGATACTCATCGTTACTCATCGTTACTCATCGTTCAGGGTCGTTTTTGAATATCCGTTTGAGTAATACCGCTTTATATAGCGGCGCGCTAAAAAAAGTGGGCACTTGCTTTGTCTTGCTAAAATTGAAGGGTTGTCTTGTAAGTAATTTAGATATTTATAATTATTGTGTTTAGATAGCTATTGCAATAGTTCGTAAAACATTGTATATTGAATTAAAGTGTTTTGTTAAATCAATTTGTGTTTGCTTCATCTGAAATATCATGAGTGACAATAACGGAAGTGGCAACGTCAGTAAAACTGACGTCACCCTTCCTAATGACTCGGCTGGGATAAATGACTCGTTATATACATACATGTAAATTAGTGATTCTTCGATACTAATAATATCTGAATCAGAACTAGTTACAGTTGTAACTTGTGTCGAGTAAGTATGACACTTTACAATAAAATAGTATATCAGCAAAATTATAAAAAAATCAACAGTACATACATAACTTCACGCCAAATCCCTTGCGGGATAGGCAGAGAGAACGGAGTGCCATAGGGCACGATTCTTACACACCTCACTCGCTTAGTTGACTTTCATAACTCGTTTCATGCACGCGCGTCGATTTTTGAGGCTCCTAACATCACCTTCCTCCAGAACACGTTCTATTTGGTCATGGAATGTGTGTCGAGGCCGTCCTAGACTCCTACATCCATCCACTTTTGCATTGTATATCTGCTTAGTCACTCTTGCTTCATCCATCCGAACCATCGGAGAATGCCCTTTCTTACTTTTACATCGACACTCTTTCAATCCGACTTCGCTACGCCTCCAGTCCATGGGGACCTTACCCGACCTCCAGTATAGATTGCTCAAGGTCAGGAAAGCATCCCGGACACAGGTACCACGGTGTTTGATCATTTCAGCAGACATCATATCAATTCCAGCTGCCTTACCATTTTTCATACTTCGTATCGACCATTCAATCTCTTCCATAGTAATGTCCTCGTCGGATGTTGGCGCAGCGGCGTCAGTCGTAGACTCACTCGCGGCGCCCACGTCCGGAACACACTCGTACATTTCCCCAAAATACTCACTCCACCGACCCAATACATCGTTTGGGTTTGCAAGAATGTCCTTAAGACCAGCCTTAGACATAATTTTGTCCTTTCTGAATGTTGAAAATCAACAATAACAATTATAACTCAATAGTAAGACGTATATTATTTTAAGCGCATGTCAACGTTGCGAACGGTACTTACATCATCATTACCACCCCCGCGCGCTCATATTGACGATGACGTAAGTAAATTTTACTTACGTCATCGTCAATATGAGCGCGCGGGGGTGGTAATGATGATAATAAATGATTTTTTAAGGTTAAAATATTTTTAGAAATTAATTCCAGCTACAACGCCATCTATATTTGAAATAAAGAACTGCAGACTTAAATTTGAAATGATGATTGACTTCCAATTATATTTCAAAGATACGTAAGGCGTTGTATTTATTTCCCTCGATCAAGTAAGCAATACACATTTTGATCAAATTACAGTTACTATTACGAATCAGTCTGAAAACGAAAATAGGAAAGAATGGCTACAACAACATTACTTCCATAAATTATTAATAATTAAGGATGGATTAATGATGACTCGTCAGATTCCGAGGCTTGTGGCGTTTTCCGGTAAAAACAATAATACTAACATCGATACGTACTGAAGTCTGAAATCAAAACGTAGTAGCCAGTAGTGTCATCTACATTTCATATACAAAACTATTAAGGAAGCCGTTCCGTTTGGTTCTATTGTTGTCACAGTTGTTAGGTAGTATTCATTAGCAGTTCTAGATGGCGCTGATTTCATATTTTTGACTAATTGGATCAAGCAGGTCCAATGAGCTTTTGGTGTACCTAGTGAAAATCGGTCCAGCCATTTCAGAGATTAGCTGGAACAAATAGGCAGACAGCCTAAATATATTCATATGCATGTAATAAAAAACGGTTATTTCAATATTACAAACAGTACAGTGGTAGAGCCAAGCAGTTCGCTGCATGAATGGGTCGGCTCGACCGGTGAAATACCACGACCTCTCAGAAGACCGACGTAGAGTGGCTCATACCGCGTTTCGTTCGGTGAGAGAGGTACCCGGAGGCCCACCCCCCTTCCCCGTCCTTTCCTATCCCCTATCCCTTAAAGGTCGGCAACGCTACAGTAACACTATATGTGTTGCTGGTGTCCATGGGCGGCGTTGATTGCTTACCATCAGGTGACACGCCTGCTCATTTGCTCTCCTATCCCATAAAAAAAAACAAACAGACATACCAATTTTATTTATATGTATAGATTAGTATGATTATTTTTACAAAACAATAAAAAGGTCGGTTTTATTTAGAGTATTTAGCGTTACTAGAAGTCGCGGGTTTGAATCCTCACACTGGCTCGCACCAATGACTTTTCGGATGTTATGTGTGACTTAAAAACGTTGTGCCCGGTATAGCGAGAGGTTCGCCACCTATTCCATTTTGGACGTAAACAACTGCTGGACGAGGCTTAACAGCCACTGCCTACCTTCGGGTAGAAAAAGGCGTGAAGTTATGTTATTTAGCGTTTGAGTATTCATGGAAATCATTACTGTGGTTACAGCATAATATAATGAATATAAACCAACCAGAATGAAATTTATGATAACAGTAATAAGTCACAGTTCTCTCTCAGTTTCTTTTGCAAATTGTTAAACACCTATGTTCGCAGACATACTCGTAGTTACGTGTAAATAAGTGGAAGCAATTTGCAACTTTCCGTAGTGTCTGGAAATGGAATTTTAAATTTACACTGTCTGCTACCACGGTCCGGCACCTTTAATTTGACATTATTATGTTCTAGAAAAGCGTAATGATACAAACTGCTACAAATACACTGAGATTCTGTTATTTTATTTTAGTTTCTTAAATCATGCGTCAGTCCAGATGAATGGAATGACATATCATTTATTATTAACTAGTTGACCCGGCGAACTACGTTCCGCATTAAAAGAAATAAATTAGTAATATTTGGATCTTAAAAAGTTTAATTTGTGCTATTTATCAGCACGCGTTATGGCGCGCAAACGCAACTGCTATGTACCGCTATGTTAGTACTGTAATATCTTCGTAAATATTAGTTTAAATTACATGCTGTAAAGGGCTATAATTATCTATATTAAAAGCACAATCTATTTAAGATAGTTAACTGGATGAAAATTAATGCTGTAATGTTTAAAATTGCTTCGTAAATAAGCCACTATTTCTCGTAAAAAATAAAAAAATGGTCATTATGGGTTATCCCTAAGAGATAGACATATGCCCTTGCGGACTTTTTTGTAGACCTTTTAGAGGTGTATAATAATGTATTACATTATTTTCATTTATCACTTAGGGTTCAGGCAGCGTTTTCGATTAAAGTTTTAAATCTTGAAAATTATCACTTTTATTTCTACACTATACATGAATTATAGATCAAAACCACCCCGTTGACACCCGCTAACTATTAAAAAAAACCGCATCAAAATCCGTTGCGTAGTTTCAAAGATTTAAGCATACAAAGGGACAGAGAAAGCGACTTTGTTTTATACTATGTAGTGATATGTTAAATTGGCAACTAATCCCACTAACTGATCCCAATGCTTTCTTAACAAACTTATAGAAGCGAGAGCTGGGTATGGCAGAGTGTGTATGAAAGTAGGATAAACTTGATAGAAATAAGGGCACTGTGCAACATTTGCGGAGTGACTCTTGCTGAGCGAGTCGAAAACAAGGTCGAAAAAGGGCATGGTCCGATGGTTCGGACATGTAGAAAGAATGGACGATGCAAGATTGACTAAGCAGATATACAATGCAAAAGTGGATGGATGTAGAAGTCGAGGACGGCCAAGACACCTTCCATGACCAAATAGAACGTGTTCTGAAGGCAAGTGTTCTGAAAGTTAACGAAGCGAGTGAGGCGTGAAGATATGAATGTATGTAAACTGGCAATAGAAAGGAGTCGGCTTTTAGTTTCTTGTTAGTTCTTCTCAAGAAGCCCTGGCGCCGAAACTGGCACTTGCATTCGCTTTCACAAACAAGTCAATGTAATGAATCTATGGTCCGCGGATTTTAGATAGTAGATACTAGTAATTTCCTCGCGAAAAAAAAAGATACTAGTACCTACATACTTAGATATTAGTACTTATAGTATTGTATGACGATTCTAAGTGCTTTTGAACTCCAATGAGGAAAGACTCCAAGGTAGGACAGGACAGAAGAACTGCTATTAGAAATTAGTATTTATTATTTTTAACCAACTTCGAAAAAAGGAGGTGGTTCTCAATTCGTCTGTATGTATAATATTGTCACTCATTATTGAAGTCGGTGCAACACAATAGAGTACGTTACCTAGGCTTGCACCGACTCCGAAAATAAGTGACATTAGTAAATATTAATATATTATAATAGATAAAGATGACTTTATTAAAGTATTACGTTTTGTATTATTGTATTAAGTATACAAATTAGTAAATTACGTTATTTATCGCTTTTTTGTTATGGAGGTAATGTTTTCATACACTTAAGATTTTGTGGTTTACGTTTCTAGAAGTCGATTTATATTTTTCTTTTTAAATTAATTTTTATTGCAACGCCTTTCCAATTAAGGTAAATGCCACCCATGGACATATGTAACACTGAGGTCACAGTTACATTGCAGTCCTATAAGAGATAGAGACCGGGATAGCGACGGGATCTCACCAAACCAAACATGGCTACGAGCTTAGGTCTTTTTGAGAGGTCGTGGCATTTCACGGGTCAAGCTCTACTAAAAGCTCTACGGTCTTAAATTACAAAATCACTGGATTGTCAAGTTTTTCAATATTCTTATACAGTTTATGACACGTGTGACAAATATCAAGTTGCATTACTATTGGGCGGCACTTAGTTATGTAGCGAAGTCGGCTCCAGCTCTGTTATTAACATTGATTTATATTCATGAGTATTCTTGTAAAAACGTCTCGTAATTGCTTTTATAGTTATATTTTTTTTGTAAATATTAAGTTGCTCGTAATAAATCATCGTCAAGATTACGATGGGATTAATTTTGATGCTATTGCTTTATTGATCCTTAATCCAATCAATTTTTATGGGATTTTATATAGGTGTGTGCCTATGTAGGTGTGATATATCGACCGTTCAATAACCACCTCCTATCAGAACGGCGACGTAAAGTGGCTCATATGAGTTTGTAAGAATACCAGTAATAAACAGTATATATATATTTGCATAGTCGATCACTCTATCAAGGTGTTTTAATTCATGAGTGAAGCAGCCGCGGAATAGGTATTCAGCACATTCCCTTAAGAAAGCCTATGATGACATGCATACGTTGTTGTTGGACTAACAGTTAAGACACACGTCGTTCCAGAACTAAGATAAAGCCGTTGGTATCCTTGTTAAGAGCTGTGTTTTAGCAGTACTGCAGTTCATATTCTATGAGTAGACTATTGTCTTAACCAGTATTAACGTGATTAGTCTCCTAAAACAAATTAGGTATTAAACTATTAACTATTTATTATATAGCATGATTACTTTATGAACACCACAAGAAAAACATAATACCTGTAACTACCCTTTTTACCCGAAGGTGTAGGCAGCGGCTCGCCGAATCGTTACGTTACGTCCCAATTGGAATATGTAGCGAAACCTATTGCCATACACCGGGCACAATGTTGTCAGTGATTGATATTTATCACACATCAGTACCGAAAATAATTCCGAGAAATCATTGGTATCGATCTAACGACTTCTGAATCAGAAGCGGTGAGCTCGATCACTGGACCACCGAGTAATAACCATAAGAATTCAGGAAAATAATCTCGAACTGTGTTTGAGCTAGTTGGATTGACAGTTGATGGCGTCTTTTTCAAATGGCGTTTTGTTAACTCCAGAAGCCCTCGAGGCTGTTGAGACGGGCAAAGAGGTAGTCAAGTAAATTTTATTGTGGTCTATTACTCTCCTGTACTTAATTTTAGGCAACTTGGCAACTTTTAGGTACTGGCAAGTTCAGTCAGCAGGCTAGTATCAGTGTTGGTTGGTTGATATATCACGGATGCAATTTCTTTTTAACTACAAAAAACTTAGATATGTAACAATACAACTTTTACTTCTGGGTGTCCTTTGTCCACAGGATCCCTCCAACCCTTTTACATGGGTCAACTCTCAATATATCTCTATTGACCCTGAAGTAATTTTCTTGAAACATTTTTGTTTTTTTTTTCGATTGAAGACTGTGTGCTACGCGTAGGGGTTTGCAAGTCTTAGGGCGGCCGCTCGTAAAATTGCAACTGACTTAGGGGAGACGTCTCAAGACGCCCGTGCATTCTTAGCTATTGAGTATATGTAAGAAAATCAGATTTGACCAAAAAACCAGCAGAACAACACAAGTCAGCTTACTTACATTTGACTTGATAGTAATATTATTTCAACAGTGGTATAGCCACGCAGTTAGCTGCATGAATTAGCCTGATCAATCAGTGAAATACCACGGCATCCCAGCATATCGACGTAAAGTGGCTCATACTGCGTTTGGTTTGGTAAAAGAGGATATCCGGAGGCCATCCTTTCCCAGCCCTTAAAGCCTAGCAACGCAACTGTAACACTATCTGTATTGAAGTGGTCCTTGGGTGGAGGTTGTTGCTTACCATCATGTGAGCTGGTTTCTCGTTTGCCCCCTATTTCATAAAAATGCTTTATTGTTCACTTTATTATTTACCTTAAAAAAGAAATAAATCCGGTCCTGAATCTTCAGCTTTACATTTCACTTACCTGGAGAGTACTACATTCTGTTTTAATTTTCTTATTGAACAAAATTATAATATTAACAAACAATGTCACAATTCAACAACAAAAACATTAAGTTATATTAAATTCATTGATAGGTATTAAGTAGACACATTACTAAAACTCCTGTCTAGAAAAAATCATGAAAAATTTACTGAGAATTTATATTGGAAGACTTCTGATCTTATTAATATTACAACTAAAGTCATATATATATCATGGAGTCATATATTTATATATCATATATAAACGTGAAATAAAATATACACTAACAATATAAAAAAAAACTAAATAATATTCTGTAAAATTTACGTATACTGTGTGATCAAGGAATCAGCCCGGACTTAAGGCACGTTGGGGTGCCGCGATCATAAAACTACTTCCCCTAACAATGTGAGGCTGTATTCTGTCACACCATTCACTTTCTCTACATACAGACAAACAAGTATATCTAGATATAGGGTTTTTAAAATATAATGTCAAGTACCTACCCCATTTCTATCTTGCTTACTTTTGTTCTTCTCAATCTACTTAACAAAGATGATTGATCAGTGCCTATTTCGATTTTCAATAACTTAGTTACATAATTTTATTTGACATATATATAATTTTGTGTATTTTTTTTTTCGCCTTTTCTACCCGAAGGATATGTACTACGATCTGCAGTACGTCCCAAATAGAAGAGGTGGCGAACCTATTGCCATACCGGGCACACAGTTTTCAGTCATCGATATTTATCACACATAACTTTCGAAAACAACTTGAAAAAGTTATTCGCGTGAGCCAGGTTTCGAACCCACGACATCTGGATACAGAAGCGACCAAATTTTTTTTAAATGATATGAGAGGTAACAATACGGTTTTTGTATTCGTTACCTACGCTGTGCATTACTTCAAAGCCTTATTGTTAATTTAGTATCAGTGGAGCGCTATAAAAACATATATATGGTAGCTCTCTCTACCAACCGCACAAAAAAATGGCATGAAGTTATATATGTTTTATTAAAAATATTCTAAAAAGTGTAAACGATATATATATTTTTTCAAATAATTATTATCTGACAATAAAATAAAATGCAAGGGTTAACTAGATGCCTAAAAGTATAAAGTATTACCTACCTACATATTATTATATTATTTTTTTTTATTTTTCACTGAGAGTGGAAGCAATTTTTTTCTCTTTACCCTTGATTAATGCCGGGTCTGACTTTCGCTCGTTCCTATTTCAATGATAAATTTCCCCCGGGAACTGAGTCGTAATTTTTAGGAAAAGGAAATTACACTTAATTAGCCAATGTTTATGACCAGCACTCGTAGATATAACAATTACGCTGAAATAGGGAACCGCTTTGAAGCTTCTGTAATTTTTTTATTTTTTGCCTTGGATTTAAAAAAAAGAGCAAATTTCTCGCCGCTTACGTCCCGGTGCATGGCAAACCTTTTGCCATACACCGGGCACAAAGTTCTCACTAATCGGTACTTATCACACATAACTTCCGAAAAAAAATTCGATACGTCTTCTTGATTCAATAGCAGGATGCTCGACCACTGAACCACTGAGGCATTATAAACTAATCATCAATAAATAAAATTATATTTATAAACTAGCTGACCCGGCGAACTTTGTTCCGCATCAAAGTATTATCTGCTGTCCCGCTATGTTCATACTGCAATATCTTCGAAAATATTTGTTTAAATTGCAAAGGGCCAAGATCATCTATAATACATGCACAATCTATTTAAGACACTTAATTGGATGAAAATTAATACTGTAATGTTTAGTCTCGGTGGCGCAGTGGTCGAGCATACGGCTTCTGATCCAAAGGTCCGGGTTCGATTCCTGACACTGGCTCACACCAATGACTTTTCTAAATTGTTTTTCGGAAGTTATGTGTGATAAATATCGATGACTGAAAACTTTGTGCCCGGTATGGCAATAGGTTCGCCACCTATTCCATTTGGGACGTAAATATAACGGCGAGACGAGGCTTAACAGCCGCTGCCTACACCTTCGGGTAACAAAAGGCGTGAAGTTATGTTATGTAATGTTTAAAATCGCTTCGTAAATAAGCCATTATTTCTCGTAAAAAGTAAAGAAATAAAAATGGTCATTGTGGCTTATCCCTAAGAGATAGACATATGCCCTCGTGGACTTTTTGTAGACCTTTTAAAGGTGTATAATAATGTAGTACGTTGTTTTGATTTATCACTTAGGGTTCAGGCAGCGATCGCGATTAAAGTTCTAAATCTTGAAAATTATCCCTTTTTTTTACTACACTATATATGAATTATAGATTTAAACTACCCCGTTGACACCCTCTAACTATCAAAAAAAGCCGCATCAAAATCTGTTGCGTAGTTTTAAAGATATGCGCATATAAGGGGACAGACAGCGGAAAGTGACTTTGTTTTAGACTATGTAATGATGATTAAAAAGCAACAAAGATTGTGCTGTATTATTTGTATTACTTCATCTCCTCCATCATCATTATCTCTTCATTCTCCATCACCTTACTAGTCTACGAGAGCCTAAGAGGTGTCGTAAAAGGTGGCTAAGGGATTAGAACTAACTTTGACTTCAAATCAGTAGCCGCCACTTCAAATCCTGGGTCACACCAATGACTTTCTGAAAGTTAGTTATGTACGATCAAATATGGATGAACAATAAAACTTTCGGAGTTTGGGCACCTATTAAATGTGGGCATTAAAAATTAATCAGACGTGCCGAGGCACAATGGCCGCTACATATACCTTCAGATGTTAAACGGTGTAAAGTTATATAATTATAAGTTAAATAGCCGAGGATGCTGGAGGAAGAGTTACCTGAACGGAATTTTAAGAAGCCAATTTACTAGTATTTTATTACGCATAAGCAAAAATAATAATAACGTCTTGGACACAATACACAGAGCGCCCTCTAGTTCCAAACTAAGCAACTCAATGCTTGTGTTATGGCTTAACGGATATTAATACATATATAAGTATACTTTTTTATTTATAAATACATACTTATAATACATAGAAAAACACCCAGACGCCATATAAAACATTCAAGTTTGTCACTGGGTGGAGATCGAACCCGCCAACCTCGATTCTGCTGATAGTTTTACCAATGCACCACAATGCTCGTCGATAAGAAAAACATAAGTATGTAGTTGGAATAATATCCTTAATCTCATATACTAACAAATTGGATAGCCTTCCAACGCAATAATTCCCTTGTCAAGTTTCAAAACTAGTTTCCGACATAAAAATATCATTATGAATCGTGATACTTTTATTAAACAGTTTATGTAATTACCTTATACATTAGTATTTAATAGTTTTCATTAATTAGTTTTATAAAAAGCTAATACGTGTTCAATTTGTTCATGTGATAAGATAAGCTTTATTTATATTATGTGTAATTTATTTTTATATGTAAGTGATTCTAATAAAGTAGCGTAACGAATATTGCTTTACCTAAAACGCAATCCGTATTTTGAATGTAAGTAGACATATATTGATTTTAAGAGATTTTGGAAATGTAAAGACATACAGACATACCAAAATTATTAATTACATTAATTCGCCGAGTAAGCTACATAAAAAATTATTTAAGCATTATTTGTTTTTATGAAATAAGCTTTTTTGTGTTATTGGGAGGCAAATTATCAGGCGTGTCACCTGATGGTGAGCAACAAACGCCGCCCATGGACACCTGAACACAAACAGTGTTACATGTGTGTTGCCGGAGGTCGGTAGTGGGATGAGAAGGGGATGGGCATCCGGATGCCTGTCCCACCGAGCGAAACGTAGCAAGAGCCTTTTTACGTCGATATTCTGAGAGGTCGTGGTATTTTACCGGTCGAGCCGACCCATTCATGCAGGGAGCTGCGTGGCTCTACCACTATTATAAGCTGTATTTATATGTATGATTTTAACGAAAAAAAAATAGTATAGCAAAGCTTCACTTCTTTTTCTACCTCGACTCGTCAAATCATTATGTTACGCCCTAAATAGAATAGGTGGCGAACATTTAGCCATATACTAGTACAAAGTTGTCACTCATCAATATTTATCAGACATTACTTCCGAAAAGAATTTCGATAAATAATTCGCAAATCTTGAATCGAACCCAAGACTCCTGAATCAGAAGCGGAGACCATTAGACCACCGAGACTTTACTACTGAAGCGTTTTTTTTACAGTATTTTTTTAACGAATTGGATGATGAGTAGAAAAATATGTCTCATTTAAATTTAACTAAACAAAACTTTACCGGAACATTTACTATATTTGTTAGACGAAACTGCAGGCAACTATTAGTATAAAACAAAAATACATCAAGCATTTATATATACCTTCGTATTCATAAAGATTGTCAACATAAATTAATAATATTCTGACACGTGTGGCCTCTTTCACTCTCCTATACCGGTGGTTACAATGTCATTTTTTTTCAACAAATTCCTCTGAGACAAGTATTTAAAGTGTTATAATAGCCACAGCAATCTCTACAGGCCATACCATTTCTATTCACAGTTAAATAATTATAAAAGTGTCATTCTTAATTATGAACGGTGTTGTCGGTGCGTCTGTCGGGGTGTTTTGATGGGAGACCAAAAAATAGAGAGTGAATAAAAAGCGATCTAGTTTCTGGTTGTTATTTTGAACGTTTTCTGAATACAACGACCGCATTATTATTTTTTTAGTTCTTAAGTAGCTGATAGATATCTTATAAATATAAATAAAATTGTAGTGTCTGTTTGTAACATTGTAATAACTGCTTTCTACTACATTCATATAAATGTAGTAGAAATACACCGTAATTTGTTACAATTGTCGTTTGTCTGTCTCTTGTTCCGGGTAATCTTTGAAATGACTGGACCGAATTTGACAGGAGTTTTATTGGCACGTAGCTAATGTAATAAGGAATAACTTAGGTTACTTTTATTTGAGAAATAATCTTTTGTTTACTCAATTATTACTTCAAAGGTGAAACAAAGCTCACCGGGTCAGTAAGATATTTTATTACAAATATATTTTGAGAGCAGTTGCGTTAAGAACGAATGTAACATTACGATTTGAATTACTTTTCAAAAGGAAAGTAGTTTATCACAAAGAGCACTAACTGTAAGAGGAAAACGTGTGAAAATGTGCACAAGAAAAGGGCCTCGTTACAATGATTTACGATTGGCCACAAAATAGATGCTACCTCATTACGTAATAAGGGCCGTGTGCTTTTGTGCCGAATAAGAAACAAAAACCATTCTTCTGAAATTTGTTAATGTAAAGTAATGTATAACAAAACCCAGGTATTATTTATTCCTCCGTATAGGTATGTATTTAGTTTACGACATCGATTATAAAAAAAATTTTTTTTTGTGTTAAGATTCAACTCTGAAGTCACTTAAGTTCAAATCCCGATCCACAAAAATGACTGTCCCAAAACGAGTTGGATATTTGGCTTAATGGCTTGTTACCATAGATTTATCATAGACTGTAGTAGAAGGCACATACCACTAAAAATGTACTACTAATAATCACTGACATCGCAACCGCGAGTAAGCGATTCTCAGGATTGTATAACATTCAACACATGAACAATATTTATGTAAAAGTTGACACTTGGAAGCACTTTTTATGCACACATTGGTAAGTCACTCACACATCAGCAACGCATTTTTGGTGTCGTTGTTTGGGCGACTATTGCCTATCTATTATTCTTGTATCTATGCTTGATACCTATTGCATTGGACCAAATAGTTCATTAGTAGAGATGTAGTACCAAGTGAAGATGTAATTTAAATTGACGAGCCTGGTGGTGGATTGGTAAAACTACCGACTGCAGAACCGATATTGGCGAGTTCGAATCCCACCCGAGTACAAATATTCGTGATAGACATGAATATTTGTATGGCGTCTGGGTGTTTTTCTATAAGTAAAATAAGTAAAAAATAGCACAAGCAATTAGTTACTTCGTTTGGAACTAGAAGGCGCTGTGTGTCCAAGATTTTATTATAATTTTGTATTTAAAGGTTTTGTTAATAAATATTTTGAACCATAAACGTTCACAAGATATCAAATATTTGTAAACATAAATTTAATTAGACGGGTGATTTCGGATCATGTCAAATATTTTTGTACTGTCTCTTTTTCTCTCTCTCTGTCTCTTACTCTTATCTATAAAATAATATTCTTGCACATATAAATTGTCGAATTTAAAACAAAAACCAGGTTTTTCTATTATGTTACTAAGATAAATGTTTTTAGTCTCGGTGGCCCAGCGGTCGAGCACACGGCTTCTGATCCAGAGGTCCGGGTTCGATTCCTGACACTGGCTCACACCAATGACTTTTCGAAATTGTTTTCGGAAGTTATGTGTGATAAATATTGATGACTGAAAACTTTGTGCCCGGTATGGCTATAGGTTCGCCACCTATTCCATTTGGGACGTAAACATAACGGCGAGACGAGGCTTAATAGCCGCTGCCCACACCTTCGGGTAACAAAAGGCGTGAAGTTATGTTATAAATGTTTTTACAATATCAACTAAATGTCACAAAATAACGTTACGTTAATTATTTTGCACAAAACACACCTAGAACTGCTGCTGCCTACACCTGTAAATATTAAGGGTGTGATGTAACAAAAAAAAATTACAAAACAATGACTTCGTTAATTCGTTCAGATGTACCGTTAGGTTATAATTCTCGCTTACATTATTTGCTACTTCATTTGTAGGCATTTGTATGGGCGAGACACACCCGTTTCCAGGAAACTTTCCCCTACCAAAAAGCCTTCGTCAAGTTTCTCAAAGTGTTTCGTGATTGTATTACTGATGCGAGTGGAGCCTCTAATATAACCTAACTTATATTACATTGTTGAAAATAAAGTTTTGAGTGAACACTATATTATAATATGATAGTATAAATACATAGCTTCTCAAATCGAATAAAAAGAATAGGTGTAAGAATCGTGCCCTATGGCATATTTATAACATAACATAACATAACTTCACGCCTTTTGTTACCCGAAGGTGTAGGCAGCGGCTGTTAAGCCTCGTCTCGCCGTTATGTTTACGTCCCAAATGGAATATGCGGCGAACCTATTGCCATACTGGGCACAAAGTTTTTCAGTCATCGATAATTATCACACATAACTTCCGAAAACAATTTCGAAAAGTCATTGGTGTGTGCCAGTGTCTGGAATCGAACCCGGACCTCTGGATCAGAAGCCATGTGCTCGACCACTGCGCCACCGAGACAAATAAATATTTATAAAGATAATTTTATACTTATTATCAACTAGCTGTGCCCGCGACTTCGTACGCGTGGAATTTGTGATCAGATAGCTATGTTTTTACATAGACAGTTGAGAAGTAATTACCTCTAAAATGAAATTGTAACTGGTAGGATAAGTACAGATTGCGGTAGCAATGGTTGTTGCCCGCATTGTTTATTTCATTTTAACAGGAATTTTTGTAGTATAGCTGTAGCCCGCGACGTCATCTGCCTGAACGCTATACAGCACCAAAAATACCTACGATTATACCTTTTAAAATAACATTTATTTACCCGTTACTTCTTTACATTTCATAAATACAGAAAGTACAGTAACAGAGGGAGACTGTCTTTTGTAAAATTGTTGAACTTCAAAAGTGCTGATTTTCAGTCTGCTTTGAATAAATGACTTTATGGTGATTCTGCTGAATTAAGTAATAAGTTGCGACTGAAGCAAATGTAGAAAATAATGAATAAGAAAATATAAATATAGAAAAGGATAAAAATATATACTTATAAAACTTCTCTATAAACAACATTGCTGGTTTGGCTCTCCGCAGCCAAAATGTAAAGAGAGTCAGGACTGGTGACGCGGGAGCAAGCGACGTACAGCTGCCCGTGTGAGAAGCAGCTCGTCCTGAGGTCGACACCCGCTGCTCTCAGTGTCTGCCCCTGCGACTTATTGATGGTCATCGCGAAGCAAACACTCACGGGGAACTGTACGCGCTTGAACTGGAACGGGAAGTTATGAGGTATGAGGGGAATGCGTGGTACAAATACTGTCTCGCCTACGCCACAACCCGTAAGAATTTCCGCCTCAATGCTGTGTCTGTGGAGCGAGATGACTTTAAGGCGGGTCCCGTTACACAACTTCGGAGGAGATAGGTTCCGAAGAAGCATAATCGGGACACCGACTTTCAGCTTGATAGTATGCGCTGGAAGTCCACTTGCTGACAGAGAGTTCAGAAATTCCACGGGATAATGTGTGGCATCATCTTGCTCGATGACAGTGTTTATAGAGGTGTAAACCACTTAATTCCCCTCAATTTTCGAGAGAATGCATTCGTTGATTGCTTCAGCCTGACCATTTTTGGGCGTCAAAATTGCCCGCTCACATACCCAAGAATTCTGCTGGTGCGGTATATGACTGATGTCCCCGTACACACAGCGAATGAGTTCTTCTAAGCTGGATACGACTCTACCGAGAGACTCTGGAAGCACCACCTGCCCACCTCTCTCCTCTGGTAGAGTGCCTTCGCCAAGACTTAGAAGAACATCGGAGAATTCTTGAGCACGTGCATTGCCGCCGAGCCGAGCTCTCATATTAATGGTCAAGCGCAGCGTACGAACTCGTGACCACAGCGAAGATCGTTTCAACGAAGCATTCACCTCGTCAGCCCTCGATCCCCGCGTCACCACGGGAAGCGTTTGTCGGAAATCGCCACTGAATAGAACTGTGACACCACCCATCAAGTGTTCGTTCCTGCGGATGTCCTGCAGGGTTCTGTCCACGGCCTCAACTGCTTTTCTATTGGCCATCGTACACTCATCCCATACGATCAGAGAGCAATCCTTCAGCACGTGTCCCTTATCACTATTGCGTGACACACCACAAACAGGCGTTTCGGTGCTCTCTAAATCGATGGGAATTTTAAACATGGCATGTGCTGTCTTGCCACCCGGAAGCAGTGTGGCAGCGATTCCCGACGACGCTACAGCAATGGCAATTTTGCCTTGCCTCCTGACCTCTGCAAGTATGCCAGTGGTAACAAATGTTTTTCCTGTTCCACCAGGAGCATCCAAGAAAAACATTTTACCCTGGTTTTGCCCAACGCTTTTAAGAACAGTGTCATAAATTTGTTTTTGCTCTGAAGAGAACAAAGCGACATGGTGATTTCGTATGGTGGTCATTTCGCTCGGATCGTAAATTGTCTCAGCGTTATACTCTCGATTTCCACGGTCTTGATGCGGTGATGATTGGGGAGCTGGTAACCCATATTCGACCAATGGATTGCCGCCGATGGAAATGACCACGTCTTGAAGTGAACTAAGACAGGTGTTCAGCACGCGTTCATCAGTTACTTCGACTTCGTCTCCAGTAGCACGCCTCAAAGCTCGTAGAAAATCTTCAGATAGATGATGTCGATATTTTTCCCACAAAGCTACCGGGTTCGTGACTCCACAAAACACCAAGATGACGGCAAACAGATGACGCATACGGCTGGGGCTGTTACTGACGCTCGCCTCCGCGAGGGTGTCATCCCAGTTTTGGTCACCGTCGAGAAGGTGACGTGCTACACAGGCTGCGCGGTAAGTGGGATACTCCACGCCATCAAATGTTCTCAGAAAGGCAAAAGACGTTGGGCCTCGGATCGTGTGAAGTAATAACCGCAGAAAATAGCATTCGCCATTATTCGGGTGCACGGTATAAACTCTACCCAATACGGTGTCCTTGAAAATTCCCGGAAAACCTTCGACAGCACCTCCTCTTCGACGTCGGTTAAATATTCCCCTTTGCTTGTCGTACGTGTAATATGAAGGCACCTCGTCATACGTAAGGAACCTCGCAAACTGGTCGATTTCGCAGAGCCTGAAAAATGCCAAGAGAGTTGTTTGGCGCGGATTTTCTAAGCGCTCAGCAACGTTGTTGGGATCAAAATATATGCGCTGACCGTTTTCTAGGTGGACGTCTAAATGCATGACGGCAGGATGCCTGTCATGTATAGAGAACGCCAGTATCCGCCAAACTGCTTCAGACGTGCTGATGTAGCGACCGGACTGATACTTGGTCACCTCGTCTCTGTCAGTGTTCTGTAAAGCAAACGTCGCCTGATCGCTACCTTTGTTCACGTATTTGCAGATATATTTGATCGACCCGACGCTGGTGCACGACTCGACGTTGATGTGCGTCTGGAAGGTCCTGGACAGTACTGGTGAGTAAGGAACAATCCATCGGTTATCGACCGGTCGCGCCTGGCCACGCACGCTCAGCTCAGTGGAATGCCCGCCCTCTGCTGGTGATCGGCGCCGGTATGAGGGATATCCATCCTCACCAGTAATGGTTTCGTTGGTAAATTTTTTTGGGAATCTTTTTGTACAACGTCCGTCTTTCATACAAGGGGAACTTGGATTTAACATGCCACAGGGGCCATGCACCATGTGACTTTTAACAATTTGATGCAGAACAGGATCAACGTCAGGGTCCGGAAGCTCTGCACTTATGACTTGATCAATCTGGATAGGCCTGATCTTTTCTTCCAACCACAAAAGCAGATGCGCCTGTGGCAAGCCGCGTTTTTGCCATTCCACGGAGTACATATGACATCGGACTGTACCAAACACTTTTGCCTTTGTTAGAAGATCCATAAGGCATTTCAACTTCAGGTGGAATACGCGAGAGATCAAGTCGTGCCTGTCGTACGAAACCTGTCCTGCAAGGAGTTGAGCTGTTATTTCAGGCCACTTTGGGTTGGTAGTGATAGTAATAAAGAGGTCCGGGCGACCAAACTTTCGCACATAGCAAAATGCATCTTGGGTCCTCTCGTGCATGTACCGCGGACCTCCTGTGAAGGTGGAGGGGAGAATGACCATCCTTCCTACATCTTGAGCATTGGCATCATTCTGCATGGCATCTCTGAGATGGACGTAGTTCTCAGCTCTCAGCTTTCTTTGATTGGACCTTATAAATACCAAACGCTCTGTCTCAATTTTGGCATACATGTCCACCAGAAACTGACTAAAGAGTGTACGATGATGGTGGAGATAAGAGCCATTGTTCACCCTCAGCTGGATCAAGAAGCTGTAGAACTGCATGGCGGACGTTTTTTTGTTATAATTTGGGGAGCCTGTCTGGGGGTCTACATTATAGTGGGCGAAATGGTAGCCATCCTCTCCGCGACAAAACATGAGCGGATATTGAAGAGAATCGTACGCGCGGTGAGTTTCGCTGATCCTTTGAAGCCGGTCATCGTGCGTGCGTAAGACGATATCTCTTTTATCACACTCCTGATCGACTAAGAGAACGGCGACCTCATTCGTCGTTGGCGCATTATATCGTCCCGGATGGGCTGCAATCGGCTTTCTATCTGCACTGATGACAAACTTAAAGCGGTTGCGCTCGTTCTCAGGCACCGACGCCAGAGCGGCTTTGAAGTTGCCAATGTGCGGATTAACGTTATGCAACATACTTTGCAATCCTCTGACCAGAACAGGGTCCAAATTGGGGATGTGTCTACTTCGTAGGTTTGCTTGTTCTTCAAAATCACTTACAAAATAAATTTGCAAAAATTTTGGAATGTCTGTAGGTAGCAGCGAACCGATTTGATGGTAAACTTGCCCCTGGACCTTGAATGTCGGCATGAAACCTGCTTCAACGATTTGATTTGCACCAAACGAAGTCATCTGGAAGGCGCTGTTATAAGCTCGGATGTTTTTCAAAAAATGGCTGGACTTCGGATGTTCGCCATTTAGTAAGATTCTTAACAGATCTGGTGGGTCTTGCATAGACTCCAAGCGTACCTTACCAGATGCACAACACATCCCATTGGGCTCTCCTTTCCATTTGCGGGCTTGACAGTGGGCACACACTTCTTCTAAGACACCAATATCTCCGTGTGCGGCGTAGTTAATCGCAACATTGTACATAAATCCACTTCCCTCTTTATTTAGCCACGATTGCTCTTCGATATCGTAAACCATGGATTCATCGTCAGATGTTGAAAGTTGATTCATGCTACGCCGCAGACGATCTAGTTCTAGTTGTGCCGCACGCTGTTCACCCGACCAAGATCCTCGAAACTCTTGAATTCTATCCCGTTCTAGCGATAGATGAGCAGACGTATCGCCACACACGTCGTGGTACCGCTGCCGAGCAGCTGCACGACGTTCTTCACGCTGCTCATCGTTCTCTAACGACCGTGAAAGGGCATGCTGAGAACGATCTCTTCTTAACCGGGTCATCCGCTCTTCATGATCTTCGATCGACCGAGAAAGAGAAGTGCGACTCCGCTGCGAATTCAACCTCGTCTCTCGCTGCGTGTATGTCTCTGACGCGCGAGACTCGGCGTGGCGCTCCCGGTCGCTTTCCAGTCGCGCTTCTCGCGCTTCGACACTCTCATAAAATCGAGCGGCATCTGAGCGAGAGCGCTGGGAACTCAACCTCGTCTCTTGCTGCGTGTACGTCTCTGACGCGCGAGACTCAGCGTGGCGCTCCCGGTCGCTTTCCAGTCGAGCTTCTCGCGCTTCGACACTCTCACAAAATCGAGCTGCATCTGTGCGAGAGCGCTGGGAACTCAACCTCGTCTCTTGCTGCGTGTACGTCTCTGACGCGCGAGACTCAGCGTGGCGCTCCCGGTCGCTTTCCAGTCGAGCTTTTCGCGCTTCGACACTCTCACAAAATCGAGCTGCATCTGTGCGAGAGCGCTGGGAACTCAACCTCGTCTCTAGCTGCGTGTACGTCTCTGACGCGCGAGACTCAGCGTGGCGCTCCCGGTCGCTTTCCAGTCGAGCTTCTCGCGCTTCGACACTCTCACAAAATCGAGCTGCATCTGTGCGAGAGCGCTGGGAACTCAACCTCGTCTCTAGCTGCGTGTACGTCTCTGTCGCGCGAGACTCAGCGTGACGCTCCCGGTCGCTTTCCAATCGAGCTTCTCGAATTTCAGCACTCTCGCACGATCGAGCGGCATAAGTGCGGCTGCGCTGCAAACTCAGTCTTGTCTCTTGTTGCGTGTATGTCTCTGACGCGCGAGACTCAGCATGGCGCTTCCGATCATTTAATAGCCGCATTTCGTATGCTTCTATACTTTCCAGAGACCGCAACGATGCATTTTGAGTGCGCATAGTATCTAATCGGGACTGGCGCGACGTACTACTTTCTCCATCTCGAATTTCCGCATTGTGTTCTCGAAGAGTAGCTATCCTTGCCTCACGCTCAATGGTGGTTTCAAGAGATCGAGCTAACCTTTTCCTTCGACTATCGTTTGAGGATTGGGATAGATTAGACCGTTTTCTAGGCATTTTGATTATTTTAAGTTTGAAAAATAACAGAAAATAATTTACACGCTGAGAATTTACACACAGATAATGATAGCTAAGCAGTAAGCAGTAGTCCGATTCCGAATGAAGTTTATTTAAGTAAATATTTTTTTTTTTAATTATATTTCAGGAAAGTATTTTCAGTTTTCACGTTAAATTCGACTAAGCACACGATAACTTATAGCAACGCAGGTAACCCCAGTTTCTATGAGTTGTCGCGGCGACATCCGTACTCATAACATCACTTTTGGTGAACGAAATTATAGCGCGATCTAATTCGACGCCAACGCCATCTAGTTAGCGAATAGGAAACATTTTTTTTTAATGGTGTAAAATTATAAAATTACGAAGCAATCATTACACCAATAAATACCGAACAAAAATATTAACAGTTTTTAGCATATACAAATACATTTTTTTAATTGTCTTGCTCATCTCTGAAAAGAATTAACGATACAATTTTAAAGAAGAAAATGCACAACTCCATCTATGACTCTTAAAAACATCTATTGACCGCAAGCGCATGATGAAATTTCAATTATTTATATTCAAAAAGTGTTTAAACATGTAATTCGACTTGATGTTTTTAAAATCTCAAAGATTTATTTATATCTAAAACCAAAAAGTGCTTACACGTGTAATTCAACTTAATGTTTTCTGTTTTGTAAATCTCATAGATGGCACTGTTTTAAAATTGTCTGTTATGTTTAACGGCATAAGTTAATTAAAATGTGAAGCTAACTTATATTACATTATTATTATTATTATATGTATAGATTAAAGCATGGTTATTAACATAATAACACCATAACAACATACAAATATGCGTCGTTAGATTACACGTTGCTACAGAATACATTGAAGAAATAAAGGTTCACTGCTCGTTCCTCGTAGGTGATAGCGTGATAATATGTAGCCTATATGTTGACCCGACTTCTTAATAATTTTCGTGCCAAATTTGAAGTAAATCCATGCAGTACTTTTTGAGTTTATCCCGGACATACATACAGACAAACAGACAAACAGACAAACAGACAAAAATTCTAAAAAGTATATTTTTGGCTTCGGTATCGATTGCAGATCACACACCAAGTATTCTTTTTAAAAAATATTCAATGTACAGTTTTGACTTTTCTACAATTTTATTATATGTATAGATAAAACTGAAGTTGTTAATACCTTTACAGTTAACATAACATTATTTTTTTATGTATCGTTAGTCTTTTACGACAGTTGTCATCCTATAATTTTCCTGCCCTTATTCTACTCTAAATAGGTTCGGCACACGTCATCCTTTGAAACTATCCATGTTGTCAAAAGATTTGGCTGTGATTTTAGTACGAGCCGCTTGCCTGCCTTTTTGGGAATGTTTTTGTTGGTGGTTTATCTCCAACCAGCTGTCGACCCTGTATATATACAATATTGTCTGGTTATCGGTGCAACCTTATCTTTCACCTGTATTTCATTTTACAATCGGAGGTATATCACACTGTCGGTATTCGGAACTCCTATCACACCGTACACATTCTCGCAGCCTCCTTATTCCCTATTGCCCTATACGGTTATAACTATTTTACGACAGCTATTTCAAAGGCTGCTTGCCCCGGAGGCTTTTGCCGTTATAAAGTTGTTCCTTGTTTCATTGTGTTTTAACACCTACGTCATGGGATCAGGTGCATCGACACAACTTGTGTTTATTATTTTTGCTGCGTCTATAAAAAGATATATTTTAGTTATACTTACATATATATTGTAAAGGAAAAAATCTAGAAAATTATTTTAATTGCATCAAACGGTAAACTAAAAGTATACAAAAAGGTGCATACATAACGCCTTCTTACCCGAAGGCGTAGGCAGCGGCTCGACTCCTCGACGAATTCATCATCATCATCATCATTAGCCTGTTGCAGTCCACTGCTGGACATAGGCCTCTCCCAATGTGCGCCAAAACATCCGATTATCTGCCTTCCGCATCCAGTCTTTTCCAGCAGCCCTTATGAGGTCGTCTGACCATCGGGCTGGTGGGCGTCCTACACTACGCTTACCAAGTCGCGGTCTCCACTCTATGACCTTCTTGCTCCATCTACCATCTACCTCGACGAATTATCACGTCCCAAATGAAATAGGTGGCAAAACCTATTACCATACACCAGGCACAATGTCGTCAGTCATCGATATTTATCACACATAACTTCCGAAACCTTATAAAAAAGAGGTTATTACATTTTAACAACGTTTTTAGAGATCGGCCTATATCTTTAGCTTCTTCAATAGAATTCAGCGTTTTCAGAATGGCAGTACAATATATACCTCTAAAATACTAAGTTTGAAGGATCACAAAATAATATTTAATCCTTCTTTATTTTTTCTCTTGCTAATAATATTACTGATGGAAGAACGAAAAAACAATGAGTGATAATGAAATTTTTATGGGGTGTGCTAGGAAAAATAATTCTATTACTTGAGCTATTTCATTTTATTACCTACGATTTAACCCCGCTGGCATCGCGTCGTGAAATATCTCAAACGCTAGCTAACAACATAGCTTTGAGACTTGCAAACTCTTTCTCTCTCGAATTCACCTTTAATATCACAAAAGTCCTTTGACAAACAATCATTTGCGCTTGTGCACAAAGTTTATACAATTTTAGACCTTATTCCTATCATTTAAAGTCTGAAATGTATGTATTTTAGTTAGAAACTGGCAAGTATTATTCTAGCTAAAGGGTATTATTGGAAATTCCTGAACGTTCGGAACGTTCAGCTGATATGGAACGTAGACTTTTGTTCGACTGCGATTGGAGGGAAGTTCTTGTGTCGGACGTGCAGGTTCTCAGTAACAGTGTCATTGTTTTCAGTTGGATGAAATAGCATTCCTCAGAAAAAAATAAAAATAAATTAGTAATAATAGAATAGAATGGAAAATGTTAAGCGTCACGTCAAATACTGTGTAGATTTTTAGAAATTTCAGTTGACAATCTCCAGTAATTACCAGTATTCATGAATTTTAAAGTTTTTAGATTCTTTAAATAAATAAAATAAATACTACTTCCTAATATTTATGTATGAAATCTTGCTATTCAAACGACATCTATTTTTTTATGCAATAATACCTATCCAAGGCAAATTTTTAAATATTTTATGTTTTAGAATTCTTTGCTAGAACTCTACTAGTCTCGGTGGTCCAGTGGTCGAGCTTCACGGCTTCTGATCCGGGTTCGAATCCTGACACTGGCTAAGTTAAGTGAGATAAATATCGATGACCGAAAAACTCTGTGTCCGGTCTGGCAATAGGTTCGCCACCTATTCCATTTGGGACATAAACATAACCACGAGACGAGGCTTAACAGCCGCTGCTTACACCTTCAGGTAACAACAAAAGGCGTGAAGTTATGTATGTTTATAACTCTACTAAAATAAATCTCTTTTAAAATTTATTAAATATATTGTATGTCAACAATAATGATAAACAAACAAGTTAAAGATTCTGTAAATTAGAATCATATATTTATAACTGTACGCTTATATTAGTAAACATGGTAAACAAAACGTACAAAATTTACTTACTAAGTAGAAACTCGCATAAAATAAAGTGTCAGTTATTACATTAATAAGGGTGGGGCCGCAAAGACCCTACCAGTTTTGTTTATGCCTCGTTGGGTAGGTAGATCCGCTTTGTCTCCTCTTTGATGAAACGCATAACGTAAATATTACGGGCGTTGTCTATGCCTTTTATTTAGCGCTATCTTTGTTTTATACTAAATATTTAATAAAAAACATAGATACGCAATGCCTTTCCTTCACAGTTTTTTTATCTTTAGTCGCCTCGGTGGTCTGGAAGTCGAGTAGTCCGTTTTCGTTGTATTCATGACTGTGGGATGTTAAGTGACCGGTGTATGACAATAAGAACGTAAAAAATCGGCGAGTAGAGGCTTATTATGCCTGTGGTCGAGCACATGGTTTCTGAATCCAGAGGTCGCGGGTTCGAATCCTGGCACACGAGATTAATTTCTAAAGTTATGTGCGATAAATATCGATGGCTAGAAACTTTGTTCCCGGTCTGGCAATAGGATCGCCACCTATTCAATTTGGGTCGTAAACATAACGGCGAGTCGAGGCTTAGTAGCCACTGCTTACACCTTCGGATAGAAAACAGTGGTAACAATGGTTTTAACAGTGGTAGAGCCAAGCAGTTCACTGCATGAATGGACCAGCTCGACCGGTGAAATACCACGACCTCTCAGAAGACCGACGTAAAGTGGATCATGCCGCGTTTTGTTCGGTGAGAGAGGTACCCAGAGGCCCACCCCCCTTCCCCATCCTTTCCTAACCCCTATCCCTTAAAGGTCGGCAACGCAACATTAACACTATATGTGTTGCTGGTGTCCATTGGTTGCTTACCATCAGGTCACACGCCTGCTCGTTTGCCCTCCTATCCCATAAAAAAAGAAAAAGGCGTGAAGTTATGTAATATAATATAATCATGAAATTTGGTCAAAAATGTACGAAAAGCTAGCGTTGCATCAAAAACCTTAATACACGCGAGCTCCACTACTCTTGTTTTTGCACGGTTGTTCCGAGTGTATTACATATGTGCCACTGTTTTTGCTAATCCTCATAAAAGTAACAGATATTCTGTTTCAGCTTTTATACAAACAACATCGGACAAACACATTTGTTTCCTATATAATTTAGTAAACATTTAAACTATTCACAGTGAAATTTATAGCATCCGAAGGGTTTGCAGCAATCAAAACATTTATTTGCTAATATATAGGGAAGGCTGAATTAAAGTTTAGCATATTTATTGCGTTTGTTACAAACTTTGATTCGGAATCTAAATGTTTGTGGAATTTGGTTACGATTCAGGAATGAAATGATAACGCCCAGAGACTTCAGTTGCCAATGGAAATATTCTAAATGAAATACAATTATAAAAAGCGTAATATATATATATATATATACCGTGCCATAAGTCACGATTTTTACACGCCTCACTCCCTTCTTTGACTTTCATAGTTCTTGCCATACACGCGCGTCGATTTTAAAGGCTCTTTGGTCAAGGTAATCGCACTGTGGCCATCCTCGAATCCTATTGTTTTGTATTTTATATCTGCTCAGCCAATCTTGCGTAGTCCATTCTGTATATATGTCCGAATCATCGGAACATGTAGAAGAAAGGCTTACTTTTATACTGACAATCTCTTTCAATTTAAATATGCAACAGAAGAGAAACAAGAACTAGCGAGTGTTTTCCTCAGACTTAAGATCACACGATAGCAAGATGTATAGCATCTAACTGATAATATCATTCGAAATAATAATTAGTATAACAAAATTAAAGAGTCTTTTTTCGATAGTTGTATCTGATATATTTATCGATTACTTATTTCACTCTCTTTTGGAAGACGTTCACAATTTCTCTCATTCACACTCTTTCTCTATTTTAGGTTTTCGGGAACATTGTAGAAGGCAATTCTAAGCTTCTTTCGGGCAGCTCCACAGCGTAGAAGTGCCAGCGGTATTTACGTAGCTAACAATATGTATACTGTATTATATCGAAGCCTTTACTTGGGAAGTGAAGTAACAAAAAGAATATTATTTTCCACATCGCATCCATTTATTAGTATCTCTGCGGTGCTGACCATTGTGGCTCGCTTGATTTATTAGTTGCGTAGCCTCTACAAAAAGCGTGGCGTCTATTGTAAGCCATTTTCCCCTTTCATAAGTCCTCGTAGATTTCTACAACATGATATCTAAGGTTTTATTACTACTTTTGTGTTACAATTTGTGTGAAATGTTTGCAAGAAAATGGGTTACATTCTTTTCCTTGGCTTAATAAAAGATTCTGAAGGTTCTGTAGTACTGATTTGGGTATTTTGAAGGACCTGGGATGTCGAGATTGGATTGAAGGAAGAGTTATGTAACCAAAATGAAATTGTGAATTCTTTTTGCAGTTTAAAGCAAAGGAAGTCTTGGCCTGAGGGCAAGTAATTTATTGATATAAAATTGCTTATTGCATGTACAGGGAGTCTTCGACTTACATCGTTTCAAGTTACAACGAACAATGTTTTGACATATTTATTTCTAAGATTTTCGCGAATCTCACTCATTGATCAAAACAACTTTTAGGATTAAGTATATATATATATATATATTTTTATTATACACAGACCAGGGCTTGACAACACTTCACCTGTTGGTAAGTGAAAGTGAAGTCGTTGTTCGTAAATCGCCCTGGCCTGTTAAAAACCTATTCACTCTATTTTTGAAGATGCCCGCATTATAGTTATTTGGGAACACCGACGCAGGCAGTTTGTTCCACTCGTTGGCAGTGCGTATAAGAAACGAGGATGCAAACCGTTTCGTCCGGACAGGTGGTACGTCCACGACATACGGATGCGTGCGGTATGTGCGTCGGGTTGTTCGCCTATAGAACGGGGATGGAGGAATCAGCTCATGCAGTTCCTGTGCACACTCTCCAGAGTGTAGCCTATAAAACACTGAGAGGCTGGCTACCTTCCGTCTATGTTCAAGGCTTTCCAATTTAGGGTTAAGTAGTATGGAGTCACCTATCAATCTCATAGCACGCCTCTCCATCGAGTCCAATAATGAAAGGTGGCACTTAGCAGCACCTGTCCATATGTGACAGCAGTACTCGACGCATGATCGTACCTGAGCTTTGTACAAGGTAACGAGCTGCTCCGGCGTGAAATACTGCCGCACCTTTGCAAGAATGCCTAGCTTCCTTGCAGCCACCTTTCCCTTAGACTCGATGAACTGCCCAAAGTTAAGGTTATGAGATAGTTCAATACCCAATAACTGGAGGCGGTCAGAGTATTCCAGTGCCCCACTCTGGAAAGTAGGAGCCAAGGTGAGAGGGCTCTTTTTGACACTGAAGAGACACGTCTGGGTTTTAGAAGAGTTGAACCTTACAAGGTTGGCATCGCCCCATTCAGAGACAGCCCTAAGTGTAAGGTTAACCCGCTCAACCATAGCCTCTCTCTCTATCTGGACCTGTTCACGACTGGTTCGAGGACTGACCCGATACCTGTCAGCGATCGTGCTGTCGTCAGCATAACCGTAGATACCCGGTACCAGCAGATCGTTGACATGCAACAGGAAGAGGGTCGCGGAGAAGACCGACCCCTGAGGAACACCAGCATTCGTGAACATAGACTCCGATGTACAGCCGTCTACAATGACACGCAGAGATCGATCCCTCAGGAAGTCCTCAATCCAAGCAGTCAGGGCAGGGGGAATACCGAAAGCTGGAAGCTTGCCAATAAGACTGGCATGTCAAACCCTGTCAAAGGCTTTCGAGACATCAAGAGATACCGCGAGTGCCTCACCATTCCCCTCCAGGGCCTCACAGCAGATATGTGTGGCATACACCAGAAGGTCTCCCGTTGATCGATTCTGACGAAAGCCGTATTGTCGATCGCTTAGGAGATCATTATGTTCTAGGTATGCCATTAAGTGCTGGTTTAATATGCGCTCCATGACCTTGCATAATATGGAGGTAATGGAGATGGGTCGGTAGTTGGCAGGGTTGGCCCGACTGCCCTTTTTGGGTACAGTTTGTATATTGGCTAGCTTCCAGGATTTCGGCACGATTCCAGCCTTCAAGGAAAGGCGATAAAGACGTGTCAATACAGGAGATAACTCGGGTGCACAAGTTTGAAGAAGTACAGCTGGTATACCGTCCGGTCCACTGGCTTTGTTCACATCTAGACGACGCAATGCTCTCAGTACGTCTTTGTTTTTGATGCGGATCTCCATCATCAACGAATCGCATTGAGCCATTTGGGGGGGAGTAGCATTACCAGTGTCTAGACGCGAGTTGTGTGCAAAGAGAGAAGCGAATAAAGCTGCTTTCTCACTAGCGGTATGCGCCAGTGTACCGTCAGGTTTCAGCAGTGGAGGTAATGATGACCGGCAGAAGTTCGTTTCAACCGCTTTGGCGAGCGACCAAAAAGCTTTACTGCCGGATGGTGCAGTAGAAAGCTTTGCGCCAATGTTTTGTATGCGGTTGACGCGTGCCTTCTTAAGTGCCCTTTTGTAGGACTTGGCGGCTATGTTAAAGGCTTTCTTCTTTGACCTCATGTCCGGAGATTTACGCTGTCTAGAGTCAACCCAGGATAGGTACGCTAAATGTTTTTCCTGTTCAGCAACAGGGCATTCAATGTTAAACCAAGGTTGAGCTTTGCCATTGATTGATACGTCAGAGAATGGAATGAAATATTCCATCGCCTGACGCACCACATCGGTAATAGCGTCCGCGCATCTAGATGGATCTTTGGAAGAAAAGCAAACCTGCCGCCAAGGATAAGACGCAAAAAAGTGTCGCATCTCGTCCCAGTCTGCCGACTTGTATCGCCATAGTCGCCGTGAACCAAGGTGATCATGATCCAGCGGAGAGTAGGTCGACACAGATTTCACCAGACAGTGGTCAGACGTTCCTAAAGGGGAAGTTACATTTACTGTAACTTCCCCTTTAGGAACGGATTATATTGATGAACAAAAAGATGGTAGTTGTTCAAAATCTTTTGAACAACTACCATCTTTTTGTTCATCACTCGTGAAAATGATCTCTGTAAAGAGTTCGAAACGTCGGGAAATAAATATAAATAAGGAAGAAATAAACGGGATATAATCCTGAAAGTTGTTTTGATCAATGTTTTGACACTTTTTTTTATTTCCGGTATAGGAGAATTCACTAGTCGCAAGGTTAATAGCAAAATTTTTGCTGACTATCAGCCTTATATTATTACTACCTATTAACATTAATAACATACAAATACCAAAAATAGCTAGCAATTTCATAACCTAATACTCGAGTTACATATGAAATAAATATATGAAAAAAATATGTTTCGACTTACGTCGTTTTCGATTTGCGTCTCGTATTTAGAGAACCTAAAATGCCGTAAGTACGAGGACTGCCAGCACATGATATAAGATAAGCTATGACAGTTCTATAATCACGAAAGTATAGCAAAAATATACTTCACGATTTTGTTTCCCGAAGGTGTAGTCAGCGGCTGTTAAGCCTCGTCTCGCTGTTATGTTTACGTCCAAATGGAATAGGTGGCGAACCTATTGCCATACCGGGCACAAGGTATTCAGTCATCGATACCTGTTATAGTTTCGTGATTATAGAACATACATGTATCAGTAAAATGTAATATCAAGTGGCTAGTTAGGATCATACGATGACTCTCAGTGACATCTCCCCTAACTACAGCCACGCTCATGATAAACCGTATTTCAGATATTGGACGCACAATAATTTATTTCCTAACTGACAGCCGTGAAATTAACATCGTTGATACTTCAGTAAGGAAAATGCGAGATGGAAATATTATATTATACTAAACTTTTTTGTTTGAATCCTTTTGTAATGATTTTGGAATTATTTTCCGAAGTCATCTAGGTTATTAGGTGCATTTTGAACTTTTTCCATCGAAAATTGACAACATTGTATAATTGACAATATTAATTCTATTGAATTATCCTCGATTGCGGTGCGAGTAACTATCGACATCTATTTTTTAGTTGGCATTCGTAATTTATTAAAATTTTAAGATTTTAAATTTTTTAGAAGTCTCGGTTGTCCAGTGATCGAGCACAGAGCTTCTGGTCCAGAGGTCCCGGTTCGAATCCTGACACTGGCTCACATCAATAACTTTTCGAAATTGTTTTCGGAAGTTAAGTATGATAAATATCGATGACTGAAAACTTTAACAGCCGCTGCATACATCTTCGGGTAACAAAAGCGAGAAGTTAAGTTATGTATGTATGTATGTTATTAAAATTTTACCAAATCTAGCAAAATGTAAACTAATAGTTTATCTGTCATGTTATTGTTTTTTGGAAGATTTAAATTATATTAAATTGGTTTCCAACCCACCAACTTGTAGGTAATTTTGGATATATGTTAGGTCTTAAAAGTACCATCTGAAACTTCTTTGAAAATGACGAGGCAGAAAACGTGTTTAAACTGACTATTAAACACCAAACCAAATGATTATAGAGCAGCCGGTTCCTGCTTTAGTCTTCAATCTATTGAAATTCATATATATAGATAGGTAGACAGTTTTAAATAGAAAATATGGATATTGCTATGTATTATAACTACTGATGTTTTAAATAGCATAACATAAAACAACATTACTTCAAGCCTTTTGTTACCCGAAGGTGTAGGCAGCGGCTGTTAAGCCTCGTCTTGCCGTTATGTTTACGTCCCAAATGGAATAGGTGGCGAGCCTATTGCCATACCGGGCACAAAGTTTCCAGTCATCGATATTTATCACACATAACTTCCGAAAATAATTACGAAAAGTCATTGGTGTGAGCCAGTGTCTGGAATCGAACCCGGACCTCTGGATCAGAAGCCGTGTGCTCGACCACTGCGCCACCGAGACTATGATTTATGTTAAACTTATAATTTAAAATAAAATGATAATAATTGTAATGTAATTTATTAAAACACATCCAATGTACATCTTCTAACACCTTTAATAATTATTATTTATTATTATTTGTAAAATATATATAATGTAAATTATTAATAGTTAATATATTCCGTTCAATTATATATTAAAATTTCATGTACACATTTCATCTTATATATTTTTAAATAGACGATCAAAACAATAATAATTATGCTTTAAGGAAAACAATATCATTTTCTACCTTACATGCAATTCTCGATTATTCTTTAGATTTTTTTCTGGAATTTATAAACAATGACATTTCCTTCAAGCCACTACTATTAATAATGACAAAAGATAATAATAGAAGTAACTGTACATAATATGTATAAAGCATTCAACTCAAATAGAACCATGACTCAATTGACTCATTATAGACCACAATAGAACATTCAGATACATATATAACTAATGGAAGTCACCTACAATATATATCTTTCTATATATATTTAACATTAATGACATTCTAACTTCTAATAATGTGATTATAGGTGCCTACAAGTCGCTTAGTCATAATTAAAAGGGGGGTTTCCTTGTTTTTTGTGCTTTGCCACTGAATCATATAATAATATGTACATACTGATATTATGATTAAAAAATTTACATATTTAATGGCCGAGTTTGATACCTACAATTAAAACAATTTACTGCCAACAACTTCATGCCAAGTGCTGAGCGGAGTAAGCATTTAAAAATGAGCGCCACATGACACAATTCTGACATGAATCATACGCTTCTTAGAGGATCTTTTCTTATTCCGAACTCCGAAAATATAATAACTATCAGAAATATATTTTTAGACGTTGCAGAACTATAAGACAATTACTCGACAAATTATTGTAAAGTTTGATTTCTCAAATGATATGCCAACATGGCTTTCAATTGGCCAAAGTTTCCATAAATCGGTTCAGCATATCCGAATATCACACCAAACAGCCTTGCAAATGACTTGTGTGCAGATAATATTATTATAATCTGTATCTGTGACACAAATTCCATGACCAAATAGAACGTGTTCTGGAGGAAGGTGATTTCAGGAGCCTTAAAAATCGACGCGCGTGCATGAAAAGAGTTATGAAAGTCAACGAAGCGAGTGAGGTGTGTAAGAATCGTGCCTTATGGCGCTCCCTTCTCTCTGCCTACCGAGCAAGGGATTTGGCGTGAAGTTATGGATGTATAACATAACTTTATGCCTTTGTTACCCGAAGGTGTATGCAGCGGCTGTTAAGCCTCGTCTCGCCGTTATGTTTACGTCCCAAATGAAATAGGTGGTGAACCTATTGCCATACCGGGCACAAAGTTTTCAGTTATCGATATTTATCACACTTAACTTTCGGAAACAAATTTCTAAAAGTCATTGGTGTGAGCCAGTGTCAGGATTCGAACCCGGACCTCTGGATCAGAAGCCGTGTGCTCGACGACTGGACCACCGAGACTGTAATGTTATGCATGCATGTATGTAACATAATCTGTTATTTTTACTATAAATATGTAAACTCTTATTATTAATAAAAACGTGATTATATAACAATTACTACAATAACAACACATACTCACTACTCAAATACATACATACTATATGTTATTTTAATTTTTACTTTTACACAAATTACGTGCTTTTTAAATATCTAAGTTAAATCTCATTACTCAATGTAAATATATACAACGACAAAATAATTATTATTTATTCATTTTTAAAATAATAGATCATAAAATAATGTAATTATGATTTAAATTAAACATCAATCAATATATCTATGTATAAAATTTACAATCATATATTTTAAAGCATACATTTGGGTACTTAGTTTTTGATATTTGGCTTAAACAAATATAATAACATGTTGATGTTCTACACTTATCTATTCTCTTACTGTACACTGTAATAGTCTTATTATGGTACTTCTATAAATATCTGTTTGACCACATCTCTGAAACTTTAAACACATATACACTTGGATGCTGTTGGTTTACTATTTATATTATTACTAAGCTCAATCCACCAAGCGTCATCAGAGTAGACTTAGGATCAATATTAAATTCGTTACAGTTCTCTAAAGAAGACTATACGTAAATTTCCACTTCAAAATTCAATGGATGATGCCTTTGACTCTTCATTCTTACTGTTACGTATGAGTAGCCCACACCTCCATCGGTTATGTTCGCAGTCGCGTGGGAGAAGTCATTGTCTATAGCCACTACTCCCTGTAAAGAAGGAAAGCGTCATTAGTTACCATCATTGCTTATGATTAAAGACGTCAATATTTGTAGAAATAGAAGGTTCCTTGTATGAATAACCAGCTCGACGGGAGAAATACCTCTTCTCAGAAAATGGACCTAATGTGGTTTAGGCCGAGTTTCGTTCAGTGTGTTGCTCACTTTAAGGTTGGTAATTATGGATTGCAGACGCCCATTTTGCTTGCATCTTTTCCAGCTATCTCGTAAAAAGCCTAACATAGCTAATACGAAGTTACGCCTGATTATGGCAAAAGGTTCCACATCCGTTTCCAAATCTGCGGAGTGACTCTCGCTGACCGCGTCGAAAACGAGGTTGTAAGGAAGGAAGTTGGATTGAAAGAGAGTGTCGGTGTAAAAGAAAAGGCATGGGCCTATGGTTCGGACATGTAGAAAGAATGGATGACGCAAGATTGATTAACCAGATATACAATGCAAAACCGGATGGATGTAGGAGTCGAGGACGGCCAAGATACATTCCATGACCAAATAGAACGTGTTCTGTAGGAAGGTGATGTTTGGAGCCTTAAAAATCGACGCATAACTCTTTTCATGCACGCCTCATTGGGCTTGTAAGAATATGAATGAATCGTGAATTATGGCGCTCTGTTCTCTCTGCCTACCCCGCAAGGGATTTGGTGTGAAGTTATGAATATATGAAAATTAATTTTATTTTAGATAATTGTTTCTCTTACAAACTTTTAGCGAACATGGAGCTATAAGGTAAGCCTGTAGGATAGATTATATGTTCACTAAAATTTTGGATAGCACATGAATAACGAAATATTCATCCAATAACCCTTGTGGATTTATCGCCGTAATGTGAGTGTACAAGTTGTACTTAATGACCAATATTCGGGTGAACATAAGAAATAAATTTGTGAAAGTTATGTTGAGTTCTTGACGGCTGGGATTAATCATTTCACAGTTTTGTATAACTTTATGGGCTAATCATAAGTGTTCATATATTTCCCACGATTTCACTTGCATCATTTTTTTGGGTTTCTTTACTAACAAAAAAATATTCATCAGAAAATTTGCCAAATCTTTAGTGATATTTTAACAGTGAGCTACGCAGTTTACTGCATGAATGGGCAATTAAATACTACGACCTTCTAGAATATCGATGTAAAGTGCCTCCTGCTTTTTTATGGCATAGGAGGGCAAACGAGCGAGCGTGTCACCTGATGGTAAGCAACCTGCACCTCCCATGAACACCAGCAACATATATTGTGTTACCGTTGCGTTGGCGGCCTTCAAGGGAGTAGGATAGGAAAGGAGCACTACGTCGCTCTTCTGAGAGGTTGTGGTATTTCACCGGTCGAGCCGGCACATTCATGCAGCGCACTGCTCTACCACTGTCCTGCTGCGTTTCGTTCGGTGAGAGAGGTATCCAAAACCTTCTCTTCTCTCTTCTTTTCCGTCAAACTCCCGTAAAGATCAGGAAGGCAGGTTGTTTTTCTGCTAAAAAGTAATTGTTCCCGCTTTATTAGATTAGGCCAACCGTATTATCCAGGACCCAATTCTTATTTGAAAAACTGAACCAAACGCTCATCTTAGTGTTTTAAAGGATTTCCATGTCTTATACAAGTGCGGTTTAATACCTCAAGCGCTCAGAGAAGTGATAAGTGAGGCGTTTGTATAAGTCAGAGGAACTTCACGGCATTATTTGAAATGTAAAGATAATTGATTTTTTTACTTAGGAGGTTTATACCACAGTATATTAACATAACACGGGCTCATTTATAAGTGAAGGAAACAACCGGAGTACGGTTTAAATATTCATAACAAAAATCTATAGGAAACTAATTTTTCCAAAATACAAACTTCTTGTCTCTCTTCAACATATTTTGAACCCGAGACCTTTCAAATAGTAGTTGAAGAACTTCAAAGAATCAGAAGTGTCTAGATCATTCGCATGTGATCATATACAGCTTCTATTATTAATATCCAATACATAGGTAAACAATTTCTCGTAAATAAATCAGAAGTGACATTTTTGTCCCCAGTTTGTGTTTTTTTTTTTTGTTAAAGTCTTCTTCTATCCTAAGGTTGAGGCATCAATTGTTACGTGTAATGAGGTTAGTTTCCATATATTAAATATAGGCGTATATATAAATGGGCGAGTCACCTAATTATGATGCCCTAAATTCGGTTTCGGAACCTATTGCCCTACAAATGTGTAAAAGTTAATGGTGTGAGATTTTTATTCAAAAGAGATGTGCTCTAACTCCAGACCAAAGAAACATTGAAATAAAATAAAAACAGTTTAATTTCCTTCATCTTTTCTATATACAATCTATAAATACATACTGTAATAATTACATGCTTGCCTTTTGTATTTATCAAGACAAAAATACATTGTTGTATTTATATAGAGTCATGACGCATGTGTATTGTCAATATATGGAAACTAACCTCATTTCAGGTCAAGTATTACATTCTGAACTTGATTATGCGAACTGTTTGACCTCAGTATCTTTGTGACACTTAAACATAATTCTTAAAATACTTACGGGGTTAATTTAATTCCAATACAATACGCTGGAATTCAATTAAGTAATTTTTTAATTCTATTTTGTTTCAATAACATGTAATACTTATGTTAAAGTAACGTTGTATAACGAATACATTCAGGTCATACTATGAAATACTATCAATATTTTGTATTATTGTGACATAAATACCCAATTTTAGTACTTAAATTTCTATTGAACATTGTTGTAAGTAAATGTTCTTGAGTAAATCCGTTAATAAGTAAATAACCGTGACGATGACGTCAGTATACAATTAACTTTTTCTAGAATAAAATTATATTCACACATTTTCGTATTCCAAAAGTTACAAGAATTGATATTGTATGGAATTTTTAATGTTTACAAACTCATTTTTTGTATGAAAATAAACTATTTGTTATTAGTTGATAATCATTTAATATTGTGACATTCTATATGTGGAGATATTGCAAAAAAATATCCGAATAAGAATGCAATATTTATTATTAATTGGTATTATTAAATAAATAAAAAATAAATTATGCCACTTCACTACTCACCCGTATAGTCCTTTTATCAGGGTCAGTGTATGTCAAAGTTTTGATTCTCTTTTTGAACGGTATCGCGAAATCTTTGACCCTCTGGTGGAATACCATTTTTCGGTGAACACGATCGCCAACGAACATGTCTGTACACACACACACGCACAACAAACACGAGACTGCAAATAAAAGAAACACAAAACGCATGACGAATTTATTTTTACATAATTGCAACGAAATGTATAACTTAAAAGACTGATGGAGTTGGAATGAGCGATTGTATGAATAGTGACTTCATCTGACGTCAGACGTCAGATCATTACTGTCTTGAAGTCGCTAAATGACCTATCCACGGGTATTTTAATGAGCGTCTCGTTCACAAACGATGTTTGACTAAGTAACATTTAGATAAGCAATGTTGGGGGTCATTGGATTTTGTTTGTTTTCCTATTTGTGTGTTATTCGATTTGTGATTACAGGTATTAATATGCTATGTTATGTTATATTAAGTTAATATTATGATCATTAGTCCACGAACATTTAGAAATATCCAACTGTTACTTACTGTAGAAATTAAATGTTATTATTTTTAATTTTAAACAACGTTGTAAACAGGATAAATGCCGTAAATTATAATTATGATAATAATTACAAAATTAATATAATTATACTCGTTTATTTGACCTTGTGCACAATTTGTATGTATATAAGTTTTTATTAAAAATTAGTTTTTTTGTTTTACCAAGAAATAGGCGAAAATTTCTTTTGTAATCGATAAACATTGAAAGGTGTGAATCAATTTTAATAATTTATAAAGATATCATTAGAAAGACACTTTGTTCTGAAATTATATAGCTGTATTCATTTTACGATTTTGTTATATATAAGGGTAACGCGGGCAAAATTGCAAATGGAAGCTCATTAATACACTGAATCCAGAAGCAGAGTGGCCACCAGCGTGATGATGAACAACTGTGAAACAAATATGCCTTAGTTAAAAACCTTGTTGCTTGTAAGTGGACTGCATAGCATAAATTACATAGTCATAGAATACGTCTCAGACATAACAGATATAGCTTCGCTGTGGTTATTAGTTATTTTCGGAGAACTGCTAAACAACGGGAAAAACTAAATATATTTCAAGCAATTCCTGATAATTTTGTCATCGTCATCTCATTTTCAAAACGTCAAAAGACGTATATAAATTTGGAGTAGCTATTTAAAAACGCTTGGGATGCTGGAAAGTGTTTTTGTAAAAAATAAGAATCAATTTATATGAGTATAAAAAATCGACTTGTTCAATTTACCACAGAGTTTCCTTTTTTACTGACAAGATTATTAATCTTCTCTTTACTGGAAAACTTTTCCTCTCAAAATTGATGAGCGATTTTTTTTACTGATTTAAGTTTCAAGAGGTATTTATAACTTCACCCATGTTTCATTTTATATTATAAATTATATTATTATAGTAAAGTCATCATAAAGTTTCCAACGAAATTTTGTGATTTGGCTTCAATAAATTTGATGCTATATGTTTAGGGAATTCCTCCAAATCTTATTTTTTAATCTAAATTAAAAATTAATCAGGAATAGGGCACATTCGCTTGTACTCAGCACTTTTATCCATGTACTACGAGACCAGTCAAATTATTTATGATACACACTGATATTGGGGCATAAACAGAATGAAAACATTACGCTAAAACAGAAGTTTGGGCAACTGCTTATATTCATTTCCCACGAATACGCATACAAAACGTGAATAATGTACTACTTCTCGTTTTAAGTAAAAGGTAACGGAGTAAAATTGATGCACGCCTCACTTTGAATTATAACCGGTAAGGGTTAAATAATCGTTCTAATGTAGATTAATCACGTGTCTGCCTGCTGTTGCATGTTCAAGCTAAATAAAAATAAAGTAAATAACCTGTTATCTACATGAATCAAGTGAATTTATAAATTAACACCTGCCTTCATTGTTTTTGGATAGAGAACGATTTGATAATGATTTATTTTAATGTGTTATCTCAATTGTGATGGAGTATTTGGATTTCACGACGCCTGGACTGTGGATCTCAGTGGAAGATCCTCTCTTGTTCTAGGATTGGGGCAAACGAGCAGGTGGGTCACCAGATCATTAGTAACCAGCGCCGCTCATAGACACCTGCAACGCAGATAACGTTATTTATAGCGGCGAAAAGAGTGGCATGGAAATGAAGGAGGACGGGGGTAGGCCTCCGGATACCTCTCTCACCGAACGTAAAGCGATATGCGCCACTTCAGTGCGATATTCTGATAGATCGTGGTATTTCACCGGTTGAGCCGGCCCATTCATGCAGTAGCTCACTGCATGAATGCAGGAATGGCGTGTCACTACTATTGTTAAAACATTCTATCTCTCTTCTTATTTTAATGTGATCCTTTTTATAATATATTGCGCATATGAATTTTCTATTCATTTTTATACGTATAAATTTTAAAATTATAACCCAACATCGAAAGTAATATTTTATTAATCATTATTCTTCGTTCCGGTCTATTATTATGGTACGTTACTAGTGACTGCAACTGTGGCACTGATACCATACAAATTCTTTAAATTTTTGGCTAATTTTGAAATAACTTATATCTTTGAACAATTAGAAAAACACCTTTTGGCACAGCAGACTGGTTTCCTGGTTTTGTTCCTGGGCTATTTATACTTAATGAACTCTGACAATATTTAGTTTAGTTTTAAATAAAATTTCAAATTTACCTTTGGAACCACTGACCTCATGAAGTCAGAAACCAGGGGGTGGTAATAACCTTGTTGGGAACCTATGGCCTATATATGTACAGGAATAAATTCAAACGTGTTGGTTATATTTCCATTATAAATCCCCAGCATGACCAACGAAACCGATTTCACCGCAGAACTAAGTACCCGAGCTTGTTTATTACTTATTCATGTAGAAACTATTATCTTTTGTCTAGAACGTGGGCTGCTGTTACGTTTGAGGGGATTTAGGAGGGATTTTCTGCCCTCATAAATGATTCTATGGATATTGCCGGTGGCTTCCGAGAATTGTTCATGACATTGCAGTAGTGTTTATTTATAAATACAGCTACGTTATGCTGTTTCATCAGTAATGACTGTCTGGTATGTGTAGTTTTGCGTAATCAAAGACATAATAATATGAGGTTACTTAATTACTTAGACTCGGTAGACCAGTGGTCGAGCACCCCGCTTCTGAATCAAGAGATCGCGGGTTCAAATCCTGGCTCACAGCAATAACTTTTAAATTAATTTCGAAAGTTATGTGTGATAAATATCCATGACTGAAAACTTTGTGCCCGGTATGGCATTAGGTTAGCCACCTATATCATTTGGGACGCAAACATAACGGCGAGTCGAGGCTTAACACCCACTGTCTACACCTTCAGGTAAAAAAGGCATAAAGTTTTGTTTTGTAATGATGTTTTTTATGTTATGAGGATTTTTATCCTAGACTTGAAATATTTCTAATGCCAATATATATTTGATTGAGTAATTTTGGAATTCATTTTTGATCGGCATTTTTTTAGAATTTCGTTCAAAAGAGTTATGTTATTTGGAAGTACGTTGGGCGCGATAGAAAAAATAATGGAAGTGAAAATTGGAGTTCAAGTGAAATCTGCAGCACTATTTTATAAAATGTGAGAATGTTTCCGGAAACCAATTTATGAACTTATTGTAGATAGTTAACTTTACTGGTCGAGCTAGCCCATTTAATATGTCTGTCTCTACCGCATGTAAAGGTATATACTGATTTACAGTAAGATCTAAATTAATCCGATTTAAATATCATTTTTCCTCTTTAAAAGTACTAAAAAGTACGTCTGTTCCGAACAAAAAGCAACGTAACTTTAACTCAAACACAAAACAAAATGAACGATTTCCTTTTCGTTGCAAAACATACAAAATAAGTAACAGACAGATAGTCCGGGAAATCCCGCCTAAAGTCGGTAAAATCCTCACTGTAAATAAAGGGGGGGTGAATCGATGTCGGGGTTGACTGTTGTTCGAACGATTCTTTTTTCATTGCATTGCGCTGTGATATATTCTGTATCTGAATCTCTTTTTTTCAGATAGGCTTTTGCTGTGACGTGTAGGCACTGATTTTTTTGTTTTTTATTAAGGCAATAAAAAGAAATCATTGTACATTTTCCTGGATCTAGACCTGGATAGTTATTTATATATTATCATAATATGAAATATCTGTAAAGGTTGTAGAAACAAAACCTGACCACTGCAGCAACTGATACTATTCAATACTGGAGCAAAAAACTTGGAATGAAATAACTTTTTTCAGTTTTTTTTTCAGTTTGAAAATTATGACAACTAATTGATTAATACTTGATTAATGCAAAATGGAAATTTGTAATATAAACAAGGTTCTGGAAAGTTTGGAATTCGAAAACTTAACAGTAACAAAAGCTTTTGGATTCTGAGACCAGTGCTTGACATCACCTCATCTGATGGTAAGTGATAGTGAGGTCGCTGTTGATAAAGCGCCTTGGCCTGTTAAATACCCATTCACTCTTCTTTTTGCAGATGACCAGATTTATTACCAGATTATGACCGTATTCGAGAATACAAGGTAGTGTATGATAGACAGTGCGTTACCGGCCTTTAAATATAGATAGCCGAGATAGAAAAGGTTAGGAAGTAGGATGAAAACGGGAGAGGGATGAATGCATCCGGATACCTCTCTCACAAAACGAAACGCGGCGGAGCCACTTTACGCTGATATTTTGAGAGGTCGTGGTATTTCGGCAGTCGAACCTGTCCATTGTTTAGCAAACTGCGTGGCTCTACTTTATTCAACTTCTTTTTTTGTGTTTTTTTAATTAGAATATTAATGTTAGTTATCATTAGGTACTATATAACATTAGACAGATATCTTTTTATGAAATCCTGCTTCAAACTTTCAACAATCTCATCTCAGTAAAACGAAAACGAACTGATCCAAATTTGCACGATACCGAAAGCGGAATTATGATGAGGATTTTGGTTCCGTAAGTAGTATAGCTAATGGGATCTGCGAGTAAGGCACGCGATAGGATCAGCTAATGATATTCACCTTCTTGGAAAATTGCTTCCTTTATCCACACACGGCGTGCGTTTAGCGATGGAATTTAGGCGAGCAATCCTCACAGGTAGGGCGTTGCCATGGTAACCAGGCGAAGGCTCATGTGAGTTCCAAAACTTTAAATTGTATTACCATGCTCCGAACACAGCATGTTTCAAGACAAATGTTATTACGTACTAGTATTATATTTGTTAACAAAATGCAATCATCTTGTGCTGTGCAGTAGAATATATAACACAACAACGTTTGGTACGAAATAATTTTATTTTGCAGACGATGTGTATGTATTGTTATTCAAAATTGTTAACAAAACGTGCCTTTATTAGTAAAGCTATGTGAGTTCCGCTTCACGAGGTACGAGTAACTTCAGGTATTAAGGGACTAAAGTTATAACCAAATGAAATATTAATTTTCTTGAAATAGACGTTATATGCCTTTTGTCATACTTCAGTCATAATTTCTTTAATTTTAGATAATTAATATAAACCAACTTGAAAAAAAATGAGAAGGTTGTTTATCCAGTTGTATGATATTGATTTGATAATCATTGTTTTCTAAGAACATCATACTATATTATTATGAAAACATTTATAAAAAAAAATGATTTTTTTATGGGATAGGAGGGCAAACGAGCAGGCGTGTCACCTGATGGTAAGCAACCAACGCCTCCCATGGACACCAGCAACACATATAGTGTTACTGTTGCGTTGCCGACCTTTAAGGGAATGGGGATAGGAAAGTATGGGGAAGGCGGGTGGGCCTCCGGGTACCTCTCTCACCGAATGAAACGCGGCATAAGCCACTTTACGTCGGTCTTCTGAGAGGTCGTGGTATTTCACTGGTCGAGCCGGCTCATTCATGCAGCGAACTGCTTGGCTCTACCACTGGTTTTTCATTTGAAAGCGTACATGGTCTGAAATTGGTGTATAATATAATAATAATATAAGTTTTTGTCAGCAAGCAAGCTGAACCCAATTTATGTAGTGTTTTAATATAATAGCTTGGGCACAATACACACAGCGCCTTCTAGTGCAAAGCTAAGAAACTAAATTGCTATTGCTTGTTATGGAAACTAGATAACGGATATTATAACATTTTAAACAGCCAGACGCCATATAAATACTCATGCGTAAATATTTGTATTCGTTGAGGATCGAACCTGCCGATCTCAATTCCGCAGATGGCTGTTTTACCAATGCACCACGAGGCTCATCGTGTAACTGTCTGGCACATACTTAAAAATACTACTACGCAAAATATTATTTGATCAAATACAAAACTGAAAAACCTCATACTAAATCACAAGACTTGTCACGATTTATGCCTTCTAATACCTTCGAATAGCGATTCCTCGAATGAAATATTCGACATCATAGAATAAACGGGGGTCATGTTGCTATGTATATGTTATTATTATGTCGAGGAGCACCACAACTTGTTCAGATTGACATTAACTGGAATTTTCGTCCCATTTATTATTACTTTTTTTTTTTTTAATTTTTTTTTATGGGATAGGAGGGCAAACGAGCAGGCGTGTCACCTGATGGTAAGCAATCAACGCCGCCCATGGACACCAGCAACAGATATAGTGTTACTGTAGCGTTGCCGACCTTTAAGGGATAGGGGATAGGAAAGGACGGGGAAGGGGGGTGGGCCTCCGGGTACCTCTCTCACCGAACGAAACGCGGCATGAGTCACTTTACGTCGGTCTTCTGAGAGGTCGTGGTATTTCACCGGTCGAGCCGGCCCATTCATGCAGCGAACTGCTTGGCTCTACCACTGTTAATTATATTTACTTATATTTACAGCTCTACTTTTAATGTTAAGAAGTAGCGTGACAATAACTCAAAGCATTAGTAATTTGTGATAGAAGACCACATTAAAACAAACAAACTTCGAATCTTACAGTGATAGAGTCGTTCGGTTTGCTACCTTAATGGGTCATTATGTTTCCTTCGGCACTTCGACAATTATCTTGAGGCACATCACCTTTCCTTTTTCCTTTACATCCCACTCCTTTAAATACCTCAACTGTAACATATATATGTTGCAGATACCCATGGGCGGCACTAGTCACCTAGTCTAGTCTAGTCACCAGGAGATCCTCTTGCTTCCTTATCCCTGAAAAAAATATCTTTATAACATAGTATAGATTTGATAAAAGTCTGACTTTAATTTTGAACAAATAAATAAGTCTAGTCGTCCGTCAATAATAATTTAAAATAATTTAATCAATGAATACAAATGGTGTCGTGTTAATTCAGATGAAATAAAATTACGTTGGCAGTGATTTCGAGAGAAAAGCCAATACAAGCCGTGTCCGGTAATAAAACACGGATCGACTGAGTACATTGTAAAAATTATGTATTCCATCGACAGTTTTGTATGGTACTAAATAAAAATAAAATATACAAATTACGTAATGTATCTTGTGAATTGTTTTGAGATTGAATGTTTTTGTTTTCCAAAATATTCAGTGTTGACGTTGCTGCGAGTGTTTTTCCATTATAGAGTCTCTTGACTGGAGGATGCTTCCCGGTCCTTATAAACAAGGCCATTATTATCAGAACTACAGCTCGTAGATCGTGTTAATGTACTTTATGGAAGGTTTCCTCTAAATATATCGTCGGATTTACTGACAATAAAGGGAAAAAAAGACCATTCTTTTACGGGAATATCGAGCTTTTACAGCCTTGTGGAGTTCTGAAAACTAGAGTGGCACAAAAAGAAGTATTTATCGTTTGGTTATCATTTAAGGTCATACAAAGATCTAATAAGATTATACTACACATATGTATCATTTAATAGTTTATGTTTTTAAATTTGTTTAATTTTTCAATTTGACCTTTTAAAAATTTAAAGAGAAGGAAAGTAATCTTTATTAACAAAATTAATTAAACATTAAAAAACAGAAGAAATATATCATAAGAATTTTCACTAATACATACGAGTAACTAGAGGATGTTGCGATCAAGAGGGTTGCATTACGCTCTGAATTAGTAGGTATTGTAGGCAGTATATACATATCAACTTCAATTACGGAATTGCTCGGGGAGCATCATATCTGTCTGAAATATTTGAATATATACATAATAGGTTGGGGAAAAAGTATTTTCGTATTTTTGTATGAAAAGTCAAGACATTTTTTTCAAAGTTTATTTACATTTATTTACAATATATATGTACCGTTTTGTTGAATAACTTTCTGCCATTTTGTGGGCAGAGACATTATCCCGTTACTGTAGAAACTTTGGGACTTCTGATCAAAAAAACGGGACAAATAGTTTTGGCAGTCCTCTCTTGAGGTCAACCTTACAGAACCTAAAGAATTCTGAAGAGACCGAAACAGGTGAAAATCTGAAGGCGCAAGGTCAGGGCTATATGGTGGATGCACTAGGACCTCCCAGTCGAACTCTCTTAATTTTTGCTGAGTGGCTAAAGATGTGTGTGGTCTAGCGTTATCGTGATGAAAGACCACACCCTTCCTGTTGATCAATTCCGGCCGTTTTCTCTCGACTGCTTCCTTTAATCTCATCAGTTGCTGGCAGTAAAGATCAGAATCGATGGTTTTGCCGGACGGTAAAAGCTCATAATGAACAATGCCCTTCCAATCCCACCATACACACAGCATCACCTTATTTCGTGTTAGGCCAGGTTTGGCCACAGTCTGTGAAGCCTGGCCAACTTTCGACCACGACCTTTTTCGCACGTTCTTGTCGTACGTGATCCACTTTTCATCGCCAGTTATCAATCTCTTCAAAAACGGCTCGGTTTCATTACGTCTCAATAATGAATCGCAAATGAGTACACGGTTCATTAAGTTTCTTTGAGTGAGCTCGTGTGGCACCCAAATATCGAGCTTTTTTGTATAACCAGCTTTCTTCAAATGGGTCAAAACTGTTTTGTGGTCAATTCCCAGTTCTTCAGCTACATCGTAACTACTAATATGCCGATCTTGCTCCACTCTTTCAAAAATGGCGTCCATTTTATTCGTAACAGGGCGACCAGAGCGAGGTGCATCTTTAACATCAAAATTTCCGGACTGAAAACATTTGAACCAAATTTGTGCTACTCTTACTGACACTGCATCAGGTCCATAAACATCACAAATTTTTTTCACTGCTTGAGTTGCATTTTTGCCTTTTTTATAATAAACTTTTAAAATGTATCGAATTTCTTCATTAGATTCACTCATTTTTACGGAGAGAAAAACAAATGAAAAATAGCGGGAAACAACTTTTTTTTATTTTTTTCTTTTCTTTATAATGTAACCTTTTTAATGTTACCAAAACCAGCCAGACACAAATAGTACAGTCAAAGAAATTTTATAATAAGTTTATACCTACGTTATGCGAAAAGACTTTTTCCCCGACCTAATATATTATTATGTAGTATTACATTGGGAGTAAGAAAATAATTTTAATTGCTTATGCCTACATTTTCCTTCATTAAAGGAGTGAAGTCACAGTTACACTATGATTACGTTTTTGGGCTGTCCTAATAATAGGCAACTCAAACGGTATAGTAATAATTCAACTCTACCTCTATAAATAAGTCCGTGTGTTTGTTAACTTCTCACGCAACAACTACTCAACCGATCATCATAAAACTTTGCACTTACTTTTGGAGGTATCAGAAGTAAATTGGGATGGGTACTTATTATTCAAAAATATTTTGACGTGACAACGTCTTAAATTAGGTTGCGGCTGGGAGTCACTTATGAAAAAGTGTAACGCTCGGTAACGTTACGATGAGTCACCGAACGAGAGAGAGGCCCGCCGAATGCCATATGTCAATGTCATACTATTGATAAATGTTGATAGTGTTAAGTAAATTATTAGTTTAAAATTAATTAATTAATTAATTATTATTTTACAAATTTTCATTAATTTCAAATTTATTTAGCAAAAATTTGAACCTTCGATCTGAATAAATGTTTTGATTTTCGAATTGATTCTTTAAAATTACAAATATTAAGAAAAAGTGGCAGATATAAGAAAACTTGATTTAAACTGTGTTGAGCAAGAATTTTAACATCTAATTTAAGTAAATGTTTTAATTTTCAACTTCATCATTTACAATTACAAATTTTAATTAATTTCAAATTTATTTAGCAAAAATTTGAACCTTCGATCTGAATAAGTGTTTTGATTTTCAAATTGATTCTTTAAAATTAAAAATTCATCCATTCAATTTCAAATGTTCAACAGGAATCACCACTCTCAAAACAATGGAAACGGACGAGCAAATGCCTTCAACTTAATTATATTCATATCAATAAATATTCTACCGAGAAAAAGACGTTGTCACGTAAAATCTTCGCCCGTAAAACCGACTTTACAGGCAACCAGATTTTTTTTTAATATATTAAAAGGGTTGGCAATTTGTTATAAGTGGTTTAATAAAACAAATTCGCCAGGTCAGCTAACAATAAAATTGTGAATCTGTCAAATCTGTCATCAATTACTGTCATATTGGAAACTGAAGTAAAGATTATCTTTACACACATACAGAGCCTTAGCCAACAACGGCAGCCGAAAGCGATAATTGATCCTTGCCTTATGAAACGAAGCCGGACATAACCGGATATGTCTGCTCTTAGCCGGACATAACGCAAGGATAATTGCCACGTGCAGATCGATAGATGGATATCCGTATGGGTGGCGTGCATCAGTAATTGCCCGCTCGAGGCTGGGGGCATTAGTTCTGACTATTGATTCCATGATATATATATATAATAACTGTGAATTAGTAGGTATATCAGAGCTGTAGGTAATTGGGTGACATTATGTTCTACCTAACTGCATAATACCGTTTGTATACCTAATCTCATAGTCTCGGTGGTCCAGTGGTCGAATACCCCGCTTCTGAATCAAAAAGTCGCGGGTTCGAATCCTGGCTCACACCAAATTACTTTATGAAATTATTTTCCGAGGTTATGTTTGATTGGGCATTAACATTTGACTTTAGTTATTTTATTTATATATATACAGGCGGTCCTCGACTTACGTCGTTTCGATTTACGTCGTTTCAAGTTACGTCGAACAATGTTTTGACACTATTCCTCAAGCATACGTCATTTGTTTCGATTTCCGGCCTAGGAGAATTCACTTGTCGCAAGGTCAATGTCCGTGTGGCCGACTTGGCGTGGTGTCGGCGTGCGGGGAATACCCCGCAAACGCTGCTGATTTTGTTTAGTTACTTAAGGGACAACGGACAATCAAGACGTAATACATTAGTTTTTTTTTTATTTAGCGAAGCAAACTAAGTAGTATTGATAGTTTCTTTAAGCCAAAAGTTTAATTTATTATTTCTCATTACATATGTATTTTGATTACATAAAATTTTATAATAATTATTAAAATTAATAACACACAAATACCAAAAATAACGAGCAATTTCATAAGTGCATATTATAATTATTTTAAAAACTTACTTTTGATAATAAAGTTTGTATATCCTTTGTTATAAATGCAGTTTTTTTTTAATTTCGAGTCTGTGTGGAACCTAACCCTTGAGTTTTACATGAAAACATATGAAAAAATATGTCTCGACTTACGTCGTTTCGATTTGCGTCGCGTATTTCGAGAACCTAACATGCCGTAAGTACGAGGACTGCCTGTATTTAAATACGCTGTCTTAAAATAGTTTTGTATTACGAAAGGATTAAAAAAAGATACATTAGTAGATCATTTAAAGTAGAACAGAGACAGGAAGCGCTTAAAATGGATAGACGGAAATCGGTCTGACGTGCTGACTCCATTTTAATTGCTAGCTACCACTCGTGTCAATATGACTATGACAAATGGTAGGCCATTTGTTAATGGTTTTCTTACCATCAATATTTGTTAATCATTTTGAGATATGTGTGCAATAGATAATGAGTTTTGTTTTATTATTTACAAACAATCTATTTGATATCTGATAGATAAAGATAGCTCCGACAGAGAAAATAAGGGTTAAGTATTTTATAAAAGAGAGACAAAATAATTGAATTAAAGAAGTAGATGAACAGTTATTACATTAACTTAACTTCACGTCTTTTGCTACCCGAGGGTGTAGACAGCAGCTGTTTACGTCCCAAATGGAATAGGTGGCAAACCCATTGCCATACCGGGCACAAAGTCATCGATATTTATCACACATAACTTACGAAATTAAATTTCGAAAAATCATCGGTGAGAGCCAGTGCTAGGAATCGACCCCGGACCTCTGGATCAGAAGTCGTGTGCTCGACCACTGCGCCACCGAGACTATGAGAAAACTAAACGTACCTATACAAAAAATATTTTATTATGAATATAAATAAAGCAACACATAACTTTATCATTTTCAATAGGAACAAATATTTTATAGAACTCCACCCAAATCTCTTGTATACTGTATTTTTATAAGTCGTACGAAACATTTTCGCGAGATGAAATTTCAAGAATGCGCCATCTCGCAAGTCAGTTGAAATGTTATGAAAGCTTGTAAACTATCTTTGCTATTCTTTTGATAACACTCGTGTGACCATTATTTTTACTTATTTATTGTTTTGTTATTAAAATGAAAAACACTGTCTCGGTGGCGCAGTGGCGAGCGCCCCGCTTCTGATTCAAGAAGTAGTGGGTTCAAATCCTGGCACTGGCACACACCAATGACTTTTCGAAATTCTTTTCGGAAGTTATGTGTGATAAATATCGATGTCTGAAAACTTTGTGCCCGGTATGGCAATAGGTTCGCCACCTATTTATTCCATTTGGGACGTAAAAATAACGGCGATACGAGGCTTAACTGCCGCTGCCTACACCTTCGAGTAACAAAAGGCGTGAAGCTATGTTTGTTTCATCGCTACAAACTTTGTCGTCCATTTACCTATATCCAATCCATAACCAAATACGATTATTTGACGAAATAAACGCATTTAACTTTTTTGTAGTTTTGTGTTTTTTTAAGCCACAATATGATTGATTTTTATTTAAAAGAATCATTATTAATAATATTAAAATAAATAGAAATATGTAGTAACTATTTATTTATTTATTTTTTGTGAAAGTGATACATTAGAGTGTAGAAGTACCTACAAAACTGTATCAGTCGTGATCGAGGAATCGAGTTGTCACTAATAATAATAATAATATATCTTGGACACAAATCACACAGCGCCCTCTAGTTCCAAGCTAAGCAACTAAATGCTTGTGTTATGGATACTAGATAACGGATAATGATACATATATACTTTTCTTTTGTAAATAAATCCTTATAATACATAGAAAAACACCCAGACGCCACACAAATATTCATGTTTGTCACAAATATTTGCGCTCGGGTGGGAATCGAACCCCCCACCTCGTTGCTACAGCCGGTAGTTTTACCAATGCGCCACGAGGCTCGTCTCGTCGTCGCTCGTTGTGGCTTTATGGACTGTGTTTATTGTTCAAGAGTTTTGTACTATTTCGTTAATACTTTGATGTTAAAAAAAAGGTGGTTGGACGTGGAGAATTTCATTCATGGTAAGAAAAGGTGATCGTGTGGAGTGGTGAAAACTCAAAAAGTTAAAAGGATTTTTCCTGTGCGTTGCCATTCGCTTTTTTATAGAATAAGAGGGCAAAAGGGAGGGGAATACGGAGGTAAAGGAAATGGAAAGGGCCCCTGGATACCTCTGTCACCTCACGAAACGCGGCACGACCTACTTTATGCCGATTTTCTGAGCGGTCGTGGTATTTCACCGGCCGAGCCTACCCATTCAAGCAGCGAACTGCAACCCTCTAACACTGTTTGTATTAATTTAATAACTTCATATCTTTTAGTGATAGTTTCACTGAATATAAGCTAGATAACATAAGTAAACAAAATCACTCCCTTTTCTTTATTTTTCATGTGTTAACAACGAATACAGAATGAGGAAAGAAAATATTATCCGGAAATTAATAAATTTATGGTCAGTCTATTGTTAAAGCGCACATCTTGTACGAACGAACGTGTTTGTCTTTCTTGAAGAATTATTATTGTGCAGGTAGTGCTTCTTCTATAGACAGCTATTTGAAAGCTCTGCAGACATTTTTCACGGTCTTTTCACAGAACATGCATTTTTATATAATTTTAAAAGTTAATTTTGGAAAGTGGGTCTCGTACTTGCCTACGGAAATTTTAACGCAAACTTATATATAATAATAATTAATATGTCCCTGATATTTTAAGAAACTAAATCAATTAAAAAAATAACATAACATAGCTTCACGCCTTTGTTACCTGAAGGTGTAGGCAGCGGCTGTTAAGCCTCGTTTCGCCGTTATGTTTACGTCCCAAATGGAATAGGTGGCGAACCTATTGCCATACCGGGCACAAAGTTTTCAGTCATCGATATTTGTCACACTTAACTTCCGAAAACAATTCCGAAAAATCATTGGTGTGAGCCAGTGTCAGGATTCGAATCCGGACCTCTGGATCCGAAGCCGTGTGCTCGACCACTGGACCACCGAGACTAAATAAAAAAAAAATAGTCAGTTGTTATATTTATCGGTCTAAAATTAAAGTATTACTATTGTATAATACATATTATACCCGGTAGGGGCGTTAAATATGTTAAACGATTGCACGTCACATATAAAGATCCACTTCAAAAAACACACATTACCTTTTTATTATTATATCGTGTCTCCATCTGCTATCCACCCTTATTAAGTTCCATTTTAATTATTGCTGACGTTAAATTAATTTATAATTTCATCTCTATTGAACTTAATTATAATTTTAATATATCCACTATACAATAACGAATATTTATATAGAGTTTGTGATGATATTAAACATAAGTTCTTAATTGTGTTAGATGCTTAAAGTTTGGAAGTAACTCCTCGTAAACAAGATCCTTATAATAGTTATTTGTGAGGCGAATGTAATCTTGTTTAGTTTGAACTGTGGTATAAGTCACAAAATCGCAACAATAAATAATCACAACTTGCTTATAAGTTGTTTATAAATCAAGGACGGTATGGTAAAAAGACTGGACTGCCCGATAGTTCGAAAGAATGATAGATTTAAGATATTAATTATGTAATAAAATGTAACAAATTTAGTCTATTAAAACCTACCTATAATCTCGTATTTTTATATGACACATCACATCGAGTTGATTATGCATTAGTACACTAACTAATTGGAAAGATGCCGGTTCGAGCCCGGCTGACACAACAAAAAATATCTACTTGATATACTACAAAAACCTCGCTATCTATTTTCATGTTTAATTTACAGCTCAAAATCAATATTATTCATATTAAACATGTTGTTATATTCACGAACATGTTATAACTCGTACCAAATACTTCGAGCGTGATCTTATTGCACCACTACCCCGCAGACTTTTGAGGTTGAGACGAGTCGCACTAAAAGCATGTTGTCTACTCCAATTTTCCATTGCTGTCACACCCCATTCTGCCACTCTATACAATCCTCTGAGACTTTGCTCTTTGTTCTCCTATGATATATCAAAAAATACATACTGTCACATATCATATTCAGTTTATTTAATACCCGAATACGGTTTCTTACTATTGTCCTTCTAAGTAACATTTACAATATAGTTTATGTAATATTTGATTAAATTTTTATAAATTTTATAATATTTTACTTCTGATTGATTGAAACTTTTGATAACATGGATAGTTCGAAAGGATGGCATGTTGTGCCGACTGCACTTAGATTGGGATAAGAGTAGGAAAATGATGAATGATCACTTCTGATTAAAATAACTCTCTAATAGTAAAAATAAATATAAGATTAATTCATTAAAAGCATATTGATTCTATAAATACAATTCACTTTTAGTATTACACTGTACATTACACATTACCTATGGTATGAAGGATCTGATGATTATAACGATACTTAACATAAATGCACCCGTTTTTCTACCCGAAAGCGTAGGCAGCGGCTGTTAAGCCTCGACTCGCCGAATTGTTACGTCTCATATATATTTTTTCCAAATTGAATATGGCAGAACCTATTGCCATATACACCAGGCACAAAGTTGTCAGTCACCAATATTTGTCACACATAACTTCCGAAGTGAATTCAAAGAAATCATCGGCGTGAGCCCGGAATCGATTGTCCAACTTCTGAAGCGAGCAGCTCGACCACTGGAACACCGTGACTTTAATGAATGAATGATACAGTAAATCCTTTTAAAAATGATTATAATTGAAACCGGCTTAATATACAATCTTGTTTGATTTAAAATTTATGCGTTTTTGAATAATGTGTGAAATTGTCAATTATCTTATCATAATGCCTGTAAAATGTTATTCAAAATCTATTCCTGATTGCAATACACCGCCATAAACATGACTATCATTTACTAGATTTATTCAATATACATGCATTAAAAAATTTAATCATGTCTTCTTTAACACCAAGTAAGAATATTTTTTTTTAAATTATCAGTGAATTTATAAAATATATATTCAGTGTGCCGATTATTATTATTCGAAAGTTTTTTTTTTTATAAGAAATTAGATGGTTTTATTTCACGCATCTTGGAAACGGCTATAATGATTAGAGTGAATTTATGAATTAATATAAGCTTCCCAATTTTAACTTTCCATTTAAAATCGTAAAACGTAATAAAGACGAAAGAATGATATTTAATTTAAAGAAACAAGAAAAAAAAGCACCGAATAATGTATTAACTATTTTTTCATTTATTTTTCAGTCTTAACAATGTTTGGTATGTTACAAATCTTTACCATTGCCAATTCAGCCTCCATTTTTCATGCTGACTATGATATGGATAATGCTGTAGGCTACAATGTAGAATCTGAGTACTACGACGTTCCTAGAAAGCTCCTCATTTTAATTTTACGCCGTGATAATAAGAATGCACCACTGAATTTTTTGAAATCAATATTAAGGAGGGATGGCGAAGATGACATAAAGGAAGAAACAGAAGAAAAGGATGAAAAAGATGATAATGATAAAGAGGACGATACAGAGAACAAGGACGATAAAACTGATGGTGACAGTTGTATACTCACTGTTACAAAATGCAAATTACCCAAAATCGGTTATGGCTATTACCCTTATTACTATTATCCTTATTATAGTTACTACCCATACTACTATCCCTACTACTACTACCCATATTATGGGTAACAATTATTGAAATTAATTTACAAACTTGACGAAATGTAAATTATTAATAAAACTAATTTGATTTTATGAATAAAGTTTAACAGTGACAGAATGGGCCGGCTTGATAGGTGAAATACAACAACCTCTTAGAATATCAACGTAAAGTGGCACATGTCGCGTTTCGTTTGGTGAGAGAGCCACCCACTTCCCCCATCCCGTCCGATTTAACTGCCGTAAAAGCCGGCAAAGCATCTGTAACACTATCAGTATGCATGCATATATAAAAAAATTTGGATTAAAAGAGAGTGTGGGTCGGCTGCCGCTAAAGATTACAGAGCTTTATCCGTATCCAATCAGTTTTTATGTAAAAGAGTAACAAAATTACATACATTCTCACAAACTTACTTGTATTTGATATTTCTAAGATGAGTAAAGACAAGAAGTGTGGATGTGGATATTTGAGATCTTTTTTAAACATTGATGTTCTTATTCATATCCTTTTGTGATGTTTTACTTTAATTCAAAAAAATAAATACATCATTTTGATGAGTGTGAATCATCGTGTGAATGAGTGACTTTTTTCTTATAGCGGCAGAGAGATTCCTTTGCTTACAGCGTTTTTTTTTGCTCATAGAGAACTACCCGCTAACCTCCAAGGCTCGGCCGCTCACTATAGGCCCAAGTCAGAAGTCAGACTGTGGGACCAAGTCGGTTTTACCGCCACCTCAAGCGTATAGCGCTTGATGGTACTCATAAGGGCAGCTGCACCGTGAATTCCTCCACTCCCCAATATCCGGTTGAGTTCCGTAGCAGTGTAACGCCTACTGACCGCGCGCTGTGTCCGAAAGCTAGCTGACACTTCTATCCGTGCTTGAACGCCAGAGAAGCCGGCTACCAGTATCCAGCTGGTTCCTGAGCTGAACTTAAGATGCAAATACAAGTTATAAAGGTGTCCTGGTCTCCTGGTTTCCATCATCAGATCCTGACCTGGTCAAAATAGGACCATCTTGAAAGTAAACACGATCGAACAAAAAAATTTTTTGAAATCCGTCCATAATTGACGAAAATATCGGTGAACAGACATAAAAAGAAATATATTTGCCCTCTTTTTTTCGAAGTCGGTTAAATAGAAAAAGAGTCTAGGTGGTCCAGTGGTGAGCACCCCGCTTCAGAATCAAGAAGCCGCCTGGTTCGAATCCTGGCTCACACCAATGACTTTTCGTAAGTTATGAGTAATAACTTTGTGCCCGGTATGGCTATAGGTACCTATTTCATTTGGGACGTAAACTTAACGGCTAGACCAGGCTTCACAGCCGCTGACTACACCTTCGGGTAGAAAATAGCGTGAAGTTGTGTTTTGTTATGTAAAAAAAAAATCAATTGAAACGGATTAATATCAATCTTGTTCGATTTAAAAAAATATACACGCGTTTTTGTAAAATGTGTGAAATTGTCAATTCTTCAATCTTGTCATTCTGCCTTTTAAAGTCAATTCAATTCAATATCTACATGTGATCTATGCTAGCACTTAACACCAGTAACGTATACTAGATGCATTTATTGTATATGTGTTAAATTTTCAATCATGTGTCCTATAACAACATGTAAGATTATTTTTTTATACCTACCACCTATTCCGTTTGGGACGTAAACATAACGGCGAGTTGAGGCCACTGCCTAACTAAACCTTCGGTTAAAAAATGCGTGAAGTTATATCGAGCTATATTTCACATATCTCGAAAACAATTATAATTATTTGAGTGAAACTTAGAATTGTAATAAGTTTCTATTTTCTCCATTATTATTTAAAACGTTTGTCGAATAACAAATTCATTTTTATTATTTTTTTCAGTAATACTAATGTCTGGTATGTTACAAATCTTCACCATTGCCGATTCAGCTTCCATTTTTCATGCAGACTATACGAACAATGCTGTTAGCTACAATGTAGAATCTGTGCACCAAGATAGGTCTAAGAAAGATCCTCATTTTAATTTTAAGCCGTGATAATAAAGAGGTACCACTCAATGCTTTGAAATCAGTGCTGAGGGATGGCGACGCCGATAAGGATAAAAAAGAGAGCGGATGCTATGTATACTTTTATACGGGTTGCACACCCCCAAAAGGAAAGGACGGATATTCCTATTACCCATATTACTATTACCCTTATTATAGTTACTACCCATACTACTATCCCTACTATTACCCATATTATGGGTAACGATTATTCAAACTGATTTTATGTTTAAAATTGACGATATGTGCATTATAATTAAAATCACTATTGCTTTTATGGCCAGTTGTTTTAGTAATGTTAGTATAGCAGATAACAAACAATGTTAGCAGAAAAGACCAGCTCGCTATTCAAAATGTGATACTGATCTCAACGTTAGCTAATGGATGCGAGAGTTGGCATACCCTATCCTAGTTTATCCTACTTTCATGCAGCACACTCTGCCGAGTGGTGCATGAGAGTAGGGTATACGTGGTCGTAATGAGGGCACTGCGCAAAATTTGCGTAGTGACTCTCGCTGACTGCGTGGAAAACAAGAGTGTAAGGTAGTTGGATAAAGAGGTCTAAAAGTAATAAAGAGCATACTCGAATTTGACTTAATATATATATGCATTTTATTGCAAACGCTGAGGAATCTATCTCTGAGGGTTCAGTAACGCTCAGTGATCATATGGTTAGTGAACTTTTTGTAGATATTAATATGCTCTATAATATTAACTATAATTTTTTTGTTCTGTTATCCAAACTTTTCGCAACGTACGTGATGAAAGAGTTTTATAGTTGATTTACTTGTCACATAAATGTTTATTTCTCAACATTGGATCACGAAGAAGTGCATAACATCATCTTCAATCCCAGAAACTGAATCGCCAAAAAGATCTGGCGGTGGCATCAATTGTGGTAATTTAAGTTTGCCTCTGAAACAACATGACTAAATTCGACCCAATATGTTTGGTACAAGGCCAGGTACCATAAAGTATAAATAAATCAATAAATATTGACAGCAATCACATAACCTATGACGTAAACCACTTATGAGATGAAAATGATATAGTAGGACCTGTTAAAAAAAGTAAAAAGAAATCAATTGAAACGGCTTAACAAACAATATTGTTTGATTGAAAAATCCATAATCGGTCTTATAATGTATGAAATTGACAATTATCTTATCATTCTGCCTTCCAATATCAACTTAATTCAAATTCTTGAGCTCATCACAATACACTCACATCAACATGAGTAACATACACTAGATGTAACTTATACATGTAAATATATATAAGTAAATATTATAGGCGGTAAATATTCTGTCATGTCTTCGATAATACCATGTAAGAATACATAATTGTTTTATATTTTCTTATTTTTATCTATATTTTTATGTTTAAATGTGTATTTAGTGTACCAATTAAAGTAATTAGAGAGCTTAGAGTATTTGAATGTTTTTGTTTTTATCAGAAATTATTATTTTAATTTACAACGGCTCTAATCATTTGAGTAACAATACTTCACTCAAATGAATATAGCCGTTGAAATAACTTTTTTTTTCAGTAATATTATTATTTTGCATGTTACAAATCGTAATCATTACCAATTCAGCATCCATTTTTCATCCAGACTATGATATGGATAATGCTGTTATTCACAATGTAGATTCTGTGCTCCAAGAGGGACTAAAAAAGTTCCGCATTTTAATTTTACGCCGTAATAATAAGATTGTACCAGTCAATGTTTGGAAATCAATAAAGAGGAGAGATGGCGATGAAAAAAAAGATGACAAAAAAGATGAAAAAACAGAGGACGATAGTAATAAAAAGGACGATAAGGATAAAGAGGACGATAAGGATAAAGAGGATGATTCGGAGAAAGAGGACGACAATGATGAAAAGGACGATTCGGAGAAAGAGGACGATAAGGTTCCAGATGGATGTCCCGTATACGTTTTATCAAATTGCAATGGACCTGGGTTTGGACCTTTTCCTTCTATCCCTTATTATTACTACCCATACTATCCATATTACTATTCCTACTACTACCCATATGGTTAACAATTTTTGAAACTGATTAAATCATGTATTTAAAAAATCTGACCATTTGTGCATTATTATTAAAATTGCTTTACAATTTGCAAATTGCTTTTTTGAGAGCAGTTGTTTTAGTGATATTACCATAGCAGATATCTGAGCGCCAAAAATGTTAGTAGATAAGCACAGCTCGGTACGATGCGGTGCTGATTCCAATGTTAACTTATGGGAGCGAAAGTAGGATAAACACGGTTGAGGTAAAAATATGAGGGATAAATGAGGGAGCTGTGCAAAATTTGCAGAGTGACTCTCGCTGACTGCTTTGAAAACAAATTTAATAAAGGAAGTTGGATTGAAAGAGAGTGTCGGTGTAAAGATTTTTTTTTAAAAACTTGCTAAGTAAATTGTCCCATGTAAACTTTAGTCATCCTATAAAATTATACGGTGATGCAACAGAAATAGCTAATCACGGCAGCTTCACAAAAAAATCAAAGTACACCAAACTGCAATGAATGAATGATAACTCTTTATTTGCACACCAACAACAATAAATCCGTTATTACACTGAATTATAAATAAGTCTTATAGCTATGTACAAAAGGCGACCTTATTGCTAATATATTTGCAATATATTTTTATATAAATGAGAGCAATAAAAATAAATAAATAAATATTACAGGAATGGTTTCAAACTTAAACTTGGCAGATAAGTTAACTAAAAGTCTGGTCAAACCAAAATATATTTATAACAGACAAGATAAAAAAAAAATGATTTGGTTATGTAAATAGTTGTAAGGAAAATATTTAAATGTAATTTGTTGTAACAACATAAGATTATATATTTAAAGAAGTGTGTTGTAATCGGGTATTTTTCTAAATTTATTAATCTCAATATATAAATGAGGCATCTGTTGACGTGGTCAACTAGCACTACAATATCTTCCCGTCTCTCTGATTACTACTGTTTGTCCAGCCATTATAGTAAGTTCAGCTTGGAATCCGAGAAACCTAGCTGTAAACACTTGACAACCTAATAGTATGTATTAATTTTTTTTTAAATATCTTATTTTTTATGGGTTTTTGCTATTTGCATTTAGAGGGCTGGTCTATTTTTCGCACAAAAGATTAGCATTCCCATTCAGCGTAGTAATGTGGCCAGTCTTCTAGGCTTTCTGCCAGTAGACAGAAATGCGGAGAATTTTATTTAAGCTAGTTTTTTTTAATGTATATATTGTAAATAATGTAATCAATTTATTTCTTCTTATTATGGTAAATAAATATACAATATATTTGTATTTCGTGTCAATATTATAGGATATAAAATTCTCTACAAATATTGCTTACACCAATGACTTTTCGAAATGACTGAATGATGACTGAAAACTTTGTGCCCGGTATGGCAATAAGTTCGCCACCTATCCCATTTGGGACGTAAAGATAACGGCGAGACGAGGCTTAACAGCCGCTGCCTATAGCTTCGGGTAAAAAAAGGCGTGAAGTTATGGTACGTATGTTATGTTATTATATTATACTTTATCATTTTTTTCATGCATTAAATATATATAATAATGATAACCGTTCCCTAAAATTATTTAATTATTGAGGTTTCGAGACAAACTTTAGGGTCAAATAGGTCAATATGTAAGTATTACAAAGTCCGAGATTCTTTATTATCATTACATAATATAAAACAAATTCACTTTCCGCTGTCTATTCCCTCATATGCGCATATCTTTAAAACTACGCAACGGATTTTGATGCGGTTTTTTTATTAGTTAGAACGTGTTAAACCACCCCGGGTTTTGATCTATAATTCATATATGATGTTGTAAAGATAAAATGATAATTTTCAAGATTTAACACTTTAATTGCAAACGCAGGCTGAATCCCAAGTCCCATTACAGCATTAATTTTCATCAAATTAAGTATCTTAAACAGATTGTGCATGTAATATAGATGATCCTGGCCCTTTACAGCATGCAATTTAAACGAATATTCCCGAAGATATTGCAGTATTAACTTAAATAACACAAATTGAACCTAATGATATCCAAAATTTACTTATTTATTATTTTAGATGCGGAACAAAGTTCGCTGGGTCAGCTAGTATCAAATAAAACTAATAGTTATACAAAACGTTATATTCAACAAATACATTTGTGAAGTTACCTGTCTACATATTACTTGTAGGAAAGAGTTTAAAATAGCATTGAATGAATCCATGTTTTGGTCAAACTATAATGTCTGAGGCATCAATGTAACTACTGATCAATCAATAATTTTTATGAATAATTGATAAATAGTTTTGTAAATAGAACAACAGGGTGAAGTGTATTTAGTTCAAAAGTTTAGTTAATCATTACATAGAATAAAATAAAAGTCGCTTTCCGCTGCCTGTCCTCTTTTATGCTTACATCTTTGAAACTACGCAACGGATTTGGTTGCACTTTTTTAACAGATGGTTTTTATGTATAATTCAAGTATAACAAAAAAAGTGGTGGTGGTTTTAGAGATTTAGCACATTAATTGTGAACGCTGCAATAGTTACTGTTGATGCGGACCAAGGTGCATTGGAAACGCTAGCGACTGCAGAATCGAGGTTGGCGGGTTCGATTCCTACCCTACCCTACAAATATTTGTGACAATCATGAATGTTTTTATGGCGTCTGGGTGTTTTTCTATATATTATATGTATGTATTTACAAAAAAAAATATTATGTATTAATATCCGTTAACTAGTATCCAAAGCACAAGCATTTAGTTACTTACATTTGGTTGGAACTAGAGGGCGCTGTGTGCATTGTGTCCAAGATATTATTATTGTTATTTTTTTTATGGGGTAGGAGGGCAAACGAGCAGGCGTGTCACCTGATGGTAAGCAACCAACGCCGCCCATGGACACCAGCAACACATATAGTGTTACTGTTGCGTTGCCAACCTTAAAGGGATAGGGGATAGGAAAGGATGGGGAAGGGGGTGGGCCTCCGGGTACCTTTCTCACCGAACGAAACGCGGCATGAGCCACTTTACGTCGGTCTTCTTAGAGGTCGTGGTATTTCACCGGTCGAGCCAGTCCATTCATGCAGCGAACTGCTTGGCTCTACCTCTGACTTCTTAATTGTTTGCTTTCAGGAAATTTGATTTTCAATTTAATCAGATTGATGGCATTTCTACATTGTTATTTTATCAAAGTTCTGTAATATCAAAAACAAAACGAAACAATATGCTGTCAAGAACTTGAACAACTAAATAGAAGTTGTTTACTTCAATGTCGGACATTGTGTTTGTTATCGCCCGTTTTCAAATAAACTTTTTCGATTCCATCAAACATCATTCTAAAAGAAAAATTAAAATAATCTTCATCAAAACTTAAATTAATTTTTCAGATGAGACATCAGATTACACGGTTTCCTACAACAAAAGACTTTCCACGTCTATTTTATATGGCATACGAGTCAACAGTGCAAACGTCTACAAATATTAATAAACTTAATATCTATATAAATACGAATACGAATATTATTATGAAAATCAAATAAAGCGTATGAATTGGCGTTGAAAGATCGTTTCTTGTTAACAAAATTTAATCAAACAGACCCACACCTAGAAGACCAAACTTTAGTCTGTTTAATAAGGAATGGTAACAGACACCGAGGCAGACAATAGAAGCCCGACGGAAATCGCACACCGAGGTATTTCTACTTTACGCGAGGGTCCGATGGAAGGGTTACGTATTAGTAAATCCATTCCTTCTCTTCCGGCAAAATGTTGAAAACAATTTGCTTCCTATTTTATGAAAGCTGTCCATTTAATGTAACAAGCGACAGATACTTTTGGAACAACGTGTTTATATTTTTTCTATTTCAAATGAATTCTATCCAGTTTTGTGATTCTCAGTTGGAGTTTGAGAATTAGGGTAAACATAACATAACTTCACGCCTTTTTCTACCCGAAGGTGTAGGCAGCGGCTGTTAAGCCTCGTCTCGGCGTTATGTTTACGTCCCAAATGGAATAGGTGGCGAACCTATTGCCATACCGGGCACAAAGTTTTTCAGTCATCGATATTTTTCACACATAACTTTCGAAAAGAACTTCTCAAAGTCATTGGCGTGAGCCAGTGTGAGGATTCGATTCGGCGACCTCTAGATTTATAAGAGGGTGCTCGACCACTGGACCACTGAGACCTTAAGAGAATTAGAGTAATTGTTACTAATCGAGTCTTCATTCATGAACTTTTCAAAAAGAGAAAATTGTTGTTTGATCACTTCAGACAACTTTTGCATGAATAGAGAGGTAGAATCTTAACGTGATGATGAATTTGATGAAATTAAAGTTAACATGAGGATATTACATAAAGCAAAGCTTTCAACAACGTTGAAAGTATTTTAAATATGATCAGTAGTGTCTGAGCTTAGTGTGTTGAATGAGTCGTTACTTTTAATTACAATTAGGAGAGGTAAATTTTACCATATTTTGACTAAAGTGAAGGATCGCTGTAAGTAAATGTTTTTATGCGTATTCATACGTACCTCCATAATATAATCCCGAGCAAAATGCGCAAGTTTCTAAAGTATTATAGCTCGAGCCGGTTGATAAAAGACTGTCATTCCACATAACGGCTGGGGAAAAAGGGGTGGGATACATTTAGTAACAACACTCTCTAATGCTCCCATCTATCTGGAGTAATCCCATGAAATTTTGTGGCGTGTTTGTGTGATATTGCATTCTCTATGCCTGGTATGTGGACAGGGTGAAAATATCATTAAATAACATCTACATTTAGTTTTAACATAACTTCACGCCTTCTTCACGCCGAAGGTAAAGTTAAGCCTGGACTAGCCGTTATGTTTACGTCTTAAATGGAATAGGTGGCGAACTTTTGCCATACCGGGCACAAAGTTTTTTAGTAATCGATTTGTATCAGACATAACTTTCAGTCATTAGTGTGAGCCAGGTCTCGAAGCTGATGCTCGACCACTGGACCACCGAGACAATTTTCGAACTATTCAGACGAGAGACAAATCCGAAGTTTATCGTATTTCTAAATGAGACACAATAAGCTTGAGTGATTATTCATTTCTTTGTATCTTTGTGACATGAAGACATTTTATCCTTAATTTAATTAATTTGCGTAACACTTTGGTCCTATCTTATATTACTAATTATTATTTAGATTTTATGTTATTTTATATACAAAGTCGGTTATGTGATAAGAACAAGTACCTAGTAGTATTTAAATAATATTATAACTTACAATTCTGATATATGTTTACAACAGATATAATAATATGTTCACAATCAAATCACCGTGATATTGACTCTCAATTTATTTAATAAACCCAAAAAAAAATGGCTGGCGTATTTTTTGAACTGTCTGCTGGCGATAAGAGCGGTACGAATGTGTCGGCAGTGTGTGTTTAGGGGGAGACTTGGTTATCGTACTCGGAATCTACGAAGTTATTACATACTGGCCATTTTATGTTACGAAGCTCCTTCACCAAATTCAAAGGCGAATTGGCGAGCATAAAACTTTCAAAGTGCATGATAAGAATATTTACGATTATTAGTTTCTAACTATGTGTTTTTTTATAAATAAAAAAATTTGATTATTTATCATATATACGATTAAAAGACCAGAGGAACTAAAATTTCTCCGCATCTACTGGCAGCGTTTCCAGAAGACTGGCCGCATTGCCACGCTGAATGGTAATGCTAATCCTCTGTGCGAAGATTAGACCAGCTCTGGTTGTACACAGACCTCGATCAGAATCTTTTCAAGCTCTTTATAGAGTGAACAATCATGTCTCTAGAATCTCAATGTATTCTTTTTTGTTGGTAATTTCATGCACTTGATGTACAAAGTGGAAATTATGCCTCGACATAAACTTATTTACTCTATCCTACATTAATGTTTATAACACTTAAATCCGAAAAGATTTCGGGTAAATTCACCAAGTGAATTTAAATTTATTCTTCAGACCTTTGAATCAAAGTACAGTGCCGATAGACGTAACCAAATATTAGACGCATTTACTAATACAAATTAATAAAGCAACATAGTATAGTAATGATACATAATCTTGTCTTATTGTAAATGAATAAAGATTATTCTACGTCTAATATAGTGTTGCCGGCCATTATAATTCCTATATCAGACAGAAATATCTTTAGTAATATGAAAGCATTACAAATTTTGCAACAGAGAGATAAACGCATCCACGTTTTATCTCTACCCCTATTTGTTACGTATTGTGTATTCGTAGTTTTGTAATGAATAAATCTCAAGATTTATCTTTAAAAAAGTTTTCTCATTGTAACACAATCTATGTAAGCGAGACCAAAAAGACAATACGAAATGAGTTTGAAACTGTACTTGTTTCTTAGTTTCGAACTGTTTGCGAAACCATGAAATTATATCAATATAATGATAACGAATATGTTTGTTTGGGTAGCACTTTATTACACATAGATACATAACTTCACGCCGAACAGGCAGGTTTTTTACTTATTTGACTTTCATATATATTTTCACACACGCGCATCTATTTTTAAGGCCTTTTAGGCTTTTTTAACCTTTTTTACTGCACTGTAGTGTCATTTCCACAATATTTTGCTTACAGATAATATTTTTCGAGATAAGATATTAATTCATCCTTAGATTATTGAAATAAAATAAATTGTTTATAATTAATTGTCGTATTTAAACCATCCTCTTTTGTCGAAAAAGTCATAATCATATTTGTAAGTATTTCCTACTTAATTTGTGTGATAATAATCGTAGAAAATTTTGAAAAAACATTTTCTCAATTTGTATGACATGAATTAAGGGTTTGTGGGATTGGTATTGATAAGTTCTGTATACGTTAAGTCTGTCTGTAGATATCAAACGACGGAGGCAACACGAGAGAGAGGGGACCTGCGAGATAACACTCTACGGCTTACTTCGGCTAATTTGTTACTCATTGAACGTAAGATAAGTCTTAATGCATGAAGCTGCGTTGATAACAACATGATCGTATATTTTCATTGTTACATAAAGACGTTGTTGTAATTTCACCCCCTTAATATCTGATGGTGTAGTGTATCTGTAACTATGTTTTCACATGCCACAGCAATTTTATAGTTACAAATTATTTGTTATTTGTATATCAGTCACAATTTTTTAAGTCATCGATATCTATCACATGGAATTCTCTTTAAATTGTATTGGGTGTATGAGGATTTGAACTTAGAATCTCGGATTTAGAAGTCAAGGAGTGTCTGCTAAAACATTTAATCTGAAAAGACGAGAAGATGCTCCATGTCATATCAAATCCCGTAATCACCTCTCATGATATCAGCGGGAAATGATGAGATAGCACTATTCTCACAGTTTTTACAGTTACGATTCCATATTTATATAAATTTATTGAACATAATTTTTTAAAAGTTAATCAACCTAATAACATTAGTTTTAACACATATTTAAATGACGGAACATGTTCAACAATTTTTACGGAACGTGTTCTATCTTTGGACTTGGTCTGCACCTCAATATATTATAACCCAATGTTTATAGTGTGTTTACTGATCTGCTGGCTTTAGCCCAATACTGTCAACTGTTAATAGAGGGAGCACGTGGCGCGATTTAGTGACTGCTCCTTTTATCCCCCGACGTCCTCCTGCTTTTAAGAGATTTTTCACGATTAATTTTCTACTACAGACAGTGTCACTCCCATTCGTTGGCAGGACGCCCTTAACAAAAACACGGATTATCTTATAAGCCGCCCGTTAGACTCTCAAATCTAATTTCCTGTTTATTTTTATTATTTGGGTGTTGTTGTTGTTTTGTTGTGTTTATTTAATGAAACTTCTTGTAATGTGCTTGATGATAGTTTTTATGTTTAACGATTTAACACTCAACTTTCAATAAATACGTTGTCAAAGTTGTATTACTAATAATTTGTATATATATATATATATATTTTAGAGTAAAAAAGTCGCGGGCTCGAATCCTATCTCACACCAAGATATGTATGATAAATATCAATGACTGAAAAATGTGTGCCTGGTATGGCAATAGGTTCGCCACCTTATTCCATTTGGGACGTAAAAATAACGGCGAGACGAGGCTTAACATCCGCTGCCTACACCTTCGGATAAAAAACGACGTGAAGTTATGTGTTATGTTATGTATGTATTTTTGTGTATGATTGATAATTAAAACAGGCGTTTTCCAAAAATCTTTGGATCCCTACTAATACTATAATAATAACAATATAAATAATAACTATAATAAAATATAACTATAATGTCAAAAATCATAAAATATAGTATAATTTACATAAAATATTTTATCTATGTCCATGTCATTTAATCAATTTGGTAAAGGCAATATAAAAAAGCACAGTAGGCTATTGAGATTGAATTCAGATGTGTTCGGTGAGTAGCACCAGGTACACCACATATTCCATGGGACTATTTTAAATAGGAATATTTCGTTGGGCAAGATTTGGTAAAACGACTCAAGACATAACTTACTAAGCGTATGAATCTGTTAAAAATTCAGTATACAGTAAAATAAAAATAATTAAGTATATGCACTGAAAGCAAATGTGTCATTTAAATTTCAGTGAATCATCAAGTGTTTTTTTTTGGTACTACAAGTGAAATTTGTAAGTAATATAAATAAAATATTAAATCATCAAATGTAACATTACTTAATTAGCTGTTGTACAGAAATATGAGCTTTTCAGAGATATTTTTTTTTATGGGATAGGAGGGCAAACGAGCAGGCGTGTCACCTGATAGTAAGCAATCAACGCCGCCCATGGACATCAGCAACACATATAGTGTTACTGTTGCGTTGCCAACCTTTAAGGGATTGGGGATAAGAAAGGATGGGGAAGGGGGTGGGCCTCCGGGTACCTCTCTCACCGAACGAAACGCGGCATGAGCCACTTTACATCGGTCTTCTGAGAGGTCGTGGTATTTCACCGGTCGAGCCGGCCCATTCATGCAGTGAACTGCTTGGCTCTACCACTGTCAACTGATATTCCTTTTTATTTTAACAACCCAGGTGCAAATTAAACTCTTATTCAAATTAATGAGTTCATTTTATTATATCGTACAAATCAATGTACATTAGCGATTAGCGAGTCTGGCATATATAAATGTCAGTCTGATTTATTACGTAGCAAATTATATATGCATCCTTTTTATCTCCTTCGGGGCTTAATTGATTTGTCGCTTACAACCGTCCATATTCTTGTTTCTCAATTACGAGTGGACCCGTGTCTTGGTATCGCCAACTGTCCGCCATTTTATTTATGGCACGCCAATTGATTGAATTAGTGGCACCCGAGGCGCTTCCACTGGACTGACCTGTTTGTAACAAGGGAAAATATGAAAAAAAGAATTATGGCTCGCCAGTGAGCGCTTTAATTCTGTGCCGCTGTTTACATAGTTTGATTGCTCTCAGTCTATATATCTATTGGTAGCGATCAATTACCATTAAAAACTATAAGTCAGCGATACTTAAAAATTAAGTCTTAACTTTCTTTAGGCTTTCACATTTTCATTTTTTTGAGAAAATGTAAACCAAGAGCTAGACACAATACCAAACTAAAATATTATTAAATTTGGCGCCATTCTTAAGTTGAAACTCAATCGTAAATTGGCGCCAGGCATCACTTTTACTTTTGTTATCTTTTATAATAACATGAACTAAAATACGCATAAGTAGATTCTGTCGTTGATTAATAGAGAGTTATACTAACCGCTGTACACAAGATATTTGTTAAGACTATGAATTTAATCAGTATATGACAAGTGACCCTACTCAATCAAATCGAATTTGATGCCGCAAAAGCTGATTTAATTCTCAACTTATCAAACTACGGCTAATGAATATTTTAGTAGAACCAAGTTAATGAAGGAGATCTCCTTTGTCCCGGGGATGGCTTGATTACTCTGACGGAAACACTCGGATATAAAATCCTACTGAATAGGAAACTGATAGTGACGATGGCTTTCCGATAGAGATAAGTGAAAGCCGTTTATACAGATTGCATAGAGAACCTCAATTTGCAAAAGGAGTTTTTTTTCCGCTATATTATTTTGAATCTTATTTTTTCTATATTAAGGAACAGTGTTTCTTTTTAAATAATATCTTGATGGTAATAATCTCTGGATACAGAAATGAGAATTGAAGTATTCTTTTAGTTTATGATCATTCTTCAGATAATATTTTGGATAGATACTTGGACTATTTTCTTTTATAAAGATTACTTGAAAACAAAATATTTTCTTTGTTCTAAATCTGTATATTATGTTAAGTTTAATTGAGAAGTTAAGCCGGTTAGGTTTCTATTTGGTTTAGAGAGAGACCTACAGAGTCATGGCAGTATAAATCAATAGAATCAAGATCAATAAAATAAAGCTAAGCATGCTAGAAATACATTTAAATACAAAGTATTGAATATTAGCCTGTTTTAACAACGTAAAAATGATTTTTAATACTGTTGAAATTAAATAAGCCGTAGCTTGTTAACAACCTAGCTTGCAACCCTTGGGTTGTACTATCAACATCACTTACAAGCAATCTTTACAACCATTTAAGACATATATTTATAAGAGTCAAGAGTACTCTAGAGGTTGAGCAGTCTGCTTCTGAATCAAGATGTCGTAGCATCGAATCCTGACACACTATTTACTTTTCAGAAGTTGAAGAATTTGCGATATTTATCCATGATTGACAACATTGTGCCCGGTGTATGACATTAGGTTCCGCTACCAATTCTGTTTAAGTCTTAAAAATCGGTAAAGTAGACGCTTCTTACACCTTCAAGTGGTAGAGCCAAGCAGTTCGCTGCATGAATGGGCCGGCTCGACCGGTGAAATACCACGACCTCTCAGAAGACCGACGTAAAGTGTCTCATGCCGCGTTTCGTTCGGTGAGAGAGGTACCCGGAGGCCCACCCCCCTTCCCCGTCCTTTCCTATCCCCTATCCCTTAAAGGTCGGCAACGCAACAGTAACACTATATGTGTTGCTGGTGTCCATGGGCGGCGTTGGTTGCTTACCATCAGGTGAAACGCCTGCTCGTTTGCCCTCCTATCCCATAAAAAAAAGATAGAACAAAGCGACACATAATCTTATCTAGTATATCATCTTCGTGTTCTGTGTCGTCACCACGAAATTGTTAGGTAACTAATACGTGACTAGCATTTGGTTAGTTCCCAATTGACACATTCACACACGTGCCTGGAATCTCCACACATTGGGAACTAATCTCGGGATTTCACTTGTATTGCTAATATTTCATTTGATTTGTTATTGCTATGTGTAAGTAACTTGTGTAGTTGAATTGTCATAGACGATGTCAGTATCTAAAGCAATAGATGTCAAATTTAATACAGTATTTGCTAATGTTCCACAAATAATATTCTTCATTATGAAAAAATATCGTTGTGCTTTATCCTGCAAGGGACTTGGTGTGAAGTTATGTATGTGTATGTAAGTATAATAAAAAAAATACTTTTTTAAAAGTTTATTTACATGCTTTCATTCGCGAGCGTGGATGCTGCTACATATATTCAAAATCTTGGAATTGACAAGTTGAAAACCTGTTGTATCATTATATTCTCAAAAAAGTATTTCAATACTTTAATTACTATAAATGGCATTGTAAGTTATTATAGCTGGAAGACAAATCACGTCTAGTTGTTTACTATTTTGATTTGATTTTAAGTACAGTTCACAAACATATTTTGAATGTTTTATTATAATAAAATAACGTTGTAAGAAAAACTTAAAATCATCAGAACCCTTATCATGTATTTGTTTTAAGAGTTCCTGCATTAACTGTAAATGAAACAGTTTTTTTTTTTCATAAATATATAATTTCCCGAGGCTTGCACTTCAACAAAAATCATTATCATTGAAAGCTTTCCCTGCGCTTCAGTATATGCAAAAGCTGATGTACGAACTGAGTCGGCGCGAAATGACATACTGGAGTGGGGGGGCGGTAGTAACCTTATGCCTACGGCACGGGGAGGTTGTGTCGCTCGATATCATATACACATCGCGATCTCAACAAATCGTAAATATATATCAACAATGTTTTTGAATTTGTTGAATAAAAATGCGTCGGCAAGTTGGATATGACTGACAATGGGCGTGTATTAAAAGGCGGTGTTTAAAACTATGTGGTGTCTGATCCAAAGTGATTGTTTATAAGTAGTGTCAAGTATGACCGCCGGCGCAATTAGAAGAGATATTTTCATAGGGAACCAGTTCAAGTTTATAATTATTTTGCATCTTCTTTTGAGTCTCCATTCAACGGTAAAAGGTAAGTAAAGATTTTGATGTTTTTATTGTTTTTAAAATTGTTATTGTAGCTAATACGATTCGGTCTTTATTAAAATGCAATGGTTTCCATAGATATTGTACTTTTTTTTTTTGGTAAATTATCGATATTTTATTTTATGCGTATACATCCAAAGTGATTGGTCAATGGACCGATTATTTGATTAAAAAAAAAACATGTTTCTGACATTAGGTCAAATAGACAAAAATATTTATTTAGTAATGTTACTATAAATATAATACAAAAGAGATTTATTTGTTAATAATTCTTTTAATCTTAATTTATAAACTATTAAAGCAACATAGTAAGTATATTATCAATTTAAACACTAAACGACATTCATGAATACCTATATCATCGTAAGTAAGTATAGTAAGGTAATCTTGTTTGATACTCATATCATTTATTTTACTGAACCTGCGACCCTCGTATCGCTTCTGAATCAATCAGTTAAGATCAATTTGTTGAGAGTTATGATTACATGTCTCCACTTAAGATGACTCAATAACCAGACAATGTAATGCAGAAAGAATTGTTCAATTTGTTTTTGGTCTTAAGAGTTATAGCGTTAAAATTATATAAAATTATTTTTTTATGGAATAGGTGGGCAAAGGAGGAACCGGGTCATCTGATGGTAAGCAACTACCGGCGCCCATGGACATAGATAATGTTACAGTTGCGTTGTCAGCTTTTGAGGGAGTATGGTGGGAAAGGAGGGGGGTAGCCTTAAAGATACCGAACGAAACGCGGCATGAGCCACTTTATGTCGTTTTTCTGCAAGGTCGTGGTATTACACCGATCCAGCCAGCTTCTCTACCACTCTTAAATATTTTGTAGATTCCTTGTGGAAATTTGGTGATTAATTTTTAAATTTTGCCTCACATATTCTCAAGGTATTTGTGGGATCGGATAGGCCTTCGGATACCTGTATAGCCGGAGACATGAGCCACTTATCGACGTTTTTCGTGGTATTTCGCTGGTCGAGCCAAATCGCGTTGTTTTACCAGTTTTGTATAGTAATGTTATCTTAGCGATACAGAAACATAGGGACAAAAAAAAAATGTAATATATTTTAATTTATATTTTCATGTGTTAAGTGATTGATGTTTAGCTCAAAGTCGTGCGCCACGTATCAAGGAACATCCAGCTGACACTATAGTAGGAAGAAGTGAACCTGCTACCTTGCGTTGCGTGTCCGAAGGCAAACCAAAGCCGTCAATCCAGTGGTATAAAGATGGATTGCCTCTTGCGCCCACAGATCACCCACACAGGGTCTTACTTGAAGATGGACTGCTGTTTCTTAGGTAACTTTAATTTATAATACTGTCTCTAAGTGGCTGCTTTATTTATTGGTTTAGTGTATATAATAATTACTATTAATATCTGTCTTATTTATGTAATATGTCTGTCTTTTGGTTTTTGTAATAAGATACATGTTTTTCTGAGAACAAAAGCTAACGAGTCTGTACGCCCTCAATATTAACTGATTAGGTACAAAGAAATTCAAGATGGTGCATTTTTTGCTCTAGGTACTTGAAATAGGTATTTTTTTAAGATTTGAATACTTTTTTTAATATTAATTAAAATAAGCATTGATTAAATTTATAATTAACTAGTTGACCCGGCGAACTTTGTTCCGCATCAACAATAATAAAAAAGTAAATTTTGGATTTATCACTTTCTCTTTACTACAATCATTATAGATGCATGCATATACATAGAAGAGGCAACCCCTTGACACCCGCAATCTATTAAAAAAAAATCGCATCAAAAACCGTTGCGTAGTTTCAAAGATCTAAGTATAAAAGCGGACAGACAGCGGTATTTTATACTATGTAATGATTCTGCATATTATTCCAAGAAGGTACGCTGGGAATAATTCAAATCGGATATATTCGCTTTGAGATTATTTTTACTTCAATGAACTGGTTTTACAACAGTTTTTTATTGTTGTGCTAATTACATGTACTGACATGTACACTACATGCTGTCACACAGAACGGGTACAGAGCAATTAAAATATAAGTAAGAAATATTCAACATGCAAAAATCTGTATTTAAATTAAAGCATTTACATAGCTCGTTTTAATTTCTTCAGACTAATCCGAGTTTCTTGTACTAAAACCGTTTCTATTCCGAATTATTTTGTTCGAGGTTTAATTTCAAAGCTCTAGAAAATAGTGCCATCTCAGCTAGTCCACAGTTTGTAGTAAGAGAGATGATACTAAGAAAGTTGTCTCAATAGCTTAGTGATGCAGAATATCGACATAAATTATCAAAGTTCTGATAAATTTTTAAATATTATGTGTAACTAGCTGACCCGGCGAACTCTGTTTCGCATCAAAAGTAATAACTGCTGCCCCGCTATGTTAATACTGCAATATCTTCGACAAATTTGAAGTCGATAGCAGCTATAGGTTAAAAATGGGAATTTTCCATGGTTAACACCCCCGCAACCCCCCTTGTGGGTGGAATTTCGTAAAATTCGTTCTTAGCTGACCTCTACTCGGCGAAAGGAATAATCCTACCAAATTTCAAGTCGCTACGCCTTATGGTTCCAGAGATATCGTGATGAGTCATTATATAGGTGGAAATCTCTTATATATATATATATTAACAAAATTGCGGGTTTTCTTTAATTTTAATAAATTACTCTAGATACTAAAGTTACATTTCAATTTAGAAATATATAAAGCAAGTACGGGTAATTACACAAATAGGCAGTTATTTAGGTATAGACTGAAATGAAATAAAAATGGAAACCTATTGATGAAACTTTTCCAACTCACAGTTATATTAAATTAATATTTATCTCTTTGCTGGTATTGGGATATATATGACAATCGATGGGGACAACAGCCTATTGGAAATCTCTTTAACAGTCGACTGACATAACTGTCGAATTCTAAGCTATCGGAGTTTAGGTACGTCAGCAGGAACACAACTACTCTACTTAAATCTAGACAATTTCCATCTAACATTTTGGAAATAATGTAGTTCAGACTATGATGATAATAAATTCAAAGTGTCTCATTTTAGAGTTATGCGAGGCAAGAAGGAAAACGATGAAGGTGTTTATTGGTGTGTCGCACGCAATTCTGTCGGCGAAGCGGTCAGTAAGAATGCCACGCTCACGATTGCTGGTAAATTTATATGTAGTGAATTGATTACTTTAATTTAATTATTTTTAGAGTAACTAATTAATAAATTCAATTGGTATAATATGATTCTAAAATAAACATAAATTCAGAAAATAAATATTGAAATTAGTCAATAATGATCATCTGATAGTTTAAATACTGGTGATTAGAAGGAGTTTTTTACTACGCCTATTTTATTTAAATTTGGATATTTATCCATTACGAAAACCTGTAGGTTCTAGAGGACATTAAGGTCAAGCGGTATACGGGATCTTTTTTGAGATTTATTTGAGATAGAAATAACCTGCTGCACTTTGAGAAATCAAATAAATACTTTACTAATTTTCCTTCGGACTTTTTGATAATATTTTTTTTAAGCAGGTTCTACATCAGTCGATAGAACCGATCATTTGATCTTTATACATTTGCTATCTTTTGTGATAACATTTTCTGAGGCGTGTAATTTTAATTATAGTTCTACGAGAGGACTTCAGAACCGAACCGCGTGATATGAAAGTAGCCAGTGGTGAACCTGTCACGTTAGAATGCTCATCACCTAAAGGTGTTCCAGATCCAGGCATTTATTGGATGAAAGACGGACAAACTTTAGATGTAGAAGTTAACGGGAGGTAAGGAATTTAAAATTGTGAGTTGAATTAATGTTTGAAATTGGAAATTATAAAGAAAAGAATGGAATGGTTTATGTTTTGATCGTATTCAAACATGGCGACTGCCTGAGGCTAGACGCCATATGTCGTCTCGTATTTACGAGTATGTTAGGGTACGAGCTTAGAATGAACAGAGGAGGGAATACAATGCATCTATCACGAAATTTTTAGACTTGTTAAATAATTCTATATAAATAATAGTATTGTTTTTTTTTCAGGATTACTGTAGGGAATAGTGGTGATTTAAAAATCCTGGAAAGTCTTCCAACAGATAGCGGTGTATATAGATGTATAGCTTCCAATGTAGCTGGTGAAAGACAATCGCGTCCAGCAACATTACTCGTATTACGAAGACCACATTTCCTCGTGAAACCCAATAATATAACGGCACTAATAGGACAGAATGTTGAATTTCACTGTCAGGTAACAATATGGAAAGTTAATACTCTTACTCATAACATGACTTTATTAATTTATAATTATATAGAGTGGTCTGTTTTATGTATGCTTGTTCTTTATATGGCTAATGTTACTCTATTATACTCTATTATCTATGATAATGTTCCTAGATAGTTTTAAATAACTCTGCTACAAGTTGATCAAAATTTAAAATGGAATAAGCAAACATGGTATCACTTTTTAACAGTGGTAGAGCCAAGCAGTTCGCTGCATGAATGGGCCGGCTCGACCGGTGAAACACCACGACCTCTCAGAAGATCGACGTAAAGTGGCACGTGCCGCGTTTCGATCGGTGAGAGAGGTTCCCGGAGGCCCACCCTTCTTCCCCATCCCTTCCTATCCTACTCCCTTAAAGATCGGCAACACAACTGTAACACTATATGTGTTGCAGGTGTCCATGGGCGGCGTTGGCCACTTAACATCAGGTGACACGCCTGCTCGTTTGCCCTCCTCTCCCACAAAAAAATAATGATAAAAAACTTCCAGGCTTCACCTGAATCTGATGTGTCAGTTACTTGGTCAAGAGATAACGGATCATTGTCCCCATATGCCATCGTTCGTCGTGGTTCTTTGAGGATTGATCGAGTTGTGGCTACCGATGCTGGTACATACACTTGCAGAGCTGAAAGCCAAGCAGGCACAAGTGTTGCTAGCGCTACACTTACCATTAATTGTAAGTTGCGTTTTAATTAAACATGTTATTTTTGTTATTTTTAAATTCTATTCTATGTGGGCTAGTGCTCCAGGATTATAAGTCAGTTTTAATAAGATAATTTATAATAATAGCAGATAACAGCCCTAGTTTTTCTAAAGTTTAATGCTTTAAATACATAAATTGGTTCAGTGGTCGAGCACACGGCTTCGTATCCTGACACTGGCTCACACCAATGACTTTTCGAAAATGTTTTCGGAAGTTCAGTTGTAATTGTTGAATTAAATGAGCATCTATTTACGAAAAAAATTGAACTAAGGCTTTTATTTTAGCACTACCTCATTTTACTCGAGTACCTTCAGATCAAACCGCTTGGGAAGGTGAACCAGTGTCATTCCCTTGTGAAGCAGAAGGTACACCTCGACCAATAGTATTTTGGACAATGGAAGGATCTCAGGTATGGCTTGTATAGTGTGAACGTTTTATATAAGCTAATTATTATTTCAATCAGAAATCTAAATCTTATCTACCCTTCAAGATATGTTTATGTGGTTATATTTTTTTTAGGAATTATTATTTCCAAAGTCAACTCATGGGACAGGGTCTTTATATTTGGATAAAGTCCTAACACGACATGCTGGTCGGTTAACTTGCGTAGCGGTGAGTGCGGCCGGAAGCGCTTTGCATACTGCTACATTACAGGTTTGTGTACACAAAATTAGTATGTAGTAGAAGTAGTATTAATATGTAGTTGTTTTCTTAAATTTATGGAATGGTTAGTAAAGTTATTTTTATTTTATATTATTTACCATTCATCTTCTCATAGGTATTAAGAAGAGAAGCAAATTCTTTCAAGGGAGATCAAGAGTCTTCCTCGCCTTATCCAGAGCTAACTAAATCACAAAACCAACCACCTATGACGCAGTATGAACTAGTTCAAGCGAGACGGTATTTACAGCAAGATGTTTTAGCGTTAAGAAGGGTAGAAGGAATTTCCGCAACTACACTTAAAATTGTTTGGGATGTAAGTTTCAATAGTAATTACCTTAATAATTTTTAATCAATTACTTTCCTGGAAATTTGTACATATAATAATATTTTTTTAGGTGTTAACAGACTACAATGAATATTTGGAGGGAGTGAAAATATGGTTTAACGGTACCTCATTTAATCGTCATTACGTCACCGAAGAAGATTATCAGCAATTCAATATATCTTACAAGGAAAACTTGGCCGACTTTAAAAAATATGAAAATTTTTCAATGACCACAGTACATAATAGCGGGTCGTCTAGTCACGTTTTAACTGGTTTACTTCCATTTGCTCAATATGACGTATTTTTAATGCCATTTTATAAATTATTATTGGGTAAGCCTTCAAATATGAGGAGCGGTTTTACAGAAGAAACCGGTAAGAATTTTACTAATCAATTGTTTAAATTTATTCGAATTAAGATATGTAATAAGTTTGGTTTGTTGGCATTAACAAAGACATTTATTGTAGTTCCATCGGAACCGCCGCAAAGCCTCTCAGCGGGAGTAATAAATGCGACTTCAGCATGGATACGATGGGACCCACCGCCCCCACACTCATGGAACGGGGAACTTTCTGGATATTTGGTAGTCATTTTTAATATACAACTAAGATTCATTTTTGAAATTTCAAATGTTGTTTTTTGTTATCAGTTCTTTATTCTTTTAGATTGAGGTACGCGTGGGTGGAAGTACTGGGGGCCGTGTAGTCGGTCAAATGTCTCTTGGCGCGCGTACACGAGCTGCAGCAGCCAGTTCATTGCGAGCTGGAGGAAGATACAGTGCCCGGGCTGCTGCTGTTACACGCCGTGGACATGGACCTTTTAGTCAGCCTGCTCAAATACACATGTTGCCTGTACAGACCCAAAGACATTACGTACAGTATGTCACTTTAATATACACTATATAATAATTGAATGTTTTTTTTAAATTTCAGGTGACGAACTAATTACTTTTTGTTTCAGAACCGAACCAGCCACAGATAAAGCAATACTATCAATGTTCCAGGAAACTTGGTTGTTAATATTATGTTTTACATTGCTGTTTTTAATATTACTCAGTACTGGTGTGGTTGTTTATTTAAGACGAAAGCAATCAAAGCAAAGGAAAAGTCAAAATACACCTGGTAAGTTATCCAAAAGACTGATAAATATACTGCTTTTAGCGGTTAAGGGCTTACATAAAAAAGCGTTTTATATGTAGTATTCAAAAATATGTAAAGTATTTAAAAAAATCATCTTACAGGTACAGCTATTGTAAATGCTCAACAATGTCTTATAGGCAAAGAAGCTGTTTGGCTTAGAGAGAGACCTATGTATGATGGTTCTGGTGATCCAAGGGTTGAAATTTTAAATTGCCATCAAAGTCTTTTACATGGTGAGAATTTATTTTACGTTATAGACATATAAAACATAAACAAGAAACAAAATAAACAATTTTTTTTTCAGGTGGTCAAACAATAGGCAATATGACTATGGAGGCGGAATATAGTCTTCCGCAACATACAAATGCCATGAACTCAGCACAAGAAGAACTTCAAAGAAAAATACAGCCAGAAGCCTACGCATCCAGTGCTATTTATACGGAATTAAATTACCAGGTTCGTTTTAAAAGCTAGATTTTTGTTACAAACTAGCTCACCTGGCGAGCTTGGTTTCGCTTCGGAAGCAATAAAAAAGATATTTTCTAAAAAAAGCAGCCTATGTTACTCCTTATTACACCAACTATCTGCCAATAAAAGTCCCGTCAAAAATCGGTTCAGCCATTTCAGAGATTACCCGACACAAACAGACAGATAGGCAGAAAAAAAATTAAAAAATGATATTTTACTGTACGTACCGTTTAAATAATAATATAAATGTAGTAAAAAGCAATTATTTCAGTATTACAAACATACACTTTAATTTTATTTATATGTATAAATGTATTGATAATTCAATTACCTACTAATATTAAATTTAATATCGTCTTAATATTTAATATTCGTATTAAATATCGTTTTCATATTGTCTTTTTACTGCAGGTTCACACTGACACAGAAGATTCATGTATGAAATGTGCCGTCAGCCCTGGCTCCTATGACAATAGCATAGTCAGATCCTTTGGAGAAAGTAATCAATACTCCAACGAAGAGTGTTCCACCTGCTGTAGAAGTAGCAGTTCCACATTAACAAAAGAGTATAGTGAAATGACCAAATGTGGTAATGATGATGAAATGCAAGATCTGTCAGTTGAAGACTGTCCGTCTTGTAAGACTAATCATTCGAGATCATCAAGCCATCATGATGCTAATAAAGAATGGACAGTGGCAGAAGTGGAATATGACTATCCTCAGTGGCATTGGTTAGGCAGAGAGAATACATTTAGACAAAACAATCCAGGGTTCAGGTATGCGACCACCGAGAGAAGTGGAGATCAAGAATGTAGAATGAACTTATGTGATATTATACCTCCACCGCCTTACGAAAGGTAAGTTATTGGTTAATCTTTTCAAATAGAATATGAATTTATCTTTACTTGATTATTTAGATTAGCAATTCATTATATTCATTAACATATATTATACTGGCTGTCAGGACAGACTTTGTTCTGTCAATAATTATAATATTTAAAAGGATATAGTGTCCAAAATATCAATAGTCTAGGAGTCTACGTCAACGTCACACGTATGTATAGATGAATGATAAGATTATTTTCTACAGGGAATCCGCCTACTGCGAAATGCACGCATTTACCAATCACTCAGGGACATCTGGTTGTTCAAGAAATACGTATCGAAGTTAAAGATAATTTATAAATAAATTAATATAGTCAATAACAATGTATTACAAGCAATATTACTTTATATTGGACTGTACAAATGTATATAAAGTTTTTCTGCATATATTGAAAGTAAAATAAATATGAGACTCCTGTTACACCGTCACGTAAACAACGTCTATTGGATTATAAATTGGGTAGTCCGTTTTTTTAAATAGTATATTTTTGAAGTCTCGGTGGTCTAGTAGTCTAACATACCGCTTCTGAATCAAAAAATTGTGGGTTCGGATCCGGGCTCATACCAATGACTTTTCTAAATTGTTTTTGAAAGTTATCACACAACTTATCACAATAAATATCGATGACTGATAGCTTTGTACGGCAATAGGTTTTCCATCTATTCGATTTAGGTCGTAAACATAACGGCGAGTTGAGGCTTAACAGCCGCTGCCTACACCTTCGGGTAGAAAAAAACGTAAAAGTGGTGGATACCTATAGAATTAGAAATTATAATATCTGTTGGTAGGGTTAATATTATAAGTATATAGTTTCTCTTATTTGTTCCATACTAAATAAATATTATAATTGCAGCTTTGTAAGTTCATTCAAACATTAAATATTTTTCAAGGCTCTTTACAATTCTGATGTGAGTCATCGGTTATAAAAGGGAAGGTCTTATTAATTATGTCTATAAAATACTAATTTGTAATAGTTAATTATGGGGAGCGACAACCCCAATACCACGTACTATGTTAATCACCACCAGCCTCGCAACCATTGACTAAAATAGTTTTTTGAGATAATAAATTACATTCACATTTTTTTAACAGTTTTCCTATGATTATTAAGTAACTATACATATTAAAAAAACAGAAGATAAAGCATAATCTTAACATTGATCCGGTGTTGCAGATGTCAATGTGCGAAGGCAGTAGCTTTCTAACAATTGCACCGCACAACTATTTGGGGAATGAATGGGAAAAAGAATTTGTTAACTTCTTTTTATTTATATCCCTTTAAGTTTTCATGAAAATCATTTCTATCGATCGTAATATTGAGATATTTGAATGTTTGTTACGCGACGGTGTGACAAAAGTTCTAGAGGATTGTAGTTCTTGTGATGTGCTTATTCAAATAGACTGCCATCTAACGTAAATGTAGGTTCATAGGATTTCATCTTTCTATAGTGTCTGTGATATAGTATAATTTCGTATTTAAACTCAATTTTTTATGTAAATATTTTAAAATGTTTGATAACCTTATACAAATTTATCATTAACTTAATATATAATTATATAGGTATCTTGTGTAGTGAATAGTGAATAAAAAAAAACAAGTAATTTTTAAGCCACAGTTCTAGGTATATTATTGTATCATTTTGTACTGAAACAAGATTCCTACACTGCAAATATCGAACTATAATTTGTAACTTTGTAAAAAACCAAATTCAATAAAATAATGAGAGATTTTATTGTTATTTTTTATTTATCTACCCTCAAATTAATACTGTGGTACTATGTCATAAAAAGGATTGAAATTAAAGGTTCCATATTATATAAGAGAAAAACAACACTACCTCCATCTATATTTATCTCACTGATATATAAAATAACTGGTGATATAAATTTCAATACGGAAACACTAAATAACATGTTTACACCTTAATTTACGAGAATTTCATTGTAATATTATGAAAGCGAACAGCGGCTGTAACATTTTTAATTAGTAGACACAAATCACAATTAAAAATGTCTTTAAAATGCAATAAACTTACAAATACGCCAGTAAAACATTTCAAATGAATTCTAAAGTTAACACCTTAACGGAATTTACAATTTAAAACACTACTAAAGGATTTAATTCGATGATACAAAATAATTTATTTGGTCTTGTATCTTATGCAGAGAATGGATGTTTTTTTTGTTTCAGTTTTTCTTGTTACTTCAGGCCTTTTTCTACCCGAAGGTGTAGGCAGTAGTTTGAATAGATGACCCATGATAGAAGTAACGAAATGCGTTCGATCATAGCTTCTTGCGCGCAAAAGTATGACAAAATAGAAATATCGTCTCGTTATACACAATTCTAGGGATTTTAATTTACTTGTTTGCGAATTTGATCATTAAAAACGAAATAACTACAATAATATTCGTAGCTTCTGTCTAAAGTAGTCTCTTTAAATGCATATTAATTATTAAAATTAGTTTTAATTATAATATTTAAGTTAAATATAAAGTTTGGTTATTTTACTTAGTGTAAAACTTTTTCCGAAACATTACACGAATATATACGTTGCAACAACCCTTCTTGTGTCTAATTAAGTTGGGTCAGACAGTAGTATGTAATTAAAACCTTAATTTAACTCGTTAAGAGACAAGATTTTAGTTACAGCATCCCTTTAATATATATAGTTTGTAATTAGAACTCAAAGCTAGGACTTCCTTTAGCTTCATCTGATGGTAAGTTTAGTGGTTAGTGACGCGCAATGATCTGTTAAAATGCTTTTCAATATTTTCCTTAATCCACATAATTCTTTTGGGAACATCGACGATCGTAATTTTTCTTAATTCGTAATTTGTTCCATTCATTGACTCTGTTAACATGAATGATGTTAGAGAATTTTTGTTTCGACGAGTTAAAATAATAATATGGTGATGAAAATGAATTGAATATTTTTTTTAAAATAAATGGCGGATTTATATTGCTAACACAGGGTAAGGCAGTGGCTGTTAAGCCTCGTCTCACCGTTATGTTTACGTCCCAAATGGATTAGGTGGCGAACCTATAGCCATACCGGGCATTAAGTTTTCTTTCATCGAAATAGATCATGCACTTTCGAAATTAATTTCGAGAAGTCATTCAGAAGTGGGGTGCTCGACCACTGAACCACCGAGACTTAAAATTTACGTAACCTACATAAAATTTACGTAATCAGCATTACAAGACCTGGCCATCAAAAATGTATATAATAATAGTCAGGGTTGAGTTATCAATTGCCAAGCCATTTTTAAAATTATTTCTTAACTTTTTTACTTTTTCGGTCTTTTCGGTCTGAAAGTCTCGGTGGCGCAGTGGTCGAGCACACGGCTTCTGATCCAGAGGTCCGGGTTCTATTCCAGACACTGGCTCACACCAACGACTTTTCGAAATTATTTTCGGAAGTTATGTGTGATAAATATCGATGACTGAAAACTTTGTGCCCGGTATGGCAAAAGGTTTGCCACCTATTCCATTTGGGACGTAAACATAACAGCGAGACGAGGCTTAACAGCCGCTGCCTACACCTTCGGGTAACAAAAGTCGTGAAGTTATGTTATGTTTATGTATATGTTTTTTACTTTTTGTATTCCAAGTGAAAAACATATATAGTTGATATCAATAATATAGAAAACGAACGAATATTTTTTTACTTACATATATGAACTCACATCTGTATCCCAAAGGGGTAGGCAGATAGATACTGGCTTTCCACAAGCTACGATCCTTACATACTTCATTCACGTTGGTTTCAGGTACTACACTTTCCGTGTTTTAAACAGACCGTTTATTTGGTCTTGGTAGCTGCTCCGCCTTGGTCTCCCGATTCCGACACTGTTACTTATATTTGCTTCGTATACTCTTTCATTCAGTCGGCTTTCTTTCATTCTTGCAACATGATCAAACCATCTTATAGTACCATCTCATAGTTTACCACCTTGGTCACCACATCATCTTTCAACTTGCATTTCTCCCTTGTCACGCTATTTTTTATTCGATCCGTATGGGTGACTCCGTACATACTACTCCGCATTCATCTTAATTATTTACTTGTCGCTTATATTTGGGCGTAAAACTAAAACTTTGTGTAAGTTTTGTATCGTAACCTTTCATAACGAGATCCTGATTTTTGATAGTGCGGGAGGTTTCCAGCTTTCAGATATCATTAGAGTCACACCGAACAATTACATAAATAATCAGTTTTGCTCGTAAATATATAAACATGTATTTGTTGGTGCGGCAGTGGTAGGCTGTGTCCTAGCGGAGGGCGTTGCCATGACAACAGGCTTCACCTCACCCCCAGAGTGCACCCTTGTTATTAATACCCGTAATAATTAAACTTGATTGCATTTCACACCAGGTGCTGGATGACTAGGCTCAAACTAATAACTGTTTGAATATCACTACGAGATAATTGCGTTGAAAAGATTAAGACATTCATTCCGAGAGCCGCTGTGATAATAATTTACTTAAATAAAAAGCGGTAAACTAATTAATAATATTTAGTGGATGTTCTGTTTTTATATTAACATTTGTCAGAGTGACTTTTGGGATCAAAATAATTTGCTGAGTGTCTCTTTTTTAAAAAAATATAATTGGAATGTTTATATCGTTCATCAAAATATATTTTTACTCCAGTGGGCATCCATTTGCTGACTTTTACCCAGTAGAACTATTTAAGTCATTCCTCCTCCAATTTTACTATGAAAAATTGTATTATTATAAAATATTTAGTATTCACCCATATTAACCAACTTTAGTAACTACCAGCACCTATTCCATTTAGGAGGTAAATATAACGAGTCGACACTTAACAGCCATCCCCTACACCTTAGGGAAGAGTAGGCGTAAAGTTATGTTTTAGTAACTATTCAAAATGTACTTATACATCTTGGAAGCGTTTACCGTAACCCATGGACGCATGTAACATCGGAGGCATCTTGCGCATTGCCGCTTTCAAAACTAATTTCGTCAATCAGTAGTACTCGAACTGGCAAATACTAGCGCTTTTGAGCTATAGAGCGTGCAAACGTTTTAAAATATTAATCTGTTATTCAGAAATAGTTTTATTAACACCAACTGTCGAGGTAAATTGTAAATCTTCCAATAAACAAGTAAACAAATCAAAGCTGAAATTATTGCAATGTTAAAAAGTCGTCACATACTTTACTGACATTAAAATATATCGCGTTTTAAATCAAATTATATATTCATCATCATCATCATCAGCCTTTTCGAGGTCCACTGCTGGACATAGGCCTCCCCCATAGAGCGCCACAACTGCCGGTCCGCTCAATCATGGGGGGTTGTTGCCATAATCGCCATGCTTGGCAGGCGGGTTGGCGATCGCAGTAGGCTGTATTTTTTTGAGAGAGAATGCTGCTGCCCATTCTTCTAGCTTTTCCCTTAGTCGCCTTTTACGACACCCACGGGAAGAGATGGGGTGGCGGTATTCTAAGCCGGCGCCACACAGCTATATATTCATACTGCAGTGAAAATCATTCGCCGAGAGTTTATTCTGAACGGACCCGCCATAACCATAATATTCTATACATTTTCATATTCACATTCAATAAAATCTAAATTCATTTCTTACACGGGCGCGTACGTGCTTCCTTTAAATCTTATCGCTACTTCTTATTCACGTATTCGAGATTTTCATTTTCTTTATTAGTCAGATCTCCCCTACGGTGCAATTTGGAGAGGAAAAGATCCCTCTGACGCATCTCAAAGTTAAGAGGCAAGGTGACAGAGAAATATTAAGGTGGGTAAGTCTATACGTGATATCGGAGTGACATGAAAGAAATATATTAATCTTATATCAAGAGCCGTTTCTGTACAATAATCTATGTACGACTTAATATTTGAAGTGACTTAGAAAGTACTTATAGAGAATGAATTTGAATAGAATGTATGTAGGAAAAGTAATATAAGTCGCTATACAATTAACCAACATATTTGTAATAGTTTGGAGTTAGCTTTGATTATTAAAATATTTAATTTACTAACAAAAAATTTGTGAGGCAATTAGCACAATTAGAAAGTACAGTTTGGTTATTATGTTGCCTATTTGAAATCAATAGTGATGTCCATCTGGTACTTCGTCTTCAATTTAATCTTTAATTTTAATTATAATACCACTTTGACTAATGAATAAAGACATTAGCAATCTCAGGAACTGTAAGTCCGAATCGAAAAAAGTACGTTATGTAGTCTACTTATTAAAGAAGGGACTTATTATATCTAAGACGACAAATCTCATAGTCTTGTGTTTGATGTATGTCAAAAGGTTTAACGTAACATAACATAACTTCACGCCTTTTGTTACCCAAAGGGTTTAGGCAGCGACTGTTAAGCCTCGTCTCGCCGTTATGTTTACGTCCCAAACAGGTCCCTATTGCTATACCGGGCACAAAGTTTTCAGTCATCGATATTTATCACACATAACTTCCGAATGCTCTGAATCGGAAGCCGTGTGCTCGACCACTGCGCCACCGAGACTAATAAAGGTTTAGCCACTACATTTCAGACTTGATACTCAAATCGTCGAGACGAGGCATAATGGCCGCTAGATCCGAATTCGAATATTATTCGGGCTAACTTACGCACAGGAGCTTGATGACAAGTGTCTTCATTATTTTTAAAGTGTGTATGTTAAATACACATCTAAATATTGCAATATTTTAAAAAGTGAACTTACATACATATTGCTAAAGAATTGGCATATTGGTATAGGGACTAAGTACTTCTATTTTGCTAAGAAAGCAATCGCTATTGTTTTACAAAATATAACCTTATGTACACCGGTATCTGTAGACTGACATTTGAAAAGTATGCCGCTATATATACTTGTTATAATCAGGTCTGAATTAATTTGCAAAGATAAAAGGATGTCTGATAACATTAAACATTTTACTCCAAGATATTATAATTTGTGACACAGCTGTCTAGTTTAATGCAGTTAGCATTTTCCTTATTATATTTCCAACGTCATTTTGATTGAAGGAGACTTCAGAGAGAACTCACAAAGTAATCTTATTTCGTCGCTTTGTATGAAAGTGATTAATGACAGTTTTGAAATTTCGACGATGTCGATAAAACAGAATTTTATGTAGGTAATCAAGGGAATGAAAATAGGTAATTTATCATAAATGTTCGAGTGTAGTCAGCAGTTAAGTGGATTGATTAAAATTATTAGTGAATCTGATCACATAGTTGGAAATAGGTATTATAAATTGTGTTTCCGAATTATTTCATCATCCATATAGTGGAATATTAATTAATATTCTATTAAACAGTCAAATAGACCATTTACATATAGATTTTATATGAAATAATTAACTTTGGATGTATCGATGGACAAGTGCTTTAATACTATCACTACTGATTTAGAGGATCTTTATTCAATCCCGTATTTTATTTATACTTTATTGATTTATTTATTTTTTAAAGATATAGACAGGCAAACCAGCAAGCGTATCACCTGATGGTAACCGACTACGTCGATCTTCTGAGAGGTCGTAGTATTTCACCGGTCGAGCCGGCCCATTCATGCAGCGAACTGCTTGGCCCTACCATTGTTTATTAAGTAAGATAGTTACTTATCAGAAGATATGTATAAAAATGCGATGGAACCATAAATAATTAATCCGATTTGTTGCAGGCTTTAAAGGCTAAATATAAAAGGAAAAAATATATAATCGTTCTTGTAACAAAATCAGTCAAACAAAGTCACTGCTAACTTCTAGTACAGTACAATATGACTCTAGTAAACACAGATTCTTAGTCAATAAACGGAATTAGCAAAAACAAATACAATATGTTCAATGCAATGTTCTAAGCAGAGAGAACTGCAATTGTCCCATCGTGCCTATAGTGTTATCCTGTTAACGCCCACAGGACTCGATACAAGGCATGTAGTTCCCGTTCAGAAATCTAATTCCGAATCACTGATCACTGAACATTAGAATAATTAAGCGTGGGTTTGTTTGCTATGTTTGCCCTCTTGTTCACATTTAAAATTAAATGATTCCGTAACAAGAATCCATTTGTAAAACAACACGCAGAAATAACAGTTCTATAAAAGTAATTTATGTATTTTTCATTTTCTCTTAATAGCACTCGGTGCTATTTTGGTATCATGCAATAGGAAATAATTTTGTTATTGATTTTGATTATTATAAAATTATGTGGTCTCAGTGAATTGAAAGTCGTGTCAGAAACAGTAAGCTTTTGAATCAAGAAGTCATTGGATCTATTTCACACACAAATGGATTTTCGATGACATATTGTGCCCTTTGTACATCAATAATTACCAGTACCTACTTTATTTGGAACAGAAAAATTCATCTAGTCAAGGCATAACAGCTACTGTCTGCATTTCCAATAGAAAAAGTGGTAGAAATGACAAACAAGCAAGGAATTATTTTTGGTAAGAAATTAACAAGGTAAAGCTGAAGTTAGATTATAAATTTATAGTAATCATTTAATGTACTTCTATTAAGACTGGTCTTGTTGAAGACATTGCACCTCTTGTTCACACATAAAACGTAACGAGCTTGCAACACAATCTCATTTGTAAAACAAGGTAATATTCTGTACTAACACTAACCGCTGGAACTAACTTGTTGGATGTCCTTAATGCCTTCACCAATCTTACAAATTACAGTCAGAATATTATTCTAAGGTATAATAAATTCTGTATAAAATTAACACCAGTGGTACTGCCGGTATATTAATAATGTTTTCATACCATCCCACCTTTAAAATCCAAAGTTGTAGGTGGCGTTATCTAGTCTCAAGGAATGAAATTTTTCGTCTTAAACGCCGTTATTTTTTAAAGACTGAACATTTTTTTTAAATTTGTAAAATCGATTAATATTTTTTTTTATAACTCTTATTATAATTATTTTAATATTTATATATAATAATATACTAGCTAACCCGGCAAACTTTGTTCCGCATCAAAAGTCATAAATGGGTAAATTATATATTATATCATGAGGTCCAATTTGTGAATTTTTATCGGCTTTCACTGCTGTCCCGCTATGTTAATACTGCAATATCTGTCAAAATATTCGTTTAAATTGCATGCTGTAAAGGGCCAGGATCATCTCTATTACATGCACAATCTATTTAATATACTTAAATTGGTTAAAAAAATGCTATTATGTTTAAAATCGCTTCGTAAATAAGCTATTATTTCTCGTAAAAAGTAAAAAATATAAATGGTCATTGTGGGTTATCCCTAAAAGATCTATAGAAATACAATTGCTGAACAGGTTCAATTAATTAAATAAAGTGTACGTATAAGAGTCAGATAAGGAGATATTGAATCTATATCATATCATATTATTATGTAAACACGTCTAAACTTTTAGAAACATAGTCATTAGCTGAATAAAAAAATCGGGGCATAATTAAAAAAAAAGAAAAGTTTTAATATCTTGAAAATTATGAAACAGCCGCGAGGGGTGCATGAATTATCCATTACATAGCGAAGACTAAAAGTACCTTCAGAGCCATAATTCGTACTCCTTGCTACGGTTCCGTACGATATTTACGACCGTAGATAAGGCCTACAGATGGCAGTCCAAGGAGTTTTCTTCCCCCCCTAATACTTGTTGAGTTACAGTTCCCAATTTCCAGTTCCCCACTTCAGGAAAGCCCCTCGCGAATCGTAACGGATACGAAAGATTTCTATTTTATGGATTTAATTCAAGTAAAAATATATTTAAATAAATTTGGAAACGGTATAATCGTAAATTATAATCCTCAAGGGAGATTTGTTCAGAGAGAGTCCAGGTTCGAATTCTATCACACATAAATCGTTATCGATAAGGGATCAAATTGTACTTAAATGTAATGATTGGCTCCATCACCTAATATAACCACATATTTCATTCAGCAATATAATGTGGATCTTCAGATGGTAGTTATGACCTTGGACAGTTCCATGCATGTATGAGCAGGCTCGACCGGTGAATTACCATGACCTTAAATACAAACAATGCAAAGTGGCTCATGCCGCGATTTGCAGGGCGAGAGAGGTATTCGGAGGTCTACCCCTGCTTTCCAATCACCCACCCAAATCTCTCCAGCCGGTTGCACAATCGTGATCCTCTCGGTGATTCAGATATTAAATTTATTGACGGCGGTAGGTATTCGCTGATCACCACTATCCACTTGCTCATTTGTCCCTTCTTCTACAGAAAAGGTATTCCTTATGAATATCTTAAAGATTCAATGAAAGTTTTACTTATTCCTACTCATCTTCAAGAAACTAAAAGAATATTATGACATCAGGCGTCTGTACCTTCAGTGTATTCGTGACGTCACGCGATGCCCAAGCTGCCTGTATTTATTCCGGTGATTTATTGCACCATGAGCGCCATGACTAATACCATGGTTAATAGCCGCTTTGTCTACGTCCAAACAATTGTTTTCATTAAGATTTATTCTGGGATTTGTGAGGAGATAATAGTAGCACTATTAAATGTTTTGGACGCAATACACACAGCGCCATCTAGATTAAAAGGGAGAAAGCTATGTAATAGAGGATTATTATTTTATTCCCATGTAAGCGATATTCGTTGCATTTTCATACGAAGTACCTATGCAGTTTTAATTATTTTAATTTGTTGTGAGATTATTATAGCTTTGAAAGAATTAGATTGTTTACTTACGTATTTCGCCTGCTATTTATTTCGTTGGTTATGTTAATTTATAGGTCTTATAAATGTCATAAAATAAATCACAGTCACAATATATTAAGCAATAAAAGCATTTAAATTAATATCGTATATGAACATAACCCGAAAGTTTTGAATATTGCCGAAACTAATTTCAAGTTGAACTTATTTCAGAGCCCGAGGGAGCTGTAGTGGACACCAAATTAATAATTTGGTGTTTGTTACAAAGCTTTGTTGGAAGCCAACTAAAAGAACTCAGTTCACCACAGAATATGACATTTCTCTTTGTGACGTGTACGGGAACATTTTATATGACAATTGTTCAATTTGTTTCAAAGGTTTCGGAACCAAATTTAAATTTAAACATTATCCTAGTTATAAGATAAAAATATAATTGTGTCAGTGGTGGTTTGGATGTGGAAATCACCTCATTTCAATCTAGAAGTCATGAGATCGAATCTAGACTCACACTAAGATCTATCGGGATTCCATTTGGGAGTAATATGTGATAAATTTTGGGTTCGCCTCCTATTCCATTTGGAGCTGTAAATGGAATTGGGCGGCTGAACAGCCGCTGACTACATCTTTTCATAGAAAATTGCGTGAAGTTTTATAATAAAAGACTTGTAAAAATTTAGAAATGCCTGAAACCTTATCAAAAAAGTCGCACCCAATCAACACTGAAGGCCATATTTCCTCGTGGGGACATTATTATGCTTTGAACCTATACAATGCTACAATAAAAAAAATAGGGCCAAAGCCAAGCCACTGCCAACGAGAATAATTGCGGCATGCTTTATACCGCTCTAGCAGTAATTTGATCCTTAACATAACATAAATTCACGCCTTTTCTACCCGACGGTGTAGGCAGCGACTGTTACGCCTCGTCTCGCCGTTTTGTTTACGTCCCAAATGGAATAGGTGACCAACCCATTGCCATGAAAAGAGCTTTGAAAAGTCATTGATGTGATCCAGTGTAAGGATTCGAATCCGCTACCTCTAGATCCGGAAGCGGGGTGCTCGACCACTGGACCACCGAGACCTTCAATTGATTTCTGATTTAATCCTTCTAGTAAAGAATATGAACTGAACAATGAACATATTTTATTTAACCACTTAGCAAGAGACATACTACACAAGTAGATGTGATGATTCTAATAATAACCTGAAATTTGAGGCTCTCTACCCATCATAACAAATCATACATCTAAGCCAGCTGAAATCCTTCTTGAATATTCTCACACAAATTTTAATAACATTTGTCTCGGCAATTTCAATACCGCATGGTAATGGACTACCCTGAAAAGGAATCATACAGAGAGTGAATATATGTAATGATATGACTAGAATTGTAGCTTTTCATGTAGTAAGTGTATTTTTTCTTAACGCTTGAAGGTTGAAAAGTTAAATCATCGCTTGGGAAAATTGCTTAACACCGTTCAAATGTGCTATAATCTTTGATTAAACGCGCGCGAGACTATGTGTGTGTAATTGATGACGCTCCTTAGTTTTAATTATTATTTATTAAGACAAACGAGCAACAACTCAGTGGATGCTACAACAAAATTCTGAACGTTTTACACGGACACGTAACAAAATATCGGAATTAGCTGGCGAACACCCCTCTGACTTTATCTACGGCCATATTTTTAAGTAAATTACAAATAGGCATAGGGCGGGACACCGTGCCATCGGTTGTGCCGTGCGTGCTATCATCGCGGGGGATCGCCAGCTACAGTACCGTACACTTACCTATACCCGGGGCAAATGTCACAGTGTATTAAAAGTAACTAAAAATAAATTCAACACATCAATAAAATATCTATTAATATCTAAGTACTCCGCTTCCTGCCTAGTTCCTAATGTTTGGGATCGGCAAAACACTTTTCGTTGTTCCATACTTCTGCTTGGGTCTTAATCGATTCTCATTTTTTTCCACATTTACATTTATCATTATTTTCCCGACATACGCAACACAAGATGACACCAGCAAAGCGATTTGCTCATTTCCTCTCAGTAGCTAAAACCAAAATATTATTTTAAAAGTGGTAGAGCCGAGCAGTTCGCTGCATGAATGGGCCGGCTCAATCGGTGAAATGCCAGCACGTGTCAGAAGATCGAGGTAAAGAAGTGGCTCATGCCGCGTTTCGTTCGGTGAGAGAGATAACCGGAGGACCAACCCTCCACCCCATCCCTTCCTATCCTACTCTCTTAATGTCGGCAACGCAACTGTAACACTATAAGTGTTGCAGGTGTCCATGGGCAGCGCTGGTCACTTAACATCAGGTGACATGCCTGCTCGTATCGCATAAAAAAGCAAGGTCTATCCATAGATAGTCCATAAAGATTCGAAAAACTTGATGCGTCAGCATTATTTCAATCGTAATTCTTCTGTTTCGTCACACAGTTTGATCCTCTATGCAATCATTTCTTCATGTAAGACTAAGTCTTATTTAGCGTTAGTGTGACTCCACAGGAACGGTATCTTTTTTATGAGAGCTAAAAATAGTGAGGCCATAGTTTAATCTCTCCCTTTTAAATCCTTTAACCATTTACGTTACTAAAATTTTGCAAATAGTATTAAATTCAATACACACGTAGGTATGGAACATGTTTTTTACTTATAATTTGAAAGTATCAATATAAATACTGCTCTGTATATTAACCCTCGGGCTAGCTTGGTTTCTGGCTGCTCATAGGGTACATTCCTATGATTTTTCAAAATAAATTCTGAATTCAGAAACCTTAAATAAATCGTAATAAACCTTTTCGATGTAAACATATTACAATGCGTGGGAAAATAAAGTTTTATCGTCAACCGCACAATCATAAAATAGTTTTATATCAAGTTTAACGATAAAAGGTTATATTACAAGTAATTGCAAAATACAGCTATTCTTGAATTCTTTGTTAAACGTTGCAAAACATTTATATCAATTAATACCACGTTCTTTTCTATTTTTTTTTTGGAAACAATCGTACGTGACTGTATAAAAAAAGAAGTATCAAACAATTTTTCCGAAAGGAAAATATTATAATATTTAAAACAAAAAAAATATATACCGACGTTATCATCAGACACACTCCTTGATAATTATCGATTCGTTATTGTACGGTGATTCAATTATTTAATTGACAAAAAAAACTATAAAACAAGTTTTACACGTTCGCGCTTTTAATTAGCTTGATTCGAAGTCGAAATGGCACCATCTCTTAGCGTAGTATGGAAAAAAATATCTTGTATTACTGCTGTACAAAGTTACACTGTGGCAACGTTTACTACGTATCCAAGTAGTCGTATTGTGTACAGCCAACAACGGACGGAAACGAAGGTTGTTTTTTCCCCGTCTAGCCTCCCCATCATTGCATTTCCATGCTTTCCAAACTGGTGGTTTTTCCACGCCGACAATGATAACGTCGTTAGTTGGAGGGACTCTGACATTCTAAGTAGGTGATAGTTTGTTGATGGTCTCAAACTTGACTTGAAACATTTATTAGTAAATGTGGAAAGCTAGTGTTTTAATTGTAAATAAATGTAATTTATTTATTTCTTTTTACTATTGTGAATAAATATGCTTCAAATTAATGTGAAAAAGATTTTTTTAGAGATATAACATAACATAACATAACTTCACGCCTTTTGTTACCCGAACGAAGGTGTAGGCAGCGGCTGTTAAGCCCCGTCTCGCCGTTATGCTTACGTCCCAAATGGAATAGGTGGCGAACCTATTGCCATACCGGGCACAAAGTTTGTCAGTCATCGGTATTTATCACGCATAACTTTCGAAAACAATTTCGAAAAGTCATTGGTGTGAGCCAGTGTCTGGAATCGAACTCCGGACCTCTGGATCAGAGGTCGTGCGCTCGCCCACTGCGCCACCGAGACTATCAAATACTAACTAAACTATAGAGATATAATAAATTAAATTAATAAAGATAATTAATTTATAAATATAAAAAAATGTGTTTAGCCGTATTCTTCTTTGCATGATGCATGAGATACTGAATTAAAACCACTTCACCTAATTTGCGATATGTTACGAGGCCTGATTGAATTTTAAAATAAATTACGGAATATTGCTAGTTTATTTTAAACAGCTATTCGAGAGTATAGTTGAACATCAATACGTTAGGTAACCCTAATAATTCTATTCAAAGATTTCTTCTATTAAATATATTTTTGGTTCCTAGGCGTAAGACTAATAAATAACTATTATTTCATATTCTAATAGAAGTGAAGTCATATATTCATTAACTTTTAAATGTTGCTTATGATGTATGTACACGTTTTAAATAAAATATATTGTCATCATATATCACCAAAATCATCATACCCGTAGTTTCAAATAACTGTAACATATATGAAAAGTGAGACAATAAAACGCAAAATACTTTTTTTTATTTAAATCGTTTAAAAACATAAACTCCTTGGTCGGCCTCTTTGTGTTAAAATGGTTAATCACTTTTTTTCCAATTGAGAACAAAAAAAAAACAAAATCAAATACGACCGCTTTTCTCGATTGAGTGTTTGTTTGTTCTTGTTCTGTTTGTTCTGAGGAGAACCAACTGCTGTTGGCATCAGAACATCAGTACCGAACGTATGTTCTCATAGGAAGCCGGGTGGTCTTTATCATTATCATTGTAAACATCTTGTTCAAACACTATATAATATAATACTAAATATTAAAACAACATTATATGTTCAAGAAAAACTTCTGATGTTTGTACTAAGATTTCTTTTGCCTCTTCGTAACATAATTCAGCTATGCTAGTATTCTATAGTATACGCTAAGTAAATTGTATATGTATATTGACTTACACACACTGATTTGAATAACTTTCCAATTTTTTTCTTGTTTGTTAATTGCTTAACATAATGTAAATAAGTTGAGTATGCTTTTATTTTATTTCTTTTTTAATATTTGTAAGATTTTGTGTGACGTGGGGCGTCTGTTGTTTTTAATTAAACATTAATATTAAATGTAGATTTCCATATTTCGTAGAGAAATTACATTTGTCTATTAATATATAGTATTTTGTATTGTTGTTTTGGTCAATAGTATTAATAATTTATGTGTCGCAATTGATAAAACAATAAAGTGTGCCTATTATATTCAAAGACTCGAGCTGATAAAAAATATGCTCTTTGATTGAAGCCATTTGCTTCATATTGTTGCTTAGCAAGATAGTTGTTTAAAAAACGACACAATTTATTATTTAGTCAAACCTATTAATTGCATACAGGTACAGATTTTTTTATATTTTTTATATAGGTGACTTTTTCGCCCACACTGTTCAGTTTACTTTCCAATCGATTAATATAGTACTATTCGATTAGAACGCTTACATCAATGGGTGGGCGAAGTAGGTACTCACTTCGAATGTGTGTAAATCACTTCTTTGAAGTGGTATACAAAGTTGTGCTATCAAACGATTGCACACACAAGCAAACAAACACACATCAAATCAAATAAATCACAATCTTAACGAGTTTCCAGCAAACATTTGTAGGCGGAACCATCGTTTTTTTTTTTGATTATTTAACAAATACTCCAAGTGTAATGGTCCATAGTAGCCGTGTTTACTGTTTCCATATTACGTCAGTATTGTTAGTCAATTTTTGATGGATAAAAAGTATTTGAATAGCGGTACCGTATGCGTGTTGTGACAGTAGTAACTTCTATAGAAAAATATGTAAAAAAAATACCTTGAAATTTACTGTAATGTGTAGGCGATAGGTGTTATTTTGTTTTTGTTTGTTTTCTATTTATTATTTCTTGGAGTGATGACATTCAAATTTTATATACCTTCTTTTTAAACAGCTGTTATATTGATAGGCATAGTTACAAAAGGTCGTGAGGCGTTTTGCTATGGCGCAATTAAAGTTGTTGTTTCTTGTCAGGCACAATGACGATGGTGGCATGGGTCCACCAGGGGTCTGGCGGGATCTCAAAGATGGTGGACACCCCGCTGCGGTCGAGAAGCGAAAACTTACGAGTGGCTATTAACCGTAGTTATTACACGATGATGTATTGACGTATTAACTTATTAAAATTCAAACCAGTTTCGTAGTTAAAGGTTAAAGACTTCATATTATGAAGCGCACTTACTTTCGTACCCTGCTGTGTTAAAGAATTTAAATGAACCGTGAACGGATAACAACAAAGGGTTACGGTTTTGTCCTATTGTGTGAAGATTTTGTGGTAGTTTGTTTTGTATGTGCACTTTTAAACGATTATATCTCGTGTATTGCTGAGCGTTTTAAGATGCATACATACATTACTGACTAACCCGTTTTTGTAGATACATATTTATAATGCAAGAAAAACGCACAGATGCCATACAAACATCATAAATATTTGTACTCAGTTGGAGATCGAATCCGCTGACGTGGACTTCAGCAGTCGGTTGTGTTACTAATTTTATGAATGCACGACAACACCTGTCGAGTCTGTTTATGATTTTATTCTTCAAGCTAATGCCTTAAGCTTAAGCTTGAAGACTTATAATGATCCGCATTGCTGAGAGTTGCCATTTCTCCAAGGTTCACTTATTGGAAAGTTTTAATCTATCTCCTAACTTTTTAAAGGTGACGGTATTTTAATATAAATGTACATCATTAGAAGGAAAATACATATGCATACCTAACCATAGATAAATAAGATCGCCCTGCCATTTTTATTTATCATAAATATACGATACAAAACGGCAATTCCATGCGAAGATAAGTTTTCCGGCGCCATGATATTAACGTAATTTCAAAATATCACATTGTGGGTGGTCCAAGATTACGCAAAATAAAAAAAAACAACGTATATTTTTCTCTACAAAAAATGTCCTTGCATCGACGCCGATTTTATTGTCATTTTATTACGAATTCCTGAAAATAAGAAGTAAATCTTACTTACAACGTAGCGCCTTATTACTTTGTTTGCTTATGTAAAAGCACTAAAACTTTTCGTATCCACATATTTCTCATACTTTGTAGAACTTTTCGTTTACAAAAAGAGGTCATCCTACTTATCAGCGTTCTTTAGCGAAATATTGTCACAAACAAGACCGTCGCAGAGTTAAGTACGTCGTCGCCACTGGCGTTAAGTAGATTTTATGCCACTCTCAACTTTTACTAACAACGGACATGACATTCTGCTACGTCCATAACAATAACACGTTCTAGCCACTAGATTATTTTGTAAGTTGTTTTTTGTTTTAATGATTTAAATGACATTTATTCAAATATTTAAAAAAAGAATATATTACCTTCCCGCCTTTTTCCCATTATTTGGGGTCGGCACAAAAAGTTTTTCAACCAATCCATCTATATTTTTTGGGTCTTTCTCTTCCACATTCAAGTTTATCATTCTTCTTGCAACATGTATATCATCCCTTTTAATTACATGCCCATACCACCAAAACATAATAAATTTATCAAATTAACATTTTTTTCATACTTCCATAAAGGCAAAGGGAACAAAGTATATTATGACAAAAATATTTATTATTAAAGGGATTGTGCGAAACCTGTGATGAATGCATAAATTATATATTTATAGGATATTGTGAACGGAAAATAAAACCCTTTTGTGCTTATGTTGCTTTTACGACGTGGCGGCCATAAAATATGATATTTAGTTTCCTTGTGTTTTTCCCTACAATTTTTATGCACGCTCTTTATATCAACAATGTACTTGAACACGTTTAGGTTTAGACATTTTTCCATAGCAGTTTATTGAAACTGAGCTACTAGCATTTAAGCTAAATGACGTGATTGCTTTTAGTAATTTTGTTATAATTTTAGACCTCTTTAAAATTCTCTTAGCATACATAACATAACTTCACGCCTTTTCTACACGAAGGTGTAGGCAGTGACTGTTAAGCCTGGTCTCGCCGTTATGTTTACCTCCCAAATGGAATAGGTGGCTAATAATTAACTTTCATTTAATTTTTAATACATTATAATAGAAAAAAACATAATAAAGCTTTGCGTCGCATCAGTGATAGTTCTCTTGAAATGTTATTATTTTATATTCATTACAGAGGGATAAATAATTATTTTTGAATATTTTTACGTCCATATTTCCAGATACATTAATAACTGAATTGAGCATAAACAAGAAAATTTATATTTCCATAAAGTAAAAAACCACTTCTATTTTTACGAAGTCATACAAAATAGATTAATTACGAAGAATTTAAAATGCTTAAATATTCTATGATCATCAAAGATCTTACTCTATATCAATAATTCATAGAAGAATTATGAAAGCACTCGAAAGTTTGAGTTAATTAAAACGTCCCAATGCGGACCATTACCAAGGATGAAAAGGCGATTTCCTCGACGTCGAGTTTTAAAGGCATCGGTGTGAGGCTTCAAGTCTATTTTTGTGAATAAAAGGGGGAACTCCCGACGGTGGCTTATAGACTTTTGAAAGGTTTCATTCTGAGAGATGCATCAAAAGATTTTTATTGACATATTCCGTCTGGTAGACTCTTCTGTTTTCCTTGTTAGATACATTTGGAAGACACTCACTCACACGGAGTTGAAGTTTCGTTCAATAGTTTGCATATTATGCTTTTGAGCTTTTTAGATACGATAGAATAACACACATAACATGACATAACTTCACGCCTTTTTCTACCCGAAGGTGTTAAGCCTCGTCTCGCGTCATCGTTTCCTCCCAAATGGAATATAACTATACAATTCACATATAACTTCCGAAAAGAACATCAAAAAGTCATTGGTGTGAGCTAGTGTGAGGATTCTATCCCGCGGGTGAAGAAGCCGGGTGCTCAACCACTGGACCACCGAGACTATAAATATTTGTGTAAAATAAAATAAAAGCTTCAGTATAGGATTGTTAACTTCACGCTTATTGCTATGCGGAAGATGTAGGCAGCAGCTATTAAGCCCCGACTCGCCGAATTAGGTATTTGAAAAAAAAAATATTGATTTTTTTTTATGTATTTTAAAACTTTATTATTAATAATATTGATATTTAATGCAAAAACTTCAAAAAATTATTTTTTCAATTAATTATAAACAATTAAAAATTGATGAAATTTAAATAAAAATCACGTGACTATAAACGCGCCATGATTGGTCACTATAGTTGTGACGTCATAATGTTATAGCTATTTAATAACAGTACAGCGTTTACGGCTAATACTCATGTCTAGACAATATATTGAAAATTTATTGCTAAAATACGAGTTGTTAGTTGATTTAAATTAGTTATGTGTGATAAAGGATTTATTAAGGCAAAGTCTGATAATATTCCTGATGTTGATATATTTATGATCACCGATTTTTTAAGAAATGACGTTCGACGACGACGACGACGACGTTTCTTGAGAAAGAATTAAGAGTAAAAATAACGCGTCCGGGGATGTATCTTGTACCTAGTTATCCGATTTTTGCAGCATCTCCTGATGGAATGACAAGCAATGCCATTGTTGAAGTAAAATGTCCCACCAGTCATAAATCATTGGATATTTTTCTAGCAAAAGGTAAAGTCAGCTTGAAGTGTAATGCCCAAATGCAACTACAAATGTTATTGACTGGTAAAAAATAAAGTATCTTTTGTGTTGCTGATCCACATTTTGAAGAAAATAAAACTATTTACATTAAAAAATTTATTTACTGAACTTTCCTTAAATATATATTTAAGGAAAGTTCAGTAAATAAATTTTTATAATGTATAATAATTATTTGATTTGTATACTTAGATAAATAATAATTAATAAAAATGGTATTAAGAAATACTTACATCGAAATGATCTTCACAACAAAAAAAATTCGATTTTGTTTGGGGATTATCACGGTGCACTGCTTGAAACCATTTATTTCGACATTTGTCATCTTGGGGAACATTTAAAAACATTTTATCAGGAGTTGCCTTTGTAGTATTCGTACATAATGGTACAAAACAAGAAGGATAACTTTTGAGGTTCGACATTTTTAATATAAATTTAAATATTTAATAATGACAACAAAATTAAATAGATCAAAACACTGTATTTATTATTTTTCTATCAACTGCAATGAGTGAAAACTAACATTAAGACGTCACACGCGCTCGGGTTTGTTCGGGAGTTGTCGGCGTGTCTTCGGTACTGGATTCAAAAATTTATTTTTATTTTGAAATAACTTTTGAATTATTGCGAAAAAAAAAAAAAAATGTTTTGTTATAAAACTAATATATAATCTTACAATTTATCACAAAAAAATTTTTTTTTCAAATACCCAATTATGACTACTACGTAGAATGTGCAAAATAAGTCAATAAATGAGATTTTATGTTACAAATATGGTTCTATACTTTAGAAATCATCAGCCGGTCTCCAATATCTAAATTATTCTATCAGTTTTTGAAGAGTGAAAAAATTTTTTTGAAGAATTTTTTTAATACTTTTAGTGGAAGATGATTGTCATATTTATCTCTTCTTCCTGGGGGGAAGTAAATGTAATTTTTTTCTGAGCTCATTTAATTCATGTCGGGCCCAAAGTAAAAATTGGAAAAAGATTCTACCTTTTTTCCTTAATTAACGTCTGTAACGAAATTTCCTTCATCAAAGCGGTATTAACAGCGTAACTTTGGGGCATTAATGCAGAATAACGAGCGGATCGGGCCCGAACCCGAGGGATACCAATAAGACCCGGCTACATCCTTTACTAATGGGACTTGTAGTCAGTTAGGATATCGCCAGATTAACATTATACTATAGTCGACAACCCTACCGTAATTTAGGCAAACTACACACGTGGTTGTTTGACTACAAATATAACAATAAATATTTATAATGGACAAAAGTAGAGAATGGGTGGCTCGACAGGTCCTCGGTCCTGTCCGAGGTCTGTTCCGTTTGGTGAGAGTGTTTCCGGAGGCCCGTCTCGCTTCTTTCTCCCTTCACGTCATACTACTCTCTATCCTAACTTAAAGGCCAGCAAAGCAAATAGTAATACTGTCTGGGCGGCAGCTGTTCATTGGCGACGATAGTCAGTTACCAGCAGGTCACTCGCTTGCTCGTTTGTGCCTATCCCACAAAAACATATACTTCACTTATTAAGGATTGTTTTATAAGGGTACATTTTCATCGATTTAAAACCAAAGCTGATCTTTAAATTTTCACACATAAACAAATTTTATAATGATAAAATATGTGAGCGCAGAGTAAGACAAATAGAATAGGCCTATGCTGGAGAGCAAGACAATCTTCATGTACCGGTGTCAAATCAAATATTTGTAATAGATTAAGAATATTTTGTAAGATTGTTCAATAAAAGGCTATTATTATTATAAAGACAAATAGAATAACCAAAGATATTAGGGTATGTCAAAAAGTTCAATTTGAAAAAGATCTTAGACCAAATTATCCATTATTTTTCAAACAGTAATTACTACTTGGATTGTGAGATTATTTCGTAATCTCACAATCCAAAGATAAACTTCAGACTTTGCTGAATGACCTAATAAAGAAAGACAAGGTAGGACTAGTTATTAACTCCGAAGAAACAACATATTATATCTGGGACAAACAATTTCACCCACGTATCTTACCACCAACTAAATCAATAGACGCATTGGTAACGCATGGAAACAATTCTGAAGTATAAAGGAGGTTATGAAAAAAACAGTGAGTGTGAAGATAAAAAAAAAACTGTTCAATACTTGCATATTGCCAGTACCTCTGCTAGACGTGGGTACTTAACAAGTCACAAATTATCAAAAACCTCAAAAGCATATTACCTGTACTCACATATGACTGCCAGACCTGGACACTTAACAAGTCACATATAACAAAAAAACTCGAAAGCTGTCAAAATGCTATGGAAAGGAGCATGCTGGGAAAAAAACCCTCAGATATAATTAAAACTACAACTATAAAAGAAATTAATAAAACAAAAGACATGACCATAAAATATAAATAAACTAAAAAGAAGATGGAGACATAATTAGAGGAAAAGTCACAGAAAATGGAAAAGATGTGAACTATATAGAAGGTGGGCTGATGAGATAAATGTAGTAGCGGGTATAAGATGGATAACAATAGTACACGACAGGAGTGGAGACAGTCAGAGGAAGCACCAATTAACAATAGCTATATAAATAAAATGTCAACAATTATGTAATGTCTGAAAATAAAAGGCAATTATATTATTTGTTAATAACTACTTTCTAGTCTACTAACTTATATTTCCGTAGGTTTTCACAGAAATTTCAAAATAGTCCACAAGTACAATTTAACTAATTATTTCAAATTTAATAATAAGCAATCACAGCTTAAATTTTAAAATATTAGTACATACCTACATCACTTGTGTAATATAGCTTTTATAATATCAGAGGCTATTTTCCTTTTAAATTGTAATGTAATTATGCTTATTATTTTTTTATTTAAAAATATCATCTTGATTAAACATCTTTGTCAATAATGTTTTTCAAGCATGCAGTTGCAGACTCGTGTGTAGACGTCCTTATTGGACTAGCGGATATTGGAAATAGATATATGTATAGGGTTTTTACACCGACCCTAAACACAAGTTAAATGTTTACTGAAAAATATGTTTATAGAGAATAATGGTTATTCGTTCGGTCTGTTACACTGTGACTCCCTATTGCCCCCCACTGTCCCCAGTAACTTGCAGTTAATGTGTTTGTTAACTTTAATATAGTTATTTTATTGAGACTTATAGCGGGGGGTGATAGAGAAAATTAGTCCGAATAATAAGATTTTACGAGGACACATTAAAAAGTGTCTCCTTTCTTTACCTTTAAACTAAACCACTAAACAGAGATTTAGTTAAAAATACCTATATCTGCATTATATAAAGTTATACGTTAAGTCTTATATATCTTATCTTTGGGTGGAAAAATTAATTTTTTTTTGTTCAAAACTCAATTTTCAGCTCAAAGTGTATCATATAAAAATATCCACACATGACTATGGTTATTATTATATATCTAAGTTATAAGATACATCAAAAACCAAAGAAAATTATGTCCAAGTGGGAGTTGGCCATTAAAAAAAAACGAATGGAGCACAGACAAGCCGGTGTCGTGGGAACGAATTAACATCCTTGTAAACGCTTGTGCATATGACATTAAATTAATTATATTGATATCTTTAATATGTATATGATTATTGGATAGACGATCACATATACTATTTATATTAAGTACTAAGAAAGTTATGTAAAAAAAATGTTGACTATGAAATGGAGACATTTCAATCTTAACATTCATGTATTTTTTTTTAACTTCACGCTTTCTTCTGCCCGATGTACGCAGGGAAACTATCCAATAGGAACCTATATAGTTACCTATCGCAATAGGGAAAATTAATGCCATAAATCGGGTACATAAGCTTTATCAGACATCGATATTTGTCACGAAGAACTTTCGAAGGTTTCGCTTAAGGTTTCGAACCCAAAGAGCGAACCCAACAAACTTCTTGATCCGAAAGCGGAGAGCAAAATCTTCAGGACACCAAGACGACCGAAAATATTCTAGAACTTAAAGTATAAAATAATTACTATGTATCTATTTTAATGAAAGATAATTGAGAGCTATAAAAATAATTACATACCGACATTACTTGGGGTGCGATATTATTTATTGCATATTAATTAAGTACAACTGTCAAGATTATATGAAACTAAATAATCATCATAACTGTCAAGTAAATTAGCAACAAAATGGAACTGACCCCGGGCCCAGGTTATCGGCCTTCTAAGGTTTCACTTGCCCGGGGACAGACGACACGTTCACTCATAACAATATTCATAACTTCATCTCATAATGATCATATGTCGCGTTAAATATATAACAATTATAATATTTTATTGCTATTTCAAAACCGCAGTTATGTGTTTTGAAACCTAGTGACATGTTTATTTATAACTTCACGCCTTCCTCCACCCGAAGATAGAAACAGTTGTAAGTGAATCCTTGACTCGCGTTGAATTTTATGTCGCAAAAGAATAGGCGGCGGAACCTATTGTCAGTCATCGATAACAATCACTCATAACTTCTGAAAAGTATTTAAAGAAGCCATTAGTGTGAGCAACGGATCCGATCCTACGACTTGTAATATAAATTATTTTTTTTAAGTTTTACGGGGAGTACTATAGTGATTATTTACTAGCATATAAAGAGATATTTATAAATATAATGTAACGTAATGAGGAATAAATGCAATTATGAGTATCACGAAAATAATGAAAAATGGGAACGTGGAAGGAAACAAGAGAAGAGGGAGACCTAAGAGAACATAGATGGATTGTGTGAAAGATGATATGATCAGGAAGGGTAAGAATAAGGGAAAAGTAATAGCCAGTGCCGATATCCAATGATTGGAATAGAGCAAAATGATGATGCGAAAACCTTTTCTTTGTCTCCATGAAAATTTACGGAAAGAATTTGTCACTCTCCTGATTAGATAATACTAACGACAGCACAAAGTTCAAATCCATAAAAGCGTTTAAGAGCTCAAGTAAAAAGTATTTTAAATTACAGGTTCATATTTATCAGTTTCTTATAAAAATATTCACATTAGTATAACACGTTGTCAATAGTTTTTTTTTATGGGATAGGAGGGCAAACGAGCAGGCGTGTCGCCTGATGGTAAGCAACCAACGCCGCCCATGGACACCACCAACACTATACTGTTATTGTTGCGTTGCCGACCTTTAAGAGATAGGGGATAGGAAAGGATGTGGAAGGGGTATGGGTGGGCCTCCGTGTACCTCTCTCACCGAGCGAAACGCGGCATGAGCCACTTTACGTCGGTCTTCTGAGAGGTCGTGGTATTTCACCGGTCGAGCCGGCCCATTGATGTAGCGAACTGCTTAGCTCTACCACTGTACAAGTTTCTTAGTTTCTTTTTTGCTTGCATATATTTGTGTTTTATTGAACTATTAAAATGATTTCTAAATATGATCTAACGCCAAATTTAAATATTGACTACAATAACTTACTATTTTATATTGTCAAGAATAACATTTGAGAAATGATGAATTTATGGATGTCATCTTTACAAATCAATACATCTAATTAATAATTTATATTCACCTTTTGATAGAAGAATAACTTAAAACTTTGTTACTAATAATATATGATAAGTTATTCACTATCAAATTTCGTAATTATATTTCCATTTGATCTACAATAACATATATTTTTTCTTGTTACAAATGACCTAGTTTTTTTTTGTATCAAGTCGAATTGATTAAATTTATCTCAAAACTTCACGATTCAACAAAAATCTTTTTATTGATATTTCTTAGATTTTGATAAAATTTTATTTACATCGTAAACTATTCTAGTTTTCAAATTAAATTAAATCCCAATTATGATAATAATATAATAATAAATATAACAATGACAACAAGGTCAACAATGACAACAAGGTCAACAATGACAACATGGTCAACAATGACAAGAAAATTAGCAAATTTTTGAATTTAAATGACATATGAGATAATAGCGGAGAGAAAAATATGTATGATATGGTCTCGAGTGGCCCGATTTAGAGTGCAGGGGTTATTGTGATAAGAACGAGGCACAAAACTATATTAAACCATATTTTAATTTATGTGAAATATATTACAATTGTATACAGATCAGTAGACGACTGCATGAATAGGTCACGCAGCAGCCAGAATAGTTGTCTGTCCAAAATTTTTGTAAGTTTTTAAAATATTACTTACAAGTATACAAACTCAGAACAGTGTGACAGCTGATGGTAAGCAACGACCGCTACCCATGGGCAACTGCAACATAGATGGTCTTACGTTGCCAGTCTTGAAAGGATGGGAAAGAAGGCGAATGGGTCTCCGGATACCTCTTTCACCAAACGAAATGTGGCACTGGACAACGTGGATTCGATATTTTGAGACGTCGTGCTATTTCATCCGTCGAGCCGAATACTGTTGTTTTAACAGTTATATATATTTAAAAATATTAATCGTTAAGTATAGATTAATGTTCATAAATATTCAGAGAAAAACCAAGGAGGTTTTAACCTTTTTCAAATTTGTTAGATGAAAAAAGAAGGCGGATACATTTCATCGAGTTTCCTTTTTGATGAAAAATTGACTGAGAAAGGATTCCGGGGGAAGGCGCTCGTATTTCAAGACACAGCATTATTGTTTCTAACGCCTTCTCTTCCCTCTGTTAAGTCCTGTAATAAATTTAACAGGAAAACTGCTTTATTTTTCCCTTTTAGGTGTATTTATATCAAACTGTAAACTTAAAGCCAATAATGTGAACACGAAAATCGCATTAGAGCCAGTTCTAAATTAATTGGTATAGTTCTGGATGTTCTATAATTCACTGACCAACCAGGTAAAGTACATTGTCTAGTTGCAATGAATAAGTAAAGCGTTTCCACTTATAGACTTTGGATTTGATAGCGGCAGAGCACACATTGCGTTGCATTAATGGATCAGCACGATCGATGAAATACTTTGCCGCTTTGGTTGAGGAGATAGGAATATGGAAGTCCACTCTACTCCTTCCGGATTTTATTTGAATGGCTGACAACGCAATTGTCACCCTCTCGGTGTGGCAGATTCGATGGACGGCGCTAGTCGCTTACCATCAAGTAAACCATCTTTTTTATACGTTAGAAGGGGAAGGGGGGTGGACCTCCGTATATCTCTCTTCCCGAACGACACGCGGTATGAGCCACGTTACGTTTATATTCTGAGAGGCCGCCGTGTTAAGGAGTGAACGTGATCCTTTAAGAACTTTGAGGGATATGACTAGATATTGTAACTATAGAAAAATATAATATAATATCTTGGACATAATACACACAGCGCCCTCTAGTTCCAAGCTAAGCAACTAAATGCTCGTGTTATGGATACTAGATAACGGATATTAATACATATATAATTTTCTTTTGTAAATACATACTTATAATACATAGTAAAAGACCCAGACCAAACACAAATATTCATGTCTGTCACAAATATTTGTGCTCGGGTGGGAATCGAACCCTCGATCTCATTGCTACAGCCGGTAGTTTTACCAATGCGCCATAATTAATACTTAACATAACATAACATAACTTCACGCCTTTTGTTACCCGAAGGTGTAGGCAGCGGCAGTTAAGCCTCGTCTCGCCGTTATGTTTACGTCCCAAATGGAATAGGTGGCGAACCTATTGCCATACCGGGCACAAAGTTGTCAGTCATCGATATTTATCACACGTAACTTTCGAAAATTTTGAAAAGTCATTGGTGTGTGCCAGGATTTGAACCCACTATTTCTTGAATCAGAAGCGGGGTGCTAGCCACTGCGCCACCGAGACTATAATTAATACTTAAATATATAGTTTATTTTTTTTACAAACTAGGTACTATTAATTTATAGTTTTTATTGGCATAATTGCTCGCATACATTTACTTATTACAAATTCATTTAAAATACATAAAAATAGAACCACTATCCCATGGGAATATGCCATCGGTATTTAATGTACGTACAGTTTATGGTCGATGCCATTTACTTATTAAGTTGAAACTTAAGTTCAATGACGTTAAAGTTGCAGTTTTATTATAAAGAAACACATGAATCGTATCTTAATATAACATAGTATATAATCTTTCATCATTTGCCTTTTGAGGTCCACTGCTGGACAGGCCTCCCCCATAGAGCGCCACAACTGCTGGTCCGTTCACTCATGGGGGATTTTTGCCATAATCGCCACGCTTGGCAGGCGGGTTGGCGATCGCAGTAGGCTGTATTTTGTTGAGAGAGAATGCTGCTGCCCATTCTTCCAGCCTTTTCCCTTAGTCGCCTTTTACGACACCCACGGGAAGAGATGGGATAGAAGACAGTACAAAGATATAATCTTTGTACTGAGTGAATTCAAATTACAAAAGATCCATTGCAAATACACACAATCATACATACAATAGATTTACCCAAAATCATTTCGGGGCAATCACAAAGAACAGGGAGCCATATGGCAACATTCTTAGATACCTTTCTCGCTTCTTCGACTTTCAAAACTCTTGTCGTACACCCTCACAGGTTTATAAGGCTCCTAACAATATTTATTGATTAATAGTTGTTGCCTGCGATTTCGTCTGCGTGGACGCCATAAAGCAACAAAAATACTATGCATGTGCCATTATAAGGGTTCATTGCTCACCCCCAATTAGTGATAGCGTGATGATATTTAGCCTATGTGTTGACCCAACGTCTTGGCAATATTCATGGAAAATTGGATGTAAAAACATACTTTTAGAGTTTATCCGTAACAAACATACAGGCAAGGAGATAAACAGACAAAATTCTATAAATCATATGTTTAAGTTCGGTATCCCAAGTATTTTAAAAAAATAGTATTCAATGTACAATTTTGACCCTCCTATGATTTTATTATAGGTATAGATCGTCCCTATAGACCCATTAAAAACATTTAAATTTAAATAAAAACCACTAATTTTAACTAAATTTTAAAACGATTAAGCTTTGAAAGTTTAATTTTGTTTCGCGTGCCGTAGTATAGTAAAGCTTTGTATTCCACCTCGAGCTGCTGACAACAAAGTTCTCTCGGGAAGTTCAACATTAGCGGCCGCATTTAATTCTATTTCGCTATAGTCTTCTCTTTAAGAGAACAACGAAGACAATATCTATTTATTTTTAAATGTATTAAAACAAAGTCTCGGTAGTCCACCCGCTTCTAAATCTAGAGGTTGCGGGTTCGAATCCTCACACTGGCTCACACCAATGGCTTTTCAAAGTTCTTTTCGAAAGTAATGTGTAAAAAATATCGATAACTGAAAAACTTTGTGCTCGGTATGGCAATAGGTTCGCCACCTATTCCATCCGTAAACATAACGGCAAGACAAGGCTTAACAGCCGCTGCCTACACCTTCGGGTACAAAAAGGCGTGAAGGCATTTCTCTGTATAAACGTCACCTAAAGGATCGTCTCACAGAAAGAAAGCATTAAGTCCTATCAAAAATGTAGCAGCACTACCTATTGCTATTTATACCCAAAACCATTATATATAGCTTTTTAAAAACCTATTGTAGACCGGACAAAATGTTGTCCAGACAACGACATTCTCTCACATAGCTTTCAAAAGGGATACTTAGCAAAATAATATTATTTATACCTCAATTCACATGTAGACTTTCAATATTGTAAACGTAAACTGTCTCTAAAGTTACTTATTAAATATCAGAATGACATTTTACGCAATAATCTACGAAATAAAAATAATTCAAAGTTACTTTCTCTTCCTTGTGATCGGTATTGTGATCAGAATATGATTGATTAATATATAGCTGCATAAACGTTTTATACATATTTATAACTCATTCAATATTAACTATAGCTATAAATAAAAGTTTATTTTTCAAATTACTGACTCCTGTAACGTATATTTTGAATATGTTAACCATTTCGCGATTCGATTTCAAAAAGCGTGAACATCGACTCACTATACACCAAGCTTAGTAATTGTATTAATTAAATTTCCTACTTACTTCTCAGAACTCCATATAGAAAGATTAACATGTCAGTAATCGTGAAGATCCATAAATTTAGTGTATCATAAATATCATTCGAATCATTAAAAATACCAATCAGAATGAGTTTTTTTTTTTAACTTTAAAATGTACATACTAAAAAGTCTTATAAATCAAAGTTGATTTTATTGCACCCGTTTGCTCACACTATAGATGAAGTTATACCCACTAAACGACCATGGCTAAAGTTATCAAGTGCCAAAACACTAATAAAAAAATAATTAAAAAAAACAGTTCTAATCTATTCCGTTCGAAATTTAAAAGATATTCGATCGTAAATTAAATTATATGATCACGTGGGCCGTTCAATCAGCCACTAACGGTAGAGAAAGAAAAAAAAAACGTTAAAAGTGAAGTCGTCTACAAATGAGGCGGGTTAAAAATTATTTTTATGGTGCTCTCTCACAATTAGTAAGAGCACCGACAGTAAAGTGTCAGTGTTATTTGAATTTACTGCACCAATTAGACTCGCCATCATCACAGCGGTGATGAAACCATACCGTGTCGTGAGTAGCTTCCCTTATTAAGAGTTCTATAATTAAAATTTACAGCGCCAGCCGAATCATCCAAATAATTGTGAAAACAGATACAAATGGTTCTATTAAGTGTTTCAAACATGTCGAATATGGTGTTTACTTGTTTTTTAGTGGACGCCATCTTACAGAAAAGTTTTATTTTATTTATTTCAGACAATATTATGTAATTCATGTAATAAATTACATATTCAACACCCCATAAATTTAATTTTACGTTGCCATTATTTTATATTAATTATAGTTAATATCTTTTAGGAAGTTATTTGTGATGTCGATAAAAATAAATACAAAATAATGCAGGATATATGGAAATATAGTTTCGTCAATTTTGGAACATAAACATTCGTAACACACCAGGCGTAATAACCACTGCCTACACTTTCAGGTATAAAAATTCGTGAAGATACAAAAATTTTAATATTCACTTGGATGGCACAGTGGCTCATTGCTGCACTTGTCGAATTGTTGGGTTCGACTCCTCGCTTACCTCACCGTCATCATAATAAAAGTCTGCAAGCAGGAAAACAAGCTAACAAGTTCGCTGCATAATTGTATGTTTAAAAAAATATCACCGACATAGGAAACTTCAAAAAACGAGCCTATTCCCATCTGAAAGGCCCGCAACGCTGATAGACTTATCTATACTAGATAAGTTAAGACATTGCAATATCACATACATTTGTACAATTAAATATCAACAAATTTCAACAAGCAGAGAAAGGCGTGCGGTTGTAAAATAAACAATAATTCAAAATGAAAGACATATATAATATTTATATAGGGAAGAATTGCGGCAAAACAAACATATCTCACAAAGTTAGTTGGCGCCCAAAAACATCCTGGCGCGTACGATGTATGTAACGTAACGCTTTTTGGCATCAGAAGGCGAGAACAATCTGGATAATAGAATGAAACTTGTTTCTTTTGGTAACAAGGTTTCGGGAATGGCGACACCAAGGCGGACCAAGTAGTTGCTCTCTTGAATATAGATAGCTTTTTACCTTGACTATATTTGATAATTAAAGGACGCACCCAAGTGCCTATATTTATTTTGTGGCTGGCCTACGTACAAATTATACAGCCTCTAACGTGATTACAGAAATGAGGTTTTTCTCAACGAGGTTTTTCTTTTTCTACATCTATTTTACCCCGCTCTGGGTTATACTTATGTGATTATTTTTCGAAACTAAGTAATAATAGTTTGAGCCTGATATGAATAAGTATTTTTCTTCATGATTAGATTATTATTAGAAGTAATATAAAAAAATTAAAATGATCAATGTTTGATACGGTGTGAAAATCAATCATATTAAATTATTTAAAGTTGTTCGTATATATCATTTTAAATTAATATTGGAAATGAAAAATATATTGTTACCAATAGAAGTCATTTGCAAACTGTGTATATTATTTAAAATCCGTTTTAATTAACTAACTGTCCAATAAATTTATATTTCAGAATCATAAAATTGTTAATTGTGAAACCGTTTTCCCAATCATAAAAATTCGTCCCACATTTATATATATTAAAACAGCATTTACATGAAAAACAAGCAAATTAATTAACAGACTTTTGATATAATATTTATTACTGCCATTAATACGCCGATAAGCTTTAAAAATATTGCCTTTTGTACTCAATCAGTACTCCATAACTCAAGCAGATGCTACAGTGATTATCCACTAAATATGTAGGTGCGTGGGTATATATTTTATTTGTGCATAACTAAACAAATAGATATTAATATTTATAAAATATAAGACAGACAAACAGAATGACAGGTTTTTTTCCTATTGAAAAATCCTTACTACCCGTTTCGGGGTATGTGGAACAGTGTTCATTAGGGTGCCATTTTTAGTTTCGAAATGTAACAGGCGATATATCTGACACAATAGCCAACATAATTACCAAAAAGTCACTCGTGCTAACCGTGTTTTGAATCTGAGACTGCTTGCTGGTCTCTTAATCAGATTCCGTAGCAGCGGATAAGCCCATATTCATGCACATTTTCTTAAAATAATATTGCTTTACCTCAGTTACCTAAAACTAGAAATAACTTACCTAATCTTTTCACCTTTCCTGTTCTCGGTTACAAGTTGTACTTACGCTAGTGATTCTTTTAAGTAAGTGCGTAAATATAATGATATACTGCCAATATCCCTTGTAAAAGTCTTTGCAATAATCAGTCTTCGTTTGGCGAACTACCCACATTTGCGGTCAATACTACGTCCAAAAGAGAGCCCACTAAATGTAAGTTATGGCAAAAGTTTGGAAAGCTCACAACTTGATATTGTCATTGTTGAACTTGGATTTATGCCAACACATAAAGACGCATTGCAGGCCATAATGTAACACGATTTTTCTTTTCTTAAAATAACACTTACTATCTACTAAGTTGTATTTTTAGTGTGAAAATAACTGTGTTACGGAACTTTATCGTTATATACTTACATAACTTTATACGGACGGATATTGTCGCAGTAACATACAGACTTAACAACACCGGGATGAAAAATAACTCCAGAACAGACCAGATTCCGATAGTCATATGCCTTCTCCATCAAGAAGTGGTCAAATACACGAATACAAAACACAGCGGCTGATTGTATTCTTCTTTTTTTTAAAAAAAAACCTGCCGTACAGTGTGGAAATGGTCTACGCTGCTGTATCACTTTCAAAACCCGACCTGTTTGGGGGTTGAAATTCGTCGAGTCTACGCACCGGATGGTGTCGTGATCACTCTTGAAAACAGCTTATACTATATATATATGGCATTAGCAATGAGACGGGTCGATAGTTCCTCAACAAGGCCTTGTCACCTTTTCGAAGAATAAGGTGACTACACTCCTTCTCCACGCCATATGGTACATGATAGTATTTACCATTGGGTTAGAACTCTTAGCAATGGTTACCAGCTTCAACTGCGGTCAATACCTATGAATTTTTTTTAATTTTTTTTTTATGGGATTGGAGGGCAAACGAGCAGGCGTGTCACCTGATGGTGAGCAACCAACGCTGCCCATGGACACCAGCAACACGTATAGTGTTACTGTTGCGTTGCCGAACTTTAAGGGATAGGGGATAGGAAAGGATAGGGAAGGGAGGTGGGCCTCCGTGAACCTCTCTCACCAAACGAAACGCGGCATGAGCCACTTTACGTCGGTCTTCTGAGAGGTCGTGGTATTTCACCGGTCGAGCCGGCCCATTAATGTAGCGTACTGCTTGGCTCTACCACTGTTATAAATATAGTAAAAATCGTATATAAAATATATGTTTTCCGTAGGGCAGATTTTTGCCAAAATTACGGCCATTGCACTTTTTTTTTAAATACAAGGAACATATCTACACGTACTTTTAAGTTCAGTCGCGATTTGCATATTATCTCTAAATATATTTTATTATTCTAAACAGGCAACTATAATGTTTTACTTATCTACTGCAAGAGATCGGTGTCACTTGTCCGTGTGTCGGTGTCGTTGCCGGCGTCACTAGAATTGCGAAAATGCTAGAGCTTGACATTAAATTTTATCACATCGGCGTATATTTCATCAAAATGACATGTTACTTCATATGTAGCTGTCTGTTCGTGATTATTTATGTATATATTACAAAGATACAGGTAGGCATAGAGAACAGAGCGCCATAAGTCATGGTTCTTACACACTTCTTTGATTTTAATAACTCTTGTCGTACACGCTCGTTGGTTGTTAAAGCTCTTTTACATCGCCTTCCGTAAAGACTCGTTTACTTTATACCTGCTTAGTCAATCAAGCATCTAAATATTAAAACATACAAACATAACTTCACGTCTTTTTATACCCAAAGGTGTAGGCAGTGTCAGTTAAGCCTCGACTCGCCCTTATGTTTAAATGGAATGGTAGTCCCAAATTGAATAGGTGGCGAACCTATTGCCATACCGGGCAAAAAGTTTTTTGTCATTACATCTGTATATTATGTATCATCTTTATATTACGTAATTTAATTCATTATAATGCTATGGAAACGATTCACGAAGCAACATCTAGATCTTCGTCATACCAAATTCGAAAGGTTTTAGTATGACTGCCGTTGCCTCCATACTTGGGTATTAAAAGGGTGAAGTTATTTAACGCACCAACAAAGCGGGCAGATTTGTATGTTTATACTTATTAATAATAGGTTGGGGAAAAGTATTTTCGTATTTTTGTATGAAAAGTCAAGACATTTTTTTCAAAGTTTATTTACATTTATTTACAATATATATGTACCGTTTTGTTGAATAACTTTCTGCCATTTTGTGGGCAGAGACATTATCCCGTTACTGTAGAAACTTTGGGACTTCTGATCAAAAAAACGGGACAAATAGTTTTGGCAGTCCTCTCTTGAGGTCAACCTTACAGAACCTAAAGAATTCTGAAGAGACCGAAACAGGTGAAAATCTGAAGGCGCAAGGTCAGGGCTATATGGTGGATGCACTAGGACCTCCCAGTCGAACTCTCTTAATTTTTGCTGAGTGGCTAAAGATGTGTGTGGTCTAGCGTTATCGTGATGAAAGACCACACCCTTCCTGTTGATCAATTCCGGCCGTTTTCTCTCGACTGCTTCCTTTAATCTCATCAGTTGCTGGCAGTAAAGATCAGAATCGATGGTTTTGCCGGACGGTAAAAGCTCATAATGAACAATGCCCTTCCAATCCCACCATACACACAGCATCACCTTATTTCGTGTTAGGCCAGGTTTGGCCACAGTCTGTGAAGTCTGGCCAACTTTCGACCACGACCTTTTTCGCACGTTCTTGTCGTACGTGATCCACTTTTCATCGCCAGTTATCAATCTCTTCAAAAACGGCTCGGTTTCATTACGTCTCAATAATGAATCGCAAATGAGTACACGGTTCATTAAGTTTCTTTGAGTGAGCTCGTGTGGCACCCAAATATCGAGCTTTTTTGTATAACCAGCTTTCTTCAAATGGGTCAAAACTGTTTTGTGGTCAATTCCCAGTTCTTCAGCTACATCGTAACTACTAATATGCCGATCTTGCTCCACTCTTTCAAAAATGGCGTCCATTTTATTCGTAACAGGGCGACCAGAGCGAGGTACATCTTTAACATCAAAATTTCCGGACTGAAAACGTTTGAACCAAATTTGTGCTACTCTTACTGACACTGCATCAGGTCCATAAACATCACAAATTTTTTTCACTGCTTGAGTTGCATTTTTGCCTTTTTTATAATAAAATTTTAAAATGTATCGAATTTCTTCATTAGATTCACTCATTTTTACGGAGAGAAAAACAAATGAAAAATAGCGGGAAACAACTTTTTTTTATTTTTTTCTTTTCTTTATAATGTAACCTTTTTAATGTTACCAAAACCAGCCAGACACAAATAGTACAGTCAAAGAAATTTTATAATAAGTTTATACCTACGCTAAGCGAAAAGACTTTTTCCCCGACCTAATATGTCTTGAATATTTTTATAATTGGTTTCATTAATATGACCTTAAACAGTCTGACGGATTAATAAATCGGTTTCATTGTTCAGAACAATGCGTAACGTATTCTGAAGTTGAGAAATAATTATGCAAATGCTTAATTGAGAAACACTATGAGAAATAAATACGTAGAAGAAGACATAATATTTTTATTTTCTATTATTTTTATTAATCGTTGCTATATAAAGTAATGTTACCATTTCATCTTTTTACCCTTAAACCGCTAAACCGATATAGATAAGATTTGTGAGTAAATTATAAAACAGTCCCAGAATTCTGGATGGGCTTGGGATTTGAATTATTAATATTAATGAAAACCCACTGTGAACATGGGATGGGAGTTTGTATGAAATGGAGGATGCATCATGTCCTAATAAAGAAAATAAAATCTACAGCTAATATCCACTATAAGAAGCGGCATTTTCTGTACTAAAACGGGCTTCTTTTGTTAAATTTGTGGCGTAAAATCTATGGTTTGCATTGTTCCTTTCCTCCTTGAGTGAACATAATTTTACCCGTTTTCCTTTCATTCTCCGATGTAGACACAACAAGAGTATGCCGGCTCGTTAATCGCACAGAGTAGTCCGGGCTTATAATTAACTTTGCAGCCAGAGAGAGCAGAGATTTACGCGGACCCTGGGTACAATTAAATTTGCATAGGAAATTGCACCGAATGAGCCAAGAATAAGTTATCCAGGAGTATGAAAGTAAATTTTATGCTTGTCGTCGGGTAAATACGTTTATTTATTTACACAACTCTTAGTTCGTAATTAGTGCCAAGAGAAAGGAAAGCAAAACTAAATTCAACTAGTGAGTCTCCAAAGTACTTTTTGCCGTTGAGAACTTTTACTGCAATTTCAGTGTCCAATATTGGACAAAGATCTCTTCAGTAGAAATTATATTCAACTATACACCGTTGTTCAAGTATACGCAAATATTTAATTTAAATAATTAAATGACAATTTTATCACCCAAAGGATGCGTTTGCTTTTTTATATTAATTTCTAAAGTTATGTATGATAAATTTTAATATCGATGACTGAAAACTTTGAGCCTGGTATGGCAATAGTTTCGCCACTTATTTCATTGGGAATGTAACCATAACGTCGAGCAGAGGCTTAACAGCCACTGCCTGCACCTTCGGGTTAAAAAGGCGTGTAATAAGTTAAGTTATCTTTCATTACTTATTTTGTCAAAAAATATGTTAAAAAAATATCTTTATTTCTCAAACTGACTCGGAGAACTTTATATTCTTTCAGAATCAATAAGCGCTATACCTTCTTCTTCTTGTGCCTCTTCACTGCTGAAGGTTGGCCGTCAGCTTCCCGAACTCGTCTCTATTTTGGGTTAAGTGGAAGAGCTATTCCACAGAGAAGCGAACCTGTTGCCATACCAGGCACAAAGTTTTTATCAGTCATCGTATTTATTACACATAACTTCCGAAAACAATTTCGAAAAGTCATTGGTGTGAGCCAGTGTCTGGAATCGAACCCGGACTTCTGGATCAGAAGCCGTGTGCTCGACCACTGCGCCACCGGGTATAATATGATCTGCTGTAAAATATAATCTGCTCCAATATGTGGACTTTTAATGTTTTTGAAACATAGTTACTAGTATTTCCAAACTTAACAAATTTTAACAAACACACATAACATAACAAACATTGATGCTTTAAAACATTAGTATAAATTGTCGAAATACTAATCCTATTAATCAAATAACTATTTTAATTAAGATTGACTAAGCAGATCTACAATGCAAATGCGGATGGATGTAGGAGTCGAGGACGACCAAGACATACATTCCATGACCAAATAGAACGTGCTCTGCAGAAAGGTGATGTTAGGAGCCTCAAAACAAGACGCGCGTGCATGAAAAAAGTTATGTAAGTCAATGAAGCGAGTGAGGCGTGTAAAAATCGTGCCTTATGGCTTCTCTCTGCCTACCCTGCAAGTGATTTGGCGTGAAGTTATGTATGTATGTATGTACGATTCTAAATGAAAAATACATCAAGGTATCATATAAAACTGGCAATTTGTAGCACAACGGAGTAATTGGCTATAAGAGCCGGTTGATAAATGGACGGATCTTTATTTTAATGGGTTCAATTCATCAGACATGATAAGATGCTACGGTACCACGACCACAAGATTATTCAATCTTGAATGCTTATAGGAAATAACCTATTTTCATATTCTTTTCTTACCATCTTTTAGAAAGAAAATATAGCAGAAGTAGTACAAGAATTCGGAAATAACGCCACTTCAATAGCAAACGGAAGACCCACTGTGGTAGAGCCATCCAGTTCGCTGATCGACTGGCGAAATACAATGACCTCTCAGAAGATCAACGTAAAGTAGCTCACGCCGCGTTTCGTTCGGCGTGAAAGGTACCGGGAAGCCCTTTCCTATCCTACTCCAGGTCGTCCACTCAACTGTAACACTTTATGAGTTGCAGGTGTCCATGGGCGACGCTCGTTACTCACCATCAGGTGACACGCCTGCTCGCTTGCTCTCCTTTCCCATGAAAAGGAACAACATAAAGTGGCTCATGCCGCGTTTTGTATGGTTAGAGTGGTACTAGAACCCCCACTCCTTCCCCGTCCTTTTCAAAAGCTCTTCCCAATATCTACTTAAAGGCATGTAACGCAGCTATGACTCTCTGGGTGTTGCAGATGTCCATGGCGATGCTGGTCACTTATCACAGGCGACCCAATTGATGATTTACCCATTCAAAAAATCTTGACAAGCCTCGTGGTGCATTGGTAAAGCTAGCGACTACAGAATCGAGGTTGGCGGGTTCGATTCCCACCCGAGTATAAATATTTGTGACAAGCATAAATGTTTGTATGGCGTCTGGGTGTAATTCTATGTATTATAAATACGTATTTACAAAAGAAAAGTATATATGTATTATTATCCGTTACCTATTTAGTATCCATAGCACAAGCATTTAGTTGCTTTATTTGGAACTAGAGGGCGCTGTGTGATTTGTGTCCAAGATATTATATGTATGTATCCTTTTTACCCATTGTAGAACTAAATTTTCAGTTATTAAAAAGGTCTTCGCAATAAATAGTTAGTCGTTTTATCGCGTATAAAGCCAACTATTATTATGTGATAAAAATATTGGTACTATTTTATCTTCAACTGTAATTTAATGTTTTAGAATTTCACATGAATAAACACTTTATAAGTCAGTTTTCCTCCCTCTATGTGTGAATTCTAATTCCTAACAACATTACTATTATTCATAATATGATTCCATCAATTATAGAAGCAATTCACATTTTGATGCCACATACGTACCCAATACATTAAGTACAGACTACACTCGAAGTGTTATTCTCAAATTGTGTGCGGTGTCAGTTTTATTGCAGCCACCGTCTGAATGTTTCGACGGTATTTTTCATATTTTACGACGTTTTGAATTTACGCCTCTTGTGAGTGAACGCAGACAACTTGCCGCTTCCTACTACTGACTATTCTCACATGCATCGTCTGACTTCATGCGACCTAAGGCAAATATAAAAAAGTCATTGAAAATTTTATATTTTCTTTACTGCTTCCAACATGAGAAATATCACGGAATAAATAGGTTGAATATGATGTTGATTTACTGTGGACTTTTTAGGATAAAAAAATTGTTTGATCGAATTCATAGGTTTTATTAATTTGCTTATAATATTAACTATCCTTCACTCTTAATTATAAGACGTAAATAATAACATACGTATGTACCGTAGCATTTTAACAGGATTCTAAAAAAAACAATGGTTCCAAGTTTGGTTGAATGGTTTTAATATTTAATTTATACCGGTTCTGGTGTACTGATTACAATTTAAGGGTTAAGAGGAATACTTACATACTTCTTTGCATTTTTTTTTCCATTAGGAGGGTTTCATTTAAATACTATTCAGATTTAAATGTGGGTTTTAATGGATCAAATATGGAAAGAGTATGTAAAAGGAAGCTTTAAAGTTGCCTATAAATGAGAAGAAGAAATCACCTTGCGTGGTATGGGCATGTAATGAGGAGGGATGACATAGTACACATGTCGAGAAAAGAATGATGAACCTGAATGTAATAGGAAACAAGAGAAGAGGGAGACCGAAAAAAACATGGATGAATTGCGTGAAAGATGATATGACTAGGAAGGGTGTTGCGGTGGAAGAAGACAATGATAGGGAAGCGTGGAAAAGAAAAACCTGCTGTACCGACCCCAAATGATGGGAACAGGACAGGAAGATGATGATGGGTTCCGCAACAGATAAACAACCAAATTTTTCCAAAAATGACAGCAAAATAATCGCGACTTCTTTGTTAGGTTGGTGCAATCATACGTTATAATAACATATTGTCTTTTTTTATAAGTCTTTTTTTATAAGCTCCAATTACGTCACTACGTCTAAAATATTAATCGATATCAATGCATAATAATCGCTGCTGATACCTTCAAATATTAATACCGTAAAGTTACTTTATATATCTATAAATAAATAGCCCGAAGGCGCACTAATTTTAATTTTGTATTTTAAATTACGAGAGCTGTGTCACCCTACAGGACCTGTTCATAATAATAGATTCCTTGAATATACAGAGAATTTTTACAGCAAAGTTCCTGACATACGCAATTTTGTAGGTACTAAGTCTTAAATGTGCACGTGTCAGCAATTCCGTATGCCACCCGTGAACGTAAGTTAAAAACCTCTAAAAGCAAAGAGTATTTGATTGGCATGAAATTGTGATTGCAAATGATTTTGCAATGTGTGATAGAAAAAAAAAAATTGTATGTGTTCCGGTTATTAGCCACGGCGGAACTGATGGGTTTGATTAAAAACCGGTATTGATTGTTTTGAAAATAAACAATTTATAGCTTTGTCTTAAGAATATGTTTGCGATATTTCGATTTTAAGCCTTATTTGCTTTCATTATATTGGACTGTGCGGATTTTTAATGTCATGAAATAAGGTCCAAAATTGTCAGGTTTCACTCATTTGTTTTTGTAGCCAATTCACGCCTTTTACATATCCTACGTTGTAGGTAACGTTTTCTTATATTCGCCGAATATTATTATAGTAATAAATGATATCATAAAGATTTCAAAACTATAGGGAAGATAGTTTTTCTTGAGGTACCGGGAACATGTACGACGTACGTTCAGTTTTAGATATACGAAACCTTAATTCGCAAACCTACTAACTCCACTTTTTTTCGAAACTGACAATTTTGATACCAATAGAAACTAGATAATTTCTAGTATCTGCCGATATCAAAATGCCATTGTCGAAAAAAAGTGGAGTTAGTAGGTTTGCGAATTAAGGTATCGATATGTACTTCTTAGAAACGTCGGGAAATAAATAGAAAATAACTTCTAAATAAATACGATATAATCCATAAAAGTTGTTTCAATGTACGTTCAGGTATACAGTTTTCCGAAAAATAAAATACTAGTCAGTTTTAATTCTTGAACGGGAAATAAACGAACCGGCTATATGATTATTATTACCAATGAGGTAATTCAATCCAATTATGGCCAGCATTGCCTGATAAAACCGCGTGGCACGCCATGCGAGGCGACAATCAGTGTAAAAATTAATTGGGCCAAGCGTGAGTTGGACTTGCACTCTCAGGGTGCTCGATGTTTATAAAAAAATGCTGGTAAATTTGCCCACATATGTTTAATTCTTATTTTTGTATAAAAATGAATGGAAACCATTCACACTTGGCTACTTGAAGTTCTTAAAACTTCTCACATTAATTTTGTGTCAGATTCTTTATATTATATTATCAAAATATAACACAGCACAGTTTGGAATATACATAGTTAACTGTGCAAAAACTCAATTCTAGTGTAGCTTATTATAATGCCAATGACAGTCATACTAAAATTCAACCAGCAGTTTTGGTGATGCAAGCAATAAACTGTCGAAAAAAAATCATTTTTAGATCTTTTATTTTACTTTGATATTACAAGTAAAATTACTCAACACGTTCAATATGGCAAATGGTTTATTTTTAAACAGTACCCTAAAAATTAAAAACTACTTTATTCTTCATAGAGTGGAGTCCCCATTCTTTGTAAGTGGCTCTATCGGCACAATAAACGTTAGTTACACTATTAACTTCTAATTTATACCAGAGCCTTATCGCTGAAACATTTCTTTCATTATTTTCAGGAGGGGAATTATTAAATACTTGACGTTTTTAAGACAGGCGGCTGTATAAGGTTGTGTGTTTCGTATCGTGAACATTGTGCAATGAAGATTATTAAGTAATACAAAAGCAATAAAACTTATCAGGCTAAAGTTAAAAATACACGATCTATGATTTTTTACGACAGCCTTTTTTCATATATATAATATATATTTTTTATTTTCTGTTATTACACGGAGTTGAATTTTTTAACACGTCACGTTGTTATTATTACCTTACTTATCTTTAGAAAGTATAGGCAACTCTATTATGTTTAATAGGGGCAAGCTTATGGTAAAAAAAGTAAAGACTACGTATTATCGTGGACTTAATACTGTATGTGTAATAAGTAATCTAAATTACGTATAAAATCAAAATAATTACAAATCAAGTCTATTTTGTTTAGAAAAATATACATCTCAAACATTTGTGTTCAGAGATAAAACGTATCTATGGAATTTAAAGGACAATATAAAAGAAACAATATCTCAGGCTCTAAATGAACTAAAATTTATTTACTACTAGTTGACCCGACCAACTTTACTTTCGCCTCAGAAGCAATTTTTTTTTTCTAAAATTTGTAGCCTGAGTTACTCCTTATTACATCGGCCATTTAACCAACGATCTGCTGATAAATTTACTCTGGGTGAACTAGTTTATTATATTTGTTTAGTAGTTTGTAACAAAGTGAGAAATTGCAGTGCTCTATACACCTGCAAACTTAGAATTAATTAATGCTATACACCTCGGCTTACATACGAAGTAACTACAGGTAAATTAGCTTGGAGAAATTTTTGCATATGTAGTAGTGTATGGTCACGTGGCACCTGCGGACAGCGTAAACTGGTTTATTCTGCTTTGTGCGTGTTTCCACTTTCCACTATCAAGTGACGATTTATTTGTTTGTTTTGTTTCGTAATTATTATGGTCAAAACTTTTTACCTATAGCTAAACTACTATCATCTAAAGAACGACACGATATTTTATTGTTTCACGGTAGTCGCCTTGTCGTTTGCTCAAGGACGTGAAATAGAATGAAATTTTTTTTTTATAATGTCAAAACCTTTTTCTTTAAAATAAAAACTTGTTTTTATTGAAAACAAAAATCAGAGTGTTGCTATGGATAAGTATAAAATTAAATAGTAATGTAAGGATATCGAAACATTTTTGTATAGGCCAGAACGATATAGTGGAAACGCGCTCTAAGATTTGAGTAATATACACTCCACTACATATGTAAAAATTTCTCGAGACTAATTTACCTGTAAGTACTTGTAATTAGTGCGATATACTAACAATACTTCATAAACACAAGTTTTAGGTACAGCATGATTGATGATGATGATTATCAACAACTATTTAGATTTTAGATCTATAAAAGTAACGTTGTATAGTAATATGTAATATGATCAAATATTATCCTTAATCAATATTTATAGTCTCGGTGGTCTAGTGGTCGAGCACACGGTTTCTGAATCAATAATTATGGTCGTGGTCTGAATCCAGACACTGGCTCACACCAATGACTATTAGAAATTGTTTTCGGAAAGTTATGTGTGATAAATATCGATGACTGAAAACTTTGTGCCCGGTATGGCAATAGGTTCGCCACCTATTCCATTGGGGACGTAAACATAACGGCGAGACGAGGCTTAACAGCCGCTGTCTACACCTTCGGGTAACAATGGCGTGAAGTTATGTTATGTTAATAAATATTGAATTAATAATGTTCAAGGTAATCTCTCAAATGGGTGGACTGATTTTGACGGGATTTTTATAAGCATGTAGCTGGTGTAATAAAGAGTAACTTAGGCGTTTTTTTAGAAAAAATCTTTTATTTATTGATACCGAGGCAAAACCATATAATTATAATATCAATATATCCAACTTTGGTCTCAAAACCAGGAATAGCAACTGGCAACCATCAACCACCAATAATACACGGAAGGGTTGTAATTATAGATATGAAATCCCCTGGGAAGACGTCATTTAAGTCCGCACCACGAAAATTGCAGGTCATTTAATTTACATATAAAGCGGAGTGTGAAATGAAGAGGCGTCAATGGTACAAGAGTACTTGATACGAGGAGTCCCATTCGTTCCCAGAACGATGACCGTTGTCGGGAGTGGAGTTCCTGCTTGTTTACATTTGTGAAATGAATTATGGACTATTGGGAGCGTTCCTAACGTAATTTGCACCATTAATATTTTCCAGGAACTGTACCAAATACAGCGTTACCATTGTGAAATAATTTAACGTTACGTAACTTCACGTTTTTTTTCTGCGTGAAGGTGTAGGCAGTGGCTGTTAAGCCTCGACTTGCCGTTATGTTTACGTCTCAAATGAAATCATTGGCGAACCTATTGCCATACCGGTATACACAGTTTATAGTCATTGATATTTATCACATAAATAAGTTTCGAAATTAATTTAGTGAAACCATCGGTTTCAGCCCGGAATTGAAGCTACTGCTTCTGAATCAGAAGCGAGTAGCTCGACCACAACCACCGGGACTGTTACAGTAAATTTACACCATGAAACAGTGTGATATCATCTCGAATCTGTGGTTTGTGTCATTCTTAATTAGAATAACACAAAGAACCTTACATTGTTTTTTTGAGAGCTTTTGATATACCACCGGTTGAGCCGGCCCATTCATGCAGCGAAATGTGTGGCTTTACCATTGTTGTGGCAAAGAAGTTTTATACATCCTACATTTACACAACCATGCTTGAGGAAGATGCTGGAAAATAAAACCTTGTTACAACAACCTTGACAGTAAAAGAGATAATATGTCAAAGATATATTTGAAGATATTAGACAAGTACATAAGTGAGACACTTGCAGTGCATACTCGTAAATCTTTTCGCTATATAAAATACCGCGTATCTACAGTGCAGTACGTGACTCGAGAACAAACTATCATGTAAATATTTACAGTTTTAATTTATCTCAGGTTTTTAGATCGAACATAAATATATGTTAATGGTTTTTATGTCAATATATATAAAAAAATAAAAATATTTTGTATAGAAAGGGTTACGCAAAACCTTTAGTTGGCGCCAGACTGTTTTTTTTTTCATATATTTCGCGCCAAATTGTTCTCTTGATTCATTGCGTGCAATTTAGAAAGCCTTTTCAGGGAACTTATATTGTCTCCCTACAGGCGCCAGTTACAATATTATAAGCATAAATTGTACACATAATAAATCTAAACACGTAATCACATAATAAATCTAGGTTAGACTACAAGAAATCTAATCATAGGATTAGATTTCTTGTAGTCTAACCTAGATTTATTATGTGATTTCAATTCCTAAAACAACTAATTCTACTTGTAGAATATTAACACTCATAGCATGCATCAATAGTGATACAGCCACGCAGTTTACTGCATGAATAGGCAGGCTCGACCAGTAAGATACCACGACCTCTCAGAATGTCGACGTTGAGTGGCTCATATCGAGGTTCGTCCGGTGAGTGAGGTGTCTGGAGAAATATTGTAGACTATATTCAATTAATATGCTCGTAAATAATTCATAGTATTTGCAATACGGTAATTTCAGTCAATCAGATAGTGCTCGAAGCGAAATGCCTGAGGTCTGTACGATCCATTCGTCTACCAATTCTATTACTGTCTGTAATGGCCGTATATTATAATGAACCGGCTACTAGAGGCCTCGAGGTCTACTTACTCTTGACAGCGCTCACCAGAAATTGTCGTAAACAAACAACTCGTAAGAATATTGACACAAAACTATTTGAGTGGTCATTAAAATTAATACGAGACCACCTGCGTGTATATCTGTAACTGTATTTCAATTTAATTTGTCAATTGTGTCTAATATATCATCAATATATGTTGTCAATGTTATATGATTAAAATTCATCCATCCATTCAAATATGAGCTGAGAAAGCGATAGTTGAGATTCTTTGAATGGATGTTTCTTTTTTCATTTTTGGGTCTTAATTTAGTTTTTTTAGTTTTAATGTTAGTAATAGTTCAACTCAGCAGTTGTAAAATGTATCAACCATGCCATAATTAATCATAATTAAACAGCTTAGAGTGAAAACAGATGATTGATTAAATCATGAGTACCCGATTTTTGAATCTAGAAGTCTTGGGATCGACTCCGGGCTCATGGCAATTACTTTCGTTTTTTTTTCGGAAGTGATGTGTGATAAATATCGATGGCTGACAACAAATTCTGCGACCTATTTTACTTGGTACGTAAAAGTTAGACGAGTCGCGGCGTAATAGCCGCAAGAAATTATAAAAAAATATATTAAAACAAACTTTCCAAAAAGGTTTTCAACTGAATCGCTAAAATCTATAATTCTTATTTAATGTAATTCCATTTTTTGAAGTAAAACTTCTAATGTCTCGTGCAAGAGCGTTTAACGCTTTTAACGCCCCCTTGCGGCCCTCGCGGGGCAATATATATTAATATTTAGTACAACTTTAAAACATCAAAGTATATATGAATCTAACTTTTCAATTTGTTAATCTTGAATTATAATAGTACACAGACATCTAGTGGCAAGTGGAGGTACTAATTGATTTGGAATGTCAATCATATATAAACCCTACGGTAGTGAAACCATAGCGCGATTTAATAAGTTGACGTATGCGAAGCGCGACCTCTATGACCGAAAACGTAAAAACATATTATTAGTAAATATTCGTGACAGTTCGACAGTTCAAAACAAACAAATAGAGAGTACTCTATTTGTTTGTTTTTATTAAATTTATTCAACTATATACTCCAACTGTAAAGTGTAAATTGGTTTAGGAGTACTTTGTTCTGTAGTAAAGCTTATGAACCTAAAAAAATAGTGCATAACGAGTGACGATGAATTAATTTTACTCTGTGAAAGACAATACGACAAAGAGCTTTTGGTTAAACCAAAATTAGTCGTGATTTGAACAAATATATTACTTGTTACTGGATGTACTTACGAATATTTTGGTAATTATAAACTTATAAACTGTATTTTCTTTTTTTAATTCATCACATTTAAAATATTGCAAAGCATACCTAAACAACTATTTACAGTTTTCTTTATATATTACATAAAACTATGTTATTTATCAAGTAACTTGATGTATAATTTTCATTTATAATTTTTAAGAGAATTAATTTTCAAGTATAATATATTTCAAGGATAATTTAATGATAAACTGACTTCAATCATCACTCATGGTTTATACTCATGGTTAACTAATCTTATAAAAAGAAACATTTATAAGTTCAGATTATGGGATTAAATAATAGTCTGTTTCTGGTCCTCGGTGAAATAATTTCTATATTATGAAATACAAAGATACTGCTATCTACCCATCCAATTTTTACATATACATGAGCCTTGGTTGTTCAAGTGTAATAAATAAATATAGTTAATTCATAACTAGTTTGGCAATTACAAGTTACGAGATCTTAGAAATAAGCGCTGAACCAGAGTTATTTGAAATAAAATAAGTTCAGATTATGAGTATAAATAATAGTCTGTTTATGATCCTCGGTCAAATAATCTCTATATTATGAAATAAAAAAATATCAAATATTTTTATATTTGATATATATATATATTATCTTTAATATAATTCCTTTGAACTTTGAAAATGTATAATGTGTTGAAATGTAAATTATAAAAGGCATGGCACTTCAAATAGATGGTGATTAACAGACATGTCTGTGACGTGTCCGTATGATATATATTCCAAATAGATATTTGGATTAAATATCTATACAGACACCATTATGATAATGTTGATCATTCTATTTTATGTCTGTTAATCACATTCTATTTGAAGTGCCGTGCATTTTATAATTTACATTTCAAAACATTATACATTTTGAAAGTTCAAAGTGATTATTAGTTTTACTAGTGATGTAATAATACCATTAGGTTACACCACTTACTTACTAGTTAGGAACTTAGTTATCATTTGAACTTAGTTATCATTCCAATTTTTAATAGTACCTATAATATTTTAATATTAATAGTCTCGCTGGCCGTGGGGTCGATTCCGAGCCAATGATTTCTCTGAATTATTTGATATTAGGTAGGTAACCCATGGTAAAAATTTGAGATTTGGATAATTCTCCACGCGAAAATAATAACAATTCAATTCTTAGTTTTTTATGGGATAGGAGGGCAAACGAGTAAGTGGGTCACCTGATGGTAAGCAATTTGACACCGCCCATGAACACTGTGGTGCGTTTCGCTCCTTTAAGAGAGTAGGAGGGGAAAGGGGCTCGGACCTTTGGATACCTCCCTCACCGAACGAAAAGCGGCACGAGCAACTTTACGTCGATATTCTTATTCGAACCGCATGGATCGAATTTTTCATTTTGCAATGTAGTATGTAGGTATATATTATAAATGTAATAAATATTACTTATTATGTATTACGTAGTTCTTGATCTTACAACTCATTTTTTAAGTTTTTAAACACGAGGAGCCAAGCAGTCCGCTGCATAAATGGGCTGGTTCGCCCGGGAAATACCAATAGCTCTCATTCACAGATAGTTTTAATGCTTTTTTGTGTATCAAATAAAAGGGCTTTTCGATAGTATGTTGAAAAATGTGACGTCATCCTAAATCCAATATTGCGGAATAAGTATTTTAATGCATTTTTACAATATAGGTTGAATGGGCTTGAGCTTGGGGGAGTACCTAAATCAAAGAACAATATGACGTTGAATATGGGGTATCTTCTTAAATAGAGGAGTAATTACTAAATTCTACTCAGACCCATATTAAGATTTATACTCAAGTGGGGATTGAATCCGCCAATCTCCGTTCTACATTCGATTTTACCAATGCACCACGAGGCCCGTCGTAATGTAAGTAAGATGTGCTCTTTTTAAATTAAGCGTGTTATAAATGTATGTTTGTTACAAAGTTTTACTTCCATAGCGCGGAGAGACTCCACGCGAATTTTTTTTTTTATATTTTCTCTTACACTTTCCTATAGTTTTAAAGATCGCTATCATAAAAGAAGGCTATCATAAGCTCGTTTGCCAGTTCATAAGACGGTTTATGGGCTCCATACCATAATCCAGCTCACTATCAGCAGTCAAAAATATTACGTCTAGACTAGACTAGGGTAGTTACCTACGTGCGAGTAAAATTGTGATAGCCGCCAGAGACCGGAAGCGAGTCAAAAGTGATACTACAGCACACTCACGTATTACTTACATTTACATATTGCTGTAGAATCGTTTCCAGGTCTTTCAAATAGAAGTTTGGCAAATGTGAAAGAGCTGTTTGAAATTTACTGATACGTTTGTGCTGCTTTTATATTATACGTTTCAATAAAAAAAATAAAATACAACAATCATAAACCAAACTATCAAATAGATATTGCATTTTTTTTTTGTTTTTTTTTTATGAGATAGGAGGGCAAACGAGCAAGCGCACCTGATGATAAGCAACCTGCGCCGCCCATGGACACCAGCAACACATGTAGTGTTACTGTTGCGTTACCGACCTTTAAGGGAGTAAGATAGGAAAGGATTGGGAAGGATTGGAAAGGGAGAGTGGGCCTCCGGGTACCTCTCTTACCAAACGAAACGCGGCATGAGCCACTTTACGTTGATCTTCTGAGAGGTCGTGGTATTTCACCGGTCGAGTCGGCCCATTCATACAGCGAACTGCTTGACTCTACCACTACAATTAAGCTTAATTTTTAAAATGTTTGGTTTTGAAAGTTGTGTCCCATTTTAATGGTGGTAACATAACATATAACTTCACGCCTTTTGTTACCCGAATGTGTAGGCAGCGGCTGTTAAGCCTCGTCTCGCCGTTATGTTTACGTCCCAAATGGAATAGGTGGCGAACCTATTGCCATACCGGGCACAACGTTTTCAGTCATCGATATTTATCACACATAACTTCCGAAAACAATTTCGAAAAGTCATTGGTGTGAGCTAGTGCCAGAAATAGAACCCGGACCTCTGGATCAGAAGCCGTGTGCTCGACCACTGAGCTACCGAGAAAATGGTGGTAATTATAAAAAAAATACTTTGTATGCTGTTTCTGTGTATGTGTTTACCGAGTGCATTTTATTCAGCCTTTATTTATAGTGCATTTTATTTATAATTGGTGTGTATCTTCCAAATAAGAGTCCGTGTGCTAAATTACTAGATTTTCGAGTTACTAAAGGATACTCATAATAAAATAGTCTTAATCATATAAAACGCGGAAGGAGCATCTTTGCGGTGACGTAAGTCTTCTAAGAAGGTAGGTGAATAGGAACGCGCAGTAGTTAACAAATATAAATAAAACATTATCAGTCCCACGCCAATATAAATTTTAGAGAAAATTTACTTTATAATTCCCATCACTTCTTGATTTCTATTCTTTACCAAAAGTACAAGTTATTTCACTGACTATCTGAATAAGACATTCAAAAGATTCAGACGTTTTGACTGTCCATGGAATCGAATATCTTGCATACCGATCAAGTTTGGGGTGAGGGAACAATAACGCAGTCCGATAAGTTAAAACAAAAGGAAAAAGACGTATAAAAACGTTCTGTTGCCGTGTCACCAAAGAGCTTCATTCGAAAAAGCCCGATAGAATACAAAGTCAAGCAAAAAATGGGCACTTAATTGAAAAGAACATTGTTTCGTTAAAGTAAGACAAAATAAATTTCCGTTGTAGTACAAGCGACGATAAATTTTCACCGAGCTTTGTGAAGCAACTTTATATTAGCGAAGTCAGCACAAGTTTAAAATAATTTACCAATTAAATTTGTTTATTGTATGCAAAAGTAATGAAGCTTGATGATATTGTTGATACATTAGTCGACTATAAACAATAAGTTTTAATGTTTTTAATGTGAACTTTTTGGTATTGCCTCCTTTTCTTTAACATGTATTCGATATTTGAAATATACATTTCAATTTTATTTGTTTTGTACCAGTTATCACTATTAAGTAACTCCACACGTGTTGTCTCTCTTCTATTGATGTTAACTTAAAAAAACTACGTTTTCTTTTCGTAAAATGCTTAATCTAACAGCAGAAAAATATATACTAATCTATGAAACTCTAATTTAAAAGTACAAACACATATAAAAAAAAACAAGAATTCTAAAAAATCTCCTTCAAATAATATTTTTTCTTCAAATATTTCTAATGTACACTCATAACGCTGTTAAAATAGTTTTATTAATAATATATAAGCAATTTAAGCGACTCATTTATACCAAAGCAAATTTTGCAACAATAAACGATCTTTTTTTTTACCATAGACAAACAAACGGCAGCAAACACGGAAAAAGGAAAATGAAATAAGAAATACATAACGGTTGCGTTCCGTTTCGCGGCTGAAAATTTATTTCTTGAAGCGAAATCGTGCGGAAAATTTGCAATTTAGAAGTAAAAGGGGAGAATGCCAATAAGCCATCGATTATGTAGATGCAAGGCTTTTGTGCAGAACTGCACAGTTATCATTGCATTCAGTATACCGTTTCAAAACGACTTGTCTGGATATATTTTCAAAAAGGTATTTTCTATTTGCGTTATAAATACGTAAAGTTTGTTTTGTTTGTTTTCCTTTAAGAGTACTAATAAAATTTATTGAATCGTAGCTTTAGTGTATGCCTAGAAAACTTTTACGAACTCTTTCGTTCACTCACATAAATGGCTTGAAATTTATTGCTAAAGGAGATAAGAAACTTTATTTACTCTTCTGCTTTTGTTTAATAACTAGTGAATGCCTGCAGCATGTGTGGCTTTTTTAATTGCGATAGCTGTGGTTCATTCACATTTTTAATTAAACGTAGTTAATTTTTAGAAAAAAAGTACAAAAAGGTAAGTGGGTAAGTGGTCGGTGGTGTTTGAGAAATAGTAGATTAAATTAAAAAAAATTGGTTTTGGAAAAAAGGTATTCTAGATTTTATGATATTCATTTTCTGCCCTTATCCTAGTTTACAATGGGGTCGGCAAAACATGTGATGCTTTCGAATTATCCACGTTGGGAACGTTTTCGTTGATGGGATAGGGAAGGGGTTGGAAGTGGGATGGGGAGGGGAGTGGGGAAGTGGTTAGGCCTCCGGATACCTTTCTCGCCGAGCGAAACGCAGCATAATTCACTTTACGCCGATATTCTTAGTGGTTTCGTTTGCCGTATTTCAACGGTCGAGACCGTATACTTATGCAGCAAACTGCGTGGCTTTACCACTAGATTTTATAGTTCACATTACGCCGATATTCTTAGTGGTTTCGTTTGCCGTATTTCAACGGTCGAGACCGTATACTTATGCAGCAAACTGCGTGGCTTTACCACTAGATTTATGATGTCTAAAAATATACCTAATAATTATATTGATTAATTCGGATTTAAAAGCTCGAAAAGTAAAGCCGAAATTATGCGAGGCGTTAAAACAATTATTTCTACTGAAAAGTTTCAGCTTATATTTTCCCAGTATTTTACGAGAAAAGACAGATTTATATACCTCGGCGAGGTTAGGGAATAATGCTAGATCGCAGGTAGTTCTCGATTAACATAGCCATTGGAAATTTATTGGAGGTACGCCTGAAGTATAATCCCCGTATAAAAGTGATTCAGGAGAATCACTTACTTAGGTACCCACATATATTCTAGGCTTTCAACTTGAATTTAGATAGAAAATAGGATATAGTTTGTAATGTATAATTTAGTTATTTTTTTCTCATGACTTGGAGTTTTATCAAATATGTTTCTTAATTATTTTAATCAGTTTAGATATACTTTTACTCGGTGGATCAGTGGTCGAGCAACCCGCTTCTGAATCCAGAGGTCGCAGGTTCGAATCCTGGCTCACACCAAAGACTTTTCGAAATTCTTTTCCAAACTTATGTGTGATGGATATTATTGACAGAAAACATTGTGCCCGGCAATAAGTTTGCCACCTATTTCATTTGGAACGATAACATAACGGCGAGTTGAGGCTTAATAGCCACTACCTACACCTTCAGGTAGAAAAAGGGCGTCAAGTTATGTTATGTTATGATTTACTAAAGAAAATTGCGAGCCACTCTTCTCTTTTGGTGGCCTAGTGTGGAACATCTATTCAGATACTAAGTTAAAATTCAACGAGTCGATGTCACGATGAGTCAAGATAATTTATTGAGCAACATATAAAGGCGTTGTTTACGCCTTCGCAGACTATGGGCGTGAAGGTACAAGAAAACAGGAAAAGATTTTACGTTGCAAAGTGTTGAGATAAGAGATTGAATACTTTTTAAACCGGATTTTAGTCCTTTCCGGGCTGCCTATCTAAACATGTACTTTACATAATGTAATAAGAAGGTTCATGAAAACAAGTCCATATCATACATGGCTTTTGGGAATAACAACAACGCTTCCGGTTACTGCCTTCCGGCCAACAAAATGTCATCACGCACATTTTATGTATAAAACATGATTAAATTTAACCAGAAATTGGTGTACAATCTTTTTTAATTTTTTGTGCCATCACGCTCGGTATGGGTAGCAAAAGTTATATCAAGAAAATACTAATTATATTTTTAAGTCTAACTGTTACAGTTGGCGAAACCTATTGACATAAATAGGGCATATTTTTTGAGTATTGTAAAGTAATAATTTCGATCAGACTACTTTGTGCGCCAATTTAATATATTAATATCATAAAATGATTTATTTGCTTGTACGTATGTAACTCAACACAAATATAAATATTACTTTTAAGTTCTACCCGATAAGGAGAAAGATTGAAGGAGTATGTTTTTTCAACCATAGCCGTCTGTACAAACACCGTGTCTATTCGTGACCTTTCGACAGCATATGTTCTGTAACACGACACTAGAGGGCACTGTAGTCTTGTATGTTTATTCTGCAACCCAATACGGTGCATTAAACTGGCTTGTTTTGTCTCCATTATCTCCGCTTTGATGCTGCCAACTCGTCACATGTGGAGATTAAAACTAGGATATGTTATATTAACAGTTCTTTTTTCAAATAACTTTTATTTTCTCTTTTTTATTTTTGTTGACAGTTTAATAGATTTTTTTATTCAATGTCAGTATTATGTATTACATAAATCTGTATGCAATAGAGATCGGACTAGTAAAAACCTGGCTGAATATAAATTTGAAAAATAAATCATATTTAGAAAAAAAAGCTTATTGTGGTATTTTTATACGATCTAAGCGGCATATTTACAATTCTTACTCTGCGCGATTCATAAAATTACGTAGGTACCTATCGTAGGTAAACATTATTATCTGGTTTATTATAAGAAAAATCATAGTCAATTAATATCAACACCAACAATATAATAGTTAATCACAGCCCTAAGGTGTAATTTAAAGAATATATATAAATAACTACAAAAAAGAACTATTAAAAAGGCTATTACAGCGTGACACGTACGTTTTACGAGTGCATATCGAATATTAAAAAAAAGCCTGAGACATTTTTACGTCGTAGAAAATTGCGTAGTAAATCATTAATCATGGGTACAATGCACGTCAGGGTGCCCACGCATGGCTTATGGGGGAATAAGAGGGTGCCGGTCGAAATTTCCTATATTATAGGGAAATGGACGTAAAACCTTCACGAAGTCTCGTAGTTAACAAACGCTCGCCAAGCGGGACTACATCGAACTTGCAATATTTGAATTTCGTATGCTGGTTTATGCAGATAAAACGTTGAATTGCTACCCCTCCTGTCCAGGAATGGGCAAGAGTTACAGCAGCAATATTTTCAGGAATACAATATTCAAATTTTATTATTTGTAAGACATTCAATTTGAGTTATTATTATATTATATTGTGACTCTTAAGAACATAAGAATCTCTTACTTGTTGAACGGGTATTACCTAATTAATAATTGTCAATAGTGTAGTATGCATAGCGGAGATAAAATTTAAGTATATCTGTTGTCTATCTAAGAATATAATCATATTTGTATTCGTATTATTTGTACATTAGATGTACAAAGGATACGAAAACAAATATGTTAGGCAAATACCATTTAAGTTTAATTTGTAAAACAGCTGACTCTCTGGATTTATTTCTGGCAAACGGATTTTCAAAGAATGGGTTTAAAAAAAAAATAGAATCACTACTTATATTATAGTAAACGTAACGCAACTTATAGTAAATAACCAATAAAATGAATCCCGCTCGATACGTGAATATCACCAATTATCTTATCAATTTTAGGCGAAACAACAGTCAATAATATAATATAACCTAATTAACTAACAAAATTTTACGATCAACATTCACAATGACCATTCTGGCTAACATTTCCCCTCGATATACGGGCAGTAATAAAAATAAATTACCAATATTCGCAACAAAATGCAACATTGCCGGGCAAAAGCTATCGGACCATTCTCTGACAGTTACCGGCTGATTTCGGAAATTTTCCCCGGTACGTATAAGCTGTATAATTGATATTTACGCTACACTAAGCTCACGTATCGGTGCCGGGACCAGATTTATATAACGGACAGTTAATAAATTGGCAAAAATAAATTGATTAATGAATATAATATATGGACATCGACTTTTAAAATATTGAGGAAAATTTAACACTATTCAATGTTACTATCTTGTAGAGTATCGCTTACAGTCTCTCAATCAACGCTCTAGTCACGAAATTCACTGCCCTAATGCTCGACCGGTGAATTACCACGACCTCTCTGAATATCGGCACAAAGTGGCTCATGCCGCGTTTCGCTCTGTGAGAGAAGTATATGGAAACCCTTCCCAACTCCTCTTCTCATCCCTCTTCCAACCCCTTCCCTGTCCCATTTAAATAACGACAACGAAACTGTAAAACTATCATGGTTATACATGGGCGGCGTATGTTGCTTGCCAATGAGTGACACGTCGTTTGGCCCCATATACCTCTTTATTACTATCTCATAGCTTATTTGATGGTGGGTCCTACCTTTTTTAATAAAACTACTATACCTAAAGCTATGGTATTCTCAGTTAAAACTCTTCTCCTATTATCGACTTAACGGGATGTTAGAAAATTACGCAAATCAATTTTGTGGGTTTAGAAGCTTATTTTTAAATTATGTTTGTATTTAGGCTTTATTTTCAATTGACGCCAGAAAACGTGCGTGACAACATCTATGAAAGTAAAATTCTTACTTCTTATAAGCATTAAGGCTTTTACAGTATTTAAAACATTTTAAGCATTTTTCAATGCTAAAAACTTGAAACATAAATAGGTTTACACGTGTAATATGCAGACGCAGTGTCCAATTTGAATAAACGAGCAGTGGTCGGAGCGCACAAATTGGATAGACCAACGGCGTGCAATTGAGTTTTAACAATTTTTTAATATATTCATCCTCTGAAAGCCCTGTTTTATCTGGCAGAACAATTCAATTTAAATGTATCACAGTAACTTTTACCGCATTCGTTTGCACTGCACGCAGATGGCGACCGCATTGTTGATAAATACTATTCTTTTCTTTAGTTTTTTCTATCTCCTATTTAGAAATTTGTGTTTATATAATATATAAAATTCTCGGCTTAAACACGGCTCGACCGATTCTCATGAAATTTTGTGTGCACATCGGGTAGGTTTGAGAATAGGACAACATTTATTTTTCATCCCCCTAAAATACAAGAGTAGCCCACCCCTCAATATATATTTTTTATTTTTTTGATAAATTTTTGTTTTTTACCCTAAATTTTCACCTCTCTACGATTATTGTTTTTTATTTTTTTGGCAAGACAACGTTTGCCGGGTCAGCTAGTATCATGTAGATATCAGAATTGGTTTACTACTATTTTTAAAGTTTCAAGAGTGGGACCAACTATCTAAGATATTTTTTTGTGATTCGCTTCTATAATAACCCCTATTTTTTTTTTTTAATTTCATAATTATAAACTTTTAATTATTTTTTGCACAACCACAACCAAATCACGTTGCTATGTATATTTATATATTTTGTATAAAACCAAACTCCTTGAACACAAACAACACGAACAAAGTCTTGGAAAGGTATAGTTTAACTTCACAATTTCGGCTTACCCTCTATTTTCCAACGTTTTTATTTTGTTCTACTACACAACATGGACATGTCTAATCTGAATTCTGAGCTATGAAAATATTAAGATCTCCTTGCGCTTCTCTATAAAAAGTAGAGTTTAATAGACTAAGTAGTACTAAAAATCGCTCCCCACTACTGGAAGCGAGGAGAAGACTAACATTTGCATGCGGATAGCCTCTTTGGCATCGGATAGCCAGGATCTGATAACGATCTTAATGACTTAAGAGTACTTACTTTTTATTCGCAGCCAAGATTATTTTATAAAATCTTTGAACAAGATATCAAGTCTTTTTAGATTGTAGCCGAGATAATTGGATTACATTTGCAATTATGCGAAATTGTCTGAACTGTAATTTGATTTTTTTTATAAATATTAATGGAAAATGTTTATCTAGCAGATTATCATTTAATTTACTTATAAATTTTAAGGTTCATCTTATGTAAAATTATAAATATATAAAATTCTTGTGTCGCGGTGTTTATGATTGGACCTCCGATACGGCTTGATCGATTCTCATAAATTTTTGTTTGCACATTGGGTAAGTCTGAACCATCATAGGAACCATCTATTTTTCATCCTCCTATTTTTTATGTTAGTAATTTTTTATTTTTGTATGCATGCACAACTCTGATTTTTTACGCAATACATTAGATTGTATAATCTATTAATAATTTACCAAACGATTTAATACAGCAAACTAACAATTTACAATAACGCAAGTATTTGTCGATTCTCATTAGTTATTCCGTAACTATCTCGAAACGCCGACCGCTGACAAATCTGTGGTCTTCCAGCAGCTTTGTTTGCGATAGTTTAAGACAAGTTGGGCAACCCATTATTCAAAGATACTGGCGTCATTTAACTCTGTCAGCCGCACATTTGTACCTATCGGCCTAAACAGTGAAATTATTCAAGACTAATTACTATCGAATTTTCGAGCTTTGAAAGCCTGTAGTAACTTATACCTAAGAATACAATAAGTTGTTAACAAAACTATTTTTAAACAGCTACTAGGGTTCTGGCAAAGTTCAATGACATTGTTACCAAATATTATCTAATATATTTTATGTCTCGGTGGCGCAGTGGTCGAGCATACGGCTTTTGATCCAGAGGTCCGGGTTCGATTCCAGACACTGGCTCACACCAATGACTTTTCGAAATTGTTTTCGGAAGTTATGTTTGATAAATATCTATGATTGAAAAACTTTGTGCCCGGTATGGCAATAGGTTCGCCACCTATTCCATTTGGGACGTAAACATAACGGCGAGACGAGGCTTAATAGCCGCTGCCTACAACTTCGGGTAGAAAAAGGCCTGAAGTTATGTTATGTTATTTATAACCTATGAATAATATAAAAAAAAACTGTAATTTCACCATGAAAAACAATACCAAATTAATTAGAATTTAGAAATACGTAACTAGCACCTATAGTAAGCAAACTATAGTAGGTTCCCTGAGTGTCAATACACTCAGGGAACCTACTATAGTTTTATTACCGCTTTTATTTATAAGGTCTTATATTTCTTATATTTAATCGTAATATCATATTATATCTCATTGATATTCACACAGCATAACAATTATTAGTGTCAAGTTGGTTAACCCACGTCACTGTGGCAACACTCTCCTTGATGTTATATAAATTAGACAATGTTATAAAAGATTAATGATCATTAATAACTTTTGATTATATTTAATTTATATTCAATCTTAATAGTAGATAATCAATCAATGTATCAATACAACATTCAATATTACGTGAAGGTTTTAAATAAATAAATATTAAATGAGAATATTTAAATGTGGAAGATTGAAGAGTTGATTTTGTGTAACGTTTAAGTTGTATGTAGAAAGAATGGTTGACGCAAGACTGACTAAGCAGATATACAATGCAAAAGCGGACGGATGTAGGAGTCGAGGACGGCCAAGACACACATTCCAAGACCGAATAGAACGTGTTCTGGAGATGGAAGGTGATGTTAAGAGCCTCAAAAACCGACGCGCGTGCATGAAAATAGTTATGAAAGTCAACGAAGCGAGTGAGGTGTGTAAGAATCGTGCCCTATGGCGCTCTGTTCTCTCTGCCTACCCCGCAAGGGATTTGGCGTGAAGTTATGTATGTATGTATGTTTAAGTTGTAAGGTTGAAATGAATGAAATAATAACGTTACTTAACTTCAGATCTTTTTCTACTCAAAGGTGTAGCGGCTGTGAAGCCTCGACACGCCGTTATGTTTACCTCCCAAGTGTCACAAGGTTTTCACCGATATTTATCATACATAACTTCTGAAAAGAATTTCAAAAAGTCATTGGTGTGAGCCCGAATTCGAACCGGATTCTTGATTCAGAAGCGGGCTGCTCGACCATTGGACCACCGAGAAATGTTTTTTTTTTTAATCACTTTCATACATATATTTTCGACGAGCCTCGTGGTGCATTGGTAAAGCTTCCGACTGCAGAACCGAGTTACTTAATTTGGTACTAGGGGGCGCTGTGTGATTTGTGTCCAAGATATTAATTTTCTTTAAAATATTTTTTTTTTGTTAGAATTTTTTTTGCATTGTATGCCCCTAGCGCTGTCCTTAGCGATTTGCTAAGACTTATAACAAGGGATATGGCTTGAAATGGGCCTCCGGATACCTTACACACCGAACAAATTGCAGCATATGCCAGTTTACGTCAATTTCCTGAGTAGAAGCATATAACTGGCCTCTGTGTCTGTAACACAGTTTCTTAAGTAGCACAGAGATACCAATGTAACAATTTGTACACAGATATGAAAAATAAAGAGTTAATATTATTATTATTTTACCGGTCGAGCCAGCCAATTCTTACATTACTTATTCTTACATTTACAATATAATAAGTGAAAGATTCCAGATATTTTGATATCGTTTATCAATCGATATATCTATATATTGCTTATTATATTGTATGTATATACACCATTTGAATCTTTAATAACATGAAGCGGAAGGAAGTATGGCTGTGATGATAATATACGTGCTTTTGATTATCCGGTGCACCTGCGCTTATTATCATTAATTTATTATATTAATAAATATTATAGTTCATTGTGCCTTTTTATACGTAAACGTATCTTGTACATTTTCCATAGATATTGTTTTTTAATGTATTACTCGCATGTATGAAAAAGTATTTATTATGTATTGAAATATTTAATTTCGATTTCATAACACAAGCACAACAAACGAACTCAACTAAAGTTGATGTTTGTGTTGTGCCCAATATAATAATATAATATTATTTGTAAATTTTTTTAATTACAGCATATTTTATTTATTAGTATCAAGAGACTTCTATTTTTATGCATACATACATAACTGCACGCCAAATTCCTTGCGGAGTGAGCAGAGAGAACAGAGTACAAGATAAGTGTACATACTTGACGGGCCTCGTGGCGCATTGGTAAAACTAGCGGCCGCAGCAATGAGGTCGGTGGTCCGATTCCCACCCGAGCACACATATTTGTGACAAACATGAATATTTCTGTGGTGTCTGGGTGTTTTTCTATGTATTATAAGTATGTATTTACGAAAGAAAAGTATATATGTATTAGTATCCGTTATCTAGTATCCATAACACAAGCATTTAGTTGCTTAGATTGGAACTAGAGGGCGCTGGGTGTATTGTGTCCAAGATATTATATTATTATTATACTAAAACCTAATTCTCCTTCTGGCACAGTTCGATATTCACAATTTTAACACACGAAGTAACTATTGAAAACTAAGCACATTAATCAAAATTACGTATCAAACTAATATGAAACTATTACAAGCCTACTATTATATATATTATGTTAAGCTAATGTACACAATACCTTCAGATAGGACGTTATAGAAGGCTGTTATTAATATAACAAAGAGCTATTAGTGGCATCCATTATCTTTAATGAATGCTTGTATATGTGTATCATCATAAACATATACAGGCATTCATTAAATGATATAGTTTTTTAATTATAATTTAGTTACTCTCTTTTCTTCTTTCAAGCAAAGGTTTTGGTTTTACTCAGTTTTTTTTTCATCTTATTCAAATTATAGCTAAGTAGATTGTTAATATACTTATATTATAAAACATACAACATAACTCAATGCTTGTATGAGCATTTGATATGGATTGAAAAGTCAGCAATTCAGTGAAATATAATATCAGAAACCAAATAGTTAAAAAGAAAACCGTAACAAAACCACACTTTGTAATCGGCGCATTAAGTATATAATATATTTCTTTTTATAAATTCAGGCCTTGGTCTACTTGTAGGCCGCGATTGAGCCTCAGAAATTTGACGTTTCAAATGGAATAGGTGGTGGAACCTATTACCGGGCACAATGTTATCAGTCATCTTAAATATACATACACACATAACTTGCGAAAAAGATTTCGAAAACTTATTGGTGTAAACTTGGATCCAATCCGACGAATTATCGATTCAAAAGTATTGTATTTGACCCGCAAACCATCGAGGCGAACTACATAATAATTTAAAATCTTTATTTTTTTTTTACATTTTTCTACGTGCGAAATTTTTTTATTTCAGTTAGTTTGTAATAAATAAGATTTTTAATGTCATTTACAAAAATATTACAATTTTTGTAGGTTTGTTGCGGAAATAATTCGTAAGTATAATTAATCAGGTAAGACTTAGTGGTTGACATAAATTCCAAGACAATGTAGGTATTCATTCACTTTGCGGATTCTTAATAAGACAGCTCATCCATCTGTCAGCGAGCGAGACAACGTTTAATTAGAAACAGAATTAATTCATTTGTTTCGAGTTTATTAATACAATGTATTATGTTTAAAAAGTAATTCTATTATAATTATGATTTATATAGAGTTCTCTCTAGGTTTTTTTGGATAATAAGTAGTACATCAAGCTTGGGTTAGTTTATTTCGGATGGTTGGCAAATAAAGGTTGGTCAACTAGAGGTAAGTGACTACTAGGGAAGCCCATGAACACCTGTAACACAGATAGTGTGACTTTACATCGATTGTCTGAGAGGTTGTGTTATGACACTAGTCGAGCCAGCCCATTCATGCAGCGAAATGCACATCTTTACTACTTCTCAAATTTCAAGATCACGAGCTAATGCAACATGTTAAACATTGAACATGTTGCATTTGTAACACAGATACTATTTTTTGTGGCACAGTATTTTTATTCTGTACCAGAGATGAATTCAGAATTTTAAATATTTTTAGGTTTTTATTTCCTATTAGCAGCTTCTGTGGCGTTCTACAGATAATTATTTCGTTTACACCATTTAATTTAAATCTTTAAAAAAATAAATTAGTTCGATTCGATAAATAGAGGCGATAACTATACACACATCCAAGAATATTTCCAACCGAATTCAAAATTTTCTGAATTATTTAAATGATTTAGATGAGTAGAGCCAAGCAGTTCGCTGCATGAATAGGGCGGCTCGACCGGTGAAATACCACGACCTCTCAGAAGACCGACGTAAAGTGGCTCATAACGCGTTTCGTTCAGTGAGAGAGGTATCCGGAGGCCCACCCCCTTCCCCATCCTTTCTATCCCCTACCCCTTAAAGGTTGGCAACGCAACAGTAACACTATATGTGTTGCTGGTGTCCATGGGCGGCGTTGGTTGCTTACCATCAGGTGACCCGCCTGCTCGTTTGCCCTCCTATCCCATAAAAAAAAAGTTTTGTTAGCATTAAATATATCGATATTGCATATGTATAAAAACTTATATAGGACAAATATTAAAATATTTCAATAGATAGGTTAGAGTGCAATAATTTAGTTAAATTAGCATCAAACTTCAAAAAAATTCCACTGCTAATTAAGCCTAAACATTTTCTTGTCTTTGTTCTATAGGAATATAGAATAGATAGAATTTCTACCTCTCAAAAATTTAACCGAAATATAATCTTGAGATCATGTTCTTTATTACAGCAGTAAAATGTTATAGGACTTTTAATTTTCTTCTTCTTTTAACCGTTAAAACTGCTGATAACTTTTAAGCATCTTAATCCGCTTGCAAACCTTCATAATATTCCGTAAAATCGTGCATTTACCTGAAATATTTGATATAACACTTATTTCAATAACTTTATTTTTTAAATGACCATTACATTTTACTAGACCATAATTATACACCATAATAACAACACAACGCCGTTTACTTTGCAGGGTAGACAGAAATAAATAGGGCCAAAAGAAAAGGTTCCTATATACCTCGCACGCTGTTTTAAATGTTACACTCTAGTCACGTATCTCTGTCCCTTTTGAGGATCTTGACACCACCTCCCGATAAGACATGGTCAATTTCATCATTCAAAACATGAATCATAACCTTTCTGGACTCCTTCTTACTTCACTTTTGCACTGTAGTATCTGCTTAGTCAGTCTTGGATCTTTTATTATTTTTATTTACCAAAACCAAGAAAATATGCCTTGAAGGAAAGCCTTTGACATCATACATTATATATGAAAAAAATCTTGGAAGTTCATCGTCAGGTTTGAAGAATTAAAAAGCTTTTATGGACTTTTGCGAACTGAAATATTTATCACAGTCGATAATCTTTTTGTGCTATTTTTGACGTCGGTACACGACGCCTTTCATTTACCGCGAATCTAAGGATTTCGGGCGGGCCTCCATTAACTAAAGAGGATCTCCGTCCAGCTTAATTAAGAATTCCCTCTGAAATCTCGTCTCTGTCCTCCACCCTCAGGCAGAATGGCAGCGATTGATTTTAAATGAGTACCCAACAAAGACCCTGTAAAGTGGGACCAGCTTTAAAATTGTCTGTAAAAACTTTGCGGTAAAATTGTAGTATATTATTTTAAACCTTCAAATTATATGAAAATTTGATTAAGACCACATAGAGCAGTGAAATATGAATAAGACACTCGAGAGAGAGTAACTTTTTAATTTATATAAAATTCATCAGCATCGGTGTAGCTTTTATGATGAAATTGGGCTGAAATTTACATATTCATGAGGATCTTTGTGCGGAATTATTTTCTTTAGCACATATTAAACCGCAATTGCATGAATTTTCATGAAATTGTGGTTTAATTGAATTGACAGGGGGAAACTGAGGTCTCTCAGCCAAGCTGAACACTGTCATGGCATCCCTTTCTTGAAACGACGCAAGGTACTTTGAACTATAACTGGTATTTTTTTTTTGAAGAATAAGTACTAGTAACTAAGAAGAGATCCTAGCAGTAACATAAATAAAATCTTGTACATATTAATTGTTAATCGTGCAATGTTATTTTTTCAATTCACCTCCTAATTTTTTTGTGGTGTAGATGGCAGTAATTATGCCTGGAAATACTGACTTTTTTGGACAGTAATATAACATCACACCTACAGTACAACAGCCTACTGGCGGCACCAATAATGTGCTAACTCCAGAAAAGTCTCGCAGTAAGTCTTAATTGTAGGGGAGTCTGGATATAATTCAACTGTAACGTACATGTCATAAGGAAATATTAATAGGAATTAAATTGCATATATGTAAAATCTCTACCCGCAGTTATGATTCGAACCTATAACCTTCCACGTAATTATTGAAATCCAGACAGGTTTATCACAGCCGCATTGATTCAATCATTCAATGCAAATTCAGGCAATATTAAAATATTTTTCATTTGTTCCTATAGTTTTTATATTAAACGATTTACGGTTTAATAGCTAAAAAGAATAATACTAGCATTCTCCTTTGGGTAAGTATCATTCTTCTAACGTTTGAATCTTGAGATTGTCGTAAGAAAATAAACTTAACTTGATTCTGTCAGTGTTTTACGATATCTAGTTAAAACGCCAAAAAGTTACGATAAAGACAGTTTTTACGATAGCACTTAACTTAGCTCGCTGATCGGAATCCAACTTCTATTTGTAGTAAAATGCACAGCTTCTGTAATTGAATTGTATTAAGAGATTATTTATATTCGTGCTTCAGTTCATTTTGTCTATTCTGCAAGAGTGTTGCGATATTATGAACTGAATAATAAGATATTGGTTGAAACAGTGGAAGAGCGAAGCAGTTCGCTGCATGAATGGGCCGGCTCGACCGGTGAAATGCCACGCCCTCTCAGAAGATCGACGTAAAGTGGCTTATGCCGCGTTTCGTTCAGTGAGAGAGGTACCCGGAGGCCCACCCCCTTCCTCATACCTTCCTATCCTACTCCCTTAAAGGTCAGCAACGCCACTGTAATACTATATGTCTTGCAGGTGTTCATGGGCAGCGCTGGTCACTTAATATCAGGCGACACGCCTGCTCGTTTGCCCTCCTATCCAATAAAAAAAACTGCAATACTGATATTATATTTTTATAGTATAAGGTATGTTACATTCACGCCAAGTTTCTTTGTAGGTAGCTAGAAAGAACTGCGCCAGATGAAACCAGCCTAACACACCTCATTAGTTTTCTTGATTAGCATAGCTCTTATGAGAAACATTCACAGACTTCTTTTTAATTACTCAATATATTGTATTGAAAATAATAAAAAAAAAGTTTGTTGTATATGTCACGGTAAGAGTGAATAATTGAAGATTATTAATAATTATCTATTATTATTAATAATTACCGAAAGTCGAGGTTAAAGTGATAAATTAATCACATTTGTCGGTTATTATTAATAGTGTAACCCTAGTGGTGATAAATGTAATAAGTGGCTCGGTATTATTGTTTTAAAAGCACGTGCACGTTATTTGTTGTTGCTTACTAGGGTTAGTTAGTTGTTTAATTTAGGTTTAGGTTAGGTTAGGTTTTAGGTTTTTTTTTTCTAGTCAGAGTCGGAATCCTCATGGACACCCAAACTACGTCACGTATGAGGTAGTTTGGGTAGTGCCGCACTCTTACCGGCTAAACCTGTCTCCTGCCCTCTATGCTTTCTCCATAGACTGAAGGTCCATGCCTTTTTTGGATTAACTTTGATATTATTTGAATTTGAGTGATTTTAAAAATTGCTCCCCAGTTCTAACTAATTCGGTATTGCAAAATTTTAGTTTGATTTACTGTTATCTTATATTTGTGATAATAATTCGTTTTCGGTTTAAGTAATAAGTATAGTAATTTACTCGCGCATTTATGTTTGGATATGTGACGATGAGGTGAGTGAAACAAAGAAAGTGAAATAAGTGGTTAGGTTAGTTTTAACCTTGTTTGTGTGATCTCTAATTAATATAATTGCAAGACTGTGTTTAATATTATAAATAAATACCTGCTTGTCAAAAAACATTGGGTTTTTATTTATTTTATAACTTTTACCAATATGTGTCGTGAATTATTAATAATTACTACTAAAAGTAATAAATTTCGATCGTTTATTCACATTTACCAAAACATGTGGTTATTATTAATAATTTTGTAAAAATATTAATAATTTTTCAATTAATCAGATTTACCGTAACATATATATAAACATGACTTCACGCCTTTCTCTACCCAAAGGTGTAGGCAGTGGCTGTTAAGCCTCAAGTCACCGCTATGTTTACGTCCCAAATGAAATAGGTAGCGAATGTTTTCAGTCATCTATATGTATTTGATGTACAGAGACTACTTTATGTATTATTTAGGAAAAAATCGTTTACATTACAAGTAAGTTAGTCAGATCGTCGTTGAATTAAACGTTTGGTGTATCTGTAGGATATACGACTAAGCAGTTGATAACTGAAATAAGCTTACTTTCCTTTTTTTTATAATCCAACATCTTGTACCTAACATAGTTTAAATATCGAGACTTGATTCACATTTTCAACAAAAATATATTCTTTGCCGCAAGCTTGATATTGTAAATAAAATGCATTTTCAAATGTAAAATCTATAAAGGAGTCAAAAATTTCACTACGAGGCAGGCACGTTGCTGAATATCATAAATTGTGGTCCGTAGTCTAATAGCTAGACATTTTCCTACTAGAGTATTTCGTATGGCTCAAATATTGCACGAGTATTACTTACCTTGCAGCTTGAGATGACAGCACGGTCGCTAAACTTTGCTCAACATAAATAAGGAGGAGGAGGGAATTTTAACGTAAGTGAGAAAATATTACAGAAGCTTAATGTTAGTAGGAGGCACCTTACGGAAGGAGCCCTCGTTATGCTGATTTATGGATGCACCCCCCGAAATGGTATCTCAAAGAAAGAAGCGCGTTTATGAATTCCTTTACCGGAATTTACCTGCAGTCGTCCATTCTCTGCACGGGTAATGTGCCTAAGAAGTTTCATATTAGAATTGTTTTAATTTATTAATCAAATTATGTGAGCAATATTTTCTTTGCTCGTAATTTTTCGTGGTTTGTATTATGTTTAATAAACTTTATAACTTTTGCGTTAACTAACAATATATTGTATAAACGTAATTAATATAGTAGATATGATAATAATATTACACATAGGCAAGTACATACATTTGCATTTAGTAATATTTACGAAATTAATGTATTTCTTATAATTTATTTTTAGTTTATGTTAAACGCTAAACCAAACACCACATAGTGTTAATACAACGGTACTATATTTCTAAATAGATGGCATGTTATTATCGTTCTGAATCGCGATATTAAGATTCTCCGGTCGTAGCATTAAGCTCTGGTTATGTTATTTTTTATTGAACAATTGCAAGTGGACAATACAAGCATTTTATTCGAGTGACATTTTTGGGTTTATTTGTACGGTCACTCCCACCAGTGCAGCTTGCGTTGTTCAGGCTCAGTACCAGGCAACTCTTGGTATTGAGAAGCAGTGCAACTTGCGTTGTTCCATCGGGTTTAGTACCAGGAAACTCTTGGTATTAAACATTGGTCCTAGAGCCGGATTTTTTGAGAGCCACGAACAATCGCAAGTGGACAACACAAGCATTTTATTCGAGTGACATTTTTGGGTTTATTTGTACGGTCACTCCCACCAGTGCAGCTTGTGTTGTTCAGGCTCAGTACCAGGCAACTCTTGGTATTGAGAAGCAGTGCAACTTGCGTTGTTCCATCGGGTTTAGTACCAGGAAACTCTTGGTATTAAACATTGGTCCTTCGAGCCGGATTTTTTGTGAACCACGGTCCTAGTGAGGGCCAGCCCCGTACTCGCAGCGGATTGTTGCGGCAAGGTACAGGGATCCATCAGCGTTTGGACCAGAACGCTAACATTGGCTTGAAGTAGTTAAGCCTGGTCACATTAGAAGAGCGGCACGTGACGTCACAGGACGATCAGGGACGTCATTGAATCGACCGAAGTTCATTGTACACGTCTGACATCACGGACGGCAATAGAGGGCAGCACTAGTACGACGATTTGTGTTGTGAGTGTGAAGTGAATTCGTGAGTACAATTTAAATTTTAATAATAATCCGAGGCAATCAGCAAGCAGTTTTGAACCTTATTTCAATCAAGATTTTAACTTTGAACATTTATTATACATAGTGTCTTTTGATCTTATCAAAATTAAAGTGTTTAGTTTCACTTATAAATTGTTGCATGTTTAGTTAAGGACTTAGAATAGTTTCAGAAAAAACGTGGGAACGTGGTCTCTATGCCCGATTTTCTGAAATAGTAGTTGTAATTTTTAAACACTTGTAAAATTTTCAAAAGTATTTGGAACTTAGAATAATTTTAAGATTTGATTTTAATAGGACACAGTCAAACATAATCAAATTAGAACATAGAAAATATTTACAAATGATTTAGTAGAAATTAAATTAGAATATTTACAATAAATTAAAATTCTCCATTCAGTAGTAATTGTGTGAACCACTTTGTATATTTTGTTGTAAGGTCTGTCTTGTTTTTGTGTTTACAATGGAAGGAATAATAAATATTCTTCAAACCATACAAAATTCTATACAAAAAGGGTTTATAAATTTTAAGAAAACTCCAAAGGATAGACTTACAATAGAATATATAGAGACAAGAACGGAATTGTTAGAAAAGAATTGGACTAACTTTGAGAGCACTCATTATAAATTATATGAAAATTATAGTACTGAAGAGATAGATCAAAAGGTAGATAGTATTTATGAATCAACTGAAGATAGTTATATAAATTACAAAGCTCATATGAAAACAATACACAATAAAATAACAGGTAAGGTATCGGGGCAAGACAGTTGTACAGATCAGATCAATAAATCAACCAAAAACTCTAGTGCTTTTGTTAAATTGCCTAAAATTTCAATTCCCACATTTTCAGGTCAGTATAATGAGTGGGCCACTTTTCATGATTTATTTAAAGCATTGGTACATAATAATGAGTCTCTTAGTGATTGTCAGAAATTACATTATTTAAAAGATCATCTTACAGGAGAAGCCGAACAGTTGATTAGGTACACGCCAATAAGTGACGCTAACTATGTTCAGTGTTGGGAACTGTTAGAGAGGCGTTATAATAATAAGAGGCATTTAGCTGACTGTATTTTGAAACGTTTGTTTGGCCAAAGGCGCTTACAGGTAGAATCTGGTAAGGGTCTCAAAGAATTGTTCGACACAACCAACGATTGTTTAAAAGCACTTACGCACCTGAACGTTGATGTGACTACTTGGGACGTGATCATCATTCACATAGTTTCATACAAGTTAGATTTCGAAACGCGCAAACAGTGGGAACTGAGTATCGGTAACCTCAGTGGTAATGAATTGCCATCCATGGAACAATTTACGACGTTTTTAGAAAATAGATATCGCGCATTAGAATTTGTAGAACCGAATAGTTTTCAGCAGAGTAAGTTTTCATCGAGGCACCATCACAAAACCTTGTTGGCCACGAATTCTGCATCTAAGCTTTGTGAGTACTGTCGGGAGGCGTCACACAAAATGTGTTTCTGTAAAAAGTTTATTAATCAACCGGTAGATGTAAGGCGTGATTTTGTTGCCAAACAAAATATTTGTTTTAATTGCTTAGGCAGCAATCATAGCGCGTATGTGTGTAAGAACCCTGCCAGGTGTAAAATCTGCAATAAACGTCATCATTCATTGCTGCATCCAATCAGTAACTCCAACAATGACGCATCATCAGATTTGTCTAAGGCTACCGCCAACAATGAACCCATAGTTTCTTGTCTAGCCACAGGTGCAGTGCCAAAGCCACGATCTGTTTTGTTAGCTACGGCTCTAATAAATGCCGAGTCGAAGTCGGGTCATAAACAGGAAGTCCGAGCATTGCTCGATCAAGGGTCCCAAGCTTCTTTTATTACAGAGGCCGCAGTGCAACTGTTAGGATTAAAGCGAGTTCCGGTTAAAGGAATTATAACTGGTTTAGGTAATACCAAGTCTACTGTGGCCAAATATATGGTGCGTGTTACGATTCAGTCACGAGCTGATCCAAGTTTTCAGATACACATTAGCGCTTACGTGCTGAATCACGTTACGGCATATCTGCCAGAAAAGCATATCTATTCATGCAATTTTGATTGGTTTAAGGAAAAGGGTTTGTATCTTGCTGACCCAGAATTCAACATACCGAACAGGATTGACATTCTGTTGGGTGCCGATGTTTATAGCTGTATTTTACAGGAAGGGATCGTAAAGAGCCCACGGGGCACTTTGATCGCACAAAGCACCACCTTAGGTTGGGTCCTGTCTGGTACAGTTAATACTGCAGATAAGAGGAAATACAACGTGACAAATATTAATGTCATGCACGCCCAGATTAACGAAGATGATAGTCTTAAGAAATTTTGGGAAATAGAAGAAAAAACCATAACTAATAAATTATTTACACCAGAAGAACAAAAATGTGAAGAGATACAAACAACAAAACGGGATGAAAACGGTCGGTATGTGGTTAAACTTCCTTTCCGTGATGCAGTTCCTCTATGCAAGGCAGGGAACTCACGCGGTATAGCTGAATCGAGGTTTAAATTTCTAGAAAAACGATTTGAAACGAATGAAAAATTAAAGGAAGTATATACAAAGGTAATTAAGGAGTATTTACAGTTAGGACACATAAGGTTTGTAAAGAAAGGTGATGAAAAAAGACAAGACGCAGTTTATTTACCCCACCATGCGGTAGTACGAGAGGACAAAACTACTAAGAAGGTTCGAGAAGAGTTTAACGCTTCTGAAAGGAACAACAATGGTGTATCATTGAATGATACTCTGATGGTTGGTCTCACGCTGCAGGCTGATTTACGGCCCACAATTCTTAAATGGCGCCGGCATGCCGTTGGACTTGTGGCTGACATCATTAAAATGTATCGGCAAGTACAGATAGATGAAGAAGACGTTATGTTTCAGCGAGTTTTATGGAGGGACAACCCAGATATGCAGTTAAAAGATTACGAGTTGCTCACCGTTACTTTCGGTACCGCTTCGGCTCCGTATCAGGCTGTTCGAACGCTTCATCAAGTTGCTTTCGACGAAGTACACAAATATTCACTAGCCCGTGAGAGAGTTTTAAACGCATTTTATATGGATGATTTGATGACTGGGTGTAGCAGCGTAGAAGAAGGAATAGAAATATTCAAACAAATGACAGAATTGTTGACAGGGGGTTTGAACTGCAGAAGTGGAACAGTAATTGTAAGGAGATGTTAGAAGTTATTCAAGGAATGGAAATGGATAGATTAAAAGAAACAAGGGATGAAACAAGCAAATACAAAAAGAACAATCTAATAGAGCATATAGAGAAAGAAATTGGAGAGCAAAATAAAGTACAAATAAAGCTAGATCAAACTATAACAATCTTGGGTCTTACCTGGAACAGCGAAAAATACATTTTTCAGTATACGGTGAATCTCCCTTCAGTATTAATGTCACCCGTAACAAGAGAGTTTAAGATTAATCTAGAAGAATCAGTTAAAATACATGTGGCAGTAGTTCCGGATAATTCAATTATCGAACGATTTTCTTCGCTGCCAAGATTGCTCAGGGTGATAGCATACTGTTGACGGTTTTTAGATAAAGAAAAAAAATCAAGAAACATATTTAAAAAAGCAAGAACTGGACGATGTGTTGAATACAAGTATAAATGTACAATTAGAGAGTTTTAATAAAGAATATGGAGAACGGAAAAACGATCAAAAACAGTTAAGAGGTAAAGAAAAATCCTTGTGTCCATATATCGACACACAAGGTATTTTAAGAGCTAAGGACAGACTTCAAAATTCTGAATTAGGTGATGACAAAATCACCCGAGTAGTCACATTACGTACAGGTTCTTCGGTGTTGAAAAGACCAACTTCAAAATTATGTATTTTACCAATGTCAGATCCATAAACTTTATAGTAATGAACTTAAGTAACAGCATGCTAAACTTTATTTTTTTTATTTTTAAATCAAATTTATACACTTGTTTGATTTGGTTATACTATTTTTATTTGTTATATATTGGCATAAGTTCCAAGTTATATTTTTATACAAAAATCATTATGGTCATAAGGAGCTATCGAATTTGTAAATCTACCATATTGATAATTTAATAAGGAATTATAACTTAAGGTTTCTGTATATTGTTTTGTTTGAGAAGGACATTTCCTCACTAAATGTCCTTGGTGGGCGGTATGTTAAACGCTAAACCAAACACCACATAGTGTTAATACAACGGTACTATATTTCTAAATAGATGGCATGTTATTATCGTTCTGAATCGCGATATTAAGATTCTCCGGTCGTAGCATTAAGCTCTGGTTATGTTATTTTTTATTGAACAATTGCAAGTGGACAATACAAGCATTTTATTCGAGTGACATTTTTGGGTTTATTTGTACGGTCACTCCCACCAGTGCAGCTTGTGTTGTTCAGGCTCAGTACCAGGCAACTCTTGGTATTGAGAAGCAGTGCAACTTGCGTTGTTCCATCGGGTTTAGTACCAGGAAACTCTTGGTATTAAACATTGGTCCTAGAGCCGGATTTTTTGAGAGCCACGAACAATCGCAAGTGGACAACACAAGCATTTTATTCGAGTGACATTTTTGGGTTTATTTGTACGGTCACTCCCACCAGTGCAGCTCGTGTTGTTCAGGCTCAGTACCAGGCAACTCTTGGTATTGAGAAGCAGTGCAACTTGCGTTGTTCCATCGGGTTTAGTACCAGGAAACTCTTGGTATTAAACAGTTTATAATAAATCTTCATTTATTTAAAGGCTTTATTTTATATCAATATATGACGTAAAATTATTTTCTTTAAATTAAATTGTACACGCACAAATACACAAAGGAGTAGGCAGCGTTTACTCGGATTACCGAGTGAAAAATTATTGGGTGATAATAATAATATGCCCATATTATTAAAGAAAAGAACAAATTAGTGAACTAACATTCAAAACCGGAACCTATTATACCGAGGCTGCGAGATAAATTACGAGCCTATCAAATAAAAGTTGTTTTCCTCCAAAGTTGCTCACAACCACTAAAAAAATAGCTGTAATTTTGAATGTTTTATTTATTAAGTATTTATTTACAATAATAATAAGAAATAAATAAATTACATTATTTACAATATATAGGTACAATTAAAAAACTATCTGAAATAAAATTTCTCCGCATCTCGGTCTACTGGCAGCGTGCCCAGAAGACTGGACGCATTGCACGCTGAATGGCAATGCTATTCCTCGCACAGAGCGAGGAATAGACCAGCCCTCTGGTCGCGGGAGGCTTCGATTAGCCTCTTTGCAAGATCTTTGTAAAGTGCACGACACGAACTCGGACCCCATGTCCCCAAAGTCTCAACCCCAAACGGCTCAAATACATAATCACCTACAAGGTTTCTGAATTTTGCCGCTTGAGATTTTCTGCCGAAGCAACAGCAGCACCGGCCACCTCTACTGTGCTTGGAAGATGCGATGGCACAAGGGTGTCGACGCAAGTAGCATCCCACACCAAAGGCCTACCCATCCTCTAAGGCAAAAGAGACATCCCGTCCGGTCTCTTGCCATCATCGCGCACCAAACCGTTCGGTTCCAGAACGGCTGGTACACCGGCGGTAAAAAGAGCACGTCGGATAATGTCGTTGATGTTGGTGTGACGCGAAATGCGGTCGGCGCTCCTGGCGCATGAGAGGCCATGATGCCCCTAGCTATATCGTCAATCAGGCTGATAAAAAAAAACATTAAAGCAACTAAAACAGCTTAGTGGCTAAATCATAAACCACAAGAAAAACAATTCCCAAATCGATCGAATTGCCTTTTAGTGTATGATATTACATACATTGGATAATATGGTTTTTATTTATAGAATAAATTGGGTCGAAGCAAAATCCCAGTGGGTTTCAGATTCTACTATAAATAATATGAAGATTATCTTCCCACTCAAAGATACAACTCATATTGGATCTATTAGGGTCATCTAAATTTAGTTATCAAACCATGTCGCAATAGAAAACTGGGTACTTTCTATAACTCGTCAATAAATCTCGGGTTCATCTCAGTGATTATAAGTTATAGAAGATACGTTCTCATCTGCATACTAAATTAGTTTTAAAACAATTTATAGTAATCTGTTATAGTGTGTTCCATATTTTCCTATATGAGAATTTTCTATTTTATATTTCTTGCCGTAAAACAGCTTAATATGGAATTCATTTTGATTTGAGTTTACGTACCTATATTGAGAGGTTTATTTTGTGCTTTTTGATCGTTATTTGACATCCATATATAAATAATATTGAACTTTATTTCCTTTTTTATTGTTCTTCAGCTTGCAATTTCGAATTTTTTATAACTCCACAGGTGCATCTATCCGAAGATGTACGCAGAGGCCGCTAAGCTGCCACTCGTCGATTTTATACGTCGCAAATGAAATAGGCAGCGGATCTTATTGCCATACACTTACCACAATTTTGTCAGTCATTGGACACGCACTACTGATTTTTGAAATTCTTTTCGGAAGTTATGTGTGATAAATATCGATGATTGAAAACTTTGTGCTTGGTATGGCAATAGATTCGCCACCATTTGAGACGGAAACATAACCGCAAACGATCCTGCCACCAGCTAAAACCACTAGGGTGATCCCACTGGCAAGGTTGTGGGAGCACTGAAACTTACTGCGTGACTGTATCCAGTAGCTCAGAAGTCCAGTAGTCTAATGACAGAACTTTTGACATTATTTTTTATTTTTATGGAACTGTTCGTCTTCTTTTCCAGTGAAATTAAGTCAAAAGTCTATCAGTATTTTAAAACAAACTAAGGAAGCAATTTTAAGAGCCTTAAAAACAGTTATGAAAATTGAAGAAGCGAGTGAAGTGTATAAGATTTGTTCCTTATAGCTCTTTTCTCTCTACCTACGCTGTAATGGACTTGGCATGAAGCTATGTATGCATGTATATTACACAAAAAAAATCACGCGTTGAAGTATTCTATGTAAAGATAAGCCAGAAAGTACTCAACTTTATATGACGTTATTTAATTTACATAAAGATCTCATACACGGGGCATCGCATATACAATATGACGAGCCTACTCCCTGAAGGCTCGGATTATTTTTACATTTTATACCATACAATAGGCTAACGTGTTATATTAAAAAATAGGCTTTATACGTATATTCTGAACTGAGAAGAATATTCCATATATGTTATTTAATTGAATGTATATAGGAAAGGTAATTCAAAATGATCAAAATCCTGTTTTTTGTAGTGATATAAAAGAGAATTTAAACCGTTAATATGATACAAAATATGGTATAGAGAAGATGTATCGGATTTTTCCCCGCTTCCGAATCAAGAGGTCTCGGTTTCGAATCCTGGCTAACACCAATGACTTTTCGAAATTAAATCCGAATGTTGTATGTGATACATATCAATGACTGAAAACTTTGTGTACAGTCAAAGTGTATAAGAAATCTGAAAATTCTAGCCGTACAAGAGAAGTAAAAATTTGGAAAATCCAAAAGTGCACGTCCCATAGCGGTCATTCACATTTAAAAAAAAAATCTAATAGTAAACAAAAAATATGTATATATAGATATACAAGTACACAGTCGTATTTTAGTTTTTTACAAATTATAATTAAACGACAGTACTTAGAACGCTAATATTAACTAGGAATCAGCCCGGGGTATAACTTCATATAATAAAAAAAAAAGTATTCCGGTATGAATTTTTCGACCAATTTCTCTGCCACATACATGGATCCATAACCACAGACTAACGGACGTCCAAGAATGATTGATTTTAATGTTATTATTTACTATGTTAAACAAAATAATTGTTTATAAAATATATCATATGTGCTAGACAGATTATTTAACTTGATATTAGTGCACTCATATTATCCTTTAAGTGTTATATTAGTGAAAGAACAGTCATTTGAGTTTCGAAAGACCGGATTTTTTGGCATGTCGAGTGTAGAGCACTACCTCACGCTCCGCTAATGAGGCGTGCAATAATGATTGAAGCGACCAAATTTATGGCTTTCGTTAATGTACTAACAATATCATTTTGATATGTAAGTATAATTATAATACTTTATATGTGGTGTTTCTGTCACTTTAGAGAAGTCTAAATAAAAAAATATTTAAATATACAGTGAAAATGTCACATAAACGGGGTAGGCAGAGAGGACAGAGCGCCATAGGGAACGATTCTTACACGCCACACGCGCTTCTTTGACTTTCATAATTCTTCATAAACGCGCGTCGATTTTTAATTCTCCTAATATCACCTTCCTCCAGAACCCGTTTTATTTGAGCGTGGAAGGTGTGTCGTGGCCGTCGTCGACTCCTACATCCATCCAACTTTTGCAATGTATATCTGTTTAGTCAATCTTGGATTATCCATTCTTTCTACATGTCTGAACTATTGGAGCATGTCATTTCTTACTTTTACACCGACACTGTCTTTCAATCCAGCTTCCTTCCTTACAAACTTGTTTTTGACACGGTGAGCGCGAGTCAGTCATTTGAGAGATTTTGCGCAGTACTGTCATTTCGACCGCGTTAATACTAATTTCGTGCACACTCTGCCATACGCAATTCTCGCTTCCATAAGTTAGACTTGTGATCAGTATCGCAGTAAAATAACATAACGTAATATTACTAGTAAATTTATATCAGATATCAATTATTTTCTTTGATAGACGTTTTAAAGTGAAACTTTTATTACATCGTCTCAAACTTTTTCGTCTGCGTGTTGCATGTCGCGTGACGGTGACGTGAAGGCGCTCGTCAGAGCGCCTTTCACGTCTATTATCGTTTATTTATATTAATTAATTACCCAAATATACACTTTATTTTTGTAAATAAATACCGTAAAAACATGTAGAAAAAAACCCCCAGACGAGGGATCGAACCCGCCCCGACCTTGTGTTATCGGTAGTGCGGTTTACCGATGCACCACGAGGGCCGTATGTATAATCGTCTAATTACCGTCCTCTTTACCAATTTCGACACATTTTCTAGGATCGGGTTTGTTTGTTTGTTTGTTTTTTACATACGTACATATACGTACGTACGTATTGCAGGCGGAGAAAAAAAAAATTATATTATTTATAAATTGTGTTTTTATAAATTGTGTTTTTTGAAAATTATATTTAAGTACGAATTACATACTAATAAAATAATGAAATATCAATATTATTTTTCGATCTTACCGACAGAATAATAAATATATACTAATATATACTATGTACTAACATATTATATTAGAAACATATACTTAATTTTTTGCAGTGATAAACTGTAATAAAAGCAAAGCAAACACACATTGATTTCGTGTTAGTTAACAACGCCATCTGCTGGAATTGGAGCCGATTCCGAGATTCCAATTTTATATATATACAAGAATTGCTCGTTTAAAGATATAAGATAAGATAGTGCTCTTTATATATGTATTTGTCACATTTTCATAATAAATCGAAATATCATATTTACTGGAGGAAAAAATATCGTTTTGTTTTGTAAAGATCCTTTGTTGTAATGTTGTTAACGTTTAATAGGTGTCGCGTTATCCCTATTGCCGTAGCTGGAATACTTGTCGATTCGGGCGACATCTATCGATATAATACGATATTACGGCAGAATCATCAATAGTAGCAACCTAGTAGCGCCATCTAGGAATTATTGTCGTGACCACGTATAATAAAAAACATTTATGAAACCCTATTAACAAATACTAGATGGCAAGTAAATTAAAATAGCCCTTATCGCACAATCCCCTGAAAGCCGGTGACGTCCGGTTCGAAAACGAAGCCAAAGCAAACTTTTAAAAAAATTGCTGTGAAGTAACTGTTACACTGTTGCACTCTAAAAAAATATAAATGTTAATCATTTTATCAGAATCATCAATTTAAAAAACTTACTAACTAAATTATTGAAAAATAATTATTGAAAAAATATTTTGTTTATGTATAATTAAAAAGTAGATTTAAAAATCAATAACCCAAGACTCAATTTTAAAATAATTCATTTTTAAAATTTAGGGAAAAGTAACAACTCGAAAATTCTTACTTGACGGGTTTTGACGGGATTGTAGCATTCTCTACAGCGGGAGTAGAAATTTAATGTTGGCAACGCTGGCATCAGCTGATCGTGTAGTGTATAGACTATTACTCATTTGTGCCAGTGCTCCACGCTATTTTGTTTGTTTTTGTCAGTGTTTAATGTAAATGTTGTTATTTATTCGCTTTTGGTAAACAACGACACAGCTAGTGAGTCCAAAAAACTGATCAACGAGGAAAAATGAATGACGATGAATTAATTTTAATTAATTTATTAAGTTTCACTTTTACGGTGGTTTCATAAAACCACACAATTTTTTTATTAATATTTTACTTTTATCATTCACATCAGGATGAAATGAATTTCAATATCTATTTTAATAACTCGTGTATAATGTAATGTCAGTTTTGTTTACAACCTATAAATACTTGATTTGAATTAATTTTGATGTAAATTTTATTGACGTATAAAATGCTTTTAAATGAAAAAGCCATACGCGCAATAAATTATATTTTAAAGCATTTTATATCGCGGTTTTTCAATGTAATTATATCCTTCACGCAGGGACATTTACTAGTTAAGTAATTGTTTTATTGAGTTTTAGATTTGTATTTTTTGACTATTTTTAAGTATCTGTAAATACCTATGAGATAAAGCTTCTATGACTAACACCAAGTAGATGTGAGAACTGGTCAATGAATAATGATGTAACATGACTTCACGCATTTTTTATAACCGAAGGTGTAGGCAGTGGCTATTAAGCCTCGACTCGCCGTTATGTTTACGTCCCAAATGGAATAGGTGGCGAACCTATTGCCATACCGGGCACAAAGTTTTTAGTCGTCGATATTTATTTCAAAATTAATTAATTTCCAAAAGTCATTGGCGGGTGCCAGGAATCGAACCCGTGACCTCTGGATTCAGAAACCTTGTGTTCAACCACAGGACCACTGAGACTATAATAATAAAGATTTATTTCTCAAATTGTCGCGAATCAAACTCATAACATTAAAACAACTTTCAGGATTATAACGCGTTTATTTATTTATTTATTTTTATTTATTTCCTCTTATATGTAAAGAGTTCGAAACGTCGGGAAATAAATAAAAATAAGTAATAAATAAACGCGATATAATCCTGAAAATTGTTTTAATGTTATACAAAAAACCATTTATAAATATCTCTAAAACGAATCATTACTAGTAACTATTGAAACAGCTATCGCAGACCCTCGATAATAATTTGGCTTGATGTCATACTTTTTTCGGATGAATGAAGCCGAATGGATTTTCCGATAGAATTACTGCCTTTCATTCGGGCTCGTATTGTTATGAGTGTACAAGGGAACAATCCGTGTACAGCCGGTTGGATCCCATTTTTGTAATGTCTGCAGCTAGTGCAGTATGAATTTTGAACGAACATCACTGTCTGTTTGATATGAACGAGTCATTTTATTTTATAGTTTATTAAACACGTACCATTAACATGTTATACACAAAATTGAGTTTTTGATATAAAACTTCAAAACTTACGTTTGAGCTATAGGTTCAATCATTCTATTTGAAATCATGAATTTAAGTTTCGTTCTTTTTATATTTCACATTCAGTATCTATTGCAGTGGTTAACGTGGATGATGTTTCCAGAAGTTATAGATAAAAATCTGACAGATGTTAAATCCCTTGAAAAATGTGTTTACAAATATTATACAATATTCATTATTACAAATATATACACGGAATAATTAATGTAAAAACATCATAAAATTATTCTCGAACAAAATATATCAAATTCAGACGGAATCATCTACAAAATAGAATAATAATATTCAACTTAAAATAGAAGCTTAATGGAGAAGTTTAAAATTGTTAAATGACGACGATAAATTTAATGTAGTGACAAATGAGACGATCGTTTAAGACATTTCCTCCAAATATATTAAAGATAAAATTAATTTTAATGGACATAGCCGATTCGGAGGTGTCTCGAGGGAGCGAGAAGCTCCATGGACGTAAAGGAATTCGACGGAGACATAACAGCAAAATGCAAGCAAGTCAGGCGCTGCTCGATGCGTCGTTGAGTCGCGGAACCTTTTGTTGTGACTGCCGGATGGGGGGTGAATGGGGGGTGAATTCTTAATTAAGTGTTGGCGAAGCCCTCTTCGTTTAATGCAACGACTTCACGCCTCATTTAAGCTTTCATAAAACTCTTCACTTCAAACTCAGCGATTTTTTCCTGACTAGCGGAATAAAATTTTCCATGTGCATATTTTAATGAGCAATTATTTCAAGATGTATACAATATCTGTACATCTAGTATTAATGTATGATAACTTATTGCAAACTACGGATATATCCTTTTTTTGGATGCGTCACCATGGTAAGCAACCAACGCCGCCCATAGACATCTGAATACAGATAGTATTACAGTTGCGTTGGCAGCAGTTGGAATGGAATATAGGAGTCAGAAGTTGGTCGGGAGGTTGGTCCTTCGGATACCTCTCGCGGCTTCAGCCATTTTTCGTCGATAGTCTGAGAGGTCATATAGATATTCCACAGGTCGAGCCGGTAGAGCCGGTAGACCAGGTCTATTCATTCAGCGAATTATGTCGTTCTGCCACTAATATATAATTTGGTAAGAGTTCTTATGTTCCTACTATAATGTTCTGAAAAGTAGAATGAGAGTGTAATATCAGAACCAAACACCATATCCACTGTCAGCGCTACTCAATTACCACCAGCTGTTCCGCTTGCTTGTTTGTCTCCATTCTATAAGAAAAGGATATGAAACAAATTATAACTTAGATAAATTTTAATCTGTAAAAACATTCCTGATTGAAATAATAACGACAGAATGATCATAAAACAACTGCAATGATTGCGATGATGAAGATTATGAATAATAAATTATAAGATTATTGATGATAAAACTGTTATTGATCTATAAATTTGAAAGTGTGGCTCATATTTTAATTATTTCTGTTACGAAAATAATCCAAAAAGCATTTTGTTGCATGAAAAATCGGTAAATATAATGTGCTGTAGCCATCGATCAAAATTATATGGCGATTAAACTCAGCTCGTCTATAATTATTACCGGGAAATTACACGGGTCAGTGTGTTGATGTAAATTACGTAATTAAAAAAAAAAACATTGCAATAAAGGCATAGAAAGGTCATAATTTTTTTGTTGTTCGACCAAAACATTTAAACATATAAACCTCTTTAGAAAAATAAAATCTCAATTATAATATATTAGCAAAATTTTTAAATAGGAAAAAATTAAATCGTCTTCCAACCTATACTTCTATACTAATATTATAAAGAGGAAAGATTTGTATTTTTGTATGTAACGAATAAACTCAAAAAGTACTGGACCGATTTTAATAATTCTTTTTTCTTTAGAAAGCTACATTATCACTGAGTAACATAGGCTATGTGTAATCATCGTCGTCATCGACATTTTGTTTGTACGCGAGTAACACCGTGAGGCGGGAAGCTACATACAATAAAGCGGTACGAAGTTCGCGCGGTCTGCTAGTGTTTTATATTAGAAAAGTGTTTTTGCATAAAACCTTCAGGACGATAACCTAAATAAATAAAGTATTGTAATATAATTTTAACAAATCGTGTAATCAATTTCTTAGGGGGATATTTGTATAAAACAAAGTCTCGATATTATTCCAAGGTTAATCTCAAAAATAGGGGGAAAAAATTATCTAATAAATTTAAAATTCTATTTACATTTCTATTAAAATATGAATTCTATACAAACATAAACAATTCACATATACATATATTAAGAGTATAAATAGAAAAGTTAATTATAATACTATCTTGGACACAATTCACACAGCGCCATCTAGTTTCAAGCTATGCAACTAAATGTTTGTTTTATAGAAACTAAATGACGGATAATAATATATACTGTTACACGTCATACAAACATTCATGCTTGTCATAAATATTAGAATACTCGGGGTGGCGATCGAACCCAGATAGAAAGATGGTTCAACAATGGGGTAGGTGGTGTATTATTAAAAATCTGCAACCCTCCCTTACACATCGATTACTATGATCGCCCTTCATAATTCATTTAATCCCATAATTGATACATAAAAGCTTCACTTGGCTTATACAATTAGACTCGCCCCCCACAGATTTATCCGGGATAGATTTCAAATGATTAATACGTTCCTTTCTACGTGAAATATTTCAAAACCCAAAATAATAACGGAATCATTATAAATTATTTTGTAATTAATACTGAAACCAAAAACTATTTATTTTATATAACAAATTTACCGATGTTACGATTAGACAGGTAAACAAGCAGGAGTGTCACCTGATGGTAAGTAACTAACGCCGCCCATAGATACCTGCAAAACAGATAGTTTTAAAGTTGCTTTACCGGCCTTTAAAATGGGATAAGGCAAGGGTCGGAATTGGGATGAAAAGGGGAGGCAAGAAGGAGTTTGGCCTCCGGATACCTCTATCACCAAGCTAAATGCGACAATGCCATTTTACGTCGATATTCTGAGAGAAAATCATTCTCGGTGGTCCAGTGGTCGAGCACACGGCTTCTGATCCAGAGGTCCGGGTTCGAAGGCTGACACTGCCTCACACCAATAACTTTTCGAAATTGTTTTCGGAAGTTAACTATGATAAATATCAATGACTGAAAACTTTGTGCCCGGTATGGCAATACGTTCGCCAACGCGACGTAAACGTAAACGTCCCAAATGGAATAGGTGGCGAACGAGCGGCGAGACGAGGCCTAACAGCCGCTGCCTACATCTTCGGGTAACAATAGGCGTGAAGTTATGAATGTTATGTTAATTTAATTCATTCCAACCTTACAAACTAAACGTTAAACAATTCCACACAATATTAACATTCAATATTTATTTATTTAAGAACTTCACGTAATATTGAATGTACTATTGATACATTGGCCAATCGGGTAACAAAAGGCGTGAAGTTATGTAATGTTTTTGAATAAATCATTATGAAATACCATGAATGGAAAAAGTATTTATTTATTTTAATGCTGTAATATTGAGTATTATGGGCGTAAAGTAAACAACTGAAAAATAAATAGTAAGTACCTACACATGACATAACAATGGAGTAACTCCTGACAATTTAGCCGCTTTAATTCTAAAACCGCACTAAATGTACCGTAAACCGATACGGGGTATAACATAAGCCTGCTCAGGAGATTCTGTTATCATACGAAACAACTGAAGAAAGAGAAGAAAAATAGAGAAGGCTATATATAATGTATAGCGTCATCTCTATCGCGCATACAATAACAATAAGGATTGCAGTGTACCATGTAGGGTGTCATCGTAAAGGGTGGTGCGGGTCTAATCGACCCGGGCGATAAACGGCCTCGGCGCGTGCACGCGCCGGGTTAGTTACGGGGCCGTAATGAATCTGCGCGGTTGCATTTTAAGGGTTAACAGTAATATTCTCGCCATTAGTTAATAGTTCGTTTGCTATTGAAACGAAGGGATGGTTGAATTGATGTTCATTTTGTAATGGCCATCGTCAGCTGCTAAAATTCTCAACTAAGTTTATTAATTGAGATTTTCAGAAATTTACGCAAATTTATGTTGTTTTTCATTTCATCATTTCATTCCAAATAATATGTTAATGTACTTGTTGAACATTTAACATTGAAGTGCATGTATAAAAATAAAGCTTCTTTGTCTTGTCTTGTCTTAAATAACTCTTCTGTGTGTATGTTGACAATGAACTCCTCTTTTACGGCTGGATCAAATTTAAAGTGTTACTTAATCTTTTATTATACAAAACACTTGTCATGAAACTGCATTGAAACTGCTAAGTAGATATTTAAAAAATAATACATGGTTAATACATAGTTTTAACAGTTGTAGAGCCACGCAGTTTACTGCATAAATGGGCCGGCTCGACCGGTGAAATACCACAGCTTCTCAGAATTTAGACGTAAAGTTCGGTGAGAAAGGTATCCGGTGGCCTACTCGCTTTCCTCCTTCTCACCCATTCTACTCAGTTAAAGTCCGGCAAGGCGACTGTAACACTATCTGTATTGCAGGTGTCCATAGACGGCGGTAGTTGCTTACCATCAGGTAATCCGCTTGCTCGTTTGCCCTCATATTCCATAAAAAAACATATTCCCATATGCTATCAAATTAAGACTTAAGCTATACAAGTCACATAGTTATTTTGGCTTTGATGTTCAACGTGTGAGAATACTGTTAATTTAGTACAGATATTATGTTATTGTATGTCGGAGGTAAATAAAGAGATAGTTGCCACGTGACCGGAACACGCTCGCTCCCAGAACCATAACCTTAAATCAGGGATGGCGCACTAATTGCTTAGAAAACATTAACAGCAGCTCTAAGTTGGTCGATGGGGTGCAAACAGTGAGATATTAGCGGAAAATTGATGCAATTGCTACCGAAGTTACGTTTTTTTATGGGATTGGAGAGCAAACGAGCAAGTGGGACGCCTGATGGTAAGCAAATAATCACCGCCCGGGAGTAGGAAGGGAAAGGAAGGGGATAAAGGGGATCGGGCCTCCGGATAAATCTCTCACTGAATGAAAGGCGACATGAATCACTTTACGCCGATATTTCGATCAGCCAACTGCAAGACTTTACCACTGTTAAAACATAAAAAATAATTTTGTAACTAATAACATCCGCCGTGTTATACTTGCATTGCCGGCTGTTAGTAGAATGAGAACCGATAGGGAAGGGGGGTGGATATCTCTCTTAATAATCGAAATGCGCTATGAACCACTTTACGTCGATATTCTGACAGACATTGGATATTCATGCAGCGATCTGCGTGGCGTTAAAATATTGTAAACTCATTATAATATAAATGCTATATCATTTCAGTCTAAGGATATTAAATTATGATTTGCCAGTACTTTTTGTAGTTTTTGCTTTGTTGTAACTTGTCAAGTGTCACATGTAATAACATAACTTCACGCCTTTTGTTACCCGAAGGTGTAGGCAGCGGCTGTTAAGCCTCGTCTCGCCGTTATGTTTACGTCCCAAATGGAATAGGTGGCGAACCTATTGCCATAGCGGGCACAAAGTTTGTCAGTCATCGATATTTATCACACATAACTTCCGAAAACAATTTCGAAAAGTCATTGGTGTGAGCCAGTGTCTGGAATCGAACCCCGGACCTCTGGATCTGAGGCCGTGCGCTCGCCCACTGCGCCACCGAGACTGTTACACATGTAATGTAATGTAGCTAGAAATAGCAATTTGATACCGATACAATTGTGACTCTCATTTATCATCATATTACGTAAATGTCAGGAAAAAAATATACTTTATGTAAATACTTCTAGGTATATATAGCGTATTTTGTAAGGGTACATCCTGGTTTAAATAATTAAAGTTTGTGATGACTGACAATATTGATTTTTTTTAAATTTATTCATTCAAATAATATATTTGACACGAGAAACCAACATTCCAATATTTGACAATATGAGAAACCAACATTGCGATCAATTCAAAGTTTGATTAAAATAAAACATGACGGTGAACTAATTAAACAAATTGTATTAACAGACGATGGCCAATTAAAATCTTATAACTTGGACCATTGCAACAGACATGCATTTCACAAAGAATGCGTTTATGGTAAGGCGCAGATAATAATTTTATTCCCCTCGTGTGCTCTGTCCTGGGTTCGAAGGGTCGTTGGGTCGAGGGATGTTTAGTGTACTGTTGTTGCGTAAACGATCTCAACCCCGGACAATTTGATATGTAATAAATTATGTTAATTTCAATGTATCAATGTTTGTGCGTTAGATGGCGCTAATTTAATTAGAACAAGAGCACATGGCTTATATCCAGACAACATCTTGTTAATATCCACCCAATGTAATTGGAAAAATAACATATAAATTCGACTGTTTAGTATACTTAAAACACTGTGACATTGGTACTTTGATGTAGTACATAGTCTCTCATACTTACCATCAGCCTTGAGTAGCCAGGGACAGAATTCACATAAACAAACAACCCTGGCTGCTGGAATCATTAACAGAAATGCATTTTTTTAATTTTGACTCTAGTAGGAGCAAAAAGATCAAATCAAAACTTATTCTATTACGTGACAGCAGTATATCTATGAATGGCTGACAAGAATAATACAAAAACTACCAAAAAAAAAACAATCACACTATGGTCAATATATATAGCCCATAAATTGCAATAGTAATGTGTTAAATGCCGTATAATGTGACACGTCTATTAAATATTATTTCTAATCATGTAAATATACCGAAAAACAAGGTGTAGTTTTTAAAACAATATTTATCTTAATAATTAGTATAACCCGAGTACACTGCCGCGGTTCATTTGATAAAGGTGCGTGTAAACGAGCAGCCAACCGTCGCGTGATAAGAACACGCTGTATATAAATTAAAACGTAATTGTGTTATCGTGACCCCACGGGGGTTTTATTCAGTTGACGAAACGGAACGTGGCGCTGTTCGAAAATTAAATTCGATTTTTTTTATTCTCTTTTTGGCCAGTGTCGCCTTTATTTTCTTTTTAATGTATTGGTTTTTAATTTGACTGTATATAGTTCGTTCCCTAGTGGTCAATTCGAATGGGCTGTTAATTCATTTATGAAGTAGCATTGGGACGAACCCTTTGGACGGTTCGCTCAATAATTCACTATTAATAACACACTTTTATATTATACAATTATGAAATGAAATGTGAATCCCCATGCCATGATCCCTTTCAAATTCTTTCTAAGTTATGTTTGAAGCTGAAAGTTAGGCTTGAAGCTTAAGTTAAGTTTGAAGCTTAAGTCAGTATGCTAAGCAATTTCTTATTAACAGGGCTTTTATAAAACCAGCATCATAAAAATAGTTTTGCACTAGTTTTTCCAAACAATTCAGTACGCTTGGATTTGGAGATAGGTTGCCCGACGAGTATTCTATTATAGCAGAAATATTTTTAATTGCACCATAAAAAACGTATGAAAATTAGTGGAATAGTTCCGGTGATTTTTTCGAAGGAGTGGCTTGACCTCTACTTTATATATAGAGAACTATAAATACTAGACGTAACATACTGTATGTTATGTTACTGTATGTTGTATGTATACAATGTATATAAAATACGATGTGTAAAAAGCTAGTGTTATAGCAAATAATACACTAAGCTAAAATCAGTATGCTATACAATTCCTTATTATAAGGGCTTTAGAAAACAATCAGACTTCAGGGTCTAGGTTTCTAAAAATATTATTGCACTAGTTTTGCCGAGCAATTTAGTACGCTTGGATTTGGTTGCTTGATTAGCCTGATTAGCATTCTATTATAGCAGAAATATTTTTAATTGCACCATAAAAAACGTATTAAAATCCGGTGATTTTATCATAGGAGTGGCTTGACCTATACTGTTGTAAGAAGTATCCATACTAGACGTAACTTACTGTTTGTTATGTTACTGTGTAGTATGTATACTGTAATCGATGTATGTAAAAAACATCGATCACAGTATTGAATACAAACCAGTACGAAAATCGATTGATTCTTGACCGATATGCTAAAATTGCATATATTCAAGAAAAGATTAAGTTTTCAATCAAAATACTTATTTATAAATAAGCAAGGATATTGCTTTATTATGTAGGTATTATCTATCTGTATTGTAAACAGCTATTTTGTACTACTTTCTTGTGAGCAAGAGTGCTTAATTTAACTGCAACTGTGTCTTGTTTTATGATAATGAGTAGCGTATAGAATTTATTGTACAGTACTCTGTACAATAAATTCTATACTGTTATAACTAGTAACTATATGAGTGAAATTTGCTTTTCATTGTGCTATATGCGTTATAGCTTTCTTGCTATTTACTTTGTGAAAGCTACAAGTACAAAGTATAGTTACCGAGGAGTCCGAACCTAATGTTGGACGAATGGTCTCCATTTAAGGAAAATAATTTTCGCCAATAGAGGGGGCTATTTTTTAACAAGCACTCGGTTAAATCTTTAAGCAGGAGATTTTGTTGCTGTTGACAGCTCTGTTTAATACACAATTTAGAAATGTCTCTTGATTTAAGATTTAAACTTAAATTTAAATTCAAACGCGTGTTTAGATGTAATAATAATAAAAGGTACGTACGTATTATCAGTACGTCCTAAATTCTAGCGCAGTCAGTGGAAGAAAAGAGAACTAAGATCTGATATTATTATTGTGTATATTAATACTATGAGAAAACCTAGGTCTTAGGACTCCTGCATATCTATACTTCGTGGCTACAAGTATCAACAAGGACTCTAAAAAAACGTAAAGGTAAAGAAAATTTTAAATCCAAAGGAAGTTGAAATAAACTATCCTTTCAAGTATTAGGTTTTTACTATCAAGACATAGATGAGGTAATAAAAAAAAAATTAAGACATGTCTGACACGTTTTCATAATAAAAATAATTCGAAGTCTAGTTTCATAGTTTAAATATGATGAACTGTTGAAAAAGTAAGAAATAGTAGAAAGAATGGATGATGCAAGATTGACTAATCAGATATACAATGTAAAAGCGGAGGATGTAGGAGTCGAGAACGGCCAAGACACAGATTCTATGACCAAATAAACCGTGTTCTGGAGGAAGGTGATTGGGAGTCTCAAAAATCGACGAGCGTACATGAAAGGAGTTATGAAAGTCAACGCCGCGAGTGAGGCATGTAAGAATCGTGCCTTATGGCGATCTATTCTCCCGCTAGAGATTTAACGTGAAATTATGTATAATAAAATAAAAAATAAAATAAAAATATTCAGCTCACCCCCAGTCTGTGTTTCTAAATGTCTCGTAAAATCAACAAATTTGTCAAGAAAAGCATAATGCTGTCAAAGTTGTCTCCTCATACTAGCATCATTTATTAAAATGTAACTATTGATAACAATTTCTACCCTAGTGTTTATGTTTTTAGTCAAAAATAGTACTGTTAATATATCTTTAATCTTAATCTTAAGTTTAATTGATATTATTGTTAGTTTGATTACTTACAATTAATGAAAATCGACTAGCCACTGGACCATCGACCATCGAACTTGTCTTTTTATACATAGTTATTAACAAATGCAATAATTCTCATAAAAATAAGTATAATTTACCATATTATAATTAATAAGTTCTACGCTTTTACTAAATTATTAATATCGATAATGATAGATTTCTAACGTGAGTTTCATATATCACGTTTATCGCATGATAAATTACCCTAAAACGATTATCTATGCCTCGTTCACGACATCAAGCTAATATATAGGTATACTTACCCACTTTTGTTTCATAATTCATGTACAAAATCAATATGTAAATAAGTAGCGAACAGCAATGTCAGACGATTGTGGCTGCAGACAGTGCAACAACAACATGGCCAACTTTAACCGGTTTAAACTGGTTACAGTTAAATTTGTAGCCTTCGTATGCTATTGAAATTTACAGCTCAACTTCCCCGGCCGTTGTCTGCGTGCTTAGCTTAGTTTTCCCAGACACGTTTAAGAATTCACGAATATTGTTTTAAACATAGTTCATAGAGCTATGCAGCTGTATAAACGGACCTGCTCCACTGATGAAATACTACGACCTCTCAAAATATCGGCGTAATGTGTGCTATATTTCGTTAGGTAAGAGGTCTGCTGTCCAACTCCTTCTCGATCCAATATCAAAGGCTGACAACTCAAGTATAATACTATATGTGTTGTGTTGTATTTATGAGCAGCGTTAGTCACTTACTATCAGGAGACACGCTGGCTTGTTAACTACCATTAAAAAATGTCTTCTTATATTTTTTATATACATCATACGTATTTTTTTTTCCGGAAAAAATGATCGGAGATTATATCCCTTGCATTTTTTCCTGCTGTATATTTTTATACCCAAAACACTTGCCATAAGACACCATTCTTAAAATCCCCATTCACTTCGTTAAACTTCATAACTCTTGATACACACGCACGTTGGGTTTTTATAAAGCCTCTGCAGATAAGACACTGCCAATTTGGTAATGGAAAGCGTGTCGTGCTCTCCTTCGACTCCTGCGTCTGCCTCTGTTATGCTTTACTACATGCACATTTATTTTTGCCAATTTAAAAAGCATAATTCTTTGTATAAATATTAACTTGTCTTTTAGTCTACGGCTAGTTACTATTTATACAAAATTTTGTAGTAACACTTTATTATTTTATTATATATTTCTTGGAAAAAATAATCCATTTTACTAAAACAACAACAATAATCTGTTTATATTTAACTTGACACTTAAGGTATACGAGTACAAGTAAAGGTACAAAAGATTACTTAAATAAAAGTGGGTATAAATAATAATAATATCTTAGTGAACCAGTGGGAGAACACACGGCTTCTGATCCAGAGGTCCGGGTTCGAATCATGACACTGGCTCACACCAATGACTTTTCGAAATTGTTTTCGGAAGTTAAGTGGGATAAATATCGATGACTGAAAACTTTGTACCCGGTATGGCAATAAGTTCGCCACCTATTCCAAATCTATGGGACGTAAACATAACAGCCGCTGCCTACACCTTCGGGTAACAAAAGGCATGAAGTTATGTTAATTAAACATATTAATGTAAACAGGGATGCGATTTTCTTTAAAACAAATAGACAAGACCTCAACATTATTTTTTAGTAAGATGAACCAATATTATAATGTTGTAGCTGAGTAGTTAAAAAAAAACTACCGTAGATCTTCTTCTATCAACAGCAGCAACGAAATAAAGTTTTTAATTAATATTTTTTTTATATACACTATTTTATTTTAAACATCTTCAAAAAAATAACAACTGAAAACAATTTTTAAATGGGCAATAAACTAAGAAATATGTCGTCGTCAAAAATAGTGAAATGCATTATAATGACAGAAGCGGGGAGTTTCAGAATAAAGAAAAAAAGTCCACCCTCGGCAATATTCAGTCTATTTTTATGCCATACGTCCCAAAAATATTAAAAACTACTTACAATGCGGACATGTCTATTAACACAAGTCTCCCCTATAAGCTATTGATAGTTTTTGATTGGTAACACATTTGTTACCAACATTGTTGTATTGATCTATTTCCGAAATCGTTTTAAATGTAATCAATTTTCCTGTTTTTTTGTTTATGTACTAATGATACTTCACTCACAATTTTTTCACCTACGAATCTAAATAAAAACATGAGATTGTTCATAATTATTTTTATTGAAATATATATATATTATTCAGTTTTTGTTTCAAGTCTTAGTGGCCCAGTGGTCGAGTACACGGCTTCTGAATCTAGAGGTCGCGGGTTCAAATCCTGGCTCACCCAACCCTCAATCAATGACTTTTAGAAATAAATTTCGAAAGTTAAATCTGAAAAATATAGATGACTAAAAACTTGGTGCCTGGTATCGCAATACCTACCGACGGTGGAGTCGAGGCTTAAAAGCCGCTGCCTACCTTCTGGTAGAAAAAGGAGTGATGTTATGTATGTATATTATTAGGTTATTTATAATTATGCAGTGACTTTGGAGATATAATTGTGTATGTCTTTACTTAAGGGGATAAAACCCCCTCCACGAACGGACACACGGACCAATCCAGTGAAATTTCAAGAAATAAATGTTCACATAAATAATAATTACAACTGAAAATCTTACTCCACTTTTAAGGCAGTCGGCTAAAAGATACGCGGCAGTAACAGCTAAATCCCAAGAGAATATATAAGAAATGCCATTTTTTCACAGTAACCCCACCATGTAACTCATGTCGTCAAGTTATCACATAACTCTTGCTCGCTTGGAGACGGAGCCAAAAATAGAAACCCCAAACTTTTTAATAGATGGCGCTGTACTGAAAGCGCTATTCTAGCGGCGTCTTTTCTGTCTTTGTGACAAACTTTTATGGTTTCGAGCAAATTGCTTCTTCTCATATGAATACACCTTTAAATGTTATTATGTTACATCGATCGTTCTTGAGGCATAGGGTCCAAATATAGAAATTGACATTTAACAGGAACTGCGTTATTGAAATCGTAATATCGAAATAGTTTATACCATGCTCTACATACATACATAACTTCACGCCAAATCCCTTGCGGGGTAGACAGAGAGAAAAGAGCACCATAGGCACGATTCTTAGACACCTCACTCGCTTCGTTGACTTTCATGACACTCCTTGTTTCAAGTTTTGGCTTGGTTAAACTTAAGTGCAGTGTTACGCCTATTTATCCGTAAATGCATTTAGCTACTTTAAAAAAGGCATGTCTATATAGAGAAATTAAAGCAAAGGAAAATTAAAAATGTTTATTCTGGGGGAATTGTTTTAATTTTTTCAAATATGAAGATAGTTTGGTAATAGTTTATTTTTTAGTATCTTAAGAAACTTGTAAGGTTACCGATATCTGACCTTCTTATAGTTCAATAATTATTTGGGAAACTTGTCTAAGGTTATTTTAATGGATGGAAACGCAATACATATTCTGTGGATCAAAATATTTTGTTAGGCAACAATTAAACGCTATATTATTTACAGTGTGTGGAAGTGTTAAATTGTAAATAATTTCAATCACCTTTAAACCAGTTTAATTTAAATAAATACACGCATTTTTCTATCCGAAAGTGTAGGCAGCGGCAGATAAGCCTGAACTCTCACGAATTTTCACGCCCCAAAGTGAGTTTGAAACAATATGCATTATTTAATTTGGTACCTCATCCGATGCATTATGTAGATGAGTTGGTATCTACATAATAATTTCAATAAATTTTAGAATATTAAACTTATATTAAGCTCAGGAAAACTGACGTCAAATATTCTAGCAGAGAACTGAGAACTTGGCTATCGGCAGTTGTCAGCACTAACATCATAATAATATAACATTGAACTTTAGCCACAAGTTAGCAGAAGCTAACTTAGATAACTTAGCTGGGTATCGGGTGCTAAGTCAGCCGAACTCGTAACAAAACGCTTTGCGGTATGGAAACTTTGGCTTTGGACTTAATCCAACGCGATAACTACCTAGTACCTACGTATCCATAACCGTCTAGTTTAATACTTAAATTATAAATCTGCAGAAATCCTAGAGGGGTTGTTTGCAAAAATTTATGTGAACAGAATATCTTTTTAAAATATGTTTTTTTATAAAAAGTTATTCTTTTTTAAGTCTCGTTGGTCCAGTGGTAGAGCAACTCGCTTCTGAAGCATTCGAGTGTTCGAATCCTGGCTGACTTTCCAATTTCTTTTCGGATGTTATTTGTGATAAATGTCGATGACTGATAACTTTGTCTCCGGTGTACGGCAATAGGTTCGCCGCCTATTCTATTTAGGACGTAAACATTACGGCGAGTCGAGGCTTAACAGCCACTGCCTACACCTTCTGGTAAAAAAGGCATTAAATTATGTTATGTTATTTGATAGTCATTATAAATACAAATTAACAGGTTATTTTTACTTTTTTCTTTCAGGGTAGATAACACTTTGAGGATAAAAATATAAAACCTCAAGATTAAAACTTCGACAATCATTAAAAAAAATATCTACCGTATAATTCTAAAATTCCATAATATTAACCGCCATATTATACTTTAAAATTTAAATGAGGCAATAACACATATATAACACTCAATAACTATTACAAAATAACCAATAACAATAGCGTAAATTCCAATATAATCCCGAAAAATATTAACAGAAAAAGCCTTTATTTCGACAATTTAAACCCTGTACACACAAACAAGATTACAGCTATATATCAGCTACTTGGTGCCTAATGCTTGTAAATGTGTATTGGAACTAATGTGTACCAGGCTTATACAGGTGTAATCCAGGTCTAATGGGCCTGGACACAAGCGCAGGTAGACATAAATGCATATTGATAGTCCATTAACTATCTCATCGATGAAATCATCTTTCATTAATTTAAAAGCAGAAATGAAAGGGATCGCTCGATGTTAAATATATTGAACTTATCGATTTATTGGTACTGAAAGATTAATGGACTTTGGACGGCAATCAGTTTAACTGTATTATAAATTTTTTATTGTCTGACTTAATAACTGTTGCGTAATTATTATAAGTTGAAATGAATATGAATAAATAACTGTTTGAGTAGTAAAGGTTTTTTTTTATATCATATTAATGCATTTATAATTACAAGATAAATATTGTTAGTCTCGGTGGCCCAGCGGTCAAGCACACGGCTTCTGATCCAGAGGTCCGGGTTCGAATCCTGACACTGGCTCACACCAATGACTTTCGAAATTATTTTCGGAAGTAAAGTGTGATAAATATCGATGACTAAAAAACTTTGTGCCCGGTATGGCAATAGGTTAGCCACCTATTCCATTTGAGACGTAAACATAACGGCCAGACGAGGCTTAACAGTCGCTGCCTCCACCTTCGGGTAGAAAAAGGCGGGAAGTTATGTGTTATACACTAATTTGATGCATGATTTGATTTGATTTTCAAATAAGGTTCAAATAATCAAGTAAACTTTTGCAAGCAAAACTTGATACAAATACGAGGAGAGTCTTATCAATGGGGGGAACACAAACAATTATTTCCAAACAAAGAAACTTTGTTATCTTCACGACCGCAAACAATCAACTTGAGACTTGTAAAACTCAAATACTCGTCTCATGTATACGAACATTGTAGGGAACTTTGGATGGCACAAACTTGCACAATCACATCTATTCTATGCAAAGTAAAAGCGGAAGTAAATATAATTTAGTCCTCGTTACCATAAACTTTCCTCTATCTTCTCTACACTCTGTTTCCGTCTTTTCGAAGGAAGACACAAGCAGACATAAGAGGTTTAGTTTTAATTATATGTGGGAAGGTAAGAACTTGGGCAAGTTTCCATACAGGTTACTCTCATAGTTATGAATTATTGCTTTAATAGATTCTTAACTTGAATTACTTTTGAAACGACTTCCAAAAAGGAGGGCGCGTTTTAATGTTTCAGCGTATGTTTTTTTAATATTAATAAATAAAAGAATAATCGTATTTTTTTTGGAGACGAACTTCTTATCGCTTTTGCAATCGTTAAACGCTTTTAACGCCCCCTTGCGACCACAAAAAGTAAATAAATGTCACATAATTCGAGCGATATAACAAAAATCTGAGAAAATTTGTATGACTACATTTAAAAACTGTTTTAAACTGTACATAGACATCTAGTAGCGAATGATGGTACTATACTACTAATTGATATTACAAAGTTACTTAGCACGATTTTTTTTATTTTGCAGAAAGTAAAGTAACTCTAAATTCAATATGGCGGAATATATATTTTTAAGCGTTTCTACAATATGGTTTCCAAATGAAAGGACTTTTTAATAAAAAAAGATTGTGTGGTTTTATGAAACCACTGTAAAAGTGAAACTTTTTTTCACATTATAGACATTTAACTAAAAATTTTCGAAATATTATTTTTTTCGTAAATCGAATGTAAGTCACTGTTCACGTATTTTAGTTACCATAAAATATTGGTTACATTTATAAACGATAATAGACGTGAAAGGCGCTCTGACGAGCGCCTTTCACTTTATCCCTACTCCGCGGCCGACCGTCACGCGACATGCAACACGCAGACGAAAAAGTTTGAGACGATGTAATAAAAGTTTCACTTTAATAAAGTAAAGTAAGAAAGGCGTCAGTCTGCTTCCTCCACTAATTCGTTAGTTACAAGTCAGTGGCAGTTTTGCAAAGAGAGAGAAAACTAGTTTAATTTGAAATCGAACCGGACGTCACCGGCTTTCAGGGGATTGTGCGATAAGGGCGATTTTAATTTACTTGCCATCTTGTATTTGTTAATAGGGTTTAATAAATGTTTTTTATTTTACGTGGTCACGACAATAATTCCTAGATGGCGCTACTAGGTTGCTACTATTGATGATTCTGCCGTAATATCGTATTATATCGATAGATGTCGCCCGAATCAACAAGTATTCCAGCTACGGCACTAGGGATAACGCGACACCTATTAAACGTTAACAACATTACAACAAAGGATCTTTACAAAACAAAACGATATTTTTTCCTCCAGTAAATATGATATTTTGATTTATTATGAAAATGTGACAAATACATATATAAAGAGCACTATCTTATCGCTAATAAATTGACGAACATAACTGTGTCACATATATGTAGTTCACTTTTTGGAATTGGAAACTTAAAAGCCTCCGTCGTTTACAATACATACGAATTTATTATATTCCCTTTTATCGTGTCATTTGTTATATTAATAATATAATTTTTTTTTCTCCGCCTGCTATACGTACGTACGTATATGTATGTATGTAAAAAACAAACAAACAAACAAACCCGATCCTAGAAAATGTGTCGAAATTGGTAAAGAGGACGGTAATTAGACAATCATTCATACGGGCCTCGTGGTGCATCGGTAAACCGCACTACCGATAACACGAGGTCGGGGCGGGTTCGATCCCACCCGAGTGCAAACAAACAAATATATTTATTGTGTTGTTTGTACGGCGTCTGGGGGTGTTTTTCTACATGTTTTTACGGTATTTATTTACAAAAATAAAGTGTATATTTGGGTAATTAATTAATAATAAATAAACGATAATAGACGTGAAAGGCGCTCTGACGAGCGCCTTTCACTTTATCCCTACTCCGCGGCCGACCGTCACGCGACATGCAACACGCAGACGAAAAAGTTTGAGACGATGTAATAAAAGTTTCACTTTAATAACTCGAAAAGTAATGTGACGTCATTATAATCCAATATGGCAGATTATCCAAAATAAAGTTCTAGCTATTCTATCAGATTCTACCGAAATTTGCCCGATTTATTTTACCTTAAAGTCTAAGTCGAAATGTTTGAGAGCTGAAGCGTTGTTTGTGTAATATATATTTTTGTAATTTCATGTTGTTTTCCCGAGGGAATAAAGTTTTACAGAGGTATTCTGTGCCAATTCATGTAAAAAATACCCACTCGAGTAAATTGTAAGCTATTTGTCCCATAATCTGCTTGTAACTCAACTGGCAAAGTTTATATAAAACAAAAACAGTGTCATCTCAGTAATGTTTTACAAGTTCTTGCAAGAATTTTTTTATGTATTGAGGCAAAATAAGGTCATGCTTGTAAGATTTTTATTTAATTTCTGTTTATTTATACACACTATGATCAATATTTATTTATTTAAAGTTATTTAGCTTGAAATAGATAAGAAACAAGGTCTCGGTGGTCCAGTGGTTGAACACCCCGCTTCTGCATCGAGCGGTTGCGGGTTCGAATCCTCACACTGGCTCACACCAATGAGTTTTCGAAGTACTGTTCAGAAGTTATGTGTGAAAAATATCGATGACTAAACAAGTTTGGGCCGGTATGGCAATAGGTTCGCCACCTATTCCATTTGGGACGTAAACATAACGGCGAGACTAGGCTTAATAGCCGCTGCCTACACCTTCGTGTAGAAAAAGGCGTGGAGTTATGTTATGTTGTTATGTAGATAAGAATCAGTATGCAAATAAAGACTACTATCAACTCCATTTTATGAAATTAATTGCAATAGCTGCACCATGAGCCGCGCAGTTTTATCAATAATATTTAATTGATACTTTGCATTTTAATCAAATAAATGGATATTTAGATGTGAATTAAAATTTTAAAATAAGCAATATTAAACTAAAAGATGGTCTTAGTTGTTGCATTTTGTTATCTGTGTAATAATTTTCTTATTTTTATTATAAGGTCTGTTATAATAATGTTATTAAAAAAACACGTTCCTAAATATATTCCTTTAAATTTCACAATGTATTTATTAGAAAGAAATTCGAACAAAAAATATAGTTTTAATAACTTAATCTAAATTCCATTCATAATGAAACCTATATAATAGGCCTTTTATTGATTCCTTATTGGTTGTGTTATTTTGAGATATTTTGTAATACAGAAGATATAGAATAATGTCAAGAATTGACTGAGCTGCTCCACCCACCTCATCGGAGACGGAACGTTGTAAACCAGGTGCGTGGGTTTGACTTCCAGTTCAGGCACTTGTATGTTGATCATTGTATCTAAATATTGCGAAATGTCTTCATGCTATTATGTAGATTTGACAAATCGTCGAACGGAGCTCATGTTTAAAGATTATGGAACATATAATAAAATATACGAAATAATTATATTTTATAGAGTTTTCAAATTTAGAATATACTCAATTTATTAACACGTATTTAAAAAAAAAAAATCGCATTGGGTATTAACATTACTTGCTACAATAAAAGTGGCCTGAATATCGGAATTTAAAAAAGCAGCCAGTAATATATACTGCTATTTTTAGAAAAAATCATACTTAATAAAAAAATATGTAACCTCATTTAATAATGCGTGGCTAATGGTACTGGCAATAAATTCTAACCTGGTATTCTATTTTCAAACATCATCTAAATTAAAAAAAAAGAACTTGAAATAATTTTACTGTAAATTTATTCTGAAATATTAGACACATTGAAAGCTTGTAACTATATTTTCAACGTTTAAATCAAATCAATTCCAAAACTATTTCGACCTGCGCTTTACAAGCATTACGACCAGTTGACATGATTAAAAGGGTTGGCAGATATCATAAATCACAATCAAGTATTACGGATGTACAAAGGCGTCCTCTCTCTAATTCTAACATAAATAATATATCTATGCCACGGCGATAAACTAACATTTAATTTCCTATGGTAAAGTCCGCTCGATGGCCATTTCTCTAACAGTTTCATATATTAAGACTAGCTGTTGTTGTCCGCACTTCAATTCAAAAACGTTGTTTTTTTATATGAAAGAAATGTTATTAAAGATTTTTATTATGCACTAAGCTAAAGTTAATAAATATCTAAAAAGTTCCAATACAAAGATTTTTACCCATGAAGATGAGAATCAACGACACCTGATATTTGAAATCGATCAATATCGTGATGCCCAAGTCTTACCTCTTAAGCCTCTTAAACTGAGACGGACAAGCTGTCAACGGATGGAAAAACAATTAATCTCTGCTGTTTACAAGTTCCAATTTACATTCTACCTATGTAGGTACCCATGTGGGTATTACTGTCAAATAGCTAATCGAGAAGAGAACTATTGTCACACCGGACACAGAGTTTTCAGTCATCGATATTTATCACACTTTTTTATGGTATAATAGGGCAAACGAGTAGGCGTGTCACCTGATGTTAAGTGAACAGCGCCGCCCATGGACACCTGCATTACATATAGAGTTACAGTTACCTTGCCGACCCTTAGGGGAGTAGGATAGGAAGGGATGGAGTAGAGGGGTGGGCATCCGGGTACCTCTCTCACCGAACGAAACGCGGCATGAGCCACGGTCTTCTGAGAAAGATTACATATAACTTTCGAAAATAATTTCCATAAGTCATTGGTGTGAGCCAGGATTTGAACCCGCGACTTCTAGATTCAGAAGCGGGGTGCTCGACCACTAGACTACTGAGACTGTAAGTATTAAAGAAAGAAAAAAAGCAATTATAGATCGGAAGAAGTGGTCGTATTATTTTCTCTATTCTAAATGGGTTCATCAGACACATCCCTCGCGACCGGTTTCGACAAAATTGTTAGAAGTTAAATAGTTGGTCAATGAACCGAGGTCGCAGTGAAACTAAGTTACCTAAACAAACAAGGGGGCGCCTCCAAAATAGTCAACAATAAACTCCTCACAGTTTCGTAAATGACTTTGAATTAGACACTTCTAGCAGAGAATTATATTTTTATTGCGACGTAAGAGAGATAAGCAAAATAATATTAGTAGATACATAATACCTACAGATGTTTTTTTTTCTAAAATTGAAAAATGATGTTATTATTCCAATTACTTTTTATTTATACTCAAACGGTTTATATATATATTTGAAGTACTTAAAAAGATATCAATTTTGGTTAGTTATAAATTATCTCTGTAAATGACAATTTTAAGAATTATTTTAATTATCAAAAAAGCGAGTGCGGCGTGCAAGAATCGTGCCTTAAGGCGCTCTGTTCTCTCTGCCCACGCCGCAAAGGATTTAGCGTGAATAGCGTGAAGTTACGTTTGTATTTTAATTATTAGTTATGCAACTATTTTATTCATAAGTAACATAGGTTATATTTTGTTTATGGTTTTCAATAATTATGGATCCGTATTAACAATTTACGTAAAACCCTAAAATTGTGTACAATCTCATTATATTTCTGTGATGAACTACGGACAACGCCTTTGATATATTCTTAATATTATCCTGCTTTTGCTACAAGATATTTAACTAATTTAATGTTTAATTAAATTAATTAACGGTCTAGTGCTCGAGCACCCCGCTTCTGAATCAAGAGGTCGCGGGTTTGAATCTTGGCTCACACCAAAGACTTATCGGAATTATTTTTGAAAGTTATGTGTTGTACATGTCGATGTCTGATAACTCTGTGCCCGGTATGGCAATAGGTTCACCCATTTGGTACGTAAAAATAACAGCGAGTTGAGGCTTAACTTATCAGAATTTTAAATAATATCCCATAAATACGCCGTTACTATGCCGTCCTATGATGAAAATTTAGTTGACGCCAAAACTATTAACCTAAAAGTTTTGCGGGAAAAGCTTTAAAATTCGATTTGTTGGTATGACACTGACAAGAATGAGAGTGTTCTGCGCTAACACAAAGCTGGCAGGCTTGCAGCGCCATCAAATTTTATCATTCCAATTGACAAGGTTTTAGCATCCATCGATAGACGTTTAGTTCATCGATTAAGTTCATCGAAAAATATCGACTAGAAAATAAAAATAAAAATTTTTTAAGTAATATTTTACAAAAAAAACCCGGCCCACGTGCGAGACATGCGATAGAGGGACAAAAAAATTACAAGATACAAATACAGTTTCAGTGGTACAGTCCTGCAGTTTGCTGCATGAATGGGCTGGCTCGGCCACATCTCTCGAAATATCGGCGTGAAGTGGTTCGTGCCGCGTTTCGTTCAGTGAGAGAGGTGTCCGGTGGCCCGATCCTCTTTCCCCATCCTTTTCTCTCCAATTCCCTAAAGGGTGTCAACGCACTACGGCGTTTATGGGCGGCGAGTAGTTGCTTACCATCAGGTGAACCACTTGCTTGTTTGCCCTTCTATTCCATAGAAAAAAAATACTTTTAGTATATTTATAGCGACTAGCGCCACCTATGGAAGCCAGCTAAAACACAGATAGTGTACACAGTTAGAGTAGCGGTGAATAACCTTTAAAATGCAATAAGAGGTCGGAAGTGGGATAGGGAGAGGAGTGCAAAAAGCCTGCGGATACCTCTCTCACCGAACGAAACGTGGTAAGAGTCAATTTTGTAAGAGATCATGGTGGTTCACCGGTCCAGCCAGCGCATTCATGCAAAATAACTAATAAAGTGTGTGAGTACTAATTTAGTTGACATTAAAGAGAATACATTTAAATTACAACAATTAAAAATAAGGAAGAATGCAGCCCATTCAAATTTAGATATGTTACAATAGCAAGTGATTGTCATTACAACTGTTTAAATAGGGGCTATTAAGTATACAACAGTGACAAAAAAAAGAAAAAAAAAAAGAAAACACGTCTTAAAAAAGGACGAAACTACATACAGAATTAGTTTGTATTTGAGAAGGATTACTTCTTTGTAAGTAACTCAAGACTCGAGAATTCAAGACACCTTCCTTTTCCCTCCTACTCCCTTAAAGGACGGCAACGCACCACGGTGTTAATGGGCAGTGAGTAGTTGCTTACCATCAGGTGACCCACTTGCACGTTTGCCCTCCTATCCTATAGAAAAGCAAACACACTAGTAACAATTACGTAGGTGATATTTAAAATGATTCAACGTAATTATAAGTAAATATGGGGCTATTACACCTGTTCAAGTTCAATTGTCTCTTCAACTGCTGTGGTTATCTATGAAATAACATTGAAAGTAGATTTTAAATACATTTTAACGACTAAGTCCATAGCAATTTAACATAAGTGCAGCAACTAGATATGGAGAAAAAGACTCTTAGATAAACAAATAAAACCTTTAACGTCATATAACTTGCAACTTAAAATATATTTATTTCAAAAAGTATTAAAGTATTAACAGTGGCCAAGCAGTTCGCTGCGTGAATGGGCCAGCTCGACCGGTGAAATACCACGACTGCTCAGAAGATCGACGTTCTTATCATACTCTTTTAAAGGTCATCAACGCAACTGTAGCACTATATGTGTGGTAGGTGTCCATGGGCGGCGCTAGTCACTTCCATCAGGTTACACGCCTGCTCGTTTGCCCTCCTATCCCATAAGGCTCCTGAGTATCTGATATAATCGATGGATTGTGTAGCTCTACCACTGCTCTATCCCGGTACCACTGCTGTATCCAAAATACCAAAACAATTGGTTAAATCTTTTAATAATATATTACTTATGAGACCTATTACTTCTCTTTACATCTGCTGTTCGTTTCTATTTTGATCTGTATTTCTATATCGCCGAAAATCATATTTAAGACACTATGATGTTAGGAGCCCCAAAAATCGACGCGCGTGCATGAAAAGAATTATGAAAGTCGACGAAGCGAGTTCTGTTCTGTTCTCCATGCCCCCGCAAGGAATTTGGCATGAAGTTATATATGTATGTATGTATGTACGAAGCGAGTGAGGTATGAAAGAATCGTTCCTCATGGTGTTCCGCTCTCACTGCCTACCCCGCAAGGGATTTGGCGTGAAGTTATATATGTATGTAAGACTATATAGTTGATGCATGATGAATGATTTTTGTACAAGGATAAAAACGGACAGAAATAGAATATTAATGCTGCGTTTTGCTGCGGCTACCACTGGTCCTATAAGAATCCACTCACATTATTTCTTCTCCAATATCTTCAATCATCCTTCTGTTCTTATTATTTGGGGCTGGCACAACTGGTTTTTGCCCACTGCCCGTCATAATCATATTGTCTTTTTCACAAGCCATTTATATTTCCTTACGTCTATCTCCGATATCTCTCATGAAAAAAAATAATTTTATTATAAGTTTAGATACTGAATCACTTGATTTTTATTCAAGTACTATAATAACGCTGAAGGTATTCTTAACTCCTCCTGTAACTGTCTCAAATTCATACCTTGTGATTGTATTAATTTTAGTCTGCCATACGAATGTAAAACGTAATGTGAACGATTTAGAGGTTATGTTAGATTGTATTGTCACGTCACTACTACTGTGAAGTACTGTGTCCTTATTGGAGGTGACAATATAAGCGGAGTAGACACTGAAATATCCCAGCGTGAGTTGCTATGGAAATATGAACGTGTTTATTATTCAAGAAAAAACTCGTGAATTTTTAAGTAAATTAAAAAAAAAATTATGTAAGTAAAATATGCATATCTTTTTCCAGATATAGGGCTTATAATACTGTATATTATTTACGCTTCTTAATTAAAGAAAATGTTTCTATGCAAGTGGAAGAGAAAAATGTATTTGCTATTTTTAGCTCTCTTTCTCTCAATCTTTACAAAAAAGAAAAAATCAACTTGATAAGAGCACTAGTTGTGAAACTTTGGTAATGTATTTTTTAAATTTTTTTCTAAAGAGAATCGAGTTATTGAGGATTTAAGGAACTACATTTAAGTCTATTATCTAATAACGTGAACTAGAATTACTGGCAAATCATATTTTTGTTTAACAAACTTGTGCGTAAATTTTAAGAAGACTTATAAAGAGACAATGCAGTAGTTTGTATGAGGAGCCTCTACCAAAAAAAAAACTTTTAAAATTTCACAGAACAAATATCGTCGTCGAAAGCAATTCGAGTTAATTTTATTTTTCTTCATGAATATAATATATACAATCCTAAACATTGTATTACTAAGAAGCTGCCTAATAAAGTAAGTTTACACCAGACCTTAGTATAATCCCGTGTGAGTAACGATGCTCGCTGGCTGCACCTCATTAATTTGGCGGCAGCTTGAGGATTTGTACAATGACTGTTGTTTATAACAACTAATATATAACAACAGATTAAATTAAATTTCATATTGTCTACAATATGTTCACTATAAACAGTGTCTTCATAATTATTAACTCTCGCCTCTCGGCCTTTTGACTAAGATCCAAATAAAGACTAAAGAAATAAAAAATTGACTCTTTGTTTGTGGTACTTTAAGGTTTTAATGTAAGTTTAATATCTAAAAAATGCTATAATAATAAAAGTGGGATAGACACTGAAAAAAATCTCTAAAATCTATTCTGACTACGTGTCTTTAAGAAAACACAATCGCCAATCGTATCTGATTTTAGGGGTTCGTCATTGTCTTTACCAACTTTAATTTAATATAATAACATAACATAACTTCACGTCCTTCTCACCAGAAGGTGTAGGCAGCGGCTGTGAAGCCTCGTATCGCCGCTATCTTTACGTCCCAAATGGAACAAACAACAACAAACCTATTGCCATAGCAGGCACATAGTTTTCAGTCATCGATATTTATCACAGTTAACTTCCGAAAACAATTACGAATAGTCATTGGTTTGAGCCAGTGTCAGGATTTGAACTCAGACCTCTGGATCAGAAACCGTGTGCTCGACCACTGAACCACCGAGACTATAATCCCAAATAATTAATTAAAAAAATAAAACTACAACTAAAAAAGCTAGTTTAAAACTCTCGTGGCATTCCTCTATATTAGTTAAATCCACTTCGTAATACAGAACGCTCAAATAATATATTAAATGTAATCATCAGAACACAGGCACGTAACATAACTCGTCGAAGGAACTTTTCAGAATTCAATCTGTATGACATTTGTGAACAGTCAGTAATCTGTGTAATGAAATTGTACTCCACGCGACGCAGTGCCGCCGCTGACAACTACAGAATAATTACCTATGCCAACATATTAACTTTTATTTTGGTAGATATTTATATTTTTAATTTACTTTTTTTTGTGGAATTGTGTGGCCCCCAAAGATCGAGAGTGGGATGGAAAAGGAGTTTGGCCTTTAGATAATCTTCTCGCTTAACCAAACTCTAAATGAGCCACTATACGTAGATATTCAGCAATGTCGTGGTCGAATCAGCCAATTCATAAGCGAATTACGTGGTTCTACCACTGTTTATAAATTTACTTTGTTATTTACAAGAAATAAAGCAGTATATTTCATAAGTTAGGATTGTTGCACCTAAGACCTCATAACCCTAGTAATTTAAGGTATACTTTGTTTCATTCATCAGCATTATGTTATTTCGATCTTTACAAATTAAATTTGCTCAGCCCAAATGGAGTGATAAAAAATTAAACAATTTGAATAAAAAAAGGAAACAAAACAGTGTTTTTCAAAAGATACTGTAAACGTTATATCAGCTGATAAAGCAGATAGTTCGTAAAACATCAAGAATACGCTACCGTGTTTATCACACTGGCGTTATGATACAAAGAGACTTTCTCGTCATAATATCCAAGAGTACACTGATAACAGAACTAGTTTGAGATTGTTCAAGTCTTGTAGCAAGTAAGAAAATATTTGACAGTATGATAACATACATAATATACTATGGGGATTTATTGACCATATTTTTTATTTATCTGTAGTTTAATGTTTTTTTAAGAGATAGACGCCGACGATTGGTATTAATTAGTAACTTTATCTTGTCAACGGCAAGATACAAGTCGTACGTTTTAAGTTGAATTTCTATCTAAAAATACACTCATTATGTACTCGTATAGAATATAAAACTGTACTTTAAAGTTATCAAATTAATTAATATTTATATTTTAATTAGTTTATAAACATACATACCGCGATAAGGCATGTTTCTTAAGCGCCTCCCTCGCTTCTTTGACTTTCATAACTCATGTCATACACGCTCGTCGATTTTCTTCGGGGCATGTCCTTTCTTTCTTTACATACAAAAATGAATAATAAGTTTATAAAAACTATAATGAAAATAACATAGGACGAGTAAGTGTATTTATGTATCGAATAGCATATATGTAAATATCCTAGAAAGCAGACTGCAGTTTTTCATCTTTTTTAGCAATAAATATTCAATTAAAATTGGCACATATATCAAATATTTTTTACCGTATTCAAGGTGTGAACTTACAGTATTTAATATATAATTTACAACTATAATTAAAAAGTAGAATAATATTTTTTTTCTTTTATACGAATTTAACTACGGAGCAAAAATAGATATAAATAAAATATTCAGACATATTGAGTGTTACTGATTTAACATTACAGAGGATCATTGCTTATGACAGCACAGTCTGACGTTGTTTAACCGTCCAGGGTATCAGGGGGTGGGCTTATTGACACCGATCACGCGAGGGAAATACTCTCATAACATAGTAATATTGCCTATGTGATGTAATTATAATATAATATTGAATAGATAATTGGTTATTGGAAACATATTAATATTATTCCAAAAGTTCCTGAGTTCCAAATATGTTTGGGTTTTTTGCATCATGGCAGAAACCGTTAAACAGAACTATATAAAAATTAGTATGTACATAGAACATTTTCTTGAGTTAAAAAATGGAATTGGTATAAGAAGTTCCATTGATATTCGAAAATATGAAGTAAAGCGAAGTCATGGGAAAAAGTAGTATTGACTTCTTTGCATCTTTTTTTTTCTTTCTTTTACTTGTTAAGAAACTGGCTAATTTAATTTTAAAGAATGTACAAAATGTATTATGTTGAAATTAATTTGAATTAGATTCTAGTATACATACAGTTTTATAAAATATCAAACATTAAAAAAATATATACAAAATATATCTAGGATATTTAATATTACTATTTGAGATCTTTCTCAATCACCAATTCTATATTTTTTTTCAAGATAATTTAAAGAAAATTCAAGAAAGTACTAACTAATTTTAAAGTATAGCTAGATTATAAGGGGTTGATAAACTTTATTTACAATAACAAGAACAAATAAGTTAATTACATTATTTACAATATATACAATTAAAAAACTACCTGAAATCAAATTTCTCCGCATCTCGCTACATTATATATTTATAATAACTTAGTACCTTCTTGCTCTAATTGCGTAAAGATTGAGACAGTGGCAACTATGCCTTGACACGTAGGATAATTATTTCATCCTTGTCCATCGTTTACTTGATGAAGTCGTAAATTTTAAGTTGCAAATTTTAAGGCTCATAACCATATCTAATGCACTTATCCTTCTCATATCTTCCACGTTGACTGGAGAGGAACCTTATATATATAGAAACAAGATTCACATACAAGTTCAGTAACTATTCAGAGTTATCTAATAAAATACCTTGTCAAACTTAGGTCCTATTCAGAAATTTAAGAACTTTGACCATAAAACTACTAACTTTACCTATGCCGACCGATGTTATCTCTGGAAGCAGCTGTGTTTTATAAAAGTAGTTTAGGAGCTAAGTGTCTGATACTCACTTAAATATTAGAAAATGGTGTTGACTGTGACCATCTGAAGAAACTATTAGAGGCAGTACTTCTAGTAAAATTGCACTCATTAACTCCATGTGAGAGTTGTTTTTACCTTAAATAGCTGATATTGAGGTCATTTATTTTGATGTTGTTCATACCCTATTTGATGCCCAAGACCAGACTATATGGCATTTGTTTTTTCTTTACAAAAACTTGCGTTTTTATCATTAGTTGCATGTATAAGGTACTGACATCCTGTTATGGCGAGAATGTGTAAATACAGACAGTATTTACACAGCATAAAGAGTTGTTTGGTCGACCTCGTCACACTTAAAGGTTTGCTGTTGATTTTGTACCTATCTTTGAGTTTAACGGCACCAAATATCACACTAACACACAATTATTTAGACTATACTTTTATATACAGAAATAAACTAGCCTGAACTTGCGATTGAATAAGTTATGTTTTGTATTAGATTTTAAACTTGATTGAGTCAATCAATATTTTCATTTGTTATCCAATCGATACCGACAACTTTATTTGAAAAAAAAATGCTATAAAAACTAGTCGATATGCTATAAATTATACTCTAAAATCTATCTCTCTGTTCAAAACTGTTAGGTACTGTAAACTCTTTGGTATTTTTAGATATAAACTCTTTGATATTTTTTATACGTGTGTTTCGAAATTTGTATTTGAATTTTTAAAAACATTCTGGTTAAAAAAAATATTCGAATGTCAATAAATAAAAAAGAGGACTTAGAAGTTAATCTTAAGATCGGGAGGTTGTGTAAAATACCAAAAGAGAATAGCGAAATTATCAAGCGTATTATTGAGAATTGAAATATGAACAGAAGTCTGATGTGGTGCAATGGACAACGCTACAAACTAAAAAAGGTCACGTAAACATAATTATCTAATATATACTATGATTTAATCTGTTGGCATTATTATTTGATACACATGCACTGAGCTCCTAAATACCCTAGGAATGAATAACTGAGCTGAGACATTTTATATAGTGGTTCTCATGTTGGTTCTACCAATATTATAAATATTATAAAGATTGGGCAGCCGAGAGAACGAAGTCGTTACAGTACCATGATTTGTTAAGCTTCTATCATGCAAAGTTCAGTAGCAGTGCTGTAGGCAGGCGGTATGCGTACAAATAGGCAGCACACGTGTGTGGTACCATCACCCGACCCGCCTCGGGAGCTACACCCCATAAACAGGTAGCTCGAACTAGTTCCTATGCGCATGCTACATGACATACATGACATGTACATGCCTAATTCTTCAATTATTTTTTTCTTGTTTCAAACTTTGATGGGATGTTTTTTTAATACTGATATATACTGATATTAGCGAATGTATAGTTTAAAGATAAACAAACCATTCGCATTTGTAATATTTATAAAAAACAAAATCCGGTTGTGTATTGTATAAAATTCTTAATCTAACTAAATCCACTTTAGAATATGATAGATTTACAGATACAATTTTTCTACCTCAAGTAATCTAATTCAACCTTCAATCCAATTCTCTTACGTTTAATATAGCTGTGGCGTATATGTAATAACAAAACATAAAACTATCCAAATATTCTTGCTCAGGTATGAATTATTCCCTAGTAAGCTATTCTTCTATCAGCAAACAATATATTATATAGTTGTTTGACAAGCGGTACAGCGTTGTGTCCACAAGTCTGTGACAACAATTGAGGCGGTCCGTCGATACGCGGCCATCTCCGGGGAAATTACCGCTTCCTTTTACGTATCTACAACGTAATAACATAGGGTACCGTTGTACCATGTAGAAACCAAATTGTGACGTTACAGATTTTATAGGCTCTCGTATAGTAAATAAATAAAAAATACCAACCCGAACGTGTAGACAATGAAAACGACAAAATAATGCCTAAAAGAATGAGACTAATAATGAAGCATTTTCTAAAAAAAAAAACGTTCATAATCCATGAATTGAAATTCTTAATCTAGTTTATTAATATATACATTTATAAACTTGTATTGTTTGTTAATTCTCAATCATTATAAATGTATAATGGAAAACAACGATTAAAATTATAACAAATTTATACACAGATTTGTTAGATCAATATCATAAAATCGAACTATCTGTAACAAGAACGAATTGCCAATTAATATTGGCTGCAACAGCTATTACTAACTGCACTAAACTAATAAATATTTCCAACTAGCGAAGTGAAAATCTACCTAACAAAAGTGTACAACTAATTTTCAGGATTCGAATAAATTTATTTCAAACGGCCGGTACGGGGAGGGTAGTTGTAAAAAATGCAGGCACTCGCAATCCCAGTTGATCCTAACGCAAATAAATCTGTCAATTTCACTCAACCTCCCTTTAGGTTGTGCTTTAGTAAGGCTCTATGTTTAGTGTTTAGTTTATTTTGTTTACAAAAACTAAAAGCAATTTGTTTATATTCTACTAATATCTATACTCTCTACTAATATCTATATAATTATATGCTATTATACCTACTAACTAAGTTTGGGAGTTTATTAGCGTAAAAGTTTATGAAACAAAATGATTAAAAATTAAGGAAAATAGATGAAATCTTTTTGGAGGTCACTTATAAACATAGTTTTTAATTAAAATTGAATATGTAGAGAATTGAAAATAGTATTTCATCACATTTCATCGTCAAATTCAGAATTTACGCGAATAGGAGAACGTCGAAATTTTTTTACGTCAATATTTTGTATGAAGTTTACGGGAGGAACAATATTTAAAATAGATAAGAAATTATACGGATTTTAAGGACCAAAATCACGTGAGCAAATAAAAAAATGTTGACAGGCGTCTGCAACCGTACACACAGTGGAAGCCAACTCAAACCCTACGAAATTGAACTCACTCATCCGGACACTAAGACTATCTATAGAGAGTACATCTATCAACGGATTGAATATGCTTCCGTTTTATTTTTCCAAGCTTTCTGTCCTTGCTCAGCAGGTAGTAGGTACTGCAGCTCCTGCCAATCGCATTATATATTACTAACGGTTGGCTTGATATAATAATAGAATACCGAGATTAAGTTAATATTTACAAATGCGAAATACAAAACGCTTCAAGAGATACTGTAAATATATGATAGAAAATTTGTGAGCAGAAAATAGAAAATTACAATAACTATTACGTTTTATTTAATTCGATTTGTTCGTTTTGCTCAATATGTGACTTGGGTTTTCGTTTTTTTTTTCTTTTTATTTATTCGTAGGCTAGAAAAATTTGAGCAATTTAATCTTGCAAAGTAAGCTTGTTCACGAATGTTCCATTTAGTACAAGTAATCCTATGTTGTCAGCGTTGTATTGCTCATTAAGTGGCTTGGGTTTTCGTTTTTTATTCTTGTTATTCATTGGTAAGATAGAAAAATTCGAACAATTTAATCTTGCAAAGTAAGTTTGTTCACCGATATTCCATTTGGTACGAGTAATCTTATGTCGTCAACGTTCAATCTGAATAGTGGATATAAATTATTTTGTTTTGGCAATAAAATAATGTAATAAATATTAATATAACTATTTTTATATGTAATATATAAGTATATCGTCGTTTACTACGTAAGCATTAAATTATCATGTTTACCAATAAAGATTTATGTGGGTAGAAACTACATTATCATAATGGTATTGAATATGAATGGCAATTGGGATTGCTATCATCTGAATTCATATGAGTTTTTCCGCCGATTGTCCGGGATTCCTGATGGTACCCGATTGCTTCCCTATTTTTCTGTATCGGTATTTTATTGCATGCCATATTTTTGTACGACGAGGCGAATGCTATGCGACAGATTGGATATCGATATGTAGCATCGGATATAAACCGATATTTGATTGGATTCCGATTGCGTGCTTTTGTTTTTAAAGATTTTATGTTTGCGGGAGTTGCCTATGATCTAGCAGTTGCCCGGGACTATTTCTGGGGATCATTCTTACACTATTGTTTGTACTTTTGGGTTCAATAATCTATCAGAGAACTCAATCGAATGAAGCAAATAATCTTTACAGCCCGTGGAAATATTGCATTATATTTAAATATTATTATATATTTTTGATAATAATTGAATTGAATAAAAAAAATAGCAGTAACGTAGGCCTCATGAATTATACGACGCATATGTTTCAGACAGGTTTCTAATCGAAAACCCATATCAATAAATCATTTCTCGTCAAATAAGATTTGAAAACACAATATCTGCACCGTTTACTTCGTACCCTTTTTTCCTCGTTGTACGTGAGTTAGCAAAATATCTTCAAGTTCCCAAATAGATAGATGGATAGTTCACGTAAAATGTATTGCCTGTAAAAATATGACACTTCAACCACAGAACAATAATAAAGAAACTTCAAAGGGTCAGCTCACGACAATTTTATGGACTTAACTGGCAAACTAGACCTTCTTCACGACGTAATAATTTTCTTTGGTGCAATAAAAACTTTTCCTATTACTACCTTATTATAAACTGCCTTTTCCTTACGTATATAGAGAACATTAATAAAAACTTTACAAACAAATAATGTCGAAATGAAACGAAAGTTTTGAATCAGAAAATAAAAGTCAACTTCATCATCAACATCATCATTCACGCCTTCTGTTACCTGAAGGTGTAGGCAGCGACTGTTAAGCCTCGTCACGTCGTTATATTTACGTCCCAAATGGAATAGGTGGCAAACCTATTGCCATACCGGGCACAAAGTTTCCAGTCATCGATATTTATCACACATAACTTCCGAAAATAATTTCGAAAAGTGATTGGTGTGAGCCAGTGTCATGATTCGAACCCGGACCTCTAGATCAGAAGCCGTGGTCTCTAAAAAAAGAAAGCAAAAACTACAATGTACCAAGTGTATATTTTATAAGCAGCCTGTATAAAAAAGACCATTTTTTATGCTTTTATCCTTTGAATACCTGAAGGTTCCTTGAGAGGCACTGAATGATATATTAAATCATATATTTTGCTTAAAGTTTTCCGAAAATTCATCATCCTAAATTCGGTTTCAAATGTACCTGTTGTAAATTTATATTAAATAAACATTCAATAATGTTTTTTTCAGATACTCGAGCGATTTCTCGTTAACTTTAAATTCAAGCGGGCGGTAAATAGAATTGAAAGCTTTTAATTCTGGGAGCATTAAGGGTAAAATCTACCACCAGTTGCAAGAGAACTCTCGCTGGCACAGAACCAAATTATTTTAAAAGAATCCTCGTAGCAATCTCATTACATAGGATCACAGATTATTGCTGCGCAAGTATAAATATTCAACAATTAAATTCACGAAGTGAAAAGATTTTTGTTTTAACAAAATTTATATTGGAAATAATTCAAATGTAGTTTTGTAAAATAGATCCAACTGACGTGTCCTGGCATGATTGTCGCAGCCTATGTCTTGATATATTTACAACATGATGGTATACGGCCAATAACGTTTTAAAAGGGTCTCGAGTAACACTTTTTTAGGCTTTACCAATCTCTTTCTCTTGATCTCATGTGTGGCGACTAAGGTGTATCATAATCAGTCAATTTGTTCTTATGGTTCAGAGGTCCTGAGTGTAAATCCTAAGTGTAACATAAAATTATTGTTATTAATTTTTTGAGTACCATTTGCGATTCTACAAATTACGAGACATTAAGCAAATTCCATATCATTTAATATATTCAAATAAACGTTGAAGATATTAAACTCAGTACCTCAATTTATCACACTCATTATGGTAAACACGGTCTGGGCGATATAATTATGACGTAATTTATAACTCTGTCGTATCACAAAACACGCCATCTATTAAAAAATAAGGATACTTTTATTAGTTTATTTCACGCTAACATTGGTCTGATCGATGTGGTCTTTGAACACATTATATGTTTATTTATTTTTCAATTTCATTATTTGGATTTTGTTATAATTTATATACCGTGAGACGGTAACTAGTATGGACTAATATTTGTAAGTGTGATGTTTAAAAACCAATAGGATATGAATCATTTAAAACAGTACTAACATAAAAATTAAATATAAAAAATATTCTTGTTCTGATTTGCAGAAGTAATATTACACTTTTACATATATACTAAATTTCTGGTCATAGTCTCTTATTAGTTTATGTAACCTTTTCCTTCTTTAATCGTCCGAACAGAAAAAATAAATGACGCAGTTCCAAGTTCTAAGGGTAATAAATAATTAAAGAGAAGGATAAAATAAAATAGTTTACTGTCACATTTTTTTAGAAATCAAAACAATTACAAAAATACTATATGAATACAAACAACAAAAGCGTTCATTATCGAATAGAGATAAACCAATTAATTATTCCCATGTCTACGATATCGTTCACTCAATCTCTTACCCGGGTCTGTGTAAACGGAAACTCGGGCAAACTGCTTGGTGTGCGGATGTCACCGGATTGATTGACGGCAGCTCGAATGTGTGATTAATGACTGTCAACTCTCTCTCTCTCTCTCTCTCTATGGAGCATGGAAACCCTCATTTTGTACATAAACGCAGCAGTTAACAGCAAACTTGCAAGACACGTCTTATCGTATTAGAAATTCATGTCTAACGAAAATTAATTTTACTTAGTAATTTGATGTAGGTTTGTCTAAGATTGCGAAGTAAGAGAAATTAGACTGTTATCTTTATATTATCATTATCTGACCCGACTGCGATCGCAGGTGCGTTATGTTTTAAAGATGTTTATGTAAGTTTGATACATTTTCGACTATAGTTATTTAGTTCTTCTTTACAGCGAGACCAAAAATATATTTTTTTTTGCGTGGAAACAAGTACAATAAATGGGTATTTAGACCGATAGGACCGTTAATTGTACAAACATAACATAACTTCAGGCATCTTTCTACCCAAAGGCGTAAGCAGCGGCTGTTAAGCCTCGACGCGTCGTTATATTTACGTCCCCAATGAAAAAGGTGGCGAACCTACTGCAAAACGCCAGGCACAAAGATGTAAGTCATAGATATTTACTTTGATTTCACAAAGTCTTTGGTGTGAGCATGAATTCGAACCCACCTTTTCTTGATTCAGAAGCGGGGTGCACGACCACTGGACCATTCAATTGTACAAATTCAAAGTAATCATGTTGTTATATGTATATTTTTGTTATTTGTTTCAATTGGTGTATAATAAAGAGTACCGCTTTCTATTCTAATATTTCGGTTCGTTCTTCTAATTAAAACCTCGATATTTCATTAGCTTGGTATTCTAATCCTCATAAAGAAGCAGATAAATTTTCAGAAACCATGTAAAATATATATTATTATGAAAGATGGAAAAAAGGGAGGAAACGCTTCCGATAATTGAAGCATGATATATTTTTTATTACTACACAAATATACTGCCTTAGTTTATTTTTATGTAAACCCAACAAGAATATCATAAACCAGAAGCCAATATTACCAATATTCAAAGTACCTAAGAGATCAATTTTATTTCAGACATAAAAAAACCCCGAACCTTTTCTAACTTTTACATAAAATACCTACCTGATACCGTAAAACTTACGCGAATGCGTTTGAAGCAACCATCCCTTACCTTCACAGTTATGTTTATTCCCTGCCTCGATTCCCCGGATTCCAGGGGATACCGACATCGATTTCTACTATAATTCATATTGCTCAGGCATTCGTGTATCTTCGTATTCGTATCACGACTTGAACTTTTTCAATAAAACACCCCCAAGAGAAAGCTACGTTACAGAAGTATGGTCACGCATTGTAACCAAACGATTTTATTAATAACTTTATCACAGTTACCTGCCAATACCTGGTTGGTTGGTTTAGCTAAGGTCCTTAAAAGATTTTTACATAGAAATTGCTAAATCACCTTTTGCATGATTTTATTTGACGCTTCCATTTGTTTTTATAGTTTAAGTTGGTATCGGTAGATGTCTAAACTTGCCTGCGTGTAGTCGAGCACACGGCTTCTGATCCAGAGGTCCGGGTTCGATCCCTGACACTGGCTCACACAATTGACTTTTCGAAATTGATTTCGGAAGTTATGTGGGATAAATATCGATGACTGATAACTTTGTGCCCGGTATGGCAATAGGTTCGCCACCTATTCCATTTGGGACGTAAACATAACGACGAGACGAGGCTTAACAGCCGCTGCCTACACCTTCGAGTAACAAAAGGCGTGAAGTTATGTTATGTTATGTTACCCCATTGTTGTGCTAACAAGTGGATTATGTTTTAAGAATGTATTTTTGGAACTTCACGTCCATAATACATGAAGGTGAAGACAGTGGCAATTATGCACGATTTGGACAGTCATCAGTATTTATGACAGATTTACAAATTTAGAATTGCCATTCAGCGTGGCAATGCTGGGCATACTGCCGGTAGACCGAGATTCGGAGAAATTTGATGTAACTTAGTCTTTTTGACGAGCCTAGTGGTGCATTGGTAAAGCTACCGACTGCAGAATCGAGGTTGACGGGTTCGATTCCCACCCGAGTATAAATATTTGTGATAAGCATGAATGTTGGTATGGCGTCTGGGTGTTTAACTATGTATGATATGTATGTATTTACAAAAGTAAACTATTTATGTAGTATTATCCGTTATCTAGTGTCCATAGCACAAGCATTTAGTTGCTTAATTTGGAAAGAGTGGGCGCTGTGTGATTTGTGTCCAAGATATTATTTTATAGATTATTTTAATAGTTGATATTGTAAATAATTTAATGTGTCTTTTTGATAGTGGTTGTAAATATATATATAAGTAGTTATAAATATATTAGTTGAAATGAATTCACAAAAACAAAAATAACAAAATCCCATTCATTACGTACGACTTGTTTGAAACGTATCCGCTAGAACTGTCAGCGGCCTGACAAGAAAATCGTCTTTAAACACCCGCCCGCCACTCCCATCAGGTTCGCTCAGATCACCCGTTAATATTTATAAGTGTAATAAAGCCTTACTTTCTATTCATAAGTGAAAATTATTATGGTAATAGTGGCGAGAGGGCGGGCAGTATATTCAACGCGGTATAGGCAGGGTCTTAATTACAGGCCCAAGTCTTATATATCGGGCGTACTAAGACACCTATTTGGGTGTATCACATATAAGATTAAGCTATTAAGCCATTGGACTAATGTATGTAAATAAGCGTAGTTGCTTTTGAAACAAATTAATATCATTACCGAATTACCATTTTTATATTAACCATCTGTGTAGTCAAGTTTTTAAGTGCCGTCTTGTAGTGACGTATAATTAATATATGTCAAAACTAACAACTGTGATTAAAGCTTGTTAATTATTTTAGTTTTTTGTTGTGTAATTAAATATATCAGAATGTGTATTTTTTTATTTTAATTATATTTAAAACAAAAACATAAATAGTTTTCTATGCAATTGAGCATGCTGGTACAAAATTAACACCACTAACAAGAAATAAACATGACGCTGTGAAAATATTTAAATTGATTGAGTACTGATTCACATATAAATACAGAAAATAATGGCAATTGTATGAAAGGTAAAAAACACATTTTTCTGCTGTTACTACTCTAAGGTTTAGACACGCACACGTCTCTCGGTAGGCCAGTGGTCGAGCACCCCGTTTCTACAGGTCGCTGGTTCGAATCCTGACACTGGCTCATACCAATGTCTTTTAGAATTTGTTTTCGGAAGTTATGTGCAATAAATATCGATGATTGAAAACTTTGTGCCTGGTAATGCAATAGGTTCGCCACCTATTCCATTTGGGACGTAAACATAACGGCGAGACGTGGCTTAACAGCCGCTGCCTACACCTTCGGGTAACAAAGACACGTTATCTAGGAATAAATGGTAAGACAACTATAAATAAATACACAATGTTATACATACTGCACAAATATAACTTGTTCAGCTATTATTAGGAAAGGGATTAAAGGGGAGGACATGAGCCATTTTACCTTACTTTTTTGTGACGTGATGGTACTTCCTCAAGCAAGCCACATGAATTAAATATACATTTAAAAACCAATACGGAAATATATCTGTACAGAATAGTTACGAGGTTAATCTGCCACTACTTTGATTACTAACGAAACAAATATTGCAATGTGATCCATACCGTGCTTAAAATAAGAGCATATTTCAATCGCTACGCGAAGAGATGACGTGAAAACTCATTCTCCAATTAACGCTGAACCATATATCAGCAGCGTCCATTACTAAATATTAATTTAAATAAATGATCAGATAAAATATATATGTAGGTATTATTACTAACATTTTATTAATTTGACTTCTTTGCTGATGTATAAAATAATCATTAGTTTTTAATTCTTTAATGTTTTTTTTATTTATTGGCAGAAAATAATACTGGCTGTTTATGAAAATTGAAAAAAAAAATCATAGATTTTATAATCTACTTTCTCCTCGTGCACTTTATAAAGATCTTACAAAGTGATTGATCGAGGCCTCTCGCGACAAGAGGGCTGGTCTATTCTTCGCACAGAGGATTGGCATTGCAATTCAGCGTGGCAATGTGGCCAGTCTTCTGAACACGCTGCCAGTTGACCGAGATGCGGAGAATATTTGATTTCACATTTTTTAATTGTATATATTGCAAATAATGTAATTTATTTATTTCTTCGCCTCGCGCCGCATTGGTAAAACTACCGGTTGCAGCAATGAAGTCGGGCATTCGATTCCCACCCGAGCACAAATATTTGTGACAAAGATGAATATTTCTGTGGTGTCTGGGTGATTTTCTATGTATTATAAGTATGTATTTACAAAAGAAAAATATATGTATTAATATCCGTTATCTAGTATCCATAACACAATCATTTAGTTGCTTAGCTTGGAACTAGAAGGCGCTGTGTGTATTGTGTCCCAGATATTATTATTATTGTAAATAAATTCTTTCTCATTGTACGGAATAGAGCTTAATCTTATAACGGATCTTCAGCTAGCTCAATGTTTCAAGCACTGCACTACTAATGCAAAAGCTGAGTTTTTAAAAGTTCTGTGTTTAGGTGTCTTTTAATTACATTTAAAACACATTGTAACAAATAAAATGTAATTACAATTAAATATTTATAACCTAACTTAATTTTCTAAATAATAAATTGAGACAATATATACGACAAACTAAACAGACATTAATTTAAAACAACTATCTTCCGGACATATAAAATATACAGACCCATAAATGTACGACAAATCTCTCGTTTTGAAACTTTTTAATCGAATGAAACACAAGATAAGGTTGAGATAAATGATGTACATTTGTAATTATATAGTAATTTATTTAAGACTAATGCCACCCGTACAGAACCAGTTTTTACAAGCATTAAAAAGCAAGTAAAAAAAATAGACAAATACATTTAAGTACTTATAATATAATTAATTATATCTGCTTATTAATAACTTTTATTCAGTTACCCTAAATGTAGTATTAGGTATCTAATATACCATAGTTATTGCTATATTTAAATATTAAACAGCTGATCTTGAAATAATACAAACTTATTTAAAACTAACTGACCCGGCGAACTTTGTTTCGTATCAGAAGAAAGCAGAGATTTTCTCTAAAATAAAAGCAGCCTAAGTTACTCCCTATTACATCAGATATCTGGCAATATAAGTTCCGTCAAAATCGATACAGCTATTTTGGAAATTAGTCAGAACTAACAAACTGGCATACAGACACAAAAAAAGTCATTTTGGTGTACGTACCGTATTCATATGCATGTAGTAAAAAGCGGTTATTTCAATATTATAAACATACACTTTAATATCATTTTTATGTTTAAATGTACCGATAGATTAATTTTGCATATTTGCAAAACATTTCCTATACGAACCAATTGTAACTTAGATATCAGTTTTCATAGGCATTATATTTCAACATTATCATAAGTTACATTGATATTAAAAATATTACCGACCGTTTTCAGCTACCGACTTTAGAGATATATTTAAAGAAAATGGGGCAAACGAGCATGCGAGTCACTTGATGGAAAGCGACTACCGGTGCCCATGGATGTTTTTTCTTTCGTCACTTCATATTCTTTTTTTTCCTTTTATGAGACGCAACGCTACCCAGGGACATCTGCAGCACAGAAAGTACTACAGTTGCATTGCCGTTCTTTAAAATACGACGAGGAAGGGGTTAGAATTGGGTTGGGATGGGTAGAGGGAAAGCGCTTGGGCCTCTATACACATCTCTCACCGAGCAATACGACGGCATGAGCCATTTACGTTGATATTCTAAGAGTTGGTGGTATTTCACTGGTCGATATCTGTGTACAAGTGGGTTACATCTGTGTAGCCAGCCTGTGAAGCTTACGCTCGTTTTGGAAATTCCCAAATTAAAACTATGTTAAGGCAAATTATTCCATGACTATCGAAATTATCAATTTCGCGACTACTAATCATTACTTGGAAGTAAATACCTTGTACTGCGCTAATACTATGTCTGGAGTATCAAAGTCAACTGTGGCGCCGCCGCCCACGGACTTGTCTCGATCGTCTGCGCAATAGCTGGCTGTATTACATTATATACCATTCCTGACAAGCACATATCTATATGTATATAGCATTAAAAACATCTGGGAACTATCTCTACAACCTGTTGCGCGTGGGATGTCATTTAATAGCCTTTTAATTTTCAAACACTAGCCAGTCAACGGGATAGATGGTAATAGCGTTCGATAGGAATCACATAGAGAACACTTACCATTATTTTACTTAATCGTACATTAAAAAATAAACTTTCAACTAATAGAATAAAAAAAAAAATCTAGTTCAATTAGGAGTAGATTTTATAAATCTTTTGAGCATATTATAAATTATAGAAAACACGTAGTAATGATAGTTTATCGGAACGTTTTTTTGTGTTAGGCTTGTCTTTAAATCACAAATCTGACTATTTCAAGTGATTTTTCCATGTTTGCAAAGTAAAACTTGAACAATGACAGAAATGACCATATAAAAATTCAAAATATAAATAGTTTTTACTATATTAAAAACAATTTCTAAATTACACACAACATAGAAGAAACACAGCCTAATTTCTCTCTTTAATATTCTTTAAACCACCATCTAACTATTCTTTACAATAACATTTTGTTATACGGCTATACCAATGAGTTATTACATCGCAGATAGAACATTAAACGCTCAGTGGATCGTCTAAATATAAACAAGGATCGTATTCTATCCTAAATAGCTCACATTAAATATCTGTTGCTCTGCTAAATCACGTTGACGTCGGTGATTAATCTCCCGAATAGAAATGGTTGTCATTAGACCGGCAATAAAGAGATAACTTAAATAAATCAAACAGCTATAAATATAATTTAAACAGTGGTTTAACCACGCGGTTCGCTGCATGAATGACCAGGCATGAGCGGTGAAATACCACGACCCTTCAAAATTTACGTAAAGTGGATTATGCCGCATTTTGTTCTTTGAGTGAATTACCTAGAGCTTCTGTTGTTGGAGCCGTATCCTCTTGTCTATGCCACCTTAAAGTTCGGTAACGTAACTGTAATAGTATGTGTTGCAGGTGTTTATGGGAGGTGACAGTCACTTACCATCAGGTGACCTGCTTGTTCGTTTTCCTCCTATATCATAAAAATTGTAGGTTTAATCGATTAGTACCAACAAACGTAACCGATCACATAGAAATTTACTGAGCTGTTTCATTTTTATGAGGCCAGCGTTCTCGAACAGAAATAAAAATGTGTTATAAATCCATTTCAAAAACAAGTTCTAGTTGTAAATTTCGAAGTTTATTGTTTTATATCAACCGGTTGAAGGTTCAGTTGAACTGTGACAACTGGTTGTAACAAACCCTATTATGTTATAAATTATTCTATTCAATACAAAGGTCAGTTTTAGATGAGGCGTAATAGTATACCGCCTTATGAATAGCCAAGTATTAGAAAGTATAAATGAATTAGCAAGATTTTTATAAGTATGTCAGTCATAATCAGCTGGGCGTATATAGATATCTTCTTCTTGATCTATGGCTCTCCACTTAGCCTTGGGAGCACAGGAATATAGCCCTTAGATGAAATACCATGGGTCTGTTTCCATATTAAATTATCTTTAAAGCTTGCTGCCGGTCTACGCATCTCTGATGGGGCAGGATTAATCCAGCTTAATGATACAGTATGTTTTCTCACAACCAGTCTGACGAAGCTCGGCATTTTGAAGATAGTTTCTTCAAAATGTGTGTATTATGGTTTCCTAAATATAGGGGAATGTTGTTGGAAGTGCACGCCTTTTGTTTTAATTTTTTCAGTGGTTGAGCCAAGCAGTTCGATGAATGAATGGGCCGGCTCGACCGGTGAAATACTGCGACCTCTCAGAATATCTACGTAAAGTGGCTCATGCCGCATTTTGTTCTTTAAGTGAGGTATCTAGGCCCTAAAACTTTCGTATCCTCTTCTCTATCCTTCCTTAAAGTTCGGCAACGTAACTGTTACACTATATGTATTGGAAGTGTCCATGGGCGGCGCTAGTCACTTACCATCAGGTGACGCGCCTGCTCTTATGCACTCCTATCCCATGAATAAAAGACGTTTGATCAATTTATTGACAGCTTCAATAGAAGTGTATTACGAAGCGGAACACCAAAGACTCGTTCTATTGAAACAGAACAAATATTGTATTTGTTTTGAAAAACTTTTTTAAATTAAATTCAATGTGTTGTCATTAGTTATAAACAATAAATTAAAAGTTGGTATGTAGTGCAAAAGTGCAATATCCGAGTTGGGCTATAACTGTCAACGGAGAATGAATCAGTGAGATATAAATTGTATGTGGGACATCGCAGCGCTCCAACACACACTGCAATGCCGCCTGATTTTATTTTATTACTGCTAGTTCCCTATAATTTACTTACTTTCGAGAACTATTTAATATTTATAACTAAAAAAAATCTACGTTTGTTACTTAGATTACTGTTTTCTTCCTAAATCCAATTTTAACGAAAAAATATTTTCATAAAAAATTAACTAGAATTTGTTTAGTATTTTCAGACAACCTGATTTATTGTAAACACAAATGGGTGGCGGAACCCATTCCCACAGATCGGGCACGATATTCGAAATATGTACATAAATTCATCTTTAACCCTTATTTGTTTAATCAAAATAGTGCTAAACATATTATTGTGTTAAAATGTAGGTTGTCCTTTAAGTTAGACTTCTAGATCACCAGTATAGGACAAGCAGCATTTTCGTGATGCACGTACAGAAATATACCTAGAAAGAAAAAAAGAAATTTAAAATAACATAAAGCCTCGGTGGTCCAGTGGTTAAACTCTCTGCCTCTGATTCACAAGTAGTGGGTTTAATACCGGATTTATTTTCGAGAGTTATGTGTGATAAATATAGACTGCAATTCGCCACCTATTCCATTACGTTATTCGGCGAGTCGAGGCTTTAACAGCCGCTGCCTACACCTCCCGTAGAGAAATACGTGAAGTTAAGTTTTACTTTGAATTTGGATGGACACAACTTCATGTTTAAGTTCACCAATTAATTTTCTTTACTGCACAGATATCGGGCTAATACAATTTTATTTACAAGTATTTATATGTAATTATATATTATCGGTGATTAAGAAGTACAACGGACAGTTTGTTTACATAATTATTCAATGACAAGTAATAAGTTATTGCTTGTTAGCACTAATGGTTATTGCTCTGAGATATTTATATAACACTAGAATATATAGGTAGTATTTATAATTATGTTCCTTTGCTATATCAATTGATTATATTAAATGTGTACCCTAGTCATACATTTTTTATAACGTTAGGCTGTTTTCTACCCGAAAGTGTACTTATAATTATGCTCCTTTCAATAAAATATATCAATTGATTATATTAAATGTGTACCCTAGTCATACATTTTTTATAACTTTAGGCTCATTTCTACCCGAAAGTGTAGGCAGTGGATAATAAGCCTTGACTCGCTGATTTTTATGTTTCCAAATGGAATAGTTGGTGGGACCTATTGCCATTACTTTACAAAATACTGATTTCATAATCGCTAGTCTTAGAAATTACTAGTTTGAATTGAAAACAGTATTTTTGTTGGACAGTTTTAAAGCGTGAATAAAGTACAGAGTTAGCGTTGTTAGCTCGTCAAACACAAACACAAACTCCCTGATCATTATTTAATGAATTTTAAAAATTCAAAATCAAATTAAATATTGACACGGATTATAATAATAAATGTGAACGAATATGTTTTCTTGAGCAACCTTCGACACACATGACTTGCATCAATTTGCACTTATGTTTAAACTTTTTATTTAACGTAGTTTGGAGAAATAATAAAAATATGTTCGACGACAGCGGAAGCGAATCTCAAGTAAGCGTGAAGCTGTCGCTGCGCAGGCGCTGATGAGAAGATGGATGCTTGCTAGCACTCAACGATGAGCATGACAGCGATTCCCTTTCTAAAAAAAAAAACTTTGTACAAACAAAGATTAATTAATTATGGTACGCTAGGTCAGGTTCATATTTCATAAGTTTTTTAGCGTTTGTTTTTTTTTTTTTTATCTCGCCGATAATGACGTTAACATTTTTAACGTTAAAATTGACGTTATTTTATATCACATATAGTATGATTGTATATTTGTTTACTCGAATATTGGTGTGTACAGATTTCGGTTTCAAACTATAATAGTTTTCCAAAAAGTATACAGTGATATAAGTTATAAGACATCACGCAAATAACTTCACAAGCTAACAAAAAAAAAAAAAAAACTTTTTACAACAATCTAAAATAAATCACTTCAAAAAATGTGTCACTATCACAATATCAAACAATTGCCACGATCAGGTATCAAAGAGAAACGGATATCCACTTATTATATTTCTCCAAGTTTGCCCATTCCCGGTAAAGGACCACCCGCAATCTCGGGGACTGTTATTTTAGGTGCGAACTAATTGAGTTGTCGCAAGCGTGGCGAACAACGACCCTTATGACACTAACTTGAATGACGTTTGTATATTAGTGGTTTAATAATATATTATACTCAATTATTATTATTTTAATCACTCATAGTCCATCTGTAATGAAAAAGGATTTATTCTATAAAAAAATCTGATGTGAAAGTTATGTGTGATAAATACCGATGACTGAAAACATTGTGCCCGGTATGGCAATAGGTTCGCCATCTATTCCATTTGGGACGTAAACATAACGGCGAGACGAGGCTTAACAGCTGCTGCCTACACCTTCGAGTAACAACGGCGTGAAGTTATGTTATGTTAAAAATCTTTATATCATCATTACATAGTATAAAATAAAGTCACTTTCCGCTGTCTGTCGCCTTATATGCTTAGATCTTTGAAACTACGCAACGGATTTTGATGTGGTTTTGTTTAATAGGTAAAGGGTGTCAACGGGCTGGTTGTTAGCTATAATGCATGTATGTTGTAGTAAAGAAAAAGTGATAAATCCAAAATTTAAATATTTATTACTTTTGATGCGGAACAAAGTTCGCTGTGGTTGTAGTTCTTAATAAGACGTCATCGTTTCTGAATCAAGAAGTCACGAAATCGTATGACGGTGCACACCAATGACTCCTCTGAATTATTGTTCTGAAGTTATGTGTAATAAATATGGATCACTGACAATATTGTGCCCGGTGTACCAATAGGTTCCGGCACCTATTTCATTAAGTACGTCCAATATCGGTGAGTTGAGCTTCACTAACGCTATAGATTTGGGTACCAAAAAGCTTGAAGTTACTTTTGATAATGAACTTGACGCCTCTTTTACCTGACGGTATACGGTACGTTGGCAAAATTTCTTTCCATAAACCAGTTATATTTTAAAATAGTAAAAATATATACAGAATATTTGGTACCTTTTGACTTAACTGAAAATGTCCCAAATACAATTTACATATGTATACATCATAGTATACATCCTTCCTTTGTTTGCTATGTGGCGCCGGCTTAGAATCCCGCCACCCCATCTCTTCCCGTGGGTGTCGTAAAAGGCGACTAAGGGAAAAGGCTGGAAGAATGGGCAGCAGCATTCTCTCTCAACAAAATACAGCCTACTGCGATCGCCAACCCGCCTGCCAAGCGTGGCGATTATGGCAAAAACCATGAGTGAACGGACCGGCAGTTGTGACGCTCTATAGGGGAGGCCTGTCCAGCAGTGGACCTCAAAAGGCAAATGATATATATATCCTTCAAAGTTCAATCCTTTCTATGTTTAGTATTATATATACATATTATTAGGTATATCCTTAAAGCGTCTGCCACCCGTTTATCTTTTCAGAAAAACATATACCCCAGTCCTTTGCTCGCGCCATAAAACCAAACATTTCGTTGGTATAATACCTCAAGCCTTCCTTTATTTCCTCCCCTAAACGAAACTGACGTGTATTGTACGAAATGATTAATAACACGTCATAATGATAGGAGGCCTTTTTTGTTGTGTGTGACGATATATTTTGTGACATTCTTTTCATAGGATGTAGGTCGAATCTCTAGAGTTTAATATTGCCATACGTGTGTATCTACTGTTTACGTTAAAAGCAATTAAAACTCGATTAAATATAAGTACATTTATAACATAATATAACTTCACACCTTTTTTTTTACCCGAAGGTGTAGTCAGTGGCTGTTAAGCCTCGACACGCGGTTATGCTTGTCCCAATTGGAATAGTGGCGCACCTATTGCCGTAACGGGCAGAATATTTTCAATCATCCATGTGTATCGCACACAAATTTGGAAATTAATTTCGATAAGTCAGTATTCGAACCCTCGCGAATCTCTCGGAAATCCTCGCGGATGAGATAGTTAAATGGTGCAAGCGTGTTAAGGCGAGTCGCAAGTCCTGCTATGACAAGCAGCTTATAGGCCTGAAAACAAGGTCCAACCAGGTCTATGTCTCAAATGTAGTAGGATATATCAATAGTATCGCTTTATTTAGCCACCAAAAGCATTGCATCTTAAAAATGTTCCATACCTATATATATACCTACAGATCTCGTACAAACCAATGCGCTATCGTACTTTTCGACTTATAAAATATTTCCATCCATCGAATTACCAACACGCCCATGGCTATATATTGTTGAAACAAAATTTCCTTGTTTTTTTTTCTATTATTAAAATCTCCCATGATATTGGTGTGAATACACTTTATATTGTGCATTTGATTGTCAATACGTGGTCTTGGTTATGTCTTCGAATTCTGATGGCGGTCCACCTCAAAGTGTATATATTGTAAACTTTAACGCTTCCCCTCCGCACGTACAAATGTACATCTGACTTTGAATATATATGACCTAATTTTGGTAGCCAATAAATTTTTAGGCTTATCAAAGACAAACATTTGTTTATTGAACGACCGCGTGAATGTTGGGGCTGTAAAATGAAATTATACCCCACTGTTGTTCTGAAGATGCGAACTATAAAGAATCGAGAGAAAAACAAGTCGTCTCAGAGCAAAATATTTGATAGGTTTTTCAGTGTCCTTTATTGTGGGAAAAAATCTTTGATACGTCGTATTTGAAGGTACATTTATTTCTCCTGTTTCCTTATTTTTTATTTATTGCAACTTCCGATGTTTTTTACCCAGAGCTTTTTGTAATACAATGAGCAGATTTGTATCGATATTTATCACACAAAGATGTTTTAAAAAAGTAATCTGGCGAATCGATGCAACTCTTCATACAACTTGGGGCATTCAAAACAAAAAGCTGTAAAATAATGGAACCCAAAATCAACATATAAAGATATTTTAGCGCATATTTAATATTAGTTTGATAAATTAGACCCTTTTTAAAGTAAATTATCCACGAGCTCAATTTCATACAATTTACTTTAAATACTAAAGCCAACTGCTTAACTTTTATCAGAGGAATTAACTGCGCTGTTAAGTGGCTCGTTCACTTTTCATTGGCAATTTGCCGCAATGTGACTATGCTTTAGTCTAATAAAATCTTTTCAATATTATTTCCACTTGTCCCTAATCATATTAATACATTAGAAAAATAAAGGTTTATTTTTTTCTATTTAAGGTTTAAGAAACAATTTGAAAGTCTCGGCGGGCCAGTGGTCGAGCAGCCTGCTTCTTAATAAAGAGGTCGCGGGTTCGAATCCTGGGTCACACCAATGACTTTTTGAAACTCTTCCCTTCCCGAAAATTATGTGTGATAAATATCGATGACTGAAAACTTTGTGCCCGGTATGGCCATAGGTTCGCCACCTATTCCATTTAGGACGTAAACATAACGGCGAGACGAGGCATAAAAGCCGCTGCCTACTCCTTCGGGTAGGAAAAGGCATGAAGTTATTTTAAGTTTATCTGTAGATAGAACCTAGCTGCAATTTCTCCTTAAAATCCATGTGGCTTCTCAGTGCCTTAGTGGTTTATTGATCCAATCATGATGATAGTATGAGACTGGGTCGTGCCGGATGCCCATGGGTAAAGTGCTAAGACAGTTATATGGACGTACATATACGATTTTCCTCGTAGTAACTGGAGCGTTTCGTGATTATGAGAGTAGTATTTCAGTGATGTTTCTTGGCCGAGAATATATTGCATGTAAGAAGAAATCCACTTGGGAGGTATACACACAAATTTTTTTTTTCTTCTGAAAGTATTATAAGATAAATGTAATTAATCAAGTTTAGATTTTTTGTATCGTTACATTAGCGAATAAATGTATAGTTAGATTAACGTATATAATATTTGTAAATATACGATTTCAGAGATTAGAGTTGAGTTCCTTGTAGTTCCAACTCATACGCCCGAATACTCAACCGCCACTCAAATCTGACAATTAATAAAGTGCCGCTTACTGCTTAAATTTCACGTATTCTGTCTAATTTGACAGCTACTTAAACGCATAAGTAGCGCTTATATATTTGAGTGGCGGTTTAGTATTCGGGCTATAGCCACTGAAACTAATAATACGATTATAATTACTAACCTATTAGAATCCACAAAATAAACTATAGCTTAGACAAAAATCTAGTTTAAAAGCAGCTATTCAAGAGTTCAAGAGTCTACCTCGTGATTTAAGGATTACATCGCATTGATGGTAACACATTGTAATACAGATACAAATGGTACACCAAGTCATGAAGCTCCCAAAATATCTCAGTAATTTTTTTTTTAGGATAGGAACGCAAATGAGCAGGCGTGTCTCCTGATTTTAACCTGCGCCGCCCAGGTATCCATGGGCAACACATACGAGTATAGTATTACAGTTGCATTGCCGACCTTTAAGAGAGTAGGATAGGAAGGTATGGGGAAGAGGGGTGGGCCTCCGGGTCCCTCTCACCGAAAGAAACGCGGCATGAGCCACTTTACGGCGCTATTCTGAGAGGTCGTGGTATTTCAGTGGTCGAGCCGGCCTACTCATGCAGCGAACTGCTTGGCTCTACCACTCTACTGTAACATAAATTTGTTGTATATTTACTGAATGAAGAACAAAAATAGATTTTCGATAGTAAAGTCCAGTATTGCTCTGATCATGTTTATACATTACAATCGACGCAGGACACAAGTCGATCGCAACAACATTATTTCGGTCAACTCAATTGAACTGACATGAATAATTACTTTATTGATCGTAAAATTATTTACGTATACGTCGGCAAGTGATAAAACGACATTTCACAGTCGTCGTCGGTATGTTTGTTTGTCGACAGATTTCTTCGAATGGCTATAATTAATTATGACCAACGTTTCCAACCAGCGCTTTTGTACTTTTGTTTTTGCGTAATGTTCGTAGAACAATGCGACGCTTGCGTCTTTTATCTCGATACAAATAAAAGTAAACAGCAGATCGAGTTCTTCGCCGATCTCGTTCGCAAGTTCAACCGCAAATTTTATCAACACTTTAAACAAAACTGTTGCCGGAGTTGAACGAATTTAAGCGAGCGAAAATATTTAGATCGTTTCGGGTGATGGCAAAAGTAACAAAATTGCAAAAGGAAAAAGTTTCGACACAAAGTTTCGACAACAAAAACGTTCGGTGCCGTATACATTGTTTCAAATATAACACATTCACAAAACGGAATTGACTCATTACTTTGAACGTACCTATATATATATATATATTTTTTTTGTATTACAAATTTATTTATAGTGATGCTCTAATGGAAAGATCAAACGCGCTAGGCAGTTAATTTTAATGTCTCAGTGTAAACGGCCACCGAAGCCAGTTAGATATAATTAGAGGGATCGGTAGAGTAGGCAGAACACCGTTGTACATTGCCCGTTACCGACGGTAGTATTTTGATCTCGTTGACATTTATTATGTCACCGACTTTGCTACTACAAACGAACAAACACACATTGCATCTGATCTATTTTGAATTATATATGCTTTTAGAAAACGACAGTGCTCTGGTTTAAACATGATTTAGTGCACATATCTAGTACTTCAAATGGAATCTACTGATAGAATACTTGGTATAATTTTGGTCATTTATTTAGTAGAATGCAAAAGTATGTAAGAAAATTGACTGCGTTTTATCAAGTAATGTTAAAATATTTATAAAGCGTGATGTTTTGATTTCTTTCTATAACTTCCAACTGATAGTAGAGCATGATGGAGAATGAATATAATAATGATATTGCATAATTTTCGTACTTTATTTATATAAAAAGAAATAAATTAATTACATGATTTACATTAAATACAATTAAAAAACCAGCTAAAATCAAATTTCGCCGCAATGTTCGTACTTGAATAGTACAGTACAGTAATATACAATAGTTTAGAAACAGATTTATATTGGTATAAATACTCAACGTTATTATTGATGATTCTACCAATAAGAAATATACGATGACCAACAAGCCTTTTGTTAAATACGGTCTCGAATCCGATCATAATTTTATTCCTGAATGCGAGGCTGTCGAATTTGTTTTATGCTTATTATGTATCAGGAAAGGACAGCTAGTGATGGGCGGCTGGCGGGGCAAGGCACCGAGGCGGCACGAGGGCGAGAGCTCTCATCAACTTTAACGAGCCATTACCGTCAAGCCCGCCACGCTCAGCAACTCGACGCGTTACAAGGGGATTCGTGTAATTTTCGAAACTCGCATAACATGTAATTATTTTAGAAGGGAGGGCGTCAATACCATAGCCGCAACACATTTATATGCGTCCACAACTTTAAAATTTTCCACCCGCAAGTAAAATACAGGCCATGTTTTATGTATGAACCTGAACAATTTTGATGTTAACCCGGTAACCATATAAAACTGTGTGTATAATTTGCATAAAATATACAGTTTTAGATAATCTAAAATGTCAGAGAGAGAGATAGAGAGAGTGTGTTTATTTTTTTATGTTTTAATTCAAAAGAAACTCGAGCTTTATACTAAATTAATTAATAACAAGAGAGATAAAAAAGAAAGAATTGATGATGATACAAGGTTGACAAAAGTAGATATACAACGCAAAAACGGATAGATTTAGGAGTCGAGGACGGCCAAGATACATGTTCTGGAGAAAGCATCACCTCCCTTCAGAACACGTTCTATTTCGGAGCCTCAAAAATCGACGCGTGTGCATGAAAAGAGTTATGAAAATCAGCAAAGCGACTGAGGTGTGTAAGAATCGTGCCTTATGGCGCCCTGTTCTCTCTGCCTACCCCGCAAAAGATTTGGCGTGAAGTTATGTATGTATGTATGCAACAAGAGAGATGAATAAGAATGAATGCTAATGAAACAATTTATGGAGACAACTGGGGCTGTCCTGTGAGTTATTATCGACACAAAACCAAAGACAGTACAGTACCTACGCCAGTTGAAACGGAACGTAACAAGTTGAAATAATTCAAGGCGGATTCGACACGGACATTCACAGTTGCATCGCCGTGGGCGAATGCAAGCTTGTCTTGAGATGTCGACAGCCGTTGTTGTGACTACTGTGGTTATTTCTAAACCGTATCACGTCCCGCCCGTCGGCCGGATCGCCTCTACCACCGACGCTTTGATCCTCCACATTCTCTTTTTGCAAATAACATTTCAGTACCTACTGAATACTTTCGGAAGACATCTTCTAAAGGCAACACATTCCAATCACTGCATTCCTTATTGTCATATTTTTAGTTTTAAAAAATAATTGAATTTCGATGCGGTGATCATTAAATGCTTTTTGTTAAACAGTCTGGATATTTATTGAATGTTAAAAAAAGTGGAGGCCGTGGGATCTCTTATTCGCTCGCTATTGTTAGGATCCAAAAGTCACAACTGAATATTAGTGTACAAGATCCATTTACTATAAACATAACTTCACGCCTTCTTCTATCCAAAGGTGTAGGCATCGCCTGTTAAGCCTCGTCTCGCCGTTATGTTTACGTCCCAAATAGAATAGGTGGTGAACTTATTGCCATACTGGGTACAAAGTTTTCAGTCATCGATATTTTTTACACAACTTCCGAAAAGAACTTTTTTAAAAGTCATTGGTGTGAGCCAGTGTGAGGATTCGAACCCGCTACATCTAGGTTCAAAAGCGGGGTGCTTAATCACTGGACCACCGAGACCTTTAAACGCTTATACCACTTAGTATAAACTACTTAAGAAAATGCATTTAATTATTTATGAAATCAGAAGATATTTTAGTGAGTACTATGACAATAAATGGATACGATGACATACTTTCAACGATGAAATTGACCGTGTCCCGTCCAAAGGAAAGAAGGAAGGATCCTGATTCTTATAAATCGATGAGCTATTATGGCAGTCAAACTTCTATCTCTGTTCTTTCTGTCTACCTCATTCCCGGCTCGACCGGTGAAATACCACGACCTCTCAGAAGACCGACGTAAAGTGGCTCATGCCGCGTTTAGTTCGGTGAGAGGGGTACCCGGAGGCCCACCCCCCTTCCCCGTCCTTTCCTATCCCCTATCCCTTAAAGGTCGGCAGCGCAACAGTAACACTATATGTGTTGCTGGTGTCCATGGGCGGCGTTGGTTGCTTACCATCAGGTGACACGCTTGCTCGTTTGCCCTACTATCCTATAAAAAAAAAATTAAAAAAAAAGGATTTAGTGTGAAGTAGCATTATGTTGTTGTCGTTGTTAGGTAATTAGTTATTACTAGCTCCTGTAGTACGTAAGTACAGAATTTCTCTAGAAGCTTTACTATTAAATAAATAATTTTGTCTAAGCACTACAGCGAATAGCGTACTGTCTATAGAAACATTTTCAAGTGGTAATAACCTAGAAAGTAGTAAGACTAGTGACGATATAGCTTAAGTGTTCTTGTATGAACATAGTGAGTCTGGTAAATTGTATTTGTGAGCCATATGGCCTGAAACATGTTTACTCTTTGCACAAACTTTGTCTGATGATAAGTTAAAGTGAAATCATAAGGTGTGTTGCATATTTTTTAGAATAAAAATATGGTCACTCTATTCTGGAAGACACATTTTTTCGAGGGAAACTAATGAGGAAAATAAAAGGCAGATAATATTGCCATGACTATAGAAAGGGTTGGAAGTGGTACGGGAAGGGGAGGAGTAATGATTCAAGCCACTTGTCTCAACGAACTAAACGCAGCTTGTGCCACATTCTTTCGGTACTCAGAGAGGTCGTGATATTTCATGGGTTAAGCCAGGCCATTAATGTAGCAAACTGAGTGCCTCTACCACTGCTGCAGAGATACAACAACTACTAATGCAGAACCTGAGTCCGTACTCTAAAGTATAACCTAAAGATGTCAGACAGATTAATACAGTCTATAATTAAGAAACTAGACATAATAATGTAACATAAAACAGTCCAATCAGTATTGTAAAGTAACTTATAACCACCAGCAAAACGCTATTACCTGATTGAGTTCGCTTAATGGTAAAACTTCTCAGTACATAACAACGGTCAGGTAATTAATTTGCAAACTAGAATGCGAGATAAAGAGCCGAGATGTGTTATTTTCAATCTCTCCAAAGTGACAGGTGATAATATTGTATCGTAAAACACCGGCCTCTGTGGGCGTACATATAGATAAAGTCAGGTTTCAAATGTATCTCTTTGCGGTAATTTGTTGAAGTTCTTCCTACGACTCATTTGTTGATAAGGGAATAAAAAGACGTGTGTCGTTTGTTTTGAGTGCGTGTGAAGTTTCTCAGATCTGCGGTCGTATATTTATTAAGATAAAGCAATGTCGAGTTTTTACTTTACTTTTCGCATTTGCATATCGTTTGTAATTTAATAAGATATTTTTAGCTGACGGTATAGGCTCTGGTAATTCAATCTAAATATCGCGAACATTTACATATACATCTCGAAATCTACGTAAAAATATACTTCCCAGATAATAATAATAATATCTCGGACACAATACACCCTCTAGTTCCAAATAAGCAAAAATGCTTGTTTTATGGATACTAGATAACGAATATTAATACATATATACTTTTCTTTCGTAAATACATATTTATAATGCATAGAAAAACACCCAGACACCACACAAATATTCATGTTTATCACAAATATTTGTACTCGGGCGGGAATCGAACCCCCGACCTCATTGCTCCAGCCGGTAGTAGGTTTACCAATGCGCCACGAGGCCCATCAAATATGTGGCCGAATCTATTGCCAGATAATTAGGTCAATATTGTCCAGTTTTAGTCATAGATATTTATTAGGTATACAAAACTTTCCTAAAGAATTACAAAATGCTAATGTTGGAAGCCGAATTCCATCCTATGACTTCTGTATTTAGAAGCGTCTTCAGACCACTATCTAAAGAAATTCATAGCACTACAAAATAAACAAACTATTGTTTTTTTTCTATAAAATGATACTTGCTTAACTATATTTCATATATCTAGATAACACCCAAGGAAATTGACATGAATTTTGTTTTATCTTTTTGTTGTTTTGTTTACTTAAACAAGAAATAACAAACAACAGAAATGATATCGTTATTATTGTAACGCTTACAAATAAAGGGAAATTCCTATTTCCATAAAAATCTACAGTCACACCCAAAGAAATCGTCAGTGACAGCTATGGGAACATCAACCTACGTTTTATTACTTAGGAAGGGTATAAACAAAATACAAAAAAAAAGGGAAAAGCACATCGGGAAACGTTAAACGTACGCTATGAATGTCTTTAGACAAATTAAAAACGTTGTGATTTATTGCGGGGTATCCTTTTTTTATTGTGACACAGTAGCTTTTTACACGCCCCGGACCGACGCGTTTATATGTTGTTTTTAACAAAAACGTCCTCTGTAAAGACAGAGAGGGCTTATTATCTACCCTCATTGTTTCAGTAAGTATTCCTTTTACGATTTAAATTATTACGTACCTATTATTTTGTTCGTTTTCTTCAAAAAAGAAGTATAATAAAATGCAGATATTTGTCTATACTTTCACAACTAATTGTTTAATAGCTGAAGACGTTGGCAGAAGCAGGTAGTAAATGAAAAATTTGGCGTGTATAACTATATTAATAGGTACATTTAGTCTGCAATTTAATCAACTATATTATATACTAGCTTTTACTCGCGACTTCGTCCGCATAAGTTTTTTGTTTTCTCCCGGCTGTAAGTCCCCCTGCAACAATATCCCTTTATCGTGTTCCGGTCGGTTAGACGTGAAAGAGCAGAACTCCCAACAAAAAAGACTAAAAATCACTAACTCAATTTAGTTATCTGCCTATTGCCTACCCCCTAAGAACGATGGCGTGATTATTTATAGCCTATGACCATTTATAGGTAATCATCCATCACCATACCAAATTTCATCAAAATCCGTTCAGCCGTTTAGGCATGAAAGAGTAACAGACAGACAGACAGAGTTACTTTCGCATTTATAATATTAGTATGGATACGCAAATTCCTAAAAGCCGAAATGTCAATCTAGGTAAGTAGGTTGGGTAGTTTTAGTATGCTAACTAGGTATTATACTAAAACTACTAAACGTAAAATTTCACATTATAACTAATTTGTGTGGGTCATCCCCGTCTGTTTATTAGAGGGATGCAGGAGCCAGATGCTACTAATAGTTAAAGTAATCACTTAAATAATAACTTCACAATATTACGTTGCTAGTAAATACAATGTGCTGTCAGTAGCCTTTGAATTGTATTTTTTTATAACTTTACACCTACTCGAAGGTGTTGGCAGTAGCTATTATCCCTCGACTCGCTTAATTTTTATGTCCTAAACGGAATAGGTGGCGGCACATATTGCCATACAAAATATTCCGGATTCGATCCCACAACTTCTTGATCAAGAAGCGTCGATATAAATCGATTACCAGTAATTCTAAATATATTGTAATTTCTGTAATAACAAATTTTAAAAACAAAGCGATTTAAGGGCAATACGTCGGATAATTCGTTATTAATGAGTTAAACAGAGTTTAATACTGCTATAACAATTATATCCTGACGATATTGCACTTCAGTTAATCTCTGTAATAATGGTTTTCCATTAATCTGCTACAAATACGTATATTAGAAATGATCGTTTGATCACCTATTAATTTTAGGAATTGCTTTTAATATAAAACGTACAAACCGAAAATGAAAACAATTTATAATTGATTATTTTTGTACGTTTAAATTGGCACGTAAATGGCACGTAAAAAATATCTACTCATTTGTTTCCTAATTTATTCCAGAAAAGCTATTTGATATAAGAAATTACTTGAATAATATGAAGGATCTCCATATAAATGTACATATCTAAGTATAGGGTTTTTAATAAAAATTCAAAATTGAAAATATCTTTATTCCTTAGACTTTACAAAGTGCTTAGAATCGTCATACAAAACCACAAGCCAAAATACGCGGAGCTTAGATTCCCTTTCATCACACTATCCCGAATGTGAAAGCGAATCTAAGTGCCAGTTCCGGCGTCAAGGCTTCTTGAGAAGAACTGGCAAGAAATTTAAGGCCGACTCTTTTCAATTTCCACTTTAACAAATTATAATAATTACAATCAACACAACACAAAAGGAGCAGTTCAATTCCAAACTTTTTTATCGTTTATATAATCTGCAATACAATAGTAAGCCCTTTGATATAATCTACTTATAATATAATTCTTAAATTTACCTATGGATAATTCAACCGCAAATTCAATATAAAACGAACTTGCAATAGAAACGATTAACTGTGGTCAGATTGAGACAACTGTATTTTATAAATCATACTTTTAGTAAGCTAAATTAAAAATGACATATACATTTTACATTCCGTTGGGATACCAGTTCAACTTTGCTGTTTTTCAAATGATTTTCATCAAATCATCATCATTTTCAAATACACGTTACAATAATACAGTTATCTTACTGCAATTATAAGTAATAATAATAACTATCAATAACGTTATTGAATTGAACTATAATTGATATAAATTGCAAGCTTCGAAGAAATTAAACTCGACTATGTATGTACGTGTATTTCGTGCTTCTACAATTCTAACGTAACATGTTATTTGCTTACCCCTCCACCTGGTGGGGGTTAAATACCTCTATCTTGTGTACTAGAGCTCTCCACATAGCAATTAAGTTTGATGATAATACTACGATCGGGTTACGGACAACCCTAGCTTTTTAGTAAAAGTAGATACGACATTATGATGAAACAAGCGGAAATCAACTGTTTGTTTTATTTCTTAATAAAAAAATTGTTAAAGATTAATCCGGATTGTTATTAGGGATGTGTATGTTAAAAAAAACTGATTACTTTCTGATACTGTTAGATGAAAAATTCGGTTTCTCTTTTGCGATATATGTATATAAATTAAGTACATAATCGTATACAAAATGTGGGTAGATTGAACTGTAACTTCAATGATACGAATATGTAAATGGGATTTAAAAAACTGAATATAGTATTCAAAAAGAAAAGAACTTTTCTATTCCCGCATTTTTTTGTATATAACACAAATATTACAAAATAGATAGTAAAATATTAAGACCAGAATCAAAATTTGTAATGATATTTTTAAACCATAGCTGGTATCGCAAAATTGACTAACGTAAATGGTACTGCGGGGACCGCACGGCCCCCATTACAAGGAATGCAAATGTGCCCAAATTTTAGTTTAATTTTATTTAAATAGCAAACTTGTTTCACCGACACAATAATTTTTAGTAATGTAATTCTTTTTACTTAATTACTACAAGAGATCACATGAAAATTTTAACGTTTTGGATTTTTTTTTGTTTATCTTACACGAATAAAGGAAAATCTTTTACTTTAATATTAATAAAGTAAGATATTACATATGTTTTCTTGTTTTAAATACAATAAACTTTGAAAATGAAAGGGAATAATCGTCTAATCACCGTTTCAGGTATTGGAATTACGCAAAATGACAATCACGCACGGTGCAAAGTTTTGAAGAAGATACCTGATAAGTTACGTTAAGCCGAAGTTGAATGACTGCAGAGTGAACACCTTAAAAATCCTCTTTGATCCAGTTTCATCCGTATAACCTAAAATCGCTACGAGTGTCCGCTATCTTCTATTTAATATATCATGGGCTGAACAAAGGAATCCTGTGAAAGACAAGGAAGCCACTTTGTTACCGTGAATTTTGTAATTAAACGCCTCGTCTATCTGTGACCTTCGACCGATGCCTCACGCTCCGCTACACATCCAGGATTAAGTTTGTTGCTTTGAAATAGGATAGGATACTTCGAGTGTGTCTAGGACCGATCAGGTTAAAATAATTTGAACTTCACTTTAAAAAAAACAAGATATCGGAAAATTTCAGTTTAATTTTAAGCTCTATTGAATAATAGGTGTTTTTATAAAGCTTTCAGATCTAACTTATAATGATGAACCAGGTTTTTCCGGCTGCTGTTCCTCTGTTATTTTTAATTTATTTACTTGGTTTTAGCTTGAACGTAAAGTATGAAAAACAGTTTTGTCAAAAACTACTTCAAGGGTTTATTAGTCACACAACTCATTAGGACTGCTTCTAAACACTTTGGGTGCGCTGGTTTGATCACCACCCAGTAGAAATATTTATGATCAGCATGGATGGCGTCTGGGTGCTTTTCTATGCATAAGTTTAAGAATTTGTTTAGATATTAAATATTATTTCCTTAACACAAATGTTTAGATGCTGAGCTGCATGTATTGTATTAAAATGTAATTTTAATTATTCAGTTTCATAGACCTGTATTCCAATGAAGACAAGGTGGGGATATAGACCTTGTCTTTTGGAATACAGGTCTACAAATAAAGACGTAAAATTATAAAAATGCTATATAACAAGGTTTTCTAACAATTCCACCAGTCAGACCGTATTAACATACGATCAAAGATAGCGAGGCGAATGAAACGACGCCATTTACTCGTATGCAGATTGCTTCCGCTAGGATTTCACCAAGATTTATACTTTGGCGTCAAGTACAATTAAATTTAGTCCACGGACTTGAGCTTCTGTATAAATTAACTCGTTTTGGTCACAAGCAAACTCGAATCTTACAAGTTGTACTCTTTCGATTCTCGGAATGCGTAATAAAATATCGTTTGAAGTCGAATGTGGTTGTTTTATTTCATTGCTACGATATAGGTCATTGTATCGCCTTTATGTTATAAAAGTTACATGTTGAGCAAATTCAATAGAGCATGGAACTATGTGCAAGTTATTTTTGATAGTTGTTTTACGAATTCGCAAAGAAATGTGTCATAGGAAACTGAAGAATTGCATTGTATTTGAATGACCAATGAGAGGCCGCAGTGTCGCTGTTTGGTGTTATTAAACTGTTGGGTACTCGTTATCACTAAAAATAGATGTTCGATTTTCAATGAAATATTAATCATTTATGAATTAATTATGCATTCTTATATATTGAGAAATCTTATTGTTACTACAGATGTTAACTAATCCTAAATAGACATGTATCTGTGGCTTAGAACTGCCTAGTGATGACGGCAATTCCTAAAATCATTTTTATAGCACTACCCACATTTCTCTAACTGGACGTTCTTAATAGATTTTTTATTAACAGAAAGGATATTGCTGCTAGAACTTCAAAAAGAAAAAGAACCGGAAGCCTCGCGATCACACTTAAATATAAAATTAAACTTATACGGAATGCCTAATGAGTTTTTTGAGTAACTATAAAACTTTATTTAATCATAACTTTCAGTGCCGCCATCTATAGCTTCAAGAATTTATTTATATGGCAAAGCAGGGCAAGCCAACGAGCAAGTGGGTCACCTGATGGTAAGCAATTACCAACGCCCGTGGACAGCTGCAACATAGATAGTGTTACAGTTTCGTTGCCAGCCTTTAAGGGAGTAGGATGGGAAAGGAGGGGGATGGGGTGTGGAAATCTAGGTACCTCTCTCATCGAACAAAACGCAACATGAGCCACTTTACGTCAATATACTGAGATGCCGTGCTATTTATAAATTTTGCAGGTGAAGTTTCTATTAGAAAATGGTTTCAATGAATTCTCTCTTTGCCATCAATAATATATATGATGATGTGCATTTACAGAGCTCACTGGAAAATTCAGTAGTGTACGTGATAGTTCAGTTGCACCCTCGGGTATAGAGAGCGTTCGAATACCTGTCCAAATGCTTTTATTGGTTTTTATATATTAAACTTTCATGTACGGTTAATGGATTAGTGCAGTCAGTAGAGGGGGTGCATTGCCGCGTAAATTCGAATGTTTTTTTTATTCCAGGTACTATATAGGATAAGGTTACAATTCTTGATTTTATATCAAGCTGTCAATTGCGTTGGCAATTTTTATCGAAACATTTTTTATAGTTTCATGATTTTTTTTTTATGATTGACATAAAGTATTTACGTTTTTACTGTCCAAAGGTAAGCTTTGACAATTTATGTGTCGACCTGAATTATTTTTGTATTACTGATACTAAATTGTGCCTGGTGTTTGGCAATAGGTTCCAAAACCATTTGGAACTTAAAATTCGAGCCAATGCTTTATGGCCACTGCCTCATCCGGATAGAAAACATAAAAGTATAACTAATAAATAATATTATGTATGTAGTGTGTTAGTATATATGAAAGACAGTAAGTATATGTATGAACATTTCCATAGTGAGATTGGTAACCGGAGATCGTAGTCAAGTATAACATATTCCTATAAATATTTATGATTTTCTATCAAAATTTATTCCAATCAGATTTTGGAAGGCTGGCGGTACAATTTGCAAACCGGGGCTTATATCCGATCAGCATCTTATGATAAATGTTACTCCACGCAGAAATATTTACCAGAAGCGGACATAACATTTACATAAATTATACTAACAAATTAATTTCAGCTATTTACTTACATGAAATATAAGTATTATTTGCATCTATTTATAACTAGGTATATTAATAAGGAATTCGTTTTGTGAAAATCAATTAAGAATTAAATTAAAAATATCTTAGAATATCTTGTCTTAAATAGATGATTAGAATGTTAAAAACTTCACGCCTTTTTCTACCCGAACGTGTAGGCAGCGGCTGTTTAAAGTGTCGATTAGCCGCATCGTTACGTTTTGTCCCAAATGGAAAAGGTGGCAAACCTATTGCTATTACTTCAGGCGCAAAGTTGTCAGTTATCGCTATTTATCACATTTAACTTCCGTAATCATTGGTGTGAGTCGGCATTCGAACCGACGCCTTCGTTGAAATGAAATGCCGAGCGTCTGCAACGGGACCATCGAGACTATAAAAATATAAAACTCTGTTGTTAACGAGAAGCATATTTTTATTGCAGACTTTTTATACCTAATGGTTCCTTCTTCGTCTATAAGCAGTGTCACGTATGCCTCGACTCTCCAAATGTCCCTAGTGTAATATAACGCGGACCTATTGCTATATACGCGCCAAAATTTTGTGAGTCATCGATAATTGATATAAGCCGGGATTCGAACCGAAGTCTTGTTGTTCAGAAGCTTGCGCTTAAGGATATATAGGAATATATATTATATTATTTATACCCCCTTCCCCGTCCTTTCCTATCCCCTATCCCTTAAAGTTCGGCAACGCAACAGTAACACTATATTTGTTGCTGGTGTCCATGGGCGGCGTTGGTTGCTTACCATCAGGTGACACGCCTGCTCGTTTGACCTCCTATCCCATAAAAATATATATATATATATACGTATGTATATATATATATATAGGAATTTAGTTGTACAATACTTAGTAAAAAAAGGCTGTTGTGGTAAAAAAATATGATAATTTTCCAAAAGAATCATACGAAATATCATTTGCTTCCTCGTATCTTCTGAAAAAAATAATATGACTATATAGATTAGAGATTGATGATTTTCAAAATTAAGGGCATATCTCGGTGATCTAGTGGTTGAGCACTCCGCTCCTGACCCAAAAGTCGTGGGATCGATTCCATGCTCAGACCAATGATTTCTCGCAATTATTTTCGGAAGTTATTATCATCGCATATAACTTCAGAAAATAATATCGATGACTATTTTGTGCCCGGTGTGTGGCAACAGGTTCGCTATTCGGGACGTAACCTAACGATTAGGCGAATCAAAGCTCAACAGTTACTGCTTACACCTTCGGGCAAATAAAGCTGTTCTGTTATAATTATAGCATATAGGCATATGTAAGTACATCTACTTTTATAAAATAGAAATATTCGTTTCCAAACTTCGACTAATCCTTAATTATTCATATTATTACATTTGTATTCTTTGACACACGTTTCATTGAAAAGTAAGAACAATAAAAAGAATTACGACAATTTTATTACATGTGACGAACTCACGGCTCATAAACATCAGAACATTTGAAACTATTCTTATTAGATGACAGATAAAAATGCCAACAGAATTTAATCAATACAAGATAACATATCAATGGAGTGAATGACCACACTGACCCATATTATTACGACATTATTTACCTGCGTCTTATCAGATGTCGATTGAATAGTGTAGTTAAATTAACAAGATTGAATATATAGATAAAAGATTTATGTGAAATGGTAAATTTTATAATGTCATCGATTTGTTTAAAATATTTTTTGTCCTCATTCAAATTTTAAGTCTTTTTTGTACACCTTCATACCTTTTAATTAATATTTTGAGTAAATCTTAGAAAGGTTATACCGATTTTTCTAGACCTTTATAAACTTTTGTCGATCACTAGCAGACTGATCGCAAAACTTCAAAATAATCAATAAAAAAGGTTTTTAATCGGGTCGGGATCAGACCAGTTGACCTTTGTGCAATAAACTAACAACTAGCCGTATTGAGAATTTGCTACTGTCATTTTATTAATATGAGTTATTTAAATCCCATATTATTTTTAATGTTTATTTATTGCATTTCATTTTCATTAATTGATTATTACTAAAAACATGAGCTTAACTTCTAACAGCTTAAATTCTATGATTAAATAAATAAATAATAATATTTCTAAATACTGGTTATATTTTTCAATTGTAGCAACAATAGCGCTATTCCCTCATAAATATATTAGAGTGGTAGAGCCAAGCAGTTTGCTGCGTGAATGGGCCGGCTCGACCGGTGAAATACCACGACCTCTCAGAAGATCGACGTAAAGTGACTCAAGCCGCGTTTCGTTCGGGGAGAGAGGTACCCGGAGGCCCACCCCCCTTCCCCATCCTTCCCTATCCCCTATCCCTTAAAGGTCGGCAACGCAACAGTAACACAATATGTGTTGCTGGTGTCCATGGGCGGCGTTAGTTGCTTACTATCAGGTGACACGTCTGCTCGTTTTCCCTCCTATCACATAAAAAAAAAACATCATAAATTCTCTGTAACAATATGTGAACTAAAAATATTATTTATTGTGTAAGATAGACCCCTGCGTAGTCGACGAAATCGAATATTGTATCGGAATAAAATAAAAATAGACCGAGAAATTATTCGTATACACTTATTTTATTCCTACCGAAAAACGGCTGATAAAGGAAAGCCTTTTCGGTATCCACAAGGTAGCTATAAATGTAGCCGATACGTAAGCAGGACAAGAATAAATTGGACTCGAAAAGATTTATTGCCAAATGCTCTTAACCCGAAACCTTTGCCCAAGAATGAAACTTCGCCGTTCACTTTTTGTATAGAGACATGTTTTAAACATCAGTGGATTAATCACGCCATCACACTCACAATAAAAAAGCTGATTGTATTCGGAAATATCGTTATAACTCAGACGTCAAGTTTACGAGTGTATTATTGTTCAGACAAATTATCCATACAGATATTTATCAAAGACTATTAAAATTATCTAAGTTAGTGATCACACTCTAAAATGTCTCTTTTAAATGAAAATTTATCATCAGATTAAGATTACTGAGAGCCAATTAAAACACATTTTTGGTTGACTGTATTTATATCTCAATATCTGGCGCGGTATGCAATTCTTTCTGTTTCTTATTTTAGTACTATCCTGTCTGGTCTGATCAGTGTCTGGTCTTAATTAAGAAATGCTGAAATGTTGTTCTTTTTTTACTTATCTTGTGTATTTTTTTATAAAAATGGACTGTTTTTTCATGCTCTTGGACTGTTATGGCTTGTGTTTTATAGTAGGTACTAGGTACTGAATTATTTCTGCTGTCCTGCAAGAGACCTTTTACTAGAATGATATTGATGTTCATCAATCATTTTATGGAATCACTAAGATACTTCTGTAGTTAATTGTGAATTAAAACACAAATATAACGTGTTGTTAGGTGATGTTAGGAGCCTCAAAAATCGACGCGCGTGCGTGAAATGAGTTATGAAAGTCAACGAAGCGAGTAAGGTGTGTAAGAATCGTGCCTTATGGCGCTTCGTTCTCTCTGCCTACCCCGCAAGGGTTTTGGTTGTAAAGCATAATTGTGATATGAACGCGGGTTCGAATCTTGGCCTACCTACACCTTCGGGTAGAAGAAAAAGGCGTGAAATTTGTGTTATGTTTTTTGAAATATAATATTTAATTCATATCTGATTAAAAATAAATAATGAATGTCTTAGTTAAGTCGATTTTAAGTTTTTCTGTTGTAGTTTCTGAATGTTTATCTGAATTTACCCAAATTTAGATAAATCTAAATATATTAACATACATAACATAACTTCACGCCTTTTACTACCCGAAGGTGTAGGCAGCGGCTGTTAAGCCTCGTCTCGCCGTTATGTTTACGTCCCAAATGTGGAATAGGTGGCGAAGCTATACCTATTCCATCTATTGTCGTCTCGGTGGCGCAGTGGCTAGCACCCCGCTTCTGATTCAAGAAGTAGTGGGTTCAAATCCTAAATATATTACATTAATAATAATTTAGGAGATTTATCAAAGTTATTTATCATATAAATTATTCTATATTCTTGCTTTTATGACATCATACATATCTAGACATGTCTAGATGTTACTGAGCAGAGTTTGAGACCCATCCAAAGACATATATTTGTCTGAAAAACATGAATTTAATATGATGTCCGGCTGTTATTAAGAAATTAGTATTGTACCTTTCTTCAATAACATAAGTTTTTGAATGAATAATACAAGATGATACTGTAAAAGCCATGTTTTGGTTTACAAGTAAGAAAACAGTAACTTAATGCACCATCAAGTTATAAGTGCGTATTAAATTTATAATTACCCAATGGACATAAAATAAATCTTAGCGTATATGCAAGTTACTTTATAAGAACCTTTGGTATAACACAGTTTACGACTCTACTAAAGACTTGTAAGCCACAGGTAACGATGTTAGATTTTACGTCGAGTTTTAACTTATTTTATAACCTCGGTGGTCCACAATAATGACCGTTATGAAAACGCAAAAAAGTTACCTTTTTAGCTGACTTCAAAAAAGGGATCTCAATTCGATGGCAGTTTTCTATATTTTTGTGACCTCAGAAGTTACAATTAAATAAAAATATTTTAATGGTTATTTTATCGTCAGAGCTGGTATTTCTTCCATTTTAATCTAGTCTAGTTCTGCCATGAATTTTTTTGGGACAACCTTTTTTCGTCCATACTTAAATGACACACCACTTAAATTCAATATTTCGTTCCTCGAATTCTGGTATCAAAATAACTGGATTTTTGGGAAGATTAGGAAAAATAAATACAAAATTGTATAATAAAATTTCTATAATTTAGTATTATTCCGGTATATTACAAGTGGCTCTGAAAATATTTTCATTACAGATGGACTTCTTACATATACTTGTCAAAAGTTTAAGTAAAACTACTTTTACAGATTATGATATGTCTAGTTTACTTTTTAACCGATTTCATAAAAGATGGATTTTTATTTCGACTGAATATGTATAGCGTGGTCATTGAAATTCATCTAAATATCAAAAAATAAACTAGACACCTATTAAAGTTACGCGTGGATAGAAATTGTAAAAATGTCGGAAGAAAAATTAGATACTCTAAGTTTATACATTTATGTCTAATACACAAATTTAATATAAATATCACAGTCAAAGATTATACAACTAATATATTTAAAAAAAAAAACATCCTAGCGGTTAAATGGCAGTGAAATGCTGGGGTCTCGTTAGTCTACGTACAAATATCCAGTCATAGTTTAAACAACCTCAAAATGGGGGAATAAAAGCTATTGGTACAAAAATGCAATATACTATTAATTACGTACAAAGTTTTCATCAATGACAACACTAGTCCTATTCACTGTGACTAGAATATAGATTAGGAATAAGTTCTATCAAAATTACTGTATTACTACACATACAAGCAACTACTATGGCGAACCTACAGTGGTTATGATCAGCTGGACAATGACATTACTCCTCTACATAAATCTAATATTATTAAATCAGTTCTAATTTTAAACATCGCTAAAAACATTAAGAAAGACCTTTTTTATGTAACCTATGATTAGAATTTGAATTGATAATGTCGTTTATTGCTTTAATTTCACTATCGAACGCTTGTTCACTTCAAATTGTTTGGAGTTCCGTAGACATTCTTGTTTTCTGGACTCTGAAAATAATATGTACATTTGAAATATCTGAATTTTCCATTACCTGAATAAGCATGATAATGGAGAAAAAATGTAAACAAGTTCATTTTACCTCGTAGGGTGGTGGGGGCAATATATCACACAGATTCATCTGACATGCCTGCTCCGGCCTCGTCATATTTGAATGTCGACCCGTCTGAATGGGAATTTTGAAACTGTTCTCCCTGCCGAGCCAGTGCCACTGTGGATAGTCATATTCTAAATCACTGGCAGGACACACTTTGCTTTTGTCCTGTCTACTCCTCGAGCCGGATCTATTTGTGTGACAAGAGGCGCAGTCGTCCTCCAAAACATTAATCTCATTATGTTGGTTCTCATGTCTCGGCTCTCTATAGTCTTTGGTTGATCTGCTCGATGTACTGTGACAGCACGTCGAGCATTCACCATTTGAGTACTGAATGCTTCCATTACAAGACCTTACAATACTGTTGTTATGCGATCGTCTTTCTGAGCAATTTCTCAAATCTCCAATTTCATTATTGTCCTGTGAGAAAACATATATATTTTTGTAAGTCATACTACATATTATATTTACACAGTATTTGTCCTATGATACAGACAAATATGCAAATTCCTCGTATATGTTATCTAGAATCAACAAACGATTCTCGTAAATGCTAATACAGAACATACCTTGAAATTGAGTTCTGTGTAAATGGCGCTTGAGGCGTATGGTTCTGGAGGTCCGCGGCGCATTCTGTCCATACTCGATGAGTCTAATCCTTGAACGGAATTCTGTGGTAAGCTGTACTCCGGCTCGACACTTAATATACTCGTTGATTGTCCACCTAACAATACAATATATTTTAAATGGAGACTTTTCAATTGTAAATATATTATCATCTTTCTTATAATCTATTGTCAATATTTATTCAATGCACTTTGTTGGAAAAGACAATTTTAATGGTTTACTATTTTTATTTTCAACATATTTTTTTTATATGGGTGACATATTTGTAACAATTCACTTATCCTGTGGGAAATAATTCAGTTAATCTCGATAAATAAACATCAGATAAGTGAGAATTGATAAGTTTGTTTGTAATACAAACCGTGTAAAAGACTCTGATGGCAGCTGCCCACGTCCAGAGCGGCATTATTTGGAGCTGCAAATACCGGCCGTTCTCGCAGCCATATTGTGTCTTTATTCAATAAACATTGTTGGGCGGTCACAATTGCCTGACCTACAATGGAGACTGATGTTTCAATTACTTACTTCGAATCATATATCCTCAAGTTTAACTAATATGAACGGATTTATTTCAATATTTACAAAAATTATTCGATTGGGTTTACGATTTTCTTCTTTCATTTATTTAATGAAAAGTTCATTTAAAAGAAGATTATCACGGAAGAAGCTTACTGAAACAAACTATATAAATTTTATCTAGATCTACAGTGCATTCATAAGATGTAATTCTTGGCAAGTATAAGTCTCGGTGGCTCAGTGGTCGAGCACACGGCTTCTGATCCAGAGGTCCGGGTTCGATTCCAGACACTGGCTCACACCAATGACTTTTCGAAATTGTTTTCGGAAGTTACGTGTGATAAATATCGATGACTGAAAAACTTTGTACCCGGTATGGCAATAGGTTCGCCACCTATTCCATTTGGGACCTAAACATAACGGCGAGACGAGGCTTAACAGCCGCTGCCTACACCTTCGGGTAACAAAAGGCGTGAAGTTATGTTATGTTTATGTTATAAATGATAAAGACTTAAAATTTTAAAATCAGCGCTAGCTCATAGTTTAGCTCTTATTCTCTGAACCAAAATTCTTAATTGCAGACAAAAAGAAATGAAGAAAAATAGCGACTTGTGGATGAATTATGGTCGCTGCGTAAACCTATGGTTATTATGGGCATGAAGCTAAAAAATAATTTTAATTACCGCTAGACTTTTTTCTCTGCATATTGTTTCGCCGTTTAAAGTAGTAGACGCTGAATACAGCTATTCCTATTAATGAGAATAGCGTCAGTCCAAGTGCCAGAAGCCAAGTCTCTTGAAAAATATGCGGTATGTTTGTGTCTTTTGGGGGTTCCGTTCTGAATATAAAATGATTGCGTTAGATAATAATCAAAATAATTGTGTTGGCAATTATAACAGAGTAACAAAACAAGTCTCGGTAGCGCAGTGGTCGAGCACACGGCTTCTGATCCAGAGGTCCGGGTTCGATTCCAGACACTGGCTCACACCAATGACTTTTCGAAATTGTTTTCGGAAGTTATGTGTGATAAATATCGATGACTGAAAAACTTTGTGCCCGATATGGCAATAGGTTCGCCACCTATTCCATTTGGGACGTAAACATAACGGCGAGACGAGGCTTAACAGCCGATGCCTACACCTTCGGGTAACAAAAGGCGTGAAGTTATGTTATGTATGTTTATGTTATGTAACAAAACATATTTTTAACAGAGTTTATTCGAGTTTCAACCCGAAACGATGAGAAGTTATTTTTTTCGTTTTTGAAAGATTACTTATCTTTGTCTTAACAAGATTTCGCTTAATTAAAAACTGAGAAAAGTTAGATGTTTATTGGTCATAGCTTGGAGCGTGACCTCAGAACTTTCGTAAAAAAAAATAGCATTACATTACAAAGTTCACGTTACCACAGCTGTTATTAATAAAATAAGTGGAGGTAAAACAATAATGGTCGCTTACTGTACATAATGCCTCTGAGAGTGTGTCGGTAACATGTGTATATTAGCTGGTGCGCTGAATGGTCCGTGGCCCCGGCGAGTGACTGCTGCAGCGCGCGCCGTGTACCGACCACCAGCTCGGAGGGAACTCGCGGCCGCCGCTCGCGTACGTGCGCCCAGTGACATCTGACCGACCACCCGACCCCCAGTGCCACCCAGTCGAATCTCGATCTACACAAAGACACGCATTGCTGCATTGAGAATTATCATGTGCCTGAGACTAAGACTGAGATGCGGTTCATCTGATGGTAAGCAAATAGCGCCGTCTATAGTAATTTGCAACATAGCTGTCACATTGGCGTTCTTGATCTTTAAGATGGGGTCTTGAGGGGGAGAAGTAAGAGGGAAAGGTATCCGGGGCCTCCGGATACCTTTCTCGACATGAATGCGCGTAAGGTTACGTCGACATTTAGATGGTCAGAACCATCTAAATTTCACCAATCAAACCGGCCCATTCATGCAGCAACCTGTGTGACTCTACCTCTGTATCTACTATTACCAATATGCTACTAAATTAAATTGTAACTTATTAAGCACTGATAAATGACTTTTTAAAATACAACTTACCAAGTAACCAGTAAGCTCTCCATTCCAAGTACTCACAGGTGGCGGTTCCCAACGTATCCATGCCGATGTGGCATTTATTACCCCCGCAGTCACACTTTGAGGTGCTTCAGATGGCACTAAAACATTACTAAAGCTATAAACTACACCAATCACAGCTAATAAATAAACAAACAAAGAATATAGTATATTTGCATAGAAATTTTGAATACAATTATGATTTTAGCATTTTTTATTTAAAATGATTATTACAAAATTTATCGCATTGACACAGTATAGGAAGAAAACTTACAAGAAAATATTAAAAAACGAATGACAACATTTTAGGTATAATGTACCAAAAAACTGTCTTACCTTCCTCATCTGTAAATCCCATCATTGAATTGGATGGTTTCCCGAGCAACATTTTATAATATGGCATTAGAAATATATCATACTGTGTATACGCCATTAGACCGGTGAGTATATAACTAGACGAACCACTATTGTCGACGTTCATAAGAGATCCATTTGAACATAAAACGGCGTCTGAATTAGAGGGATTCAGTAAAGTGATATCTTCGTCCGTAACATTACGCCAATTCAACGTGGTGCCATTATACCATATCTTAACACCCTCTAAATATTCATTATAGTCGGTTAACACCTAAAATATAAATACGATCAATAAATTTATAGTGTTTATATTAGTCAAGAACGTTTGCTTTTTAATCAACACTTACATCCCAAACGACTTTTAAAGACGTCGAAGATAATGTTTCTACTCTTTTCAAAACTAACACATTCTGTTGCAAATATTTTCTAGCTTGTATCAATTCGTACTGCGTCATATGTACGCCACGTTCGTAATCTAAACTGTATTTGTTATCCAAAGATGGCTGTTTTAGCTCATTGTTTCCTTTTTTAAGCACTTTGAGATAAGCTTCTTGCATAACACTGCCAGCTGCGTTGACAGCTGTGCAAATCACTCTACCGCTGTGTTCTGTACGAGCCCCGTCCAAATATAATAAGCTCGAATTACTTTTTGTACATTCCGGGAATAGTAAAGAATCTTGTACTCCTTCGAGAATCCAAAATGTGGTCGGTGTAGGTAACCCTTTAGCTTCACATGGTATGGAAACCACATCGTTCTCCCATGCGGTCAGATTAGACGGTAACTGTGTGAAGTGTGGTAACGCTGGAACAGATGGCCGTATTAAAATAGAACAGACATTTGTTAGAATTATTGATGCAATAAAATCGATTTATATAGAGACTGACTTACAGTAAACTGTGAGTGTAGCGCTTGTGATGCTTGTGCCCGCGTGACTATCTGCCCGACATGAATACACACCAGCATCACTGGCAGACGCGTGTTCTAAACGCAACACTCCACGCATTATTGTTGCGTGTGAAGGCAAATTTCCATCCTCTTTCACCCATGTTATCTTTACACTTGCATCATAACTCTAAAAATATCGTTACTTACAGTTATTAATTAAATAACAAGGCTTTTATCAAAGCAGGAAAGGTGTGGGTATTTACCTGGCAATTAAATTCAACAGCTTGTCCGACAAGAGCGGTAATATTACTAGGTTTGACAACAAAATGCGGGCGCCTTAATACGATAAGTGCTGCAGCTCGCGACTGCCGTTCCCCGGCTATATTAGACGCCACACATCTAAACAGACCGCTATCTGTTGGTAATGTCTCTAAGATCTTTAAATTTCCTGTATCCGTTACTGTTACTCTGAAACAACAAAATCTATTAAGTGATGTCAGTAAACCACTTAGCTTAACGCAAGATAAAATGCTGAGGGTCGTGTTTCAATTTCAATTTAATTTGCTTCTAGAAACAGTTAATTTAATGCTTTGACCTTTTACCTGCCATTAACTTCAACATCATAGAGTTGGCCATCTTTAAGCCAATGCACAGTAGGTTCTGGCACTCCGCGAGGAGGTGAACATTCTAGTGTAGCTGGTTCTCCTGCTGCGACGTGAACATCTCGCGGTTCATCTTTGAACTCATCACGAAGAACTGCAAAATTTTCTCCAATTAATAAACAGTTACTATTTTTACTTAGTTACCGATATTACACATGTGTGTGTATTACACATTGTGTGATAAAAATATTATTTTAACTTATTTTTACGTTTTTACATCCAAAATGGAATAGCGGTAGCGGAACCCATTACCATACACGATTAATCTGACTTCTAGGCCATAGAAACAACAAACAAAGGTCAAAATATTCATATTATAACAATTATAATGAAAATGGTAAAATGAAATTAACTTTTAAATAAATATATCACTTTTAACTAAGGTTAAATATCACTATAATATTTTAAACTAATTAAAATATGATGGTGAAATCTGATAGCACAGAATACCAAAAACGTTTTTGGTAACGTTGCGTTTAATAGTAATGTAATATCTATAGAATTTTATAATATTAAAAGAAAAAAAAACACAATAGTGCGTTCGCCGCTAAGTTAATTAACATAGGAATGTTAAAAATTGGAATAGCAATACCTCACTATAGTAATTAAAACGAAACGAACAGAAAACAAGAGAAATTTGTTATTTCCTGACAACAATTAACTCTATAGTAAGATTCTTAACTGTTTTAAACGTATATAATGATAAACTCTTAAAGCACTAACAATAAATATCTTAGCAGGCCACGATAAACATTTGCATACAAATGATATACTAAATGAATAGCAGTAAATATCTTCAACTCACCGGCTACATTCAGGGAAGCGTTGTGACTGACGGCTTCGCCGGCTATGTTGCGTGCCAGGCACCAGTAAACCCCTTCATCGCTCTCCTTTTTGCCACGGTTTACCCTGAGGGTGGAAGTCTTGTGTCAACTCACGCAAACTTATGTGCTATTCAATACATTCTGTGATACATAAAGAAATAGTAAAGGGTCTATTTTATTTATACATTCATTTGTGAATAATTTAGTTCAAGAGCTTCGTGTCTTTTAATTAATAGCCATGTAAGGACAGTACAGCAAGCTATTAAAAACACTATATAAAAAAATGTACGGAATTCGTAAATAAATAGCTTGAAGGACTTTTTTTGAAGTGTAACATATTGTAATAATTTAAATCCATAATGAGGCTAATTTCATATATTTCAATGGTGAATTTTGATATTTTAAAATCTTTCTTTATAGGTACAGTTTAGTATAAAATTTACTAACATATTTGGGAAGATATATCACATATAAATCATGAATCACATCATTAATCTAATTATAAAGATATTATAACCAGAAAATAATTTATATATTCTGTATAGGGATAAAAGTGTTATATCAACTTGCCCAGAAGCAATTAGGGAAAATGCTTGTACCAGCGTAAATAGTAATAATAATAATAGGAAGGATTTTTATTTGACAACTTTTATGGTTTTCCCTCTAACGCCGGCTTACTTTAGAGACCCTAATCCCATGTCAGAATAACAATTCATTGAGAATTTTATGTGACGCTTGGCTGGTATTTACAATCTTGGAATTGCTCAATAGGTGACCCAAATATAAATTATGGAAAATACAAAATTTTTCACATTCTCAAATTCTCGTAAGAAAGGCCATGCTCTGATGGTTCGCACATGTAGAAAAAATGGACGATGTAAGATTGACTAAGCAGATATACAATGCAAAAGCACGTGCATGAAAAGAGTTATGAATGTCAACGAAGCGAATGAGGTGTGTAAAACCGAGAGAACGGAGCGCCACTAGGCATCCTGCCTTGTGACGCTCCGCTATCTCTGCCTACCCCGCAAGGGATTTGGCGTGAAGTTATGTATGTATGTATCACATTCTTCTCATCTCTTATTCAAGTCAAATCAAGAAGATTTACAAAGATTGTGAATTAGATTATTTTCATATAACATTATTGTTTTTTTTTTAATATTTGATAACATACTTTTTATTTTGTAAAATGCAGTATCAAATTTAAATAAACCTAAAATTGTCATATGAACCACATACCTTAAAAAGAGAAGCCCATCTTCTAATAAGACTCTGTGACCATCTTCAGCGGGTGGTAATAGATATCCATCCTTATACCATTGCACTTCTGGCTTGGGTCGACCTTCAACTACGCACCTCAAGGTGGCAGGTTCACTGCGACCTGACACGGTGGGTGATGGATGCTCCTTGATTCTTGGTGCTCTATTTTGTGCTAAAACCAATAAAGATGGATAATAATGACGGTATTCTGCAATATTCATTCGGATTAACTTAGCGCGAGAAAGATAGATGGCAAATTCTAGGTTCACTCATATACTTATTTAACTCAGTCAGCCTTGGTGGTCTAGAGATCGAGCAATTGTTTGAATCAAGAAGTCTAAGGTATTGAATCACAGATCTCATGAATCAGGATTTTTTTTCGAGAATAATAAGTGATAAGTGATAGAGTAGTCTCGGTGGCGCAGTGGTCGAGCACACGGCTTCTGATCCAGAGGTCCGGGTTTGATTCCAGATACTGGCTCACACCAATGACATTTCGAAATTGTTTTCGGAAGTTATGTGTGATAAATATCGATGACTGAAAACTTTGTACCCGGTATGGCAATGGGTTCGCCACCTATTCCATTTGGGACGTAATCATAATGGCGAGACGAGGCTTGACAGCCGCTGCCTACACCTTCGGGTAACAAAAGGCGTGAAGTTATGTTATGTTATGTAATAAGTGATAGACATAAATGACAAAATTGTATCTGATGTACCGTGATTGGTAACATTATTGCATTTGGAATATATAAATTCAGCAATTTGAAGCGTAACAGTTATGATCTACTCCGTCGGGACCCGTCTGGTAAGTTTTCGTGTAGAAAAAGGCGTGAAGTTAGATAAAAATGATGAAATAGTTTAAAATAAAGTCGCTTTCCGCTGTTTGTCCCGTTATATTTTTTACCCTACGCAATGGATTTTGATGCAGTTTTTCTTAGTACATAGAAAGCTTACACAGGGTGGTTTTTATGTATTCTCCATATATTACAGCGTGTAATTTAATTAATTATTTTCGCAGATATTACAGATTTAAAATGTAGGGACATCGCGGTTGAGTAGTGCACCGGTATCGGGCAAAGCGTGCCGATAAATAACGCCAATTGAACTTGATATAATAAAAAAAATACTTATTTATTGCTTCTGAGGCAAAGGCAAACAAAATTCGCCGGGTCGACGAGTAAATGAATTAAATAGTATTTAATAAGTATCTCGGGAAAACGTGTCCTATTATTCTGTACCTAATAGAATTATGCGAGATCTTTGAACTCGACGAAGTCAATAGTCGTACTGGAACACCAGCTGTTGCCAGATGTGTCACCGCACATGACATCCACTCATATCAGACATTAATATGATAATACTTATGTTAAATTCTCGAAGATATAACTATATCTTCGAGAATTTAACATAAGTAATAAGTTTCTAAACCCTGATATAGTTTTTGGACTGTATTTTAAAATTCAATGTTCATATAACTTCAAGAATTCACAGGTTATGTTGTCTATCTCCTCTCTTTACTTCTCAACTTAAATATCATGCTAATCACATTTAAAGCATTAAGATAACATAACAAAACTTCACGCCTTTCTTACCCAAAAGTGTAGGCAGCGGCTGTTAAGCCTCGTCTCGCCGTTATGTTTACGTCCCAAATAGAATAGGTGGCGAACCTATTGCCATACCGGGCACAAAGTTTTCAGTCATCGATATTTATTACATATAACTTCCGAAAACAATTTCGAAATGACATTGGTGTGAGCCAGTGTCAGGATTCGAACCCACGACTTTCGTATTCAGAAGTAGGGTGCTCGACCACTGGACCACCGAGACTTAAAGCAAAGCATTAAAATAACCCCAAAAATATACGTCGCCAATGAAATAAATTTTAGAAAATTAATGAGCTATGTTGTGACACGTCACAAGGTTTCCGTATTAATATGAAAATTATTTTTTTTATAGTATAGGAGGGCAAACAAATAAACGGGGCACTTGATGGTAAGTAATTAGCGCCACCTACGGACACATATAGTGTTACAGTTGCGTTGGCCGGCCTTTAAAGGAGTAGGACGGGAAAGGACTAGGATACGCGTCCAGGAACAAATCTCACTTCGATGATAGCGAAACGCGGCAAGAACGTCGATATTCTGAGAGGTCGTGGTATTTCACCGATCGAGTCGGCCTTACCAAGTAGTAAACTACGTGACTCTACTATTTTATTTTATTTCAACTTACACATTTACACATAGATAATATATTGCACTTATTTCAAATTTCTTTATCAATACTCAACAATTAACAGCAGTTGATACAAGGATACTCAAGTTGAGTTTCTGAGTTACAAGTACTTATGCCATACGCTCCCACGGGTATTGTAAGATTAAAAGATTATGTCAGAGGGCAGGGCACACATCTACTTACAATATATTAGTTGTGTACGGCTTTTTCCGCGTGGAGTTTAATAGGTTTCTTAGGTAGGTACCAGCATATCTTACACCATATTACATTAGCTATCTGCCAGTGAAAGTACCGTTAAAATTGGACCGGCCGCTTCAGAGATCAGACGTAACGAACAGATAAACAGACAGAAACTGTAAGTACAAAATAACGAAAGTAAAAATAGGCTGCTTTATTATTACACATGGACACTATTTTTCCAATTTTACCATTTACCGAAATTAGATCCTCAGTGAGTTAATGGTTATAACCTCAACACAATTACTTGTAATTAGGCGGGAATCAAGTAGTCAACCCCTATACAAGCAAGGGTTGAAACCGCTGACCGCTATACATCAACCAGAACCACTAGCCACTTAGGAGTGATGTTTGTTATAAATATGTAATGCTAAATCAAGAAATATTATAATTATTGACAGTCTATTAAAGCGAAAAGCGGATAACTGATAAATAAACAAGAACATAATAATAATAATTTTAACAGTGGTAGGGCCAAGCAGTTCACTTCATGAATGGGCCCGCTCGACCGGTGAAATACCACGACCTCTCAGACGATCGACGTAAAGTGGCTCATGCCACGTTTCGCTCGGTGAGAGAGGTACCCGGAGGCCCACCCCCCTTCCCCATCCTTCCCTATCCCCTATCCCTTAAAGGCAACGCAACAGTAACACTATATGTGTTGCTGGTGTCCATGGGCGGCGTTGGTTACTTACCATCAGGTGACATGTCTGCTCGTTTGCCCTCCTATCACATAAAGAAAAAATAATAAGAAAAGAAAGAGTTTTTGTGCATCGATATTGGAACCCTCATACATACCCTCACGAGTTTTACAAAATACCAGATGCTGATTATCATCATTATATTAATCTAGCGGATACTGAACAAATTAAAAAATTAAATTAAATAACATAATAATTATTTCGCCAATAATATAATAGTTATAATCATAACATGATATAAAACAAAGTCGCTCTCCGCTGTCTGCCCCCTTATATGCTCAGATCTTTGAAACAACGCAAAGGATTTTGATGCGACCTTTTTAAATAGATAGAGCATGTCAATGGGGTGGTTTTTATGTTTAATTCATGTGTAATGTAGTAAAGGAAAAGTGATAATTTTGGAGATTTACGACTTTAATTGTAAACGCAGTAAAAATTACTTTTGATGCGGAAAAAATTTCGGCGGTTCGGTTCGTAACAAATAAAAAGAAAATTAATACGAGTGCGATCTGAACTATCCTTCCGTCTATTAAGTTGGATCAAACTGCATATGATGTGCAAATTTGGTTAAAATCCTTTGAGTACTTCAGTCGGTTATCGCGGACAAACAATGCGTACTTTTGAAATATTAAGATTGTTATACAATGTATGTAGATAAATATCTTTGCCAAGTGTTAGGCTGTATGGCTTAATAAATTTAAAAAGAAAATATGATTTCTATTTGTCTATATATACTACTCTTAACTCCTCCTAAAGGGCTGCAGTGATGTTGACGGAATTTATAGTGTGTGTTCAAGGAGATTTGAGAGCGGCATAGATTCACAAATGGACCCCCCCAAGGATATATGCATAAAATAAGGTTTATTGAGTCAGTTTTTATACATATATATTATAATTTACATAGCCGTATAGTCCGTATATTATATCGACTCGTTCGTATCCATTACATTTTGTTACCTACTGATAAGCTGAGCGATTGACGCACACTCCATTCGAAAGATTCTTTTATTCATACCGAGAAGCCGCTCCCTTATAAAAAAAATAACATATGAATCTCTCAATAACAGTCGGCGTTTGTTCGTTCCACTGCATTTAGATAGACAAGCAGATAGTGCGACACCCGAGGTATTGTAATAATTTGTGATTTATTTTTTTTATTCTCTTGTCTCTTCACTGATAGGGTTGGCTGCTATAAGAGATGTTTATTTACACGAGAAGGGACAAACAAGCAAGAGATTCAGATCGTGTTCAAGGAGATCTGCAATATCGACAGGGTCACAGTTGCGTTACCAGCATAAAAGAAATGAAGGGTAAGGGCAAACGCTCTGGATATCTCACTGGTAGAACGGCATGGGTCACTAAATTTCCATTTATTGAGAATTAGTGGTATTTCACCGTTCGAGGTCACCCATTCATGCAGATACTTTACAAATTTTAAAATTCAAACTAGAAGATAGAGTTATTATTATGATATGGACCAAACAGAGACCCGACAGAGCTATAGCCCATGTGTGGCAGTAGGCTACGCCACTTATTACATGAGACCAAAGAATTTGACATTTCGATGCATAACTGCTGCTGCATAGACTTATGGATATTAACATTTGTGAATGAAAATCTTTTGTGTAGTTTAGTAGATGCCCGATTTTAAGCATATATGGCTTTACATCAATTAAAACCATATCAAAGGTGACAGCTGCTTTAAATTACGTGCATACATACGTATATATATTTTGAGCAAAGTACATTTAAGTACCGCTATCGTATTGTATTAGCTAGTGCTACCACAAAACCGGTAACAAATTTTACAATATAAATCACAACATTGTGACGATAGGTGGCGCTATATATTCACTTTTGTGACAGTTGAGTTATACTAAACTAAGTAAAATTTATTTTAGTATAACTCAACCTAGTACTACAAAGTACAACTATCCTTTAGTAATTTAACTCTATGTTTGTTACGTAAAATATCGACGATTTTGAGAGCCTGGTGCCTACACCTTCAGGTAGAAAAAGGTAGGAAGTAATAAAAAATATATTTATATAATATTTATATCGCATTGTCCAACCAACCCTACGCTACTGCATGCCAGTTGCAAGCGCTACATCCGCAGTAGTCCTTTATTAATACTTGTCACTTGTCATTGATAACACAGAGTAATATAAGTATCTGACAGGCCTGTCTTTCCCTTGCTCTGTGTGGGTGTTATGAACCCGGCGGTAATATATCAATTAAATTATATTTATACTACTTTATCAGCTGAACTAGTAAAAAGAAAAAAAAACAAGGACATTATTTGTAACGCAACATTAAGTAACAAGACTGTGGCTGCCTTCAAAGTCACATATCTGAGATTCAGTTTGTTTTTTTACAAGGGTTATAAGTAGAACATGTTTGTAGGTGCGACTTAATATTTCATATAGCCATGGCTATAGCTTACCATCAGCTCGATCATGTGTTTGCTCTTTAAAACTGAACATATTATACTAAGTATTATTATATTATACTAAGTATTATATACGAATGAAAAAAAGTCCTTTTAATTAGGTCTCAAATAACTATAATGATCATTATATTCGATACTCGAAAGTGATTCATGATGGAATAATAACTTTTAAGGTAGTTATGACAACCCCTGTAAAGAATGGGGTTAAAATAAGGTTAGGGGTAAAAAATACGAATCATGCAACCCATTTTTTTCATAATCTATAGTAAAAAAATTATAATAATAGATATATGATAGACGACTAATAACATGAACTTCATTTTTTAATAACTTCACGTCTTTTACTACCCAAAGGTAAGCAGCGGTTTCTAAACCACGACTCTCCAAATTTTCACGTCTTAAATGGTATAGGTGACGAAACCTATTACAATGCACAACGTATAATGCTGATAGTCAAACAGTCAACTTTTTTTCGCATCAAAAGTAATTTTTACAGTGTTTGCAATTAAATCTAAATCTCGAAAATTAAAATTAACACTTTCTTTACTAGATTATACATAAATTATACATACAAACTACCCCGTTGACACCCTCTATCTATTAAAAAACCCGCATCAAAATCCGTTGCGTAGTTTCAAAGATCAAAGCAAATAAGGGGACAAACAGCGGAAAGTGACTTTATTTTATACCATGTAATAACTAACTAAAACACGCTTGTTTTCTTATTTACCCTTTTTGTTTATTAGTAGGGTTTATGAGGGTACGATGACACTTCTACTTTGTTTTCAGAGAATATTAATATGTAGGTACTATTTGTTTTGCCGACTTTTATGACCCCGTTAGTACCTTAAGTACCTTAGCATATTTCAATAAATTAAAACTTTAAATGAAAACTCTGCACATTATTTAATTAATTTAAGTAAGAAAATATTTATATGTATGTAAATATATACTGCACTTCTGCTTTTGTGTGATTGCATGATATGGAACGAGAGTCTGAGAATGACTAAATGAATTTGCATGAAACTTGATAATAATAAACACTTAAATCCATCATTTCGCTTGAGCCACGCTTCGTTTGATTGAATATTTCACGGCCAAAGGGCAAACACATTGTATAACATAATTTAAAAACATCACGCTTCACGACAAATAAAAATGGAAGTTTTATTTTTTTAAATACTAATGAATGCAAGCAGTAGACCTATTCTAAGTAGATAGGTAGGCAGATACGGCCATGTCCAAACAAAACAAATCATTATATTCGATACTCGAAAGTGATTCATGATGGAATAATAACTTTTAAGGTAGTTATGACAACCCCTGTAAAGAATGGGGTTAAAATAAGGTTAGGGGTAAAAAATACGAATCATGCAACCCATTTTTTTCATAATCTATAGTAAAAAAATTATAATAATAGATATATGATAGACGACTAATAACATGAACTTCATTTTTTAATAACTTCACGTCTTTTACTACCCAAAGGTAAGCAGCGGTTTCTAAACCACGACTCTCCAAATTTTCACGTCTTAAATGGTATAGGTGACGAAACCTATTACAATGCACAACGTATAATGCTGATAGTCAAACAGTCAACTTTTTTTCGCATCAAAAGTAATTTTTACAGTGTTTGCAATTAAATCTAAATCTCGAAAATTAAAATTAACACTTTCTTTACTAGATTATACATAAATTATACATACAAACTACCCCGTTGACACCCTCTATCTATTAAAAAACCCGCATCAAAATCCGTTGCGTAGTTTCAAAGATCAAAGCAAATAAGGGGACAAACAGCGGAAAGTGACTTTATTTTATACCATGTAATAACTAACTAAAACACGCTTGTTTTCTTATTTACCCTTTTTGTTTATTAGTAGGGTTTATGAGGGTACGATGACACTTCTACTTTGTTTTCAGAGAATATTAATATGTAGGTACTATTTGTTTTGCCGACTTTTATGACCCCGTTAGTACCTTAAGTACCTTAGCATATTTCAATAAATTAAAACTTTAAATGAAAACTCTGCACATTATTTAATTAATTTAAGTAAGAAAATATTTATATGTATGTAAATATATACTGCACTTCTGCTTTTGTGTGATTGCATGATATGGAACGAGAGTCTGAGAATGACTAAATGAATTTGCATGAAACTTGATAATAATAAACACTTAAATCCATCATTTCGCTTGAGCCACGCTTCGTTTGATTGAATATTTCACGGCCAAAGGGCAAACACATTGTATAACATAATTTAAAAACATCACGCTTCACGACAAATAAAAATGGAAGTTTTATTTTTTTAAATACTAATGAATGCAAGCAGTAGACCTATTCTAAGTAGATAGGTAGGCAGATACGGCCATGTCCAAACAAAACAAAATTAATTCACTTGGCCCAGGGATAAACAGGACCGTCCCGGGTCTGTCACAATTACACTCGTATCTTATCCGTACCCTATGTCAACATAAATTTAAAAAAAACACATTCAGGTACAACAAGCTCCAGAAAAAATATATATACGGACCCATAGATAAGCATATATTAATTCTTACTTGATACTAGACATATGTGGTGTGTACAGTTTATCCTACAAATTACCAAAATTTTGATATGATTCATTTTAATAATACGTCATATTAATAGAGCTCATATATCTTAATAAATAATATATTTCATGAATTAACATATAAAAGTATATACAGGTATATATAGGTGTATATATAGTATACTAGCTTTTACCCGCGACTTCGTCCGCATAAGTTTTTTGTTTTCTCCCGGCTGTAAGTCCCCCTGCAACAATGTCCACTATCGTATGAAAGAGCAAACCTCCCAACAAAAACGACTAAAAATCACTAACTCAATTTAGTTATCTACCTATTGCCTACCCCCTAAGAACGATGGCGTGATTATTTATAGCCTATGGCCATTTCTAGGTAATCATCTATCACCATACCAAATTTCATCAAAATCCGTTCAGCCGTTTAGGCGTGAAATAGTAACAGACAGACAGACAGACAGACAGAGTTACTTTCGCATTTGTAATATTATTTAGTATATATAGGTTTTGACGTTTTAGAGATACTTTGGATTCGGATGCAGAAAATGGTGCGCCTGCGTAGACCGCGGCGGTTTTCAACAAATTGTGAGCGACAAAACGGAAACCAGAAGGTTATGTATAAGGTTAAGCTTTACGCTTATCCTTTTTATCTCTGCCTACTCGCAAGTTCAAGTCACTTGTGGCTAGAAGCAGTCAAATAAGTCAGTAAAAGCTTACCCATATTATTTGGAATTTTAACATAAAGTTATTAAAATTAAATTGTAGCTGAGTAAAAGTCGAAATTTCTATTCTAATACTATAAACATTTGCATATCCTGAATGCTTGCAAACGATTTTAAATTTAAACTCCATTGTACTATGGGAAAAAATCCAGAGCCAGTTAACTGAAACATGTTTAGCCAGCCCATTTAAATTTACGCATTGATATTTCAAATTAGCCAAAAATTTAAAGCTACTTCCGAAAAGAACTTCGAAAAGTCATTGGTGTGTGCCAGTGTGTGGATTCGAACCTGTGACCTCTAGATTCAGAAGCGGAGTGCTCGACCCCTGGACCACCGAGACATTAAATGGGTGAAAAATATCGACGACTGAAAACTTTCTGCCCTGTATGGCAATAGATTTGGGACGTAAACATAACGGCAAAACGAGGCTTAAGAGCCGCTGCCTACACCTTCGGGTAGAAAAAGGCATGAAGTTATGTTATGTTAAAGCTACTCTTATAAGAAAACAAACGATGAATACACTAAATAATGCCAAATTTAAAAAATAAATCTGATATGGACTAACGCCCGAATACTGAACCGCCACTCAAATCTGACAATCAATAAAGTGCTACTTACTGTTAAAATTTCAAGTATTCTGTCTAATGTAACAGCTACTCAAACGCTTAAATAGTACTTAAATATTTGAGTGGCGGTTCAGTATTCGGGCGTTAGACTCACAAAAGAGTGTTTCTGTAATCAACGCCAAAAATTACATGTCACAAATAAACACAAATCTTGTAGCTACATCTAACGAATTCATTGAAAAACGCTAAAAAATAATACAGACAAAAATAATTACTGAAAATTTTACGAAGTCGCAACAGTAATAATTTTAATTAAAAGCACAAAAAATGAGTAGAAAAGTTAATTAAAAACGCCAAAAGATTTACATTTTTAATTTCATTTCGATATTAAAATTTACTTTTTTTTTCCTTGGAGAAATAATTATTCTAATTGCGGATTAAGATAATATAACAAATAAAAAAAAAGCCATTTGAAAATTAACTATGTATTCATAAAGATATCGTTCCCATAATTGAACGGGCACTATATTATAAATAGATATAATTAAAATTATTTCCAAACAAGTTAAAACTAGTTAAATATACTGTAGCTATCTATATAAATTTGATATACGAATCTCTCTATAAATCCCCCCACGAGTTTCTCTGTGGTCAGAATTTTAGTTAACCTCTTTCTTTATTCACATAACTGGCCGTTAAGTTAATTAAGTTGGCCTCAAAAAACAAAGAAAAAAATAACAAAAAGTTCATTGTTTCCTACCGGCTACCGTACAGCAGAACAACATTTTATTAATTGAGCTTGGTACATTAATTACTGGTTTTCAATCAGATAACCGTGGATAACGTTGTTTTTTTTAATTGTAAAAAAATAATAAACCTCTGTTAGAGACACTTAGGATCAATAAAACGCCGAGTTATTTTTATGAGCGTCATAATTTTATAACTTTATCGGCATTCGTTATCGAGAACAACCTTATTTATGGTGTCAGAAAAATTTCATTCTTTATTGAGATTAAATGTCACCGATCAAGTGTTATCAATTGTAAATCGATATAATTTCAATTCACGTATTATTACCGATTTATTCTTTGCAAAATTTCATAGAGCTTTAATAAGGAAATTAATATTTTTCAAAGAAAAGATACGTATGTGGTTGAAATCCTTTACCTAGCCTTTTTCGAACATACCTTAAATCTGCACAAGTAAATTAAAACATAACAAAAAAAAAACGAAAAAAAAAAAAAACAATTAAAACGCTATTGCCTTAATGCGACAACATATAAAAGTATATGTATAACAAAAAAATATTATTAATGAAAAAATAAAATATTTAAGTATTTGCGGTTTAAATAAATGTTAAAACTAAACAAACAATTATTATTATGAAGTTTACCATTAGTTCCGTTCAGTCCAATGAGAAGTAAATGCACAAATATAAGAAACACAAATTGGTTCCTTCCATTTAAGCTGTTATCGCACTCATTAACACCAGCATCCACCATACTGCCACGAAATTGAGCTTAATTTTCACACCATCTATGAAACTTTACATGTTTACAAACTCACAAAACTAAATATTCACTGATTTTTTCTATATCACTATTCCAAAACTCTATAATCTGTGGTAGTACATTCAAAATGTCATTGTATTTCGAAATTCAAAAAAGTTCGGTTAACAAAGTCGGCATCGCGTTCGGAACTCGATCCGTGCGAGCGCTTACACGTCCCGTCAGTTGCGAGTCTTGCGTCGTACTATCGTTTCTCCCTCCCTCAAGCTCTATTTACTTTGTACCAAATGGGGGGTCCAGGCACCTCATAGTCAGTCAGTTGAACCAAAACTTTATATAACTTTTGATATAATGTAAAGATTCATTATCACATAAGTAGTTTAGTTGTCACATTTAAAAAGCATAAAGCATTGTCCCCGGTACTTGGGTTGGACCAACGCGAACGCATGGTACAACTTGTTCAAAGATGTTCTTGATCTTTGTTACTGCCTTCATACTTAACACTTGAAAAAGTTTTTACGATCTGCTAAACAATCTTGCCTACTTATTATTCCACAAACAGACATTCTGGGTTTTTATTTTCACCTTATCTAGAATTACAAAAGAATTTTACACGTACAACGTTTGTTTGCGTTTGAATGCTGGAATAAAGCTCTTATTATATTATAAGCTGTGTTAAAATACAATATCGTACCTATATATTCTGATTTTTTTTTTAACATTTTCAAGAATATGGTTCATTATACTCTTTTTACAATATAATTATATGTTGCGTTGTTGCGTGTATATATATTATTACATAATATATTACCCAAGACGTTGAAGGTTTTCATATTCATCCTGTATCAAATTGAACACAAATCCCCTAATATTGAATTTCTATACATATACCTACGACAAAAGCGAACCCATAATCTTTACTAAGTTTTTGTCCAAACAAACCCACAAGCATCAAAAGTTTTGAAGGTCTATTCAGAGAAAAAAAAAACTGTAAAGAAAAAAAATACGGCTTATTTCATTTAACGCATTTGTCGAGTTAGCGTATGCACACCGGGCGGGCGCCGACAAAGAAGATGGATACGAATAAAAAACGTTCTAATTTCAAACCGGTCTCCCCTCAGTCGCACGCGCTCCTGCGCATCCCTTCAACCATTATTATGCTGAAGAGGTCATTCACAGTTCGCATAATACACCCCAGTACATGGGCGAAGCTGCTAATAGGTGAGGCTGGCTGGTTGGAGTTATAAAATCCTTTTTGAACTTTTTTTAAAATTGGAACAGCTATTGAAATTGTAGGTACTCAGCACGCAGTAGGTACTCAATAATAGCTGTGCAATGAATTAAACTTTGTACGACACTTCTTTGTAATTTTTTTTTTAATTCTTGAGAAGTGTAAGCACCGGAAATGATTCCTCGACACAACTAATAAATTATTTGGTTCTATGATAAAGCCTCATATCAGCTCAATTATGTCAATAATCGCTATGTATACTCATATATTACTCATAACTTCCACAGATATTTCCTGAAATATCTTTGTTGTGTATCAAAATTCGACCTCAGAACCTTACAATCAAAAGTCGAATTACTAAATGATAGACACGGTTTCACTGTGTGAGGTATAAATGGAGTCAGTGATTCAGAAATAAATGCCATAATTTAAGTTAAATGTATCGACGCCTGTTTACCGTACTCATTCATTATTTCGCCTAAGTCTTGGACTCAACTACAAATTATATATAAATTGTGTACAGCCTACACTTACCAGTAGTTACATGAAATAAAATATGTAATCATAAATTGTAATAGTCTAAAATCACATCGTATGAATCATAGTGAATGTTGGATCAAATATTATTGAAAACATAAGAACACATAATATAATAATAAAATTAAAAGTTTGAAAATACTGATCAGTGAATGGCAAAGTACTTATTAAAGTTTATTATCTGTAATAGGTAAGTCCGTGAGACCAAACATACAATTTTAGATATAGAACTAATACCACAGTATCAGTTCTAGGTAATTAGATTGAAGTAACAGAATATATTTAAAATTTCTTCTCACTTGGTAAGGTAAACACAACACTAACAGTGGTAGAGCCAAGCAATTAGCTACATGAATGGGCCGGCTCGACCGGTGAAATACCAACGCAACGGTGGCACTAAATGTGTTGCAGGTTTCCATGGGCAGAGCTGGTCGCTTACCATCAGGTGACACGCCTGCTCTTTTGCCCTTCTATGCCATGAAACAAATCCCATAAATTTGTGTGACCAACTTTTTGTCTACTAGATGGAAGCTGAGGAAATTGGTATAGTTTAACAAATTTAGTTACATAATAGCAAAACAAAAAACAATGAACGTCACAAGTACTCTTAAATTCGTCGTGGTAAAAAAAAGATGGACAAAACGCCATCTAGATGATACAAGACACACACACTATGGGCAAATATTAAACTCATAGATTTAACGTAGACTGTAGTAGATGGCACATGTCAGTAGAAATTTACTACTAATCATCACTGACAGCGCGACCTCAGGATGTTTTTAATTCAACACATGTACAATAACTATGTAAAAGTTGACACTTGGAAGCACTTTTTACACACACATTGATAATTGATAAACTTAAAATATGTCTTTCCAAAGTTACGCAATCATACAGATCAAAGAAATGGCAGTGATAATTTAAAACTCTAGTTCAACGATATTTTTTTACGACTAAACTAAATTAACACCTAAAATTAAATTTGTCGCCGAAAAATTTGTTACTGTCTTAATATTTTTAAATGATTAATATGCGTCATCATCTCCATAGCCTAGTGGTTCAGAAAATAAACCGTTTGGAAGATTCCGGATACGAATTAAATATCTTTGGTGTATTTTTTCGAAAATTACCTGCATAAACAAATTTTGTGTCAGCTGGCGATCTATTCTATGAGAATAACTATTTCGTTATAACGTGTCATTCTTTCGAACTTTCGAAAGGGGTTGGGCCTCTAGATACCTCTCTCACCGAGTGGAACGAGAGTTCTGTCTACACCTTTAGAAATTAAAGCCGTCATTTTAAAATGCAAGCTAAAACACTGGTCAGTTCTTCGACTATTTAGATATATAGATAATTCTTTAAAAATATCCTTATATACACATACACAACTTCACGACAAATCCCTTGCGGGGTAGGCAGAGAGAATAGACCGCCATAAGACACGATTCTTAGACGCCTCACTCGTTTCGTTGACTTTCATAACTCTTTTCATGCACGCGCGTCGGTTATTGAGGCTCCTAACATCACCTTCCTCCAGAACACGTTCTATTTGGTCATGGAATGTGTGTCTTGATCGTCCTCGACTCCTACATTCATCCGCTTTTGCATTGTATATCTGCTTAGTCAGTCTTGCATTATCCATTCTTTCTACATGTCCGAACCATCGCAGTATGCCCTTTCTTGCTTTTACACCGACATTCTCTTTCAAACCAACTTCCTTCCTTACCTTGTTTTCTACGAGAGTCACTCCGCAGATTTTGCGCAGTGCCCTCATTTCTAGCGCGTTTATTCTACTTTCATGCACACTCTAACATACCCAGCTCTCGCTTCCATAAGTTAGCGTTGGAATCAGACATATCCTTATAAATTACAAAAAAGGAGAACACACAGTAATGACAAGAATAAATACAATATTAAGGTCAATAATGTAATTAATTTAAATAAAAGTTTAGTATAATATTAAGGTATAAATATACCTACTAATTCTTGCCAATTTCATTTAATTCTATGTTCACAAAATACTTTATTAATTTTTAAGTTTGAGTAATTCTTGTGGTTATGCGTTCATTATTTTATAAATTTACTATATTTATTTGTTTGCTAGCATGGTCTTATGTGTGTGTATGTGCCTGTTCATTTGTGTGTAGTGATGAAAAACTAAATCGACTTGAACGCCAATGAACTTTCGTAATAATAACACAACAAAGCAGATACCAGTACCTATCAGCAGATTACAGCAAATTTAAATAAATCGAGAGAAATTACATGAACGATGCAGATTTTAACCGTCCGCCATATTGATCGGACCCTAAAGATCGAAAGATAATTGTGTCATATTTTATCGAGGTTCGAAATAAACCGTGACATGACACGAGTAATGACGCAGACTTAATGGACCTTTTAATTAAAGGGTGCCTGCTAATTTAAAGTAATATCTACTAAATGATAGCACAGCGGACCTTTTTTTGGTTAGTTCCTTTGTTTTTGGGCACACGCCACTTGACTTGAAATAATCTGTGATATAATCATTGATTATCAGAATGTGCCCAAATAAATGGCAATTAGAGTCGGCCTATATTTAAGAATCAATTTATTTATAACTAGCTGTAGCCCGCTACTTAGTCTGCGTAGACGCCATAAAGCAGCGAAAATACTGTGCCTGTGCCATTATAAGGTTTCATTGCTCACCCGAAATAACGTGATAATATTTAGCCTATGTGTTGTACGGACCTCTTGCCTATATTTATGCAAAATTGGACATAAAAGCATGCAGTACTTTTAGAGTTTATCCGCAACAAATATGCAGACAAGCAGACATAAATTGTAAAAGTTATATTTTTGGGTTCAGTATCGATTGTAGATCATGTCCCAAGTATTCTAATAGGTACAGTTTCAACTTTCCTACAATGTTATTTGTATGTATAGATAATATTTCTAATCAAATATAATATTAGCAAAAAAAAATAGCAAAATATACATGAAACAATAAAAATATTTATGTTCACCACATTACATTTTAAATGCTAAACCTTATTACAATATTACATAAAGAATACCATAAAAGAAACAGTAGGCGGGATTGCAATATAGAAACAGTATGGAAACTGTTTTTTTTTTCTTTTACAACATTGAAAGTTAATAAATTCAATGTATTCATAGTAATAAGTGAAGAAAACAGTAGTCTTACGGATGTCGCCTACGAGCTACGTGTATACACTGACAATATAAAAAAATACAATTTAAATAATTTACAACTCTAATACCATAGCAAAAAAATGCATTTTCTTCTAACAGTGTCATAGAAATAGAAGCGTATAAGATCGCATAATACTGTTTAAAATATTTATATTTAACCGGCAGCTCAGAATCCATAAAAAAAATAACTTAGCATACATTTTAAGCTATATCGTAATAAAAAGGAGTTATTGTTATTTATACGACCCAATTCCACACTCGTGGCAGCATATAAATTACCTCTTTTTTTTTATTTAGACAGACACTTCTTTGTCAGTCAGTTAATCATCATTTTAACGCATGAGAAATTAAACTGAGTAAAGGCCGGGTCGAGGAATTTCGTAGCGCTTCTGAATCATTAAATTTGACATAATTATTTGCTCTAGATGCCCAGGAGATTCAGCAATCCGTTTCCGAATAAGATTTCTTAACCCGAAAATCTCGAGTTCAAATCCTAGCTCACCGGCTTCAATGACTTTTCCGCATTCTTTTTGGGTAGTTCTGTGTTATAAATATCGACGACTGACAAAATTGTGCCCGATGTATGTCAATAATAGATCTCGACACCTATTTTTATATTTGTGTCTTCAATATTCGGCCAGTCGGAGCATAACTTCCACTGCATAGATCTGCAGTTACTACAGACGTCAAGTAACTCCAACGCTTACAATTACTGCTTGCGTATTATGAACTCTTAATTCCAGCAAGCTTACGCGCTGCCTAGCAAATTCATATTTTCAACGACCAATTTCAGCAAGTCTGTGACGAGTAGTTACTATCAAATTCACTCTAAATTCGATTTATCAACGACCCATTCCATTTAGTCAATCATGAGTAGTCTAGACTAGCTGAAATTAGTCGTTGGAAATACGAATTTGCTAGGCAGTGCGTAAGCTGGCTGGAATTAAGAGCTTCATAATAGACCCCCTGGTCAGTCTTTTGGGTAAATAATATAATGACAATATATAACCTGTATCCTACCTTAATAAATAAGATGTGATATGAGAAAAGGTTATTTTTTCAAATCAAGAAAAGTTGGTGAGAGATTAGCGCTCTCTAACAAACAAACTGTTTCTTAATAACAATGGTACAGGTTTATTACAGACATAAAATGTTTAGTATTTCATTTTAAGGTTTTAAGTTTAAAACAAGATGTTTATAATATGCAAGTCTTTTATGTTTTATTGTCTTTTATTCTTTAATGCAACTTTTACGTTCTTAGAAGTTCAGTGTTCAAAAGTTAGTCTTTCTGAGTAACACGGACTTGGATGATGAGTGTCTCCGACTACAAAGTTTCAGTATTAAAACCACGGACGATTGAAGAGTGACAGTTCAGGATACCTTAAGATATTCTTAGTAATCCCATGAAGACATCATTTTTAATGTTCTATACAATGTAATACAAAGATAAGTCTGTGCTAAATATGAATTTCTTCTATTTGTTACTAATAATTGAATACCATAATTCTTGAATAAGTTGCTGACTTGATTTAGTTGAAATTCAGTATATTAATTGTTAAAATTCGGAGAAATACTTATAAATCGGGTTGGCACAACATGGCATTCTTTCAGCTACTTATGTTTAGTACTATTGTTTATTATTATTATTGTATTATTGTTGTTTTTTTATTATTATTATTTATTACGTTGTCAAAAGTTTTGGCTTAATTACGCCCGAATACTGAACCGCCACTCAAATCTGACAATCAATAAAGTGCTACTTATTGTTCAAATTTAACGTGTTCTGTCTAATGTGACAGCTACTTAAACGCTTAAGTAGCGCTTATATATTTGAGTGGCGGTTCAGTATTCGGGCTTTAGTAGTGAAAATATAACTCATTACAATATCGATGAAAATTTATTGTACCATGTTGGTTAATCTGACCATGCAAAGCTAGCTAACAAAGTAAACTATGGAAGGTGAGTAGCTGGTCGGAAAATTCTTGCGAGGGTAACTGAAGTAAAAAAAATCATGTAAATTTGAAATAGAATAAAATTAGGTACTAAACAGCAGTTTAAGGTATTTAAAAATAAATTGATATCGTTGAACTTATATATTTTCAGGGTTAAATTTATCGTCCTATTTAAAACTACTACGTTGCACAATTTACATAATATCATGTATCCTATATGAATGAATATTCATACCTTAATTTACGCACGTATCTGATGTAATCAAATTTAAATATTAAATAAACTTATCTGTATACTGGCTAACAAAGTTATTTGATATTGCTTATTAAAGCTTTTGTTATTTTTGGATAAAACTATAATTTTCGCACAAATAAAGCATAATAAATATATTTAGATTCTCAGCAATTTTTTTATTTTATTTTTTATTATTGAGTTGGTTATTGTAGCGTAAAAGGAGCGTTGGGCAGATTCCTGGGCGCAAAAAACATTAGCAGAAAAGCCCAGCTAGCAATCCACAATGCAGTCCTGATCCCAACGCTAACTTATGGAAGCGAGAGCTGGGTATGGCAGAATGTGCATGAAAGTAGAATAAACGCGGTAGAAATGAGGGCACTGCGCAAAATCTGCGGAGTGACTCTCGCAGACCACGTAGAAAACAAGGTTGTAAGGAAGGAAGTTGGTTTGAAAGAGAGTGTCGGTGTAAAAGTAAGAAAGGGCATGCTCCGATGGTTCGGACATGTAGAAAGAATGGTTGATGCAAGACCGACTAAACAGATATACAATGCAAAAGCGGATGGATGTAGGAGTCGAGGACGGCCAAGACACACATTCCATGACCAAATAGAACGTGTTCTGGAGAAAGGTGATGTTAGGAGCCTCAAAAATCGACGCGCGTGCATGAAAAGAGTTATGATAGTCAACGAAACGAGTGAGGCGTGTAAGAATCATGCCTTATGGCGCTCTGTTCTCTCTGCCTACCCCGCAAGGGATTTGGCGTGAAGTTATGTATGTATGTACAAACTACCCACACGTCCGTGTGGGTAGTTTGAATAGTTAGCATAGATTGAAAAAAGCTCTGCATAAAACAAATATATAACAGTGTTTATTACATTTATTTTCATGCTTTAATGATAAATAATACTAAATAAGTCAACCTGCTTGCCGGTGAAGTGTTATTTCCTTGTTTAAACTTAAAATTCTCCATTATTTAGCAATTATAAAACCTTTGCACAAAATGGAGTCAATTGAAAGTACAATGAGTTCTCTAATGGAGGAATTTCTGAAAAGGATGGCTGAATTTGAGGCACAAGTAGAAGAACTTAAGAAACCAGCTGTTGCACCATCTGTTTCCACTGTGGTGTCTGATTTTGCTATATTTAAGAAGTTTGTACTGCAGTCCTTTGGCATGCTACAAAAGCAAGTTTCAGTCCTGGCATCAAACATGGACAATTTAGAGATGAGGGGCCGTCGCAAAATGCTTATGTTCCATGGAGTAACTGACAGCAAGGATGAGGACACTAACAGGGACATTGTCAGTGTTATAAACTCTAAACTTAAGCTAGACACTGTAGCTGCTGGTGACATCAAACGCTGCCATCGAATGGGTGGGCCAAGGCCAGCTGGTAGCCCTCGGCCAATTCTGATAAAATTTAAAGATACTGTGATTCGTGACAAAGTGTGGTATGCTAAAACTAAACTGAAGGGAACTGGAATAACCATTTCAGAATTCTTAACAAAATCTAGGCATGACCTTTTCATGGCAGCCCGTGCCAAGTTTGGTGTATCAAAGTGTTGGACTCGGGAAGGGTGCGTATATGTTATGGGCATCAACTCGCGACACCGGGTTGCTTCTCTTGGCGATTTACACAGTCTCGAGGCCAATGAGATGTCAAGGGCAGCAGCGCCGAGTGACAAAGCCACCAAATCGAGGCGAGCTGTCACTACTAGGAAATAAATAATGTTAACTTTCTACATACTTACTATGCATAACAATTATGGTTATTTTCAATGTTGGTAGCTTACTACTTGTTGCGCCTGGGCAGTGGCTCCTGTTAAATAAGTATCATACGTGTGTATATCCATATCCTATGCTTATTCTTAGATGTTTCGAACTCTTTACAGAGATCATTTTCACGAGTGATGAACAAAAAGATGGTAGTTGTTCAAAAGCTATTTTCATTGATACAGAGAGCACCCACTTTTTGGAAATCAAAATCAAAAAGTTGATGTCAAAAATATGATTTTTACTATTGGTAACCCACATCAGACCATGAGAACAAAAGTTAAATCAATGAGTTGTTTTAATCAATGAGTGAGATTTGCAAAAGTCTTAGAAATAAATAATCTATTTAATGAAATAATTGTAAATACCTACCTCATAAGATATGTTAAATGTACCGTTTATTGAAAAAGTGTTTGATGTTGATATTATGTACGGTTCTACTAAAAATACGAAACACAAATAAAATGATAAATTTCTGCCATCCATCTTAAATAACTTAAATTTTAATACGAGTATTTTCGTACTAAAAGAATTTGTTGATGCAATATTGCAGTGTGAACAGGAAACCTATTACATAATTTGAGTATATGAATATAAGATAACATATAACATAACTTCACGCCTTTTTCTACCCGAAGGTCTAGGTAGCGGCTATTACAGTATATGACGAGTATATGAATATATTAATCAGATTTCAATATTTGTACCCATTATTACATTTACATACATACATAATTTACGCCAAGGCCCTTCGGGGGTTGGCTGAGACAACACAGCGCCATAAGGCACGATTCTTACACACTTCACTCGATTCTTTGACTTTCATTGATCTTGTCATACACGCTCATCGATTTTTAAAGCTCCTGACATCACCTCCCTCCAGTCCCTCCAGTTCTATTTGATCATGGAAACTGTCGCAGAATTTCATCCGAAGTATTTCCAGATTATCGTTAAATTATGCCTAGATCAAACGGTAAATCAAAAAGTGAAAATTTCAAACGTTCGAATGTGATCACTGAGCTTTTCCTCAACGACACCAATTGATTGATGAGCAGACAACTGGCAGTATTTCGCATTCAACTATTTACGGGCATTTCCTTCGCTTAAACCGTCTAAACGCTGATTAATGGCAGCCACCGCTTGTCTGCCACGCGACGAATGGATGCCTGGATGTTCATTTGACTTGGCTTTTGTAAATAAAATCGACGTATTTAAAGATACCTTTCAACCAATTAAAAAGTAAATATATCGTTTTTTCATTCGATTATAAAGGTTGTTGCATTTATATTTATTTCTTCACTTTTAATCGACAAAACTGTGGGCAGTTTATTAGGTAGTATTAGTTTTTTCGTGTCAGCAAATAAAGCATTTGCTCGAGTGAAGTAGATGTCAAACAATAAATACAATAGGCATTATGTTCAGTAATCTTTAATTGTCAACAGAACTGCTAAAAAGTTTTCATAAAAATCATTTGATTGTGTGCGTGCTGTATGTCATTTCATTTGTATTTTGTAATAACAACTAACACAACTAACATTCATGTTTGACAGACAACTTTGTTTGTTTGGCTGGGTATCGAACCTATTGACTATACTGATTACTATTAAAACTTTCAAAGTGTACTATCATCACATTCCGGTATATATTGATATTAATTTTCATTTTCTTGATAATTGGAGTTTAGAGATCGGCGCCTTCGCCTACGCACGGCGCGGCGCTCGGACCGCTCGAACATAATTTGCAACCTGCTAATAGCTATCATGAAACTGCACGCTCTGCTCCAATGGTCTAATTTAAAAACTTAAGCGCTTTCCAATGTAAGAAATAGGAATATACAGTACAGATGTCCATTGATCCCGCTAGTGACCTACCGCCAGGTGAACCCTTTGCTAGTTTTTTCCCTATCCCACAAAAAAGAAGAATAAGATGAAGAAACCAATAACTTAGATAGGGCGAGCGGGGGGGAGGTTGAAAGGTATTTTGATGAGATGAGTTGAGCAGTGTTGATCTAAATATCTACTTATGGTAAATTTATGCAAATAGTACAAGGACTATATTTTTATGTCATATCGATTAATCCCTGCTAAAAAATCAAGGGTGGTAAAAAATTAACAGGTGGTGGGGTAAAATCGAAGTAGTTTCTAAAATCGTTCATATTGACAGTCAGTAAGCTAGAAGTTGAACTGTCCTGACAGTTCAGAATAGTACATAATGTGAAAATACAAAAACCAGCGATATTTTGACTCAGCGACATAAATATCAATTAAAATAATGGTGATGTATACAAATAAAAAACTCGTATCTACCTTGTGAATGAAGTTACCTTACACTGGATAAGACAAAAATACTCGACTGGCTCGGGTAAAATTCATAGTTTAGATATTCCCTTATAACAACAAAACCATCCTTCAAAACGACAAGTGTCGACTGAGGTATAGGACGTAACAAAATTCCGGTATCGAGTTTGTTGCTTGCATGGGTTAAACTATACAAAATCTGTATTTATTGATGTCTTTTTGCCTTACTCGGTTTTTCATCTTGCCCCCACACACTCTATTATAAAAATTTCATTTAGTTAACTATTTCTGTTTATGTCAAGTTATATTGTGATTTTCCCGGTATCGCTTGTCACCTATACCCCACACGGAGTCAGCGTGGGCAGTTCTAAAGCTGATACCGTCCTCTCCTATCGTAATTTAACACGACTGTGCTTTAATATTAGTTATTTAAGCGCCAACACCATGTTCTCTAAGTAATTGATCAAAATTGTAATTTATAGCTTCGATGTATCCACACCCATAACAATTTAGACGAAATGTAATGAAGAGCTTAAATGTGTTGACGGAAGATGTTGGGTGGGACATAATTAAGTACCAAAAACAGGTTAGGTTAGAAAAAAAACAAAAACACAATTTTATATTATAGTTCCTCAAAACATGTCTCTAATTTTGTTAAATCAAATTGATGATGACAAAAATAAATTCAACCATTAGGAATAACTAAAAGAGATTTCCCTGTTAATGTCCTTACTAGAAAATATATTTACAACAATCTTTGGTTGGACCAAAGTGCTTTCATTTTTAAATTAAAAAATATAAACACCCCAAGATTAATATGTCTGAAAGCATTATTGTAGTCTATAAAAGCGAGCAAAGCGAGCAAAATCAAATAAAAGCAGACGGTACAACAATACGTTCTAACCCACCAATTTCCTGTAGGTACTCCGATGCAAAAGGAACAAAGACCGTGCAAGTTACCAAGCTTACTTTTCCTACAGACAAAAATATCTGGATCTGGATACATGTTGACTTGACTAGTTGGTACTAGTTTTTATGAGCCTCGAGCGCAGACTGCACTAAAACTTGTGAGCTAAGTTTTAAAATTTTATTTTTTAATTTTCTTTGCACAGCAAGTTATTCAAAATGAAAAATGTATAGTGAGTGTATACTAAAAGTGTTCTTCACACCTGTATTCAGAAATAAATTAACTTGTTTAATAGTGATGTTGACATAAAACTTTACGACAGTTTTATGTTATTATGAATTTAAGCGAAATTGAAAAACATAGTATTAATAAAATGTGAGATTTAGTATTAGAGAAAAAAAAAAGAAAAATATGAAGGATCAAAGTGTCGTTCCACACGATACAATTAGTCGCCGATAAAATTGATCAAATTGACTTCGTCTAGATAGATTATTCGGAAAAATATATTAAGACAGACATCTAAGTTTATCACTTTGAAAGGGAACTAAGCTTTCGGGTTATAAACTGTTTAGTTATTTTTTATCAGCAGAAACATTTAACAGTTTTAAAGTATTCTTTTTAAGTCGCCGATAAAATTGATCAAATTGACTTCATCTAGATTGATTATTCGGAAAAATATATTAAGACAGACATCTAAGTTTATCACCTTGAAAGGGAACTAAGCTTTCGGGTTATAACCTGTTCAGTTATTTTTTATCAACAGGAAAATTTAACAGTTTTAAAGTATTCTTTTTTAAAAGATTATATATTACATCTAGCAGACCGCGCGAAATTCGTACCGCTATAGTGTATGTAGCTTCCCGCCTCACGGTGTTACTCGCGTACAAACAAAATGTCGATGACGACGATGATTACATATAGCCTATGTTACTTAGTGATAATGTAGCTTTATAAAGAAAAAAGAATTAATAAAATCGGTCCAGTACTTTTTGAGTTTATTCGTTATATAGAAAAATTCAAATTGTTCCTTTTTATAATATTAGTGTAGATAAGTGATGACCTTAGCTTATAGGATTATATCAAACGAATATGGATAAAGGATTTATAAATGAAAACTATTTCTTTTATTTAGTATGGATACTAAATAAAAGAAATAGTTATGGCGCTCTGTTCTCTCTGCCTACCCCGCAAGAGATTTGGCGTGAAGTTATGTATGTATGTATGTATGTATGGATACAGGTTTCCATTTAACTTTGGATAAATTGGAATCGAAATTATTAACAGTGGTAGAGCCACGAAGTTCGCTGCATGAATGGGTCGGCTCGACCAGTAAAACACCACAACCTCACAGAATATTGACGTAATGTGGCTCATGCGACGTTTCGCAAGAGTCTAGTAAGAGAGGTATCCGGACGCCCAACCTCCTCCAATCCTGACCCCTTAGCTATACCATTTCAAAGGCTGGCAATGCAAGTATCTGTGTTGCTGGTGTCCATGGGCGGCGTTAGTTACTTATCTTCAGGGAACACACCTGATTTTTTGCCGCCCTACCCCATAAAATAACTCTTGATATTGTTAATGCTCATAACGACTTCGCCCAAACCGTCTGAGCCAACTTCGCTTTATTCAAAACTCAGAATAATTTCATGCTAAATTAGCCGATTGAATATTATCGTCACTCAGATCACTTATAAATAAGAATTTACACAAAGTAAAATCTAGATTTAGTGTTATAATCCACAGGAGTATATCTTATACTAACGATGTGTGACTATTCGCTTCTTTTGTCAAGTTTGCACCACTTTTGGTTGCCACCACCTAAATACTTATCTATACACATGTCACCCATTGTACTCCGTAACTGGAAACAATGGCGTTCCAACATGAGTACGGAAAAAGTATGGTACTATTTATTACGTCTGGAAAAGGAGTTGAATGTGGAACGTGTTCGCTTCATACTAGAACTTGTACCATTTCTGCACTAAACTGATATCAATAAATCTAGATACTTAAAGAAAATTACCGTATCTCGATTTCACACTGTTGGAATTTAGAACTAGGTATAATAAAATTTTACTATAGTTTCAAAGAGTAGTTACTACCGTTGGCCGAAGATTAAAGTTAATATAAAATCCTGCAGAACTTCTTCTTGTTAAATTTTTTTAGTACGGTAAGTCTATAAAGTGGAAGAAACTTTTGTTATCATTGGTCTGTAGACATAAACTGAACGGTATCATAATAGATAAGAGGGTTTTGTATTTAATTATTTATTTGATATTTATCTATTATAGTCCTATTTCTAGTTTTTGATCTATATATACAGAGATACGGCAAAACTGCTAAATAGTCTCGGTGGTCCAGTTGTTGAGCTCATCGCTTCTGATTCAGAAATCGAGCATAGCTTCAGGGCTCTCACCAGGCAATAGCTTTGCCACCTATTCACAGCCTAAGTAAATTAATCAAATAAAAATTTCACCACAAATATTTCAAGTAACTTTAAATATATATTTGTAAGTGTACACAAAATACATTAATTAACAGTCTCGGTGGCGCAGTGGGCGAGCGCACGGCCTCTGATCCAGAGGTCCGGGGTTCGATTCCAGACACTGGCTCACACCAATGACTTTTCGAAATTGTTTTCGGAAGTTATGTGTGATAAATATCGATGACTGACAAACTTTGTGCCCGGTATGGCAATAGGTTCGCCACCTATTCCATTTGGGACGTAAACATAACGGCGAGACGAGGCTTAACAGCCGCTGCCTACACCTTCGGGTAACAAAAGGCGTGAAGTTATGTTATGTTATGTTACACAAAATATTTCAAAAAGCCAAGAATAAAAATAGAATTTTAATCTGCATACCAATAGGGTTTAATCTGTAAACAAAAGCAAAAGACTTAATTATTAATAAAGTTAGTCAGATTATTCTACAGGCAGTCTACCCGGCTAATAGTAAAACTGCAGCCCCCAGTTGTAATATGAAAAACGGTTTTTGTAAGGGAAAGTTTCCTGGTCCGCAATATCCCCGCTAAGCTGGATTTGCAACTCGCTTCTTTGTACTTTTCTCTTTTTAATTAAAACACTTTTATGAACACTGGAGAGATTTTAAAAATGCAAGCTAATTGAAGTGATACGTGACTCGCCAGAACCAGGTAGCTACCAGGATTAATTATGGATTACGTATTTCGTTAAAAAAAGCACCTTTAATGTTTAAGATTATGGGAGTTTACTTATTATGGGAATTTTTGTTGAAATGTCGTAAATTTTCATGACATTCGAGTAAATATGACTTTAATATTTATCTTGGAAAAAATAATGAAAATAAATTAATTTCTGAAAATTTATTTCCTTCTTGTTTGGTTGATGGTGGTCAGAATAGCTTTGCAAATTAACTAGGAATAGGAACGAACTATTGATATATTAAAACAACTTTTAGGATTATGTCGCGTTTATTTATTACTTATTTATATTTATTTCCCGACGTTTCGAACTCTTTACAGAGATCATTTTGAAAATGATCTCTGTAAAGAGATTTTAACGTCGCCGCGTCGGGTCGAACGCGATATAATCCTAAAAGTTGTTTTAACCTATGAGTGAGATTCGCGAAAGTCTTAGAAATAAATATGTAAACGAACCTTTGGTTTTTTATGGGATAAGACGGCAAACGAGCAGGCGTGTCACCTGATGTTAAGTGACCACCGCCGCCCATGGACACCTGCAACACATGTAGTGTTACAGTTGCGTTGCCGACCTTTAAGGAAGGAAGATAGGAAGGGATGGAAGGGGGGTGGGCCTCCGGGTTCCTCTGTCACCGAAATCATCTGGTTTAGTTCTTCTAGTTGAAGCCTTTTGAAAATTCCAGTGGGATATTTGTCTATAAACGACAGATTTTTCTAGCGATCATCTTCATCTACTTAATACCGACGGTGGTAATCAAGAAACCACAGCATCTAAACTTTAATATACGAAAAATTATATTAAAGGAAAATAATAATACCTTTTTTTCAGTGAAACTAATATTTTATACTCGGAAATAAAGAGAAAACAGATGGCGCTACGAAAACTTTTTTATATTTTTCATCGGTCTTAGGCGACACCTCACAAGAGTACTTTCTGTCACGACACATGTCTTGCAGGCTTTAGCGGGTTTTTCTTCCTCCACATAAATATTTCATATGAAGAGGGTTAAACCCCAAGGTTTTACTTGCGATTAATCATTGCATATATACCCTTTTAAGGCTTTTAATACTTTAGGTAGGTATATATTTAAACTCGCATATTTTATGTCGTAATTTCGCTATAAAAAGGTCAATTCTATAATTTTGGGTTTGACGTAGACAGAGGAATGGCTGTTAACGATGTTTTGTTAAAATAAAACTTGGCAAGGGTAGACTCACCCTTAAAAACTAGTAGTTAAATGAAAAAGAATTCAGCCATGTGCAAATCGCACAAAGCAGTTCCTTTTTTAACATGCAGCTTTTTTTAAACTCTTACAAATGGTCTTACTTTTTTTGCAATATGATCAAGAGTTAGCTTGATCATATTGCAAAAAACTCGACTAAAGTGTCACTTTAGTCGAGTGTATTAGAAAATAATATTGTAATTATGAACTGCATGAACTAACTATATGACTTAAAAGGATATATTTCTCCCAACTTTATGTGACACGAACTCACATAATTCTTGAAAGCTTGTTAACACAACAAATATAATCAAGAATCAAGATCTTAATTTAAAATGCGTATATAAATAAACACGGTATCATTTCAAACGCCCTTCGTTTGCATTTTTCCATTTTTACATGAAATATATTTTCTCGCAATACACAGAACTCTCCATCTAAATGACTGGTTCGTAAATTGAACATTTATTGTCGAGTCACACAATACTGTACCGTCAAAAATATTACAATCTCGTACTTCGTTCCCGTTCACAGTTGAAAAAATACCCTCATATAGCATTTCTTCGTTTTTTTTTTCATTACAAAACCAATTTACTTCATACAAAGACGAATTCAATAGCCTTTGTTATTTCTACGGAATTGATTCGCGTTTTATTTGATCGAGGATTCTTATCACATAACGACGGTAATATCTATGATGGTTGGTTGGGTGTAGGTTTGCCGCTCATCTGTAGCCCCTGGACAATGTCTTTTAAAGGACTCTCAGGGACGTCAGTTAAATATTACTGACAGCAATCATTGTTTTATAAAAACACACACTCTCTCTTCTCTCTTCTTTCTCTCTCTCTATCTCACACACTCACTCACAACAGAGAGAGAGAGAGAGAGAGAGAGAGAGAGAGAGAGAGAAATACACACATAATCACGCTTTCACCAATTGCATAAATTCTTAAAAGAATCAAGGATATATGTCATAATAAATTTTATTACTTCAGCCTGGAAGTACTAGATTCTCTTTAATGAGCGTCGCAAGAGGCGATTAAGAGAATTGATCTAATGAGTATCAAATCCTACATAAATAATTAAATGATTCGATAGATGGCGTTAATAAACAGTTTTTTTAAACATGTTTTAAAAAGTTTGGTGATTAGTGCATGTAATAAAACTTGTAGTGAAATATAAGGTTCAGGGTTTGTTCTCATATACTTTTTTTTTAAAGAAAAGATGTAAAAAGTAAATTATTTAAATGTTTCCGTTGACAACCCTAAGCATATAGGACATGGATATGGTGGCAGTAAGATCGTAACTCGAACGAGCTTCGTACACAATGCGAGTCCTCGCATTTGTTGAAATGGTAATGGGTTACGTTCTGTAGTTTGAGTACGTCCCGAAAATATATAGCCGATTTGGCTGGGCAAAGGTATTTTAATGAGAAAACCTTTCGTGTTTAAATTTACTGTTTTTTTATGGGATAGGAGGGCAAACGAGCAGGCGTGTCACCTGATGGTAAGCAACCAACGCCGCCCATGGACACCAGCAACATACATAGTTTTACTGTTGCGTTGCCGACCTTTAAGGGATAGGGAATAGGAAAGGAGGGGGAAGGGGGTGGGCCTCCGGGTACCTCTCACACCGAACGAAACGCGGCATGAGACACTTTGCGTCGGTCTTCTGAGAGGTCGTGGTATTTCAGCGGTCGAGCCGGCCCATTCATGCAGCGAACTGCTAGGCTCTACCACTGTTAAAGTTGTTTTATATAAAATAGACAAAAATTGAACAATTTTCATTATTTTAATGAATAAATATTAATTAGTTTTTGTCTATTTTATAAAATACTAGCTTTTACCCGCGACTTCGTCCGCATAAGTTTTTTTGTTTTCTCCCGGCTGTAAGTCCCCCTGTCCCACTATCGTATGAAAGAGCAAAACTCCCAACAAAAACGACTAAAAATCACTAACTCAATTTAGTTATCTGCCTATTGCCTACCCCCTAAGAACGATGGCGTGATTATTTATAGCCTATGACCATTTCTAGGTAATCATCTATCACCATACCAAATTTCATCAAAATCCGTTCAGCCGTTTAGGCGTGAAAGAGTAACAGACAGACAGACAGAGTTACTTTCGCATTTATAATATTAGTATGGATAATATATTTACGAAAACTATTTCATAAAGAAATTATGACTCTTTGTCTGTGAATATTTGTAAACGCCAGAATGAGTTATGTAAAAAATATAATATACATATTATATTATAAGCATATTATATATACACGTTAAGATTAAAATGTATTAAGATAAGAGTTGCGTTAAACATACGAGATTTACGAAAATTCTCACTAAGCAGATATACAGAGTAAAACTGAAAGCGGTTAGAATTCAAGAAAGGGAACAATAAAAACTGATGAGCGTGTCATAGTGTGACGTGACTTATAAAAGTCAAGAAACAAGTGGGGTGTGTGAAAGTCATGTGTTATAGCTCTGCCTACCCTGTAACTGACTTGGCATGAAGTCATGTTGTAGTTGTGTTTTAAACACATTCCTTTCTTTTCTTTATTTAGGATTAACATTTGCTTAAATGGAAAACTCTTAAGCCAGATATATCTGCACCTTAAATCTGGCTTCCATCAAAATTATTAACAAAGAGAATAAGAATGTCTGGCACGTAATAGGAAAGTTACAAATGAGACGTGGAAAAATGGTTGAAATATATCAGTCGTGTTGATTTTCCCCGTAAGCTTTATTTTCTCCCATACCGTAGGTAATAAGGTATTACAGAAAAGTGATTATAATTCCTTCCCTTGATGTTTTTTGCAATTATTTTTTGTTTCCTTGTCCAGTTATAGCCAGCCTTTTGTTATTAAATTAATAAATAATCTAAACACTGAACAAATTGGGGGCAAATCTTTTGATAAATATTGTAATATACTATAATAATTTAAAAAAAATATTTATAAATAATAATAATATCTTGGACACAATACACACAGCGCCCTCTAGTTCCAAACTAAGCAACTAAATGCTTGTGTTATGGATACTAGATAACGGATATTAATACATATATACTTTTCTTTTGTAACTACATACTTATAATACATAGAAAAACATCCAGACGCCACACATTCATGTTTGTCACAAATATTTGTGCTCGGGTGGGAATCGTACCCCCAACCTCATTGCCGATAGTTTTACCAATACGCCGCGAGGCCTGTCAAAGTCATATAAAACATCATAATAAATAGCTAAAAACTACTAGGGTCAAGGCACATTACCAGATTTTTCAACCAATCGTTTTCTGTCCAAGCTATGATATTGTGATAGAGGTAGGACTGAGTAGTTAAATACGGCAATGCTTTCTCAGTGTTGCAGAGGTCTATGCGCGGAGTTTAGCCCCTTTTATAAAAAATAACCCCCTATAAAAAAATTACAACAATTAAAAGCAAAAAATCAATAAATATTAGTAATTTAAGAACACAAATTAATCTATTTTTAAATAGAGAGATCGCAGCCACTTACTGATACCGAACCATGTAATTGATAGGTCAGTTTAATATACCCCAGGGTTGTATTATTTTACTGGTAGCAGAAGGAGCGGAACCGCCGTCGTCCCTGGGGCTTAAACTATATTTATGGGACCCCAATGACATTTATTTCCAGTTATGTTTTCTAATCGAAATTTATACAGTGCAAATCGTACTACAAGAATACGGATTGGATATTGGATTGCAGGATCAAGTTTTTACTATGCAAATATATTATTAAGCAGTTACTTTGATATGAAATTAAATCAAACAAAAATTGTGAGTCAATAGATAGATGAAATTTGAGGAGTTATTGAATTACTCCAAATGAATTTCTAGATTTTAATGTATATTATTTAAAGCCTTTGAGGAAAACATCTCCTTGGAACAATAGCCTGATTTCAAATAAAGAATTTTTCAAGAGAAAAGGCCAAGAAACTCATGTGCCACATACTACTGTCAAACTGTGTAATGCAGCAAAAAAAACAATTACTCGAACATAAACCTATATGAAATTGGTCAACATTTATTCAGCAATTAAAATTTTTGGCAATAAATCGGTGAAAAAAAAGAGAAATTACCTAATACAATTATATACCAACTAAATAAACTAAATAAAACTAAACTAAATAAACTCAACTACACTAAGCAACTTTTCTTTTCCACTTAAAAATCGTCAGAATTTAGAAAAATAAAATACGTACCAAATTGTAAGAAATTTAAATTGCAATTTTCACACACGTCCCACCCTACATATTATAAGTTTATTCTTCGAATTCTTGCAAGTTTGTATTAACTACATTTGAAGTCAAGACAGACATTAAATTTCCGTTTAAACCCAACTTCTGAAAGCATTTCTAACTGGTTACTTGAATATCCATATTTGACGACACCAAATTAACATACAAGGCGTACAATTGGCGGCATGACGAGAGAGAAAACTTTAATATATTTTTATGAAAGGCATTTTCGTGCGAAAACCTGAATGATTAATGTCCGACCCTTCAGCCCGAATCCACTTCCGTCCAGGCTAATTCAGGAAAGTTACCTCGACATTTTTTTTTTAAAATTAAGCCATCCGCTCAAGGTATATTACATAGAACCTACGTACTATATTACGGAGTAATTTAAAAATGATATCATGAAAAGCAATTGCTGTTTCAAATAGTATGACTTTTTGCTAAAATTAATGTATAAACTAAACTCCACTTTCAGGATATTCATTTCAAGGTGAATCTTCATCTTCTTCATATTAGTTTTTGATTAGATTACAATTGCCTTTTTGATGGTAATCTTTCTTTTGAACCGCGACTTGGAAACCTATTAACAAAACCTTTAACAGTGGTAGAGGTGAGCAGTTCGCTGCATGAATGAGCCAACTCGACCGATGAAATACCACGACCTCTGAGCAGATCAACGTAAAGTGGCTCATGCCGCGTTTCGTTCGGTGAGAGAGGTACCCGGAGGCCCACCCCCTTCCCCATCCTTCCCTATCCCCTATCCCTTAAAGGTCGGCAACGCAACAGTAACTCTATATGTGTTGCTGATGTCCATGGGCAGCGTTGGTTGCTTACCATCAGGTGACGCGCCTGCTCGTTTGCCCTCCTATCCCATAAAAAAAATCCTAACTTATATGTTTATATATTCTCAGAATCAAAAAATATTGATTCTGATAAATTCATTAATCCGTTTTAACTATTATTCGATTTAACAAAATCGATACACAACAATGAGGAAAACATGCTACACATAGCTCTTCACGCATAAATTGTACGAACAGAGAACGCCATGTAACAAATGGAATATTCGATTCATTCCCCTGAAATCGAATCTAAACATTAAATTGGATTTTGAATTACGATTGTATATAAATCACCGCTTAATAATTTTGTTGGTACATTCATTTGTTTGTTTTGTATATTTAAAGATACGTTTCTGTTGTTTGATAAAACGAATGAATATGCGAATTTTCTTCTTCTTCAACCAACGTAAGGTTGAATAAAATTGGTAAGCTTATGAATATAGACTTATTAAAAAGAATTATATAGATTACTAGCTGACCCGGCGAACTCTGTTTCGCATCAAAAGTAATAACTGCTGCCCCGCTATGTTAATACTGCAATATCTTCGACAAATTTGAAGTCGATAGCAGCTATAGGTTAAAAATGGGAATTTTCCATTGTTAACACCCCCGCAACCCCCCTTGTGGGTGGAATTTCGTAAAATCCGTTCTTAACTGACCTCTACTCGGCGAAAGGAATAATCCTACCAAATTTCAAGTCGCTACGCCTTATGGTTCCAGAGATATCGCGATGAGTCAATATATAGGTGGAAATCTCTTATATATATATAGATTAACCCAGTTAGGTTATTAATTACATAGTTCAGATTTGCTAGCGGTGCTCCAGATAGTACCAAACGTCGGAAGGTTTGCAATTAATGCTTGATATAGATACAACATAGTTGATGCACCCATTGCGTATATTTTTCGTTGATTTAAGCCAACGCTGCCTTCATCTTATGGTTTTAAACAGTTTGAAGATTTAACACAATAATTATTATAATTCAAACACCATACCTATTATTATACATTTTGTTCGTTATTGATATTCGAAAGATTATGTTCCCAACAAGATAAGGTCTGTGCCCTTGGGATACAATTTAGATGATTTCACGGCAAACGGCAGCTGGACAGCGGCGATGGGCCATTATACCCATATCCAGCGTGGATTATTGGGAAAAGGTTTGATAAACAGCTCGTTTATCAATTTGCCAGGGGCTTTTTGCGATATAATATTATTAATTCGATTATGATTACTTGTATTATCATATCGATAGCCTACTGGTCTAAAAAAAGACTTATGTATATAACTTCACGTCAAGACCCTTGCGGGGTAGGCAGAGAGAACAGCGCCTCACTTGCTTCTTTGAATCAATAATCACTCTTTTCATACAAGCTCACTGATTTTAAGGGTTCTGACATTCCCTATCTTTTTATTTTTATGACTTGTTCTATTTGATCATGGTTAGTGTGTCGTGTCAGTCCTTGACATCCGCTTTCGAATTGTATATCTGCTTAGTCTTGCACTATCCATTCTGTCTGCATGACCAAACCAATAGAGCATGCCGTTTCTTACTTTTATACCGACAATCTCTTTCAATACAACTTCCTTCCTTACCTTATTTGTTTTTTTTTCTTTTAATTTTGTATTAAGTGACCTCAATTATGAGGGAAGACACTGACACCTGCAACACAGTTTTTACTACCGTGGGTGTCAGAAGATCCCATACTGTAATACGCCTTGTTTATTTTTACAATAAAAATTATTATTATTATTTGTGGCTTTTAAATATTTAGTTAGATGGAGTTAGATGTAATAATAGAATAATAATATATAATTATATATGGGCATGTAATGAGGAGGGATGATGCACATGTCGTCAAAAGAATGATGTACCTGAATGTGGAAGGAAACAAGAGGAGAGGGAGACCGAAGAAAACGTGTATGAATTCTGTGAAAGATGATATGACTAGGAAGGGTGTTGCTGTGAATGAAACGAATGATAGGGAAGCGTGGAAAAAAATACCTGTTGTGCCGACCCCAAATGATGGGAGAAAGGCAGGAAGATGATGAGTTAGATGGAATTAGATGACCCTGCATATACACTCGGATAATAAGGAAAAAATGTAGTAATGATATATATGTGAATACTACTGAATAAAGTTAATAAAACCTATTAGTGTATGTACTAATAGGTTTTATTAACCAGCCTAGTTTTTAGTCATTAATGATTTTATATAGAATTCGTTCAAACGAAAACGTTCAAATTAATTTAATTATAAAAGTATTTATGATTAATCTAAAATTGCTTACCAGAAATATTAAAGTCAGCAACATTTAGAAAGGTAAATAATAGCACTTAGTTACTATCAATGTTGACGCCGAATAGCGGATCGCTTCAGGAAATGAACGGCATTCTTCAGACGCCTGTAGAGATGATTAACGCCATAATTTTTAGTAGTAATTTATAGATTCTCTATACGCAATTTTGAAACAAGTTTCAATGGAATTTCTTGCCGAATTTTGATTTGTTTCATAATCATATTACATATAAAGTCTATGTTCGTGTCGTTTAAAATGTCATTGTAGAAATAGACTCGTGATTCAAAGCTCAAAGCTGGGACACATCTTACAAATAAAAAAAGGACATTTCATATTTTCTATAGTTAGTAATTTTTATTATTATAATTTTAAAGGAGGACTTGCTTTAAAAACGATGCAAAGTTATTTTTTTAGGAACGTCTAGACGTCAAATACGATATGGCACATTTGGCGCCCACTCGAAACCATCGCGATCAATATCAGTCTTAATAGACGATTTGCTCATGAAAAAAGACACTAGAGAATCAAATAAAAAAGAACTAGGGAAGTCGATAAGACCACTGTGAGCCCTCGTTATCTCGACTCATAAATTACCCTGACACCCTCGGGGGTGCAGGTAGACGCCTCCCGAGTAGGATCTTCCGAAACGCCATGAAGGTTCCGGGAAATGAAGTGACTACGTGATCCAATTGCGATTTTAGGTGCATTCGATTTATGTGTGCCTTAGCAGTTACGCTGTTTATGTCTTCAAGCATTTTATGGGTCATTGGTATATTTGGCACACACACACACACACACCTACACACTAGTATATAAACATCGAATTGGCACTCGAGGGTTAAATAAAAATATTTAAATCAAACGTATATACATCCATCATTACATAATTCACTTCACGCCAAATCCCTCACGGGGTAGGTAGAGAGAACAGAGCGCTATAAGGCACGATTCTTACACGCCTCACTCGTTTCTTTGACTTTCATGACTCTTGTCAAAAAATAATTGATAGATATTTTTCTTAAATATGAGAAGTTAAAAAAAGTCTCATTATATTTTATCAAAATAAGTCTGCCACTCTACCTCTGCATAAAAGTCTCAGTGAAGTGCACACTATTAGATTTTTTTTATCTAAACCATAATGTTTGGACATCAAGCATCTGCATCTGACAGTTTAGTAATATTAGCTGAGGTATCCAGACACTTATTAAATAGTTTAATCACACATATGACTGTAGTAATAAAGTTCATTTTTCAATAACAGCAATATATATATATATACTATATTCTCCTATCAATACCAGCATTGTTGTATATGCTGAGTTTTGACAAATATCTGCAGGTGACGGGGCCCGAAGTACCTACCGACGGCACGGATGTGTTTGACATATTGCTTTGATAGTGGGTTTTGTGAACGTGCGGATATCATAAATTATAAACATTAACTTATATTGTAGCAAAGAAAGTTTGACAAATCGATATTGTGGATACTGTATGATAATGTACGCACAAAGAAGGACCATATATTGGATATAATGATAAGCAGTATTACTGGTATAAATAAGCAAGAGTTCTTAGAGAGAAAATATATAGAACTAAATACAAATTTCTCATTTCATCTCTATGCTTTGCGAAGAATCTTTTATAGTGGCTATAAGGCAACTGGGGGATAGGGCGATATTTTTTTTATGGGATAGGAATGCAAACGAGCAGGCGTGTCACCTAATGGTAAGTAACCAGCGCTGCCCATGGACACCTGCAACACATATAGTGGTACAGTTGTGTTGGCGACCTTTAAGTGAGTAGGATGGAAAAGGATGGGGAAGGGAAGTAGGCCTACGTATACGTCTCTCACCGAACGCAACGCGGCATGAGCCACTTTACTTCGATCTTCTGAGAGGTCGTGGTAATTCACCGGTCGAGGCGGCCCATTCATACAGCGAACTGCTTGGCTCTACCACTGTAAATTTGTATTATGACATGGTTAGTTCGACAAGTATTTTAATTGTTTTAATACAAAATATTTAATTAATATAAAAATATTTCAAAATACATATTATGAAATTGGATTGTCTTTAAAGTCGAAAGGATTGAAAAAAAGGAGTTAATATTTCTCAAAGAACTAAAGTATTCGATACTTCTAATATATTCTGATTATTGTCAACAACTTTTTGAAATCAAAATGAACATTAAGCTCGTATTTTTATGCCATAACTCCGGGTGAAACTAATAAGCCAATTATTACTGAAATGAGTGGAGCAAAAATTCCTCCCCTCCTATTGGGGTCGTCGCGTCGGGACACCATTATTTTTTCCGTCTAATGAGAGCCGACATTGTCTTCAAAACAAGTCTGCTATCGATCCAATTTTAGAATTAAAGGGCTTTAACTTATGAATGCAAGTGAAAAATTCACAAAAGAAATTTTCTACTTATTAAAACGATGAAAAGGTTTTATATTAGATGTTTTACTAAGGTGCAATAATGAATTTATTAAACAAGCAAAATTACTTAATTACATAGTCTAATATTTGTTTCTAAGATTTTCGCGAATCTCACTCATTGATTAAAACAACTTTTAGGATTGTATCGCGTTTATTTATTATTTATTTATATTTATTTATATTTATATTTACTACATAGTCTAACATAACATAACTTCACGCCTGTTTCTACCCGAAGATGTAGGCAGCGGCCGTCAAGCCTCCATTCGCCGAATGGTCACGTACCAAATAGAATTGGTAGCGGAACCCATTCACACACCGGGCACATAGTTGTCAGTGATTGTTACCATTGAATTCTTCTGAATCAGAAGCGGGGTGCTCACCACTGGACCACCAAGACTATTTGAAAGTATAGAAATGACTTCAAAATAATTTAAAAACATGACAATACTATTATTATTCATACATTTCTTAATTTGGAATTGACAAACAACAATTTACATCTACTATATAGAATAAGTCTTATATATGCATACTAACAGAAAGTCGTTAGTAAATAAGGCCCTTATAAAGTAAATTGGAGCGGATGTATTGCTATTGCCTTCAATACTGTTAGATTGATAGATCTCTACTCATAGAATTGATCTATGCGCTAGTTAAGGGCACTGTAATTGCACTTTCAATTTAAAATGTCACCATAAACGAAATATTCACAATTCAAACAAAAAAATAAGAAAATTTTAAACAGATTTAATGTCTCGGTGGTCCAGCGATTGAGCACCCCGCTCATGAATCCAGAGGTCGCCGTTCGAATTCCTTTTCGGAAGTTATGTGTGATAACATCGATGACTGAAAACATTGTGCCCGGTATGGCAATAGGTTCGCCACCTATTCCATTTGGAACGTTAACATAACCCGTTATGTCTCCCCGGAGACGAAGCTTAACAGCAGCTGCCTACACCTTCGGGTAGAACAAGGCGTGAAGTTATGTTATGTAGGTGTGTTAAACAGATAATTTTAAAACTCAACTTTTTACTTTCATATATACACATAACGTAGTAGCAACATCATAATAAAAACAATAAAAAGAAATTAAGAAATTCTTGCTGGGTTTTGGAAGAACTAATAATCTGTCAAAGGAATTATCCACTTGCCATTTTCTTGCCAACCCAATGGGTGACACGGGTCGAAAATAATTGGATTACTACGTTGATCAGATTAAGTATTCGATGTGTTATTCCTGCCTTCATTAAATTATTGGTTACATCCAATTTGCCAAGACAATTATAGATTTCTTTTAGTCTTCACATTTGCTTGAAAAGAAATTATATCCTCGACATGCCAAATAAATTACTTGGTGGCAATGTGGCCAAAACCTATGGCCAAGCAACTTTGAAAAGATATTTATTTCACATAACTTACGGAAGAATTTCCACAAAAAACACTAAACTAGTAAACCACTAAGTCAGTTCCACATATATTTCTAATAACATTTAAATATGCTTATTGTACACCCCGCTATTAAAGGACGATAGTTTTATTGCACTATTTATGTTCAGGAATTGGTACCCGAAGAAATCCTTAGGTTTATAAAAAATATATTCACGTAGCAAGAACACAGCCACTATGAGTTATTATATCATAAAAAACCATATAAAATATTACAGTGGTTTTGATATGGGACCGTAACACCATGTCACTACCACCCTCTTTTAACAACGTGTAAAATATGGACCATAAACTATACTTATCAAAAGGCACACAACTATGCATGTAGTCTAAACTCTAACAGTGATATCGTCTTTTAAAATGATAGGACTATATTAGGCTGTTTACGAAATGTTCCCTTTGTGCAAATGAAATAAAAATTTCAACATAAAATTAAAACGAAATTTATGGACACATTAAAAAGAGAACATGCCAAGACACTCACAATAGATAAAATCTGTAATTAAATGGTTCTAAACTGTTTACACAAACGACTGAATAAATTCAAGCAAATTTATAATGCGTGGAACATTATAAATTCTTCAGAAAAAAAGTTGTGTTATAATTAAAAGGTGTGAGATGGCGCAATACATTTGATACTCAAAAAGGTTTTATGTGATAAAGTTGAAAGGAATTATAGAAACTTTTTAACTGAACTGCTACTAATAAATAAGTAATAAATTCTTAATGATTCGTAATGTTTTATAAAAACATTACGGGTATTAAAAACTTATGATAAAACCAGACATGCACTTTGTGTGTATTAAATTTTAATTTCTACCAAAATTGTAGTGATCTAGGAAATTAAAAGTATTCCAAATTTGTTTAAAAAGTCTTGATGTGGATTGTGGAGTGGAGTCCAATTTAAAACCTAAGTCAAAGTCAGAGTCCGGTATATTAGCGAAAGTCAAGTTTCCAAGTAGATTTAATATTCAGGAAGAACTATTTAATTGGGCAACCAAAGTAAGTTATGAAACAATTAATTAGTCATTTCTACCGAATAAACAAAATTGTGAAGATGGAAATCATATTAGATGAGAATCAAAGTATAATAACGATAAGTTAAAAGACAAGTGATTATAACAATTTTTAACATTTAACAATTAAAAAGTAAGATAATAAACATAACTTCACAACTTTTTCTACCCGATGGTGTAGGCAGTGGCTGTGAAACCTCGACTCGACGTTATGTTTCTGTCCCAAATGAAATAGGTGGCGAAGCTATTGCCATACCGGGTACAAAGTTTTGAGTCATCGATATTTATCACACATAAGTAGCGAAATTATTTAATTTAGAAGTCATTGGCTTGCCAGAATTTGAACCCGCGACCTCTGGATTCAGTAACTGTGTGCTCGACCACTGGACCACCGAGACTAGACTGAAAATTAAACAACAACTAATACACGTAGTCTACACTCTAACAGTGATGTTATGTCTTTTAAAATGATAAGTCTGTATTTGGCTGTTTACGAAATGTTCCCTTTGCGCAAATGAAATTAAAATAACAAAAAATATATATCACCAAATATACATAATATAATATCTACCAAACGCTCAACGTAAAATCAAGTAGAAAAGCACTTCAAAACTGAAGGTGTAGCGTTATAAGTAAACCTGTCAGAACACCTTACCGGGACGATAAAGTACTATTATAAAGAGCCTCTCCTACAAATTTACGACGCGGTCCACATGGCCCCACCCTTACTAATCCATACTTATTAAGGATAATGGGGAACCAATGCACAACTTTTCGTCCTTTATCTCGGACCATAAATATTGGCTATCACGCCTCGCCGGTAGCCCGAGGTGTCGAAAATACGATATAATAATGCTTTTATTACATTCTAGATAATAATTTCAACTTAATAGTATAAATGTTTTACTAAATTTCAATACATTTAAATTCTACAAAATATGAGTTAGTATGTTTTAAGCCTTCATTATGAAAATGAGTGTCTTAGATTAGAATTATATTTGAATTGAATTAAGTTCAATTTTGAGTCCAAAATTTCGTTTCTGATACATGAGTTGACATTGAGGTGAATGTATTTTTGTGTGTTCAAGTGAATTCACGGATGGCTTAAATTCACAAACAAGCCCTGCAGATTACTCTGCATTCGGTATTTAATTTATTTATCCATACATCTAGTAACATAGATTTATATATAGTAAATCATAACAAACGTCTGTAACATACCTCTAAGGACATAACAGTGCAGTGATATATGGTTGGATGGTCTGATCCCCAAAACCACTGCCAATGTCTTCATGTATGTATTAAACCACAAGGGATATCCGAAAAGCGTCATTGTTTATTTGGTTGTACGCCTAAATTTCACTTGGTTTATACAAATTTAAATTTATTTACCTACATATTTATTTGCGTCCAAATATTGTTGATATCTGCCTTGAAGCTATTAGAAAAATAAGTATAATTGAAATAATTTTAGAAATAGCATGAGCTTCTATTTTTGTTTATCACTAGTAACTGTTTTGTGTTGAACCATTGAGTATTGTTTTTCAAATTCATATTATTAGTGTCTGGACTAATTTACAGCTACTATGAAAGTATTGTTATTAGTAATTATTTTTGTCTACGTTGTTAAGTTTATGATGAATATTAAGATCTCTTTTCCTTGTACACTTGTAACATTATCCTCTATTCTAAGAGAATGTGTTCAATATATATCAACATATATACAAGTATAATATATACGATATAAACCGTACTATGTCTTGGCTCATATCAACGGGAAAACACGAGGCATATTGTCATTCTCTGGAGGCTTGCGTTGCTAATAGCATAATAGTGTCGCCCTCGAAGGCTGTCACTTATCATTTGTAGCTAATGGAATATTATACTAAGTTTAATGTAACCAAATCTGTATCGTCTAGATGCAAGTGAATAAGTTCAGTTTTATTGTTGAGTCCTGACTGAAAGTTCAATACTCATAGAAGGAAAATGTTGTAGAGTGTCGGGGTAAAAGTAAGGGTATGCTCCGAAAGTTCGGACATGTAGAAAGAATGGATGAGGCAAGATTGATGAAGCAGATATACAATGCAAAAGGATGCCCACATCCATCCGGTCGAGTACGAGTCGAGGAAGGCCATGACACACTTTTAACATTACATTTAAATTAACAGTGGTAGAGTCTCGCAGTTCGCTGCAAGAATGGGCCGGCTCGACCGGTGAAATACCGCGACCTCTCGGAATATCGGCGTCAAGTTGCTCGTGCCGCGTTTCGTTCAGTGAGAGAGGTATCCGGAGGCCCAATCCCCTTCCCCTCTCACACACTTAATGGACGGCAACACACCACGGTGTTTATGGGCGGTGAGTAGTTGCTTACCATCAGGTGACCCACTAGCTCGTTTGCCCTCCTATACCATAAAAAAAAAACTTGCCATGACCAAATAGTCATGAGTCCATGATGAGAATGTGATGTCACGAGCCCTAAAAATCGACGCGTAAGATATGAGTTAGGAAATTCAAAGAAGCGAGCGAGGACTTATGGCTCTCTATTTTCTTTGAAATTATTTAAGTATGTATATTTTACAGGTTACAGACAGGCAGACAGCCAACAAATTCTCAAAAATATTTCTAGAACTTACAAATACTCTGTGACAGTTTAGATACTGGTTGTTTCATTAATGTAATGACGAATCTCTAAATTAAAATATCCAACTTTGTTTGTTTGTTGTTTTATCATCGGAATTCTGATACAATGACAATCAATTTGTGGTGGCAAATGGTATTTTATTTGACGTGAATAAGGGTTAGTATTTATTATTGTTTACGTAGCTCTATGGCCTCCGGGCACAATTTCGTTGAGTTATGGGCTGGTCACCCCAGCGGCCGCGCGCAGGTGGACGAACCGTGCAAGGTCTCAATTTATTGCTAATTTTATTTGTATAGCGGTTCCTGTAAATTTTATTGTTTTGTTCACGAATATTCTGCACTGGACATATGCGCTTATGTGAGGATAAACGGCATAAAAATATTTATAGCGGCCATTTTAATTTTATGTACGGCGGGAAGCCTGGTAATGTATTAAGAGAGTTATAAAATTAGCCCCAATAAAATATAGGCCCACCATTACCAAATTGTTTTTTCTTTGACAGTATAAGATAAAAAAATACAGAACATAACGTAACTTTACGCCTTTTCACCCGAAGGTGTAGGCAGCAGTTCGACGGTTCCTAGAAAGCGTGAGCCCAGAATCGATCCCACGACTTTTGAATCTTTGTTATAATTAAGGTTTTTCTTAAGTTTTCATTAATTTATTATAAAGGAAATACAGAAATTGGTAGAATGTTCGCTAAAAATATAAGCGACCCAAATGTCTGTTCACTTTGCATTTCATCATACTAACCGTAAATGGAATCCGTGGAAAGTTCGTAAGACCCCCGTGCAATTTTAACAACCAATAATCATAAAACCTAATGTAGCCGAGATAACTGTCATGTCTTCACAAACATCCACATTATTCCCGAGTAATTTGGAATACACGAACATTTTCAAAGTTTTTCATTTTCCCTAAATTGCCATTTATGCCGAAAGTCACCTGCAACAATTTTAACTTGCAATCAAAAATAATATTCATTCTACATTGTTCCAGCTTCAATTGTTGATTATATTGAAAATATTATTTTAATTCCATTGTTTTGGTCGTTTTTTGTCACACATAATACAAAAATATTTGTGCTAGTTGACCTAGCGAATTTTTTTTGCCTCAGAAGCAATAAGAAGAAATAAACATGGTCATTATCCCTAAGATAGACAATAGACATACACCATGGCGGACTTTTTTATAGATGTATCATAATGTGGTACGTTTTTTGATTTATCGTTTAAGGATTAACCCTTTTACAATTTTGTTTGTAAAGATTTTTTGTAAAGATCCTGATATTTTATAAATAAATATTTAATTTTCTTTCATGGTCTGATGTGGGTTTACCAATAGTAAAAATCATATTTTTAACTTCAACTTTTTGATTTTTATTTCCAAATGTTGTATTTCCAGATACCCTCTATATCAATGAAAATAGCTTCTGAACGACTACCATTTTTTGTTCATTACTAGTGAAAATGATCTCTGTAAAGATTTCGAAACGTCGGGAAATAAATAGAAAATAAGTTCTAAATAAACGCGATATAATCCACAGAGAGTTGTTTCAATGTTATAAATGTGATTCGGGAAAATCTAAGAAATAATTAACCAACTTATTTTTTATTTTTATTAGTCAAATCTTAAACATTATTCTGGGTTTAAATTTTCGGCTACTTTCTCTGCTCACCATAACGTTTTCGGTTTCTTTATTGATATAAAGATAATAAAAGTACGAATACAATTTATCGAAATCACAAATAGAATTTGCCATTCCTTATTCCAATGAGAATAAATATTTTCTGTAACCGTTACCAAGTTTCCGCTGACAAAGAGAAAGTGCAAAGGACTTATTTCTGTGCCAAAGGATTTGGGTCATTGGTTATTTCTACTGGGAATAGTTTCAGGTGAAGCTTACGTATTTTCCATTGTCCACAGAGGTTTATATACATGTGGAATACAGATTTTGGTTGTGGATTTTTTTTTGTAACCCTGGTACTTATTCTTTGTATCTTAAAACGTATAGTGAATTCTACTCAGCCCCTATAAATATCAATATAAAACTTCTTTAAAGGACAGGGACGGCTTAAGAGCTTCACCAGGGATATGCTCTTGAATATTAATTTTTATATCATTCTACGGACACTCCAGTCTTTATCGAAGTATGAATATTTGATCAAGGGATAACTAGGGCGATTTTCGTGTGTTTTTTATTGATTCTCCACGCGTTTTTCTACTCAAAGGTGTAGTAGGCAGTGGCTGTTAGGCCTCGACTCTCTCTCAAATTTTGACGACTAAATGGAAAACATGACGTAACCAATTGCCATATAAAGGACCATAATATGAGGAATATAATGCTGGCATTACTGCCGAGAACTACTATCATCATCATCATACTTATCAATTTAATCTACATTAACTGAACTATCTAGTATAGGTAATTAAGAATACTAAGTAATAACATTTAGTTTTATTGATTAATAATTTAACTAACGTGTTGTTAGGTATATCCATAATAAAGGTATAGCGTATTAAATGGTAGTTTCTAAGCTGAGGCTAGAAAGATAAACTTACTTAACTTAACACATAGTTATTAAGAGTGCACAAATATTAACCATTTGGTTTCTAAACGCTTACTTAAATCGTTTAACTTCTTGCTAAACGCTGTAGACTGTGTTTACTTAAATAACATGTTAAATCTACTTAGGTGGTTACTGAGCGAAGCCATTTTAGGTTGCAATTGAGTTCCTGAACCAAAGCTAGCTGACCAAACATTGAAGATTTATTTTACGTTCTCCCTTTTTAATATGCGAACCTTCTTATAAAAGGTAAAACTCGCAAGTAGGTCATCTGATGGTAAGTGACTACCGACGCCCATTGACACTTTCAACACGGATAGTGCTACAGTTGATTTTGGGCTTTTAATGTTAGACAAAAAGAAAATCGAAAGGGTAATGGGGAATATTCAGAATAGTGTGCCTTTATATACCTTTCTCACCGAACTAAACGCAGCATGAGCCACTTTACGTCGATATTCTGAGAGGTCGTAGTATTTACCCTACTGCATAAATGGGGTGGCTCATTCAGTGGATTGAGCCACCCCATTTATGCAGTAGGCTATAACTTAATGTCATTGCCCTAGACATTAAACTAAATTCGTTTGTGTTATGGGATAGGTGGGCAAACGAGCAGGCGTGTCGCCTGATGGTAAGTGATCAGCGCCACCCACGGACACCGACCTTTAAGCGAGTAGGATTGGAAATGATGGGGACGGGGGGTAGGCCTCCGGGTACCTCTCTCATCGATGATGCATGCCTCAAACGCGGTAGGACCCAATTTATGTCAATCTTCAGAGGTCGTCGTATTTCACCGGTCGAGCCGGCCCATTCTTGCAGCAAATTGCTTAGCTCTACCACTGTTTCATCAAAAATTAACATACAGCGAAGACAGCCGTGAACATTGATTGAGACAAATATTGTTATGTATGTAGAGGTAACGAATATTAAGTGAACAAAATCTGTCTTTTTATGTTCAGCTAAACAGGAGATATTGCTGTAATAACATACAGAAGCAGTAGGTCTTCGCTTAAGCTAAGATTATAAAAGCTTAGCTTATGTTTGTATAGAGCGTGTTATGAACTCGTACTTTCTCAGAGGAGTTGCCGTTCGCTCACGAGGATTATTACAATTGCAGACGATAAAAGGGGGAAACGACACCTGCTAAATATTAAAATGGTAAAACGTATAAACTGAATGTTATGTTTGACGCGACGCGTGTTAGCGACTTTATGAATTTTCTATATAGAGTATGTATTAGAGTCTCGGTGGTCCAGTGGTCGAGCACACGGCTTCTGATCCAGAGGTCCGGGTTCGAATCCTGACACTGGCTCACACCAATGACTTTTCGAAATTGTTTTTCGGAAGTTAAGTGTGATAAATATCGATGACTTGAAAACTTTGTGCCCGGTATGGCACTATTTGGGATGTAAACATAACGGCGAGACGAAGCTTAACAGCCGCTGCCTACACCTTCGGATAACAAAAAGCGTGAAGTTATGTTATGTTTATATATATTTTATACTGACCTGACCCAGCAAACTTTGTTTCGTTAGCAATAAATAAAAAGTTTTTTAAAAAGTTCTAGCTAGCTGCCAATAAAAATCCCGTCAAAATCGGTCCAACTATTACAGGGATTACCCCGGAACAAATAGACAGAGATTCAGGCAACATTTAAAAACAATTCTGGTGGTACTAAGCAGTTATTGCTGCAGCAGAATGAATGAAATAGAAAGCAGTTATTACAGCAACATTACAGACAGACACTTCAATTTTATTTATATGTATATACAATATAATATATTTACCACCCCGAGTAATGGACCGGACCGTACAGCAAAAATGATCTACGTTTGACTATCTTTCATCTATTTGAGCGTACACTAAAGTGGAGCAACACGTAAACAACGTCATAGGTGGAGTAACTTTTAAATAAATATGTAACATACTTTTAGTAAAATATAGAAGGATCTTTCAATAATAATAAGAGACAAAAATGTCGTCTTATTAAACAGTCTACAGTTGTTTTTTTTTTTAATATGAAATAACAGGTTGTTTCGTCTCATATATTCCGTTTTAGCCATATGTACTTACAAAGGCACAAAGATGTAAATAATGATGACGTCAATTTTACTAATCCATATTTGTTTCGATTTTTACTTTTTCGGTGTTTTATGTTTTATTATTATTGTGTCTAGTAAAACAAATCTCTTTAAGAAATCATCAGATATCCATGTCTCCTTTTATCGGATAGGAGGGAAAACGAGCATGCACCTGATGTTAAGTGACCAGCGCCTGATACCTGCAACACATATAGTGTTACAGTTGCGCTACCGATCTTTAAGGAATAGGATAGGAAAGGATGGGGAAGGCAGGCTCGACCGGTGAAATACCAAGACCTCTCAGAAGATCGACGTAAAGTGGCTCATGCCACGGTTTCGATCGGTGAGAGCGGTACCTGGAGGCCTACCTCCTCCTCTCACCAAGACCTCTCTCACCGATCGAAACCGTGGCATGAGCCACTTTACGTCGATCTTCTGAGAGGTCATGGTATTTCACCGGTCGAGCCTGCCTATTCGTGCAGCGAACTGCTTGGCTCTACCACTGTTAAAGTTAGTTCTCGGACGACACTGCAAAATTGCCTTTTAAACGAGTAACAACAATTGGTTGTCATAAGAAGGAAATTAAAAATTCATTCGCAATATTCACAAAATTCACTGTCACGTTTACATAATTCATTTCAGGAATTATTTCAATTTTGATTTCCGTATTCATTTTATTGCTACATTTCTATTGTAGATTCACAGAACCACCCCGAGGGAGGTGCGCAACCAATTACACCAGACTTCCGAGACACTCCAGGATAAGATTGAAATTGAATGGTCCCAGTGAATGTAGAATAAATAATTTTAAACGTAATTTTGTATTAAATGACAGGTTTCTTGGAGTATTATTAGTGTTGGAAGTAATTTCGAAAATTTATTGTTTTGCTGATGATGATGATGATTTTTCTCTGTGGTCTCGGTGGTCCAGTGGTCGAACACCCCGCTTCTGAATCAAGAGGTCGCGGCTACGAATCCTGGCTCACACCAATGAGGTTTTGAAATTATTTTCGGAAGTTATGTGTGATAAATATCGATGACTGAAAACTTTGTGCCCGGTATGGCACCTTTGGGACGTAACCATAACGGCGAGTCGAGGTTTAACAGCCGCTGCTAACACCTTCAGGTAGAACAGGCGTGAAGTTATGTTATGTTTTATTTTAATAGCTTAGTAGCTTAGCATGTGAACATCTGCTTTAGAAATTCTGAGTTCTAACTCAGGTACATAATAATCTTTTCTAAGCGTATAATATATGAAATAGGCTGAAAACTGTTATTGGGCTAGCTTTTTATAACATGAGGCTAAATATATCACTTGACGAGGCTAGATATGCGTGCTTACAGTATTAGATATTAGTATTTCTTGTGTATTGAGTACAATGTAGTAATGTTTTAATCGGCTATTTCTCTGTGAAGTAGCATAACGATATAGGTATAGCTTAAAATATTTCTTAATAAATGAAAATCAACCAAAAAAACCTCCAAGTTCTTATTTTAAATTCTATTAAATAAACATAATTTTTCGAATTAGAATACAGTGCTTCAGATTTTACTGTTCACGAAAAAAAAGCTCTTCTCTTTTATAATATTAGCAGAGATAAAATAAAAACCAATCATGGGTAGATACAGAAAATGGGTACTACATAAAATAAAGTGGAAAATGCCTTCCTAGTTGAATCCATTTCGATGTGCACGGGAAGCTGGAGCACCTTCTTCCCGAATAACATTTCAGTTTCCTGGAAAATTTTAGTATGCCGTGAACCAACGGCGCGGAATGAAGACGTTTCCTCGTTTCGAAGAATGCCAAAGACTTTTGGATATTTTCCGCATACATCGCCGACTATGTTTAACCGAGATCGTAATATTTGTAAATAAATACGTAGTCTATTTAAAAATGTGTTTTGGCTCTGCTAAACATTTTGCTAAATTGGTAGCTGCATAAGAATGTTCTTTGTATGAACGAGCAGAAAATCATCGATATGAAGCAGCTAAGATTAAAATAGCGATATGAAATACATAATACAAACATATCTGTTTAAATTTGATAAAACTATTCACGCCACAAAAATTGTACTCAGATTTTATACAAATAGGAAAGTTTCGAAACTATTATCTTAACAGTAGTAGAGCCACACAGAGCGCTGCATGAAAGGGCCGGCTCAACTGGTGAAATACAACGACCTCTCAGAATTGACACATATCGCGTTTCATTTGGTGAGAGAGGACTCCGGAAAGAAGAAAGAAAGAAGTCATTGGTGTGAGCCCGGAATCTATCCGGTATTGTCTCAAATGTTCCAGCAAGAGACCAGACGGGATGTCTCTTTTGCCTTGGAGGATGGGTAGGCCTTTGGTGTGGGTCGCTACTTGCGTCGACACCCTTGCGCCATCGCATCTTCCAAGCACGGTAGAGGTGGCCGATGCTGCTGCTGCTTCGGCAGAAAATCTCAAACGGCACAAATATAGAAACCTTGTAGGTGATTATGTATTTGAGCCGTTTAGGATTGAGACTTTGGGGACATGGGGTCCGAGTGCTCGCGCACTTTACAAAGATCTTGCAAAGAGGCTGATCGAAGCCTCTCGCGACCAGAGGGCTGGTATATTCTTCGCATAGAGGATTAGCATTGCCATTCAGCGTGGCAATGCGGCCAGTCTTCTGGGCACGCTGCCAGTAGACTGAGATGCGGAGAAATTTGATTTCAGGTAGTTTTTTAATTATATATATATTTTAAATAATGTAATTGATTTATTTCTTCTTATTCTTGTAAATAAAATGTTCCACATTACTCGGATACAAAATATTCAATATGTCAATCTATCCATAGTAAGCTGATTCTCATATAATTGGGTTCAACGGCTATCCCATGGTCGAGTAACAAAAAACCAAACATTTTCATAAAAAATTCATAATTACAATATATTATTAAGATGTTATCAACTATGATTATTTGAAAGTCAAAGTAAAACTAGTTTTACACGCACGTGTACCCTTAATACGATGACGTCAATGTTTCATGAAGGTATAAGTTGGAGTGTCTCAGCAGGGTGCCTGGCATGCCCGTAGTGCCCGGCGGCAACACGACACAAGGAACCCCGCAGTTGCCACATTAAATGTATTAGACTAACGAATTAATTATTACCAACTGCTTTTAGAGACCTGGACTTCCATGTTCAAATATGGTTACATCATAAAAACTATAGGTGTGTACACAATTTAAAACATATTACAAATGTTATAAAACAATAAGGTACAAATATTGTACATTTTCAAAGGAAATTAATTCTTGACACAAGTTCTATTTATTTAGCTTAATATAAGTAGGTACAAAGAATGTAAAGCCACATGAAAAACAATTATTAAAATTAAAAAAATAAGAATAAAATATTTTTTCTTAAAATTTTTAAGTATTGACATATTAGCCTTATTATGTATATATTTTTTTTATGGGATAGGATGGCACACGAGCAGGCGTGTCACCTGATAATAAGCAACCAACGCCGCCCATGGACACCAGCAACACATAGTGTTACTGTTGCGTTACCGACCTTTAAGGGATAGGGGATAGGAAAGGATGGGGAAGGGGGGTGGGCCTCCGGGTACCTCTCTCACCGAACGAAACGCGGCATGAGCCACTTTACGTCGGTCTTCTGAGAGGTCGTGGTATTTCACCGGTCGAGCCGGCCCATTCATGCAGTGAACTGCTTGGCTCTACCACTGATAAAATAATAATAAAAGCTTGTCACGTCGTTTAACGCGTAACTTCGAACAGTCCAGCTCCTTCATAAGGAAACCTTATATTTCAGCTTGGAGCTCTCTTTTCCTTTTACTCGCAATGAGCCTTTTTACTTGGTACCTCTGTTGTAAAATTGCATTAAAAATATCCATTCCGCCATCTCAAATTATCCGCCATATTGGATTTAGACTGATGTCACACATCATATTAAGCATTATCATACATTTGTATCCTATATTCATTCAAGTGAGTGGTTTGGTGATAACTTTAAAGTGATATTCGAACTCAAAATCAATTCCAAGAATACCTTTTTTATGTAAAGAATGAGATACAATAAAGCTTCCGGGCCGAATCACACTGTAATTTCCATAAAGAAAAAATCATAACCAATATTTTACAACTACCATTCAAAGTCACTAAAAAGTCCGATTCAAATGTAAAAAAAGCGTTATGAGTTTCCGTATATATGTTAAACTAAATTTTATTTCAATTTTTACATTTTAATAGAATATTATTATAATATTTATATGGAATAAAAGTTTTGAACTTTTCCATAAATTTTAGATGTTTTTTTTTTTCATTTTTTTAAGTGCAATACAAAAGCAACAATAGCATAAAATAGGTACGCATGGACATTGGATTGTACGGCCCGCCAAGTCTCATCGGCGGACATATAATTCAGTTAACCAATGAACCACACGCTGTGTCCAGGGAACACTGGATTGAATCGGGATCAGGAAACGTATACAATGTTTGTGTAAACTCCCGTGGAGTTAGAAAATTTATTCCAAAAATGACATAAAACTTACTAAATTGAAAAAAATAAAAGGAAAAAATAACGCACATGTCCATTCCATGTTCGGTTTCTAATATTTAGAACAGAGTATAGAAGCAAACATATCATAATGTGTCAATATATAAATTTCTTGTAACATTTCTTAGACTTATTATGAGTTGTTCATTTTTATTGTTATTATATCTAGCGATAACGGTAATATGAATAAATACGGTGAGCAACGTGAAATTGTTTCAATCAAAAATTTTACGATACGAATTTTATAGGGCGAAGGAAATTGGCCCGTAATCATTCATACATTGAGTACGAATTTTTGAGTAATTGATGATTTAAAATATTTCCGAATGTAAATAGTTTAATAAACCCACATAATTAGTTTTAGTTTGATATACACCTAATTATTCAAATGCAAATTATAGATAATAAAGTCAGATTTCCATTAAGACAAGCAAACATTTACATAGTATCGTTTTAAACTTGAGTATCGATTAGGATCTTGCAAAACTTACGAGTCGATTATCTTACAGACCATCTACCCACTTATTAGTTACCATATTCCTACTGCAATGGCGGTAATTATCATATAAAATAGGACGACTGTCTATAAAACTTGGTCGTTAAATTGCATAATCCAGCGCTGTCAGTATCCCGTGTAACGTTCATAAAGATATTTTGTAGAGTTCTTTACGACATTGAAACAGGCATTCGTCCAACTTCAAAACTTTTACGGATGCATTCATATTATTAGTTCCAAAATCAATACTGGTTCTGACTACGTGTTCTAGTCATCCGAACGACATGGTAAATTGTTGTTTTGTGTTACGTTTGCACTGTGAACCCGGTTTTACGGCGTGGATCGGTGAATTTCCCCAGAGTGCAGTAAAAACCTCTCTGTCAGACAGGACTCCATCGGCAATTCGATTCAGGGTTGATACCATGTCACAATTCAGTGTTGAAAACGTGTAATATCCAAGCATCTAGTGTTTCAAATAACTTTTGACTTTTTTACACGACGCGACAGAATTCAAGAAGCCGTAGCAATTCTAATTCCTGATATCAGGACTATTTTCTCCGATTTTCCTTCACGAATAGGGGATGTTCGAGGTAATGGGTCTCGCTGTGAAATATTCTCATTACTTGGGCGGAATCTTTTTTTACTTTACTGCGCGAATCGCTCCCACCCAACCCTCTTTTTCTTGTTCAGTCAAATACGAAGTTTTCTTTCGTTCTCATCGGTTGCGAAAGAAAATGACTAATAAGAAAAGCAAATGATAGCAATCTCCCCAAGCTGCGCTATGTTAATTAAACTGGAGATGAAAACTTGCATCTATAAAACTTCTGTCCTAATGGAGAGATCTTTTTTATAAGGTGTCGTAATAAAAATATATTATTATATGTAGATACGACTTCATAGCTTTACGAAATTCTTTCATCATAACCATTAAAAGCTAAAATATCACCAAAGAAACTCTGGAAACAGGTAAAAAAACGTCCAGAAATGTCTCCTCTATATTATCTTTTCAAGCAATATATATGTCGACCGCCCTCGCAAGTTTCTTTAGTAATTTTCAAACAACCTACCTACTAACAATAAATTTACAAGATTGATGTTAGATAGAAAAATGTATTTACTTAAGTATGTACTTACATTAGACGTGTAACTTAATATGTTAGCAATGTCTATTAATCTATAAAACACACTATAATTTAAGTTAAAAATGTTAATGGTATCACTGGTGTCAAAATGATTGAATAGTTTAAAATAAACTTGAGAAACACTAGCACCGACTATAAGCTATTTTGGTGTAAATTTGTCAACAGTATTTAATTTCTTTGAGGAAAGTTGTTTTTAAAATATATTAATATTACTATTATCACTATAATTTGTTACACAAGTTTGTTTTCGTGTTATGTCGTCTAAACTGAGTTTGCTGTGATATGTGTACATCAACGCCCGTTATTTTGGAAAGTGTAGACAGCAAGCAGGTCACTTAGGTGATGATACAATTTCAGTAAATCGACTACATTTTTTCAGTGATACGATTTCTTAAATATGTACCTATTATCTTGGGTCCTCTCAAACACAGGTTAGACTTAGAGGCTATATCTAATCAGAAATTAACTTGGGACCTCTGAAACAAAGGTTAGACGACTAAGAAGCTAAACCTTAGGTTAAGGTAATAAGACGACGGTAAAAATGTCCAAATTTTTGTTAAAGTTATATATATACTCTCTTATTACGTATTAAGAACCAAAACAAGTACAAAATTTGCGATTTAAAAAATCCTTTAGAATAATGCTTTACTAATTCAAATGAATATTTTAGAAAAGCAACAAAAAAACTGTCATACATTGTTCGTATATTTTCTCCCTTCATCTGATTAATTCAGAACAACAAAGAAGATTAACCACTAACCTAACACAACCATAAAAGATGTGACAAATAAACTCACATTTTTTTATACCACTTATTGATTTAACAAGTGTTCCACATGTAGCAGAAACATAGGGACCCTCAAAGCAAAGAAACCCCATTAGAAACCACATGGGACTCGCCCTTGGCAAAATCAGAGAACAGGTTCTCAACATGGAAAGAAAAGACTCCAATAACGCCCCCGATTTAGGTAACATTGGTAAAATAAAATTATTCACTATTCTCTTTGACATGTATGTTTAAATTTAAATATTCACTTTTTATTTTTTCGTAAACACCCAAGATCATTATTTATGCGGAGGGAGATATGGTTCGGAACCCGAAGAGCACCGCATTTGCGGCGGTGTCCGGATACTCTCTGTGGACCTTGAAAATTCAGGTGAGGGATGTACGTGGAGATGTCGCGCCAGTTTGTACCGATATTCGCAGCAGGTCTCCATGGTAAAGATCCTCTAGTCGATAGAATAATGTAGGAAAGTAGCTACTAGTGACTCGATGAGTTTTAAACTCTATGATAGAGTTGGATTTAGAAGCTCAGTGTAAATTATATTAGTGAAATACCTATTTCTAAGTTGAAGACATTTTGTGAAACAGTCATGAGATATGATGTCATTGCAGTAGCTTTTCAAGCAGGTTACTCTTACTTACTAGATGACCCCAATAGAGGGTGTCAACATGAATCTACTTTGAGAATCGTGAACTTTTTACACCAGCATCCCATGGGGCTAGGTAACGCGTGGTTCCGCTGCACATTTTTACTTTTACCACTAATCGGTGCACTCGGATCGTAAAAGCGAAACCCCAGGGTCCCGAGGGAGCATCAAATACAGATACTTACTATACAGTATTATACAGTGTCACATTATGTGCTCCAAATTAATTGAATATGGATTTAATTTGAATGAATTTGTTACAGTCTGTGGGGATAGAGTTTCTGTCGATTCATTTATTTCAAAAAGTTTAGCTTTAGTTTGCTTTAGCTGGTCAAATTTTCACAAGTCAAGGCCAAAGGTGGCGGAACCTATACCCGGACAAAATGTTGTCAGTCATCGATATAACCAAAACTTCCTTCACTTCAAAAAAGAGTTATGAAGAGTCATTAGTGTAAACCAGGATTGGATCCTAAGAGTTCTTGATTAAGAAGCGGAGTATTTGTTCCACTTGTCTGCAGACCAAAGATATTTGAGATTTTCACTAAATTTAAAAGAAAAAAAATCCCTTATTATTTATTAGCAGTTCGCTGCATGAATGGGCCGGCTTGACCGGTGAAATGCAACGACCTCTCAGGTCGACGTAAAGTGGCTCATGCTGCGTATCTTTCGATGAGAGAGGCACCCGAAGGCCCACCCTCTTCCCCATCCTTCCCTAACTCCTTCCCGTTAAATACGCTTGCTCGTTTGCCCTCCTTTCCCATAAAAAAGGAAAAAAAAGAATAACTAAGCTCCGTAATTTAATTTTTATTCTTCCGTTTGATCTCTAATACCAGAGTATTCAACAAATTTATGATAAGGTATGTTAAAATTAATATGTTTTTGTTAAAATGTGGTTGAAAAAGATTTGTTTCTACTTGACTTACAGGCGTTTTGCTACTGATCCCTATAAACCCTTTCGAATATATTATCTAACTTACTACTTACTTACTATTATTAGATTTAAAGGTTGCTTAATTTACATACAAACATACATAACTTCACGAAATGTCCCTTACGGGGTAGGCAGAGAGAACCGAGCGCCAAAGCCACGATTCTCACAAGCATGCACGTTTCTACCCTATCTCATAACAAATGTTATAAACCTTGTAGGCGATATTTGTCTTAAAAATCGTTGTAAAATCTTCCTAGAATATAAATATTTTCATTGGCTGAATTAAGACTACAGCGTTAGCAAACATCTATAAATTTTACAATACATATCCAAGATATATTCATATCGTAATCTATATTCGATCTGATATTTGGCATAGATTTGGCATTTCTCTGGCATCACTTGGAACCTTATTAATTTCTACCAGCAAAATATACGTCTGTAAATATTTCACTATTTATTTTCATATAATTCAAGATAGAGATATGAAAACGCAATTCAAGGGTTCTTATTTCTTTTTCAGTTCTTGAAAAACTTCTTATAGCTACAAGAAACTCGAACTCCATATAACGTCATCTTTTAATTCATTTTAATAAAGATTACAGTTCCACTGTTGAAAGTTATTTTGTGTAGGATATAAAAGTATACCTTTTTTATTTCGTTGGTAACGGGTATTGGCACCGAAAGTGCTTTTCGAAACTTTTCATAATTATTTTTCAAACATCACTTACGTACATAAATTAATTGAAAAGTTTAAACCACCTAACTTCTCATCATATTCATAACACACAAACATAGAAATATCTTCTGGTAACATCAGATAAGAAGTATATGATATCAAAACCATATATTTTACAGTAGCAGAATATTTGAAAAGCTCGGTAGTAACAGGCCGGAATCCACGGAGGCAACAGTGAACCATATTATCCGATGATCTCCTGGCCGTTTTGGGTTTATATCTGCAAAATTTCACGCACCCTTGTAATAATAACACAGGAAGAGGCTCTTATCTACCCTTGTTGCGATCAGACCAATGCCAAACAGAAAGCACCACCGCACCAAAAAGGGTACCACTATATCATATTGGCACTTTCGACAGAGGATTTAGTAATATTTCATGCTCCTTAAAGGATAACGGAATCAACCCCTCGTCAAAAAGTAAAATGTAATAAGGGTGCTTCAGTACAAAAATAGAAACTAATACGAACCTAGTACCTACATGATAAATGATTTTTAGTTTTATCTGTTACTTATTCGGTTAGTTCTTTTTCATTCCAAGTAACTTCATAAATTGCCAAGTATTTTAGTACGATATAAAAATAGGGAAAGACTATGTTGCTGAACGTTGGGCATAATTTAGTTATTTTTTACTTCACACCTTTTTCTACTCGAAGGTGAAGTCAGCCGAAGCAGTCTCAACTAGCGTAATTTTCGCGTCACACATAACTTCTGAAAATACTCCCAACAGTCATTATAAACACATTTGACACATTTGACGGGCCTCGTGGCACATTGGTAAAACTACCGGCTGCAGCAATGAGGTCGGGGGTTCGAATCCCACCCGAGCACAAATATTTGTGATAAACATGAATTTGTGTGTGGCGTCTGAGTGTTTTTCTATGTATTATAAGTATGTATTTACAAAAGAAAAGTATATATGTATTAGTATCCGTTAGCTAGTATCCATAACACCAGCATTTAGTTGCTTAGCTTGGAACTAGAGGGCGCTGTGTGTATTGTGTCCAAGATATTATTATTATATTAATAATCATAATCTAGTTTTACCATCGATATCCATAATAATCCATATTTGAGTTGATCAATATGGATACACTCAAGGCTTCCGTAAACCTAGTACATAGAGTACATAGCTCACATAGTGTAATTGCAAACAATCTACCTTTTAAATGTTCACTGTTATTTTTAGGCCTTGATATTACCACTAAACAATAAAACAATTCTACGCAAAATTTACGGAACAACAATATCCCGTAAATTTAACAGATCTCAATTCAAACGCTTAGGGAAACAACAATCCATCATAATGACAGGTTTTATACCTACTTCCCATGGATGCACAAAAGTAGGGCAGTCAACAATTGCCCTCGCAGAACTCCTATAAAGCTCATTATAAATCCGCATAACCGGTTCCTCATCAAACTGCTGACGTGTAAATGTAAACAAAACAATGACTCGCTAATTCCCAGACGCACCCTCACTGAGGTAATGTTGAGGTGTGGTTCGTATCCAACCGTAATGAAAGAAATATTGGCGGGAAATGACTTTCTCTCCCAAACTCCCAAATATATTATGAAACAGCTGTCTATAGGTCTATATGTATTTGTTTACTTCTGTAGGTAGTCTAATGGATTAGTGCGCCAATTTAAGCTTAAGAGCTCCCTAGTTCTTAATCTGATGACACGAATTGTGTTTCCGAAGTTGTTTTTTTTTATGGTATTTGTAGGCAAACGAGCAGGCGTGTCACCTGATGGTGAGCAACAAACGCCGCCCACAGATACATGAACACAAATAGTATTACAGGTGCATTGCCGGTCCTCACAATGGGATATGGAAGGTGTCGGAAGTGGGATGGGAAGGGGATGGGGAAAGGGGTTAGGCCTCCGAATCACTGATCACCGATCGAAACAAGGCAAGAGCCGCTTTAATACGATATTCTGTCGAGATTCGTGGAATTTCATCGGTCGAGCCAGCCCATTCATTTTGCGAACAGCTTGACCCTACCACTGTAGTCACACAGAATAGGCATGAAGAAATTGTCCAAGAAATCAGCTACAGGATAAGCAAAAATTTTAAAAACTAATTATCCTATTTAAAAATTTTTGTTAGTTACGAAAATAAATATAATTACAAATTAAAATAAATACGATAATATTTAGAAATAAATATAATAGTTAGGGTTTTTCCATAACTGCGTTCGCGTTTCCCGTTTTTAGACTCGACATTTTGATTGAAGCCTTACAATAGAACATAAGTATTAATTTCCTGAAATTAATAATATCATATAATCGACGTTAATTTCAGGTTTTGTTATTTTAGAACTCGTTAGACGACGTACGATCACGTGCACAAATATAATTGAGAAACTTTTATATGATTTTTATTTAAATTGAAGGAAAATTAACAAATAAAAATTAAGAACATCATGTTAGTAACTATTCATATTTTACTAGCGTATAGTAAGTATACTTTCAGCATAGCACAACTTAAATTAATAGGTTCATATACTTACCTTACGTCATTATATAAAGTTCAATCTATTTGTTTTTCAGATTGCAGAAGAAGTGCAGTTTGCAATTTCAAAGATTTGTTAGTATTAATGCATAGGATAAGAGGGCAAACGAAAAGGCATGTCTCCTGATGGTAAATACTCAGCGTTGCCTATGGACACCTGCAACACATACAGTTTTAAAGTTGCATTGCCGACCTTTAAGGGAGAAGGATAGGAAAGGATGGGGATGGGTTGTGCCTCCGGGTACTTCTCTCACTGAACGAAACGCGACATGAACCACTTTACATCGATCTTCCGAGAGGTCGTGGTATTTCACCGGTCGAGCCTGCCTATTCACGCAGCGAACTGCTTGGCTCTACCTCATATAAGTAAAAGAAAGTAAATAGTTCTTTCCTTTAAATAACAGACAAAATCGAACCACTTTCGTTTCAGTCATTTCAGAGAATCACACTCACAATAAACGTTTTTCAGTTGCAGTTTTATAATAAATATTCTATTATAATATATATTTTATAATTTATATATAAATGGAAAAATATTCAAGCTAGTACGCTGATAAGCTAAGCTAAGCTATTAGCGCCGCCTATAGACTTCTACAACATCGAGAGGGTCTATCTAAGAAGTCGTGGTATATCACAGTTCGAGCCGGACCATTCATTCAGCCAACTGCGTAGCTCTTGTACTACCTTTGCAAAAGATCTTTAAAATATTATTAACGTCGCGTAACGTAAATATATTCCGCAGTACATTTTCCACGATCGCGTGACGCGCCGGTCGACAACCACGCGAAGTTTTATGTCACGTTTGAGGTATTATACCAATACTTTGCGTGTTAGTCTATTATAATAAGATTTTAACAAAGCCTCGAGTAATTCTAGTACAATGGGTGCCATTTTCAAATAATATTATAACCCGGTACGATTCAGGATTACGACGCTTTTATATCGCAATCCACTTGTCTGAATATTTGTAATGTTTATGATAACGTTCTTTTTTTAATGTTATTTTTTTTTCACTGATTTATTTCTTGAAAGACAATAATAGACTGGAACTGGATTTAACGCTTTTAATGTTTATCTAATTGTCGGGAATTCACGGCATGGTTATAAAAACGATTGATATTTTAAACGCAGCCCAGTTTTTATTCTGCTTAGGGGTTAAGTAGTGTCATACTTACAATCGATTTGATTGATACTCCACATATTATATAAATTCCTAATACAAATTGGAGTTTTAAATTCTGAATAAATATTCAGAGTTGGGAATCTGAATACTGGATAGACGCCTGAAAAATTAATTAGTAAGACGACATAATAGATACTTAAATTACTATTAGTAAATAAAGTGGTCTATGCCTTCCTTATATATCTTTCTTATGTTATTAGGTGTATATAGGTGTGTTTTCGTTAATAAATTAATTAACATAAAACATAACATAACTTCACGCCTTTTTCTACCCGAAAGTGTAGGCAGTGGCTGTTAATCCCCGACTCGCTGTTATGTTTACGTCCCTAATGGAATAGGGGGCGCACCTATTGCCATACCGGGCACAAAATGTTCAGTAATCGATATTTATCACGCTTAACTTTTCGAAAAGATCGAAAAGTCATTGAAGTGAGCTAGGATTCGAACCTGCGACTTCTTGATTCAGAAACCGTGTCCGCGACCACTGGACCGACGAGACTATTTTCTAAAAATAAATAGTAAAATAAAATTTATTCCGTACAATACGATAGCATCTTCTGACACAAACAATAACAAAATTAATCAAATTCCAAACACCGACTTCAATCAAGGATAAATTGCCAACAAGTATTTTAATTAATACCGAAATAGTATAAAACCATTTATTGTTTGTTAAACAAAAGAGCTATTTATTGATTTCTCTTCGCGGACCAAATTAATAGTGGGTTCTAATATGAAATATTAGTATCAGTATTATGGTTAACGTTTAATTTACAATTTCATTCGTATCGCGAACATGCTGCTTAAGTTAAACGAAATTATTGTTATTTTGTTTATATATACATACATTTTTAATAACTCAACACCCATCACGCAACGTCGTAAATATAAATCTTTATTACTTTAATAATTGTTTTAGAACTATTAATTATTATGCTTTAATTAAATTAATAGTCATATACGTGTTATAATTTGGATAAGCGAACGACTGTTTACCTGTCGGCCATAATGTTCGTGGTAATGAAATTGACATACGTTAAAAATTAATATCCAATACATATAATAATATAATAATAATAATATCTTGGACACAAATCACAGCGCCCTCCAGTTCCAAACTAAGCAACTAAATGCTTGTGCTATGGATACTAGATAACGGATACTAATACACTCGAGAGCAATGAATCCGGGTCACTTAAAGAATCCTAAAAATCTCGGAAACTAAAAATGCTAGGTTAATGCAATAAATTGTATTTAATAGACAATGTAATACTCCTTAAATGAAGGTATTAAAACTTCTTAGTTATTGTAAAGTTATATCATAAAAAAATCAAATTTGAAAAAGGGCCACTTTCGAAGATGGAACTACGAAATTACAGCATTTGGCAGTATATACATGTCAAAATCTCGCACCGTTAAGACGTATAAAGTTTTACTGGCATATTTTAATTCTAATTTGTGTTTGGAAATCTATTTTAAGTAGTGAATTGCTGTTCAACTACTGTTTTTAAGTGTATACTACCCAATTAAATATTGAGTGAGTGGAAATACTTTATAAACTGTCTAATTTAAAGCAAATATTGATATCATCGTCGTTGAATTTATCAGACTACCCACATCTCGTTTTTTTTTGTGCTTGTGGTTTCCTTATCATTGGAGATCCGCCGAAGAGAAACCCTCTGACGATAATATAAGTGACGGCTGTCATTTGAATTAAGTTATAATCTTACACAATAAAATGGCTTCTGTGTTCACGTCATGGGGATGTTGCGGTAATGAAGAGTTGAAGAGAAATGAGAAGTTCATTAAATGCCTACGCTGTAAAAAAATATATCATTTTTTATGTCTCTCTATACCAGAAATATCTAATAACTCAGATGTCTATCGTCAATGGGAATGTCCGGAATGCCGGAATCTGCTTCTTAGGGCTGTTAAAAAAGATAGCACGCCACTACGTAATGTCAACTCAGCTCGTGGGAGTAAGAGATTGGCTCCCAACTCTCCTCCTGAATCAAGCGCTATTACCGCTGAGGAAGTGCGCTGTATTGTACAAGATGTTATTAAGACTGAACTCCGTACGATGCTTCAAGAAATAAACAGTTCAGTGCTTACTATCATTAATAAGCAGCTGGACCCCATAAAAAAGGATGTACAAGACTTGAAAGTGTCATTAAACTTCCATACTGTTGAATTTGAAAATCTTCAGTCTGATTATGCTGCCACGGGACAACTAATGAAAACACTAAAGGACGAAAACAATCAACTACAAACTACAGTAGCTGAATTAAATCGAAGACTGAACTACTTAGAACAGCACGCAAGGTCTAGCAATTTGGAACTGCAATGCTTGCCTGAGAGAAAGGAAGAAAATTTGTACACAATTGTTAAACAACTGGGTTCCGTGGTTGGATGTGAGATTAAGGACGGCGACATCTTGCACACGACCCGCATAGCCAAAATTAACTCGAGCAGTACTCGTCCAAGGTCTGTTATCATTCAGCTATCTGCTCCAAGGATCCGAGATCAACTACTGGCAGCTGTTGTCGGCTACAATAAGAAAAACAAAGAATGCAAACTGAGCACCAGTAATTTTGGCTTGGGAGGCAAGAAAGGCCCTGTTTTTGTAGTGGAGCACTTATCACCAGCCAATAAAACACTTCACGCCATAACTAGACTAAAGGCAAAGGAGAAAGGATTTAAGTATGTTTGGGTGAGAAATGGTAGAATTTTTGTGAAAAAGGATGATAATTCAGGGCATATACTTATAAAAGATCAAGAATCATTGGGTAAAATTATGTAGTCTTTCTTTTAATATTCTTAAATAATTTTTTTTTCATGATATTATTATTTTTAAATTGGGAAAATTCAGTAATTTACATATCTATTACCAGAATGTCCGCGGTTTAAGAACGAAAACCGACACAGTCTATCGTAATATTTGTTGTAATAACTATGATGTTATAATACTGACAGAAACTTGGCTCAATAGTTCGGTTTTTAGCAGTGAGCTGTTCGATGATAGGTATATGGTTTATAGGAGGGATAGATCGTCGAGTGCAGGGTGTGGCCAGGGTGGTGGTGGAGTTTTGATCGCAGTAACTAAAAAAATAAAATCTAACTGCATCAGGAAATGGGAAAGCGAGTGCGAGGATATTTGGGTCGCTATTGATGTGCCAGGAGCCCATTCAGTGGGTCCAATATTTTTCTGTGCTGTATATCTGCCCCCTCCTGTGCGCCGGTCTTCTCTTGAGCATTTCATCGATCATTGCAATTCGGCATTTGAGCAGATGACAGATAGTCCTATTTGTATTGTGGGCGATTTAAACCTCGGTAATATAAATTGGAAATTACCAACTTACTCCCTAGGCCATCAAGGAGTGCTTAATACAAGTGAAATCCTGCTTGACTTTACTAACATTAATAGATTAACTCAATTTAATTTTGAATGTAACACCTCTGATCGCATTCTTGATCTTGTGCTGTCTACTCTTTCCACTTGTAAGGTTAGTAAATGTTCAAATCCTCTTAGTAATACGGACCCACATCACCCCCCCTTAGAAATTGATATCTGTCTCAAAAAGGAAGTTATGCTTCCGTATAATAGTGTTGACGCTAGACCAAATTATTTTAAGGGCGATTATCAATCAATTCGCAATTTTCTGGAAGCTCAGGACTGGAATATATTGTTTAATGGACTAAGCGATGTCAACGAGATGCTTGACGTTTTTTATGATGTTATTAATCAGGCAATACATAAATTTATACCCGTACGTGTGCCAAAGAATAAAAAGTTCCCACCGTGGTTTAGTCACAGATTGATCAGAATGTTAAATAAAAAAAATAGACTTAGAAGAAGATACAAAAAATATAAAAACCCCATAGATGCAATCGAACTGAAATACTTTAATAAATGTTGCGAATGCTTAGCCAGTGCCTGTTACAACAGTTATATTAAATGGATGGAAAGTGAGCTCAGAAAAAATCCCAAGTTATTCTGGACACACGTAAAGACAAAGAGAGGCGGATCTAGTGCATATCCGTTGTCAATGACGGATGGTTCAAAAACTTTTTCCGATGGTAACGAAATTAGTGAGTTGTTTGCAGACTATTTTGCCTCCGTCTATATCTCAGAGGTGAACACGGATTATAATTTCAAGTCCGAGTCCTTAAAATGCCTTGATAGTGATAGCTTGTGTTTAGCTCAGCTCCATATAGATCGCGATATCGTGTTAAATAAATTAAAAAGCATAGACATTAAGAAGGGTGCAGGTCCTGATAGAATTCCGCCGATTTTCATTGCAGAATGTTCGTCTGCTTTGGTCAGTCCACTTACGCATCTCTTTAAAAGATCACTAATATCTGGGGTTTTTCCCCAAAAATGGAAAATGGCAAAAGTAGTCCCGATCCACAAATCAAATGATATTAATCTTACTTCTAATTATAGGCCAATATCGATTTTGTCATCTTTTGCTAAAATATTTGAAGCCATAATCTGTCCACACATCCAAAACCATTTGAGACTGTATCTCAGCGTACATCAGCATGGATTTGTCGGGTCTCGATCAACATGTACGAATCTGGTTGGCTTCTGTGAACTTTTGATTAAAGCCATAGACACAGGCTATCAGGCGGACGTCGTTTATACTGACTTCAGCAAAGCTTTTGACAAGGTTTCCCATGCGATCTTAATATCAAAGTTAAGCTGCTATGGTATTTCTGGAGCTTTGCTGCAGTGGTTGATATCCTACTTGCAAAACAGAGAATTTTTTACTGTAATTAATGGTTATAGTTCTTCCATTCACCAGATCACTTCAGGAGTTCCCCAGGGTTCTCATTTGGGACCTATTTTATTCAATGTTTTTATTAATGACGTTATAGATTGTTTCCAGTTTTCTGAGGTTTTTATGTACGCAGATGATCTTAAGTTTGTAAGAGTAATAAAAACATCAGAAGATACCATCCTTCTACAAAGTGATCTAGATAGGCTTGTGCAATGGTGTGATAATAATAAAATGATATTAAATTCGAAGAAATGCTACCACGTGAAATATACGCGTAAAATTAATCATATAGTTTCTAGTTATAGGATAGCGAATAACAAAATAGAGGAGCTAGAAAAGATAAGGGATCTCGGGGTAACTTTTGATCAAAAAGTAACATTCATTCCTCACTTGGAAGATATTATTAAAAGAGCGTCCAGAACTTTGGGTTTCGTTCTTAGAATATGTAAATCCTTTGCTAATAACGAAACAAAAATTCTGCTATACAACAATTTCATTCGGAGTATACTAGAATATTGTAGTGTAGTTTGGCGGCCTCACTATGCAACACACTCGCTGCGTCTTGAACGGATACAAAAACGGTTTCTTTGGCACTTAGCGTTCTCCGATGGGGTTACCAAGACAATACTTTCTTATAATCGTAGGCTAAAATACTATAAGATGAATACATTATCCGGCCGCAGAAGTATAAATGATGTCGTGTTTGCATACAAAATCCTGAATAATAATATTGACTGTGCTGGACTGCTATCGCTGTTTAGACTTCGTGTTCCCACCAGGATGCCACGTACCTCCATCACACCACTATGTCCACCTCTTAGAAGGACAGTTCTGGGCTCTAATTCTCCATTAGCTAGAATGTGTAGAACTGTCAACAGCTGCAGCGATAGATTGGACCTACATTTTGACTCTCTCAGTAAAATCAAATTAATTCTTAGCCAAATAGACAACTTGCCGTAGTTATAATAGCACCACTTACGAGTACTTCTATCTGTTAGAATGTTTTATTATGTCTGTATTGCGACTTTTTGCTCAATTCCTTTTTCTAGGTTGAGTTTACTATTTTGTCAAAAGCCATTGTATTGAGTCTTAAACTACCATTCTATATGTTTTAATGTAAGCACTTTTGCATGTGGTGTTTACCTATAAGTGATTTCTACATTGTTTTATTTTATAATTATATGTGTTTTGTAAAGATCTAATGTAAGAAATTGTTGGTAAACCTTATAATAAATAAATAAAAAAAAAATAAAAAAAAAATTGGTTTTGCTTTTGTTTGTAATCTGTCATTTATGTGGGTACATAAACCATGTTGATAGTGCTCTATATTCATTATTCAAGCTGAAATTATGTCGCTTACGCCTGAAGAATGCACCAGAATACTTACAATGCTGGAAACCGGCCGGAGTCAGCGCGATACAGCCAGGACTGTTGGTGTGTCGCTGTCAACAGTACAAAGAGTTCTCCGACATTACGAAGAAACTGGTTCTAACCTACGCAGACCAGGAACGGGCAGAACCAGGTATACCACAGCACGAGAAGACCGATACTTGGTGAACACCATGCTTCGAAATCGCTTTCTCACAGGAACTGAACTCACCAATCAGTTTCGACGCCTCGGAGGAAGTAACCCAAGTGCATGGACAGTAAGACGTCGGCTTGCTGAATCTAACTTAAAACCCCTTAGACCTGCAAACGGCCCTAAACTGGAGCGTGGGCATCGTATTTCAAGACTAAGATATGCCCAGAGCCACGTAAATTGGAGTATTGAAGATTGGTCAAAAGTTATGTTCTCCGACGAATCAAAATTTATGCTCTACAAGCACGATGGAAGACACAGAGTGTATCGAAGACCAGGGGAAAGATTCAAGCAAGCATGCATCGAGGAAAAAGTAGCCTACGGTGGTGGGTCTGTACTTGTGTGGGCCGGAATTTCTTCTGAAAGTCGCACAGAGCTGGTGATCATAGAAAACGGCTCTTTAACTAGCGTAAGATATGTGGAAGAAATCCTCAATGATCACGTTGGTCCATTTATGGTCAATTTAGGTGAGGATGCTATATTTATGCATGACAATGCCCGACCTCATACAGGTAGGATTGTGAATGACTACCTTCAAGAGATGAACATTACTCGTATGGAGTGGCCAGCGCGCAGCCCGGATATCAACCCGATCGAGCATGCTTGGGACGAGCTAGGCAGATGCGTAAAACAACGAAACCCTCCCCCAATCACGCTTCGTGAGCTCAAAATTGCTCTCACAGAGGAATGGGAGAATATTCCCCAAAATCGTATAAGGAACTTGGTGTACAGCATGCCAAACCGCGTAAACGCAGTAATGGAAGCACGAGGAGGCAATACGAAGTATTAAAATTCAAGAAAATCGTAATAAAGTTCAAAAATTTCATGTTTCCTATTTTTGTTTTAAGGAGAGATCAGCAGATTTTTTCTTTATGTAATTTTGTGTTAATAAAATGTATGGTGACTCATATTTTTTTTACTTTCATTTAAGGAGTATTACATTGTCTATTAAATACAATTTATTGCATTAACCTATCATTTTTAGTTTCCGAGATTTTTAACATTCTTTAAGTGACCCGGATTCATTGCTCTCGAGAGTACATATATACTTTTCTTTTGTAAATACATACTTATAATACATAGAAAAACACCCAGACGCCGCACAAATATTCATGTTTGTCACAAATATTTGTGCTCGGGTGGGAATCGAACCCCCGACCTCAGTGCTGCAGCCGGTAGTTTTACCAATGCGCCACGAGGCCCGTCGTATATGAGTAGAAGTCACATTTTAGTTTATATCATTCACAATTAAAAAAAAATAGTATTAAGTTTGAAACAAGCAAGCGTGTCACCTGATGATGAGCAACTAACGCCGCCCATAGACACCTGCAACACGGATATACATATATGTAGAGTTACAGTTGCGTTGGCGGACTTTAAAATAGGCTAGTGAAGTGGTCTGAATTGGGATAGGGATGGTTGAGGGGAGGGGGGTTGGGCCTCAGGATAACCCTCTCACTGAGCGAAAGGCGGCATGAGCCACTTTACGTTAATATACTGCGAGGTGCTGATATTTCACCGGTCGAGCTGACCCATTGCAGCGAACTACGTGGCTCTACCATTATCATTGTATTTATTCTTTTGTAATATAATTGTATACTTGTAAAAGGAGAAATGCAGGTTGAAGGATGATGTGGTGACCAAAGTGGAGAAAAGTATGTTAAGATGGTTTGGTCATATTGCAAAAATGGATGAAAGCCGAAAAATAATGTGAGTGGCAGGGTCAGGATCGGGAGACCAAGACGGAGCTACCACGACCAGATAAATGATCTGCTTAAAAAAGCACCGACGTAAATGCATGACGAGATGTATGACTGTGGATGAGGCGAAAGATGTGTGTCAGGATCGTAGCTTGTGGAAAGCTAAAGTCTCTGCCTACCCCCATGGGATACAGGCGTGAGCTGAGTCAATAATGGTGACTAGTAGGGTAGGGTGATATAGTCGCCTATAAAGAAAGAACTGAACTGATGAACTACTTAATACAAAATTCATTGTACTATAACTATTTTTAAATTCATTTCTCTTTTAACGTTTATTTCCAACATTAGGAATGAATATGTTTCTATATTCATGACAAATTACTGACTTATATCACTCACCCTTATTAAACAATATAACAACAAAATAATACTTGTCCCTACTTGAAAGAAAGTTATGTACAACACGTACACAAAGTTAGTTATAATAATAATAATAAGTAAGCTTCATAATTACAAAACTTGCTGTGTTTTACTCAAACTTACCTACAGGCTTAATATTCCCGTCATATAAGCTAAATGAAGCTATAATTTTAAGCCTTGTAAATCATTACATAGTATAAAACAAAGTCGCTTTCTCAGTGATAATGATGAACGGGAATTAACGCGACACTTTTTTAGGTAAACAAATATTTACCTTGATTAGCTTGACGTTTCGGCCAAGTTGCACTGGCCGTTGTCACAAGCAGACTGCTTATGACCACGGCGAAGTGCAACCTGGCCGTGGTCACAAGCAATTAAAACAAGCAAGCGTTAATTCCCGTTCATCATTATCACTGAGTAATATACAACGCGAAAGTCGCTTTCCACTGTCTTTCTCCTTATATGCTTCTATCTTTAAAACTAAGTAACAGACTTTGATCAGTTTATTTTAATAGATAAAGGGTGCCAACGGGATGCTTTTTATCTATAATACCGGTATGATGTAGTAAAGAAAAAGTAGTAATGTAAGTAAGTAGAATGTAAACGATAAAAACAAAATATTTTCCACTTAAAAGACTAATAGTGGAAATTAAAAACCAATTTAATTTTTAAATATACATTCAAATATATATGGAATTTAATCAATTAATCATGTCGGTATATACGAGTATATACTTATATATATATATATAGTTTCTCAGGAGTCTTATTGTGAGTCAAGAGCCCGAATACTGAACCGCCATTCAAATATATAAGCGCTACTTGAGCGTTTAAGTAGCTGTCACATTAGACAGAATACGTGAAATTTGAGCAGTAAGTAGCACTTTATTGATTGTCAGATTTGAGTGGCGGTTCAGTATGCGGGCGAAGGTCTCTCTGATGGTTACCGTGGCTTATAGGCTCATTCACCCATTGCCGACCACATTGTTCTAGACACGCGGCCGCGTAGGTTTTTAGCAGGATTGTATTGAAATTTGTGTATAAAAATACAAAATGAAAATTAAATGGTCATAATTTCATGACGATACTAACTCAATAATTTCGTGACATTTTTGAACATGCAAATTTGTGTTAAGATAGGAGATTTAAAACCAGCTCACTTCCAAAGACATATTTCAGATTTCTTCCTTTATCTCTTTCATGACGTCACATAACAACAACAAAACAACAAAATACTCTTTATTGCACACCGAATTAAACAATTTACAGATATATGAGAACGTTAACATTAAATTAGTACAATTGGCGGTCCTATCGCGCAAGGCAATTTCTTCCGGACAACCACTGGACGGAAAGAAAGTGAGAGAGAATACAGGTTGTCGGTGGTATACAAATTAAGATCGCTGCTGAATTATTATTAATAAAATATTATATGATACATACATATACATAAATATATACATAAAGATACATATAAAAAAAACAAATAAGAATATATAATAGGTTGGGGAAAAAGTATTTTCGTATTTTTGTATGAAAAGTCAAGACATTTTTTTCAAAGTTTATTTACATTTATTTACAATATATATGTACCGTTTTGTTGAATAACTTTCTGCCATTTTGTGTGCAGAGACATTATCCCGTTACTGTAGAAACTTTGGGACTTCTGATCAAAAAAACGGGACAAATAGTTTTGGCAGTCCTCTCTTGAGGTCAACCTTACAGAACCTAAAGAATTCTGAAGAGACCGAAGCAGGTGAAAATCTGAAGGCGCAAGGTCAGGGCTATATGGTGGATGCACTAGGACCTCCCAGTCGAACTCTCTTAATTTTTGCTGAGTGGCTAAACATGTGTGTGGTCTAGCGTTATCGTGATGAAAGACCACACCCTTCCTGTTGATCAATTCCGGCCGTTTTCTCTCGACTGCTTCCTTTAATCTCATCAGTTGCTGGCAGTAAAGATCAGAATCGATGGTTTTGCCGGACGGTAAAAGCTCATAATGAACAATGCCCTTCCAATCCCACCATACACACAGCATCACCTTATTTCGTGTTAGGCCAGGTTTGGCCACAGTCTGTGAAGCCTGGCCAACTTTCGACCACGACCTTTTTCGCACGTTCTTGTCGTACGTGATCCACTTTTCATCGCCAGTTATCAATCTCTTCAAAAACGGCTCGGTTTCATTACGTCTCAATAATGAATCGCAAATGAGTACACGGTTCATTAAGTTTCTTTGAGTGAGCTCGTGTGGCACCCAAATATCGAGCTTTTTTGTATAACCAGCTTTCTTCAAATGGGTCAAAACTGTGTTGTGGTCAATTCCCAGTTCTTCAGCTACATCGTAACTACTAATATGCCGATCTTGCTCCACTCTTTCAAAAATGGCGTCCATTTTATTCGTAACAGGGCGACCAGAGCGAGGTGCATCTTTAACATCAAAATTTCCGGACTGAAAACGTTTGAACCAAATTTGTGCTACTCTTACTGACACTGCATCAGGTCCATAAACATCACAAATTTTTTTCACTGCTTGAGTTGCATTTTTGCCTTTTTTATAATAAAATTTTAAAATGTATCGAATTTCTTCATTAGATTCACTCATTTTTACGGAGAGAAAAACAAATGAAAAATAGCGGGAAACAACTTTTTTTTATTTTTTTCTTTTCTTTATAATGTAACCTTTATAATGTTACCAAAACCAGCCAGACACAAATAGTACAGTCAAAGAAATTTTATAATAAGTTTATACCTACGTTATGCGAAAAGACTTTTTCCCCGACCTAATATAATACATACTCAATTACTCATGAATGCAATCATAATAATGTCAATCCAGTGATAAGTAATGATGTTTTAACCGTGATTTGAAGATAGCAACGGACTGCGATAAAGAACGAACGAAAGTTAAAACAGTTATAATGCATGGGTACCCTCTGTAAATATTCACTAACATGGAACACTAGACAATCAAGTAATTATATATATAATTAATGTTTGTCTGTCTTCGTTGTATATATTGTAACATAACAATATAATTAACTCTGCATACATACTCTTCATACCCCCATCCCCACCCCAACCTGTCTCAATTGACTGACATTAATCGTCACACCCCCATCAACGGTAATTACCTGTCAGTGTTTTACTGAACATAAAATAGTAATGAGCCTATATCGCTCATGGAGTGGACGTAATAATACAAAACGGTGTTATGATAGCATTTGTTTGATCTAATCATTATAAATAAGAAGAAACAAATGTTACAAAACAAATAATATCTGTGACACAATACACACAGCGCCCTCTAGTTACAAGCTGAGCAACTAAATGTTTGTTTATTGGATACTAGATAACGGATATTAAAATACTTCTCGACTCGACTCGAACTCGCCAACCTCGATTCTGCAGTCGGTAGTTCTACCAATGCACCACCCAGGCCCATCAAATAAATGTGTTTTATGTCTTCACGACTTTATTACAGAGAGGTGTAAGCAACGTTTAAAAATATTAATATGATGGCTCATATTTTTATTATAGTTATACAACAAAATTATACAATTCTGTAACTATTTTTTATTTAAAAATTTACTAATAATGATTTCATTTGGTTACAATTGTATATAGAGCCATTGTATATAGGTTACAATTGTATATGATATGGCCCAAAGCAAACTGCATATTCACTAACTATTAACATATAGTATTAGGCAGATAGTTCATATACTACGTCGGGGTTGTCAACTTCGGCCAATGTAAGTGTTGGAAAACCGACTTCAAAAAAAAATATATACATACTCGTAATTACATATTTACAACTTCAAGTAATATTTCAACAATGAATATTCCCGAGTATAATGTAGCTGATGACATTATATATTACAGGCCATAAATATATACATAAATTCATAATTATATTAATAATATACTATTCAGATTTTTTTATTAAACGAGTACCTTCAGTAACAAGCTGTAGTTATTTACAAGCCATAATAAATCACGTCTACTATTTAATTGCGTGTGAAGTCTCGACGATATTAACGGTCTTGTGTAAAAATTAACATGTTAAATATATTATGTGTTTTCTTTTTGTCTATTAAAAATTTAATTAAAAACATAAAATCTAAATGTTAAGGAGTTTCTATTAAATCTATTATTCTAAAAGTGAAAATGGCGGTAAAAAATTTCGTTATCTAATTTACAGATGACTGGAGATAAAAATGGTCTTCCATTTATTAAATATCATTTAAATGAATCATTTTTAACTGTGATATTTATATTTGCTGTAGAATAATCAAATTTCTGTGGTGTTATGCCCTGATGTATGACGGAATTAAAAAGACTTGCTAATTCCTTTAGTATAGGAGTCCCGCCAGATTTTAGAAGTTCTGTAGTAATTCCGTCTTCACCGGGTGCCTTGTTGTTCTGAAATTGCCCGAGAGCTGCACTAATCTCGCTTTCTGCAAAGTCAGGGATGTCCTCACTGTAGTGACGCGTAAGCGGGGCTCTGTGGTCATCATCGCTGTGTCCCGTCGGCTTGGTCATCCGTGTGGAATAAAGGAGCCCATAAAAATATTCGATCTCTGCGAGAATCTCAGGCTTAGAGGTGACGACACGTCCATCCGCAGTTTTCAGCTTCGTCAGATGCGGTCTTCGAAGCTGCTGAGCAAACACTTTCGACCCTTTGTTGCGGTTGATCGCGTCCTCGATTGCTCGAGTATTCGATCGACGAAGGTCACGCCGCATCATCTTTCTAATTCACTGGTTTAGGCTTTTCCATTCTGACGAAGAAAACTGGTCGGATGGAGTTTCTTGCCTTTGCCTCATCAGCTCGAGTATCTCAGCAGAGAGCTTGGACTCCTTTTTCTGCGCTCTCGGGAACAAATTTTGAGACACTTTCCTCAGCGAGTTGACCACAGTGTCGGCTTTTTGTCAGTGTCTTGGTAAACGTAGCGTAGGACGCCCACCAACCAGCCCGATGGTCAGACGACCTCAGAAAGGCTGCGAAGACTGGATGCCGAAGGCAGAGAATCGGATTTTGTGGCGCACATTGTGAGAGCCCTATGTCCAGCAGTGGACTGCAACAGGCTGATGATGATGATGAAAATGAATCAAATTTCTACTGTATGATGCTCCCATGGTTTTTACATGTAGAAATAATGGAAGATTGACAAAGCAGATATATTGTTCAAAACTGGGAGGATGTAGAGTTAAATTAAACATGTCCTTGCTGTGTTATGTAGAGCCTTAAAAACCGATGAGGTTGTATAACAAAAGTCTTATAAAGAATCGCGCCTTAAGGTGCTCTGATCTCTCTGCATTCTCAGCATGCGACTTGGTGTGAAATTAAGAAAATTAGTACGTCTACTTTAATATCTTCAAACGTTGCCTACGAACCAAGTTTATCTGATTTATGTGGAACTATACTGTTAAATCTGAAGTACTAGAAAGTTATAGTTACTAGAAGCAATAAATTTTTCACGCTAGCAAACTTTTCACTCGTTACTGAGCCAATAACTTAAAAATTTATCACACTAATTAAAACTTACTTAATTTATAAATCCAATTTTCGTATTAAGTTTTATACGCTTGTTTTGAGACTCGGTAAGTTGTAAATAGACTTGGCGCCGACTTCTAAAGAACATAGTTATGTAAAATGAATTGAGATTATATTAAAATAACTTAGAGATTATATTTAAATCAACAATTAATATACTGCATGTACGTTTTTTTTTTAAACTTCAATCCCTTTTCTACCTGAAGGAATAAACAGTGGCTATTAGACTTCGACTCGCCACAATAAGTGACGGAAGCTATTGTCATACAACAGACACAATGTCAGTCATCAAAATTTATCAAACATAACTCAAAAAATCAAAAAGCGATTGGAGAAGCGGGTTGCTCGACTTAGGCCCGTAAGATCAATCACAGTTTAAACTATTTTATCTAGTTTAAACCTCATCTGTCGTTTATTTTGTAAGATCAATGCTAGATAAACCTCCAATAACAGTTTAAACTATAGTTTAGCTTACACCAGGAGATTTTGCCGTTTAAACCGTGGTCCTGCCTAGTTTAAAAATGGCGGTCGTTTATCAGCTGACATCTGACACAACGATTGTGGGTTCATGCATAGATTTAGCATAGACTACAATAGATGGCACATGTCAGGAAAAATTTACTAATAGCATCGAATCACTGACAGCGCAACCGCTTATATTAGATTTTGGGAACCGCGTATATTTTATTTACATTTCCACACATGAACATTAACTTTGTAAAAGTTAACGTTTTGAAGCGCTTTTTACGAACACATTGATAATAATAATAATATCTTGGACACAAATCACACAGGGCCCTCCAGTTCCAAACTAAGCAACTAAATGTTTGTGCTATGGATACTAGATAACGGATATTAATACATATATATATACTTATATACTTATATATATATATATATATATATATATATACTTTTCTTTTGTAAATACATACTTATAATACACAGAAAAACACCCAGACGCTGCACAAATATTAATGTTTGTCATAAATATTTGTGCTCGGGTGAAAATAGAACCCTCGACCTCAGTGCTGCAGCCGGTTGTTTTACCAATGCGCCACGAGCCCCGTAAGTCACTCACACATTAACAACCCATTTTTGGTCACGTTGTTTGGGTGACTATTGCCGATCTATTTTTCTTAAATCTATGGTCACACTATAAAACTTCATAAAAGAAAGAGAAAAAGAGTTTTTTCACGAAATATGCCACAGACAATGTACAAAAGAGTGAATGATGAGCGAAATATGGACATTAAATAACCAAATGTTGCCATCTGTCGAAAACTAAACTTAGTTTACGTAATCTATGTCCATTTCGCTGTTGATCTTACGAGGCAGGTTTAAACTCTAGATTAAAATTGACTATAGTTTAGAAAATCGACAGTTTTAACTATGATTGATCTTACGGGCCTTAGAGGCATTATAAATGGTCGTATCAAAATATATATTGACCAACAAACGTAATATATATTAACTTACATATGTTCTAAATATAGTATTGTATTTTGACAGATTTTGTGATAGATTAGTGAATAATTTCACGCTCCATTTGTGTGGGACTTACTGGAATTATTTTTACAAAAAGCCAATGTTTAATGCATTTGTATTCACCGATTGGCCCTCCAAACAATGACTGACGTCCGGAAATGCAATTAACTATGTATTCGTTGGAAAGAGGAAATATCAATTCGCTTGCAGAAGGGGATCGGTCGATGCGTTTAGTTTATGCTGACAGTATACTCAATTATTCTCAAATTATATTTAATATAAACAATATAACAGTGTGTATTGTGTACAAATGTGCGCTCTTGGCACTTCGCTAACGCTAAATCTGCGGAGTGAATCGCGCTGACCGCGTCACAGGTTACAAGGAAGAATTTGATGGAAAGAAAATGTTGGTGTAAAAGTAAGAGTGCAATGCAATAGCGGATGGATGTAGGAGTCGATGACGGCCATTTCATGATTAGTCTATTTAGATAGAACGTTTTCTCGAGGAAGGTGATGTGAGGAGCCTCAAAAATCGACGCGTGTTCATGAAAAGAGGTATGAAAGTCAAAGAAGTAAGTGAGACGTGTAAGAATCGTACCTTATGGTACTCTGTTCTCTCTGCCTACCTCGCAAGGGATTTGAAGTGAAGTTATGTTATGCATATATGTAATCCAGTCTGAAGTTTCGAATTACTTACAATTTACTCGATTTCAAAATGCGGATTCGCTTCAGTTACGATTAACGACTAAAAATTAATGGATACTTGTCGACTATATTATCGTATGTTGTATCAGCCATCAAAATTTTGATAGTCAACAATTCCCGGTGACAGGTTTTTTTCATGGATGAATGAGACTAAAATGAATCGATTTAACAATCGATTTCGTTTGAATAGTAACAAGACCATTTAGAAAATATAATATTACGAACGCACTCACTGTGACCTTAGTATTGGAACAATTTAACTGTTATACCATAATGATGGCAAATATATATATATATTTTTTTTTTTAAGTTGTTGCATTAATTTAATTTAAAAAAAAACTATTTGTTACTTATCTTCTTAAATTTATAACTCTAATAACATTCTCTGTTTATTATTTAGTACTAACAGTCTCATTAAACATATTTATATCATTTTGTAAAGTGCCATACTTTGTGAATAAATAAATGTGTGGTCGTAACAAATTATTTTTCATTTTCAGTTTTTTTATTTATTAAATATCCGTAAGCTGAAATCTATAACGTGAAAAAGAATACAGTATTCCAAATAATATCACCCGAAACAAAGACGAATCCCACAGTTTTATAAATGTAAAGATTTGAATATAGGTATATTCAAATAAAACATTATTTTGTCAATAATTTAAAACACTAAACAAATTCACAACTAACTTAACCGTATACATATATTTGTATTAAATACACAAACAAATCATACAATACAAGTTGAGTAGACTTGAATAAACAAACATTTTAATACAAATCCTCACAAAGATCTTTCTCACACAAACGAATGACATCACTAATGAAGTGTTCGCTTTTAAAATCGCGAGTACATTTATTTCTTATACGCTTTTTTTATTTGATAAAATCAAAAGGGGAGTACTTTACCACGTTCCTGTTTGAGTTATTTGTCACGTCACATTAAACGAGTGTTCGGTAAAAAGTCGACGGAGATCAAAGCGATGATGTGGCGCGCTGAAATTACATCCAACTGCATACACACTTGTCACTAGAGACAAGTACTTCACTATACTCAGTATACTAGTAGAGCTATACTTATATCTATTGAAATTTAAAGTTAAAATCTGTGAAGTATATGCAATTATAGATAAATTCACACACTTATATCTAGAAATATCTAAAATTTATACTCCAGATAAATAAATGAAAATGTATTGTCATCTGTAATATTGAAATAACCGCTTTTTATTACATACTATATGCATGTAATATGCTATATTATATATTTAGATACGGTACATATAACAAAATAACACTTTTTACATTTTTTGTCTGTCTAGCTGTTTATACCGGTTAATCTCTGAAATTGCTGGACTGGTTTCGACGGAACTTTTATTGGCATATAGCTACTGTAATAAGAAGTAACTTAGGCTGCTTTTATTTCAGAAAAAATCGTTTAATTACTCATTTAATGCTTTTGAGGCAAAGTTCTCCGGGTCAGCTAGTTAAAAATAAATTGATTGTGTACACGAGTATATAATTGTAAGTTTAAGAAGAATATTTTTAAATTTCTTAGTTGTTTAGGTAAAAATATTGAATGAACATTTTTACTTTCAATTTGCAAAACATATCAATCTTTTTCTAACTTTCTGCTAGATACGGTGACTTCACTTTGCTTCAAAATCAATAAATTATACCAGGTTTGATTACTAGTATACGCTTTTAGACATATAAAATACGAATCAGCATTGTAGTTCCACAAATTAAAATAAAATATTTGAACATAAGTTATATTCATTCTCATCATCATCATCATCATTAGCCTGTTGCAGTCCACTGCTGGACATAGGCCTCTCCCAATTTGCGCCACAACATCCGATTCTCCGCCTTCGGCATCCAGTCTTTTCCAGCAGCCCTTCTGGGGTCGTCTGACCATCGGGCTAGCGGGCGTCCTACACTACGCTTACCAAGTCACGGTCTCCACTCAATGACCTTCTTGCTCCATCTACCATCGGTCCTTCGGCAGATGTGACCAGCCCATTCCACCAGCCACTTCAGCGAGCTTATTCTACGAGCTATGTCGGTTACTCCAGTTCTCTGTCGGATATACTCATTTCTGAGTTTATCCTTCAGAGATACCCCAAGCATAGCTCGTTGAGCGACTTTAAATTTGTGGACTAGCCCCACTGTAACTGTCCACGGTTCGGCACCGTAGATCATAACTGGTAACACGCACTGGTTGAAGACTTTGGTCTTCAGGCATTGCGGTATAGGCGAGTCGAAAACTCGACGCATTTTGCCAAATGCGGCCCAACCCAGCTAATTAACTCTACCAATAAAAAAATAATTTAATCTATTATAGGTAGTTGTATTAAAATTAAAATTCCATTTTTATATTAATGATATATGCAAAAATGATTTATAGACAGAACAGTCTCAGTGGCGCAGTGGGCGAGCGCACGGCCTCTGATCCAGAAGTCCGGGGTTCGATTCCAGACACTGGCTCACACCAATGACTTTTCGAAATTGTTTTCGGAAGTTATATGTGATAAATATCGATGACTGACAAACTTTGTCCCCGGTATGGCAATAGGTTCGCCACCTATTCCATTTGGGACGTAAACATAACGGCGAGACGAGGCTTAACAGCCCGCTGCCTACACTTTCGGGTAACAAAAGGCGTGAAGTTATGTAGTTATTTATAGACAGACTAAAACATGTCGTGACGTTAAGTCATAATGAAAATTGTTTCCAAGTAGTTTCAACGCATACACGAAGCTGTCATACCTCAAACTTCAGACGCATTAATAACTGCTGTTAGCATAAATATAGAAAACAATGACACTTTTAATGGAGCATTAATTTACGTGCAACATAAAAAAATATATATTTAATTATGTCTGGGTGGTCTGGAGGTCAAGCAGCTCGCTTCTTGATCAAGAAGTGATGGGATCGAATCCGGGCTCAATCTCTTCCTTAGTGCTTTTTTCAGAATATACTCGTATGTGTGATAAATATCGATAGCTGAAAGAATGAATAGGCGGCGGCTGTTATGCCTTGATTTGGCTATTTTCTGCGTTATTATTCTATATACCCCTAATTGATAAGTTTAGATCCCGCCCATAAAATTTCCGTACATATTCACATTGCATTTGACGGGCCTCGTGGCGCATTGGTAAAACTACCGGCTGCAGCGTTGAGGTCGGGGGTTCGATTCCCACCCGAGCACAAATATTTGTGACAAACATGAATATTTGTGTGGCGTCTGGGTGTTTTTCTATGTATTATAAGTATGTATTTACAAAAGAAAAGTATATATGTATTAATATCCGTTATCTAGTATCCATAACACAAGCATTTAGTTGCTTAGCTTGGAACTAGAGGGCGCTGTGTGTATTGTGTCCAAGATATTATTATATTATTATTTATAATAATAATCTAAATAAGTGTTATGAAATTTGCAAAATAGGTACTATTCTGTATGAAAGAGATAATGAGGGTATATGAAGGAAGAAATGTGTAGAATGAAATAGTCTCTGCTTAACCCCATGTTACAGATGCGTGATTGTATGTATGTACTAGTATGTACAATACTGCAGTATTACTGTTTATTAAATCAACCCTTAATGAACGTGCGCGTTGCGTGTGTTAAAATCGCCCAGTCGTTTTGCATTCCTTTGCCATCCGTTTGCTATTAAAATACTGACACTAGCGTTTTCGTTTTATACTATAAATAAATATACAGATATAGAGTAAACAGCTGTATCATATTTGATATTATTTTAATACGTTCCTTCACATACAATAACGAAGATTATTGGTCGATAAAATTGATATTAAATCTCAATATTGCACTTATATTTGTTCAGTTATAGTCAATTTTCTTACACCATTTATAAATTTATGATATGAACTTAAGTTGGAAATCGGGTATTTTCAAAAGAAATTCCATGTATTAAACCACTAATCTTGCGAAAAGAAATTGGTAGTGCTACAAGGATTCAAAGTGAAGACTTCTGGATCGGAACGATATTTCAAATTCTGTCTGTAATCTATTATTATTACTAAGCTACTAGCTAAAATCGATTAACTTACCAAAGCACGATTCACAAAATATATGTACCGATTGTACTTTATGTTTGTATGTACTAATAAAATCACATCAATATATATTTAATACGGTAGCATTCAGTCTTCGGTAGTCAGTAGTTCAGTAGTCAGTTTTCGTTCCCTCGAGGCATCAGTTTATTATAGCCTCGAGGATCTAACTCTAAGCTCAGTCATTCTATATTTCTACAACCTGTGATTATATTAAATTAAAAGCAGAGCGACAGGTACCTAATCACTTTTATCGAGCTGGATTGTATGTAATCTTAAAACTATTATTCATACTTTTCAATATGTCATTGGCGTTTATCAGAAATCTAACTGCAGAACCTTTCTTTATCATTATAAAACATTATAACAGTAATAGAGCGATGCTAATTTGATGCGTGAATGGGCTGGCTCGACTGGTGATACTTTACGACCATGACCTCTCAGTTTAACGACGTACAGTACCGCGTTTTACTCAGTGAGAGAAGTATCCGGAAGCCCAGTCCTTCTTCCTCCCGTTCTCATTTCACTCCCTATCGTATCATTAAGGCAGGCAACGCTACTGTAACACTCTCTGTATTGAAGGTGTCTATTGGCGGCGCTATTCACTTACCATCACGTAATATCAAACTTTCTTCTTTTCAAACTAATCTCCCAATTCTCAATCACTAGAAAATAAAGACAGTAGTGACGACTTATCTTTTTAGTAACCAATTTCGATAATGTGTTGAAGACATACAGAATCGAATGGGTCGATGACATTGTATTTATCTATTCTTAGTATTAGATCCACGCGGTGAGTTTGATGAACAGTATATGGTAAATTTTGCCTTGAAATTTAAAACTTGTATGATTATTTCATTCCTATAACAAAAACTTATGCAAGATATAAGTAGGATAATGTTTTGCAAAAAGCTCTTAAATAACTCAGACTATCTATTGCCGTTACAATGATACAGGTAGAAGCGGCTTTGAGCAGTAAATCAAAATTATTACGCAAAAAATAAATAAAATATTTAATGAAAGATATACCTATATAGAAACTATTTAGTCGTCTCGAAGGTTTGGAGGGCGAGCAACCTGCTACTGAATCTAGTCAAGATTTGGGATCGAATCCTGAATCACACCTATAAACCAAAACCTTTTAGAAGTAATGTGTGATAAATGTCGATGTGTCACAACATTGTCTCCAAAGCACTGGATTCCATTTGGGAGGTAAGAGTTCAGCCAATCGAGGCGTAATAGCCACTGCCTACACCTTCGAGTAAAAAAACATCAAATACACAAACATTGTAATAATATAATTATTATAAATTGTTTCAAATGATCTCAACGTTTTGACGTCTACTCGCCTTTCTATTTTCTCATGATCCATAAAGAACTAATATATATACTTATATATTGACTTGTATCCAACACTTGAAGCCATATTGCAATAAAATAACCAAGGCATTTAATAATACCCTGAGCTGGATTTATATGTTCTATCATAATCAAATTTAGTTATAGCGGCCGGCACAAGGTCGTGTGACGTCAACTTCTATATAATTTTCCTGCAGAAACCCCAACGACACAGTACTATTCGTTATCCATGCGAATGCGCACATATTTAAAAACATTTAATACATATACTCATATTTAAAATAAAATACACAATTTATTTAATAAAATGAAGTGCGGTTTGATTCTCGTGTGTGTATTTTTGTTGTGGTCGTGTGATGCAAAAGACTTTACTTTCGGACTTAGAGCAAACAACATATTGATATCGACGGAAATAGTCAAATACAGGAGTATACCGCTCATACGAAGAGATAAGGATTATAAATATATAGATCCTAAAGAAAGAATTATTAAGGTAATGGATTTAATATTTGTCTAGAGGGCGCGTATGTCGCAAGCTTAAGGAATGTTGTTAATTTGTATTCTAAGGAAAATGCATATTCATTATAGTGTTGCAATTAATTATATCTTGGATATTAAATATCATACTCAATAAAATTGTGTAATATTTGTTTATACATACAAGATCAATTTTCGATTTAAGTTAAGAAGAATTTTTTAATGGAAATCTTAGGCGAGGCTTAAATTTCAAATGTTTTGTATGGGTGGGTCACCACTACTCACCGCCCATGAGCACAATGGTGCGTTGTTGTCCTTTAAGGGAGTAGTAGGAGGGGAAAGTAAGGGTATAGGGGATCGGGTCTCCGGATACCTCTCTCGCCGAACAAAACGCGACACGACTGTTCACGCCGATATTCCATGAGGTCCTGATATATCATCGAGCCGGCCCATTCATGAAGCGAACTGCAAGACTCTGTTAGAACTGTTAAAACTGAGCTGATAAATAACAGTATTGATTTTTTAAAATTATCCTTCCAAATACCTCTGAACAGTAATCATAATTACCTAAATAATTTGTATAAGATATAGATACCAGCAACAGACAGAAATGCAAAAATAGATTTAGAGAAAATACAGTTCACAAATAACATTAATGATACAGCTGATTTTATTGATGTTTAAATGTAGAAAATAGGATTTTATTATTCTATACTAATCTATTATTATCAGCAATAAAACAATAAATAGAATCGACAATGTTTTATTTCAATCTCGCACATTGTAAACTACAACTGATATAAAATAATCAAAACTTCTTGTTACAAAGTCAGCAGCTACATTGTAATATGCGGTATAATTTTCTATAATAATATTTAAATTTTATGATACCGACTTAAAAATAAATTTAGTACGACACAAGTCGAAATGGAACGCTTGTATACATGTTCCGAAATAACTTGCGATCGTTTGATCGTTTCCATCAAATCGTGCAGCATTCGCCATTGAAAAAAAAGGAAAAAGAGTTTTTAAAACCATTCGTCGACCACTTAGCTTTGATGAAGCTTTGATGAACTGCAGACCAACATAAAAAAAAACAATATGGCGTGTCGGAAATTGCTTTGGAAACGACATGGCGTGTAAATATTGAATAGGACTGGGCTGTGACAGTAATGTTTGTTCCAGCGGGACTCGAGTATGCTAATCTCTTGTTGAGAAAATACTCCAGGTGTAGGTTCCCAGGAGTAAAATAAAAAATAGGTTTCAACAAAAAATAAATATGATATACTGTAAGTAACATTTCGTGGGCTTATATAGGTATTTCTCAGAGTTTTTTTTTCCTTTTTCAATTTAATATTAATATTATATTTTATAAAATTCGCAATAGAGCAATGCTATTAGCTGGTATTATTGCATAAGACATAATTATTTGGAATCAGTTTTAATAAATTATTTGTGAAAATAAATATAACATCTTGCGTGCTAAAAAACCTTTTATAATTAGATACAAATATGTAAAAATCTAGTTTTACTCAACCCTCATAACACTTTTAACTGCAGAAAGTGTTATTAACAAAATTTATGCATACACTGTTTGCTTGTCTGTCTTTTGTTAGAAAAAAATTATACGTACTCTATAGGTCAAGTGTGTACATAAACTAAATGAACATCCGGGCCACTTACATAGAGGGTAGCCAGATTTCCACGATGTCCGGGAAGTTCCGGAATTTAGCGTGTTATCCCGTAATAAGAACTTACTTTCCTAAAATCCGAGAATCTTTAAGTTTCTTAAGAATATTTGCTGCCCGAAGAGACTTTATTTTGTCAACAGTTCATAATAAAAAAAAATCTTAATGTCCAAGTTAGAAAAAACAGCATGCAAAATTTAAATGAAAATGGTTCACTTGAACGTTATTGAACTCCGAAAAGGCTTGATCGATTCTTATGACATTTTATAAGCATATCGAGTAGATATCTGAGAATCGAACAGCATATACTTTCATGCCCCTAACTGTTAAGGATAATCCACAATATTTTTAAAATTAAACTTTAGATATTTGGATAATTTTTAGTAGAATTTTAGCAAATATATTTTATTTATTTAATTGAAACTGCGGACAACAATATATATAACCCTACATTTTCACCTCTCTACAAACAACTTCTATTTTTTTACTTATTTATTAACAACTTTTTTTGGCAATGCTGAGTCAGATAGTGATTATAATTTTTTTATCCAGTAAATTGTTTGCTTGCGCTACAGTCCAGTATAAAGCCGGACTTTTTTTTCTAATTTTTGCTTCTAGTCATCCCTATCCTTGAATTATCCCGCCTCTGATAAATCTTCTTGTAACTACCGTAAGTAAAGTATACAAATAAATAAACAATAACAATGTCAAAGTTTACTCTATTGAACTTATCTAACTTATATTATTAGTCAGGACAAAGTCTGAATGATTATATTATTCGTTGGAATAAGGATTTTGTCGTTTCAATTACCATAATAGCTTAGTCGGCTTCCTGATCCCTCACCGAACAAAAGTAGGCATGAGGCTCTTGGCGTCGATTTATTGATAGTTCGTGACATTTTATGGATTGATCGCTCATTTATGCAGCGAACTATATAGCCACGGCTGACAAACTAACGTATATTATAGCAGCAGTATTTTGAACGAGTTCATTACACTGTAACTAAACAATTCTCAGGACGTATGTAGGTGTTTTAAAGTGGTTCGATAGCAATGATGTAATTCCTTCTGACGGATGTTACTATTCATACCAATCAAATAATGATTCATAACGCCTTTACGGTACCGACGCCATTTAAATTGGTGTACCCTCGTAAATCTTAAATTCTTAATGAGGCTATTATCACCTTTGCAAATATTAATTGAAGTTATGATTCTCGTTTGGCTTTGTTTTGTTTGTATGCTTCATGTTTAATTCAGCTACCTTCTAAGGTCCTATGCTCTTAAATCTCATAGGCAATCAATGGTGATACCTGGTACCTTTGTTGCTTTAATCGGGTAACTGTCCGTCAGGGGATTGTTCAAGAGATGATAAGTATGACACTTCCACCAGTGGCTATTGGGACCAATAAAAAGTTTTTACTAAGTCTCGATGGTCCAATGGTTCGCCCTCCACGCTTCTGTTTCTTAATTGATCTGATTGTGATTGATTAGGCTCCGCCATCTATTCCATTTCGGATATAAAGATCCGCCGATTCAAAGCATAACACCCGTTGCCCACACATTCGGTTGGAAAAAGGCATGAAGTTCTATTTAAAAATGTAATTTAATAAAATGCAGCAGATCGAAAATATACGCAGTTTATTTTGTTGACAGGGTATCATCGCAAGAGACTTATCGAGAACAGACACGGAAGTGACTATTACAGAGGGAGGAATCGGCGCATCGAACGTTACACTGCACTTACAAAGTGGCAGGGGAGAAGAGCTCAACTATCTGATATTAATATTTAGCAACAGTAGAGATATTAATTATAATTTTTGAAAATAGTAAATCTTTTATAGTATATAGTATTTTATTATTTACGTCTTTAATACAATCATCTTCCTGCCCTGTTCCCATTTTTTGGGGTCGGCACAACAGGTTTTTCTTTTCCATACTTCCCTAAAATTTGCATCTTACACACTAACACCCTTCTTAATCATGTCGTTTTTCACACAATCCATCCATATCTTCTTAGTTCTTTCTCTTTTCTCATTTCGTTCCACATTCCGGTTTATAATTCATTTTATACGACTTTAATACCAACTTCATTATAGTAAGGTTCTATTCCTCGGTAGTACAATTAGTTATATGTAATAATTATTTATTTCTTAGATTTTGGCGAATCACATTGATAACATTGAAACAACTTTTTATGGATTATATCGCGTTTATTTAGAACTTATTTTCTATTTATTTCCCGACGTTTCGAACTCTTTACAGAGATAATTTTCACGAGTAAATAAAAGAAAATAATTTATAGTAATATTGTTATATATAAACAACTATAATAGAATTATAAATAATAATAATATAATATCTTGGACACAAATCACACAGCTCCCTCTAGTTCCAAACTAAGCAACTAAATGCTTGTGCTATGGATACTAGATAACGGATACTAATACATATATACTTTTCTTTTGTAAATACATACTTATAATACATAGAAAAACACCCAGACGCCGCACAAATATTCATGTTTGTTACAAATATTTGTGCTCGGGTGGGAATCGAACCCCCGACGTCAGTGCTGCAGCCGGTAGTTTTACCAATGCGCCACGAGGCCCGTCTAATCATTTTTAAAATCAATACCATCAATTTCCTACTTAGCAGCTGTTTGCAATCACATTAGTAAAATTATTCTCAGTAAGCTCTCTTAGCGGTAGTAGTTATCTTTAAACATTCATCGTGACTTAGAAATATGGAACAGCGGAAATAACACGATCTTGCTATTTGCCCTGAATTTGCTGGACACTGTCCAACAGCATAAGCTTTATGTGTTTGTATAAATTATGTCCATAATTACTTACTTATACACGAAGGTCAGACATCCATGGACAAGTTTATTTAAGAGTCATAAAAATTCCATTTGCATCAAAAACATTGTATGTGTTATTATTATACAAAGAATTTCAATGTGGTACTTTATTAACATACATCAATACAATCATAACAATTTTCCCAAAGGGGTGGGCAGAGACTAATTCTTTTCATATGCTACGATCCTTGTCGGTTTTGGCCACTGTTGGCCTGGTCTCTCGATATCAGATCTTTGATTTGATGGTGGTAGGCCTTGGTCGACCCTTACGGGATTGCCCTTTCACACTTGTCTCATAAATTAGTTTAGTCAGTGTTCGTTCGTCCATCCTTTCTACATATCCAAACCATCTAAGCATGTCTTTATTAATACGTGAAAAAAGGCATATTAAAAGTTTAACTTCCTGTGTACCCTTTTACCTCTGGTAGTGTATTGCATCATCATGTGCATATTTTATTCTGTTTTTACTTTTTAAAGCTCTCGTGGTCAATGGTAAGTGTTTTAACCAAGAATTCACACACATCTCTATACGAGGGTCAGGCAACCATGGACAACTTTATTTAAGAGCTATAAAAATACCATTCCCCTGTGCATCAAAAAAAACATTGCATGTGCTATTAAACCAAGAATTTCAATGCGGTGCTTTATTAACACCCGAAAAATGTGGTATTCAAAGTTTATCTTTTTATGTCACGCTTCAACTCTGGCATCGTAGTGCCACATCAGCTGAGTGTACATATGTTATTATGATTTTGATTTTCAAAGTTTTATTGATCGCTAGTGTTCTAACTTAGGTAAGAATTAAGGAAATGGGAAGTGAATGTTATAACTTTTTCAGAACTTATATGATGATATAACGATGATTGAAAGAGGGTGTCGGTGTAAAAGTAAGAAAAAGCATGCTCCGATGATTCGGACATGTAGAAAGAATGGATGTTGCAAGATTGACTAAGCAGATATACAATGCAAAAGCGGATGGATGTAGGAGTCGAGGACGGCCAAGACACACATGACCAAATAGAACGTGTTCTGGAGGAAAGTGATATTAAGAGCCTTAAAAATCGACGCCCGTGCATGAAAAGAGTTATGAAAGTCCAACGAACGAGTGAGGCGAGTAAGAATCGTGCCTTATGGCGCTCAGTTCTCTCTGCCTACCCCGCAAGGGATTTGGCGTGAAGTTATGTTATGTGTTTGTTATGTATTTTAATAGTATTAGGAGGATATATGCACTAGTAAATTTGCAATGACATTTGAAATTTAACTTAGAATGTTGTACACCAATACTTTGCAGATTCCAATTACATAATATTTTTTTCTCAAACCTGATCTCAATACTCAAACAATTAAGGAACTAAAAAAGAAACTTATTTATTACACGATATAATTATTAATCAGGTTTACAGAAGATAATTCTGTCATTGGAGATACGGTATCCCCTCGGCCTTACAAATCAATTTTAGCGAGTTGTCAGTATACACACACACTGGTGTTTAAATTGAGGGTGGACTAATGGAGACACACGGTATTAAACCGAGCCTCGTGCTACGACAACATTGACGGGACAGACCAGGGGGGCCTAATTAGTTTAAGCCTGTGGCCGGCGCCCCATAGCGATGGTATACATAGACATAAAATATATGATGGAACTGCTCACTCAGCTGCTTTTTAATTTCAAAAATAAAGTGATAATTAATTGAAGAATTCTTCACTCAATAAATTTAATTTCACATTCAATTTCAAGTTTAAATAATGAAGATGGTAATCGGATTCACTCACTGCATTTTTTGGGAGGACGTTATGTCGATCTACGAAACCGTACCTAATCGTAGTCTCGGCATATAGGCTAGTACATTTTCAATATAATTGACGTTTAAAAATGTATTAACTAAAAATATTAACGTTGCAAGTGGTTGTTAAATATGACCATATATTCATTGCCCGAGCTCGTTAATAAAAATGAAATAGATTTCAGCCAGATGGCAAGAGTCAACTAATATTTCAGTTTAAAAAAATAATGAATTAATCCAGATTCTTAATTTATAAGAATCTAAACTAAAATCTCAGGGCTAAAAGTTTGAAATATAGTATCAGTTCCAACATATCTTTTATCTCGACACCCTCTGGTAGGGTGCAACTAACTTTCACATTTTTATCCAGGGATCAAAAAGCACCCGCTTATTTTAGTTTTATCTTATTACTTTTTACGTCCATCATTTAATTCCCTGTCTGTTTGTGGTATGTGAATCTAATTTTACTACTTACTAACTGAATAAATCTGCGACCATTACATTCTTAGTTTCAATAAAATAATAGTCTCAGTGGTCCAGTGGTCGAGCACCCCGCTTCTGAATTATTATTAAGAGGTCGCGGGCTTACACCAATGACTTTCCGAAATTAATTTCGATAGTTATGTGTGATAAATATCGATAACTAAAAACTTTGAGCTCCTTATGGCAATAGATTAACCACCTATTCCGTTTGGGAAGTAAACATACCGGCGAGTCGAGGCTTAACAGCCACTGCCTACACCTTCGGGTAACAAAGGCGTGAAGTTATGTTATGTTGTATGTATGTATGTGTGATAAATATAGATGACTAAAAACGTTGTGCCCCGTATGGCAATACGTTCGCCACCTATGCCATTGGGGACGTAAACATAACGGCGAGTCGAGGCTTCCATCTTTATACCTTCGGGTAGAAAAAGGCGTGAGTTATGTTATGTTGTTATAAATTAAATCAATTAAGCACTCGATTACTTGATTGCCAATATAGGCTTTAATAATTTAAAGTTTTGAACACTAAAGTTACATGTGATGGACATAATGTTTGATCATAGTAATTATTTGTCTACACATCTACAGAACTGATTCATATTCATTCATTCATTTCACTTTTGAACTGATAACGTAAAAAAAGTCATTGATGAAATTCAAAGCATACTGAAAAGCTTCCTGCCTTAAAATTACTAGTACTATTTTACATCAACCAAGCGTCGAATCGAAACCCCGAGACGACTATTTGTTATACGACTTTATAATAGGTAAATAACGCAATTTTTACGACCCATGAAACCGTAAAACAACGTCGAGCAAAAACTTCTGTCTATTTTCACCAAGAATTCGGCTTTAAAATGTGCCATTTTTCCCGCCAGTATTTCGAAAATGTTTCGAAACACGAGATGAACATTTGACAGTAATGCAAGCATCCACTTTCTTATGGAGTCAGCAGTATATAAATAAAACATGAACCAAAAGTAATGCATTCAACGTGTACCCAGGTATATTACTGCAATACTACTAAACGTGAAATATTACAGCGATATAATATGGTACATGTTATTTTACATTTAGTATTAGTTTAATACATAATATTGTAGGACATAGAATTCCTTTAGTACTTTTGGAATAACTAGTAATAAGACAACTTTATGTATTATCGTATTTTACGTCAATACTTGAAGATATCTTAGTAATTTAATGAAAAGCAAAAAAGAAATAATACCTGAGTAAATCCTACTTGATCATTCAATAATTTTTTAGTACAGACGCGTCATAACTCGCCTTCGCCTTCCTCTGGGTTCCATCTCAAAGAGGTTTAGTAGTAACCCTCAATTAAAATAAGTAGTGCTTAGTGCTAATTGGTTGTTCTAATGATGGATTAACTGCAATGTTACAAGGAAAGTATTGATCAGTTAGGGTTAGCAATGCAGAAAACAGATCAAAATAAAGGAATGTGGTACCGAGGTACCCTAAAGAACTTTCCGAACCAAACCTAGGTACTATCAACTGGAAGATACCAGTTTGAGATTTGGCCTTTAGCACTGATAATAATAATTTAAATTATATCTGTTTGTCACACTGTATAGACTTTGGTATTGTTGTTAATATTATATTGCGAAATAAGCGAGGGAATCATTGAACACGTGCGACTTGACTTGAGATGATCTACAACTGTCAAACTTGGCAATTGGTAATTGCTAGTGTTGCCCACCTACTACGTGCATGCATCTACATTCCGGTCACCACCAATTGATTTATGGTGTTGTCTTATAGAATGACAAAATCTATAGAATGACTTATGTCTATAAATTGTTATAATATATAGGTTTTAGGTTAAGTTTAGTTGTACTGTGTCACCTGTGGAGAGGAATCTGTCAGCTGAAACATAGCCACGGTTAGCTCAGCTGACAGGAAACTTACCATTCTGTATGTACTATTGGAAACTAATAAAAAAAATTCAAAAAAAAAAAGAATCATTTCATTTCAATTTCATAACAGATAGAGGTATGCAGTGGCTGTTGCAGAGAGGTTATTAGATCAACAAACTAGTATCAATATTTGTATGTTTTGTATGACGGCTATATGATAACTTAGGGCTCGCTACCAATTTGTGAATGCCAAATAATTATAATTTTTTAAAGCACCTTTAAAGCTATCATTATTTGGAATAGTCGGCATACTGCAATACCTCGGAGACAATTGTGATACGTCATTTCGTACTTTATACTTTATAAAAACAAGAAAAAGATAAGGTAAACAAATTATTTCGTAAAATCAATCGTGCGCATTTTACTCAATTTTACTTAAAAAAAATATATATATATATAATATACAATAAGAACTTTTAATACTCGTTGAGCCAACATAAATTTAACTAAATAATAAACTGATGGCTGTCCGCTGTAATGAAAATTTATTTCTAACTACCCTACATTTACTCTCTTGTAACAATACAACAACCATATATAAGTAAAGTTTTCAAATAACAGTCATTAAATGTAAAATACATTAACACGAACCCTTTTGTTAATTTAATAATTTTAAATGTAAACAAAACCCTTTCATTTATTTATAATTTAACAATCGTATAAATAATTATGAACATTAACGTTTAAATTATAAGGGTTAATGTTTGTATTATTATATGTTCTGCGGTAAGCCCCCGTTGGTGTTTTATCACAATTCAATGCGACTTTTTAATAGCTTTACAGATAACAGAAGCGATTAGTTATAATTTAAGCGTGACAAGAATTACTTACTTAACTTCACGCCAAGGCCCTTGCAGGATAGGCAGACAGAGCAGAGCGTCAGAAAACACGATTCTTACACACTTCACTCGCCTCTTTGACTTTCATAACTCTTGTTATAAATGCTCGTCGGTTGTTAAGGCTCCTAACATCACCTTCTAATACGACACGTTCAATTTGGTCATGGAGAGTGTGTCATGTCCGTCCTCATCTCCTACATCCTTCCGCTTTTGAACTGTATATCTGTTTAGTCAATCTTGCATCCTCCAATATTTCTAAGTAGCCGAACATCAGATTTTATACCCTTCAATAGAAACACTCTCTTTTAATCCGCCTTTCTACCTGCCTTAAAGCCTTGTTTTCGAAGGATTACAAAATGAAAACCAACTTTTATCCGTGCTTGTTTACCGCTGTGCGTAACCGAAAACAAGCTAATTGAGGGAACTCTTAACAAAATTCGATTTTGATGTGGCCTATCAAAAAGTAATTTACCATGAAAACAAAGGCCACGAACAAAACGTCTAATTCGATCCAATCTAAATCGAATTACTTTCACCCCGAGCTGTTCCTTTCCCGTTAAGGACTCTGTAATACTCTGTATATAATATATATAAGTATATATACATACAATTGTATTGATCCAAAATACTGGTACAAGTAAAATGAGTACGATGTTGGATACAAAACGGCTTTAATTAATATGATAAGAACACAGAATCACTTGGTATGAGAAGGTGTAAACAGCAGCAATACCTCATATCAGTCATAACATAACTTCACGCCTTTTTCTATCCGAAGGTATAGGCAGTGGCTGTTAAGTCTCGACTCGCCGTTATGTTTACGTCCCAAATGGCGTCCCATACCGGGCATACTGTTTTCGGTCAACGAAATTTATCACACGTAACTTTTGAAAATAATTTCGCAAAGTCGTTGGTGGGAGCCAGGATTCAAACCCACAACTTTTTGATTGAGAAGTGGGGTGCTGGACCATACCTCATATTAGAAGTGAAAATGGTTGGTGGAAAAATTAGGGTTGCAATAATAATAACAAATAATTACTGATATGAAACAGCATACAAAAATACATTTTGTATGCTGTTTCATATCAGTAATTATTTTTTTTAAATAATAACTAAAAATTAAAAAATAAAGATTAGCTACCGTTAACGTAAGGGGATAAAAAAAAAATAGATAATGTCCGATTCTCAGACCCGCCATGCACACAAAATTTCTTAAGAGTATATCAGATTTATAAATTGACATCACCAATATAAAAATAATGAATTTAATTCTTTACTATACATATCAAGTAACACAAATTAATTAAAAACAGATGGTTTTCGTATCTTTATTACAGTAAAGATTCTATAAACATTGACGTTATCGTCTCATCTGATCAACTACTAATTAAGTACGTCTCAATTCCAGATCAACATTTATACGGATCTGATAACATTTGTGGAAGAATCTCAATTATTTCAGGTCTCGTTCCATGGATAAGAGATGAGTCAACAGAGTGTGAGTGAAGTTTCTGGATGACTAAAACCAATGAAATTAAAATGTTACCTTTTAAGGTAACATTTTATTTTGGTATATTCACAAAGATATCAATTAAAACACAAACTAATCTAACTGCAAAAAAAACAAGGTTTACGATCACATGACGCCTTTTTCTACCGGAAGGTGTAGGTTGCGGCGGTTAAGCCTCGACTCGCCGATGTTTTACTTTCAAATTGAAAAGGTGGAACCTATTGGTCATACAACAGGCATAATGTTGTCAGTCATCGGTATTTATCAGACATAACTTCCGAAAAGAATTCCGGGAAGTCATTGGTGTGAGCCCGGAATCAATCCCATGACTTCTTACTTCAGAAGCGAGAGGCTTGACCGGCGAGACGTCAAAAGGTATTTTTTTATATATTTGATGCATATATTTACACCAAATTCTCTTGCTAAATTACCAATATTCCAAACTAAGGGTGTAAGCCTAAATTCGTAAATAATCTAATCCACGCTTTTCGTTCTACGGCTTAAATTTTCTCCCAGAGTTTATAACTTCATTGAGAAATTGTAAAAGTTTAACACCAACGCTTGTCGAGTGTTTTAGTAAATCAGAATTCTTACCAATAAACAAGTTAAATTTATACACTTGTCCGACATTTATTGTGTTGTTAAAACTGAACATAATTATACACATACACCCGGTCTAACATAACAAAAAGATATATAAAAATAATAATAATTAAATGTCACTCCCATCACAATACTGTTCTCACTAAATTTATATTTTAGACTGTATTTTTAATCTGAATGATATAAAGTTGTATTTAGAACAGGCTTAGTGGTCTAGTAGTCGAGCTTCCCGCTTCTGATTCAAAAGTCGTGTGATCGATTCCGGGTCTATAGGTAGTATGCAGTGATTTTAGCTATTATGTTAATATTATAATGCATATATATTTGTATATCATCACGAATATTTTAAATATAAATCGATAATCAACCTCATCAAAGTAGAAATTAAAATATAAATACGTAAAGGTGTCCTTTTTAACATTTGGCAAAGACGGCATAGTACATACATAACATAACTTCATGCCTTTTTCTACCCTAAGGTGTAGGCTTCACAATCCTGTTGTTCAATCCTGGCTCACCTAAATTATTTTCGAAAGTTATGTGATAAATATAGTGGCTTAACAGTCACTGCCTACACCTTTGGCAAAGATTATTATGAAAATTATAATATAGCTCTTTAAATAATATAACTTCCCACTTTTTCCATTTTGTTTTGTAAGTTCACATCCTTAATATCCGACTAAATTTACAATGCAACAAAAATCTTTCCAAACTATTTAGTCCAATGTGATTGATCGACAGCCAAACCTAGTGTTCTAAGCCGGGTACAACTTTACCCTAAAAGACGTTAGGTAGTAAACTTTGACACGTTTGAATCAGAAGAACGTAATATGAAACTTCAAAATAAGACTCACATAACACACATATAAAAGAACAAATAAACAAAAGAAATAAAAGAACACAATAATAAGAAACAAATAGATATAAATATACTTAATTTATTGATATCGCTTAAGTCGTAAATATTAATTCCAGTATCGATACATTTTTAATTGATAACCTTAGTCTTTACATAGCTGACCCGGCGAACTTTGTTTCGCATCAGAAGCATTAAAACCCAAACGCAATTAGTAAATAACAGATTTTTTTGGAGAAAACAAACATTTACTCCGATTTCCATCAGCATCCTGTCATTAAACGACACGTCAAAATCGGTTGAGCCAAAGACAGATAAGAAAGAATCTAAAAAAAAATTTTTGGTGTATGTACCGTATATTTGTATTCATATGCAATATAATAAAAAATGTATTATTTCAATGTTACAAACAGACACTCCAATTTTATTTATATATATAGATATACCATATCAAAACTCCCATTACTTCAAATGTCAACGCCACAAACATAACTGTCAATAATTCATTACTATACTCTATATCTTATTTTAATGGAATTCAATAAAAAATATAATGTTACCGCCTTGATTTATAAGATTTATCGTATAATGTCGGCTTTAGGTTTTTTTTTTATTCACGATAAAGAAAGTAATAGAGGAAGCAGTAGGTGATTTATTGATCGGAATTTATTTAATATTATTTTTGTTAGTGAAGCGCTTTTTAATAGTCTCCGCTGCATTGACTACAAGTAGATATGTTTATTTTCATGTTCATTATTAGTCTGTAATGAACATATATCTTTACTCAACCATACTAGATATTATTCAGTGTACGTAAATATTTATGTCATTCACGAAATAATAGATTTTTTTTAGAACTAAAACCATTTAATAAATTCCGGCTTTGTTAGTGTTTAGGGAGTTGTTTTAAATATAATTTTAAAATGGTTTTCTTGACCATTCTCAAATATGAGATTATATTTATTTCTTTGTAGCATGTGATCAGGATTAATATAGATTATATTTTGGGAGGACTTAGGCACAAAACTCAAAACGTTTTACTCATTTGCGCGGGAAAATAAGTCTTTTAAGTCCATATAAATAATTATTTACAGGCCAACTTATGTGTGCATATGCAAAAATAAACTGAAAATCGCCTTACAAGAATACCAACGCTTGATCTACGTTAAAAATACGTAATCGGTATTTTTTCTTAATACTGTTAATCATATTATATATTGTAGTTCTTAACCTATTTTAAAATGCCATCAAATTTTGATAGCGAATCAAATCACATCAATAAGATGAACCACACTCTCGAAGCACCCCATACGAAGCAAACAAACTAATAAAACTGCCTTAAAATATTGTATATTAAGATACTTTATGTAGTTATTGTCTGAGTGATAAGCGATAACATATTATTATGCATTTACTTTATCTCTCAACTAAAAATAGTCGAGTATATATTATGGCCCACACAAGTTGACATAAATTTTGTACAGAACATGAACCATGCGTCATCTCACGAACGGATGTACAGACGCGCTAAAATCACCAACACAAAAAGACGTATTATGATAATTCAGGAACCAAATTGGACAACTTGAAATGAAGAGCTGAATAAAACATTCGCATCTGTTTAAAACGCCTATATCTTAACTATACGTTTTAAAAAATACATTTTCTTTTTATATAAATTACGGCTTCAACCTAGTTTGTGTGGTAGAGCCAAGCAGTTCGCTGCATGAATGGGCCGGCTCGACCGGTGAAATACCACGACCTCTCAGAAGACCGACGTAAAGTGGCTCATGCCGCGTTTCGTTCGGTGAGAGAGGTACCCGGAGGGCGTTAGTTGCTTACCATCAGGTCACGCCTGCTCGTTTGCCCTACTATCCCATAAAATAAAAAGTTTCAGATCTAAATTGGATATTATTTTATGAATATATCTAATAGTCTCGGTGGTCCAGTGGTCGAGCACCCTGTTTCTGAATGTAGAGGTCGCTGGTTCGAATCCTCACACTGGCTTTTCGGCAGTTATAGAAAACTTTATACCCGATATGGCAATAGGTTCGCCACTTATTCCATTTGGGACGTAAACATAACGACAAGACGAGGCTTAACAGCCGCTGTCTACACCTTCCGGTAGAAAAAGGCGTGAAATTATGTTATGTTGATGTTATTTAAGTAAAGCAATAAGTAATTCTCATATTTCGTAGGGGTTATATTACTTTTCCAAAATTTTGTTCTAACAATATTATACGAAGTGTTCCTGATAATTAAAATTCACTTGAGCAGACTTGCGAGGGTTCATTGGGAGCATCACACAAGCCATAAAACTTATACGAACACGCCTTCGATGACGCACATACAGCTTTATGGACACGAGAGAATTCGGTTACAATCCCTAAAACAAACGATATTGCTGCGAGAGAAAAAAAGACTTACTGCAATATTTATAAAATAGGGATGAAACTTTTATTTTTTAACATTTATTTTTCTTTGTTTTCAATTCAGTTAAAATTGAATTTAAGGTTTTTATAAAAGTCACAAGGGTCATAATACCCGGTTATAAAATAAATATTATATAGGTTCTGTGCAATGAATCAGGCATCCAACAGTGATAGAGCCCTGCAGTTCGCTGCATGAATGGGCCAGCTCGACCGGTGAAATACCACGACCTCTTGGAATATCGGCGTGAAGTGGCTCATACCGCGTTTCGTTCAGTGAGAAAGGTGTCCGGAGGCCTGATCCCCGTTTCCTGTCCATAGGCGGTGAGTAGTTGCTTACCATCAGATGACCCACTTGCTTGTTTGCCCTCCTATTCCATAAAAAATATTCCAATCAGCCAAAACACTATTTAACGAAAAGTAACGAATAATAACGGCACCTTAAATACAGTAAAAGATTCCAATAATCCTGCTTCTACTAGTTTAACTACATGCTATAGAATAATAGCTAAATGTAAATAGCTTTGATTCTGGTCACATTTCACATTACGCCATCTAGCTCCAAGCTAAGCAACATAGCTCGATTATTAATGCTTTGGTAAATATAATATACATTTCCCAAAAGCTACAAGGACTCGAGGAGTCTCGGTGGCGTAGTGGTCGAGCACACGGTTTCTGATCCAGAGGTCCGGGTTCGATTCCAGACACTGGCTCACACCAATGACTTCTCGAAATTGTTTTCGGAAGTTATGTGTGATAAATATCGATGACTGAAAAACTTTGTGCCTGGTATGGCAATAGGTTCGCCACCTATTCCATTTGGGAAGTAAACATAACGGCGAGACCAGGTTTAACAGCCGCTGCCTACACCTTCGGGTAACAATAGTTGTGAAGTTATGTTATGTTACAAGGACACCATAAAAACAGGATTATAATAGAATCTGTCGTCCTCTACGCTGCTTAAGTTTGAAATAGCTACTGCACCTGAAAAGCAGTCAACTAGTTTTGTAAACAATAAAATATTATTGCGACATTGCAAATTTAAATGAATTACACTTAAATTTGCAATTCGTTATGGTTATATAATTCTGTAAATAAATATTAAGCTTTGCCCATTCATCACTACGATTCGAATCAGTTTGTCATTAATGTTGTGCAATAAATGTCAATTTGCGAACCGGTCCCTGGCGAGTATGTAAATATATAAATGCATAGCGTGGTTTCGAAAATAGACGCATTCTGACGAGAGGAGGTTGGGTCTTTGCTTTGCGGAACGAACACATGGCCGTCATTAGGCCGTCTGTCACACCACTCACAGCGATACGTGCAAGAGATACTGTTACGTATCAGCCCTATAGTTACTGAATAAATATTCCAAAGTAACCTCCTAATAGGGTTGTCTACTGTACAAATATATTGATTTTAAAGATTGAAATTTCTGTGCAATTTTTTGCCAGTTTTAATCATTTACTCACATATCTTAATTTGATTCCCACACAAAACTTGCAGTTGTTATCGTTTCAGCTGATCTTAAGTTATAAAAAGACACAATGTGTCGTTTCATAACAAATATAACAAATAGGCTTAACAGCCACTGCCTACAGCTTCGGGTCGAGAAAAGACGTGAAATTATGTTATGTTTGTCATATAAAAATTTATGATGAAAGGCTAAAACCGAAACAATGATAACGAAATGTCCCATTTACTTAAAAGGATCGTTGATAAATATTTAAATGGTGATATTATTTTGAAACTAGACTAAACGTTTTAAATACTTCCGGACTTAAAAAGTTTCAGCGAGATATATGGATCTCTGAATGCTAAAAACTAAAATGAAAAAAAAAAACAAATCAAATGCTTTTTTAATATGTTGCCTATTTATTTTCTTGTCGACAATTAAATTGAGTTTAATATTTTGACTGTCGTAAAAGAGCAGTCAACGAGCCAGTTTGTTTATTTAAAAGTTGTTTTTATGCCTTTTGAGATACAATGTTTTAAGTACCCGTATGTTGAATACGGATAGGATAATCTTCTATAAGCATATTTTACGACTTATTTTTTTCAAATGAAATTTCGTATGCACTTGAATACATGTTCAATGAAAATTAACTTTTATTTATTAATAAAATATTTTAAAAAACTAATTCTGATTTAATTAGGTTTGCATACAAAAAGTTCATGTCTCGAAGATCTAATTATAATTCAAATGGAATGGATTGAGACCATTTTTCTTACAATTTTGCGCATGCAAAGTTTCGAGACATTTACATAGAAAATAATGCCAGCTTTTGCTTGCAGCTTCGTACATTATGCATTGTTAAATTAGTCATTTATTATTAAATATAAGATAAGCTGTATTGCTGCCATTTTAAAGATAGTTAAAGCATAAAAAAATCATTAGTAATTATGTATTTATTTCATGAACGTTACCATGGTAACGAACAATGCAAGAAAACCTGCACGTCACCAAAAATATTGTTTATTAGGAATAAACAGTTAACCTTAATGTTTATTGTAACAATTACTATTAAACTAATTGTAACAATATCCCTTACAAACAATATAATCATGACAAAGAATGATATCTACGAACCACCCTATACCCAGCCCAGCGTGGGAAAAAATAACACACATTTGTCGCGACAAATAGTAAATAATGTTACTTGAGTTACACAACTTTTCATTTTGGACCCCAACATAGAACAGACAAAACCCATTAGTTGTCTGATAATGCAAGTTCATCGTGGGTACAGGTATTGTTTAGTGTTGCACAGCGGAACAAAGGTCCGTAACCGTCTGTCTCGTCTACGGTCCCTATTACAAACCATTGTTGAGGAAGCGATGTACAAAATTAAAATGCAGCATTGTCCGCCTCTGATCGTATGCCAAACTATAGGTGAACCTATTGTCTTAGTAAATTAGTTGATCTGTTAGGAATACCATGGAGTAAAGTAACTTTGAGTAAATTATCTGTATGATTGGTAGTTACTTTGTTGTAAATGAGAGAGGAATTTCTTTAGATTCTTTTTTTACGATTTTAGATTTATCTTTTCACATTTTATTACTTTTATTTTTTATTTTTTTTAAATAAGTGCTTTAATCTAACTGTGTATAGCGATATTTGAACAAAATAACAACAAGATTTCTCATGGAAAATTCTATACGTATTTTGAGAGGTGTCTTATAGCTATAAAAGTCAACATATGTCAATCCCTAAGGGCAATTTAAATAGTTCAGGCCTTGTGGTTTGTGGTCCATTGGTAAAACCACCGAATGCGGAATCCAGTTAGTGGGTTCGATCCCCACCCGAGTACAAATAATAGTGATAAATGTGATAAGCATGAATGTATGTATGGCGTATGTACTAAAATAAAAGTATATATGTAATCCGTTATCTAGTTTCCATAACACAAGCATTTAGTTGCTTAGCTTGGATCTAGAGGTGTGTATTGTGTAGAAGATATTGTTAGTATTGTTACGAGTAAATTTCAATATTAAATATGACTTAAATCGGTTTTGCGGTTTAAGCACAAAGAGACAACAAACAAAACAGACTAGTTAATTATGCTTTTAAAACAGTTATTATTAAATTTCTAACATTTAACTAATTACACTCACAGAAAAATACTTCATTTAATTACATTCTAAACAATACTAAATAAGCATGTGGCTGGTCATGAAAACACAGCCAAAAGTTTTGACAACATGGATAGCTGGATAGGATGGTATGTTCTGCCGACCCCACTTAAAGTGGGATAAGTCCCTAGTTCCTTAAATAAAACTTAATAAATACAATCAATATACGTTCAACTTTTTTTTATATCAGACATAACACAAAGTTACACCATCATGCAATTTTCCTTGGGCCAACTTATAAAATGTGTACCGTACTCCCGGACCGAGGGGAGAGATAGAAGTTTAAATTGCCATCTTCTTTTTTTCACTATCTCACCCTGAACTCACTTTTTCCTATTTAAAACTTTTCCGTTTTATTTTAAAACGCCGACCGCTACTTGCACACGTATAAGGAAGAACTGATAACTTCATTTTTTAACGTTCATTCTCACAATTGTATATTTTTAAATTCAGATTATGTCATTTTAAAACATTTATACGAGTATAATTGTTGCACAAGCCGTATATAATTGTATAAATATATCAAATATATATTTTTATTAAATGTAAATATTGTACTCAAACCGTTCCAGCCTAACTCCTGCGTACTTTCTACGAAGCTTTCGAGAAAGCTAGCAACTAATTTCAATTTTCTGTCTACATTGTTTCAAAATATTTATTAGCGCCATCTATCAAAATATTCTATAATTTCAATTTCAATGAATTTTTGCATGTTTAATTTTCTAATCGACGGAAAAATGGAAAAATTTATTAGTTTGTAATCTGAATATTATCATTCGATATTTACGTCACCTCTTCCATTTGGGTCGTAAACCTAACGGCGAGTCGGGGCTTAACAGCCGCTGCCTACTTTGGGTAGAAAAAGGCATGAAGTTATGTTATGTTTTAAATTGTTGTTTTATTTAAAATTTCATATCGACTGAATTAGCTTTTTCTTCACAAACAATATTTAACTCAACAAAAACAATATCAAAAATACCTTAAGTCATGCTATAACAAATCATAGATAGTTACTTGATAAAATCTCTTGTAAAGCCAAGTCTACTTATTATTAGAATAGACCTTCAATTGCTCGTTCCACAAGTACCCTTGAATTATCTAAGAGACTTGGTAATAGCTGCGTGTACATTGAATTTAAAGGGCACTTGCAAATACCCCGTTAAATTTCTGTTCACCATTCAGGCTTCTAAGAAGCTCTTCAATCTTGTTATGTGTTGTATCTATGAAACCACATAACTTCACACCTTTTTCTACCTGAAGGTGTAGGGTAGCGACTGTTAAGCCTCGTCTCGCCGTTATGTTTACGTCCTAAACAGAATAGGTGGCGAACCTATTGCCATACCGGGCACAAAGTTTTTAGTCATCGATATATATCACACATAACTTACGAACTTAATTTCGATAAGTCATTGGTGTGAGCCAATGTGAGGATTCGAACGCGCGACCTTCAGATCCAGAAGCGGGTGCTCGACACTGGACCACCGAGAACGAACGAACCGAGACCTGAAACAAATCAGAAGGAAAGTCGTTTCTGCACGAATATTTGCAAAAAATGTTATAATAACATGGTGAAAAAGAGATAAATCTATCTACTACATAATATTATAAATAGGAATGATTTGTAAATTCTATGTAACGAATAAATTCAAAAACTACAGGATCGATTTGAAAAATTCTTTCACCATTAGAAAGCTGCATTCACCCAGAGAAACATAGGCTACATTAATTCATTATCGTCATCGCCATTTTTTTTAACCGTATATTTAAGCTTGGAAACCTAGTGTTTTATATTGCTGTAGTTTTGCTTGTCTTTTCTGGACTCGGTTTTTAAAAATATATTCCTTAACTCGAAGAAGGACCTAACTCGTATTTTGTAACCAAATACGAGTTAGGTTGAAACACACAGGCATACAGATTTTAACCAAATTTTGTGTATGTTTAAAAAAAATGTAGTCGTTGGAAAGGTCACTCGGTTGGAGCTGCCAGCCATAACATGAGCTAAATATGACTATATGATTTTAAATGAGACTAATTACCATAAAAATGTTTAAGTAGGTACATACTAATATTTTCCGTTACATGACTTCGCAAATTGTTCACACACCTGCTTAGTATTTGTACTACTTACTAAGCAGTTTTTATTTGCTTTAAAACACTATTTTTTGGTAGTGTTTGGTAGTGTTGTGGTTTCACTACTTTGACAACAGAGGACGTTATCCTCTTTCCTTTTGGCAAAAAAATAAATTTATGGAACTCTCACAAAAGCTCACATTCTTCTACATCCTTTAAAGTGAATATATTTGGAATATCAATAGAACACTAACTGGAACTGGCAATACCTCCATCACCATCCATCACCGTACCCTCTCCACAGAACGAAACTAGGGTTTTTTAGGATTATATTAACAAATCCAAAGCCATATTGAGTAAAAATGAAAAAAGTAAAACAGTACAGGTCGGCGGGTTCTACCCCAACCCGTTTACAAATATTTATTTATGATCATGGCGATTGTTTCCACGGCGTCTGGGCGTTTTTCTATCTTGTAAGTATGTACCTATTTACAACAACAAAAAAACACAATGTATTAATTACCATTGACAATATTTACCATTCCCTAGTTTCCATAAACAAGTAGCGTAGTTGAAGAGAGTTGCGTTGTAGCTTAGAAAAGTAGATGGCGCTGTACGTATTATCACCAAAACATAATTTGTTATTTAATGCATTTTAAAAAGTATATTGCAAATTAACAAACACAATGCGGAGTAGAATAGTATGTAAACTGGGCAAATTATTGGTTTCCCAATCTACTCAAGCTGTATAACTTAAAACCCGATTCTGTCAGGAACAACCCACGCGCAAATATGGCGGTAATGATGTTCACTTATTCAAAACAATGGTGTGTATGATTTGTTGCAGTATTTTATACGTTTTCTAAATGGATTATGTAAATATCCTCGAAGCAGTGTTGTCATAGATAAAATAAAGAAATTTACAATACTCCTACTATTTTCACCCAATACTACTTTTAACTCCACGCGTGTACAGTTTGTTTTACATTTTATGTAATAATTACAAGTAGCTTATCGTGATTATTAAATAAATATTTATAGTCTCGGTGGTCCAGTGGTCGAGCACTCTATTTCTGAATCAAGAGGTCGCGGGTTTAAATGCTGGCTTACACCAATGACTTTTCGAAAGTTATGTGTCATAAATATCGATGACTGAAAACTTTGTGCTCGGTATGGCAATAGGTTCGCCACTTATTTGGGACGTAAACATAACGGCGAGTCGAGGCTTAACAGCCGCTGCCTGCATCTTCAGTAGAAAAAGGCGTGAAGTTATGTTAAGTATTACAGATGTGAATATGAAATCAGTAAGCTAAAACTACAGACCTGTGAGTCTAATAAATTATACTACTTAGCTGAAATATTTTTTTTTTTGAAAGAAATTTTAATTGAAATCTTTCATCACTGGCCACAAAGCATGTTACCTGAAGGAGCCGGGCAGTGCACATATATACGTAATAAAATTGATACTGAATTCAATCATGAAGAATGAAAATTCGTTTAACTGATAATTTTACGTTAAATCAAATATATATTTTACTAGCTGACACGGCGAACTTTGTTCCGCATCACAAGTAATTTTTACAGCGTTTAAAATTAAAGTGCTAAATCTCGAAAATTGTCAATTTTACTTTACTACATTATACACGGGCCTCGTGGCGCATTGGTAAAACTACCGGCTGGAGGAATGATGTCGATTCCCACCCGAGCACAAATATTTGTGACCAACATGAATATTTGTCTGGTGTCTGGGTGTTTTTCTATGTATTATAAGTATATATTTGCAAAAGAAAAGTATATATGTATTAATATAATATCCGTTATCTAGTATCCATAACACAAGCATTTAGTTGCTTAGCTTGGAACTAGAGGGCGCTGTGTGTATTGTGTCCAAGATATTAAATATTAAATAAATTACAAATAAATATTAAATTATACATAAAAACCACCCCGATGACACCCTCTATCTATTTAAAAAACCGCATTAAAATCCGTAGCATAGTTTCAAGCATATAATGGGATAGCGAACTTTGTTTTTTACTATATGTAATGATTTAAATTGATTACATTTTTTTACTAAAAAAAATATTATCTATTTATTGCTAAAAATTGCATACGTTATTTATTTTGCTGTATGTGGTAGAGCAACAGTGGTAGAGCCAAGCAGTTCGCTGCATGAATGGGCCGGCTCGACCGGTGAAATACCACGACCTCTCAGAAGACTGACGTAAAGTGGCTATTGCCGCGGTTCGTTCGGTGACAGAGGTACCCGGAGGCCCACCCCCCTTCCCCATCCTTTCCTATCCCCTATCCCTTAAAGGTCGGCAACGCAACAGTAACACTATATGTGTTGCTGGTGTCCATGGGCGGCGTTGGTTGCTTACCATCAGGTGACACGCCTGCTCGTTTGGCCTCCTATCCCATAAAACAAAAAAAAATATATTGATCTTTGGACCAGTCCTGTAAAATGTATTGCAATTTGCGTACACATCGTGCCGTCAAAACTCTCCGGTTACCATGGCAACCCCCTCTGTGGTCTACCGTGCACTCACCACTGTTTTAAAATATTCCACAAAATCCCTCGTCTAAGCCCTGTATAAAGTAATAAGGCAAAGTAATGTTTCACTTTGGCTGTAAATTCTGAAATTTTTTCATTGAAATCCAAAGCATGTGTGTATTTTTTGTTGTTGCTACGTTTGAATTGAATTTAAAAAAAAAAACAAATTGGAGTTAACTTTTTTGTGTTGAAGTTAGAAAATCATATAAAAATGATACAAAATACAATTAAATTAGCTGTTAATTAAGTGATTTCTAGTTGGAAGCCTTGGAGGGTCATTGGCTTGAGCCTCATTACTCTTGATGAATCACATCAATAACTCTTTAGAAATCCTTTCCGAAGTCATGTGTGATGATCATCAGAGACTGAACGTGTTATATCCGTGATGTATGGTAATGCTCTTGTCAGAAATTATATAGGGGTAGATTACATTTAAGGAGGTGAGGCAATATAAAGGTTTTTAGGTACAGTATTTAAAACATACTATGTACCTACTTGTAAATTAGTAGTGGAGCTACATACATACTAATACAATACACAACTAAACTAATACATAGACCGTAAAGTTTTACTATTTGAGACGAAAACCGGCAACTGCATAGCAGGGTAGGTACTTACTAGTATTTAGTAGAAACAATTCAATTTAATTCTCGTACAACTTTGTTGTTTGATTACAAAATTTAGTAATAATATGTTAAATATTTCTCATCTAGTGATATTTAATGTTTGGTGATTTTTTGTAGGTTTGTTTGCCAATTAGCAAAGGCCTCCTCCAACCTTTTCCGTTCCCGTCTATCTTGTGTTACTCTATTCCATGTCACTCCTGCAACTTGCCTGATGTTATCATCCCATCTTTTTGTGGTCTGCCCCTTTTCCTTCTCTACTCACCTTTTCTACCACTTTGTTACTATTTTGCTACATTATAGTACAAAATTTAGTACTTTCAGATAAAAATAGGTATATACTGAATATGACTTGTCTATGACCATGTTTCTATATTTAAATTTAACATTAATTTTCTTTATTCTTTTCTTCACTTCTATTTTTAACTTTCAATACAAAGTCGTAAAAAGTATATTTAAACAAAGGTTCTAATGTCTAAGATCTCTATCTATCAGTCAACGTATGTGTTGGTAATAAAAGAACTTGAACAACGAGAGATATTATCTTTTATAAGCGAAATTGAAGATGATTTTGTCACGTCTATAGTAGAAAGTCCCGGGCTCATATGCTGGCACATATAAAAAAAGGGAAATTTGGAATTTAATTTGGTGGCACGGCATTTCTTCAAAATGTTACCGCTTATTCAATACTTTTATAATAAACAAAATTAACTTAGTAACGAAACTATATACTAAGCACAGACTTTAAAGAAAAGACTAATAGAATTTAGAAAGATAGGTTTCGGCATTTGGAGAATCCTTTTGATACGATGTATAGAGTCATCAAATGGCGCTGTTAATTTGGTTGGTACATGTTATATCCCAGGCTGAGATTATACATTACAGAATAGTACGATTTTATCTTGAAAGATTCAAGTAGCACAGAGTAGCACTCAGGGTTATAATATTCGGCATAAATTAACCGCATAGCGTGAAATAATAAGATATTAATATGCCCATGTTGACTGACATTCGATTAATATTAACTGCTTATCTTGCCAAGGATTTAATTTTAGCCGCGGGGATATAAAAGCTATTTAAATATGAAAGCAATAAACTGAAACATTTCTGTTAGATACATAAAATCGAATATACAGTATTTTACGGGATTCTTCCGTATTTATTTGAAAAATAACTAAAATTGTTTTCCATTTATGTTGATGGACTCGACACCTAAATATCTAATGCATAGGACCAAGGCATCAAGCCTCAAAAGACTCAAATCAAAACTGATAACATGTAGACCAATTATAACACTAGGAAATGATTTATCATAAAGTTTCGGCGGGAAAATATATTTAATATTAGACAATATGATATGTTTTCAAAATATGTGTATTAATTTTACCAATATATACCAGAGGGCAGGCAAACAATATAATTTGAAGACATAAAAGCAACATGTTCAAAGGAATTCCTGGTGCATAAAATAACAAACACGCGGACGGATTGAAGCACTCGACGCCATATTGTAAACAAACGTTACAAAATCAATCAGTGAGCTGCTTATGGTTATGTTTAAGGTTATGTATGCATCATACACAACCCTTTAAAAATGTCCAAAGAGCATTGAACCTTGGCTTCATTCATCATGTATTTCATATTAATATATGTTTTAGATACATAATAAGTTACATTATATTTTTAGAAGGGTTTTGCGGTGCATTGGTAAAACAATTGTCAACGGGTTCTACCTAAACCTGAATACAAATATTAAATCAGATCATGGATGTTTGTGTATGGCGTCTGGGTATTTTTCTATGTATATATTTACGAAATAAAAGTATAAGTACATGTATGCATTTATATCCATTATTTATTTTCGAAAACACGTGCATTTAGTTGTTTAGCTTGTAAAACTAGATGACGCTGTGTTTTGTGTCCATAACTATTGTCGAAAAAACACTTGTCCAAATATTTACTTCCTTCTCATTTATAAGGACTTCCAAAAGAATGGGAATATATCTATAGATTCCATTGTATTATTATATTTCTTTAACGCTTAGTTATATTATTTGCCTCTTTTATGCCAGCAATATAAAACAAAAGTATAATAGGACAAGATCACGGGAATTTTGTAATCAAAGTTTGTTGACAAAAAAAGCTATCGTAGGGTAGCAGAAACTTTTTGGATTTGGAACTCTTCAAGACAAACAATACCACAAACACTTTAGACCCGTATTTTTTTTTATATATATGGCCTATGTGTCATTGTGATATTTTACTTATATTACTGTACTCTTTCATCAAAATCCAATTAGTACTCGCTGTCTGTTATTCACATATTTCTTCTATTAATGAATAAATAATAGTTAAAGCTGCAGCATAGTACAGCTATAGCTGAATAGTTACAGCCACTCGAAACATGAGTCTGTTCTCTAAGGATCGTTAAGTTTCATGAACCAAGTCAGACGGTGCGCAACGTGATTACTGTCATTTGATTCCTCTGACACTAACGTGCTATTACTAACTACGAATTTCTAGCTCTAATTACTTTAGCTAAGCATTATTTAGTTTTTATAATATTGTTTCACTACCAACTAATTTAATTACCCTTCCTTAAAATCTTTTTTTTTGTAACGTTAATGGGTTATATAACAAGCTAAATGTCAAAATCATTTACCAACATTAACCCAAACTACACTCAATTTTGAGCTTTCTTCTTACTCATTATGTTATGTTTTTTTCTTTAATAAGTGGTAAGGAAAGGGTCATTGCTATGTTTTTCTCGTATCATATTTTAGTCACCAGCATTTTACATATTTGTAACAATACATGTCGCCAGAAAACAGATTGCACCGTATAGATAAATAAGGCAGGTGAGAAAAAAATATTTAAAATTGACGAGAAATTTAATCAATACATAAATAAGCATAAATACAGTAACTCACTGCGTTGCGTAAAAACATAAACATGGCAACAAAATTCAATGGAAACCTTAAGTTTCGCAAGAGGCAAAACTTCACGTTCGTGCACTCGACGCTCAGCCTCAAGTGGTCTTTACATCAAGCAGCTGTTGAGGCCGGCTGCGCCCCATCATAACCGCACAAGAAAATATACTAACGCTCTGCAAACAAATAAACTAAAAATATGACCGCACAGACTGATAGAAAAATAATATTGGCTCATGGCTGTTTACACTGTTGCCTTGGCCAAACATTTTGATAAATTGTTATGAAACAGTTCGAAATTTGAATTTTGTTGCTGTCGCTCTGTTTTTTTATTTTTTTTTATGTGGACTCGGCTACATCTCTTTGGTCTAGTCTGTTATAATAAAAGATTTTTTGCGGTTATAATATATAAGTACGGCGAAGAAATATACAATTTCCGTCTCGCTAAAACACCGAGTTTAATAGAAGTTCAATATTATATATGTGTATTGTAGCTTAAATATCAATAAAAGAAATAATAAGTTTGAGTCTAATGTAATCGTATTATGTTTAATATGCAAAACATGGGGAATATCATAAAAAAAATAGTATTGACTTAACACTCTATATTATTTACGCGGGTAAAATGATCTCATAAATAAAATATCAGCAGGGGTCAAATTAGACTATGTGCTAATAAATTAATTGATTATCTTCCGCATAAATTAGACGACAAAATATATTTAACCAAGAAAAAGTTAAGATTGTTTACAATTTAAGGCATCAGTAGAAATTAAAGAATTCTGGATTTTTTAAGTTTCCGATTAAAATAATCTTAACTATTTTATTAACAGTTTTAAATTTATATTATTTATAATAAAGTATATGTCTTATATATGTTTCCACGAGACACTTAGGAAATGAATACTTATTGTCTAACCATAATGGAAGAGTGCGATAAAGACGCAAATAGATAAAACAAATGACGGATATTAAGGAATTACAACATTTCCATTATTCACGAGGAAAATGGATGGTTAAGTTTATCTCACAAACGGATAAAACAAAGTGCTGCCCACAATAATGATTACAACATTTTGTGGCTTTCGATTGCACAACCTTGAAAGCAGTGTCTAAATTACATACATCCATAAACTCACACCTATATCCCATAGGGGTAGGCAGAGACTTTGGCTCTCTACAAACTACGATCCTGACACACTTCTCTCGCTTCATCCACAGTCATACATCTCATCATGCATTCACGCTGGTTTCGGGTAGGTACTACGCATTTTGCCTTTTTTAAACAGACCATTTATTTGATCTCCCGATCCAGACCTTGCCACTAACGTTCGCTTCATAAATGTACTCTTTTAGTTAGTCGGCTTTCATGTCATTACCAGATCAGGAATGACATATTTTTTCAGTTCGTCACATCCGAAGCTATGCAAATAGGTAGATAGTTGTAATATGGAACCATACAAAAGATATTGCCCAGGTGGAGTCCGTGACACTTTGCAGGGTATTTGCAGTCAGACCACCAAATTTGTTGGATTATAAAATAATTCTTAAGAACCCTTATAGTACGGAAATTAGTTAAATACTACCTGCTGGTAAGTAACTAACGTCGCTCATGGAACGAAATGTCGCTTAGGCCAATTTTTGTCAATTTTCTGGTAGGTCGTATATCATCGGTCAAGCCGGCCCATTCATGCAGCGAACTGCGCGACTCTACCGTACTCTACTGTTACTTTTATTAGTATGTTAACAAATAAATTGTATAAGATTACAGTTTAGTTGCAGCGCGAAAAAAACTACAACCTGTTGATAGTCACAACTTGTAACGGTTATAGGCATGTCGGATTACAGGGAGCTTTGGATTAGACAGTAGCCGGATCATCAAGTGTCGCGCGTTGTTTTTTTTATAAGCAAGTAGATACATTAAATAAAATATAAAAACTTATAAATGCAAATCAAGTATGACACAAAATATCCAAACCTACTTGATGTCTGCAGAACAGTTAGTATAATTAGTTACCCTACGGGACTGTTATATTAGATACCCACTTGTTTATTTGTTTCTAAGACTTTCGCGAACCTACTTGTTGACCCGGCAATCTTTGTTTCGGCTCGGAAGCAATAAAAAAATAATCTCTCAATAAAAAGTAACCTAAGCCTACTACACCAGCTACCTACCTAAATCAATCACGTCTTAAGTGATCCAGTCATTTCAGATTTTTCCCGAAACAAGCAGATAGACAAATACACAAAGACGTTGAAAACAAATGTTATATTGATGTATGTAATATATATCTACATGAATGTAGTAGAAAACAGTTATTTCAATATTACAAATAGACACTTGAATTTTATTTACATGTATATATTTTAAAAGAATTCGCACATACATGATACCTGGATGGATACATTGTACTAAGATCAAACAATGTAGAAATATTATAGGTGTATGAATAAATTTTGTCTAGTTATTGCTACTTTGAAGTAATATTTATTACAGTACGTAGCTGTTCTTTGCATCAATTTGCTCATAAAAATAATATTATTTATAGTTTAGTACACAAAGAATTAAAATGTAACTCTATTACTAAGACTCAAGTTCATCCGTCTGTGTGTCACCCGGCTGTATCTATTGACTAAAAATAAATAGACAGTTGAAATTAGAACAAAAATTTAATAAATTTTAAGCTTTCATGCGTTTTAAACGGTGCCCTTTGTATACAAGACCAGATCACGCTTGGCCAGGAATAAACAAAAAAATAACACAATATATGAGAATGTAAGAAGAGTTTTTCTCATTGTTCACCATAAAAAAGAACAAATTTCGCAAATACATTACAATCTTTTTGCCGAGTAGACCACAGATGATACTAGTGTAATAAAAATAAACCCGTATTCGTGTAATACTTTACAGAAACAGCCAGTACCTACTTGCTCGTATATCGCGAAACGAAATCCGAAGCCTACTCCATACTTTTGAAGACAACACGTAACCTCCATGTAACTGCATCGTGTATCCATTATTTGTTTGCTTAAATTGCTTGTATGGATGTCTGTAAGGCAAGTTTACGACCGCAAATATCTATCAACAACGGTTTGCAAAAGGGCATGCAAATATTCTCCTTTTAAGATGAAACCGACCGATTTTAGTGAAATTGTTAAAACTACCTACATAGGTACATATTCAAAACGGCGATTTTCTAAGCTAAGCAGACATTTTAGGTTTACGAATTTGGCATTTAAATGCTTTTGCTGGTATCTCACTTGGTATTGAGTCTGAAAAGAATGAGTTTCTAGAGAAGAGTCTTTGTATGAGGCAGGATAAGAACCCGGGAAATTGGAAACCGTATTAAGAATACGATATTTTCCATTAATGTTTATCACTGTACAAAATTGGGAACAGTAACGCCTGGTTTCAAACTAGACAACTCCACTTATCAACTCACTAGTCTCACCTAAGCTAGGCTTGCGTTGATATTTAAAGCTATTAATACTAAGTAAATTTAAAAAGTAACTTCGTATTTTAGACGTTAAGCTGTTACATATTATGTAGTTACGGATATAGAACTCAATAGTACTCAACACTCCATGTAATGAAGTCCATAAGATTAGATGAGTATTATATTTTTAAACCCAAATCCCATTTGTGCATCATGTGCAACTCGTAAAAATCACTATGAATAACGGTGGAGGATTAAAACACCATATTCAATAAGTTCTGCGGTAGGTCGTAGATACGCATTACCAATACATAGGATAGAAAGAAAAAAAAATATACACGAACTATCAAGCGATTATCTGACTTATTCTCACAAAAGTTAGCGCCTAAAATATTTTGAAGTGTAGTGTTTTTTTTTTTACTTTAGTGTTGAACGCATACGACAAATCGTAACAACGTTCCGTGAAATGCTAATCTGAAACATATGTGAGTAAGAAAAAAAAAGAAAAAAAAACGTTGTATAGATAAGGGTCAGTAACAAGAACACGCCTTGCAGAGCATACAACGAGCTATAAAAAGAATATCAGATCAACGGATTGACAATGACAAGCGTTTAAGAGCTAAGTTTATTTATTTGAACAAGTATTTCCTTTTAGCGACGCCCGTGAACACAAAATAAGGAACATTTAGATATGCATTGTACATTTGACATGACAAGTTAAACTATTATAGTGATAATGTTAACCTTTAAAATCTATTGTCGTCGGCTATTTATGACTACAATAAGGTTAGAATATTCAATTTATCTACAAAAGTAGTATAAATACAAATGTATTATCATTACATAGTGTAAAACAAAGTCACTTCCCGCTGCCTGTCCCCATATATGCTTGTATCCATAAAACTACGCAACGGATTTTGATGCGTTTTTTTTTAAAGTTAGATGGTATCAACAGGGTGGTTTTGATCTATAATTCATATGTGATGTTCTAAAGAAAAAATGATAATTTTCGAGATTTAGCACTTTAATTGCAAACGCTGGCTGAACCCTAAGTGATAGTGACATATGTCTACCTCTAACCCACAATGACAATTTTAATTTTTTTACTTTTTACGAGAAATAATGGCTTATTAACGAAGCGGTTTTTAACACTACAGCATTAATTTTCATCCAATTAAGTTTCTTAAATAGATTGTGTATGTAATATAAATGATCCTGGCCCTTTAGAGCATGTAATTTAAACGAGTATTTACGAAGATATTACAGTATTAACATAGCGGGACATAGCAGTTGCGTTGCGCGCCAAAACGCGTACCGATAAATAGCACAAATTGAACTTTTTAATATCCAAATTTTACTCATTTATTAATTTTGATGCGGAACAAAGTTCGCCGGGTCAGCTAGCTTTCAAATAAATTAAAATGATATCTCATTTAAATACATTCATCTCGCTACAAGTCGAAGTCACATCTCGTGTTTTCGAATCATATTTAGATAAATGTGCAATGAAGTTTCTTAGTACCACAAGTGCAAATTGTAAAGAATTACTGTACAGATCTGCATAAAACTTGGCACGGAGTTATTAAGTACGAATGAACTAACAACATAACACAACCTTGTGTGACATGCCTGCTTGTTGGCCCCTGCTGTACTATTACAGCAGGGGCCAACAAGCAGGCATGTCACCCGATGGCAAGCAACAAACGCCGCCCATGGACACCTGAACACAGATCTCTTACTATGAGATATGGAAGGGGTCGATGGCGGGATGGTAAGGGGAGAGGGTAAGGTTATTCCTGCTTAGCTTGTAAACTAAATGTCGCATAGTACGTTGTGTTTAGAAAAGCTTTTTATCGTAGAACAGAAAGAATTTGTTATGAACGAAACCAAAAGTAGTCGGAAAAATATTTTAATATTATTTTCGAGATTTATAGAGCGTTCTAAATATAAAGCTTATTATGTTGTTAAAAGTAATAAAATGCAATGTAATAAATTCAAGCCAATGTGTTGTAAAGTTCTGCCGCTTGTGAAGTTCATGTTCGCTTGTAAAACCTCATGTTTTGAACTTTACTTAAATAGCGGTGTTTATAAATATATTTTCTTTTAAAGGTTTTATATAGAAGTAAATTGCGTGCGCGTTTAATAAATTCAAATTCAATTTTTAATAATAATACTTTTTGCCTCAGTAGGTCAGGTAGGGGTAGGCAGAGAGAACAGAGTGCCATAAGGCGTGATTCTTTCATAGGTCACTCGCTTCTTTGACTTTCATAACTCTTGTTATACACGCTCGTCCGTGTTTTTAAGGCTCCTAACATCACCCTCAAGGCCCTCTCATAACATCCGTTAAACATAACTTCACGCCTATTGTTACCCGAAGGTGTAGGCAGCGGCTGCTAAGCCTCGTCTCGCCGTTATGTTTACATCCCAAAAAGAAATAGGTGGCGGACACAAAGTTTTCTGTCATCGATATTTATCACATAACATAACATAACTTCATGCCTTTTGTTACCTGAAGGTGTAGGCAGCGGCTGTTAAGCCCCCATATAACTGTAGAAAAGCCATTGGTGTGAGCCAAGATTTGAACACAGGACCTCTTGATTCTGAAACGGAGTGCTCGACCACTGGACTAATCTAAACTAAACTAATCGCAAAATGATTTTGTAACAAAAAATATTCTAGATTCTCTTACCTAGAAAAGAATCTTCGCATATCTTATTTATATCTAAAATTTCTGTATAATTATATTAATATTAAATCTAACCAATACGAAACTATAGCTCGTAATATATTTTGAAAATTTAATCTATTTGACGGGCCTCGTGGCGCATTGGTAAAACTACCGGCTGCAGCAATGAGGTCGGGGGTTCGATTCCCACCCGAGCACAAATATTTGTGACAAACATGAATATTTGTGTGGCGTCTGGGTGTTTTTCTATGCATTATAAGTATGTACAATACAATACAATACAAATAAGCTTTATTGTACACATGAAACATTACAATACACTGTTCACAAATTATTAAATGTACAATTGGCGGCCTTATCGCTACAAGCGATCTCTTCCAGGCAACCTAAATGGAGACCTGGAAAAGGATAGTATCAGGGGTAGTGTGTACACATGCAGTTCCAATGATATGTACCTAATTATTATCATACTATAATTTAATCATTATAGCATAATAGCAACCAGGCTAGTATAAACTACATAAATAGATAAATAAATATATACCTACTTATTATATACATACTTAGATTACATAAACTATAACATATAAGAACAGGGGAAACAACTGATTCTGGTTACAGGGAATGCTAAGTCTGGATGTTACTTGATTAATAAAATAAGACCATATAAACATGTGATTATTACTGTGACAGATAATACTCCCTCACCAAGGACTTAAATTTGTGTAAGGACTTGGCACTTCTTATAGTTAACGGCAAAGCATTCCACAGACGAATTGCTTGTACTGTAAATGATCTGCCAAGATAGTCCGTGGAATGTGCAGGTATTTTCAGTAGTAACTTCCTGGATGTTCTCAAAAACCCTGAATGCGTGTCAGAAAATTGGAAGCGTTTTTTAAGATACAAAGGAGTTTGGATATTGAAAAGGATACTGTAGAGTAGAGAAAGAATGTGAGCATTCCGGCGAAAGCGGATAGGTAACCACTTGAGTTTGGTTCGAAATATGGAAACATGATCATATTTGCGTATACCAAAAATGAATCTAATACAGTAGTTCTGAAGTCGCTCAAGTCTGTTAAGTTGGTCCTCCGTAAGATTTGAGTAGCTGGCATCAGCGTAGTCAAGTATAGGTAGAAGGAGAGATTGAGCAAGCGCAATTTAAGTAGCAGTTGGAAGGAGATTTCGTAGTCTTCTCAAGGAACCCATTGATGCGAATATTTTCCTACTCACCTCCTGTAACTGAGGATTCCATGACAGTGTCTCATCAATAATAATGCCTAGATTTTTAACTTTTGTATTTAACTTATGTATAACTTATGTATAACTTTTTGATTTTTAACTTATGTATTTACAAAAGCAAAGTATATATGTATTAATATCCGTTATCTAGTATCCATAACACAAGCATTTAATTGCTTAGCTTGGAACTAGAGGGCGCTGTGTGTATTGTGTCCAAGATATTATTATATTATATTATTATTTCTTTCTTTATATATGTTCAAGTAGACCGATTTCTTTACCCAATTTACCATTCAAAAGTCGTACGTGCATGAGTAAATGGTGAATACATCAGATGGTTGATGGTTGAATGTCCTCATAAAGCAGTAGTGTAGTGTATCGACAGACAGAACACAAAAACTATCGAATGTGTAATTGAGTCGTTGTGAGTCACCCCGGGGCTGTGCACATCTGCTATGCCACGTATTGGATGCTCAATGGTAAGCTGTTGTTTATGGTAACGATAATTTAAAAGGGTCTGTTTGTATGTCATGCATTTTTTTTGGAGTTTACTCCTTAAGAATCGATTTACATATATAGGCCCGGGGTATGAAAATTATGGGGACCAAAATCGTACTAGTCACGTGAGTGTCACACGAAATGCGTTATGCGCTATAGTCACAGAGCATTTAAATAAGAGTCGGCACTCCATACAATGTCCTGAGCTCTTTATAGAAACACTCTTTATAGCGATACGCCATTCTCTATTACGAAGAAATGTGTTCATATTTGTAGACAGTAAATATTTATTTTTGTAAATAAATACCGTAAAAACATGTAGAAAAAAACACCCCCAGACGAGGGATCGAACCCGCCCCGACCTTGTGTTATCGGTAGTGCGGTTTACCGATGCACCACGAGGGCCGTATGTATAATCGTCTAATTACCGTCCTCTTTACCAATTTCGACACATTTTCTAGGATCGGGTTTGTTTGTTTGTTTGTTTTTTACATACATACATATACGTAAGTACGTATTGCAGGCGGAGAAAAAAAAAAATTATGTTATTTATAAATTGTGTTTTTATAAATTGTGTTTTTTGAAAATTATATTTAAGTACGAATTACATACTAATAAAATAATGAAATATCAATAATATTTTTCGATCTTTGGTAATGAAACGAGGGGCGCCACAGTAGCATCGCCAACATCGTACTCCTAATAAAAAGTGTGTGAATCTCGGAATCGGCTCCAACGATTTTCATGAAATTTAGTATATAGGGGGTTTCGGGGGCTATAAATCGATCTAGCTAGGAATCATTTTTAGAAAATTTCATTTTATCGTGTTTTATCGATAATTAACTTAAACATCAACTTACTTTTTTATTGGAATTCCTGACATCTATTGGCGAATGTGAATTATTTTAAATTGTGAGCACTTAACTTGCTTTAACGACAACAACACTAAAGCTATTCCAGCAGATGGCGTTATTAACTAATTCCAGCAGATGGCGTTGTTAACTAATTACTATTTGTTTCTAATATAATATGTTAGTACATAGTATATATTAGTATATATTTATTATTGGAGTTTACTCCTTAAGAATCGATTTACAATATATAATAATAAGAGTCGGCACTCCATACAATGTCCTGAGCTCTTTATAGTCACAGAGCATATAAATAAGAGTCGGCACTCCATACAATGTCCTGAGCTCTTTATAGTCACAGAGCATATAAATAAGAGTCGGCACTCCATACAATGTCCTGAGCTCTTTATAGAAACACTCTTTAAAGCGATACGCCATTCTCTATTACGAAGAAATGTGTTCATATTTGTAGACAGTAAATATTTATTATTTTATTTTATAATCGTTCTTGAGGAGTAAACTCCAGTCGTGCGTCGGAGCGGACACACACTTTTACTTTTTTTTAAATTTTTGTCTTTTCGCCGGGTCAGCTAATAAATTATAAAATCGTGTTCTGTACTACTGAAAGCATGTATTTAATTAGATAACTGCGCCAGAAATAGGCTTATGTTATTGGGTGGATGTATTCAGTTGATTCTCTTAAATTAATATGTATTTGTTTGCAAAGAGACTTGTTAAACGCTGAAGAAATTTTGAAATAAGCACAAATATATTAAATTAGTTAATTGGTTACCTGGGGGTAACCAATTACCGCTTGCAATACAATTATTGTTAAAGTTGCGTTACCGGCCTTCAGTATGGGGTAGGGAAGGGTTCGGAAGTCGGAGTGGAAGGGGAGAGGCGAAATGCTTGGACTTCCGGATACCTCTCTCACCGAGCTAAACTCGGCATGATCTACTTTCCTTCGATATTGTAAGAGGTCGTGATCGTGTAAAAATTTAAGCACAAATAAATTATTATATCAATGCAGCAGCCAGTATATTACTATGTGGCTACCACACCTATTCCCTGAGGTGCACTAGCGTGGTTTAGTTCCGGTACTTGCTAGAGTCTTTTGTTTTCCCCCCACCACAACAAGCCACCGTGTATTATTCAACTAAAACCAGGGGACTATTTTAATGGACTACACAAAACTAGAAAACGAGGGGAACCAGAGATTAGATTTCTTATCAAGTATAAAAAAAAATCCTGACACAAATATTTGAGTATGTATGTTCTTAATATAGATTGTATTGAATATTTGTCGAAAAATATTGTTATAATGTAAATAAAGGGGGATTTTTTTGTTCATGTTTTATAGTCAAATAATTGTGTTAAGATTATATTTCCTTTCATGTTAGCGAATGATTTAAGAGTAAGAATATTATAATGTTATATTGATACCTATTAATTCTTTGAATAAAATTAATTTGTCCCAGTTACCTTCTAGCTTAATACACTGACTTCCGTTCGAAAAATTTTCCCCGTTTTCTATAACAACTGAAAAATTTGAAAATTTAAAATACGACTCTAAGTAGGTAACATAAAGGTACAAAATCATGATTATAAATAATACTTTGTTTTAGCTATAATTGACTTAAAACTATAAACTATAAGCATATGTAAATAAATACATCTACTTTTAACTATTTAACTAATTGAATAATTTATTACGTAAGTTTAACGCAAGTGATAATTATAAAAACACTGGTACAAATTGAAGTAAACAATACTCAGAACTCCTAACATTTTAGAACAAATTACTATACGACCAGCAATAAACTTGTACCCACATAAATAAACAAAAAAAAAAATTACCACAGAATATAAAAATTAACAGCAGAACGCAAGAATGTCATCGTTCATAATATGTTTATCCGTATATCCCCGATAATATGCGGGTTGGGGTAAACTAATGTGTCTAATTAAAATAAATACGATTATAGCACGCCCACAAATTTATCGTTAAAACTATTTTATGAGTCGTTATAAGTACTCGGCGAGACTAATCTGCAATTTGAAGATTGTTTTAATTGAGTTATATTATTATTGTACTAACTAAAATACGTGTGGGGTGACGGTATGACTCTTAATTATAATCTCCTCTGCCTACCCGTATTTATTAATTTTACATTCATCAATTGGTCGTCTCGAACGGTGAATTCCGCGATCTCTAAAAAAACTAACGTAAAGTGAATTATATCGCGTTTTGATCGGTGAGAGAGGTATCCGGAGGTCCTTATCCAGCTGGCTATTATCCCCTCGGTGTGGCAGATGTCTATGGTGAAGTATATTTCACAGTGATAATGATGAACGGGAATTAACGCGACACTTTTTTAGGTAAACAAATATTTACCTTGATTAGCTTGACGTTTCGGCCAGGTTGCACACAAAAAAAATTTTTTATATTTCACAGCCAATATTTTATCGAATTTGTCCAGAAAGGGGTTATGTTATGAAATACTTATCTAAAGAAAATCATTCATAGCGTAGAAACTAATTGATGCAGTAATTTCACGGTCGTATATAAAAAAAAATATGCTATCTAGGGTTAAGAAATATCGGGGCAGTTGTGGCCACTGAAGCAGCAATTGTTACACCTAGCTTTTATACCTTTTCTTATACATTTGAGGTACAAATCATATAGAGAGATACTATTAGTATGGACTTTGGACATAAAAATATTTTCAGAGTTATAATAAAATGTGACTCGTTAAATAATAGAAATTCCCAATGGTATAAATTACATAAAATGATAAACATCTTTTTCTCCTACACGACCCGCAGATTGTCACCCGAAATGGGTGTGACAAATGATGAAAGGAGTACTGTTACCGCAAAAAAAAAGAAATAAAAATCTTATGCATTATTATACTGTCGAGTAAAATTACAACCTCGTTTCATCTATTATAAATGAAAACGATGCCAAGACAGATAAATTTATTACCGGCCAGTTTTAAAAACTTAATAAAAAAAACGAAATTAAAAGACGTTCCACGTTAAATTCCGTTGCAGAACGTCTCGAATGATACTTTTATGAAAAAAAATCTTTGATCTAATCGTCCTACACTTACTCTTGTTTCTGTGATATTTTTAAATTAGGAATATGTAAGGACTTAAAATAAACTCATCAATTTTCGGACCGGATAATATATATCCACTATTTTAGGACTAATATAATTACTAATGTAAAGATATGAAAAATTATAGTCAAGCCTCAGGATCGAACGACGACCCCATCATTTGATCACACTAGAGCCTTATAATTTTTTTTACAGTTAGGGATGTGAAATCGTTTATCGATTACATATTAAACTGACTGGCAAACTATTCCATGGTACAAAATATTTTATACGGCAATAAAAAACAAATAAACATAGAATGTTACTTGCTCACATCAACTAGCAAAGGCTGTATTATTCTTTGAATTATTCCATATAGTATTCTTCACAGATAGTTGTGTTCTATACCAGTTAATAGTGATTCAATAAAATTTAGCGTTGAACAGCGTTTAGTCGTAGAATCCATAAAGAAGTCGATGAGTCGGAGGAGTACGACGACGTAGACGACCGTCCCAGGACATTTGGACAAAGTTTATTTCACTGTTCCCACTAAACTCGGCAGTAAAATCCCGCCCACACGATAAGGCCTATAGCATTACTACTGACCTCTGCCCCTTTTTATAAAAAAGAATATAACATCGCACAATTCCAAGAAATTTTTATTGTTACCCGATAATTTAAAACCGATTCGTATGCAAAGAAATATAAAAAAAAACATTGATGTGAATCAAAGATAAAATCTTTGCCTTTTTGCCCCAATGCTACTAAAAATTTTCAACGCAACAATTGTCTGCCTAACATATACAATATGAAAGACTAAATATCTAGTTAGATATCAGAGGAAACTTCATTTAAGTTGTGCCCAGTGCTTATAAAATTTTACTAGACTGATTAGGCTTCTTTTAAAGACACAGAATAGTGTGGATTTTAACAACTTTTATATCACGTTTATATATTACTTATTTTTATTTATTTCCCGACGTTTCGAACTCTTTACAGAGATAATTTTCACGAGTGATGAACAAAAAGATAGTAGTTGTTCAAAAGCTATTCTCATTGATACAGAGAGCACCCACTTTTTGGAAATAAAAATCAAAAAGTTGATGTTAAAAATATGATTTTTACTATTGGTAACCCACATCAGACCATGAAACAAAAAAATAAATATTTATTTATAAGATGTATTCACTAAAGAAATAACTCTAAAGTTATAAAAACTTCACTAAAGTAAAGATCCTTTGTTTTATGATTTAATAGGTACCTAACAGTTGTTATTTTTTAATTATCAGATAATTATCTTATTTTTCTAAGTTAGTTGAATTCAGAGTATAACTATTATTAAATTTAATAAAATAAGTAAATAAAAATAAGTAATAAATAAACGCGATATAATGCTAAAAGTTGTTTTAATCTATGGCTGAGGTTCGCGAAAGTCTTAGAAATAAATAGCGTGGATTTTGTTATCTACAACCCAGACGATGACGGATTTGTGCAAGAAGAAACACACAAAATATCTGCCTGGATATTCTGCACTGATAGACTAACGATGCCAAGATTTTTAGTGACTCTCATACATTTTATTGCTAGCAAGATGTTGCCCGCAACTCTAACTGTGTAAAATAGTGTTCCCAAAACCAATATTATTCATATTTTGGACTATGAACGATAATGGATTAAGTCTATTTTGCTTAATTCAATTTGCAATCCAAGTGAGTAGATCCTTTTCAGAAATATTATACTAAAATGAGAAAAATTCTAGTAGAAGTGTGAAAACCGCATAAAATTCTGTCAAATAGTCAAATTAGATTACTGGCAAAAAATGTAGATAATATTTTAAATTAGATGCATACGTACTAAAGTAATAAGATTACAAATATACAGACTGAACAAAATCTAAAAACTGTTGTTTGGTGTTCAGTTGTTCTAATAAAGACCTTCTTTTAATTAGTTTTTCTCTAATATCTCCGATGTACAAACATAGCCGTATTACACATTTTGTTTTAACTATAGTCTCGGTGGCGCAGTGGGCGAGCGCACGGCCTCTGATCCAGAGGTCCGGGGTTCGATTCCAGACACTGGCTCACACCAATGTCTTTTCGAAATTGTTTTCGGAAGTTATGTGTGATAAATATCGATGACTGACAAACTTTGTGCCCGGTATGGCAATAGGTTCGCCACCTATTCCATTTGGGACGTAAACATAACGGCGAGACGAGGCTTAACAGCCGCTGCCTACACCTTCGGGTAACAAAAGGCGTGAAGTTATGTTATAGAACAGACTGCGTGTACGTATTTCGGAGTTACGATTTGACACAAATTCGTTTTAAACGACAAATATCTACGAGAGATGGATTCAATAAAAAAAACTTTTTTATTATTGTGGCCCGTCTGCAATGCAGCGGTTATACTGCTGGCTTGTATCCAGTTTTCAAATTGTGTTGAAAATTATTTTCTGCCAAACGAACATCTTAAAATGCGCCCATTTATTTGTGAAACTCGAATAGGTCGCGGGCTATTCCTGTTTGACTCGATTCGTGATGAAACTACATGAATATGAAATAAAATTAAATTGAAGATTTCTTTTGATATTTGATACTATCTAGATAATATTATGAATACAAAAATAATAGGCTATTTAGCGAAGACAATGATCTCATATAAACATCTAGTGATAGTTGTTGAAGGCTATCCCAATACTTTGAATTCTGGATCAAAGATTTTAAGTTGGAACCCTGATTATTCTTTTTTTGTGTCCAAATGTGACACTGACATTAGGAAGTAGAAAGTTAATGCCATGTCAACAAATAACTGCCACTGATATAACTTCACGCCTTTTGTTACCCGAAGGTGTAGGCAGCGGCTGTTAAGCCTCGTCTCGCCGTTATGTTTACGTCCCAAATGGAATAGGTGGCGAACCTATTGCCATACCGGGCACAAAGTTTGTCAGTCATCGGCATTTATCACACATAACTTCCGAAAACAATTTCGAAAAGTCATTGGTGTGAGCCAGTGTCTGGAATCGAACCCCGGACCTCTGGATCAGAGGCCGTACGCTCGCCCACTGCGCCACCGAGACTCTTGATAAATATCCTTGCATTTAACTTATTTTTTGGCGTCATTCCCCTAATATTTACAGTTTACAGTTTATATTTTTTTATTTTCAAGTGCTTATTTATCATAGATAATGCGGAATAAAGAGGTAAAATTGAAAAAAAAGGTTGTTTACATGTATCGCGTTTACTAATTACATACAAAAGTATGTCCTTAAATAAATTGACTGTCATATTTTAAAGTAAGCATGTGTGCGCCACTGCTAAGGATCGCTCTTGGCTCCTCAGCCCGGAGTTTATTGGTCTGAATTGTTTAACTTGTTTAATTTTATTGGATTTAAGTCGTTTATCCCATCAAGACGCCATATTTCGTGGGTTATTTTCATAAACTGTTCCATTCACAAGAGGATAATAATAGGTGATTGTTTTCAAATAGATGGATATTTCCTGTGCGTAATGATATTAGGCGGGTGCAATGATTTCTTTGCATTGCCTGTAATTACTAAAATAAAAGGAGTATTTGGCTTGCCAACAGATATTGACATATTTTTACATTTATCATCATCATCATCATTAGCCCTTTGGAGGTCCACTGCTGGTCATAGGCCTCCCCCATAGAGCGCCACAACTGCCGGTCCGCTCAATCATGGGGGGATTTTGCCATAATCGCCACGCTTGGCAGGTGGGTTGGCGATCGCAGTAGGCTGTATTGTCTTAAGAGAGAATGCTGCTACCCATTCTTCTAGCTTTTCCCTTAGTCGCCTTTTACGACACCCACGGGAAGAGATGGGGTGGCGGTATTCTAAGCCGGCGCCACACAGCGTTACATTACATTTATACGTGACATAAATCCATTCTATTCTTTCGATAGTCTAGTCCAGAGCAGTCCAAGCCTTTTTGCTTGAATACATTAATGAGCAAATGATTTCTCTCGCTCATCCTGTTTTCGGTGGTCCAGTGGCCGAACACCCCGCTTCTGAATCCGGAAGTCGCGGGTTGGAATCCTGATACTGGCTCACACCAATGACTTTTCGAAATTGTTTTCGATAGTTGTGTGTAATAAATATAGATGACTGATAAACGCCCGCTATGGTTCGCCACCGGCGAGACGAGGCTTAACAGCTTTCGGGTAACAAAGGCGTGAAGTTATGTATTAAGTATATGCATTTCTCTCGCGACTATATTCAAATGTTTTGGCTATGTATCGATCACACCGCATACATCACTATTCAGTGCTACTATGCGGCCCTAGGTCCAATCTAGTTTGGACAGCCCTACTCTATTCAATGTGAAACCAGGAATTGTAAATTTTAGATGAACTGGCCGCATACTGTAGGTACTGTTCCCAGCCACACAAAACCACCAGCTTGACCAGAAAGCGCCACTTACTTCCCTCCAAATTTCTTCGTCAGTCTTCATTGTTAATTGAAACTACCGCAATTTTCTACCACATGCTTCAATTTATTTAAATACTTCTACAACCTTAAGTTAGCTGTGGTTTTTAAAAAACCTAACCATTATTAATATTTAATAGGCATATGATTCGAATCTAAATTGCTTTTCCTACCGAAAAAAAAATTTAGTCACCGAGGTTATTAATTATTAATAAAGTAAATAACCTGGGGAAAAAAAGTAAATAAACAACGAATAATAACCCAGTAGCTTTTGTATAAATGACCAACAAAAGATCGTAGCTAATTGATAACGGGACGAACGGGAGGTAGGTAGGTACAAGTGCGGGCGACACAAAATCAATATGCCTGGTGATGGATGGTGCTGAATTTTAATTAAACTCACACAAACCTGCCGGCTGACAAAATGAGCTTATAATTGCGATGTCCCTACACCTTGTGTCTACTTTTCTAGACATTAGACTATGAGAAATTAATATTAAAATAATTGATAATGTGTACCTATGTACGTATCTGTAAAAGTCTATGCATATTAAGAAAATTGAAGTGTCTGTTTTATTTATTTTAACTGCTTTATACTACATTCATATGAATATATAAGGTACATCACCAACATAACATGTTTTATAATATTTGTCTGTCTCTTTGAAGTGACAGGACCGAGTTTGACAGGCAGATAGCTGGTCTAATAATTAATAACTTAGGCTACTTTTATTAGAAAAAATCTTCTATTAATTGCTTCCGGGGAGGAAACAAAGTTCGCCAGGACAGCTAGAAATGTGATTAAACATAATGCTTCACACCTTTTGTCAAACAGAAAGTCAAGGCTGCTGCTATTAAGCTTCGACTCGGTGTTAGTCATCAACATATATATCAACTTCTGAAAATAATTCCGAGAAGTCATTGGTGTTAGCACACATTCGATACCACGACCTATTGATGTAAAATCGGGGTGCTAAATCTCCAGACCAACTAGGCGACTGACATAAAAAATGTAGTTTAAAAAAATACAAACAATGTATCTTCGATAACTTGTTTAATAGAATCATATGCATTTGTATACCAAAGCTAAGACAAACGAGGTCATTTCAACTGAAAGAGAAGAAGTAAATAAGCAGGGATGTAAGATACACTATTAATCCAGACAGAATACAGCCTGACTGAGACTTAAGTCTTGCAGAGCGTGCATTCTTCTTAAGTTACCAGACGAAAGTTTTAAAGATAAACACAACAAGCTAACAAGTTTAAAATTTCAACTCAACAACAACTTAGATATTTGTATTACTTAAATACTTGATATGAATTTAATAAAGATAACATCCAATCATAAAACCATTACCATCTAAGCTCTGGTAAGCCTTTTAGCAACGGCTTTCACATAACAAAAACAACATAAATAAAATCACTATAGCTTTCTGATTGATTTAAAACATGAAGCCGGCAGTTAAAACGTAGTAACGGGAGCGAGAAATTGAATTTCTCATTTGATCCTCGAGGTGTATCGTTCATCACGGCCAGGTGACACTCCATCATGTCAACGTGTCCAAGCCAGCTTTGTGCAGCCACTGAAAATACGCTCACGTTTGACAGACAGACGATCAGTGTGATTGTAACATAAGTATTAGTTATATCCGTTTACGGAACTACGTTTCATTTCATGGTTTTCATTGATATTTGATTTTATTGATATTTTAAGATAGGAAATGGGTCGAAAGTGGGATGGGAATCGGATGTGTTAAGGGGTTGGGCCTCCAGATTAAGTCGATATTCTGAGAGGTATACGGTATATGTTATAGTATTTCAGCGGTTGAGCCGGCCCAATAATGAGAAAATTTCACATAAACCCTCCAAAGTCATAATTGCATATGCAAATTTGAACTAGTAACCCCGTAAACTATGATTTTGCTAGCGCACATTTTATTGGTTGGTTAATATTGATCATTGCTCCTAAAAGACCTGTACAAAAGTTTAAAATTAAAACACTTAAATATTGACGTACGTACTTCGGATACATGCTGTGCTTATTCATTATTAGAATTTAGAATTCAGCACCTCATTTAGTTTGTGTTTATAATAAATAAATAGAAATAAAATACAATTACATAAAACATAGAACTATTGACAGAAAACCAATGAAGTGGGTGCTTGTTACATAAAAATTAATGACATTATTAAAATAACAGTCCTATTAATAATCTCAATTTAGACTTTTATAACTGTGGACGAGGATATGTCTGTGTGTGTCTTAATAGTTCTTGTGTGGGTTTATTAGTGGACCACATGGTTCATCACTTTTAATAACTGCCGGACTAATGCAGGTTTTACGAGTAATTTCACGGTTGTTCATTTGACTCCGCAGGGGGTACGGCTAGTGTGAACCCAGCATAGAATTCGACACGTCTCTGCCCGTCACCATATTACAATAGCGAGGCATAAATAAATGAGCATGTACTTTATTGCTTTTGATGGATGACTGTATTTAAACGAAATATTCTTTGATAAAAGTTGATTAATAAATTTATAATTGTTGATGATATTATCTAAGTACGTGTTGAGGATAAATTAGAAAATAAATGTTAAGACGGTTACTTAGTCATACTTTCCTATCATATAATTTTGAATATAGATACATCTGGTAATCATAATTTTTCTGCCCTTATCCCACTTTAAGTGGGGTCGGCACGACATGTCATCGTATCGAACTATCCGTGTTGTTGTTTCGCTGGGGTTTTATGACCGGCCGCCGGCCTGACGTCAACCCTCCTTGGGAATGTTTTCACATAACATAACTTCACGCTTTTTTCTACACAAAGGTACAGGCCAGTTGCTGTTTTGCCTCGACTCGCCGTTATGTTTTCGTCCCAAATGCGTCCCAAGGTGGCGAACATATACCGGGAACAAAGTTTTCAGTAAATGATATTTATCACACATAACTTCCGAAACTAATTTTTTCGTTGGTAGAATAGGGAAGGGATTGGAAGTGATGAAGATTGTCATGGGTGGAGGGGTAGCCAGCCCATTAATGCAACGAACTGTGAGGCTCTACCACTGCCCTATTATCTATACCTAGAAGTGCCTAGAATCATCTGGTATCCCTAGAATATAACAATAAGCACTGTAAAAATAATATTCCGTTAAAGTTTTTCAAAATATCAAAACACTTACTATCATCTCACAACTCAACTACGCTATCGACCTTTAAAAATGTATGTACGGATACGAGAAATAACATGACACAGTTTATTCCCCATTGTTAAATTCTATCTGGCGATGTATTAAGGATTTGTTTATAACTTTACTCGGAGAATGAAACCAATAAAAAAATCCTATAAACACCTAAAAACAAAAGGAAAATTACAATAAACATTTGTGGAACAATACACTCATGTATAAATACGAAGAATCGATTGAAGTAGGTAGGTAACACTTGAGTACTTCGTCAGTTTAGTGTTTGTCAACATTATAATACTGTAACCGGAGTACCAACATAATATTCATAACTTCCTTTGTCAAAGTGTCGTAAACGCTCATTGTTCAAGATTATGATTACAATGAAATAACACGATATCATTGCCTATAAAGCTAAACGTGCATTGTAGTAAGCGAGTCAAAAAAATCATAGAAAATTTACACCTAGATTTTTTTTGTTATGGAATAGGAGGGCAAACGACCAGGCGTGTCACCTGATGATAAGCAACCAACGCCGCCCATGGACAGCAGCAACACATATAGTGTTACTGTTGCGTTGCCGACCTTTAAGGGATAGGGGATAGGAAAGGACGGGGAAGGGGGATGGGCCTCCAGGTACCTCTCTCACCGAACGAAACGCGGCATGAGCCACTTTACGTCGGTCTTCTGAGAAGTCGTGGTATTCACCGGTCGAGCCGTCCCATTCATGCAGCGAACTGCTTGGCTCTACCACTGTCGTGACCTAGAATAACATGTTTTATGCATTTTATTTATATTATTCTCTTGGTGTGAGCGCTTGCAAGCAAAAAGACAATACGGATAACCTAACCCATAATCATGTGTCATGTACCATAAAATATAAAAACAAAAGGATTTGAGGTCTCACGCCTTTTCTACCCTGAGGTGTTGGCATCGGCAGTTAGGCCTCGACTCGCATAACTTTTGCGTCCCAAATGAAATGGCTGGTGGAACCTATTCCACACACAATTCCAAAATGTCATTGGTGTGAACCCTACGGCTTCTTGATTCAGAAGCGGGGCGTTCAACAATAAGTATAGTGTTACTTTAAAATATTATTAAAAAAGTATATTAAAAGTTATAATTCTCGGTTGTTCCGGGTTCGAAAACGTTTTCTGACTCTGGCTCACACCAATGACTTGTCGAAATTGTTTTCTGAAGTTATGTGTATTAAATATCGGTCAGTGAAACTTTGTGCCCAGTATGGCAATAGGTTCGCCACCTATTCCATTTGGGACGTAAACATAACGGCGAGACGAGGCTTAACCTCCGCTGTCTACACCTTCGGGTAACAAAGGCGTGAAGTTATGTTATGTTTTTAATAAACACTCCATTTATGTGAGTTGCAGATAATTGGATAGTATTATTAGATTATCCATTATACTATGAATAGAAACGTAACTAATAGGTACATAATTATTATTGCTAACATCTATAGATACTTAAGTACTACAAATATACGTCTAACTACCTGTAGCAATAAACAAATTTCAAAATAGACAAATGTAAAATCAAGAAGCACGTATTGTGATTTACGACAATAATGCAGTGTCGCCGTCTTGCACGCTCTATATCAGATGCCATCGTAATTTATGCGATCCTGCTATTTTCTTACTAAAATAATTAATAGTCTCCGGGATGTAACACGTATTTTCCATTCATGAGCGTCAAAACTCAGCACATACTCATAAAGTGTGTCAAATTATTCTTTGAAGACACCATAAACTTAATCATACGACCAAAATAAAAAAAAAGATTGTTCCGTCCGACTGGAGGACATGGTAACCACATGTTCACATGTACTCGTAGTATATGAGTAGAACCGTGAATAATAAATGATATAGTGGTTGAATATTACCGCTCGTACCTACGTCGAAAGCTTTAAAATTTATTCGTATAAAAAATCAACTATGTTTTGGAAGCGACTACGAAAAAAGAGGCGGTTAAATGATGATTAAACATTATATAGTCTCGGTGGCGCAGTAGCTAGCACCCCGCTCCTGATTCAAGAAGTAGTGGGATCAAATCCTGGCACACACCAATGACTTTTCGAAATTTTCGGAAGTTACGTGTGATAAATATCGATGACTGACAACTTTGTGCCCGATATGGCAATAGGTTCGCCACCTATTTCATTTGGGACGTAAACCGAGACGAGGCTTAACGGCCGCTGCCTACACCTTCGGGTAAAAAAGGCGTTAAGTTATGTTATGTTCATCATCATCATCTATTGCAGTCCACTGCTGGACATAGGCCTCTCCCAATGTGCGCCACAACATCCGATTCTCTGCCTTAAATAGGCAGTTTATGTTAAGTAAACATAAATATTTTTATCTTATTATAAATGTTGTATATGTTACTATGTGTGTAGTTGAACCGGCGAACTTTGTTTCGATCAGAAGTAGAGAAATGAAAATGGTAATTGTGGGTTACCTCTAGGAGATAGAAATACACCATCGCGGACTTTGTTGTAGACCTTTTGAAGGTGTTTAATAATCCTAGCTGACCTGGCGAACTTAAATAATAATTAAGGAAATTTTGGATTTATGACGTTTTCTTTACCTCAACATAATATTTAGCTAAAAACCACCCCGTCGACACTCTCTACCTATTAAGAAAACCGCATCAAAATCCTTTGCGTAGTTTCAAAAATCTAAGCATTTATGGGAACAGACAGCAGAAAGCGACTTTATTTTATACTATGTAATGATGGTACATTGTTTTAATCTATCACTTACGGCTCAGCCAGCGTTTCTCTTCGTTTTCTTCTTCTTAAATTAATAATTAATTAAAGATACAAACCACCGTGGTGACGAGGGTGTATCTATTAAAAGAATACATCTTTTGGATGTGTTTTAGCCGTAGCATAGTTTCAAAGATCAAAGAATGGGGACAGACAGCGGAAAGCGACTTTGTTTTACATTAAGTAATGATAATATTATTAATGATTAAGAATACTGACGCCGCTAACACGGTCATTTAATGTACCAGATAGAGAGTATCATTTCCGTAAGATGGTGAAACGTGTTTTACACTTCCTTTCCACCGCCCCTACGATGGTGGCAAGAAAGTGTAAAACAGTCCTTCTTTTCCGAACATGGATCTCTCTTTGTCACGTTTTTGTTTTTAAAAAGATAAGTTAAGTAACGACATCTATGAGACAGCGCCGTACACTTGTTCCCTTTTTTATATCTGTTGTAAATGTAAACTCATGTAAATAGAAAACACAACCAACCAAATATTGTTTGCTATTTTTATGTCACTTAAATTGTACCGTTTTATAGTAGGTCTTTTTATTACGATATATCGTAAAAATATCGAGACAAAATGATGATGATATACCAACCCATGCCTCTCTATAATATCTGTGCCTCTGTGTGTTACTCATTGTGTAAACATAGTTCTGCAGTGTAAATAACAAATTGGTTCAGTTTGATATAAACCAAATGTCGTAAACAAACAAAAGTTGGACGTTTATGCACGCTTCGCGGATTTAAATAAGTACATATATGGAAGTACAACTGATGTTAAAATGTTTATCAGATGTTGCAATTTTTAAACTTATAATTTAAATATAGGTACATAAATAAATTAATATTCAGCATACTGTATTCCGCAACTTTTTTATTGTAATATTTTTTTTTAAATAATGGCAAATTTCATTCATAACATGGTGTCCATGTTAGTGAACAAAAAAAGAAAAAGTTTTCAGCGATCACAGCTGATTCTATCTGCCAATAGTAAAAACTTTCATTTGAATAGAAAGCAAAGTAAGATGAATTTATGCCGGAAAATAATTTCATCAGTTTCTATGTGTAAAAGAATACCCCAAGAGATTAGCAAAAGATATTTTCAAGCTAACTCGAAACAACTTCTGTATACAAATGTCAATATAACCTCAAAAACAGTGAATATTTATAGCAGTAACATACACTATAATGGCATTCGATGTAAATCTAAAAAGGTACGTTTATATTTTACATGTTCGTTAGTCTTTCGACGACCAATTGACATGAAAAAAAAATAAACATCTATTATTTTTTTAGCACCAATATGACTCTGATGACGAGAATAATAACCAAGACGAAGATTCAACATTATCAAAAGATTCTAAAATATTGAAGTTTTCCACAACCTCAATGAGGGCTGATATTATTATAAAATCTGCTCTGGCAATATCTAGAAAGTAAGTATTTTATGTATTATTTTCTTTTCATTTGCCTTAAAATCCTCTAAAATTCTGCAATAGCTTGGAGAAATAATGAAAAGGGTCTTACTACCTTTACCCGAAGGAAGGAAGGTTCATTACTTCTTCCTTTGTGGAAGAAAAGCTAGACTATGAGGACATAAAAGTGTGTTAAATTATTTTTTGAATACGCAATGTCGCCGCATACTCCTAACGCCGTCTAGCATACGTCGGGAGAAGTGTGGGGCGTGAAGAAAGAAGCCCTTATAAACGTTCAACTTCATTTTGTATTAACCATTCAATCATCAATCGTATTCGTATTCACACATTGTTAACATTACTCGTCTCTATTCAAATTAAACGTCTAATAAATTAAACATCTACGTATTATTTCATCTACATCAATCACATTCAAAACTATTAGGGTAATAGAAGATCATTAGAAGCCCCCTATATTATCTACACCATAAACTTAATCATATGACATACTACAACTGCTAGTTGGTAATTTTCTTGTCTATTTTTGAAGTATATGTTGACATTAAGTAAATAAAGGTAATCTCTATTTCCTATAAGTTGTTATTTCAATATCTGAATGTTTTTTTTGTATTTTTCAGCAAAGTAGAACAAATTTTTTATGAAAGTAAAATAAGAATTAATGGCAAAAAGATTCTCAAAAAAAGTGCTAGTGTAAGTATGTATATTGTTAATGTATACAGTGTAAACTCTTTATAACGTTATCCTTTATAACGATAAACTCCCTATAACGTTGGAGTGAGCCCAAGTTGGTTGGTTTGCGTTAAAACTCACATATTGAAACACTCCCTATAGCGATACGCCATTCTCTATTATGAAGAAATGTGTTCATATTTGTAGGCAGTAAATATTTATTATCGGTATTATTGTTTATGTAATGTTAACAGGTAACAAAAGACTTTGAAGCTCCGAAACATCCGAGGTCGGTCTAGCTTTTGTTATCCTTAATTGCCTTGTACACCGTGCAGTATGACGCATTGTTTTCTCGGAAGTGATGGTCTTCGACCTAGCATATTGGGTACCTATCGTATTATCAGTCGTAAACCTACCTACTTTGAAACTGTTAACATGGCCAGTAAACGGAAAGCGATTAGTGTTGACGAAAAAGTTTGTGTGATACGTGCGATTGAAAAGGGAGAAAAGAAAAGTGACGTCGGAAGGCGTTTTTTTTTTGTTCACTCCATATAACGATAACTCTCTATAACGACAAAAAATGCTCAGTCCCTCGAGTTTCGTTATAAAGAGTTTACACTGTATTTGTATTTGCTGTAGCCAATGGGTAATTATTGTTCACTATTCATAAATTATCCTGACTCCTAACTCAATTCATATTTACTCATTCAATAAAACTCCATTCTTTGAAATTCACATAGATGACAGCAACCAATGTTATGCTTAAAATTCTTATGTATTTCATTATGATAATAATGGTCTAATTATTGTTTCAATCCACAGGTTAAGTTAGGTGATGAAGTGGATGTAATAAAAATGGTCAGTCCTAACAACCCAGATCATTTATATGTAGCAAGAGTAGAGATATTAAATATAGTACCCACAGAAGAAAACATAAATATAACTGCTAGACGATTCAAGAACCTTCTTATCGAGAATTATGAAGAAGATCCACATAAGGCAGCAAATGATCAAGACTAAGATAAATTTAAAAAAAAAATAGGAAATTTTCAATAGAAGATGTTTGATGTGTATTCAATCCCTTTTTAGTGATTCTTGTAATATGTAAATAAGATTTGCTGATGCTGTGTATTATTGCTATATTTATAACTAGTAGGCTACCTTGTAGACATAAAAGTGCAATTATATAATTTTTGTTACAATATCTGGTTTACCTTTTTATTTTATTTTACCCATGACTATTTTTGGGTATATCTGGCCGCAATTATATTAGGCCACAACTTGTTGAATTAATTATTTTGTTTCATTTAATAAAGAGTGAAGGTTACTGGCATACTTGAGTTACAGTTTTGTCAGCCATAATAAACATAACTTGTGGAAATTGGAACATTGAGATTTTTAACAGTGCTATAGGTCTGCAGTTCGATTCATAACTGGGTTGTATGGACTAGTTAAAATATCACAACTTCTCAGAATAGGTATCTCTGAAATGGCGCGTGCAGTTGTTCCTGTACCAGGAGGCCCACCTCCCCTCAAATCCTAAGGTCGGCAATACAACTGTAACACTATGACAGGTATTTATGGGTGGTATAATTGCTTATGATCAGGTGTATCTATTCCTATAAAAATAGTCATTGCAATGCTGGTTTAGCTTAATTTTTTATCACCAATCAATATAATGAATGTTAATTGCACATTGCTATGTGGCGCCGGCTTAGAATACCGCCACCCCATCTCTTCCCGTGGGTGTCGTAAAAGGCGACTAAGGGAAAAGCTAGAAGAATGGGCAGCAGCATTCTCTCTCAAGAAAATAGAGCCTACTGCGATCGCCAACCCGCCTGCCAAGCGTGGCGATTATGGCCAAAACCTCCCATGATTGAGCGGACCGGCAGTTGTGGCGCTCTATGGGAGAGGCCTATGTCCAACAGTGGACCTCAAAGGGGCTAATGATGAATGATGCACATTTATTATGGTTATTAACTGATAATTTGTTTAATCAATGCTGCAGACTATTGGGGAGAGTAATAAGATTTAAGAATATACCTTAGGAATAAAGAAAAGCCGTTACAAGATTAATTGCCAGTGAAGTAAGACATGATTGTTTCATAAAAAATAAAAATTTATTAGTAGCTACATAATCTGAAAAAAGTTTCAATTAAGTATATATTTTTTATAGTTCTTAATTTATATGATTAATTATAAAATATTAGATTAAATATCCAAATCTATATCACAGTCTGAACTTTCAAATATTGATATTTGTGAACTGGGATTTGAAGTTTTACACTGTGAAGAATCTGCTTTGACTGTGGAATTATCCTTTATTGTAACATTATTTAAAAGTATATCCTCATCAGCGTTTGATAATTGTGAAGTTTCAAATATTGATATTTGTGATTTTGTCTTAAAAACATTTGTAACAGTAGATTTTGGAGTTTCTTTGCTTGGTTTAAGTACATTATTAGCTTTTTTATCTGCTGATTCTGATTGTATTTTATTGTTTTTTTCATTATAATTATCAAAATCATGTGTGCTACTAAATTGGAACTGTTTCAGTTTACTAATCCTATTTTCTTTATCCTGTATGTTACTTTTAGATTCAATAACAGTATTGTTACTGATTTCACCAACTTCATTAATTTCTTTAAGATTACATTCTCCTTCTTTTTGAGAACTTGTTTCGTGTTCTTCCTTTATATTTTCAATATCAATTTCATTGGTTTCGTTTTCCAATTTAAAATCTATCCCCAGGTCAGCGAATACGTCATTCACGCTCGGTATTGCCTTTAAGAGGCTACTATTATCGAAGTCTTCATCACTATTGGATATATGATCATCATCATCAACTTTAACTTTTGCTTTTTTATCTCTCTTCTGTAATTTACTTTTAACTACTTCAGAATTTACTGTTACTTCTTTTCTTTTTCTTTTATTATTCTTCTTCGTGAATGATGGTTGTCGCTCTGTCTTATTGAGATTGGCGTGTTTTTTTAATGTTGCCGCAAATTTGTCAGTAATATCAGTTTGTAAAGTTGTTTTTGTATTAGAGTCCACAGTATTAACATCAATTGCATCATGTCTAGGTTTCTTGTTATTAAAATACGAACTGGTTATCAATGTTGAAGAGAGTTGTATATTATCATCTGTTACATCATTATGTTTAGTGAATAGTTTACAATTGCCTCTGTCTATATCATGTTCAAGTGTTTTATGATCAACTTGTAATAACTTTGCATAGTATAACAACTCGTTTTCCCATATATTCATTAGATTTAACTGTGTTAACAGTTTTTTTGCGGTGCGCAAATAATCGTAATCTGAATACTTGGGGATTGTTGAATGTAATGCGTCTGTGGTATCAGTTAAAGTGCAATCTTGCATTGATAAATCAACCAATGACACGGCAATTATGGCATCCATGGGTAAAATTGTGGTCCTATACATAAGGCGGCAGTGAGCTTGTGATAGCCTGTAAATATAACAACAAAAATACATAGAAAAGTTAAAGCGTAAGTTACTTATCATAAGTAGGGGGTAGTGATTAATCATCTTTAGTTTATTAAACGTGGTTAAGCAGCTTTCCAGCTCGTAATCCGCTTTTTATATTGGAATTACATTTCTTGCTCGTTAGCGCGAAATCTATATATATATATAAGAGATTTCCACCTATATATTGACTCATCACGATATCTCTGGAACCATAAGGCGTAGCGACTTGAAATTTGGTAGGATTATTCCTTTCGCCGAGTAGAGGTCAGCTAAGAACGGATTTTACGAAATTCCACCCACAAGGGGGGTTGCGGGGGTGTTAATGACTCATCACGATATCTCTGGAACCATAAGGCGTAGCGACTTGAAATTTGGTAGGATTACTCCTTTCGCCGAGTAGAGGTCAGCTAAGAACGGATTTTACGAAATTCCACCCACAAGGGGGGTTGCGGGGGTGTTAACAATGGAAAATTCCCATTTTTAACCTATAGCTGCTATCGACTTCAAATTTGTCGAAGATATTGCAGTATTAACATAGCGGGGCAGCAGTTATTACTTTTGATGCGAAACAGAGTTCGCCGGGTCAGCTAGTATTTTATAATTTCATTTCACTCGACTTAATCAATCTCTATCCACCTATCTAATTGAAAAGGGGTGAAGTGTCTTCGATAGTTGCATTCTAGTGAGCTCTTTTGGTCCCTATGCAAGCTTAATTACTGAGTAAGTTGATATATAGTCTCGGTGGTCCAGTGGTCTAGCATCCCGTTTCTGAATCAAGACCTCGCGAAATTATTTTAGGAAGTTATGCGTAATAAATATCGATAACTGAAAACTTTGTGCCCGGTATGGCAATAGGTTCGCCACCTATTCCATTTGGGACGTAAATATAACGGCGAGTCGAGGCTTAACAGCCGCTGCCTACATCTTCGGGTAGAAAAGGCGTGAAGTTATATTATGTTAAGCTGATTTATAATTACTACAATGACTTTCTTATATTTTTCTAAAACAACAAAATGTTGAAGTTATTAATGTTCGATTTGCCTTTTCTAAAACATGGTGAGTAAATTTTTAGAAGTCACACCTCAAATATGTAGTGTTTAAAGTACGGTGAGACTTTCTCGAGAATTGGGTCAGACTTGACCAGAATGGTGCTTAAAAATATCAGTAAAATATTGTTCCAATTTACCTAACTAAACTGTCTAACATACGAACTGTTGTCCTCGACGGATCTCTATGTTCAGATCTTCTCTGGATCATGTAGTATGATTGCAGAATCATGTTTGCTGATCTAGTCATTTCTGTGCTCCTCGCTCCGACTAGGCTGATGTACATCTGTAAACATTTCACCGTTCTACTCTATAATAAATAATGCCACCTTGGGATATGCATAATATATAAACATGTTCACCATTATTTTGAAATATTATAGACTCTTTTAAAATGTATTATTTCAAAATAACTGTTCATATTGATAAAAAAAATATTTTATGGTCTCGGTGGTCCAGTGGACGAGCACACGGCTTCTGAACAGGTCGCGGGTTTGACTAATGATTACTCAAAATTATTTTTCGAATGTTATGTGTGCTAAATATCGATGACTAAAAACTTTTTGCCCGGTATGGCAATAGGTTCGTCACTTATCCATAGTGGGTATGGATAGGTATATCCGCCCATTTAGGACCTAAACATAACGGTGAGTCGAAGCTAAACAGCCACTGCCAACATCTTCGGGTAGAAAAAGGCTTGAAGTTGAAGGCATGTTATATTTATGTTAAAATGATAAAAAAAATTAATATTAGATTTACCTGTAATTTTTCTAGACTCCACATTTTCTTAGATTCATTCGGATCTGATTCCCCAAAGAGTATATAAGACGATACAAGTTTGTCCCACGTTTTGTTTTTCGAGTCCAACAATATAAATATCAAATCGAACCTAAAATAAAATACGTATTTTTTTTTTTTTATATAGGTGTCAATGGGGTGGTTTCTATGTTTAATTCATGCAGGATATAATAAAGAAAAAGTGATAAATCCAAAATTTACTTAATAACAACAGTAACTAGTAACTATATAATTTCATAATAATTTTCTCCGCATCCGCATTGCATTAAGAGAAAATCTGGGTATCTTCACTTAAATTTTCTTTTGTACCTTCACAACCTTAGCATCCGAATGTGAAGGTAGAATGCCTCATTTAGCCAAATGAAAAGTCTTAAAAGGCTATATACATATAACCGGAACTAAAGTTGGCACCTTAAAAAGAGAAGTTAAGAGTGAAGTCATCCAGGGGACGATTAATAATAATACCGTACAATGTAATTAATATTCAAGAATTTGAAGAAGTCTGAGTAATAAGGTTTGTAAGAATAATAAACCTATAAGCCCCACGTGTTGATATTGCGATGGAACCTTGTCATAATTACTGCTAAGTGACGTCATTCGCCTCAAAAAAACTCAAAACTCGTTTATTGAATTTAATGTTGAATAAAATTTTTCAAAAATTAATGAAAGTTTATAATATAACATGCATATATAATAATATGCATGTCAATTAATTTTGCGAACGGTACTTACTGTTAACTACGTCATCATCACCAAGATGGCGGTGATACCGATCGCAATATGAACGCGCGCGGGCATCTCTGTTTAGAATTGTACGTATTGAAGTAACTTTACCTACTTAACAGTGGAGTACCAAGGGACACGTTCACGCTTAACGGTGAATCTGTATCGTAATGACCTTTGGGGTTGCAGGCAGCGATAATAGCACAGCGTGTATTCAATTTGCAAACAATGCCTGCCTAAAATTAAAAAAACATTTTAAAATTTATATCTTGGACACAATACACACAGCGCCCTCTAGTTCGAAAATAAGTAACTAAATGCTTGTACTACGGATACTAGATAACGGATATTAATACATATATACATTTCTTTTGTAAATATGTACATATGTACTTATAATACATAGAAAACACCCAGACGCCATACAAACATTAATGCTTGTCACAAATATTTATCTTCGGTTGGGAAACGAACCCACAACCTCGATTCTGCAGTCGGCGGCTTTACAAATACACCACGAGGCTCGTCATAATTGCACAAGTAATAAAATTAATATTAATATAATCCTCCCTTTTTCACAGCCGGGTAATAATATTAGAATGTATAACCTTGGCAACAGATATAGTTTGTTGTTCCATAGCCTCGTGTATCGCGGTGCGGTCGTGCTCGCGCAGTTGGGATATCTCATCTATACAACAAACACCGCCGTCTGATAACACAAGAGCACCAGCCTCCAACTGCCACTCACCATCCTCCTAAAAAAAAGAAATGAACATAGCATAATTTCACACCTTTTTCTACCCGAAGGTGTAGGCAGCGGCTGTTAAGCCTCGTCTCGCCGTTATGTTTACATCCCAATTGGAATAGGTGGCGAACCTATTGCCATACCGGGCACAAAGTTTTCAGTCATCGATATTTATCACACATAACTTCCGAAAATAATTTCGAAAAACCAAGATTCGAACTCGCGACCTCTTGATTGAGCGGGGTGCTCATCCACTGGACCACCGAGACCTTAAAATGAAATAATACTATGATCATGCCATAATTAATGGATAATTAGGAAAACTCAATCGAAACATACTCTAAGGGCAGCACATGTGAGCCCAGCACGAGTGCTGCCAGCCCCGGAGGTAAATACCGAGCGTGATGTTAGTTCAGCTCCAGTGCGTAGCAACTGCGATTTGCCCGTGCCTGAAACAATAATAATAAGCAATAAATAATAAGCCTATTTGTTGACTTTCATAGAGCCTCAATAATATTATATTGAGGCTCTTAACATTACCTATGGGTATGCCGATGCTGTTTAATAAGTATAGGAATTAAGAAGACAAAAACATATTTTTGTACAACTTTTTATTTGGGCCTTGTTTACCCTATTCTGAGGGGAATGCAGGTTCATCAGTACTATTAATAACAAACTTTAACTAACAATACTTTAACTAGTACTACTATTTTAGAAAAAGTAGTACTACTACTTATACTATCTAAAAAAAATCTCGGTGGTCCAGTGGTAGACCACCCCGTTTCTGAATCAAGAAGTTGCTGGTTCGAATCTTGGCTCACACCAATGAGTTTTCGAAATTATTTTCGGATCAATAAATATTGATGACTTATAACTTAGGTTCGCCACCTATTCCATTTGGGACGTAAACATAACTGGGAGACAAGGCTTAACAGCCGCTGCCTACACCTTCGGGTAACAATGGCGTGAAGTTATGTATGTCTTTTTGTATACTGTTAACTAGATATCCAAAAGATTTGTTTGAGATTGCATTATAAGCAAGCATTATTACCTGGATCTCCTACTAAGAGCAAATGACACTGTCCTCTCACTCTAGTTGCGTGCTTCTCGTCTTCTGCAGTTCTCCTATTATTATCACTATCTACAACATGGTTTGAGCCTGTTATCACAGTTAGCAGTACTGCCAACTTTACTAGATGTAAACCGTAGACCTGAAAAGCAAATTATTATCAGTTAGTGTATTGCGCTTTTATGTTACTGAAGTCTTCTTCTTTCATTTTATCTTATAAGATAGTCTCGATCTAGTTGACCCAGCGAACTTGGTTTCACCTCAGAAAAGAAATAAAAATAGTCATTTTGAGTTTTTCCTAAGAGATAGACAAATGCTATCATGACCTTTTTTGTAGACATTTGAAGATTGAAGAATTATCACATTTTTATTTGCAACAGTATACATGAGTTATACATACGAACCACCCCGTTGAAGCCTCTATCTACTAATAAAACCACATTCTAATCTGTTAAGTAGTTTCGTAGATTTAAACATATAAGGGGACAGACAGTGGAAAACGACTTTGTTTTATACTATGTGATGAAATGATATCAAATATTTATTTTTTTACATCTCATAAAACTCTATGTTCATAAAGCATTATAAAATAATTTTGATTCCTAGGTTAATGACAATGTATTGACACTAAAGTTAGGAGCTTTTTTTAATGGGATAGGAGGGCAAACGAGCAGGCGTGTCACCTGATGGTAAGCAACCAACGCCGCCCACGAACACTAGCAACACATACAATATAGTGTTGCTGTTGCGTTGCCGACCTTTAAGGGATAGGGGATAGGAAAGGATGGGGAGGGGGGTGGGCCTCCGGGTACCTCTCTCACCGAACGAAACGCGGCATGAGCCACTTTACGTCGGTCTTCTGAGAGGTCGTGGTATTTCACCGGACGAGCCGGCCCATTCATGCAGCGAACTGCTTGACTCTACCAATGTTAAATTGAATGGGAAATTTCTCCTTTCATATTGAGCGCAAACTATATAATTCTAACTCCTCTTGTCTATATATTGTTACTTTGACTTACTTGCGGGGCAACAGAGGCCAAGATCCTATCCCTGCCTTTCAAAGGACAAGCTTCATATTTTGTCCAAAACTCATTAAAGCAATCTTTTATATCAGGTGCCGTTGCTATTACTTCTGACTGCTGTGCATTACATACTTCCATAAAATTGGCTTGCAATACCAATTCAACCTCAGATTTTTTATTAAGGCCCGTTGGTCTCCATCGACGTCTGACTGTGGCACTAATTAAAAAAACAAAACTAATTAATAATCCAGATGTCGCGGGTTCGAATCTTGGCACACACCAATGATTTTTCGAAATTAATTTCGAAAGTTATGATAAATATTGATGACTAAAAACGTTGTGCCGGGTACAGCAATAGCTTCGCCACCTATTCCATTTGGGACATAAACTTAATGGCGAGTCGAGGCTTGACAGCCACTGCCTACACCTTTGTGTAGAAAAAGGTGTGAAGTTATGTTATGTACTAAAATTTCAAAACTAACCAGATTATCACATCATCACCAGGCTTACAGCAATCAACAAGATCATCTTCTAGAACAACCCACATGGCACTTGGGATTGTACCAATGCTTAATTTATTTACTTGTTCCTGAAATATAGACATTAAAATAAATAACTAAACTTATTTCTATAAGAATACAAATTGCAAAGCAATAGTTTATGATCCATTAACAAAAAACCTGCAACTAACTTTGCAAGCTCACAGGTGGCAAAGAAAGCATATTACTAATTAAGCTTAAAGGCAAACAAAACTTCTACAAGACTGAAGCCCGAATACTGAACCGCCACTCAAATATATAAGCGCTACTTAAGCGTTTAAGTAGCTGTCACATTAGACAGAATATGTGAAATTTGAGCAGTAAGTAGCACTTAATTTACTGTCAGATTTGCGTGGTGGTTAAGTATTCGGGCGTGATTGTTACAAAGTTAAAACACAAAGATATTTAACAGTAGTAGTAGCAGTAAAATATTTACCTGTATTTTAATTTCCTGATAGTCTTTACAGTATTCTCTTGATACTAACTGAACATGTGTAAATGTAGTACTCCTACAACTTTTTTCTTTATTACCACATTTTGATGGAGGTTTCAATATATACCTATGTTCAAATTCCGATTCTATATAGTTATCATATTTGCATTTTACACAAACATACTTTCTTTGATATTCAAGCATTTTTGATTGTGTTACTCTGACAACAGTTCCTGTAATATAGAATATTTCTGAATAGGTATGTCCATAAAATTAGTTTTTGCACATTAAAAACAGTCAGTTTAATACTTCAACATTAAGTACATAAGTAGATATTGAATACAACAGGTAATAAATAGAATTGGAGATCTGATTGCAGGGCTTGCAGTTGTAGTATTTATGAAAATTTTGTATTTTTTTTAAATAAGATAAACATCACTATGTGCATCCATACCTGTAACTTTCAGAAAGCATCCCAAATCCACATTTTTAGGGAAGTTAGTACGATGTAATTCTGGACAAACAGGTAAACCATAAAACCTTGTGTGAACATTACGTTTTAAAAAGCAATAATCCAACTTTGATATAGTTAATTTATACTCATCGCGTTCTAAAACTTGTTGTTGAGCCTTCACTATATCTTTGTCGCATGCCGGTATAATTTCCACTGGACTACATAATACTCTGTCGCCAACATCTGGATACGATTCGAAGAGTTTCAGAAAACTAAAATGGTATAATATTACATAATCTCTGCTTACTTGGAATTAAATGAATAGGTATTGAAATAGAAAATAAATTCAAAATAAATACTCGACTCTGACGCTGTAGTAACCTAAGTTATCTGTTTCAGATAAAATATCTAAACAGTCTTGTAAATGAAACTTGATCAAATAATCCAATATCATCATTAGTGCATAATTTTCAAGAAATTGATTAGTATTATATTAGGATCAAATAATTTTAGCCTATTGTTTTGTTTACATTTCTCGATTTTTTTTCATTCACGGTTTCACATTCATTCTTAAATTTTGTTCATTTTGGACAGGCTAAAGCTTTGAAGCCATACGGCCTTATCTGCCGTATCCAGAAGTAAGAAACTTAAACTACCTTAAAATAACCTAAACTAACGTAACCTAATCATTCATAAAGTCGTAACACTTTATCCATTATGTTCCAGTCAGTTTTGACGACAATACAGAAGAGTACGCTACACACAATATTTAGACCATTCTCCATATTTGCACACATATACGAACACTTCTTAAAGAAAACGCTTCGAATTTTATTCATATATTCCATTAAAACACAAATTTTAGAAAATAATGTTAAGTTAAAAAAAGTAAAAATAATATAATTTAGTGTACAGGGTGATCTCTAAAATGGCTGTACCGACGGGACGTTTTTGGCAGGAGCTGGTAGGACGGCGAGATGCCACCATTGCGCATCCGACCTGGACTCAGCTCAGCACATGCTGGAGGTCTGCCTCTCTCTCTTGCTCATCCTCGGGGAGCCTCACTAAGGATGAGACAGACCTCGCGACAGAATTAGATTAAAATAAAACAGTTTGTTACATTATTTTTTTAATTTACAGTAGCGGTATACTCTACACATCGTGATGGATCCGTCGGGAAATATTCTTGACATTTGGTCATTAATCTCTTCAATGCTTGAATATATTTTCTTTGGGTTTCATCATTCATAACGTGAGCGACATTTTTTGAAAAAATCTTCTCGCGACCTGTACGAGCGTGAATACCCACCATGGTAACACCTATGGGCCATGGTGCATTGCCTATCGCCATCTGCAGATATGCATCACTGGCCTAAAAGAAATTCAGCATTTAAATCACAAAAGAAAAGTTCTTTTTCAATATTGCAATAACAAGAAGGCAGTCATCAAGGGAATTATTGTGATATCTTAAAAGTATCAACTATTAACCAATAACAAATTATTTAATTTAGTTATGTTGTTTCCATACAAACTCAGCATCAGGTTATAATTATGTAATTGGTGCAAAACAGCAGTTTTCCATAAAAAATTAATTCATTCATTCAAAGTTTCATTTGTAGTCAGGGTTTTAAAAAACACCACGATCAACCGACGAACCATGTATATTCACTATTCCCCCACCCCTCTTGTCATTTTCAACTGTGTTTTATTACATTGACATTACCGGCTTTTTTTATGTGCCAGTTACAAACTATGAGCAAACGTGTTGGCTGTAATAAGGCATATTTATTCTGTCTTCCAAAAGGAGCCAACTACTGATTGTATTTTAAGTGAGATTTGATCCAGAGCCTGAATTGCATGTCATCTTGGTTGTACATACATACATTACTTTACGCTAAATCCCTAGTGCGGTAGGCCGAGAGAACAGCATGATTCTTAAATTCATTAATTCGTCTTAATTGTGCCTAAGTTTTGTTGGTTATATTTAAGCATATTTGTTTGTTATTCTTAGCACCATTAGCCTTTAGATGTCCACTGCTGGACGTAGGCCTCCCCCATAGAACGCCATAGCTCCATATGAATCCATAATAAAATTTAATTTAAATATTTTAAAATACCCACCATTATATAATTTCTGTCTAACAAATGCTTGGTGATTTCGCACAGACTTTCACAAATGTCATCTGGTAGATTTTTCTTTTTTAGTTTGCGTACTAGTGGCTTTAAATAGACTTGGGTTTGTGTAAATGTAGCTCTAGCCATTTTGTGCTTGACCGCCGTTTTTTCTGTGCCTGTCGCAGAATTCAGCTGTTGTCCCCAAAGTTTTAATAAAAACTGAAAAAAAATTGTAAATATTACTTATTTAGTAACATTACATTCTTATTACAATTGAAATTCTAAATCATTTTTTAAAATATCTTTTTATGGGGTAAAGGGTTAACAAGGAAGCACCTGATGGTAAGTGACTGGCCATGGACACGCGCAACACAGATCATCAGACATTGTTATAGATGTGTTATCCTATATGAAGGGAGAAATATTTTTTTTTATGGGATAGGAGGGCAAACGAGCAAGCTGAACACCTGATGGTAAGCAACCTGCGCCGCCCAACACTTAAAAACTTTGATAGATGCAAATGTAATAAACATTAAAACTTACTTGTAATAAGGTTAATATAACATTCATATCATGATTTTTGTTGCCCTGTCCCAGTGTCTTAGCCATTTCTAATATTGCATCATATGTAACAGAATCGTCTAATGCCTCTTCTTTAAGTTGCTTTTCATTATCACTCTGAAATGTATAGACATTATGTTGAATATGCTGTACTAAAAATTTAGAAGCCAAAATGAAGCATTAATTGACTTTATAATACCTTCTTATGACCAGTGTCATAGAAAGTAGTTATTTATTAACAAACAACAAAATATGTTGTTAACAAAAATTACCTGTGTTCCTAATGCTAGTATTTCATTTAAATATGCCTCATCCACTTTTTCCATTGCTTCCTGGAAATCGTTTCTGAAGCCCTGTAACATAAAATAAAATATCATCCAACTGCAGTCATTCCTAATATTTATAGAAATTTAGGTATTGAACTGATGGAGGCGATGTACGAGGATATTGCGAAAGCAATACATTGTACCGCCAAGGCTCACTAGAACGTTGTTATGGGGACTTCAATGCCAAAATGGGAGTACAAGAACGCGGCGAAACGAAAATCGGTCCATATGGCTTGGAGTGCCGAAATCACAGGAGCCAGAAACCAGAACTTCCTGGAGTCTGAAGGGCTCTTCTTGATGAACTCATTCTTCAAGAAGGGTCTCCACAGGAGGTGGACGTGGCGAAGCCCCGATTTTGTAACAAGGAACAAGATAGATTTTATCATAACGGATAGTAAGCATATATTAGGAGATGTCTCTGTGATCAACAGGTTCAATACTGGGAGTGATCACCGACTTCTTCGGGGCTCCCTAAATATTAACGTGAAAACTGAAAGGACCCGGAAGATGAGGTCTATTCTCCGACCTACGCCACTCCAAATAGCCGAAACCGAAAAGTTCCAAATGGAACTTAAAAATCGATTCGACCTGCTGGAAACCACAGGTGATGTGCACGAAGGGACCGACACTGTGGTCGAAACGCTGAAGAAAGTGTCTCAAAGGTTGTTCCCGAGCTCGCAGAAAAAGGAGTCCAAACTCTCTGCTGAGACGCTCGAGCTGATGAAGCAAAGGCGAGAAACTCCATCCGATCATCTGTCCTTCGTCAGAAGAAGCCTAAGCCAGCGTATTAGGAAGCTGATGCGGCGCAACCTTGGTCGATCGAATACCCGAGCAATCGAGGACGCGAACGACTGCAATAAAGAGTCGAAAGTGCAAGCAGCTTGGAAGGCCCCATCTGACGAAGCTGAAAACTGCGGATGGACGTGTCGTCACCTCTAAGCCTGAGATTCTCGCAGAGATCGAATCTTTTTATGGGCTCCTTTATTCAACACGGATGACCAAGCTGGGACACAGCGATGATAACCACAGAGCCCCGCTAACGCGTCACTATAGTGAAGACGTTCCCGATATCACAGCAAGCGAGATTAGGGCGGCTCTCGGGCAACTCCAGAACAACAAGGCACCCGGTGATGACGGATTTTTTTTTTTATGGTATAGGAGGGCAAACGAGCAGGCGTGTCACCTGATGGTAAGCAACCAACGCCGCCCATGGACACCAGCAACACATATAGTGTTACTGTTGCGTTGCCGACCTTTAAGGGATAGGGGATAGGAAAGGATGGGAAAGGGGGGGTGGGCCTCCGGGTACCTCTCTCACCGAACGAAACGCGGCATGAGCCACTTTACGTCGGTCTTCAGCGAACTGCTTGGCTCTACCACTGTTGAAGATTTTTTAATTACGTCATACACCAGGGTATAACCCCACAGGTTTGGAGCAGGAGTGCGGTGGTGCTGTTCTTCAAAAAAGGTGATAAGACCTTACTGAAGAAGTACAGATCCATCTCACTCCTGAGCCATATCTACAAGTTGTTCTCGAGCGTCATCACGAATCGTCTCGCTGCAAGACTCGACGAGTTCCAGCCTCCGGAGCAGGCCGGGTTTCGAAAAGGCTTTAGCGCCGTGGACCACATCTATACTGTTCGGCAGATTGTACAGAAGACCGAAGAGTACAATCAGCCGCTGTGTATGGCATTCGTGGATTACGAAAAAGCCTTCGACTCCATCGAAACTTGCGCAGTTCTGGATGCATTGCAGCGATGTCGGATCGACTGGCGCTATATCGAGGTGTTGAGATGTTTGTATGACACCGCCACGATGACTGTTCAGATACAGGACCAGGTGACGAACTCCATGGAGCTGAATCGAGGTAAAAAACAGGGAGATGTCATAATTCCCAAACTCTTCACCAACGCTCTGGAGGACGTTTTCAAGACACTGGATTGGACTGGACAGGGTATCAACGTGATTGGTGAGTAAATCTCACATCTTCGGTTTGCCGACGACATCGTTGTAATGGCAGAGTCGCTGGAACAGTTAAGCGGAATGCTGCGCAGCCTAGACGAGTCCTCCCGGCGTGTCGGTTTGGGCATGAACTTGGACAAGACCAAGGTCATGTTCAATGAACATGTCGTGCCCGGACCGATATGCGTCGAAGGGTCAGTTCTCGAAGTCGTAAACAAATACGTCTACTATCCAGTTAGGTAGACGAAACTTCGAGAAGGAGGCCGAAAGGAGGATTCAGCTGGGTTGGACTGCATTTGGCAAACTGCGTCGGGTTTTCAGCTCGCCTATACCGCAGTGTCTGAAGACCAAAGTCTTTGACCAGTGCGTCCTACCGGTGATGACCTACGATGCCGAAACGTGGACACTCACGGTGGGGCTAGTCCACCGATTTAAAGTCGCTCAGCGAGCTAAGGAGCGGGCTATGCTTGGGGTATCTCTGAAGGATAAACTCAGGAATGAGTATATCCGCCAGAGAACTGGGGTAACCGACGTAGCTCGTAGGATAAGCTCGCTGAAGTGGCAATGGGCTGGTCATATCTGCCGAAGGAACGACGGTAGAGGGAGTAAGAAGTTCATAGAGTGGAGAACGCGTCTTAGTAAACGTAGTGTAGTACGCCCACCAGCCCGATGGTCAAAAGACTTCAGAAAGGCTGCTGGAAAAGACTGGATGCGGAAGGCAGAGAATCGGATGTTGTGGCGCACATTGGGAGTCTTATGTCCAGCAGTGGACTGCAATAGGCTGATGATGATGAAGATGATGAGAGCTTTACATTATAATTTACTCACTCTGTTTGCCTCCGGTTCTTGAATTTCAATCCTCCGTAATCTTCTAAACGATTGGGCTTCACTTTCACCAAATAACCATATGGGATGTCCTCTCTCCCTTAATCTTTTTATTACTTCTGGTCTTGGCAATAATATTGTTTCAGATTGATCATTTTCATTACTTTCATGTTTTTCAACTAGAAGCGCATATAAAAAAGCAGTTTAGAAATTCATTGGTCGAATGATTTTTAAACCCAAGAAATTATCAAGAGCACATGTACATAATAATATACATATATACACATATAAGACACTGCTTTGTCATTAATATAATAAAATAAAAGTAAAGAATTAATATTAGTAAAAAGTAATTGCCTGCACACAGCACATAACAATATGTATGACTTACAATTTAGCCTGTTTTATACAAATCAAACACTAACAGTGAAAAATATATATCAAACAACACAATCATTCATGCAATATATACAATAATCATCAATAATTCATGCAATATAAGCAATATATGCAATAATAATTCAAATAATTATAATTAAGACATATGCATAAGCTTCTTCTTTATTACTAAAAAAAGATTTATGCATTTATTTGTTATGCACAAATAAGTTCTTGTGTATAAGGGATTTTTTGTCAACTCAAGTGAGAACACTTTATTTAATTTTAATATTGCATAATAGATGTCTTCTTGAACCTCAGACAATGTATTCTAACCTTTGTTGAGATCAAGTTTATTTTACTACAATCAACATTAAACACGTCTTCATAAGGTTGTCTTCATGTATTTGAAAAGAATAGAATAGGCCTTATTTGGCTGTATAGACAACTTGCAAGCAATATGTTTTATAATAAGTTAGTAAGAACATCATAAATATAACTGAGTATCAGAACATAATACCATCTGTTAGGGAAAAACCAATGCAAACCTTTTTTAAGTTTTTCATCTTGTTTATTTTCATCCACAACCTCTTTTTGAGGGCCATATTTTTTTAAATATTCTTCTTGCTCTTTAGCCAGAAGTTCGCCTCTTTTGAAATACTTTCTGTTTTGTGTGGGATCCTAAAAGTGATTTAAAAAAATTAAGATACTTTATCACTATTAGAATTAACATAACATAACTTCACGCCTTTTGTTACCCGAAGGTGTAGGCAGCAGCTGTTAAGCCTCGTCTCGCCGTTATGTTTACGTCCCAAATGGAATAGGTGGCGAACCTACTGCCATACCGGGCATTAAGTTTTTCAGTCATCGATATTTATCACACATAACTTCCGAAAACAATTTCGAAAAGTCATTGGTGTGAGCCAGTGTCTGGAATCGAACCCGGACCTCTGTATCAGAAGCCGTGTGCTCGACCACTGCGCTACCGAGACTGTTAGAATTAAGCTTTCAAAATATACTGTCATAGATAATACTTAAATACTTATACTTAAATACTAATACTTATATAGTATACTGTTATATTTATTCTACAAAACAGTATTAAATTAGTAAAACAAGTATTGTTGATGAAAATTATAGATGGATAAAACAGGTTAATTATCTTGTTTACTTACAATTATGTTTTTTTCTTCAAGAAGCTTCCGTTTCTTTGCTATTTCTGCTTTTAAAATATCCATCATGTGTAAAATTATGACACACTTTGTATATATGCTATTTCAGAAGCTTTTTAGTATCTATTTACTAATTATAGAACAAGAATAATATCACAAACTACAAACAAAACAGAGCACCATTGACAAATGACATCTATTTATGTTGTTGTTTTAATAATTCACTCAATGTGAGTAGGCAAAGGTCGTTGACCATACAGCCATTTCTTATGTTATTTTTTTTCCATATGTCAATTTATGTAAATAAGGCCAAAGCCAATTCTTATGTATAATTTCCAATTTCAGATTCTTGATAGTTACTCTGACATCTAGTGTTGAGTAGGACATACAAGAGGCGCTTCATTTGTCCCGGACATGACGTCAAAATGTAAGAGTGCCTCGAAATTAAAAATTGTACTACTTCAATTTTTTTGTCGCGGTCGTCCGAGGCAGACAAACGGCAAGTACGTCAAGTCACAATCGTCGCGTCTGACATTTCGAGAGAGGGAGAAATATATTGTCGTCCTGGATGCGAAGCGAGGTTCCAGCCAGAAGAGGCGTATTTAAAATTTAATTAATAATCTTACGTTGTTTAAAGAGTCAGTGCCATTTAATTAGTTTTTTTTTCTGATAAACCATATCGCACAGCACCCTCTAGTCATGCAAATTCAAAGATTTTTTATATTACTTGATGCTTATCGTTATGTTTTGGATAATTAACACCACAACTATAAATTATAGCCTATTTGTTATTCTCATGTAATTATAAGTTATATTCTTGTAAAGTTTGATTACAATCCATTCAGTAGTTTTTGAGTGAAAAAGTAACAAACATTCATCCCACATCCATACTCACAAACTTTCTCGTTTATTTTTAACAGGTATATTAGATGAGAAATTTTATATTCGTAATCATTTGGTTTGAATTCCTAAAAGACAACAAACACATAAAATTATTTTTCATACTTGTAAGATTTATAATTACAAAATATTTGTATTAGACAAACAAATAACATGACAAAAGCACGTCGCGTCTGACATTTGAGGCACCAGGAGGCGCGCGTATTTCGTACTACAATAACTTCAAATGGTTCAGTACGCCTCGCCTCATTTGAAGTGGGACATTGTACTGTCTTAGGACAAAAACAGGCTATCTTACAAACTCTTTTTTAAGTCGTGTCCTACTCAACACTACATTTGAGGCACCAGGAGGCGCGCGTATTTCGTATTTCAATAACTTCAAATGATTCAGTACGCCTCGCCTCATTTGAAGTGGGACATTGTACTGGCTCAGGGCCTCAGGATAAAAAAGAGGCTACTCTTACAAACTCTTTTTCAAATCGTGTCCTACTCAACACTACTGACATCTATTATTTTTTTGATTTGTCATTTTTTTTTAATTTCTACATTATTGGACAGACTAAAGCTTTTAAGCCATACTGCCTTGACTAACATTTTTTTTTGAAGTGGAACTTCTAATGTCTCGTGCAAGAGCATTTAACGCTTTTAACGCCCCCTTGCGGCCACTAATAATATAATATAATAGTTACAAAAAAGCCAAGATCCATATAAACCAAGGACGAAAAGACATAGCGACTTTTTAAACTACCCGTACAGACATCTAGTAGCGGATGGTGGTACTAGCTGGTCATAATTGATATAACAATAATGATGAACAACATCTTTTTACACAACAAGTGAACCTACTCGAGAATTATAATTTAAAAATAGGTTAAAATTCAAAATAACAATTTTAGATAATTATGACACCAGTTTTAGTGCGAAATAGTTTGTAAATCTATAAATTACTTATTTTAACAATCCAAATTCACTATCTTTCGGCGGATGGCGCTACTAGGAAGTTGTAAAGTGTAGTTAAGTTCTCATATGTTATAATTATTACATAGAACGAGTTGGTACTATCTAGTATTAAGATATTAATTATAATAAAATAATTAAAATAATTATTATGAATATTCATGCAGCATTAGCATTGATTTAAAGAATAAAAGGCAATATAACCAAAACAGTTACGAGTCATGAATTGTTAAATCACATAATTATAAATTTCGCGCATTTTACTTAACTAAATAATAGATTTTAGTAATATCTTGACCAGTTTAAGTACGAAATAGTTTGTAAATATATAAATTAATTATTTTAATAATCAATAACTTCACTATCTTTCGGCGGATGGCGCTACTAGTCTGTTTTAAAATTAAGTTCTCTTATACAAAAAATATTACATAGAACGAATTTATACTATCTAATATTAAGATATTAATCATGAAAATAAATATTACGAATATTCATGCAGCATCAGTATGGATTTAAACAATAAAAGGAAATATCACCAAAACAGTTATTAAATGTAATGAATTGCTTAATTAATCACATAATTATAAATTTCGTGTATTTTACTTAACTAAATAATAAATATATTTCAGTAATATATTGACATAAATAATATAACATAATTTCACGCCGGCGTGAAATTATGTTATACCTACAGGCAGCGGCTGTTAAGCCTCGTCTCGCCGTTATGTTTACGTCCCAAATGGAATAGGTGGCGAACCTATTGCCATACGGGGCACAAGTTTTTCATTCATCGATATTTATCACACATAACTTCCGAAAACAATTTCGAATCGTCATTGGTGTGAGCCAAAGTCTGGAATCGAACCCGGATCTCTGGATCATAAGCTGTGTGCTCGACCACTGCGCCACCGAGACTAATAATAACATGTAATCATAATTAAATCAGTTTACCTAATAAACAAAGTCACTTTCTGCTGTCTTTCCCTTTATATGCGCATATGTTTAAAACTACGCAACGGATTTTGATGCGATTTTTAATAGTCAGAGGGTGTCAACGGGGTGGTTTTGATCTATAATTCATGTATAGTGTAGAAATAAAAAGTGATAATTTTCAAGATTTAAAACTTTAATCGAAAACGCTGCCTGAACCCTAAGTGATAAATGAAAACAATGTACTACATTATTATACACCTCTAAAAGGTCTACAAAAAAGTCCCCAAGGGCATATGTCTACCTCTTAGGGATAACCCACAATGACCATTAATATTTTTTTTTTTTTACGAGAAATAGTGGCTTATTTACGAAGCAATTTTAAATATTACAGCATTAATTTTCATCCGGTTAACTATCTTAAGTAGATTGTGATTTTAATATAGATCAATATAGCCGTTTACAGCATGTAATTTAAACTAATATTTACGAAGATATTACAGTATTAACATAGCAGTACTTAGCAGTTGCGTTTGCGCGCCATAACGCGTGCTGATAAATAGCACAAATTGAACTTTTTAAGATACAAATATCACTGATTTATTTCTTTTAATGCGTGGTAGAGCCAAGCAGTTCGCTGCATGAATGGGCCAGCTCGACCGATGAAATACCAGGACCTTTCAGAAGACCGACGTAAAGTGGCTCATGCCGCGTTTCGTTTGTTGAGAGAGGTACGCGGAGGCCCACCCCTTCCCCGTCCTTTCCTATCCCCTATCCCTTAAAGGTCGGCAACGCTACAGTAACACTATATGTGTTGCTGGTGTGCATGGGCGGCGTTGATTGCTTACCATCAGGTGACACGCCTGCTTGTTTGCCCTCTTATCCCATAAAAAAAAACGAAGTTCGCCGGGTCATGAGTTATTGTATATAGTTGACATCATATTATTATACAGCTAGATGGTGTCCTGCGCCGACATATGTATGTTCGGGTGAATATTAGAACTCAATTTTGAAGTAGATAGTTGTCATCTCGGTAGTCTCGGCGGTCCAGTGGTCGAGCACCCTCCTCCTAAATCAAAAGTTGTGGGTTCGTATCCTAGCTAACACAAATGACTAGCTGAGTGTAATAAATACCGATGGCTGAGTGTAATAAATACCGATGGCTGAGTGTAATAAATACCGATGGCTGAAAACTTTGCAGCCTGTGTACCACCATAGGTTTACCACCTATTCCAATTGGAACGTAAAAAAACAGCGAGTCGAGGCGTAACAGCCACTGCGGGAGTCCCGTACAGGGCCACGGATCGCGTGACACCACCGTAGAGGCGGCGAATCTCGGGGGAGGCGGTTTAACGCGCCTGCCACCCGTCCTACTCGGGGGACCATCCTCACGAAGTACTCCTCGAAGCTCCAGAGGCTGTTCAGGGTGAGGCCGAGGTACTTGAAGTACCTCGCCACCGGGACAGCCGTGTCACCCACCTGGATCCACGCGGCTGGTGGTTCCCAGCGCCGAGTGAGGCGATGGAACCACAGAGCCTCACTTTTGTGAGGCGCAGCCTCCAGCCAAATTCTACCTAGACCCAGATATTTATTTATACTTGGGTGGGGATCGAACCCGCCAATCTCGATTCTACATTCGGTAGTTTTACCAACGCACCACCAGACCTCACTCTTACTTACATTAGCAGTATATTATAATTCTATATTGTTAATTATTTATTGACTATTTTTAAGTGTCAGTGAAGACCTATAAAAATAAAGAAAGCTATTGTGAATACATGTTACTAAGTTCCACTTCTGTAGCGCGGCGGGACTCCACGCAATTTTTTTTTGGAAAGTAATGATGATGAATCTTAAAACTAACCTGAACTAACTTAAACTAACCTAAAATAACTTAACTTTTTGTTACGCTGGGAAAAAATGCTTTGAGCAGATGGTGTTTCGGTGTACCCATTAAAACAACCCAGCGCCGTTCCCGCTTCGTCATGTTAGAGAAGACTGGGACCCGGTCGAGCCTTTTAGCCAGTCCTCCCCAACGAATTTCCCGACTTTACGGCAGGCTCCGCCAAAATAACTTAACCTAACCTAATCTAATCATACATAAAGTCGTGGCACTTTATGCATTATGTTCCGAGGGAGGCTTGACGACACTGTCTGAGAGCACACTAAACACGATATTTACACTATTCCCCACATTTCCATTAATATACGGACACTTATTAAACAAAACGCCACGAATTTTATTCAATAATATCCCTTGAAACACAAATCTGAGAAAATAATGCAAAGAACGGACATGACTCTTCCACAATCTCGCAAAAAACTCTTTCACTTGTCCAGTTTCCGACAGGGTAAAGAATTGAAGCCATATTGTTGTATCTCTCGTCGTATTTTTTTTTTACAAAAGTAACAAACTTGTATTAACATAGTCTAACCTACGTGGTAGTAGTGGTAGTTATAGGTAGTGGCCTATAAGCACGATGTTCCAAGGGAGTTTTGATGATAGCGCAGAAGAGTACGCTACACACGATATTTACACCATTTTCCTCATATACGAACACTTATTAAATAAAACGCAAATTTTAGAAAATAATGCAAAGATCGGAAATGTTTCTGTTACATTCCCGCCAAAACTCCAAATTGACACAAATCACAGTCGACACAGACTATCAATGAAGTAGGAAAATTTTGGAAATGACATCATTACACATAACATAACATAACATAACTTCACGCCTTTTGTTACCCGAAGGTGTGGGCAGCGGCTGTTAAGCCTCGTCTCGCCGTTATGTTTACGTCCCAAATGGAATAGGTGGCGAACCTATTGCCATACCGGGCACAAAGTTGTCAGTCATCGATATTTATCACACGTAACTCTCGAAAATTTTGAAAAGTCATTGGTGTGTGCCAGGATTTGAACCCACTATTTCTTGAATCAGAAGCGGGGTGCTAGCCACTGCGCCACCGAGACTGTGACATCATTACATAGTATAAAACAAAGTCACTTTTCGGTATGCGCATATCTTTAAAACTACGCAACTAATTTTGATGCTGTTTTCTTTAATAGTTAGAGGGTGTCAACGGGATGGTTTTGATCTGATGATACAAGAAATTATTATTATATGTTTTTGAATTATGAAATGAACTATTGCTCCCATGCAATATGGTGGTATGAACAATAAAATTCGAATCGAGCTCTTTCTACAAAAGACCCACATGCATGCGTTTTTCTAAGGGATAAGTGGGCAAGCGAGCTGGCGTGTCACCTGATGGTAAATGACTAGCGCCACCCATGGAAACCTGAACACTTATAGTGTTACAGTTGCGTTGCCGGCCCTTACAACAGGATATGGACGAGGTCGGGATTGGGATGGGAAGAGGAGGGGGAAAGGGATTGGGCCTCCGGATACCTCTCTCACCGAACGAAACGCGGTAAAAGCCACTTTACGTCGATATTCTGAGAGGTCGTGGTATTTCACCGGTCGAGTCGGCCTATTTATGCAGCGAACTGCGTAACTCAACCACTGTTCTTGTACGAAAAAAAACTAAAATCCGGTATCTACAGTCGTTGTCTGAATCTACAACATAAATTTCGGTTGCTTATCTTGGTACTACTACCTAGCTAGATTGTTTAAATCGTATTCAAAAAGTCTGTTATTTTAATAACTTAAGCTCTATAAAGGAACCGCCACACTCGACCAATAGTATTATTATTGTTGTTCTGCTATAAAAAACAAGTAGCGAATATTCACAAGATAATGTATTTCATTCTTTATCTTTGAAAATTACGTTTCGATTCTAAGATGATAAAGTGTCTAGATTTTAATCTGCAAGATTAATCACCCCTAATGACCAATAGTGATAATTGATAAAAATAAAATAAATTGGTATGTAATGATAAATACAACAAAGGTGAGCGTTTGTTCTTTTTAAGCGCTCAAACGAGACATGTTGCCGTTGAAATGAATATTAAAAGTTACCTTTTCATTATATTTTTAGTCTATTGTGTTGATAAAAAAGGTTTGTGATATTGTGTGATACAAAAAAAGGTGTTTTCGGTTAGGTAATAGTCGGTTTTAATTAGTGGTGTATGTGTATCTAGTTTCAGCAAATTTGGCGCGAATAGTCGGAGGGAATCCGGCACCTGCCAAATATGGATTGTTCCACGCTTCTCTACATAATTTAACCAACCATCATGTATGTGGAGGAGCAGTTATTTCTAAGCTTCTCGTAATCACTGCAGCCCATTGCGTATACGGGTATGTAATTTATTTTTCTTACTAAAAGTTTTGGTCGTGTGGTGTGGACAGGGTCACATCTGAGTACAACTGTTCAGAAGGCATCTGTCTGGTACCATTCTACTTCCCTTAAAGGTCGCCAACGCAACTGTAACACTATATGTGTTGCAGATGTCCATAGGCGGCGTACCATACATACCATCAGCTGATACGCTTGCTCGGTAGACCTCCTGTGCCATTAAAAAAATGTCTCATAATCATCCTTGTGCCAATACTAAAACTTAAAAAAATGTAACTATCTTCTTTAGTGGGGATAGTATTATTGTACGAATTTTCGTCATGCATATGCATGGGCATATTAAATTGCGAAATAGGTCGTAAGTGCCAAAAAAACTGTTACTTCCAATGGCGGCAGAGAAAAACCCGTCAAAATTAATTATGCCTTTTCCAAGATTAGCTTTATCGCGCAGACAAATAGACGAGTAGTTCTAGGAACTCAATATACTTGGAATAAACAGTACAATTATAAACAAAGATTTATATTTTGTTCATATCTTTAGAATCGTTCCTGTTCCGATTGTGGTCATCGCATGATTTTCGATTTTGACCGCATCAAAAAAGGGCCCTTATTAACCATTATTAATGGCACAGGCATAATATTATTGCTGCTTTATGGTGTCCACGCAGACGAAGTCGCTGACAACAACTAGTAGTAAACTACAAACATTTACTAATATTTGCAGAGTGAATCCTGATTACATGAAAATCGTGGTAGGCACCAATGACTTAAGCGTTGGCGGGAAACGACATGATGTTGCGAAAATCATTGTCTATGATCATTACAATGTGGAAACGAGAGAAAATGATATAGCTTTATTAAGAGTAAAAAAGCTTTTCGATTTACGTTACGTTAGAGTCTTGGCACTGAGGGAACAAGAGCTCGCTGAAGGAGACGACGTTCTTTTGTTAGGATTCGGTGCTCAAAAGGTGAGTCATAGATAAACCAAACGCTATCTCTATGCATTCCCATCTTAGTCATTTATGCACTCGTTGTAACAGGAATCTGTGTGTTTACCTGTTTGTATGAGTCAGAACAATAGATTTATCATAGACTGTAGTAGATTGCACATGTCAGTGTAACGGTAGGTTGTTGGTGATTGTCGCAATGGATGATGGTATATAGTGAGTGGTGCTTCTTCCATGATGGTGGTTGAGCGGCCGGTAAATAAAATACGTAATAACGATCTTGTCATTTATTTGTGTCAGCGACAACTGCCTGTCGCTGCACACCGACTACTGCCGCATACTGTGCGTACAGTGGTTATATACTATTGATGGCACGTACAAGGGATACTACACCTCATGGCACGTAGCCATGAGGTGTAGTATCCCTTACATCAGCAAAAATGTACTACTAATCATCACTGACAGCGCGAACGCGAGTAAGCGATTCTCGAGATGTTTATAATTCAACACATGAACAATAAATATGTAAAAGTTGACACTTGGAAGTTGGAAGCACTTTTTACTAGTTTTTACACACACATTGATAAGTCAACAATAACCCATTTTTGGTCTCGTTGTTTGGGTGACAATTGCCGGTCTTATAACTATGGTCAAAAAAATAGTGTTACGATTTTTTTTCAGCCGCATGGTCCACCTAGCTTAGATATGCAAAGTCTTGGTCTAAAAGTGTTTAATCAAGAAACATGCGAGTACGCCATGAGATATGCAACTAGACCGGTGACCAGACAAATGTTTTGCACATTCACTGTTATTGGTGAAGGGACATGTCATGTGAGTTACGATTTTGTAATAATTAAAATAAGATTTTAGACACAATTCTAGTACAATATAAATTCAAGTATTCAAAGTCCGAAATTTCTTCCATAATGACATTGGTATAATTATGCATTCGAACTCGGGACCTTTCAAACCAATCACAGCACTAGACCACTATGATATCGAGATGAATTTGAAACTAAATATTGGTAGGAACAAATTGTATGTTGATGAAGTCGACTTGGTGGTCTGGGGGTAGAGCAATCAGAATCGAAATACCATGTAGTTAGAAGTCTCGGGATCGAACTCATTTCTCACAGAAATGATTTTTCGGAATTGTTTTCGGGAAGGTTATGCATGTAATATAAATATTTACGTATGACAATATTGTGGCCGACGTAGGTAGAGCAATAAGTTTACCTATTACATTTGGGACTAAAAATCCCTACGTCTTGTTGTAACAGCCGTCACTTACCTACGCTTCCATTCGGAACAGGCATAGAGTTCCAAAAATAAATTCTCTAAGTGAATGAAATGTTGCAGGGTGATTCCGGCAGTCCTTTAATAAAAGGTACAGACCTAGTTGGTATTGTATCTTGGGGCATTCCATGTGCAGTCGGCTTTCCAGATGTACACACAAGAATAAGTCCATACGTTGGTTGGATTAGGAGGCAAATAGAAGATACTTATTGCATACCAGTTAAAAGTAAACGAAATATTTTACAAAGAGTAGAGCACATGGCGCAGTACATGATGAAGACAGATCACGCATAGCTGTATTGTTGAATATAAGAAAAATAAATAATAGTTTAAAAAAACTAAAAAACACGCTTTTTATTGAAAACCGAACTAAAAAATAGAAAAATAAAAAAAAATACTTTATTTTAAAAAAAGCGTGGGGTGCTTTTTAAGATATTATCGAAATGATAATCACTCTACTCATATCTGTCAACAAAATATTTATAACTATTGACACCATGCACCCCACGCTTTTTTTAAAATAAAGTATTTTTTTTTATTTTTCTATTTTTTAGTTCGGTTTTCAATAAAAAGCGTGTTTTTTAGTTTTTTTAAACTATTATTTATTTTAAATTTTTTAGTTCGGTTTTGTATGACAGCGCGTTTCTTAGTTTTGAATTTGAGGAATAGCGCCATCTGTGACTTACATAAGGAACTCGTTTCAAGTTGATAACGTAAACTTTCCGCTGATTGCCACTAAATCGCACCATCTATCGTTCAAAAGCGTGGGGTGCATGGTGTCAATAGTTATATTTTATTGACAGATATGAGTAGAGTGATTATCATTTCGATAATATCTTAAAAAACACCCCACGCTTTTTTTAATTTATATTCATTGAAATTTTTAACACTATTTCAATTTAAATTCATTAAAATTTATTTTCTATTTTTTAGTTCGGTTTCCTAGTCTAGAACTTTCATAGTTCACAAATCGCACCATCTAGTGGCAATCAGCGGAAACTAAAAAAGAAGTCGGTTACAAACAAACCTACAAACCTACAAACATACAAACATACAAACATACATACAGGTGAAGCTAATAAAAAGCTAATAAAAACCAGTATTGTAACCTTAACTTTTAAGCGATACATGAATTTTAAAACAATTGTATATTGATTTTAAGGGTTATTATGTAAATAAAAAACAATTACATACCTACACTAAAAAAATGTTTTATTCAGTACCATCCTAATACCTTATTACAACTTATAGTTAATAGTTGGACTTAAATCTATGTAAACTGGCTCGATTTACCTGGAATAAAGAATATATTTATATTATTAGGTACGCACCTACAGGTAAATATATTAAACGCATAAAGACAACCTACGGGAATAAAGGCAAATATATACAGCATAATTTTAATTTAGAGATCAGAGAAGAAAGTTAAATTTATAACAAAGATCTGTGTTACAAATGTAACCTTGCAGAGTATAAAATTAAATGAATTATGTTATAAGCAAAACTTATCATTACCTCTTACGAAATGGACGAACAGTGGAAGGTCTGTAATTAAATAGTTCATAAGGCAAAAGGAAAAGGTTACAAAAATACAAGAATAAATACAAGGAATGCGTAATACGGGATACATTAAGTCTCGTTTAAGTATTAAACAACAGCAACAAAACTTCCCGCGTAAGGATTTAAACGAGTACTTCTTTAAAAATGGCGACCTCTCTCAGCGAAAATTCTGTCCCCTAAATGGAGGTTGTGTTCAACATTACGTTCGGACTCCCTGTATCTATACTTCGTGGTGATAACACTAAAACTATATTTACTCTGTAATCGAATGCGTCATTTTTGATTTTAAATATTACCGCCATCACAGGTCTGCCGTGAGCACACTGAAATGGTGTCTTGCAATTTGAGAGGTCTTCTAACAATTGAATACATTCACGCTTTGATAATTTGTCACCAAATTTAATTGCATATCTGCACGCCTGTAATACAAAATTATCTATATACATATTGTGAAATTACTGATTAATTTGATATAGTGTAATCTACTTCCGTTTTGAATCATTTGTAGTAATTTAAATTATTCAAAAGTCTCGGTGGTCGAGCACACGGCTTCTGATGCGGAGGTCGCGGGATCGAATCCTGACTCTGACTCACACCAATGACTTTTTGAAATTGTTTTCGAAAGTAATGTGTGATCAATATCGATGACTGAAAACTTTGTGCCCGGTATGGCTATAGGTTCGCCACTTATTCCATTTGGGACGTAAACATAACGGCGAGGCGAGGCTTAACAGCCGCTGCTTACACTTTGGGTTAGAAAAGGCGTGAAGTTATGTTATGTTAAGTTAGATAGATTAGAATTTTAAGACCAAAGACAAATACCCTGTGTGCTAAACTTAACTGCGTATGAAAAAAAAACTTTAAAAAACACTCACTTCACTGTAAACTAAGTCCATTAATGACTTCGGATGCAATGAAATACAGCCTTTTTGCAATCTAATAATATTGATCTCTTCGACAATCAAATTTTTCACGGCTTTAATTACTTTATCCACCTTAAATTTAAATTAATTTAATAATCTTATTTACTTTAGTTATGAAAGTCAACGAAGCGAGTGAGGCATGTAAGAATCGTACCTTATGGCGCTCTGTTCTCTGCCTACCCCGCAAGGGATTTGGCGTGAAGTTATGTTATAATTACTTTTCATTATATCCTTAGGAGGTACATTAAATTACTATGTACAGTCATAATCTGATACCCATGCAAACTGTTATAATACTGGAAATGGACGGCAAGAAACTCTGCCGGCGCGTTCTTACATGACTAAAATCGAAATGTGACTGCTTCTTCCTACACTTCCAGATATTAGGAGGTTATAGCTTAAAGGCAAATATACCTAATATTATTATAAACTAGCTGACCCGGCGAACTTTGTTCTGCTTAAAAGTAATAAGTGCTGTCCCGCTAGATTAATACTGCAATATCTTCGAAAATATTTGTTTAAATTGCATGCTGTAAAGGGCCAGGATCATCTATATTACATGCACAATCTATTTAAGACACGTAATTGGATGAAAATTAACGCTGTAATGTTTAAAATCGCTTCGCAAATAGGCCATAATTTCTCGTAAAAAGTATAAAAATAAAAATGGTCAATGTGAGTTATCCCTAAGAGATAGACATAATATATCCCCTTATAAAGGTGTATAATAATGTAGTAGGTACGTTGTTTTGATTTATCACTTGGGGTTCAGGCAGCGTTTGTGATTAAAGTTCTAAAGCTTGAAAATTATCACTTTTTTACTACACTTTATATGAATTATAGATCAAAACCACCCCGTTAACACCCTCTAACTATTAAAAAAAACCGCATCAAAATCTGTTGCGTAGTTTTAAAGATATGCGCATATAAGTGGACAGACAGCGGTAAGTGACTTTGTTTTATCCTATGTAATGATAATGATATGTAAGACACCTACAATCAATAATTCCAAGAGCAAAAAGCTTTAGGGCTAGTATCGTATACGTGGAATACTCATTCTAGTGAAGTCGGGTAAAATGAGAAAGAACTTGCAAAGAACTTACTTCTCTGTGGTTTTTACCAAGAATAGCTGTAGGTATAGAATTTATTGATATTTCTTGTTCGTTCGAAACAGTCCATTGCAAACCAAGCAAAGAAAATTTGTCCCTATAGTTGTGCAAGTAAATCATTTCATCTCCAGACATTTTCAAAACAATATTGTCTACAGCAATACTCTCCCATCTGTCTTCATTGAAATACTCTAAAATATTATTTTTGATCTTCGGATCTGTTTTTTTTATGATCGTTGCCTAAATAACCCTAAATTATAAGTCAAAGATTTGTTACAATACGACAAAATACGATAATGATTTGAATATTGATACTAGAGAGAAATTTAAACACACTCAGAATTTTTTTTTATTTCACAGTGATTAGAGCGTGATACTCCATACTCCATCTGATGGTAAATGATAGTGCGATGGTGAAGGACGCTTTGTCTCCGAAGTGTGACATTTTATTCTTTTAATACCAGTACCTGTCAAATTATTCTCCAACCTTATTCTTTCATGAACAGCGTGTTGATCAAATAACACTAAATATTTAGATGCCATATCAGAATTCTTTGGTTTTTCTTTTATAGTTGCTGCTATGAACTTGCAATCTACTTGATTCAGTACCTGAAACACATTTTAATAGTGGCGTATGTCGTTTCAATAAAATTTACTATTTGTAATATAAATTATACTACCTGTGCTTCTTTTAGCGATAAGTCATCAAACGCCAAGGAAGTTTTATGCTTATGAATTTTAGTTTTGATATTATTCATATGTTTTGTCGTAAAATCTTGAACATTCTGTATGCCAGGTTCATATATTTCAGTTTGGATTTGAACATCATTAGCAAATTCGTTATAAATAACCTAAAATCAATTTAGTTGAAAATATACATGATAGTAATTCCATTAAAAAAATTGTTTTAAAAACTTTGTGTCATCTTGTTCTACAAGTTACTGTTGCTTCTCTTCTTAGTATCTTTCTTTATATCAACTATCATTACGATATTGAGACTTGATAGCAAAACGTAATTGATTTATATATGTGGTTTTTATAATTTGTGTTGATTTTGGGCTGAATAGTATCATGAGTGATATGAAAGACAATCGCCAGTGTTAAATTATTTCTCGCGAATATAAACTAAATTTTGTGCCACTTTGAGATATTTTATTGGCATATTTTGGTTGAAAATATAATATGATATATGTATGCGGGCTTACTTACATCTTCGTAATAATCTTTATCCAAATTATAGTCACAAACAATTTTTGACCCATATTCTTTGAAAATTTGGGACATGCCTATAAATTAAAAGATAATTATTAAACAGTTTAAACACTAGTATCCAAATTTATTACTTGTACCTATGATGGTTAGAAAATCTTCACCTTTAGGAACAAATCGTAGCCTATTTTGAATGTCAAAATTATTGCTATTGACTAACATATCATCCTTTCCAATATATTGCAATTCATGTTCACTATTCTGTTCCATATTCATATTAGTTAGCATGTCTAAATTAGGTTCAATAGTTGATTTTGTGATTTTTTCAGCTAAAACATTACTAAAGTAAAGCGATGCATCATTACTGTTTACGCTCGTATGTTCAACAGTTTGTGTGACATATTTTTCACTGCAATAATTGTTGCGTTCAGATACTGAGATGGCTGTATAAGCACTATTAATCAATGTATCACAATTTTCTTTATTAGTATTCTCATTGCCTGAGGAAAACTCCTTTTCCGATCCGTGCTCAGTATAAACAGTTTCACATATATTCAAAGGTTCTATACTTTCATTCGACACTATTTCATTGTTGTTATATTGTCTTGTAGATAAATATGTTGAATTATCAATTTCTTTATCTTGACTCTTAAGTCCTTTTGATAGATGAAGATCGACACTTAAATGTTTTTTAGTCAATGAACTACTAACTACGCGTTTATTTATTTTACAAATAGGTGAATTACGATCTGATACCGTATATGTCATATCAAAGCCCGGAAAAGGTTTATAATTGAATATATTCCGTTGCTTATGATGAGTTTTTTGTTCTAGGTATAAGGATGAATGATAAGAACGACTTTTGTTAGTGGTTGTGAATTGAATGGTATATGATTCATCTCGGCTTGGTGCAATGTACTGTCGTTTATACCCATGTTTTTTTATTTCTTGCAAATTATTATTTGAAGGCAATAAACAGTGATTGTTGGAATATGAAAAATTTTCTTCTGACTTTTTTGTTATGGACCTTATATTCCAGATTTTCTTAGTTGTTGATCGATATATATTTTTAGCATTTATGTCATCAATCTCGTTTGTGTTATAGTTATGACTATTGTACGTTAAGGCTGAAGTAGGAGTAATTGTTATATAATTCGAAAGCGCATTCTGTACGCTACAACATGCGTCAGAATTTTTAGTAAATAAATCCTCAAATCTTAAATCACTTAAATGTTTTTCGCCATGTCTCTTAAATTTCATATTTACTATACTCTCTTTATGACTATTATTACCGACTGTTAATTGGCTCATATACAAATTATCTCTCTTCTCATAATCTAAGCTACGTTCTACTGCGTTACTGGACATAAAATTATAATATAGTTCTTTATCTTTCTTGGAACAAATCTCCATTTTACTGTGTCCACATTGGGATTCGATTTCAGTTGTAGACATATCATTTAAATAAATTGTCTTCTGTTTCTTTTGCCTACAAGTGGAGTTAATGTACTTAAAATTATCATTATTAAAGTTGTCTGGAAATATTCCTATTTCTTCTTGAGATCCTAAAATAGGTTGCACCAGATCATAAGTTGTTTGAAAAGACTTTAGTTTAATTTGTTTCGGTAAATTGTAATACCAACGATTTGCCAAATACCCAGGTTGATTATAACCATTTGTAATATTTACACTGTCATTTACTATTTTATTTTTTGTAATAACATTATTTTGATTTAACAGTGGTGGTAGACTTGCCTCTAATATAGTTTCTTTGAGATGTGATTCTGATTTCTTTGAGGAATGAAAAAAACTCCGAGAAGTTTTTTGTTTTCTGTTCATGTTATCATTTTTATTTGCTAAAACTTTATGTATATCCTTTTTATTTTTATGATCAAGTTTTATATTGCCAATATTTTTGATCATTTTTCTATTTTTCTTGTTTTTCAAATATCTTCGTATACTTTTTGTTTCAATAAGATTATCGCCCCCAATTTTATTTTCCACTGTTGATTTAGTACTATCACGACTGTCCATAATAATCTTATTTCCAATAATATTTAAATGTTCCTCTTTTTGGAAATCTGCTATATTATTACTAGAGGCGTTATTTTTATGGATTTTTTCTTGTTTTTCAGATACAATTAGTGGACGTTTTCGTTGTTTAGTACAGTTATTCTTATTTTTTTCAATTCTCTTTATTATTTTGCCTAAACATAATTAAATTAAATGACAACAAAATGTATTAAATAAAATACAATATCGAAATCATTAAATACACCCCAAGGCTGTACTAACAGCACACGAGAATCTCAAAATCTTACACCGACTAGATCAAAGATAAGTATTTTTCTATAAAGACATATATACGATAAGTCATACCACTGAACGAAGCTTAAAACGTTAGTGGTCTTTTTATATGTTCAAAGTTCATCTTATTTATACAGCAAGTATTTTTTCAGTGAATTAATTAAACTATAGGATATTAGATAGATACTGCTACTGTGTAGGTGCCATTAATTCTCAAATGATAGAAAAAACTCACCTTTGACACCGTTTTGTATTTGTAAAGCTGAGGTTTTTCTATTCTTACCCAATGTTTTGTGTACGATTTCCTTAATTTTATTCAGATTACTGTTGTCCTTTTCCTGATTCATGGCTGATTTAGGTATTTCACTATTATTTTTTTTAAGATCAACATCGTTGAAGTAAAATTTTATCAATTTTTCAATTATCTTTTCCATCTTGCTCCAATCATTAAATTCTACTATAGTTTGTTTTATTGTAAGGTGTATATAATAATCCGAAATTGGGCAATTAATAAAAATAAAATAAAAGATACCCTCTTTATTAAATAAACGATTTCCATATTGATTAATCTGCAATAATTGTATAGAAATATTATATGCATAAAACAGTTTTAAAGTACCATCATTCATCAAATAAAGTGCTTTTACAAATCGTACCTTCGATTTCATTTTCTTACTTTCTTTTGTGAGTACGTTATATTTGTTCATGTACTTGTTAATAATAATATGTAATTTACTATTATTAGTTATAAATCTACCATTTAAATAAATCCAACGTTTTTCTGTCTCTACATCCGTTTTTCCAATCAATCCGTTTATTTTATATGGTTGTTTCTCTACTTGTAGCTCTTGTATAACTAACTTATCTATATGAAAAAGAATTGATAGAGTTTGATAAACGTCTCGTTTCTTATGAATTTGAAATATTATTTCATTCTTGTAATCATCTCTCAAACTTAAAGATATATTATTGCGTATAACAGATAGTTGTTCTAAAAAATATTTAATGTTTTGTGTATCATTAATTGGATTTATTTCTTGTTTCCGTATATTCCTGTTATATAAGAATCCTTTAATATCAACCTGAAAACCAAGAAACTAACAGTTCGTAAAAATATAATCTGAGAATCACGGCAAACTATATCTGTTCAAGTATTCGTTGTATTTGCTTAATCTTATTTATCTAAATATAAACTTACAGTTGTTCCTTTAGATGGTCTATTTGTTACTCTTTCAAATTTTGTATTTCTACCCTTATGGAAAGTTTTAGCCCAAGTGTCTTCACCATCTTTATGTCTTGCAGATATCACTACATTTTGTGATATTTCTATGATATTTGCTAAAAATTCGCCTCGGTAACCATAGTATATTGGTATTGAGTTTAAAGATGAGATATCGGAAAGTTTGCTAGTCATGTATCTCTGACAGATGGCGTCAAAATCATTCTTCAATATTCCATTGCCATTATCCACAACTTGCACTCGATTCTCTGGGATGTTTATTCTTATAGCAATGGATGTTGCCTCCGCGTCTAGAGCGTTATACACCTAATAAATAAAATTCAATATTATAAGTAGGTAAGGTTCCACCGTGTATTCCGTTTCGGAAGTAAAAACGCGGAAGTCTGGTTCATATCACAAATTGGTGGAATTAAGTCTGGGCTCACAGCAATGACATCTGGTAATTCTTTTCAGAGGTAATAAAATAATATAGACAGAGTTATTTCGTGTTTCCATTTGTAAGTTGTAAATAGGGCCAATAGTTACCAATTCTTCAACAACCCTCAAATAGTTGTTAATTTGTGCAGACGCAGATAACATTGAACAAATCTCGCTGGACAATAACTTCATAGCCATTGCAATTTGAAAACAAAAACCAATAGAGAAAAGAGATCCTTATTTTATGGCTAGAGAGGCATAATCGCATTAATTCTCACAGTAATTAACAGAAATTTGGTAATCAGTAACACACATACATCAACAGAATCTGTCATTTTTTTTCAAGATGTTTCTAAAAAGTTACTCTACTATTTGGAAATAGGTTAGAAAGTTAGTAATACCTCTTTTCTAAAAGAATGAAATGACGTTTTATCATTCGCTTACCTAAACATTGCCCTATAGAAACATACGTACCTACATACATAACTTCACGCCAAGTTTCTGGCAGTGTAGGTAGAGCGAGCACCATAAGGCACGATTCCATACTAAATTCACTTCTTTGACATTCATTACTCTTGTCGTACATGCTCGTCGGTGTTTAAGGCACAACATCACCTTTAAATTGATTATAAGTAAACTTTTAACGCAAGAAACTAGAACGAACGCAAGGATAATGATGGAAGTGAATGGTAGATGATGTAGTGCTGGAGCAGGTGGATGAAATTGTATGTCTTGGAAGTGCATTTATCAGATAGGGATGGCAAGTACACCGCAAATGTAGAATGTAGCGCTAGGAAAGTGTTAATGGAGCATTAAACAGATACCTGTATGCCAAAAAGTAAGAATAATAGCCTAGATTGCTATTCACAATGCGGTACTGTTCTCAACGCGAACTTATGGAAGAGAGATTTGGGTAGGGCAGAGTGTCCATGAAAGTAGGATAAGCGCGGTTGAAATGAGGTCCTTACGTGAAATTTTTGGAGTGACGCTCGCTGATCGCATCGCAAAAAAAGTTGCACAGAAGGAAGTTGGATTTAAAGAGTGTGCGAGTGAGTGTTCATAGTGGATCGCTAGCTAGACTTTTCTGCTAACATTCTTGCACCCTGGAATCAGGGCAACACTCCATTTACGTTATTTCCTATCGCCACTTATCTTTGATCGGTAATTTTCTATGAATAAATCATAATTTTACATTTTCATAAATACCTAAGTCATTTACAAATATATTTGATATCTTGCACAAGAATATTATTAACGAAGCGAAGATATTATTATCCCATTTTTATCCAAGCTAAAAACTTATAGACAATACTAGCTGACCCGGCAAACGTTGTCTTGCCGAAAAATAAAATTTAAAAAATAGGGTTGTTCGTAGGGGGTTGAAAATTTAGGGTTGTATGTAGATATTTTAGTATACCGTTTATAAAAAAAATAAGAAACAGAAAAATGTCGAAAAATTAAAAAAAAATGATTGGGATTCAGGGGGATGAGAAATAAATGTTGTCCTATTCTCAGACCTACCAGATATGCACACAAAATTTCATGAGAATCGGTCAAGCCGTTTCGGAGTATTTCAATTACGCACATCTAGACTCGAGAATTTTATATATTAGACTAGCTGTGCCCGCGACTTCGTACGCGTGGAATTTGTGATCAGATAGCTATATTTTTACATAGACAGTTGAGAAGTAATTACCTCTAAAATGAAATTGTAACTGGTAGGATAAGTACAGATTGCGGTAGCAATGGTTGTTGCCCGCATTGTTTATTTTCATTTTAACAGGAATTTTTGTAGTATAGCTGTAGCCCGCGACGTCATCTGCCTGAACGCTATACAGCACCAAAAATACCTACGATTATACCTTTTAAAATAACATTTATTTACCCGTTACTTCTTTACATTTCATAAATACAGAAAGTACAGTAACAGAGGGAGACTGTCTTTTGTAAAATTGTTGAACTTCAAAAGTGCTGATTTTCAGTCTGCTTTGAATAAATGACTTTATGGTGATTCTGCTGAATTAAGTAATAAGTTGCGACTGAAGCAAATGTAGAAAATAATGAATAAGAAAATATAAATATAGAAAAGGATAAAAATATATACTTATAAAACTTCTCTATAAACAACATTGCTGGTTTGGCTCTCCGCAGCCAAAATGTAAAGAGAGTCAGGACTGGTGACGCGGGAGCAAGCGACGTACAGCTGCCCGTGTGAGAAGCAGCTCGTCCTGAGGTCGACACCCGCTGCTCTCAGTGTCTGCCCCTGCGACTTATTGATGGTCATCGCGAAGCAAACACTCACGGGGAACTGTACGCGCTTGAACTGGAACGGGAAGTTATGAGGTATGAGGGGAATGCGTGGTACAAATACTGCCTCGCCTACGCCACAACCCGTAAGAATTTCCGCCTCAATGCTGTGTCTGTGGAGCGAGATGACTTTAAGGCGGGTCCCGTTACACAACTTCGGAGGAGATAGGTTCCGAAGAAGCATAATCGGGACACCGACTTTCAGCTTGATAGTATGCGCTGGAAGTCCACTTGCTGACAGAGAGTTCAGAAATTCCACGGGATAATGTGTGGCATCATCTTGCTCGATGACAGTGTTTATAGAGGTGTAAACCACTTCATTCCCCTCAATTTTCGAGAGAATGCATTCGTTGATTGCTTCAGCCTGACCATTTTTGGGCGTCAAAATTGCCCGCTCACATACCCAAGAATTCTGCTGGTGCGGTATATGACTGATGTCCCCGTACACACAGCGAATGAGTTCTTCTAAGCTGGATACGACTCTACCGAGAGACTCTGGAAGCACCACCTGCCCACCTCTCTCCTCTGGTAGAGTGCCTTCGCCAAGACTTAGAAGAACATCGGAGAATTCTTGAGCACGTGCATTGCCGCCGAGCCGAGCTCTCATATTAATGGTCAAGCGCAGCGTACGAACTCGTGACCACAGCGAAGATCGTTTCAACGAAGCATTCACCTCGTCAGCCCTCGATCCCCGCGTCACCACGGGAAGCGTTTGTCGGAAATCGCCACTGAATAGAACTGTGACACCACCCATCAAGTGTTCGTTCCTGCGGATGTCCTGCAGGGTTCTGTCCACGGCCTCAACTGCTTTTCTATTGGCCATCGTACACTCATCCCATACGATCAGAGAGCAATCCTTCAGCACGTGTCCCTTATCACTATTGCGTGACACACCACAAACAGGCGTTTCGGTGCTCTCTAAATCGATGGGAATTTTAAACATGGCATGTGCTGTCTTGCCACCCGGAAGCAGTGTGGCAGCGATTCCCGACGACGCTACAGCAATGGCAATTTTGCCTTGCCTCCTGACCTCTGCAAGTATGCCAGTGGTAACAAATGTTTTTCCTGTTCCACCAGGAGCATCCAAGAAAAACATTTTACCCTGGTTTTGCCCAACGCTTTTAAGAACAGTGTCATAAATTTGTTTTTGCTCTGAAGAGAACAAAGCGACATGGTGATTTCGTATGGTGGTCATTTCGCTCGGATCGTAAATTGTCTCAGCGTTATACTCTCGATTTCCACGGTCTTGATGCGGTGATGATTGGGGAGCTGGTAACCCATATTCGACCAATGGATTGCCGCCGATGGAAATGACCACGTCTTGAAGTGAACTAAGACAGGTGTTCAGCACGCGTTCATCAGTTACTTCGACTTCGTCTCCAGTAGCACGCCTCAAAGCTCGTAGAAAATCTTCAGATAGATGATGTCGATATTTTTCCCACAAAGCTACCGGGTTCGTGACTCCACAAAACACCAAGATGGCGGCAAACAGATGACGCATACGGCTGGGGCTGTTACTGACGCTCGCCTCCGCGAGGGTGTCATCCCAGTTTTGGTCACCGTCGAGAAGGTGACGTGCTACACAGGCTGCGCGGTAAGTGGGATACTCCACGCCATCAAATGTTCTCAGAAAGGCAAAAGACGTTGGGCCTCGGATCGTGTGAAGTAATAACCGCAGAAAATAGCATTCGCCATTATTCGGGTGCACGGTATAAACTCTACCCAATACGGTGTCCTTGAAAATTCCCGGAAAACCTTCGACAGCACCTCCTCTTCGACGTCGGTTAAATATTCCCCTTTGCTTGTCGTACGTGTAATATGAAGGCACCTCGTCATACGTAAGGAACCTCGCAAACTGGTCGATTTCGCAGAGCCTGAAAAATGCCAAGAGAGTTGTTTGGCGCGGATTTTCTAAGCGCTCAGCAACGTTGTTGGGATCAAAATATATGCGCTGACCGTTTTCTAGGTGGACGTCTAAATGCATGACGGCAGGATGCCTGTCATGTATAGAGAACGCCAGTATCCGCCAAACTGCTTCAGACGTGCTGATGTAGCGACCGGACTGATACTTGGTCACCTCGTCTCTGTCAGTGTTCTGTAAAGCAAACGTCGCCTGATCGCTACCTTTGTTCACGTATTTGCAGATATATTTGATCGACCCGACGCTGGTGCACGACTCGACGTTGATGTGCGTCTAGAAGGTCCTGGACAGTACTGGTGAGTAAGGAACAATCCATCGGTTATCGACCGGTCGCGCCTGGCCACGCACGCTCAGCTCAGTGGAATGCCCGCCCTCTGCTGGTGATCGGCGCCGGTATGAGGGATATCCATCCTCACCAGTAATGGTTTCGTTGGTAAATTTTTTTGGGAATCTTTTTGTACAACGTCCGTCTTTCATACAAGGGGAACTTGGATTTAACGTGCCACAGGGGCCATGCACCATGTGACTTTTAACAATTTGATGCAGAACAGGATCAACGTCAGGGTCCGGAAGCTCTGCACTTATGACTTGATCAATCTGGATAGGCCTGATCTTTTCTTCCAACCACAAAAGCAGATGCGCGTGTGGCAAGCCGCGTTTTTGCCATTCCACGGAGTACATATGACATCGGACTGTACCAAACACTTTTGCCTTTGTTAGAAGATCCATAAGGCATTTCAACTTCAGGTGGAATACGCGAGAGATCAAGTCGTGCCTGTCGTACGAAACCTGTCCTGCAAGGAGTTGAGCTGTTATTTCAGGCCACTTTGGGTTGGTAGTGATAGTAATAAAGAGGTCCGGGCGACCAAACTTTCGCACATAGCAAAATGCATCTTGGGTCCTCTCGTGCATGTACCGCGGACCTCCTGTGAAGGTGGAGGGGAGAATGACCATCCTTCCTACATCTTGAGCATTGGCATCATTCTGCATGGCATCTCTGAGATGGACGTAGTTCTCAGCTCTCAGCTTTCTTTGATTGGACCTTATAAATACCAAACGCTCTGTCTCAATTTTGGCATACATGTCCACCAGAAACTGACTAAAGAGTGTACGATGATGGTGGAGATAAGAGCCATTGTTCACCCTCAGCTGGATCAAGAAGCTGTAGAACTGCATGGCGGACGTTTTTTTGTTATAATTTGGGGAGCCTGTCTGGGGGTCTACATTATAGTGGGCGAAATGGTAGCCATCCTCTCCGCGACAAAACATGAGCGGATATTGAAGAGAATCGTACGCGCGGTGAGTTTCGCTGATCCTTTGAAGCCGGTCATCGTGCGTGCGTAAGACGATATCTCTTTTATCACACTCCTGATCGACTAAGAGAACGGCGACCTCATTCGTCGTTGGCGCATTATATCGTCCCGGATGGGCTGCAATCGGCTTTCTATCTGCACTGATGATAAACTTAAAGCGGTTGCGCTCGTTCTCAGGCACCGACGCCAGAGCGGCTTTGAAGTTGCCAATGTGCGGATTAACGTTATGCAACATACTTTGCAATCCTCTGACCAGAACAGGGTCCAAATTGGGGATGTGTCTACTTCGTAGGTTTGCTTGTTCTTCAAAATCACTTACAAAATAAATTTGCAAAAATTTTGGAATGTCTGTAGGTAGCAGCGAACCGATTTGATGGTAAACTTGCCCCTGGACCTTGAATGTCGGCATGAAACCTGCTTCAACGATTTGATTTGCACCAAACGAAGTCATCTGGAAGGCGCTGTTATAAGCTCGGATGTTTTTCAAAAAATGGCTGGACTTCGGATGTTCGCCATTTAGTAAGATTCTTAACAGATCTGGTGGGTCTTGCATAGACTCCAAGCGTACCTTACCAGATGCACAACACATCCCATTGGGCTCTCCTTTCCATTTGCGGGCTTGACAGTGGGCACACACTTCTTCTAAGACACCAATATCTCCGTGTGCGGCGTAGTTAATCGCAACATTGTACATAAATCCACTTCCCTCTTTATTTAGCCACGATTGCTCTTCGATATCGTAAACCATGGATTCATCGTCAGATGTTGAAAGTTGATTCATGCTACGCCGCAGACGATCTAGTTCTAGTTGTGCCGCACGCTGTTCACCCGACCAAGATCCTCGAAACTCTTGAATTCTATCCCGTTCTAGCGATAGATGAGCAGACGTATCGCCACACACGTCGTGGTACCGCTGCCGAGCAGCTGCACGACGTTCTTCACGCTGCTCATCGTTCTCTAACGACCGTGAAAGGGCATGCTGAGAACGATCTCTTCTTAACCGGGTCATCCGCTCTTCATGATCTTCGATCGACCGAGAAAGAGAAGTGCGACTCCGCTGCGAATTCAACCTCGTCTCTCGCTGCGTGTATGTCTCTGACGCGCGAGACTCGGCGTGGCGCTCCCGGTCGCTTTCCAGTCGCGCTTCTCGCGCTTCGACACTCTCATAAAATCGAGCGGCATCTGAGCGAGAGCGCTGGGAACTCAACCTCGTCTCTTGCTGCGTGTACGTCTCTGACGCGCGAGACTCAGCGTGGCGCTCCCGGTCGCTTTCCAGTCGAGCTTCTCGCGCTTCGACACTCTCACAAAATCGAGCTGCATCTGTGCGAGAGCGCTGGGAACTCAACCTCGTCTCTTGCTGCGTGTACGTCTCTGACGCGCGAGACTCAGCGTGGCGCTCCCGGTCGCTTTCCAGTCGAGCTTTTCGCGCTTCGACACTCTCACAAAATCGAGCTGCATCTGTGCGAGAGCGCTGGGAACTCAACCTCGTCTCTAGCTGCGTGTACGTCTCTGACGCGCGAGACTCAGCGTGGCGCTCCCGGTCGCTTTCCAGTCGAGCTTCTCGCGCTTCGACACTCTCACAAAATCGAGCTGCATCTGTGCGAGAGCGCTGGGAACTCAACCTCGTCTCTAGCTGCGTGTACGTCTCTGACGCGCGAGACTCAGCGTGACGCTCCCGGTCGCTTTCCAATCGAGCTTCTCGAATTTCAGCACTCTCGCACGATCGAGCGGCATAAGTGCGGCTGCGCTGCAAACTCAGTCTTGTCTCTTGTTGCGTGTATGTCTCTGACGCGCGAGACTCAGCATGGCGCTTCCGATCATTTAATAGCCGCATTTCGTATGCTTCTATACTTTCCAGAGACCGCAACGATGCATTTTGAGTGCGCATAGTATCTAATCGGGACTGGCGCGACGTACTACTTTCTCCATCTCGAATTTCCGCATTGTGTTCTCGAAGAGTAGCTATCCTTGCCTCACGCTCAATGGTGGTTTCAAGAGATCGAGCTAACCTTTTCCTTCGACTATCGTTTGAGGATTGGGATAGATTAGACCGTTTTCTAGGCATTTTGATTATTTTAAGTTTGAAAAATAACAGAAAATAATTTACACGCTGAGAATTTACACACAGATAATGATAGCTAAGCAGTAAGCAGTAGTCCGATTCCGAATGAAGTTTATTTAAGTAAATATTTTGTTTTTAATTATATTTCAGGAAAGTATTTTCAGTTTTCATGTTAAATTCGACTAAGCACACGATAACTTATAGCAACGCAGGTAACCCCAGTTTCTATGAGTTGTCGCGGCGACATCCGTACTCATAACATCACTTTTGGTGAACGAAATTATAGCGCGATCTAATTCGACGCCAACGCCATCTAGTTAGCGAATAGGAAACATTTTTTTTTAATGGTGTAAAATTATAAAATTACGAAGCAATCATTACACCAATAAATACCGAACAAAAATATTAACAGTTTTTAGCATACACAAATACATTTTTTTAATTGTCTTGCTCATCTCTGAAAAGAATTAACGATACAATTTTAAAGAAGAAAATGCACAACTCCATCTATGACTCTTAAAAACATCTATTGACCGCAAGCGCATGATGAAATTTCAATTATTTATATTCAAAAAGTGTTTAAACATGTAATTCGACTTGATGTTTTTAAAATCTCAAAGATTTATTTATATCTAAAACCAAAAAGTGCTTACACGTGTAATTCAACTTAATGTTTTCTGTTTTGTAAATCTCATAGATGGCACTGTTTTAAAATTGTCTGTTATGTTTAACGGCATAAGTTAATTAAAATGTGAAGCTAACTTATATTATATTATTATTATTATTATATGTATAGATTAAAGCATGGTTATTAACATAATAACACCATAACAACATACAAATATGCGTCGTTAGATTACACGTTGCTACAGAATACATTGAAGAAATAAAGGTTCACTGCTCGTTCCTCGTAGGTGATAGCGTGATAATATGTAGCCTATATGTTGACCCGACTTCTTAATAATTTTCGTGCCAAATTTGAAGTAAATCCATGCAGTACTTTTTGAGTTTATCCCGGACATACATACAGACAAACAGACAAACAGACAAACAGACAAACAGACAAAAATTCTAAAAAGTATATTTTTGGCTTCGGTATCGATTGCAGATCACACACCAAGTATTCTTTTTAAAAAATATTCAATGTACAGTTTTGACTTTTCTACAATTTTATTATATGTATAGATTTTATCCAAGCTAAAAACTTATAGATAATATGAATACTGCAATTGTGTTTGCAGTCTGTGTAGTGTTTTAAACAATACTTGCCTATACTATACAGCTTTGAAGTTAAAACTAGTTAAAAATTAAAGTTCATTATGAAAACGGTAATCGATTTCTTTCTATTTAGCCATGAACTCTATTTGAATTAAAGGTAGTATCGAAAGCATGTTGACCGATGTTATAGGTAGTCGTATAATAGCATTCAAATGATTGACCGTATAAAACTGTATATTTTTCTATACATTTAGTTACAAATAAAAAACTTTATTTAGTCGATTCTAGTGTAAAAACTTGCTAATTGTCGGTATTTGTGTACTCAATATAATTAAAGATATTTTAAAAAAAAGATCCTTGTCTAAGATCTTTAGTAAAAACTTATCATGATATTTGTGAATGATAATATCATAATTATTTACGTCATTTGTACACAATCTTTTCACTATTTTGTGAATTAATATGAGTGATTTTGTGGAAAAAGAGATATTGATATTTTGGGAATATGTAAAACGGTGAGTAATAGTTTTTTTCTTTTAAACTAACGATAATAACTTAGCCAAATTATTTTAACGTAACTTATTGATTTTCATTAACTTAATCAAGTAAAAGTAAAATATTTTTAAAGTGGCCAGATAGCAAACTTAAATACTTTCTTGGTAACGTAACCGCTTTCTTAGAAACTGGTGAGTTATGCAGTTGAAATGGGTCATAATATGTAATCAAAGAAATGTATGTGACGTTTCCTTATCGTGTTTTTGTATAGAAGGATATAAACATAGATATATTACGGAATGAAAGCTATGCTTATGTTCTATCTTTTTTATATAATATTCTCTATCTTGATTTCTTTAGTTAAGAAATTTAAAGCCGATTCCAGATGGTCAGCTTTTGTGGAAGATTATGATCTGTAATTGTAGACTTGTACGAGGGTAAGGCAGATTGCGGATCCGATGTTTAAAGATGTGTGACATATCTGTAAATTGGGCTTTCAGTAATAAACTCGTAATGCATATCAAATACTAAATACCATGACCAAATAGAACGTGTTCTGGAGGACCTTCCTCCTTGTTGTTAGGAGCCTTAAAAATCGACGCGTGTGCTTGAAAAGTCTTATAAAAGTCAACGAAGCGAGTGAAGCGTGTAAGAATCGTGCCTTATGGCCCTCTGTTCACTCTGCCTACTCCGCTAGGGATTAGAATGGAATAGGTGGCGAACCTATTGCCATACTGGGCACAAAGTTTTAAGTCATCGATATTTATCACACGTAACTTACGAAATTAATTTCGAAAAGTCACTGGTGTGAGGCCATGTGAGGATTCGGACCCGAGACTGCTGGATTCAGTAGGGAGTGCTCGAACACTGGACCATCGAGACTGAAATGTTATGTATATATTAAGTATGTCTGTATATCATTAATATAACGACACATATAGTAATATAATGATCCTTCATCAATCGAAGAGTAATCACCAGGTGAAGAAAACTCAATAAAATATACATGTACATGCCTACTATACAAGACTTTATAAAACTAGGTCACAAAACTTCTCGATGTCAATTTGATATGAATAGTCAATAGATATGTGTTCAATAGTCGCCTGGGGCCGATTCTATTATTAATTCAACTGCTAAGCCACGAGGTTACTTGTCCATCATTTTTTAAAATGAATTATTGATTGAAGGCTTCAATGGAGTCTCTATATTGCGATAACTTCACCCCTTTTCGTACCCGAAAGTGTAGACAGCGTCTGTTACAGCCTCGAATCGAAGAATCGTTACGCCACGTTCCAAATGGAATAGGTGGCGCAAAGTTGCCAGGCCTCGATATTTTATAACACATAACATCGGAAAAGAATTCCGATAAATAATTGATGTAAGTCTGGAATCGACCCCACGACTTCTGAATCAGACCCCAGAACCTCGACCACTGGACTACCGAGACATTAACCTTCTTAAAATATTTAACTGTGCTATTCAAGATTACTTCAAACTAACTTATGAACTATTTTTATTATACTATACAAGCCGAAAATAACAAAATAAGTTTTTTTTAAATACTATTTTGGACGCAACACACAGAGGGCCATCTAGTAGGTAAATGAAACAAAAAACGATTTCTTAATAAGTAAATTTTTTTTGTCGTTAAGTGGGCTTAAATAGACTGCTTTACCTTTGCGGCTTTTATACCCGCAGGTGTAGGCAACGGCATTTTTTTCTGTAGATACGCAGGATTACTTTCAAGCCGTAACTGTAATAGGGTGACATCTATTGACATACATCGCAAATATTGATATGCAAGAGTGATATGAAAAATATTGTATTTCCATTTAAAGATACGATATATTCTTCTGTGTTTATTCGGGGTGGGTAGAAACGTTCTATTAAGGAGCATATGATGAAACCATCGATGGCTAATTACTCTCGCCTGCGCCGTTGAATGTTAAGGGTGTGAAGGTCCCAAAAAAAACATTCCGATATAGTGACGGAATCCTTATCGTTGGGTTCCAAGACCACTATTGCAAGACAATATAGGAAGATAACTGTAACTATTTTGAGGGTGAGTTGTTCGTACCATAGGTGTATAAATAGCCTTATACAGGACTAGTGAAGCATCATTTACTTTGAGCATCTCATTCAATAAGGTTAGGCGGTCAAAATCATAAAGGTAAGTGCATACATTTGTTTTATACTAGACTATAATATTTGCTTATTTTTGGGATTAAAAAAATTTGGGATTTTATTAAAAAAATAAACCTTTAAAATAAATAAAATTTATTTTTCAGATGTACAAAAGTATTATTTGTTTTATGGCTTTGGCCGCAGTCGCGTATTCAGCTGAAATATCGACACCATATGCATCTTTAGATAAAAATGAGGCTTTCAATCCTGTACTAAATTCAGGAATTTCTGGAGAAACACACCCTGTCTTTAGGGCTACAGAAGCTGTGAATCAAGGTAGAGCACGTATCGAACCAGTTAGACCACGAGGACCTATTATCAAAAACGATCCCATGCTAGGAGATCAGCCAGCATCCTCTGAAATCACACGATCTGTGAGTATACATGCAATATCTACTAGTATCTGGTTGTATCTTAACTTCACGCCTTTTTTTACCTGAAGCTGAAGGCAGCAGCTGTTAAAGCCTTGACTCGTGGAAACGTTACTTTACGTCCCAAATGGATTGAGTGGGGAACCTACTGCCATAGTTGTCAGTTGTCAACATTTATCACACATCACTTCTTAAAAGAATCCCGAGAAATTATTGCTGATAGTCCGGAAGCGAACCCATGACTTCTGAATAAGAAGAAGCGAGCTCGACAGCAAAACAACCGAGACTATTAAGTAAAGTAACTTCCTGAAAATATAAAAGGGAAGCCTAATATATTCGGGACATTTCTAGTTCGCTACTTTCCGATCCTACCTTTTCATTTTTCCCAATTCTCAATTCACAGCTTATTATTTCTTCTCTGTTTTCAGGATGGGTTTGATAATGCTAACGGTTATCGAGCGGGACCAGTCGAAGTGGCATATCCTGATATACCATATGCTCCAGGCTACTTCTACGACACCGGATATTCTGCGCCAAATAAGTTAGTATTTATCTTCTTAGCCAACACAAATAATTTGTAATCCATATAAATATTCTAAAGACAACGCATTAACTTTGAGTACAAAAAAGTTTAAAATTAGACCCAGTGATGCTTTAAATATTCTCATTTTCCTAGTTATTGTTCTTATTAAAGTCTTGGTGGTCCAAGGGTCGAGAACCCCGCTTCTAAATCAAGAGGTCGCGCGAGTCCTGGTTCACACCAATGACTTTAAAAAAAAAAATTTCCTAAGATAAGTGTGATAAATATTGAAGACTAAAAACTTTGTGCCCAATATGTTCGCCATCTATTCCATTTGGGGCGTAAACATAACGGTGAGTCAAGGCTTAACAGCCGCTGCCCACACCTTTGGGTAGAAAAAGGCGTGAAGAACATGTCCTCCATTAGGCAGGTTATAGATAAAACATACATACATATATTATTATGGAATACTTGTTACAGTTACGACTTCTATGGACCTAGCACATATTTGATGGACCCTGACACATCTACCTTCAGCCTGCTATGGAGCCAGGTGCCTGATGGAAGGGTAAGACAAGTATTATGATGTTTTATTTCTCTAACAGCTTTTAAATCAATACTTATAAAAAGCCTCTGATCCGAACCGGGCTGTATTAATAATGATAATTCATTGAACGTCACGCTCAATATACCTGAAGGCGACTACAAATATGTCCCAAAATCGTCGAATCTCAAATCTTTTAGCTTAAAAACTCAGCAGCTTGCTTCTGCATCGGAAGTCTGAAGTACGAATTGGCGCTCCCACGAATGACCCTACGCAAGTTTTTCGATAAAAAAGTTATAAGAAGAAATGCCGTATTAATAACAGTACTAATTCACAGTTACTTACTAACTCAAATTTTCAGACGCTGATCAGCTATGTAGGACGAACTATTATCTGGGTATTTAACTCCGTCTTCGTTCTAGTCCTGGGCTCCTTGCTCACAGTCGGTGTATGCACTTATACTAATATCTGCAACATAGCTTTCACTGGTATTGGACCCATTCATGAGGAGATGAGAGCTCTCATGAGTCCGGAGAGACTTGAGAAGATAAGTCATGCAGCTGATTTTGTGAAGACCGCAATTGACAAATATCAGAAGATACAAAAAGTGACCGACGACAAAGTTACTGTCGGGCGAAAACGCAGAGGAATTTTCTACTGATTGAAGACTAACGCCCGAATACTGAACCGCCACTCAAATCTGAGAATCAATAAAGTGCTACAAGTGGCTCAAATTTCATGCATTCTGTCTAATGTGACAGCTACTTAAACGCTTAAGTAGTGCTTATATATTTGCGTGGCGGTTCAGTATTCGGCCTTTAGAGTATTAAATTGTAACAATTTTTATTTTCAATATTTGTCTTAAATAACATTTTTTTATTTAATAATCCTGTTTCTTTCTTTCAATATTATCATATTTAGAAATTTCCCTTTATTTTGTGAGAGATTTTATATAAAGTTTAAGTTTTGAACAGTATCATTGGTAGTAGGTACTTACCGAAAGTTTTAAATCAAAAGTCAATTTAATAATACTGCAATTTTCTCTATAAATAAAATTAAATTATGTTTTATGTGGACAAATAGTTTTAAATGTATATTTATTTAAAATTAAACAATAATTGTTTGTGAATAATCATATTTTTGAATTACATAATTTAGTACATACAATTTGTGGTGTACCTATTTTTTCTGGCGTAAAAACAAAATATTATAAATACAGAATAGAGGTAGTACTTTACAAAATCTTGATTTTATACTAAAGAGAATAAATGATCCAGTATATTTAATCAGGTATTGGATTATTCTGAAGGTTATCTGGAATAATAAACCATTATTATGAATGCTTACGTCTTAATAAAATTTAGTTAGTTTAGTTTAATGTTATTACATAATACGGTACATGCACCAAAATAACATTTTTTTTTTTAATTTTTGTAGGTTTCTGTTCTGTTCCCGCTAATCTTTGAATCTTTGACCAGACAGGTAGTTGGAGTGATAAGGAACAGACTCCTTTTTTTTAGAAAAATTCTTATATTTATTGCTTCCGTGGCGAAACAAAGTTCGCCGGGTCAACTAGTAAATTATAATAATATTGCGATGTTTCCAATTATAAAAATACCAGGACCGTATGGCATGGAACATTATATTACCTACTCACCTGTGTTTACGACTGCGCACGTCTCATTTAACGGTTTTATTCCACGGACTTTTTGTTATAAACAGCATTATTTATTTAGATATACTTACATATATAATTTCAGCTATGACATTTCTTATTTGTATAGGTGTGTAAGAAGCTATTTCATTAGTGCGAATATTATTAGCTTTACTTTCCACAGAACCGTAGGTGTTTGGTTTTAATACCGATGCAGTGATCTGATCTCTCTTGTCATTAATTTTATTAATAATTTCTGGCTCTTTATAGTTGGAATAGATGTTAATAGTGTGATTGATTGGATTAAAAGGAAGATTCTCTGTTGTCTTGGAATTCTGTAAATTAAAACCAAATATTAATATGCGTACAGTATTTGCAACACAAACAGGATTTGCCAAATCTTGGGTATGTGAAATTTTATTAGTGTTATTTAATAATCTTTCAACTATTGAATTCAGAAGTACTATAAGTCAGCATAGTGCCTAGTTGACTCAACTGGAGTTAGTAGGGCCTTTAAGAGTAGGGTAAGTGGAAATGCGGAAGCATTTCCACTTACCCTACTCTTAAAGGCCCTGTTGCATGTGAATATCCTAGAGATTTAATTTGGTATACCATCCCGATGGTGGGCAGTATATGTTTATTAATTAGGCGAAGAAAAAGTACTTACCCGGTATTCCCAGGATCTTATAGCAAATTTATCGAAGTCACCTGAATTATTACTATCTGAATCAGCCGACACAAAACATAATATCACGGAATAGAATATTACAAACGATTTATTCATCTGAAAATCAGAAAACAGAAGATTTTTTTTAAATAAAAGCATAATTATTAGAAAAAACGATTTAAAAACATTGATATCTATATTTTTTCGAGGTTTCCGGCTAAATATCCCGCTTCTGATTTAGAGGTCTTGAGTCTAAAACCGGAGTACGCATCATACTTTTCTGGTAATCTTTTCGGTACTTACCTAAATATGATAAATACCTGACAGATAAAAATTCTGTTCAAGGTCTTTCTCACAAACTTCCACGAGACCAGCTAATAGAATATTTTACTAAATATAAAGGATATTAAGTTATCAAAAATAAAATAAATATATTTACCTTGAAGTAAATACGATACAGGTTACTTCAACGTAATTTAAACTAATGATCAATTTGATTGTTTTTTAGATAAACTATAGTATTAATGGATCATTAGTTAATTAAACAGTTATGGAGTCTACTAGAGTGATTTTTAATTGCATTGCTACGAAGACTTCAGTAATATTAATAGTCATTAGATTAGCGGTGTAACAATATGCTTCTATTAGTACGGCTGTCTTCGATTTCCGAACTCGTGTTCCTTATTCGGACACATTTGCAAAAAATGAATAAATATTTCAGTCATAAAAACCCCAAAAAATACTGCAGAAACCCCATCTAAATTTTTACCCCCCAAATTTATGGGAAAATGCCCTAAGTTGGCAACCCTGCACGACATTGAATCGAATCTTACGAACGTGTGCGCCTGCACACACAAAATGCATACAAGCGCTGCGTTCCGCATGACGTCAATAGGTTTTACCGAGTACCTTACCCGATCGCGCCGGATTGCACACGGAATGTACGTAGGGAATTTATTTCGTTCGAAAAAAACAAACGTGGGCGCCAGCTAGCCTAGCCCAGACGCCTGACTGGGATGGGGAACGAACCCGCCGATATCTCTTGTGGTGCATTGGTAAAACTACAGATTGCGGCATCGAGGCCGGCAGGTTGAACTCATACCATAATAATAAGTTTAATCTTAGGTATCTATTGAATATTTTTAGATTTTTTTATTAGCTTCACCTGTATGTTTGTATGTTTGTTTGTAACCGACTTCTTTGGGTGCGATTTTGACCCACTTTAAACGGCCAGATTTCGTTCAAACTTTGTAGATTTATTGAGGACCGATGACAATACACTAATTTGATAAAATTATTCCATTTTTCAATTTGCAAAATATGATTTTTTGTAACCGACTTCTTTTTAGTGTTCATAGTTCACTTCTCGCACCATCTAGTGGCAATCAGCGGAAAGTCTACGTTACCAACTTGAAACGAGTTCCTTGTATAAGTCACAGACGGCGCTATTCCTTAAATTCGGAAGAAACGCGCTTGTTATAGAAAACCGAACTAAAAAATATAAAATAAATAATAGTTTAAAAAAACTAAAAAACACGCTTTTTATAGAAAACCGAACTAAAAAATAGAAAAAAAAAAAAAAATTATTTTAAAAAAAGCGTGGGGTGCATGGTGTCAATAGTTATAAATATTTTATTGACAGATATGAGTAGAGTGATTATCATTTTGATAATATCTTAAAAAGCACCCCACGCTTTTTTTAAAATAAAATATATATATTTTTTTTCTATTTTTTAGTTCGGTTTTCTATAAAAAGCGTGTTTTTTAGTTTTTTTAAACTATTATTTATTTAATATTTATTTCTAAGATTTTCGCGATCACGCTCATAACATTAACTTAACATAACTTTTATCGTTTATTTATTACTTGTTTTTATTTATTTCCCGACGTTTCGAACTCTTTACTCGCGAAAATGATCTCTGTAAATGAACGCGATATAATCGGTTCGCGATAAAATTGGTTTTAATGTTATTTTTAGATTTCTATCAAGACCTATGATGATAAATCTATATTGATTTGATTTAATACGGGTTAATTTTGATCACAGTATTCACTAAATACTTCTCTGTAAAAAATATATCTCATAAATAACTTTTAACGGTTAAACATTAATAATACATAATACTTACGAAAACTAGGCATGGTAAACCACCAAATTTTTTTTTTATGCGATAGGAGGGCAAACGAGCAGGCGTGTCACCTGATGGTAAGCAACCAACCCCACCCAGGGACACCAGCAACACATATAGTGTTACTGTTGCGTTGGCGACCTTTAGGCGATAGGGGAAAGGAAAGGTGGGAAAGTGGGCCTCCGGGTACCTCTCTCACCGAACGAAACGCGGCATGAGCCACTTTACGTCGATCTTCTGAGAGGTCGTGGTATTTCACAGGTCGAGCCGGCCCATTCATTCAGAGAACTGCTTGGCTCTAACACTGTTAAAGCATTGGCAAGTTTTGGAAGGAGTAGCATTTCATGCAGGTGTAAAAACTGCAAAAACTGTTCAGTAAAAGAGGACTGCATAAATTTGTTGGTTCTGGATTATTTTATAATTTGTTTGATGATGATGTGACACTATAAATATTTACCAGTGAGTCACAAACTGACTGACTCATATAATTTGTAAAATTGTTTAAACTTTTGTCTGCATGTATGGTTTACTATGATTTAAAATGCCGGCTGCTCTGCTGGGCCTCCGGATACACTCTTACTGAACGAAACGTGGCATGAACCACTTTACGTCGATATTCTGAGAATAGGGACCATTCGTACAGCAAGCTGCCTGGCTGTACCACCAGTAGTTGTGTTCATTATGTCCTTTTTCGCCTTTAATCTTGTTGGTTGATTTATGTGATTTTGAAACCTTATCATAAATTCTGATATAAAAAAGTTAACGCAATGTTATATACCACAGCATTCGTCGTTTGGTCTTAGATTTTAGAAACAAAGAGCACTTAACTGTAAATACTTAACTGTAACACAACAGTGGTAGAGCCAAGCAGTTTACTGCATAAATGGGCCGGCTCGACCGGTGAAATACCACGACCACTCAGAAGACCGACGTAAAGTGGCTCATGCCGCGTTTGGTTCGGTGAGAGAGGTACCCGGAGGCCCACCCCCTTCCCCATCCTTTCCTATCCCCTTCCCTTAAATTTCGGCAACGCAACAGTAACACTATATGTGCTGCTGGTGTCCATGGACGGCGTTAGTTGCTTACCATCAGGTGACACGCCTGGTCGTTTGCCATCCTATCCCATAAAAAAAAAAATTCGACATTTCATGTCACTCGTGAACGCAGTCGCGAATAATTACTAACACTTGATAACGCTTTAGTTGTCATCTCTTTACACTTTTCTTTATTACTACGCCTCTATATTTAGCAAATGATGCATATGCACAGTTCAACACATTTTTATGACATCTTGTTTCATGCACTTATTTATAAGTCAATGACGTACTCCAGACATCCTGGCCATTGAAATATAAACGCAAAAGATGTGTCATCGTTATCCTTTGTCTGCTTTTATTTACTTGCTGCTATATTTACGTATTATTTCAAGTGCGAATACAGTATTGCCGTCTTGCCGACTGCAGTCTTGTTTTCACTTTATTTGCCAACAGACTTATCTGACGCAGTGTACAGTTTTAATTACAGAGATTCTCTTATCAACATTTTTTATCTTGGCTATATTGTGGGGGGACAATTGTTGATATCGTTATTCGTGTAAATGTACTGGTTGTTGACGGACACAAAATGGGCAATACAAAAAGTATGAAAGTGAAAATTAGTAATGAACAAGCTCAAAATAATCAGAAGAATAAAGAGGAGAGTCACGAGAGGATAAGTTCGTTGAAGACTGATGTTACAGAAGGTGGAAATGTGGACAAAAGTGGAGAGTATATATTAGGTGAGAATAAAGATGCTGATAATGCCAGCAGTGCTTCCACTGTTGAAATCCTTGATGACAAGTGAGATACCAGTGATGTTCGAATACTTAAAATTAAATGGAAAGCCGTGTTTGAAACTATAAAGTGTAAGTTATTGTAAAATTGTGTCTAAATGCTGTAAATAAAATGTAAACTTTTTTTATTAATTGCGCTTTATTTTAGTTTGTAAATTACACAAGTTGAGAATTTAAAAATTATAAAACGAGGATTCACTAAAATAGCTCGGTAAACTCAAATAAAACAAAGAATATGTACATACATTGAATAAATTTGCATTTAATATATTGAGTTTTTTTTTAAATGTTATTGATGGAGTTAATACAGTGCCGTATAGGTAGTCGTCAGTGAACAACAACAGATCGTGATATGGAATGAATAATACATGTTTTACATTTTTTATGGAAATATAGAGACCAAAGTTAAGTCTCGGTGGTGTAAATCCACGGGTTACGGGTTCGAATCCTAGCCCACACAAATGACTTTTCGAAATTAATTTTGAAAGTTATGTGTGATAAATATCGATGACTGAAAACTTTGTGCCTGCCATGGCATTAGGTTCTCCACCTATTCCATTTGGGACGTAAACATAACGTCCGGGAGTCCGTGAGCTATGGCTTAACACCACTGTTTACACCTTCAGGTAAAAGGTAAAAAGGTGTAAAGTTTTCTTATTACGTTTATGATGAGTTTCTTTATACATCAAGCAAGTAAAATTTAGAGTATTTATGTTTTTGTTATTTTTAATTGCCATTTCTCCTTGCTGACCGTGACCTCTGATATGACTTCTGACGTTACTGGTTACTATTTATTGTTCATACGGTTTATTGTTTATAATAATATCCCCCAGCATACATATTCTTATCTATATCAGGGACACTCAAGACAAAAAGGTTATTTATAAGTATTTTTAACATAGCATAACTTCACGTCTTTTTCTACCCGAAGATGTCCACTCACCGTTATGTTTACGTCCCAAATGGAATAGGTGGCGAACCTATTGCCATACCGGGCATAAAGTATTCACTCATCGATATTTATCACGCATAACTTTCGAAATTATTGAATTTACAGTGGTAGAGCCAAGCAGTTCGCTGCATGAATGGGCCGGCTCGACCGGTGAAATACTACGACCTCTCAGAAGACCGACGTAAAGTGGCTCATGCCGCGTTTCGTTCGGTGAGAGAGGTACCTGGAGGCCCACCCCCCTTCCCCATTCCTTCCTATCCCCTATCACTTAAAGGTCGGCAACGCAACAGAAACACTATGTGTGTTGCTGGTGTCCATGGGCGGTGTTGGTTGCTTACCATCAGGTGACACGCCTGCTCGCGTTTGCCCTCCTATCCCATAAAAAAAAATGTTTACGTCCCAAATGGAATAGGTGGCGAACCTATTGCCATACCGGGCATAAAGTCTTCAGTCATCGATATTTATCACGCATAACTTTCGAAATTATTGAATTTCGTTAAGTCATTGGTGTGTGCCAGGATTCGAACGCGCGACCTCTGGATTCAGAAACCTTGTGCTCGATAAGTGTTAAACATGTGAATAGGGATGATTGTATATGTTTTTCAATGCCAAATCATAATCAAATTAAAATAAAAAGAATGCAAGAGGACGAGCGAAAACGACAAAATTTTTATACGTGGGACACCCACATCACTTATGGAATTGAAAAATAGTTGATAACCGATTCTTAGATTTATCCAATATGCACAAAAGTTGACATCAGTCAACACCATTTTACGACAATTTTGTGTGAGATGAAGCAAGGTAAGACCTCGATTAGTTTGTTTAGCTGGATGTCCGTGACGTGTTGGATTGAAAATTCGGCAATCTGAAACTTAATTTAGTTTTTTTGAATATATTACGACTGTACTTGTTTGTATCTATATATTTTGAGCAGCAAATACACAAACTATAGAAACCTGGCCATATGGATCGACAGGATAATGGAAGAGTACGGCAATTAGAAACTAGAGGCCACCACCAACGAAAATATTTCCAAGAAGGGATGACGTCAGGCAGGCGGCCGGTCATAAAACCACAACCAAAACGTTTGACAACATGGACAGTCATTTTGTCAAACGTTAGTAGAAAGAAGTTGTGCCGACGCCACTTTGAGAGAGATAAGGGCAGAAAAATGATGAAATACTCTATACTATATTAACATAACATAACTTCACGCTAATTGTTACCCGAAGGTATAGGCAGCGGCTGTTAAGCCTCGTCTTGCCCTTATGTTTACGTCCCAAATGGAATAGGTGGCGAACCTATTGTCATACCGGGCACAAAGTTTTCAGTCATCGATTTTATGGGATAGGAGGGCAAACGAGCAGGCGTGTCACCTGATGTTAAGCAACCAACGCCGCTCATGGACGCCAGCAACACATATAGTGTTACTGTTGCGTTGCCGACCTTTAAGGCATAGGGGAGAGGAAAGGATGGGGAGGGGGGGTGGGCCTCCGGGTACCTCTCTCACCGTACGAAACGCGGCATGAGCCACGTTACGTCGGTCTTCTGAGAGGTCGTGGTATTTTACCGGTCGAGCCGGCCCATTCATGCAGCAAACTGCTTGGCTCTACCACGCGAAAACTTCCGAAAACAATTTTGTAAAGTCATTGGTGTGAGCCAGTGTCAGGATTTGAACCCGGACCTGTGGATCAGAACAGATCGGACATGTGCTCTACCACTGGACCACCGAGACTAATCAATATTATAAAATACTATATTATACATACATACATACACAAATAAATATTGGATTCCTTTGTTGTTTAATAAATATGAACATGTTCGTATCAAGGTGAGGGAAATGATACTTGTAAACACGACCTTCTGATATCATAAAATGTATTTTTAATGTCATCAGGTGTAAAGGAGAGGTGAAGAGCATTGTAAGTCGATAAGTTATTGACCTAGAACAATAACAACGCGGATAGATAAATACTTTTATTGTCTCTAGGCAATATTATAGAAATACTAGCTGACCCGGCAAACGTTGTCTTGCCGAAAAATAAAATTTAAAAAATAGGGGTTGATCGTAGGGGGTTGAAAATTTAGGGTTGTATGTATTTTTGTATCCCATTTTATAAAAAAAATAAGAAACAGAAATATGTATGTCGAAAAATTAAAAAAAAATATTGAGGCGTGGGCTACCCTTGGGACTTAAGGGGATGAAAAATAGATGTTGTCCTATTCTCAGAACTACCCGATATGCACACAAAATTTCATGAGAATCGGTCAAGCCGTTTCCGAGGAGTTCAATAACGCACCCCGTGACACTAGAATTTTATATATTAGATTATCCTCTCATTAGGCCCGTGGTTGAACATCCCGTTTCTGAATCAGAAGTGGTAGAGCCATGCAGTTTGCTGCATGAATGGGCCGGCTCGACCGGCGTAATACCACGACCTCTCAGAAGATCCACGTAAAATGGCTTATACCGCGTTTCGTTCGGTGAGACAGGTACCCGGAGGCCTATCCCCTTTCCCCATCCTTTCCTGTCCTACTCCCTTAAATGTCTGCAACACAACTGTAACACTATATGTGTAGCGGGTGTCCATGGGCGGCGCGGGTGACTAACCATCAGGTGACTCGCCTGCTCGTTTGCCCACTCATCCCATAAAAAAGTCTCTTTTATACACACTAGCATTGTTATGGGAAACGAGGGTAAACGAGTAAGTGAGCTGATGGTAAGTGAGCAACGCGGCCTATAGACCACTAAAATACCGAGAGGATCATAGGTGTTTTATCGTACTTTAAGATGCGATTGGGGAGGTTAGACTGACTTTGGGATAACTCTCTCGCCGAACGAAACGCTGCATGAGTAATTTTACGTGGATTGTCTGAGATGTTGTAGCATTTCCCCTGTCGATCCGTCCCATTCTTGCACCGTATTGCGTGGCTCTGCTTATTTAGACGTCACACAGTCATCACCCAGACCAATGACTTTTCAGGTGTTATATGTGATAAATATCCTTTGTGATATATTAATAGAACAAATTCCGAGTATGACATTTGGGACTCAAACAAATCGGTAGTTTACATTTGCAATTTTCTGAAATCATCTGATGGTTTGATGCCAATTCCCTTGCGGGGTAGGCAGAGAGAACAGAGCGCCATAAGACACGATACGATTCTTATACATGCTCGTCGAATTTTCCTTTTTTTACATAACATAACTTAACTTCACGCCTTTTTTCTACCCGAAGGTGTAGGCAGCGGCTGTTAAGCCTCGTCTCGCCGTGATGTTTACGTCCCAAATGGATTAGCTGGCGAACCTATTGGCATACCTGGTACAAAGTTTTCAGTCATCGATATTAATCACACATAACTTCCGAAAACAATTTAGAAAAGTATTTTTTTATATCATCATTCCATTTTTACCCGGAGGTATAGGTAGCGTCACTTATGTTTCGGCATACCGTTTCTAGTCAACATTCAAGCCAAAAATTATAAGTGTAATAAAAATATGCTTAGTTCATGACTGTCATAATCCATTCTTAGTACCAAATTAACATAACATAACATTCTGACGGTATAGTATTGAACGATATGTTCCGTAAATAGCCTTGGAAACTGCATTTATATTAGGTCGGGGAAAAAGTCTTTTCGCATAACGTAGGTATAAACTTATTATAAAATTTCTTTCACTGTACTATTTGTGTCTGGCTGGTTTTGGTAACATTAAAAAGGTTACATTATAAAGAAAAGAAAAAAATAAAAAAAAGTTGTTTCCCGCTATTTTTCATTTGTTTTTCTCTCCGTAAAAATGAGTGAATCTAATGAAGAAATTCGATACATTTTAAAATTTTATTATAAAAAAGGCAAAAATGCAACTCAAGCAGTGAAAAAAATTTGTGATGTTTATGGACCTGATGCAGTGTCAGTAAGAGTAGCACAAATTTGGTTCAAACGTTTTCAGTCCGGAAATTTTGATGTTAAAGATGCACCTCGCTCTGGTCGCCCTGTTACGAATAAAATGGACGCCATTTTTGAAAGAGTGGAGCAAGATCGGCATATTAGTAGTTACGATGTAGCTGAAGAACTGGGAATTGACCACAAAACAGTTTTGACCCATTTGAAGAAAGCTGGTTATACAAAAAAGCTCGATATTTGGGTGCCACACGAGCTCACTCAAAGAAACTTAATGAACCGTGTACTCATTTGCGATTCATTATTGAGACGTAATGAAACCGAGCCGTTTTTGAAGAGATTGATAACTGACGATGAAAAGTGGATCACGTACGACAAGAACGTGCGAAAAATGTCGTGGTCGAAAGTTGGCCAGGCTTCACAGACTGTGGCCAAACCTGGCCTAACACGAAATAAGGTGATGCTGTGTGTATGGTGGGATTGGAAAGGCATTGTTCATTATGAGCTTTTACCGTCCGGCAAAACCATCGATTCTGATCTTTACTGCCAGCAACTGATGAGATTAAAGGAAGCAGTCGAGAGAAAACGGCCGGAATTGATCAACAGGAAGGGTGTGGTCTTTCATCACGATAACGCTAGACCACACACATCTTTAGCCACTCAGCAAAAATTAAGAGAGTTCGACTGGGAGGTCCTAGTGCATCCACCATATAGCCCTGACCTTGCGCCTTCAGATTTTCACCTGTTTCAGTCTCTTCAGAATTCTTTAGGTTCTGTAAGGTTGACCTCAAGAGAGGACTGCCAAAACTATTTGTCCCGTTTTTTTGATCAGAAGTCCCAAAGTTTCTACAGTAACGGGATAATGTCTCTGCCCACAAAATGGCAGAAAGTTATTCAACAAAACGGTACATATATATTGTAAATAAATGTAAATAAACTTTGAAAAAAATGTCTTGACTTTTCATACAAAAATACGAAAATACTTTTTCCCCAACCTATTATAACATCTGTTGTATAATGTACAGTGGTTAAATAATAATATGGAATTTAATTGAAAACCTGCTCATTATATTATTATGGAATACACTATTCATATCCATACACAAGTATGATCTTCATTTAATGATGAATAATTGAATTTGTAATTGGACTTTATTAACAACTAGCTTCGACTCGCAGTTTTGTTCGCCTAAAAAATGAAATATTATTATTCCTGATCCCAACGCTAACTTATGGAAGCGAGAGCTGGGTATGGCAGAGTGTGCATGAAAGTAGAATAAACGCGGTAGAAATGAGGGCACTATGCAAAATCTGCGGAGTGACTCTCGCTGACCGCGTAGAAAACAAGGTTATAAGGAAGGAAGTTGGTTTGAAAGAGAGTGTCGGTGTAAAAGTAAGAAAGGGCATGCTCCGATGGTTCGGACATGTAGAACGAATGGTTGATGCAAGACTGACTAAGCAGATATACAATGCAAAAGCGGATGGATGTAGGAGTCGAGGACGGCCAAGACACACATTCCATGACCAAATAGAACGTGTTCTGGAGGAAGGTGATGTTAAGAGCCTCAAAAACCGACGCGCGTGCATGAAAAGAGTTATGAAAGTCAACGAAGCGAGTGAGGCGTGTAAGAATCATGCCCTATGGCGCTCTGTTCTCTCTGCCTACCCCGCAAGGGATTTGGCGTGAAGTTATGTATGTATGTATTATTATGAAATATGATAGTCTCGGTGGTCCAGCGTTCGAGCACACGGCTTCCGATCTAGAGGTCGCGGGTTGGAATCCTGACACTAGCTCACACCAATGACTTTTCAAAATTGTTTTCGAAAGTTATGTGTGATAAATATTGATGACCAAAAAACTTTGTGCCCGGTATGGCAATAAGTTCGCCACCTATACCATTTGGGACGTAAACATAACGCCGAGACGAGGCTTAACAGCCGCTGCCTACACTTTCGGGTAACAAAGGCTAACGACGAGACGAGGCTTAACAGCCGCTGCCTACACCTTCGGGTAACAAAGGCGTGAAGTTATGTTATGTCATTATTTATGTATTATATATATATCACTGTGACTTCCTGTATCCATTAGAACCATCATGAAATACTCTTGAGTACTATTCCATGCGTCAATACCACTGTAACATTATGGGATAGTGGGGCAACAAACAATCGGGTCATGTGGGGATAAACAACAACCCCATGGAACAGGCTCATGGACACCTGCAACAGTTACAGTTGCGTTACTGGCCTTTGTAGGCGTGGATGGGACGAAATGGGGGAAAGGGGCTCCGGAGGGATAACTACCTCATCAAAGCAAACGTGATATGTGCCACTTAACGTATATTATATATTCTGAGAGGTATATTACCGCTCTAACCCGGCCTTTTCATGAAGCGATCTGCGTGACTCTACCACTGTCTGTTCTCATTTAGTCTTTGAGAAGAAGATTTTTAAGTTTAAATCTAAGAATTATCTCCATACTGAATTTCTTCTAAATCGTGTCAGAAGCATGAGCAATGTGGCAAGAGCCATTTTTTTCGTACAAATATTGTGATAGTTTCAACCCCCGTAAACATTTTTTTTTTTATTTATTACATACATACATAACTTCACGCCAAATCTCTTTCGGGGTATGCAACAGAGCGCAATAAGGCACGATTCTTACACGCCTCACTCGCTTCGTTGACATTCATAACCTGTTTCATAAACACGCGTCAATTTTTGTGGCTCTATTTGGTCATGGAATGTGTGTCTTGGCTGTTCTCGACTCCTACATCCATCCGCTTTTGTATTGTACAACTGCTTAGTCAATCTTGCATCATCCATCCTTTCTACATGTCTAAACCATCGGAGCATGTCATTTCTTACCTTTACACCGACACTCTCTTTCAATCCAATTTCCTTAAAATTATTGCTTGACTTAATATGTATATGAATAGCCTTGCTTTAATATGCCTTAATAGTAGGTAAATTATAAGAAATCAAATCTACACTAATATTATAAAGAGGAAAGATTTGTATTTTTGTATGTAACGAATAAACTCAAAAAGTACTGGACCGATTTGAATAATTCTTTTTTCTTTAGAAAGCTACATTATCAATGAGTAACATAGGCTATGTGTAATCATCGTCGTCATCGACATTTTGTTTGTACGCGAGTAAAACCGTGAGGCGGAAGCTACATACAATGTAGAGGTACGAAGTTCGCGCGGTCTGCTAGTATACTATATGATACCTATATGTGTGATGTATGATAAAGATCATTATGATATGACTCAGACAGATTATGATGATACTAAATAAGTCAACATACTCAGGTTTACTTTATTACTAAACTCGCAAGATTTGGTACTGAGAACATTGTTTGCCCAAAAATGATTCATTGTAGCTGTAAGTCTTGCATGCACCTCTTCTTGGTATATTCTTTCTTCTTTAATTTTACGTAATAATAATACTTCATGCCTTTTTCTACACGAAGGTGTAGGCAGTGGATTTTAAGCCTCAAATGTCGCGAACCTATTGCCATACATATTACATACACATAACATTTGAAATTAATTTCTAAAAGTCTAAAAGTTTCTAAAAGGATTTGAACCTGTGACCTCTTGATTCAGAATCATTGACCATTGGACCACCTAAACTGACTGGATTCTATAGCTTAATATATTGTTGTTCCACAGATTTAGTAAAATATATAGAAATTTCAGTTAATATTTATCCAGAGGAAGAAGAACAACTGTTTCATTTAAAAACAGAACAAAATAAATAGTGAAGTGTGGCTTGAGAGGCTTCACGTGTGAGTCCGACTCGCACTTGATTAAAATTTCAATAACGCTAACTGCTTTATTATTTATAGACAAAATATTACCTCGGTAAAAATTAATAGGTTTTGTACTGAATAATTGAATAACACAAGCCAGGGTATATAATTAGTCTTATTTAATATTCCCACTACAGCCGTGGGAATTTTATTTCAATTTACACTCATTGTGCATCAGTATAATAAAACAATCCACTACTGAGTTGACATCGGCTGACTCGATCCGTACTCCTTCCGGTGAAGTCGGTTAAAAAACCGCCTGTATTTACGGTAAATTGTATACTTATTAAATTAATAGCGTCCGTTGATTTCGCTGATAGCTCGCAACCTTTTATATAAAGTCATCAATCATAGCATTATACGTCAGAAGTCATCATTTACGATGATTTGCTGACTTTTACAAAAAGGCAATATGGTTGCTATGGTTTCTACGGTCATAACAGTGTGTGTTCACAGCCTTAAACAGTCGCATTATATATAGCAGTCTTTGTTTGAACAGTGACCGTAGAATTGATATTTAGTTAAGACTAGAGTAAGTCTGTCGAAAGCTTCAGACAAGTCAAAAAATTGTCAAATTGAACGTTAGTTAATCTTATATGCATTTATTTTGTGTATTTTTAATGTTTAAAAGAAATTGTTATCAAATAAATTTATTATTCGTTATCTGGATATAAATATTGCAAACTGGGCCAATGTATGGACAAAACTGTCGCGGAAAAAGTAGCGAAGTAAGTTTGTATATCACAAAGTAACATATATATATTTACTCTGTGCAAATACAGATAGTTATGTACTACAAATACATGTAGTTATATTAAATAAATTGTCCTGTTAAAATTATTATTCCGACTGAAGGAATGTGCATCCATGGTTATGACATAAATAAGAAAAAGAAAAAAGGAAGTTATGATTATTTAGATGTTATCTCATTTTTTAAATTTTTTTTTTGAAGACATAATATAGTTGAAGAAGCGAGTGAGGTGTGTGAGAATTGTTACAATTGAATTACCTAGAAACATTTTAGTGTCCTTATTTTAATAGTAAACAGTGAAAACTCGGTGGCGCAGTGATCGAGCACACGGCTTCTGATTCAGAGGTCCGGGTTCGATTCCTGATACTGGCTCACACCAATGACTTTTCGAAATTGTTTTCGGAAGTTATGTGTGATAAATATCGATGACTGAAAACTTTGTGCCCGGTATGGCAATAGGTTCGCCACCTATTCCATTTGGGACATAGCGATTTAGCAGCTACCTTCGGGTAGAAAAAAGGCATATTACGTTATATTATGTGTTATGTTTACATTTTTTTTTGTTACAACTCTAGCTTTGATCTCCTATTTTACCATTTGACTGGAAAGAAAAAGAAATTGATTTAAATTTATTATTTAAAATAAACAAAAATGAAACTGTTGGCGTCTACTGTTGTCTTATGTTTATTATTAAACATAGACGGGTAAGTTCAGTTGTAACTTTTTAGTGTGAAATGATTTTATCACTTATCAATAACACAATAATAAGCGGTGATGGGCTTAAAAGGAACTATTTTTAAGACTAACTAAAAAAAAAACTATTTAAAGTCTATATTGTAATCTACTTTCAAACTCTATAGGTAACTTTCAAACTTTCAAAATAGTTAAAAAGTATGATGTTAATAAGGTTAAAAAGGTTCCTAATATCAGCTTATTTTTTAATATTCGCAGTAGCCTACAAAACTAACATAATAACGCTATTTCGTCATAGTTTCTATTTTATTTATCTAACGTAATTACTACTAATATTTTTTTGATTCATCCTTAAGTTTACGCTATGTATTTTTATCCTTTTTCGTCTAAATAAGTTTCCGTTTCTATTATGGTATTATGGATTGTACTAGAGATAATTTAGTAAGAATCGCTTAAAGCTATAAGAGTCCTCTAACAGGCAACTCCCAGCTTGAGTGCTTAAATATCATTACATAGTATAAAACAAAGTCCCGTTCCGCTGTCTGTCCCCTATATGCTGAGATCTTTGAAACTACGCAACGGATTTGGATGCGGTTTTTTAATAGATAGAGGGTTGACACGGGACACCTTCTATCTAATAAAGTGGTTTTTATGTATAATTCATGTGTAACGTAGCAAAGAAAAAGTGTTAATTTTAGAAATTAAGCATTTTAATTGTGAACGCTGTAAAAATACTTTTGATGCGAAAGAAAGTTCGCCGGGTCGGCTAGTCAATACATAGTATAAAACAAAGTCACTTTCCTCTGTCTGTCCCCTTATATGGTTATATCTTTAAAACTACGCAACGGATTTTGATGCGATTTTTTTAATAGTTAGAGGGTGTCAACGGGGTAATTTTGATTTATAATTTATATATGACATTGCAAAGAAAAAATGATAATTTTCGAGATTCTTAATTTTAATTGCAAACGCTGGTTGAATCCTAAGTGATTAATCAAAACAATGTTCTACATTATTAAACACCTTTAGAAGTTCTACAAAAAAGTCCGCGAGGGCATATGTCTATATCTTAGGTATAACTCACAGTGACCATTTTTATTTTTTTACTTTTTACGAGAAATAATAGCTTATTTACGAAGCGATTTTAAACATTACAGCATTAATTTTCATCCAATTAAGTATCTTATATAGATTGTGCATGTAGATGATCCTGGCCCTTTACAGCATGTAATTTAAACGAATATTTTTGAATTGATATTGCAGTATTAACATAGCGGGACAGCAGTTAAAGGCGACAAATAGTACACAAATAGTAAATAGTAAATTTTGGATATCATGAGTTTCAGTCTCATGATATCCAAAATTTACTCATTTATTACTTTTGATGCGGAACAAAATTCGCCGGGTCAGCTAGGAGTTTATAATTTCTGTTTTCTGAATGATTTCGACTGTTTATTTAAGTGAAACTAATTATTTAAACTTACGCCATCAAAAACAATAGGTTATTAGTGCGTCTAATGACTGTAAACATTGGCTATTTTAGTGTATTAAAAACACATAACAAATAAATGCCTACATGATAAATACATACTAGCTACACATACTAATAATTTATAAAATTAATGGGTTTGGAAAAAACAGTCAAGGTTATTTTTAACAAATAGACCAATTTAGAATTGTGTACGTGTACGTAGTACGTAAGTAGTTGTAGTAGAATTCCATTGTCCATATGGCAAATCATCAGATTTATATAGATCAGGTAATTGGACTTGTTAAAATTGACAGCAAATAACGTTCAATTTCAATCTAAATACAAAACATGACACATGACATGACACGAATATGAGTGTCATATCAAATCATAGAATGTCAGATAATTTTAGAAATTGTAGAGTCAATAAGTGGGATATCATAAAAGAAAAAAGATACATACAAAAACGTAACTGGTTGACGTATTCTTATTTGGCAAATGACGGGGCCAAACGAGCAGGCATGTCACTTGATGGTGAGCAACAAACGCCGTCCATGGACACCTGAACACATATAGTGTTACAGTTGTTTTGCCGGCCCTTACAATAGGAAAGGGAAGGGGAGAGGAAAAGGGCCTCCAGATACCTCTCACACCGAGCAAAACGCGGCAAAAGCTACTTACGTGGATATTCTGAGAGGTCGTGGTATTTCACCGGTCGAGCCGGCCCATTTATGCAGCGAACTGCGTGGCTCTACCACTGTAAAATTAGCTAATATCAGATAATTTTAGAAATATTTGAAACAATAAATGTGATAAAACATACGCCTAAGTTAAAAACAGCTGCAAATATTCATAAAAGAAAAAGGGACATACAAAAACGAAACTGGTAGGAGTATTTTTATATGGCAAATGAAGTACAAGCTTTTCAAAATATTCCAGCAACGCCGCTGCCCGCTCTAAAAGGAACAAAATGCCGACTAACCCTATTAAGCTGTATTACCTGCCACCATCACCACCATGCCGTGCCGTCATGATGACCGCAAAAGTACTCGGCATCGAACTTGATCTGGTGCTAACGAACGTCATGGAGGGAGCTCATATGACGCCAGAATACCTTAAAGTAAGTCAAAGCCAACTAAATATCATTGCTCGATTCTAACAAAATGTCCACGCATTTCGCCAGCTCGACCGATGAAATATTAATACTTCTCAGTAAAACGACGTTAAATAGCTCATGCCACGTTATATCTATCTCCTTTACCCTCCTCATCCCATCCTAAAGGTCAGCGACGCAATTGAGCCCCTCTGGGTATTGAAGATGATCCTGGACGGCGCTAGTCGCTTCCCATCTGGGGATACGTCTGTTCGTTTGCTTCCCTTTCCTATAAAAAATAGTATTATATATACTATTTTTAGATAAATTAATTCATAATTCAAACTCGAACAGAATTTATGAGATATTTTTTAAAATTTTTGGTAGTTATAAAATTTTGGAAGACTGAAAAAATATTGAGGACATTCTTAATTCGGTCGACTGTTTTTTCTACATTTTGTTTGCTTCTGATTTTAAACACAGATATAAAGTCTTCTGAGCAATATTTCATAGCCATTCGCAATTTGCCATCTATTACAACCACAATTCTGAATTCGCTTATCCTTGACCTAAAATTATGGTAACGATATGGAAATTAGTATTACGACAATTTCGATTTGTAAAAACAACTTCAAATACAATAAATAAAGATATCGCGTGCTTTATGTGCTTTGCTGGTTTTTTAAGCATGAAATTGTTTAGTTTATTTGCATATAAGTAGAGCGCAGAAAGAAGAACCGAAATCCAGGGCCAGTCAATAAATATTTTAATAGCTTATTTTCTATAAAAAATCCGATATTTTACAGTTTCTCATGACTTACGGCGCTTTACTATACTATAATAAATTTTATGCCAAATGTTGACACACTCTGTATTTAGAGGGAAATTTGTAAATTTTGGGTGGCTGAGGTTTCATAATACTATAATCGGTGTAAAATTATAAAAGGACATGCTCCAATGGTTTGGAAATGTATAAAGAACGGATGTTGAAAGATTAACTAAGCAGATATATAATGCAATAACGAATGGACGTAGGAGTGAAGGAAGAAGATGATTTTAATGACCAAATAGAATGGGTCTTGGAGTCCACGTTTCATGTGGTTCATTTTGATAAAATCGAACTAGTTATGGTTAGAACTAGTTATGGTTATTAGTAGTTATACTTTTGATACAAGTATATGGAGATTGTTGTATTTTGACAACATTTTAATATCCTCATGTAAATCTGTATCTATTATGTTGAAATTAATTGGATTTTGACTGTGGATGAGGCGAAAGATGCGTGTCAGGATCGTAGCTTGTAGAAAGCCAAAGTCTCTCCCTACCCCCATGGGATACAGGCGTGTGCTTATGTATGTATCATCATTTTCCTGCCCTTGTCCCACTCTATGTGGGGTCGGCACAACATGTCATTCTTTTCCATTCTCTCCTGTCACTCGTCGTTTTCACACTTACTCCCTTCATATTCATATCAACTTTTATACAGTCCATCCATCTCTTTTTCGGCCTTCCTCTACTAATGTGTCCATCCACAGTCATTCTCATCGTTCTCCTTGTGACATGGCTTTCGTCCCTTCTCATAATGTGGCCATACCACGCCAATCTACCACTTCTAATTTTTTCCGTGATTGGTGCTACTTTCATGCTTCCTCTTATATACTCATTTCTTATTCTATCCCTTTTTGTCACACCACACATCCATCTTAACATTCGCATTTCTGTTGCATGTACTCTCCTTTCATCCACTTCTTTCATAGGCCAACATTCAGACCCATACAATACGACAGGCCTGACAACCGATTTGTATATTTTCCCCTTTAATTTAAGGGGCATCCGTGGGTCGCATCCTGTTCCTGAGACCTGTCGCCATTTCATCCATCCCGCATTCATTCTGTTATTCACATCCCGGTCAATATTGCCATCGCATTGAATAAGCGAACCAAGGTATTTGAAGTTTGACGTAACTTTGAGGCTTTTTCCGTCCAAAGATATTGAGGAAAAGCCAGAGGAGCCACCAAAGTCACAGAAAAGGTGCTCAGTTTTATCGCGGCTGATCTTAAAACCGACTCTCTCTAGCTTATTCTGCCATCTTTTCAGCCTACTTTCTACCTCGGCCGCTTCCTCTCCTACCAGAACAATGTCGTCAGCAAAGAGCATGCACCAGGGTGCGTCCTCCTGAATGTCCGATGTAAGAGCATCGATTATCAGGAGGAACAAATAAGGGCTTAAAGCCGATCCCTGGTGTAAGCCCACATCCACACTGAACTGGTCGGTGACGCCGGCTACGGACCGGACACTAGTATACGCTCCTGCATACATCGCTTGCACCAGCCTAACATACTTCTCGGGCACTCTTTTTTCTTTTAAAGCCCACCTCAGAACTTTACGAGGAACTCTGTCATATGCCTTTTCTAGGTCAATAAAAACCATATGCAAGTTCTTGTGTGCATGTCGGTATTTTTCGGACAGTTGCCGAAGAGCGAAAATTGCATCTGTTGTTCCTCGTCCCGGCATAAATCCGAACTGGTTCTGGGTGATCTCACTTTCCTCTCTCATTCTTCTCGCTATCACTTTCTCCCATATCTTCATACTATGTGACATGAGCTTTATTCCTCTATAGCTATTACATTCTTGGACATCACCCTTGTTTTTATAAATGGGCACCAGCGAACTGTTGCGCCACTCATCTGGGATCGTCTCTTCCTGAAACAGCTTATTGAAGAACAAAGTCAGCCACTTACATCCATCATCTTCCAAAATCTTCCATGCTTCTGCAGGTATACTGTCTGGTCCAGTTGCTCTATTACTTTTCATACTTCGTACTGACATTTGCACTTCTTTCACGGTAATTTCATTCACCATATCTACATTTGTATAGTTTTCTTCTAATATACCACTCCAAGCATTCTCTTCATTCATTAGCTTAAAAAAATATTCCTTCCATCGCTTTTTTATTTCTTCATTATCCATAAGCACTCTTCCATTATCATCTTTTATACATTTTACATGCATAATATCTCTCTCATTCATCTCTCTTTGCTTAGCTAGTCGATATAGATTTTTTTCGCCTTGGGGACTTTCAAGACTTTGATATATCTTATCATGTACTTTGGCCCTTGCCATAGCTACCTTTTTCTTGGCAATTTTCTTAAGCGTACAGTACTGCTTCCTTTTACTCCCTTTCAGGATCACCTCATCCTCATTCACACTCTTCCATTCTTTAAAAGCAAACTTTTTATCTTTCAACACCTTTTGTAGTTCTTCGTTCCACCACCAGGTTTCTCTCTTAATTATTACTTTCCCTTTAGTCATACCTAAAACATCTTCTGCAATTTTTCTCATTCCTGATGCCACTTCATTCCAACATTCATTCACTTTCATTCCTACCATACGGTCATTCATTTCTAACATTTTATCAACCACTTTTTCTCGAAAACCTTTCGCACAATCGTCTTTTTCTAGCATATCCCACTTAATTTTTGGCGGGGGTTTGGGTTTATTATTGGTTAATTTTATCACTAGTTTCATTTCCATTAGCAGTAACCGGTGTTGTGTTACTACTGCTTCTCCAGGTATCACTTTGCAATTAACGACTGTCTTGATATGATTTCGTCTTGTTAAAATGTAATCTATTTGTGTATTAAAATTTCTGCTATTGTATGTAATTAGGTGTTGATTCCGTTTTTGAAAAAAAGTATTTGCAATTGCCAAATCGAAAGCGAAAGCAGTTCGTAATAATGCTTCGCCTTCCCGGTTTCGAGTCCCAAAGCCCCAGCCACCATGTACTCTTTCAAATCCTTCATTCATACGTCCTACATGCCCATTAAAGTCTCCTCCAATGAGCAACTTCTCATTTTGGGGTATACCCATCACTACATCATCAAATTTTTCCCAGAACTTCTCTTTCATTACCTCGTTGCATCCTACTTGGGGCGCATACACACTCATTACATTAAAAATCACATTCTCTAACATAAATTTGACTAACATAATTCGATCATTCACTCTATTCACCTCTGTCACACACTTTTTCAGATTCTTATCAAGGACCACTCCTACTCCATTCTTTCTACCATCATCTCCACAGTAATATAATTTATACCCCGCCCCAATTTCTCTTGCTTTCGTTCCTTTCCATTTGGTTTCTTGAAAACACGCTACATTTATACGTCTCCTTTCTAAAACATCCGCAAGCTCTCTTCCCCTTCCAGTCATAGTTCCCACATTCCAGCTTACTATCCTCATTCTTACTTCTCGGACTAGCTTCTTACGTCGCAGCCGTCCCTGCTGCGACAACCCTAGTCCATTTCTCACAGGAACCGGGTGCTGCCCCTGCGCGTCGCCTACGGGGTACGCCCTAGTCCTACCGCACTTATTATTCACACTATCCATATTGTAAGAGTTTTGGCTGTGATTTTACGACCGGCCGCCTTATGTACCGACACGACCGGCCGTGCTTATGTATGTATGTTAATTGGATTTTGTAAAATTTTAGATGAACCCGCAACATACCATACCGACCATGGACGACAGTGGTTTCATTTTATGGGAAAGGTAATTCATTAATTGAAGATTATTTCACCATTGGAAAGCCGCACTCATCCAGAGTAACGTAGGCTATATTCAATCATCATTGTCATCACCATTCTGTTTGTAAGCAAGTAATACTTCGTCGCAGAAAGCTAGTATTTAATAATTCAATTATTGTTATTTTTCAGTTTTTACAAAATCGTCATGGCGGATCATGATTACTGCTCGGGGCTCTAATTTTTTTTATGGCATAGTAGGGCAAACGAGTAGGCGTGTCACCTGTTGGTAAGTGACCAGCGCCGCCCATGGTAATCTGCAACACATATATTGTTACAGTTGCGTTGCCGATCTTTATGAAAGTAGGTACCTCTCTCACAGAACGAAACGCGGCATGATCCACTTTACGTCGATCTTCGATCTTTATAATATAATAATTATTTTATACATTCTAGCCGTCCTATCATGGCATATTTGGTGAGCGCCTACGGTCGCGACGATGATCTGTATCCCAAGAATCCTCGTGCGCGAGCTATTGTCGATCAGAGATTGCATTTCGACCTGGGAACTTTGCATTCGAGATATGGTGCATTATACGTGAGTCATTTATAAAAAGTTATAACTAATAGTAATACCTTTATAATAATGATTTATAATGATAAAAAAACATTAAAATATCAAAAAATATTGTAATATATGATAATAATATTGGAAGTCTCGGTGGGTGGTCGAGGAGTTCGCTTCTGATCAATGATTTCTAAGAATTCTTTTCGGAAGTTATGTGTGATAAATATCGATGACTGACAACTTTGTGCCCGGGTCCCGGTGTAATGGCTAGAGGTTCACCAGCTATTCCATTTGGGACGCAACGTAACGATTCAGCGAGTCGAAGTTTTAATAGCCAGTGCCACACAGCATGGTATTGTTTCGTAGATGTTAGATACAATATTAGTGGAGGAGGCTCTATGACCTCAAAGAGGTTACGTAGTAACCTGTGGTAAGGTGTGACAGTCCTTATCCCTTGGTAGCGGCGCGACACATTTAAAACATAAAATATGAATATTTATACATTATTTTGTCTAGTACGCCGCTTCTGAATCAAGGAGTCGCGGGTTCGACCAATGACTTTTCTCAATTCTTTTCGGAAGTTATGTGTGATAAATACCGAGGAAAACTTTGTGTCCGGTATGGCAATAGGTTCGCCACTAATTCCATTTGGGACATAAACATAACATAAGTCAATTTAATAGACTACATTATGGAGAACAAATAATATGTAAATTTATTAATACTTTAACTTAAAGTGACTACAAGCAAGCTGCAGGCTAACATTTTCCTTGATCGTTTACACTGCTAGCGAATAGAACAAGGAACATTCATCGGTATTCCCCAACCAATATCACCTAAGTGTCTTTAATAAAATGAGTCAATATCCTCTTAACTAGACTGTAGTGCTCTTTACTTTCAACGGCTTTGTTGTCACTTACCATCGCGGGATGTGAAGTTTTTTATGGGTTAGGGGGGAACAGGCGTCTCACTCAATGGAAAGCAACAAACGCCGCCCAAGTGTTACAGATACGTTGCCGCCCCTTATAATTTGATATGAAGGGGGTTAGACGTGGGATGGGGAAGGGGGGAGGAGAAGTGGCTTTCGGATACCTCTCTCACCAAGCGAAACGCGCCACGAGCAGATATACGTCGATATTCGAAGAAGTCGTGGTGTTTCACCATTTGGGCCGGCTCATTAATTAAACGAACTGTGTGGTTTTACTACACCAGAAGCTAAGCGCTGGCCTGTATACCTAATATTAAAAAAGGTAGGTAAGTACTGCAATTATTTACACGTAATAATTGCGAGTATGTCCATAGTTAGTGAGACCTTGATATCAAGAGTAGAGATATCTAGTGTAGTGTTATTATTGAGTCACGTTGCTTTTGTATTGTAATTGTATAGCATATTTATGCACAGTTGCCATATTGTATATTAATTGTTAGATAATTTGGGTTTCATCCATTAGTAAGACTTTAGGATATAGATTCAGAGGAATGTCAATGTCTGTCAATTCCGGCTTTAAATAGTTGAGGTCTCGAATGGTTAAGAACTTATTTCATAGCAAATTTAAAGGATTCGACTAAATAAAAATAGTCACCTACATTATTATTGATTCAAGCTTTTAAATTTGTACTGTAATTGTAAAAATGAAACTGTAAAAATGTCTTTTCTGTTAATAATTTAGATCTGGTCAAATAACTAATTATAATCACTATGTGCATAGATTTGGAAATTAAATATGTCCAAGTTAATTAAATGTGTTTAATAATACATCAGTGGTAGAGTCACGCAGTTCACTGCCTCAATGGGACGCCTCGATTGGTAAAATACCATGATTTGTGACATTAAAACAACTTTTAGGATTATATCGCGTTTATTTATTACCAATTTTATTTATTTCCCGACGTTTCGAACTCTTTACAGAGATCATTTTCACGAGTGATGAACAAAAAGAGTCAGTCTTTTTGTTCATCATTCGGGCGTCAGAGATCATTTTCATGAGTGATGAACAAAAAGAGTCAGTCTTTTTGTTCATCACTCGTGAAAATGATCTCTGTAAAGAGTTCGAAACGTCGGGAAATAAATAAAATTGGTAATAAATAAACGCGATATAATCCTAAAAGTTGTTTTAATGTCATGAACGTGATTCGCGAACGTCTCAGAGATAAATATACCACGATTTCTCAGAATATCAGCGTAAAGTGCCACATACTCGGTGAGAGAGGTATCAAGAGGCCCAACCTAATTCCCTCTCCCCATCCCATACCACATCCGACCTCTTCCCTATCCCATTTTAAACCGGCAACGCAACTCTAGCACCATCTGTGTTGCAGTTGTCCATGGATGGCGCTGGTTGGTTAGCTCCGGGTGGCACCCCTTTTGTTTAACTCCCTATCCTATAAAAGAAAAAATCGTCGGGCTTGTGCTCACAGTCTTAAGTAAGTCTTAAGACTGTTCTCTCATTGATTAGAGCACAAGCCCAGTAACAGCTAGGTTAAAGTTTGAAAATAGCACTTATAAATATACCCTTGACTTAATGTTCATACCAATTCATAATATAAACACATATAACATAACATAACTTCACGCCTTTTGTTACCCGAAGGTGTAGGCAGCGGCTGTTAAGCCTCGTCTCGCCGTTATGTTTACATCCCAAATGGAGTAGGTGGCGAAACTATTGCCATACCGGGCACAAAGTTTTCAGTCATCGATATTTATCACACATAACTTCCGAAAACAATTTCGAAAAGTCATTGGTGTGAGCCAGTGTCTGGAATCGAACCCGAACTTCTGGATCAGAAGCCGTGTGCTCGACCACTGCGCCACGGAGACAGTCAAATTAAACACATATAACGTATTTAAAACAGTTTGATCAGCTTAGCAGCGAAAGTGTATAGGAAAATTATTGAACGGAGAATGAGGGTGATATAGGCCCACCCCCTTCCCCATCCTTTCCTATCCCCTATCCCTTAAAGTTTGGCAACGCAACAGTAACACTATATGTGTTGCTGGTGTCCATGGGCGGCGTTGGTTGCTTACCATCAGGTGACACGCTTGCTCGTTTGCCCTCCTATCCCATAAAAAAAAGCCTTTGACAGAGTCTTACGAAAGGATCTATGAGACATACTCCCGGGCGGCGCACTGCTGCGCGCTGTGCAGTCCACTAATGACGGCTGCACAGCGTATGTGCGTGTTGACGGCGGCTTGTCCCTCTAGTTTGACGTCAATATCGGCGTCAGACAGGGTTGCGTGCTGTCCGCTCGGCTGTTCATCCTGTACCTGGACAGTTGTCTCCAGAGAGTGAGATCGATGGATGTAGGGATGCGAATGGGTGACCTAGTTGTGAGCTGCCTGCTTTACGCAGATGACGCCGTGCTTCTAGCCGAATCGCCGTCGGACCTGCAAACACTAGTCACTACTATGGAAAATGATTGCATGATTAAAGGCTTGCAGTTGAATGTGACGAAAACGAAAGTTATGGTGTTTGAAAGGGAGGAATCTAGAACAGATGCAAGGATAATGATTGATGATGTAGTGCTGGAACAGGTGAATGAAATTGTATATCTTGGATGCGCTTTTAGCAGGGATGGAAGGTACACCGCGGATGTAGAAAGACGAGTGGCGATAGGAAATAGCGTAAATGGGGCGTTGGGAAGATTCCTGGGCGCAAAAAACATTAGCAGAAAAGCCCAGCTAGCAATCCACAATGTAGTTCTGATCCCAACGCTAACTTATGGAAGCGAGAGCTGGGTATGGCATAGTGTGCATGAAAGTAGAATAAACGCGGTAGAAATGAGGGCACTGCGCAAAATCTGCGGAGTGACTCTCGCTGACCGCGTAGAAAACAAGGTTGTAAGGAAGGAAGTTGGTTTGAAAGAGAGTGTCGGTGTAAAAGTAAGAAAGGGCATGCTCCGATGGTTCGGACATGTAGAAAGAATGGATGATGCAAGACTGACTAAGCAGATATACAATGCAAAAGCGGGTGGATGTAGGAGTCGAGGACGGCCAAGACACACATTCCATGACCAAATAGAACGTGTTCTGGAGGAAGGTGATGTTAGGAGCCTCGAAAACCGACGCGCGTGCATGAAAAGAGTTATGAAAGTGAACGAAGCGAGTGAGGCATGTTAGAATCGTGCCTTATGGCGCTCTGTTCTTTCTGCCTACCCCGCAAGGGATTTGGCGTGAAGTTATGTATTTATGTAAAACGACATCTCCAATAATTTAATTTAACATACACACAATATAACACAACAACTTCACGCCTTTTTCTACCCGAAGGTGTAGGCAGTAGCTATTAAGCGTCGCCTCGCTATTATGTTTACATCTTGCAATAGGTGGCAAACCTATTGCCATACACCGGGCACTACATTTCAATAATCGATATTTATCACACATGGCTTCCGAAAAGAATTTTCGAAAGTCATAGGAGCCCGAATTCGAACCCACGAACGACTTCTTGATTGAGAAGCGAGGTGCTGATTAAGGAGCTTGATTGATTTCTTGATTAAGGAGCGACTGGACCACCAGAAATCAGAAAATTCTTACCAAACTGATTTAATATTGGTTTTTTTTTTATTTACAGATACCAATGATATTCAGTGGCATGGAATATGATGAAGAGAATGGAAAGAAATTCGATGAGGCTTTAGGATGGCTGAACACGTTCCTCGATGGTCACGACTACGTTGCTGGAGACGTTCTTACGATTGCTGATATATCCATTATTGTTACTATTAGCAATATTGATGTGAGATTTTATTTTTATCTCTCACTAGCAGAGTTATCAAAACTTAAAGAAATTCCCGTTAAATCATCAATTAGTTATTTTACTAGCATATCCTTATTATTATTCTAAGAACATACATACATAACTTCACTCCAAGGCAAAGCTTGCGGAGTAGGTAGAGAGAATAGAGTGCCATGAGCCACGATTTTTACACGCCTCACTCGTTTCTTTGACTTTCATAACTCCTGTCATATACGCTAGTCGATTTTTAAGGCTCCTGACATTACCTTTCCCTAGGACACGATCCATTTGGTGATGGAAGGTCTGTTGTGACCGTCCACGACTGCTACATCCATCCGTTTTTGCATTGTATATCTGCTTCTAGGATGATCTGGGAAAATATATAAAACTTATTTCTCAACTATCATTCAAATCTGTCCGATTAATTATACGGCTACTGAACCCCATGATAACCTTGAAAAACTGTATAATATTATATCACTTTTGTTTATGAAGATCTGACGATGCTTAAGATATGATATTTTGATGATAATTTAACATAACATAACTTCACGCCTTTGTTACACGAAGGTGGAGGCAGCGGCTGTTAAGCCTCGTCTCACCGTTATGTTTACGTCCCAATTGAAATTGGTGGCAAACCTATTGCCATACCGGGCACAAAGTTTTAAGTCATCGATATTTATCACACTAAATTTCCGAAAACAATTTCGAAAGGTATTGGTGTGAGCCAGTGTCAGGATTCGAACCCGGACATCTGGATCAGAAGCCGTGTACTCGACCACTGGACCTTAATTTAAACAATTAAACTATTAATACTTTTTCCAACAGGCATTTGGCTACGATTTTAGCAAACATGCCAATATTACGAAGTGGTTTGAGAGGACCAAGAAGGCTTTGGAGCCATACGGCTACAATGAAATAGATGTAGCTGGCGCACAGATGCTGGCTTCATTTCTGAAGAAAGAGTGAACATATTACAAACATATTAAAGATATATATTTCTTTCAAATTAATCTAACGGAAAACAGGTTATTTACTTATTTAAAGACTTATTTAAATTTAGAAAGTACATATTGTGTGTTATGTAATAAATAGAAATAAAATTATTTAATCTTTTGTTGGAAATATTTATTTATATTTTCCTTGTAATATTGTTCAATAGCGGTAAGAGAAATTGCGATAAGATAATTGTAAAACTTTGTAAAATTTCATCATCATCATCAGCCTTTTGAGGTCCACTGCTGGACTCAGGCCTCTCCGTAGAAATTAAATCTGAAAATCTAATCGTAAAATTTTATCTGAATTCTAAAAATATATATATCTCGGGGAATAAGTTTATAATTTCATCTTTGGGAGTCTAATCTTCGTTTTCTCGGTGACTGAATATCTTAGATGTTTGAATAATTTAGGAAATAATAGTTATGTTTAATTGTGAGTATGAATCTATCAGAAATTCGGAGCGTGAATATATAATAGGCGTCAAAAATGTAACTTCACGCCTTTTTCTATCCGAAAGTATAAGCAGGGGCTTTAAAGCGTTCACGCCACTCACGTTCCAAATGGAATAGGTGGCAAACCTATTGCCATTACACCGGACACAAAGTTGTCAGTCATCAATATGTATCCACAAATATATACTATAATATTTCTCAAACGCGAGAGGATAAGTTTGCGGAATATTCTATATAACTTGTTTACTTAAGTACTTGCCTACTTTGTTAGTAGGTATCATAGGGAATGAAAGAGAGTGTCAGTGTAAGAGTAAGAAAGGGTATGCTCCGATGCTTCGGCTATGTAGCAATAATGGACGACGCAAGATTGACTTAGCAGATATACAATGTAAAAGCGGATGGATGTCGTTTCTATTTTCAAATAGAACGATTTCTGGAGGAATGTGATGTCAAGAGCCTTAAAAGTCGACGTGCGTGTATGTAATGAGTTATAAAAGTCAAAGAAGCGAGTGAGGCGTGTAAGAATCTTGTCTTACGGCGCTCTATTGTCTCTGCTTACACTGCAAGGGATCTGGCGGGAAGTTATGTATTATACAACCAATATATCAACCAGATATGATAACAGGACACAGTATAGTCTTGAATGACATCCGTTCACACGAGAATATATCGTCAGTCGAGTTATTGAATTGAGGTAGGTAGACATTTTTGTGGGCATAACAATGCGTCAGCGCTGGCAGGCGGGACGCGCGCTGCGCTCCTATACAGCACAACGTTTTCAAAACAAACACACGCGCAAACAATTGTTTCAATTTGAAAATCCAACCACAAAACGATTAAACAAGACCAAGTATTCCTAAACAAACTAGTTACTGGTGGAAATTGAGTGTGTGTGAGTGTCTATTGACGCAGAATTGTTCTGGGTCTCATATCACGGATCGGTAACAACATACAATTAGTTTGACAATGTGTTAGGAGTGGTATTGGTGTGTGGTTTGGAATTGACACAGCTGGATTGCATTAAAATATCACGATGATAAGTATAGTGGGTATTAGTTTTATTTTTAATAATTTACAGTAATTTCTTTAGCTAAATTTATGCATATGTTATATAGAGTGTTCAATTTCCTGATAACGCAAAGAGGTTGATCGTTTCTATTACCATTGCGACTGGTTGGTGATAGAGTTATTTATTGTTTTTTCAGGAAAGTAAAAAAAAATCTGTTCTGCCTGTTTTCTGTTAAGTTAAAGTTACAGTACAAATACATCAGAGTTTTATTATGTACTATTTCTGGATGCATCCATTTAATAATCTGGTCTGACGTTTATATGTGACTGAGCTTGTTGTCGTACATCCGGCACAATTTTGTCACTCAAACAATTTATTTATTTAGTCTAAATATACTATTATATACTTACAAATGAGCACGGGACCTTTAATTCAGAAGTTGCAAGTTAAAGAATTAGATTATGGCGACGACAGATTTAGATACATAAATATTATCTAAGTCATGACCTATTTCTGTCACAGTTTTCTGTAATAACAAATCAAGGAAAATTTTAATTGGTTTATTAAATTAATCATTTAAGGCTAATAGTTAGTACCGTTTATTAAGTAAAAAAAAACTTGTGCAAATATTGATCGAACAAATCCATATTATTAAGAAGATAATTATTTATTATGAAATAAAAATATGATATCATTATAAATATCCAGTTTCTCTGGGTGAGATAATTTAGTATAACATAACATAACTTCACGCCATTGTTACCCGAAGGTGTAGGCATCGGCTGATAAGCCTCGACTAGCCGTTACGTTTACGTCCCAAATGGAATAGGTGGTGAACCTATTGCCATACCGGGCACAAAGTTTTCAGTCATCGATATTTATCACACTTAACTTTCAAAAAGTCATTGTTGTGAGCCAGTGTCAGGATTCGAACCCGGACCCCTGGATCAGGAGCCGTGTGCTCGACCACCGGACCACCGAGACTTCTAATTATTTTATTTATGACAATTGTCTTTTCAATTATGAAATGAAAATATTATGATCTCATTGAAAATATCCAGTTTCTTTGGGTGAGATCATTTAGTTTATGTGTAATATAATAATTGTGTCAGTAATTGGTACCTAATCTACCTACCCATTTAGCCCGGCCGGCATCAGTAGGTACAAAATACATTAGTCCGGCCGCACACGGGCGATTTGTTCGTCTACAAAGTTTTGGCACAAACACAATTTGTAATAATTATACGAATGTACGAGACTAAGATTTTGTTTTAAAACTAGGCCTATATAAGACAGTAAAGAAAAAATATTCCATAATATCTTATTGTGAATATTTTTTTGCTATGATTAATATATTAAATGCGTTTCTAGTAATACTGTTTAGTATTAACTCGGACAAGATATTTCCTAAAACTACATAGATGTTAACGCTATTATTCAAAGGAATGTCTTCAAAAGGACCTCGTTCTTGTTTGCAATAATCTGAATAATATCTTAGTTGTTGCAGAAATTAAAGTATCTCTTTATAATAACTTCAATAACATCGGCTGTCGAGTTTCAAACGAACCCAGCGTCTGATATGTCAGATGAAAAATTTGCAAAGACCAATAAAACTTTAACTATGTCGGAAGAAAGTGGTCATGAAATAGAATCAGATATGGATGAAATTAAGGATAAAAGATATTTGGATGACGCTATGCAAATAGTATTAGATCCTAATACGCATATAGAGAAAGTTAAGGATGATAGTGATACTTTCATAATTCAACTCGCAGAGTTGGCTAAAGCCAATGTTACTATGGACGTATTTATGGAAGAAATGGACAGTTTAAGCTTGGATGTTTGTAAAGCATCCCAAGCAGCTCTATGGTTATATGTAACTGACATAAATAATGGTGCCAAAAAGAAGAACATGGTAAGAAGACAAAATAATAAATGTATTGATATAGTAAATATATTTTAGTAAAATTAATATGGTACATTTTCTGGACAGTTTCATAAACAGCTAGTTGCAAGAGTTAGGTTTTGTCAACATAAGATATAATAGCAATACCATATGTTTCAGGTGCAAATAGCTGCGGAAGAAGATGAAATTAAGAAGCAATATTGGACTATATTAAAAGAGAAATACTTGCACAATAATCAATTGATGAACGACATAAAATTTAAAAGAAAAATAAGAATAATTAAAGAACGGGGCATAAATGTGCAGATCCCCCACAGTGTGGTAATTCTAAATGTTTGACAAGATTGCAAAGTTATTTAATTACTTGGGTATTGGATATATTAATCTTTTTCTGCTGTCTGTTTATATAAATGTTGTGATAATTATAATTCAATAATAAACATTTAAAAAAAATGTTGTTCATTGTTTGCTAAGACAATAGCAATAATAGCAAAAATATAGGTGAATTATGACAGACAATAGCCTGTTCAAGATTAATTTTAAATTGCAGACTAAATTAAATGTTTGTAAAAAATGTGAAACTTAATATTTTATTAAAATATACTATCTTTTACAGCAAAGAGAAGAAATAGATACAATGCAAAGGATATGGAGTCTTGTCACCATATGTGCTTACAACACAACATGTGACTCGGAAGAATCGGTACGAACTATGAGTGGTCAGTCAGATTATTTGTTATCATTTCATTATCATCATTAACATTACATAGTATATCATTGCAAGAAAACAAAGTCGCTTTTCACTGTGTGTCCCCTTGTATGCTTATATCTTTGAAACTAAGCAGCCAATGTTGGTGCGATTTTTTTTTAATAGTTAGAGTGTGCCTGTGTGTTTGTATTTTTAATTCATATATAATGTATTTAAAAAAATTGATAATTTTAGAGAATAATGACTTACACACAGGGTTATATTATACTTAGGGTTTGCATTATTTGCAAAAGCTGGCTAAACCCTAAGTGATATATCAAAACAATATGCTACATTATTATACACCTTCAAAAGGTCTACAAAAAATTCGCAATGGCATATGTCTATCTCTTAGGCGTAACCCACAATGACCATTTTTATTTCTTTTCTGAGGCGCAACAAAGTTCGCTGGGTCTACTAGAAATAATAAATTAAAAATGATAAAGAAAGAAAGTGTTATATACTTTTATAGAGATTAAAACATATGGGGTTAAACATCGATAGTTATCACATCCCTGCTAAAGTGGTATTGGTCAAATGCGAAACAATCCATCTATAGTTTGAGCTAGACCAGTTTATTCTTCATTTAAATGTAATTCTGCGATAAGGTTTGAAGTTTTTTTTTCATTTTAGTGTTTTTCTGTTATTAATTTTTAGATTTATTGCACAAAAAATTCCAGTCCTCATCTCGTAAAATACCTATAAATATTTACCTGCTTTCAAAGAAAACTTACATTCGTTAGAACATTCGTTGATAAACTTTTATATTTCAGATGTGATATCAATCTTTAAAACGAGCAATAATACAAAAGAATTGGCATACTACTGGAAAGCTTACCGTGATGCTACTGGAAAGAAAATACGACCAATATTTAAAGATTATGTTGTTAGAATGAATGAAGTGGCTGAATTGGAAAACTTCTCTGACGCCGGTGATATGTGGCGATACGCATTTGAAGATGATCACTTCGTCGAAACAGTGGACAGATTATGGAAGGAAATAAAACCTCTTTACGATTTGCTTCACGATTATGTGAGAGCTAAATTGAAGTTGGTTTACAAGGATGAAGTTTTATTGGATAACAATGACAATTTAATACCAGCACACATTTTAGGTATGTATTAAAGAAAAAAATACTCTCTTTAAAAACTCCTCCTCTATCTCTTCTATATTTGCAGGAATAATGAAATATTATAAAAGAATAGGTATATAGAAAAAAATAATTTTAATTTGGTGATAATAATAAGTTTATTTATAAAGGCACCATTGATAAAAGTCGGTCAGCCGTTGTCTGTCCCCTTATTTGCTTAGAACTTTGAAATTACGCAACGGATTTTGATGCGGTTTTCTTTAATCCATTAACTGGTGTCAACTGGGTGGTTTTTAGCTTTGATACATGAATAATGTAGTAAAAAAGTGATATATCCAAAATTTACTTAATTATTAATTTTGATGCGGAGCCAAGTTCGCCGGCTCAGCTAGTGTCATATAATATTTAACAAACATTTAATGTATTGTAATGTTAAAAAGAATAGAGATAATGAAGTCTAAACATACGAAAAAGTTTAATAAGAAGGTTATAGTATAAATCTAGTTTACTAAAGCACCTACCAAATTATAATAGCTGAAGTTGTACAAATATGTATAGACGGAATGATCACCAATGCATTTGACATGTTTGAATAGATAGTTTGTCTATAGTATTTTTTAGACTAAAAATCATAAACTTGTTATTTATTTCCAGGAAATCTATGGGCACAAGAATGGCAAGCGATCTATCCAAAAGTGGTAGCCTACGGTGATTATGATTTGCCAAAATTGGTAACGAATGCTACTATTACTTCGAAAGATCTCTTTGATATAGTCGACGAGTTCCATCAATCCCTTGGTTTCGACAGCGCCAGAGAGTCATACCAGGATGTTAGCGAGAGAGATACAGTGGTACCGATGAATTGTCTGCCGTCCAGTCACGACATGTGTGACGGAGTTAATTATAAGTAAGTGTTATCTCTTTTTCTCCTAATTCAGAATAAGTCGTATTGGAAAAGTACTGTTACAACTTGTGGTGCTAGAAACATGGTTCTACTTGAAGTCTGATCAAACTATCTAGATAACACATAACATAACTTCACGCCTACACCCGAAGGTATAGGCAGTGGTTAACAGCCTCGACTCGCCGTTATGTTTACGTCAAAAATGGAATAGGCGTCAAGCCTATCACCATACAGCGCACAGAGTAATAGTCATCGATATTTATCACGCTTAACTTTCGAAATTAATTTCGAAAAAAGTTCGAACCCGCAATCTCTGGATTCAGAAGCGGGGTGCTCGAAACCAACAAGACTTTTTATTATTAACCCTTCTAATTATCAATTATTACCGAATTTTCCAAATGTGTATAAGTGAACTATAGGTTATAATTCTACTGCCAATGATTGTCGATCTTAACTTAGGATAAAATGGTGCGGCGAGGTGGTGACTGACGTGGTAATGGGACTATCAAGAGCTGCTAGATTATTGGGACACGTGCAATATTTCAAACACTACAAAAATTTACCACCATTGTATCGAGATGGACCTAATCCAGGTAATAACTTTAATTACCTACTTATTTTTATAGGATAAAGGGACAAACGTGCTTACGTAAGCAACTAACGCCGCCCATAAACACCTGCAACACAGATAGTGTTACTAGTGTTACAGTTGGGTTGCCGGCCTTCAAAATAGGATAAGGAAGGACTCGAAAGTGTGACGGGAAGGGACAAGGCAAGGCGCTGGGCCTCCGTATACTCTCCGAGCGAAATGCGGCATGCGCCTCTTTACGTCGATATTTTGTGAGGTCGCGGTATTTCACCGATCAGCCGACACATTAATGCAGCTATCTGCGAGGGTTTACCACTGTTTATCATGAAGATATTTATATCTACCTATCTACTTACTTACTTACCTTCACGTCAATTCCCTATAAGAAGGGTAAGCAGAGAGAACAAAGCGCCATAAGATTCCATTATTACATTGGTTTGCTCTCTTTAAGTAAAAATAAATATTACGTAAATTGTTACTGAAACATTGAAATAATACTTGATGTGTGCGCCTCATGTTATAAGCAAAACCGTGTAAGATATTTATTTTTGCAGCACATAATCAATACGGCGCTTTAAAATTAATACTTCTTTCATAAAAACATAAGAAATTATTTACAATAGGTAGAATAATTTAAATGGTTTTTAATATTTTCTTTCGGTCGAGCACCCCACTTCTAAATCCAGCGGTCTCGGGTACGAAACTTGGCTAACAACACCAACAATGACTTTTCCAAAAGGCTTAACAGCTGCTGCCTACAGCTTCGGGTAGAAAAAGGCGTGAAGTCATGTGTATGTTTCAATTTCGATTTATGTAATCAAATAAAAAAGGCTAAGCGAGCGGCCAAACCTTTAATAACTAGTATTAAACAACAGTGTTTCTAAATAATCTAAGTTTTTTTATTGCTTTCCAGCGTTCCACGATGCAATATCTGATATAGTCGCGATACAAACAACCTCACCGGAATATTTAAAGGCCATAGACTTTGTGAAAGTCGAGAGCGGCCCTCAAGTGACAATTAACCACCTGTTATGGGTTGCTCTGGAAAAGTTTCCACTGGTGGCGTACGCATATGTTTTGGACAAATGGCGATGGAACATTTTCGCTAACAGCAGCTTGGAGAATTGGAATCAGCATTGGTGGGATCTCAGGTTGGTTTATTTTTTATTTATTTATACATACATAACTTCAACGTCAAATCGCTTGCAAGGCATAGAGAACGGAGCGCCATAAGGCACGATTTTTACACACCTCACTCGCTTCGTTGACTTTTATAAATCTTTTCATGCACACGCGTCTATTTTTGAGGCTCCTAACATCACTTTCATCCAGAACACGTTCTATTTGGTCATGGAATGTGTGTCTTGGCCGTCCTCGACTCCTACATCCATCTGCTTTTGCACTGAATATCTGGTAAAAAAAATATTAGGCTATGAACTTATGTAAAATTTAATTTACCAGTGGTCTGTATAACCACTCTCATCTCAGCCACTATTGGCTATGTGACAAATATTTCGGTAAAATCGGACACGATACACACACCGCCCTCTAGTTTTCCAAACTGACCAACTACATTCTTGTGTTATGAAAACTAGATATCGATGATACTTATTTACATAGAAAAACGCCCAGATTCCGTACAAACATTCATGTTTATCAAAAATATTTGTACTCGGGTGGGGATCGAACCCGTAACTCAATCAAGTTAAATTATTTCGCACGATAAGCTGAACCTACGTACGTAATGTCTGTCCAATACGGCCGGTGCTATGGATTAGAGTAGAATACATGAGAGAAAGAGACCCCAAAACAGATTGGCGCCGTTACGTAACGAAGCTGTTTAAACTCTCAAAATGTAAATACGTATCAGTTCAAAACAACACTCTTTAAATTTTTAAATAATTATTAAATATTCCCATCCAATGTAGGATATTTTTTTACAATAAATTTAAGGTAAAATTTATACATCTATAATCAATTTATATATCTTGGATGCGCTTTTAGCAGAGATGGAAGGTACACCGCGGATGTAGAAAGACGAGTGGCGATAGGAAATAGCGTAAACGGAGTGTTGGGCAGATTCCTGGGCGCAAAAAATATTAGCAGAAAGGCCCAGTTAGCAATCCACAATGCAGTCCTGATCCCAACACTAACTTATGGAAGCGAGAGCTGGGTATGGCAGAGTGTGCATGAAAGTAGAATAAACGCGGTAGAAATGAGGGCTCTACGCAAAATCTGCGGAGTGACTCTCGCTGACCGCGTAGAAAACAAGGTTGTAAGGAAGGAAGTTGGTTTGAAAGAGAGTGTCGGTGTAAAAGTAAGAAAGGGCATGCTCCGATGGTTCGGACATGTAGAAAGAATGGTTGACGCAAGACTGACTAAGCAGATATACAATGCAAAAGCGGACGGATGTAGGAGTCGAGGACGGCCAAGACACACATTCCAAGACCAAATAGAACGTGTTCTGGAGGAAGGTGATGTTAAGAGCCTCAAAAACCGACGCGCGTGCATGAAAAGAGTTATGAAAATCAACGAAGCGAGTGAGGTGTGTAAGAATCGTGCCTTATGGCGCTCTGTTCTCTCTGCCTACCTCGCAAGGGATTTGGCGTGAAGTTATGTATGTATGTATGTAAAATTTATACAGACACTCTAAATTTCTCACTACTGGTTAATATTTGTTATATATACAAACATACATAACTTCACGCCTTTTGTTACCCGAAGGTGTAGGCAGCGGCTGTTAAGCCTCGTCTCGCCGTTATGTTTACGTCCCAAATGGAATAGGCACAAAGTTTTCAGTCATCGATATTTATCACACATAACTGCCGAAAACAATTTCGAAAAGTCATTGGTGTGAACCAGTGTCAGGAATAAAACCCGGACCTCTGGATCTGAAGCCGTGTGCTCGACTACTGGGCCACCGAGAATATTTGTTATATGATAAGAAAAATATTTAATACACACATTGGCAAAAAAAATAGATATTATTATTAGGAAACACTTGTAGTTATAGTTCATGTAATTATTATTTTTGGCATATCTAAATGTGTTTATCAAAAATTTACTAAAATTTTATCGATTATTACTGGTATGGTTGCAATAAATTCACTAGCAAAAGCCTAATGCAAAATTACATTTTGCAATTGGGTTAATGTTATTATTGAAAAGACATTTATAAATAATATTTAACGTTGCCTGCATTTCTACCTTAATATTTAAATATCCATAACTATAAAATTGTAATGATCTCGTTAAGATACTAAAGGAATCGACTATTAATTACTTAATTTTTTTAATACTATGCCCATTTTTTGTATGTATGAAATATTAACTGATACTACATTTTAGTGTGCGCTAAATATTGATTACGGGCAAAATCATCCCGATATTAGATACTAATCTTCTTTGCCATTCGTGGTTGGCCGAGAGAACAGAGCGCCAAAAGGCATGATTCTTACACGTCTCACTCTTTGTCTTTTATAACTCTTGTCATACACGCTTATCGATTTTTAGGGCTTTTAACATCACCTTCCTCCAGGACTCGGTCTATTTGGTGACGGAAAGTATGTTGTGACTGTCCTTAACTCCTACACCCATCCGTCCAACACTTCTTTTCAATCAAACTTCTTTCCTTACAACCTCCTTTCCTTACTTTTATAGTGGTAGAGCCACGCAGTTCGCAGCATGAATGGGCCGTCTCGACCGGTGAAATACCACGACCGCTCAGAATATCGACGTAAAGTGGCTCTTGTCGCGTTTCGCTCGGTGATAGAGGTATCCGGAGGACCAGCCCCTTTCCCCGTCCCCTTCTCATTCCACTTCCGACCCCTTCCATATCCCATTGTGAGGGCGTGCAAGGTAACTGTCACAATATTTCAGGTGTCCATTGGCGGCGATTGTTCCTTATCATCAGGTGACACGCCTGTTCGTTTGCCTCCCAAAACCATAAAACTTTGTTTTCGACGCGGTCAGCGAGAGGTACTCCGCAAATTTTGCATAGTGCCCTCGTTTCTCCTACTTTCGTGCACACTCTGCCATACCCTAAATCAGCGGGTTTTATCTAAATTAGTGTGTATTTAAATACTCACAGCTTCGATTATAGAGAGCGTGAAGATATCGAACTATGACATGCTTCGCTGGTTCAGTAATTATGCAAGTACAGGTAAATAGCATGTCACCTTACTCATCCAGTATCTCCGTGACCTTTGTAAGGTCTCCGTAGGTTAAGGTTTGAGATTATTAATAAATTTATCTTATATCTGAATGTTTACCAGCAAAATCAGATAATGTATCATTATTTTTAAAGAAAAATAAAGTGGCATTGGTTCGATTGCTGAGAAGACGTCCGCAGTTTCGATTTCCCCCTGACTGATCAGCATAATTGTTTGTATGGCGTCTGCGCATTTTTCGATATGTTATGGGTAAAAAAATATTTAATGAATATTAATACCGTTTGTTTGGTTTCGATAACGCAACTATTTAGCTTGGAAAAGTAGATATTTTTTTTTATAATTTGTATGCATAATCCCCCATCTTCATAGATTGATTGCATTATCTGGATTAATGAAGTCTTTTATTTATGTACAGGATCAAAGAGACACGTGTTTCGCCACCGGTGCCGAGAAACGAGTCTGACCTGGATCCAGCCGCTAAGTACCATGTTGTGTCACATGTGCAGTACATTACGTGAGTGTTTTACCTATCTAACTTTTTCAATAACAACAACAGCAACAATTTAGCTTCACGCCAAATTTCTTACAAAATAGGCAGAACTTACAAAGCATTGTGAAATAAAATACCATATCCCACAATCCTAGCTTGTTTCACTACTATATCTGCTTTGTCAGTTCTTTCATTAAATTTTTATACATTCTCGAATCATCAGAAACATCGATACTCTCTCTCTATCTCTTGCAACCTTGTTATCTACTTGATCTGAATTGTTATTTATTTATTTGTTCAATTTTGTGTCAAGATGCTACTAGGATTCATATCTACAGATATGAAGGCTAGTAGCATCTTGACATAAAAATTAAATCAGATTAAAAGAAATTTTGTAACCGATTATCATTACATAATATAGTATAAAACAAAGTAACTTTCAGCTGTCTGTCCCCTTATATGCTTATATATTTAAAACTACGCAACGGATTTTGATGCGGTTTTTTTAATAGTTAGAGGGTGTCAACGGAGTGGTTTTGATCAATAATTCATATAGGATGTTGTAAAGAAAAAAATATAATTTTCGCGATTTAGCACTTTAATTGCAAACGCTAGCTGAACCCTAAGTTACAGATCAGAACAATGTTCTACATTATTAAACACCTTCAGAAGATCTACAAAAAAGTTCGCGAGGGCATATGTCTATCTCTTAAGGATAACCCACAATGACCATTTTTATTTTTATACTTTTTACGAGAAATAATGGCTTATTTACGAAGCGATTTTAAAGCCTCGTGGCGCATTGGTAAAACTACTGGCTGCAGCAATGAGGTCGGGGGTTCGATTCCCACCCGAGCACAAATATTTGTGACAAACATGAATATTTGTGTGGCGTCTGGGTGTTTTTCTATGTATTTTAAGTATGTATTTACAAAAGAAAAGTATCTATGTATTAATATCCGTTATCTAGTATCCATAACACAAGCATTTAGTTGCTTAGCTTGGAACTAGGCGCTGTGTGTATTGTGTCCAAGATATTATTATTATTACAGCATGCATTGTCATTTAATTAAGTGTCTTAAATAGATTGTGCATGTAATATAGATGGTCCTGGCCCTTTACAGCATGCAATTTAAACGAATATTTTCGAAATATTGCAGTATTAACATAGCGGGACGGCAGTTACAGCCGATAAATAGCACAAATTCAACCTCAAGATATCCAAAATTTACTCATTTAATACTTCTGATGCGGAACAAAGTTTGCCGGGTCAGCTAGTATTCTATAAAGCTCGAAGGAAAATATTGATTGTTGTTGATGGCCTCTGTCTGGTTTTAAATATGAGTTTGGCCTTAACTAAACATATTTGAAAAATGTTAATGATAGTCATTATTTGTCTCTATGCTGCTAACTATTGCCATTCTATGGATGACCTACTAGTTCTATGTTATGCACGACAAATCTTTGTATGTCTGTTTATTGTTTAGTTGACAGTAAACATTATAGTTAAAATTCACAAAGACATTCATTCACCAAGGACGTCTAAAGTTCATTCGCATTCACAAAGTTTAAAATGATTTAAACGATTTAACTGGATTGACATTTCTGGCACCGTAATATATTGAAGGTCTCGGTTGCCCAGTGGTCGAGCACCCCGTTTCTGAATCAAGAGGTCGCCGGTTCAAATCCTGGCTCACACCAACGACTATTCGAAATTAATTTCGAAAGTTATGTGTGAGAAATATCGATGACTGAAAACTTTTGCACGGTATGGCAATAGGTTCGCCAACTTTTCCATTTGGGAGGAAAATATAACGGCGAGTCAAGGCTTTACAGCCACTGCCTACACCTTCGGATAGAAAAAGGACATTTCTAGCACCGTATATCTTCCGATGTACTTATTAGTAGTATTTAATCTTTACTATGAGAACTACTGACGTAATTTCCTTGATGAAATGAAATTCTTTTATTTGACTAGGTTTTCTAAGTGCAGTTTTTTGTGTAATATATTTCTAAGTTTTAATCTCTAAAACGGAATTAAAAAAAAAACATTTATTATTTTCTAGATATTTGATATCGCACGTTTTGGAGTTTCAAATTCTTCTATCACTATGCAAGAAAGCAAACCACACTGGACCTTTGCACGAATGCTCCATTTACGGAGTAAAGGAAGCAGGAAAATCGCTCAGGTACATAATGGTCTGACTACTTTTTATTCATAGGATACATATGCGAAGACATTGAGAAGACTTCTTGTCCCATTACCTTGTCACCAGCTTGGTAACTGAATTATTGAATGAATTATATATTACTAGCTGACCCGGCGAACTTTGTTCCCCTTCAAAAGTAATAAGTGAGTAAGATTTGGATCTTAAAAAGTTAAATTTTTGCTTTATATCGGCACGCGTTTTGGCATGTAACGCAACTGCCATGTCCCGCTATGTTAATACTGCAATATCTTCGAAAATATTCATTTAAATTGCATGATGTAAAAGGCTAGGATCATCTATATTACATGCACAACCTATTTAAGACAATTAATTGCATAGAAATTAATGTTGTAATGTTTAAAATAGCTTCGTAAAAAAACCCTTGTTTCTAATAAAAAAAAAGTTAGTTGTTAGTAAAAAGTATAAAAATAAAAAGGGTCTTTGTGGGTTATCCCTAAGAGATAGATATATGCACTCGCAGATTTTTTTGTAGACTCACCCAAGGTGTTTAATAATGTAGAACATTGTCTTGATCTATTACTTAGGGTTCTGCCAGCGTTTGCAATTAAAGTGCTAAATATCGAAAATTATCATTTTTCTTTAAAACATCATAAATAAATTATAGATCAAAACCACTCCGTTAAAATTTTCTAACTATTAAAAAAAACCGCATCAAAATCCGTTGCATAGTTTTAAAGATATAAGCAAGGGGACAGACAGCGGAAAGTGACTTTGTTTTATACACATACACATAACTTCACGCCAAATCCCTTGCGGGGTAGCCAGAGAGAACAGAACGCCATAAGGCACGATTCTTACACGCCTCACTCGCTTCGTTGACTTTCATAACGCTTTTCATGCACGGGCGTCGGTTTTTGAGACTCCTAACATCACATTCCTCCAGAACACGTTCTATTTGGTCACGGAATGTGTGTCTTGGCCGTCCTCGACTTCTACATCCATCCGCTATTACATTGTATATCTGCTTTGTCAGTCTTGCATCATCCGTTCTTTCTACTATGTAATGATTACTAGCTTTCCCAGCAAACGTTGTCTTGCCAAAAAATAAAGTTTTTAGTAAACAAATAAAAAATAGGAGTGGATCGTAGAGATTTGAAAATTTAGGGTTGTGTGTATTTTTATAAGCTGTTACATAATGTAATTCGTAAATGAAATTCTCGCGTTTCTCGCTTGACCGATTCACATGAAATTGTGTGTGCATATAGTCTGCGAATCAGACACATCTATTTTTCACCCTAATTTTTTTTTAATTCTTGGACTATTTTTCATCATTTTATTTATTACCTAAATTGGGCAGGCTGTGACAGCACTTTACTGAAGCAGCATTTTTAATAACTCATTGAAATATGCAGAAATGACGCCTATGTCTTCGGTTAAGTTGTGGAGTAAAGTACCTCTATAGGGAATAGTGCCAAATCATCATTTTCCATGGCTTTCTTTCATATATAAGGCATTTTTTTATGGGATAGGACGGCAAACGAGCAAGTGAGTCAACTGATGGTAAGTAAGTTCTCACCGCCCACGTTCACCGTGGTGCATTTCTGTCCTTTAAGGGAGTAGGAGGAAAAAGGAAGGGGAAATGGGATTGGGCCTCTGGATACCTCTCTCACCGAACGAAACACGGCGCAAGCCGATATTTCGAAAGGTCGTGGTATTTCACCGGTCGAGCCGGTCCATTCATGCAGCGAACTGTAAGACTCTAGCATTGTTAAAATGTTTATCATCTCTTGTATTATATACTAAGGTGTTCATCACACATCTAAATCCTGGCTCATGTCAATGCGTTTCCTTAAATTAACTATGATATCTGTCATTTACTAACATATCATAGATTTACCATAGACTATAATAGAGGGCACATGTCAGGAAAAATGTACTAATATTCATCACTGACAGCGCAACCGCGTATATCAGATCAGCATATTTACATTTCAACACATGAACATTAACTATGTAAAAGTTGACACTTTGAAGCGCTTTTTACGCACACATTGATAAGTCACACACATCAACAACCCATTTTTGATCTAGTTGTTTGGGTGACTATTGCCGATCTATTATTCTTATATCTATGAACAAAATAGTGAACTATGTATGACAATAGTTTCACCATCGATTAAATTTGTGACTAGATAATAAATCCGCATAATTGTCGCTGGCAACACCTTCAAGCGTATAGTTACAGTAAACAGATCGTATAAATAAATCAACAACAACAGGGCCATTAAAAATTGTAATTGCATCATTTTATTATGAACTATTTCATAAATAATGTGTTTTTGTTTATTTTGATGTATGACTTGAATACAAGATTAAAGAAACAACAAAATATATGATAATTTATAAACTAGATGAATATCTTAAATGGTTATCAAGATCTACTAGTAATAATATCTAAAAAACTGGGAAACCTTTACATAATAGGTATTATCAAGTCTATAATTAAAATTAAGCGTACTTTAATACTTTTGTATTTATTTAGATTATATTAAACTTAAACTGGAGCGTTGGTGTAAAAGTAAGAAAGGGCATGCTGCGATGGTTCGGACATCTAGAAAGAAAGGATGATGCAAAAAAATTACTTTAAAAAAAAGTTAAGATAAACGACAAAAGGTACCTACTTACGTAACTAAAAAGCGATAAATAACCCAACCAATTTACCTACTTAGTACAATATACAAAACATAATACTTTAACAAGACCATCTTTAATTATAAAAATATTTACAATTGTCAGATACTATTGTAGTCGGTGCCAGCCTAAGTAACTAATTATCTTGTGTTGTATGATATGCACAGTCGTTAAAGCTACTCGGCTTTTTTTTAACGTAATTTTATTTCTAAATTTTTAGTTGTAGTAATGAGTTATGAACTTAAATAGATGTAAGTTTCAAATAAAATCGATGCGAGCTCTGTAGCCTTATCATCAGCACAGTAGCATCAAGTGTTGATGCAAGCATACCTCCCAAGCAACAAGTTAGTCTTACATACTAGTAAGTAGTTTCTATCGACCGAAAGCAGATCTGTCTCCCAACTCCGAACCGTTAAGGAGCTATGTAGCTACATCATCAGCACAGCAGCATTAGATGTAGATGCAAGCATACCTCCCAAGCAACACGTTAGCCTTACATAATACTTAGTGGTTTCTATCGACCAAAAGCAGTCCAGTCTCCCAACTCATAACCGCAAAGGAGTTCTGTGAGCTTCATCATCAGCGCAGAAGCACCATATTTTGACAGCGTAAAGCATATCTGTAAGACATCACTATTACGTAACAAAAATACCATACTCGTATACAATTTTTGGTGGTTGCCATCGATTTCTCCTGGTTTCCATCATCAGACCCTGACCTGGTGAAAATGGGACCAAATGGGAAGCACCAGCTATCAAACAAAAAAGAATTTTTAAAATCGCTTCGTCCAGTCAAAAGTTATGAGGTAACAAATATAAAAAAAAACATACAGACGAATTGAGAACCTCCTCCTTTTTTGGAAGTCGGTTACAAATGAAATGAAAATATTTTATTAGTTACAATAAGTTAATACAAGTAAGTAAGTTCCCTGTCAGCTGAACTAGCCAGGGCTGTGTTTCAGCTGACAGTTTCCTCTCCATAATATGGCACAATACGAACATACTTAACCTAAAGTCTATACCCATTCAACAAAACAAAAAAAAAATAACATGAATTTGTATATAAGATTAATAGTACACACATTCACATATATGATAGTGTATGTATCTAAGTGTATATAGCTCCAATCATATTTTAAACAGCAACATATCCTCCGTCATTTCGTAGTTAAGCTTGTGTAACCATTGGAAAACTTTTTTTTTAAATACATTCATTTGCAAACCACTTACTTTACACTCTCTTTCCAGTCTATTATAAATGTATGGAGCCAGCACCGACCACTGCCTCTGGGCAAATGCTGTTCTTGTTCTTGGAATGGGACAGCGCAGTTTACGTTTTAAAGTAGGTAATAATGTAGGTACCGTCTTTTGGTGATATCTCTTTAGCAGTTCAAAAACGTAGCACTGTCTAATTGTTAAGACACCAGTTCTCTGATACAAGTCGACAGTTGGGTGTCTAAATGACAATCTCATCAGCACTTTTAGCACTGCTCTTTGTGCTCTCTCGACAAGAATGAGGTGACTTTTGGCAGCACTACCCCAAACACAAACACAGTACCTAATCAAACACAGGGCATGGTAGGTTTCTATTAATGTCTTAAAATTGGCTACTTCACGTAAGTTCTTAAATATATATATAAGTTTTCTGAGTCTAGACACCAGAGTAGAAATTTGCTCAGACCAGTTAAGTTTGTCATCGATTTGAATACCGAGGTATTTTATAGAGAAAACGAGACAATTTATCACAACTACAGTTGGTGATGTCCTTCCTCCTATTACATGGAAAGGTGTGTATTATAACACTAGAATTATTGGGGTAGGTAAGATGAGATTTAACGCACGACGCATTAAGGGATAGGAGGCTATCCTCTAGCCATACTGTAACTCTAGAAAGGCCTATTTGAGCAGTTTGGTGCACTTTATCCCAGGAACTACCATGAAAAAGGAGGACAGTGTCATCTGCAAACATAGTGACATCCATATCGGGCACAAGTATGTTGGCTAGGTCATTGATGTATATAAGGAAGAGAGTCGGGCCCAGAGTGCTACCTTGCGGCACACCGAAATTGCAGGCAGCACTGTCGCTATCATATTCATTCACCCTAACATTTTGAGTTCTACAAGAGAGGTAGTCCCTAAACCATTCGAATATTCGCCAGTAAAATTTTTATAGATACTGTATCAAAAGCCTTTTGAAGATCTAAAAAAAACACCTAAACATTTATCCCCCTTATCCATATGTACAATCACACTATTAATTAATTCAAGAGCTGCATCTTCAGTTGAAGTTCTTTTGCGAAACCCGTATTGATTTAAACTTAGTAATTTTTTGTTTTCAAGATATGATACAAGTCTTTTATTTATCAGTTTTTCTAGTATCTTGGATAGCGATGATAATAATGAGATCGGCCTATAGTTACTAGGTTCCTTTTTATCTCCATTTTTATAGACTGGACACACTATCGCTCTTTTGAATATTGACGGAAAAACCCCAGCCTCAATACTTATATTACATATATGGGAAATCGGTTGCGCGAGTGACTTTATATTTTGCTTAAGTACCTCAGTGCTAATTTTATCCCAACCCGGTGCAGCGTTCGATTTCAGCTCCATAACAATTTTTGCAACTTCAGTCGGATCTGTTGGAATGAGAGACATGGATTCCAATGGAGAGCAGGGTGAATAGGCTTGTTTTACCTATTTATCCTCATTTGTGCCCATCTTATACAATGTCGGTAGCAGACGCTGCCGACTCATAAAGGTAGAAAAAAGCGTAAAGCTACAAAAAGTATTTAATCAGTTGTTCTTATTATACTTGATTGCGAAAAAAATAATGATTGAGATTAGTTTAGTTTTGAACGAGGTCTTTAGCGGGAATTTTAGAAATACATATTACATATTTCACTAATTGTAATCGGTATTGTTTTTTTATTGAAGCAAAGTAAAGTCGTAAAGACATAAAGTGGTATTTAAAATGACAATTGTATTGTGTAAATAACGATTAGAATTATTAGTTAGATAATGTAACTTCATAGTTTTGACAAATACTAGTTATTGCAGTGTTACTAATATAATAGGTACCAACTTAAATTAGCAATTTTTCTCATAGCTTTTAAGGCTGCTGACACATCAAGTTACATAAAGACTCGATCAATTTTCTTATGGTAAGAGTGTCGTGGCCGTCCTCGACTCCTATCTGCTTAGTCAATTTTGCATCACCGATTCTTTCTACATGTCCCAACCAACGGAACATGCCCTTGAACGTACATCGAGTAAAAAAGTACTGCGCCGTTATGAATATGGTTTTCAAAACTTATAGTTAAAGGTATATATAGCCATGATTTTATCTAAACAGAAATTTTCGTACAATTCTTACAACCTTTTAAATAACATAACATTACGCTTTTTTAACCTGAAGATGTAGACAGTGGCTGTTAAGCCTCGACTCGCCGTTATGTTTACGTCCCAAATGGAATAGGCGGCTTAAATAAAAGACCTTATTCAAATGCAACATAGCGATCAACTAAAATATTAGTGTTATTTTTTAAACATTTTATCATCATTTATATACAAGAATCATCCGTTTAAATATATAAGACACGTTGATTTTTTTATAAACTTACATAAACATTTTTTTTAATGCATATGCGCCCAATAACAATGCCCTAATGTTCCATCAATTCAAGACATTTTTTACTTAAAAATAAGGCAGAAAAAAAGTTTTATCTATTAAACATGAGCCTAAAAAAATATATTATACGATACTTGATTTAATTTTGAAAATGTTTTTTTTTATATTCCCATCAAAAGTTTTACAGATTTTTTTTTCATCGTAATTATTTATGAATATTACTATTATTATTTGTTTTTTTTTATCTCTAGTGTACACAGGTGGTGTCTAGTTTGTATCTAAAAGTTTTCCAAGGATTGAACCCTTCCGACATGAATGATTTTTTATTTGCTGTTTTTGGTTTGTCTTCCGCTTAATCAGAAGTCGTGGAATCGATTCCGGTCTCTTCGTCTTTTCAGAAATTATGCGTGATAAATATCGATGACTGACAACTTCGGGCTCGGGTGTGTGGCAATAGGTCCCGCCACCTATTCCATTTGGGTCGTAATATAACGATTCGGCGAGTTAAGACTTAATAGCCGCTGCCTACGGTTACATTATGTGTTTTATGTTTATTTATTTTATTTATTTTTTTATGTTTTATGAAACAAACTTATCTTGATTGTCTGACAAAAAACTAAACCAAATCACTACGAGTATTTTATGTGTAAATACTGTTAAATTTTTTAAAGGCATTTGATCTTTGCACAATTATTAGTGTCTACCAAGTACTTAAACTCTCAGTTCTCTCAGTCAGCCGGTAGCGAAAGAAAATCATATGGCTGACAAGCTTACACAGCACAACACCGAAGAATGGCGGTATAACCATTCTTAAATATTGGTCAACCTAAATGTTCTTGGTAGGGGCGGGCAGCAGGGTCCCTATCTAAAAAAGGTTTACCTCTGCGGTCTCCAACCCGTTTGCCCAGCGTGGGGACACCTGACAATATGGATAGCGATACCGTTGCATTGTCGGCCTTTGAGATGAAATAGAGAAGTGATCAGAATCTCCATGTCACGTGAAGCTAAGCGTTTTGCACCGTCAATGGACTCCTGCAATAATGATAGCGTTGCAGTTGCGTTGTCGGTCTTTAAGGAGTAGTAACAGATTAGTCAGAAGCGGGACGGGGAAGAGAGGGAGGAAGGCTTTAGTCCTCCACACACCTTACCTACCCCATGGCATGGGACGGTTTACTTCAATTTTCTGAGAATTCGTGCTGTTTCGCCGGTCGCGTCCATTTTACTGATCCATTCATGAAGAAAAGTGCGTAGCTCTATTGCTGTCAGAAGTTTTTGGCCTTTTAAGCTTTGAAATTATTGTTAAATTCCAAATTCATATAGCTTCAAGAATACTGGTATCGAGATAATTTGGCACTGTTGTATTTTGGATGGATGAAGAGAGCAGTAACTTTAACTTGAACGAGCAAACATACTCGATATCATTTATATAAAGGTGTAGAAAATCAGTTATGATACATAAATACACATATTACACAACTTCACGCCAAATGCCTTGTGGGTTTAAACAGAACAGAACACTCGTTTATTTGAGTTTCTTATCTCAATTTGAGTTATGATATATGTAACTAATTCAGAATGTTTATATTTTTAGTGATGCCATGACTCTCGGCGCTAGTGCAGACTGGAGACAAGTTCTACACACGATCACTGGTGAAACTGAACTGTCAACAGATGGCATACTGCAATATTTTTCTGTACTAGAAAAATATCTCAAAGAGGAGAACATCAAATTAAAAAGTATTAGCGAAAGAGATTTGGATAAAAGCGCCCCTATCATTGTAGGCGGTATCGTTGTGCTTCTAACAGTATTCATAATAGTACTTTACTGTATAAAAAAGAAAGATGTTCGCAGGAAAGTGTTTGCCGTATGTGGTCTAAGTAAGAATGGTTCTCTTGATATAGTGACAAATGATTATCCACAAAGCAAAACTAACGAAGCAGATGGTATTAGCGAAGAGAAGGTATAGGTTAATAATTGTAGTAATTACTAATTATATTAAGATTTTTGCTAATGTTTATGCTAATGTTGGTATCGTAGACTGAACGTGAAAAGCAGGATTATATTGTGAAATGTAGGAAAATGTGATGTTGTGAAAGTTTTCAAAACCCATTGTAAAAATTGAACATACTCTCAAAATAGTTACGGTATTGAATCTCGAGTGTAAAAGTAATCATTCTGATTAACATTCAATAAAACTTTAAAATTTATTCGTTCAATTAATCATTAATGTTTAAACACTGTCTTGATATGATACAAAGGTCTAAGGTTAAAAATCTCTAATCACGTATACCGGGACAATGGATTTGAATACATAACGTAAACATAATTTCACGATTTTTTTCTACTTGAAGGCGTTGGCAGCGACTGTTAAACGTCGACTCGCCGAATCGTTATATTACGTCCCAAATTAAATAGGTAGTGAACCTATTCCCATATACCGGACATAGACTTGTAAGTCATCGATATTTCCATATCATCCGAAAATACTTCCTAAAAATATGGAAATATGGGAAAAATATGCAATGTACTACTGATTAGAACTTTATTTATGGAGATGAATTGTCAATACTATCAAAATATTTAAAAGTAGCATCTTATAGAATGCAGAAGGTAATTCTTGATAAGCCTGTATAAGCTCTATTGTATATTGTTGCTAAATACTTAAGGTAATTCTTAACAGAAGAGGCTCTCGATACAAGTATAAATATACATTGAAAAATATCGTTATCGCCATTTTATCTCGCTGTTTGCCTTGTAACAATCCTTTTACAAGTTATTATTACATAACAGGTAATTAATGCGGGTAGTTTTTTTCTTTGGTTCTCTCCTATCAAATCATACGTACACTTAACTTCACGCCTTTAATATTCAAAATTGATATGAACGGATATTATTTGAATAAATTTTGTATACATTAATGAAATATGCAAACGTGTGCCATTGATTGTGTGTTATTATTATATTAAAATAAAATTTAAACCAATTCATTTGTTTTAATTATTTACATAAATGAACCAATATCATCAATTTGGGAATAACATATTGGAACATAACATAACTTCACGCCTTTGTTACCCGAAGGTGTGGGCAGCGGCTGTTAAGCCTCGTCTTATGTTTACGTCCCAAATGGAATAGGTGGCGAACCTATTGCCATGCCGGGCACAAAGTTTTCAGTCATCGATATTTATCACACATAACTTCCGAAAACAAATTCGAAAAGTTATTGGTGTGAGCCAGTGTCAGGATCCGAACCCGCGACTTCCGGATTCAGAAGTGGGGACCACCGACACATTGGAAATGTTCACTAAAACAAAGTAAATATTTGTGTTGGACGAAAATGGAAACCGCACAGGTACCAAATAAATTCATCTAAAATTGTATATGTGTTAACATATTTTTCGTATTATTCAATGGAATTTACTTTTTAACACCTTCATCGTAATGTAAATTATAACTTGAATAAATAATATGTATATAGTATGGGTATACATACATAGGCTGTGTGGCGCCGGCTAGGCTGTGTGGCGCCGGCTTAGAATACCGCCACCCCATCTCTTCCCGTGGGTGTCGTAAAAGGCGACTAAGGGAAAAGCTAGGAGAATGGGCAGCAGCATTCTCTCTCAAGAAAATACAGCCTACTGCGATCGCCAACCCGCCTGCCGAGCGTGGCGATTATGGCAAAAACCCCCCATGATTGAGCGGACCGGCAGTTGTGGCGCTCTATGGGGAGGCCTATGTCCAGCAGTTGACCTCAAGAAGGCTAATGATGATGATGATACATACATATACCGATAAGAATAAATGTTGAGGTTGCATTTCTAATACCCAAGTTTTTTTTTTGCTCGTGATCTATGCTTTAGAATGGGGAGAAATGTGGTTATTTGATTGTCCTCCATCAATTTCTTTTTAAGTGTGCTTTTTTTGGGGGCAAATGAGCAAGTGAGTCATCTGGTGGTAAAGATTAGCTCCGCCTACGGAGATCTTCAACAGCGAAAGGGGCACAGATGCATTGTTACGCCTTAAGATGGGATATGGACAAGTGGGTGGAGGGAGGACCCCTCCTGGAAGGTAACTGGGTTACCTTCCAGTAACCTTACGGTATAGAGATTACTGGGAGACTACTAATAGTCTTACAGTAACCTATGTACCGATTCAAACACGGCATGACAGCGTGGCGTGGCTCTAGAATTGTCATCGTTTTGTAAATTCAACCATATTTCTAATAAGACATTTTAAATTGATTAAAACAACTTTTAGGATTATATCGCGTTTATTTATTATTTATTTATATTTATTTCCCGACGTTTCGAACTCTTTACAGAGATCATCTAAATAAATAATAAATAAACGCGATATAATCCTAAAAGTTGTTTTAATCAATGAGTGAGATTCGCGAAAGTCTTAGAAATAAATAAGACATTTTAAAGTTCATCAATACATCAGGGGTATTTCCGGACCGATATGACTTAGGCACATTCAAGAAACGAGAATACTTCCACCTAAAAGGCCGGCAACGATGATACCCCTGGTGCTGCCGGTGACTCACACGCTCGTTTTCTCCTTTTTCTCAAAAAAGAACCCGTTGGGTTATAATTAAAAACGAAAGATTTATATGTAGTAAAAATAATTCAATTTTTCGCTGACATTTTGATTGATTCAATTGTATCTCGGTCGGAACATGTTTTACCGATCCGGATGCAATATATTAAATATTTACATGATAAGTAAAACAATATTTTATTTCAGAAAACCTGAATATTTAAACGGTATAAAAAGCCAAATTGAACTTTACACTAAAGGTAAGATATACATATATACGTCTGGCCAGACGATAATATCGTTCGTATCGTAATATTCTCGGTGGCGCAGTGGTCGAGCACACGGCTTCTGATCCAGAGGTCCGGGTTCGATTCCAGACACTGGCTCACACCAATGACTTTTCGAAATTGTTTTCGGAAGTTATGTGTGATAAATATCGATGACTGAAAAACTTTGTGCCCGGTATGGCAATAGGTTCGCCACCTAGTCCATTTGGGACGTAAACATAACGGTGAGACGAGGTTTAACAGCCGCTGCCTACACCTTCGGGTAACAAAAGGCGTGATGTTATGTTACATGTGAACATTTTTAGTAGTAGTTTCAAGGAAAAAGGTTTCAAGTGTTAATGACGATATCTGATATATAGTATAGATCATATTGGAATATCGTAAGACACCTCTCTAGAAAATAGTGCCCAGCACCCTATCTTCTTTCGTGTGTGCGATGAGAAATAGCTATGACATGTAACAGACGTAATATGGGCATTATAAATTTTGTCAATCCAATGGTTCGTTTTACCGACTTCCATTACATAGATCTGGGGTTCTAATCTTGACTTACACGTAGGTCATTCTGGAGGTAGTGTGACAAATGTAGATGTACAACGTCAAACAGCTTTTTAATATTATACTGATCATGAGAACTTAGTGAATTAAATTTTCCTATAAAGCAATATTCGTTGTTATTTTCGTCAAAATAACAACAACCAAATCATATTATTTTGTATAACCTTCATTTCAAGCTAAAAGCATACAATTACTCTTGTAAATGTGAATATAAGCACCTATGGATGGGTCAGGGTCGCTCACGATGTACATCAAGTAATGATTGCATCCTAGTTACGGTATCTAACCAGATATTACGGCAATACATTCAAAGGAGGCGACATTACTGTTCAAATAATGAATTTGGCCAAAATTATCGTACGAGAATTGAATTAGTATGAAGCGATGGGCTGTTTTCTATGACTGACTGATGTTGACGAAGTACGCTACTGACAGTGGACATCCGTTGGCAACCGACTGTGCAAAATGGTTAAGAATGTGAGCTAGTGTAAAGTAACTGCAATCACTTATCTGTTATAGCTAGGAACGAACGCGCGGAGAGAACGCAGCGCAGAAGTTCGCGGCGCGCGATTTTGCAGATTTAAAAAAATCTTTGAATATTAACATTTACGTTATAAACTACATTTGTATATTTGAATGAATTTAATAATAATATTCATTAAAACTATCGTATATGTATATGAATTAAAAATATTAATAAATTTAATGAAATAATAATGGCTTTCAGAAGAGACTCAAAATTATAAAAGGATTTTTTTGAAACTTTATATATAAATATATATATATATATATTAAAATCTGCAAGTGGAGTGGTGTTGTATGGTTGTGAATTATTAAAATAAGAACAAGGTTAGTATATTGACTTCAAACATTTTTTTTAATATTCCTATATTCTCGTATTTACATTTTGTACCCTAATAATATTCCGCCAAGATTAGACACTTAGTTCCACGCAAATCTAAGAACACATAACTTAAGTGAAAAAAAGCATTATAGATACAGACGAATTGAGAAGCTACTAATTTTTCAAAGTCGGTTAAAAAGTAGCCAGTCTCGGCGTTTATGAATAAAGCTAACTAAATTTTACGAAGACAATACGTTCGATAACCAATATTTTAACACCACTTGCCATTAGACTCGTCCCTTAAAAGATATATAAATATTACTATAATCTATATTACTTTTATACTGTACTGTGGTTTTGTTTTATGAACTATAAGTAATTGATATATTGCTGTAATACATTATATGTCCCATAGATTAAGCACGTACTTTAAAGTTAAATTGCGTGATAGTATTATTTTTTCTTATAACAATATCTTGTTAGTATAAAGATATCCATTAAAGTAAAACAATAAAATCTTGATGATAAAATCACTTATAAAATCTATTATCTTTTTAAAAAGAATTCATTTTATTTCGTTTTTTGATTTATTCTGTTAAAAAAGAATATATTTTAGTATTAAGTTAGTAGAAGTTTTAATCAAAATATGAAATTAATTCAAATACATTCAAAACATTATAAATACCTGAAAATAAGTCTATATAAAATAGTTTGAATAGTTAATATAACTATCTATGAAACAATTCAAACTATTTTCCCGCGCCGTCACAGTTTAGTAAAACTTTTATTTATGGAATAAAAAAAAGTTTTGAATTAAAAAGGTGTTACATTTCAAAGAGTTTTTATATCAAATTGTGTGTTCTATTTTTTATTTTTTTTTATTCAAGTTTTCGCGCAGTGTAGATAAATTGTGACATTTGTGGCCAGTGCTAGTGATCGGCCGCTCCATTCTATTGTGGTGAAATTGTTATGGCATTGGTGTCATCTCCATTAATCATAATGAATACTGAGATTATATATGTACACAACATTTTTTTTTGCCGACATCGCCGGGATTCACGAGTGCACGTATAAAAAAGCACAGTATGTTAGAAAAACGGGGAAACTAGCAAAGCGTGACTGCGTTACCAGATGTTGCTAATAATTTAAGTACATATATACATATTTATTTATGTAATTTTTATATGTATCTGTAGTTTTATTTTGTATATGGCAACAGTGACGATTTGTCCGCGGATTTTGCTTGCGGTAACTGTTAGATTATTTCTGTTTAATTTTATTTACAATATTGGTCCCATGCTGCATTATTTTATTACTTTATTCATACTAAATTAATATTTTTTACTGTGTAATAAATTTAACAAATAAAATCGATCTCTGATATTTTGATCTATACACACAATAAAATTGTGGAAACTGTACATCAATTATTTTTTAGAATACTTGGTACATGATCTACAATAGGTACCGAAAAATATGGTTTTGGAATTTTTGTCAGTTTATCTGTTTGTCTGTATGTTTGTTACGGATAAACTCTAAAAGTACTACATGCTTTGATGTCCAATTTTGCATGAATATAGCCAAGAGGTCGGGTCAACACATAAGCTAAATATTATCACGCTAATATAATTGGAGTTATGCAATGAATGAACCCTTATAATGGCACATGCATAGTATTTTTGCTGTCTTATGGTGTCCACGCAGATGAAGTCGAAGGCAACAGCTAGTAATTAAGATAAATTCGAAGATCTCATTAACTACAAAACACGTTCATTTAAAACTGTGCAAACATATTCGGTTAATGTCAAAACAAAAAGCAAAACTAAAAAAAGTGCGCGCCGAGGACGTCATTTTAGTAGATTCTAGTATGCACTAGTTCCAGTAATAACATATAATACGTTAATTTTAAGTACCTACATATCTATACAATACTTATAGTATAAAGTTGAAAATTTGATTTTGTTTGGTTGAACGGGTTAATCGCTGGAATTACTGATCCGATTTCGAAAATACTTTCAGAAGTAGATAGCCTATTTATAAAAAAGGCTATAAGCTATATATCATCACATTATAAACAATAGGAGCGGAGCTGTAACCGTTTTAGGCGTCAAATCTGGCAGCACAACTTTCGCACGATTAGTTAGTTAAAAATACCTAACCATGTAGGTATGTTGAACCATTATTTTTGTTTGCTGTTATTTCTAAAGTCTTGATAGCGTATTATTAGACACCAGAAATTGAAGGCTCTAAATTTTATAATTTTTGTCAATTATAATAAACCAGGTTATTAATTCTGACGAGGTTTGCCTAAATTTCCATTACCGCAACAAGCCACTTTACGTCGATATTCTCAGTCATGGTATTGACCTAATGTATGTATATATGTATGTAACGTATTCTATTCCTGATTAGATCAAAAAATAATAATAATTTGCCAACAGCCCATTGCTTTATTGTTGCCTATTGAAACATACTCGTATGCGTATTATTGCGTATGTTTATATATTTTCTTTCCAATTATAGTACTGGTAGGAATATAAAGATAATCAAAAAAAATATTTGAAATGCTTAAAAATGCTTAAAACGTCAGTAATATTTATGAATTGGTTAATTTAATAATCATACCTAGATCTAATATATCATATCGTGAGAATGGAGAAAATAATAATCATTACATAGTATAAAACGAAGTCACTTTCCGCTATCTGTCCCCTTATATGCGCATATCTTTAAAACTACGCAACGGATTTTGATGCGGCTTTTTTCAAGAGTTAGAGAGTGTCAACGGGGTGGTTTTGATCTATAATTCATATATGATGTTGTAAAGAAAAAATGATAATTTTCTAGATTTAGCACTTTAACTGCAAACTCTGGCTGAACCCTACGTGATAGATGAAAACAATGTATATACTACATTATTAAACACCTTCAGAACGTCTACAAAAACGTCCGCGAGGGCATATGTCTACCTCTTAGGGATAACCTACAATGACCATTTTTATTTGTTTACTTTTTACGAGAAATAAGGGCTTATTTACGAAGCGATTTGAAACATTACAGCATTAATTTTCATCCACTTAAGTGTATTAAATAGATTGTGCATGTAATGTATATCAATATTGCCCTTTACAATATGAAATTTAAACGAATATTTACGAAGATATTACAGTATTAACATAGCGGGACATAGTAGTTGCGTTGCGCGCCAAAACGCGTGCCGATAAATAGCACAAATAGAACTTTTTAATACCCAAATTTTACTCAATTATTACTTTTGATGCGGAACAAAGTTCGCCGGGTAAGCTAGTATTCAATAACTGCAACAGTTGTGACGATTAATCCAGACATATATACAAACTCGGCACGAGCCACTTCACGCCGATATTCAGAGAGGTCGTGGTATTTCACCGGCCAAGCCGGCACATTCATGCAGCGAACTGCAAGACCCTACCACTGTTGAAAATTCAATATTGCTAGTATTTATTAATAACTTATTTAACTGGCTCACACCAATGACTTTTCGAAATTGTTTTCGGCAGTTAAGTATGATATATATCGATGACTGAAAACTTTGTGCCCGGTATGGCAATAGGTTCGCCACCTATTCCATTTGGGACGTAAACGTAACGGCGAGACGAGGCTTAACAGCCGCTGCCTACACCTTCGGGTAACAAAGGCGTGAAGTTATGTTTTTTATGTTTATTTAATAGGTAATTTTTAGTCTCGCTGATCCAGTGCTCTGAGCTTCTGATTCACTAGTCGTGGTTTCGATTCCGGACTCACACCAATGATTTATCGTAATTATTTTCGGAGGTTATGTGTGATAAATACGATGTCTGACAACTTTGTGTATGGCAAAACCGGCCATCTATTTCCTTTGGGACGTAACGTAACGATTCGGCGAGTCGAGAGTTTAAGAGACGCTGCCTACACCTTCGGGTAGAAGAAGGTGTGAAGTTATGCTTTACGTTTTTATATTAATAACTTATTAATCTACACTTGCGCGTACCTGAAAAATATCGCAATTGATTTGTCTGGAGTTCTCGACGCCATTCGACTTTCTCTTTTACATAATTCTGACCAAATATCGTAATCGATATCGTAAATCGATCATACATAAGTTCAAACAATCTTACACAATTTCAAATCCGTATATATTTGCGTCTGTCAATCTTGCTTGCATAATAACTTTAGATAGTTGGGACTGGAGAAGAATGGGTAACCTAAGGTTTGCATATTCTATAGGCTTAACATAATTTCACGCCTTTTTCTTTCCGAAGGTGTAGGCAGCGGCTGTTAAGCCTCGTCTCGCCGTTATGTTTACGTCCCAAATGGATTAGGTGGCGAACCTATTGCCATACCGGGCACAAAGTATTTAGACATCAATATTTATCACACATAACTGTGGAAATTAATTTGGAAAAGTCATTGGTGTGAGCCAGGATACGAATCCGCGATCTCTGGATATAGAAACGAGGCGCTCGACTACTGGACCACCGAGACTATTAGGCTTCATGCTTTCAATTAGTATAGAAGTTGTTTCAAAAACAAAACGGGGAAATAATTAGAAATAAAATTAACTAAACATATCGGGGATTGAATTCTGAATTTCTTAGACAACCTATACCTATATAGGTTATATAACTTCACGCCTTTCTTCTACCCGAAAGTGTAGGCAGCGGCTGTTAAGCCTCGTCTTTTTTTATGGGATAGGAGGGCAAACGAGCAGACGTGTCACCTGATGGTAAGCAACCAACGCCGCCCATGGACACCAGCAACACATATTGCGTTGCCGACCTTTAAGGGATAGGGGATAGGGCAGGATGGGGAAGGGGGTTGGGCCTCCGGGTAACTCTCTCTCCGAACGAAACGCAGCATGAGCCACATTATGTCGATCTTCTGAGAGGTCGAGGTATTTCATCGATCGAGCCGGCCCATTCATGTAGCAAATTGCTTGGCTCTACCACTGTTAAAACTGTCTCGCCGTTATGTTTACGTCCCAATTGGAATAGATGGCGAACCTGTTGCCATACACCGGACACGAAGTTGTTGTTGCATAATATAGTTTTATTAAAACTAAACCTACTACTAAGTTAGGTCATGTCAATCATAAAGTAATTTTTCCCGAGATATTAAAATAAATCCATAAATAATAAAAAAATTGATCTCGGTGGTCCAGTGGTTGAGCACCACGCTTCTGAATCCAGAAGTCGCGAGTTCGAATCCTGGCTCATACCAATGACTTTCGACATTACTTTCGGAAGCTATGTGTGATAAATATCGATGACTGAAAACTTTGTGGCCGATATAGCAATAGGTTCGCCAACTATTCCATTTAGGACGTAACCATAACGGCGAGACGCGGATTAATAGCCGCTGCCTACACCTTCGCGTAGAATAACGCGTGATAATAAGTTATGTTAAATCATAAATAAATTAAAGTAATCCATAAAACCAGAACAAACTTTAATGGATTAATTATTTACTGAAAAAAAAACCCAATTGACAAATACAAACAAATACTTTTTTGGGAACCTGCAACTCAGTGTTACTGTTGAATTTTCGAGCTTTAAGAAAGGATGGGTAGGGAAGGACAAGGGGTTTGGGTCTTTGGATATGTCTCTCAAAACGTAGCATGAGCCACTTTATGAAAATTTTCCGACAAGTAGTATTTCACCGGTCAGCCGGCCTATTTAATACAGCGGACTGCGTAGCTCTATCACTGTTAACAACGAATGCAATATTATCTGACAAGGGAGTGAAATAATAACAAATCCTTTCAATTTGGAAGCAAACAGGAAGCAGAATCCAGTTTAAGAAAAATATCACAAATAAACCGTGAAAATAAATAAATCTAAATATTCACAAAAAAAACTGGACACAGTTTAATTGTTAATTTATGATAATTTATGATGAATCTCTTAGTTTATGTAAATTATATTTCATTTATTATTATAGATAATTACATAACTATAATAAACTGCCATTAATATGTTAAAGTGCATATTATGTCAAACGGTTGCAACATGACATAGTTTTATTTTTCAACACGTAGATGTTATAGCCTTGGTGCCGATTTGTACATCCCAAATACAATTATGGTAGCGGAACCTTACAATACAATTATTTATCATATCTAACTACTAAAAAATAGTATTGAGAGTATTCGTACAGTGGTAGTCTTGCAGTTCGCTGTATGAATGGGCCGGCTCGACCGGTGAAATACCACGACCTCACGGAATATCGGCGTGAAGTGGCTCGTGCCGCGTTTCGTTCGGTGAGAGGTACCCGGAGGTCCCACAGAGGCGGCAACGCAACAGTAACACTATATGTGCTGCTGGTGTCCAAGGGCGACGCAGATTGCTTAACATCAAGTGACACGCTTGCTCCTTTGCCCTGCTATCCCGAAAAAAAAACCTCTCGGAATATCGGCGTGAAGTGGCTCGTACCGCGTTTCGTTCGTTGAGAGAGGTATCCGGAGGCCCAATCCCTTTTTCCACTTCGTTACCCCTCCTATTCCCTTAGATGCAGGCAACGCACCACAGTGTTCATGGGTGGTGAGAAGTTACTCACCATCAGATGACCCACTTGCTCGTTTTCCCTCCTCAAATCTCTTCGAATCAAGAAGTCTTAGGTGAGAGGTAGTCAACTGAGACTTCTTGATTCAGTAGCTGGGTGCTCGACCTCCAGACCACGGAGACAGCGCGCCAATTATATTCGATTTATATTTAACTATTTATAACATAACATAACTTCACGCCTTTTGTTACCCGAAGGCGTAGGCAGCGGCTGTTAAGCCTCGTCTCGCCGTTATGTTTACGTCCCAAATGGAATAGGTGGCGAACCTATTGCCATACCAGGCACAAAGTTTTTCAGTCATCGATATTTATCACACATAACTTCCGAAAAGTCATTGGTGTGAGCCAGTGTCTGGAATCGAACCCGGGCCTCTGGATTAGAAGCCGTGTGCTCGACCACTGCGCCACCGAGACTTTAACTATTTATAGATATAAATTTAGCCGTTCGCTATTTTTTTTCCGATAGTGATATGACATCACTATTGGAAAACTTCACTTGAAAAATCTAACCACAAAGATTATATTGAAAAGGTAACTATTTATATTACTTGCTAGTCACCTTCGGGTTATTTGATTAGGTGACAAAATGATATTCGTATATACTTAAGATTTTGAGATTATTTGATTTGACTGTGTATACAATGTTATTACGTTTTTTAATATCCTAATTTAAAGTCAGCAAATCTGACAAATTCACTCTTTTGAGTAATAGATAAATTCTAGACAAGTCTATTTGATAAACTGACTATTGCTCTGAAAAACAATTTTAACTCGGTGTAGTAGTAGATCATTAATAAAGCAAGTTATGTGTAAGTTTCTCTTACAAATAACATAACTTTACGCCTTTATCTACCCGAAATTGTAGGCAGCGGCTGTTCAACCTCGACTCACCCATATGTTTATGTCGAAAATGGAATAGGTGTGCGAACCTATTGCTATTGCGCGCCTCACAACGCTTTAGCGTGTGGGTGTGCTCTATTCTCGAAAGACCGCTCTGCGACGATTTTACAACATGAAATCGTTTTTATACCAAAAGTTATCAATAAACGTCGCGAAAAAATGGATGTTTCTGCAACTAGGAACTCTAATTGTTAGTTTAGTTAGGTTTTTTTTTCATATACATCAATAATTATGATGAAATATGTATTTATAAAAAAACTAAATTGTCGTCCGTTGGTCTGTATGTCTGTGCGTTCCATCGATTAAGAAAAAAATACGCTATGAAATGAGTTGAATCTTTTTTTAAACGTTTCTGTACATCCTGAGGATGATCCCTATTGCTTGGCGTGATTAAACTCTGAACGATTCAAAAGATATAAATGAAAGTTCTTCTACAGAATAACGAATTCCGTATCTCAACCATTTTTTTTGTTTTTTTCTTATTTTTCGCACCGTTTGTCGGTAATGTAGAAAATAATTTTTTCAACAACAGGTGCTATGAGAAAATTATATTTTTTTTTTTTTATTTATAACTATATATTCAAAAAAAAAATAGTGCTGTGTTAAAACAGTTATTTCATCAATGATAATATTCTTTTTTTCTTATATTCAATTCAAATTTCTCCGATTTCTAGGACAAATAGCGTGTGAGGCGCGCACTTTTGGATTTTCCAAATTTTTTGCGTTTTAATTTTATGGGTGTCGTAAGAGGAACCTAGGGGGTGGATTTAAAGAGGTAAAAATACCCCTTTTAATAATTTAAAATCATCATGTACCAAAAGTAGTCTATTCATTAAAAACGGGCACACAATAAAACGACACGTGATTACCAATCATTATTGTCTACTACTACTTATTAACGTATTATCTTCTTCATTTGTCACCAAACTAAACCTATTAATTTCAAATTGAAAATAATTTAAGATTTAAGTCTCAAGACGCAAAAGTTTTACGTTCCACATAAAAAAATGTGGCGGAATTATACTAGATATTTCGCTTGAAAAAAATATTCATAAGTCATTAAATTGTTATTTGGTTTGAGAAGAGTGTTTGGCATATGAGTTTCTTGCTCGGCTCTTCTCATGATAGCTCCCACACTCGTGTGTACTGCGTTTATGTTTTGTTCTTCCACGGTGACATTTTCCTCTTGCATACGTGTTATTAAAGTTATTTAAATTTTATATAAAATTTGGCTATTTGTTAGGGTCTGTAAACACCTATAAAATAAAACTATTTGATTCTTACTTGATTTGCGACACTAAAAACTTTATCAATTTTATTATACTGCGTTCATATTATATTTCAAGACTAGCAGACCGCGCGAACTTCGTACCGCCATATTTTATACATTTTCCACTAAAAAGATTATCGCCGCGATCATATTATTACCCCAAAGCTTTTCTCATAAATGGACTATCTAACACTCTATTTTTTTTCAATTCAAGTTCCTGGTACATACATACATAACTTCACGGCAGATCCCTTGCGGGGTAGGTAGAGAGTACAAAGCGCCATAAGGCACGATTATTACACACCTTACTTGCTTAGCTGTTGATATTAGCGACTAACAACCTAGATATGATGAAAATAATAAATAGCAGTTAAAATAATAAGCAGTTAGCTGCATGAATGGGCCGGCTCAACCGGTGAAATACCACCACCTCTCAGAAAATCGACGTAAAGTGGCTCATGCCGCGTTTCGTTCGGTGTGAGAGGTATCCGGAGGTCCACCTCCCTTCTCCATCCTTCTCCCTTAAAGATCGGCAACGTAACGGTAACACTATAAGTTTTGCCGGTGTCCATGGGCAGCACAGGTTGCTTACCATCAGGTGACACGCTTGCTCCTTTGCCCTCATATCCCATAAAAAAAATATTATCAACTTCAATCAATAGCAATACCAGGCACTTTGTCAGATTTTTTTTGTTAATCTTTATTTTTTTTAATACTACTTGAACCTTTTTTTTTAATTGATGACCAATGTCGTCGATTTAAAAAAAAACCTGGTCATCACATGTTCTTACTAGTATGGCTAACTCACAGTGAGTGTTTTTTATAATTTAAATGATGTCGATTTGGCACCTTGGTATTTCTCTTAACAAAATAAATTCACTAAATTTTAAAAGAGATAACGATATTAAAAATGTAAATGTAGATGGGCAACTCTATGTGGTATGCAGACGTGTAACAAACCCGCAAAGGCTTTATAAGCAAAAGTCGCCAAGATCGAGGTGCGTAGGCATATCTTGCGCTTCGTCCATTTAAATGAAGTTGCAATATTGTAAAGAATTATAGATAATATTATAATATCTGCGTGAAGAACTAACTGTAAACTAACTCTAGCTTTGACCTATGACTTTGGTTACTTGGTATGAAAATATTTTTAAATATTTTAATATTCGCGTTGCATATTACATAAATATAATGAACGGAAAATAACTCGACACATTTAGGTAAACAAATTATCTGTCTGCTTGTGACTACGGCCAGTGCAACCAGGCCGAAACGTCAAATAATAAAAGTAAGTATTTGTTTACCTACACGTGTCGCGTTATTTCCCGTTTATTATACTCTTAAATAGATCAAATTCGGGGTCACAGATGTTACATGTTCACATCACCTATTAATTATTACAAAATAAATATTATATATATTTATACCCCAAAAGACGATTAAATACTACAAACTCATTAGGACAAGAAGAAACAAAAAAATGTCTAAGAAAATTAAAAATATTTACCTGCCAGCTATGAGCGGCGCTCATGACCGAGTCGGGCGGAACTCCCGATCATATAGTATACGAGTGCGCGGAATATTTGCCTAAGAAATGAATACTTACATTTTGTATTTTGCGATATCTTTTGAAATTAATGTCCGAATTGAATCATTCAAAAAGTTCTAGAAAGTTATTGAATCTATATTTATATTGAAGTAATTTATTTTGAGTAGAGTTAATACCAAGGTACAAAATAAAGAACTTTTAAAACGACGTCATTATAATTATTTTTAACAATTCAAAAAGCACTTATTGTGCGATAACTACAATAGTTAGACATATAGCGTCCCGGACTTTTTTGTCGGCAATTATATTTTCTGTGAAAGTATAGTACATTGTTTTGTTCTATAATCAATAGTTTTCGCAGCGTTCGCGATGTAAGAATTTTTTTCGGGTCTTTTTCTTACACCTTGGGTTACATTGTTGAACTTATAGTAAGGATCCCTAATTTATTTGAAAATAATATGTAGCCTAAAGCCTTCCTCGATAAATGGACTATACACCATTAAAAGAATTTTTAAAATCGGACCGGTGTTTTTTGAGATTAGCGCGTTCAAACAAACAAACTCTTCCGCTTTATAATATAAGTATAGATGAAATAAATTTATTTTAATAGGTTATTCTTATGATTCATGTAAATAATTTGTTAAGTTCTCCATGCGTAACGATAATCACAACGTTTTCCAAATGAAGGAAGCAATCTTATCACAATCATTATTTTTTTGAAACTTCACACCTTATATGCAAGAAATGTGGGCAGAGATAATGAGCGGTCGCTCCGTGTAACACGCATAACATCTTCAGCTATCGATATTAAATCATATACAAGTTCACAAATTAATTTTAGTTAGCCAGCATTTGAACCTAAGACTTCTGATTCAGAAGCTCAACTTCTAGACCACTGATACTAATCAACTGACTACAAATATATCGGTTTATTCTCGCATAGAGGATTAGCACTACCATACAGCGTGGCAATACTACCAGTCTTTTGGGCACGCTGCCAGTAGACCGGGATGCGGAGAAATTTGATTTAGCTAGTCTTTTATTTGTATATATTGTACATAATGTAATTTTTTTTTTTTTTTACTATGGTAACTACAAAGTATAAAACAAAGTCGTTTTTCGCTGTCTGTCTATATGTATGCTTAGAAATTAAAAAATACGCAACGGATTTTGATGCGGTTTTTTAACAGATTAGATATCAATGATGGTTTATATTTATAATTCATGCAATATGTATTTTAAATTGTAAATCAAAACAGGTGTTTAGCGCTTTAATTGCAAACGCTGGCCTACACGATAGATCAAAATAATGTACCTACCACAGTATTATACTTACACTTTAATAAAGTCTGCAAAAAAATCTATAATCCAAAATGAACATTTTTATTTATTTACTTTTTTCGAGATATATATAAGGTCTTATTTACCAAATGATTTTAAACGTAAAAGCGTTAATCCGCATTCAATTAGGTAACTATATATCATGCATTATGTATAGATCGATCTAGCCATAGCAATATGACATGTAATTTAAGTGAATATTTGCAAAGATGCAGATTTCCAAAAAAGAAATGTTACAAGGAATTGAGAACCCGATTTAAATGATGCCGATTAAAAATGCGAATAGAGATATAGCGATTGAGGCGCGCAGCGTTACCGGCCAGCCAGCACTTATAAATAAAATCCATAACTTACTCATTTATCGGTTCAGAGGCGAAACAAAGTGCGCCGGGTCAGCTAGTAAGTATTAGGTATAGTTAAAAAAAAAGTTATAGTTATAACAAGCCAGGTTCTCCACCGTGCATACTTCAGAACTGGCTAAATCTGATCGGGCAGAGATTCTGCTAGTATATCTCTTGTCAATAGCCGAACAATGAATAGCTAGTTCCGTGTACGGAACGAATTGTAACATTCAATTCTTTTTGTATTTGCCTTTTCAAGGTACTTACCAGGATGATCATCAGTCCATATAATTATAATACTTTGGACACAATACACACAGCGCCCTCTAGTTCCAAGCTAAGCAACTAAATGCTTGTGTTATGGATACTAGATAACGGATACTAATACACAAATACTTTTCTTTTTGTAAATACATACTTATAATGCATAAAAAAACACCCAGACGCCACACAAATATTCATGTTTGTCACAAATATTTGTGCTTGGGTGGGAATCGAACCCTCGACCTCAAAGCTGCAGCCGGTAGTTTTACCAATGCGCCACGAGGCCCGTCAATTCCAGGCAAAAATTAAATAAAAGTAGGTTATAAGGATAGACTCCTTGTCTATCCTTATGTAATCTGTTAGGCCTTATTTCGCCGATATTTATCTCCTAAATGGAATAGGTGGCGCAACCTATTGGCGTACACCGGGCACAATGTTTTCTGTCATCGATATAACTTCTAAAGTCATAGCTTCCGTAAAGAAATCAGAGAAGTGGAACTAATGTTCCACGACTTCGTGGTCCAGATGTGGCAGCTTGACCACTTGACATATCCAGTCTCGGTGGTTCAGTGGTCCCAAATTCAAATCCTGGCACACAACAATGACTTTTCTAAATTAATTTCGAAAGTTATCTGTGATAAATATCGATGACAGAAAACATTGTACCTGATATGGCAATAGGTTCGCCACCTATTCCATTTGGGACGTAAACATAACGGCAAGTCGAGGCTTAACAGCCACTGCCTACACCTTCGGATAGAAAAAGGCGTGAAGTTATATCATTTTTATCCAGGACATTAGGTTAACCTCAGATCTGACCAAAGAATGAAGTAGCAGTACTTCTTATACTAAGACAAAGTCAAAGTCAAGTCAAAGTGGTTTTATTTTCATAGGTCACACTTAAAAATGGTCAATGTACAAAAATATTTAAAATTAAAATTCTTAAATACGAGCGCTTGAGGAAAGTGCCTCCGTGGAACAAGAAAACATGGACGCAATCGCCACGAGCGGCTCAATTCCGAGTGTAGGGACTTTCATGAGAAGAGTCGGGCAAGAAACTCATGTGCCAAATACTCTTTTCAAAACCATTTAAACTTTATATAATTGAATTATTATCGCTACTGAAACCATAGCTGTAGGCTCGTGCATAAAAGGTGTAGCAGCCAAAATACTCGACCATCACAGTTATGACCCAACCAACTTAAAATTATCGTCCTAAAAGTTAATGAAAGAAATTATATTAGTCGAGCACAATTGACGCGACATCTTCTATTTAACTATTTAGAATGGTACAATGTTACCATTCTAAATAGAAGATGTCGCGTCAATTGTGCTCGACTAATATAATTTCTTTCATTCTTTCATTAACAAGTATGTACAATAATAACATCTATCGAACCTTAGGCAAAAGTCTTTAATAAATTATGTCTCACAAAAAAATATAAACACCAATTTTGTCTCAATCATTGCGTTTGATATAAACTTGTAAAAAAATAATATAAGTATACGTACAATGCATTTAGTAGTTGAAGGAATCTTTAGAAATGAATTGAATAAAATAAATACATCATTATTATGGCTTGGGTTGATGGTATCATTCGATGGAAGCCATGCGACCAAGCGACCTTGTGACGCTCTCATTCTATTGTTGCCCAACTTAACATACCGTCATGTAAATAATAATTACAGTACAATTAAATTGTTCCGGATAAATGTTTAATTCACTTGTGTTACTAAGTATATTTTTATGGTTCTCTATCCAGAGGAACAGCAAGACGGAACCCTGTCATTAAGACTATACTGTACGACACGTTAACAGATATAACAATACTAAGACATAATAAAATAAATATTTAAATTGGCTTCCAAATAACAAACGTGATTTTTTGCCGTTTTTATAGATAATGATGCGGAACCCTTGGAGCGCGAGGCCGACTTGCGCTTGGTCGGTTGTTTTTATAAACTACGTCATTAACAAACGACCTAGGTCTCTGAATAGTAATCGCTCACCATGCTTAAGAACGCTGGCCACGTCAAAGACAAAACATGCGCATTTCCGACCTCGTTTAAGAAGTTATTGATGCCACTTTTTTAGAAGAATTATGGGCGCATATGGACTATGTAAGAGGAACCACACTACCTAGAGCATTGGTTATCAACACGACACATCGTGAAGTAAAGCTATTTACACGCAAGCATACAATACTAGCAAAACAAGCTGTGCTTGTGTCTAAAAAAACGATTTTTTTATGGAATGTGAGGGCAAATTACAGGCGTGTCACTTGATGCTAAGCAACCAACGTCGCCCATGGACACCAGCAACACATGCAGTGTTACTGTTGCGTTGCCGACCTTTAAGGGATAGGGGATAGGGTAGGATTTGGAAGGGCCTCCGGGTACCTCTCTCACCGAACGAAACGCGGCATGAAAACTGTAACTGAAACTTTACGGCGATCTTTTGAGAGGTCGTGGTATTTCACCGATCGAGCCGGCCCATTAATGCAGCGAGCTACTTGGCTCTACCACTGTTGAAATATAATTCTGAGTATTGGTATTGCGCTAACTTTAAGTTTTTATTTCAAGTGTATTTTATTAGTTTATTTCAAGCGGGTATCAATATAACAGCATAACATAAATTCACGCCTTTTATACCTGAAGGTGTAGGCAGCGGCAGTTAAGTCCTCAAGTCGCTGAATCTTTACATCCCAAAGCGAAAAACTGGTGAAAGTTATTGCCATACTCCGAGCACAATGTCATATTCATCACACATAACTTCCGAAAAGACTTTAGAGAAATCATTGGTTTCCCGGTTGGCCTGGAATCGATTTCACGACTTTTGAGTCGGAAGTGGGGAGCTTGACCACTAGACACAGTAGAGTTACACAGTTCGCTGCATGAATTTATTGCTCGACCGGTGAAATGCCACGACCTATCAGAATACCGACGTAAATTGGCTCATGCCGCGTTTTTATGCCCAATCCTCCTCCCTCTCTTCCACTCACCCCTTTCTATCCCTCTTCCGTCTCCTTCTCAATCACATTTTAAAGACCGGCAACGCAACTGTAACACTATTTGTGTTGCAGGTGTCCATGGGCGGCGTTACTTCCTTACCCTCAGGTGACACGCCTGTTCGTTTGCTCCCCTATACCATAGCAACTTTTATACAATGTATATATGTATGTGTTATTTCACCGGAATCAAACTTGAAAACATCATTGTCTAAATGTCATTTTGAATACAATGATTTCAAAGAAATCATTGCATCACGTCACAGTAATGTTACAAACGTCCAATATCAAACCAGGAATGAATCCATCAAAACAATAACATAACAAATCCCTTGCAGGGTAGGCAAGGGGTAATAGTAGGCAATAGGCAAGGCTGAGCGGAAGCACTAAAAGACATTTTATTCTAACATAACCTACGTAACTAGCTTGTTTGACTTTAATTCTTGTAAATTTGCTGTCGTCCGTTTTAGGCTCATTTAAGTCGAGGACTTATGACATGTTAAACTTCCTTCTTCATAGTCATTCTTTCAACTACTATTGTTCGTATCCCTTAATTTAACGGTAACGTTATCTTTTAAACTAATTTTCTGCCATTGCCTGATTCTTAATTTTTTTTCTACCCTTATACCACTCTAAATGGGGTCAGCACAACTTATGATCCTTTCGAACTATCAATGTTGTCAAAGATTTTCGTTGGTTCTTAAACTTTAAACAAGCGCAAATATTATTACCTATAGATACTAACTATATTGAAAATTTAAATTGAAAAGAATGATGAATGAAAAGAGTTATGAAAGTCAACGAAGCGAGTGAGGTGTGTAAGAATCGTGCCCTATGGCGCTCTGTTCTCTCTGCCTACCCCGCAAGGGATTTGGCGTGAAGTTATGTATGTATGTATGTATGTAAATTATTTTAGTTTTGATTTTCTCCTTAGGTAAAGTATCAACTTAGACAGTAAATACTATATTTTTTAAGTATATATAACATAACTTTACGTCTTTTTCTACCCGAAGGTGTAGGCAGCGACTGTTAAGCCTCGACTCGCCGTTATGTTTAGGTCTCAAATTTCATAGATCGAACCATCGATATTTAACACACAAAACTTCCGAAAATAATTTCAAAAAGTCATCGGTCTGAGCCCGTATTCGAACCCACGACTTTTTGGTTCAGAATCAGGGTGCTCGTCTGCTATTTTATAATCACAGGTTGTTGATGCTTAGCTAATCAATGCTTAATTACAGCTGAATAAATGTCACTCGTTGTGAATTGATTGTCATCTAATGACATGATGTTTTTTTATTGTTCTATACACAAAGCTATTGAACAAAAAACTCTAACGTATCATCAGTTCTTATTAACCTTGTTCAGCAGAATCCGTATACAAGATTGAAGGTCAACAGGATGCGGTATACATGCACACAATAACAAAAAAAATGTCTAAAGAGAAAACTTCCTTTATAGACTTATGAGAAACAGTAATTGAATTTAGTAACAGTGGTAGAGCCAAGCAGTTCGCTGCATGAATGGGTCGGCCCGACCGGTGAAATACCACGACCTCTCAGAAGACCGACGTAAAGTGGCTCATGTCGCGTTTCGTGCGGTGAGAGAGGTACCCGGAGGCCCATTCCCCTTCCCCATCCTTTCCTATCCCCTATCCCTTAAAGGTCGGCAACGCAACAGTAACACTTTATGTGTTGCTGGTGTCCATGGGCGGCGTTGGTTGCTTCCCATCAGGTGACACGCCTGCTCGTTTGCCCTCCTATCCAATTAAAAAAATAAAAAATAGATGGATGGACGTAGATATTGACGCAGACGACCAAGCGTAGATATTTGTTAAATTAATTAACACTATCAATTAATCTCGAGGGTTATCACGTATCTTCTCGCTGCAAGACTCGACGAATTCCAGCCTCCGGAGCAGGCCGGGTTTCGAAAAGGCTTTGGTACCGTGGACCACATCCATACTGTTCAGCAGATTATACAGAAAACCGAGGAGTATAATCAGCCGCTGTGTATAGCATTCGTGGATTTCGAAAAAGCCATCGACTCCACCAAAACTTGGGCAGTTCTGGATGCATTGCAGGGATGTCGGATCGACTGGTGTTATATCGAGGTGTTGAGATGCTTGTATGACACCGCCACGATGGCTGTCCAGATACAGGATCAGGTGACGAACTCTATCGAGCTGAATCAAGGTGTAAGACAGGGAGATGTGATATCTCCCAAACTCTTCACCAACGCTCTAGAGACGTCTTCAAGACCTTGGACTGGACAGGGTATCAACGTGAATGGTGAGTACATCTCGCATCTTTGATTCACCGTCGACATCGTTGTAATGGTAGAGTCGCCGGAACAGTTAAGCGGAATGCTGTGCAGCCTAGACGAATCTTCTCATAGTGTTGGTTTGGGCATGAACTTGGACATGACCAAGGTCATGTTCAATGAACATGTCCAGACCGATAAGTATCAAAGGGTCGGTTCTCGTAGTCGACGAGGCCAAACTATCCAGTTAGGTAGACGAAACTTCGAGAAGGAAACCGATTGGAGGATTCAGATGGGTTTTGCCGCATTCGGCAAACTGTATCTAGTTTTCAACTTGCCTATAACGCAATGCCTGCAGACCAAATTCCTTGACCAGTGCGTCTTACCAGTGATTACTGCTAAGCGAGAGGTAAGCATAAGTAATAGTAGTAGTAGGGGGTAAGGGTAAGCGTAAGTGTCCACTTACGGTGGGGCTAGTCCATAAATTTAAAGTCACTCAGCGAGCTATGGTCGGGATATCTTTGAAAGATAAACTGCATATGTATAAATTCCGCTGCCTGCACCTTCGCATTTTGAAGGCGTGAGGGGCAAAAAAATATTACGTATATCATGTAATAAATTCAACTGATTTTTTGTACTATATTATATGTTTACAGTATATGAATTTAAACGTTATGCATAATGTTTTATAGAAAAACTAACTTCGGTAAACCCACTATAAGAAGAAACAAAATTAATTACTGTTTCGTAATTGTATTACTTTTGAGAACGTTTTTTTGTCAATACTGTACATTGAATACTTAACCAGATTACTATTGTGAAGATCCCTATATACATATGACCTTTAATTTCCCAAATGTCCATTAGTCCAAGCTACCATTTTGTTTTTTTCTATAGCGTCATATTTGTCATATATCATGATGACTATAAGTAATTTACACAGTGACCTATGACAAGTTGTGGCAGTAACTTACTTTAGAAAATATATTTTTAAGTAACATCATTAGTTTCAAATATTACCATCATCATCACCAAGTTCCTGCCCTGATCCCATCATCTGGGGTTTTGCAACGGGCTTACCATTTGTTTTTTCCACGCAAGCACCCTTCCATATATCTCTATCGGCTTTCACATCCATGTTCGTCTTTTCGCAACATATGTAAGAATCCTCCTCATCTGATATCCATACCACGCACTGTAATTTTCTCTTATCCCCTCAGTTACTAGCGTAACTTTCAGGCTTCAAGTCTATGTTTATAAAGGAACCCATTGCCATACACCGGGCACAACCTTGTCAGTCATCGATATTTATGACATAACTTTTTTATGGGATACGGGGGCAAATGAGCAGGCGTGTCTCCTGATGATAAGCACCTAACGTCATGGACTCCTGCAACACAGTGCTACAGCTGCGTTGCTGGCCTTTAAAATACGGCTAGGTCGGAAATGGGATGAGAAGGAGAGAGGAGGAAGAGTTTGGGCCTCCGGTTACCTCTCTTTCATCGAGCAAAATGCGGCATGAGCCACTTTACGTCGATATTCTAAGGGGTCGAGCCGGCCAGTGAGCCCGGATTCGAACCCGCGACTTCTGAGTACAGTAGCGCAGAGCTGGACTACTGGACCGAGACTTTTCAAGACTTTTCAAATCGGATTTATAGTTTCTGAGATTAGTCCGCACATCTTCAGTTTTATGATATTGGGTTAGATTATTCTCCATCAACATACCGATCGGATAGTTTCTGATTTATATATAACTAGCTGACCCGGCGAACTTTGTTCCGCATCAAAAGTAATAACTGCTGTCCCGCTATGTTAAAACTGCAATATCTTCGAAGATATTTGTTTAAATTGCATGCTGTAAAGGGCCAGGATCATCTATATTACATGCACAATCTATTAAAAACACTTAATTGGATAAAAATTAATGCTGTAATGTTTAAAATCGCTTCGTAAATAGGCCGTTATTTCCCGTAAAAAGTAAATAAATAAAAATGGTCATTGTGTGTTATCCCTAAGAGATAGACATATGCCCTTGCGGACTTTTTTGTAGACCTTTTATAGGTGTATAATAATGTAGTACATTGTTTTGATTTATCACTTAGGGTTCAGGCAGCGTTTGCGATTAAATTTCTAAAGTTCTCGAAAATTATCACTTTTTTACTACACTATACATGAATTATAGATCAAAACCACCCCGTTGACACCCTCTAACTATTAAAAGAAACCGCATCAAAATCCGTTGCGTAGTTTTAAAGATATGCGCATATAAGGGGACAGACAGCGGAAAGTTACTTTGTTATATACTATGTAATGATGTAGTAGGTTTTGACAATCTAAATTAAAGTACCTACCTGGAAATAGATTTCAGTCACACAATCAGTATCAGGTGAATTGGACCGTTAAATTAAATTCTATTGTCATATACTGACTTTTCATTTAAAGCGAAAATGTCATATCATTATGGGAATACAACGAACAGCTACAAACACACAAACTTAAGAGCATACAAATTGCTATGTACCTACACTTTGTACTTTAATAGTCTTTTGAATTGTGAGACTGAAATAATGTCGCAAAATAATGAAACTGGTCATTATCTAAGTAAAGTCTATTCGAGTCAAAGGAATTAAAGTTGATTATAATAAGCTTGGGAGCAATCATACGAAGATTACTGCGTCCGGTAGTTCATTTAACGTGGAAACGTACAAACGTTGAACAACAGAAAACTTCATATTTACAAATGTACTTACTATCGTAAATTCGCAACAACTACAAAGCCTATCTGTATAATTAAAAACTCTAGGCAAGTAATTGAAAATCACGGCCGTAAAGTTGTAAAAAAATATATATAATTGCTCTTTCTGTTTCAGAGACGGGCGACAGTCACCATGGTTGAGGATAATAAAAGCAATGTGAATGTCAAAATCGCAGATAAAACACTTAGCGTAAACGGTAGTGACTTAAATGGAACTAATGTAATTAGAAATAGTTTTATCAAACCTAAAATAGATAAAAATGAAGATGAGAATAAAAATGAGAAAACGGAAGAGAAGAAAATGACTCGTTTTCAAAAACTGAAACATATGATCTCTCTTATAACAGTAGAGCCGATATTAGCTTGCTATGTGATGCCATCAGTATTATCTGTTCTGGCAACTCAAAATCTATATTTAGAGAAGGCCTGTCGGGTCAATCTTCAGTTTGATCATCATATATGTGATGCTTTGACAAGAAGAGAAACAGCAAATTACACAGCTGAAGAGGAGGCAGTACAAACATTAGTAGCATCTGTTACAGGATGGAAAACAGTTCTTCAATCATTCCTACCATGTGGTATATTAATATTTCTTGGAGCGTACAGTGATAGAGTGCGACAAAGAAAAGTTTGCATGTTACTGCCGATAATTGGAGAATTTTTAACTAGTATCGGTCTAATTGTGAATACATACTTTTTCTATGAGTTACCAGTTGAAGTAGCTGCTGTTACTGAGGCTATCTTTCCAGCTTTGACTGGTGGTTGGTTTACAATGTTCATGGGTGTGTTCAGTTATATTGCTGATATTACTACGGAAGAACAAAGGACGTTAAGGATTGGTATAGTGAATTTGTTCCACTCAGTTGGCGTGCCTGTCGGTGCAGCTCTTAGTGGTATCTTAGTACGAAAGATTGGATTGTACGGTGTATTTTCTGTGAGTGCAATCCTCTATATATTGAGTTTCATTTACGGATTCATCAGAATCAAAGAAGTGAAGAAATCGGATCCGTCCGTGGTGAGTATTCATTATTTTATTTATCTCATCATCATATATACAACCCCATGGCTTTGTTAGCGTGGAATTTAACGGCGGAGAAACCCGCCGTTAAATTCCACGCTATTCTTTATAACATCAGCTATCTGTCTTGGAAATATCCGTTTCAAATATTAGTCTAAACAAATAGACAAAATATGTAAATAGAAAAAGTACATAAAGTTGATTGGATGTAAAAGGCTCATATACTATAATCATGTTTATTTGTATATAATAGAATATATATATATATAGAAGATAAATAATAAATAGAATTTCTAGACTGATAAACACTGTACAACACAACATCGGAGAAGGAGATTTAGGGACAATTAATGGATTAAGTTTATTGGAAGTTAAGAATGATTAAATATAACGTTCTACTTTTTTGAAGTCGCTGAAAAGGAGTTCAATGTGTAGCAATAAACTTACTACAGCTTACATAATGGCCTAAATCTGTCATTAGGAGAAATAAAATATTTTAAAATATTAAGAGGACGAAAGTACAATCGGCAAAGTAGGTACTACAAAATTCTGTTACGCCTCAACTCATCGAAATTTAACGTCCCAAATGGAATAGATGGCAGTATCTAATACCATGCTCTTGGCACGTTGTTGTCAGTCGTCGATATTTAGCACTAAAAAGTCGTTTGTGAGAGCCAGAACTCGATAATTTTTGATTCAGAAGTGGGTTACTCCAACCCCAGACCACCGAGATATATAACTCAATGATATGGATATATACGGATTCAGACGGCCCTCGTGGCGCATTGGTAAAACTACAGGCTGCAGCAATGAGATCGGGGGTTCGATTCCCACCCGAGCACAAATATTTGTGACAAACATGAATATTTGTGTGGCGTCTGGGTGTTTTTCTATGTATTATAAGTATGTATTTACAAAAGAGAAGTATATATGTATTGATATCCGTTATCTAGTATCATATATATATATTGCTTGCACGAGTGTAATGCCATGGGCTCCAGGCTCAAGAGGCCGTGTGCCCTAAAATATTTTATAATAGGTATTGTACCTGAGTATTTTACTTTATTTGAAAAGTATATTTTTTAATTCTGTTTAAAATCTAAACGGTGACAACTAAGTAGGAATTACAAGTACAATTCTATTGTCATGCTAAAGCCATTAATAATTATCAGAATTATCTCAAATCGTATAGTTAGAAACTGGGGACGACAGGGCAGCGGAATCGGCACTTCTTCTCTCAGTTTGGGCAGGAAGGCACCCACGGCGAGCTAACTAGCAGCCCTGGAGGACCAGGTTGTCGCACCAGTCCCCTGATGATGAATGCATTGAAAATTAAAATATTTTGTTCTATAAAGCAATGTGAAGTCTCCAATATGCATTAGGCTAGCGTGGGGACTACAGACCATTCCATCTCGGCTAAGATAAGAGAGTGGGACCATTAGTGGGACATATACAAGGTGTAAATATAGTACGCTGAATCTCGAAGATTATTAAAATTAAATTACCTACAGGCAATAAATAAAATAACCTTTCTAATAAAAAATAGCTTAAGTTACTCCTTAATATACCTGCTACCTGCTCATAAAGTCCCGTCAATATCGGTCCAGCCATTGCAGAGATTATCCTGAAAAAACAGACAGACAAACAAAATAGTTTTTTTGAAAATGTGAAAATTTTTTTTTGGTTTTATGTACCGTATAAATATTCATATGAATGTAGCAGAAAGCAGTTATTTTAATGTTACATGTAGATAGTTCAATTTTATTTATATGTATAGATTTCAAAGGGAATGATAGCCAACAATTAAATAATGGTTTCATGTACTAATACACTTGAACACTGAGTCTATGTTAAACGACTCATTGATCAAAACAAGAGGTGTTGTGTATTTTATCGTTCTTAACCAATTACTGGTTTGATAAAATAGATGTTCGCGGCTCAATTAATATTGTCACTAATTATAAACTAAAAAGACAACAACAGTTAAACAATATTACATTCTAGTATATTCTACTATACGTGTATAATTAGTTATAAGTATGACAATTAGGTCATTGTAAGCTTCTTATAAGACTTAAAGGCTGTTGTTGTATGTTAGAACAAAATACTCCGATATATGAGTTACTGAAGGTTTTCTAAAGTATGAACTTGAATATATGTATTTTTAGTAATTTCATTTGGGAGCCAACGAACAAATGTGTTACGTAGTCGGGTCATTTTAATAGCAAACATTTGTCAGTTCATCAAAATTCAACAACGTTGTAACGACGGCCATGGAATAATATATTTTTCGTTTTGTTAGGACTGCACAATTTGCTTTAATTATTTAGTTTTTTCAATCACCATTCATTAAATTTATTTATTTTTGCACTTTCACTTAAAAACCATTCTAAACATAACAAACAATTTCTAACAAACTGAATGTCGTTGCCATATTGAGTCGTCTTATCCTGACTCTTCTTAAATCGTAGAGATGTTACTCTAATAGTCGAAAGTTAATAGCTGTTTTCCACGCGGTCAGCGAGGGTCACTCCGCAGATTTCGCGCAATGCCCTCATTTCGACCGCGTTTATCCTACTTTCATGCACGCTCTGCCATACCCAGCTCTCGCTTACATAAGTTAGCGTTGGGATCAGTATTGCATTCTGAATTGCTAGCTGGGCTTTTCTGCTGATATCATTTGCGCCCACGAATCTGCCCAACGCCCCATTCACTTTATTTCCTAACGCCACTCTTCTTTCTACATCCGCGGTAGACCTTCCATCCCTGCCTTCAATCACTCCTAATCCATAGAAAATGAAAGAAAACATATTAATGAGACAGGGATTTTATGTACTCACGAAATAATTTGATAACCTCTTCTTTAAAAGTCAAAACGTAAAAAAAACGTACCTTCACGCCTGTTTCTATCCGAAGGTGTAAAGCGGCGGTTGTTAAAACCTCGACTCACCGAATCGTTGCTTTACGTCCCAAATAGAAATGGTGGTGAAACAATCAATATTTATCACACTATTACTTCCGAAAAACTGAACTTCTGACTTCAGAATCGCACTTACGACTACTTACTAGATCAGAAGCGGGGAACTCAACCAGTGGGCCACGGAGGATGTTAAGTCAATTTATAAGAAAACGCAATTGAATGTTATAACAAGTTTGTATCCCTTCAAAAACTTTCAAATATTTATTAATAGATTTCCAAACATATAAAATTAAGCTATATAGGTAGTTATATTTAAAACAAGTCGTGAAGTGATTGTAAAGAACGTTCATTTATCACGTATGGCTTACAGGGTCGTGTGAAGTGCATATAGTGAACGGAGAGTTCAGTGTTTATAGGACAGTACGTCTACTATTCCTATGCCGTGGGTAACTGCTTAAAATAATATCCTATCATAAAGATTTCCAAATAACTGATGATTTTAATGAAAATCGTATGGATATATTGGTTCCAATAGTCTGTTTTGAGATCGTGAGTGATTCTCCTTAGACTGAAAGTTTAACAGTGGTAGGGCCAAGCAGTTCGCTGCATGAATGAGCCGGCTCGACTGGTGAAATACCACGACCTCTCAGAAGATCGACGTAAAGTGGTTCATGCCGCGTTTTCGTTCGGTGACAGAGGTACCCGGAGGCCCAACCCCCTCCCTATCCCTTCCTATAGTACATCCTTTAAGGTTGGCAACGCAACTGTAACACTATATGTGTTGCAGGTGTCCATGGGCAGCGCTAGTCACTTAACAAGAGGTGACAAGACTGCTCGTTTGCCCACCTGTCTCTTAAAAATTCATTCTTTTTTTATATGTACTTTATTATTGTATTATATTCTTTGACGAGCCTCGTGGTGCATTGGTAAAACTAGAGGCTGCAGCATCGAGGTTGGCGGGCTCGGTCCCCACCCGAGTACAAATATTTGTGACAAGCATGAATGTTTGTATGGCGTCTGGGTGTTTTTCTATGTATTTACAAAAAAAAATGTATTTATGTAATAATATCCGTTATCTAGTTTCCATAACACGATAATTTAGTAGCTTAGTTTGGAACTAGAGGGCGCTGTGAGCATTGTGTGCAAGATATATTATTATTATTCAGTGGGTAACTGCTGTAATAACAAAGCTTTCTTAATGACTTCTAAGGTTCTATAGATTGTAAATTAGAAATTTTGTTACTCTTCGTGACGAGATTGCAATAATCAATTGATTATTTTTGACATTATCTAAAACCTTCTGAAAAGTAATATATCACAGACTATGCGAAATATTATCTCTTTTTTGATAATTTTCATTTGTTTTATTATAAAATGCAAATGAACTTAATATTTCAGTTTTTTGTTCGCTTCATCGTTCATTATTTGTTATCTTACTTTAATAAATCAATGTGCCACATAATTTTATATACCCCATAAAAACCATTGATATAAATATGATATACATTTATTACAGTTTTTGTGCGGGGAAAAAACAATATTCTCATAATTTTATCTTTAACGGTAGGTATTTATGATAAATAACTTCCGAAATAAATGATATAACAGTGGTAGAGCCAAGCAGTTCGCTGCATGAATGGGCCGGCTCGACCGGTGAAATACCACGACCTCTCAGAAGATTAACGTAAAGTGGCTCATGACGCATTTCGTTCGGTGAGAGAGGTACCCGGAGGCCCACCCTCCTTCCCCGTCCTTCCCTATCCCCTATCCCTTAAAGGTCGGCAACGCAACGGTATACTATATGTGTTGCTGGTGTCCATGGGCAGTGTTGGTTGCTTACCATCAGGTGACACGCCTGCTCGTCTGCTCTCCTATACCATAAAAAAAAATCATTATACTACCTACTATGAATAAACTTTTGAGGCTTTCAGAATTAACTATATTAGAAGCTAAAGGCATAATCTGGAGTCCTGCAAAACAGGACCACAACACTACCAGGACGTAGCACTATTTATCTGTAACATAACATAACTTCACGCTTTTTTCTACCCGAAGGTGTTGGCAATGGCTGTTAAGCCTCAACTCGCCGTTATGTTTACGTTCCAAGTTGAATAGGTGGTGAATCGATTGCCATACCGGGCACAAAGTTTTTAGTAATCGATATTTATCCAGGTGTGAGCCAGGATTAAAACACGCAACCTCTAGATTGAGAAGCCGTGTGCTCGACCACACGACTACCGAGACTATTTATATCATTTTAGAGAGATAGAGATACAGAGTAGTTTCGGCAGAAGGCGATGGAATGTTCCGCAAAAACCTAAAATTTTGTATCTAGTTACACTCGATTATAGATTAGGAATCCCAGAGAGTTGTAGAGTCGGTCTTATTAGTCTTGCGAGGCCAAGACGGAGATTGATGATATATGTAATTAATTTATGAATTTTTAACTACAAATTTTTGTGATGTTTTTTTAGTATTTGTAATGTTTCACAACAATATCTTATAATAGCACTTAGGCATGTCTTAATAACTAATAAAAAAACGTCTGAATTTTCCATTAAATTATAAACTAAACAGACGTCATGGGCCGTCGAGCCTGAAGATTCTGACAATTGATTTAGGTTTTTTACATGACTGTAAATTTATTTGCGAAATATCTGGAAGCTTCTTAACATTTAAATCGACGATTATTTCAGCAAATCATCCTGTTATCGTGTTATTTGTAAACTTGGCGAAAACTAAAATAATTGCTTTATAAGGTTGGGCTCTTTTCTATGCAGTAAAAAGTAAACTTAAAGCGTAAGTCTCGGTGGTCCCACACTTTGGCGTAGAAAAAGGCGTGAAGTTATATTATGCTATATTACACTATAGGTAATGTTTTTTTTTATCAGGCGTGTCACCTGATGGTAAGCAACTACTGTTGCAGTGTTACTGTTGCGGTACCGACTTTTAAGGGATAGGGTATAGAAGATATGGAAAGATAGGGGTGGGCCTCCGGGTACCTCTCTCACCGAAACGCGGCATAAGCCACTTTACGTCGATCTTCTGATAGATCGTGGTCACCGGTCGCGCCGACCTATTCATGCAGCGAACTGCTTGGCTCTACCACTATTATCATAAAACTGAAGATTTTGAATAATACTAATACGATTTGTAAATTCTTTTAAGGTTTGATTGTCCAATCATTGTCGAATTGACTATTTACAATATAATATTAATTATCTAGAGTTTTTATCATCAGGCTAAGACCAATAGAAGTGACCTTACCTTTTGACCAGGCGAACTTAGTTCCACATCCAAAGTAAATTTTTACAACCTTAACAATTTAAGTGCAAAATCTCGAAAATTATTACTTCTTCTTTACTCTATTGAACATGAATTTATACTATTTATTTATTTATTTTTATTTTTACAAACCACCCTTTTGACACGCTCTATCTACTCAAAAAAAACGCATCAAAATCCAAAGCATATAGGGTGTCAGGCAGCGGAAAGCGTCTTTGTTTAATTCTATGTACCTACAAATGCATGATGTATGACTATGGTACAAAGTTCGTCGAGTCAGCAAATATTTAATTAATTATTGAGAAATCTTAAACAAGCTTGAGTTATAAAATGTCTATTATTTTAATGATAGCAATCAAACGTAATCCAATCAAAACTTTGAGTAATTACTCAATTCTTGAGTGAATTAAGTTTTATATTTTACTATGCATTGCATTTAATATTTGAAAGGTGCGACAAGGTTGCTAAATGACCAACAACAATTATTTGTTTAGCCTGATTAGCTTTTTGACTTCGAAAAAAAGATTGATTGATATTTTTAGAAGATTTTTATTATCAATTGCTAACGAGTAATAACGGAATCTTATTACTAAAACTAATACTCTAACTTTATCTGTTATCGGCGACAATCTCGGCAGAGTCTAGAGCTTTCCCGCTTCTGATTCCGAAGTCGTGGGATCAATTCCGAGCATACACCATACACCAATGATTACTCAGAATTCTGTACGGAAATTATGTGTGATAAATATCGATGACTGACAAAACTTACCATACACCGGCCACAGCCGGTGTATGGTAAGTTTCCACCACAGCATTTGGGATCTCACGATTGGCACGCCGAGGCTTAACAGCCCCTGCCTACACCATCAAGTAGTAAAAGACGTGAACTTATGTTATGTTATATGATTTTGTTAGGTATCGTGTTTATTTATATTTTAATATAAACTAGCTGACCCTCGAACTTTGTTCCACATGAAAAGTAATAGAGAAGTACAAGAATTTTACGTGAATTATAGATACATACCACCCCGTTGACACCCTCTATTTATTAAAAAAAACCGCTTCAAAATCCGTTGCGTAGTTTTAAAAAAGCATATAAGGGGACAGACAGACGGAAAGTGACTTTGTTTTATACTATGTGTTTACGCAAGGAACCCACATTTGGAAAAATCCCAAGCGAGATTGCGGTATGGGGAGGGGGATGAAAAAAATCTCACGACATCTCACCAAGCGGGGACTGAAACTTTAAAAACACGTAATTTATAGACGCATCCATACGATATGCCAATTTGATTAAATTCGGATAAGTAGTTTGGGTCTTTGGGAGTCCATCGAGGACAATCATCATGATACTTATACGTTCTATATATTAATTTTATATCGGTGGCACAGTGGTCGAGCACACGGCTTCTGATCCAAGGTCCGGGTTCGATTCCTGACACTGGCTCACACCAATGACTATTCGAAATTGTTTTCGGAAGTAATGTGTTAAATATCGACGACTGAAAACTTTGTGCCCGGTGTGGCAATAGGTTCGCCACCTATTCCATTTGGGACGTGAACATAACGGCGAGACGAGGCTTAACAGCCGCTGCCTACACCTTCGGGTAACAAAAGGCGTGAGGTTATGTTATGTTATAAAATTAAAATAAGACAACGTTATTGTATTTTTCATGAACAAATAATAATTTTCCGCAGATGCACCATTGTTTTTCCTATTGCGATGTCGTGTGCGTTGACCCTTATAATAAATCAAGCCTTCCGCAAAAGTATTAACAAAAACAGAATCTTTTTTTCTTTCATGATACTTCTACTGTATTGTTTTTAAAGTATTATTAACAAATAAAAATAAAAATGGCCGTGAAATTAGCGTATCGTAATTACGTAATAGTAATAAAACAAGTGGCAAGTTCAATGACTAAAATAGATTGTTGGTGCGTAACAGTGCAAAAAGTCCGTCAACTTGACCTATATAAGTGTCACACTCCGGTGCCAGAAACAACCTTGACTCAAACAATCCTGAAGCGTTATTTATGTAGATTTATTCATCAAAGCCAATTGAGAGTGAAAGTTGATAGATAGAAAAAAGTATTACTGTTAAGTTTTAGATGCTAATAACTATTGCTATTTTTAGTTCATTCGTTCTAACTCAAAAATTCAAACATGAATGAAATGTTTATTTTTTTTAATTAATAGTAGTCATTTGAAAATGGAACATTTTAAACATTTGTTGTCAAACTATAACGTATGACGTGGGATACATTAGAGTTGGGCTAAGGTATCGATGTCACTTCTGTAAGAAGATCCGAAAAGTGCCTATCTATGTACCCGAATTTGAACTTCAGACTTTACTGTACTGTTTAAATTTCAGAAACAACCAACAAACTGTTGCGAATTCCTGCGAGATTTCTTTGATACAAGGTACGTAAAGGAAACATTAACGGTGGCTTTCAAACGAGGACCTAATAACCGACGGCTGAGGGTCATCATGCTTGTGATCACCATGTGCGTGATTATTGGCCCTATTTATGGTGAGTGCAATTATTTTACATTATTTACTTATAGTTATTCTAAACCTCGTTCAAACTAGACGTATTACGCGGGAACGCATAGCGTGTCATTAGAGATTGAAAAGAATGAATGACAAGAACGAATGAATTTTGTCGCGCGAATCATGTGATTACAATCAAATTATTGTAGGTTATTGAGGATCAGAATTGAACAGATTCCTTGTACGCATGTGCGAATGTGTTGCGCGTAATTTAGTAATTTGCCTCATCTGAACAGCGTCTCAGGCTGACTAAAATAATTTTCTAAACCATTATAACTGGATGCTATAGGATATTTTACTTCTTAAGATATATAATATATATAATATAAGATACTATAAATTTATTATGATAGTTTAGGCACAGGGCAACCAGAAAATATAATGTTTTATGCCATATAATAACAAGCTAAGTTTTTAAATTGAATACAAAATCTGCTAGTTTTTAAATCTATGCTTTAGATATATGAAACAGTAGACGCCATTTATTATGTCATACCACTATTGGTACTTCATCATCATCATCATCATTAGCTTTTAAGGTGCACTGCTATACATAGGCCTCCCCCATAGAGCGCCACAATTGCCGGCCCGCTCAATCTTGGGGGAAATTTGCCATAATCGCCTCGCTTGGCAGGCGGGTTGGCGATCGCAGTAGGCTGTATTTTGATGGGAGAGAATGCTGCTGCAGATTCTTCTAGCTTTTCCCTTAGTCGCCTTTTACGACACCCACGGGAAGAGATGGGGTGGCGGTATTCTAAGCCGGCGCCACACAGCAATTGGTACTTACTACTTTTTAGTGGTTTGTTAGCACTACAGAAACTAATTGCATTACTTGTCAAAAATAGTTGTTATACTTTAAGTGGTAGAGTCACGCAATTGGCTGCATAGATGGCCGGATGGAGGAAGATGTCCATGGGCTGTGCTAGTCTTATAGTCTTAAAGCTCTTTTCTCAATAAACAAATTAAAATAAAATAAGCAGTATGATATTTATGAACTATATGACAGTTATACAATTTTAATTCAGACTTAAGCGCGTACCGATACAATAGCTGTATCTCTATTTTTAAGTTTATTAAGTTATTCAGTTACTAAATGTCTATTCACTTCGTAAATATTAATAAATTAATAATGTTAATATGACAACAGAAAAACAATATTTCATCTATGTAATAGTATCAATTACAAGGCGCGTGAAACCTATATGGTTGTGAGAAAAAAAATGGCAAAACCAGTGACGGTTTTGTAAATCCCCGTCTCTAGCAATATTGCTTATTTAGTAATACATATATTCAAAACAATCAATTTCTTATGCGGATTTTTTAAATGTATTATTAATTAAAATCAACTACTGGGTACTCTTCTTATAGCTGTAGCGTAAACATAATTGACGGGCCTCGTGGCGCATTGGTAAAACTACCGGCTGCAGTAATGAGGTCGGGGGTTCGATTCCCACCCGAGCACAAATATTTATGACAAACATGAATATTTGTGTGGCGTCTGGGTGTTTTTCTATGAATGTATTAATAACCGTTATCGAGTATTCATAACACAAGCATTTAGTTGTTAGCTTGGAACTAGAGGGCGTTGTGTGTATTGTGTAATTATGGTATTGGGGGCAAACTCGTAGGCGTGTCACTTGATGGTGAACAACAAACGCCGCCCATGGACACCTGAATATATATAGTCTTACAGTTGTCAGAGCTTACAATATGATATGCAAGGGGTCGGAAGTGGGATTCCTCTCTCACCGAACGAAACGCAGCAAGAGCTACTTTATGTCAATATTCAGAGAGGTCGTGGTATTTCACAGGTTGAGCCGGCCCATTCATGCAGCAAATTGCGTGGATCTACCACAATGCTAAGATAAATAAATATGACAGAGTTATCTAGCCCTAATTAAATATTATATAGGTAGCTTCCCTCTTTTTTATTATCAGGTATTATAATTTGGGACTGAATTTGGCGATCTTAAGTTTTATTCCTAAGTAATCTTCTTAAGGACTGGAACTATTCCTGGACAACCACTGGAAATATTCCTTCATTATTTATGGAATACTTACATATATGTGTGTATCTACTATATAGTAAGAGCAGTAAAATTAATTAATTGACACAAAAGTTCAAATATTTAGTATACAATTATGTACTAATCTGTGTGGCGCCGGCTTAGAATACCGCCACCCCATCTCTTCCCGTGGGTGTCGTAAAAGGCGACTAAGGGAAAAGCTAGAAGAATGGGCAGCAGCATTCTCTCTCAAGAAAATACAGCCTACTGCGATCGCCAACCCGCCTGCCAAGCGGGGCGACTATGGCAAAAACCCCCCATGATTGAGCGGACCGGCAGTTGTGACGCTCTATGGTGGAAGCCTATGTCCAGCAGTGGACCTCAACCGTCTAATGACGATGATGATGAGACTTATGTACTAATCATTCCTTTATAATTGAGTGAATCTGCCTATAGAAGTAAACTTTAAGAGGCTACCAATAAAAAAAGAGTCGTCTAGAGTGAAGTACGGCATACGTAGACAACCATGTGGTACCTATAAGCGGAATATCTTTTGTGTGTCTGTGTCACAAATTTAATATTAGTTGATGTATTTTTCAGGTGAAATGTCAGTAATGTATCTCTTCACGAGATATCGATTCAATTGGAACGAAGTCGATTTCAGCATGTTCTCCACTTATGCGATGTGTACTTCATTAGTAGGTAAGTATTTGTTCTAACATAACATAAATTCACGCCTTTTTCTACCCGAAAGTGTAGGCAGTGGCTGTTAAGCCTCGACTGGCCGTTATGTTTGCGTCCCAAAATGGTGGCGAACCTATTGAGGATAAAGTTTTCATATCTATCACACATAACAGTAGTAGAGCCAAGCAGTTCGCTGCATGAATGGGCCGGCTCGACCGGTGAAATACCACGACCTCTCAGAAGACCGACGTAAAGTGGCTCATGCCGCGTTTCGTTCGGTGAGAGAGGTACGCGGAGGCCCATCCCCCTTCCCCATCCTTTCCTATCCCCTATCCCTTAAAGGTCGGCAACGCAACAGTAACACTATATGTGTTGCTGGTGTCCATAGGCTGCGTTGGTTACTTACCATCAGGTGACACGCCTGCTCGTTTGCCCTCCTATCCAATAAAAAAAAAATATAACTTTCGAAAAGTCATTGGTGTGAGCCAGGATTCGAACCCGCGACCCCTGGATTGAGAAGCGGGATGCTCGACCACTGGACCCCCGACACTGTTTGTTATAATTGAATTAAAACTTATAATAGAAAAATTGCTTGTATTGAATACAGGCTTTAGGCGGCCAAAGTAACTTCCTATTGGCATGTTAGCTGTAGTTATATACCTAATAACCTTTGTTTGAATAAGTTTTGTATGTGTGTCTATCTTTCTTAAGGTCAAATCTTAAAAACTAAATTATGTATGTGTAAGTACATTTAGTTCTGTTGCGATTAAACTGACATTTAAAAGCTTGTATTTATTAATTACCTGTCAGTCACACGGCTAAGACAAATTTAACTTTACTTTTCAATTCCTTGTTATGTTTTTTCGTCTTTGGCCGTGATTTTTTTAACATTTAAACAGCTCACATTCGATATTCACAATTAAATCAATTTGACAATTCTCTAGAAAACCAGACAACTTATGCAGCCATTATGGCTATAAGAGCGTACCTAATTAATAAATATAATAGACATACAATAAAAACCATTACGTCTGTATACATACATACATAACTTCACGCCAAGTCCCTTGCGTGGTAGGCCTAGAGAACAGAGCGCCATAAGGCACGATAAGGAAGGCACTTTAATAACTCTTTTCATGCACGCGCGTGGATTTTTGAGGCTCCTAACATCACCTTCCTTCAGAACAATGTCTGTATAAAAACGTATTTATGAGCGAAATGGCCCCAAAACAAACTCGTAGTTATGAAAGTAAAAGAAGCGAGTGAGATATGTAAGAACTCTTCTCGTAGTCTTATGGTGCTCTATCCTTTCTGTCTACCCGTTATGGGACTTTATGTTTTTGAAGTTATTTTTGCCATGTAACTTATCATAACTTCACGTTATTTTCTACCCGAAGTTGAAGTGGCTGTTGAAGCCTCGACATACATACACATACATACATACATACATAACTTCACGCCAAATCCCTTGCGGGGTAGGCAGAGAGAACAGAGCGCCATAGGGCACGATTCTTACACACCTCACTCGCTTCGTTGACTTTCATAACTCTTTTCATGCACGCGCGTCGGTTTTTGAGGCTCTTAACATCACCTTCCTCCAGAACACGTTCTATTTGGTCTTGGAATGTGTGTCTTGGCCGTCCTCGACTCCTACATCCGTCCGCTTTTGCATTGTATATCTGCTTAGTCAGTCTTGCGTCAACCATTCTTTCTACATGTCCGAACCATCGGAGCATGCCCTTTCTTACTTTTACACCGACACTCTCTTTCAAACCAACTTCCTTCCTTACAACCTTGTTTTCTACGCGGTCAGCGAGAGTCACTCCGCAGATTTTGCGTAGAGCCCTCATTTCTACCGCGTTTATTCTACTTTCATGCACACTCTGCCATACCCAGCTCTCGCTTCCATAAGTTAGTGTGCCTCGACTATTCTAATATTTATGTTACGTCACAAATAGAATAGGTGGTGAACCTATTGCCATACACCAGGCACAAAGTTGTCAGTCATTGATATTTATCACACATAAATTCCGAAAATAAGTGTACGACTTCTGAAATCAGAAGCGGGGAGCTCGACCACTGATCCACCGGGACTTTTATATTACATATTTTTGTTTTTTGCTATGTTGTTAAAAATAAAATCTAAATACTAAATTACAGGTACTTTGTTCTCCGTGGGTGTTTTCAGTCATGTCTTAAAGTATGACGATGCGATCATAGGTGTCATATCTTGCACCAGTAAAATTCTAGCTGGATTCATGTACGCCTTCGCCACGAAAACTTGGCATATATACATAGGTATGTTTCTATTAAATCACTTTAATTAATAGCAATTGGTAACATTGTACATACCTATTGTAATTGCAAAACTACCAAGTTTTTGAGGAAATGAAAATTGATAATTCTTTTATAACTGAAAATAAAAATATTATTAGCTTGTTAATTTTGAATAACATACTTCTAATTCACTAAATAATGTTATTCATTCCAGCACCTTTGATAGAAATATTCAACGGTACCTCGTTCATAGCGATGCGGTCAATGGTCTCCAAATTGGTCGGCAGAGATGAGTTAGGTAAGAATCACTTTTCTCTAAATAGAAAATAAATAGATATCAACGCGGGTAAATGGTGGCACTTACCCACTTTCAATTTTTGATAGGTGGGCAAAGGTGGTTAAGCATTTTCTCGCGTTAGAAAAAAAGTTGGTTTAAAAATGAGAAAGATCATGTAATACATTATTAAGTATATTTCTTTTTAAGAGGGGGGCGCAGGTCACCTTGCGATCAGTGACTAGTGCTACCCTTGGATAGCTGTCCCACAGATAGTGCCATAATTAAATTGCCGCCCTTAAGGTGGGATAAGGAGGAATAAGGGAGGTGGCCCTCCGAACACCTCTAGCACAAAACGAAAGACACAGAACGCATATTAATAAGCCACTTTACGTCGATATTCTGACAGGTCGTGGTATTTCACCGGTTAATCCGCCCATTCATGCAGTAAATTCTGTAGCTCTATTTAAATTATTTATCTTTTTTATGGAATAGGACGGCAAACGAGCAGGCGTGTCACCTGATGGTATAAGTGACCAGCGCCGTCCATGGACACCTGTAACACATATAGTGTTACAGTTCCGTTGCCGACCTTTACGGGAGTAGGATGGCAAAGGATGGGGAAGGGAGGTAGGCCTCCAGGTACCCCTCTCACCGAACGAAACGCGGCATATATCAATCTTCTGAGAGGTCGTGGTATTTCACCGGTCGAGCCTGCCCATTCATGCAGCGAATTGCTTGGCTCTACCACTGTTAAAATCTAAACGGCTGTAATTTTTACTATATCAGGTAAAGTGAACTCTTTCTATGGCGTGGCTGAAGCGATGATGCCTCTTATCTACGCGCCAATGTACACCACGATCTACACAGCGACATTGAAGACGTTCCCAGGTGCATTCTTTGTTCTGGGAGGTGGTCTAACGATGCCTGCTGTAGTTATATTTTTGTAAGTCAAATTGTTGCCACAGAATATTATTATTTATTTACTCACTTTTCAGTTATAATGATTCCCTTACGGTCATTTAAAAGTAACAGATTAATAACTAAGGTAAACATCACTCATAACACTGAAATTTGTCGCGATTTTTATCGTGTTTATTCAAGTTATTATCACATTTATATAAATGTAAACTACAAAGTGCCCAGAACGTTGAAATGAACGCCTAATTAAAATAAGTTCAGTGTTGTGATTGATTTTTGCGATAGCATAAGAGACAAAATAGCTAATGTGTATATCGACGACTGACAACGTTGAGCCTGGTATCTATGTCATTAGGTTTGCCACCTATTCCATTTGGGACGTAAACATAACGGTGAGTCGAGGTTTAACAGCCGCTGCCTATAGCTTGGGTAGAAAAAGTCATGAAGAAATGTTATGTGTGTTGTAAAGATACCTAGTTGGTGCAGCATTAAGAAATAGACAGTTTTTTTTAAATAGGCTAGTGTAAATGGTCTATATACGTCTATTGGGTGTTTTAATTTGTACTAAAGCATATGTAATAAAAAATTAATAAAAATATGCATTAAAACAATTATTATTTTAATTACAATACTATAGTGGACATACGGAGCAGATATAATATTTATTTCGATTGAATATTGACCTATTTTAATTTTGTTTTCAGGTGGCTATGGTTAGCTAATAAGAAACATAATGTGGATACACCAAACAAAATTAATCCTAATGACGTAGCCGTAGATAAATTAGGCGTTGAGAACAAATCTTACGAAGCGGACGATGCAGAGAAGACAGTTGATAAAAATAATCATGAAAAAGATGGTAACGATAGCGTTACACAATCGCAAATAGAAATGGGATTCATACAAAGCATGTTGAATAATAGTAAAGTACAACATTAGTTAGTTGTAACTTTCGCAATATGTCTCAATGATAGGACCCTAAAATGGGGTGAATTGGGATTAAGGGGTGAATAGAGATAAAACTTTGCCACCTCACCTTTTTGTTTTGACTGCAAATAGGTAACCCGTTTGCAGTCCAAGCAAAAAGTACCTATTAGTAGTACTGACTTGTGCTGTTGTACTATACTTGTTCCTAAGAAGTTGAGGTGAAAAATTTCATTTCTATTCACCCTTTAATCAGTAATCACCCCATTTGACGATACCTAAATAACTAATATTTTCTAGCGTTTTTCTTAAGGTTCTGTTTGTACTTCAAACGCAAATGACACCTACCGATGTATCTATCTTTATTTGGCGTCAGTTCTAGTTATTAATATTTCAATAGGTGCAAACAATTTGGCTGTTTATAACCTTAGTTTTCCAATTACAGCATTTTAGCGCAATATGCAGCATAATGCTTAACGTTGATGTTCCAACTACAGCATCGCTACGCACCACAGAACAACAATACTCCTATTGGAGTATTACATGCTACGCACAATCGAGCACTCGAAAAAGTAGTGCTTTCGCATAATACGTGCCATGGATACCAACATTACCAACTCATTGACAGAAAATTATTAGTGTAATTTCTTTATGTTGGCATTGATCACAATAATTTTAAAAAAAATTCTCTATTAATATTTGTTAAAAAAAATTATAGCTTTCGTTTCGTTGTAGTTTTTTGGAAATAATTAAAGTGAACTCAACCTGTGTTAAAAAAAAGTAATATAAATATGGATGAAGGCACAAGCATTGACTTTTTTTAATCCACATTTAATAGTAACACTGAACTTAGCGCACTCTACTGACGCATTTTAACACCATTTCGCGTTACAATTAGGCTTCAGCACAATTCGGCATTGTGCGGCACTGAGTCACATAATGCTTTGTAATTGGAAAACTAGAATGCTTATTGGTGATACGCATCGCGAGTCAATTCGTAGACAATAATACTAGGTCGCATACCTACTTACTTAGTAAATGAGTGCGTATTTTTTCTTTCTCAAACTCTCTTGCCTTAAACGGATACCTATATAGCTGTATTTTAATGTTATTTAATATTACTTACTAATAGATACCAAACTGAATTCGAGTTGAAGGTGATTGCATAACATGGATTTACAAATATTCATACGAAAATAAATTTTATTATTAATATAAGTCTAACAAACAATTTGAATAAAGTTGCATAAAAAAATAAAATAAAAAACCTGTGATATAGACCTTTTTGCCTGTATCCCCTTGTCTGTTTTTCTGCCCTGGATTTTTATAGTATAATAGTTCGTCGCATTTTCATAATTGACTATGATATGCCTATTCGCTCCATAACACTCAATTAGGGAGTCCAATCACATTGAAAGCCTTCAATGGTGTAGACCTTAAAGACGAAAACATGATTTTTATCAGCGACAATAATTAAAACGATTTAATTTGATCACAATTTGGCGAACTGATTGTTGGGAACCTAAGGGTTGAGTGGATACGCCTTAGGATATCTGATTTACAAGACAGTACTTACTGTTGTATCTTTTTCAAAAACCGGGTAGGTATTTTATGGAGTATGTATCTTTCAAATTAAATGCGAAGTCCGAATTGTGTCCCTTCTTAACCGTATGGTACCTCTAAACTGCCCCTAGTGAGTTTGGCGAGATATATCAGGAAGCAACATTACAAATTTAATTCTATCCAACTTTAAGCCACTCATTATCACTCATATGTCATGTTTAAAACAGTGAATTTATAAAACATAAATGTAACTTTTCATGTGATATAATAATATAATATAATTACTTACATAATTTAATACTAGATAATATTTTTATATCTTTCAGTTTTTTTTATTTAACTGGTGCAATACATCTGTGATTTATTGAAATGAAAGTTACCATTCCAATTAGAAACTAATTTATTTATAGGTATCTATCTATTTTTAATACTATGGTTGACGGAGTATTTATATTAAAAATGTTTGTACATAGAAGATGTTGGACAAAAACTAATTTACAGAATATTTATTACTGCAACGGAAGTTTTTAATTTTTTTTTCATAGTTTACTGTGAACAAGAGTTCTAAATAATATTCTAGGTATTATTAAAGGTACCTCAGAAATATTAATTAATCTGAAAAGCTACGTTCCGTTTTCTACTTTCACACATCTAGCATTTCTTGCTTATTGCTATTTAGCCTAAAAGATGTGCGCATATATTTAAGCTAGAAGTATGGTCCTAAATATAAATAAAAATGTGTGAGTACTTATTTTATGAAGAAAATAAAGCTATTTCAAATATATATTTTTTAATTTCACGTTATCTAAAGAGAGATTGGGGCACACGTATCACGTGGATTTTTATTAATTCCCTCAGCGCTCAAGCGTCAAGAGCAGTCTTTAGTGTATTGAATGTTTACCAGGATTCGAGCCCACGAATTCTTGATTCGGAACCGGGGTGCTAGATCACTGGACCACCAAGACTATAGATATAGTAGACAGAAAAAAATAACACTATACTAATATATTCACACATACCTTGGACACAATACACACAGCATCCTCTAGTTCCATTAAGCAATTAGTTTGCTTCTGTTATGGAAACTGGATAACTGATATTAATACATATATATTTTTCCTTTTTTAAACACGTAGGTACAGGTAGTACATAAAAGACACCCAGAAGCCATACAAGCTATCATGCCTGTCCTAAATATTTGTACTAGTGTGGGGATCGAACCCGGAAACCTCGTTTCCGCAGTTGATTGTTTTACAAATGCACCACGAGGCCCGTCAAAGTGCCTCTATATTTCAATTATTTTTAAGATAATTAAGGAGTAAACCTTATTTTATTTAAAATATTAATAAAACGCGGCCCATATATTCTTTAAACATTTATTTTTAGTACAAATAACATATAAAATGTAAACTTTTTTTTTTATAAAATCATTGTTGTACCTAGTATATTTCCAAAAAAGGTAAAAAAATAATAAGTAACAAACTAGTTTTTTTGACACCATATTTATGAAATAATACGCTTAAAATAAAAATATGTTATGAGTAAGTGCACTTGGCATATATTGTTTAAAATAGAACATTTTGAATTTATAATTATGACGCTATTTAGTACCTAGTACATACATTTTATCATAAGTACATGTTTAGTGAAAAGTCACTGACTTTTATCCAATGAGTATAATATCCAACAAATGATATTTAGCTGGGAATTAAAAGCATTCATACTTACACAATTTGAAATATTACATATTATTGTCTTCCGGAGATAGATATTATGCTATTAGTACCATCATAGCACACATGTAATTAGGAGTTAACATAACATAACTTCACGCCTTTTGTTACCCGAAGGTGTAGGCAGCGGCTGTTAAGCCTCGTCTGTAATTAGGAGTCGTTAAACAATTATACTTTTATTTCATATATAATTATTTTATATTGTGATTTAAATATTATATTCAACCATAAAATGCAATATAATTTCATCAAAGCAGTTTACGTTACTATATGCGATCTCAAATAAGTCACCAGCAACAAATACATACAGTAAATTTCTAGTTTAAAAAAAAAAAAATATATAAAATAATTGTGATGTCTTATAATTAGAAAAGCAACAAAAAAATTGTAGTTTTACTACATAACTTTGAATGAACAGGACATTCTTTAAATGCGCTTTAAATATATATTTCATATTTATTGCTTCCAACTTACTAAGTAATTGAATTTTCATAATACATATTATATTGGATAGATTTTAAAGTTATAAGATGCAAACATATCAAAAATTGCATCAAAAGTTGCATGAAATAGCTTTTCTGAATTCTTATATGTATATACCTAAAAAAAATATTTTAAAAAATAATTAATTTTCAGTTTTATGTCTCTAGTATATTTGAACATTGCAATTATAGATCTAGTGTCTAATCCTAGTCTTTAATAGCAACAAGTAGTATTGTAAAGCATAAAAACTTTTTTATGGGACAGGAGGGCAAACGAGCAGGCGTGTCAACTGATGTTAAGTGACAAGCACCGCCCATGGACACCTGCAACACATTCGAGTTTTACAGTTGCGTTGCCGACCTTTAAGGGAGTAGAATAGGAAGGGATGGGGAAGGCGGGTGGGTCTCCGGGTACCTCAATCACCGAACGAAACGCGGCATGAGCCACTTTACGTCGATCTTCTGAGAGGTGATTATTTATTTTGTAAGTTCTTTATCATTATAGGTGTTGTTTACTGAAACTCAGAGATAAATCTATGATTATGAGGTACACCTCATACTTCTGCACTGGATACATCCAGTGCAGAATTTATAAAAACAACATTAATAAAAAAACAGAAACTAAAAGCACATACATATTATGCTTAAATTTACATGCTCTTATTTGTAAAATTAGAATATAGAGAAGAATAAAAATAAGTGCTGTTATAAGGCATCTATACACGAACAGATGTCAGATTTAAACTGTACATAAGGTTTCATAAACATTGTGAGGTAGTTCGTGACCACCAAACGACATGTACATCGTCTTGTGACTCGGGTGAACCTGCAAAAATATACAAATATTGGCTTATAAGGAAAAAGTAGTATTTTGCTGAGCTAAACGCCTTTTTGCCACTCTTGTTTTATTTTATAATTTCTCACTTAAGCTTATAACATAACTTCACGCCTTTTTCTACCCGAAGGTGTAAGGCGGTCGCTGTTAAGCCTCGACTCGCCATTATGTTTACGTCCCAAATGGCGAACCTATTACTGGGCACAAAGTTTTTAGTCATCAATATTTATCACACATAACTTTCGAAATTTATTTCATTGGTGTGTGCCAGGATTCGAACCCGCGACCTCTGGATTCAGCTTAGATTTCATAATTTTTAATTCCCATCATTATATTTCATTATGCCTTCTTAGGGCACAGTCTAAAATAATAGATATTTTTATCTCACTGCAACTAACAGTTACTTTCCTCAAGCGCTCATGTTTAAGAATTTAAATTTTAAATATTTTTGCACATTGACTATTTTTAAGTGTCTGTGAAGACCTATGAAATTAAAACCACTTTGACTTTGACTTTGACTTTTCAGTGTTTATCTGCCTTAGACTGACAGTGATTACATTTTAAACATGTAAAGAATAATAAGAATGTTACTCAGATTTTTAAAGAACTCATACCTTTCCAGGAGTCAAGGAACCCTGTTCCTTAGCTCTGCCAATGTAAAGTGGTTCACCTTCCTTTGTATTACCACCGACAACTGCATTTGGCGGGATAATACCATCACGACTTGGCACCCAGCGGATTCTATCAGGACGAGCGCAGCATACCTGTAAATTTATGAGGTACAAATATCAAGATGTTCTCGAGTTATGTAAGGAAACAATATGCAAAATTAAGCTAGATATATTGATTAAATAGGCAATGCAACTGGATATTATATATTGGACATTGTTAAAAAGTAGGTGTAATATCACGGACAAATATAAAAGTTTGAGATACGAAAATGCATTTTTTAAGAATATCATGGGTTCAAACCTCTATATTCTGCACAGGGTTTTCATTGCCTCCCCAAGCGACATAAGCGGATCGGTGCTTGGCCGCGAACTTGCCGGGAATGAGATCCCCTTCGAACCTGGCTCTGATCACCCACAATGGACTGCCATCATAACCTTCATAGCCGGCCACAACAGCCCTATCAGTGAGAGAAGCAGCATTCATGGGTGTTGTTGGAATCCACTCAACTGTAGCTGTAAATTATTAAATAAACTATTAATAAAAGGAATAAATTGAAGTACATAAAAACGCCTAATTTGCTATCCATAAATTGGTTATAACTGTCTTTTAAATCATTTTATTAAACGATAGTCACAGCGGAAGCAAATATTATTATTGATCATATAATATAACATATCACTTAAGTTAGGAATTAGTCATTAATTAAATGTGAGAAAAAGTAATAATTAAATGAATTCGTATTTCTTAATTAATTTCAATTAGTAATTTTTTTAACTATGGCAAAACTAGATTATGGTTCTTTGGTTAAATATTAAATTGCATACTTACGCATTCCATACGCTGGAGTGGGGCTGACGGTAGGATAGCCATAACCAGGGGCTGGTGGCATACCATACATACCACCAGGGGCACCTGGCTGGGTTGGGTATGGTTGCGGTTGGTAAGGTGCAGTTGGGTAACTCAGATGTTGTGGCTGAGGCACAGGTGCATTTGTAGGATTATAAACTTGAGGGTAAATTTGCCCATATGGTGGGGGATTTCCATGTGGATCTGAGAAAGAAAGATAGATTTAATAAAATAATTAAAATTAATTTTAAGACTATTTAAATATACAATTAGGTTATTTTAGGTTCGAATCCTGACACTGGCTCACACCAATGACATTTCGAAATTGTTTCCGGAAGTTATGTGTGATAAATATCGTTGACTGAAAACTTTGTGCCCGGTATGGCAATAGGTTCGCCACCTATTCCATTTGGGACGTAAACATAACGGCGAGACGAGGCTTAACAGCCGCTGCCTACACCTCGGGTACCAAAAGGCGTTAAGCTATGTTATGCAATTAGGTTATTTTTCTAAATAACGATTATGGGAAGCAATCACCGTAACCATTCTGTCAGATACGAGTATGTAGATTTTAGGAATGATCTCTACGTCAACAGCTGAAATGACTCGAAGTAGTCGAAGTATTATTATAGGTCCCTGTTACTAGTATGGTGAATCATTGTGGAGTCCACACAACTTACTCACACGCAAATATTTGATTATTACATTCCTATAGATAATATCAACAATATTCTAACACAGTTTTAGTATAAATAATACAAAGATAGGTAGAATCCACTTTCAATGTAGCTAAAAAATATGTATGACGTGAGTGTGCAAAAATCTCTGCAGCTATTTATAGATGTTATAATTTTATAGTCTTCACCAGTCTATCTCAACAAGAATTCAATATCAAAGCTGTATTGCTTTTCAATTAGATATTTTTTTGGCTTTGGCATATCATTGATGGCATCAAATATGATTCCATGAAAAAATAAGGATTCAAATTTGGAATTACCAAACACCAAAGATGGGACGTTAAGGACTGCCGTGTCCCTAAAAAATAATGTTTCAATAGCTTCAGAATCAAGTGGTGTATTATTGTTCCATCATATTCTGCTAATATGGGCGTAGCATACGGCTTCATTACATACAACATGTGTGAATATTTATTTACACCAGACGTAAATTTCGTATCTGTTAACTAGATTCCATAACACAAGCCGTGTATATTGTGTGCAAGATGTACCAAAATGTCATAAAATAGGTACCAAGCATGTACCTTTTTACTATGTATTGAAATGATGGCATGACCTGCTGATGGCACCTTTGATTTATGTATTTATTAATATTAAATTTATCCAGTGTAAAATATAAAACCAATAGTTAGATTCAAATATGTAGGTACTATCAAACAAATGATAAATAAATAAATACGTTCGTTCGCACATTATATTAAACAACAGTCGTTATTTTCAAGGTCGCCGGTCGCACGAATTTTTCTTGCATACCAAAATAAATAGCTGCAGTTTTTTCAAAGTTGACTTCAAATAGTTTTTTTAGCAATTAAACAATATATTATAAAATAATTGGCCCCTAAATATCTATGTATAAATCTAACCTAAGCAGTTAGTAACTGTATGGTTAATAGAATTAAACACTCTATACATGTCAGATAACTCAGGTGGGCCTGACCCAATCCAAATACAATCATTTGTGAGAGGATTTTTTTATTACAACAATTGAGTAATTTCTATAAAAATACTACAAAATGAAGCTCATATTAGCTCTATAGTAAAAATTTAATAAAATAGTCATCTGAACAATAATATCATTCAAAATTATTCAATAGCACATACATTAAGGAGTAGCAAACATCTGTTTATCATTAAACATGTTGTAAAGATAAGAATAACATATTGTTAGACAAGAAAATTATATTTTAATGTATGTCTAGTTAATAATAATAACGTAGTCTCGGTGGCGCAGTGGGAGAGCGCACGGCCTCTGATCCAGAGCTCCGGGGTTCGATTCCAGACACTGGCTCACACCAATGACTTTTCGAAATTGTTTTCGGAAGTTATGTGTGATAAATACCGATGACTGACAAACTTTGTGCCCGGTATGGCAATAGGTTCGCCACCTATTCCATTTGGGACGTAAACATAACGGCGAGACGAGGCCTGACAGCCGCTGCCTACACCTTCGGGTAACAAAAGGCGTGAAGTTATGTTATGTTGTCTAGCTAATAAGTACTGCGGTTGATAGATAAAATTAATGCTATAAGTTCTCAATACAACATCATTTTCAGTGTCACATAGAAGAGAAATTATTTGATATATAATTAGTTAACAAACAATAGATAATATTGGACCATTTAATGCATATTCAAAGCCAGGATTAGTCATGTTCATTGTAATAATGATATGACTAAACATATGGGAAAATTAAATGGGCAATTAAAATATTCCGTTCAATCGGTAGTTAAATACCAAACAGTGAAGATAGCATTTTAATAATTTTTCCTCATGTCACCGTATAAAAAATTTGACATCAAGTTGTGGCAAGTTAAATAAAATTATTGCCATTCAGTGTGGCAGCCAGACTTGTGGACACCCTGCCAGTAGACTAAGATGTGGAAAAATTTGATTTCAACAAAATTTATTTGATTTGATTTTTTTGATTTCAACAAAAATTTTTACAAATATCAACAATCAATCTGGTGTAAAATGAAATAAATCAGTTTGACAATAGTTTAGGAGTTTTTAGTTAACCCAATAATTTAAGACTGTACCAAAGTACCAACTGACTGGTTAACCTTCATACAAGTACCAACAGCTTGCCAATTTTTTTTTCTTAGAACCGAGCTCATATTCCGCGCCGAATAATAGGTAAAAACCTGTTTAGAGACAAATGTAAAGAGGTAAATAGAACATATAATTTTTATTAATAAAATTAAAAGACATATATAAAAATAATTAAATGGATGTATACACAATACAAAACTTTATGCCTTTTTCAACCCAAGGGTGTAGGCAGCAGCTGTTAAACCTCAACTCGCCGGATGTTCCAAAAGGAACAATCTTTTTAAAAGAACTCCAAGAACTCATTGGTGTGAGCCTGGAATCAATCGCAGAACTTCTGTATTTTGCTTATGAAGAGTAAGCTTGGAAATTAGAGAAAACATTCACAATACCTAAATGAATTTATTTATAATTTACAATATTAGGATTTTTTGTGGCTAATTTTGAATAGTACCTAAGCTATGCTATATTTATTTGGAAATTTCATATCCGTTTTTACACAAAGGCCACAAAAGTTTCCAGTACAGGTAATGGGGAGTTCTGAAAAAATATTTTATTTATTGCTTCGGAGGCGAAATAAAGTTACATAAGCTAGCTAGTATCTATCTATAAATAAAATTAAAGTTACTGTTTGTATTATTGAAATAACTGTTTTCTGCTACATTCATAGTATTCATATGATATGAATGTAGTAGAAAAAGAAGATTATGATACATCAAATATTTTTTTTTACAATTTTCGTTATTGATTGTTCAGTGTAATCTCTATAATGACTGGACCGATTTTGTCAGGGCTTTTACTGGCAAGTAGCAGTTATTTAAGAAAAAATATTTTATTTATTGCTTCGGAGGCCAAACAAAGTTAGCCAAGCCAGCTAGTCATCTATAAATGAAATTGAAGTTTCTGTTTGTCATATTGAAATAACTATTTTCTACTACATTCATAGTATTCATATGAATATTATGAATGGAGTAGAAAAAAGAAGAATATGATACATCAAAATATATTTTTTTACTATTTTCGTTTGCCTGTCTGTTTGTTCTGGGTAATCTCTGAAATGACTGGACCTATTATGGAGCCTGGATGTATTAAGGAGAATCTTAGAAAACTTAAAAAAGAAATATTTTGTTTATTGCTGCTAATGCGAAACAAACTTTGCCGCGTCAGCTAGTAAATATAAAAAAAATATCCTCAAACAAAATTGCAACAGCTAGCTGTTGCTAACAGAAATACATTAGCCGAATTCGAAACATATCGGACGCGGACTAGCTAGGTAGGCAGGTTTATTATACCTACATAGCTATAAACCTACATAATAGCTGCCCACGTCATACTTTTTAACAAGCCAAATACTATTTTATTACATCATAATTAATCAGGAGGAAGTAGTAAATGATATTTTTAGTTATAAAGTTACAATTTAATACTTACACATCTTTTCGAGAACTAAAAATAACTGCTAATGTATTTTTTCTTATTTATTTAGTTTAAAACTTCGATACCTATAAAACCGGTAATTGTCTGTAACCGTAACACACTTCCGATTATGAGGACACAGGTTTCTTTAGTATCAATAAAAGAAATTAAACAATATAATAACTAACGTCCGAATATTTGAACAATCAAAGGAGAATCACATCGGCTACACACCCGGAAGGAAAAACAGCTAAAATATTGCACAACGAAATGAACAAACAAAATACGAATTGAACTAATACAAGTACAACTCTATTGAATGAATGAATGTTGTTAGTTCGTAGTTGACGGACGCGCCTTTTTTATCTTTATCTCGTTCATTCATTCAACTAAAAATACGAGGTAACAGCGAATTTAAACTATACTATAGTCATTTTTCATATTTTAATGTTGAAGATAATATGTATTTTTGACCCCGCGAACTTTGTTCCGCATCAAAAGTATTTTTACAGCATTTACAAATAAATTGGCTCTCCACAAGCTACGATCCCTGACACACTTCTTTCACAATTCAACTCATCCACATTCCACAGTCATACATCTCATCATGCATTCACGCCGGTTTCTGGTACTACTATTTTGCCTTTTTTAAACAGATCGTTTGTTTGGTCGTAGTATCTCCGACTTGGTCTCCCGATCCCGACCCTCTGGCTTGTCGCAATGGTCACTCACATTCGCTTCGTATATTCTTTTAGGTATTCGGATTTCCTTCATTCTTGCAACATGACCAAACCATCTTATCATAGTTCTCTACGCCTTGGTCACCACATCATCTTTCAACTTGCATTTCTCCCTTATAACGCTATTTTTCTTTCTATCCGCTAGGGTTACTCCTCACGTACTTCTCAGAGAACGCATTTCCACTATTAAAGATTAATCAAGATCGAAAAAAGTAAGTGAGTTGAATTTTATGCTATCTAGCGACTTTACTACGAAAATAAAAGATGCTAAAACTGTTCTAACAATATTCGCTAGATAGCGCGCGCATAAATTATGCTCATGTACTATGATATGGGATCACTACACTGTTAATAGTTTACAGTAATGCCGAGAGAGTTCACTGAAACAATTTTTCTATAATTTTGTGTTATAGTTCGGATATGTAGACAGAATGGATGATGTAAGATTGACTAAGCAGATATACAATGCCAAAGCCGATGGATGTAGGAGTCGGGGACGGCCAAGACACACTCCATGACCAAATAGAACGTGTTCTGGAGGAAGGTAATGTTAGTAGCCATAAACATTTTGTGTTTCATAGACAGTGTACCTATCTGTGGAAGTATTGGCAAACATATAATAATTACGAAATACAATGTCTTTCAAGAAATCAATAATATTATAATTGGCGCCCCCTCAGAATTAATATTTCTTTATGCTTTTTAACGAATAATGCATTTTTCAATTCTTTGTACAGATTAGGTAATTTATTACAAATTATCGGTGCCATACAGAATATACTTTTCGCCATCTAAGTAATTCTAGCTTTATGCATACACAATCTAAAATTGTCCCGTCTGTTACGCTTAGAAACATCTGATAGACGGGGAAAGAAATTGGGATTCATTCTGACGAATACACAGACCTCCAAAGTATACATTGATTGCAGAGTTAATATTTTATTTTTCTTATCGCAGCTATCAGGAATCTTTATGTTAGACATCGCACGTATACACCATTTCTGCATTTTTAATACACTCTTTATCAGTTGAATTCAATGAAGAAGGAAACCTATGGAAGTGGCATGTCGACACAAAATGGAAGCCGGGTGTGACGTCATTTGGCCGCATAAGATGGCGGTTTAGTGCTGGGCAGAAGAATTTTATTTATCGATAACCGTACTTAGCTCATTTTATTGTAATTAATTTTGAGTATTACATATTTATAGAATTAATACTTAAATAGGAAGTAAGTATATTGTTATCTATACTTATATTATAAAGCGGAAGAGTTTGTTTGTTTGTTTGTTTGTTTGTTTGTTTGAACGCGCTAATCTCAGAAACCACCGTTCCGATTTCAAAAATTCTTTCACTGGTGTATAGTCCATTTATCGAGGAAGGCTTTAGGCTATATTATATTTTCAAATAAATTAGGGATCCTTACTATAAGTTCAATAATGTAACCCAAGGTGTAAGAAAAAGACCCGAAAAACATTCTTAAATCGCGAACGCTGCAAAAACTATTGATTATAGAACAAAATAATGTACTACAATTTCACAGAACATATAATTATCGATAGAAAAGTCCGCGACGCCATATGTCTAACTATTGTACTTATCGCACAATAAGTGTTTTTTGAATTTTTAAAAATAATTATTTTGAGGTCGTTTTAAAAGTTCTTTATTTTGTACTTTGGTATTAACTCTATTCAAAATAAATTTCTTCAATATAAAGATAGATTCAATACCTTTCTAGGACTTTTTGAATGATTCAATTCGGACATTTAATTCAAAAGATATCGCAAAATACAAAATGTAAGTATACTTTTCTTAGGCAAATATTCCGCGCACATATATATTATATGATCGGGAGACCCGCCCGACTCGGTCATGAGCGCCGCTCATAGCTGGCAGGTAAATTTTTTTTTAATTTTTTAGACTTTTTTTTTCTTTTTGTCCTAATGAGTTTGTAGTATTTAATTGTCTTTTGGGGTATATGTATATTTATTTTGTAATAATTAATAGGTGATGTGAACCTTTAACATCTGTGACCCCGTGTCTATTTACATACATTAGATCAGGATTTGATCTATTTAAAAGTATAATAAACGGGAAATAACACGACAAGTGTAGGTTAACAAATACTTACTTTATTATTGGCTTGACGTTTCGGTGTGGTTGCACTGGCCGTAGTCACAAGCAGACAGATAATTTGTTTACCTAAATGTGTCGCGTTATTTTCCGTTCATTATATTTAAGTAATATGGAACGCGAATATTAAAAGATTTAAAAATATTTTCTTACTTAAGTAACCAAAGTCAAAGCTAGAGTTAGTTTACAGTTAGTTCTTCACGCAGATATTATTATAATTCTTTACAATATTGCAACTTCATATAAATGGACGAAGCGCAAGATATGCCTACGCACCTCGATCTTGGCGTCTTTTGCTAAAATATAAAGACTTAGCGAGTTTGTTACAAATCTGCATACCACATAGTTGCCCATCTATATATATTTACATTTTTAATATCGTGATCTCTTTTAAAATTTAGTGAATTTATTTTGATAAGAGTAATACCAAGGTGCCAAATCGACATCATTTAAAATATTAAAAAAAACATTCACTGTGAGTTAGCCATACTGGTAACAACATGTGGTGACCAGGTTTTTTTTTAAATCGACGACAATGACAAATAAAAAAAAAAGGTTCAAGTAGTATTAAAAAAAACTAAAGATTGACAAAAAACTTCTGACAAAGTCCCTGGTATTGCTATTGATTGAAGTTGATAATAATTTTTTTATGGGATAGGAGGGCAAAGGAGCAAGCGTGTCACCTGAAGGTAAGCAACCTGCGCCGCCCATGGACACCGGCATCACTTATAGTGTTACCGTTGCGTTGCCGACCTTTAAGGGAGAAGAATGGAGAAGGGAGGTGGACCTCCAGGTACCTTTCTCACCGAACGAAACGCGGCATGAGCCACTTTACGTCAATCTTCTGGGAGGTGGTGGTATTTCAGCGGTTGAGCCCATTCATGCATTCATTCAACTGCTTAATATTTTAACTGCCATTATTTTCATCATATCTAGGTTGTTAGTCGCTAATATCAAAAGTTAAGCAAGTAATGTGTGTAATAATCGTGCCTTATGACGCTTTGTACCCTTTACCTACCCCGCAAGGGATCTGGCGTGAAGTTATGTATGTATGTATCAGGATCTTGAATTGAAAAAAAAATAGTGTTAGATAGTCCATTTATGAGGAAAGCTTTGGGGTATTAATATGATCGCGGCAATAATCGTTTTAGTGGAAAATGTATAAAATATGGCGGTACGAAGTTCGCGCGGTCTGCTAGTGCTAATATAATGCTATTTACAAACTATTTTAATTATGTTGCTGACTCTAATGAAAGTAAATCACTACTGCAACAACCTCTAGATAGGTGCGCCCCACATTAAATAAGAATGATTCAAATTTTAAACGGAAGTATGATAAAAAAGTTGTGTGGTTTTATGAAACCACCGTAAAAGTGAAACTTTTAAAATTGAGTCTTGGGTTATTGATTTTTAAATCTACTTTTTAAATATACATAAACAAAATATTTTTTCAATAATTATTTTTCAATAATTTAGTTAGTAAGTTTTTTAAATTGATGATTCTGATAAAATGATTAACATTTATATTTTTTTAGAGTGCAACAGTGTAAAACAGTTACTTCACAGCAATTTTTTTAAAAGTTTGCTTTGGCTTCGTTTAACTTTAAGTTAAAGATTTAAATCAATTAATTCGATAATCTCATCATTTTCAAGTTCTTTGAAAGTTAACGACTGAAGATTAAGAATTCCTAGATGGCGCTACTAGGTTGCTACTATTGATGATTCTGCCGTAATATCGTATTATATCGATAGATGTCGCCCGAATCGACAAGTATTCCAGCTACGGCACTAGGGATAACGCGACACCTATTAAACGTTAACAACATTACAACAAAGGATCTTTACAAAACAAAACGATATTTTTTCCTCCAGTAAATATGATATTTCGATTTATTATGAAAATGTGACAAATACATATATAAAGAGCACTATCTTATCTTATATCTTTAAACGAGCAATTCTTGTATATATATATATATAAAATTGGAATCTCGGAATCGGCTCCAACGATTTTCATGAAATTTCTATTCCAGCAGATGGCGTTGTTAACTAACACGAAGTCAATGTGTGTTTGCTTTGCTTTTATTACAGTTTATCACTGCAAAAAATTAAGTATATGTTTCTAATATAATATGTTAGTACATAGTATATATTAGTATATATTTATTATTCTGTCGGTAAGATCGAAAAATATTATTGATATTTCATTATTTTATTAGTATGTAATTCGTACTTAAATATAATTTTCAAATAGTATGTAATTCGTACTTAAATATAATTTTCAAAAAACACAATTTATAAAAACACAATTTATAAATAATATAATTTTTTTTTTCTCCGCCTGCAATACGTACGTACGTATATGTATGTATGTATGTAAAAAACAAACAAACAAACCCGATCCTAGAAAATGTGTCGAAATTGGTAAAGAGGACGGTAATTAGACGATTATACATACGGCCCTCGTGGTGCATCGGTAAACCGCACTACCGATAACACAAGGTCGGGGCGGGTTCGATCCCTCGTCTGGGGGTGTTTTTCTACATGTTTTTACGGTATTTATTTACAAAAATAAAGTGTATATTTGGGTAATTAATTAATATAAATAAACGATAATAGACGTGAAAGGCGCTCTGACGAGCGCCTTCACGTCACCGTCACGCGACATGCAACACGCAGACGAAAAAGTTTGAGACGATGTAATAAAAGTTTCACTTTAATATAATATGACTGAAAACATTGTGCCTGGTATGGCAATAGGTTAGCCGCCTATTTCATTTGGGACGTTACAACGGCGAGACGAGGTTTAACAGCCGCTGCCTACACCTTCGGGTAACAAAGGCTGAAGTTATGTTAGGTATGTGGGACTTGTATAGATAATTTTACTCATAATTTTAGTAAATCTTGTATAACTACAGTACATGAATTTGGCTTGTTGGACCATACTGCTCAATTGCTTAAATGTCCAATAAAAACAACATGTAGTATCAATAGATAGCGTATAAGTAGACGTGATTATAGTAGAGAGAATATATTTAAATTTAAAGCTTATTTAAATTGTTTATCATACTCAGGCGTATTTGAGTCTATTGATCCAAATGTAGACTATAAAAAAATTATGCAATCATTTTCTCTATTATATGAACAGTGTTTTCCTAAAATTTACTTTTAAGTTACATTAAATAAAAAACAAAAGTGGATATCAAGAGGTATACGAACACGTAGTAGAAGAAAAAGGAATTTACTTTGGAAATACAGGTTAAATCCTACCATTGACAATAAAAAACGTTTCTCAAACTATTCTAGGCTGTATAGAAAAGTTATTTATAGCTTCCAAATTAGTTGACAGAGTGCAACGTGGGCATTATCTGACTTCAGTGATGGTTTGGTGGGGTGTTAGCTACGAAGGAGTGACTGAGCCATATTTTTGTGAAAAAGGTATCAAAACATCGGCACAAGTGTGTCAAGATACCATTCTTGAAAAGGTAGTCAAGCCCCTTAACAACACCATGTTCAATAACGAAGTATGGTCCTTCCAGCAAGACTCGGCACCGGGTCATAAAGCTCGGTCCACGCAATCTTGGTTGGAAGCGAACGTTTCGGACTTCATTAGAGCTGATGACTGGCCGTCGTCTAGTCCCGATCTTAATCCACTGGATTATGATTTGTGGTTAGTTTTACAGAGTATCGCTTGCTCTAAGCGTCATAATAATTTAGAGTCCCTAAAACAATCCATACGATTGGCAGTGAAGAATTTTCCCATGAGAGTGCGTGTTTCTATTGATATCTGGCCTCAACGTTTAAAGGCCTGTATTGCAGCCAATGGAGACCACTTCGAATAAGCTTTTTATATTTTATATCGTTTTAAATTTATGTATTAAAGTAACACACTGTAAAAGTAATAAATGTTATTTGCAATTTAAAAAAAAATTTTCTTTGTTACAATATTTATGGCATGAGTCATCAGTCAGTCAAAGAATTAAATAATTATTTCGATAAGAATAGTTTACTTTGTAAGGAGCAAAAGGGATTTAGGCAGTATTAACAATAAATCTTGCTATCTACGACTTTTTACATCCAGTTATGAGTAATATGGATGAAAACAATCCGGTCTGTGCTATATACTGTGATATGACGCAGGCCTTTGATTATATGTCCCACGAAACATTAATAAGAAACCTAGATGCCTATGGTGTAAGAGGTAATTGCCAAAAGCTTATACATTCTTATCTCCATAACAGAGAACAGTATACAGAAATACGTACCATAGATCCTTTGAAAAAAAGAGAAGTAATATTATCATCAGGAAAGCGTATAGTTACATAAGGTGTACCATAAGGTAGTGTACTTGAACCGCTTCTTTTCACGATTGGTATTAATGACTTTCGGAAATCTATCGAACATCCAATGACTCTTTTTCCAGATGACAGTACCATCACTATCCCATTAAAATGTAAAGAAACATATAAAAATGATATTGTCAATACATTAACTAAATCTATAGAATGGCTAGATAATAATAATAATTTAAAAATTAATGTAAATAAAACAGTAATTATGTATTTTAGCCGTCTAATAACATCTGATTTTGACATTAAATATAATGACATTACTATTGACCAAGTTAATTCAACAAGATTCCTATGTCTAACAATTGATAGAAGGCTTAAATAGAAAAACCATATAAATATTACTAGCAATAAAATAAGTAGTTGTGCATATGCTATTATACACATAATCAAGGGTAGCAAATAAAGATTCTTTACTTACTGCCTACCGCGGACTAGTTGAGTCAAGACTTAGATATGGGATTATATTTTGGCGAAATTCAACAAACAGATATCATAATTAAAGTCCAAAAGAGGTGTATTAGAAGTATGTTTTTCATAAATATGACAGAAAGTTGTGCCCCTACATTAGAAAATATAAAATACTAACACTACCATCCTTTTATATATTTGAAGTAGTGATGTTTTTAAAAAGAAATTCTAGTTTATGTGACAAGACTACGCTTTGTATGCACAAATCACATACTGCCTTAATGAGCTAAAGTATTTTTTGTATGGCTGCTATTCTTTTGAATAAATTGCCTAAATGTTGGAAAGAACTGAATCTTGTTGCATTCAAGACAACTGTAAATTTCTGATTACAAAGGCAGAACCCACAGAGACAGAATACCTTAACAACACACAAATAAATAAATTTTGATTTTTGCTTTTTAATTTGACGATTGTACTATTTTAATCTTTATTATTATTTTATAATGACAATTTGTATGCCGTTGCACGGCAAAATGTATATGGGACATTTTATTAAAGTGAAACTTTTATTACATCGTCTCAAACTTTTTCGTCTGCGTGTTGCATGTCGCGTGACGGTGACGTTTTTTCACGTCTATTATCGTTTATTTATATTAATTAATTACCCAAATATACACTTTATTTTTGTAAATAAATACCGTAAAAACATGTAGAAAAACACCCCCAGACGAGGGATCGAACCCGCCCCGACCTTGTGTTATCGGTAGTGCGGTTTACCGATGCACCACGAGGGCCGTATGTATAATCGTCTAATTACCGTCCTCTTTACCAATTTCGACACATTTTCTAGGATCGGGTTTGTTTGTTTGTTTGTTTGTTTTTTACATACATACATATACGTACGTACGTATTGCAGGCGGAGAAAAAAAAAATTATATTATTTATAAATTGTGTTTTTATAAATTGTGTTTTTTGAAAATTATATTTAAGTACGAATTACATACTATTTGAAAATTATATTTAAGTACGAATTACATACTAATAAAATAATGAAATATCAATAATATTTTTCGATCTTACCGACAGAATAATAAATATATACTAATATATACTATGTACTAACATATTATATTAGAAACATATACTTAATTTTTTGCAGTGATAAACTGTAATAAAAGCAAAGCAAACACACATTGACTTCGTGTTAGTTAACAACGCCATCTGCTGGAATAGAAATTTCATGAAAATCGTTGGAGCCGATTCCGAGATTCCAATTTTATATATATATATATACAAGAATTGCTCGTTTAAAGATATAAGATAAGATAGTGCTCTTTATATATGTATTTGTCACATTTTCATAATAAATCGAAATATCATATTTACTGGAGGAAAAAATATCGTTTTGTTTTGTAAAGATCCTTTGTTGTAATGTTGTTAACGTTTAATAGGTGTCGCGTTATCCCTAGTGCCGTAGCTGGAATACTTGTCGATTCGGGCGACATCTATCGATATAATACGATATTACGGCAGAATCATCAATAGTAGCAACCTAGTAGATGGCGCCATCTAGGAATTATTGTCGTGACCACGTAAAATAAAAAACATTTATGAAACCCTATTAACAAATACTAGATGGCAAGTAAATTAAAATAGCGCTTATCGCACAATCCCCTGAAAGCCGGTGACGTCCGGTTCGAAAACGAAGCCAAAGCAAACTTTAAAAAAAATTGCTGTGAAGTAACTGTTTTACACTGTTGCACTCTAAAAAAATATAAATGTTAATCATTTTATCAGAATCATCAATTTAAAAAACTTACTAACTAAATTATTGAAAAATAATTATTGAAAAAATATTTTGTTTATGTATATTTAAAAAGTAGATTTAAAAATCAATAACCCAAGACTCAATTTTAAAAGTTTCACTTTTACGGTGGTTTCATAAAACCACACAATTTTTTAATTTTTCATCATCTTTTCATCATCAATTCAACCTGCATTTTGAGCAAATAAATTTTATTTTATTTATTTATTTTATGTTACGTTATTTGAATTGATTCTTAAAGTATTATTGGTTAACCATGAAATAATAGAATCGAATGAGTTATTGATATCATAATCATAGTTTTTTTGGATCATTACAGGTTGCACGTTCCCTGTCCTAACAGTGATTTTGTTTATAGACCCTCCGACCTGAAAATTTATGGCCGCACTCCAACCGAAGTTAAAGTGCGGCACCAAAGACGGTAGGTCTTGCCGCCACCTCAAGCGTATAGCCCATGATGGTGCAGTATATATGGCTGCAGTGATTGTGCTATCGTCAGCAAAAAGAGTCATAATATGTTGTGATATTGATTTAGGCATGTCATTTATATATATTAAAAATAAAAGCGGGCCAAGGACACTTCCCTGAGGAACTCCGCATAATATACTAAGTTCTCTTGAACTGTAGGTTATTTCTTCATTACAATTAACGTAAACATTGATATGACAGTTACTTGTGTTCTGTAGTGTTAGATAGGATATTAATAGTTTTAAAATATTTCCCCTTATACCTTAGCATCCCAGCTTATTTCTGAGTATATTAAAGTTCACGTAGTGAAAGGCTTGGGTCGTATCACAAAAAGCAGTACATACTGGAATATTTTTATCCATATTTAACATGATATTATGTAAAAATCATATATTGCCATATTGATGGTCATGTTTTTGATAAAATATTATAGCGAAAATGAATAGTCAAATCAACTCAACCATGGTACTTGTTATTAATTTATTTTTATAAAAATTACACCCATATATGTTAAAATATTTTAATATAAAAGTAACTAAATGCTTCGATGTGCTCGGGTGGCTGATCTAGACCCGAGTAGAATAATAAAAAAATTGAGTGACTCCAAAGTTACCTCTATTCACCTCTGGTACATACATTGTTCAGTGTGCATTTCAAGTTATCTAAAGTTAAAAAAATAAAACTTATAAAATAGATTATATCACTGTATAGAATATTAATATCTTGGACACACATCACACAGCGCCCTCCAGTTCCAAACTAAGCAACTAAATGCTTGTGCTATGATTACTAGATAACGGATACTAATACATATATACTTTTCTTTTGTAAATACATACTTATAATACATAGAAAAACACCCAGACGCCGCACAAATATTCATGTTTGTCACAAATATTGGTGCTCGGGTGGGAATCGAACCCCCGAGCTCAGTGCTGCAGCCGGTAGTTTTACCAATGCGCCACGAGGCCCGTGAGCCTTTTTTGCATACATATATGACTTCACGTCTTTTTCTACCCGAAGCAGGCAGTGGCCTCTCTATTAAGAATCTACTTTCCGAATTTCACGTCCCAAATGGAATAGGTGGCGGAACTTATTTCCATAGATCCGAGACAATTTGTCTGTCATCGATATTTATCACAAATAACTTCCGAAAAGGATTTCAAAAAGTCATTGGTGTGAGCGAGGATTCAAACCTATTCTTAATTCAGAAGCGGAGTGCTTGACCATTGGACTACGGAGATCATATTATTATGAAGTATATTTATTGTTAAATTTTTGTCGAAGATTTAAAACAAACAAATCTGGTCACTAACCCATGTAAGGTCTTCACAAAGAAGGATTTGATTAAAGCGTTGTATGAAGCTGGAACGAACCTTGCCGTGAAGACCTTGTATCCAAAAGCACAAAGTATATGCGTATGCCATTTACTTACGAAAATTTCTTCGCTATAAGATAATTTTTACCTAGAAATTGAGCAAATAAATATTAAATAACATAGTGAATTATTATAGTCTCGGTAGTCCAGTGGTCAGGCACCACGCTTCTAAATCAATAAATCGCGGGTTCGAATCCTGGCTCACACCAATGTCTTTTCGAAATTATTTTTGGAAGTTATGTGTGATATGTATAGACAACTGAAAACTTTGTGCCTGGTATGGCAATGGGTTTGTTACGTATTCCATTTGGGATATAAACTTAACGGCGAGACGTGTCTTAAAAGCCGCTGCCTACACCTTCGGGTAGGAAAATGTGAGAAATTATGTTTTATGTATGTTTTAGTTTTACAGGCTGGCGACGAACTTTTAATTGCGACAAATTCCTGCTAGTAATACCATTATGTACAAACTTAATAAGTTTTAAATTTATAGAACATTTAAGATTGCTTATAGAAAGAGTTACAATGGTAACAAGCAGCTACTTACAGGAAATGGTAGTCCAAATGCATTAAACATTACAAGTAAAAAAACTGCGAAAAGCAAACATCCAAGTAGCCAAAATGTCAATTGGCAGGCCGTAGCACAGCTGTAACAACGAAAAACAACTTCACGGCAAGTCGCTTACAGGGTAGGGTAGGCGAAATGAGCCGCAATGAGACACGATTTCCATTGTGTTTCGTGCGCTTCTTTAAATTTTAAAATTAGTGGTTATAACATTATCAGTATTTACACCAAGACTTTCGCTTGATAGGTACAGATAACTACAAGGTAAAGATAACTAATCCTGAGATATAAATTCTATATGAATATGAATTAATAATTTGGACATCATATTACTTAGGGGAAGAGGAATAGGGTATTTACCCACATTTATGTTTATAGATATTTTACCATTCAAGCTAAGAACACTTATTGCAAGTTTGGGTAAATTTGTGGTAACAAAATTAAGCGCGTCGTTTAACAAGGTTATAAGGAAGGTATTGGGATTGAAAGAGAGAGTGTAAAAGTAAAGAAGGGACATATAGAAAGTAAGAATGGTGAAAGGTTGACTAAGCAGATAAGCATTGCAGAAGCGGAATCATCGAAAATCGAGGACTGTCGAATGAGTTCTTGAGGAAGGTGATGTCAGGAGCCTTAAAAACCAACGAACGTGTATATGACAAGAGTTACGGAAGTCGAAGAAGCGAGTGAAGTATGTAAAAAACAATCCACTCTGTTCTCTCTGCCTACCCCGCAAGGGACTTGGCGTAAAGTTAAGTATGTATCTAATGAGAGGTGCATGGAGGCTGCATATTCGTCGAAATGTCGGGATCATTATAAGATAACATTAATAAACAACAAAAAGTAGATTTAATGAACTACTAAAATGTAACCTTGTAGCAATCGTTCGTCAGTTTATTCGCGACTGTTTCAATACTCACAATAAATTCAAAGATTCATTAGTCTAGTCTTGTACTTAAAATGTTACGTCCTATTTAACTCACCACATTTTTTATATTTACTTAAAATGTCATAGACTTTGTTGATTGTCTATTAAACTGTCTATTAAATAAACTGTATTCGTGTAGTATCTAATTATCCCTCTATGATTTTGTTTGAATTTGGCCATTGATTTACAAAATTAACTTATTTGAAATCATACAAATATAACAACAAATAAATCTTCATATCTATGTCAGAGTGTTGTCGAGTTGTCTATTCTTTGTATTGATTAATATATCATAGTTCGCAGTGAAATATTGTAGTAAAGAGTTATATACCTTTTTCCATAATCATTACATAGTTTAAAACAAAGTCACTTTCCGCTGTCTGTCCCCTTATATGCTTATATCTTTAAAACTACGCAACGGATTTTGATGCGGTTTCTTTTAATAGTTAGAGGGTGTCAACGGGGTGGTTTTGATCTATAATTCATGTATAATAGTAGTAAATAAAGTGATAATTTTCAAGATTTAGAACTTTAATCGCAAACGCTGCCTGAACCCTAAGTGATAAATCGAAACAACGTACTACATTATTATACATTAAAAGGTCTACAAAAAAGTCCGCGAGGGCATATGTCTATCTCTTAGGGATAACCCACAATGAGCATTTTTATTGTTTTACTTTTTACGAGAAATAATGGCCTATTTACAAAGCGATTTTAAATTATACAGCATTAACTTTCGTCCAAATAAGACTTAACGTCTAACGTCTTAGATAGATTGTGCATGTAATATAGATGATCCTGGCCCTTTACAGCATGCAATTTAAACGAATATTTTCGAAGATATTGCAGTATTAACATAGCGGGACAGCAGTTATTACTTTTGATGCGGAACAAAGTTCGCCGGGTCAGCTAGTCTTTTACAAATTGAAGTAAGTCTGTCGCTGATGTGGTGCTGTAGGGAATGGAGCTTTTTATTTCATCCTCAGTGGTGCCAGTCGTTATTAAGTCGGGGCAAAAACAGCGGCGTCACAGGATTTAAATAGTAAATCCCGGCTATTCTAAGAAGAGGTACAACAATGCATCCAGATCCTTCAAAAGAGTTATAGCCACAGCAAGTCTCAGTACATAACATAACTTCACGCCTTAAGCATCGTTTCGCCGTTTTGTTTTCGTCCCAAATGGAATCGGTGGCGAACCTATTGCTATACCGGGCCCAAAGTTTTCAGGCATCGTTTATTACTCTTAACTTCCGAAAACAATTTCAAAAAGTCATTGGTGTGAGCCTGTGTCGGGATTCGAACCCGGACCTCTGGATCAGAAGCCGTGTGCTCTTCCACTGGACATAGTAAAGTACATAGGCAAAATTGGCGAGAAATTAATTCGCTTTTCCTCGGGAACTCTTCAGTTCTATTCTCTCGCCAAGGCTCTCCTTGGGAGAAATTCCCCTAAGCCTTCTTGTCCATCTTTGCAATTAGTCTAAGACGCTAAAGAGAAAGCCGCTTGGAACTCTTTTTACGACGATAAGGGGAATATTCCACCGATCATTTCTCGATATGGACATCCCATGCCGGAAAATCGTTTACGGCAAAGTACCGTACGGCGCATACTTTTCTCCCTGGATGTCCGCAAGTACGGGCCTGACGAAATCTCAGCAATCGTGCTGAATAGGTGTGCTCTAGTTGGCACCGGTTTTAACGCGTCTTTTCCGGTACTCCTACTTTTTCGGCGCTGCATCTGTAACATGGAATCTAATCTATTTATAAATGGTTGATCATCAGGGGTATAACTACTGCCGTATCAATAATCATATCCCACCACGGGTAAAAGAACATCATGCGCGCCTTTGGAGGCCTTAAAAGTTTGATATAGAAATCCTCCAACGAGTTTTCATACCGGTCCGCTCCAAGCTACCCTAAGCAGTTATCAAGTTACTAAATCGAGAGATGGTAAGATAATTGACTGGTTAACTGTTTGATATTAAATATCTGTAACAGCAGTATGATACTGCTATTACAGCAGCTGCTAATTGGTGAACAAAGTTCTCCTGTTGGACCCATGTCCAGCAGCAGAACTTTGTTCACCAATTAGAGGTCACGGACTTACACTTTATTATCATCAGATCATTGTTCCATATTGATAACGTTTAGTGTAGAAGAGTCTGTTGCTATAGTTGTAATGTATTAATTACTACTATCATCATCATCATTTGCCTTTTGAGGTCCACTGCTGGACAGGCCTCCCCCATAGAGTGCCACAACTGCTGGTCCGTTCACTCATGGAGGGTTTTTGCCATAATCGCCACGCTTGGCAGGCGGGTTGGCGATCGCAGTAGGCTGTATATTTTGTTGAGAGAGAATGCTGCTGCCCATTCTTCCAGCCTTTTCCCTTAGTCGCCTTTTACGACACCCACGGGAAGAGATGGGGTGGCGGTATTCTAAGCCGGCGCCACACAGCACAATTACTACTAGAATAATATAATTTTGCATGTTACAGAATACCCTGAGATATATAGTTAAACAATTTGAGGTACACACACACACACACTGCAGGAACACTTTTCAACAAAATAAATATGCAGCACCGAACAATACTTTATTTGTTTATTAGTGCTTAAATAAAACAAATGCAGCAGCTACCATTTTTTTATAAACTATACTTATGTATTGTACATTATATAAATATAAGAATAATTAATTAAAAATAGTCTATATTAGGTATGTATTGAGTGCAACTTCTTTCATGGCGCTTCGGCTGGTAGTCGGCAAATTCGCTAAAGGCATAAAGACGGACATGTCCTCTCACCGCTACGGTGTTCTTCAACGTGCTTTAAATTTATCTAAAGTTATGTAAGATACAATATTAATAAGAATTAGAACATTAAATTTAACAGCGGTAAAACTAAGCACTTCGCTGCATGAATGGGCTGGCTCGACCGGTGCATAACCACGCCTCTTAGAAAATCGTCGTAAAGTGGCTCATGCCGCGTTTCTTTCTGTGAGAAAGGAACCCGGAGGCCAACCTCCCTTCCCCATCCTTTCCCATCCTACTTCCTTAAAGGGCGGCAATGCAACTGTAACAGTATATGTGTTGCAGTTGTCCACGGGCGGCGCTAGTCACTTACCATCAGGTGACACGCCTGCCCGTTTGCCTTCCTATCCCATAAAAAAAATATAATTATTACAACATAGTTGTAATATTGGTACGTGCTTAAAACTATCCATAATTGATACATATTATGTTCAATATTTATTGTGAATCATCGGCTGAGATTGTATCAACTGAGAATTTAAAGTATCTGATTTTCTTTTCTTTTATATCCCGCGCCATCTTTACACTTCACCATCATCATCATCATAAACCTTTCGAGGTCCACTTCTGGACGTAGGCCTCCCCCATAAAACGCCATAACCTGTACCAAAATGTCCATTCGCAGTCATTCCCATCACTCTCATTGTAACATGACTTTTTACTTTCTGATGTGTCCTTACATCCAACATGTCCGTACCCCGTTAATCTACCACTTCAATTATTTCGGTGACTGGTGCTACTTTTAGGCTTCCTGTCGATATTACTCATTTTCCTATTTTATCACTATTTTAAGTGTAATTATACGAAGTAACATAACATAACTTCACGCCTTTTGTTATCCGAAGGTGTAGGCAGCGGCTGTTAAGCCTCGTCTCGCCGTTATGTTTACGTCCCAAATGGAATAGGTGGCGAACCTATTGCCACACCGGGCACAAAATTTTTCAGTCATCAATATTTATCACACTTAACTTCCGAAAACAATTTCGAAAAGTCATTGGTGTGAGCCAGTGTCTGGAATCGAACCCCGGACCTCTGGATCAGAAGCCGTGTGCTCGACCACTGCGCCACCGAGACTTCAAAGTACTACATAAAGTAATTTTATTGATTAACGATTTAGAGAATTTTACTTATGTTGTTACTAAAAAAATTCCAATCACAGCAATCCACAGATAATTTAGTCAATAAAAAATATAATAATACCTGTTTGAAGTCTTCCTTAAGAACTATTTCATCGATTTCGCCAAACTGTGTGTGTTAAGTGATGAACTTAAAAACAGCAACGCAAATTATCAGCAATTATCGTTTGCCATTTGCATATGAAAATTTCTTCTCTAAGAGCCGACTTTAATCTGTAAATTTTTAAATCTTTGATGACTTATTACGAAACATGCCGCAAGTTCAAACAATATTATATTATTTAGTTTATTAATTTCATCATCATTCATCATTTGCCTTTTGAGGTCCACTGCTGAACAGGCCTCCCCCATAGAGTGCCACAACTGCTGCTCCGTTCAATCATGGGGGGTTTTTGCCATAATCATGGCGGGTTGGCGATCGCAGTAGGCTGTATTTTGTTGAGAGAGAATGCTGCTGTCCATTCTTCCAGCCTTTTCCCTTAGTCGCCTTATAAGACACCCACGGGAAGAGATGGGGTGGCGGTATTCTAAGCCGGCGCCACACAGCAAATGTATTTTAAATTAATAGTTTATTAATTTAGTTGATTCTTTTTACACCAACACGTGTACCATTAACTTTGGTTGAGACATGTAGCTCACTACATAAATAGGTCAGCTCGGCGCAGTGAAATACTACGACCTATAAGAAAATCGACGTAAACTAGCTCATGTCCCGTTCCGTTTGTTGTGAAAGGAATCTTGTGACCGGTGGACTAGGCTAGTCGCTTTTCACTTTTTTTTTGTTATGGGATAGGAGGGCAAACAAGCAGGCGTGTCACATGATGGTAACCAATCAACGCCGCCCATGGACACCAGCAGCACATATAGTGTTACTGTTGTGTTACCGACTATTAAGGGATACGGGATAAGGAAGGATGGGGAATGATGCTTGGCTCTACCACTGTTAAACCCAGACTTTCCTTCCTTTTCCCGTAAATAAACTTAATCGTAACAAAATTTCCATGGTTACTCAGTGTAAAAAAAGTTCACTCACATTAAACGGCAATGGTATTCCACAAGCCCAAAGTATTATTAAAATGATAAGTCCCACTGTGAAGCATCCCAGGACACTCAAGAAGAAGCCCAATAAACATATAAAAACTTGACAGCATATATTCATAAGACAACTGTAACAATTTAAATAATTATTAGCTTTAGTTTTAATTGTTATTTTTTTATCTGCCTCAGAGAAGGGCCTTAGTGGCGCAATCGCGGTTTTTATTAGACATTTGACTTGCTTCTTGAGCGGTAGTAAGTGTCATTTTAATTTTAATTTAATATTTTCAGCAGTTTTTTTATTTTTCTATTTTTCTTTGAATACTAGATTTATAATATTTCAATAACTAATTTCAGTGTTTCTTCATATTATTATTAGTCTCAGAAAGGTTAACAGACGGTCAGAGTTAAGTTATATAATATAATAATATTAATAATATATCTTGGACAAAATACACACAGCGCCCTCTAGTTTCGGTTGCGACAGTTGCGGTTGCCACAGTCTCGGTGGCGCAGTTGTTGAGCACACGGCTTCTGATCCAGAGGTCCGGGGTTCGATTCCAGACACTGGCTCACACCAATGACTTTTCGAAATGGTTTTCGGAAGTTATGTGTGATAAATATCGATGACTGAAAAACTTTGTGCCCGGTATGGCAATAGGTTCGCCACCTATTCCATTTGGGACGTAAACATAACGGCGAGACGAGGCTTAACAGCCGCTGCCTACACCTTCGGGTAACAAAAGGCGTGAAGTTAAGTATGTGTGTATGTATGCCCTCTAGTTCCAAAATAAGTAACTTTTGCTATGGATAACTGATATGAATACGTATATAGTTTTTTTTAGAAAAACACCTAGATGGCAGCTAAATTTGACAAAAATATATCGACGGTTCCACCACTCGGGTGGGGATGGAACCTGCCAACCTCGATTCTGCAATTGGTAGTTTTTTTTACCAATGCACCACGAGGCTCGATAAGTATTAAAGCTAATTGGTGTGAATGAAGCTTAAAAATAAATGAAAGTAAAAGTAAAGAGGACATTCACAAAGACGAATTTGTAACCGAGTTATCCAAATTTATTCTATGGAACCGTATTTTTAAGGCAAATAGTAAATAGCATGCTTCTTTTTCAGTTCAATTTAAAAAAATAACACCTAATAATACAAAATAACATATATTTCTCCTAGTCAACTTACCACATTTTTAATATTAAAATTGTTCAATATTTTAATTATTTAATCTTCGTTGATAGAAAAGATTACAGCCTCTTTATTGAATCGTTTATTTTCAATATTTGCGTGTACATTTGGTTATTAAATGTGGAAATTATTAAATTAATACTATGTATACAAAAAATAAATATTTTTATTTCTGACAGAGTGTTATCAAGTTCATAGGTCAAGTTGTCTACTTCAATTTACATTATCTATTGTAGTTTGACAGTGTAATAAGTTGTGAACACTGAAGTAGGAAAACTATGGAAAAGAAATGTCAACATAAAATGCGTGCCTATCCTAGTTTTCCAATTACAGCATTATAGCGCATTCTCGGCTACGCACAATTGGGCACTCGAAAAAGTAGTGCTTTCGCATGATGCGTGCCATGGATACCAACATTACCAACTCATTGACAGAAAATTATTAAGTTTTTTTTCTCTATGTTGGCATTGATCACAATATTTTAAATAAATTTTCGTTAGAAATAACAGAACATAACTTCACGCCATTGTTACCCAAAGGTGTAGGCAGCGGCTGCTGAGCCTCGTCTCACCGTTATGTTTACGTCCCAAATAGAATCATACCGGGTACAAAGTTTTCAGTCATCAGTATTTATCACACATAACTTTCCGAAAACAATTTCGAAAAGTCATTGGTGTGAGCCAGTGTCAGGATTCGAACCACGACCTCTGGATTTAGAAACCGTGTACTCGACCACTAGACCACCGAGACTTAATAATAATGACTTTAGAAATAATAATATTTGATAAAAAAATTATAGCGTTCATTTCGTTGTAGTTTTTTGGAAATAATCAAAGTTAATTCAACCTGTGTTAAAAAAGTAATATAAATATGGATGAAGGTACAAGCATTGACTTTTTCTATTCCACATTTAATGTGAACACTGAACTTAGCGCACTCTACTGGCGCATTTTAACACCAATGCGCGTTCCAATTAGGCTTCAGCACAATTCCGCATTGTGCGTCGCATAATGCTCTGTAATTGGAAGACTTACGCTTTCTGCCAACTTACGTGGTGCTTTAAAAATTCGTATTTCCAACTACTAATTCCATTAGTAAAAACTAGATAGATATTTGTCTATATGTGTACCTTCAAAATTGATGTTATTGCGTTCGGTTTGTGATCTCAGTTTATCCAAAATTAACAAAAGTATGCTCTCAAGGTGTTTAGAAATTTTCTATTATACTTGGGACAAACTTTTGGGATCATGACACTGCCATAAAGAATAGTGGTATGTTAATCGCCCATTAATGCAGAGGCCCGCGAGCGGTCTTGGAACGAGGGTCCCTACCCATGGGGGCGACCATACAAAATGGTCTTGAGCAAGTTGACTCTCTGGTGGCCGCCACGGGGCCCCGACAGCGAGCGTACGCTCAGGTACGCCGAGCTGGTGTGGCGATCATCATCGGACGGATCTGCGAGCTGCGCCTTAAGATAACGTCTCACAAATGTGAGGCGCAATCTTCAGGCTACCGCAATAATATGCATGATGCACATCGAACTCAATAAAAACATATTTCATAGACAAATACCTTTAATTATCAAACATAGACTACATTTATCTAACTGCATTATTAGGTATATATTGTTTGCTATAAAATCAGTCATGAGTACAAAAGAAGATTAAACAACAAAGCTTATAATTAATAAAATAGAAGTTTTTCGTGTTTTTAATTTTAGTCAATATCTGAAATGAAAGAAAAGTTGTACTTTTGTATTAAAAGATAAAAATAAACAAGATTGATTATTGACATCTATTAAAAACAAAGTCAGTACATTGATGTTGTTTATATAGATTTTGTTTTGGACCTCCATATATGTGATATTTGCATAAGGCATATATGCATTTGTCGATAGCCACAATTATTTATGATGATTATGAAGATCTTTAGGCTATTTGATGTATCTATATAACTCCTTGAATTTTTATTTGTACAGTTACGCTATAATCTTGATTACTTGACTAAGCAGTAGAGTGAAAAAGTGGCAGGACACATGAGACGAGGGTCACGAGACACTTTCCTGGACCAAATTGAACGTGTCCTTATGTCGGGAGCCTTAAAATCTGACGAAAGAGGACAAGAGTTACGAAAGTCAAAGAAGCGTAAAAAGTGTCAAGTCAACTATTTTCTTACACTAACTTTTTCTTCTATATCCATTCCACCAGCCTTAACACCATTGCTATTACTATGATGAGTACAACCAGTAATATGAAACTTATCAGGCCGGGACAATTGAATAGGTAGCTGGAACAGAAACAATATTTAATAGCATTATTCCCCCTGTGCTTTCTTTTTTTTGGTTACGCGAGGATATGCTTTATGCATATCATAGTGGTAGTGTAGGACTGATAGTATCGCTGAGCCTACCGCCTCCTTCAGAAGCATAACCCTCTTTGTAGAAGCGCAAGAGCCGTCGCGCCTAGAAATATATCGTTCGGTAGACCCTGTGCAGGTGCCTCAGCAGTAGCCATCAGTGGGAGGCCCTCTTGAGGTCGCGAGAACTATCGGAGGCCCTATACAAGACCACGGATCTTACGACGCCGCCGTAGAGGCGGCGAACACCTTTTCCTGGTCTCGCAAGCTTGGGCAGCTGGCGGTGAAGCGCATTCGCTACCCTAAGCTAAGGATTTTCCGAAATTCTACCACTGAGAAAGTAACAAAAGGGAGCACAGTTTATATGAGGAAACGTGATTACTTGCTTTAATTATCTTGGTTTTTTTACACATAAATTAACCCTAACTTTGGTTTAAATATTATCACGCTACTACTAATTATTATGTGAAAAACACTAGTCTTTTTCGAATTCTACCCAAAAAAGAACGTAATTACAGTATAATTATATTATTACGAGAAAACCACATTACTTGATCTAAGTGTCTTCATTTTTTTCACACAAATGCAATATTCCACTTTACATATTACTAGCTGACCCGGCGAACTTTGTACCGCATCAAAAGTAATTTTCACAGAGTTTAGAATTAAAGAGCTAAATTTTGAAAAATTTCACTTTTTCTTTACTACATTATACATGAATTTTATACATAGAAACCACCCCGTTGAAACCCGGTACCTATTAAAAAACCTGCATCGACAAGACCTAAGCATATACCTAAAAAGACAGACAGCAGAAAGCGACTTTGTTTTACACTATCTATTGATCATATTGTTACCACTAATTATTATGCGTAGAATGCCTTTTTGTAGTAAAGATATATAATAAGGCTGTACAAAGTTCGCAGGATCAGCTAGTAGTATTATATTTCTCCTAGTCAACTTACCACATTTTTAATATTAAAATTGTTCAATATTTTAATTACTATTATCTTCGTTGATAGTAGAGACTGCAGCCTATAGGTATCTGGTAGGCAAAAACTGTATAAGTGGCTGTATACAAGGAACCGTTTTATTCCCAATATTTACGTGTACATTGGCTATTAAATGTAGAAATTATTTATTACAATGTTTACAAAAAATAAATATTTTTATTTGTGACAGCGTGTTGTCTACTTCAACTCTATTATCTATTGTAATTTGACAGTGTATTAATTTGTGGACAGCAAGGACTTGATCAGAAATTACTTAAAACAATTCTTTTAATTATCGTTATCAGATGAATTCTGATCGCACGCACGAAAAACTTGGACCTATTGTCACGTTCCGCTTGAGCCGAGCGTGCAAGCGAGACTACAAGCGATAGAGAGGCATGACCGGTATTTTAAATAGAGATAAATTTACATACAGTTAGTTTTCGGTTATGTGATCCATACATAGTGGAGTTTCATTTTTTATTACTAGATTTGGAACACGCGTGAAAATAAACTAACATACATAACTTCACGCCTTTTTTTACCCGAAGGTGTAGGCAGCGGCTGTTAAGCCTCGTCTCGCCGTTATGTTTACGTCCCAAATGGAATAGGTGGCGAATCTATTGCCATACCGGGCACAAAGTTTTTCAGTCATCGATATTTATCACACATAATTTCCGAAAAGAATTTCTAAAAGTCATTGGTGTGAGCCAGTGTCTGGAATCGAACCTGGAACTCTGGATCAGAATCCGTGTGCTCGACCACTGCGCCACCGAGACCACAAAATAAACTAAATAGTCTTTATTAAATAACACTACTTAAATAATTACACGAATGAATTGCAATTACTGCTATCGCAAAATTGGGCACGATATGTGCCATTACAAATGAAATCACATTCATCAGTCTCAATAAACATTTTTTCATAGAAACATACCTTTAATTATCAAACATAGGCTACATTCATCTAACTGTATTATATATTTAATGGTTAATTAAAACATTTGTTTAGAAAAGGTCTATAAACATTTGCTATGAAATCAGACATCAGTAGAAAAGAAAAATAAACACCAAAGCTTATAATTAAATGCAACCATTAGTGATGTAATTTTCTACACCAACTTTTTCCTCTAAAGAACTCCCAGCACCTTCAATACCATTACAATTATAATGATAAGTACAACCAGTAATATGAAACTCATAATAGCACAATTGATTACAGGGCTGTAAAAGAAAACATTATTAATATCTTGGTAATGGCAGTGTCCATCGATTCCTAACCGGAGGTGGGAAAAATATCGATCACTGATCAATAATTATGCCAGGTTAATGGCAATAGGTTACGTCACCTACTATAATGGAATAATATTCGACATGACGAGAAATAAATGTCGCTGGCTTCATTTGAACGTGTGGATTTGTTTTATAAGCAGATCACCTGATAGTTAGCGACTAGTGCTACCTATGGACTTAAGAATTTCAGCTGGACAGCCTCGTCGTGCGGCGAATCTGCGCAGCGCCATAATCGTCGAATTGGCGGTAAGATTGGAGGTAATTTCAAGGTGTACTGTCCTTGCGGTCAATCACGTGAACAAAGCGTCGTATCTCTCTTAAAGTTGTCCTTCAATCGTTACTGTTACTGGGCCGAAAAAATCAAGTAGTGCATAGGTAAAAAGCCTATTATGGTGCGCTAGGCGAGCTTTAGGTTCCGGTGGGCCTTTTTTGTTCGGCACTGTAAGCACCCGTTTATAACTTTTTCCTACTATGTAGGCTTCCTATGTATGCGGTCTATACATGATTTTCCAATTTTATGGTCACCATCTAAGACAGGCGGTCTCTTCATTATTTCTGGAAGATTTTCTGCTGCTAATATTCGACTACGCAGACAGATGATGCCCTCCGCGAAGTCGATTGCTAAAGACTATAAACGGCTGTCTCTAACTACGTTTTCTACCACTCCGGGTATCTTGCGAGTCTTCTTGTAATGCCGGTAACGTTGCGAATCGATTAGTTTTCATGGGTTGTCAGAGCAGCGCTATGTTTCATCACTGGTATGTTTTCTTATTTGAACTATTATGCCAGTCGGTATTCATCCTGATAGTTATATGAATCTGAATAGGTGAATCTGACGATACAGTTTTGGTGTTTTATATAAGACCTGTTCATTAGAAGTTCTACACTAGGCTATGAATTATCGGACCCTTGTTCTATAGGCGAACAACCCGACGCACATACCGAATGGACCCCTATGTCGTGGACGTACCACCTGTCCGGACAAAGCAGTTTATCATACGCACATATCAAGGCTGTACTACTTTAGAGCCGCTCCCGCTTTGAATACCCGTTTGGGCCTGGGATCTTTTTTTATAGTAGAAGGAGCAAACGAACTTGCGTGTCACCTGATCGAAAGTGACTACCGCCGCCCATGGGCATCTGCAATACCAGGAGAATCACATCAGCGTTGCCGGCTGTTCCCATATTTTCTGTTTGGTTTTTTAATGTTATTATGCGTTTTCTCGTTTATGGTATCCCTATTAACACTTGTTCTGAGAGCCATTGCAACGAGTATTGATAAAAACATCTTGCGCTTCAACATATATAGCCGTACTTTCTGAGCTTGCAGCACCAAATATTATTCTTTTCATAAAATATTCTTTCTCTTCGATCTCCTCTCCACAAGTAAATGTCCCTATGTTTTAGCCTGACTCGCACTCGCATAAAATTTTCAGATATGTTAACGGAATCTTAACATCACGCCTGGCAAAGATTACAAAAGCCGGCTGGTTCGATCGACCAACTCGCAGTTCTCGTGACACTATGTACTCCCAATGGTCTGTTCCCACCAAGATTCCGGGTTGTGCTAGATCGTAGCACACCCTATCAGTAGGTAGGTCTCGCAGGTGTTCTTGTTCAAGCAGTGACGTCAGACGTTGTGAGTAGAACGTCGTTGAGTACGACTCTTTGGACTTGGCGGCCGCATCTGTGAATACGCTTGAAGGGTAGGCAAAGAGAAGCAGATGACATTACAGATTTGACACGCTTCTTGAGCGATTTAATTTGAAATATAATTTCCGCAGTTTTCTCTTTTTCTTTATTTCATTTTTCCATTTCATTTCACGTTGCTATGATATTACAATAAATAATGTCAGTGTTTCTGTATATTACTGTCAGAAGGGTTAGCCAAATAAGTATGAAATTTTGTACAACATATAAATAAGATATTCACACAGACGAATTTGTAACCGAGTGATCCAAATTTATGAAATCTATTAAACTTTACTTACATTAAAAATTTATTACTATTTATTTAAAATATTATTCTCCTTTTCCTACTCTAATTATTAGATAAAAATAGACACATAGTATTATATTTTTCCTATTCAATAACATTACAACAACTTTTTATGGATTATATCGCGTTTATTTAGAACTTATTTTCTATTTATTTCCCGACGTTTCGAACTCTTTACAGAGATCATTTTCATTCGTGAAAATAAACGTGGTTTTAAATAAACGCGATATAATCTATAAAGAGTTGTTTTAATGTTATGAATGTGGTTCGCGGAAATCTGAGAAATAAATATGTCCTAGTCAACTTACCACATTTTTAATATATTAAAATTGTTCAATATTTTAATTATTATTTTAAACTTTGTTGATAGTAGTGATTCCAACCAATAAGGTGTTATTAAGCAAAAACGGCTATATAAGTCACAATGAATCGTTTATTTTCAATATTTGCGGGTACGTTTAGCTATTAAATGTGGAAAATAATCAATTAATATAACGTATACACAAAAAAAATATTATTTTTATTTCTAACAGAGTATTGTCAAGTTTCTCATTCTATTATCTATTGTAGTTTGGCCATAGATTTCGCATAGACTGTGGAAAACAAAGAATTGGAATTGGTTCTACTCAGAAATTCCGTCACGTTCCGTTTGAGCCGAGCGTACAAGCGAGACAACGGCACAAGAGATAGAGAGGCATGACCGGTCATTGCTACTGCGTTACTTTTGTGACGTGTCTATATCTCTGCCACAGTTTATTCTCAATTCATCTAAGAAAAGTATATTGTCCAAGTATAGTGTCCCAGTTTAATAATAGGTCGCCAATAATAAATGGACAACGACGCCCGACGAAACCAGTCATGAGTAGTCTAGATAATTGAAATTAGTAGTTCGAAATGCAAATTTGCAAGTCAGCGCGTAAGCTGAATGGAATGGAATGGCTCTTAATAGGCGCTGAACTCAAAAGTAGATATATCTAAATCCTAACCATGCTCTTGTCTCTGCTTGTGTGACATCAGACACTTTTGACTACTTTTTTTCACTCACTTCTGAAAAGTCATGGTGTCAGGAGACGACTTTCTTTAGTTACAGAGCCCCAGAATGTTGAACTATGATAATTTACACGCAATATTGAATTTTATTTTGCACCTTTACACTCTTAATGCCCGATGGTATTGACAGTGGCTAATATACCACCTCGAGTCACAAGTTAATTATTTTGGCATATGTATTATATATTTCGATATTTATCATACAAGACTTAACAGAGAAATATACCTACATACACAACTCGCCAAGTCCTCTGAGTCCCTGCCCACCTCTTACAGAGATAAAAGGGACACGAGCGCACAATTTTACACACATACAATTTAAAAAAAATCATTTTTATCACGAAGAAGTCATTAACAGGTTTTTTTCATAGAAAAATAGCTTTAATTATCAAAAATAGATCACATTTCACTAACTGCATTATAAAATTATCTATTGATGAACAAAACCAATTTTTGGAAGATATCCTGATACTTTTTCAAGATATGTATTACATATACGCAAATATTTGCTATGAAATCAGTACACCCATTAAATAAAAAATAACATTAAACATCATAGCTTAATATTAATCTAATTACAGTTTTTCCTGTTTTTATTATAAGTCAGTCATGTGTTATATCTGAAATGAAAGAAAAGTTTACTTTTGATTATTCGACGATAAAAATAAACAAGACAACAAGATTTGTAATTGACATCAATTGTAAACAATGTCAGTACATTGGTGTTGTTTATAATTATATAGATAGTTAGTTGTGGCCCGCGGCCCCACCACGAAAGTTTTTTGAGGTTTGGTAACCGCTTGTTGAGCAAAGAACGGCGGGTTCAACGCTTACAATTATATAAGATGACCATTAAGGTCTTTGGGCATTTTCTGTGTATTATAAATCGAATCCTGACCCACACCGATGATTTTTCATAATTCTTTTTGAAGATACGTGTAATAAATATCGATGACCAAAAATTTTGTGCCCGGTATGCACTAGGTGGCGAACATACCGTCCGTACCGCCGTTATTTATGTTTACGTACGTTCGTACGGACGTAAACATAAATAACGGCGAGTCGAGGCTTAACAGCTACTGACTGCACCTTCGGGTAGATAAAGATGTAAGAGTCGAGGGCCACAAGACACTTTCCATGGTCAAATTTAATTTGTCCTTGGGGAAAGTGAAGTCAGGAGCGTTAAAAAAGTGTTATGAAACTTAAAGAAGGAGTGACGAGTGTAAGAATCATGCCTTAAAGCGCACTGATCTCTCCGCCTGCTCCGCAAATCATTTTTTCGGACACCGCTAATCTTGAGTCCAGTGTACGCTGTGATGACGTCCAGTCTCATGTCCATTAGGTATTTGATAGAATTTTTCTTCTATAGCATTCCCATCGCCTTTAAAATCAGTATTATGACAATGATAAGTGTAACCAGTAATATGAAACTTATAATGCAGGCAAAATTGAATAGGCAGCTGGAACAGAAAACAATATTTAGAGCATATGTCGTAAAACATTATTGTGTACTCTGTGTCTACCCGGATTCGAATCTAAGACTACACTGATTCAGCTGTGTAGTAGTGAAACAACTAGCATCTCGCTTCTCGAGGTCGAATTCAGTTTAGCACACTAATGATGTTTCGCAGGAGTGGACCAGCTCGACCGATGAATGTGAATGTGACCGAACCGAAAACCGGTGCCTCTGAGAATATCGACGTCAAGTGGATCATGCTATGTTTCATTCAGTGAGAGAGTTATTCGGAGGCCCAACTCCCCTACTCTCCATTCCTATCCTTCCTTAAAGGCTGGCAACGCAACTGTAACAATATCTGCATTGTAGGTGTCCAGGGGCGGTGGTAGTTGCTTACCAACAGGTTGTTGGCTTGTTTGCCCTCCTTTTCCATAAAAAAAAATATAAATATTGATCACTGACAATAACTGTGTCCGGCAATAAGTTAAGCCGCCTACTAGGTATATTGTCGCTTCCTTCACCTTTATGTGAAGGTTCGGTTTTGTTTGGTAAATGGCCAACTAGGAAGCGGATCACCGGACAGTAGGTAAGCGACTAGTGCTACCGATAGACTCCTGAAAAATTGTGTTATATTGCCGGCCCTAAAAATAGGATAGGGAGGATTGAAAGTGCGACATCAGCCACTTTAAACCGGTTTGTTAAAATTAGCGGTATTTCACCAGCGATCTGCATGGCTCTGCCGCTGCTATAAAAAGTTGTAGTAATATTTAGAAATAGTATCTTTACTGGTACATTGTTTACGTATGTATTTACACACTGACTATAAACTTCTGCAACTATTTTATGTATACCCAAGAATAACTTTTACACGATGCTGGGAGCATTAGTAATACACAATATTAAAACGGGTTTCGTTATTTTAAACGCGTAAATATAGTTATTAGTACATAGAGATGTTGTAATAAAAAGCTCGTAAAACTTTTGATATTATACGTGTTATCCTATTCTTAAGCTTATATTCATCATTGTTTATCTGACCTTACAAAAAGAATACACTTATTACAATATATATGCATGTCGAAGCGTGGACACACTGGCGCCATCTTTTGAGTATTTGGTAACAACTTTTGGCCCTCTCGTAGGTATACGGAACTTTTACGAACGAGAGGTACTAGATGATAATAAAATGAAGTTTAATTTTAATTATAATTTAGTTATAATTTTTTAATTCACGGTATGGAGACACATTAATATATATAGATGGCACATGTCCGTAAAAATGTAATAATATTCATCACTGACAGCACAACCGCGTATTTTAGATTTTTAGGATATTTACATTTCAACACATGAACATTAACTATGTAAAATAAGTCACTCACACATCAACCACACATTTTTGGTCTCGTTGTTTGGGTGACTATTGCCGATCTATTACTCTTATATCTATGAAGTATGCAGAGTGACACCCAAGCGGGTCATAGTAGCCACTATGGCCCGCTTGGGTATTGGCTCTTTGGACGTATATGAGCTATAGTCGCTGAGACGTGAAAGTAACATGTGGTGATAGTCCAAACTGCCATACTTTACAATAATAGCTATATAGTTTCAGATTATTTTGCCAGGCCATTTCGAAGCTATACCATTGCACGGTGGTCATCCACCACCGCTAGGGCCATTCGACACTCCACCAATTATATAGTTTTCAAGACTTACCACATTTCACTGTTAGAAACGATAAAAAACAATACAACAATATAATAATATAAATAACTCTCAGTTCTTCTGTATTCTTTAAATATTATAATCATCAAATATTATTTGCCATTGAATACGATCACAATTGACAGAAAGAACAGAATACAGTTCAGAAGAATTATAAATAATAGACAATATCGGTAGGAAATATAAACTTTTTATTTTGTCACAACCGTTATGACATATAAAAGTACTTAAATATTAGACTTTATTTTTTAACCTATTTGTAGGTATAGGAATATACGCACAAATAGTTTGTTCTCTTATTATCTCATCTCATACTACAAAATTAACATAACATAACTTCACGCCTTTTTTTACCCGAAGGTGTAGTCAATGGCTATTAAGCCTCGTCTCGCCGTTATGTTTACGCCCCAAATGGAATAGGTGCGAACCACAGAAATAGATCAAGATAGAACGGCTGCGATGTCATATTTCCATACATTTCGAGCGTGTCACTTTTTTGAAAAACCACGCCCACAGCGTGACGTCATTTTCATTGTGAGCGGGGCGACTAGTTAGGAGACACACTCATTAGATTATCGATGTTAATATCTGCAACGTGTGTAAATTTTATTATTTTTATATTGTACCAACTTTATTGATTTTGTGTACGATAATCATAGAAAGTAAAACATGTTAAATACTTTAATCCGACATATTAATACCTAAAACATATTTTTCCAACAGTATATAAAATTTAATTATAAATATTTTACTGTCCTTGAAACTATATATTATTATATTTATTAAATATTTGCCTTTTTGTAAGGGTTGGCCTCACAGTCCTGGTTAAATAACGAAGCCGAACGTCGACATATACCTCGGTTACTGCCCGTTTGAGAAGAACGAGATGATTTTCCATCATTGGTCAAATTGGTGAAAACTTATACTGTCAAATAAACTGCTGCCAATGTAATTACGAAGCACTTTGGTTGAAATTTGTGGTGTTAGAATAAAGTAGGGACAAAGCAAGACATGAGCTGATACTCGAATTATTATTGAATTAATTTATCGATAAGTCCTAAGACTCAACGATACATGGAGTGCCCATCTCTAACATTCGAAGACCAATCACAGCGATTAACAGACACAGCGATCAACTGGCAGGTGTATTGTGTATTTCGTTCGATTCGACGTACATTACGCGTATAATTTATGCGCGCAATGTTTTTGTATACGAGCGTTGAATGCGGACAGCAATGGATATTTATCATAACGAAAAAATATACAACTTGTGATCGTAATTATTGAACATAGTAAAAGTAAAACAATAATTTATAATCTCAAAAAAATACTGACTGACTTTCTATACTTACTGATCATACGAAATATTTCCTTTTTTCATATTTGCTTCACTACTTTTGTTTTTACAATTTGCCAAAGCACGATAAGGCATATATGTGACGTTTTATCTATTTTTTTACGTCCTGAACGCAGGGCAGGAACGCTCGTTGCGTAATGAGAGCGAGTTTCGAAAAGCATGCAATATAGTGCATGGTTTTGGCACGCTTGCCACGCCTATTCGCCGTTCTATCTTGATCTATTTCTGTGGTGCGAACCTATTGCCATACCGGGCACAAAGTTTTTCAGCCATCGATATTTATCACACATAACTTACGAAGTTAGTTAATTTCGAAAAGTCATTGGTGTGTGCAAGGATTCGAACCCGCGACCTCTGGATTCAGAAATCTACTACAAAATTATTAAAATAACATCTAATAACATGACAAAAAATCCTTGATAATGCCAGTGTCTCTGTTAATTTGACATCGAACCATTTCAACTAGTATTTTCACATACTTCTGAAAAATCTTGGTGGCACCATGACTTTTCAGATGATGGATGATGGTTTCAAACGTTAGAATTTCTAAACAGAACCCAAGAATGGTAAACCATATTATTTTATGTCAAATTAATATTCATTGCATTTCATTTGCGTACCTTCTCAACATTAATACCTGAAGGTTTTGGCAGAGACAAATATACCTCTATGACACATCAAATTATTGAAGCATAAAAATATATAATAAATGGTAGATATTTAAATCTGTAGATCTTTATCGATATTTAATAGTCGAGTATGAACTTCGAGCCAACCAATCGGAAGTAGGAGTGCTTAACCCAATTATAGAGTCAAAGGAAGCTATTATTAAAATCTTATCTAGACTAATCATATTTAGTACATATTAAGAAAAACCCAAGGGATAGGAATATTTATAGAGAAAATGAACATTACAAACAAAAGCCATTTATTTCACACATACATGAGCAACATATTGAGAAAGAGTTAAGCAGAAAAAAAGAATCAAGAACAGAATAGAAGAAGTAGAAGATGTTACTAGAAGATGTTGTGTTTTACAGTTTGACTATTTATAATATAGTTTAAGCCATCGCATCTCAGCATTTGTGGAGGTGAAGCAGACATTTCACCTTACATTTACTTAAAATATAAAATTAAACTTAAATTAAAATATTATTGATACATAATTAAAGTCAACAAAGTTCTTAAATAGTTGAATGTCCCTTAAGAATTAGTTCATTATATGTGTTTTTTGATTAATATGCACCAGCTAATAATTTCTGATTACTATAAAAGAAGCTCTGTGGTGCAGCGGTTGTGCTGGTAGTTGTGGTTGTGTCATCGTCTCCAGATTCTGAAACAAGTCGGAGCCATATTATTCATGGTATCAGAACAACGGCTGAAGTTGTATGAAGGGGAATTATGCCCCCGAGACCCCATTAAAGGTCTCGCAGGTCTGCATTTAGAGCATTCGCATCGCTTCAAAATCAAGCGATATTTTTGAGATCATTTTTGAAAATTGTTTTTGTTACTGGGGTTCTGCGGACCTAAAAAAGTCGAGATATAACTGCCGTCGCTTATATCCTATGGTATAAAAAGGCGTGAACAAAACTACCCTCTTCAGGACGAGCAGTTACTAATAGTAATTATCGCACTAATATTACAAATGCGAAAGATTGTAAGTCGGGATGTGTGGCTGGACAATTAAATATATTTATTAACATATAACAATATAGCTACATCAGAATAACACATAGGTATATAAAATAGGCATGTATACACACACACACACTCACACCCACATATATATATATATATAAAGTTATATTGAATATTAACTAAAGTATAACGATAATTCTAAAGAAAAATAGCCATAAAATGTGTTATATCGCATTGCGAATACGATTGATAATAAAACAAAAAAATCCATATGAACATGTCAATCTACAAAAAATATCAAGATAGCCCATGACTCACTTTATCACATTTTAACATTTAATAGAAATTCCGTCCAAAATCAGATCTGTGCTACTGTAGTGTTGCAAAGTAGTACGTCAGAAAAGTTCTAAACATGGGATAGATTTCGCTTAGGAATCTCCAAAGGCAACGCATTCCGTAGCAGCATCGCCTGAACGGAAAACTCATAGAAATGTGTGGAATGCTTTGGGGCTTTACTCCGTTGACCTCAGATATTTCGAATATAGGTATGTCATGTAAGAACTGGGCACATTCTTTGAGATACTTAGGGGAATTCGGATTAAATAAAACGTTATAGAAACGCCTGGGAGCATAGTATTCTGGCAGAGACCAATGAGAAGCCAATTGAGCTTTTGAAGAAACTCAACAACGTGATTAAATTTGATCATAAGACCAAACATAAATCTGATACAGACATTTTGAAGACGATAAGTTTGTCAAGTTGTGCTTCATTGAAATTCAGATACCTAGCTGAGTCGTCATAATTGAGAATAGCATGGAGAAGAGATTGTGTTTAGGTATAATGACAGCAGGCAAGACAGTAGCTCTCGCAAGAACCTCGCAGAAGCACACAGGTTGCGGCTTACTTCTTGTAGTTGGGGACCCCAGAATAAAGTGTTCTCAATAGACCTTTACATTCTTAACTTTAATGGCTAACTTTAACTAAATGGTTGATAGGTTAGTTCCGTTAAAGAAAATATGAGACACTAACAAATTTACGCAAACTATCATCTTGGAGTTGCGAACAATAATAACCTGAATCTTCGACGGATTAACACTGGGACCATAATTATAGTTCCAATCGCATTTTCGCTCCAAATATGGATTCATTGAAATAATTGCCGGCCAAATCATCAGCATAAAGATGGTAGGCTGGTAAACTTAAATTTTTGGAGATAGAATTCATAGAAATTGCGAAAACAAGTGGTGAGAAAACTCCCCCCTGTGGTAAACCTGCAGTAGTATTACTACAATAATCGGTGAATTTGTTTTAAGGACGGATACGTTCCGGCGAAAAACAAGTAACATTGAAACCAATCAATTTCCGTTGGACATAATATGATAAGAGAGCGAAAAATGCCTTAACCCTTACCTAAATAAACAATAACTCAAGCCTGTTTAAATACATGTAAATTTTAGTTTATTAAGATCGGACATTTTATTTGAAATATATTACGAGTTTAATAAAATTGATATTAAATTAAGTTTTGTTTGTATATCTGATAGGTCTAAGAAGCGCTCAACGGGTGGTCGACCGCCTAATAATATTTTGGAATGGAATTAACGCTACGACGTCTAACTATCCAAGGAAGAGATTGCGTTATTTATACTCTTTGAAGCAGACAGACACTTTGCTTGCGACCACGGCCAGTGCAACCTGGCCGTAACGTCAAGCTACCCAAGGTAAATAATTTTTAGTTAAACGTGTCGCGGTACTCCCGTTTATTATATTTACCTCGTTACTATAGCTAAATGACAATAATAATTCTAAAATTACATGAATACATATTTATAAAATACTTACGGAAAATAACACCAACAGCCCATAATATTATTAGCACAACTGCTATTATGAATAGGAGTGATACCGCTAAGCTGACCAGCTTGCAGAATAGATCACAGACGCAGCTGAAAAAAAAACATAAAATTTTTACAATTATATTTTGGTACTGTAAAACACTGACAGAAAATTATTATACAGTGGCTTCTTTATTAAAATTAGTGTTGTTAGATTTAATTTCATAATCATGGATTTTAAAAGTTTGGATTTTAACAGTCTCGGTGGTCCAGCGGTTGAGGACACGGCTTCTGATCCAGAGGTCCGGGTTCGAATCCTGACACTGGCTCATACCAATGACTCTTCGAAATTGTTTTCGGAAGTTAAGTGTGATAAATATCGATAACTGAAAACTTTGTGCCCGGTATCACGCCTTTGTTACCCGAAGGTGTAGGCAGCGGCTGATAGCCTCGCCTCGCCGTTATGTTTACGTCCCAAATGGAATGAGGTGGCGAACGTATTGCCATACCGGGCACAAATTTTTCAGTCATCGATATTTATCACACTTAACTTCCGAAAACACTTTCGTGTGAGCCAGTGTCAGGATTCAAACCTCTGGATTCAGAAGCGGGTGCTCGACCGCTGGATCACCGAGACTTATTCTCCTTTCATTTATTGAATAGTACTCTAGAGACGGCAATAAAGAGTTACCCAAACAAATTTGTACGTGATTGAAAAAGGTTTTGTCAGTAAAATGATATAGGGGGGAATAGAAGAAGGAGACTAGAGGAATATTCACAAGAAATATAAGGTCATGTTGCATTACTGTTGCAGTCAATTTCTAATTACAAATATACCAATCAAATGGTTTATTGATAAAGAAATAAGACGTGACTGCGCAATGATTTCAGACATCGCTTCGCTCATGAGTCGATGATTGGTATTGTTGGTTGATAATAAAAAAGAAATAAAGACAAAATAAGACGGTTTTCGAAATACGTTTGAAGTTTTGAAGTATTACTCGTATTTATACGAGCCTCGTTGTGCATTGGTAAAGCTACAGACTGCAGAATGGAGGTTGGCGGGTTCGATCCCTATCCGTATAGAAATAATTGTGACAATTATGAATGTTTGTATGGCGTCTGGGTGTTTTTCTATGTATCATAAGAATGTATTTACAAAAAAAAAGTATGTATGTATCCATATCCGTTACCCTAATTTGTAAGTTTGGAACTCAAGGGCGCTGTGGGTATTGTGTCCAAGATATTATTATTATTATATTTAGGATACAGTTTTATTATTTTCTTATTATTTGTTAAATAATAATGATGTATGTGTTGTCATATTTTGTATACATTTTATTATATCTGTCATTCATCGATATTTTGTTACATTTTAGTAAAATCGTAATAATCAATCGTTTATAAATAATCGGTTATAAATAAATATTTTCCGATTTTTTTAAAACATTACGATTATAATCCACTTGACTTTTCTTCTACTCTCTGATAAATAATTTCAGAGACTCTCGAGTACAAACCAATAAAATAAAAAAACCAATAAATTAAAATAAATTATTTTTTTCTAAGTGTCAGTTCTGTTCAATATCACGACGTCACCTTGGCATTTTATAATAGAAATAGGAAAAACACGCTGTCAGTTAGGTTAACATTAAATGAGTTAGTTTCCACTTGAAAGTGTGCAACAAATCGCGATTTGCTCTCAAGGAAACAGGAAGAATGAGAGTCCGAGAGAATGTCAAGATAAACGTATATAGATGTCAGTAATAATAAAATGGAATGATATAAGAAAATGATATACTTTAACCAGAAGCCAGATGGTTGGCGGAGCCTATCGCCATATATGGGGTACAATTTCATCAATCATTCATATCTATCAAAGTGGCTCTAGTAAAGTGGCTCATGCCGCGTTTCATTCGGTGAGAGAGGTACCCGGAGGCCCATTTCCCCCCCTTCCCCATCCTTTCCTCTCCCCTATTCCTTAAAGGTCGGCAACGCAACAGTAACACTATATGTGTTGCTGGTGTCCATGGGCGGCGTTGGTTGCTTACCATCAGGTGACACGCCTGCTCGTTTGCCCTCCTATACCATAAAAAAAAAAAAAATCACTCGTTGGCACATGAGTTTCTTGCCCGATTCTTCTCATGAAAGCCCCTACACTCGGAATCGGCCCGCTCGTGTCGATTGCGTCCGTGTTTTCTTGTTCCACGGAGGCATTTTCCTCAAGCGCTTGTGTTTAAGAATTTAAATTTTAAATATTTTTGTACATTGACTATTTTTAAGTGTCTGTGAAGACCTATGAAAATAAAACCACTTTGACTTTGACTCATAACTTCCAGTAATATTGATTAATATATATCCGGTTTTGAACACGAAACCTCATTAGTCAGAAGCGGAGTACAAATCCACCACGCTATCGAAGCTATTACGAATCACTACATTATCAGCGGAACGACCCTGGTGCCTTTAGCGCAGTTAATATTAATGTTTCGAGCGTATTTATAGATACCACGAGCGATCAATAAATTAGGGTATTGCAGATAAACTATCAGATGCATATACCTATCCCACACTCTCTACTCTGACTAATTTCCTCAAGGACAAAAAGTTCCGCTTATATAATAATAATCTAAATTGAAATGTGATAAATCCCTAGTCACTTAAAAGTGCTCATCCTGCGACTTTTGGTTCTGGGGATTTAAACTCTAAAATCTAACAGGTTCGTGTTGATCAATTGTTCTACTTTTTTATAGGATTGGAGGGCAAACGAGCAAGTGGGTCACCTGATAGTAAGCAACTTCTCAGCGTCCATAAACACCGTGGTGCGTTGCCGTCCTTTAAGGGAGTAGGAGGGGAAAGGAAGGGGAAAGGGGATCGGGCCTCCGGATACCTCTCTCACCGAACGAAACGCGGTACGAGCAGTGGCTCGTAATAAATATCAGAAATATTACGGAATATTGGCGTGAAGTGTCACGCCAATATTCCGAGAGGTCGTGATATTTCTCCGGTCGAGCCGGCTCATTCATGCAGCAAACTACAAGACCATCACTGCGAAAATTCTTTATTGAATAGCTTCGAAATTACTATCAATTAATTTTGATTGATTATATGGATAGTTAGAGTCTTTTTTTATGGATACAGAGTTTGATTGGGTTTGTGGCAACATTATTTGTAATAATTAATAATAAAAAATTTGGCTTTTAGCACTTATAATTGTTAAATTTGTTATTGTAATATTGTTTTTTCCAAAATTAGCTCATTTGTAGATGTCGAAAGGTTTTTCAATGCAGGTGGTTCTGAATTAATAGCTATATTGGATATCAACTCGTAGGGCAGGCAGACTTAGCGGTTTTAATAATAAAATACACTAAATCTATTAAATAGTACATCGTTAAAGTTTATCGATTATTGCAGTTGGAAACTCAGTAGACGATACAAATAGTTAACGAAGACTCTAAAATACATTTATTAGTAAACCTCACTAATTGAAATCGGTTAGTCGGTATAAAATATTAGCTATATTTCCAATAGTTATTTACAAATACTTTGGCAAACGAACATTACATTGCAATGATTGAATGATTTATGCCTGTATGTACTATTACAATTGAGTATTATACTAACGGTACTTTTCGGTTTAACTTTATGTCTGTGTCTGTCAGTGGTTATTAGCTTAAAATTTTGCAATGAATCATAAGATGCGATATTGGAAGTGCGGGGATGGACATTGTATTGAGATCTGTATTGAATTGCTATAATTACCTAAACAGAGCCGTGACATACAATGCGAAAGCGGATGGGAGTCGAGGACGGCCAAGACACACATTCCATGACCAAATAGAACGTTTTTTTTTTTTCATCATCGTCATTATCACTGAGCAAATAGAACGTGTTCTGGAGGAAGGTGATGTTAGGAGCCTTAAAAATCGACGCGCGTGCAGGAAAAGAGATAAGAATGTCAAAGAAGTGAGTGAGGTGTGTAAGAATCGTGCCTTACGGCGCTCTGTTTTCTCTGCCTACCCTGCAAGGGATTTGGCATGAAGTTATGTATGAATAGCCCTGATTCGGAATCAACACAAGTTTTCCATGGGAAATTATACTGTATTTTTTCTTTCCTGATGATGTAGTGATTGTAATCTTCATTTGAATGTTACTAAATGCGAAATAATAACAACAACGTAACATAACTTCACGCCGAGTCCCCTGTGGGGTTGGCAGATAAAACGGAGCGCCATAAGCCACGATTCTTACAGACCTCGCTCTCTTTTTTACTTTAAAAAATTTACGAAGTTACAGATTATATCTTTGTAGAAAAGTAATTGAAGTAATCATGATTATTACTTATCTTGTATTTAATTAGAAATGTAGTAGCAGAATAAAAAATGTAACTCAGAAGTATGATAGTGTCGTTTGATGATAAGAAAATCAAATGGATATTTTTCATTCAACACGTATTGTGATAAAGAACGAAGGTCTTGATAAATCGCTAAGTATTTATTTATTTAGTACTGTTTTACCATAGTAAAATACACACACTAAATACCTAAATATATTTAGGTATTTAATGTGTGTCTACCTGATATAAATAGGTATTTACAAAAAAAGTTTGTTACGTATTGCATCCGTTTCTTGGTTTTATAGACAAATTCTCATTGCTTATTATAGGAACAGATGGCGTTGTTTAACCATAAAAATTATTTAAGTGGAACTTCCTATGCCACGTGCAATCCTTTAACGCTTTCAACACCCTCTCGCGGGTATGCTAAGTACTATATAACAGAAGAAAATACACGGGTAATACAAGAAAATACACACAAACCAACTAAGAAAATTTACAATTTAAATGAAATGAATTTACAAATTAATAAAAACGAATAAAAGAAAATTTGTATTTGAGTCAATTTCACCACGCTCACACTGTTTTTGTTTAATAACATAACATAACATATAACATAACTCACGCCTTTTGTTACCCGAAGGTGTAGGCAGCGGCTGTTAAGCCTCGTTTCGCCGTTATGTTTACGTCCCAAATGGAATAGGTGGCGAACCTATTGCCATACCGGGCACAAAGTTTTTAGTCATCGATATTTATCACACATAACTTCCGAAAACAATTTCGAAAAGTCATTGGTGTGAGCCAGTGTCTGGAATCGAACCCCGGACCTCTGGATCAGAGGCCGTGCGCTCTCCCACTGCGCCACCGAGACTGTTTAATATTTTGCACAAATTGTAATATATAATATATTTCGGAACTATTTTATTAGAATTATTACAAATAATTATTAGAAGTTATGTGCGATATATATCGGTGAATTAAAAAAAACATTCTGCCCGCCACGTATTGCATTTATGACGTAAAGTTCGGCGAGTTGGGGCTATATTGCCGCCGCCTACATCTTCGCGTAGAAAAAGCGTGAAGATGCGTAAGAATCATTATTGAAAGTACGCTACTAAAATATCAAACTGAAAAGATTAATCAGAGGTCTCAAAATTTATAGAGGCAAGCAGTTTGCTGCATAAATGGGCCGGCTCGAGCGGATTAATACCACGACCTCTCAGGAAATCAACGTAAAGTGGCCCATAGCGCGTTTCGTTTGGTGAGAGGCCCGGAGGCCCAACTTCCTTCCTCATCCTTTCCTATCATAATCCCTTAAAAGTTCGCAACGCAAATGTTGCACTATATATGGTGTAGGTGTCTATAGGCGGCGCTGATCGCTTACCATCAGGTGACACGCCTGCTCGTTTGCCCTCCTATCTCATAAAAAAAAATCTCAGCGCAATTGTTATTGCGATCGTACATGCAATAACTAATTAACACACTGTGAGACGTCAAGAAAATTGGTTGAAGACAACTTAGTTTGAATTGATTTGTTTAAAACTTACCACATTTTGTTGAGTTTTTTGTTGTTGTTGCTTTGTTACAAGATCAACACACTGATGCAAGACAAACTACTGTCCGACACTGATGCTTTGTAGCGTTATGTTACTATATAAAACTACTTTTCGATGCTTATCGTGTTATCTTGAGTTATCGATATTGTGTTTTCGACAATCATGATTTATCTACGAACAATATACCTAAAAACTTTGCTTATAATCACTTAACTAGGTACGATCTAATATTTGAAGCATATAAAAATCAAGTATTTTTAATGCCAAGTTCGCGGTGCTAATGTTAAACGTCTACTGATAGAAAGTAGTTGGTCTAACACTGATTGAGTTGGTTTCCTTTCATTGTATGACGTCAGATGCTATACAATTGTTATTTTAAAATTTACCTCTTTCATATGTATTTTCATTTGGTTGATGTTTACGTAAATATTATATAGCAAGGTTAGTATTTATCGTGTACTACTGGCCTCGTTCGTGTAGATTGCCTTTGCGTTTTCAGTATTGGAGATCGTCAGATTCGTCATTGGTTAGCAGCAATTTTAATAATAATAATAGCAATTTGTAACTTATTAACCTATAATATTTACTTTAAATATAGTTAAATGTTAATGTTTATTTTACACTAGCAGACCGCGCGAAATTCGTACCGCCATATTTTATACATTTTCCACTAAAAAGATTATTGCCGCAATCATATTAATACCACAAAGCTTTCCTCATAAATGGACTATCTAACACTAATATTTATTTCAATTCAAGTTCTTGATACATACATACATAACTTCTGGCCAGATCTCTTGCGGGGTAGGTAGAGAGAACAAAGGGCCATAAGGCACGATTATTACACACCTCACTTGCTTAGCTGTTGATATTAGCGTCTAACAACCAAGATATATTATGGTGATAATATTATCAATTTCAATCAACACTTTATAAGTAATATTAATAGAATGTCTGTGTTTTTGTCAACTTTTAGTTTTTTTAAATACTACTTAAACCTTTTTTTATTTGGTCATTGTCTTTCTCAAAAAAAGGACCGGGTCACCACATGTTTTAACCAGCATGTGTTTTTTATAATTTAAATGGTGTCGATTTGGCACCTTGGTATTACTCTTATCAAAATAAATTCACTACATTTTAAAATAGATCACGATATTAAAGATGTTAATAGATGGGCAACTCTATGTGGTATGCTGAAGACCGTAAAGTCTTTATATTTTAGCAAAAGACGCCAAGATCGAGATGCGTAGGCATATCTTGCGCTTCGTCCATTTACATGAAGTTGCAATATTGTAAAGAATTAAAAATAATATTATCATATCTGCTTAGAGAAGTAAATATGAACTAACGCTAACTTTGACCCAGGACTTTGGTTGCATAGATAAAATATTTTTAAATAGTACGTTCGGTTTAGATATTTAGATCACATTAAAGGAATTAGGTACTCTTAAATAGACAGTGGTAGAACCAAGCAGTTCTGCTGCATGTATGGGCCGGCTCGACCGGTGAAATACCACGACCTCTCAGAAGATCGACGTAAAGTGGCTCATGCCGCGTTTCGTTCGGTGAGAGAGGTACCCGGAGGCCCACCCCCCTTTCCCCATCCTTGCCTTTCCCCTATCCCTTAAAGGTCGGCAACGCAACAGTAACATTATATGTGTTGCTGGTGTCCATGGGCGGCGTTGATTGCTTACCATCAGGTGACACGCCTGCTTGTGTGCCCTCCTATCCCATAAAAAAATTTAGTTTCGCGTTGCATATTACATAAATATAATAAACGGGAAATGACGCCACACGTTTCGGTAAACAAATAATCTAAAAATAAATAAAAATCTAATTTACGTGTCTTATTAGACTCGGAAATCATCATCATTTAGCAGACCGCGCGAACTATGCACCGCCATATTATACAGGGTGGAATCCACTCATATGTAATAATTGATACCAGATGTAGATCATAATTTCAGTAAACGTTGTACAAAATATTAAGACGATCGGTACAGTAATTAGGTCAATAACGACAGTTTTCATTTTCATGTAATTGAACACCCCCTATAAATGTATGAACTGGAATAAACTCTTCTCAGCTGTTCGTCCTGTCAAGGCCGCTTCGACTTTGTCATAAACGAAAATCATTCACAAAGAAGCCGACGTGTGCGCATAAGGCGGGCGCGGGTTGAAGTGCGTGGCCCCCCCGCTTGAAGTACGGGGGGGGTTTTGAAATTAGGGGCACGAAACAATTATCGTCCGTCACACCTTAGAAATTAATAAAAAAAAGTAGTTTTATGTGTTGGGATTTTCATTCAATTTATAATTAATGGAATTTATAGCTTTAGTTACGACATTTTATTTTCAGAAATATTATAACTGTAATCATTTTAAAGAATTGACTAAATATCTAACTAAAGTACAAAACTTTAAAAGCTTACATTTATTTGTTGTTATGATATTTCTGAACAAAGGAGAACAGTTTAAAAAATTGTATTTATGACAATGTTATTTAAGGAAATATCCCCTGGACAAATCAAATCTAAATAGACAGTAGGTACATAGGTAGGTTACATAGTAGAATAAGATAAATCGTGAAAAAACCCTTTATTATCATTTCTTTTATGATACAACTTTTAAAATCGTAATAACACAAATATTCTTATTCTAATGTAATTATAATTTTTCTAAAGCGCATTGACATAAATGGGGTCGTTTACCCTATTTACCTATGATTTTCGACAGATTTTTTATTACCAATAATTTTGCTTTTAGTTGACCGCCTGTTCCGCTTTGTGTGTGACGTATCGCCTGCAAATTACTCTTTTCGAATTTGTATTATTTATTAGTCTAAGTTATTTTATTGTTTTTTTTTTATTAACACTTAGTTATTTGAGTTTTGTGTGTGTTATAGTGTTATTTATAGTAAAACACTTTTGTGCAACTTTTATAAAGTGCCACGACATTTTTATACCGCTAGTGAATATACGGACATGGTACTTATGTATGGTGAGTGTGGGATTGATTTCTTTTTGTGGGGGTTCATTAAAAATGAAGTTTACTCCCAAGTTTTCAATAGTGCAGTCGAATTGCGGAACCGTATAGTCATCGCCTTTGACAAATTAATAGCCATGGCCTCCGATCCCGCACGGAATCTATTTTTAA